>OY728152.1:1161548356-1166548356 GCA_963277665.1 Viscum album | reverse complement strand
GTCATTACCATCAAAGATTGGTGGTCTTGTAGGATTTAGATTATCAATGGAACCAACATTGACTCCTGCCATACTTAAAATAACCTTCGGCACACAAACCTGTTAGTAGAAAAATTTCGTAATCACAAAGTTCAGAATGATAATTCATAATGAAAAATTTCAGAATGACAATGTTCAGAATGACAAAGAACTTTCTAAAAAAGTACGAAGAATAAAGGAAAATGAACAAGAAAAACGTATACGTGAGTATAAGTATTTCAGAAACCTCCCTCTGATACCAATTGTAGGATCGAAATAATGATGTAGATGCTCAATATACAAGAGGGGGGGTGAATTGTATACTTTAAAATTTTCCTTTGGAACCATTGAAGTTGATTATGAATAACTATGTTTTCCTTAGATAAGGAAAGTTCTATGTTTACCAAGGTTAAACTAAGAAAATTCACAACACCTCTAACATCAATTGAAAAATTGGAATAAGGAATGATGTTATAAACTTCATGTTCTATGTACTTTCTTAAAACTAGAAAGAGATTCCGAAAGTAGGTTCCGAAAATATGGATCCAGAAATAGAAACATAACAAAAGATTACAATTTGAGATTCTACCTTAAAGCGTATAGAATCTAAATGAAATAGAGTACAAGTAATGAAGTATAAAAAAGTTATACTTTCCTTACAATACAATATGCAACAGAAACAAACTGGTAGTAAAACTAGGAATAACAAAATATATGTATTTTAACCCAAATAGAATGGTATCCAACATCCATGGATAAAGGTCCCTTGATTTATAATTTCAAGCATGTTTGTCTTACCCACACCAGGGTAAGACATCAATACAAAGATTAGATTCTCTGTCTTGATATCCCCACAAGCCCTCAAGTTCAAGGTAGTTGGATCCACTGTCTTCCTCAGTAAGGAAGCCCTCGAACTTTAAGGTAGTCGGCACCTCTGTCTTCCTATCGTAGGAAGTCCTCGAATGTAATCACCAACATTCAGAGTCGCACGAAGCAAAAACTAAATGAGTGGTTCAGTATGCACAAAGCATGAAAATATTTCTCTCTCTAGAAATCTCCTTATCAGCGTGTGGTCTCTAGATCGATCAACTTCATTGTATGTAGAGCTCTTTCAAATGAGCTCCTATTTATAGGCTCGGTCGGCCTCCTTTCCAACGGTCATATCTTCCTTAAAATTCGGAGGGACCTGTACACGTGTCACTTAACCAACGGTTAGTTTATAACGGAATAGACGACATCGTTTTATAACAAAACAAGTGTAACAGAAAGTATGACATCGTTTCAAGATTAGTAAAAAAGTGTAGAGTGAATATTCGGATAGTAAACAAAATGTCAAAGAGTAGAAAAATTATAAAAGTGTAAGCAAAATGAAAGTTCAGAGTCTGACCGAAAATATTATTCGGAGTCTAAATAAATTCGGAGTGTACAAAGCAAAGATGATCAGATTCTATTTAATAGGGGAATTCGGAATGAGAATTCGGAATGAGAATTCGTCATCAAAATTCGTAATGAGAATTCTTCATTAGGATTCGTCATTAGATTTCGGTGTCGAACTTTATGAGATTTTGTATCCAGAATTCAGAGTAGAACTTTATGAGAGTTTGTATCCAGAATTCGGAGTGGATCTTCATTACAGTTCTCATCCAGAATTCGGAGCCTAAAACAGAATGCTTCATATCAAAGTTTTAAACGATTCCGAGAATATAGAAATGAATCCGATACTTATACTTAAGAAATATATGGATATAGATAATGAAAATATGATAAGGATACTTTTCCTTATAAAATCAATTTTCCTTATAAAAGCGATTTTCCTTATAAAACTGATTTTCCTTATAAAAGTGATTTTCCTTAAAGATAAGGTGTCTGTGATTTTCAAAACAAGAAATAATGGAAAAGTCATAAGGAAAACCTTATTGACTCAACACTATATGGGTTAGGATAACGTGATCACCCTTATGTGGTTCAAGGAGAAGTTGTATCCCATATATGGTTATGGAAGAAGTGGTCACCCTTTTGTAGGCCATGGAAAAGTGGTTAACCTGATATGGTTTAGGGAGAATTGTTCTCCCTTATATTGGTAATTCCCCAATATTTTACTATATATATTTAGAAAATCTAATGTGGTTGATAGTCTGCACCACATGAAATATTGAACTAAAAATTCTTGAAACATTTTAAATGTATATTATCTAAAAAATTATAAGAATAATAAGTTCTCTAGTAAAATAGAAATATTTGTTCCAATTCATAATGAATGCTTTTAGTGTCGGACCCCAGAACACCATCAAGAGGGGTGAATCTGGGTGTCAACTTTTTCATTTAAAGCAATAGATATTGTTCCCACATTGGTTGGAACTCATTAAACCTATATGATGGATTTGAACAATAATAAAATATTCTCATAAAAGAAGACAACATAGTAGTTTACTTAGTTCACCACTAAGGGCCATTCCAAGGAGCATACGCCAAAATTGTGTCAGTCAAACTGAAATCCATTAATATTCACTACTAGTGGAATACAAGAGATTATAAATATTAAATTTGTTCCAGGAACACATCCTTTACAAGATTTTAGGGATCTCTCACTACATCCCTCAGAACACTTCCATTGACTCCCCCTTGCTCATAGCATTGAGATAAGTCTGACTCAGTTTAACGACATGAAGGTTATTTCAGTGGATTGGAATTAAAGTCTTTATTACTATCTTGAATGAAAATTGTATTACATTGTATACCTAATTTGATGCACCTTGAAATCCCTATTCACTGAAAAAATGATATTGAAATCTACATTTCACAAATCTCTTTCACGAAGCTCAATACATTGGAGAAGCACCCTTCCTTCATGGAACAAACTGCCTTTGTAATGAACTCTACCTTCACAAAACAAAGTTCCTTCCCAAAGCTCATTGATTCATTTCAGAATTCGCCTTCATCATGAAGCACTCTTTAATAAAATGAATTTTCATTTGTCTAGAATCAACAAGTCTTTTCACAATTCTCAAGCTCACATGGAATTTCATATTTGCAGAGCTCCCCTCGATTCACAAAATCAGAGAGATTCTATATTTTACTTGGAAAATTTTTATGAAAATTGAATAGAGGTATCCTTATATTTATAAGCGCATATATTCATGATGTTCCACATAATATTATTATATTTTATGGATCTTTCACATCCATATTTTGGTAGCTCCTCCATTCGCGATGCTCTATCGTGATTTGGCATTGTCACAAAGCATTTTTTCAAACCATCATGTGTCGTGATGCTCTAATTATTTTAATCTTGGATATCATCATCTTCATTCGTTATGCTAAAATAGTTCATTATTTTCATCAAACCATAGTCTTGGATCCATCATTTAGAGGGTATATAATAAATATGATTGAATATTTAAAATCATTTTTACTTTTCCAATAAATGCTTAAAGTGTAAATAAATTAAAAATTAAAATTTAAGATTATTATTATAACAATCTATTACAATTAAATATTATAATTATATAAATTATAAAATATTATGAAATAATTTTGAAAATCATAACGTTTAAGAATGTTATTTTTCAATATAACATTTTTTTTATCTTTTTTTGATTTATTGTAAATATATATTTATAAATTTTTTGTATTTTAACTTTTTAAATTTACCTCATTTTAGATTTCCACATAATAATATTATATTAAAGTGAATTTTTCATATTTTTGTGAAAATACATTATTTTTAGATGAATATAGAAAATATTGTTTTTACTAAAATGTCATTTATTATGACTATATCAAGAAAAAAATATAATATAAAAAGGTATAAATTTTTTTCAATATTATATACGTATTAAAGGTGTTAAAAATGAATTTCTAAGCTAAATTATGAAATTTTAAAACCTATGTATTAAAATATATGTATTATTTTCCAAATAAAATTGTTTTTTCCATTTTCTTTAAATTAAATATTTGTTTTGAAAAATTTAGTTTTGGATTTATTTTAAGTCCCAATAACATTTATTTTTTTATATTTAACGTTTTTTTAACATTAAAATCAAATTAATTTGTAAATACATTATACCCATATATATTAAGATTAAAAATACACTTCTTCAAAAAACGAGTTTTTACAGTTTATATGACTTAATGTGAGAATTAATTTTTCTTACACAAAATATATATATTTTATAAAATGAATTACATTAACTAGGTAAAAATTATCCAATATGTGGAATTTTATTTTTATGGAAAGGGTAAAATTACTAAGGAATTAACAAGTAACTACAATAAAATACAAAATGGTTAAAGTAAAGTGTTAGGGGATTTGAACATGTTTAAAAAAGGTTTATAACTTATATTTTTTGGTATTATATTCTTTATCCCCTCACAAAATACATTTTATCTCAATTTTGGAGCCATTATCCTTGAATAATTTAATGAAATTATTCTAAAGTAAAGGGTGTTTAAAAAAATGTCATTATCTTCACTTTTAAAAGTGGACCTCCACCACCCCTTCAATGTTCCAAAAATATCACATTCCTCTTAATAAAGTTACTTTTTCAATTATCTTATAACCATTATTCACTTTAGTGTGATTCTAGTAACATAGAATTATCCTAAGACCAATAGTTTCATGGACACCTTATGGGAAAATTTTATGTTTTCAACGTGTGTGATTTTTAAAAACGTTCATTCATTTTTTTACTGGTCTTTAAAAATATAATTTTCTCATTAATTTATTATTAAATTAGAATTTTTTTTCTATATAAAATTTCATTATTATAATTGATTTATCATTAACCATTATTCTTCTTTTATGTTAAGGAGAAATGAAAATATAAATCATGTGTTTTTGCCGACTACCATCTCCACGAAACAACATATTTTTAATTCAATAAATACTTTAATATATGATTATATGATTTATTTTAATATATATATAGTATATTTATGAAAATTTTATGGTTATATTAATACAAATTAGATATCCTTTTAATAACACAAATAATAAACAGTCCTTATAATTTTTACCATTTATAACATGTAGAAGTGAAAAACAATATCTTTTTTCAAAGGAAATATATTAAATAAAATATATTATTCTTTTAAATATTTAAAATTATTATATATTTCATAAATAAACACTAAATAATATCATTTTTCATCAATTATAGTGATATTATAACTAATCGACTTTATAGCCATCCATTAAATTGTGATATGTTCTTATTTGGGTTAGTTTGACCACCCATATGAACAATAATAAAAACAAATATCATGTAATACAATAAAAACATGACTGATGATAATATGTTATACCTATAAGAAAATAATATTATTTATTTTAGTTATGTAATGGTGACACTAAAATTAAATTGACTCACAATAATACCACCACTCGTTTGTTAAGAATCACTGAAACATGTCTATCACTGAGTTCATCTTCAAATATCATAGGAAAAACAACCATACGAATAAAATTACATATTTCTAAAAATATTATGAATAGTAAATTACAATTCCTTTAATGGTATCACAAATATGAACTCTAGGAGATCAGTGAATACCAAAGACACTATCAAGAAACTTGTTCGATGTGATCAAGATTAATCACACCTGATATTGAAAATGGAAAATAACTACAAAATTTATTATAAATAAAAATTATAAAAGGTAATAGTTATAAATAAGGTTTTGAAATAATTTATTAACATTTTTTTTTATTTTTATTTATGAGGTAAGATAATGTTTGATGAAATCATGAAAAAAATGTTAGGTTTTTTATATCAAATTTTATTTCCTTGGGATATGATTCACATACGCCACTTATTTCTTCTTCATGGTTTATGTAATGGAAATTCGTTTCATTTTTTAATAAATTTAATGAAAATAGGGTATTTAAAAATAAAGACAATGTTATAAATTAATGGGTTTTAAATTCCTAATAGAACAATTATGTAATGGTCATTGTTAACTCCAATCACTTCATCGAGTTAAAATGATTCATTTTCAACTTCATTATTCAAGGATTGGTATCCTTACACCATAATATTTAATTTAATGAATATTTATTTGTATATATTTATAAAATTCCTTTTTGAATCAATGATTTTACTATGATGGATTTCTTTCCCAAAAATTATATAATTGTTTATAATAATTATCATCCTCTTTAGTAATTGTTTCCCCTCCATGTCCATACCTTCCAACACCAATAATGTTCTCCATTTAAATATGAAATGTAATTATGTGTTATATTATGTGAGACTAATATTTACATTCAACTATTTTTAAAATATTGTTTTTTTATTCAATTTATGGTATTGGATTTCTCTAAATGGTGTTTCAAAACCTAAAAATGGATCTTCCAAAACAACCTTCAACACATTTGGGGTACAAGTTCTCTTTCTTTTTCTCCCATTTTTTATATCTTCTTATATTTTATTTCTCTCATATTTTATATATATTAATTAAATATATATCTATTTTATTGTACAAATATTTTTTGAGGTTAATACGGGTTTTTTATTCACTTCAAAATTCCCACATTTATCTATACCGTACTCAAGAGAACATTTTAAATTGTTTTTCATTAAAAGTGTCACCTACATAAAAAATTTATTTCCCTCAAAATAGATTATTAAAAACCTATTTTTGTTATAGAAACCAGTATTACTTCTTCTTTTAACTAAATAAAAAATAATAATCAATTTCAATCCTTAAAGCTCCTGTGATCATTTCAAAAATTGTCACCTATGTTGTTCATTTTTATTAATACTTCTCCACATTCCTTATAATGAATTTTCCAATTCTAGAACTCCATGAAAAGAAATATGTTTTATTTTTAAAATAATTTAATAAAAATGATTTAATCCACTCAATTATTTGTAATAATTAAGATATATCCTTTCATTATGCTCTGAGAGAAGATTATGAAACCTACTTCTATCTCATGGGTTTTATATTTCATATTCTCTGTTAATAGTTTTTTATGTATCAAAAATATACATGTATACATTATAATTCTAATTATATAATTATTAGTCTTGGAATTATATATCCATTCACTGCATTGGGTCATGTTTTCATATCCTGAGATATTGTGTATAGTGTACGATCAGTTATCCTAAGAACACCATGTTATGTTACGGGCGGGAACAAAATTATATTGTTCATCAATTAATTGGGTAATGTTTTCATATCATGAGATAATATATGTGGTTCACATGAGGTTATACTATGAACACATTATTATGGGTTGGGTTCTCCAAAAATTATGTTTCCCTCCATCACATTGGGTAATTTTTTCATATCACGAGATACCACAAATGGTGTATGATCCATTAGCCTAAGAACACAATGTTATGTTATTGATGGATATATAACTATATAGATCTCTCATGATAAAGCTTTATATCTCATGATATTTTTTGTATAGGATTATAGAGTGTACCTAACAAATTATGGGAATTTGTCTATTATGTTTATATAAAAGTGTAGTGAACCCAATCCATTATGGAACTCTATTAACACCATTTATGGGAATGCAGAGTGATCCCAAACCACCATGGCACTCTATACAAAATGATAGTCTTATAATTGATCCCTTACATATGGATATGATGTAATGAATTATGTTGTGACCATATATTTATGATTTAAGGATCTTATTATATAATTTTATTATTACATGTTTCCATGCATATCTCACACTCTTATATCAATATATATGTTTGTTCATAAGAGATTACATATATTTCCATCATTATTTCAAGAAAAATATTATTTTCCCTTGTAAATTATAAAAATACAATTCCCATGTTCATATTTTATCATATTTTTATAATATAATCTTTGTTGTCATGTTGACAAGTTTTCACTTGCCTAGTGTTTTATCTCACCATATTCATATGTTTACTTCCCCATGTTATGAGTATAAGTATAACATATTTGAAATTAGTATATGGTTTTCTATAAAAATATGACATTGGAGATAGTTTCAGTAGGTTTTAAAATAATTTTCCAATGTAACTGGTCCTCCCTAACTCTAAAAAAGGTTTCATTTACCAATGTGATATTATTATGGTATGTAATGTTTAAAATATAGTAATGATATAAAGTAGTCATATATTTAGATCAATTTTTTATATTTGGTATACAATGACTGTTTATTTAGTTTTGATTTGTAGTCTAGTCATTTAGGGGATTATGATTATATATCTTTAGTTAAGGCAAAAGGAAAATATCTATGTATAGGGTATCATCACCAAATCTTGTAAAAATTTTATGTATGTGGTTTTACTTTAATGAAATACTTTTATGGATACTACAAGTAGATGAAGAGTCCTGCACAACTGAACCAAGAGATAACAACCCTGAAAACTGTGGATTTTGTACTAACTTGATCATCACCTACTGTATGAAAAAGTGGTCTAAATTCAATCCTGGGTTGATCGTCATGGGGGATATTATTTGGTTAATCAATTTTTCTTTACAAAATATTATAAATTATTTATTATAATGGATTATCTGAAGGGGTATAATAGAAACCAACATAAGGAAACCTATATTAAATCGAGAGTGATTTATGTTGAATTAAATGATATTTTTCGGTTTTCAAGAATAATATATTATGAGTTGGATTTTTCATGACATCATTTACTATAATTCTATCTTGATATTAATTACTCATGTTAACCCCTTTTGGTTTTAATAGTTGATATACGATGAAGGAACCATGGGTGTGAGGGAAACATTGATGATTATCTTAATGAACAAACCACCAGAATGGATCAAGAGTGTGAACCTTGTGATCATTAGAAACCATTTATCAGAAAATATGACTAAGAATGTATAAATATTAAAATTCCCAAATAGAAAAAAGAATGAAAGGATGGAGTCAAATGGATATTCAGGTGATAAAGATTATTAATGAATGAGTGATAAATTTCCTTCATGTGAAAAGTTAGGCAATAGGAACCCATGCTAACATCTAAAAGAAACTAGAAGATATTTGATTAGTTGTAAAGGAGGGAATTAATCAATAATCAATAAAGGAAAAAGTAAGAGTTTAGTTAACATGATCGGTTCAAATAATGTTCTCCATAAGGATACACTATGAATTTTTTGTTTTAGATGTGATTAATTAAGGAATTTTTTGAACCAATACATTGATCTAAGGGGTTAAGAAGAAAATTGACACCCATAACCACATAGACCAAGGGAATAAGGAAAATATTATGAAATGACTAAAAATGAAGTATAAAGTGATTTCTTACTCTAGATATGTGTTTATATTTGGTTGTTTATATTTTCACCTATTTTATAATGAATTATAAAAGAAAAATTTGTGGTATAATAAATATATCTATAGTATAATATTATTTTTCATGGTTTTTGGAAGGTAATATGTTATAGATATATCTCTTATTATATTTATAGGATTATATTATGAATGGGAAAACTCTTTTTACGAAGGGCTGATATCCAATTTTGTATAGGTACATATCACTTCATACACTACATAAACCCATGAAGGACTAGAAATGTTTTGTTAATGAGAATATCCAAATGGAAATTAACCTCAAGGTGTAAGTTTTAAAATTGGTAGGATGTAATTTATTTAGTGGGGTATAAGACAATGTATCCTCTAACCCACACTTCAAATTTCAGGATAAATTTTCATTTATTATTTTATAAAAGATAACTGAAAAATAAATTGTTATTTTATATATTTTTGGATCTTTTTTTATATAAGTTTTGGAGATAAAAAAACCCTACAATTTATCAGAGTCATGAAAAAATAAAATAAAAAAACTAATGTTCTTTACATATGCTAAATACTTAAACTAATACATCAATTTTAGAAATTCTAAAACACATATGAAAACATTTTAAACACATGGGATGAGAAAAAAAGTTTGTAGTAAGGTTTTTATAACCAGTAAAACAAATTTATAAATACATTTTTAAAAAATCTTTTAAAAATTTTATATCAAATATATAAAATTGACAAATAAAATATGTTTACAAATAGTTATCATTTTGAAAATTTTCTTCAAATTTACTTTTTAAAAAATGATCTGATTTCTCCTTAAAAATCATTTGAATATAATAATAATTTTATGTATCAAAATGATACTTCATAAATATTAAAAACACATGAGGCCACTAAGAAATAACACTTGTAATAAAATGTCTTTTTGAGGTAGTGGGTTCACTCCCCACCCCTTAACATTTTATTTGACCTAAAAGTTCTGATTATAATTTTATGAAATTTTTTTAGAATATCCTTGTTTCTCATCAATAACACCTTAAAACATTTGAAACCTTACATAAATTTGTTTCATAAAAAAATATTTTTGTATCTTCTAAACATTGAAATGTTACTTTGTGATAAAATACATAGGATAAATACATATTTTTATAAATTATAATGGATAAATAGTTTGATAATTACACTTCAAAAATTTCATTAAATACATACACAATTAAAAATTTTATTTAAATACATTATTAAATAAACAATTTAATTTAAAAATATACCACACATTTATTATGAATATTCATGGAATGATATAGTTATTGGCCATAAATTTATTAATATGCAACATTCATAAATTTTAAAAGTGGTTTTACACATAAAAGGATAAATTTTATCATTTGGAATTCTTATAAAAACCTCAAAAAAGGATTGATAAAATAAAATTCCACTTAAAAGGGTTTTAACATAGATTAATAGACAAACTATATTTTGGAATGACATTAGAGAAATATTGGTTTCTAAAAATAATTAGTATCATAAAAAATAGATTCAAAAATATAAACCCTCAATTAAATGGGCTTGTAACGGAATAAAAAAATTATATAAAATGATATAAATAATATGTTTTCAAAATGATGAAAATAAATAAATAATTTCCCTTAACTCAATTTGTAAATAAGATAGAAAAAGGGAAATTGATGGTGTTGGAACACACTAAGATAAGGAAGAGCTTTACTGATTGGGTCTTGAGAATTTTGGACGGGGTTATCATTGTATTTATAGAGATAAGCCCCCTAACTGTATGATGATTTTAAAAAATAATAATACTTTAATTACTCTTCATGACTATTTTTATCATGTCTGATAAACTAATACAAAGATATATGTATATATATATATAATCACCAAAGGATCCATAGAGATTTTAATTTTCAGATTATATTTCCTACCAGCTTTCTATGTATGCCAAATGATATGGTGATGATTTTGTTCAAAACGGTTGAAATTTATGAAATTTTTTATATCCTGTCTTCTATCCAGAGAACCATAAAAACCAATAGATATGAAAACAATCCCTTATTTATGGTGTATAGGGAAATATATACATATTTTATACTAGAGAGTGTTATCGCAAAAGATTTGGATGTCCTAGAAGGATGAAACCCAACCCTGATAATAGAGTTCTTTTAATGTGACTAATACGTTTATTTAAATTTCTTAATCATTGTTTATCAACATTTCAATAAGTATTCTTATTTTTATAATTATTAAATATGATTTGGGCCATAGGTTGGAAATCAATGTTGATAGTGGGAAAGGGGAAGAAACAATATGACGTCGTGTGTTTTTTCATCAAATTTTATCACGATGTAGAATGAAACCAAAACATAGATGAACAATGTATGACCCCAAGCTTCCACAATACGCTTCTCTTTGAAAAATACAGTAGCTTGTGTTGTACGCAACTTCGAGTTCTAACACACCACAACCAATCAAACAAGCCGTTATGAATATTAATACCCACTTTTTGAATTTTTATAAATTTGATCTTTCAAAATGGACTTCATTTTTGGATTTTTAATATCAAAATTAGTTTAGGGTGAATTTTTGATATTTTTCTGAAAACATTCAATTTTTGATGAATAGTAAAAACCACTAAGTTATAGTTTAAAACCGAATTTTTATTTAAATGATTATTTATTTTATTTAAATTTATTTTATGTCAAAATAGATACATAATACCTATATAAGTTAAATTTAATTCATTGGAGTTAGTTTATAATAATTTTAGATATATAAAAATTTTATTGAACTTTTCACCGTCTTTTACCCACCTCCAAGGAGAATTTGAAAATTCACTTAAAACATAATTTTACCGCTTCTGTGAGAGGAATTTCAACAATCTGAGAGACATGGTTGATATTAGTAAGAAAAATTCGGTTCAATAAGATGAATGTTTTTTTGGTGAATAGTAACTTTTTACTTTTATTTACCACGATTAAAAGTAAATAGGGTAATTAAGGCTAAAAATGATATTATTATTATCCTAAAACATGTCCTAATTCTATTGGAAAAGTATAGTTAGACCCAAAACAAACTTAGGAATAAAACATTAACCTATTTGGGTCACATGGATTAGATTAGTAAATTTATTATTATTTAATTCAAAGAAAGGTTAAAAGAGTTAAAATCAACTTTTAATAACTAAAACATTTTTAATATAGGGATACACATAAGGTAAATCCAACGATAAATATTCATTAGGAATATATAATTATTTCTTACGTAATGGTATTTTATTTATATTTTTTAGATATTAAATAATTCAATTTATTTATGACACAATGATGATGCAGTAATTACCTATTTAATGAAATATTAAAATAATTGATATTATAAATATCCAAATAAATTTAATTTGAAAATTTTTATCAATTCCACTAATTTTATAGGTTAATATGACATATTAGGGTTGGTTATATGAATTATTTTCGAAGTAATAAATCTGTTATGAATTTAGAAAAAACAAAATACCAGATAGTGTCAAAAATGACATAAAAGAGTTTTTAAAAAAAATTATATTATTAATTGATATTCAATTATTAAAAATATAAGGATAGGAAAAAATACTTATATAATGATATTTGTATCATTAATTAACTACTTGGGGTTCTCTTGGAAGTATATAGTATGTTTATTTACCATATAATATAAAAATACAAAGAGATATGGTAAATGTCAGACTCTTTAACTAAGAGTTAAATCTAAAAGATAAGTTTATTATAGTGACCCAAACCTTTCAGAAACCTATTGGTTGAGTGGTTTGATAACCATCCCCACCTTATCCTTTAAATAATTCTTTTTGGAGCCATTAGAAACCGAAAATGATTTTATTATAAAATAATATTTCTAGCTTTTCCTATGGTGCCCCTCACCCCTCTTATAAAAGGTGACTTCCCCTCCTCTCTAATTCACACCATCAAAGCCATTTGGCTCGGCCATCCCCTTCCCAAATACCCTCTCAAATATCCTACCTTAATCCTTGATGCCTTACTTTAGTCATAAATCCATCCTAAGAAGCCCTTTTGATCAAAACAAAAGGAAGAACCCGAAGAAGAGGTAAGTATTTCATCACCTCTTTCAAGTTCCTTTTTTCTTCCACTTCCTATTTCTTTGTCATTCCCATTAAAAAATAATAACTCCAGTATCTTCTATATACTGTCATTTTATTATAAATATGGTACAAGCATATTAATTATTATATCCATCCTTTTAATGAGATGTCACCATACGTGCATACGTACGGCTTACCGTCCCCACGTTGTGGTGTAATTGTTATTCAATACATAATTATTTGGATGGGTATAATAATGATGTGTAATTGATATAAATTATAAATATAGCATGATAATGATTATGTATAAATTATATACCATCCGATTATATATTATTTTAATATCAAAAGAATGATATTGTCGCTCGTGCGTATATACGGATTACCGTCTCCACGAACGTGATGTGATTCATTCCCCATCGTACTCAATCAAGACTAATTTTCATTTTATGATTAAAAATAATGTTTAAAGACTTGATATCATTCTGGATATGAATAAGATACATCCCATCCATAACAAATATGACTCACATAACAAATAATATAAAGGAAAATGAATCTGTTAACACCAGAAATGACGATAATACTAAAATATTATTAACAAAGCAATGTTAAAAGATCATATATGATATCAAATTAATTTATAATATTCTTGTATAATTTAATAACAATTATTTCACCATTATAGAGGAAGTTAACCTACCCTTGAACAAGGAAAAGTACATGGTAAGGGTTAATTTCACAATCTCTTTATTATTTGAGGTTGTTTATACGTAATTATCTACTGGAACCTCTTTAACCAGGTTTCTTAAAAATTTAGTTCAAAACATATTTACTATTTACTAACCAATGGGGTAAAGACATTTATACCCTTATTTGACCTTATATTTTTTTGAAAAGAATCTTTCTGTTTTTTTTCAAACAAGTTACTTTTTGACCTTTTCAAAAAATTTAAGGTAAGAATGTTTTTTTAACTTATACGGTGGGTGTGGCTATTTTCCGCCGTTATAACATCGTCAAAGATTCCCATACAAACTTATAATAATATTTTCAAAATAAATTTTTTCTAAAATTATTTTAAAATAGAAAGAGATATTTCTCTTAAAAAGGTTTTGATTTTATCTATGTCAACATCCTTTGATGGATTTTAAGCTTATTTGAAGTAAATTTATTATGATACAAAACGTCCATAATTTGTTGAAGGTTCTGTGATATGTTTGACTGTGGATGTGTTATTTCATACCATTCATGGTTTATGTATAAAGTATTTATATTTCATATGCCAGTTTTAATATGAATGTTTATGTTATGTTTAAACATTTTCATATGAAGAATAAATTGGACTTAGTAAGTGACAGGTGAAGCCCGCTATAGCTCCTCAATGCATCGGTAGGTCTCATGGGACAAACTAGTGTCTTGGCACACAGAATTGACAAAATCTTATTTGTAGTATTGGCAGAAGGCCTTGACTACGTGGTTATGAATGATTGGCATTATGCATTCCATCATTATGAAAGTGGCTATTGATATTGCATCTGATTATTCAACTAGAAGAATATCCATGTGAATAAGTAAATGGAATTATTTGATTTTATCTTTTCGATATTATGCTGAATTTAATGTTTAAAAACTTTTGTTTTAGTCTTATACATTTCCTTAAATATTTATGCTTATTTATGAAAGTTTCCTCTATATTGTTATCCTTAGTTAGCATCTAAGCTCACCCCTTTTTATGTTTTATTTTTTCCATGATAAGAAGATGTATATTATGAATAACTTATAGGGACAGTCTATGAGATCTCAGTTTTGTCTATGTAAACAATGTTGTTGTAGTTTTCCATTTCATGATGTAATGTAAACCTTATGAATGTATCTAGCACTCTCAACGCTACTAAAATAATCTAACTTTTGAGACTTGATCTTTTGTGATCATGTCAATGAAACTTAATAATGCACTGACTCTGGGATTCTAGGGTTAGGGAATTACTTTTAGTATCAGAGGAAGGTTAGTACAAACCATGTAATGTAGATTTAGATAAACTCGGATTAAATCACATTACCCTAAGATGTACTTTGAGGATTAGTATATAATAACTTCCTAGAATTTTGGTATTGTATAAATTTTGTGATTTTTCCATGAAATACATCACTGTTTGGATATGAGAAGGTAGAGGAGGCTCTGGCATAGATGTACCAAGGGGTAAAACCCAAAAACACCACTTTGAGAAAGACTCGAACGAGAACTGGTGCACGAAAACGGGCCTTGATACACTCTTGGTTATGACGCTCCCGGGGGATATGCATAGGATAATTCTCATTTTATATACAAAACATTATGAATGGTTTACGAGTATATACTACCTTAAAGAATTGTTTTTTAAAATTATGGATTATATTCATAACCTGATCAATTTATGTTAAATATTTTACAAGTTTGGAATTATGTATTTTGATTCATAAACTAATTTAGTTTATTCCATTGTTTAGAAATTACTCCTAGTGGAAGGAATGGAAACCGTATCAATGAACACACTCCATGCAGGGATTTCCCTCCTGCTCAAGATAATCGTAGTGGAGCTGGTGATACAACTGGTGTTGATCAGCTTATCACTATATTGGGACAAATTACTCAGGTTATGAATACTAACCTTACCCGTATGAGGCACCCTGATCCACAAAGTGGATGATCAATGTTAGACTGCTTCATGAGGAAACAACCACCTACATTCAATGGGAGTTTAAATCCACTGGTATCCAAGGAATGGATAAATTCCTAATAAAAAATATTCCACGCCTTAGGGAGTAACGAAAGGGAAAAAGTTGTCATTGCAGTTTACCACCTCACAGGAGATGTTGATCAATGATGGGAATTGATTCAAAACACCATGGAAGATGATGGAATATCAAATATTGAATGTAGGGAGTTTAAATATCTTTTCTTATATAAATAATTTCCTTGTGACCATCGAGGAGATATGGAAAGGCAATTTCTTAGTCTGAGGCAGAAGGAAGTTGAGAATGTTACAAAGTATGAGGATAACATTACAAGGTTAGTAAGACATGATAAAGATTATAAACATAACCCAAGAAGTAAGATTGGTAATTTATTTGATGGGTTAAAACCATTTCTCCATCGAGCATTAGTCTCACAATCCTTCTCGTCATATGATGATATTGTCTCGTGTGCTATCAAGACAGAAAAAGAATTCTCTAAGTCTTATGACTTTAAAGAAAAGTAAGAGAAGAAGAGATCTGTTGAACACTCTAGAAATGGAAATAAGGGAAAGGAGGGAAAATTTGAATATCCATCCTGCAGTAAATGTGAGAAGAAACACCATGGTACTTGCCTGAAGGTAATGGGAGTCTATTACAAGTGTAGTTAAAAGGTCCACCAAGCTCGTGATTTCAAGGGGCAGAAAGAGGTTTTCGATGTTGAATGCTACAATTAAAAATAAAGGAGGTATTATGCGATTGAATTTCCTAAGCATCAGGGTAACTAACCTCATAAAAGGCCAAGGTATCAAGTCCAAGATTATGCCAACACTACTGCTGAGGTTGAAGCTCCGAAAGACGTGGTGGTAGTTAATTTAACGGATTCTTCAAGTTTAGAAAATTCTTTATTTTATTCTAGATCATCACATTGTTTCATATCTTCCCGGTTTTCTAAGAAAATTATATATTTGAAACTTTATTTAACAAGTGAGTTGTTAGTAAAAACTCATAAGGGAAGTATCATTGCATCAAGGTTTTGTGAATCAGTTCCCATTAGGGCATATAAATTCTCTTTATCTGCTGATCTCATTGTCATACCCATGATTGAATTTGATATAATACCCAGTATGGATTGGATTTGTGACCATGATGTGAAAATTTTTTGTAAGAAGAAGGAGGTTAAATTTTTTTATGATGATGATAAGGAACACCTTTTCTTTAGAGAAGAATCGCCACCACTTAATTCTTATCTAGATCCACCCCGAGTATCTCAACTAAATTCAATTATTGGGGAGGAATAGAATGAAATAACTCTGGTTGAGGAATGGAATGTTCAAATACAGGATGTACCAATTGTGAAAGAATATGTTGATGTGTTTCTAGAAGATTTACCTGGACATCCTCAAGAACTAGAAATTGAGTATTCCATTGACTTAATTCCTGGTTCAAGGACCATATCAAAGACCCCTAATAGAATGGCCATTGTGGAATTAGTGGAACTAAAGAAAAAACTAGATTAATTGAAAAATAATGGATTTATTCACCCTAGTGTTTCTCTATGGGGAGTCCCTGTCCTTTTTGTTAAGAAGAAGGATGGATCTATGAGGTTGTGCATCGACTACAGGGAGATAAATGCTATAACCATAAAGAACAAGTATCCCCTACCTCGCATTGATGATTTATTTGACCAAATTCATGGAGCTCAATACTTTTTAAAGATTTACCTTCAATCTGGATATCATCAGTTGTGTGTGAAGAAGGAAGAAATTCCAAAAATATCATTTCGAACTAGGTACAGGCATTACGAGTTTACAGTAATGTCTTTTGGGTCGACTAATGCACCCTATGTTTTCATGGATCAAATGAATATATTTTTCAATGAATATTTTGATGAATTTGTAGTGGTATTTATTGATGATATCATGGTATACTCCAAAGGATATGAAGATCATGAAAATCACTTGCGCATTATCCTGAAGAATCTAAGAAGACATGAATTATATTGGATGTTTAGAAACTGTGAAATATAGCTTCAGGATATTTCTTATCTTGTCCATATTGTCTCCAAGGATGGAATCTCTATTGATCCTTCTAAGACCAAGGCAATACATGAATGGACAGCACAGATGAGTATAACTATGGTACTCAGTTTTTTTGGTTTAACAGGTTATTATCAACTTTTCATCCAAAATTTTTCACAGTTGGCTAACCCATTAATAAAGCTCACACGAAAAGGGGTTAAATTTTTTTGGACAAAAGAGTGACAAAAATGTTTATAAGAACTAAATAGAAGATTATTAAATGCTTCTATCTTGACTCTACCATCGGGGAATGATGGTTTTGTTATTTATAGTGATGCATCAAAGAAAATACTTGGTTGTGTCCTTATACAGAGTGATAGAGTAATTTCCTATGTATCACAACATCTGAAAATTCTTGAGCAAAACTATCCTACTCAAGATCTTGAGTTAGCAGCTATAATATTTTCTTTGATGATATTGAAACACTATCTCTATGGTGAAAATGTGTGATATATACCGTTCAAAAGAGTTTAAAGTATATTTCCTCATAGAATGAACTCAACATGAGGAAAAGGAGATGGCTTGATCTACTCAAGGATTATAATTGCACTATACACTACCACCCGGGGAAGGAAAATAAGGTGGCAGTTACTTTGAGTAGAAAGGGTCATGGAGTTTTGAACAAAATGAGAGTTGAAAAGGATCCTATATACACGGATCAATTAAAGATTGATATGGGAATAACCATAGAAGGTGAAACATCAATGCTCTTTCAAATGGTTTCCAAACCATCTTTACTAGAAAGGATAAAAATTTCTCAAGCTGATGATGAGGAGATTCAAAAGAAGATTAACTCTATGAATAACTTGAGATTAAGTAACTTTTTAAATGTATATGGAGTTTTAAAATTTGGGAAGAGACTTTATGTTCCCGATATTCCTGATCTAAAAAGAGAATTCGTGGATGATGCTCTTATCTCCAATTTATCTATACACCCTGGAAGCACGAAAATTTATAGAGATTTAATGGAATATTGTTGGTCAGACAACATGAAGAGGGAGATTTCGGATTTTGTTTCAAGACGTATGGTTTGTCAACAAGTGAAAGCTGGAAGGCAACTGCCTGGAGGAGTCATGCAACCTCTTCCCATACCAGAGTGAAAATGGGATAATATTACCATGGACTTTGTCATGGGACTACTAAAGAATCCTAGAAGGAATGATGCAATATGTGTCATTGTTGATCATCTTACCAAGTCAGCACATTTTATTGGTATAAGAGATGATTTACCACTTGAACATCTTGCAAGACTATATATTAATGATGTTCTAAGACTTCATGGAGTACCCCTATCAAGTTTTTCTAATCTTGATCCACATTTTACATCAATATTCTGGCAAAGTCTTCAAAATCCCTGGATACTGAACTTCATTTGAGCACTACCTACCACCCCCAAATAGATGGAAAATCAGAAAGGACTATTCAAACATTAGAAGACATGTTGAGATCATGCTCACTTGACTTTCAAGGTACGTGGGATCAATATTTATCTCTTGTTGAATTTTCCTATAATAATTGCTTCCATTAAAGTATTCAGATGGCACAATATGAAGGGTTATATGGAAATAGATGTCATACACCAACCTTTTGGGATGATGTCGGTGAAAGAAAACTCGTAGGCCCAGAACTGGTGGAGGAAACGATGGAAAAGGTGAAGGTAATCCAAAACCACATCAAAGCAGCTCATAGTAGGGAGAAGATCTATGCCAATAACTAAAGGAAGTATTTGGAATTTCAGGTAGGAGATCATGTTTTCTTGAAGGTATCTCCATGAAAGAGTTTTATACATTTCAGTAAGAAGGGTAAATTAAGTCCCAGGTACATCAGACCTTTCGAAATTCTTGAATGAATTGGGGCTATAGCTTACCATTTGGCAAAGCCGCCAAGTCTCTCCAATGTTCACGATGTATTCCATGTATCACTATTTAGAAAATACATGCCATACCCAATGAATGTACTCAACTATGAGGAATTAGAATTGGAACCCAATCTATCTTATTGTGAAGATCTTTTCAAGGTTCTTGATACAAGAGAACATGTGTTGAGAAACCGGACGACTTGTCTGGTAAAAGTTCTATGGAGAAACCATAAAATGGAAGAGGCAACGTGGGAACCCAAGGAACCTATGATGAAGAAACACCCATGTATTTTTATGAAGTAATATTCTAGAAATTTTGAGGAAAAAATTATTTTAAGGAGGGGAGAATGTAACAACCTTAGCTTCCATAGTACCGTTCTCTTTGAATAATATAGTGGTGTGTGTTGTACGCATCTTCGACTTCTAACACACCACAACCAATCAAACTAGCCATTATGAAAAGTAAAAACAAAATTTTGAAATTTTATAAATTTTATCTTTTAAAATGGACTTCATTTTTGGATTTGAAATATCAAAATTAGCTTAGGGTTGATTTTTGGTATTTTTTTGAAAACTTTCAATTTTTGATGAATAGTTAAAAACACTGAGTTATAGTTTCAAACCGAATTTTTATTTAAATAATTATTTATTTTATTTATATTTATTCTAGTTAAAAATAGATACATAATACTAAAATAAGTTCAATTTAATTCAATAGATTCAGTTTATAATAACTTTAGTTATATAAATATTATATTGAACTTTTCACCGTCTTTTATCCACCTCATAGGAGAATTTGAAAATTCAAATAAAACATAATTTTACCACTTCTATGAGTGGAATTTTAAAAACAAAAAATACATGGTTGATATTATTAAGAAAAATTTGGTTCAATAAGATAAAAATATTTCATGGTGAATAGTAACTTTTTACTCTTATTTACCACGGTTAAAAGTAAATAGGGTAATTAAGGGAAAATTGATATTATCATTACCCTAACACATGTTTTAATTCAATTGGATAAGTATAATTCAATAAAAACCCGCCTTATGAATAAAATATGAACCTCTTTGGTCAAATTGGATTAGATTATGACATTTATTATTATTTTATTCAATGAAGAGTTAAAAGAGTTAAAATCAGAAATTAATAACTAAAACATTTTTAATATTGGGTTACGCATAAGATAAGTTCGACTATAAATATTCACTAGGAATCTAAAATGATTTCCTACATCATGGTATTTTATTTATATTTTTTAGACAATAAATAATTTAATTTATTTATGACACAATGATGATGAATTAACTACCTAATTAATGAAATATTAAAATAATTGATATTATAAATATCCAAATAAATGTAATTTCAGACTTTTTATGAATTAAACTAATTTTATAGGTTAATATGACATATCAGGGTTGGTTAGATGAATTTGTTTTGAAGTAATAATGCTGTTATAAATTCAGAAATAACAAAATACCAAATAGTGTCAAAATTGACATAAAATAGTTTTTAAAACAAATATTATATTATTAATTGATATTCTATTCCTAAAAATCTAAGGTTCTGTCAAAATACTTATATAATGATATTTGTATCATTAATGAACCTCTATGGGTTCTCGTGAATGTATATAGTAATTTTATTAACCATATAATATAAAAATACAAAGAGACATGGTAAATGTGAAACAATTAAACTAAGTGTTAAATCTAAAATAAAAGGTTAATATAGTGACCCAACCCTATATAATACCTATTGGTAGAGTTTTTTTTCGACCCATACCCACATTATTCAATAAATAATTCAATTTTCATCCATTAGAAACTGAAAATGATTTTATAATATAATAATATTTCTACCTTTTCCAATGGTGCCCCTCACCCCCTAATAAAAGGGAACTCCCACTGCTCTCTAATTCACACCTTCAACGTAATTTCTCTCAGATAACCCCTGACCAAATACCCTCTCAACTGTCCTACCTTCATCCTGGAGGCCTTCCATTAGTAAATAGCCATCCTAAGGAGCCCTATTGATCAAATAAAAAGGAAGAACCCAAAGAAGAGGTAAATATTTCATCACCTCTTTCATGTTTCTTTCTTCCTCCACTTCATATTTATTTGTTGCTTCCATTATAAAATAATAACTCAATTATATTCTATATAATGTGATGTTATTATAAATATGTTACAACCATACTCATTGTTTTATCTATTATTTGAATGACATGTCACCATATGTGCGTACATACGGCTTACCGTCTCCACGCTGTGGTGTAATTATTATTCAATACATTATTATTTGTATGGGTATAATAATGATGTGTAATTGATGTAAATAATAAATATAACAAGATAATGATTATTTATATATGATATACCATCCAATTATATATTATTTTAATATCAAAAGTGTGATATTGTCCCTCATGCGTACGTACGGATTACCACCTCCACGAACGTGATGAGATTCATTCCCCATTATATCAATTCAAGATTAATTTTAATTTGATGATTAAAAATAATGTTTAAAGACTTGATATCATTCTGGATATGAAAAATATACATCCCATCCATAATAAATATGACTCACATAACAAATAATATAATGGAAAACAGATCTGTTAACACCTAAAATGGTGATAATGCAAAGATATTATTAAAAAATCAATGTTAAAAGATCATATATGATATCATATTAATGTATATGATTCTTGTATAATTTATTAACAATTATTTTACCATTATACTGGTGTTTAACCTACCATCAACCAAGGAAAAGTACAAGGTAAGGGTAAATTTCCCAATCTCTTCATTATCCGAGGTTGTTTATACGTAATTATCTACTAGGACCTCTTTAACCATGTTTCTAAAAAAATTATTTTAAAACATTTGTACTATTAAATAAACAATGGGTTAAAGTCATTTATACCCTTATTTGACTATAAGTCCCCACCCTTAAACCTTAATTAATCTTGAGTTAATACAAGATTACACATTGAGGATCTTTTCAGGTTTAGAGTTTTAGAGAATTGGATCATAAAACGTGCATTACATTCCACATTTAAACAAAGTGGTTACATAAATATAGTATTCATATTATTCCATCAACGGAAAAATATTTAAAATAAAACATGGATTATTTCTTGACACTTCCTTGACACTATCATTATATCATGTACCTTTCCCTTGACCTCTAAAAAACATTTCAAAAAAAAACATGGGATGAGCATAAAAAGCTCAGTAAGGGTTATAAAATTATGGAAAGGAAACATGAGTTCATATATACATAAGAATAAAATCATAATTTACCCATAAAAGGTAACTTGAGGCATTCATAACATTCTTACATAGGGAGTAACCCTCTTGGTTACGTTTAGAATACCCATCACAGTATATTCCCTAAATCTCTTCGGAGAAACCTTAATGTTTCACTCCTTCGTGTTACCCAATGCATTGGAGAGCTATATCGGGCTCACCCGCCCTTATTTTATCACGGAACCACCCGTCTTCATAACAATGACCAAGAACCATAACATAATCATATCACATAAAACATGCTTAAAGGAAACATAACATTTCCACCTTTCAATAACAAGATATCAATAAAACACATTTATATAAAAACATTATGAAAACAATTTTCAATACCAAAATAAAATAAAAGTAAAACACAGTAATTATTTTTCTTTTAAAAAGAATGTATGGCTTGTAGAGGAAGCTAAAAATCAAATAATGGTCACGGCGGCAGAGAAGTCATTGTCGCCGCATATGTACGACAAAAACATTCCCTTTTGTCATTTAGTAAAATGCTTTATATAAAAAAATATTCCTTTCGGATAAATGTAAAAGTCAGAGGGGTTTATACACCATATAAAAGAAGGTTGTGTATAAAACAAAATATGCCTCAATGAAAGCATATTGAGATGAAGTCCCATACAAAGATGGTATCCTTGGATTAAGGATAAATCAATTACATAATTATGTGCGACAAACTAATACACCAAATATAAGTGGATATTAAGTGTAAAAAACTCAGAGGTTATTCACACATATTAATAGAACGACATATTCAAGGAGTACAAGATTATCCCAAAGAATCAAATTTGGGTTAATAAGTTCCCTTGCAAAAATTTGACAGCCTAACGGCGTCACTACAAAATTCAGAAAATGATTTGATGAGAGATAAAAAGGGTATCTCATAACATGGGAATAAAATCTAAATCAATAAGTATATAGAAGAACATATACCAACACAATAGTATGTTAATTAAAAGACATAACAAAAGAAGTCTTTTAAAAAGAGGAGGGTGAAAGGTTCCCTTACCGACTTGGGTAACTTTCGAAACATACACCCCATGAAATAAGGACAATAAAACATTGATTTAAATACTCATAAATGAAATTATAATACAAAATGAGTAAAATAATGGGTAGTACATACACCACTGAAAGGAAATTGTGGCAAATGTCGCATAAATCTCATGGGAATAAAAGTGAGATGAAAAATCCCTTACGAAAACTCAGCAGCCTAACGACGCCACTTAAAACTTACAAAAATGGATTGATGAGATCAAATAGGGTCTCTCATAATATGAACATAAAAATTGCAGTATGAGGAATATAAAATAACATCCCCAAACATAAGAAAGATGAGCTTAAAATAAATGACATAAAAGAGAGTACTTAAAAAGAAAGAGAGAGGTTGGATCTCTTACGAAACTTCGGCAGCATAACGGCGCCACTAAAAACATCCATAATGGATTGATGAGAGAGAATAGGTTCTCTCATCATATGAACATAAAAATTACAGTAAGAGTAATATAAAATAACATCCCAATAACAAGAAAGATGAGATTTAAAAGGAATTACATAAAAGAGTGTACTTAAAAAGAGAGGAGTAGGATCCCTTACCTCAAGCCCGACTTGTCTTGTTCCATTCTTTATATTCCTGAATAATAAACATTGGCCAATTTATAATTGCCTAAGGACCTCATTTAAAGATTATTATTCAGTTAATATCACATATTATAATGTTATAATAATTGTTTAATAATGTTAGTTCATATCAGACGTTTTTGCCGATGTTTGGTACATGAATCAAAAATGAACTTGTTTGAAAAATGATTTCCCATGTAGTTATAAGTAAATAATTTTCAAAATATTATTAATGATTTAAATATCATATATATTCATTACATATTCATTTTATACTATTACATATCATTTGGGTATAAAAAACGAAAAGCACTGTTCATCGAGATGGTAGGTCGTACATACGCATGAACGCTACTTTCATTTTTTTGTCATATTAATGGAATTAATATTAAATGATATACATATATATATATATTATAATTACAGTATAATATATATGTTATATAGGTCACATATGTTCAATAATTTCATTCTTTATACATTCCATGTATTGCATGTACGAGTCACATCACTTGAGTGGGCGGTAGTCCACACTTCCTCATATGAAATTATCGCATTTACACAACATGAAAAGAATAAAGGTATGTTTTAAATATAAAATACAGAAGCATATAGTAAACATAAATACCATATATATCATATATAAAATACAGTGACATCATAATGGCCACCTTTAAAAGTGTTAAAAGAATATTGAACAATCATCGTTTCATGAGGCAGCAAATCGCCAACCACAGAAACAGTATGTTCTTTAACCATTAGAAGAAGGTGTGTGTAATTGTAGCTAGAATCCTTCTTATAACAACATCATAGTATATTGAAGATACTGGATTTGTTACTGAATAAATGAATAAAATTAGTTTAGGGGGTTGGATAAGAAAAATAAAACAAAAGGACTCAAGTGAAGACATTACCTTAAAATCGGGTAACTCCCTTTGGTTTGAGCTCAATGGATTCCTTGGGAAGACTTCTGCCCAAAGTGAGACTTCAAGGAGTTATATAGGGATGTGGAGATACAAAATGGTCAGGTTTTGGCCGAGCCAATGGCTTTGGAACTGTGGGTAAGGAGGTAGAGGTGGGGGCCTTTTATAAGAGGAGAGGAGGGGCACTCTTGGAATGTAAAGAAATCTTACTTTATTTTAGAATGAGTTTCGGATTTTAATGGTCCCACATTTATGTGTTTAGAGGATAAGGTGATAAGGGTTCTAAATCCACCAATACAATAGGTTTTGGACATGTTTAGGTCTTATATTTTACATTATCTTTCCATTTTATTTAAATCATTAAATAATGAGGTCATCGCTGCATCATCATGATGTCATAAATAATTTAATATATTTAATGTCTAAAAATTTTAAAAAAAATATCATGATTTAGGAAAGTTTTTTAGATTTCTAATGAATATTTATAGCCAATCATCTAACTTGTATAACCCCATGAAAAAATTGTTTTAGTAAAACGTCTCATGTTTGTGTGATTTTTACTTTAACATTAAATAAAACGTTATTTATGTCATTTCCCAGCCAAAGTGGCTCCATGGGGTCCCCAAGTTGACCCATGGATTTTCTTGGTCGTCCATGACACAAAAAATTAGGTTAGGACATGTTTAAATCTCATCTCATATTTTTAAAACATTATTTTTACCTTAAGTTACACTAATTACCTCTAATCGCGATTAAAAACTTAATAAGTTACTATTAACCAAAAAATTATTCTAATCTCATTGAACCACATTTTACTTCTTAATGAAAACCATGTATGTAGGATTTTTTAAATTCAAAACACAAAGATGGAAAATTTTCATTTAAACGGAAAAATCTGTTTTTATAAGTACCACTTAGTGGTTTCACTATTCATCAAAAACTGAAGTCTTTCAGAAAATTACCAAAAATTCACCCTAAGATATATTTGATATTCCGAATAAAAAAATGATGTCTATTTTACAAAATTAAAAACATATAAGTTTTATTGATTAATTTAATAATTAGTTCCCACTGTCAAAACAAATAGCTTGTTTTTATGAAACAAAATGTATCAAAAGATTGACACCAGTTTGTGTCTGATTTCAAAGTGAAATTAATTGCAACGAACACTATTGGATTAAATGGTAAAAATATATTCTAATTTCACTTTAAAACAAATTCAAAATGTAATATAATCATATAAATAAATTAGATTAAGGAGTTTTTGAATTAAAATATAACATTTTTCACTATTCCTTAAAAAGTGAACTTTTTCGGAAAAATACCAAAAAATTACACAAAGTAAATTTTGATGTCCCAATTCTAAAGATGAATTTTATTTTGTCAAATATAACACATAAAATTTTCAAAAAGTGGATTTCAAATAGGTTCTCCATCAAAAGGCGGTTAATCAACCTTTTAAAGAATATTGGAGTGTTTACGCTTAAAATTGGATTCATTCACATTTTTAATACTATAACATTTATTGTAAAGAGTAAAAATATTTGGCAAACATATATAATAATTTTTTAGTTAGTTCTGTTCATTCCCGCCATTACAATGGATAGGCATTAACTATCATTTAAAATAATATTATTTTATTATTAGAGTGCAACGTAAGATTCCCAAGAAACCTGTTGTTGTGTATTGGGTACGCCATCGAACATAGCATCCCCTTTAAAGTAATATTAATATTTTATTCACAACTATGGATAAATATAAAAATGTCATATTATTTATTTACCTGGGGTGTGACATTGACTTTATATGTTTTTTAAAGGAATATTTCCCTTGTATTCCAAAGAAATTACTTTTTGACCTTTTCGACAAATTTAAGGTAAGAATGTTTTTTTAACTTATACGGCGGGTGCGGCAATTTTCCACCATTATAACATCGTCGAAGCATACCTTACAAGATTATAAGAATATTTTCAAAATAAATGTTTTCTTAAATGATTTCAAAATAGAAAGATATATTTCTCTAAAAAAGGATTTGATTTCATCTATGTCAACATCCTTTGATGGATTTTCAGCTTATTTGAAGTTGATTTATTATGATACAAAACTTAAATATTGTATTTAAGGTTTTGTGGTATGTTTGACTGTGGATGTATTATTTCATACCATTAATGGTTTATGGATTATGTATTGACATTTTGTATTCAATTTTTAATATGAATGTTTATGTTATGTTTAAACCTTTTCATATGAGGAATGCATTGTTCTTAGTAAGTGGCGGGTGGATCCCGCTATAGCTCCCCGATGCATCGGTATGTCTCATGAGACAAACTAGTGTATTGGCACAAGGCCATGATGAAATATTATTTGTAGTCTTGTTACAAGGCATGACTGCATGGTTATGAATGACTGTCATTGTGCATTCCATCATTATGAAAGTGGCTATTGATATTGCATGTGATTATATATTAATTCTATCACTTCCAAGGATACTAAACTATTAGATCTTTCAAGACATGTTATTTGGTGATCATTCCATTGATACGTAATAATGCACTGACTATTGGATTCTGGGGTCGGGGTCTTACAAACAAATTAGGTCAAATCCAATGGAAGGTCATTATTTTATGTGACATTTTTATATTCATTTGAAATATTTCAATACCTTAATCCGACATCCAAATGAAATGAGTTCTATTGACACATTATTACCCAATTCATGGAACGTCCGCTCTAAAAATAAAACACACACCACACGGGCCTTACAGATAGGCCCCTCATGCACAATGACTAACCCATGCATGCCCTTGAGCCACAAACACGGGCCTACCTCTGCATTATGGTATCTCTACTTCACTAATGGCATATACATGACCAACCAAGGATTGGCCACTGCGCATATTGATTTTTCCAGACCTCTCTCTTTGGTTGAAATGTTAGTGAACTAGCTTGCTTAAAGACTATATTATTTGTTATAACTATGTAAATATAAAAAATTAAAATATAAACTAAATAATTTTTATTATTATTGAACACCAATTATTATATTTTTTAACTTTCAAAAAATTCGTACAATTAATTTAATCTTTTATTTAGACTGAATATATAACTACTTCAAAAAAATTATTAATTTTTTTTGAAAATAAGTTTTATTACATTACATATTACTATTTCATACAATTATATTCTCTATTATTAAAAATTTAGATATGCCAATTTAAATATTTTTTTGAAATAGTGTTAAATACTTTTTAATACATCATCTAATTTATATTATTATATTTTGAAAAGGGATTTTAAATAAATTTTTACTTAGATGTCATATGAAAATATTTTTCATTAATATAAAATAATATATTCAAATCATTTAATATCAAAACATAATTTTATGTATAAAGTCGTATATTTTGGATTTTTTAATAAAATTAAACTTAAAGAATATTAATTAAAATATAAAAATATTACTTCTTAATAATAAAGAAAATTATAATTTGAAACGAAAACAATTTATATTACAAAATATATTTTAGTTTCATAAGTGTGCATTTAAAACCTTTCTTAGTTAGTTTTAATTTATAAAAAACTATTAAATAAATACATAATTAAAATAAAACATCTATATTAATTTCAAGGGATGTTATATTCTACCCCCCCAAAGGAATTTGACTCTTGCAATTTGTTTTTTAGACAAAGAAAAATTATTAATTTCTATCTTTGGAATTAATAAAAACTATAATTTATAATTGAACTTAATTACCTAGAAGTTTCGAATATAATTTTATTACATAGTGTGTTTTTTCTCAAAAGACAGTGCTTAATATCCAAATTTGTCTGGACTATTGATTTGATACCAATTGTAATGCTCCGAACGAGGACTTATGGATTCAATACTATAAATTATATGTATTGTTTATAAAAGATAACTAAAATTTACATATTATATTATGAATTATAGGACTTTTTTTATCTTCGTATTAGATAATCAGAAAAAACCATACATTTTGTAAAATTCAAACAGAAAAACATAAAATAACGATTTCTCTTCATGTGTGGTAACTCTAAAAATAAATACCTGCATTTTAGAACTTCTAAGATACCTATGAAAACATTTTAAAAACAATGTATTAGCATGAAATTCACTTTTAAGGGGTTTAAAAATTAATAAAAAAAATTACAAAAAAAATTAAAAAATACATTAAAACATTTTATATAAAAGATATTATATTTGGTATATAAAATAATTTTAAAATTTATTTACCTTTTGGAAAATTATTTTAAACAATACACATTGAAAAAAAAATTATCCATTAAAATAATTAGATAATAATTATACCTTTATTAATTAAAATTATACTTGACAGATGATAAAAAATCTATGAGGCCACATAGCAATATCACTAATAGGACAGTGGCCCCTTGAGGTAGTTGGTTCACTACCCAATCCTTAGAATTTCATTTGACATGAAAGTGCCAATTTTAATTTTAAGGGAACATTTTTTAGAATATTTTTTTTCCCATAAACAACTCATTAAAACATTTTATGACTTACATAAATTATATTCATAAAATAAAATAATTTTATATCATCTAAACTTTAAAAAGCTATTTTTTATAAAATCTATTATATAAATCCATATTTTAGTAAATTAGAATGGATAAATACTTTTAAAATTACATGTCAAAAATATTCCAGAAAAATACCTTTAGAATGTAAAAATTTATATAAATAGTTTATTAAATAAATATTTCTTTTAAAAACATACATCACATGTCTTATGAATATTCATGGAATGATATAGTGCATGGAAATAACTATATGAATATGAAACATTCATAAATTTTAAAATACTATTTAAGCATAAAATAAGAAATTTTATAATTTATAATTTTTATTGAAACCGCCAAAAATGGTTTGGTAAAATAATATTCCATTCAAAAAGGTTTTTAATTATAAATAATAGCCAAAAAAATTTATTTTGTTAGGAGTTTTGTGAAAAATTAGTTTCAAAAAAATATTAATTATCCTTAATCATAAATTCAAAAATATAAACACTCTATTAAAGGGGATTTTAACGGAACCAAATCCTAACATTAAATTCTGGAAATAATATTTTTTTATTTTTTTAAATGAAATAAGTATTTATCTTAACTCAATATTTAAATAAAATTGAAGAATTGTTTTTTTTTGTGTTGGAACACCATTGAGATGGGAAGATCTTTACTGTATGGGTTGAGAGAACTATGTAAGTCGTCCTCTTATTATTTATAGAAATAAACCCCCTTAATGTATGATTATTTTTAAAAAATACTGATATATTAATTAATTGGATTGAATTTGTCTATCGTATTTGATAAACCAAGATAGATAGGTCAATATATTTTATCTGAACATGGAACAAAAATATTATAATTCTTGGATTGGATTTTTAATTTTGATAATCATGTACTTCAAATAATATGGTGATCGTTTTGTTCAAAATGACTGATATATATATATATATATTATCCTATCATGTATATCATGAACTAGGAAACCCAAGAGACAGCAGAAATATCACTTATTTAATTTTGATCAAGACAAATATACATATTTTATACATGACAGTATCGTCACAATGAATTTTTATTTTTGTGGAGGGATGAAATACAACTACAATAATCATGTTCTTTAAATTTTACTGATACGTTTTTTTATATTTTTTACTAATAATTTATTAAATTTGAAAATATGTATTATTATTTGGATAAATTTTAAATACGAGTTGGGACATAGGTTGGATATTGATATCGATAGTGGCAGTGGGGAATAAACTATTCAACATCAACCGTTTCATTTTTTTTTAGCATTGATTGTTTAATTGAAGATTACAATAAAATGGATGGATGTTTTAGATCAACTTGAATGGATGGTAGGGACTATATCAAATATTTTTAGTTATGATGAATAATTTCCTTACCTCTATCCCACTTCATAGTGAAATGATTTCTTGAGATTACTTATAACCCAATCATGATATCTCTGCTCTGAAAAAAAACACACACTGTTTGAGCCTTACACATAGACCTCACATGCACCCAACCTAACCAATTCATGCACTTTATCCCAACACACGGGCCTTCCTCTACATTACAGTTGCTCTGTCCCACTAGTGGACTATACATATCCTGACAAGTCTAGTCCACAGGGCTTGCTGGTTGAGTCGAGCCCCCTAGGTTAAATGGATATCCAACTAGATTTCTTAAAGGATATATTTTTTATTAAAAAAATTAAGACATAAATTTTAAAATATAATATATAAAAAAATTATTATTATTAAATACTATGTATTATATTTTATATTTTTTAAAAAAAAAGACAAATAGTTTAAAATTTTAATTAGATTACAATATTTATTCTCATAATATTTTCATTATTATTATTTAAAAATAAGTTTTAGTATATGAAATTTTACTATTTCATACCAATATAATTTCTATGATTAAAATTTTAGAAAGAAAAAACTAAATATTTTATTTCAATATAGTATTAAAAACATTTTAATACATCAACAAAATTATCTACATATAATTTCAAATGGAATTTTAAATATATATTAACATAAACGTTATATGAAATTTTTTTCCCTTCTAATAAAATACAATATTAAAAAAATTAATATAAAAACATAAATTGATGTATAGAGTGGTACGTTTTCAATTTTTAAGAGAATTATACTTAAATATTTTAAATAAAAATATTAAAATACTATTTCATGAAAAATAAAAAAAAAGTATTTTATAATTTGAAATAAAACTTATTTTGATTGTAGTGAATATCTTAGTTTTGTAAAATATATTATTCAAAACCATTATTAGTTAGATTTAAATTATAAAAAAACTATTAAATAAATAGTTAGTTAAAATAAAATTTCTATTTTAATTTCATAGGATGTTATATACACCCCGTGATTTTAATATATATCTTTCCATTAAATAAATCTATGTGTTCGATAGCTTTCCATATATGCAACATTGAACTAATATGATTTAAAACATATTAGATAGATATTATGAAGATAAATATGTAAATAATAAAACCTCTATTAAATAAAAATATATTACCCATTTTAGAATACATAAATTTTTATGATATATAATTAAAATTATTTAATTTCTAAAAAGGATAATCCATTACCAAATATAAATTTAAATTATTAATAGATTAGAAAATTAAAACATTTAAGTGATTATAATGATAATATTAATCATTCAGTTTTAACATTATTTATATTAGTAATTAGTATGAAATTAAATTATGAACAACTATTGGTTAAGGTTTTAATTTTTGAATAAAATAATTATTTATCTATAATTTTATTTTCCATATAAAAATTAATAAATTAATTTTTTATTTTTAATATTGAAAAATTAAATTCAGTTTTTAGTTATACATTCCATTTTTTTCCAAATCTGAATTTTTTATATTTTTTTAAATATTTTTTTAAGTGAATTGTATAAAATATAGTTTTTAATAAATTCCTATAATTTACGACTATATCATGAAGTAATTAAAACACAAAATTTTATAAAAAAATTCATGATAAAATATTTTTTAAGAGAGTGAACATATATATTTCCAAATGTGATTATCAATTTTAAAAACTTTGATTAACAGCATCATTATTCTTTTACAATGAAAATTATTTTTGATATTTTCATTTAATTAAATATTAGTTTAGTAAAATCCATATTAAAATTTCATTGAAATCTATATAAATTTTATTTTTCTTATAATATGAAAATTTATATCATGAAAATAAGTTTATTTGATAATTTTATTCTATACATAAATTTTGTGCTTAAAAATAAAATTTTATCTAAAATCGTGTTTTAACACTTTACATTCTCGAATGTTAAAATTAAAATTCATTTCACATAAAATTTCATTTAATAAATTGGATTTCATATTTTTAATGATTTGGTAACAATTACATAATAAGTTTCATTTTATTTTTAGGTAAAAATTATAATGCACTTGAGTAAAAATGAGTTACAACTGTGAAATCTATAATGGTAAAAGTATTAAATCTATAAGTAAATGGAATATAAGTTATAAAAAAACTAGTTTCTAATTTAGGTTTTTGGTTATTATTGACTTTATCCACTCCCAAAATCCATTATTTATTATTTTTGTATCCTTTATCCTAGAATAGTATGATGATATTTTTATAACATAAAGGGTATTTAAAAAAATATCATTCTCGAATCTTATAAAAGTAAACTTGCAAAACCCTTTGAAGGATCACAAACCTTATATCCTCTTTAAAGCCTACTATTTTCCATTATCATGAAATACTCATTCAATTCTATATGCTTCTAGTCATATAGAAATATCCTAAGCTCTCTGTTACCATGGAATCCACTATGCATAATTAAATATTCTCAATTTTAGTACTCTTTTTTTAAAGTTTATTCCTTTATATATTAATTTTTATTTCTAATTTTCCCATTAATTTGTAATGATATTATAATTGTTATATTTAATTTTATTATTCTAATAAAATTTTCATTAACCATCTTCTTTACATTGGAAAAATGAGAATACATGTCTTACGTTTGTGTAGACTACCACCTTGATGAGGAAATATGATTCATTTTCATTACAAAATTTCATTTTTGTTTATAATAATTTTTTCAATGGAGATATATATTTTTATTAAATGATTATGGTTATATTAACTCAAATTAGAAAACATGTTAATACTTTGAATAATAAAAAATTCTTATAATGATAACCTTCTAAAAGAAGAATAAAATGACGAAAATAATCTCTTTGTTCTAGGTGATATATTTATATCAATTTTATTCATTTTATATATGATTTAAATTATGATATATACAACTAATAAACACTAAATAATATCATTTTTCTTCTAGAATAGTTATATTACAACTAATCCACATCATTTCCTTCCATTAAATTTTTGTATATTTTTTTGGTCAGTTGGAACATCCCCTTGAAAAAAGATATTAAATAATATCATGGATGAATATAATAAATAAAACGATTATAATATATGGTAACGATAATGAAATAATTTTTTTAGTTTTTTTATCAACTGGTGGAACTAAAATTAAACTCATTCACTAAGATGCACCAACTCATTTGTTAAGAATCACCAAAAATCATCATCATAGAGTTCATATTATTGGATCATAACTAAAACAAATATAAGAATGAAATTATATCTTTATAAAAAATTATAAATAATTAATTTTAGTAACTTTAATTGGATCATAATGATGAAATCTGGATGAATAATAAATATTTATGATGATTTCATGAAACTAGTTTAAACCAGTCAAGATTACTCTAACCCAAAAATGAAAATAGATAATGATCAAAATAATGAATATAAATGGATTATATAATTAATTATATTTTTTAAAAAGGATATTAATTGTGTGATTCATATTTTTATGTCTATTGTATAGGACGTTAGAGACTCGTAAAGGAATTAAGATAAAAGGTAAGGGTTTTTTATCACAAAGTTTCTTCATTGAGATACGATTTTTATTCACTGATGTTTTATTGTTTAGGGTTAATATTTTCAAAATTTATATATTTTAGTCATAATTTTCATTAATTATAGGTTATTTAAAAATTCATCTCAACTTTTTTGGGGTTTCAATTCCAATGATAAAGATTATTTAATGGTCATTGTTAACTCCACTCACTTCGTATTGTTAAAATGATTTATTTTTTAAAACATTGTCCAAGAATGTTGGCCTTACACCATAATATGTTCATTAATTACTCTCTTACTCTATTGGGATAATTTATATTTAATTAAATTATTTAACCATGATGAATTTTTTCTAAAAAATTATTTCATTTTTTAGAATAATTCTAATACTCTTTAAGAATGGATTCCCATCCTTGTCCATAATTTCGATACCCACCAATTTTCCCCCTTTTAATTTAAAACCTAATTTTGTGTCATATCATTTGAAATTTATTTACCTTCTCCAATTTTCAAGATAATAATTTAGTATCTTTTTAATGTTGTGGAATTTAAAAAATTTATTTTCAAAACATAATAAAGTGATATTTTAAAACCACCCTCAACACTTTTGAGATACACATTATCATTATTTTTTTTTCTTTTTTCTCTCTCTTATTATCATGTAATTTATTCCCTATGTTTTATATAAGTTCCTTGTATATTAAAAAATTTTACTAAAAATTTATTTTTTGGGGATACATGTTTTAATTTCCCCTTCAAATTCTTACTTTTAAGTAAACTAGGCTTAAGGGAACTTTTTGTTTTCTAATTTTATGTAACTTTTCACATCAATAAATATGTTTTTACTATGAATAAATTTTAAAAATACACATTAATTTATATAAAAACATTTAGATCAATTCTGATCTAATTTGAAGTAATAATCTACTTCCTTTCTAAAATATCCTAAGTTCATTTCAAAAAGCATAACCTATGTGGTTCATTTTTATTGTTACATACCCTTAATCCTTCTCATTATTTTTCTTATATTGGAACTCAATGTAAAATAAATATGTTTATTTATTAAAATATGAACATACAAAATTATTTCATTTCTTCTGATCTTGGTTATCCATATAAAATAGACATTATTTATTCTTTGATATAAGATTATGAAATACACATATTTCTCATGGGTGTTATCATTATTATTTGTTGTGAAGGTATTATTTTTATTATATGGAACTTGTATGTGCTTCCATATTATGATCTTCAATTTCATAATTATGGTCTTGAAAAAATATTTCCATCAAACTCATGGGGTAAATTTTTCATCTCATGAGACACCATGTATGATGCACATGTAGTTTTCCAGAACACACATTGTTATGTGATAGGTGGGCCTAATATTATATATCCCTTTAATTAATTTTGTAATGTTTTATTCTCATTAACGACCATGTATTGTTCATAATTAGATTTCTTAAGAAAAATATTTTATGTGGGAGTTTCCTAGAGTAATATATCCCTCCCATGAATTGGGAAATGGTTTCATCTAATAACATATCATGATTTTCACATGAGACGTTATCTAAAACACAATATGTTATGTCATTAAGGGGACCAAAATCATATAGACCTCCAATTACTTAGGTAAAACCATACATCTCATGAAGCATTATGTATTGGATTGTGGAGTGAACCAAAACAACTATGGTACATTATCCACTCTGTTTATTGAAATGGGTGGAAACCCCAATCCAATGAGGGACTCTAACCACTATGTTTTTGGGAATTGGTCTTAGATAAAATCCACCATTATTTTTTCATTATGATAGCGTTGGGGGAATGTCTTGACTTTTACTTATGATATCTTGTTTAATGTTTCCTTCATATATTTATGATTCCTTGATCATATGATATCATTTCTTTATTCAATATTTCAATGCTTATATTTCCCTCTAATGTCATATTACACGTTTTTTCATATAAGAATACATGTTTTTAATTCATGATTTTTGAAAACCTCTTATTTTTCTATATAATTTTTGACATAAAAAATTCCCTACTTGTATTTTATCATATTATTATGATTTTAATATTGATTTCAAAATGATAATTATTCTCCCACTAAGTATTTTATGCCACATATTTCTTATATCTCACTTCCATTTGTTTTTAATATAAGAATAACTTCTTGAAAAGTTCTATATGTGGGTCAAATAGTGTTTAATTATTGATACATTTTCACATGTTTGTAAAATAATGCGCATATATAATTGGTCCGCAAAGACACTGAAAGACTCTCTAAGCTATGTGTGATTACTGCAATATATAATATTTAAATTATATTAATCGTGGAAAATAATGATATGATTATCTTGTATTATCTTAATAATGCTTGGGGAAAGTGGACTCCCTTATATGGGTTTGGGAAGTGGTCACACTATGTGGTTCATAGTGACATGTTTTCCCTTATATAGGTTAGGGTGTGGTGTTTTTCTCTATATGGTTTAGAGAGAATCGGTCTCCCTTATATGAGGTTTCCCATAGGGGGTTGGTAAATGTCACTCCAGTATGGTGACCCAGGGGATCGTTTGAACACGTGTAGAAAAACTAGGGTCAATGTTGAATGTGATGATGGTTTTACATTTAAATGAATCATTCACCCCTCAGTTTTATTAATTCTTCTAGGTTTTTGGATTTATAAGGTACCTATAGTCACACATGAGACCTCTATGGAGGGATATTATATTGTTTCTTCATCTTATATACCATTATGAATGAAGACCATTTTGGTCTAATTAATAATATATAACTATAAATAGGATGTGTGAGAGTTGATCAAGTGAGGTATTATTATCTGGTGGTCCTATAGAACATGAATATAGTCCAATATGTGGGAGTCATATTGATGTAGGATAATCACCCAGTCTTGAGTATGAGAACCAAGGGGCATGGGGACTTTTTGTGAGGATAGAGGTACCTAGGGGTTGACTACCACATCATCGGAACCATGGTTTTTGATCCTCTGCATTGTCATATCCTTATTATTAGAAAATGGGTCCCCAAAAGTTATATGGTATTATGATTGTATAATTATGACCTCCATATAGAGGGACATCTATATATTTGGATCATTTTAAAAACATGAAAACTCCATCTTAGTATCGATTCAGTTGGGAGAATCTGACATGAATTTTCAAAATCCCAGGCATCAAGACAATGCTAATTTTTTTGTGATGATATGGGTGACTAGATCTAAAATATATTTCATAAAAATCACAAAATATCATGAAATAATTTTATTAATCAACATTTATTCTTTATGTGTATGTATCTGTGTAGATAATTCTCAATAATAAGGGAAAATAAAAGTATTTTGTCCTAGCATAGGACTATTTTATAAGTCCCGATGTGAATTATTAATCCCAAGTAATAGGATCTATTACCTATATCTAACTCATTTTAAGCGAATAATTTCATAAAGAATATATTTTCTTATATATATCATGGTCTTTCAAGATAGAACATTGTGTCTTATAATTTGATATCATGCAACAGGGAACCGTTCCATCTATTATGAATTCATACTGAATTAAATTTATTATATTAAATTTAAAGTCATATTTCTAGGATAATATAAAAAATAAAGATTTAAAAAGAGGATATTCCCTAATCAAGTATTTTTTATGCTAAGAATATTGAAACATGGTGTTTTTTTCATCATATAAAATAAATATCCAAATACGAAAGGATACAATTGTAGGATGTCTGGATCTTTTTCTGATAATGCTTACATTGTTGGAGTCTATTAAATCAAGGTTATTTGAATCCACATGAATATTGGGTTATGGAATTTCTAAATCATAATATAATAATATTTAAGAAAACTATAAATAGATATATTTTAGAATAATATAATAGTGGTAGTGGATGCATTATGATTTCACCATTAGAAAGTAGTTCATAGAGTTTGATGATCTTCCTCTAGGATGAAAACATGCATACGGTTGGAAAGAAGAATAAATTTTATGCATATCATTACCAAGAAGATTATCACTTTTTTGAATTGGATACACTCTCTACCTATTTGTATGAAAATGGAAATAAAGAGGATACAATAAAGGTTTATGAATAATTTGAGTAGAATCTCAACCCATGATTGTGGGTTAATGATTATTCAAACATAATTGGTTTGAATTAGTTTTATAGATTAAATTTCATTCAATAATGGATTGGTCTCAGTAATTTATTTTACACCATGAATTGACCATATTCTAGAGGTATTGTCATTAAATATTAAATTTCAATCATTAATGAACGTTTGAATGGGAGGGTCATGTCAATATAAATAAGAGGAATTATAATTAATGATAATAAACTCATGGTACAGTTTAATCTCAAATTCATACTATGATGAGATATACTTTTACATTCACATAAATAAGTGGGTTATAATAGTAATTAATGGTTTTCTATAGGGTCATGTTTGGTCCCTAAAATCATTTCATATTTTTTATTTCAGGCTATAACTATACCTAGACCATGAAATTGAAGTCTTACAAAGAAAAGACATGAATTTTTAAGGTGCCATCCTATATGGGTTTTGAACCTAAAAATATATTTTTCTTTATTTTTATTTTTAGCTTATATTAATGAAATTTATACCATTTTTAGGTTAATATTGTGAACATATAGATTTTCTCAACATTGTTTGAAGAGTAGCGTAGTACAACATTGACCAACAGTTCCTAGAGTTTATGGTCATATAGATTTTACCAAAAGTTGATGGAGTTAACATTGTAATAATGGTGAGGTAAACCCAATGTGAATTGAGGTTTCTAGTGTAGAATAACATTAAGGGAGGTATCCAAAAAAGAGGATATAAGTCCAAATACAACATGAATTGGTGGGATCCTGAGCAAGGGTGGAGATAAGGATTGAATGGGATGGAAATTTGTGACTCGACTCGAGATGTAATTTAGGAATAACTACCAATCCAATGGTATATATAATTAATACATATGTAGTTATTGAATAAAATATATCACATTGAAATAAATTCAAATGTACAAAGCCCCAATTTGAGAGAGAATACTATATATTGGAAAGGGGGATAAATTGTGATGTAATTTATCACAAGGAGAAGGATAAAAATTATTTGAATCACTACATATCATGTGGTAAGAATAATAAATCCAAATATATTGATTAATATAGTATGTTTTTATCCTAGAGTATAGATATTAAAGGAAATGTGAATCTGAATATGAGGGGCCCCAAACACTAGGATGGAGAGGAAGATTTAAGGGGATGGTTTATGAAGTTGGTCCCAAAGTTTGAAGCCCATGAATTACTACATATCTCATGATAATATGAATCAATCCACAAATATTTTTCATATGGTCACCTCTGCATCGATTAGGTTAATGTATAAGGAAGGGGTATAATAATCTCTTCTTAATAAGAGAAATACCTAATGAAAATTATGAAGACCTGAATATTATATTATATTTCCTAAAAATGAATGTTATTATACATTTTTTTAGATTTATAGAATCGAACCATTAAATAGTGTCTCTTACATGTATTTGGATCTCATGTATTAAATTTGGGCCAATTAAAATGGACCACTCTATGTAATTTAAGGTCACATAGGATGAACCATTGCATTCTCATTTTAATTTTATGTGACAATGGCTAATTCCCTAAAGTATACTATCATTCAAAATGAACTGTATGTTATATAGTTTAAATAAATTCATTAAGGACTTGGATGTTTTGAATTTTATGTCTGTAATAGAATATGATAAGGGATTTAAATTCATGCAATTTAGGTTCGTACAAAGAGGAACTTTATGTAGTCATAATGGAGCTATGGAAATAATTTCATAAGAAATATTAACATAGTGACTGATATGAGGTGATCTATATCCCTCAGGATCATGGAGTAATCTATTATTAAGTACAACATATACATGGCACATGTTCCTTCAAATTTCGACATCGTCTTTAGAGGATTCATCATGAGTATCATGAGAGATATAATATCCAATATAAATTCTATTTGGATGAATTTCCAAAGATGAAACTTCTTATTGAATTCTCAAATTGCTCAATTTTTATAAATCTCATTATTGAAAAGTGTTCATAAGATTTTCTCATTGGGCTATTATAATTCCTCATGATGTATTTTATACCACACATATTTAGATATATGATCATAGATGCTGAAACAATGTGATAGTAAAAAACATTGATTAATAAAATTATATCTATACCATTCATGATCAAGTATGGTGTCACTTGTGAGGTGGTACATGTTATGGTATAAAAATACCTAAAAACATGTCGGATCTTTTCAAAATAAGGTATAATTTCTTGGTCTACAACATTCTAAATGATATTAGATAAAGTTTTGTAAAATTCCTTGATCTATTTTTTCACAATTACATAATAGTGAGATGAGGACTTGGAATGAATATTGTATTTATTTCATATTTTATTCAATTTTAAAGAACATAAATAAATGGAATTTTATATCATTATTTTTTTAGATATGTCATATATTGTTAGGATATTAGTCATTATAAAATTTGGGATATCATTCATAAAAAATTATTTTAGGGGAATCGCTTCAACCCAATTTTAAAAGAAATCAATGGAAGTAAAGATGTAATTGAACTTATTGGTTGGGGTATGAGTGTTTGGACCCATGAAATATACACTCCATTTGGAATAATGAATTTTTGTAATATAATTTTAAGGTTTGAAAAATTAATTAGGATATAAATAATAAAAAACTAAAATTATTTATAAACACAATGTAGTTATACATCATGGATAGCCAAAATTTTACATGTTACCTAACTTTCAGGATGTTATTTGTTAATAACTAGTGGACACCTCATGAAGAAAGGTGAAATTACCCTATAATAATGTGTATCTATTATCATTCAAAAAAACTGGAGGACATCTTCAAACTTTATTTTGAGATGATCCATTAGGAATTTAGGCCGTCATAAAGGATGAAATTTTCTACATGTTAATGGATCTATTCCTTCTTTGCTTAATTTGATGGGAAAATCTCGTTTTTAAGGTACTCCATTATGAGATACATCCTTCCAATGGTAGAACATTGCAACATGTATATAAGTTTTCTTTGAATTTTGGTGACATTAACATTATTTAATTAATCCATGTCATTGCTAATAAATAGAGAAACCACCATGTGATATGTGATGTGAATGGATACATTTCCTGGTTATAGATCATCAATTTCTATAGTTTTATTATATAGTGCATCTACTAGGGAATTCAAAGATGATGTTATTTGAGATACCAAAGGATCTAACTGTTACTCATCCATAAACCCCTGTAAATAGTTAATCAAGATAATAAAATCGTCATTTTTGGTGGTATAGTCAGCCCTGATTTTCTTTAATACTAATTTTTAATCATACATGAAAATCAATTGGTCCACTAATATCTATAGGATCATATCGAAGCCTAAAATGTGGTGTTTTTGTATTCTACCTTATTTCTATTCTATCCATTTGATAATAAAATGGAGTATGATAGCACTCATTTGGATAGAGATATGAATATAATCCCCATCCTGATTTAGTTAAGCTTCAGGTGTCCATTCTTTTACCCATTGGGATCTTAGAGGAACCATAAAATTAAATCTTGCATGATTGGGGTATTTCATTGATAAATAATACCTTTTAATCAAGGAGATATGTGTTCAATGATGAATTTTATATGATCTGGTGTGTCATGAGGAATTATCCAAATGCTTTACCTTTTTTTATAAGATATAAAAAATACATAAAACTATTACAGCATGAACACCCATAGAACTGGGCACCCAACTAACACATGGTGTATGGGGATAAATTAGGGCAGAAGAACATGAAAAAATAATGTGGAAATCAATGTAGCACAAATAGTGACTTAGATTTTGGAATATAAGAATTAGTACAATATATTTCTTCTCGATAACAAGATAGAAAGTCTCAAAATTGTATATATTAATACTAAGATAAAAGATTTTTTACTCATAACTAGAAACATTTTTCGGAGAAGGGTGGGCATTGAGAAATAATTCCAACGTATCCATAGATAAGATGAGGTTCATCCTTTCTATATATATATCCTCTTAATCCTTTAGTATATAATGTATAATTTGAGGTCACCAAAGGATTTTTAAAAATATTAATTCTAATTATAGGTGATCCCTTTCTTCATTAAATTCATGAATGATAAACACTATTTGTAAATATTATCTACCAAGTTCAAGATATAATTGATCCATCCTTGAAGTCCATTCAATTTCATGAGGTTTAAATGATGTTTTATATCATGTAGTTCCTTAAAAATTTTGGGTTCAGCTAAAATATCGTTATTAAATACCATAAATCCAAGGAATTTCTATGATGTTAAATCGAATGTTCATTTTAGGGGGTTTATATTCAATATATGTTACCATAGTTTATGAAAAAGTGCCTCAAGATCAGAAGGATGCTTGCAATTTTATTTAAATTTTAACACTACACCATCTATGTATTACTCTATGTTTTTACCTACAAATAACAACAAAATATGGTCCATGGAACATTGATACATAGTTGTAATATTATTCAATCAAAATGTAATTACATGGTAACTATATACCCCTTAGGGTGAACTAAAGGATGTGGCCTACTCATCTGCATGGCCTTTTTAGATCTAGTTTTATCATATATACATTACCATAAAATAGGGCTTCATAGCGAACTATTTCATCAATCAATAGTTTCATTATTAGGATTGGAAAATCATCCTCTAGGTATTTATAGTTGACATCCATTAATTTGATGAAAATTTATATCAATTCATTCTTTTTCATGTAAAGGATGATGATGTTAAGATAATATGAGAACTAAACATCCTAGAAAAGTTTTTCTTTGAAAAACTCATCAACTTCATCATTCAATTTGGTGATATAGATCAGATTCATTCTCCTTGCTACTAGTTATAGCCGTGGTGGTGATCTGGTAGACCAAAATGATGAGTAGACAAATTTGGACACAGTTTTAGAATTTTTTTAGAAATCTATTAAAATTAAACTTAGTGATACATTAATAAAAACGTGTATTTCTATTATTATTCAAGATTCATAGCAGCACTAATCAACATCATTTTTATCTTCTATAATACTCTAGCCAACTCATTTGAGTTCTTTGATGGTGGTCAATAAACTTTCAATTATTAGTAGGGGAGCATCCTTGATTTATTGGTATTATAGTTAATCCCTTTTGGGATTTTAATATAGACTAGATTCTCATGATCAATACATTTATATAGATGAATTATTATTTTCATCATCATTACATCCTTCCTCTAAATGGTTAGGTTTATATAATAAAGTTGGAACCATAAAAATGGTAAGAGAATATTCCCTGACCCAATTCACTTCTTATAGGGTTTATATACTATAAGGTAAAGATCCATTTCTATTTTTACTATATATCCCTCACACACAAATTTTATTAAAGGTGCTTGGTGGAATGATTAATCAACATATGTAGTAAAAATGTAATTTAATATAATTTTGGACGTTATCCAATTGTCATATCCTCTTAGACATTATATGATATGGATGTGGTTAGAGGTTTTAGAAATTTGGTAATTATAGCCCACATAACACAATTACGTTCAATATATGTATTTTACTCCTTAATTTAGTCAATAGGAATCCTTAAATATTCAATGAGTTCGATCCATGGATCGACATGGGTTATTTTCAAACCATTGGGAGAAATAATATGTATTGTGTTATTTACCATTGGCTATATCCCTTACCTTTTACTATATCTCATCTCAATGTATCTATACCTCAAATGCTCAAAAATATAGTTTTCTCCAAATAGTACCCAATGTTTCCCAAAAAATATTAGAGGCGTTGATTATATAAAAAGGAAACTATTACGTGCATATGGATCCACAACATCCCGATAATATTTTCAAAGGTGTGTGTTTATAAACCACCATGAATTTGGACTAAAATGAGATATCTAAATAGATTATTCAACTCAATTATCCTATGTGGACTCTATTTTCTCTATTAATTCCCCTGAATTTCTATGTTTGAGGGAGACATGTCATCCTTGATATTGCCCAAATTTCAAAGTATCTAAGTATATATGTGGTTAGTACATAAAACAATACTAACTAGGGATTGATGGATATTGACATAATAAGGATTTATAGATATTAAAAGGGTACTGATATTCCCATGTATATTGGATTCTTGGTTTTATTATATGGAATAAATCACCATGTAGTATTCATTGGAGCCAATCTCTTCATGATATGTCTCAACTATAACAACATTATTCTCAAACCCTAAAGGGCTTGAAAGAGGACGAATAAGGGAATTCGTTATATCATTTGAAAAATTAAGGGAATATAATATTGATATCTTGGTAAGGATGATATATTGTATACTCTCGATATCTTATTATATGAGTACCATTAAATAAGTCAATGTGTTCAATAGATTTCTCAACATGCAATGCTAAAAAAAAATAAAACCATGATATATCTAGGAAAAAATATAAGTATTATGTATCATAATTAAATCATATCCATTGAATTGGCTATAATGAATATTCCTACAAACATTTTGAAAAATTTACATAAAGATAACAAAGGAAATTTTTAATATGAATGAAATTAAATTTGTATAACTAAAATGACAATATAGATATTTTATACCTAAAAAGTATATTCCTAAATATTTCCTTTCATTGTGATATACATTTCTATTTCAAGAAAATGTTGATTAATGGTGATAAAATATATTTATAATTTTATTAATATATTAAAATTAAATTAATTTGTAATTTATATGAAAGAAGAATAAATAATAGTTAATATTTTAAAAATATATTTTCCAATATGAATGTTTTTACACTATATTTTGAGGTTTTCATAAAATATTAAATTAAAAAAATTTAGAAAATTAATTTAAATTTATGCTTTTAAAATTAAACAAAATAATAAAAAATTAATATGGTTTTTCCATTTTTCAAAAAAGAATGATTTCTAGTTGAATAGTAAAAATTCTATTTTTATAAATAGTATAGATTTTATGAAATTATTAGTATATAAGTATAAATGGTAAATTCATGAAACAATTTTCTTGTACCAAATATTTACGTTATATTTTAAATTTTAAAAAAATTAACATACAACATCTTATTTTATATTTTAAAACATATATAATATTTTTTAATTTTTTTTAAATTATTCATTTTTATTATAAAATTGATTTATATGCATTACGAAACTTATTAAAATGATATTTATTTTAAATTTATTATCAATGGGTTAAAATTATCTAATAAGGACCTCTTTTATAGGCTTAAATGACTGGTTACATTAGGTACAATCAAGTTACCATGGTAAAAGCAGAATGCTAAATGTAAAAAATCTAAGAGAAAATGAACTCAAACTTGCTTAAAACATGTGTGAAAATGGGGGTTTCAAGAATTTATTGACATTATACACTATAAGGTGGTTCAATTCCTCTCAAGAGACCACCACTCAAGGGCATAATCCTCTTTGCAAAAGAGACAATCCAAGAAGTTAGGTATATGTTCTTAAGCTCTATTTCAGTTTTGTATTTCATTATAAACATATATTCTTCCTGAAATTTTTATTTTCCATGTATTAAAATAATAAACTAAATTTCAATATTAAATTATTATTTTAATATAATTATAGTATAATCATTAACCACCTTCATGAATTTATTAAGAAAAACAATGTCACTCATGCGTTGGGTGCACTACCACATCCACGACACAACATGTTTACATTTCCTTCAACAAATTACAAAGAATCTAATAAATGTGAATGTAAAATATAAGTATTATATTTATAAAATAAAATTTTATTCTTAAATAATAAACCATATTACACATTTCTCCAATTCTATTAAAAATGAAATCCTTATCCATGCATATGTGTGGACCATAATCCAAATGGAATGATTGATTTCAATATTTATTTTTGTTAATTTCATTCATGGATGGTACTAATAATGGGTTTAGTGGATAAATATAATTTTAATTATATCATTAATGTTATATTAATAAATATTTTAACCTATTAATGATATGATCATCAAACTATTATCATCAATTTCATCATTACAAATGAGAAAACTAAGAGGAAAATGATCTCTTATTTCTAAGTAGTTACTTTATATATAAAATATCATATCTTTATAATAATTTAAAATAATTAAATATCAAACAAATAAAAATTAAATAGGATAATTAGGTTTATTTATAATTATATTAAAACTAGACCATCTCATAATCATCCATTAATCATGATGGGTTCATGTTTGAGTCAGTTTGACCACACAATTAAACAATACAAAAAATATATATAATAAACTAATATGTTAACTTATTTAATTTTATAATTTAATATAATTATAAAAAATAAGTTTTATTTAGTTTTGGTAGTATTATAATAATATTAAACTCATTAAATTAGAATTAACCCCTGGTTCAGTTAGAATCACTGAAACATAATCATACTCAATTTAATATTTGTGGATTGCATACAAAAATACCACAAACATAAATAATAGATTTATATAATATCTTGGAAAATATATTATCTTATCTTATTTGAACTATTAGGGATATTTTTTTTCATGTATTATATACATCACCTCTTTTGAAACCAGTTTAAAGCGAAAAAGATTACTTCCACCTGATGTTGAAAATAGGTAAAAACTAACTTATATATATATATATATATATATATATTTGTGTTTGTGTGTAATTATTATAAATGAGAAGTATAAATGTTTATGGATATAAATAAGGTTCATTGGTATGTATTTAATGAACTTCATTAAATTGTTTAAGATTTTTGGTGCATGTGCATAATGAATTATTACTATGGAAGGTGTTTTTTTATGTCAAATTTATCTCTATTAGACATTATTGATATTATGAACCTAATTTAATTTATGTTCTATTTTTGTTTTATATTTTATACTTCATATACTGAATACTATTTTAATAATGGTATTTTATGTTCAATTACTTTCCATTTATTTCATATGGTATTTATTCATAAGGGTTTTCTTGGTTCCAATTACAATTCTTTAAGACATAATACATTTTGTACACCATGTTTTATTTCCAATGTTTGTTCACTACACATTGATATATTTTCAAATAATTGTTCTATTTCATGGGATTTACTAGAAAAATAATTTTCCCTTTTTCAGGGGGATACTGATTCATTTTTCCATGAAGTGTGGATTTTTTGAAACTCCAATTTCATTCATTATGTTATGTTAATTAAAATGATTAATTTCATATAAGTTAGGTATATTATACCATTTTATTTTATTTTTTGGTATTATATAATTAATTTTTATGGGTTTGAATTCCTACTATATAATCCCTTTGATTAGTATTTCTCACTTCTTTGTTTTTGTACTTTTTTGTTTATCTACCTTCATTCTCTAGAGGAATAATTATCATGTTATTGTTATATTTATTTTTTCATATAATAATTTCTCTTAGTGTGAACATAAAATTTTACATATTTTAGATCAGATAATGGTTAAATATAAATAATACAATTCTTTTAAATTTTAGAAAATTATTGTTATTATGTATGTTCTAATTCCAATTATAGTGTTTATCAGCATGTAGACTATATATTTTTTAACCATCATCCTTCTTCCTCTTTATGGGTTATGATCATTCTACAAATTTTATTTTCATGCTAAAATCATTGGCATTTCATATGTTGTTATTACCATATGTAAAATTATTTTAATTTTGAATATGTATAGTTTAACCATCCACATTATTCCTCAATATGGTTTATGATAACACTGTCCCTTTATTTACATGGTGAAATTATTTGGTGATTCATTTTTTGTTATTCCAATAGGGATATTTGTTGAAAATTTTTTCTGTAATTATTTTACTCATTTTCTGGCATGATGAATACATTATAATTAAATAAGAGACGGGCAGGTGCACCATTATATATACCCTCGATGCATTGACAGGTCTTATGGGGAAAACCACATTCATTTTTATTGAATACCTCAACCGTAATAGGACAATGTCTGGTAATAAGACACTAAAAATATTTTTTTGATGTCTAGAATTATTAATACCATTTTTATGAGATCAATATTATTGATATTTTCGTTTTCATTTATTTTCATGGATATAACATGCTATCATTTTCAAGTTGATTATAGATTCATGTTGTTTACTTATTCCTTCTATAATATTTATATTGTTTAAAATCCATGAATTCTATAGTTTTATGTTTTCCTTATTAATCTTTTTATCTCACCCCTTCTTGTCTCTTCTTTTCTAAATGTTATAAATAAAAATAGTATACATGACATGTTTCGAAGGATATCACCTTTCAAAAAATTTATGGGATATATTGAAAAATATTTATGATTAATTAGTTCATATATAATGATAAAATATCCATTTGATATAATGAACATGTGATTTTTCAATTATTATTTTATCTTAATTTTATATAATAATAAACATTAAAATATCCTTGGGGTGTAAGTGAAGCAATAGTCATTATTCATTTTATTTTAATTGATGGTTATACCCAAAAAAAATACAACTGGTATCAAAATGAGTGTGTAATGTATATGTTTGTGGCACTTATTCTATGATTACTGGTGTGGGGTTTCATATAAATATACTTAAAAAATTCATACACTTGATCCAAGATAATGTAATCCATTTCATTGGGTTACTCCATCACTTGACTCATAGAGTATGGAGTTGAATATGCCATCAAATTACTTCTATAACTAGAATTTGATAACATCATTTCGATAGATATGTTGGCATATGTGAGCCTTTCCTTGTTTCAAAATTGAATAGATAATAGATTTTTTTCTTAGTAAGTCATCTATTATAAATTCTTCCAAAAACTCCTTAGAGGATTTAGAATTTGACTAATTATTTTTTTGCATTCATTGGACTGCAAATATCCGAGATTCAACTGTATATGTAGATTTTGTAGAAATGATCCCTATCTGTCGAGGTCTGTTTTGACCTCATCCTATTTGAATTCTTTGCATTATTCCCAATTTTTTGATGGGGTTCTCTAGATCATATGATTCTGCATCCTCATCCATGCTGGGGAAAATAAGGTGGAAGAAATTTATTGAGATATATTGTGTCCAATCATCATATGAGAGTTCTATTTGGATGGGTGGTTCCCAAACTCATTGTGATGGGTGTAAGAAATACAGAAGATTTTTTACTAGCTTGGGTACAAGAAAGGGATATTATTCTTGAACTTTTATTCAAGTAATGAATACATAGAATCATAGAATTCTATAATGATGAAAATATTATCTCTAGTATTTTTAAGGGAATTTGGATCATAACTGATTGATTTAGTTATTGATTTAGTATTTAATTGGCCTAAGTGAATGATGTCCTAGTAATACAGTAATAAAAAATCATCATACATGATTTTTGGGTTTATTTTCATCTGTCTTCCTCTTCTAGTAGAGTGGTTTATATTTAAGATACACTTGTCAGTGGTTTACCAATCCTTAACCACCAAAATTCAAATAACTTCTTAATTATCTTATGAAGACAAAGAATTATTGGATGTTATACCCTAGTACTTTTTTAATAGGTAGTATTCAAGGTGATAATTCTGTTTTAATTCATAGGGACACTTGAACATTATATGTTTAACCAATTTAATCGTCAACACAATGATAAAAAATCTAGAACAAATTCCATAAGAATAAAATAGTCTATTTATATAGTCCCAAAATGTTTATATATTATGATCATTATTTGTATTCTATAATGGGGTTTTTTTAAATAACTATCCTGGAGGAGTAACTGCAGGATATTAAGTGGTATTAGGGGTTTTAGTTTGTAACTATGTTTGTTTGATAATGATTGTCATAGTTTTTCTATACTGGGTTTCTCCCTTTCCATTGGTGGTGTTCGTTGAGTCTTTGATTTTTAATGTTGAATTAAATCCTCTAGTCAATGTTTTATGGATTTAAAATTCTATAAAACAGTAGGGTAGTATAAGGGAATGGTTAGTGTTTTCAATTATTTATAGATATTTTCTATTCATACATCTAACAATTTCTCTTGGGGAAGCTATACATTTAGTGAATAACACAAACCTTTCAACCGGAAGATGAAGTTGAAGAATTACTCATATTGGAATTGTGTGTAATTATTAATGTCATAGAAAATAATCATCCTGGGTGTAGATATAAACTGGTAAAGTTACCATCATCTATGATATTCCCAATTAGTGACAGGTATAGAAGGTAAATCATTGTACATGATTATTATTTTTCTTACAAGTATTAAAAAACATTTAATAAGTATAGCCTACAATTGATATAGAATTCCCATCATCGGTTCACATTGGGATGTGAAGTGTTTTAGGTCTTGTTCTATATATCCCATGTGGTTGAATATCATAAATTTTTGATATCTAAATTTTTGTGGTGGAATAGTCAAGTCCACCAACTCATGTTATGGGTTCCACTTCTGTTTTACTAGAGAAAATAATCCCTCAATAGCTTACATTTGGAAAACAAGATGATCAATGGAGTCCAGTGATTCGGGAGAGATTATCACCTAGTAAAATTTTTGTGTGAAGGAATCTGGTGGAACATGACATTGTTAGCTCATCTATTATAAATGTTAATAACCATATTGATTTTTCCTCAGGTAGCACACTAAAAATTACAACATTTTTTCCCCGTTAGAGGGAATTCCTAATAATATAAATCCACCAAGGTTAAATAGACTTATATTTTATGAATTGGTTAATTTGGATGAATAAAAACTTATCTGTTTTGTTAAAAAATATTTTCTTATTGAAGTTGTTCAACTAGAGGAGTGATATCAGGCTTGGTATCAGATTTATACCAAGTAGATATATGGCCTCATATTAATAAAATATTGTGTAATGTAAACATCCCTAATTCCACATTATATTGGGAAATCAAATTCTGAGCGGAGATAGGCTTAGTGTATTTATATGGTGGGTTATATATAACTGTAGTGTTCCCATTTTCAATTGTTGAGGCTCATATACTAAGTGATAGTGATATGTTCATAAAAGCTCACATGCTTTCAGTGTTCTTATAATGTCAAGTTAATAATCATTCATTACAGATTTTATAGTGAACTGTTTTTTCAATTGACACCCCGTAACCATGTGACTCCACACTGGGGTAATTCTTCATGTTATATGTAGTGCTAAAACCAAAAATATTCACTAACAATAAATTTCTAATAAGGATCATGTATTTATCTGAAATAGAGTATCATGATATTTTTCATTCACTGAATATCCTTTGAGAGATGAATCATGATCCTCCTTGATTAGGATGGTAACATTGTCTTGAGGCCACTACAAGGTTCGACCTAGTCTCCTCAATAAACCAATAAAGTAAATAGAATTTAATCCTAAGAGACTCCCCCGTATCATTCATTAAACATACTCATAGAGACGAAGATGGATCATGATGTAAGTGAAATTTTGGGGAAGCTTTTGGTGATTTTTTTTCAAGTATTGAAATACCAAACTTTAAAAGAGTCTAGTGTGGTGATAATGTAACTTACAGTATGGAATAGGGTGGATTATACTCTTTCATAATCATGTCCTTACCCCAAAGTGGATTTGATGATTCTAGGGGTTAAAATGGAGGTATAAAAATTCCCCCAAACCTTTGGTATCGAATTTATAACTTAATATGGATAATAAAACTTAGGTCTTGACTTTTCTAAATTATAGGCATCAATATGAGAATATGATAGATCAGGCACCCTATTATGTTGAGGCCTTCTTTCCATGTAGTGAAATTCCAAAATTATAGGGTTTATTTTCCTTAAATGGGATGCATACTGAACCATTTTAAAATTTTGATATATGAACCTATCAATGGATCACTCTCATCAATCACATCACTATTAAGCCTTATGGATAGTGGTAATTCAATCGATGGAACAACTAGAATATTTAGATCTCTTACTATATATTTTTACAAAGAAGTAAATTTTCATGTTAAATTCGAAAATGAACCTTTTTGGCCAGTGAGTGGGGTTAAATGATGTTCTTCATATTCACCCCACCCTCTAATAAACACATTAAGAGAGGTGTCAATGATTATATAGTTAGGAACTATAAAACTAATGATATATGAATATTGAATATCCTTATGTTGTTTAACATAATTAAGGTTTAAGGATACTAAACAATTAATCATGTGAACATTTTGTAAAAACACATTTTTCATCTTGATATAGATTACACATTCCCTATAGGATAGGTATCTAGCCATTAGATGGTTGAAACATTAAAACATGTCATGATTAATATAGGGAATTAATTACTCTATAATTTTATACTAGTGAGTATCTATGGGCTATAACATGATGGAAATTATTTCCTCATCCACTTACTTCCACATGAACATGGAATTGTTCCCACCATCAATTCCAGGATCTTTACCAAAGATAACTACAATGATTTTTTCTCTACTAATTTAACATTATAATATAGATCATTTAATGTATACTTAGTCTAATTAATTTATACATGATCCTTGGGTGGAATAATTTAAAATCACCTCATCATATAGCTCTTATATCATGAAGAGATGTAGTTGATCAATGAAGTGGTGTTTGGTGTAGCATGCAATATTTTCTTATATTCCTTTCTGTATGAGGGAAAAATCATATAAGACATTACATATAGGGGACCTATTTGGTTAATATAATAAATCTTATGGGGATTAATTTGCTAAATATGTGCTCTAGTGTGGAAACCCTATGTTAAATTTTCTCTGGCCATGGGGAAAACCTTTTTTGGAAATGGTATCATTTTAATATTGATAAAGAGTTCATAGATCCTTAGTCTACTATGAAAATATATTTATGAGCCTCATGTATGTAACATACAATAGGGTAAAGAATATAATAATGATCATTTATTTAATATTTATCTTATTTTGACCTCCTTTGAGATGATTTCATCTAAGTACTCAGTGTTGGAACCTTGGTGGGGTCATATGGTATGAGAAGAAACATTTTGATTGGGGTTCCTCCTAGGTGAATCCTAAATCATTTCTCGGATATATTAGTGAGCCAACATGGTATTTATTGAAATCGAGATATGAAATTTCTCATCACCTTCCAGCAAATTATTTTCAAAATATAATGATCTGTTGTTAGGAAGATGGATATGTGTCTTATAATCAATTTCTGTTGTAATATTCAAAAAAACTCATATGAAGTTAAAAGGAACATGAATATTATTCTAAACTCTACAAGATTTTAGAGTATACTAATGATATCCCAATATTTTGATATTAATAGGGTTATTAACCAACTCCTATCTAATTATGAGAATATATTTATGTGCTCCCTTAGTGTTGATAATAATAGGGATATGATCTTACATCAAATATTTCATTTAAATTTACTAATAGGATTAATGGGAGGAAACAAAGATTTGAGAAGCCTGCTGAAATTTTGTATCCATATGCCCTTTTCATTCCATCCTCTTAGATTTATGAGTTTCATAACCATATCTCAAATCTCCAAGGTGATCTTCAAGGAATATTCATGATGATTTGGGGTCATGTGGAATCGGATGATATGGGGTTTAAAAGGTTCCCTCATGGGAAGATCCATAATAATAGTTGGAATGATTTTAACATCCTACACTACTTAAATAAGGTAAGGTATTTCGTTTTTGTTATAATCTAGGGATCGATTTTCAATGTTTATAGACATAGAAATATGTGCCACTTTCTTCACTATATCCCATCATTGGAAAAATAGCCTACATTGGTTTTTCTCTAAGTGGATTTCATGAGCCCCTTATAAAGGTATGATGGATTTTATGGGATGATATTCCCACACAAATGGGTTCACTACCTTATGTTGTAAAATATGGGTTACTAAAAATATTTGAAAATATTACGGGGTTTTATTGATCATGATTGAAGCTTCATATTTCCCATGATTCGACTAGTGCTGCCCGGCAACCCAAAATGTTGTATGGATCCTAAAATCTAGAATATTATTTTATCATGAAATACAACATTCATTTATACCATTTGGATGTGATAGGGATATATAAATTTCACAATGTAGTAACCAAAAACTAGAAACCCCTTAGTGAAACAACCTAAGAATAAATTCATGTTTAATCGATATCCCCTGAAGGTAAAGAATTTTTTTCATTTCATTATTTTATTCATGATTTTTTCCTCATGCCTAGAAATTATTTGTCATTAAAGGGATACTTTACAAAATTATGTGGTCACTGGGATATAAAAAAGACATTATATATTGCATGTAGGTTGAGAGGATGAGAGTTCGGTTCATCCCTTAAGGGTCTTATGGACTAGTTTGGGACTCAATTATATATTGAAAATTTATTCAAGAAATCCTTCCCAGAATCATCAATTGTTGCCATGTTTTTTATTTTGAACTATTCTTACCCTAAATCAATGTGAAAATCTATATATATTATAGGTTCTCTTTTTATCTCTTGTAAACTGGTTTCACTATGGTTTAACGTCGCATAGTTAGGCACACTAGAACTTATCATCATCCAAGGAGGTGGTAGTTTTTTAGATGTAAGATCAATCCTATGATATAGGATTCATACATATAAATATGAAGGAAATTAGAACTTATATAGTTTAGTTCCACTTAAATAAACTTTTTATACCATTTAATGTTCTATGAAAAAGACCTTGGTGATGAATTTTAAGGTCACTCCACCCCAACCAATTGACTTTTCTATTATATTCATGCATTAGTTGCATATTCAAGGATTTTTAACACTATATATAATAGACCAAATACTATGAAATTTAAATTCATGTATTTAATAATACTAGTTTAATTGTTAATATAAATGGTTATTGTTATACTTATGCATGGATGGACATTTCTTGTTCATATTGTCTTTTGGTTAATAGGAAAAAAAGAGAGAATGGATAGGGATTAGACTTATTAGGAGGCCCAAAATATTAAAAAATCACCAATATGTTACAAGTATGAGTTCATAAATATTTATATGTCCATCTCATAAAACAGATAGGTGGCCTATCTATGTATTTCTACCCCCATAAATTGGTAACTATATGAATAACGAGGACCAAAATCATGGGTAATATGGACCTCAATAAGTATTATGGATTATTTCGAAGATAAGACATATGTATGCATCCATTTATCATTGAGTACAATGAAAAATCCCAACTGGATGCTTTAGGGATAAAAAATATATCGTGGGAAGCCATGATAATAATCAAGAGACAATAGGGATTCACTAGTGGAATAAATATAAAGACCATATTTTTCAATGGAATAGATGGTTGGTAAAACACATAAGGTCCTGTTAGATAGGGAGAAGAATTCATGGAGTTTTCTCATGGTATGAATGATCCCTGTTATTAAATGAATCATGATTTAAGTGAAGAATTATGGAATATATAACCTCATTATTCTTCATAAAAGACAATATTGGAGGACTATCTAGTTGGGTGTCCAGGTATATGACCTAGGTGACGGGTGATCTAAAATGAGACTTTAGAAAATTATATTACTTGTATTATATCTTTGAAAAGAGGAACCCAATTATTGGATATGGTAAAATCAATTGTGTTTCCCTGGACCCACACATCGAGATCTGTTTCTCATAAGCACATACATTATATTACATTAATGATACCATCGATAAAATCCTAGATATAACCAACTGTAATTAAAAATAAAACTGACTATTTCATCTCTAACATATGATGTAAATTGTTAGGTTTAATGCTTTAGATAATTTGGACACAACATAAATAGAGAAATATCATTTTATTTGAATCGAAAATTCAATTATAATGTTGTAGGTTAAACTAATAAATTCCTAACAAGTCCTCAATGACATAGAAAAATTATTTTAAACATGATATCCTTTCAAAAATTTCAACTATACTAATTTTCTACATAACCTGGTAAAATGGAAAATAAAAGAAAGCCTGAGCTCAAATGCATAGTAAGGGAAACATATAACTAAAACAATATTGGTATAAAATGAAATAAATATTTTGGTAGGAATATCTTAACAATATGGTCACATAATCGAATTGAAATTAGTAACATGTAATATCACAAAAAAAACATGGATATTAATAATACGTATCTCATTTCAGTGGAATTCATATTATTATGTATAAAAAACCTATTATCAAGGACTTTTGCCAACAAACTGTACTTATATTTGAGAGCATAATCAAGACATCCTATTGAAAAAGCCTTGTGCCAGGAAAATAACTTGTTATTTGGTGAGGAATACACCAAAATAATAAATGTTATTTCTCATGAGACTCATTGATCCATCAAGTATATATATTATTCTAGGTCCCTCATATAACTTTTTTAAGTCAATGAATTCACCATTACATAAAAGGAATTAACCATTCATAATCAAACATTATAATAATCATCCATATTAAAATAAAAACATATGTACTTCCAACAATTTCCCCCCATGTCCATAAACAGAATAAGATGATTATCACCCTTCTAGAGGAAGTAGGTGGATGGATAAACAATACAGTGTCAACATGACAATAATAATCCATATTTGAATGAGAATAATTTTCTCTATGTTAATAGAATATTTCCCCTTAATGGTGAACATAATACAATATTGGTAATGTAATATGTGATGTTCATACCGTATAATTCAATGGTTATAAAAATAATCCAATATTGGAATAACATGATCCTATGCATCCATGAAATGGAAGTATATGGCTTTAATATAATATACCCCTATAATTTAGAAATATTTTTCAAAGTGTTTGTATTGTAGAAATTTATATCCCGAGAAAAAAATAATAGAATACCACATAATAAAGTCAAAGGATATAATTTACCAAAACTATATTAAATATTTTAATAAAATGATTATAACTCAATGAATGAAAATTAAGATAACAAAAACACTCACTATTGGGTAAATTACTAAATAAAGAGACACTTGAATAGGTGGACATGATTTAACTAGTAAATCACATGAAATACAATGAATATTTCATTCATGGGATAGTAAACCATTATAAAACTATACAATGGAATCATGATGTAAGAAATATATAATGTCTCATAGAAAGAGAATTGAGACCAATAAAATCTTTACAACTTAGAAAAATTAGAATAAAAAACTATTGACAAAGAGGTATTGTAATTGAAATTCAAATTCCATAATATAAACATTATTCGTGATATGATATCTCAATTAGAAAATATATACTCTGCTTAAATGAAATTAATTTACTAATTACAATACTTGTCTCAATAAATGGAATTTGTGATGAAAAACCTTACTACATCTTGTCCAGAATTCCATGAATGTACTTTAACCTCCCATATAAAAATATATATATGTTAAAAAAATAATTAATAACCTTAATCATATCCATTTTAATTCATAATCATAAAAAGTATTCATTCTATTCATGAATTCTTTCAATTTTCTTCATTATTTTTTTATTGTTTTGATTGTTTGTACTAGTTTTTTAATAGTGATGTCTCTTTTTATTTTTATTTTAAATTTATAATTAATATATAAAATAAGACAAATAAATAGATGTTCCAAAATATTTTATAATTTCATAAATTAATTTTAAGTGATTTTTTGTTATAAACCATGATGATGAAATCCATGATTATCATGTTTTTGTGATCCTTAATGAACAAATGCTTTTTTTTAAATAATGAGTTAAATTTAGATAAAAAAATAAATAACTAAAAAATAACTTCATTTTAATTTTTATATATTATTAAACTCCTAAATAAAATCTCATAGTTATCCATGACATAAATATATAGCATTGTTTGATTATGTTTTCAAATAGACCCAAACATGAACGTACCATAATTTAATGAATGATTATGAGAAGGTTTAGATATAATATCATTATACCTAAAGAATAATGATCTTATTTGATTCTTATTAGCCATATTTATTGTAATTATATTTAATTATAAGAATAATTAATAAAAATGAAAACATTACACATTTTGAAAACAGATTATCCATGTAGAAAACATATTTTAAATGATTAGATTAATGATGTTCATTTATTGATCTTATCATTAGTAGGTTATATAATTTCTCATTAAATTTTGTTTATTATATCATAATTTTTATAATTTAATAATATCCTTATATCTATCCACATGTGGTGGTGAAGGAAAATGAAACACGTTACGTCGTGGAGGTGGGAGTTCATACAAAACATTAACAAAATTTGTTTTCTTAATGGGGGGTACGAAAAAAAACGAAAATATATTTTATATAATAGTATTATATTGTATAAATTACAATAATATCCTTGTATTGGTGTTTTTATAAATAAAATTAAAAAAAATTAAGAAGAAAAGCTATGTAGTTGAAAATACTCACGTCAAGACATTAATTTTCCTTAAAAGCGACCTTAACTTTGAAGGGCATTAGATAATTATGATTGAATAAGGGATTATTTTCATAGGAGATGGTTATATATAGAGTAAAAGGGTATATTTTAATATATTATTTCAATGTAAAAGATCTTCATCATGTGGTGAAGATACTACCCTTTTCAAAGTGAAGGAAAGGGTTTTTTTGGGAACACCATTACATTTTTCAATAATATCATAACACAGTTCAAGGTTAAATGTCTCAAAGGGGGAAATATTTTAGGGGACACCTGTCATCATCTAGAAAAGTTACAATTAATAATTTTTAGGATCATTTTTTAAATTTTTTATGTCTTTTACACTCAGTTAAACTCAATTTACCCCTTTTTATATTTACCTAGGTACTCAAATTCTAACATTAGTAATTAATTTTAATTTTAATGATAATGAGAGGAATTTCATACCATCTTTGATTACTATAATTTCAAATTTTAAAATCATTCTATCGAATAAATAATCCAAATGTGTGAATTTATAATTAAAAAAACGCACTTAATGTCATAAAAATAATATTTGAAAAATATTGTTTTTAAGATTTAAATTTATATATAAGGAAAAATTATCATGGTTACTCATTTTAATGAAACAAATTAATTTAGTAAAAAAAATAATGTGTATGGGAATTTCAATTTTTTTTTAAAATTGAATATCTCCTGAATGCTCTGTCTTTAAAAAAATAAAAACAAATTGTTTTAATATTAAAGTAACATTTAAATTAGTTATAAATATGGACGGAATAGGTTTTATATATAAAAATAATATTTCAAGATATATAATTTTATTCCATAACATCATATAAAATTATTTAAATAGTTTTTTAATCAGATGGATTATGGGTACATGGTGATAAATCATGGAAATTATAGTTTCCATAAATCTGAAATTTTTTTATAAAAACAACATTTTTTATAAAATCATATTAATTTAATACAAAGTATATCATGATATAAGGAATTTAAAAATGAAGTTAATTTTATTAATTTAAAATTTCAAAAATTTAAAAATTCTATTTTTGTACAAAATCATAAAATATAATGAAAACTAGTATATATCATAAAATAAAATTTTAAAATATTTTTTTGATATTATTCTTATTTCATAATATTTTCTAAAAAAATTGATATTACACAATTTTTTATATCAGAACTATTATTTAAATAGTTATATGTCTCCCAAAATATAAATATGTATCATATAAAAGGATTTTATATAAAAAACATCTAATCAAAAAATGTACATTTTTATCATTTTAGGAAATCGTATTGAATTTCATTCATAAAAAAAGATTTATATATTTTCCTTAAACATAGATTTCATAATGTTGACAATCCCATTAATTAATTCAAATTCAATGACTAGGTTTTAATAGTCATATATAAACATTTATATTTTCTTTGAACCTATTTCGCATTCCATTTAAGATCAGTGTTGGATGCAAAGAAAGCTATCAACAAATTAAGTTATTTAAAGGTAATAATATATTATAATTTCAGGGTTTTTCATTCTATAACCCTTAAATAAATTACAACCTCTTAATTTTACTCATACAAGAATTATAGTTTCAATAGGGAATTCGTAATTAACCATATAATTCTAGATGATCATGGGATTATTTAGGATGTAAAAAATATATTATCTGTATGAAAAATCATTATTAGCACTATATTAATTCATCAAACTCATAACTAATTTCATATTTAATTTTACTATTATATTTTGATCATGATTGATAATTAATAACTTCCCTCAAGCCCTGAATGTATTTATAATATAAACATACCACTAGTGATTTTATATTTTAATATCCAATGGTTGGTGAAAACATACATTGCGTAGGACTATATGAAATTTGGAGTCAAAACTCACTATCAAATTCATTTATAGTATATTCATGATCTTTTCCTTATTCACATGTTTTTTTGTGATGAATTCCCTCATTGTCCCTTAGATAGGGTCATTAAGTAGTATAATTCCCAACTCTCTCGCAAATGACGAAACAAATTTTTTGTATTTTTTCTCATTGCATTACACTAGTTAGTTTGATGACCCTAAACTCCACACATATATAATTTTCCCTTCCTATTAAGTCAATATCCCCCATGTCTCTTCACATATCTCTATAATAATGAAAATTTAACCTATTTTGTCTCATCATCTTTTTCCATTGTTTTTTACTGAGTCTCCATCTTTATCTTCCTTGGATTTTTGGGACTTCAACTATGCTCACCTTATTAATCATATTTCATTATAGTTGGTTTGTAATGATACAAAGGTTTCTCTCTCTAACTTTGAGATTAATGGGTTGTAAACAATGTGATCTCCATATTTTCCTCCCACCCATTTTCCCTTTTAGTTCTAGGCATTAATAAAACCAAAATATTTAACATGACTGAAAATCATTATAAGTGAGTATCATAAATAAGAATAATAAAATTAAATGTAATGATGAATTATTTTATTCACAAACATGTGGGCATATAGTTTATATAAATCTCCTTGTATAAAACTCTGTTCAGCCAATATCACACTAATATATCATTCTTCGTTCAACCTATGTTAATTTTCATTGAGTTATCTCATACTAATTAACCTAATCCATAAAATAGAGATCCCAAATTACCGTGAAAATTCGTAAAATACACAAAAACAAATAATCATTGAAATCTATACTCTCAAAATCCCTCGTATTCTTACTTAAAATAACCGATAATACACCCAAATATGTGTATATTCTATTTGAAAACAATCAATGACATACATTTCCAAAAACCAATTTGGATATCCAAGACATTTAACAAAAATGATATTATACATTCTCCAAAATGTACCTCTACTTTTATTCCAAAAATATAATTAACCACTAGTTCAAAAGGTCACACACTAGTCACTATATATCATAATTCCAAAAATTAGATGACCTTTAAAAAAACATCATGAATAAATTTCCAATCCAATGTTTACCAATTACTGTTATCTAACATACTTCTTCAAAATATAAGCATCCTTTATTATCTCAAAATCAATTATATGTTAAACATAAGAGTTATCCATACCTCAATGACATGTTCTCTAATTTTTATTCCCAAAAACATAACCATGACATAAAATAACTATTCATGGTTATGTATAACATTTAATATATGTCACCATATCATTAATGTGATATTACAAAACAATAATTCTTCTTCATGTCAAATATTCCTTATAAATTTTAGAATATACCATAATATCATTGATTTATATCACTCAATAATGAAAATAGATAAGTGCTTCAAGAATATATCAGTCTCACTACCTTAGTTAAGACTAGGAAACTCACTTCATGAATCATAATAGGAATATATTAAATCTCATAACCATTTAAGTATGCTCTCAAATTATTTTATACGTCATATATGATTCCAAGTACATACCTTTCTCAGCTTTATTTCCATGATATTTCATCAATAAAATTGTAAAAATAGACATTGTTATGAAAATATAAAAAATATAAATATGAAAACATCCATTGGAATATGTCTTCCATTACAAAACCCTTTTATAAAAAATAAGATACATTCAGATCAACCTAAGAAACTCCTTGTTCATTCCTTGGATAAAAATGGTCATTTTTATATTATGTTAACTTACCTATTTAGTTATCATCATTATTAAATATTTTATAATAGTTCTTAATGTTATTATGAATAACCCAATAATAACCTCTATGAATGTCTCTCCATGTATACAGTATTAGGCCCACCCATCATGCATCTGATTGATGATTGAGTTAATACACAAACAACCCTATTTAGTATGATTAAACTTAGATGAATCCATGAAACATCCACATCCAATTTCTAATATCATGATATAGATGTATTTCTAGGAAGATTAATATACTAACTATTTTACCAAAATATAAGGATGTAATCCAATACATAAACATGTTATCATGGTATTTATTATGGTTCTTTAACCATAATCACCAAATATCATGTGAATTATTAACTTAATAGAACATCATATATTATTTCAATCTCATATCTATACCATGTATGTTTTTATCTAAATTAACATTCTATACCATAAATTTTCATCAAATAATGTCATCACCTCTATATTTTTATAAAAATTTCTTTCAATTTCAATAGTGACCAACCAAACACACACTCAAATATATTTTTCACATATTCACATAACATACATTACATTCCTGATACCATCTATAAAATAATTGATATTACAAACCATAATTAGAAAATCAAAATAATGGTGATTTAGATAATAAGGATACAATATAAATTGATAAACCCCATGTAATTTTCATAAAATTTCCAATTATACCATTTTATGGGAAAATAATTAATTCATGACATGTATTAAACATCTCCCACAAATTATTTCTCACATTAAATCCATTAAAACATGTAACCAATACTAATTTTCACCATAACCAGGGGAAATGGAAAATATAAGAATAATTGAGCGAAAATGGTAAATAAGGGAAAATATTAACTGATCCAATATTGGTATAAACATGAGATAAATATTTCAGTAGGAATGGGTAAAAAACATGAATCCATAATCAACAAAAAACAATAATTAAGATATATTCTTGTTGAAAATGAAAACGTGGATATCAAAAATACTAATATCATACTGAAGGAATACATAATTTCATACATCACAATCGTGTGTTCAAGGCCATGTGGAAAGACGCATTAATTATCATTGAGATTGTAGGGAATAAATCCAAAAGTAAAGATTTTATTCCATGATTATATCATTTTGTGGTAAAATAAATACCCCAGAACCCAACCTTTTTTGTCTCAAGTGTCCTATCAATGTATCAAGGGGCTATATAATGTTGAGCCCCACCTATAACTTGGATAAGTCCAATGAATGAATAATAAGATAAAATTAATAAACAATACCTAATAAATCATTCTAATAAAAAGCCATGTTTAAATAAAAATGAAGAAAATCTAACAATTTCCCCCTTGTGAGTAAAAGGGTTAACCTGATTATCACCCTTCTGGAGGAATAAGGTGGCTGTATAAAGAATACATAATCAACTTTCAAATAATAATATATATGGTAATTTCAATAATTTCAAAATTTTAATAAAATAACATAATTTTTAGGTTAACAACAACCAATACGAGTTTTTTAATATGTAATGTTCACAGTGTATAGAGAAAAGGACATACGGTTTAGGAAATCCTAAAATAACATGATCATAAGCCATCTGAAGAAATAAAGTATATGGTTTCAAAAGAATATATCCCCATATGTGAGAAATATTTGTCCAATTTTTTATAAGGTATAAATTTATATCCATATAAAATAATGATATAACACCACTTAATATAATAAATGGGTCAAATGAAACAAATATATATGAAATAATTTGAATGAATGATAATAACTTAATGAACAAAAATTGAGTCACCAAAAAACCTCACTACTGGGGAAACAACTCAATAACCATCCACATGAATCTGGGTACATTATTTGGATAGTAAATACAATGAAATATAAGGAAACAAACACTCATGGGATACAAAATCAATTGAAAATCATTCAAATGGAACATGGTGCATAAAATGTATTATGTGTGAAAGAATGGAAATTGTGACCAATAAAAGATTTAGGTATTGGATACTTTTGAATAAAAACCACTTGATAGAGTTTTATTTAAATTGAACATAAAATATAAAGATTAAAATATAATTCCTTGTATTATATTTCAAATAGGAAATATATATACCATATAAATGAAATTTGGATTATAATTACAACACTAGTCTAGATAAAGGGAAATTGAGACAAATAACCTTACGTATTATCCAAAATTCCATGAACATAGATTAAATTCATGTACCTCAAACATATCTATCTAAATTAGTTAATCCATAACCTTAATCATATCAACTTTCATTCATAAACTACATTATTATTCATTCTTCATATGAATGCATCCAATTTTTTATATCAAGTGTTTATAGTTTTTATCATTTGTACTAGATTTATAATAGAGGTGTTCATGTTTATTATTAATTAATATTTTCAGAATTAACATATAATATAATATATTATAATGTATTTTTCAGAGATAGCTTATAATTTTAAAATTTCATTTCATGTCTTTTATTTGTTATAAACCCGGATGGGGAAATCAATGATGATCATGTTTTAGTGATTCCTAAAGAATAAAAGGTGTCTTATCAATTAATGAGTAAAATTATTATATAAAAATAATATAATAAGAATATAAGAATATTTTTAAATTTATATTATATTACACCAATTAACAGTTTCTTATAGTCATCCAATGCATAGGTTTATAGTATCGTTCGATTAGGTGGTAAAATTTTCTGAAACATGAACATACTCTAATTTAATGAATGATCATGTGGTGGTTTAGTTTTAATATAATTATACGAGAATCATAATGATATTATTTGGTTATTATTTGGTTTATATATATAAATTATAAATATGTAATATGATAAGTAATGTATATGAAAACCTTACATTCTTTGAATAAAATATTATCCTTTTAGCACAATTATTTTAAACAATTAAATTAAGGATGATTTTTTGTTGACCGTATCATTAAAATGTTATGTAATTTTTTATAACAATACATTAATTATATCATTGTATTTTTTCCCATTAATATATCCTTTGATTCATCCATTTATAACAGTGATGAAAAATGAAATGTGGTATGTCATGTAACCGATAGTCTACAAAATGCACGAATGATGATTTTTTTGTTTATCGATGTGGTATATGAACCAATAATGGAAATAAAAATAAAATAATGACATTAAATTAAATTAATTATAATTATATAAATTTTAATGGTTTGGTTACAAAAAATTTAAAAGAGTAAAATTAGTAATAAATACTAAATAGTTTTTAGTGCTCTCTTTTAGGACTTAAATTTTTCTTAGAAGTCTCCATGAATTTGAAAAGATTAGGTAAATAAATGAGTGACTAGAATATTATTCTAATAATATAGGGTTTTATGTAGATTAAAATTATAAATTTTCTAGGAAAAATTCATAGTAAATGTGTTCTTTTATGTAGTAAAGTTCTTACCCTTTTATAAGTGATGTAAAGGGTTGTTTTGGGAAAACCATTAAATTTATCAATAATTCAATGATACTATTCAAGGGTAAATGGATAAAAATTATTAAAAATTGTAGTGTAAATATGTAATTGATTATTCAAATATCAAATATTCATTTATCAGATCATTTATTTTAAAAAAATTGTCATTTTCACTAGTTTAAACACAAGTTACCTGTTTTCATTTAACATGGTAATTAATTTCTATCCTTAGTAATTAATTTTAATGATAAAGATTATGATAGATCTTTTTATGTAATTTGATATATATATAATTTAAAATTTTAAAATAAATTTATAAAATAAAACATCAAATAGTTTGAAATATTATTTTTAAAATAATCACAAGTGATCATCTAAAAATAGTTTTTAGAAAAATAACATTATAAATATTTAAAATTATATATAAGATATAATGATTCTGGATATAATTTTTCATGAAATAAATGAATTTATAAAAAATAAAATTATGAATCTGAGGTTTTTAAGGAAATTAAAAACTGAACCTCTCTTGAAAATAATTTCTTTTTAAGAAATAATTTTAAAATAGTTTCTTTGTTAAATTAACGTTTTATTTAGTTATAAAAATGATTGGATTTTTTTTAATATAAAAAGAATATCCAAAATTATTTTATTTTGTACCCTATATTACTATATAATTTAATTAATAGTTTCTAAATCTTCTATATTATTCTTATATAGTGATAAAATCAAAAAAATTATAATTTTCATACATTTCAGTTTTTGAATAAAAATAAAAATTAAAAAAAATGCTTCAAATTCACACCTAGTAAATTTTCATTTGAGAAATTAAAAATTTAATTTAATTTTGTAAATTTCAGATACAAAATTTATAATTTCACTTTTTAAATAAAATTAGAAAAATATAAATAAATCTTTTTTATCAAAAAATAAAATTTTGAAATATTAATTGATATTATTCCTATTTAATATCTTTTTCCAAATATGTTGTTGTTAGAAAATTATTAATATCAAACATAACTTATCATCAATATTATGTTTCATTATATAGAAATGTGCATTGAATAAAAGGAATTTTGTTATAAAATTACTTTTCTAAACAATAAATTATCTTGTTAGCCATTTTAGGTATTCTAATAGAAGTTCATTTATTTTAAAAGTGGTCCTTATTATCTTTATATAATGTTTTCATGATGTTGTTATTCCTATTCATTCCAACTAATACAATAGTGAGGTTTTAACAATAACATTTAATCATTTATAATTTTTTCAAATATATCATAGTATCCATTTATGTTACCTGTTTCATGTGGAGTAAGATATTAAAAAAACATATTTAAAGGTAATAATATATATTATAATTTAAGGGTGTTCTATCAAGTTCCTAAGTATGATTACTTGGAAAAACTACATTAGAAGGTCATGGGAATATCTCTAATCTAGATTCTATGGGAAGGGGATAAAGGGTAAGAATTCCATTCTTCCCAAGATACTTGAGATAATAGATTTTTAGTTTTGTATCCATTAATAGCTGGCAGAAATCCCTTTAAAAATTATTTTGCTGAAACATTTTAGGATAGATTGGACACCTAGAGAGAAAACTATATTCTCTTTAATTCGCATCTTTTGGAGGGTCCATCACCTCTTTCAGGATGAGCACATGCTTAAAGTTGTATTTGAATGTTGATACCCATTTGAAGTTGAAAATACACTCCACTTCCTACATTTTGTTGTTATTTTTGAGTCAAAACATACATTAAATCGATCCTAAAGGTATTGTGCGTGGAATCGTTGTTCTAAAATTATGATTAACTTCTCTTTAATCATAATAGGTTTCAAACATGGGGGTATATGGGTCCTTATATATTCATTGAGAGATGGGATCCTAAGTAATAAAGGATTAATATGCGGGGTGCCTAGCTCCTTGAACATGGTTTGTAATGTGGGCATAGAGTGGGGTCGATCACATAGTTCGGAATCAAATTAAAGAATATATAGTGCGTTAACTAGTTTTTATAGCGTTTGTGGGAAATGGATGAGGTTAGGAATGATATTTGGGGTTTCTGGATAGCTTTCATTTCCTATAACTAAAATATTTTCAACATGTGATGGATTCCATTACTAAAATTTTACAATGAAAAGTGGGGTAGTTAATGGTCTCCTAATATTGTGGTAATATATTTTATAAGAGTATATCCTATCTTGGGTAGCCATGAGGAATATTTTATCAACTCTTTACTATAAAATCATAAATTACAATTATTAGTTGAAGGCTGTAAAACGTAGGGTCCAAATACTAGAATTTTACAGTTGTTTAGGATTATGAATAGTTGGTTTACATATTCCTTCATGAAGGTATGTGCATGACTAACTAAATTTTTCATAATATAATAGACAATTTTTTACACTATACTGTTATATATTTCTTACCATTATACCTTTTCTTTATTCGGGGTAAAAGTTAAAGATCTCATGTGTGATTTAGAATTCTCTAAATCAAACTAGTATTTATCCATCATTCTGTGGATAAAATCCTATATGAAAAAATGATTATGGATTATAGAGCCTGAGATTCTATTGGAGGGACTTGAATTAAGGTAAATTTTTACCTACCTCTGCTAGTTTACATATTTTTTAATGTTAATTAAATTATGTTCAAGGAAAAAATAAAATACCCAACCACCTGTTTATGATAAAAATAGTATTTATTCTTTTTCTTATTCTCAAATTGATGAATCATATTCTTATTATAATAATATTTCAAATTTTTTTAGTGTGCGTATATTATCATTTATGATGTCATATAAAAATTATTACTTATAACATGATTGGTTTGTGGGATGGATCCTACACCACCACTAGTTTAATAGTGTCAATATCTACATTTACTTTTATTTGTCAGATTTCTTGTTCCATAGCTTCAATATGTAAAATCTTATTGGTTAAACATATAGAATTAGATAAAAATTATTCTACTTTATAAAATTACTATAATCAATTGAGTTATTTTTTGGATTAGTATCGTATGTAAATCATCATATAGGTTTTCCATGAATATATTTAGCAAATTACCCTATGGATTCTATATATAAAGGGATAAAGTAAGACCATACACTAGGGAATGAAATTATAGAAACTCTTATCCTCAACTAAATTACTATTATAGAAGTCATTAATGAAATTTTTATTTATTGTTGTGATAAATTTATAGAGGATCTACCAATGAAGATCCTGCCATCATGTGGTAGACCCATCTTCCTGGATTACATGTAAAAAACGTTCAGTAATCCCATATTTATATTAATAATATAATTATTTCAATCTCTTAATTATCAAGATGTTTTATATACTATTTATACTAGGAGATGAAGTGGGTGAGATATTTCTACGGGTTGTTTATGCCATTGATATATGAGACTCTAGGATTTCCAAAATTTCATGAAAAACATGTCATGTCCACCAATGTATTATTCATCTTCTTTTCAAAATATAATGATTTGAGCATATATAGACCAAAATATTTCAAATATTTTGTTTTTTGTAAAATTTTAAGGATTTATTACTATGAAGGGCGTGTTAATTTTTATTGGAATGAAATTTGGAGTACACCATTTGATTTATGAAACTGTATTTCCTATTTTATGGTGATTTTGTGATCTAAAGAGACGGTTTTTGTTCTACAAGATAATCAGTGTTGGTGGAATATTTTTTTTATAAATTTTATCCATGTTTATTTTTTAAATAACTATTTATATTAAATAAATTATGTGGACTGAGATATTTGTTGGTGGTTATGATCATATATTAAAAGATTCTATAGAGTGATATATATTTTTTATACCATTTTCAAGGATAGTGAGAGTAATTACTATATATTTCAAAAGGATAATTTAAAAGAAAATAAAAAAATCGAGAGATGTTATAGATGGAATGGATAAGAGTAAGTAGAGAAATTAAATGCCCTTAAATAGAGTGAGTTTATTTTCCACCACTATTAATTTATTGTAATATTATTCTTTCTCCAAAATTATATCATGGGAGAGGGAACCAAAAATTATTCTAGTTTTTAGGATTTGAAAAATATGTGTAAAAAATGAATAAAATTTTGGAAGAATGGTTCTTTGGGGTCATCAAAGTGTTATAGAATAGAATTTTTTTATTGAATCGTGTTTTGTGACTAATATTTATAATCTCTATAATTATTCATATTAAATCTTCATATTATTATTCTTCTAGATTCATAATTTCCTTTTAACAATTTGAGAAGATAAATTGTGGAAAATTTTGAAAATGGGTTGTGAATATGAAGATAAAGTCATTTTTTAATTACCATGAGTAATTGAATGTCATTGATGAATATGAAATTGATGGATTAATTTTTAATTATGGATAATTTAAATGGGATGAGATTATAAAATTTGTAATGTTATAAAGAATGATAAATGTTGGAAATGATAAATGTTTTATTCCTGATTAAAAAATAAATATTCATAGAGAATATTTATAATGATTTATGAATTGATATATTTCCCATGTAAATTAGTAAAAAATGGAATTGGAGAGGATATATGGTTTTGAAATTAGTAAGAATATTATTCTTTATGTACAATAAAAAATAGTTGATTTCTAAATAAAGATTATTTATTACATTGTATAAATAATGGAATTGTAATTTATATATGAATGAGAAGTATTATTCTATGATGATATAATTTAATTTATTATATATTTTTTTTGAATAATGGTGTAATTATATCATGATAAATATTTGTGATAATATTTTAATAAATGGAAAATATCATGACATGGGAATTTAATGATTTGATGATCATTATTCTTCATAATTTATATTTTAAGTATTATATGAATTTTAAATTGTAGAATTGTTATTAATAGTTTTTATTAATATTTTTGAGGTATTTTTTAAAATATTTTTTGTGAATTTAGATACTGAAATAGTGAAAATTCATTGAAAATTATTTAATGGTAAGATTATTAAATTAAAAACATTTCAAGGACCATTCTAATTTCTTACAGGGTTATTCCATGTTGAATGATTTTTATCTGAAGTGGTGGTTTGGGTTGGTGGTCATAGTAGCAATGATAAACATGGGTTCGAACAACTTTGAAACATGTTTCCTGAACATTATATAATGAATGACTTGTAGAAGTGTTTTACACAATATGGTGTTTATTCTATAAGGGTTTTTCAAACTAGTAGGTTGTCCTAAAAATCCTAGCATGTGTTTTGTATTACGTAGATTTTGTGAAATGATTATAGTGAGATTAGTTGATAGTGGTCATGGAATATAAATATAATATGAATACCTTGATAAACACTTCATTTTGATTATATGTAGGTTTAAAATGTAATGATGTATTAGATATTGTGGATTCGCTAAATGGGGTCAATTAACATTTTTTATATTTGGGATAATGTGGATGTTTTAATTTATTCCTAGGATATGAGGAATTTTAGAGTGGTTTTTGATTATACTCCCATGTATTTTTGTATGTATGGTTCCCTTGGTGGGGAAATAAATGGGTGATATGGGTATAAATCAATTTTTTTAATTTATAATTATGTGGATTTTATTATTAATGAAATGTGGTGGTATATGTGATGATTAAGATGATAATTTGGGTGACAATGGTGTAAAAAATAGATAGCTATATTGGATTATTATTCGATTGGGATAATGAAAATTGTGAATTAGTGATTCGTATTAAGAGGGAACCTACTAATATTTTGAGAGTCCATATGGGTGAGATGTACCCAATTACTGTAGGTTATTATGGGATAGACCCAGAGCGGGAACACCTAGAGAATAAAAAGGTTATATATGCATGGAAATATATACATATATATATAACCAATGTATTATTGAGATTTTGGATTTCTAGGTATAGATAATGGTTATGATGGTGAGCATCCCAAAGGATGTACTACTGGATAACTAGCCATAGACATAGGTAATTGATACTGGCCCCACTAAAAGAGATGTATTTCATTGAGTGCTTCTTAGGTTTTCAGATAAATTCACTAATAGAGATAATCTTAGATATTTCATTATGGATAGATAGATACATGTTTAAGGTGATGATATTAAAGTGAGTTCATCATTGGTGGATAAATAATTGTTGGAGTGGATGTTTATTTTTAAATTTATGAGTTTCTTATAAGTGGTTATCTTCTTGATAGTGGGTTTTTATTAGTAGAATGGATAGGGTGGATGTAAATTTGACGGTATTACAATAAAGTCCTTATGTGAGGAAACAATTATATTTCATGGATGAGGATGAGTGATGGATTTTTTATAGATGTCATCGTGTGATGATATGTGATGGTAATAATTATTTAGTTCAGTAGTGGGATGGTTATATGGTAATGAATGAACTAGATGAGATATTTTTCAATGGGAGATGTTTGTTGGTAGATTGTTTTGTTTTATTTATTATGAACATTGATGCATTAATATCCTTCATTTACATGGACATATGAGATTTTTGGAGAGGAACATGTTATGAATTTTTATATACCCACAGCTAATTTTTTAAGAGAACATATTATTTGGAAGAGATTGATGTGGTTTATAGTTGGAAATGGGAAATTTATTTATCGTTGAAGATTAAACTATAGCATGGCTTATATATACAGAATATTCTTGAATTGAAATTATTTTTCCATTATAGTTTTTATAATATGACATGGAATATATTTCATTATATTTTTTTATATACATAATGGGATTCGAATTTATATTGGTCCTGTAGTTGTATAGTTTTTATAATAATGGTAAATGGATTCTTTATATGTATTAGATTATACCCTTGGTTCTAGTCACTGTGTCCAATTGTAGGTATGATTAGGGGGCAAAATTATAACATAATTTCATATCAATTAGAGTCCTAGTGAGGGTGAATCATGAGGGAATGGTGTTAAATGAAGTGGTTTTAGGATAGAATTCAGAGTAAAATCTATTCAAGATTTCATGTGTAGTGATGTGTTATTATTACTTGAACCGAGTATGTGATGTATACCATAGATACCAATATGTTGAAAAGGGCCTCTATGATCTATGTTGGGACTTTTTCAATGGTTCGGGGTATAGTGGAAATGTGAAAATTTTCATTCCCAATTTTTTTTCATTATCAATGATTAATCTATGATTTTACATAATAGTAAATGTCATAATCAATGGGATTAAGTCAAATAATATAGAAAAGTGATATAATAATTGAACCTAGTGCAAGATCAATATCTATTATTCATAATAAATTTAATAAATTAAGAATTACCTAGTGGGAATTCATTATTCATTGATGAATCTAAAAGCATATCTGAGTTGCACAATCATTGTTCTATAGGAATCAAGAGTAGATTACATGTAGTTTTAGTCCAGACATGTTCCAAAAATCTATAAATGTCACCATAGGAATCTCTAGGTGATATCATGGAAGATCCTATCTCTTGCATCTTTCTCCATTGATCACCATAAGAATCACTTTCAAAGAATTATGCTTTGTCTCTCTAGACTTGAGGGTGGTAATTGGGTTTAAATAAATATAAGGTTTAGAAATAAATATTATAAAATTTTCAATTTAATATTTATGTAATCCATTTTAAAACTATATGTCATAAAATAATATTATTATTTTAAATTCTTCAACATTATCTTTACTTTCAAATTAAATTTAAAAAAAAATAGTCAAATATTCTTCAATATATATTTTTTCTCAATCTACCTAAAGAATATGTCCTCCAATATTCTACAATATTTATCAGGCCATGAATATAAAATATATATTTAATAAATAAATGTCACTAAATTATTCTAAAATAAATTAATAAATATTATATTCACTAAATAGAAAATAAAAATTTATTAAATATTTTTCTCAAATTTTATTCTCTCGAATAACTGGCTACAAAATATATGTGATCAAGAAAACATAAATATTTATTAAACAATATGAGAGAACAATATTTATTCATCTTGTTAAATAATAATTAATAATATATTATTTAACTAATATTTTGGATACACTTAGTGTGTGACCCTCTAGGACTCATTCTTGGTGGCCTTTGGTGAATCAGTCCAAAGTCCATGGTTAGCATCTAAAAACACTAAAAGGAACCCATAAAGAAATAATTTAATGAAATAATGATGTAATACTTAATTTAGCTTCTTAATTATTAATATAAACCCTTTAATGTGATATCTCTAATCAAAAAGGTTGCATGCTGGTGTTATCAGAATATGTGTTTGTGGTCACCTTCATTGAATTCCAAGAAATAGTAAATAACAATAGAACATCATAAACATGTATTTATTTAATATATATCATTTCCATCAATCGTATTGAGATGTCAAATTATTTTAAAGGACATAATGGAAATATCTTTTCTCACATTTTTCATTATTGAAATATTACTTGTGATGCACCAACAATATCCTACCTTGCTTCGTACATATGTACTCACAGGTTTTATCAATACATCAAAATACATGACTTATAATACTTACCAATAACAATAATAAAGTCTAGAGATCAATACCCACATTTGCAGATATTAACATCCAATGAATCATATTAATTTGGATTTCATAATAAAGAGTCTCGTTCTCATAATATCATACAATGGATATTACCAATTTCATGAACCATGAGAATGTACCTCAAACTCTTAAGAGTATCCACCCATGATAGATTGAATCATTTATGTCCCTAAAATGATATCAACCAAAAATAAAAACATATATTTAATAAAATTTGTGTAGCACTTATGGGTTTAATTCATAGAGGGGAACTGCTATTACCTTTTAGTGAAACAAATGCTCTTAGGATATTATAACATTCTATGTTACATAGAAGAACAATCATGGTTTGATAACAAATGTTTTAATTTTCAAAACTATGAATATAGGTTATCATAAAGCACATTGAAGTTGGTTCTAGGTAACCAACTCCATCATTTTTAATGTTTTTATCAATACATAATAAATTATATATTGACTATATGACAATTTGATTGTGGTATATTCATGAATCATGAAATTCCATTTCATAATGAATGTGTTTATTATATGCTTGAGGTGATTGTCCTGGTGGGGGTGAATGACATGGGAAACTGGTTAGATTTTGGATTGATGTCAATGTATGGTTAGATTTTCCTCATACATATATATATATATCCTCAATTAGGGAATTGTTTAGGAGAAGTTGACATACTTTTCATATTCATGTAGTGGGGTGTTTTGTAAAGGTATTGTTCATCAATTGTGATAGATAATATTGAGAGATCATGATAAGGAAATGATTAGATGGGATTGGTTTCATAAGTCATTTAGGAAATATTTATTATAGGATACACCTATTCTCATGATGTATTAATGGTTTTTGGAGAAATGTTTGGGGGGTTTTATTTTTGGGAGGCTAGTGTATAGTTTACGGTGTTGATATACCATCATTTTGATTTGATTTCTTAGAATGATTTTAGATCATATCCTTCATGGAGTTTTTAAAGGCATTATATTTATAGGTATTTGATGATCTATTATGTCACGACCCGCCCTCGGGGCCCATGCCGTGACTACCCCAAACCCGCCTTCCATAGGCCAGGGGCTGGCGACTAGCACCAAGGCGTAAATTCTGGTAAAAAGGGAAGGCATTGCCTTTGTAAAGTAAACAAGAACCACAGAGTAAGCAAGCGGAAAAGTAAACACTAAGTAAAAACAGAGTACAACTGAAGTGCGGAAAAGTAAAAAGGGCCAGTATACAGACCCAAACTAAAAGTAAAGTACAACTCGAAAGGGAAAAAAGCAATTGTAAAGTAAAAGCTGCTAAGCTGAGCTGTCCACTGGAAATCCCACCTGAAGGGTGGGTATAGATAGCTCCACTGCTCCTCGGGTCATGTCGTCCGCTCCGAGCACGTCTCGCCCAGTGGTCCACCTCCAGGTACCGTCCTGCTCTGCAAGCCTCAACCACGATCAACACTTTCTGTCGTCTGCAACCAACACAACGTAGTGCGGGCATAGCCCTTGTAGGGGTGAGTATAAGCTACTCAGTAAGGACCCCGAGACCCCCGAAGGTCTCCCAAAATCCACAAAGGATAAACCACAAAATAAAGATACAATCATGAAGTAACAACCGACACTGCTTAGGTATATGCCCATACATATACCTAAGTCATCAATTCCATTAAGGTCCAACCTCCGAGCCCAAGTACAACTCAGTCCACACAGGAAAGTATACGTATTCCACACATGAAAGCAAAACATAATCCACACAGGATAGCACAACACAATCCACATAGGAAAGCAAACAGTATTTATCTCACATAGGTATACTTCTTCGAAAGACAATATAGATGATCACTGATCCATCTAAGTCGTCGGACACACAAAGGATCGATAGGTACTAACCCCCATAAAGACCCACACAGGATCTGTAGGCGCTGGTTCACACAAGACCGCTGAGTGCTGACCCACACAGGATTGGACCCACACAGGATCGGTATCACTGATTCACACAGGATCGCTGAGTTCTGTAGTCGTCATCATCGAATCCACTAAGGATCTCTGTACAGTCGTCGTCGCAGCCACAATAGCAGTCGCAGCCAGCTCTAGGGTTCCCGCACACAGCAAGTTCGTTCAGGAGGATCCGCTCCACGAGCCGAGAGGCTGATACATCAACTGTCACATAGACCAGTGTTGATGTATCCAAAAGTTCTGTATCGTCAACAGGAACTCAACGCAACAGACGGCGTGTCAATCGGACGCCCGGTCTGAGAGTTATTGGCATTTTCGTTCCAGGGGCCCGGTTGGTTTTTAAGGAAAACCCAACCCGACCATACTCCACCTGCGTCCAAACCTAGGGCAGAGTATGCCAAAATATCTGTCTCACTAAGAGGAACTCAACAAAGCTGACGGCACATCAATCGGACGTCCGTAGCTCAACATATGAGTGTTACCGCTCCGAGGGCCCAGTTGGTTTCGTGTACGAACCAACCTGGCCAAACCCAAAGTATTCTGAAACCTTTAGTGTGATATACCGAAACGACCATCTGGATCCAAGGGTCGCATCGCCACTGACGGCGCATCGTTTGGAGGTCCGTAGCCGGAGTTATGGGCATTTGAATCCAAATCGTTTGGTAACGGGGGTTTCGGGCCCGGGCCGTCCCAGCCCGAGACCCCCTGGTTGGCCCGAACAGGGTCGACCCAGAGCTGATTGGAACGGGGGGTGCCTGCCCCCCACCCCCCTTTGTGAAACGCCCCCCCCCCCCCCCCTCATTATGGGGGGCCGTTTATTAGCTGGCCGGGGGAATTAATTCCCCTCAGTTTGCGCCCCTTCCGGCCGGCCCGACCTGGCCGGCCGGTGCTTCTTCAACGAGACCGGCAAAGGTCGGTCCCCTTCCGGCTTCCGACACCAGCATCCCGGCTGGCCGCTGGTCTTCTCGTTCCGCCGCGGCCCGGAACCGGGGGCGGACATCGTTGTCTGGCACGGCGCGATAGCATCTCGCCCATCCGCCGCGGCCCCGCTCCGGTCGCGGTGTCTCCAACTTTCTTCGACGCGGCGCGACGGCGTCACGTCCTTGCATTATTTTACGACGCGGCGCGACGACGCCGCGCGTTTCTTTCCGTATGATCATGCGCGGTGCGACGGTACCGCGCCACACCCGTTTTAATCCACAACAGAGTCATAATGTAAAAGGAGGAGGTTCGGCCGTGTTCGTGCGGTCCGTCCCACTCGCATTATTTGCTAACAATTGGACAAATTCCAAGAAGAAATAATCATGGGTATAAATCATGAACAAGGAATAAAATAAACCCCTACCTCGGTTTCAAGTGTGGAGCACGTCAACAAACCGTGGAAGAGAAGTGTCGCGGAGGTCGGGCGTTGCGAAAACCGAACGTCGTTTCCGTTGGCGTCGAGGTGCGTCCGAAGAGGTATGTCACTGGAGAAGCTTAGTAAGATGACGGAGAAAGTCCGATGAGGAAACGGCGTCTCCTTTCATTCACATGGGAAGAAGATCGAAGATGCGGCATCGTCGATCTTCGTAAACACACCGGCTACGAAGAAGAGAAGCGGCGTTTTTTGTTGGAGCTTAAGTGTTCTTCGTGTTCTTCGTCAAGGTTGAAGAAGATGGAGAGAACTTCCCAAATCCTCTCAAGGTGGCAAAGGATACCAACCAAAATAAAATAAGCTTAAATCTTATTTTATTTACACAATTAAACAACTTGAATTTCAAAAGTTTGAAAAAAAAGTAACTCATCTCAATTAAATAACCCAAGTTGTCAAGATTAATTATAGAGGAGTTATAGGGAGTTTAAAGGGAAGATAAAGTGTTAGGGTTTGTGTGGTCCCCACCACACTTAATCCTCTCAAGGGAGGTTAAGTGGATGTGGGTCCCAACCCTAACTCCCTTTGTGAGGTTATAACCAACTTAAAAAAAATGTGTTTCCACATATTATTTAACCTCATTTTAAATTCCCAAAAACTAACTCTCAACCCGCATAAAACGCAACCTCAGAAAAGGACTCCTTAAGCGAATATCGGCGCTACGAGTTCATCGGTGCCCTCAGAATTTGATTCTAGGCACCTGTTCAAAAGTTATAAATTCCCGCTCATTCGTTCACTGAACGTACCCGAGTCAAACTTCAGAAAATGATTCTTGGCATTCCGGGCCTCGGAATCAGGTGCCGTCAGAAACCACGCTCTTGTAAAATTCCAAAGAAAATTAAGAAACAATTTCCCTTGAATTTTACAGGTCTTTACATTACTCCCACCTCAGGACTTTACGTCCCCGTAAAGATACATCAAAAACTAGGGAAACAAATGAGGGTACTGAGCACGCATCTGAGCCTCCCGCTCCCAAGTGCTCTCCTGGAGATTCCCGTGCTGCCATCTGATGCGCACTATTGGAATCGACCATCCACGTAGGACCCGCTCTTGTTGATCCTCAATCTCCACCGAAACCTCCGTAAAAGTCTCCCCATCGTCAACGTCATGCTCCCCGTGGTCAATGATGTGTGTCGGGTCGTGCACGTATCTCCTCAGTTGAGACACGTGGAAGACGTCGTGCACCCAGTGCAACTGAGGTGGTAGAGCCAGGCAATAATCCTCCTCGCCAATCCTGCTGAGGACCTGGAGGGGTCCGATGAAGCACGGAGATAACTTGCCGCCTCGGACAAATCTCTGTATACCACGTCGAGGTGAGACCCGTAAGAAGACGTGGTCTCCATCCTCGAACTCCAGTGGCCTCCGCCTCCTGTCAGTGTATGACTTCTGCCAGCTCTGAGCTGTCCTCATCTGCTCCTGGATGACCTGGACCTTCTCTGTCGTGGCCTGGACCACCTCTGGTCCCACAAGTGCTGACTCCCCAGGGTCTGTCCAGCACAAAGGAAATCTACAGGGTCGGTCGTACAATGCCTCGTACGGTGCCATCCCGATGGTGGAGTGGTAGCTGTTGTTGTACGCAAACTCCACCAAGGGTAGTTGGTCCTCCCAGCTACGACCAAAGTTGAGGAGACATGCACGGAGCATGTCCTCGAGAGTCTGAATGGTCCTCTTCGTCTGACCATCCGTCTGAGGGTGAAAGGTTGTGCTTAGACGTAGCTGTGTCCCGAATGCCTCCTGCAATCCCTTCCAAATATGGGAAGTAAAGCGATCATCTCGATCGGAGATGATAGATGATGGAACACCGTGAATCTGTACAATCTCCTGAATTTAGAGATGTCCCAAGCTCTCCACTGAGCCCTTCTCTCTGATGGGTAATAAGTGAGCCGACTTGGTGAGTCGGTCGACAATCACCCTGATGGAGTCGTGACCTCTGGAAGTGCGTGGAAGTCCAGTCACGAAGTCCATAGATATCCCGTCCCACTTCCACTCCGGGACCTCCAAGGGTTGTACCAAGCCTGCTGGTACCTGATGTTCTTCCTTCACCTGCTGGCAGGTGAGGCATCGAGAAACGAACTCTGCCACAGCCTTCTTCATGCCCGGCCACCAGTTCTTTTGTCTGAGATCCTGGTACATCTTCGCCACTCCAGGATGTACTGCCAAAGGAGAATTGTGAAACTCTCTCAGCCCCTCCTCCCGTAAAGCGACATGTACCATGGTACGTCCTCTGAAAAGTATGTCATGCTCTGCTCCAAATGCGAAACCATCAGGTGCATGTCCTGAGGATATCTGTGCACACCGCGTTTCACAGTCAGTGTCCCCACGTTGTGCCTCTCTGACTCACTATAGTAGTGGAGGAGTGACTGTGAGAGTCTGAAGGAAGGATGCTTCATCTCTATCCACAAAGGATATCTGCAAAGCGGCTAGCTGCTCTGTCGCCTCCTCATGTAGCTGAATGCCCATCCTCCTACTGAGGGCATCGGCTACTACGTTCCCCTTCCCAGGAGTATAGACTATCTCAAAGTCATAGTCCTAGAGGAACTCGAGCCATCACCGCTGTCTCAGATTCAGTTCCTTCTGCAAGAAGATGTACCTGAGACTCTGATGGTCAGAAAAGACTGTAAAGCGCTCGCCCATCAGATAGTGTCGCCATGTCTTCAGAGCGAAGACCACTGCTGCTAACTCCAGGTCATGGGTAGCGTAGTTCTGCTCATGCGGCCTCAACTGATGTGATCCATAGGCGATCACTGCCCGCTCCTGAATCAGGACACATCTGATTCTGGTCCCTGATGCGTCGCAGTAAACTACGTATCCTACTCCCTCCTCAGACAACCTCATGATAGGTGCGCTGGTCAATCTCTGTCTCAGCTCCTGGAAGCTCTGCTGACATCTGTCTGACCACAAAAAGGGTTTCCCCTTCTTAGTCAATGCTGGGAGCGGTGCCGCAACTCTAGAGAAGTCTGGCACGAATCTCCGGTAGTATTCATCTAGTCCCAAGAAACTCCGATCCTCCGTCACGCTCCTGGGTGGATCCCAAGCTAACACTGCCTCGATCTTCACAGGATCCACTGCAACTCCCGCCTCAGAGATGACGTGTCCCAAGAAGTGGACCTCACGTATCCAGAATTGGCACTTCGAGAGCATACCATAAATACAGTGCTCTCGGAGTGTGTCTAGTACAACTCGCAAGTGGTAGGCGTGCTCCTCCTTAGTCGTCAAGTAAATCAAAATGTCGTCGATGAAGACCATGACAAATCGATCGAGGTATGGCTGAAAGATCCTGTTCATGAGGTCCATGAACACTACTGGAGAATTGGTCATGCCGAAGGGCAAAACCAAGAACTCATAGTGGCCATACCAACATCTGAAGGTCGTCTTCTGTACGTCCTCATCTCTAACTCTGAGCTGATGATAGCCTAACCTGAGGTCTATCTTTGAGAACCACTGTGCTCCCTTGAGCTGATCAAAGAGGTCATCAATCCTCGGTAGCGGATACTTTTTCCTCACTGTCACCTAGTTCAGGCGACGGTAGTCAACACAAAGTCGCAAGCTCCCGTCCGCCTTCTTGGCGAACAATATCGGGGAAGCCTAGGGTGAAACACTGGGTCGAATGAACCCCTTTCCCTGCAAGTCCTCCAACTGTACCCATAGCTCTCGAAGCTCGGTGGGGGCCATCCGATATGCTGGAGTCGATATCGGAGCTGTCCCGGGGTACAGGTCAATATAAAAGTTTACCTCTCTGTGAGGAGGTAACCCTGGAACGTCGTCGGGAAAAACGTCCGCAAACTGATCCACCACTGCAGGAAAACCAGGACTCCGCACGTCAACTACTCCTAGGATGAGGCTAGCCAACTGATGAGTGATGGGATGTCCTCTCCTCCGCGGAAGTCCATCCTGTACTGCGAAGGCTTCCTTCTCGCTGGTGAAGGTGAACCTTCTCCCGCCGGTGCGTACACATCGCACCTTGCGCCTAAAACAGTCAATCTGTGCATGGACCGTAGATAACCAATCCATGCCCAAGATGATGTCGTAAGGCCTCGACGCTGCTACAAGAAGATCCCAGCCGAAGCTCTCTCCACCTAGAGTAAGCTCACACTGCCGGAACTAGTGCGTAATCGTTGAGTCTGCTCCTGTAGGAGTCTCTAGCCGTAAGGATCGAGCCAACGGCTCTGTCGGGATCTCTAAGCTCCAAAAAAGGGCAGCGGCTATGAAAGAGTGACTCGCTCCTGTGTCTATAAGTACTATAGCAAGGGTGGAATAGACACAGATAGTACCTCAAATCATCTCGGGCGCATCGTGGTCGTAGGCCTATGCTGCCTGGAGCTGTGCCTGTCTCTGCCCGCCAGCTCCATGTGGTCGGGGTGGACCTCCTGGTGGTGGTGGTGGTGGTAGATCCTCAAAGCGTCGCCCTCCACCTACTGCTCAGCTAGCTCCTCTGCCTCATCCGCCTCCTCCCTGCAGACTGCCACGGTCGACCCTCTGCCTCTGCCTCGGTGGTACCTCAACCGTCTGCTACTCCTTGACACGGTGGGTCGGGCTGTCACGAGCCATGTGGCCCTGCCCACCGCACGAGTAGCACTATCTGCCTCTCGAAAGACTGGCTCCGCGTTGTGTGCCCCGCACAGCTGAGCCAGTGTCCTGAGGTCGTCTGCCTGAGGGTCTGGTCTGCCTGGACCCCTGATTCATCTTTCGACTTCCTGCTGCAGAAGACTCTGCTACGTGCCGCCCTGTGGTGGGTCTTGGCGCTGGTGTAGACTCAGCAAGGAAGCTCTCGATCAAAAGGGCCTGCTCCAGTACTCCTGTCTGAGTCGTAATGCTGAGGGAGATCAGCGATGCCCTGATCTCGTGTCTCAAACCCTGCTCAAAGGTCTGGGCCCAGAAGAATGGGTCATGTACCATGTCGGTCGAGTAGCACGAGAGATCAGTAAATCTCGCCGAGTACTGAGCGACCGTCATGTTGCCCTGCCGCAGCTGAAGAAGCTCCTGAATGCGCACCGCACAGAGGGTGGCTAGGACGAACTCCGAGCGGAAGAGGCTCTCAATGTCCGTCCAAAGTATAGATGCCTCATCGTGCACCTGGAGCATCAAGCTCCACCATCAGCCCGCTGTTGCGTGCAGTAGGCTCGCAGCGAGGATCACCATGAGGTCTGTTGGTGTCCTCACTATCCTGAAAACTCGTACGAATGCCTCTAGCCAGTCCTCGGCTGCCTGGGGGTCCGTCTCCCCACGAAACCTGGGTAGTCTCTGGCACTGAAAATCATGCAGTGCGCTGAGGCGACGTGCATCATCAGCGGCTGGTGCTGGAAGTATCGGGGGCTCGGCGGGTAGTGCTACCGTCGGTGCCACTGCTGACAAAGGGCCCTGCACCGAGGCCTCGTCACTCGGTGGGCTAACATCACGCTCGACTCTCGGAACCCTAGCTGGCTGCCATCGTGGGGCCATCCTGAAAAGGAAATAGGTGCGCAACGGTCAGAACAGTATACCTGGTGAGCTGATATAAAGTAATCACAAAGAAAACATGAAACACACACGCAATCAATGTTTTCGTGCATTAAGTCAGAAATCAGAAGTCAGGGTCCTGGTGTGTGGATACGTTGGCCGCCGCACCAACACTGGACTCCCTGTACTGATAACCAAACCCAATATTCCAAACACTAATGCTTCACATAGAAAAGATCAGAATTTGCGGCAGAACCGAACTCCTCTGATACCAATTTGTCACGACCCGCACTCGGGGCCCGTGCCGTGACTACCCCATGCCCGCCTTCCATAGGCCAGGGGATGGCGACTAGCACTAAGGCGTAAATCCCGGTAAAAAGGGAAGGCATTGCCTTTGTAAAGTAAACAAGCACCACAGAGTAAGAAAGCGGAAAAGTAAACACTAAGTAAAAACAGAGTACAACTGAAGTGCGGAAAAGTAAAAAGGCCCAGTATACAAACCCAAACTGAAAGTAAAGTACAACTCGAAAGGGAAAACAGAAACTATAATGTAAAAGCCGCTACGCCAAGCTGTCCACTGGAAATCCCACCTGAAGGGTGGGTACAGATAGATCCACTGCTCCTCAGGTCCTGCCGTCCGCTCCGAGCACGTCCCGCTCAGTGGTCCACCTCCAGGTACCGTCCTGCTCTGCAAGCCTCAACCACGATCAACGCTGTACATCGTCTTCAACCAACACAACGTAGTGCGGGCATAGCCCGCGCAGGGGTGAGTATAAGCTACTCAGTAGGGACCCCGAGACCCCCGAAGGTCTCCCAAAATCCAAAAAGGATAAACCACAAAAGAAAGATACAATCACGAAGTTACAACCGACACTGCTTTGGTATATTCCCATACATATACCTAAGTCATCAATTCCAATACGCTCCAACCTCCGAGCCCAAGTACAACTCAGTCCACACAAGAAAGTATATGTATTCCACACAGGAAAGCAAAACGTAATCCACACAGGATAGCACAACACAATCCTCAAAGGAAAGAAAATAGGATTCAGCTCACACAGGTATACTTCTTCGAAAGATGATAGATATGATCACTGATCCATCTAAGTCGTCGGACCCACAAAGGATCGATAGGTACTAACCCACGCAAAGACCCACATAGGATCGGACCCACACAGGATCTGTAGGCGCTGGTTCACGCAGGACCGATTAGCGCTGACCCACATAGGATCGGACCCACACAGGATCGGTAGCACTGATCCACACAGGATCGCTGAGTGTTGTAGTCATCGTCATCGAATCCACTAAGGATCTCTGCACAGTTATCGTCGCAGCCATAGTAGCAGTCGCAGCCAGCTCTAGGGTTCTCGCACACAGCAAGTTCGTTCGGTAGGATCCGCTCCACGAGCCGAGAGGCTGATACATAAAATGTCACATAGACCAGAGTTGATGTATCCAAAAGTTCCATATCGTCAACAGGAACTCAATGCAACAGACGGCGCATCAATCGGACGCCCGGTCTGAGAGTTATTGGCTTTTTCGTTCCAGGGGCCCAGTTGGTTTTTAAGGCAAAAACAACCCAACCGTACTCCACCTGTGTCCAAACCTCTGGCGGAGTATGCCAAAATATCCGTCTCACTAAGAGGAACTCAACAAAGCTGACGACACGTCAATCGGACGTCCGTAGCTCACGATATGAGTGTTTCCGCTCCGAGGGCCCGGTTGGTTTCGTGTACAAACCAACCCGGCCGAACTCAACGTATTCTAAAACCTTGAGTGTGATATACTGAAACGAACGTCTCGATCCAAGGATCGCATCGCCACTGATGGCGCGTCGTTTGGAGTTCTATATCCTGAGTTATGGGCATTTGAATCCAAATCGTTCGTTAACGGGGGTTTCGGGCCCGGGCCGTCCCGGCCCGAGACCCCACGGTTGGGCCGAACAGGGTCGACCCACCCCGGACAGGGTCGACCCAGCCCGACATGGCCCGGCGCGGCACAGCGCGGCCCAGCCCGGCGCCGCCCGGCCCGGCCTGGCCTGGCGGACCGGCCAGGTGCACCGGTTCGGCGCAAGGCAGGGCGCTGGGCGCGCTGCCATCTCGGCCGAAGGCCGAGCTGATTGGAATGGGGGAGCCTGCCCCCCCCCCCATTATGGGCGTCTGTTTATTAGCTAGACGGGGGAATTAATTCCCCCCGGTATGCCCCCCTTCTGGGCGACCCGACCTGGCCGGCCTGTTCTTCCTCAACGGGACCGGCAAAGGCCGGTCCCCTTCCGGCTTCTGACACCGGTGGCCCGGCTGGCCGCCGGTCTTCTCGTTCTGTCGCAGCCCGGAACCGGCCGCGTCCTTCGTTGTCCAGAACGACGCGACGGCGTCGCACCCATCCATCGCGGCCCCGCTCCGGCCGCAGTGTCTCCGACTTTCTTCGACGCGGCGCGACGGCGTCGCGTCCTTGCATAATTTTACGTCGCGGCGCGATGGCGCCGCGCGTTTCTTGCCGTATGATCCTGCGCCGTGCAACAGCACCGTGCCACACCCGTTTCAATCCACAATAGAGTCAACATGTAAAAGGAGGAGGTTCGGTCGTGTTCGTGCGGTCCGGCCCCCTCGCATTATTTGCTAACAATTGGACAAATTCCATGAAGAAATAATCACGGGTAAAAATCATCAACAAGGAATAAAATAAACCCCTACCTAGGTTTCAAGTGCGGAGCACATCAACAAACCGCGGATGACAAGCATCGCGGAGGTCGGGCGTTGCGGAAACCGAACGTCGTTTCCGTTGGCGTCAAGGTGCGTCCGAAGAGGTACGTCACTGGAGAAACATCGTAAGCTGATAGAGAAAGTCCGAGGAGGAAACGGCGTCTCCTTTCGTTGACACGGAAAGAATATCGAAGATGCGGCATCATCGATCTTCGAAAACACACCGGCTACAAAGAAGAGAAGCGGCGTTATTCGTTGGAGCATAAGTGTTCTTCGTGTTCTTCGTCAAGGTTGAAGAAGATGGAGAGAACTTCCCAAATCCTCTCAAGGTGGCAAAGGATACCAACCAAAATAAAATAAGCTTAAAGCCTATTTTATTTTCACAATTAAACAACTTGAATTTCAAAAGTGTGAAAAAAAGTAACTCATCTCAATTAAATTACCCAAGTTGTCAAGATTAATTAAAGAGGAGTTATAGGGAGTTTAAATGGAATATGAAGTGTTAGGGTTCGTGTGGGCCCCACCACACTTAATCCTCTTAAGGGAGGTTAAGTGGATGTGGGTCCCACCTCTAACTCCCTTTGGGAGGTTATAACCAACTTAAAAAAATAAAATGTGTTTCCACATTTTATTTAACTTCATTTTAAATTCCCAAAAACTAACTCTCATCCCGCATAAAACGCTACCTAGGAAAAGGACTCCTTAAGAGAATATCGGCGCTACGAGTTCATCGGCGCCCTCGGAATTCGATTCCGGGCACCGGTTCAAAAGATAGAAATTCCCGCCCGTTCGTTCACTGAACGTACCCGAGCCAAACTTCAGAAAATGATTCGAGGCACTCCGGGCCTCGGAATCAGGTGCCGTCAGAAACCGCGCTCTTGTAAAATTCCAAAGAAAATTAAGAAAAAGTTTCCCTTGAATTTTACGGGACTTTACATATTATTTATAACCCTTTATAATAATATTAGAAATGGTTGAGATAATAAATAATTTATTAAAAATGATTTGATTATTTATGAAGAGTACCACATAGAATATTTCCCAAATTCGAGTTAGAGGTAGATTATAATTATTTTTAATGAATAAAAATTTAATGTGAGGTTATGTAATTATGTTTCCTATGTGATATAATTTCTCTTTTTTGGGTAGTAGAAAACCATCTTCTGAGACCCAAAGATTTCAATTTCTCTCTTATGGTGGTATGAGCCATCTTCATGTTCTGTGACCATCATTTCAATATGATTAAACGAGGTTTGAGTACGGTAAAAGTATTAATAAAATAACATATTTTTTTCTTCAAAATCTATATTTTTATTTTTTCCAACATCAACAGGATCATAGATAACTATTGTGAACACCAATGTAGTGGGGTGCTAGAAACGGACATCATAGTGGAGCTTAGTATAGATCTGACTAAAGAGGTGGTAAATAAGGACGGATAAGCGATTGAATTAGGAGAAGGGAAACTCCATAGTGTGGATTTTATTGAAGTGAAAGGATTATATATGATTTTAGGAATGATTTATATGTAATTCAGTGAGAGGTTAGATGAAGTTGGATGAGATATGAGGTTTTGAGTTGGTAGTGAGATGAGATTACCAATATTGGAACCTATTATTATAATAATTATGACCTGGTATCATTTCCAATTAATCGAGTGTGATTTTCTTTAGTTTGGGTATTTTTTTCTATATATTAGAGAGATAATTTTTTAGGAAAATGGTAGATTGTTCAAAATGATATAACATCAATTGGAGATCTTGACGATTTGGGAAATCAATGTGAAAATGGTAGAGTTTCCAAATGTTTATGGGGTGTAAGATAGAATATTTATAGAGGGGCGTTATCAGTTTATTTATATGGAAATAGATTGAGTTTTTTATTGAGTTATATCCAAGATTTGTTTCTTACATATATAGTACAATATCATTTAGAAACCAATGGATTTTTGAAAAATGAGGATTGATATTTATAAATTATTATTGTGTGTTTTTTAGTATAGTGTCTTTCCATGGAATGATTCAGGGTAATTCACTAAGAGGGAGGAGAAAATCTTGAGAGTGTGTATAGATTACCCACATTTGAATCAAGTGGTGGTGAAAAGCTACCTCCATCCTCCAAAGATAGATATATTTTTATTTCATAAAGGGAGAGAGTTGGTTTTATAAGATTTATTTATGATCTTGATAGCACCAAAAGAGATTTAAGGATGAATGAATCCCTAAAATAGCCTTTTAGCATCATTAATGGTATTTAATGTTTTTATTAATATCATTTGGAATTTTTGAATTCAATAATTTTGATTATGATTTTTATGGATAGGGTGTTTTAATATTATCTTCATCACTGGGATTCTTTCTTGATTATATTTTAGCTTATTCAATGAAAGGGAAAAATATTGTTGAATATATAAGTATGGTATTAAATTTTATTAGGGAAAAATAGTTGTATGGGAATATTTATATGTTTATTGTTAGTTTAAATATGATTCTAAAATTTTATAGTAATGGTTATCTATAATTTAATGACAAGTGTAGTTAAGTAGAGATGATGGCGTCTATTAAACTATATTACATGTATGTTAATTATGAATAATTTTATTATCAGATAATAGAGATGTCTTAATTAACACGGTAGGTAGAGGTATCTTACTAGGAAGACACTAATTAAAATGTGTGAAGATACTGAATTGTTACATCCTTCAATTTTAAAATTTTAAAATATAATGAGTCAATATTTTTTTTGGATATAATAATGTTATTTTTTTTTCATTGGTAAGTATATAGTGTATGAATGGATTTGTAAATCTTGTGAGAATATTATTTTGTAATTTTTGTTTTTATACAATTGGTAATTCAAGGTTGTTTGATGGTCTGGGTACTATTAAAAAACCCTGAATTTATAAATTTTAGTCTATATCTTCAATTCGTTTTCATTTACTTCCCAAAATGAGCTATAATTAACTATTAGGTTTTTATTATACTATTTTTAAGTAATTATGTTTTTATGTAATTAATTAATAGTGTTCTAAATGATTAACATAATTAAAATTTTTAAATAAATGTATTATTTTTTGACATATATATTCATGATTATTAATATTATTAAATGAAGGATTATGTTAAATTTTCATTTTAAATTGGTAAAAGACTCAATGATACAATTTTGGAAACAAAAATATGGGAAAAATATTTTTATTAAGTTATTGATTATTTGAGATTAATATTTTTCTAATATAATTATAATAATAAAATTATTATTATTATTATTATTATTAAACTTTTCCATATAAATTAAGAGATATATGTAACACCCCATAACTTAAAGAGCTAATACTGAAATGATTTATTACAAGGGATTCACTTTCTTATATTTCAAGGATCTTCTCAAATAAATGTTTTAGAGAAAGAGGATAATACATACATATCTAACCCGTATAAAAAAAGTGAACACTACCCCTTGATAACAGTTTTTTCCACAAAAATTTGATTCTTAGATTTAATCTCATTTTTCATTCAAAACATATTCGATTATTTTAAGAAAAATCCCCTTTGAAAAATGATAGAACATTATATAGTTCTTAATCATCCATAACCCAATTAATTTAATTTAAATGTGAGATTTGAAAAAATATATTATTAATATATATAAAAATAAATAAAACCTTTTGTCCTTTTCTCAAAATAATATTTCAGCTAACAATAATCTCTTAATTTTTATTGAAATAAACATCATTTCACAAATTTTTTCATAATTTTTTTTATGAAACCACAAAAAAAACATGAAATCATTTATAAGGAAAAAAAGTCACCCTTGAGAGAATATAAAATTTCATTTATATCACAAGCCCGTTTTCTTATCTTTTGAAATGAAAGTATTTCATTAAAAACCCATAGATTTGAATCTATAATATATCCATGGATATAAATTTAAAAAATAAAATGGATAACACTAACTAATTTCATAATTATGGAATTCTTAATTTTCGATATCAAAATCTTATTCTCAAGGTATCATGTTAAGACATCATAAATAATGAGGAATGGAATATACTAAATACCCTAACTAGCTTGTCTTATGAGACCAAATGATGCTTTGAGGGGATATAGTGGGACCCACACATCACCAACTAAATATAATTCATTATTAATATGAACTAAATTAATATCAATAAAATACATAATCGATAAGAACATTCATATTAAAAAAGTATCATATTAAATGTTAATATTTTCCATAGTCAACAAATAGAACAACATGATCATTATCCATATATAGAATTAAAGAGGATGATATCAATATATTATATACCCAATAAATCATAAGAATCATGAAATGAACATGATATATATTAAACTATCTTTAAAATAACATTTGAACATTTCTATGAAAATATGATAAAATTACGCTTCTATTTTTGATTAATTTTTAAATAAAAATTTCCAGACAATTAGAAATTGATTTATTTGAAAATAAACTAGAAATTTTTTAAAGTAATATTAAAATAAAATAATTTTCATGATAGTAGTAAAATTCATTCATATTTAATGTGTTTAAATAGAACATTCCTTTTACACTTTTGTAAATAGTCAAAAACAAGTTATATAGAAAACATTTGAAAATATTCTTATTAATATTTTGAAATGAAATTAAAATTTAGTTGAAGAATAAATTATATATATTTTAAATATAAATAATAAAATTCTTTAAACATTTTATGAGCATGGAAATGTAGAAAAATTATTTTGAAAGGAAAGCATTAAATTAAGATATTATGGGAAAATCCTTTACCTCAAGTATTGATTAATTTCGTATGTTACCTAACAACTGAATAATAAAATTATACTCATTTAATACTTTATTAAGGAAATTTTTCATTAAATTATTTAATTTTACATCGAACATTTTGAAGATGTTAAATTTAGTATCCCAAGAAAACATCAGTGGGATTACCATGGTCAAAGTGGTAATGGTTCCAAAATCTCTAAATTTTTAATCAAGATTAAATTATAAATTTTATACATTAAAAATGACTTTATATATATTAATGAATGGTATATATGAAAAAAATAACATCACTTCATAGAGGCAGTGGTCCACACGTATATACGAGCAATGATATCATTTTCTAAGAGATAGAAGAGTATGATGGTATGTAAAATATTAAAATAAAAAAAATCATAATTATTTCACTAATATCATAAATATTCCTTAAATAAACTATATTAACCATCCCTGTGAGGTAGGGAAGAAAAATGAAACAAATCTCTTTGTGGAAGTGGTAGACCACACATATGCATGAGTTAAATTTTTGTCTCATACATGATTGAAACAGAGATGAAAAAAATGATGTTCCATCAAAATAATAAACTTTCAGCACATTTAATATAAATATTGGATAATATAATCAAGGTTATATAAACTATTGAGTATTTTTAATAAGAAATAAACCAGGAAAAACATGGTTAAGGGTTATAACTCTTCTTCAAAAAACAGCCTTTTACTTACACTTTAAGCCTTATAGGTTGGTCTTTTAGTGAGAAAAAACCACTTGGACATGGGTATAAAAGTTTTTCAATTTTTGTCGGTATATATTGGGATACATTAATTTCTCATGATGTGTAAGGAAGAGAGGGTAGTGGGTCCCCTTTTTTATGTTAAGTGGGTGGTAATCTGGTAAATAAAAAGTAATATTAGCATATAGTACATGTTTGGCTCATTTAAAATGTATCAAAAGTGTATTATATAAAACTATAATGAGTATATGGTAAAAATAAATTAAAATAATAATATTTATTTAAATTTGGTTGTTATTTTAAAACATATCATTGTGTTTAAACCTCTCCTTATCTCCATTTGACCATAATCATTTTATTAAATCATTCAATCTAAAAATATAATGATATAGATTATAAAAATAATAATTGGAAAATAAAAGAACCATTTTCTATATACTCATTATTTTAACATTAAATTTAATTATTATAGTTATTTTATTATTTTATAATAACATAAAAATACTTTATATCATTGAATGTCAATTAAAGTCATTTTCGAGACTTTTCACACAATTTGATGTTAAATAAATCATTAATATAATATAATTTTAATATAAAATATTTTATTATCACTTATTAACTATAATTTTCCAATAAATTATTGTAACACCATAATTCATCCATAACATATTACTTTTAATGTTATTAAAATAATTTACTTGTTTTTTCAGTTTCTTTCACAAGCTCTCTGTCTGTATTGTGTAAGAGTTAATGTTAATTATATGATCTATAATTTTACATAAAACATACTATCATTAATATAGTTTATTATTAATAACTCATATCTTCTAGATTCATTTATATATAATTTTTATCTACATCCAAATCATGAAAACCTAATAAGTGGGAGAGAGAGTGTGTGACATTTTTTGTTATTCTTTATTTAAAATAATATAATAGAAATTATCAAAATAAAGGGGTCCAAAATTTACATATTTTAAAATTTATCAACATTATGGATTAAATAAAGACATTAAATGAGATTAAGAAATTTTTTTGATATATTTTGAAGCATTATCCCATAAATTAAACCTTAATTAACTCATTTTTCGATTTACCATTGTGATAAACATTTACAGTAGTTACTTTTCATTATTAATAAAAATGAAATGGTTCATATTATATAATTTGAATGTCATGATTACCAATATGAAATAAATTTCCTATTATTTAATTTCTATATGTTGTAAAACTTAATTTAAATATAAGTGAGTGAAACCCAATGAAAAGTGATTTTTTTATAAATGTTTTTTATGCATATAAATAAACTTATACCAAAATAAAAAATAATATTTATTCCTATTAAATTAACTATATTATGTTTTATGATATTTTTATTTTATTAACATAAATATATAAAAAAATAGTTCTATTAAATTACTTGATATAATGAAAATAAATGAATCCTTTGTAAATATCAAGAGTTTCGTTATTCACTCAAAGATCAATCTTTTATGAAAAATAGAAAAATTTTACCTGAAAATTATTTTACAAAGGTGATTTAAAAATTGATACTTAGTTTATAGATTGAAATTTCAAAAAAAAATCCAAATTAATCAAGATACATTCAATTAAAAAATCAGTTTGCCAGGAAAATGTATTCTTCAAGTGGAAAACGAATATATAGTTATTCCTTTTCGGGTAACCACAATTTTAGGAATGTTAATTTATATTATTAAAAAATGATCAATAAACTCAATTGAAAACATTCAAATATAGTGTTTAAATTAATTTATTTGGAAAGAAATCTTTTACAGATATAAATCAGTTTTCTAAAAAATATTTCCTAATCTTATAAGATCTTATTAAAAATTGTATTCATATTTCCCAATAATTAATTATTATATTTTTATTAATAAAACAATTTCCACGTATATTTTATTATTTAGTTACATATGATCATTACAGTCAGTCCTATATCTTGGTTATAACTATAATATATAAAAATTAATATTTTTATAGAATATCACAGTTCATTTAATCTTAGTATTTTTTATTATAGACACTATTGAATATATTATTTAATGAAAATAAATTCTAAAATCATAGGGTGTTATATTATTCCCCATTAAATTAATTTTACCCTTAAAATTTTATCTCACATCTTATAAAAAGGGTTCAAGTATTTTTTAACATCAATTCTAAGGAGTAGATGATAAAACATTTAATTATTAAAGGAAAACGTTTTCCAATATTTTTAAAATATCTATGTTGAAATACCACATAGTAAAAATGGTATAGAAAAATATAATCTTGAAACTATGATAAGGGAAATATAATGGTCACATAGAATAAATACAACTGGGTTCCCAAAATAGGAGAACATTAGTCAAAATAAAATATATTAAAAAGGAAGAGAAATCACTACTAAAGAATATGGAAATTATTCTCAATAATGTTATAATTTTTGGAAAATTATTTTCTCATGGAAGAATCCTTGAATGAAAATTTCATTTCCACAAGGGGAGAAGAGACTGTCAATTAATCAGAAATGATTGTAAAAGGGAAAAAATTTCATTTATTGATCATTTTTATAGAGCTTGAGGGGTTATTTTATTATCTAGATAGAGAACATAAGAATATATATATATACATGATTTATTTAAATCCATATATTCAATTTCATCCTCTCATTATGTTTCAAGAAGTTTTCAACCTTTATTTCATCTCACGTTCTAAATGATAAATGGTGATTTATTCATTCCTAAAGAACAAAAAATATCTTTCAATGAATCTAAAGAACTATAAATAGATTATAAATTATTTTTATTATTGTTATCTTTAAATATAAACCAAAAATGGTTAGCATAAGTTAAGTTAATATCTAATATGGATAAACCATTATCTGAATAAATAATATATTAATCAACAATACCTAAAAATGACCCCCAAATTTCAACTAAAATTATTCTATAAATAACTAACTGTAAACAAATAAAAATATTGTCAACCAAAACTGAATCCCAAATATTAGAATGATGTGATCACATATTCTTACTAGATAAACATATCATTTAACTAAATATAACCTCAATCACTCTTAAATTAACCTACAAAAAATTTATATGACATAATCATATAATCTACAAAAATATGCTAATATTTAACATAAATTACCATAATTCCATACTAAAATCAAATATTCTTCTAAAAAATCATCCTTATTTCTCAAATTAAATCCATAGGCTAATAAAATTTCCATTTAATTTAATCATATAATGTCCCCAATATAATTAACATATTAAAATATAAATTTATCCACTTATTAACCAAATAAATTTTTAATACAATGGTAATATACAAAGTATATCATATATAGCTAAAATATGATAACCCTTTTATCAAAATGTTCCATAATTAGAAAAAAATTGATGATCATGTTAACCCAAAATACTATCAATACATTTTAACTTATGTCTAATAATGATGAAATAATTCATTCTAAAATATCCTTTTCAAAATAAAATAAATTAAACGTAAGAGTTATATATACGTAAAACATTTATTGAAACTCAATGAATATCTCTAAGGTACTCCCATAAAATAATTCTCCAAAAGAGTAATAATTCTTTTAAACTTATGATAATCCTTAGACTTACTAACCGATGATGGAACCTTGAACAGTTAAAATATGATCATCTTAATCATTCCAACCACTAAAGGTTGTTTAGTATACTTCCATTGACACCACCTATAATTCATGTCACACTTGGTTTTTCTTTTCTTATCTTATGTTTCAGTTCATTGGAAATATCAATCCTTTTATCGAGTATCGATTGTGATGGGGGTTAAATTTTAAAGGATTCCTTTGTCTTTCTTTTGTCCTATGGAAGTCTATAAATTCATTAAGATGTTTTTGGAGAAAATTTGAAAATTTTGGCTTGGGTGTTCCTTATGCATGGTTGGCATACGGTATGGTAAACTGTGAGACTGAACCGAGATAATCGTACATCAATTATTAGACCTACCGCATGGTGGGAACATGCTTTTGTGTTTGATCAAGGGTGACCATTCATTTGTTCTATGTGATTGCCACAGTTTTACTTCATGATTTAATAAATTGTGTGGCCTAACAATGTGAGTTTACAAGAACATAATAATGTGTTTTTTTTCATTTTTCCTTTATGGTTTTTAGACCCAAATCCACCCAAATCTCCCTCTCTAGGTGCGTCCATACCTTGGGAGTCCTCCCCCTTTCATTGAAAGGCCTTGCACATCCTCTATTGGTGTATATCTATGACATCATAATGTTTGGGAAAGATTCTTCAAGGTATTTTATCTCTTTTCTCCTCCCACTTCGTTCTTCTTTCAATTTTTTTGGATTTCTCTTCTCTCAAAGTCATGTTCGACCTAGGGATCTAATTTTTCATAGTTAATGTTCTTCATTTTCTTTGTTTAGGGTTTTTCTTCATAGACATAGTGTTTTGAAACCCCTTGGAGTGATTTTGGGCATGTGTTGTAATTTCTCCAGTGTTTTGTGGTAGGTTCCCCCTTTCACATGCATTTTTACTTTATGATTAATATGTTTCATGATTATATCACCTCTACTAATTATTAAATATTGATTTATGATACTTGGATAAACTTTTTCGTTAGAAATGTTGCGGTGTATGCCTTGTTTTATAAAAAATATTTTTGGATTGGTTAAAGTGTGCATTCCATGTGTTTGTTAAAATGTTCTATTAGAATTCGCACAAGGTTTGTGATATTCAATAAATTTTTTAGTAGATTAAATGAATTTATAGCCTGAAAATTAGTGTTTTATACCTTTTTTAGTGTTAAATAGAATTATTATTTAAAACATTTCATGCCTAGTGTTTGATTAATGTACCAGTTGGATTTTATGGTTTAATTGTGATATGAAATGATTAGTTTGGATTTTTAAATATATTGGCATTGTGAGAAATGATATTTTGGGTTCCTTATATTATTTCCCAAGTGGTCTTGTTTTTTATTAATAAATTAGTATTGTATTTTAATTTTTATTGCCATGTTTTTTTGGTGAATAAACCATTTGTAATTTTTATAAAAAATGGTTTGTGCCCTGAATGTGTAACCTGAATGTTTTAAAATGATCGTGTAACTGATCTTAAAAAGGGAAATAGTGTTTCTTCACATGATTATTAAAGGTGGATTTGAATTTTTGATAAATAATGGTTTTGTAAAATGATTAAAGGTTAGTTCGGAGACTTTATCATATTGATGAAAGTGTTAATTATGAAAACTAACTTTCGGTGTTTATCATTCCATATCTACATATAACAGATGGTATTTACTTATAGTGGAATTCGTGCAATCCATTATCAAATTTACTTGATTTAGACTCTTTGTGTGCTATTTATTATATGGTATGAGATTAATCATTATGGTTGATCATGGTTACGCATGTTTTTGATTTATTATTATATATTAATGTGATTGTATTCCCAGCTGGAATCATTTGGCTCACGCTTGTTATACATTAGAAATGGGAACCTGGCATAGTTAGCGAATTTAACTATAATGATTGATGTACCAGATAGTTTGGGAACTAGATGGTGGCACATAGTAGGTGGATATATTTGAGATTATTACTATAGGATTTTCCCCTTGGTCTTTCCTGAGTTAGGGTGTCGAAGAGTGCTATGGCATTTTTTATTTCATCATGTTTGGCATTCTCTCAAGGATGGGGTCTCATGTATTAGTATGTTATGAATTATTCATGATCTCTGGGGTTTCCCTGTGTCTATTGGATCTTAGTTTCTATCAATGAGGACTATGATTCTTGTACGCTTATTTACATTTTCCTTGTTATAGGATCATCATTGTGCCATTTTGTGTAGTGTTTTCTTGGAAATGATCTGTCGGTTTAAAAAAGAATATGAAAAGTTTTTTAAAAGAAAGTTGTTTTACCCTCCATTGTAAAAAATGATAATGATAGCATCACCTCCCTTTCTAAAATGTGAACGTCACACTAATGGAATTATCTTTGTTTTTAGAAATGGATAAGGGAAATGGTTTGTACTTTGTTTTTATGTAAAATTTGTTGAAAATAATACTTTTATATATTGTAGTTAAAATTAAAACTTATTTTTCAATGATTTTAAAGAAATTTCATTGGGAATAGATAATTGGGATAACCTGCTAAGTTTTAAAACTCATGTGATAAATTATTTTCTATTTTCATACCTTTCTGGGTTTCATCTTATGTTTTTTCACCTCGGGTGAAGGTTAGTCATGTGTTAGAGACTGACCGATGGGAGCACATGGATTTGGTGTAGTCTTCATGTTTGATTGGTGGTATTGTGTGTTTCATTTGTATTTTAAGATTTTTTTACAAATGATGTTCATTATAGTGTCATTTATAGATGGATCTACTTCTGAAACTTGCTGATGTTTAGTTTCTTTACTTATTTAGGATAAATCATTCCCTTTTTGTACTCTTTTGTTTCACGACACTAGTTCCTAGCCCATGGGAATCAGGAATCCCCTTCAATCCTTTCCACATATCGTCCTAGGTGACCGGTTCAGTGTCAACCCTAGTTAGTTCATGAAAAAATGGTATTAGAGTATGTTGTCTCTTAAAAGACCTTGGTTTTAAGTGAACCCTTTTTTACATTGGAATGTACTGGTAGATAGAGTAAGATTTTCAATGCTTAAGGGGTATGTGTGGGAAGAGAATTGTAAACTCATACTCATTATGATCCATAGGTTTCTATAGTATGTCTAGTTTCATTATATTACTGGCCTTTAGGGATTGTTTAGTGATTGGGATGCGAAATGGGAGTTGGGCTAGTGGCCTATGTGAGCTTTCTGAGCCTAGAAAGCCATGTGGAGCCACTTTCATGGTTATAGAAGTCTCTCCATATTTTCGGTGTGTTTGTTTTATTGACGCCAACCATATGGCCAATTCAGCCAATAATTCTAGTTCCCCTTGTGAGACTCCTTGGGTCTCCTTTGAATTTTGAAAATTGTTTTGAAAACCCATTGTGTTGGAATAATGAAAATGGGATTTTCATAACTAACTTTATGGGATGAATTAGAAAGAAAATTATAAAATCACCTCATTGAGGTAAAATTTAAATGGTTTAACGATATTTAGATTTATTAACCAAAACTTGTGGTTTATTGAATATGTATTTCTATTTTGGAAATTGTTTTTAAAAGAAATGGAGGGAGTTTTAAATCAAATGGTTTTGATGAAATGAAGTTTTTTGAGATCATAGGTAATGTTTTGAATGAAATAAAAAGGATTTTGATGGAAATTTATGGGATTTTATTTTAATAAATGGTGAAATGGTTTCATTTGTGACTCTGAAAAGTGTTTTGACTTGGTGGCTAGTGATACTTTAGAAGGATCATGATGTTTTAATAGGGATAAAGGGTATTTTTTTTAAAAATTGGTAGCTTATTTTTATTAATTTGGTGTTCTCATGGGTACTCACATGCATGGTGGTATATGGTAATGTAGATGGATTCCTGGTGTGTCATGGTGGATGGGTGCCTGGGGTGGCATGGAAACATGTAAGTGAGTGAGACTCTAAGTAATAACAATGGAAAGTATTCAACCTATCATGTTTATTTTAATTTAAGGTTGTTTTCAAAAGAAATTATTTGATGTTAAAATGGATTTTTTTCGTATGTTCAAATCATTTCACCTATGGGGTGTTTGTTCCCGAGTATTGTTATTATTGACACATCCTTAATATTGTTCTTTGATTTTATATTTCCAAAGTTTTCCCCCATGGAGCTTTGATGGGTGAATGTAGTGCATCTGTGGGTGATTCCCCATTAGCAGGATTTCTTGTTGATCATCTTAAGTATTTCATTCTTGAGTTTTGGAATCGAGATCCACCACTCATTTATGGAAAATAGGATCCTCTCAAGGGAGAGGAGTGGATACAAAATTGTGAAAGGTACATTAGCCTCAACAAGTTTCCTGAGTTATTGAAGGTTAAGTTGGTATCATTCATGCTTGAGGGGTCACAATAGACATGGTTGAAGATTCTTTCTTGAAACAATCCACCTGAAGATCTTACATGGGAGTTCATCAAGGATTCGTTTATTTGTAATTATTTTTATGAGAAAAAAGGGTGAAGTGGGGGATGTAGATGTGTTGTTCGCAATAAAGAGATAGATTGGAGTCAGAGTAATTCCATCATTTTGGGGACATAGTTCCTTACATTCCAGTTTATGTTTCGAATGATTCCATAAAGTCTCAGAGTTTTGAGGTGAGGCTTCATACTAATCTACAATTGAAGGTGTTGGAGTCCAATATAACCACTTTTGTTGACATGGTGAGATAATATTTTCATGTTGATATCATGGTGGCACGATCGCTCAAGGTGGTCCTGCATCTTTCAATACTAGGAAGCAGTGGTAAAATATCTGGTAAGAATATGAGAAGGCAGTTTAATGTTGATGGAGTGGATCATGTAACCAAAGGACATAGGGATCCATCATGAGCCTCTTTTGGGATAGTGATCTTGGTGAGTTATCAATGTAGCCAGCCGATCCAGAAGAATCCATCATGTCCAAATGCTCCTATGCCCTTCCATTCTTGTGGATGCTTGGTTCACCTGTAGTGATTTTGTCGGGGTGTTACTAGAATGTTCCATGGAGGGATTCATTAGAAGTGTGGTGTTGTTAGATATTTGTTTCAAGATTCTTTTTGTGAGTTATCTTCTAGGGTAAGGTATCATTTTTGGTGGTGGTTGTGCATATGGTGTCTTGGTTTTTGAAATTTAGGGTACTAAGTGACCCTTTTTAATGAACCCCTATATTCAGTGAAAGTATGGTTTCTTTTTCATGACTTCTAGTCTTTATTTTTATCTAATCAAGAGATTCATGCATATTTTTGGGATTATGAAAACTTGAATACAATTTAAGAGATGCATCATGCATCTGATCTCTAGTCATAGGTCTCAAAATGAACCTGGCATGAATTTAGGAATCCCTAGAGTGTGGGAAGTATGGTTAAACTCGTGGCTTCACTATTGTAAAGAAGTAGTTCATATTAATATCCTTGTGTGGACCACCCATGTATTAGGTGGAATATTATATTTTAACTATCCTTAAGTAATTTGTGGTGGGTGGTTGTCTGTTTTGATTTCCATGGTCCAATAGTAGGGCCCCTTCCCTCCTCTCCCTAAGTGTCGGGTGTTTTAGGGTTTGTGACTGGAGTTTCAGCTCTATTCATTTCTCCTCCGTTCATGAGTTCAGAATTAAAATGTTCTGGGTGTATTCCTCTTTTCCTTGTTTGATAGTCCAGTGTGGAATGTTTTTCATTTCCCTCTATAGGAATGTCTCAGTTCTGGATCATGTTGAATTCTCATTTGGTCGATGTTAGTTGGTTCTTAATGGAGGGGATACACACTACGAGACTCATTGATCATTATTTTAGAAATTTTTTGAGTTCTAATTGTTCTCAAATGGTGGGGATTATATTTTGGAATGCTTTGAAATAATTGGATTTTGTGAGTGCTCTTTAGTTTGGGTAATTGAAGGGATTATTGGGAGAAGGCCCAACAATCTAGTTCTTTGCATTGTTGTGGATGTGGTGGTTTGATCCTGCCATGGATTCCCAGGAAGTAGTTGTGAGTAGTTGTTTATTTCATGGACGGAGTCTTATGTTTTGTTAATGGTGGGTGAAATTTCCTTGAATTGGGTGGTTGGGTCATATTGATGTGGAATCCTTAGGTATTGATCAATCTGCTAAAAAGTGTTTTGGCTTTTCGGGGGTAGAAATCATTAATGTCGGGGAGAATCGTCACACCCTGTTTTTCTTTTCTTTTCTTAAGATCATGTTCATTAGAAATAGAAATATTTTCCTTCAGGTTCTGGGTGTGATATGGGTTATATTTTTAGCAGTTTCGTTTTCTAGTTTCATTCATGTGGAAGCCCATAAATTCATTTAGGAGATCTTGGAGGAAATCTGAAAATTTTATCATCAGTGTGTTGTATGCACGATTGGCACACAGTTAGACATGGCCATGCGGTCGATTAGGGGTAACTATTTAGTCAGTCCCCATGGATGCCACAAAGTTTTCACAAGGTTTAATAAACCATGAGGCCAAACCATGCGAGTTTCACAGAACATAAAAAATGAGGTTTTCTAGTTTTGCACCAACAGGATTTTTGGACCCAAATCTGCCCAAATCTCGTTATCTCAGTGCGCCTATACATAGGGCGTACTACATATTTCCCTACAATAAATTCCTCTTCCTACTATGGTGTAGATATAAGAGATGTTCATGTTGGGGCTAGATTCTTTATTGTTTTTTTCTCTCTTTTCTCCTCCCTCTTCCTTCTTTATTCATTTTTCTTCTCAGATTTCTCCTCTACCATGGTCATGTGTGACATAGTGTTTTGTTTTCAAACGTTTTATGCTATGGGTATTGTTAGTTTAGGGTTTTTCTTCATAGAACTAGGGTTTTGGAACCCACATAGAGTGATTTAGGGCATGCAATTTCATTCATCCATGGTTTCGAGGTAGGTTTCCCCACACACTAGCCTTTTTAAATTAAGATTCATCTATTTCATGCTTTTCACACCTCTATTTATTAAGGAACATTTATATATGATCCTTGTATTAATTGTTTGGTGTGAAACATATCGATTTATGCCTGGTTTTATAAAAATATAGTGTTGTTTTGGTTAAAATATGCATACCAATTGTTCGATAAAAAAATTTAGCTTTCAAACATGGTCTGTGATATTCCAAACAAGGATTATTAATTTAAATTAATTTATGGAATGAAAAATAGTGTTTTATACCATTTTTGGTGTTAAATAGAAATTGTTTTTTTAATTTAAAATGCATAGTGTTTGATTAATTGCTCGGTTGGATTTTATAGTTTAATTTTGATATAAAATGATTGTTTTAGATTTATAAATATTTTCTCAACATGAAAAATGATATTTTGGGTTCCTTATTTGATTTCCCATGTGGTATTGGTTTTTATAATGAACTGATTATTAGATATTAATGTATTTTGGCATGTGTTTCTAGTGAATGTCTTGTTTGGAATTTCAGTAAAAAAATTGTGACTTGAATGTGATACCTGAATATTTTAAGGTGACATTGTAAATGATATTGAAATGGATAATGGTCTATTTTCATCCTCTGGAGAAAGGCGGATTTCTATTTGGGATAAATGTGGGTTTTGTAAAATGATTAATGGTATGTTTGGAAACATTTTCAAATTTATGAAATTGTTTATTATGAAAACCTCCATTGGATGTTTCTCATTCCTTTCTTACATATATTGGATGGGATTTCCTCACTGTGCAATCCTTTTGATCCATTATTAGAGTTACTTAGTTTAGGATCTTTGTGTTTTATTTATTTTGTGGAATGAGTTCAATCCATGGGCTGGATTGGGGTAATGTATGTTGTTGATTTAATATTATATATCTGTGTGATTGGATGCATGACTAGAATCGGTAGGGTCTCCACCGTTATACCCGAGAAGTGGGATCTTGGAATAGTGTGAGAATTTTCATACAATGATTAATGCATTGACTAGTTTATGCACTGGATAGTGGCTATAGTAGGTACATATATTTGGTTTTATTGCTATGGGATTTTCCCCTTGGTCTATCCTGAGTTATGGTGGTTTATAGTGTTAGTGCATTTCTGATTTCATTATGTGTGGAATGCTACCGGGGTTGGGGTCTCATGTATTAATATGTTATAGATTATTTTTGATCTCATGGGTTCACCTATGTCTACTCGATCGTAGTTGATTTCAATGATGATTGAGATACTTATATTCTTACTTAAATTTACCTTGTTATATAATCATCATTGTGTCATTTTGTGTTGTGTTTTCTTGGAACTGATGTGTTGGTTTGAAACATTATTATGAAATGTTTTTTTAGAGAAATGTGCTTTACCCTCCACTGTGAAAAAAGAAAAAGAATGAATCACTTCCCTTTTTAAAGTGTGAAAATCACACTAATGGAATGATGTTTGTTTTGAGAAATGAATAGGGGAAATTGATTGTATTTTTATTTTAAGAAAAATGTTTAGAAAATCATACTTTTATATATTATAGTTCAAACATGAAATTTACGTTTCTTTAGTTTTAAAGGATGTTCATTATGAATATATAATTTGGTTAGCAATTTTAGTTTTAATACTCACACCTATAGTTTTTATATTTAATTAAGACCTTGTGGAGTTTCATCTTATGTATTTTTTACTGATGTAATAGTTGATCATGTGTCGGAAGGTGACCCATTGGGTCACATGGAGTTGGTGTACTCTTCTTTTCTGGTTGATTGTATTTTTTGGTTCAGTTGTATTTTCAAATTTTTGAATAAATGATGTTTAGTTTAATTTAATATATATATTTATCTTCAGGTAGAACTTACTATTTTCTAGTTCCATTATTTTTTTTATTGGGTACAAAACATTCCCTAGTTGCACTTTTTTGATGAAGGGCACTAGTTTCCTGCCCGTTGGGATTTGGAACACCCTTTAGGCAATGTCATGAATTAGATCGGGTGACTGATTTATTGTTGACCTGGTTGGTTCATGGAAATTCCATGCAACTTGAAGAACCCATAATTACAAGACATATAACAACAGTTTCACTTTTTAAAATTTTGAGGATCATTTAGTTTGTGAGTTTTAAGGAGTTAGGAAAAACTATTACATATAAATATATTATAAAATAATGTTAAAATTACTAATCAATATCCATTTTAATTCACAAAAATAAGATTCTTATAATTAAACTACTATTTCATTCAAAAAATGTTCACTTTTTAAAGATGGATCCCATATCAGAAATATAGACCATTATATAGTTCCTAATATTTTTTAACCCTTGTGAAAAATAATTTAAAATGTTGTATGAGTATGAAAACCTTATTGAGGGATATAAAATGAAATCAAAAAAATTATTACATAGAGTGTCACAACCCGTCCCCCGGGACCGGTTCCTGGAATACCCTATTCTCACCTCCCATAGACCAGGGGCTGGCGACTAGTGTTGGGTAGTCATATCCCCCAAGTGGGAGGCATTTTCCCTAGTACCTATACACACACACCCATCTCCATGAAAAAGATGAAACTGGAAGAACTAAGTAAACATTGATGCAAACCAAAAAGGAAACCCACTTAGAGTAAGGTAAAAAACTAAAATAAAAAGGGGTAAGAATACAATCCCAAATGAAAAAGAAATGTATAAGCTCCTGCATCTCATTTTAAGAAAACCCGACCCCAAGGGTAGGTATAGTAAACTGTCTAAAAGTCATTGATGTGAACCATGTTCCATGGGCCCCCCTGAAGCACTGCCTATCTCTAGTTCACCATGGACTCCTTCCAAGCTGTCAATCGTCAGCAAAAGACATGACATGTGTGGGCGAATCCCCTACATTGGTGAGTATAACAATACTCAATAGGTACCCCAAACCACAAAGGAATCACTATGAAATATAGCACAGAAAATCACACAAACAATACCACAAATTATCACATGATGTATACCCAAAAGGAAACACTAAGGAACACACCAAGTAGACTGCCAAAGAGGTACGCCAAGTATACCCTCTAAGAAGTATAATCAATAGAGTCACTAGAGTTAGATCACACCAACTATATGTTTATGGTACATAATCTTGATTATCGCAAGAATCCATAGTACCCTCAAGTAATAACACATGAAGTGTAGGTAACACACTGAGTATAGATAACAGATAGAGTGTTGGTAACACAGAAACTGCCTATAACATTGAGAGTTTCGTCAAAAATAAGAGGAAAAACACACTTGTGGGACAGGGGAGTAATGACTCAGTCATGGTAATGCCCATAGTCTATGTAAGACACATAGTCTAGGTAAGACACACAATCTAGGTAAGACACAAAGTCTAGGTCATAACCAACTACAGGATTCTATCCTTAGCATGCTAGATCTAGGAGAACCTACTCCTCCAGACAATAGGTCATATTCCAACATCCACATAAACTCACTTAGAGTATCTTAAAATTCCACCTCATCGTGAGGGTCCCAATGCCACAAATGACTCATCAAATAGACACACGTTTTGGGACATATTTGTGTTTTAGTGAAAAGGGGTGGGTGGGGTCTGGTCTGACCCAGTCGGCCCGACTTGACTCAATCTGACCTAGGTCTGTCGACCCATCCCACCGAGTCTAACCCAAACTCACAGTTCCAACCCATCCTGCTGGGTCTAACCCATCCCTGCTAGGCCCGAACCCCTTGGCTAGCTGGACCCAGCCTCCTGTGCCACGGGTCTAGCCTACTTGTCCCCTAGGGGTGGCCTAGTCTCTTCATCCCATCCCAATTGAGCAGGATACTTTCCTCCAATAGGGATGTGGTGGATTCCACATCCCCTCCACATCACGTGTCTAGCTGACGAGCTGGATGTACCTCCAGAACATGGTTTGTGGGACTGCGTGCCATTTGGTCCGATGAGGAAGGAGGCCATATCGCCAGTCTACTCCTCCATGGCTCACAAAGGTAGTGGACCCCATTACCACATATGGTCATGTTTCCACATGCTCCTATCACACCTTCTGTCAAGCCAGTGGCCTACCACCAGGTGGTCACGCCACCCAGGTAGCTCCTCCTTCCACAGGCTGCCACCATCGTTGTGGCGGCCCGTTTTTCAAATCGAATGGTGCACCGTGATCCTTGGGTCCTGAATTCGTCTGATATGGGCTTTAAAACATCTTGTAGTCGCTCTAGGATTCTGGATGCATTCAGGACCTCCTGCATATTTCATGGAATGACCACAGGGGTCCTCCAATGAAGAACGTATAAATAGGGGAAATAAGAGACATAAAAACACCCCTTAGAACCACCCATGCATTTGTTCTTGTCAGCCTTAGTTTTTTCATGTTAGTAGGATCAAGAAAAAAAATACAATAATAACACAGATTTAATTCCCATTTAATCAAAAATAACAAAAGGATAATAACTAAGATCTAATACCCATTTTAATCCCCACTAGATAAATCCCAACTTGCAAGAAAGATCAACAAGCGGATCAACTTGTTAGATGGTTGATGTGAAATCATCATTTAGAAAGGAAGAATGTGGAAAGGAAATCACATAGAAAATAACCCGTGTATGGAGTGATTGGATTGACCATTGATGAATCATGAGTCCTTCGTTCATTGTTCTTCAATCTGTTGATTACTATTCAGAACCCGATCATCAATCCTCATTGTTCATCGTTCATGGATGAGAGGATTTACCAACACGTTTTCCTTCTTTTTTTGAAATGCCTTTAGGGATTTTTAATCTTATCTCATATACCTTCCAAGATATTAAATGAAGATATGTGTTTTAGCATTTTTTTCACTACATTGAAACTTCTTCGTAATGTTTCTATTATGAAATGAAACAACTACCTTATTGTTGTGTCACATCACTACTTTGTCATCAAAAAGCGTTAAAAGGAAAATAATATTATCCTTTTAAGTTTATTTTTTTCATATTTAAAATTGCAAAAAAAATATTTTCCCCAATCAACCCAAAATGGTCATGTTTAGGTCCTTCCAAAGAAAATCATGCTGCTATGAACACAATAGTGCCCTTAGATTTCAAATCTGAGCACTCGTTTAAAATATAAAAAACAGAGCATGTAAACTATTTATAATAATAATAAAAATAGTTACAACATTTATTCCATACACCCTTGGCCTCGGGATCATGTATCGTCTCTGCACATGGTCTATAAATAATCCCATATAATTTTTTTAGAAAACAATACTTGGAAAATCTGGGACCTTCCATTCTCCCCACCTTAGTTATTTACATCCTTGAAAGCCAAGATGAGGGATAAACAAACAAATGGAGATACTGATCATGAATTTGTGCCTATCTCTCTCTCATGTAATCTCCTAGAGATTTCGGTGCTACCACTGAATTCACAACTAAGAAATAGACCATCCACAAAGGATCCTCTCCCATCAATCCTTAATCTCCAACGGGTACTCTGTGAATGTCACTCCATCGTCAACATCCAGATCACACTAGAAAATGATGATAGATGGGTCATGTATGTATATCCTCAGCTAGTATATGAGGAAGACATCATGTACCTTCTCTAATGGTGAAGGAAGATCCAACTGTTATGACACCACACCTACTCTATGTAGTATCATAAATGGTCTGATGAACCTTAAAGATAACTTTTCTACCCTAAAAAAATATTTATATCCCACATTGAGGATTAACATGAAGGAACACAATTCCTAAATCCTCAAACACCAAGGGTCTCTATTTCCTATCAGCATTGGAATTATGATTTATCTGTGCAGTCGCATTCCGCTCTTCAATGACATACAACATCTCTGTAGTAACTGACACCAACTTTGGGCCCATGAGGCCTAACTCTTTGGGGTCATTCCAGAAATGTGGAAACCTATATGGTTACTTATACAAGGCCATGAATGGTGATATACCAATGGTGGAGTGGTATCTGTTGTTGTATGAAAACCCCACCCAGGGTAGCTGATCCTCCCAACTGCGGCAAAAATTGAGTATGTAAGGACATTGTATGTCTTCTAGGACCTGAATGGTCCACTCTGTTTGACTGTCTATTTGTGGGTGAAGATATGTGCTCAAGATAAACTGAGTATAAAATTCCTCTAGAAATCCCTTCCAAAACTGGGATGTAAATCATGTGCCATGATTTGAGACTATCATAGATGGGACTCCATGGAGTCGAACTATCTCCTACACATAGAGGTGTCCCAAGGTCTCTATTGAACCCTATTCCCAAATTTCTAGGAAGTGAGTTGACTTGGTGAGTTTTTCAATGATTACATAGATGATATTGTGCCCCTAGATATATGTGGTAAACCTATCATGATGTCCATTAATATTTCATCCCACATCCACTCCGGAAGTGTACATAGTGTATTGTGTGCCTAAAATTGTTGATATGGTCTTGAACTGTTGATAACCAGTCCATACCCAAAAAAGCATTGTAAGACCTCGATGCTACCACCAAGAGATCCCAACTAAAACTTTGTCCCCCATGAGTAAGGGAAAAATGTTGGAACATGTGTGTGATCATCGAATCTTCTCCCGTATGAGTATCTAAGCACATGGTTTAAGTCAACAGTTCTACTAGAATCTCACTATCTCAAATAATGGTTGTGGAGAGAAAAGAGAGAATATAACCCATTTATATCAAAACTACATCTAGGGTGGAAAATACATGGATCAAACCTATAATAATCATGCGTGTCTTGGGATCATAAGCCTCTATTTCTTGGAGAATGCCCCACCCATTTCCACCAACTCCTTGAGCTTAGGGTGTACCACCTGGGAGTGGTGGTGGTAGTGCCTCGAACCTCTGTCCACCTCCAATCACTCGTACCGTTCCATTTCCTTGTCTGCCACCTAGAAAACCACCCTATTCCTGCCTCTACCTATTCCTTGACGGTCCCTTCACCATCTATAGGTCAGTCATATAGCTAGTCATAAAATATCTATCTAGATGACCCTAACCGCCACACCTGTAGCACAGTCTGACCTATGGCTAACTCACTCTTCCTCGGGCTCCTCGTACTGCTGATCCTATTTCCTAGGGTCATAACCTAAATCTTCTAGTCTTATTGGACCCCTACATCACTTTCTGGCAACCCACTACCAAATACTCCACTACCTGTCTCCTGGTGGTATCTCCCACCGCCGTTTCCTGCTCTGCAAGAAAGCTCTCTACTAGTAGTGCTTGGTCCAACAACCTAGCATTCGTAGGGATGCTAAGGGATATCATAGAGACTCTTATCTCACATCATTGTCCTGAGTAGAAGGTAAAATACCTATAGAGAAGGTGCCACAACATACATTTAGAGTAGTAAGAATGATTCGTCAATCTCTCTATGTACTCTGCTACTGACTAGCTTCCCTATTGCAGTTGTAGTATCTCCAGTATATGCACAGAGCATAACGTCACAGGAATGAACTCCTCTCTAAAAAGGTGCTCTATGTCTGACCAGGATAGTGCTTCTTCCTCATGTTTCTGAGTCATCAGGATCCACAGTCTCTCTTCCATGCCTTGAAGAAGGCTCACAACTAGGACTACTATCAGGTCAGGAGTCATCCTCACATAGTAGAATAATCATGTCACCACCTCCAACCAGTACTCAGCTTCTTAAGGATCTATATCACCTCAAAATATGGAAGTTATCCACCTGTGGAAGTCATATAATTCACTAAAACATTGTGCATCCTCTTCCAGTAGTGCTGAAAGGAACTGCTACTCTCCAATTGGTGGTATCGCTCGTACACCACCAGGAGACGCTATCTCCGGCAATAGCCCCTACACCAATATCTGATCTCTCGATGTACTATACTCATGGTTGTGCAACAGAATCCTAGAAGGCAGTCTATGTAGAGGAATCTTGAATTAAAACAAGATTTATCATGGTCCATAGATTATACATAGTGAGCTAACACTGACTCAAGAAGGACATGAGGACACACAAAATTCATATATGATGCATGAACCATTGATTTCCCTTTCAACTAGTGTTTTAATGTAATGAGTAAGAATGTATAATTCAAGGTCCTGGTGTATGAATAAATCACTTGTCGCACCCACACTGGGTTCCCTAGCCTAAAAGATGAACAGAAAACACTTAACACTACTTCCCAAAAACACGAGTAAAACTGACCACCCTCTAATACTACATTGTCATTAACCATCCCATATGACCCATGTTTTGACTACCCCAAGCCCTCCTCCCATAGGCTAGGGGCTGGTGGCTATCACCGAGAAGGAATATCCCACTAGTGGGTGGAATTTTCCCTAGCACATGTATGAATGCAACCGTCTCCAAAAAAAGATAAAACTGAAAACACTAAGTAAACATGGAAACAAACCAATATTTAAATCCACACAAAGTAAGTAACAAATCAGAATTAAATGGGGCCTAAATACAATCCCAACGAGAAAAAATGTACTACCTCATGCATCATATCTATTGAAACCCCTACCTAACAGTGGGTAATGTAAGATCCCTGAATGTCAATAAATCATGCCATGTTTTATGGGACACCCTAAATAACCAACATTCTCTGGTCCACCAAGGACTCTATCAATGATGTCGATCATCTACACAAGAAATGACACATGAGGGTGAAGCCCGTGTAGGGTTGAGTAAAACAATACTCAGTAGGGACCCCAAACTACTAAGGAATCACTAAGAAATATACCAAAAATAAGTCACATGAACAATTCAAAAAAAAATCACAAAAATTATTCCACAAAGGAATCACTAAGAAACTCTCCCAGCAAACTACCAAAGAGGTACATGAAGTATAGCCTCTAAGAAGTATAATTAAAAGAGTCACTAGAGTCAGCTTGCACCAAGTATAGGTATGTAGTACATAAACAGGATTTATACAAGAATATATAGTACCCTCAAGTAGTAACACACAGAATTTAGGGAACACATGGAGTATTAGTAACATGTGAAGTGTATATAACACATGGTGTGTTGGTAAAACACGGAGTGTTGAAAACACAAAGAGTGTCGTTAATGACTGGAGGACTGTAACCTAAGTATAAAAGGGTAGTACCGAATCATTATAGGTAAGAAAGATACTCATATTAGAAAACATAGTCAATGTAAGACACATAGTCTAGGTAAAACATACAGTCTAGGTAAGACACCCAATCTAGGCAAAACACATTTTGTAAGTCGTTGCCAACTGTAGGATTCTTTCCATAGCATGATCATTATGGGAGCACATAATCCTCAAGTCAATAATCATTAATAAAATATTATTAAACTCACATAGATTATATAGAAAGTATCACCTCATCTTTAGGGTCCCAAAGCTTCAAACAACTCATCAAACGGACACACAGTTTAAGAGAAATGGGTATTTTATTGAAAAGGGGTCAGTTGGATTCGTGTCTAGTCTGACCTTACTGGATTGTCTGAACCCATCTATGCTACTAGGTCATGGATCCATACCATGGGGCCCCTTAGGTTGGCTCTATTTCTTTATTATGGCCCACTGGAGTGGGACGATTTCCCCTACTCGGGACACAGCAGCTGTCGCATCCCCTTCACGTGATGCGGCCAACCAACAAGCCTGTCGCACCTCCTGCACACAATCTGTGCAACCCTGTGCCACCAGATACAATGTGGAAGGAGAGAATGTCTCATATTCACTTTATTTTATCCCACCCTGATTGCGGACCTTTTCACCACCCATGATCGTGCCGCCATGGGCTCCTCCACCAATGGTTGTCGAGCTGGCAACCTACCACTGGGTGGTCGCACCATCGACAGTGCTGCCTCGGTGGGTCCTCTTTCTACAGGCCACCACCGTCATTATCGTGATCCATTATTTGAACTGAAAGGCGAATCATTATCCTTGGGTCATGTAATCGTCTTCTATGGGCATCAAACCAACCTATCATCTCTCTGGTGGTCCATCCGACTTTGGGATCTCCTAGAAATTTCATGGCATTAACATGGGGGTCCACTGATGAAGAATATATGAACGAGGGAAGTAAAAGGCACATGAAAACCCCTTTGAATGACCCAGGCCTTTGTTCGTGTCATCCTATGTTAATTCATTTTAGTAGGATCACAAATAATGAGACAAGAATCACATAGATCTACTTAGAAATTAATCATGATGAATGAAAGGATAATCCCTAAGATCTAATCCCATTTTTAATCCTTGCAGGATAAACCCCAACTTGCAAAGAACCATCAACCCATTGATCAACATGTTACTGTGCTGATATGCATTCATCATTTTGAAATGATGAATGGGTAAAGGATATCATGTAGAAAATAACCCCTACTTGGTTTTATTTGATCGATCATTGAAGAAGCATTAGTCATGTGTTCGTCATTCTTCAAACCATTGATTCTTTTCCAAATCTGATTGATGATCCTCCATTATTCATCATTCGTCAATGAGAGGATTTTACAACAAGATTTTCTTATTTTTTTTCTAGAGCCTCTAAGGATCATGAATCTTATCTTGTATCCCTAGTAAGCTATTAAATGAAGAAACTTATTTCAGAATCACTGTTTCGTTGTGTTGTAGTGTTGTCGCGTTGTTTACTTTATGAAAGTAAACAACTACCTTTTCGATGTGTCACTGCATTTCTAAATTGTCAATAAGAGTTAAAAATAAAAATAAAAAGAACTTTTTAATTCTTTTTTTATTCTTCTTAAAAAAAATCAAAAACTTATTTTCCATATTCGACCAGCGTCGGTCCAGTATAGGTCATGCTTATGCAAACCCCACTACTTTAAAAAAGATGGTGCCCTCATATTTCAAATTCAAGCACTCGTTTAACGGATAAAAAACCTGAGCACACGTGATATTTTTAATAAACATAAAATTAGTTCAAAAAATTATTTTAGGCACCTTGGGCCTTAGGATCACATGTTGTCTTAACGCAAGTTCTCGAAATAATACCATATAATTTTTTTAAAAACAAATTACATGGAAAATCTAGGACATTACATAGAATAACACAAAAATTTATATTAATGTTTTTTTTATCCTAATAATATTTGAGATCAAAATAATCACTTACCCCTGAAATAAATTTTATTTCCAAATGTTTTTCAGAAAACATTATGTAATAATGAATAATTGAAAATTATTAATTCAATAGATTTTATTGAAAACATGAAATATTTTCCGTAAAAAACATTTCCTACATTAAATATCATAAACTTTTTTTTAAATCATAAGCTGATTTTTTATATTTTGAAATAAATAAATTTCCATAAAAACCCATCAATGTGAAAATGAAATATATATAAGGATAATAATATAAATAAAATCATGAATAAAACTAATTAATTTCATAAATATGTTGTGGCTAATTTCAGACATGATAATATTTTCATCGACGCCCAGTTTCAAGACATCATAAATAAATTGGTAAGGAATATGCCAAATCCCTAATATAGTTTGTGTCAATAGAAATAAATGTGCATCAAGGTGATATAATGATTCTCACCAATAACTTACTAATCATAATACTCTTATCATATGAAAAAAATTAATAACAACATAATACATAAAAAAACATAAAAATTCATATTAAAAAATTATCACAGGAAATGTTAATACTTCCCATTGTCATTAAGTATAACAACAAGATTATAAGACATGTAGTGAAATAAGGATGATCTTATAATTACATAATAATATAAGTAAAGAATAAAAAATATCCTATAATGTTGAAATAGATGAAAATACCACTGAAATAATCATTGATTAATTCTTGGAAAACATGATAAATATATCATTTTATTTGGATAATATTTTAAATGAAAATTTCCAATATATTTGGAAAATGAATCTCCTTGAAATTTACTATGTAATGTTTTTGAGGAATATTTAATGAAAATAATTGTCATATCAGTGGTAAATTTTTTCATGATGCCTACATTAAGAGAGAACATTCTTTTTTCACTTTTGTAAAAAAAATCCAAAGTGTGTCATATGAAAAATATTTAAGAAGATTCATTTCAACTATTTTAATAGAAATATAAAATTAATTTAAAATGAAAATCAATTATCCATTAAATATAAATAATAATTTCCTTCAAACATTAAATGAATATATATATATAGAGGATAGTTATGTTGATATAAATAATTAAAACATGTCTATAGAGAAATCCCTCACCTTGAGTCCCAACTCATTTCGTACATTATTGAGTTCCTACAGAATAAAATGATACTATTTTTTACTTTAATTTGAAATTTCTCACGTTTATTACATGATCATTATATATTTTATTTTATTTTAACCTTTAATTATATAATTATTAAATCATCTATGTTTGAATCAGATGATTTGAGGATGTCTGTTTCATAATCCCACAATAAATTTTGACCATTTCTAAAGGATCCTTCATTATATAATATTTTTAAAATAAATAATTAAATAATTATAATATTTAATTACTTATTACAATTTAAAAACTATTTATAAAATTCAGTCTTGAAAAATGAAACACAGTGATTCATGGAGGTGATATTCCACACATACGTATGAGTGACATTAACATTTCCAATGGATGGACAGTTGAGAATGTAGGTAATATCATATATTTAAAAAAATTAGAGTTGGATATTAATATCATAAATATTCATTAAATACCATATAATAACCAGCCTTTTAAGGCATTGAAGAAAAATTAAACACATCACTTCATGGATGTTTTAGTCTACACATACACACAAGTGACATCATCGTTTCCCATTGGATCAAAAAGGATATAAACAAGGTCGTTTCAAAAAAATAAAAAAATTAATCATATTTAATATAAATATATTATCTTATTAAAATGGTAATATAAAATTTTAGAGAGGTGGGACAAGAAACAAACATCGAAACACTCGGTGAAGATTTACATTTTTCATTGTAAGACCTCCTTTGCCTCACACCTTAATCCATATATGTTTCTCTTGTGGTCATTCAATGACCTATAAAATAATGATTGTAAGAGTTATAAGGGATTGAGGTTGATAATGGACTCATGAGGTGTGGTAATATATGATAGAATGTACAATTGTATAAGTTAAGTGGGAGGAAATATTGTAAATATAAGAAATATTTATATATAATATATAAAAAACTCATCTAAAATTTCACCAAAGTTCATTATATTTGAATATAAGGAGGATATAGTAAAAATAAATTTTAAAAATAAAATTCATACAATTTTAAGGATAATTTTAAACCTAATATTTTTGTTTAACACACTCATTAAACTTTTATAGCCATAACCGTTATAATAACTATTTTAATATCGTAGGGTCATCAAAGTAATTTTAAAAATGTTATGTTGATGAAAAATGGATCATTTATGGTAGACTCATAAATTTAATATTTAATCAAGTCATGATAGTATTTTTATGATTTTATATCTATTTATAATTATTTTTTATACATTAAATAATATTTAATTTCATTTTCATAAATATTTACAAAATTTGAATTTAAAGACATCAATTAAATAATGGATTATAATATCAAATTTTTCACAATAAATTGTACAATATAATTATCTAATAAATTCATAGAACACCATAATTTACCTATAACATATTACTTATAATTTTTTCAAAATAATTTTCTTGATTTTTCAACTGCATACACAAGCACAATGTCTTTGAAACATAAGCATTCATAGTAATTACACTATCTATAAAATTTTAAATTTAACTATAATAATAAATATAATTTATTATTGATAATTTATATAATCTATATATTATTTAATATATAATTTTTATCTATATCCAAATCATAACAACATAATAAGTGAGAGAGATTGAAATATTGCAATTACACTTTAGATAAGATAATATAGAGATCATAATCCCAGGAATGTGGCATACGAATTCCATATTTTAGATGTTATTATGATTATGGATGAATTATATTCATATAATGATATTAAGGAAATTATTTGAGAGATTTTAATCCTTATCACATAATTTCAACCTTGATTAACCCATTTTACCCTTTATTGCGTGACAAAATTTTACAATGGATACTATTCATTATGACTAACAACAGAATGTGCCATACTAGAGAATTTGAATATGATAATTCCCAATGTTTTATAAATTTTATATAATTTTATTTTCACAATTGGTAAAAATTAAAAATATATATATACATGTGAAATGAAATGATAAATTTTTTTAATGCTTTTAAAAACATTAAAATGAACTAACACCATGATAAAATATAAAATGGATTATTATGGAAGTACATAGAATTTTTTTAATAAATAAGATCTTGTGTTATTATAAACCTAATTCATTAGTATAATTAGTCTTTAAAATCACTTGTTATAAAGTATGAGCAAAACAGTTTTATAAAAATCGGCATCTTTCTTAATTCACTATAAAATCAATATTTTCAAAAAAATACATACAAAAATTAATTCAGATTATTTTTAAATATTTTAAAAAGTTATTCCAATTTTATAAAATATAATTTATTAAATTAGTGTAGATTAATCACGATATCAGTGTAAAAGATAATAAAACCCATTTTGGAGAAAATGTTTTCATAATGTATTAAATGAATTTGTATTTATTTCTTATCTATTGAACACAATTAGATAACTATTAGTATATTTTATTTAATATATTATCTATGACATTAATTAAAAACATTTTTCTATAACTGTTAATTTAATTTCATTTGATACAAATGCAGCGTACCTTTAAATATTTTCTCTAAAAATATATATCCTTTAATCAAATATGATTTTTAAAAAAAATTAAGTTCTTTTTCTCTATGAATTAATTATTATATTTTTATAAAGGAAAAAAATTTCTATATATATTTAATAATTTTGTTTCTCCAACTCACACCTACCAATCAAACATCTAAGATATAAAAGTAAAATTAAAATAATAATATATCTATAGTATATCATGGTTTGTCTAAACTCAGAATTTCTTATACAACACATTATCATATATATTATTTTAAAAAATTAATTTCAAAAATTTTATGTTATTAAAATCACCCTATATTTTCCCTCATCAATATATATCACATGGGAATTTGGGAGAAGGAATTCCTTTTCTTCATTATTTAATGTTCAATGCCATTAGATATTCCCCTTTGAAAGATGTAAGTTCTACATTCTTCTATTTCTATCCATATTCTTTATCCACTTCTCAATCACATCATTTCTTATCTTTAATAGTTCATATTTTATGTGGATTATCTATTTAAATGTGAAATTATTTAAAACATTGGGGTTTTTTCTCTTAGGTTTTAGAGAAACCAAATGTGTGCCTAGTACACCCAATCATAGGGTACACTTTTAACCAATATAGATCAAGTATGCTTTTACACATCGAAGGATATTTTATTTATTTTTTCATTATTTTTTGGGTTTTTAATTTACATTTGATAAATATATTAGTTTATAAATAGTTATAATAAGGATAATAAATATTGAAGTTATCAAATTGATCCTAAATGTACAGAACTATATATGTCTTCCATTAAAAGAACTTTGAATTATTGAATGTTTTAAATGTTTTATTAGAATTAATGAACTATATATATTTAATGATATGATCACTATCTTAAATCATAATATTTTACAGTTTTATTTCTAAAATAAATTGGTAAAGGGGTTCCCTTAAGAGTATATAATTGGATTTATATTATAAGTTGAATGTGAGGTGTTCATTGAAGTAAAACTAATGATTTCCTACGTAATAGTTGGATACTAGGTATTGGAATGTTTCATTGTAATTTATATCAATATATGAAATTTATTTTTCATAGAAATCCGTTGTATTAAATTTTTCTTAGAATAAGTAATGTTTTTACTCAAATTTCGTATGTTTTTGTAAATAATTCCTTTATGACTCAAGTTCCTACATAGAATGAAATTTTTTGAAAAAATATGAAAAATTATAATAATTAAATGGTTTCATGAATTATGTTTTGGCTATTAAAAACATTGATTTAGTGATTACTCATTGGTAAAATTATAAAATTATATTGTAACATAAGAAGATTACTATGTTGGTTTTTGGGTCCACATTTCCAAGAAGATTCCACAATGATTAACACTCACATTTATCATTATAGGGTATATTATTATATGCATAAAGGCTTATATATCTTATATTTTCCCTATTATAGGCTCATTATAATATATTATGATACTCTATCTATATTATCTCTATGATTAGTCAAATATGAAATTTATTCTAGGGATTATATTTATTCCTTTACAGTAGTAATTCTTGTTTTACTCTCCCATAATGAATAGAATGATTTTTAACAAAGAAATGAATTCCATTAATTTATTATATAAATTATCTTATACAATTATTATGATTATATGGATTTTTTATATTAAATTCATATTCAAAATTTAATTACATCAATATCTGTATATATGCCACAGTTTATTTAATAAATAATCTATATTTTGTTCTTCTCACCAACACTAATTTTTATGATCACAATATCTATTTAAATTATTTAGTAATTTCTTTTATGTGATTCACAATTGGAATTGATGAATTATTTTTTGAATATTTAAATAACCTTGATGGACCCTTGGAGAGGTCTCATTGTTCTTTTTTAACTCTTGGTGTGATGTTCTTTGATCCTTAAAAAGATATTTTTGTAAATATAGGAGCCCGGTTTTTAAGACCAATGTATTAGGTAACACTGGTGAACTTGTAAAGTGCCACTGGAAAACTGGTGGCTTGGATAGAACAACCCCCTTTTAAAATAATCCCATTATATTTCTGGTGGAGGAATACTAACCATCTATCATAGATGGATAAAATGATCCCTATATTTTTTCTCACCAAAAATCTTGTGAGATATCTATGATCATATGGTGAGATCTATAGGTTCCTGTACAATAACAGGTATTCCACTAGCAACCTACTAGAGGCTACCAAATTAGAAGGGGCGTCAGGAAAAGCCCTAAGAGAGTGAATATAATGGTGTTAAAATGTTATTATTTTAATTCATCAATGGATTCATCACAATGATTGAATTCCATAAGGTTCTCGAAGATTTTTGAGGCTATAATTTTACCTCTTGGTGTCATTAGAAACATACCTTATCAGCCATTCTCTTACACTGATGTTCTACAATCAATAAATCTCTCTCAAGATCTATCAGTTACTAAACTCTATCTCTACCTACCTAGATTTTGTGATTATTATAATATCTTCCCACTCCCATTCATTCTCTTATTCACTTTTGGTTTTTGTTAATATTCTTTTGAGGGAATCAAGACCGTACTAAAATGTGATTGATTTTAATCATTCTTATCCATTTTCTATATTTCATTCCATTTGGTGCTCAGAACCATTAATGTGAGGAGATCCTTTTTTCATTCCATAATTACTAAATGGAATGGGACTAATCTCTTAGATATTTCTATTTATACCGATTTAAATGTAATTGTATATTTCAATTCATGTTTATTTTTATTTCCTTACATGTTTGGGAGTTTTGGTATATAGGATACCATTAAACCCATGGAAATAATACATTAAATCATTGATAAATTTAGGTGGTTGATTTAAGGTCCATTTTAGAGGTATTGGAAAGATTCCATACCAATTTTTTGTTCCTTATTTACATTCCACATTTTTAGTTATTTAACTAATATATTCATTCAATTAAGAATTTTCTTAATCCCCCAATATTCTTAATTGATCAAATTATGAATGAATCTTTCATTTATTAACACACTTTAAAAAACATATATTATTATATCATTTTTCCTTCAATATTTATTTTTTAATATTTATTAATTCTTCAAAACGCTTTCATTATATTCTTTCATTCTAAAATATCTTTTTAATCATTATGTTTTTATTTATTTACATTGTTTCTTTAATTTTTCTAATGTAAATCCCCCTTCCTCATTATATTTTACTCTACTCTTAACTACAGTTGGTATCAAAGGAGTCTTGATTTACATTATTGATTATTTTAAAATTCTTTAAAAGTATATATTATTTTAAAAATCATTAATCAATTTTTCCATAAACACTCTTTACTGAAATGGAAGTTTCAAACACCCATAGTACTAGTGATGAAAACATTAAGGGTTGTGCTCCACATTAGAGTAATAATCATTTTTATTGAAAAAAATTAATGTATACTTTTCTTTGATATAGTTTTTTTATCATTTATGGAAATATTTTATGTATTTTTATATCCCTACTATTGAAAAAGATGAAAAATGGACTCTCAATTATATTTCTTAATTTAAATTATATGATAATGAATTTACTTCTTTATATTATGGTTTATAAAAAATCAATTAAATAGAATTTCAAAATGATAAAATGAACATGAAATTTGTAAACTCTTATATGTAATGGAGTAAGTAACAAATAATATCAGATATAAAATATTAGATATGCATAGATAATACATGTTGAGACCCGTAAATTTCAAGGAAATTTTTTTTTCTAATTTTCTTTGGGATTTTACAAGAATGCAGTTTCTGACGGCGCCAGATTCCGAGGCCCGGTGTGCCCGGAATCATTTTCTGAAGTTTAGCTTGGGTACGTTCAGTGAACAAACGAGCGGGTTTTTCTAACTTTTAAACTGGTGCTCAGAATTGAAATTTTAGGGCACCGATGGAACCGTAGCGCCGGTAATTTCATAGGAACACCTGTTCTGGAGTTGTGTTTTCATGAGAGTAGATGATAAAAATTGTGGATGTTTAATTTATAATTATTCTACAATTTTTATTTTTCTTTAAGTGGTTTAAAGGCTTTGGGTGGAATGTGGGTAACTACCAAACTTCCCAAGGGAGGTTATGAGGTTGGTGGGGCCCACACGAACCCCACCCTTTCAAATTCCCAACTCCCTCAACTCACCCTTTAATGATGACAACATGGCTTGAATTAATTAAGTGTAATTAATTCAAACTTTTGAAATTCAATTTCTTATCTTGTGTTAATAAAATAAGACTTGGGATTATTTTATTTTTCGTTAGAGTCTTGTCGCGTAGGGAGGATTTTGGAGGCTTGAAGAACATCTTCTTCAATGATGAAGAACGTGAAGAACGAATCGGTCTCCGACGAAGAACGTCATCACGTATTTTTTCCAAAGAATGACGACGCGCCATCCCTCGTTCTTCTTCCCACGTCATAGGAAGGGAGACGCCATTCCTCCATGGACAATATCCATCTTCGTCTATGAATCCTCTTCCGCGACACCAACCCGCAACGCGACGTCTTTTTCTCCGCGACGAAAACCTCGTTCAAGCCACGTTCGAGGTAGGGGATTATTTAATTATCTTTGTTCGTGAATTCTACTTTGTCATCCTTCGTGAATTGACGACCAGTTTCTATCATTTAACTAGAGGGGGACGGACCACACAAACACGGCCGACCCTCCTCTAATTTGAATATTTTTTCTAATATGGTTGGGACGGAATGGCATGGTGTCGTCGCACCACGCGAGGTCGTACGACAAGTAATGCACGGCGCCGTCGCGCCGCACCGTGAAGTTGAACAAGGGCGCGACATCGTCGCACCGCGTCGAAGAAAACCAAAGAAACTGCGGCCGGAGCGGGGTTGCGGAGGAGGGGCGCGGTGTCGTCGCACCACGCCGGAAGAACCAGGCTGCAGCCCGTTCCAGGCTGCGGCGGAGCAGGGTGATCGGCGACCGGTTCCGGGCCGCCGGTGTCAGCGAAGGAGGAAGGACCGGCTGTCGCATGTCCTTGTTGGCAGAACCGACCAGCCGGTGTGGGCCGGCCGAACTAAAGGGAAACCGGGGGAATTAATTCCCCCGTCCGGCCAGCACAAAACGGCCCCCATTTAATGGGGGACGCGGTTACACTAGGGGGGCAGCCCCCCCCCCCCTTGCCAAACGGCTCGGCCGGTTGGCCGAGCGCCTGGCCAGCACAATGTGCCCAGGCCGGGCCGGGACGCGCCGACCGGGTTGGGCCGCACCCAAGAGGGTCGGACCCTGACCCGGTTCGGGTCGACCCCGGGGGTATCGGGCCGGGTCGGACCGGGCCCGAACCCCTTAATACTGAATCGTTTTCGGTCGGACCCCAATTACATATGCTACGGGCCTCAGATCGATGCACCGTTAGTTGCGATGCGATCCATGGATCGATACGGTCGTTTCGGTATATCGCACTCAAGGTTTTGGAATACTTTGGGTTCAACCGGGTTGGTTCGGATACGAAACCAACCGGTCCCTCGGAGCGGAAATGCTTATATCTTGAGCTCCGGACGTCCGATTGACGTGTCTTCGACTTTGATGGATTCCTCTACATGAGACGGATCTTTTGGCTTACTCCGCTCGTGGTTTAGATGCCGTCGGAGTGTGGTCGGGTTGGTTCGCCCACGAAACCAACCGTGCCCCTAGAATGAAAAAGCCAATAACTCAGAGACCGGGCGTCCGATTGACGCGCCGTTTGTCTCTTTGAATTCCTCATGATTAGACGGAACATTTGGCATACTTCTCCTGAGTTTTGGTTTCTGTTGGATAGTGGCCCGGTTGGATCGTACTCGAAATCCAACTGAGCCCCTGGAACGGAAAAAGCTGATATCTTTCAGACCGGACGTCTGTTTGACGAACCGTCAGCGGCGTTAGTGGTCAAGTTGAGAAATGGTCCCTATGAGTATACCCTATGAGAGTTTGGGGTACAGTTGAGATATGGCCGGTTTGGTTCGCTCACGAAACCAACCGGGCCCCTGGGACGAAAAGGCTAATAACTCACAAACCGGGCGTCCTATTAACGCGCCGTCTGTTGCGTTGAGACCCCTATGATGAGGTGGTCCTTTGAGATACTTCTTCATGGGACTTTGTGATACTTGAAATATCGACATGTAGCTCATGGAGAGGACCCTCCCGGAGATGAGCGTGTGGAGTATGGAGACGGTGTAGCCGGCTGAGACCTGACGACTGCTTGACCGACTCGACTTGGAGTGAGTCGACTAGCCCAGTGGACGGAGTGCCCGGTATTTGGCCATTGACCCACGGCAGACGGAGCGCCCGGTAGTTGGCCGCAGACCCGCTATACTCGACAGGAGGAGTACCTCTGTAGGCTATTAGGGGGAGCGCCCGGTATTTGGCGACAGACCCACAACGGACGGAGCGCCCGGTAGTTGGCCGCTGACCCGCGATACTCGACAGGAGGAGTACCTCAGCAGTCTTAGGTTAGTGAGCAGTACCTCGGAGTCATGACAGGACCACTGTACACTCCAGAGACGGGGCTCTTCAGCAGTTACGATTTCGATAATGAAAATCCTGGTTTGAGCTGAGACTTTTGACCTTTGTGTTTACCGCATGATTGAGATGGTTCAATTGATAACTTAGGTATATGTATGGGCATATACCTGGGTAGGGGTTATCCATTTAATTCATGATCTTGGTTTTTTCCTCATGATTGAGATGGGTTACTTGATAACTTAGGTATATGCATGAGCATATACCTAAGTAGAGGTTATCTATTGAGATCATCTTTGTGGTTATACTTATTGGTTTTAGTGAGACCTTGAGGGTCTCAGGGTCCCAATTGAGTATCGTTATACTCACCCCTGCACGGGCTATGCCCGCACCTCGTTGTGTTGGTTGCAGACGACGGGCAGTGTTGATGGAGGTCGAGTGTTCAAGGACTGGACGGTACCCGGAGGTGGACTACACGATGAGTCAGTACCCGGAGTTGGACTATACGACGAGTCAGTATTCAGAGGTGGATTTCACGGCGACACGACACTCGGAGGAGGTTGAAGGGAGAGAGCATTGTGGAGGCTATCTATACCTACACTTCAGGTAGGATCCGTGGTGGACGATCCAGGAGCTGTGCCATCTGTACCTACCCCTCAGGTAGGATCCAAGGAGGACGACCTAGGAGCCACTTCCGTCCTTCCAGCTGTTGTCTTTTTCTGTTGTACTTTGTTCAGTTATAGTTATACTTTTATTTGGGTTTGTATTCTGGCCCATTTACCTTTCATCACTTCTCTTTGTACTTAGTGTTCTACTTTCGCTTGTACTCTGTGGTGTTTTGTTTACTTTTATAAAGGCAATGCCTTCCCAGTTATCGGGATTTATGCCTTTGGTGCTATTCGCTAGCCCCTGGCCTATGGAAGGTAGGCTTGGGGTAGTCACGGCACGGGCCCCAAGGACGGGTCGTGAAAAATTGGTATCAGGGGAGTCGGTTCTACCGTAGAACTTATAACTCTAATATTTTCTTTCTGTGAAGCAATAGTGTTAAGAGTACCGAGTGTGGTTTTCAGTTCAGGGAGTCCAGTGTTGGTGTGGGCGGCTGACGTATCCATACACCAGGACCCTGACAACTGATTTCCAACTTTGTGCACAAAAACACTGATTGTGTGTGTGTTTCCATAAGTTTTTATATATCAGCTCAAACTAGGTCAGCTCACCAGGTATAATCGTTTGACCGTGTCACATTGTTTCTTTCAGGATTCCTTTTCTCGGATGACCAGCTAGAGCCCAGAGAGATGTGCGTACTGACAGCCTGTCGAGTGATGAGGCTTCGGTACAGGGCCCTCTTGCAGTTGAGGCACCAGCGGTACTACCATACGTTGGGCCACTGATGCCACTAGCCCCAGCAGTAGGCGATGCATGCCACTTGAGCATGCTGCACGAGTTCTAGTGCCAGAGGCCACCTAGGTTCCGGGGAGAGACGGACCCGCAGGCGGCTAAGGTTTGGCTGGAGGCTGTGGTGAGAGTCTTCAGGCTAGTGGGGACTCCTGCAGACTCCATGGTGATCTTTGCTGCCAGCCTTCTTCAGGCAGCAACAGGCAGGTGGTGGAGCCACTTGTTCTGGTTTTGCGACGGGATGACCTTCGCATGGGAAGACATCGAGACCTTCTTCAGGGTGGAGTTTGTACCAGTAGATCTACACCCTGAGCGTGTTTAGGAGCTGCTGCCTTTTCCGCGTGTTTTTCGATCAGTAGCCGAGTCATCTGTGGGCGGTAGACAGATGATGCAGAGGTCCAGGAGGACCAGACTAGCAGTTGGGTGATCTCGGGTTTTAGGATCGGTGGTGCGGGGCACCCGGGGTGGGGATAGAGCTAGGTGTGCCAGAAACAGATAGTGTTACTCATGCGGCGGAAAGGGTCACCTGGCACGTGACTGTCCGACTCCTCGTACAGTTGATCCGCAGGCTTTGGAGGAGCCACCGAGGCAGAAGCAGCGGCGGGTGCTTGAGCAACGACCGAGCAGTGGACAAGGAAGTAGAGCTCCGGGAGCAGGTAGAAAGAAGCGGAACTAGTGGATACGTCCCTTGTACTTCTAGTTCCATGTTTTTTTTGTGTTTGTGTCTTTGTACTATGAGTTTCAATAATGAAAAGACACTTATCTTGGTAAAGTTTTCTTTCATGTCCTTTTGTATGGTTGATACTGAGTGGTCTCGGTTAAAACTATTGACTTGACCCTCACTTTCGATATTTCTACTGGAGGAGGCCTAGTGACCTCACATTGATGCCGACAGTGTGACTCGACCCTTGGAGGCGAGAGTGACAGTTGGATATCTTGGTAGTTACGTCGAGGCCTTATGACGTCATCCATGGCATGAATGCATCATTCATGTTAGGATTGACTGTATTAGGAAATGAATGTGGTTCATCCAGGAGATGAGACCAGATTTCTCTTATCGAAAAAGAAGAAATCATAGCAGCTCTTGTGAGACTAGAGAAGGTCCAGGTCATCCAAGAGCGGATGAGGACAGCACATGGCCGACAGAAGCCTTATGCTGACTAGAATTGGAATCCTCTAGAGTTCGAGGATGACAATCACATCCTTATACGGGTTTCACCTCGACGAGGTTTACGGAGATGTGGCCAAGGCGGCAAGTTATCTCCGAGGTTCAGCGGACCATCTTAGGTCCTCAGCTGGGTAGGCAGGGTGGTTTACTGCTTGACCCATCCACCTCAGTTGCACCAGGTTCACGACGACTTCCACGTATCTCAACTGAGAGGATACGTGCTCGACCCTTCGCATATCATCGACCATGGGGAGCTGGACGATGGAGATGGGGTGTCTTTCATGGAGGTTCCAGTGGGGATCGAGGATCGACATGAGCGTATCCTACGAGGACGATTGATTCCTCGGGTGCACTTTCTTTGGCACTACGGGAACCTCCAGGTGAGCACATGGGAGCGGAAGGCTCAGATGTGTGCTCTGTACCACTTTTGTGACACTAGTTTGTGTTGATGATTTACGGGGATGTAAAGCCTTGAGGTGGGAGTAATGTTAAGACCTGGAAATTTCAAGGAAATTATTTTTTTCTAATTTTTTTTGGGATTTTACAAGAACGCAGTTTCTGACGGTGCCTGATTCTGAGGCCCGGTGTGCCCGGAATCATTTTCCAAAGTTTATCTCGGGTATGTTCAGTGAACGAACAAGAAGGTTTTTCTAACTTTTAAACTGGTCCTCGGAATTGAAATTAGAGGGCACCGATGGAACCGTAGCGCTGGTAATTTCTTAGGAACACCTGTTCCGGAGTTACGTTTTCATGAGAGTAGACGATAAAAATTGTGGATGTTTAATTTATAATTATTCTACAATTTTTATTTTTCATTAAGTGGTTTAAAGGATTTGGGTGGATGTTGGGTAACTACCCAACTTCCCAAGGGAGGTTATGAGGTTGGTGGGGCCCACACGAACCCCACCCCTTCAAATTTCTAAATCCCTCAACTCACCCTTTAATGATGACAACATGGCTTGAATTAATTAAGTGGAATTAATTCAAACTTTTGAAATTCAATTTCTTATCTTGTGTTAATAAAATAAGACTTGGGATTATTTTATTTTTGGTTAGAGTCTTGTCGCGTAGGGAGGATTTGGGAGGCTTGAAGAAAATCTTCATCAACGACGAAGAACGTGAAGAAAGAATCGATCTCCGACGAAGAACGTCATCATGTCTTTCTTCCAAAGAACGACGATGCGCCATCCCTTGTTCTTCATCCCATGTCAAAGGAAGGGAGACGTTGTTCCACCTCGGACAATCTCTGTCTTCGTCTACAAATCCTCTTCTGCGACACCGACCTGCGACGCGACGTCTTTTTATCCGCGACGGAAACCTTGTTCAAGCCACACTCGAGGTAGGGGTTTATTTAATTAGCTTTGTTCGTGAATTCTACTTTGTCGTCCTTTTTGAATTTACGACCAGTTGCTATCATTTAACGAGAGGGGGCCGGACCGCACAAACACGGCCGACCCTCGTCCAATTTGAATATTATTTCTAATATGGTTGGGATGGAATGGCGTGGTGCCGTCACACCACGCGGGATCGTACAGCAAGTAATGCACGACGCTGCTGCGCTGCGCCGTGAAGTTGAACAAGGAAGCGACGACGTCGCGCCACATTGAAGAAAACCGAAGACACTGTGGCCGGAGCGGGGCCACGGCGGAGGGGCGCGGTGCCGTCGCACCGCGCCGGACGAACCAGGCCGTGGCCGGTTCTAGGCCACGGCAGAGAAGGGTGACCGGCGGTTAGTTCCGGGCCGCCGGTGTCAGCGAAGGAGGAAGGACCGGTCGTCGCCGGTCCTTGTTGGCAGAATCGGACAGCCGGTGCGGGCCGGCCGGACAAAAGGGAAAAGGGGGAATTAATTCCCCCGACCGGCCAGCACAAAACGGCCCCCATTTAATCGGGGGACGCGGTTACACCGGGGGAAAGGCGCCCCCCCCCCCCATGCCAAGCGCCTGGCCAGCACGCTGGGTGCGCTGTACCCAGGCCGGGCCGGCCGCCTGGCCGGTCCGCCAGGCCGGGTCGCGCCCTGGCCGAGCCGAGCCACGCCCAGGCCGGGTCGCGCCCTGGCCGGGCTGCGCCGGCTAGGATGGGCCGCGCCCAAGCGGGCCGGACCCAGTTCGGGTCGACCCCGGGGGTATCGGGCTGGGTCGGACCGGGCCCGAACCCCTTAATACTGAATCTTTTCCGGTCGGATGCCATAACTTGTGCTACGGTCTTCTGATCGATCCACCGTCAGTTGCGATGCAATCCTTGGATCGAGACGGTCATTTCGGTATATCGCACTCAAGGTTTTGGAATACATTGGGTTCGGCCGGGTTGGTTCGGATACGAAACCAACCGGGCCCTCGGAGCGAAAATGCTTATATCTTGAGCTCCGGACGTCTGATTGACGTGCTGTCGACTTTGATGGATTCCTATAAGTGAGAAGGATCTTTTGGATTATTCCGCTCAAGGTTTAGATGTCGTTGGAGTGTAGTCAGGTTGGTTCACTCACGAAACCAACCGGGCCCCTGGAACGAAAAAGCCAATAACTCACAGACCGGACGTCTGATTGGCGCACCGTCTGTCTCGTTGAATTCCTCATGATGAGACGGAAATTTTGGCATACTTCGCCAGAGTTTTGGTTTCTGTTGGGTAGTGGCCGGGTTGGATCATACCCGAAATCCAACCGGGCCCTTGGAACGGAAAAAGCTGATATCATTCAGACCGGACGTCCGTTTGACGAACCATCAGCGGCTTTGGTGATCACGTTGAGAAACGGTCTCTATGAGTATACCCTATGAGAGTTCGGGGTACAGTTGAGATACGGCCGGGTTGGTTCTCTCACGAAACCAACTGGGCCCCTGGGACGAAAAGGCTAATAACTCACAGACCGGGCGTCCGATTGACGCGCCATCTGTTGTGTTGAGACCCCTATGACGAGGTAGTCCTTTGAGATACTTCTTTGTGGGAATTTGTGATACCTGGAGTATCGACCGGTAGCCCGTGGAGCGGACCCTCCCGGAGATGAGCATACGGAGTATGGAGACGGTGTATCCGGCTGAGACCTGACGAATGCTTGACCGTCTTGACTTGGAGTGAGTCGACTAGCCCAGTGGACAGAGCGCCAGGTATTTGGTGACTGACCCAAGGTGGACGGAGCGCCCGGTAGTTGGCCGCAGACCCGTGGTACTCGACAGGAGGAGTACCTCTGTAGGATATTAGGGGGAGAGCCTGGTATTTGGCGACAGACCCACAGCGGACGGAGCGCCCGGTAGTTGGCCGCAGACCCACGGTACTCGACAGGAGGAGTACCTCAGCAGTCTTAGGTTACTGATCAGTACCTCGGAGTTGTGATAGGACCACTGTACACTCCAGAGACGGGGCTCTTCAGTAGTTATGGTTTCAATAATGAAAATCATGGTTTGAGCTGAGACTTTTGACCTTTGTGTTTACCACATGATTGAGATGGGTCACTTGATAACTTAGGTATATGTATGGGAATATACCTGGGTAGGGGTTATCCATTGAATTCATGATCTTGGTGTTTTCCTCGTGATTGAGATGGGTTACTTGATAACTTAGGTATATGCATGAGCATATACCTAAGTAGAGGTTATCTATTGAGATCTTCTTTGTGGTTATGCTTGTTGGTTTCAGTGAGACCTTGAGGGTCTCGGGGTCCCTACTGATTATCGTTATACTCACCCCTACACGGGTTATGCCCGCACCTCGTTGTGTTGGTTGCAGACAAAGGGTAGTGCTGACGGAGGCCGAGTGTTCGAGGACTAGATGGTACCCGGAGGTGGACTACACAATGAGTCAGTACCCGGAGGTGGACTATACAACGAGTCAGTATCAAGAGGTGGAATTCATGGTGAGATGACACTCGGAGGAGGTTGACGGGCGAGAGTGTTGTGGAGGCTATCTGTACCTACCCTTCAGGTAGGATCCGTGGTGGACGATCCAGGAGCTTCGCCATCTATACCTACCCTTCAGGTAGGATCCGAGGAGGACGACCCAGGAGCCGCTTCCGTCCTTCCAGCTGTTGTCTTTTTCTATTGTACTTTGTTCAGGTGTAGTTTTACTTTCATTTGGGTTTGTATTCTGGCCCATTTACCTTTCATCACTTCTCTTTGTACTTAGTGTTTTACTTCCGCTTGTACTCTGTGGTGTTTTGTTTACTTTTATAAAGGCAATGCCTTCCCAGTTATCAGGATTTACGCCTTTGGTTCTAGTCTCCAGCCCCTGGCCTATGGAAGGTGGGCTTGGGGTAGTCACGACACGGGCCCTGAGGACAGGTCGTGACAATACATCAATAAAAAATTTATTCAATTAAAAAATATTTTTAATGGTTGAAAGGATCTTTGTGATTATATTTTTATGGAAAAAATATTGAATAATATATTATTTTTTTTAACATGTAATTTGGAACCCAAATTCATTGTGGTCCAAGAAGCTAAATATCTAATGAACGTGATGGTTAGAGAGCTCATCGGTTCTCTCATGACATTTTGGATTTCTATGAAAAGACAAGACAAATAGAGGAAAATTAGGTTAAAGAAATTTCATTTAATGAAATCAACAATGAAACATCTAAAATTGACATTTAAATGTCCCATTTTTCAATTGGGTGAAAATGTACATAATCAAGAAAATATATATGCAATGCTTCAAAAATGAAAATAAATAAATGGAAGTCACTAGATTATAATTAAAAATGAAAAGACATATTAAACTCAATTTTCTATTGAAAAAATGTAAGAAAGCTATAAAAGTTTCAACTTATAGTGATAATAAAGATTAAATTTCAATATATGAACCAATTGATAAAATTGATATATTCATCATGGATGATATAGAGGTATGTAATGAAATTAATTATGTATATTATATTTATTACTATTTTGCTTATTCATTTTATTATTTAAGTTATGAAGCTATTATTTATTTTGTAGATCAACTTCAAGATGGTTTTTTAAGTTCTTTTAAAATTTAAATTCCTTAAAAATAATTTCAGTATAGTTTTTTTTGAAAAAGAACAACTTCTATTTGAAAAAGACTAATTCATTTTAATCGTAAAACAACCAAAGAAATTGATATTTGGAAATGCTATGTTTTGGATCTTAAAAATTATCTTTCTCATCTTACTATAGGTGAGGAAACCTTGAATATAATATTGTGATCTCAACATTTTTGTTAAAATTAATTCCATGATTTGGTTTTCAAACAAAATTTAGTTTTCCTAACAAATCTAAAAACAATACATTGGTAAGAGGATCTTTTATAAATAAATTTATCAATTAATTTCATAAATTTGGTCAAAATTTTATAAATGTATTTTTGAATATTATGGATTGGGTAGACTAAAGAGAATTCATTTCTTATCTCTCATTTATAATGGATAAACATGTTATCAACATGTTTAGAATCCTAATACATTATTAATTAACTTAAGTGGACACATGATATGGGAACCAAAAGCTTTATTCTCATATTATTTTTGGGAAAAGGGAATCATGATAAAAACTAAATAACCTACTTAATATATGGATAGTGGGGGATTGAGGAACATTTTTGGTGATCCTTTATAATACAATCATCTCAAAACATTGACGGAGGAAATGTCATATTTAGAAATGATATTAAAGGTAATATTGAATGTATATGTATGATTGGTTTCTATATCTCTTATATAATTAAAGTTGTTTTCTTTTTATATGTATTGATTCATAATTTAATTATTATTGGTCAATTTTGAGTTATTGAATTTAAAATTAAATTTAAAAATGATATTTCAAAATTTATTATTTTTTAAAGAAAAATTTTATTTACTGTATATCATTTTAAAAAAATTATATAATTGATTTAAAATATATTGAAAGTATAAAAATATAAAAATTTTAAGTGAAAAAGATCATAAATTGGGATTTACAATCAAGTTTTAGGTAATTTTAACATTAACTCTCTTGTCAGACTCAAATTTAACTGAATAGTATGATATTTATAAAAAAATATTTAAATATGACATAGTATATGAAAATTTCCAAGATGAATACAAATTTTTTTTTCAAACCTAAAAATGATGTTTCCTATTAATAATATTTATAACTTGTTCACCTTGACCTTTTTGGACATATTTATGATTCTAGTATTGGAGTTAAATCTTACCCCTTTGTAACTATCAATGACTATATTAGATTCAAATGGGTTTTGTTCTTAACACATAATAGTGAGACTTGTAATGTCGTCATCAAATTTTAAAAGAAAGTGACAAATTAAAATGTCTACAAACAATTACATTATATAATTAACCATGCTGGATAATTTTATGACAATATCATTGATGATTCTTTTCTTATTAGGGTTAACATCAATGGTTCTCCACTATCCGAACACCTCAATAAAATTGTGTTTTTGAAATACAAAATAGGACCCTCTATAAAATTTATAGAACTATTTAAAATTATTTTAAACTCGTTAAATTATTATTTTATGAGTTATCCAACTCCAATTTCTATATCCTTAATACCATTCTAATAAGAATCATCTCAATAAAAACAACCATTGATGTTTAGAAATGAAGAATTATAAAATTTGGCTACCCTAAAATCATTTTTTCATATTCATTATCGAAAATACCAAGGATAATCATGGAATATTTTCACCTAAATTTGATGATGGAATCTTTTTTGGTCAGTCAAACTCATATAATTCCTTATGAGCCTTCAATAACATGACCAGTACCTTAGAAGTGTTTGTTAATATCATATTTGTTGCGAATCATCCAATATCACATCCTCAAATTGATGGTGATGTTGAACAAGCTAGTTTGACCATAAATAAACCTAAATATACTAAATTAATTGAATACATTCAGTAAAACTATTATACTCTTTTACCCAAGGCATGAGTTGAAACCATGGACCTTCCCATTGAGAATTTTTTCAATGAATGATAATATGAAACTCATACAAGAAGTTCAATCCTAAATGAGGATGAACGTCAATATTTTATATCTCACTATAAACCGTAATCCATTAATGAGGATATTAATTATAATAATTATATAACTTTCATAAAAGAGTATTTTAAGAAATTTCAAAAGAATACTATTTATAAAGTCATAGAATTACTAGATAGTCATCCAATTATTTATGGGTTTTTTGAAACAATCTTGACGATCAAGGAATTATCACCCATAACAAGGCAAAAATTACTATTAAAGGATATAATAAAGAATATGGATTGATTATTTAGAATAATTTTGTAAAAAAAATTCAGTATAATCCATAAAAATTTTAATGTCATTCCCCAATAATTAAAATTATAAATTTTTCCAAAGGTATGTCAAAAGTACTTTTTAAAATGGTTTTATTTATGTTTTTTTGTGGTTCAACCTCCTAGTATTGAAAATATTAAATTACTAAATAATATTTTCATTTTTACAATATAACATTATGATTTAAAATAATCACATCAGTCTTGGTATAAAAGGTTAACAAAATTGGATTCATTAAATTATTTTAAAATATGAAATGTAGATTCCACTCTTTCTAGAAGGGTTTTTCGAATTATTTATCAATTATTAAAATATCGTTTAATGATTTTATATTTATATAAAATATAAAATATTTTTGTAATTGTTTTCCTATTAAATGTGTTAAGTGTTTTAAAAGTGTTTTTTAATAGAAATGAAATTATTCCATGGTTTTCAGATTTCCCAAAATTCTGAGGGAAGCTTTTTAAACCGATATAAATACACTAATGTACTTATAAATAAGTTTAGCACAGAACATTCTATAAAAGTAAAATTTATATTCATATAACATAACCATGCATCATGTATAGTGTATTCCGTTATGATTATATTCAATAAAATCAGAAGGAATGACATTTAAAATCAATCAAAAATACATTTCCATTATTTGAAAGGAGCTTAAAATCATGGATTATTATATCCTAATGAAAATTATTTTGGACATTCTAGTTTTTTTTATATTAATTTTGAAGGATTATATAAAGATTTAAATTTTAATATTGAAACTTTCCATCTACTAGAAAAATCCCATATCTTAACGAGTGGTAAGTAAAAAAATTATGTTTCTATTTCTGTAGAAGAAGCGAAACACATAATCGTTAAGCGTTTTTGTACTCAAATCATATTTAATAAACATACAATCTTATATTTTAGTCTCACATATTATCTTATACATATAAATTGTGAAAATAATAATCTGATTAGTATATCTAAAAAACTCTTTAACAATATCACACGAAGCACCTTGATATGTGACACCATTTTCTCCAATATCACCTTCAAAATAGTGATATCATTTTTGAAATTTTTTACACTGACCACAAACATACTAACATATTCAAAAAAACATCTTCCACTTGATTACATTGACATTATTAAACAATATTTGGGTATTACTATCTTGTGATACTAATCTCTTTAACTACGAGATCTCAATAATTTTCTCATTTTAAAATTTTTTTAAACATATTTTATTTCTAAAAAAATTATTAAACATTTCATGATTTTAGAAAAGCTAAGTGAGTGTAATACCCTAAGAAAAAAATCTATTATAGATAAAGAAGTGTCTGAGGTTTTGACATAGATACACATATAGTTTATCATGTAAAAATGGAATGGTTAGATTATGAATATAAACTTCATACAAAGAAAGAATAACTATGGTATCATTACAACATATCAACAGGGGAAAGTAAGTAACATTAATTGTTGTCATTATTGATAAATAAAAGTACCATCAATATATCATTAAAAAAATTATTGTGATAAATACCCTTTCCACTTTGAAAATCACATTAAATAAAATAAAATATTATTGAATATTTGGGAAAATAATTTATTTCTAAAAAAACACAGAAATATGTAAATGATGCTTAAAATCATTTTTTTCATGATGGTGTTAAATTTCCTTTATTCCATAATCACTAAAATAGTAATTTTATGAACTCTATCAATAAAAATTACCCTCTTCATAAAAAGCCAAAAAGATTAAAATTAAAACATTTTGAAAAAATAAAAACATGGAAGAAAATGGAATTAAAAAATAATTCATTAATATTAAAAAACATTCTTAAAAACAATTTTAAATACAAAGATATGATAGAAAATAATGTCCAGTATAAAGAAGATAAATTAAACTCCATTTTCCTAAATACATTATCTAAACCATTGTGAGTACCAAATAGAAGAAAATGGTACTAAATCTTGAAAATTCCAGAAATAAATAGAGGATAAGATAAAATTAATGGGATTATCATATAAGGATTGTATAATTTCATTAGTGAATATTCATGTATAAATAATCCATATTAACATGAGATTCAAACATTAACCCCTTTAAAATTGGGAAACATTTTAATTATTAGTCCCATAAATGAATAACATTAAATTAATCCTTAATTATAATAAAAATAAGTATATTTGTGATATATTACATAAAATTTGAAGTATATAAATCTCATAAAATAATATTGGTTCATAACATTAACGTATGTCCCAAAGAAATAGATTTTGAGACAAATAACACTTTCTGAAACATATCATTGAATTAACAATTAATCAATGAAGATATTATGTTTAAAAATTTTAAATACACAAAAAACAATATCTAATAAAATATAAATAAAAAAATTTCATTTCACACATAATTTTTATGAAATATAATCATTGAATAAGTGATATAATCCAAAAACAATTGAATTGAGAAACCCTATACAACTGTAGTAACTTCCGAATCAAACCCTATGGTTGAAGAAACATTAATTTAAACATAAAGTACCATTATTTAGGAATTACTCATGATATGACATGAATAATCATATTATATACAAAATTTAAAATAAATTAGTTGTATAAGATTAAAACATGCCTCAATGAATGAAAATTTAGATGAAATGCCTTACCATGAGTCCGAACATACTATGTCTGTCCTTTATCACATCTATAATACACGTATATAAATTATTTTATATATTAATAACCATTGAAATTTTTAATCCCTTATCTATAAACGAATTATTTCATTTAATTTAAGTAAAATTAATTAGTTAATCACTTATGTTTATATCATGTTTTTTGAGGATGTTTGAATCCTAACATCAAAATTACTTCAGTATGTTTGCCATGGTTGAAAATAAATTTTTTAAATCATATATAAAATAATAATAATTAATAAATTATATTTTATTTACATTAATTATAGATTTTAAACCAACCATGAATGATGGCTATAAAAATGAATTTTGTTATAATCAAGGAGATTATAGGTCACAGGTACACATGATTAACGTCTTCAATTTTCAACGAACGCATGAGAAAGAAGGTATGAAAAATTTTCTATTTATATAATGATAATTATATCAAAAATATAATATTAACACTTTAAATAAATTTATATATATCATTCATGATATGTGGTGATGAAAAAATTCATATCACTGCCCGGAGGTTGTATGTACACATACTTATGAATGACATTATCATTTTTTGATGGATCGAATGGTAAGAAAATATATGATATATATATATATTTGTTTCTATGGGGTACAATTACATAAAACACACACACACACGCACCGCACACACACATGCCTGAAAGGCATGCCATAGCCCCCTTTGGGGAAAACCAACCCAAACACCCACTTTATTACATTATATATATTTGGCCCAAAGGCCTAGTGGACATGTATCTCATTACATGGCCTATAACCCCAAAATATTAACACCACGACACATTATATGAATAGTAATTGTACAGTACCCCATCTTCTACAGTACCTACTATAGTATCACCACCATTATAGTACACTCTAAAATACATGTCGCTACTACAGTGACCGCCACTACTACAGAAATAGTCTCTTCCACTAATACAGTTTAATTGTTTTTATAGTTCCTCCACCACTATAGAAGCTCTATAGTTTCATTATTTCTATAGTTTATCTGCTTTTATAGTACCACTAATGTTCTGTTATAGTACCATGCACCCAATGGGTTTGAAACCCCCCCCCCCATTTTTCATGTAGGATTATGAGGTGCTCAACACTAATCCAAACACCAAATATAGTAAATGATATAATATCATTATATAATTATAATTATATAATTAATATCATATATAAAAATTTATTCTGTAATTATAACTATCCATGATTGGTGGTGATGGAGAAGTAATTACATCTGTTCGGAAGGCAGTGGTATGTCGTACACATGAACAATGGTTTTCTTTCCAATTTAAGGTGATAAGGAGGTGTATTAACGTTAGATAATTAACATAATATCATATAAATATATTTTATACACTTATGATAATATAAAATAATGTTTAGAAGATTTTTAGAAGAGGTAGTATAAGAAATTAGTTGAATATTTTGGTTAAAAGTAATACCACTTCTTCAGAAAACCTTTTTTAATTTATGCCTTAAGAACTATAAGGTTTCTATTATTCCAAAAAAATACCTCTAGGAAATGGAAATAAATTATTATAGATTTTATAAACTACAATATTAAAAAGGTGTGATTAGGAGATGACATGATGTTTCATTTTATATGTGAGTGGAGGGGCACTCTTGGGATGACTTAATGTATTAAATTAATATAAATTAGTTTTCCTATTAAATTGGAACCAAATTAATATATGTTTAATATAATTTGAGTATGAACCTTAATAATCTCATAAAATAAAATTTGGACATGTTTTGGTGATTTTTTAACCCTTATCTCTTTGTTTTTACCCCCTCTTAACCCTTTTTTATGATTACCATGATATTAATATTTTTTTCTCATTAGGGGTCATGAAAGTTACCATAAAAGGAAAATATACCAATAAATGTATCATGGTTAATATTTTAAACCATATCCCATTAAATTGTACTATAATATAATTTTTATGAATTTTAAATCATTTAATAAAATATTTTATATATTAAAATATCAATAATGTCATTTTTTAGAAAAAATAAATTATTTTAACATTAAATTCATCAAGAAAACAATTAGATTCAATAAAATTCTTTTAAAATATACATATAATGTTATATATATCAATATAATTTTTGGGAGTCTTTAATGAAACCAAAAAAAATACTTTTAGAGTATTTAAAATATTTTCTTGGTTTTTTTAATACTTGTACAAGCCCTAGGTTGGCCATGCGTAAGAATTTTGGGAAATTATTTCAGTAATAAAAATTTATAATAAATTACCATGTTGAAAATATTTACGTTATGATCAAAATAAAATTTAATATTCATTAAAAAACTTATTTTTATCCATTTTTTTATATAAATAAAATTTAAAAGAAAGAAAGTGTCATTTTTTTATTTACCAAAAATAATGTTTGTCATTTTCAAATAAAAAAGGCCCAAAGTATTAAAATCATTGAATCTAATACGATTATGGTCAAGTACCACTCTTAAAATATGATAAATTCATGTTTTATTGTTAATTTTCATCATTATCATATTATTTTCTATTTTAATAACCTAATTTACCCTTACTAGGGTAACAAATATTTTCTTTGATTACTATTCATAATATCCAAAATGAAAAGTGGAATATTTACAAATTTTACCCACATGATTCAAAATATTGAATAAATTTTTAAATAATACATTTAATAAGTGGAAAAAATTAATTTTAATATATGTGTGTAAAATGAAAAGAAAATAGTTTTTAGTTAAAAGTGTTTTTAGCCCAAAAATGAAAAACAACAAAATCAAGTATAAATTTGATTGAAATGTAATTATTTTTAATATATATATAAATAAATAATTATTATATTAAATTAATATAAAACTAAAATAATAATGAGGATTTTCATTTTAAATAAGTTACAGTTTTACAAAAATCGGCATATTTTACAATTCACTAAAAAATCAATCTTTTCATAAAAATGCAAAACTTTTATCATAAGGTAATTTTTTATATGATTATTTCAATAAAATTATACATTTCAAAAAATTATTATTCTAAAAGTAATATAAATTATTTATTATATTTTCTCACAAAAGTAAATAAAAATATTTTTTAAAAAAATGTATTTTTTGAAGCATGCCATGACATTACTAGAAATTGAAAGATGATTTCAAAATAATTACTAAAAAATATTGTATTCATTAGGAATTTTTTATATTTATCATTATTTAGTTTATATTATTCATATCTATCAATTCAATGGTTAGGTTATTTAAATAATATTAAAATAAGAATATTTTAGCATTTGTTTAAGCTTGTTGTTACATGTTTTCTATGGTATCAAAAATGGTGGTCATTTAAACTCCCATTTCGTTAAATCCTATCCTTAAATAAATTTTAAACTGGAAATTTTAAATTGATCATTTTAATCATGGTTTTTATATTTTAAAATTTAGTTTTTTAAAACCCACATCATAAAAGTGGTTAAAAAGCAACCTATTTGAAAGAGGGAAAGGGAAATAAAAAGTCCATATAGAATAACAGAAAACTAGGATTCCTAATATGGGAACAAATATAGGAAAAGAAAATGTAAAACTGATAGAAAGTGATAGATAAGGTGTTCAGGATAAAATTAATGACCAAAAAACCATAAATCAGTGAGGTGTAAAAAAGGACTATTGATTCATCATAAATGATGTTACTAGGATAGTTTTTCTAGATCCTTTTCCAATAGTATAGGAATAACTTTAACATATAGACTAATAACATAATTAAATACGCTTATATAAGTAAAATTTCATTATTTAATAATTTTACAATACAATATCATCCTTTTTTCTAAATGATGAGTATTAAATGTGATTTTTTCATACCAGAAGAACAGAAATATAATTTTAAAGGATAATACAATCCAATAATGTTTAACAAAATATTCATACTATATTAAGATAAAAACCAAAACTGAAATGGCTAGCAAAGGGTATCTTAATAACCAAAATGAATAATAATTCATATAGATAAATAATACATTAATCTTCAACATTCAATAATAAAACCAATGATTCAACAAGCATCATTCCGTAAAAAAATAACCCTATATACAAAATAACATCAACCACATCAACATTAAATAATGTTTTACCCTCAAATTTTTTCTTATACCATTAATCCTACATCACCAATAATGTAATATAATTATTCCTAAATAATCCATCATGTTAAAACTGAGGATTATATATACCCCATCCAAATAGAAATTCACTCAAAATATCATTAAACACCATAAAATCTCAACACTAAGAACCTCAAAAGGGGTGTTTACACCTTTGAACATTTTATCCAATGAAAACTTATAAACTCATAATGTTATCCCAAACTATACAGTTATACTCACATGAAAAAAAACTAATCTCCAAATTTATCTAAAACTTTCTTTGATACAAATTATAATTACCTCAAACCCACATTCATAGATCTAGATCTAAAAAAAATTATCATTACATTTCTGGATTTTAAATCATTAAATGTGGGATAATTTTAACAATTTAAATCAAATAACATAAAACAAAATTATTGGATAACTTCCTAGAAAATGACCAATAATTTTTAGAGTTATATAGAATTAGGAAAAACTTTTAACTAACATCAGGGATACATAAAAATATGGTTCATAAAAATATACATCATCTCACACTATGTACTTCACATCTAGTAACTGTATTAGACACAAAATACAAAAAATAATTTTTAAATATATAGTGAAATGGATAACATAATAAGGGTGAGATCAAACACTCCATAAGGCTAAACATAAGTATTAAAAATTGATTTCCATCAGTGAGCATATGATCATTATAAGTTTATAATGACATAATCAAATTTTATGAGTAAAACATAAGAGATTTCATATCAATCAAAAAAGTATCATAAATCATGAAACGTGGTATACATATTCAACATAAGAAAATATTTATATAAGTCAAAAATCATGATCCATGTGAAAATAATCCTCGATAAAAGGATCCATTAGAAGCTTATATTAATAAAAAAATAAAAATTGTTGGTATTTTGGAAAAACAAAAAATAATCATAGAATCACCAAACTGAATAATTTTTATATATCATAGAATTAACCTATAAATAGTATAAATATTTGTCTCTAAATAGTAACATAGAATCAGTTTCCTATATTTTATCTTTAACATCTTTCCTATTTACTCTATCTCATTACCTAATGAATTAGAGGGATATGACAAACCCATCCATGCTTGGTTTATATCTGAATTAACCGTCCTTTTATTATAATTTATCCCCCCACAAATCATCTATACACATTTAAAATCACTAAATAATTTCGGAAAAAATGATAAGCTTTAACTTTTCTATATAACAATAACCATTTTTCTTTCATAAAATGATTTATCCATTTAAAATAAACAGTTCCAAGGAAAATAACACTAATTAAATCATAATAAATCTATAAAAAAATAAGTATGGTCGTAGTATAACATATCCCGAGTGGAGCATAAATTTTGTAGGGGTTGTTTTCATTGATGAAAAAAATACAATTAAAATATCATAAAAATATTCCTGTCAAAAATACCCTTTTCATTTTGAAAATAAATTTTAAAAAATAAATACTTCCTCAATATTAAGAAAAAAAATTCCTTGAAAATATTCATGTAATTTTGTAAAGGAAGTTTAAATTCATTTATTATTCATGATGGTGGGAAACCTCATTTATGATGAAATCATTAAAATTTTGATTATGTTCACTCCTTTGGTAAAATGTACATTATTCATTAACAAATAAGAATATTTTTTGTAGAACATTTTAAAAAAATTTAAACATGGGTAAAAATGACTTCAAAAAATCATTTAATAATATTTAAAATCATTTTTTAAAACCTTTAGTAATTATTGATATGGAATAAAAATATTTCCCATCAAAAAGAATAGAAATAGGGTTATATATTTTCAAAAAAACATTTTAAGAACCATTTTGAATATAAAATAGAGGAAAATGGTATTATAACTTAACATTTATATAAAAAATATGATAATAAAAGGAAAATACTTTATCATCTAAGTATCATATAATTTCTTCAATTTAATTTCAAGCATAAGCTATCTTTATTAAAATGGGATTGAATCATAAACCCCTTACCGACATGATATGTTATGAATTATAATACCCATGAATGAATATCTTAAAATGAATTAGTAGATATCATGAACAAAATTAATTAATGACATTATATGTAAAAATTTTAGAATCTACACCACATAAAAGAAGATCAGTGCATAAAAAAACATATGTCTATAAGAAAACAAGTTTGAAATTAATAACACTTACAAAGATCAAACCATTGAATTTATAATTAATCAATGGAGGTATCATGAGTAAAATATATATATATATATATATAATTAAAACAAAACCTAAATAAAAAAAGAATATTTGACACATAACCTTTACATAATACAATAAATGGACAAGTCATATAGCCTAAGGAAATAAATTTGATTTATGAAATCTCTTACTACTTTAGTAACTTCTTAATCAGACCCCTTGGATGAAGTAACATGAATTATAACATAAATTGTCAAGAAGTATTAAGTATTATTTATATATCTTTAAAAAAAATTCAATATATATTATATATAAAAATATGTTGTGTAACAATAAAACATGCCTCAATAAAGGGAAATTGAGAAGAAATCTATTACATTAAGTATAGAATTTTATATGTATGTCCTTTATCAAATGTATAATAAAAATATATAAATTATTTTATTACATAAGAAACATTTCCTAGATTAAATCATTATCCTTTAACAATTTATTTCATTTATTTTAATGAAATATTTAATTACTTAATCAGTTTGGTCATCATCTGGTATTTTGAGGATGTTTTGGTCATAACTTCAAAATGACTTTGGTATGTTGACCATTGTATAAGGGATCATTTTTCCATAATATATCTCATAAAAACGATTATATTATTATTATTTTAATACATTAATTATAATTAGAAAACTATCCATGATTTATTTTAATGAAAAATGAATTGTGTTACAATCATAGGGACAGTAGGTCGTACATGTGATTGATTAACATTTTCATTTTTCAAAAAAATGAGGGAAATAATGTAAGAATCATTTTATATTTATTGAATTGTTAATATATCATAGATATCATATTATCCTTTTAAATACACTTATATATATCACCAATGTGATCTAGTGATAAAAAATGAATCTTATAACATTATAGAGGTGGTAATCCACACGTACGCATGAACGATGTTATCCTTTTTCAATAGATGTAAGTATAATAAAATAAATTATACATCATATTTCTAGAATGAAAATTATTTTCTTAATATCATATATATAATTTTAAATCATAATTATAAATATTTTTGAGATGTGGTAATGGAGGACGAATTGGACTGGTTTGTGAGGTAATAGTCCTCCGTACACACAAAATATTGTTTCGTTTCCCATTTAATGGAATAATATGAAGTAATAAGGTTAATAAAATAAAATAATAACATCTATTTATATGTTATATAATTAGTTAGTTATATAAAATGGTTATAAGAGTTTTGAAGGAGGTAAAAATGTAATAAAACTAAAACACATAGTGGAAAGTTAAGACTCTTTTTCAAACAATCTTCTTTTCTATATATCTTAAACTCTGTAAGGTTGGTATTATACCTAAAATAATTTATCTTGGATATAAACAGGAATTTTGGGATGGAATTTTTGTAGGTATTGTTTGAACTATAGTTCTCGAATGGGGTAATGAATAGATGAGAGGAGGCCCCTTTTTTAAGTTATGTGTGGGGAACTTAGTGATTTACATAAATTATTAAATTAAAATAAATTAACTTTAATAGAAAATTTGGAAAATTGATATATTTCTAAATATAGGGTGATTATGAGTTTATATATTCTTATAAAATAAAATTTAGAATAGTTTAGGTGGTTTATTCACCGTTTTCTTTTTGTTTTTACCCTTGTCAGCCCTTTATTATAATTACTGCAATATCAAAGTTCTTTACATTTTAGGGGTTATGAAAATTACTATAAAATGAAAATAAACATATAAATAGACCATGTTTTATATGTTTAAACATATCCCATTCGCCTGCATAAATATAGGTATTTATAAATTATAAATCATTTAGTAAAATTCTATTTATTATATAAGTTCATTCATGTCAGTTTTTAAACTATTCATTTAATTTGAATTTAAAGTCATGATGATAAAATTTTCATTAAAATATATTCTATTAATACATACCAAAAATATTTTATGCATTTATATAAATTGTGGGACACTATAACTATCACAATGAAAATTACTTTTATAATTTTTAAATTCATTTGGTATATTTTTCTACTACTTATATAAGAACTTTAATGACATTACATAAGAATTTAAGGTAATTATTTCATCATAAAAATTTAAAAATAAATTTCCATTATAAAAAAATTCAGTATTGTAAAATTAACCTTTAGTATTAATTCATAACTTATTTTTATTTCTATGTGAACATATATGTGAAATTTAAAAGCCGGAGATTAACATTTTATACCTTTCCTTTCCTAAAATAATATATAAGTCATTTTCAAATAAAAATGGATCCAAATTGAAATAAAAGATAATAATGGAGGGTTATGTTCATACGACACTCATATAATAGATTATAGTAATGTTTTAGGCTTATTTTTTGTCTTTATTATATTTTTTGTAAACTTAATTACTCAATTTACCATTATTGAGGTGACAAATATTTACTACCATTACACATCATAATGATAAAAGGTGAAAATTTACCAAATTTTAACATAATTTTTTAAAATATTTAAACCATTTTTCAATATTTAATGTATATATATGTGAAAAAAATATATTTTAATAGAAATGTGTAAAACACAATGAAAAATAGTTTTTTAGAAAAATGAATTTTTGAGCCCATAAATGAACTTATACCGAAATAAAGTATAAATCCAATTAATATATAATTGACATCCAAATAATTTTTTCATTTTCATTAAACCACTTTCAGGGGAAAAGTGGTAACCCTCAAAATATCCAATCCACATTCCAGTGGGTAAACTGATCACAGGTTCAAAAATCAAAACCCAAAACACACATTTCTGCGGTAAAGTGGCCACAACTTCAAAATTCAAAAACCTAATAACAAAAAAACAAAACAGAAAGTAGCCTAAAACTCATGTTAACATTACCCCACAAATCACACAATCTACCCTTGTAATCCTGCATCAAATGAATTCACGACAAGACCATTGCACCATTTACTGGTTCGCCATTATCACATACTATCATCACCAACATGTCGTCGTCGTACACCATCGACGCCAGCAATAAAATCGATCTAACAGGGTAAAAAATCTCACTGAGATCACCTGAACCAACCAGTATCATCCAAAAGCTGCAAGGAGAAATGCCACCAAGAACCAAAAGGGGAGAAGCCAATAGAAGACGCGCCTCCTGAAAACCAAAGGACGCTCAAACCACACATCCCAAAACATCCATGGAGACCTCTACACCAGACCGATTGGGAAGGGAGCGTTGGACTATGATGTTAGGGAAGAGTTGGAGGACAAATCCCTCAACAGAGTACAATGCCTGCACATGAACATCATCCCTTTCTTCGGATTCCCCTACTACCAACAAACTAGAATACAAAAAACCAAAGAAACACTACCTCCCCGTAGAAGAATCTCAGCATCACATCGAGCAACTCCAATCAAAATTCCTCACATATAGAATGAAACCTTAAGAGACGATCAAAAAAACAAAAGCATCGTCCAGAAGAAAACCCACAAAAAAGAGAACCGAACAGGGGTGAGAAAAGAAGAAAATGATGCCAGTGAAAAGCAAGACCTGATACCGCCACAGCCCCTGTAAGAAGGGGAAGGAGAGAACGATACAAGAAGAAGAAAATGGGGACAAAGCAAAGAAAAGGGTGAAAATATGAGAACAAAATAGAAATGTGGGGGAAGAGGAAAACAAGATGGGGAAGAGAGGGAAAGGCCGTTGAAGTGAGTTGTGGTATCGCCGCCGAACATGGGACTTGGAAACCCTAACTTGGAGGGGTGAATTCGATATACCGAGAGCGCTGGGAGTGTCGGGCGAATGCGGGGCCATCTGAATTTTTCTAATTAAATATATAATATATCACAAAATGAAACAAATATTAATTTATTATCAATGTATAATTATTATTGGACTATTCAATTTAATTAAATGATATTTTTACATAAATCAGTATATTTCAATATTCACGAAAAAATAAATCTTTTCATAAAAATCGCTAAATTACATCCTAAGGTAATTTTGATATTATAATTTTTAAAATTATATCAATTTCATAAAATAATATTTCATAAAGATAATAAAATTATTTTAACGTTTTTCTCAAAAAATTAATTAAAATCCATTTTTGAAGAAAACAAATTTTTGGAACATAAAATGACTTTACATAAGAGAGTAATTTTTTACTAGGTTTTAATCAAAAAATGTGTATTTATTAAGACCATTATATATATATCATTATTTTATTATTCCTATTAATATCATACAATTCAATTTCATGGTTATATATATCATATTTAGATAACAATGTTTCATGGTTTTTTTATGCTCAATGTTGCATGTTGTATACGATATCAAACATAGTGTTCTTTTAAAATATTAATGTGTTATAATAGAGAAATATATATATATATAGTGAATATATTTTATATTTTTATAATTATTAACATTCTATAATTGATAGAACCATGAGAAAATTAAAAGGATTAGAATATCTGAACTAAAATATTCATGAAAATGAAACAATTAATACAGAGAAATGATGATTTGTTAGACAATTATTGATAAATGGGTGTTAGAATGTTATAAGTGGATCATATATGACATTATAAGTATTAAAATGGTTATATTTTATAAATAAAATTATTTTAAATTTGTTATATTTTTTGTTAATGAACTTAGGGAGCAAGTCAAACATGAGGTAACGGTTTCTCGTCTCAATTTTGTTTCTGTGACACATATTTCATGTTCACCACTTGTTTATTTCAACTGGATTATATGCTACCCATTAGATATATTAGGTCATGAATTGGTTTATATTCATGATAAATAATTTTTCATTTGAATCTATTTCTTTCATAATGTTTATGATTAAAAATTTAACAAACCAATATCGTTTTTACATTACAATGTCATTTTACTGGCATTAATTATACTTAAATTTCCAATGATGAAATTATATGATATTTGTATCCCAAATATTAGGCATTTTTTCCTTTATTTTTCTTATATTAAATTTTGTCTTTAATGTTTATCTCTTTAAGAACATAGGAAAATAATATAATGTTTTTAAGGAAAGGTGACTTTGTTTTACTATTCTATAAAGATTCATTTTCTTCCTGATCCATATTTTATTTAAAATAAATTCCAATTTTTATATATACTCCAATGATTTTAAAAAAAATACACTTGTCTCAATTTCTATAAAAAAATTCATATAAAAATTATATTCATTTTCTCAATGCGTTAATTTTGACTTTTTACCAAAAATGTGAAAAAATTATTTATTTTAACTTACACAACATGAATGAAATTTCCCACTATCATGACTAATCGATTATTTGAATACTAATTTTTAATTTTATATAACTATTTTTAATTTTACTATATTAAATAATAGTTTCAACATTTTATTTTTTTATAAACATATTTTAAAATAAAATGATTATTTTTTTCAAGAAATATTCAAATAATCTTTTAAAAAGATTTTCATTTATGATAACATCCTTTGATGTTTCGTTTGATTTACTTGGTATATAATCTTATAATATCGTCTGATTTCTTTCTCTATATGGATTATAATGATGATGAAAAAATTGTGATTATGTGAAACCCTTTTCATTCCCATAGTTTAATTAATTATTGATAAAACAATTATGAACCCACTTTCTTTTTAGTGGGTTTTAATCTAATAAAATGACGAAGTGTTTATGAATCTCATTTCATTTCAAATGGTTTCTATAAAATGATATGATAAATTCTTTTTTATCTTTTGGAACAAATATTTATGTTTTTCATTATTTTATGGGTGGGACCTGAATTATATATCCCTCTATTTCATTGGGTAATGATTAATATCTCATGAGATAATAAGGGATTGAAAAAAGAGTGTACTTATTTCAGTAAAGGAATCTATCCAACTTGATAGTCCTTGGAGTGAACCGTGACTAAGAGAATGATTCAATGGGGAGTGCGCCCAATTTACTATGATATCCTTGGTGGTGATCCTTGATTGAAAAATTTATTTTTCTATGCTTATGTGTATACCACAATCTTATGTCATATGCTTATGATATGTTCTCAAGGCCACATAATTGATCATTGATGATTCTATACTCTTATATCCTATGTATTATTATTAATTAAACATTATTTGATGATTCATTATTAAATCTATGTGATATATTTTTTATTATTATTATAAGTTATGATATTTTTATCATACCCATATTCGTATCTTATTCATGCATATGATTACAAATTGCTGTTGGAAAAAAATCCTACATGGTAATATTGCAGTGTTTCTGGGTTGACCGTGTTTGTTTTCAAAGCAAGTAGACATGTATAGTTTTCTATTTCAAGCATGGTTATTGACTAGGTATATTGAACAATATCCATGTAAAATTAGCATATGTCTTGGATGCATTAAAAAAATTGTCTATATAATGTGGCATCATTTCCAAGTGTTTAAAAAAAATTTGGTGTCCATATTTTATAGTATGGATCAAATCATCATGAAATTTGTATTTTTATGAAGGGATCATAAAAATACAAACCATTCATGAGTTTTATGAAGATATGAGTTTTTTATGGTAAGGATATTTGTAATTTAATTTGATGTCACGAAGGCTAGATTTCATGAATGTTTGGAGAATCATGATTGCATGAAGGGTTGACTGTAATCTCTATTACTATGATAAGTGTATTATCGTGAATTCACAAAGGGTTTATGGTGATTCAATGTGACTATGAGAATCCTCTCTAATGATAAAAGTTTTCTACAGGTTTGCAAAAATTGGGATAATCTCACATTATATTGGATTCCTTCACAGAAACGTGATGATGTGGATCGAAGCTTCAAGAATTGGAGGCAACACCAAAAAATAACAATCTACCCCCTTAGAAAAGTAGAAGAATACATAATGAATATTCTAAGGCTTTGAGTTCGAAAATTTGATTTATAAATGTTTTTCTTATAAAATATTTTTCGATGAAAGGAAAGTCATTAAGGCTATGAAATATGACCAAAATTTTAGCCACTATGATTCTATCGATGTTTTCCAAGGATATAAAAATTAAATCAAAGTTTTTTATCTTTGTGAGGTATAAGCGATACATGTGAAAGTTTATAAGCTTTAATAGAAAATTCTTCTTCATAATGGCTGGTTGAGCATCACAAAAGAGGTGAACTTAATGACATTTGTGGGGTTTGCGAAGGTAGCTAATACTTGTGAAGAATTTTAAATCTTCATGAAGGTAGTTTGTGATGTAGAAAGACACTGAGAAACATAAAAGAGTTCAAAATGGATTTCTAAGTTAAATTGTGGTAAGGTTATATTCATCAAGTTGATGAATGTGGGACTTCAACATAGAAAATACATACCATTTAGGATGAATTCATTATTTATAATGATTTGACCTACATGTCCACAAACAGTGTTTTAATTCAATCAAGTGTAGTGATCGAGGGAAGAGGAAGAAGATGATCCTATCCACCGGTAGTGATCCATCAAAGGAAACATTGATGGAGTGACCCTAGGTAAGTAGTTAACTATCCCTAAACATTATAAAGGTTGTGATCCTTAGTAAAACATTATATATCCTGCAACTTTAATAGGTAGTGAGCCTTCGAAAATTTGGTACATCGGCACATTATGATATTATGCTCATTAGACAAAGACTTGTGGGGGTGAACCATGTAAAATCATTGTGGTTTTTTTATGATTTCATTTTTTCCATATATTTCTATATGAAATAGAGGGAATAATTTTTTGTTTAATGATGAAACAAGATTTTAAGGGGAAGTTGTTTTAATATTTTATACCCTGATTCACCCCACCCCATCTGTGTATTTAACCAAGATGGGTTAATAATTGGTATCCAATAGAAATGTTGATATTAGAATTTTTCTCTCAAGGGTTTCAATGTAGGTTTTAAATCTTAAATTTATTTGAATCTATGATGGAAGAAAGTATCAATTATTGATGAATTAAATTCAAAACCACTTCCGATCATTAGGAATGGATGTTTTTATTGTAGTAATGGATGGTATTTTGGACATTGTGGATGTTTTTGATTTATCTAATGTTGGAAGAAGTGAATTGGATGAAGACTCCAAATGAATCATAAATTTAATTGGATCCCCATTCAATGGAATTTATTAGAAGGTTATGTCATGTAATTCATCGTATCCTATTTGAGAAAATATTCAAAATATTTAGTAGGTGACTAAAACATTATTTAAAAAACATTATATGTCCTATGGACCATGTTTGAGGATCACATAATGCAATCTAATGGGTCTCTTTATGTATTATTTGATAAAGATATTATTTTTGTGGAAAACATTCATGGTCCCAAGGAAATTAATAATGATTTAAATATTTTTATGAGTGTATTGAGAAGAATTTTACCTCTGTTCAATCTGAATGGGTTTTTATTATAAGATAAATATACAAAGGATCTAACATTGGATAGATTTCATAGGAAAGTTGCATATGATATGAGAAATAATGATAATTAGTCTTTTGAAAAAGAGACATCCAAAAAGGATGAATTCAATGGCTTGTAGAACCTCACTATTAAATATGGAAAGGAAGAAGAAGAGATTTATGATGTAATTCCATTTATTTCATCAAATTTAACATGTGGAAAATTAAAGTTCCAAGGGAAACTTCAAATTTAATTCCATTAATGTGGAATGGTTGGAAATATTGCAATAATTCTCCAAAAGAGGTTTCATAATGGTGATAAGGATGAAGTAGAAATTCCTATATTTAAGTCTTCAGACGATTTGAAATGTAATAAAAATTTCAATATAAATTTCATTAAAAATAATAATACACTATCAAAAAAAATGATAATTAATAACAATCTGAGGTTCAAGAGATTCCAAACTAAAAATATTAAGGAGAAAATTCTATGGTGGTAGTTTTAGGTAGCTCCCAAAGAAGGTAATAATGAAATAGTGGTGAAGTATAAGTCAATCGAATAGTTAATATGAATGCTTAATTAAAAGTCTATCTCGGGAAGATAGTTTTTTGGAGATCCAAAATGAAGAAATAATATAGAGTTTTTCATGATTCCAAAAATAGATATGCAACATAATGAAGAAGAGAAGTCGTAGGTTATGGAAGAAATTGAAAATAGTTTGTCTTCAATGCATGAGAACATAGAAATAGATAGTGATTCAAAGCTCAAAATCAAATAATAGAAAAGAGAAATTGATATTTTGAATAACACCCAAAAAGATCAAATCAAATCTATCAAATAACATGAAGAAAAGGTTGTTAGTATATGAAGGAAAGTGAAAGATCTGGAAATACATTTGACTGTAAAAAAGTAGATCACAATGGTAGTAGAAAATGTAAAAATTGATTTCAATGTTCTGCTAAAATAAAAAAAGAAATGTTAGGAGAAAAAAATGATAGATATAAACGATACAAACGATATAGGGAATGATCAAAAATAGAAATCAGTCCTGGTTTAAGTTATACCAAAAGTACACTATATGAGATTGAAAATTTAATTGGGTATTAATCAGAATAAGAATATTCAAAGAACCTAGTGGAAACACAATAGTGTAGTACTAACAAACAAGAATTCACCCCGTATTAGATGTAATTATTGTAGAAATACCGGTTAGTCACAAAATTTCTCTTCTATAGCCATGAGGGATCAAAGGCAATAAAACCAATATAGGTAACCAAATAGGGATCAATATTCCATGATATCATTTTATGTTCATTGTTTTAGGTGTTTAATATTTATAGACATGTTAATATAATACTCATATAAATACAGAAAAATGTTCTAAAGAAAACTCAATTTGGTCATAAAAAATATCTTAATGTATCATCAAATGAGTTGAAAAAGAATAATTGTTTTTTAGCTCTGAATGATTAATTTATTCCATCATAATTTGAGGAAGATCAAGATTATAAATCCATACTCAGTATGAAGTCATAAATATTGATCCAAAACATAGATGGGTAGGTTGTGGTTGTAGAGATTTACTTTAAATAATTAGATAATTATAGTGTATTGATACTTTATAGTAGATTCACATCACATAAGATAAGTAAAAATGATATTTTTATTGGAATAAAATATTATAGGGGTGGTATTGTTGAATTCTAAAAGGATGAAGGCATGCTGATTATTGTCTCAGGAAAATCCAAATTTGGGGGTAAAGAAATGAGAAGTGTTGATATCTTAGTTGTTGAAGGCCTCAGTCACAATGTGCTTAGTTTAAGTCAACTATGTGGCTGAGGGAGTTCTATAAAATTCACTAATAAGATCATTTTTCATCAAAGGAAGACATGGTGTAGTGGTTCTATAGAGAAAAAATAATGAAGGGGAATCTCTAACCTGTAAGAGGAGAAGGATATATATGGTTTTTATCTATAGAAGAAGAAAATAGGTTAAGTAATAAATGGTTTTTCTACCTCTTCCATCGAACCCTAGAATATCTAGTTAAATGTTATGTAAATTGAGATCTTCCTATGCTATCATGTCATCATACTCATATGTGTCATTCCTGTAAACAAGGGAATATGATTAGAAATTTGTATCAAAAAATAGTGAAAAATTCAACCAAAGTTCTTGAAATAGTTCGTGGATATGTATGTTGACTTATCTCACCAAGATTCATTAATAGGTAGAGGTATCCATTCATTTTTTGAGATTTCATCAAGATGTAATGGTTATCTATCATTTCCCACAAGTATATTGTGTTCAATTTCGTAAAATATTGTGATAAGGAATCGAAAAGGATGCATAGATAGAAGATTCTAATGGTCCATACTGTTAATGGTAAAAAAATAAAAAATAGTCATATGGAAGATTATCTCATGTAAAAAGGATAAGGCATCAAGTTTAAGTAGTGAGAACTCCTGAACAAAATGGAGTGGATGAGAGGATAAATCAGATCATAAATGAATTGTACAGAATAGTACATATTGAAAATGAACTACCATTGAAATTTTCCAAGGAAGTAGTCTTGACATCGGCCTACTTATTCAACATGGATCTGTTATGTCAGAAAGAATAAAATAATCCATATAAACTATTCTATGGGTAGAATCTAATATTAAAAAACATTCAAATATTTATAAGTAAATGTTTTATTCTCATTAAAAAGAAACATTGGAAAAATGAATCACATTGAGGTGAGGGGATATTTATTTGATATTAAGGAAAAATCATAGAATATTAATATTTCAACAACATTCTTGGAAAGGTAGTTGAAAGAAAATATGTCACTATATTAGAGAATGAATACATCCTTAAATCACTTAGTGATCAGTTTCATAATGAAAGTGATTATGAGGTAAGTAGCTCAGGTGGATTTGAAGTGAAAAATAATGATTATAAGAATATAGTGATAATGAATAGGACGAATTGAAATATATATCTGTATGAAATATCCAGATTCAAACTAAGATTGAGATACTTAACATCATTGGTGAAATTGAACCACTACTTCAAACATGATGAAAAAAGTCATTACAACAATTATCTTTCTTATCTCACGTAGAACCTAAATGTTCTGAAGATGCATATAATGACAAGAACTCGGTTAAGGGAATGAATGATGATCTTGATCAAATTGATAAGAATAAGAAATCAGTGATTGTTTCAATACTAATAGATAAGTATTTCATTAGGACAAAGTGGGTCTTTTGAAATAAGATTTATGAATATGGAATAGTGATTCAAAATAAATCATGATTAGTTTGAAATTGGTAATCCTAAATAGAGGATATTTCTGTCGATGAAACATTTTCACTTATTGTGAGGCCAGATACAATCAGGTTATTCTTGACCATAGTAGTTCAACGATGGTTCAAATATTACCAGATGGATGTCAAGTCAATATTTCTAAATAGAGTTCTGGAAGAAGAAGTTTATATTTAGTATCCAGATGTTTTTTCCATTTGTAAAGATTAGAACAGATTTTTTTGTCTATGAAAGGTGCTATATGGGTTGAATAAATCACCAAGAGTGTGGTATTTAATACTAGATTAGTTTTTTAAGAATCTTGGTATTCATCATGGTGGAGTTGATTACAATATTTATGTCCTAAAATAAATTAATCATAAGATTATGGTTCTAGTGTATATTGAATAAATAATATTTGGTTGATCATTTGAATAATAATGAAAAAAAATTGTATAATTCATGAAAATGGAATTTGAAATGTCAATGATTGGTGAACTACAATTTTTCTATGGTTCCTAGGTGACACAAGGAAAGAGAACCACCTTAATTTCTCAATAAAATTATGAAAAGGTGGGTTTGAGAATATTTTTAGTGGGTAATTTCAGGGAGAGGAATCCTCAATTTGATACCAGGATGAAACTATCAATTGATGATGAAGGAAAAGCGGTTAATATCACAGAATATTGGTAGATCATTGGATGTATGTTGTACTTAACAATGACATTGACAAATATTTTTATTCCCACATTCCAAGAACAATGGTATAAAACTATTCACATGGAAATGAACTTTCTTGGTGTAAAAAAATACATCATCATATCAAAGGATTGGGGTTTTTCAGTTTGATGTATAAGGAAAAATAGAAGCAATACTTGTTGGGCTATACTGATGAAAATTGGGTCGAATCAGTAAATAGAAAATTAATGTCAGGTGTTGCATTCTATCTTTGGGGATTTTGTATTTATTATATAAGAAATAATCAATATAAAATTTCCCTAAGAACGAAATTATTTGAATACTCTGCAGCTACTCAAGTTTTCACATAGTTATTGTGGATGAAGTAGTAGCTTGATGATATGAGAGTTAAAGCTATGTCTTTGATCGGAATCATTTGAGGCAATTTAAGTGATATAAATCTTATTAACAATAAAATCATTCAATCAAGTTCAAAGTATATTGAAATAATATTTCATTTTATTAAGGATAGTGTGGAGAAAGGATTTGTGAAGTTGGAATATGTGCCTACAGAACTATAGGTTTTAAACATTCTGAAAAAATATATACCTAAAGAAGCATTTTAACATCATCGATTGGATCTTGGAGTTCATTCAACTCCTATAAATTGAAAATGTGTGGATGTTGGACCCTCTCTACCCAAGGAATTGGATGATTTTTCTGAAAGTTATTGATCTATGTTCTTTACATTGTGTTAGACCACAAATTAGTAACCTTTGAGTTCGTTGCCAATGGGGGAGAAGTTGTGGATATAAAATGGGATAAAATATCTTAATCAAGGTCGGAGAGAGGCTAATAGGTTATTAGTGAAGAAGGTGGATTTTTAGATCTAATGATTCTAAAGTTGATTGATTAAGGGTTATATATCATGATATATAGGGTTCACGATGGGGGGAATTTCATGGATTTATAATGAAGTAGTTCATTGATGAACTTTTCATACTGGAAAAGATTGTTGGGAAACCCAATGGGGGATATTGTTGGGAAAATCCCCCAAGGTATCATTTTAGTGTTTCTGGGTTGATTGTGTTTGTTGATGATGTAGGTATACATGGATAGTAATAGAGTTCTATCATGCTCATTGACTAGATTAATTATAAAAGATCTAATAAATCATAATGGATTTCCAAGAATTGGTAAAGAGAATTTCATATACAAGGAGGTGTTGGTTCCCCGTGTTTTCCAAATTTTTAGGGTCCAACATTTGTAGGATGGATGAAATAATTAAAAAAATGGATTTCTATGATTTCCTCAAAAGAATATGTAAAAGGAATGAGTTTTGATAATATAGTATTTTTACAATGGTAAAGATATTTTCAAAGTAATTAGGTATCGCCATGGCTAGATTTGATAAAGTGGTGGATCATCACGATTACATGATTGGTTGAAGGTAATAACTTTGATTATAAGAAGTGGAGCATCATGAATGCATGAAGGATTTATTGTGATTCTCCACTACTATGAGATGCTTCATAAATAGAGAAATTTCACTAGATATTTCAAAAATATGGAGCATTGTGAACGTGATATGAGAGATTCATGAAAATTTTATGAAGTGGATATAAGATTCTATAATGTGAGGTAACACCTTTAAATAGGCCTATAAACCACTCATAAAAGTAGATCAAGACATAATAAAGATTATAAGGATTCGAGTTTGTGAAGGTGATTCATGAAGGTTGTTCTTACAAAAATGATCCTGAGAAGAAGATTAGTGAAAAGTATATGAAATATAATCAAAAAATTTATGTAAGTTTTAAAGTATTAAAGTTCAAGAAGACTATAAAATTTGACTGAATTTTATGGTCTTCATGAGTTCTATGTAATCATCGAAAATGTTCTTGGGATTCATGAAAAGAGGATGCTTCATGATGGTTGGTTGAGCTTCATAAAAGAGGTGAGATTCATGAAACATTTGGGGTTAATGAAAGTATTTTATACTTGAAACGATATCATAATCTTCACAAAGGTTGTTTGAGCTTTGGGAAGGTAGTGAGAATCTCAAAAGTGTTCAAAAGGGATTTCCTAGTAAAACTGGGGTAAATTGATATTCGTCAAGTGGATGAAAGTAGGAATTAAATAGATTATATTCATACCATTGAGGATGCATTCATTATTTCTTATGAAGGGACCTACATGTCCATAAACTATGTTTGAATCATTTCCAGAGCAGTGAGTGAAGGAAGAAGAAGAAGGTGATTTTACCCACCAGTATTGATCCATTTAAGTAAAGCTTGTAGGGGTGGCCCATGGGATATGGTGAGATGTCCATAAACATTGTAAATATAGTGACACTAGTTATATAAGTGATATATCCAGAACATTGAATAGGTAGTGTACCTTAGTAAATTTGGTACATTGGAACATTGTTGTTATATGCTCCTTGTATGTATCCCAGTGAGGGTGAACCAATTAAATTATTCTGGTCCCATTCATGATTCCATTTCTATTCATACATTACTATAATAAATGGAGATAGAAGTGTTTTATTTAATGATGAAACAAGGTCTTAAGGGGTAGTTTTTCAAATTTTTCATACCCTGATTCACCCCCACCCATAGGGTTTTTAACTATGTTGGGGTAACAATTATTATGTCTAATGTTTACCCTTGCGGAGAATCTAATATCACCCTTTATTTTCTCCCTTATGAAATAAAGAATGGTTTTAATCAGGATGTGTCAAAGAAGGGTTATAGATGTGAAAACCATAAATGGGTATTATGTAAATCTTTTACACACCAATTTGTCATGTATATATGTTTATAAAGATAGTAAACTATTATGTTTATATCATGGATCATATTGTTATGTATTCAATATTCATTTTATAAGATGTAATATTTTTTTTATGTGATGTTTGGGTCACAATAATTGGTATTTAAGAATGGATTATTTATTTTTAGAAACTAACAATAGAATACATTACTAATAACCCTTATGATAATATTATGTATAAGAGAACACCATATATTATGGTAAGGAAATGAGTGTGGTTTTCGTACCAAATACACCGCTGTCTAGATACTAGAATGTTCTTGTGGTTCATGAATTGATCAAATGAGGGATAATAACTCAGAAATGGTGGATTTAGTACTAACTTGATCATCACAACTACATGGTGAATGGACATAAGACTAAACACCTTGATTGACAGTGTTGAGGGATATTTTTTGGTTAATCAACATTTTCATTAGGAACCAGTATAAAGGATTTTGATAGTTATTGACTATAGATAACCTAGGATAAACCTAAGGATTCATAGATTAAAAATAACTTCTCAGGATTTAGAAAACATATGAATTATTTTTCATGATTGTTCATGCCGATTAACGATACATTATTTCCATTCTAACCATTTTGTTTCTAATAACTGATTAAAATATTATGATAATTTTGAGGTAGTTATATGTTAGCTCAAATATTTAAGGGATCTATTTGAGCCTCTTTATTTAAATTCATATATATTAAAAAAAGTTTGAAGTAATGGTAATTCATCTATTCAGTGATTATATATTTAATTAACAATGAAAACTCATAAGGGTATAATGACTAAATCTCTGGTCTAGGATTCTTATCTGACTCAAGTTTGAAGGAATTTTATTTCGAGGAATCTCAATATTCTCCCTTTATTTGAATATAATTTTATTTTGGGAATCGATTTCAATTTGTTGTATAAAGAATAATTCAATTTCCAAATAATTGTATTTACATTTAATATTCCAAACCAACTAGGATCATATATCAGTGTGATGATTAATAAAAAATTACAATAGAAATTTCATCCATTATATGGGTTATGATTCCATTTCAAAATGGGTTTTTATATTAGATGGTTTGTGATAAACTCAAAATAAAATATATTCCAATTATACGGGAGATTGATGATCTATTTATAAAAGAGTTTCCTAGTATTCCTCTGAAACATGTATTTGATTTCTCAATAGAACTCATAATTAGTGCAACACCTATTTCAAAACACTATATAGAATGGACTAATTTAGTTGTAGGAATTGAATAAGGAACTCTAGTAGAATATTGATGAAGGATCCATCCTGCTAAGTGTGTCACCGTGGAATTTACCTATTATTTCAATTAAGATGAATGATTTATCATTGTTACTCTATATTTATTATTCTAATCTGAACATGATGAAAATAAATAATAAGTTTCATCTACCCCATATATATGATTAGTTTCATAAATTATGAGGATCTAAATATTTTTCCAAGATTGATCATCAATCTAGATACTATCAATTGAGTGTTGAAAGTGAAGACATACTCAAGGCAACCTTTTTTATGAGGTATATATACTATGAATTTGAGGTGATTCCATTTTATCTTACTAATTCCCCCTCTACATTCATGGATTTAATCAAAAAAGTCTTTAGATATTACCTTGATTAGTTTGTGGTAGTATTTTAAGATGATATTATAATAAGTTCCAAGAGAAATGAAGAGCATAAAGATCAGTTAAGTATTGTGTTGAAGTCACTTAGGAAGTATAATTTGTATGATAATTTTACCCATTGTGAATTTTTTCTAATAAAGCTTCATTTTGTGGTCATATAATCACAAGATATGGTATATCGAGGGATCCAAAAAAGTAAGATGTTATTGAACATTGGACCAAACCATCCATTGTGACTATGATATGTAGTTTTATTGGTTTGGCTAGAAATTATCAATTATTTTTTCATAATTTATCATGACTATTTAATCTACTCGCCATGTCAACTAAAAATGGAGTCAGGTTCCTTTAGCCTGGTAAATTTGAAGAAACGATTGAGATAAAAAAAGGATGGTCAGTTCACATGTTATTACACAACCCCAAAATAGGGAAGGATTTGTGATCTATAAAGATGCATCAAATGAGGGACTAGAATTAATCTTCCTACAGAATGATATGATGATAGCATAAGCCTAATTCCAATTTATGTTTCATCAAAACAATTACCTGACTCATGATTTAGAATTAGACACAATAATTTTTACATAAAAGATATGAAGGTACTGTCTTTATTGAAAATTTTTTGGATTATATAATACTCTTTAATATTGAAAGTGTGTATTATCAAATAGATTAATATTTTGAGAGAAAATTCATACCAAATACCATATTCTGAGAACTTATTCTCAATATTTCAACAGGGTTTGGGATCAACACCTTCTGCTTAATGAATTCTCTTTTAAAAATTACTTACACATGAGCATTCATATGGATACTAATGAAGACTTATTTGGAAGGAAGTGAGGAACTCCAATATTCTAAGATGATATAATTGAATTTATTTTATTGGATTTTTAGCTAGTTGAGGAAATTGTTGAGAAATTAAAATCCATTTACCAACACATCAAGGTAGCTAAAAGTGGATTAACAAGTAATTCTTAGAGTCATCAGCGAAATGTTGAATTTGATGTTACTGATATAATATTCCAGTGAATTTATCCTTAGAATAAGGTTATGGTATTCATAAGTAAGGGAAATATTTTCCCTAGGTATATTATTCCATTTGATATTCTTGATCATGTATTGATGGTTACTTATCACATGGCACTACCATTGAACATATCTCTTGTTTAAGTTTTATTTCATTTATCTATCCTAATAAAGTACCTACATGATAATTCACATGTACTAAACTAATTTTTTATACCATTGGATACTAAAATTTCATGTAAGTAAAAACTATTTGGATTATTGGATCATAAATATAAAGTGTTATGGATCATGATTACTCGCCTAGATAATTTTGTTTAGAAGAATATTAAATTCAAAAAAGAAAAATGGGAACCCAAGGATATGATGAATCATTTATATCCTAATTTGTTTGTCTCAGTGAGATAGAATTTAAAGGTCAAAATTCATTCGGATGGGGATAGAATGTAACAGAATAACTTTTATATATATTTACTTTGAAATAAGCATGACGTATTTGATCTATTACATTACATGAAATACTAAGTTATGATGGTTTAAATGTGATCATTATATTTTTGATGTTAAATTAGCATTATGTATAAGAGTAAACACATTAAAAAATGTATGGAGTTTTTATATAAATACAATTTATTTATTATTTTATAACTAATAAGAATTCAATTTTTAATAGTCATTTTAAACTTTGAATATATATTTTTTAATATGGGGTTTTTTCATTTTATATTCATATATTATAATTTGTTTCTTCCACTTTTATAAATTATATTTTAAAAAAAATTATAATTTTATAAATCATCACATCAAAAATTATTTAAACATTAAATAGTGGTATTTTTCCGAAAAGATTCCCTTTTTCTTGAATAGTGAAAAAATATTGATTTTATTGAAAGATGTCCTTTGTATTCAAGAATTCAGAATGTCAAATTTTGTTTTAAATTCAAATTAAAATTTAATTAGTTAATTTTTATTAGAAATAATCCAATTAATTTCATTGTAATTATCATTATTCTTAATTTTTCAATAAATAAATATTTGTATTTAAAAATGAATTTATCTAGAAAACCATTTTTCATCGCATTTTGTGGGTTTATTTTTTATGAATTTTTGTCCCTTAGAGAAATTGAATTTTTTAAAAAGAATTGGATATTTTATGTCAATATAATTAATACCTTTTAATATGGTCAACTTAAGTTTTCGTCATGATTAGTAGTAAAAATAGTAAATAAATCACCCTAGTAAAAGACTATATCGAGTTAACGTGGGTTAGAATTTGGTGATAAGAAAACCATTTCCATATTAATTATTATTGGATAAATTTAGTTCTACCCAAATCACCTTGGACTCAAAATTTAAATTTTTATGGTCCAATTTTCCATGAAAATGACCTAATTATATTTTAATCCTTTAAAATATTCAAGGTCTGTCACTCCCCCAACTTATAAAAATGTAACCCTATCCTATTTGATGTATACCTTCTTGAACCATCTATCTCTACCAAGAAATAACATATTATCTTATAAACATATATATACATGAACTAGTGGTGTTTTTGTTAATAATATATCATTCTAAGGGTCTTTAAGAAGGGATCTAAAAGAGGATACTGAAGAAGGGATAATTGTCTTACCCAACTTATTTTGATTTATTTTAACTTTTAACTCCTTTAAATCTATTATATTCATAAAAATAAAAAAAAAATTAGTATCCAAAATAAACTATTAATTTATTATTATTATGGAACCCAAATTATCTATCATATTTTCAAACACATGTAAAATGAATGTATTGCTCGTTTTTACATGTGGACCACAACCTTCACATAGCGTTATAATTCATTTTCCATTATGAAAAATGGTTGTTTGTTATTATGATGGACTTAATGTTTATATATTATATTTATGATATTTTTATTGTTTTTAAGTTGTAAAATATTATTTATCATTCTTTGTTTATTTTTATTGGAAAATGAAAACAATGTTCATGTGTAAGTATAAGCTACAATCTCCATGAGCGATATAAATAATTTTTAAATCTTTAAAATTTATTGGTGACTATAAATATGAGTATAATAAATATTTATGATATTTTTAACATTATTAGAAATATATATATGACTTACCCTTAATCCAATTAATAGGACTAGAATATATGAACTAAATCTTTCATTAAAAATAAAACATCTGGTTCTCAAAAAGAATGTTTTTTGTAAATATTTAATAATAAATAGTTATTAAAATGTTATATGTGGAACATATAATATTTTATAAGTTTTTAAATTAGGATGTTAAATAATTATAAAAATTATGAATTTATTATAGTGGATTTTAAAGTGCTTATGATAAAAGTCTAACTTGGAGTAAGGGTTTCTCATATCACTTTTTCTCTGTAAGACATATATCATATTCACCACTTATTTCTTTTAAATGGAGTATAAATAAAACATATGATATATAATTTCATTAATACAATTATATTAATGAAATTTTATTTTTCATTTATATTTATTTATTCGTGAGGGTTATGATTAAAAAGTTACCAAAGGGGTATGAGTTTTATGTTGAAATCTCCTTTTACTATATTTTTTTATGCTTAAAAATATAATGATTATATTTTAAGATATTTATCTAAAAAATATTATGTATTTTCATATAATCTAGTAATTTCTTTAGATTGCAATTTTTCCTTTCCTTTTCCTCTCTTTAGAAACCCCGGAAAACAAAAGCCTTTTTTTAAGAATATCCAACATTCTTTTGGTATTCGGTCAAGAATATTTTTCTTCCACATCCATGTTCTCTTTAAAATATTATCAAAAATGTTTATAATATTATAATATTATTTTTAAATTCATTTCCACTGAGTTTTTACTTTCTATAAAAAAACCTAAAAGAAATTTTTTTTAGGTTTAAAATGAGTTGTTTATTACTTTTTACATGTGAAAAAAATCATTATTTTAAAGTATTGAAAATAATTTACCACCATATTGAAAGATAAATTATTGATATAATTCTTTATATATCCTAATGATTATTTTGAAAAAAAAATTATCCTTAATATTTTGGAAAGATAAATATTTTAAATAAGTGATTACGGAATGAAATAAGTATTTTCCTTAAGAAATATTCCATTGAACTTTTAAATGAATTTTTCATTCATGGTCACATCATTTGATGTTGTTTATACTTTATTGGTTATATTATCTTATGATACCATACTATTTTTTTATTAGATGGATTATGATGATGGTGATTTAAGGATGATTATATGAATATCATTTCATTCCCACAAGTTAATTATGTTATAATGAAACACTAATGAAAATAATTTTTTTTCCACCAGTTACGATATAATGAAATGATGAAGTGTTCTTGTAACTATTATCCTTACCATGAGTTATTATATGATTATATACTGAATGTATTATTATATTACATAACCCGTATGTATGGTTTTCATTATGTTATAGATCGTTGAAAAATTATATATCCCTCCAATACATTTGGTGATGAGGGATATCGCCTGAGATAATAAGGACTAGAATGGGGAGAGAGTCTTATAAAGAAGAGGGATATATCCAATATGATTTTCTTAGGAGTGAAAATTTACTATATAAATGATGGAATGGGTATTGAACCTATTCCACTATAGTATCCTTCACATTGATCCTGAGTGAGGAAATATTTTTCTTTTCTTATATGTATTCTATAAACTTATGCCTTATTATTTTGATATGTTCTCATAGATCATGATTGATTTTTTATGATTCTTAAATCTTATATAATATGTATTTTAATTAATAAAAACTCATTTAATGGTTATTGATTAATGATATTTGACTAACTTTGTATGAATTTACTATGTTTTGATCATATTTTCATTACATTATGTTTATCCTATTCCTACATATGATCATCAACTAATAACATATATGTATATCCTTATTGAGAATCATAGATCACCCATTATTATGTTTTCTTCTCCCTGTGATATATATAATGGTTTTAAGTATGATTCGTCTAATAAGGGTGATGTCTGGGAAGAACATATTGGGAGAAAATATAATTATTTTATAGACCCGTTTTTGTGTATCCATCATTCAGAATACACTAAACCTTTATAGTTATGGTGTATATAATAATGTTATATACTAAATAATGGTATAATAATATGAAATATATATATCTAATTATGGGGTATCGATAAAGGTTCTTTCCAATAAATCATGGGGCCATGAAATTTCTAGTATGGGTCATGCAGTATATCATAGTTCTGACAAGATTATTGTTAGTTTATAGTTTTTTAGTGGTTTAACTTGAATATATAAGAATTCATGGAATCGTATAGTGTGATTACTTCCCAATGGAAGAGGCCAAATTAAATATTTATAGTTTTCTTGAGAAACTATGACTAAAAAGGGAATAAAATAGTGGATGTACAGGGTCGATCCCATGATGAAGTGGGAAGTGTAGTGATAACAACCAAATTAATTTTAGGTCACCCCAATTATAATACATTTCCAAATTGAATAAAAATTGAAAAACATATGAAAGTATATAGAAATAATAGAAGATAGGGGAACTACTTTATAGGGGTATTTTTCATAAATATATTAACTCTAAATCACTAAAAAATCAATTCAATGAAATAGTTTTGCAGTCATTAATTATATTCAACATTATTTTAGAAAATTATTTTTGAAAGTACTATAGAATCGTGACCCTATGAATCCAAAAATACAAAATAACTAGAATGCATTTGGTCGATCACATACAGAATTTCAACCCATTAGGTTGTTCATGGATCAATCACAGCTAGTGTGTCGAGGTTTATTCATTATAAAATTAATTTATTTAATTATCCAATAACAAATAAAGTAATTTTAATCACAGAGAAAAACTTATAAAATCATGTTATCAAATGAGTAAAGATGAAATTGAAGTAAGAAATACACATCACATTCAATAGGTTCTACTCCCCCTTATATATTTATCTAATTATTACCATTTTATCATATATAATTAATATTTCATAAACCATTGAGGATATAATAGAATTTATAAATGGAATAGAAAAATTAGTAGTTGTAAAAAATATCAACGATTATAGAAAGTTAAATTTCCAAAAATAAGGGAACATAAAACCTTACAATAACACTCTTCATTGGGTCAAAACCCTATAAGTTGGAAACTAACTATGGATTATCGATCAATATCTTTTGAGAGATCCCTTCTTTTTAAATACATTAAATTGAGCTCAAGATAAACCAGCCAGGTGGGATTGACAACCCATGAAAATAAAAAAATAAATTGACTTATGTATTTATAGATGCATTTTTATCATGTCCTAAATTGATGTTCCAAATGTTGAATGGGTTGGAGAGATGTACATGAAAATTTAGTAAACAGAAAAAAAACATTCATGGTGTGACTTATGAGCCAGAATATGAATTGAAAAGGTTTTATAATTCTATTGGTTGTGCACCTTTATTGCCTAAGGCGTGTTTTTTATGAAATCCCCTTACATTATTCATGTTTTTTTGAGGTTTTAAATATTATTCATAGTTTGAAAACCCCTTGGATCTAATATTTCAATTATCTTGATCTTGATACATCTAGTGTCATGCTACGCCACTTTATGTCACAACATGAAATGTCTACATGTTCTTAAAATTCCATCTATTTTAAAAAATGATATCTCTATCATAGAATCAAATAAAACAAAAATATTATATTGTAATATAAAATTTTATATTCAAATTCCAATGATAAATTCATAAGACATAAGGAAATATATAAATGTAATAGATATATCAAATTCTCTCACACTCAAACCATTTCTAGTTTTCAAGAAATATCTCAACATTTAAATCACAGAGGGATCTAACATTAATAAGGAAATTTTTATATTTCCCATCTCATAAATAAAAAGGTATAAATAAATATTATAAAATCAAAAACAAGATCAAAAAAATATTTCACAAATCATGCAACATCTATAATTTAGAACTTAAGATGATTTCCCTTTTTACTCACATCATTTATCATTTCATCAATATCAATGCCACTTATGATTTATTTCACCCAGAATCATTTCTCTTATCAAATAGGGTAAAAAAATATAACAAAATTATGATCATAAATCAAGTATAATATCATAACTATAGAATTTCATTGAATATACTTTCTTCATCTCATAATGAAAAATAACACAGTTTACAATGAGGGATTAACATGAAATATCAAATGACTGTGAGGATATGGGTAGGTTGGTATTGATGTCCAAAAACATGTAAAAATAAAATAAGAGGATTAACTAAATATTATAATTCATTACACACCAAATATAATATCAATTAAATAATCCACTCCCAAAATAATTCCATTTCCCACAATCCATAGAGCTTAATGAAACAGATCATAAACTATGTAATCATCAAGAATAATGATACTCTATTTTGTGAGTTTTTTATTTGTTTTTTTCAATTTATACTCCAAATAAGTCTCACATGGACCACCTAACCCCATGTGCTCTAAATATCATCATTTAGGTAATGATAATATTTGAACAAGCAATGAAAATTTTTATTTTCAGATTTTTTTTATTTTTTACTTTTTATTATATATTTTTTAGATTCTTTTCAATTTAAAGGGGGATAAATAATGAAATACAATTAATTAAATCATGAAACTCACCCAAAAATTTCATTAAAACTCTTTAGATCCTCCTCTCATGACATATCATCTTATAACCATCATAAACATCTCCACCCCCAAACTCCTTCAACTGGATTTCATGGAAAATACCAAGAGTCTTGTAGGAAAGGATAAATTAGGATTAGAATCTGGATCAATCCTAATGGACTAATTCTTGAATTATACAAGTTATGTATAATTATTATACTGGTAGGTATAAGGATTAAAGGTCTCATAAATCAATGTACGGACTTTTTTTGAATTGAATTTGTTTAATCCATGAATTGACAAGATATCAATGAAGGTTCTTGTATGTTTACACGTCTGAAGTGTCACCAAATAAATATTCTCATAAAATATGAAAATTAGTAGTTCTTTAATCCTCTCAGGTAGGTGAACATATTTTAATTCAGTCAGGTCATGTAATAAACATTACTAATTGGTTAAATCAATCTATTCTTCTAGGAATCAACATCAATAATCATGATAATAATAACGGTCAACTTTATGAAATTAAAAATTTGCTTAAGAATATGAATTTTAAAATTTACCATTATATTTAATAGTATTTTGGAAATGAAATTTTAATTTTTCAATAATAAAAAATATTTCCCCAAAACATTGATGTATCCTAGATCAGTGAATATGAGATAAATAATTTATTCTTATATAGGTGAATCTAATTAATTTCAGTTTATTAAAATGTTAATATATTTTCATCAAAAGAATATAAAGGGAGAGTAAATATAAATGAATGTAATTAAAAATAGTAGTCTCATTCCCATGAAATTTATCCATTTTCTCTTCTTTATTCATTTTTTATTTTTATCTTCTTTGAACTTATTCCTCCAATTAAACCTGAAAATCATAAAAACCTATGAAAAAGTTAAAATTTTAGTTATATAAAATAAAAATTAAAATGGAATAAACCATGGAGAGTTATCATAATATAATATAACAAAATAAAACTAATTATGATACCTAAATTAAAATTTTGGGTTTCCACTTGGGAGAACTTCTTTAAGGTACGTTGTTATAGCTTTTACCTTTGTGTCATGTAGTAGGAGAATGATACAGTTTGAACTAGTCTAGAATTCAAACTAAATTGAATTTATAATCACTAAACATAATTTTTCTATTTATCTTCAATAGTTTCTTTATGAAAACATATTACTATTGGATTAATATTGTGGAAATATTTAAATAAAGTTAATTGAAAATGAATTCAAACAAGATTTTGTAGATTTATTTCTCTAACACTTATTCTCTCTTTATTTATTTGTAAAATTATATGATGAATCCTATAATTTCAACACTCAAATATTATTTTTTCAATGATAAAGGTACTTATTAGATGAAAAAGTAATGAGGCTACAAGTATCTCTATTTGAGCTCTTCCACAATTTTCACTTACTTGATTTTAGGGGTTTCTTCAATGCTGTAAAACTTTTATTTTACATCCACCATCAACTCGACATGCTTCATCATGTTATTTTCTTATTCTTATTATAATGGTAGGAGATATAGTTTTTTATCTTATTCTTCTAATTTCACAAAAATAAGGGATGTTTTTGTTTCATTTTATTTTACATAATTATCTGGAAATTCATATTTTCATGTGATTTCAGCATGGTATATATATATTTCTTTATTTAACTCAAAAAAATTTCTTGACAAACTACTTCTTAAGATCCCTATTAGCTTTGGATTCTTCTAATAACTTCTCTTATTTATTTCTTACATCAAATCTTCTACAAGTATTTTTTAAAAAATAATTCAAACATATAATAATATGATAAATTTCATTAGTCATATCTCATGTTTCGCTGATTTGTGCCTCTTGATCATCTAACCACTTATTAGACAATTCAATTAATTGTTTTTGTAATTTATTTAGACTATCTTCAAAAAATTTCTCTCATGGTTTTTAAAATTAAGTGCCTTATTGATTGTACTTCTCAGCTTAGGATTTACCTTAGTAGTCTTGATATTCGAAAGCATCCATGTGGGTCTGATCATTAGTGGAATTCCTCTATTGTGGTTGGAATTCATTTTATCAAAAAAAAATATGACTAATTATTTTCATCTTCTAATTGTGACCCCTAGTATAATTTTGTTCTACCCAGAGAGTAGCTCCCTTTTTGTATTCACTATACACTAATGGTGGGGGTCATAGTACTAGTCTGATGAAAACTCCATCCTTCACAACACCAACAACTACCACGTATGTAAGAAGAAAAAACTATGTAAAAATTATCTAAAATCAGTTAACAAAATTGATATAGGAGAATAATTTAACCAAATAAACTAGTACTGAGTTATTGTATATGTTCCATTATTCCTCATCAATGATGGAAAAATTTGGGGCACTTGGGAAACATCATTACTTTCCCATGGGAGAGAACAATTAGAAATTTATAATTTACTCAAACTATAATAGTCATACCATCATTGAATTGCGGAAGTACGCGGTTAATCCCATGAGGAATACATAATCACATAGACATATCTAAAATAAATATTATTCCCCTATAATTTTATTAAATTTTTAATCTAATGATAGAAATGAAAAGAAGATGAAATTATAAATAAATTATAGATGTTACGAGAAAAAATTTCTAAGGGATGTTTTCCCAAATAGACTTCACCCACAAAACAATGTAATGAAATAAATGTGAAATCAATAATAGAATTCAAAATTATTTTGTCCATTTATTTCTAAAACTAATATAGATTTCATACCCTATTAATCAAAAATTCCAAAATAAACATAATTAATTTAGTTTAACTCGATGTATAAGAGTAATCCAATATATTATTCATGAATCCATATTCACTTCTATATTGAGGATCATTCATAATTAAAATATTTTTTTAATGATCTAATAATAAAAATAATGTAATGGTAATAAAAAATATCATAAAATTAGGTTATTGAATCATCCAATATAGAATTAAAAAAATGGTACACACACCAATCAAATAGATTTTCTCTCCCCAATGGGCTTATCCAATCATCACTAAGAGATCATCAATGATGAATATTTCTTATAAAATATATGAGAGAATATAATAAAGATACTTTAACTTAGAAAATGATTGATATTAAAGAATATCCATGATTATAAAAAAGGAAATTACACAATCCAAAGGACAAAATCATAACTATGATGCTCTTTTTTAGGTCAAAGCCCTAGACATTGATTCCTACCCATGGATGACCAGATGATCTCTTATAGTAGAAACCTATTTTTTAAAGATATTAAATCAAAACTAGTATACACAAATCAGATGGTATTAAAACACCCCATAATAAGGATATAATTAGATTTTTGAATCGAAGAATGTTTCATTTTCACATCTTGAATTGAAGATTCACCGGATGAATGGATCAGGGTTCTCAATTGGTAAATTCTTTACACAACCCAAAAATTCAAATAATGACTCATGATTCAAAATATGAATTATTGAAGTCCAATAATTTTATATTCTGTACTCTATTATTTTTTGAGAATCATTTTTCATGACACTCCCTAACATTATTAGTGCCATTTTTTGTAGTTTTAATTCTGAATAATAATGTTACACACCCCTATATATATCATAAATCAATTAGGTTGATACTAATTTATCTAGTGTCACATTATGAAAATTTATATCAAGGAAAGAAATATATATATAATTTCTATATTTTCTTAGTATTGATAGCTCAATAATATAATAAAAAATAATATGATCCAACATCAATATCCTATTTAATAATCAAATTAAAATAAAATCATGTACAAAAAATGGATGAAATTATATATACAAAATAGATATATCAAATTCTCCCACACTCAATCATTTTCTCATTCTCAAGAAAATACTCAATATCAAAAGAAAAAGGTTACAAACATCAATAGAAAAATTATAAAATTATTATTCTCAAAAATAAAAAATTATAGTTAAATAATCTAGTAGTATAAACATACTTCATAAACAATTCATAATTCATACTTCATATATAATTCATATCTTTATATTTTATCCATTTTCACTCACATATTTTATCCATTCATCAATATCCATGCCACTTATTATTTACCTCTATGTGAGTTTATTTCACATCACTCAAGGTAATAATTAAATGGATTCATAATCATACCTTCAATATATCTGTTTCATTACATGATTGTATTCAATCAAATTTCTCCACCTTTTTATGAAAAAATATCACAATCAATCATAAGTAATTAAATTCAAGGATCAACTTACTCTAATTCTAAGGGTATGTCGGAATTGTGGTTTAAAAAAATTCAATCCCAAAGAGGAGGAAAAAATATAAAGTATAAAGCATGAGACTCAAAATATAAGCTTAATGAAATAATTTTCTCTAAAATATAATTTTATATCCCACCCTCCCCAAATATTTGTGAAAAGGATCCCAAATTTTGTAATCATAATGAATAAAGATCCTCTCTTTTTGGGATTTCTTTTTTTATGTTTTTTAATTTATACTCAGAATAAGATTAAAATACACAACATGTTCTGATGATCATCAATCTATTAAGGGTTCTTTTTTCTTACTTAATAATAACCAATTTCGTTATATTTTTTCTATTTATTTTTTTATTTATATTTTTTTATTTTTTATTTGTATCAATAACAAGAGGAATACTAATGAAATATTATTAATGTAATCATGATAATCATCCCCAAATCCCATATAAACTCCCTAAATCCTCCTCTAAAGATGAAACATCCCATATCAATCATAAATAACCACTCTCCCGCTCTAATTCAATTTAATATCATGAAAAATAAAATTGGTGAGGTAGTAAACGGAAAAATAGTCACAGAATTTTGATCAATAATAAATTTTCTATTTATGTATTATATGGGATAATTAGTATAATTATATAGGTGGGTCTCAGGATAAAAGTTCATATCAATCAAAATACTGTATTTATTTTAAAATTTAATTTGTTTAATCATAACTTTTCCATGATATCAATGAATAGTCCATTAGGTTTACATGTTCCATGTATCACTCACGAAAGTTGCTAAGAAAAGAACAAAAAATCATAGTTCTTGAGTCTTATTAGGGATGGTAACATATAATAAGTCAATCAATTCATGGAATAAACCTTAATAATCAGTTAACTTAGTGAAATATTCTAGTAATCCACATCAAGATTAAAAATATTAACAATAATCATTTTAATGGAATTTTAAATTTATTTAAGAATATGTCTTTAAAAATTTACACATATATCAATATTATTTATTAGAATTATATTTCTATTTTTCAAATAAGTAAAAATATTTCCCCAAAGTATCGATGTCACCAAGATTGATTTGTAGGATATAAAGAATTCAAGAACATAGGGTGGAATCTAATACATTTTAAATATTATAAAAATTAATCCCTTTATTCAAATGAAATTAAGGGTATATTAAAGATAAATATAATCATCTATGAATAATAATCCGTTTCCCATTATGTTTTCCCCATGTAATGTTATTAAATTATTTTTAGTGTTTCAAATTATTTGATCTTATTCCTCCTTTTAATCCTAAAAAATACTAAACATCCATGTAAATGTTATTGATTCAACTAATTCATCATAAAACTATAATAAAGAAATTGAAAATCCTAGTTACCTCCCAGTGCCACATGTCTATGGTCTGTAGCTTGAACTTTTACCTTTGTATCACATAATGGGAGAATGATACAATGTTGTCCTGTCATGTTTTAAAACTAACCTAAATCTCTTCTCACTTTATGTGAAGGTTCCCCTTATTTTAATTTATTTTTTTGTGAAAACATCATTTCATGTACTACAAATTGAGGGAAGACTTTATATAAATATAAGAAAATATAATTCTAACTAGATTGCATTGTTCTCTTTGACCTCATCTAATTGTTTCACTTCTTCAAAATTTGGGTTTTCTTGCACATTGGAAATCCTTTTTTTAATCCACCGTCCAATCAATGTAGTCTGTAATGTTATTTTCCTATTCTTCTTGTATGTGTACGAAAAATATTTGTTTTACATCTTCATCAACTTTCAAGAAAATAAAGGATTCAGTAGGTACATTTTATTTTCCCTCTTAAGAAGGTGGATCATAATTTCCATTGATTTTTTCATGCTCTAGATATTTTTCTTTGTTTCAATCATTTTAAATTTTATAAATAAATTTATTACCCCATTTGTTATAGCATTATCTTGTTCTTATAACTACACTTATTTATTCCCAACATCATTATTTATACAAAAATTATTTACAAGATAATTTATCTCTGTAATGGTATGATCAAGTTCATTTGTCATTTCAATCATTTCTCTTAGTTATTCTCTTTTATTATACATCTTCTTACACAAAATTTCAATGTTATTTCTGAGAAATGATTTAGTCAAACATATCAATTATTCTCTCAAGGTAGTTAATGTAGTGGTATTTTTTATTCTACTGCTCATCCTATGATCTTTATTGGAAGTACTGATAATTTATATCTTGTTTTATATGTCTAATAATAGGTCGAATTCCACTTTTTGGTATGCAACTAGTCATATCCATATGAAAATGACTCATTCCAACCACATCCATTTTGTAACCACCCTATAGAATTTTGAGTCAACGGCATAGTAGACTCCTCTTAGTATTGAATTTGCACCAATTATGGTGGGGGATAGTATCAGTCTCATGAATATTGCATCCTTCATAACACCTAAAACTACCAAAGACAAAAAAAAGAAAAAGTGTTTAACAAAAATCAAAATTAGTAAAAATATGAGAGAAGAAAATAATTTTACATAAGAAACTAATCTCGAGCCATTAGCTAGGTTTCAATGTTCCTTGATAATGATGATGGAATTTAGTGCAGTCATGGGGAATCATTACTTCATCATATAAGAGACCAAATTTGAAATTTATAATATTCTTGAACCACACAAACTAAAAAAGTATATTATAGTGAATGTATAAGGTTAATCACATGAGGAATAGGTAAGTACAATGAAAAATATCAAGTAAATGTTAGGTCATCCCAATTTAATTAAATTTCTAAACTACAATCATAAATAAAAAACATATGGACGAATATAGAAAAAATAAGAAGAGGGGGGAACCAGTTTCTGAGATAAATTTACTTAAATTAGTTAACTCCACTTCAATTTTAAAACAATAAAAAAAATAGTTTCACTAAAATTGATTTTATTACATTGTAATTTGATCAATTATTATTAAAAAGAATCCATTATCCTAACACTCTAGATTTTGAAATCTAAAATGACTCAATTGTATTTATTTTACCATAATTATAAAGCGTAATCAAATCCATTATTCACAACTCAACACTATCAATTTTTGGGGGCTCATTCATAATTAATTTAGTTTTTTAATAATTTAATAAAAATAAAGAGGAATTTTAATTGGGGTGAAACAATTATAAAACTAGATTATCAAAAAATTGATGAATGGATTAAAACAGAAAAATACTTACCCCTTTCAACCAGATTCACTCTCCCCCATAAGTTTAACCAATTATCATTGAGTGATATTTGAAAATTAATATGACATTAAATAAATAGTAAATAATATAATAAATATAATATAATAGTGATATTTAATAATGGGATATAATATATTGGATTACATAGAGGGGAATTACATAAAATAAAGAAAATAAAAATCTAACTGTGAAACACTTCCCTAGGCTGAAACCCTAGGTATCAGCACCTACACATTGATGAAAAATAAATCTCTTTTTGGTGAAAACTCCTTTTAAAGACATTAAAATGATCCAATGATCAATAATCCATATCGGATTGAAAGCCTCTAAAACTTGTGAAATAATGTTTCTTTTGAATTTACAAGCATACTATTTTCATATCCTAACATGATTATTATCATGTTGACTAGGTTATAGTACTCAATACAGATATGTTTCACAAATTAAAAACATTCACAGAATAACTCATTATTCGTGCAGTGAATTACTATAGATCCGTAATTACATCTTTTTCACACCTTCACATCTTGAGGTTTTTTATTCACTGAATTCCCTTATATTGTTAAAATATTCATTTGAATTGTTAAAGGTGTTTAATAGTTTGATACACCCCTATATTTAATCCTTCAATTAATTGTATCCTTATTCTTCTAGGGTCATTCTTCACCCCTTAACCCCATAGTGAGAAATGACTATGTGTTCCTAAATTTCTATATTTTCTCAGTAAAGATAGTTGTATCATAAAATAAAATAAATAAATATGATTAGATAGAAATATCCATTTATGTAATCAAATACAAATGACAACTTTTTTAAAATATAATGATATCATATATATATATAATAGATGTATCAAGAACCCCTGGATAACCTATTTAGTATGAATAGATGGACGTGTGGATGTGGAATTCTATGGTAGATGATGTGGTTTCACTGAATTAGTTCATTTTTTATGTGTTAGTTGTGTAATGAGGTTATAATATTAGAATTTACCATGGATAAAATTAAATTTTTAATGTGGGGTGATTATAATCCCTATGACTTTTTTGATGATGTTCTAATAGTTAGAAAAAATATTGATCATGTGGGTCAAAATATATTTTCAATATTTAATTATAAATTCAAATTTTTGATCAATAATTGGGTGATGTAATACATGATGGTGATAATGTTAGTATAATAGAAATTTTTATCCATAGTTGATGTACTGTGGGATAGTGATTATATATGTTTATGTTTTGAGAGTCCTTATGAGTGGATATTTAATAATATTGAGAGAGTCCCTAATGGTGGAAAACCTCTAAATTATGGTCAATAAAATTGTGGGGAGTCCCTGGGGATAGAATAGTGGATAATAGTGTCATTAACTATAGGTGGAAAACTGATCAACTAATAGATTACATATAGGGTATATTTCTTGGTAGTGGTACAAATTAAAATAGGCAGATTCCTTGAGGGTGAACTCCCAAATAAACCATCACAGTCCCTAGAAGATGATTGTACCCCAACCAACAGAAGTGGATATCATATATACTTCCTGTAAAGTGGGTAACTATTTTTTAATATAGATATAATTTTGTATTTCCTTGCGGTTGGATAGATATTATTTCACAGTGATGTGGTTTTAATGTGTTCAATATAAGTGGATATATACTTTGTGATGTGGATATTGATGTTTATATTCAGTGAGTTTTCAAAATATATATAGTTACATGGTATTGGTGTATTATTTTTTTGTTCTCTATATGATTATATCTATTTGAGAGTATTATTTTGAGGTTCTTGTTGGTGAAAAGTTTTTAGGTTCTTTGTTGAGGATGAGTAATTCTTGTTGTATAGTGGTGGTTGTAAAATGATATGTGATAGGAATGGTGTTGGGGTTCATAAGTGGAATGGTTGTATGGAATTAAATGGATGATATTATATGGTTGGATATGGGATATGTTTTTTGGTTTTTATTTTGACCAATGTGTTATAATTAATGTCATGATGCATAATAAGAGTGGGGTGAATCGAGGTTCTGATCAATTAAATATATTTTATTCTAGCCCTCATGCATCTTCAGATTTGTTTCTATTATAAGAAATAAATAATTCTAATTGATTTTCACCTAGAATTTAATCAACCCTAAATATGTGAATTATATTCCAAAACTAAAGCACATGAGAAATAAAAAAATTTACATTGTTGATTAAAAAATGTTACATACATGGAAAAATATTTGGTGATGTTATATTATAGAAAAATTATTTACTAATGGACTATTTTGTGTATAAAAATTATAGGTTCACTAACCTTATATATATTTAGGGAAATATCACTACCCACCCAAGGATCAAATTTGTTTCTTACCACTATGTGTGCTACTTCAAGGAAGGATGAATATATTTATAGATATTATGGCCTAATTAATATTATGATGTGATGAATGATGATGTATAATTAATAATTTCTAAATTTCCTGATTAAATGATGTTTTATTTGATTTCCCCTCACTCTCCAAGATGGAAGTAATCATCTCCTTATTAAGATAGTTAAATCATTACCCTCCACATAACCATCATAATATTGTTTTATTCCTAAGACAATATTTCATATTAGATCAATTTTATATTGTAGGAATTTTCGATATCAAACTCCATTTCATACTCCCTTTTTTATTTTTATAGATATGAAAATTATCTTTTTTGGATGAACCTCTATCATAGAGAACAAGATTTGTCATTTTTATTTTGGGATATTATTAGGTCTTAGATTGAGATGGAAAGAGATAATAGGTGGTGATTTTTTTTTCTTAAAATATTTGATGAAATTTAAATTATTATATTAAATTTGGTGGATAATAATAATAAAAAATTTAATCATAAATAATTAGTGTATTATATGTTTGAATAGTGTATATAAAATAGTAAACAATAAGAGTTAGAATAAGAATTTTATAGCATATTGGATCCATATGATCCAATATCAACTCTTAATTCTCTCAACCATAGAGTATAGATGTCCAATGCGATGAATATCACTTTTAAATGATATTTAAAACTCTTTACAATATGTGTTTTCTACACCTTTAGATAAAAACATGATCCATACTTTTATGAGAATAGATATACATTAACGTTTTTTGAGAATACGAATTCCAAACACTCTAGGGGTTTACCTAAACTAAACCCTTCCCATTTGAAGTGAAGGAATAAAAAATATTTTTATAATGAACTAGCTTAGGATACTATTAAACATGTAAATTAATAGAACTACCATAATGTCCAAAGCATGTAACTATTTTCCACAGGCTGGAAAAATCACTATGGGTATCAATATATCTAATGGGAAGAATTTCACCTTCACACAAGAATATAAACAAGTGATGAAAATAGAACTAATGATATGGAATAAACTATCAAAACATTGGATATCCACATATACTAAATGATATGATATAAATAAATGAACCAACTATATAGTATAATATAAAATAATCATCCATACAAAATCTATAATTGGATCACCAAAAAAATACAAATGTAGAATATACTTTGGGAACAAAATATAAGTTACATCAGTCATATTTGAATGATACTATATCCTAAAAAATAAATTAACACCTAAAAGATTCTAACAAAACAACTACATGACACCCAATCAATCACCATATCCCACCATTCTAGACCACATTCCAAATGAAAATCCAAATAATAGGATAAAATATTAGGAAAGTGAGAGGAAACATGAGAGTTGAATATATGCACACACCATTATATATGTAGGGTGTGATCCAAACATGAATAATAGTATTTCAATAAATAGTCGGTGTAGTTTTTTTACGAAATTTCATATATATTCAATTTTGAACAAAATTTTTAAAAATATTTTTTTCACGTGAACAATAATAATGGAACAAAATAATCACATTTAACCATTTATCATTAAAAACCCATAAAGTAAATACATTTGGATGACAAGTGTGTCCATCATGACCAAAATCATATTCTTAAATCCATTATATTATTCAAATATTTCTATTAAATCCTATTTCAAACTATGAGGGGAGTACTTTTTAAATTTTAATTAAATCAACCTTTTCATTCCCTTTCCCATAAAAATTTTAAAATTTATTTTTATAACCGAAAAATATTAATTTTAAAAAAAAACCCACACATTCTAAACATAATATCCACTAATATATCGATGAAAAAAATTAAACTACCCATAACCAGGCAATATTACCATGGAACAAAATCATATCTTGGGTATGCATTCATGGTATATGAATAAGGATCCACTAAATCATCCTAAAAATGATCTAACCATATTGGGTAACTCAGTAGGATCTAAATGAATGACACTACATTTTTTTGATTGGATAACTCTCTCTGGGACCCCCTAAATAAAACTGGAACAATACCATTCAGCTTCCTCGTGTGGGTCTTAATGACTGTAATATATACTTTCTTGTATGGTGAAAATTATGACGTCACTCGGTAGCTTATTCACACTAAGATAGTGTAACACACATCTAAAGATTTTAAATAGTTAATTCGAGTTACCATGATATTAACAAATATAAGTGAGAAGTGACAGAAATATGATCATCACCCAAATGAACATTTAAAGAAACAATAATAATCATTATCTCACCTACAAAAACATCTTATAAAACATCCCCTTTTAACATCCATGTATAATCATCAATAATAAAAATCCATCATGAAGATGTAATCTATAACAAGCATGATACGAAAAATTGGATCAAGTTGAGGGTACTGACAACATAATATAAAACCATTTATAATTATCCAAACATGAATTCCAAAAAAATCATAGGTTCCCAATAAATTCCACAAACATATAAAACTTGTTTTTAAAAACATGTTTTTAAACCATTTAAAAATTATAACTTCATATAAAAATCCATAAAACATAATAAATATTTGTATAGACTACAAAGGTATTAAAATAGTTAGAAACAAGTTCCCATATATTTCATTTTTTAAATTACACTATAAATCATAAAATGTCCACTTTAAACAAATGCATGGGTTTCAAACACCACATTTAAACACTTCAATTCCATTTAAATATTCACTCAAGTATTTTTTATAAACAATTGACATGAAAACAACTCTATTCCAAGTCTTAAAAAAATTTAAGATCATTTTTAATGCCTCATGGGTAAGTCATATAGTTATAATTCAAAAATAAAATAAATTAAAAAATCTATGAATATTATAGCATTTAATATAAAATAACAATATAATAATTCCTTAAACAATATGAGACAAAATATATCACAATGCATCGCCTTTGATAGTGATCAATCAAATGTGAAATAAGACACTCTCTACAACCCCTAAACATCTAAAACATCATGATTACACCCACACCAAACCATAAATTTGAATCACATAACAATTACGCTTTCCAAGAGGAATATAAATTTAGGGGAAATGAAAAGAAGATGATAATAGAATAATAAGAAATAAACTAACCTCGACATACTGCTTTAAATCAAGGGAAAATATCTAAACAACTAATGGAAAAGTAGGAGGAAGAGGGATGTGCTCCACAAGGCCTCCTTTGGCCTAAATGTGATTGTGAGAGAGTGTAACACCCTGAGATTTTGTGAAAGATGTATTTTTAAAAAAAAAGCAGGAATTTTTATATTATAAAATTATACACAAAACCTAGTTAAGCATCCATTATAAATAAGAAAGAGTTTATCTTTCACTATATGCAAAACCAAGTATTCATAAACTACATTATATTTATAATAATGTTATTTTAATGTGTCTATTATAACTTAGAAGTCAAAATTAATGATATCAATAGTAAAAAATAATTTTTAAATATTATATATAATGGTTTTATATATATAATACATATTGATAAATAGAACTTAATTTTTATAAAATTTTTTATATATTTCAAAAATACTATTTTCCACAAGAACAAGTTTTAGTTTTTGTGAAAAAGTAAAAAGTATAATTTTTGAAACTGTTATAAAATTTATTGGAAAAAATAAATGTAATTTTTTAAATATACATGTCAATATTATCTTAGGGTGAATTTCAGATAATTTTCTGAAAAGATAAATTTTTCAATGAGTAATAAAAAATATAGGATTTTATTAAATAAAATCATTTTTAAATCATTTAGAAACATAAAAATTATTTACTATGGTTTTAAAAGTAAAATTAGTTCAATTATAAATCTATTAATCTAATTTAGGTCATTTAAATAATTTTCATATTGAATTATGATACCAATACATTATAAACTTTTGAACATTTTATCTTTGAAAATACACTTTCTCATTAAGTCTGTGGTATTAATTTTAAATTAAACTTTGTCACTTCTAGGAATATATTTTGAAAAATAGCTATTCCATATTTTAATCTTAATAATATATAGTATGAAATAATTTCAACATAATTTTTTACTATAACAAATATTAAAAACAAGAGATCATTTAAAAACGGATTTACTAGGGGTAAAACTATAAATATAAGTGTCAAAAATGACCCACAACTTGTTCAGTACCCATTTTCAAGAAATATTTCTACATCATATATTATATTTTATTTTATGGCCCATTTTGTATCCTTTTGGAATAATATAAATGTCTATACACCTTTCTGTTTTCAAAAATTACAAGTGTGTCACTCACCTCACTTATAAAAAAAACACCACATCTCTTATACTATTAAAATTTGGATAATACCTACCTTAATCACTTCCTTATTCATATCTTATAATCCTATAATCCTTGTTTTTGTCATAAATTCATCCTAAGATGTCTTTTGGTAGAACAAAAATATGTTTTCTGAAGAAGATGTTACATACCTAAGTGATCATTTTATATTATTTCATTCACCACCACATTCAATTATAATTAAAACATGATAGAATAAAAACATAAATATTTTGAATAAATATATATTATGTTCTATTAATTTAATGTCCTATAAAGATCACTTATTCCATCAAATGAGATATGAAATCATCACTTGTGTGTAAGACGAACTACTGCCTCACCAACAGATGTTATTTTTTTCCGTAACCATATCCCACGGCTAGATATAATGATAAATTTATTGTTTATATATGATATTTATTATATTAATATTATTCATCAATCATTATATCACATATTCCTTCTTACTATCCTTTCCGTGGGAATACAATAATATCATTTGTGTGCATGGAAGACTATCACCTCACAAAGCGATGTGATTCCTTCTTCACATGTAATTTTCATAAAAGATACAATAGATGTGTTAATTAAAAATATGATATATATAAATGAAATAATAATTATTCAATAATTTTAATATAACACATTCCATTCTTTCTATTATTCTGTCTAGAAAATGGAAATATTTTTCATCCGTACGTATAGTCTACCCTCTCCATGAATGGTGTATTTCACTTCCAATCTCTAAAATATATGGATTATGAAAAATAATTATATAATTAATATATATATGGTTTTTATATCATAGTTAAAATTATGTAGATTATGAAGTCATGATAAAATTAAGATGACTGAAAATACCAAATCAAGATGTACATGAAAAACAATTCGGTTATTACCTAAAACATGACTTTAACATGGGATTATTCCCAAATTGTTATTAAAAGATAATAATTAAATAATATATGGAATTATATATATAATTTTTTTTATATAATATTTTTATAATAAATATATATTTATTTTATAGTAGTTTCTAATTTTTACAAAGGAAGTTGAGACTTATGGTAAGGGATTTCTATTTCCCTTTCATTTTCTGTGAGACATAAGCCATAATCATCATATGTTTATTTTTTTTTGAATATATAATTTTCATTAGTGTATTTTAAAATTTATATCCTTAAAATTATGTGTATTGACATATCCATTTTTTTATCTCTCTTTAATGGGGTTTTCGTGTCAAATGTTACCCAATTTGTAAGGGAGTTTTCTCTCAATTTTCCTTTTTTTTGAAAAATATGTTGTGTTAGGAACATATCTTATTCAATGAGTTATATATACAAACCCTTTGAAATTTAATATCATGAAACTATTTATTCTCCTTATTTTTTAGGTTTCATTTAATTTTATTCTTTCGTAGGTCATTAAATTCAAATTTACCAAAGTTGTAAGGGGTTTGTGATACAATGACATTGTTTATCGCGATTGTTCATGATCATGCTACCAATGATGAAATATTATATAATATATCTAATGTAACTAATTTATTTTTTATTCTATATTTATATATGAATAATACGTGTTTTATCTTCATTTTCCTCTCTTTATATTCTCAATATTTCAAAATAGTTATTTTAAAGAAAGCCAATTTTATATCACTCTTCGGTTGACAACCCTTTCACTTCCATGTCCATGTTATCTAAAAATGTTTTCAAAAATGTTTTCATGTTTCTATATAATTATTTAAATTAAATTTTTACATTTTCATTTAATTTTTAAAAATGTTTTAAAATATAATTCTATGTCATTTTCAAAAAAAGTTGTGTTCATATTTCACTAAAAATGTGAAAGGAATCGTTATTTTAACATGAACATCGTGAATGGAATTTTAAATATTCATGACCATTAGTGTCTTTGAATATTCATTTATAATTTTTCATGGTTGTTTTCATAGAAAATTATTGTTGTTGTTTTTTGAAAAATTTATTTTAAATTATATTTTATTTTCCGCAATAAATATTTTCAATTATTTTTGAAGATCATATTATAGATTTTTAGTGTTTATTTTCAATGAAAATTAATTCCAAAATATTTTTTTAAGATTATTTTTAAAAAGTAATTTTAAATTAATGGTTATTTTCCTCAATAAGTATTCCATGTAAACATTCAAAATCATTTTCAATTTAATATGACATCATTTAATGTTCCATTTGATTTTCTAGAGATATGATCCAAATGTATCACTCATTTTATTTTTCTTTATTGTTGATTTTTGTGATGGCATGTTTTTTATGTAACCAGTTTCTCCTCCATGGGTACACAGTGATAAAATGATTTTGAAAACCTCTTCTCTTTCCATAGGTTTTTATATTATGAGATGATGAAATAATTATGAGACCTAATTAATTTCCCTAGGTTATGTTATGATAAAACATTAATGAAACCTTTTTCCCTTTATAAGATCTGATATGTTGAATTTTTTATAATCATGTAGCACGTATGTTTAGGATTTTCATTATGTGATATGTGGGACCTATATCTCCCTCAAACTAATTTGGTAATGATAAATTTTATATGAGCTCAAAGGATACATGGGAGGGTATCCCTTGTCTGAAATATGTTATGTAGGAGGTTATCTCAATACTGAATGACGGTTTGTGAGAGGTAATCTAAAGCCCAAAATAGGGTACAAGGGAGATTATCCCATTCCCAAAGAAGGTATATAGGTGGTTATCACAATCCTAACTTGTTATTAATTTCATTAATGGTATCCTTGAAATAATATTTTATATTCTTATGTGTATGTCCTAAATATACGTCTCGTGTAAATATTATATTTTCATAGATCATGTTCATTTATTTCATTATCATCCATGTCTTATAAACTAGTATTATTTATACCATTATTTTAGTATATGATATATGATATGAAGGGTATCTTTTTGAAATGTTGTTCTCATATTCCAATACCTTTATGCCCTTGAAATATTGATATCTCACTTTACTAACCTTACGAAGAATCTAAGATCATCCTTTTTTATGTTTCCTTTCCCGAGGTTAAATTTAAAGGAATTATGTATGATATGTATAAGAAGGGTTATAGTTATGAAGAACATAGTGGTAGTTGACATAGCTCACATATGGATCATTTTTTATGTGTCCAAGTTTCCAAAGGCATTGGACCTAAACTATTGTGGAATAGATCATTATGTTTTGTAATATATATTTGTCTATTATGATGTAATATTTATATATGAGAAGTTAGGTCCCTTACATTTGGTATTATATAATTTTTTAGTTAGACGATATAAACAAGGATTGGAAAACATTAGTGAGATGACTAGGGGTATATCTATGGATATGTCTAGGGATATGTCCAAGGATAAATCTATGTATGAGTAAAAGTATATGAAAAATGACCTGGAATTCTGGAAAAGGATAGAGAGACTAGTTTATAAGAAATTAAATCCTTATCTAGACTATATAAGTGGATATATATCTAGAAGAGAGGTACTTAGGGGTAATAACTCTAAAAAGGGAGAATTGATCTAGACTAAATCATCATCTGGTGAATGAAAATAGGCCTTACATCACACATAAATTGACACTCCTGAGGGATATGCTTTGAAAATTAAAAACCTATTTATGAACCATCACAGAGTATTTAAATAATTAACATGAATTGCATAGGTTTTTCCTAAGGTATAATAGATTGAAAATAAGTTTTCCTTATTTAGAAATTCTATATATTATTTTTCATGATTTTGTTATTTTCCACTGTGATTAGTGTCTCTCACACTACGATTTATGGTTTTATTCAATTTTTAGAACTCGAATGATCCATGTTATTAATGAATTCAATGGACAATGAAATTATAATCCTCCTGAACAAATGAATTTTTTGAGAGCTAGAATAAAAAACCCCATTTCTATCCTGAAAATATTTCTCAAGATATGAATCATGATGAACATATAAATATAAAATAGAGGGAACTAAATTTTGGAGAGACCTTTATGAGGCAATTTCCACCCACTATTAGTGGATCCATTGATTCAATAGTCATTGAGTAATGGATCGGTTCAACTAAAAATATATTTTCCATTAACCATTATTCAGATCATAAAAATTTTATTTTGGATGTCTATCATTGGGAAGGATAAGTAGATCAACGGAGGAACCATATTAAGAATATGAGTCAAGAGGATATAATAGAATCTATGGAATGGGATGTTCTTTAAAGGATTTCTTCATTGAGACTTACATCTTATTATATGAACCAGGATGGATACAAAATTTCTCAATCTCAAATTGAATGAAGGGGAATCTATTGGTACTTACAAAGCTAATTTTAAAATAATTGTGCATTCTTCTTTGGGTTTAATGATCATTCTAGAAAGAAAATTTTATCAATTCTTTGGAGTCTTAAGAACAAGTCTTCAAAATGAACTGGCTATAAGAGACTTCAGTATCTATAAATAAATAATTTTATGTAAAATATATGTAGAAATGGAAATTATAGATTCCAATAATTATTATGGTCTTGATAAAAAAATTATTGTCAACTCTCCGGAGAACATGAATAAATCACATGGTGGAAATAAATTTCAGTCACCTAAATTCTAGATGTGAAGTAAGAAGCACTAAAATGTATGGATGAGAAATAAAATATGGTATTAAATATTTGGGAATCCCACACCTCAATAAAAAAAATGTATAATTGATTTGAGTAGGCTAGTTAATGAAATAAATAGATGGAGAGCTCAACAGAATTCACCACCCACACTCATGTGTTTAAACTGCCTATATTTTTGACATTATATGAATGAATTCCTCAATACAAGGGCAAAGGTTAATGGTTAACCACAACTACATTTTAATACCAAGTAAACATGGGAAATTTTATGCAATCATAATGGATAATGAGAATCATTATGACTAGGTAATATTGTCCTCATTTCCTTAATTGGTAATTTCATTTATTATTTGGTATGAATGATCCCTATAAAAATATTTGTGTTCATAAATTACTGAAATTTCATGTGATTAGGAGCATTTATTATCTCCTGATACATGGATTTTAGAATAGTTAAATCACATTGGATATTCTATCAGTTTAAGGAAGAACCCAAGCATTCATTGAAAATGTTTCTATATCATTTAAGAGATTATATAAGTAATAGATGGTGTATTAAAATTTTTAAGTGTATCTATATCCATGTAATATTAACTATAGATTTATGGATACCATCATTGTTTTATGAGTTTAAGGATGATAAAAAGTTCAAAGTAATTGAAACAGCTTTTATGTTTTCTGTGATGGGATTTTATCAAGATTAATGATATTTTATGAGACTCATATGTAAATAAAACCCTTTGGTTTTGAATATGTTTTATTGAAAAAGTAATTCTAAGTGGAAGGAATGTATACTTTGTGGACATATGATTAAAGGCATTGGTAACCGTTAGGTTTTATCTTTTATTTGACATTGAGGTAATTATGGGTTGTAGTCAATCACCTTTTGAATTCGGAACATTTCCTTACTATAAATGAATATTCTTCTCAAGATCCACTTTCTAGAATATAAATTATGAAATTTGTAAGATTATATCTTTTTTTAGGTATGTTTATTTTTTATTTTTCCATCAAAATTATTTCGGTTCAGATTTTCCACAATTTTAAACCTAAGTGTTTGTATTTTTTTCATGGACTCTAGTTTGTTTGAATAAACAATGACTTGGGTTGTGTGGAAATGTGAGAAAACTAAAGACAATCAATGTGGAGATTCCTTTTGGGTAAAATGAATTCACGTTTGGGGATTTATTTCAACTTCAATTAATGGGGTTTTGGAATAAATGTGTCAACTATTACCAAGGATTCTTGGAATGTTGAGATAACTTAATGGGGGTTTGTGTTTTTAATAAGAAACTAGAATAAAATCATCTACATGAAATTTAAATGCGTTTTAAAGGGGTTACACATTTTTTAATGTCCTAGAGAATTTAATATTCAGCTGTGGGGATGTGTTCTTTGTCATATCTTGTTAAGAATAAATATATCTTGTGTAAAAAAATTATATGTTTTGTATTTTTTCGAGAATGTTTTTAAAAGTATTTCATGTGGCCTATTTTTCATTTTTGTCACGTGCAGCTTTCTCCTCTTTAACCATGGTCAGTTTTCTGGTGATATTAGTGTTCCTCTATAGATTTTGAACATCCTGTTGTCACATCCAATCCCTAGATCCTCCTTGAAAACTTCGGCACCGTTTTCATTGTTGGAATTACTCGTTGGAAGAGTTGTGTTCTTCAGAAGATACTAGTTGGGGGGTCTAAACCATTACCATATGGTTTGATAAATGTAAAGTATGTGAAATATTGAAATTACACCAACATATCAGGTGAAAAATAAATTAAATAAAAAATTGGATAATTCCTTGGAGTCCTTTCAGATATAAATAGATTTTTACATGGCTGGTGGATAGCGTTAGGGTGAGAAAACCCTTTATTATAAATAAATTCTTTAATTTCATAAAGTGTTTTTATCATGACATGGATTATGGGTGATTGATTGATATATATTGACCATGGAATTGGATTGTTAATTTTGATAACTGGACTATTGTGGTTATGAACTATCGATAAATGAAATGTTTGATTGAAAGATAATTATTAATTTTCATAATTAACCATTGATCTTTATGATCTGATATTTTGATTTCCTTGTTGTTATAAAATGTGTGGTGATTCCTATACTTTAATTATTATTTATTAGGATAGGCCCTAACAAATGATTAAATGATTATATACCAGTATCAACCAACATTATATTTTTAAATGTTGATATATTGGGATTGGTTATGATTGGATGATGAAATGAAAGTATATTAAGCTTTTCCCTCACACGTGTGGAAATGTTGATATATTGGGCTCAACCCTGATTGATTGCAGAAATGATTATATTTCTGATTTCACCCAGATTTTTGTAAATTATATACTTTTATGATATGGTTATAGTTGGAATAATTGTATGATATTCTAAGAAACATTTTTCTGTGGCACCAAAGCATATTTATTTTGTATTAGTTTAATTTTCATTTAATTAATACATTTATTTATTGCATTATTATATACGCTTATTATCAAACTAGTTGTGTTTTGACCTGGTGGGGTCGACCTACTATGTTATATTCACACCCTATTCATGTGTTCGTTTTGTAATCGAGAAGATTATATGGATACAAGTTTGGACATGGGAAAAGGACCTTGTTGTTGATTGTTTCCTTCCATGATAGGATATAGTTTGGAGATGATACCAATATAGGGTTTTGGACAAGGGACTTCTGAGTCATTATTTTAGTCTTCCAACCTTTTATTTTATTATTATAACATGAAATTTAGTTACATTATAGAATGTCATTACATTATTCCGTTATTTATTTGGGATTACTCAGTTGGATTTTATTGTTAGTTTCCCTATATTTTATATTGTTTCCATTATTTCTGAAATTTGATATTTATTCATTTATTTATATTTCCTATTTACACTATATTGTGACTTTATAACCAGGGGTATAGTCTCCCCACTATACATTTCACATCCACTTTACTAGTCGACAACCTCTAGAATATGGGGAGGAACACTTGAGGTCACGTACCCAACCCGTTTTAGCAATGTGAGAGAGTTTCAGATTGGGTGATGTTACAAAGTGGTATCAAAGAACACCATGTTTCTTTTTTGATTCTTTAATATTTTGGGAGATGTAGAAATGGGAATAGGATGTGTTAGGACTTTGTAATGATATTTTGAATGGGAGTAGCTAACCCATGTACAGGGAAAAATCTGAGTTCCTTGGGATGGGACTATTGTTCATGATGTTCTCATGTTACCATTGATGTTATTTCACCATGGGTGATTCACAGGTTGTGTGATTATATCATGTTATGATATTATTAATTCTTGATATATATACACATTTTCTGATAAGGTTTAGGATGAGTATACATGCATCACGATAGGAATATAGGGATATATATTGACATGCATTATTCTTGATAGGGATATATTTATTTCATGTGATATATACTTTCATATTTTATAATGATATGAGATAGCTGTTATATATGTGTTATGAAATAAATAAACTATTATTTCATACTAAAACACATGTAAGGAGTGTCTATAGAAACCATGATTTAGTGGTTCTATGTTGTTCTCATCTATTGAGGTTGACTTTGTTGTAGCATGTGTTCTATGGAGTATGTTTGTCTTGTAGAGAAAATGACTCATCATTATCTTTGAGTTGAGTGTCAAGCGAGTAGAAATCAGAAAACTCCTAACATAGTTCAATGAGATCTTCTTATTGTTAATGAGGATCAAATGGATGTCCGGCTTTGTGATTTCTTCATATTGGTCATGAGATCCATGGAAAGAGATACTATTTAGACTCTTCCTTCAATGTCTGAGCTAACTAGATTGTTTCACCTATAAAATCTACAAATGTTTAGTGTGGAATCAGGCCCTCAAGAATCCGAGTTTTGGATTGAGTCAGTCTAGATGATATATAATCATCTTGAGACACCCATAGATTTGAGGGTGAATCAAGCTATATATATGCTTTGGAGACTAGCTAAGAATTGGTTGGATGTTATAAAGCATGAAGGGAAGAAATATGATTAATCAAAGATGAAAATTAAGATGAAGCTATTGAGACATTTATATCTTGATACATTGAGGTATGATAAGTATCTTGAGTTCATGCACCTGACCTTGAAGGGTATGTTAGTAATGTACTACGATGAGTGTTTCACTAACCTGTTGTGATTTTCCCAATCCTTGGAATCTAATTTGATCTCCTGGAAAAGAAAATTTTCAGATGTTCTTCATTATGATATCAGGTTTCAGGTGAATGTGTTCTATCTAATAAATTTTGTAGATGTGATAAATTAAAAATTCATCATAGAAGGGAATCTAAGAGAAGCCTCAACAATTGTTAAGGATATTTCAGTATGAAAAACTGTGAAATCTTCTTCTAAAAGAGATAATTGTTGATAAAATAGTTTTCTCTAATGCAATAAAGGCCATATCAATCAGAGAAATGGGAATAAATCTCAAGATCATGTTCTCTTACAATGATATCAGTGTATAAATATGGGCTAAAATGGAATTAGTTTCTATACCAACACTTTGGAGTGTCATGATTGCGGAATATTGGGCCCTCAATAGAGGTTTTTTAGGGGCATGCAGCAGTAGGGCAGTGGTAGGGGAACATGAAAGCAACCAGAGGCTGGAAAAGACTCATCTACTCCTCAACAGCTTCTAACTAGAGTTCCATATGAAATTATGTTCAAAGAAAGGGACATGTTTCCCCATATAGGAATATAAGTTCCAAGAAGAGGTTATACCTCATAGAAGATAGGCTGTAACCTAAGGCAGAAGGGCTGGTAAGTTAAATGTTTTGAAAAATACTTTGGAAATTATTGATTCAGGACTATATAATATCAGAGTTATGAATCTTGTATCATCTACCCTCTCTTATTTTTTTGATATAGGATCATCACATTATATTTTATTTTCCCTTTTTTAATACAGTTTGTGATTGGATGTGGAATACTTGTATGGTGTTTTAACCATCAACACACAGTTGGGAGTGTGGTCAGTGAATATCAAACATTGAAAGTTATGTACTTTAAATATTGGTGTTTACCATTTCTTTTAGTAACCATTCATGATGGAAATTAAATGCTTTAATTTGATTCTTATTATTTATTTTTTTAGTTCAATACCAATCTCATATTGACTATTACTAGAATATAGAAAACATTATATCTCTAAAAGGATGCATCAAGTCTCACTTGGGTGAGTGAGATCTTTATGTTGGTCTTGTAGGACCAATTCAGTGTAGATTGTATTATCTCATGGATCAGATAGCCGGTATTGATCTAGATGATTGTGGAGTATAGAAATATTATTTAATCCAAGTGCTAGACCATTTATGATTTTATCCCTAATGTGTTCTATGGCTTACCACTGAAGTAAGAGATTGTTTTTATGATCGATTTTCTTCTAAAAGTATAGCCAGTTTTTTTCATTCATTATAGAGTAGGACTGGAAGATCTTTAGGAGTTGAAATTATAGTTAAAAGATATTGAATCTAATGGTTTCAGTTGTACTAGTACATCTCCTTTTATTCTCTAGTTCACTTCACCAAGAATGATGATTATCCATTTTGATTATGTCTGGATCATCGTAGATTGAATGAGATGATGGTCAAGAACTGGTATCCTCTTCCACGCATTGACGATATCTTTGATAAGTAGAAAGGTGGTAAGATATTTAACATGATCAAATTGAGATCTAGATACAATTAGTTGAGGGTGAGATCATCGAACATACCTCATACTACTTTTATGAGCTGTTATTAATTTTATGTGTTTGTACTGACACTATTTTCTTTGAATAATGAACCAATGGTATTTCATGGACTTGATGAATAAGAACATTCATCTTTATCTGGGCCAATTTTTTGTGGCTTTTTCAACGATATCTTAGGGTAATCTCAGTTAGAATACCATTATACCAAAAATATTGACATCATCCTGAGAGTATTGAGATATAATTTTTGTATGCCATGAAAACCATATTTAGTTTATGTATTAATAAAGTTCACTTCTTAGGCTATGTCATCTCAGAGGAAGGAGTTTCATTGGATTCCTATAAAGTTACAGTCATGGTATCTTGTGATCATTCCAAGAATGACTTTGAGACTTAAATATATCTAGGTTTAGTAGCTTATTTTTAGTTCTTTATCTAGGTTTTCTCATGATTGGCATCACTGATGTCAGGGATAACCAGGAAAGTGGGGATGTTTGTTTGGTCACATTCTTGTGATGCAGATTTTCCATACCTAAAAGGAAGGCTGACCTCAACACCTATACTCATTTTACATATTCTAGGTAATAATATACTATTTACAATGATGCATATGAAGTTATAATCAGATCATCTCTAAAAAAGAGGATCAGGTGGTTGCGTATGTCTCTAGACAACTGACACTGCATGAGAGTAATTACCTTACTCGTGATCTGGAGTTAGCTGCAGTGGTACATGCCCTGATATGTTAGAGGGATTATCTCATGGGTGAGAGGATTATGGTGTACATGGATCATAAGATCCTCATGTAGAAATTTTATTAGTGGAACATAAACATTTAGAATATGTGGTGGGTCTAGTATCTATAGTTTTTCGACTTTGAGTTGTATTATACACTTGAAAAGGTAAAATTCATTTTTAATGCATTTAAATTTAAGAATAAGATAGTGGTTGTATGGGACTGTTGTGGGGAGTGGCAAGTAAAACCCTTTTTGAAGACATGCACCTGCATGTTTAGGAGTCTTAGAGTTGAGTAACTCTTATTTTGACATATGTTATACATGTTCTTTTTTAATGGATCAAAACCAAGAAGTTATATGACATGGAGAGCCTAGTTCTAAGAGAAAACATACGTGGTGGGTAGACACCATTATAATGGTCTCTTAGAAGGGGAAATTCTCTTCTTTTTCATGTTTGAGTTTGGGTTCCTGCGGGCTTCTGTGATGATCAAATTAAATATTTTCATAATTCTAGATGGGTCCTACATCCATGTTTGAGAAATATGTATCTTGATATTTATAGAAATTATTGGTGTTCGTGAAAAAAGAATCGGTTAGAAGGAATTATGGAAAGAAGATTCACATATCTGCAGGTGAAAGTTGAGAAATATAGTATAGCTAGGATATTTATGCGTTTTCCATTTCCTAATTATAAATAAGAGATGTCACAAATGGATTTTGTGATAGGATTACCCAGGAAAACTCATAATAATGATGTTTTATGGGTGGTGGTGTATCGACAGACGAAGTTATCCCACATCTTCCCTATCTAGGAAAACTTAACAGTAGATGATCTAGGTATTCTTTATATACCCATGGTAGTTCGGATTCACGATGTTCTAAAGGGTATTTTTTATGATAGATACCCTCATTTCACATCATTGTTTTTAAGGGTATTTATAAGGATTTAGGATCACATGTTCTTTTGAGTATTGCGTATCATCCTCAGAGTGATGGTCTATCTGATCAGATTATTAAGATACTGGAAGAAATGTTTTGGGATTGTGTTCTCTATTTTCATGTCTCAAGGGAGTATAATATGGAACTCATTGAGTTTTCATATAATAATAACTTCTAATCATCTATCATGATGGAGCCTTTAGAGGCCTTGTATAGGGGATTGTTTCATTCACTTCTCTGTTAGTTGGAGGAAGTTAAGTTAGCTCTTGTTGGGCCTAACCTCATGTAGAAGACATTTGTGTAGTTTTGGTTGATCAAGAAGTATATGGGGACCATGTAGTGTTGGTATAAATCCTATTCTAACCATCTTAGATGACCTATGGGTTCGATGCTGGTCATCATGTTATCCTTTGGGTTTCATATAGGTCGGGGTAACATCGTATCATTGTAGAAACCATGCAATTTTTTCCATGAACTTCCTCAGAAAATTGAAGATGTGAACCTCACATAGAGAAAAAAATTTATATGTTAAAGTAGGAATACATCTTTATTCCATAAGAAGGAGAAAATCATATTTCCATCTGTCGCGATAGAAAACATCATCGGCCTGGTTGGAAAAGTTCATAGTGAGACTCTCCATTTTTCATGGGGGTCAGTGATGGTAGGAAAGGCACCAGCCCAAAGGGGTGGGAACATAGCCCATCACTGATCCTGAGCAAGGGTGTAGAGGAGCATCCCTAGCATTATTGAATAGTTTTTTTCCTAAGTCCCAAAAAACATTGGTGTTCAAGATAACTGTGTGTGACATAACTTTGTGGCACCCACTTGTGTGCCATCTCACACTTGTGAGACCAATAATCTTCACCCAAGGTTCCATATTTTCTTATTAAGATACCCTTGGGGCCTTCATTTGTAAACCCAAATTTCTTAAAATCCTGATTGTTGCTCTGGTTTTCCTTGCACTTCTCCTAAGTCCAATAAAATATCCAAGGTCATTTTTTAACGCCTCGTGTTAGAAAATTAAAGGGGGTAGTGAGACATAGGTTCTATAAATGTTAAAAATTATCAACACATGTGTGACTAAATCTCCCAACCCCCCCCCCAATTTAAGAACAATTGAGTGACTACCCATCCTCAGGCATGAGGTTGTGTGCTCCACTTTTCGGAATACCTATGAAGACTTTTGAAGGCATGAGCCAAGTCTCACCAAAGTCTAGAAATATAGGTTTTTCATCAACATAGGTCCGTCCAAATTCACCCAAGCCTACGTGCACACCACATACCAACACACCACTTACTTGAGCACCCTTTCTTGGTTCACCTAACCCCATTAACCTGATCGAGCCTTTCATGAAGCATCCTTCAAATCCAATCATGGAAGGGCATCCCATTCATTGCATCCCTTTCCTAAAAGGAATTATGTTGAAACTTCTACCAAGACCTATTGTTTGATAGAATCTTAGTGAAAGGCACATCCTTGTGTCTCTAATTTTGATATGGATATCTAGGGTCATAGGTTTTCCAAACATGTCCTACCAGAGGGTAAGGGTCCTCCAGGTGTCTGTAGATTTGGATATCTATGGTCACATGGACCCTTACCCTATAGATAGTTTTGAGGAGTTCCCTTTTTTGGATTCGGGTGATAGTACTATGTCCTACCTTTTTCATCACTAAGAACTAGAGCCCTAGATTCCTATTAAGGAGGATATGGATCACGATTCCTTTTTTCCTTTGACAAAGGAGAAGTCTCCCTTCTCTTACAAGAACAATAAAAGGGAATATATCCTAGTGTAATCCATTATCTTTTCTTGTAGGAGGATTTAGTTCCGCTCCTCTATGCACCCTTTACTTGCATCCCTTTCTTACCTGGGACCCTTGTCGAATATAAAGAGAATAGAGGGAAGTTTCACAGCCACAACCTCTTCCACAGTAGGCCCGACCACTTCTATCAGTGGAGGAAGGAAATTGTTTGTTGTTTTTTGAATCTTTCACATCCTCAAGTTTCACCCACTAAGCATGACTCACTTGGGCTTCAAGGTTTAAAATGATCACAACATCCAAACAATATACTTGAAGGAATGAACAATGAGAACTGTGATTCCCACCATTACTAGGATACGTATGAATCCTTATTCAGGCCAAAGCTCCACATCATCTCATCCATGAAATGGGAAATCATGCCTCCCTAAAATGGGACATTTCCTAGTTGTAAGACACATTTGGAATGAACTACGAGAACTCTAATTCCCATCATAATTGGGATACATAGGAAGCCTTCACCGAAGGCTTGAGCTTAGTGGACATCCTCCTCAATAATCCCACCGTAATTCCCTTAATCAAGGCATCTTTTTTTGTAATAATCCCTTAATTAAGACACCCATAAATCTCCACGATTTAAGAAATATCTCAGGGACCCTGTTACAAGGGAATCCTCATTTGGAGTAATCCCCAACCTATTTCACTCTGAGAGTCATAATCCCCTAAGAGAATAATCAAATTATGTGAGATATGATACACATTCAAAAAAGGTAGATAGGAAGCCTCCCTGAGGTTCAAGCCAAACAACCAAAATCAAACCTATACTCTCTAGGCCACATTATATGAAGGTTCTAATTCAAATTGGAATCTCATATCCCTTACAAGTTCCTTGGCCGACTTCTATATTAGTCCCATGCCACGCTTTGACTGGGAACGTTTCACCTAGATGTCCTTAGCACACAACATTAAACTATACCATCAGGTCCTTATCATAAAAACGTAGAAGGTATGATGTTACCCATTATTTGGAATAAAAAAATGCAATTTCTAATTACTTTTATTTGGATACATAGGTAGCCTATTTGTGGGTTCGTTCCAAACTTCGAAAAACAACTTTGGTCTCCCTAGATGATAATAAACTATAGAGTGACTTTTTTCTACCTGGATGACCATAAATTAAAATGTTCCCCACTTAGTATATTAAAAACCAACATTGTCATAACAATGATCAAAGAATATCTATGTAGTATATGATATGATACCATAGATGAAGAACCACTAATATATACAGATATCTCCTTTGATGAAGAACCTAAAATACATATGGATGATTCTGAATTCCACACATGATAATAATTTATTTAAAATTTCCTGGGAAACCTACATTACACTTGGTAAATTTTCAAGGATTCATGAACATATCTTAAAACTATAAGAGAATCTTGAAGAAGGAAATAATTCCCCCCAAAAGTGTGTGATGAGCCCAATCTCCAACCCTCTTGACCAATGCGAGTTCTTAAGTATTGTAGGATAACAAACCTAAAGAATGAATTCCGTTGAAAAAAGTATTTCCCCTTTCATACAGAACAATTGGGTGTTTCTAGTTCCATAAACAAATCCATTATAAACCATTCTGAAATAGTGATTCCTAACCAGAACACAGGTTCCGATGGAAGCAAAAAAATGGTGAACCCGACTTGAATCCTTAACCATGATGATAGTGTTACCCATCTGTTAGGCCCCTATCAATTGATAAAAGTGGTCCTGACAAGGAAATAAATCCTACATGTGTTCATACAAAGTATTCTTCTATAATGGAGTTCATTTTTTAAATTTTTCATATTTACATTCACTTTCATCCAAGAACTCCCTTCATTCCTAATGGATTGCTTCAAGTTTACACCGGTGAATGCCTCGGCTGCTACTCAAGATAGATCATCATATGCTTGAAGGACGCCATCACCAACTTATAATATTTATTACTGGGCATCTAACACACTTTTTTAGAGTATTTTCAACATTTTATAATTCCTACCTTGGAGGCTACCCAACAGGCTCTCCAAATCAAGAAAAATCCCTCACCATCCAGCCTACAACAACCGATGGTCTAGAAGCAGATGGTGTCAGCCACCCTCTTTAGTCATTTTGGGATATTATCCCAAGAATTAAATCCCCAATCCCTCTCTTATTCTAGGGAGTTATACCAAGAGGATACCTATGGACTCATCCTAAAGACACAAGGGTCCTTCTTGAAGGCTCTGACTAACAATCTTTGCCGCCAATGTCGCACGACAGTAATCCCTCAACATGGTGAAAATTTAATCATTATCTATCTGGCCTAGGTCCAACAGACATAAGAATTCATGAAAAGATACTGGGGACAATAGATGGCTAAGAAGAATAAGGTTCCTACCATTTCCACCTCTATATAAGTTGACTAACCATGTTTGGTGGTAAATAGTGAATAGGAACATACACCTGTCTGACATAATTCTGCCATCCAGCAGACTCGTCTAGTGGCACCCAACCAATCCCATCATACAAATCTAGTAGATTGTTGTGAGTATCCACAGACACTTGCATAAAATATTTCATCCAGTCAGTAGACTCATCAGAGTGCATTCAAGGATACCCACAAACCGAATATAGTGCCAAATTGCATGCAAGAACATACACCTTCCTGCACTCTCCGAGCCTTCCAACATTCTCATATACATTGTACATAAAAAATGTTACCAACCATACATAGTAAAAATATCTAGTAGAAACATACAACAACCAGCATCTATCAAGCCTAAAAAAATCTCATTTGAAAACACCCATAGATGTCAGTAGGAAAGCTTCGATGACTAACCTGGGGTAGTATCAACTCTCTACCCCCACACATGAGTACTATAAGAATCCACTTATAGGAATGGGAGGACAATATTAGGTTCATACATTTACTTTCGATATGGAATGGGTATATATTCACGTTCTGGAAACTAAGTTCACCAAACACATTTTTGAAATGGTGAAAGGGTTGATAGAAATTCTTACCCATATCCTGGAAGATTGCTATAATATCATGAAGGAAACTTCAGTAGTACCAGATATATAGACACATAATTTTATCCCCATACCTGGTATAACCCATCAACATGATATCATATAGAATATACATACCTTTGTTCTAGTCTATGAGGGTTATGGAGCATACTTCCTGATATCATATGGACGACCGGATCGAGAACATATACTCATTCCATTTAGAGATAATCAACATATTATAATGGCCACTCCCATGAAATAACATACACCTAATCATGATAAAAACTTATCCAAGAAAGTGGACATAGTTTCTAGTAAAAATACATCTAATAAAAATTCTCATCAAATACATTTGATGAATTAAAATCCGATCTATGATCTGGCTCCAATTAATGCTAGAATTTTTGAAGTCCTCAGACTTTAATCTATTTCATATCAAGATCGTACCCTTACATTAACAAATCATGGGATCTATAGTGGTAATTTGGAACGTCCTCATTTTATTCTTCTTCATGAATTCTTTATTCATGACAATTTGATCAATCATGAGAACCTATCTCTGTATGAGTGCTATAGAAACCAACTGTGAGGACAAGAGATGAAGGAGAAATAGGATTCATCACCTACGGTAATCCACCATGGTGGTCTTCCACACGTTTTCATTCACTATGAATGTTGTATCTGTAGTAGTGATTCACATTATCAAGATAATTCTCTAACTAATAATTTAGGGATGAGAATTCCCTTTTATCATGAGGCACTTGAAAATACAAGGTCATTCATGTTTGATACCTTGTCACTGGTGGGTGAAATTATTTCTCAACCAGAAGATATCTCAAGGTGACAGTCATTCTTTGAACCTCCCTTGGGCCATTTATATATAAATTCAATAGAGAAACACTCTACTAATCTTGCAGATTCTACTAAAATGGTAGGAAAATACCATCTTTGGTCTGATCAAGTAGGGATACCTCTGAAAAAAGATTAAGAGGGCATGTTGAACATGAGGAAACAACTATCTATGGTTTAAATACCCATCATGTACTAGCCTTTAGCCACCTCTCAGTATATCATTCCATAGATTTTGGTAGAATATTTTATTCATGATATTTTCCAAAACATGTGAAAGACTCTTCATTTTCTAAAAGCCAAAGTATTACTGTATGATGAATATCAAATTCAAGTCAAGGTAAAATAAGGTTTTCATCACTAAATTGACTTTTCATATCACCAGGCTTCCGAATGTCCAAATATTGAGAAGAAATATGGATTCCTTCAATATTCATACTTCAATTCATTAAAGAGGCTACAAAAAATTATCAAAAAACCCACATATATTGTTCATATAATAGTATGGGTTTCACATGGAGATTTTCATTTTACTACACTCCAAAGACAGCAAAGTCCTCCAAAAGTGGTCTCTTGAAATTTTATTTCCCCATGTTGGATACAAAAATTATATTTTGTTCATGACCAAATATATTCTCAGCAAGAATAGGCCTTGACCAACTTCCACTAATTGAGTCCCAAAGAGTGAAATCTGTTGATATAATTTTTCATCAAGCATTTGAAAATATCAAGAAATTCCCTCTCTCTTAGAGGATTTCTACCATCAGATTGCATAAATGTCTAAAATAGCATAGTGGTCTTCCAAAATAGGTTATTTATGTGAGTTCTGAATAATAAACCCAACCAATGTTCACCCCAAAATTCATAAAACCAGAAGAGCAGTTGCGCTAATATCATCCATATCAGTTTAGGAGCCACCACATCCAAAAGGGTAGGGGGATTCTTTAACGCAACCCTTAGAGAAAAAAATATAGCCCCAAGGGTAGATAATGAAGAACAGGAATAACCTCAGTCCATAGGGCTAGGGGGTTTTTCACATTCACAATCCCCTCCTCTGCGGAAGTAATTTTTCTTCTGATTAGAGAAGATTCCACAAAATAAATCCACAACTAAATAATCTGAGGATTAAAATAAGATTAATATAGGAAAACATTTAATGGAGACCCTGAAAATAATAGGACATGTTCTTCATGAGGGCGCATACGAAGGAAATATAACAAAGATACCGAAAAAATTACAACAATGCATTATGCATCAGTGAATGTCATTAATGTGATCATGGAATATCCTCCAAAAAATGACTCTAGTTTATGGGAGTCAAAGTATTATTTTCATGTTCATAATATAGTCCACATCGAAGAAACTTATATATGTGTGCTTACCAAAAAACAGAGACTTGTCTGGAACTAAGGAATCCATCAAATAATCCAGTTCCACAATTTTGAAAGGCACAAAATAGGAAGAAGTAATAGGTCATACTATGTCCCACCTTCTACCTGAATAGGGCCAATCCATTTCATTTGAAGAAATATTTTCACAACAAGAGGATGAGATGAAAGAGTTGAGAAGATTCAATGTAGAGTTACTCCGAAGTAGCATTCTTCCCAGATATTCTCTACTAGAAGATCATGATCTTACACTTATTGTATGTGCACCTTAGAAAAGAGGGTTTGTTGAGACTTCTGATGTAGATAATGAATTCCATATATTGGTTACACATCCTGAACATGGTAAAACACATACATATAAGCTATTACCTATGGGTTATCCAAGGAAAATGCCAGCATCCCCCCAACAGTGGTCTTTCCAGTCATTGCACCAGTTCAGGCTCCATATTCCTCAACTATTCAGTTCCCAGCTCATCTAGATATTCCTAAAATTTTCATGAATGGTATTGAGTCGTTGAATACTTTACTAGAATCTGTGGAAGGACTTTCTGCACTAATACATCTAGAAATGAAGGTTTATCCCAAATGGGTGGATCTGACTCCTTCTCCTCTAAACATTGGGAATCACACATTTCCAATATATTATGTCTCAGAGGATATGAAGAAGCACTTGAAACAATTTATCTCTCATTGTGATCCCATTATGGGGACCCCTGACCTACAAGTGGCAGTGAAACTCAGATGCTTCGTACAATAATTGCACAGCCCAGCCATTGTATGGTAAAAAGGTTTTCAGTCTCAATCAACCACTGGATGAGAAGATCTCCATAAAAAGTTCCTTTTCCACTTCATCTCAATGCTCTTGAAGAAAATAGTCTTCAATATCACAAACAACAAGAAAAGGGATAATGAAAGAGTTTAATATTTCATTTCTCCATGTAAATTATTTACATACACTATAAATATACCACTCCGTCAAGAAGAATTTATTCCCATTTGTGTTGAAAATATCTGTGATGAGTTACACAAACCGTTAATCCCTATGAAATACACAAGTTGGTTTTAGGATCTATATTAAATTGCTAAATAGGTTGAAAAATATATTATAAATAATAAATAAAAATCCTGAGTAATCCAATCAGCTCTAGGAAGATGATAAAGAAAATTAGAGGCAACTACTATCACACATAGCAAGACCTTGTACCCACTCCTACTTCAAATCCATCATCATGTCTTAGGGCTCCACCTCCTGAGCATTAGTAGAAATGACCACCTCATCAAGATTATAAAATATATCAAAGGTAGAGATAGTTTGAGGAGTTGCGAAACAAGTTTTATTCTTTTCAAAATGACCAAGTCCCCAGCTACTTCATCTCATTTTTTTGGAAAACAATATAGTTCAGTTTACTTCTCCAAATAAACCTATTAAAGAAATATATGAGAACCTCCCAAACTATATTCCATTCTATTAAATTTTTTGGAACCCCATCTATAATTGATTTATTTTAACTATGTCCATCAAAATGTAGCGCAGTCCAGACAAGTGAATCTAAAAAATTCATCATCCCAGGTAGATTGTGTTACAGTTACCAATCCAGAGGAATAAGGTGAGTGTTAGGAAGTCATAAGTAATATTTATTATAAATTTTATTATTTGATGGTCAGAAAAACAATCAAATATACTCATTCAATTATAAAAACTTAATTTAAACAATAAACTATGTCTCCTACAATTTCTATTACAACAAATCCATATTCATCAAAAGACCAACCCTCTGAAGTTCAGTTCTCAAAGAAGAAGCATAGCGAAATGATTAAAGAGGAAGAAAAGGAAGATGAGTTTGTGTCAAGGAAAAAAAATTCCTTGACCTTAGAAGATTTCATACCAACCATATTAAAATCATAGGAATTTACCCACCGAATGGAACAAAAGTAATTGACATGTAATGTATAATATTCATTAGATAAAGATTTGATCTTTGGTTCTATTAACATGATTCGCGTAAGGGATCCCTATGAAGATTATGATTCTGATTATGAAATCGAAATGCATGGTATATCCCTCTAGAAAGTTCAATAAGAATAAGGGAATTCTCCCACCCATGATAGGGTATGCCCTGAAAGGATCATCTTAGAAGATATATTATAAGATATACCACCACCTTCTCGGTGAGTGGGACTACCTATCCATCCTTATCCACCAAGAAAATAATAATTTACATATTCTATCCTGAAAAATAGTCCATCTACATCAGGAGCATGAACTTCCAAGGAACCATCAAAAGATAATCTCCATATTGGAAAATAAAAACCACCAGATCAAAAGTATGATGTGTTGAAGAAACTGGACCATGTACTAGCCAATCTATCAATCTCGGATGCTCTAAATCTATCAAAATATATCCATGAATAACTTATTGATTCATTTTCAATCACTCAATTGTTTGAAAATGAGGCTTCTATAGTAGAGGTCTACTATATAGAGAATGACCCAGCAGAATTCCATGCGGTCATATCTTTCGTGGACTAGGATGAGGAGACAATAATATGTGGACACATAAGACCCTTGTATCTATTTATGAAGATCAATGATATTGACATCCAATGATCCTTCACTGATGATGGCTTAGGGGTCAACCTCGTTCCCATTTTGACACTTCACTGATTAGGCCTCACTATGTCCCTCTTGTCTCCATCTACTTTGATGTTATAGGTTTATGAAAAGAATGAGAAAAAACTCTCAGCAATATTACACTCAAAATATAGTTTCAGGATATCATATCTGATTTAGATTTCATTGTTTTCTGATAGGACACATCATTCAACATTCTATTAGAGAGACCTTGGCTACATCAGTATGTTGCTATTCAATCATCATATAATGAATGTATCAAATATTGTATCAATGTAAAAATTGGAAATTGCATGGTGATAAGGCCATGATCAATGCTTTTTATTATCAATACATTGATGTAGAGTTCTATTATGGGAAGGGAAAACAGTCCATAGTGAATGATGTTTCTAGAATCAGTGCTTAAAATTGTATGGAATAGATCCCTACTAACCCATTCAAGAATCTCATTGGGGATTATGTTCGTCACATTAATCAAGTGGAAAGGGTTGGTCCAAATCCAAGAATCCGTTCAATGGATTACATAATTTTAGTTCTATCAACTGATCCTGATAGTACAAAATAAATCATTGAATCACTAAGCTGTGATGAACACCTGAATGGATATGTATTCATTCCATCCACTGAACTTATACAAGTCTCTGTATCATCATACAAGCTACAAGAAGTTATCTCACTCATGGGAAGAAGATAGGGATGTACATTACTATCATCTAATATTCCCTTTAGAAAAGCAAAAAGACCATTCATCACTAGTTGGGAAGGATATGGTTTCCTCCCCTTCAATAAGTCCAAATACTAACTCATCACCTAGCTTTAAAAGTCTTGATTCATCACCTACCCCTCAAGAAGAGGTAGAAAAATCAAAACATAAAGGAATAGAAGATTAGGGAGACCTTATGGACCCCACTAATATTTGAGGAAGGAATATCAACCACTTTGGATGAACTCAGAGAAATACATATGGGTACAGATGAAGACCTACAACCCAATATTATTAGTGCTTCCATGACTCAAGAATAGAAATAGGTGTATACTTAGTTTTTAAAGAAACACTAGAATGAGTTTTTTGGGAATTATATAGATATTCATGGTCTAGACCCTAAGGTGGCCACCCATCATTTTGGTTTTCCAAAATAGTATCGGGGATATAAGTACACAGTATGAAGAACACACCCAACTCACGCCTCAAAAATCAAAGCTGATGTCGACAAGATTATCATATCCAACTTCATCTAAGAGGTAAAATATCCAAAGTGGTTATCCAATATTGTCCCATTGAAAAAAAATAATGGGAAAATAAAAATTTACATTTATTTCAAAGATCTCAACAGACATTCTTTCAAAGATGACTTCTTGGTTCCAATCACACAACTCTTGATTGATGTAACATATGAAAATGAAGCTATTTTCATCTTGTATGGATAATATGGGTATAACCAAATCCATATAGACTTAGTAGATAAATAATCTATAGCCTTTATATCCCATCAAGTCATTTTTTTATATCAGGTAATTCCCTTTGGCTTGATGAATGTTGGTGCAACAAATAAATGTGCAATGCACCACATCTTCAAATCCTTCTTGGGAAAATTTAATGAATGCAATTTTGATGATCTATTAGTCAAATACAGGAAATGTTCTGATCACCTGACTAACTTGAAGACCATATTAAGCAAACGTTTATAGCATAATTTTAAGATAAACCCCTTGTAATGTGATTTTGGGGTAACCTCGAGAAAATTTCCTGGTTTTTCTATATTCCATCACGACATTGATGTTGATCTTGATAAGACTAAAGTTGTCCTTCGAATATCACCTCTTCAAATTTGAAAGAGTTAAGAGGAATTCAAAGAAATTTTTCTTGTATCTTGTGCTTCATAGTAATTTTGATAGGAAAGTGTTTTCCATACACAATAGTGTTGAAGAAAGGGGTCACATACCATTGGACCAATGACTTCTGAGAAGCATTTGATACCCTCCATTAATACCTATTAAGTCCATCGGTATTGATGACACATGTTGACGGAAACCCTCTCATTCTTTATGGGACAACCTTGGAATGATCATTGGGTGATTTCATTATAAATGAGAATGATGCTGGGAATGAAAATCACCTTTATTATCTTAGTCCAACCATGCTCGATGTAGAGACTCAATAATCATATATTGAGAAGAGCTCCTAGCATTAATATTTGTTGTTCAGAAGATGAGGTACTACCTACAACATCACAAGGTTAACTTGGTCTCTCACAATAACCCACTCAAATATATCCTTAGTTGGCCTATGTTGATAGGATGTCCGGCATGGTGGGTAGTTATTCAATAGCAGTTTGATAAACATTTTGTCCCCCAAAAATCCATAAATAGCCAAGACTTGGAAAACTTCCTTACTGAAAACCCCTTTATGGAGGAAACATCATTAAATACTGAAAATCCTGATGAAAAAATATTTTATATCTAGGAATGTCCCTGAACATGGGAAATGTGCTTCGATGGTGCTTCCAAACATCTAATGGGGAATATAATTGAATACCCTAATCTTAAAAAATATGGTATAGGAATTGTACTTATCTCCCCTAAAAAGGCATTGTTTCCATGTTTCTTCTTGTTATCATAAGGTGGTAATAAGAATGAGGCAGAATATCAGGCTCTCATTGTAGGACTGGAATTAGCACTCCCAATTCCATTAAATCACCTAAAAGTGAAAGATTATTCAGAATTGGTAATCAAATAGATTAATGGGGATTAGGCCATCAGAAAATAAGAACTAATCCATATTTTTGATTATGTCTGAGGGTTAATTGAAAATTTTCCCTCAAAACCAACACTGTCTTATGTCCCTTGGTCACAAAATGTTCAAGTTGATGTATTGAAAAATGTAACTACAGTCCTAGAAGACCCAACCCTATATGATAAAATCATCAACATTGTTTATCGTTGTGTGGTTTAACATTTTATTCAAATCATAATATAGGAAATAAATTAAATTAGTCCCATTCCTGAACCATTCGGTCCTACCATGAGATTGATGACACCCATCATGGAATATCTCCATGTTAGAGTACTCCCATTGGATAGAGATTTAAATGAGAATGTTCATCGATAAGAAATTAATTTCACTCTTTATGATGGCCCAAATCACACGAATATCCTCTATAGATGATGATTCAATGGAATTCTCCTCAAATGCATTAATGGGGATGAAATTGTGGCTGTCATGAAAGAAGAACATGCAGGAGTCTGTGGTTCCCACCAATATGGGTACTTACATTTTGATCAAAACCAAAGGCCTGGATACTTTTCTCTTTCAATGATGTTGGATTTCATAGATTTCACTAAGAAGTTTCATTCCTGCAAGGTTCATGCCAAATTCAATTATCAACCCCCACAGTTGATACATAAGGCAAATTACTCTTAGCCATTTTCTATATAGGAATGGATGTAGTGGGACCTTATCCTCCAGTTATGGCTATCTAGTTAAATTACATCCTTAATACTATTGATCTTTTCTCTAAATGGGCTGAGGTAATACCTCTTTAATAAGTTAGATCGAAAATAATTTTTAGCTTTGTTAAAGATAATATCATTACCATATTTGGTGTCCCTCATACCATATTGATGGAAAACGACCCCAACTTCTATTCTACTGAGTTAGGGATGTTATATCAGGAATACAATATCAAAATCAACCATTCATCCTCCTATCATGAAGCAATAAATTGATAAGTAGAGGTTTTCAACAACACCTTGTCCAACATACTCTAGAAAATGGTAGATAAAGACAAAATCCTTATCTAAATAAACTCTTTAATGTGTAATGGACATATAGGACTACAAACTATACTAATAAACAATCAAATTTGTACTCATTATTATATTGAATAGAAGTAGTCTTTCCCAATTAAGTTCAATTGTCTTCACTCCAAGTTGTTGTCTCTGATCAGTTATCTCCATATGGGCATATCAAAAGTTACTAGATGAGCTGGAGAAATTAGATGAAAAGATATTACATACATTTTATCACTTTTAAGTATATTGGAACTGAATATCCTGAGCACTCAACAATAATTTTCTCCATCATTCATTCCTCTAAGAAGAATTGGTATCCATCCTTAGGAATCCAATGATACTAAGAAAGAACCTTCCAAAACATGAGCTAAAGTGGGAATGACCTTACTCCATACATAATGTATCCTCTAATGGAGCTTCCCTTATAATCTAAAGGTATTGATAACTCACTAAAACTCCAAAAAATGTATGGTTCCTGAAGAAATACTTTTTCTGGTCGCCAAGAGTACATACTTGTTGTATGATGTTAAACTATTTAATAACTAACATCCTAGTTTCATGAAATTAAACTACATTGAACCATATACGTCTATTTTGTATGAAATTAAACTATGTAACATCTTTTTCCTTGTCACATGATGTTAAATTTCCTGGCGTTTGTTCCTTATAGCATGACCTGAAACTACAAAATATGATTTTTCATCACCACGTGATATTAAACTATACAGTTAATGTCTCATTCATTTGACGTTAATAAATATCCCATGATTCCAAAAATTGATATTATTCGTGGTCCCTTAAAAGATGATTATCTTTTATTTGTAATCACTACTCACATAATTTCCACTCCCTACTGTCACATGAAGCCAATTTCTCCATAGGTTTGAATCTAATCTGTATAGGGGTCCCTTTTCAAGAACTACATGTGGCTTGATTCTAATTCCAATGAGATCGATAGTGAAACCCAGATCTCATATCTTGGTCCCAAATACAACCGTAAAAGAAAAAATTTCAAATTTCATTGTATAATAGTTAACTCTATAATTGGATCTATTTCAGAAAATATAGCTTGATTCTCATACCATCTACTATTTTGGGCCCGACCATTATTCTAGAAAGTATTAAAGCCCATATTTCTCACATCAACATTAAATTGGTGTGGGAACCATCCCCATGAACTATGTGTGTCTTGATTTTCATTCCAATGAAATAATTAATGAAACCTAGGTTCTATCCCCATCTCGAGTTGTAATATTTTTTTCATTTCATGTCATTTCATCTTTATCCATACTGTAGGATGTGAAACTGCATGGAAAAATTCAAGAACTCGAAGTGTCTTGATTCATTTCCCAGTAAGAAACATAGTGACACCAAAATCTCCTATCTTGGGTCTAGTCACAATGTTGAAAATGTACATTCACCCCCTATGTGTATGAATAAAACATGTACAGGAGCAACTTCAAGAACTATGTAAGGCTTGAGTCTTTCCTCAATAAGATACGTAGTGATGCCCAGATCTTCAATCCCTGATCCATACATGATTAATCATTAACCCCCTTTACTTTTTGTGTATGAATCAGATCTACATAAGGAACCTGTCAAGAACTATATGTTTCTTGATTCTTTCCCATAGCAAGATACATAGTGATGATTGGGTAGTATCCCCTAGTAAAGCCAAAATATTTCATTCACATTGGATCACCCACGTATTTACGGCATGAAAATAAACTGCATGCAATGAACTATGTACGGAAACATTCTCATTCTAATGAGATACGTAGTGAAGCCAAAATATCAAATCATGGGCCCAAATTAATAAAATAAATAAAAATACATTATTCCCTATGAGTATGAATCAAAACTACACAATAAACAATTCAAGAACTACGTGTGGCTTGATTCTCATCCCAATAAGATATGTAGTGACACCTAGAACTTCTATCTCAGGTCTAGCCACAAATAAAATAAAATTTCCCTTTCCCTGTGTGTATGAATCAAACCTTCACAAGAAACATTTCCGAAACTATGGTTGTCTTGAATATCATCCCAATGAGATACATAGTGAGGCCAAAATCTCCAGAATAGGGCCCAACAAAAATTTTGGGAGAGAAAACCCCCTTCATTTTCCCCATGCATGATTCAGATCTACATAAGGATATCCTCCCTGACTTGTTAGTTGATTCTTATTACAATGAGATGCATGGTGATGTTTAGACATCTTTATTTTCGCCTAACCATCAACGTAAAATTATAAAAATCCATCTTCACCACATCCAAACATTATCGATATGCAGAAAAACATTCATAACAATGTGTCGCTTGGTTCTTGCTCCAGAAAGATACATAGTGGTGTTGGGGTCCTATACCTTTTGTCTCAGCAACCATTTAATCAGGATACCCCTTTTCTTCACTTATGTTACCTTTGGGTTTCAGAAGAAACCTTTCCCACTCCTTTTTTCTCGCATCGAGCATAGCTCATGTGGACTTAGGAATTGGGTAAATAAATTCTCTTCATAAATAATGTGTCTCAATTCCTATTGGGGTTATCAATGGTCCAAGTTGTAAGACCTTAAAAGGAACACTATATGTTCTAACTACATGATAATAATCTACTTACACCTTCATTTAACAACCAAAAGCCTATACTCTTTTGTGTATGAGTTAGGTCTAAATCCAGAATTCCAATACGAGTTCTCAATTTACACATGAACCCGTATCTATTAGAACTATGTGCGTCTTGATTATTTCTTTGACAAGATACATACTGATTCTTGGACCCTATTCCCTAGTTTAGTTTCATTACCTTTAGAAATTAAATTTCAATACACCTAATTTCTTTACTTCATGATGTAATACTGAATCAGTCCATAATTCCCCATCCTTTTAATGTCTTTTAATTCATCATCCTCACCACAAGACATTAAACTACATTGATAAACTCCTCACTGCATGATGTTAAAATTCACAATATTTAGTGAACTATGTATGGATTGATTCTCAGCCCATTTGAGATATGTATTGAAAACTAATCCATAGATCCTAGTCCTTTCAACCTGAAAAATAAAAAAATCCCTCTCTCCTATGAAGGTCAAAATCTATATAGGATCTTTTATTTTGGACCCTCTTCTCACAGAACACATCAAGAAAGCAAGAGATGTCCGCTTTTATAAATATGAGTCATCTCTTTGTAAGAGACAATAACTTCATGACCATTATCGGTCCAAACACTTCCTTTATGCGTTGTTCAATGGCCCTTTCTCTTGTCACACACCAAATCATGAAATACATTCATATCTTCATAATCTAGCTTTGATTTCGGGTAATTTAATGTCTGATACTTGAGAGATATTTTTTCCTGACTATGTAGTATGTGCCCCAGTTGGCCTTTCAAAACATTTGCCTACATAACAGGCCTTTCAGCAAAAGGATTCCACTATTTGGCTATATATCACATTCCTTAGTTGGCCCTGTATAATACAACCCCCCTTACAGGTTTATCAAATAGCAATAACTTTTTTCTTAAGAGAGGACTATTTTTCCCTTTTAATCTTTAATGACAGTATGCAGGAACCCCATAATTTAAAGCACTCATCCTTTCTGTATTTGTCTCATATCCTTTCTCATAACCAAAAAGTATCCAAAATAGTGGTTTACATTTTCCATATCTACATGTTCAATGTATATTGTAATGACCTTGGGCCATTAAACTAAATATTATCCATTATTTTCATAATATTATGGTCTTAGTCATATGAACTAAAATTACAGGCACTGCACTACTTGTGTTTGAATCAAACCATTATAGAGATACTTTTTCTCTGATTCTTTGGAAATGATAACTAGAAATACCCCATCTTTGTTCTTGTACTTTCTCTATAAACCAGAATCTATAATTTGGATGATCTGAATCTCAATAAATATTCATTGTCTTTGAGTAATAGGGTGTAATAATTCTTGAGAGCTCTGTCACCTGACTATGTAGTACATTCCCCATTTGTCCTTGCATAAAATTTTCCTACATAATGGGAATGTTGGCATAAGGATTCCACTTTTTTTCTATACAACACATTCCCTAGTTTTCCTTGGATAATACATCCCCCATAATGGGTTTTTTCAAATAGTGGTAACTTCTTTCATTGAAGAGACCTCCTCTAAATTCTATTAACCATTTTTCTATGTAATTGTTTAGATTTGGATATCCTTAAATCACATCTTAAAATTATTCCTTTCCATACATGAATATGGTATCACATTTCCAAATAAATTACTATGAATTAGAAAACAATCAATTATATGTTTAGAGCTAAAGACCTCAAATTAAAGCCCCATAATTTCCTTGATTAATGACTTTAGACTCCATATCCCCATAATTTCTTTATTTAAATACATTAAACTACACATCCCCCCAATTTCATTTCTTGATGACTTTAAATTGCATAGAATATTATCAAAAATACCCTAATTTCCTTGTTGCATGACATGAAACTACACAACATAATGTATTTTCTATGTGGCTTTAAATCACATAGAAAAATAAAAAAAATACTTCATTCTGACAAATATAGCATCCTTCATATACTAAATTCATATAGTAGTGGTTCCTTATTCATGGTCTATATAGGCACCGATGGGACCCTTTATTTTCATACACCTTTCCTTGGAAAATCCCCACACTATGGTCTTGGGACACCCAAATCTTGAAAACATTTTTTTATCAGTAGTAGAATGTCAGAATTCATGGGAACTCCCATACCTGACTATCTAGTACATTCCCTAGTTGGCCTTGCATAAAATTTTCCTACATAATAGGCATGTAAGCCTAAGGATTCCACCGTTTCTCTATACTGCACATTCCCTAGTTGGCCTTGCATAATACAGCTCCCATAATGGATTTTTCAAATAGCGATAACTTTGTTCTTTGAATATACCTTCTATATTATAATATTTCAAATTTTGTATTTCATGAACATAAAAATTATGACTCAAAATTCCCCTTGGATGTATCTAAAAAAATATCATGACCTTCCTATCCATAAAACCTTATTTGGGTTTTAATTTCATAATTCATGGTCAATGTTGTTCTTCCTAAAACACCACCTTTGTTAGTCCAACATGTATAACTTTAAACTGCAAACAAAAAAATACATAGTCTTCACCAGGATAAAAACCCACAAAGGGGAACTATGGAAAAAAGTCGATTATCATCTCGCTATACCTTCACTTTGTATGGTTTCGGAAATATCAAGCAATAAAAAGTTAAAATGAAAAACTTTTTTGGATGAAAACCTATAAATGGAAGGCTAAGAAAAATCCAAGTTATCACCCACTATGTCCCCTCCATATTGGTCTTAATAAAAAATTAATGTAATAACACAAAATAAACAATGTTTCTAGGGTGGAACATATTCCTCTTGCAATAGTCAAACTATACTCACCAGGACCCACATCTTAGAAAACAAATTAGATAATCCTTCAAAACATGATGTATCTCAAAAACCCAAAAAAATGATGTTGGAATTCATCAAATTTCACTAAAGTTACCCATGATACAGATTATTTTGTTCTGAGAAAATCTAATTCTAATGGGGGATTGTGTAGACATCATAAAATGTTTTTCATTCACTTCTCTACAAAATTGATGATGTGAACCTCACTTAGAAACCAAATTAATAGTAAAAGTATAAATATATCTTTATGATGGGAAAAGGAAAAGATTGGATTTCCATTCATAGAGACAGAATGTTTCATTAACCTGTCTTGAAAATATCTTGGTGTAACTATACATTTTTCATGGGGGTCAGTGATGGTAGTAAAGGCACTGACCTAAAGGGAAGGGGTGCATCCCAACAGTGATCTTGACCAGAGTTCAGGTGTTGTACCCCCTACACGCCACCCACTTTAATGCCACTCCAGACATGTGTGACAAGTATCCATCTCCCAAAGTTCCATATTTTCTTATAAATAGACCCTTGGGGCCTTCATTTGTACGAATGAATTTCCATGAATCATGATTGCTTCTCTGGTCTCCCTAGTACTTCTCCCAAGCCCTCAAAAATCTCCAACTTAGTTCCTCAACTCATAAAGTGAAAGAATTGAAGGGGGATAGTGGGACTTAGGTTCTCCAAGTGATAACAATAAACAACACTTGTGCGACTCATTCTCTCAAACCCCCCTTACCTAAGAAAACTTTCACAACCACTCTTCCTCATGAAAGAAGTTATGCACCTCACATCTGGGAATACTTGTGAGTACTCTTGAAATCATTGTCCAAGTCTCTCCCAATTTTAATAATATTGGTTTTTCATCTCCTATGGTGCAGCCAAGTTCTCCCAAAACTACATGTGTTCCAAATACCTATGCGCCACTTACATGACTACCCCTTCTTGGTTCACCTCACCCCATCAGCCTTCTTGATCCTTTCATGAAGCATCCTTCAAAGCCACTCTTATAAGGGATTATCCTTCATTGGATCCCTTTCCTAGATGGTATTATGTTGAATCCTCCACTAAGAACTCCTAATTTACCAAATAATAGGGAAGGTCACATATATAGTTCTCCCATTTGGATTTGGATATCTTAGGTCATAGGTTTCCCACACTTTTCCTAGTATAGGGTAAGGTTTCTTAGGGTGTTTGTAGATTAGGATATCTATGGACACATAGACCCTTACCTAAGGGAATGTTTTGAGGAGTTTTGGTTCTTGGATTCAGGGTATTGGACTATGTACTCCCCTTATCATATCTAAGACCTATAGTCTTCAATTCCTGGTACGGAGGATAAGGATCATGCTTTATTTTCCCTTTGGAAAAGGATAAGTCTCCCTTACCTTCCAGGACCAATGAAAGGGAAACCATCCTGGTGAATTCCCTAGACTTTGATGTTCGAGGTTTTATCATCACTCCTCTCTACACCCTTCACCTTCATCCCTTCCTTACCTTGGTCCCTTTTCCAATGAAAATTGAACTGAGGGAAGTGTCGTAGCCATGGCATCTTTTTTAGAAAGCTCGGCCTCTTCCTTCAATAGAGGAGGAAAAGTGTGTGTGGTTTGTTGAATCTTTCACATCCTCTTATTTCTCACACCGAGTATGACTCTTGTTGTCTTAGATATTTGTAATGATCACAACATCAATACAATCCACTTGAAGGAATGAACTACATGGAATCTGATTCCAACCATAACTAGGATACATAGGAAGCCTTATCAAGTCCAGATCTCCACATCATCTAATCCATGAAATGAGAAATCATGCCCCCCTAAAATAGGCCTCCTCTTAGGTGTATGTCCCTAACATAATAAACATTGAAAACTATAATTCCAATAATAACTGGGATATGTAGGAAGGCTTCACCTAAGGCACGAGATCATTGTACATCCTCCTCAAGAACCCAACCCTAATTCCCTTATTCTAGGCATCCTCCTTAGGAATGATCACCAAATTAAGATCCTATAAATCTCCATGAGTTAATACAACTCTCATAGACCCTGTTATAAAGACAACATCTTTACGATTAATCCGCAACCAATTTCTCTCTGAGGGAAATTCTCCCCTGGGAGACTAACCGAACTATGTGATCTTTGATTCCCATTCAAACAGGATACGTAGGAAGCCTCCCTATGGTTCAAACCCAACACCCTAAATCAACCCTATTCTCCCTAGTCTACATTCCCAGTAGGTTATAATTCAACATGGAATCTCATATCTTGTCCATGTTCTTTGGGTGGTTTATACATATGTCCCATGCCAAACTTTGACTGGACACATTTTTCCTAGATGTCCTTACCACATGACATTAAACTATATAATCAAGTCCTTATCATGAGACCTTAAAAGGTATGATGTGTCCCATTAAGTGGTGCCTAACTATTAGGTTTCTTATTCTTTTCATGAGGATACATAGGTATCCTACCTAAGGGTTAGATCCCAACATCAAAAAACAACTTTTGTCTCCCTGGATGATAATAAATTCCAGAGTGACTTTTGTTTACCTAGATGAACATAAATTTCAGAGTACAACACTGAGTAGATTTAAAACCATCATTTACATAACAACATTCAATGAATATCTAAGTAGTATAATAGAGGATACCATTGAATGAGAACCTCAAATACATACTCATTTATGAATAACCTAGAATACATACAGATGATTCTAAATTCCCCACATGATAATAATTTATTCAAAATTTAAATGGAATCCTACATTATTCTTGGTAAATTAATAAATATTCATGAACATATCTTAAAACAATAAGAGATTCCTAGAGTAGGAAATAATTTCCCCCAAAAGGGTACAATGATCCCAAGCTCCCATCCTCCTAAACAATGTGAGTTCTTAAGTATCATATGTTAACAAACCTAACAAATTCCTACCTTTGGAAATCAAACCTCTTTAGTTACAAAACAATTGGGTGTTTCTGTAACAACTGGGCCCCGGTGATAGAACAACCACCCCGTCTTAACATGGTCGTCAGGTCTTGGCCTGTCAGGTACCACTAGTTGCACCACAGACACGTGGTCCCCACCCTGGGGCTGACCCACGTGCCTGAATGGGTCATCTGACTAATGAATATCTCTGCAGGACAATAGATGTCCTTACCAGTGTGCTTTTTCCTCACTCACACACACCCTGAGAAACTTCCCAAAAGGTTAAAATGAGACCAAGCTCCCATCCTCCCAAACAATGTGAGTTCTTAAGTATCATATGTTAACAAACCTAATGAATACCTACCTATGGAAAGTAGACCACTTTAGATACAAAAACCATTTAGTGTTTCTGTAATAACTGGGCCTCGGTGACAGCACAACCACCCTTCCATAACATGGCCATCAGGTCCTGGCCCACCAGGTACCACCAGTTGCACCACAGACACGTGGTCCCCACAATATGGCCCACCCGTGTGCCTAAACTAGTCATCTGACTAAGGACTATCTCCACAGGCCAACACATGTCCTTTCTAGTGTGCTTTTTCCTCACTTACACAAAGCCTGGAAAACTTCCCAAAAGGTAAAAATGAGACCAATCTCCCATCCTCCCAAACAATGTGGGTTCTCAAGTATCATATGTTAACAACCTAATGAATGCCTACCTTTAGAAAACATCCTTCTTTAGATACAAAACCGTTGGGTATTTCTATAATAACTGGGCCTCGGTGACAGCAAAACCACCCTGCCTTAACATGGCCATCGGGTCCGGTCCCACCAGGTATCACCAGTTTCCCCACAGACACGTGGTCACCACCCTGGGGCCCACCCACATGCCATAACAGGTCATCTTACTAATGACTATCACCACATTCCAACACATGTCCTTTCCGGTGTGCTTTTCCCTCACTCACACACACCCTAGGAAACTTCCCAAAAGGTCACCCATCTTGATCACTACCCCAGGCCAAGCACACTTACTTGTGGAGTTCAAATCAGGTAGGATCCCGAAAAGAAAGGTGCACCTTGTTAACATGAATCATATCATTTATCCATTTAACCCTTTATCATTCTGTGGTGTTACAATCACCCCCCCCCCCCAGATCCCAAAGTCCTCGTTGTGGACCCTACAACTCAACCCCAGTAGTGCACCGCACTTAAGGCTGGGTACTACCTCTGATACCAAATGTGACAACTGGGCCCTAGTGATAGCACAAACACCCTGCCTTTACATGGTCGTCGGGTCCTGCCCCACCAGGTACCATCAGTTGCCCTGTAGACACGTCGTCCCCACCTTAGGACCCACCCAAATTCCTGAACAGGTCATCTAACTATTGATTGACTACATAGGCCAACCAATTTCCTTTCTAGTATGTGTTTTCCTCAATCGCACACACCTTGGAGAACTTCCCAAAATTTCACCCATCCTAATTATTACTCCATGCGAAGTATGCTTAACTGTGGAGTTCTAATCATGTAGGCTCCCGAAAAGGAAGGTGCACCTTGTTGACATGAGTCATATCATTTATCCATTTAACCATTTATCATTCAGGGGTGTTACAATTTCTGGTTCCATAAAAAATCCCTTTGAAACCATTGGGAAATTGTGATTCCTAACCAGAACACACATTCTGAAGGAAACAATCAGGAAACAGGAAAGATATCACCCTAGTTTTTCGAGCCATATGGGATAGTGGATAAGTTCAGTCCAGTGGAATACTTTTTATCCCTTCCATATAACTATAGATAAATGCTCAATTTGTTCCAAAAGTCATAGATTTATAGATATTATTGATACCATTCTCATGTGATAGGCATATAATACATCAAGCTTAGTGTGGATGTATATTTTTATGATCATCTGATACATATTGTGGACTATAGAGAGATGTATATCTGGGGCATGGTGATTACTTTTCTTCATCAAAGTGGAATCATGGGTGAGATTTGGGGGAAAATTGGGAGAGGGAGTCTGATATGTGAGCATAGTGTCTAGACTTATTCACTAGGACACCGCAGTGATTCTTGGAACGGCTTGGAGATGAGCTGTTATAAGTCAGAGAGGTTGTAACATCCCTTCTTCTTTCAAGTAATTCTCTCTCTTAGTTTTTAATTTAACTTCTTTCAGTTTATTTTTTCACCATCCTTAAGCCATAGTGTCTATTTTCATCATTATGGATGTTTTTTTATTTGAATAAACACATACTTTGATTTTGAGGAATCTTATGAAAACTGTAGAGGATTCACACAGAGAGTCCTTTGGTAGAATGTCATAAAGTCTAGGTATATATGTTTATTTGAATTAATAGAGTATGGGTATAAATGGGTGAAGTCTTATGAAGGATTCTTTGTAAGTTGGGAAGCCTTAAATGGAATTTGGTTTTTTATAAGTAAACTAGGTTGAAAACCATATGTAGTAAATGTACACGCCATGTAAATGGGTTACACATCATGTAATGTACTGGTGAATTTAATATATTTTAGATGTGATGGTTTTTATAGTTTATCCCTATAACAATAATCACATGACATGTAACTGGATTACATACCATGTATTTCCCCAAGATGGTTTTTAAAAGTGTGTTGTGTGGATTATTTTTCATTTTTCTCACATAAAGATATTTCCTATTGACCCTTGGGCAGTTTGTAGGAGATTTTGGAGTGCCTCTCTTGATTATGAATGTCCTTTTTCACAAATGATCCTGGATCCTCCTTACAATCTTCTACACCTTCAACTTTTTTGGCATTTACTGTTGTAAGTGTTTTTTTTCTTCATTGGATAATGGTTGGGGTATAAACCATAACCTAATGGTTTGATAATTGTAATGTATGTGAAATATTGAAATTTCACAACCATGTCATGTTCCAAATAAATTAAATCATGAATTGGATTATTCCTTGTTGCCCCTTTTGATCTAATTGGATTTTGACCTGGATTGTGTCTACTGTTCCGGTAAGCAAACCCTTAATTATAAAAAAAATTAATGGAATAAAGTGTATTTACCATGACATTGGTTTTTGGTGACTTCTTGATAAAGATTCACCATGAATTGGATTGTTAATTGGGATAACTGGTATGTTTTGTATTATAACCAATTGATAAAACAAATGTGTAATTGAAGATAAATGTTAATTTTCTTAATTAACCATCAAGATTTATGATGTGATTTCGTGAAGTCCTTGTTTTTATAATATGTGTTGTGATTTTTTTATTTTAATGATTATATATGAGGATTGGCCCTGACACATGATGATATGCTAATATACCATACTTGACCATGATTGTACATTGAAATGTTGTTATATCGAGCCCATCCATGATTGATAGCTGAATTGATTATATTGCGATTTTTACACAGTTTTTTGTAATTTATATACTTTGTATATATGGTTATGGTTGGAATAATACATTCTTATAGATATTTTGGTGTGGCATAGAAGGAGGTTGAGGTCAGATTAATTTAAATATTTAATTAATTAATACACTTATTTATTGCATTATCGCATACACTTATTATCTGACTGGTTATGTTTATACATGGTACTGTTGACCTACTAAGTTATACTCACACCCTATTCATGCCATTGTTTGTTACCTAGGAAAATTATATGGATGCAAGTTTGGACAAGGGGAAAGGACCTTGTTTTTTATTGATTGCTCACTATATTGGCTAGATTATGGAGTTGGGACCAACATGTGGTTTGGGACTAGGGACTTTTGAGTCTACATTTGAGTATTCTAGTATTTTATTTTTATTTCTCTATCATGGAAGTTAATTACATTCCAATATGCCAGGAAATAATTCATTTATTATTGATTGGATTATTTAGTTAGATTTTGTAGTTAGTTTTCCACTTTATTATATTGTTTCCATTATTTTTGCACTCTGATATTTATTCATTTATTTATATTTCTTATTCATGATGTGAAGTAACACTATAAAAAGGGGGTATAGTTTCCCCACTATACTTTTCACATGCCCACTAATACTTGGAATCCTTTGGTATATGGATAGGAATGCTTGAGGTCCCATAACCAACCTATTTTAGCCATGTGTGATAGTTCAAGATCTGGGGATGTCGCAATAGTGGTAAGGTTACATGGAGTACGAATTCATTTGTATCGTATCATTAAAAAAAATTTAACTATATTTTTTGGTGAATTAATTATCCTTATATTGATAAGGATTTGAGTTTCAGCACAGCATATCATCCTTCAAAATATGTTAAGTCTGAGGGAAAAATTCAAACCCTAAAGGATATTCTAAGACATTATTTTATGGATTTCAATGGGGTTGAAGATCAACACCTTCCACTAGTTGAGTTTTCTTACAATAATAGCTTCTGCTCAAACATTCAGTTTTCTCATTATGAATCCATTTATTGAAAGAAGTGTAGAACTCCAACGTACTGGAATAACGTTACAGAATGAAACCTATTGGGACTAGAGCGAGCATATAAAATGGATGACAAGGTCAGATCCATTTAGGTACTTGTAATGGTAGAACAATGTTGATATAAATTATATGTTGAAAATAATTAATGCTATATAGAATTTGAATTTTATGAGATTTTGTTTCTATGAATTTAGCTATGGATGAAATAAGAGAAAAATAATCCTTATGTATATCAATACCTTTGATATTATTGATAATATCCTGATAGTATCTTATCATTTAGCACTAGAAACAAACCTATATCAAGTATATGATGTCTTGTATGTATCTTTTCTAAAGAAATACACACCTAGACCTTCCCTTGTAATAAACTCATAGGTTGTAACACTGGAGAAAGATATTTATTATGATGAGAATATGGTGAATATTCATAATTATAGTAATAATATATTCCCAAACAAGGCCACTTTAGTAGAAAATGTTTTTTTTTGAACCCACCAACTTAAGGAATCTACCTGAGACATGGGGAAGTAATTAGGCAGAATTATCCTTAGATTTTAGTACCAATATGATGAATTTCAAGAGTGAAATTCATTTTAGGGGTACAATGTAACACCCTATATTTTTTGAAATTTTTATTTTTAAATTAATTTTATCTTTTTATATTTTTCATTATACACAACATCGATTTAAACTTCTATTACACTAAACATTGAATTTAGCATGCGTAACATGCGACACTGAGTTTTAACAAACCACATTATATTATTAATATTTTCATTTGGATGTGTCAATTATAACCTAGTAAATAAACATAGAAATATTAATTATAGTAAAAAATATTAAAATATTAATTTTAAGGGATTCATATTAATAAAAAATATATATATATAATGTAATTATTTTTTTGGAAACAAATTTATATGTTTCAAAAATATCATCTTCTCAAAAAAATGTTTTTTTTACTCTGTGAAACCAAAATAAAATTTATTTTTGAAAAAATTTTAAAATGTATTTAAAAACATGAAATTTATTTTTGAAATATAAATTTCAAAATTACCTAAGGGTGAAATTTTTAGAATTTTCAAATAATATAAATTTTTCGTTGAATAATAAAAAATATCAGTTTTTATTTATAATTTTAATTTCTATTAAAGAATTTAAAAACATAAAAATGTTACTAATATTGTTTTAATTGTAAAATTGCATCAATAATATGTCTATTAATCCAGTATTTTTCATAGGAATAATTTTCTTGTATATTTATGATATAAAAACATTGTAATATTTTGAATATTCTCTCTTTGAAAACCCACATTCTCATCACGTTAGCAGGATTAATTTTAAATAAAATATTTCCCATTATGTGATTTGAATTTAGAAAAATGGATTCATTATTTCAAAAAATTATAATTTATCTAATATAAAAAGTTAAAAATAATTTATGACTATATTTAATAGTAAAAACAATAAATATTATTTACAACGGTTAAGGTAAAAATGGGTTTACCAGATTGCTAAACTACAAATATAAGAGTTAGAATTACCAAAAACATATTAAAAACCCATTTTAGGGACATATATAGACAATAAATCTTTTATTTTATATAATTTTCCATTTTGGATCCTTTTGGAATGATAAATAAGTGGTTACACCTTTTTTTTCAAAAATTACATGTGTGCCACTCACCTCACTTATAAAAGGATTACCACTCTCCTCTCCTATTAACTATTCCAAAACCCTTGTATTATCCTATACCTACATAAATAACATACTTAATTAACTAATATAATATTATAATAATTTTTTTTTAAATCCAACCTATTGATTCGTTTTGTGAAAACCCAAAGATGTTATCTAAAGAAGAGGTAACATCTCTAACTGAGTGTTGTATATCATTGATTCCTCCACCTCCTTCAGTTATTATTACACATTGATTATATAATAATATCATTACATTAAATATAGTGAGGTATTGTTTTATTATGATCATTAATTATATCCATAACCTATTCAATCAAATGGATTAAGAAATCAATATTCATGGGTACGACGGATTGCTACAGCGTGAACCAATGTTATTTGTTTTCTATCACCATTTCTCACTGGTGAATAAAATGAAATATTTATTAATTACATATGATATTAATGATAATAATATTATTTTTTAATAATTATATCACTCATTACTTCTTAATTCCATTTTTTTGGGACTATGGTGACACCATTCATGTGTATGGTGGACTAAAGCCTCATGAAGTGATGTGATTCGTTTTTCACATATTATTTTTATGTAAGGTAATAAGGATAGGTATAAATAATAATATGTGATATATATTACCTAAAAATTATTCTAAAGTGGTAATATATTATTTACCTTTCATTCAATCATTTGATAAAATGGAATCATTGTTCATACGTATGACCAACCATCTCCATGAAAACTGTATTTTACATTCTATCTCTAACATTAAGGATTAAAATAAATACAAATATAATTAATATATATGGTTTATATATCATTTTTAATATTATTTATATGAATAAACCATGATCAAATTAATATAATCGAAAATACCAAATTAGAACACACACGAAAAATAAGGATGTTATTACCTAAAACATAACTTTAACATGGAATTGGTTATAAGTGGGTAATGAAAGGTAAAAATTAAATCATATATGATATGATATATTTAATTATGTTTCTATAATTTATGTATAATATACTTAAATTTACTATATATTATGTTTTAATGTGTATGATCAAATTCAAGGCAATGGTAAGGTATTTTCAACTCACTTTTATTTGTTATAAGACACTGGCCATATTCAACACATGTTTCTTTTATGTGGTGTATATAATTCCCATGAATTTACTTTATGACTCTTATAAAAAAAATTATTGTGATTTAAATATCTATTTTATGATCTCTCTTTCATGCGGTTTATGGTTCAAAATGTACCAATGCAGTAAGAGATTTTGGTCTCACTTTTCCCTCGTTGAGACATATGTTGTGTTATACACGTATCTTCTTTTATGAGGTGTATATACAACCCCATTTTCATTTAATACCATTAAATTATTTATTCTGATGATATTTTAAGTTTCATTTTAAAGAAATTCATGGGACTTTTAATTCAAATTTACCAAAGTGGTAAGGGGTTTATGATACAATCTCACCGTTTATCATGATTGTACATTATTATGATTCAAATGCTGAAATATTATGATATTTATCTAAATAAACTAATTTGTTTTTTTTTAAATGTTTTTTATTAATAATATATTTTTCTATTCATTTTTATACACTCCATATTTTAAAAGAATGTTTTAAATTAAACTGAATCCAATTCTCTGTTTAGTTGAAAACCCTTTCTCTTCCATGCCAATGTTTTCAAAAAAATGTTTTTGAAATTTTTTTAATATATATATATATATGATTTTATAAAGTAATTATCTCCTTTGTTTCACTTTTAATTTTTTTTAAATGAATATTTATTACTTTTTCTAAACAAGTCATCATTGGATTTTACTAAAAATATGAAAAGAATAGTTTTTTAACAAGGATGACATGAACATAATTTCCAATCATTATAGAAATTTTTTTATTTAAAGATTCATTTATAATATTTCATGGTTATTTTAAAAAATATGCATTTGAAAAAGGTGATTTTAAATGAAAGGTTATTTAACTCAAGAAATATTTTAAATGATTTTTAAATATTACTATATATTTTTTAAAATTATATTTTTATAGAAAACAGTTTCCAAAAAAATTTATGAAGTATAGTTTGAAAAAAATCAAAGAAAGTTTATTTTCACCATGAAATTTTCCAATTGATCTTTCAAAATTATTTTCTATATTATAAATTTTTTTAGAAATTACTTATTCTTTACTCAGGATATGATCTAAGAAAAACATTATTATTACTTATATGTATGGTTTACATTAATGATGGCAAGATGTTTATAAAAAAATTTCTATTCCACGATTTTTACAATGATTAAATTATTGTGAAACTCACTTATTTTGACGTAGTTTATTATATTTTCAAATGAATAAATTATTATGAAATATTTTTCTTTCCCACAAGTTATGTTATGATAAAATGTTTATGAAACCCATTTATTTTCATGGGTTCCGATATAATAAATGTTTTATGATCTTTTAGCCCATATATGTAAGATTTTAATTATGTTACACATGGTACCTATATATCCCTTAAATTCATTAGGTAATGATTAATAATCTATGATCTGAAATGGTCCATAGTAGATTATCCAAATCCTGAAGAGGGTATATGGACGGATATCCCAAGCGAGAAATAGGGTACAAAAGAGGTTGTGACAAGCCCAAAAGAGGGTACATAGGATTTTATAACAATCTTGATGTAGGTACATGTGTGGTTATCCCAATACTAAGTTTTTTTAATATCTTAGTGTGTATAATTGACATAATATTTTCTATGTTTATATGTATGCCACATATATTTTTCTTATTCTAATGTTATTTTCACATGTCCCAAGTTCTTTGATTACCTTATGGTTTCTATATTTTGAATTTCCATGATTTATTCCATTAGTGAATTTTATGATATATGATATGAAAGGTATGGTTTTAAAATGTTACTCTTATGTTTTCATACACTTATGCTCAGGTCATGTTGATATATCCATTTTTTCACTTATTAAGAATCTGATATAACCGTTTTTTACATTTCCATTACCAATATTGTGATAAAATGTATTGGGTATGATATGTATAAGAGGGTTTCTAGTTTTGAATAACATAATTGGAGATGACATACCTCACTTATGGATCAGTTGATTATGTTTCTTTGTTTCTAAGGGAACTAGGCCTAAATGGTTCTGGCATAGATTGTTTCATTATGTAATAACTATTAGTCTACTAATATGTAATATTTATGTATGAAAAATTCAGGTCCATATAGAGTGGAGATAATGTGGGTCTAAAACCCTGAAAAGGAGATAGAGGAAAAACTATAAATTAACCGAAAGAAGAAATGGTGTGTGTGCATCTCGGTGAGACCTCCCATCCATAGTATGAATTCCCTCTCCCAAACCTGAAAACATATAATATAGGTTTTATTTCAACACACCACCTCCCTATTACATGTTACGAAACAACTCCCATTAAAATGGGCAAACTTTATAGGTTATTCACAATTTTACCCTCTTTCCTAAGTGGTATGATGTGTCAAAACTAAACTACTACTCCTATACCTACCTTAAATGTATTATGACATCCTTCTAACTATGATACCTACTATGGTTCAATGATATAACCCTTAAATATTTTCTAGAACTCCCAAGATGCATTTAGAAAATCGAAAAACACAACAATAACCAAACATTAAATAATTTACACACAATAGTGACATGAGGGTGTGGCACCATCCTTTTATAGAATAAAATAGAACATATGACATACTATTTTTTAGGTTAACATAATAAAAAAAATTAATGGATTTATAACAACTATGTCAAACATGTGATAAAAATTTAAAGTATGGACCATATAAATAAATGAAATATTAAAATGGTGATTCTATTTTATAACAATTATATTCATCCCTTCATAGATGTAGAATTATTAATCATTGACCTGTCTAGTAAGTCATTACCTAAAAAATTAATGTTCTAAAACATTTTTTTGATTCATTATCTTATATATAACATATAAAAAATTATCAAACATATAATTTATATAGATAATATATAAATGGATAATTATATTATAATAATATTGATTATAACACACTAATAGAGGGGGTGAATCATGGTACTATAAATTTATTCTTGAATGAGGGTCTTTTTCTCTATCTATGACGAATGCTTCAATTTCACTCTAGCATTCCCCTTAACGAGTGATTAAATTAGTATAAAACATAATATATTTTACATAGTTCACCCATAATGGGATATATCCAAGGATCATGCATCCTAATGGTCAAGTCCACCAAATTCAAAAAAAATCACTACTTAAAGTACATTTCATAGAATCCCCACTAACCCTCCAGGTTCACTACTATGAAAAATAGGGAACTTTTGTCTCTCCCTTAACAAGTAAGTCACTACTCTACTGGTTAAGTCTTCTTTATTCACATAAATATGATATCAACATGCAACTCCATTATTTTTTATCATTATCCTAGAAAGCATAATTTATATTGAGGATCTGATTCCTGGAATAAATACTCCCTCTATCACCTAAATGAGATCTTGAACAATAACCAAGAAAAAATCCTTTTGTATACCTCTGTAATTTTCAATATTTTTATCGATAATCATCTATGCATCTACATTATTCATCTTTTCATATCAATATATTGGTTAGAATTGACCCTTATATGTCTAAAAATATTTTAACTATCCCAAATCATTATTAAGGACATCATGGACCATTAATATTCACTAAACGGTCATGATTTATAGGCCATTACACTCTTCCTTTTTTTGAGACCAAAAAAGGCAAGAATCCTAGTACATTTACACTAACGTTCTACAGTATGGTCTTCATAATTATTCCATAGTATTGATTTTTTCATTTTGTTCACTTATATTATTATGCAACACACAAAAATCTTTTCTTCCAATGGTGTGGTCACCATCACTGTGGCATGGTGGATTACATTTGACCATATCTTCTTTTCCCATGCACTAAATCCTTCCATAACACTCGCATGATTTCATCCATAAATTTCTTCTTACACTATACTAATATAGGTATGGATATAATTCTTATAGTGTTTCTTATTATTGAAATTGACATATTAAAACCTTTTCTTCTATTAATTTTAGGCACTCCACACCACAGTGTCAATCTATAGCATGGAATTATTCATCTCTAAGGGGAATGTGTTATAGAAATGTCTAATGTGACATTTGGACCCTAAATATTCTAGAGGTATAGATTTTCTTTGAAAATCACTATGTTTCAAGGTCCATAAAGGTTTTGGCATAACCTGAAAATCATGAGTCCCACATTGGACATTCCTCCATAAAACATATGGAATATAAGCCTATTTTATACCTTGATTTTCTAAATATGAGAAATAGGGTACTCTCCCAGCCTCCTTCATGATGTTGACCAATGGTGTGGACCACTAAAACCATGATTCCACCCCTTCAGTGTGGAAGAAAACTCTATATACACCACAAACTTCATGCGCAATCTCTTACCTCTCTAATGTCATTATTCCTAGATAGTCTGGCTACTTCACCCCATGGTTGGGATTTCTCCCACAAATACATGGTTGAGATATCATTTCTTCCTAGACAATGAAGGCCTCATTTTTTGCATAACCAACAAGTATTTAGTGTAGTTATGTGACTACATCTTGGCCTCTCTTATTCAGTGCTTCCTTCTTTACTTTATTAAGAATCAGAATCTATACAACCCTCCTAAGGGAATTTGGAAAAAAAAATCTCCCCATATGGGTTTGTTAAAAATTATCCAAACTCTCCAACCATTTCCACTAGAGTTTCATCCTCATTAAATTCATGTTGTGTATCAATGATCCACTATTCATGAAATCTAAGCCCACATGAGTCTCATTCGGTTTTCGAAATAAAAATTTAGTGAAAATACTATCATGACCCCTTCTAAAATATTACATGATCCTATATCCCAATTATTTTTTATCGACATACTATCCCACTTGTTTACCTATTTCTCCTCATTTTAAAAACACATATAGATTTTATCCCCCTTTTTAAATGAACCCAAAATGATCAATTCACTAAATATTTAATAGGAAGGTATTATAAATCCAAAAAATTGAGATGGTAAAACATACCTTTATCAGAAAAAAACTAAGGGGACTGGGGGTTCCATCTTGAGATAATTAGGTGGATGGATATGGTTAGAATCCAAATTATAACCGATGCTTCTCAATCACCACTTTGGTTGTTTCCTATGTCAATATATATTCCACTTGATATTTTGTTGACACATACTCTGATATAATAATTTCTTGATCTACCTTCTCTTTTTAGAGGTGATATTCGATGGAAATGTTCTTATTCTATGAATGTTGGAAAAGATTTTTTCTAAGATTGATCACACTTGTGTTATCATACATACTTGGAATATTATAAATCACTAGAAAACACCCACATCATCGAGTTATTATTTCATCCATATCAATTGGGTGCATGGTTGAGTGGGAGAAACATAAACATCCTTTGTGGTGCCCAAGGATAAGAAATCTTTATGTGTTTTGTACTCACGTCTGTTTTATTGGATAAGTCCTTTTAATGTTTCAATACATATTTTTAAAACTTTTCCCCAGATTCAGTGTAGTGTTTGGGTGTCTTAGGACCACATAAATTAATGTATTAAAGGTATTAATATATTTTAATTAAAGTACAGAAATGATTTTCTTATTATTTGGAAACTTATAAGGGAAATATGATACAATGGATGATTCTGAGATGTGGGTTTTACCCTATGTAAGACGTAATGACGTTCGACATCAGACATTCCATGGGAGGTGACCATTGATAGGAACATTTTAAAAAATATATAATTTATTTATTAATTTTAATTAAATAATGATAAACATGGAAAAAAAAATTAATATATTAGGTTATAGAATATCTCCAAGGATATCTACATAAATTTGTGAGATTATATACAATAAGGGAATCTTTATTCATTGATCGAACGGTATTGGAAATCGATGGTGATCTTATCGAGGTGAATTGAGAGGTAATTGACGAACGTAGTGGGACTTGTTCATCACCATAGACTGTTTTATTCACCAATGATCAGTCCATAACCAATTAACATATTTCTATTTTATGTTTTTAACCTTTTTGATTGTTAAGCATGGATTTTGGATTATCTTCTTAATATATATTCGATCATGTGAATTTCATGAACAATTTTTTTCTTATTGAATCCATATTATCAATTTTATTCATTAATCTAGGATTTACACATATTTTTTCCAATATTATTATTTTTGTTTGTGGTTCCATTGTCTAAGGATGGATTGAAATTTTTATGTTCATCTATTCCCACTTTTCTTCATGTTCTTTAATTTTGCCTCACTGGATCATGGTTGGACATTACTGGTGTGGTTTCAAGAACAACGGAATCCCCATATTCCTGGAGGTTTCACAAATTAAATACAAATTGATTCTTTCTAGAGGGATCATTGTGTGATGCATATTACAGGTGATGGTGTCATGTATCATATTCTTATTCTCATACTCTCATCCACAATAAATTCTCACTATGATGGATTAATATTTACAGGTTTCGAGTGGAAGGAATCCATCCCCTGTAGATAGACTTGGAATGGTCGACCTTAGATACGGAACCCCTAACATGATTTCAGATGAATGAAGTGGTGGTGGAAGTGAAAGTGAGATACATGAATCATTCATAAATTTTTGAAACATTTCTGATTATATGTGATGTATCTTGAAGGAATGTGTGTCATATAGTCCCCTAGATATGGAATCTTGTGTTTTGATAGGAGATAAATATCACACACCATGTATGAACCATGCACTCCATGTGACCTAGTTCCAGTGGATCGACATGTAATCCTGGTTCCCATGACCACATACACGGCCAGACACATGGGAATATCCAAAGTACACTCGCGTAGTTGGGTAATCAGACATGACTAGTGTATATAGTTACCACTAGTGTACACAAGCACGGTCCAATATGAAATGGGAAGGCCCTAGGTGGTTGGTAAATGTTGTGTACCAACTTAAAATTCCATGTCGTATGACATGGATTACGAAGACGTGTTGAGTGGAGAACATGCTCAGGAAATGAGGCGATGTCACATGTTGTGTGACCCCATGTACATGTTGTGTTCTTCCCTTAGGAACTTACACCTTTCAAATATCCTTCTTTGGTTCTCATATTTTATCTCACCAGTATAATATCTTGATTTTTTCCATATAGAATATTATTTTGGTCTTTATTGTGGAACATGAGATATGATATGAGGTGTTCTAAGCATGATGTTTATTCATGTGATCCTGAAATAATAGATGTGATCATTCAAGGTCATTAGAGATATGTATAGGTCAGTACTCCATTTACACACCATGGCATGGGTCCCCCATACTTTTTAAATTAGTAGATTCAGTACTCCCCCATGATATAGCATGGTAAGGTTCTCTATCTATATAGTGGAACTCCACCATCTTCGTGATCTAGTGGGGAGTGGGTCCTCCACTATTGTTAGGGCTCCCTCAACCGTGGAGCACAGTAGAGAGGTACATACCCATCCAAATTGATTCTTGTTAGGATGTGTATGGTGTTGAATGACTGAGATGGACGTTTGGACTTTCAGGAGAAAACATTGTACTTATCTGGGCTATAGTGATAGAGATATACTTTATCTCTCAATTAGGTATCTTCTAAGCTTATTGAATGTTTAGTTTTTCATTACCCACTTAATTATGGGTTTATCTAATTGGATATTTATATTTATATATTTATCCCTCTTTGTGTTTTTTTGAATCTGATTGTGTATGTATGTACTCACCCCTACATGGGATATCCATACATCTGTCTTAACTTATGAAAGTGATAGACAAGTTAGAGGTGATGTTGGGGGAGATTAGTGATATTAATGTTTGTTGACCATGTTTAGTGGTCATACATTGAGATAAGTAATTAGGCTCTCTTCAGTTTTCCTTTTTTAATTAATTTTCTGGTTGGGACATTATTATGGGTTGGGAATGTATTTTCCCCTTTAAACATTGGTTTCTGTTTTCATACTCTGATGTTTCCCCATGAAGTTATTGCATTCATGGTTATACTCTAGATGTTGTGGTCTTTAATTATTCCTGAACACTTTTTCATGGATATGGATGTGTGTATTCATATTGTTACACTATTATAAGGCTTTCCATTTCAATTTATTCATTATTGGGGCATTTACCTAGCCCCTTGCAAATTGGAGGTAGGATGGGGGTTGTCACACCTTTCCTTCCACCAACAAGGTGGGGCCCAGTGGGTCATGTCATGATAGAGTGGTATCATATTGAGGTTCATCCTCATGTCAGTGTTGGAGTGGGATGCATGATGAGGATTGCATTAGGAACTTAGAAATATGGTTCCAGAGTGTCTTGAGTGTGGCTTCCAGGCTAGGGAATCTAGTGATGGTGCGACAACTAACATATCCATTCAAGAGGACTCAAACTACCTAATTATCTACTCTTTATATCGAGACATTAATTATAGTGAAATATAGTGCATTTATCATATGTGATTGAGTATTTATATTGTAATTCTTAATTCATCTTCTCATATATATGTTCAATTAACCATCATCTGTCTTGATCTAATTAAGGATGTCACTACAATGATATAAATCTAGGTTACTAATACAGGATTGGGATGATGATCCGTTGAGTGATTAGGCCCCATATCAGGATCCATCACATGAGGCTTTTCCTCCATTTGAGAAAGGAGTAGTGCCACCACTATTCAATCAATGCATATAACTATATGATTAGGATGAGGGTGTGTGAAATCATTGCACACTCTGTGAGTTCTAGAAACAATGGCCCTTAAGGAAGTTTGGCGCTCTAGACCTACATATAGCATAGGATTATCTTGACTATGTTATCTGAGCCGTTGGGGTTATCTAGTTCCTAATCGATCAAATGTTTGTTCTTATAGAATAATTCTTGAAGGGGAAGTAGGGAATCTTTGGAGTCTAATGACACGTACCCATGATGAGAAGACATTATCATGGTTAGACTTCCAATAACCATTTGATGATGATTATTTCCCTTAATTATTTTTCTATGTGTTGATTTAGGAGATTCTTGAGCTATAGAATAGTTATATTATGGCTAAAAAATATGGTATGTGGTTTACTGACCTCACTTGTTACTCGCTCAATATGGAACAAGATAAATTTTTCAGGGAATTATTGTTGGATACTAACCTTGGTAGGTAAATTTGTATCAGTGTAGTTTCTTTGTTTCATAATACATATAATGGAGTGATGGATTGAACCAAAGTTACTAAGAGTTTCATGGAAGAGGGGTTTCGAAAAGTTGTGTCTGTTTTGGGAATCATTTGTCTTTGTCATATGTAGCAACTAGTAGTTGTCACACATTGAGTTTTCACCATAAGATTCATACTCATACCCAGAATCAAACACATGGATCTACAGCATAGGAATCACATAGAGGATCCAATAAGCTTAGATAGGGATGATTCTATGATTGTGATGGAAAATTTCACAAGGATCATGTTTGAATGATGTGACATGAAGAGGAGGGAATCCATATATTGGATATACCACCATGAAAGAGGTAGTGTCATGATTAGAAATATTTCATGTTTGGTTATACTAGCCCCTATGGAGGTGGTACTGACTGAGTAGTGGGTGGAGGTCTGTAGAGATGATCCAAAAGTAGAGGTATCTGATAAAATATACTTCTCACACTGCCACAAGGTATCCCAATCTAGGCACAGAGAGCTGGATATTGGGACAATGGGAAACTGATGGCTATGGGTGGATATATCCATGATGGTCGCGAGATGATTCAAGGTATGGTCTATTTATTTTCTACTCTTTCCCTAGTACATGTAGACACAAAAAGATCCATTCCTTTATCTATATATACCTCATGTGAGATCTAGAGATCCATGTCAATGCTTTGGCCTTGTAGCTATGGATAGAGGTTCCTATAGAGAGTCATTCTTATATATCACATATCTGATAATAATATGGAATGGGTTTTAGTGGAGAGAGTTTATCATGGGAGCTCTTGGAAAACACAACAAAAGATTATGAAATCATCTTGGGTATGGAATTGTTTTCCACATTTTGGAACAATATTAACTATAATTTTAGGCAATTTAAATTATTTTGGATGGATTGGATGATATTTACCATTATAGGTGAGAGAGATATCATGGATGAGTGAGTGGGCCTTATGAGAAGGAAGTTATAACCCATCACCCATTAGTTGGTTAGTTTATCCGTGGTGGAGCATTCTCTTCAAGTTTCTATATCCCTTTAGTTGTGGATGATTATATGGACATCTTCCCCAAGGATGTTTTAGGACTACCTCTGAGGTGGGATATGGACTTATTCATCAAATTGAAAACAAATCCCACACTGATATCTTCTAATTCATATATTATGTACCCCATAAATCTCTATGATATGAGGGTGTAGTTATAGGTCCGTTGAGATATGGGTTTTATCAGACCTACTGTGTGCCCTTGGGAAGCTCCAGTATTTTTTTAGAAAAAGGCGGATTGGATCTGGAGAATTTTTTTTTTATTGTCACATGAATCAAGTAATGATAAATAATATGGGCCTATTATTGCGTAAAAATACTCTCCTTCAATATTTTAGATATGTGATTTGGTTCTTGAAGATCAATCTTAGGATTGAATTCCAGGGTTCACAAGGGTGGTATTTTGAAGATGGAATTATGATGTTCCTACTAACACTAAGAGTTCTTGGTGACTCCCTTCAGTGTGAATAATTCCCCGGATATATTTATGGATCTTATGAACTATATGTTCCTTCCATACATGGACTAGTTTTTGGTTGTCTTCATTAATTACATACTCATTTACTCTGCATCTGAGGAGGATCATGTAGATAACTTGGGGATGGCCCTAGACTAACTTTGGGAGAACCCACTTTATGGTAAGCTCATGAAGTTCCAGTTTTGAATCATTGAGGTTCACTTTTTGGGGAAGGTAATATATAATATTGGTTTATATATGGACCTAAAAATGATTGATGTGGTACTTACATGGGATCCACCCAAGATTGTGTCATAGGTGAAGATTTTTATTTAATGTTTGGGGGTACCAAAATAGGTTCATGGTGGAATGATGTAGGATTTCATCCAACATTATTAACCTGATGTGAAAAGGGAATCCATCTACCTGGAAAGAATAGTATCAAATAGTATTCAAAACTTTGTGGCTAAGGTTGAACAATACTTATATGTTGATACTACTAAAGGAGGTTGTGTAGTATGTAGTTTTTTACGATTCTTATAGAGCTAGGATTGATTGAATATAGATGTATTGTAATATAATGATCATATATAAGTTTATAGAGTTGATACCCCATGATAATTACCACGTGAATAATAACTCAGAGTTGGCAATAGTCATTTTTGATATGAAGATGTCGATGCACTATCTTTTGGGTGATTTCTTTATTATTTACAAAGACTACCAAAGTCTTAAGTACATATTTACTTAGAGAGATCATAACATTGGATAGATCTGTTGGTTTAATTTACTGTATTAATATTTCTATTAGATATTCCATACTCTTGGAAAGGGAAATGTCGTGGAAGATTTATTAAGAAGGAAGTCACATTCTCATCTAGTAGAGGATGCATATGAGCAGTTGGCTACATTTAAGCTGACACTGATGGATGATAGGGGTAAATTGTTTCACTATTTGATATTTGTAACTCCTCCTCTCCTTAAAAATGTGAGAGAGTATATGTTGGGAGAGATAAACTATGAGATTATACATGACATTATATCATTAAGAGACGCGTCTATTTCATTTTCTAATGGAGGGGAGCATGTCATCTTTTTTGGATATGAGCAATGGTCATAGTCATGTTGTGTGAGGATGTGTTGAGGGAGTTTCACTAATACCCCTTAATTATACATCCTAGTGTGGTAAATATTTACAAGGACCTTATTTGGTAGTTTTGTTAGGATTGAATCATGAGAAGTGTCACTAACTTCATCTCTCAGTGTTTCGCATGTTAGTTGGTAAATATAGAGAATCGTGTTCCATCAAGTTTGATAGATCCTCTTGGGATCATGGAGTGGAAATGGGATGACATATCTAAAGAATTTATTGTGGGTATTTAGTAGATATTGAGAGGCCATGATGTTATCCGGGTGATTGTTGTTTGACATACCAATTCATCACACTTCCTTTCCATTAGAGATAATATTTCAGTTAATAGTTTGGGTTATTTTTATGTGTGGGTGATCTTATAGATTTATGGGGTACCATTGATTATTGTCTCTCAACATGAGTCTTGGTTCACATCATGGATGTGTAGGGTCCATCATGAGTCTTTTGGAATCTAGATGAAGATGAGTATGCCATTTGATCCCCATATGGACATGTAGACTGAGAGTACTATCTAGGTGTTGGAGGATATGACAATGGAATGTGTGTTAGACTTGAACTAGAGATGTCATGATAACTTTACATTGGTCGAGTTTTTTTTATAATAACATATATCACTCTACTATAATCATGGAACATTTTGGGGATTTTTATGAGAGACACAACAGGCCACGATTATAGTAGAATGATATTGTCAAGACATCTCTTGTTTCCCTTCATCTAGTGTAGGTGATGATAGAAAAGTTTTAAGGAATTTGCAAGTACATGTGGATGGCCTAGAGATAACATAAATATTAAACATATCAACAACATAAGCCTTGGGAGTTCAAGTAGGGAGACCATGTTTTCTTGAGGGTCTCCCCATGATGAATATTATGGAGATTTTACTTGGGAAGAAACCTATCGATTAAATTCCTTAGGGTTTTAGAGATCCTATAGTGGGTTGGCGATTTTTCTTATCACCTGTTCTTACCACCATAGTTGATTCAGGTACATGATATCTTCCATGTGTTACAACTAATGAGATATGTTCATGATATGACACATGCTATTGACTAGGGTGACATGGACTTGGTGGATGGACCCACCTTCACAGAGTACCTAGTGGTGATCAAGGATCTACAAGTGATGATTCTATATGGAGGTACTATGCCTATGGCCTATGTTTTTTTCCTGCACGAGAGCAGGTAGGAGGGCCATTGGCAGTGTATGAACCAAATTTGGGCCTAGTAAACCCACTTTTTGTAGAGATTTTTCTTCCCAAGATGAAATCCCTTGAATAAGGGGAGAATATAAAGACTTTGGTTTTGTTGGATTAGTCCTTTGAATATTTTAAATTTATATGTGGATTTTTTCTTAGATTCAGCATGGTGTTTGGGTGTCTCAACACCCCCAAAATTAATATATTACAAATACTAATATATTTTCAAGTACGTGCATGAATCGCTTCGATATTATTGGTTTTCCTTTTTATGGGACCTAATATGGGATATCAGAGGCCATAGTTGATTTAATTATGTATATTTTAACCTTTTTTTACCTAAATTGGGTTGATGTGTGACATTCAGGGGGAGGTCACCATTGGCGGTTGCATTTAAAAAATTAATAATTTAATTATTTATTTTTATTGAATAACCCTAAACCTAGAAACCCACATTAAATTTCATGTTATGTAAAATATATATGGTTAGAAGCATAACCCTTTTATATTATATAGGAGGAAGGGAACATTATTTATTCATGGATCCAGATCAGAAAATGACAGTGATCATATTGATGTGAATCGAGAGGCAGGTAACAAACATAATGGATATTATTCATTATTGGAAAATGATTTATTCTTCAATGATTGATCCATAACCTTGGTAGGGCTTGATATTTGTTACCACTATTTCATATTGATGAGGATGGATTTGGGATTATTTTATTAATTTTTATTAGGCCCCTTAAATCACATGTACTAGTTTAATCTTGTCGAATCCCGATTATAAATTTTAATCATTGATCCATGATTCACCAATGGTTGCCCATATTTTGATCTTAGTCCATGATCACATCATCCAATAATTTATTTAGCATTATTTATCTGTATTTATCCCCATAGTTCTCAGAATTCTTCACTATTGGCTCATGGGGTCACTGTTCAAAAAAATATTGGTGAGTTTGAGCATGATCAAACCACCAAATCCATGTTGGTTGAATGGATGCTATATGAATTGATGTTATGGCGTTGGATCATGGTGTGATTTGGATTTTGTGTACTATAGACATATATTGAATTTTTATTCTTAGATTCTGATATTTGGGAGAGGCATGTTGTAGAAAATAGAGACGCATTGGTTCTTGGTGGTCAGAAATTGGTCAGAGTGAAGGATTGGGCATAGATAGACCTAGATCTAGAACCCCTAGTGTGATTTTAGGTGTATTTGGTAGTGGTGGAAGTTTACACAAGATGTGTGAAGAATTCTTCAACTTAAGAAATTTTTTTGACTGTATACCATATATCCTAGGGGAACATAAACTACGTAGTCCCTTGGATATAGGGGCTAGGGTTTTGGGAGGAGGCAAATATCACACACCATGTATGGTCCATACACACCTTTAGGTTGGGTTTCAGTGAGTCACCATGTCCTTATAGAGTACAAGGGCATGTAAAAGTCTAGGAATATAGACATTACTAGTGTACATAGGCATTTCTATGTACTCGAACATAACTGGGGTACACCATCATTTCTAGTATATACGTGCACAAGCCAAGAAGACAGGGCTGGTCCTTGGGTGGACAAGACACACAATGTACCACCTATTCATTTTTTATAGATTGAATCAAATTCTCAATAATTTTCCAAAGGTTAAAACACACAAGTGATGAGGTGACGTCACACACCATGTGACCCCAATTACATGCCTTATACTTCTCCCATGAACTTCTACCTCTTGTGTCTCATTATTCAAGACTCATATTTTTCCTTTTGAGAAGTCTATCCTATGTTTTTTCAATGAAAAAAAATTATTGTGGACATTATTGTGGAATAAAATATATTCCATGTTTTTTTATGAGCAAGATTTTTCTTCATGAGATGTTTGAATGATGGATGTGTTCAAGCAGGGTCATCTGAGAGATATTGGGGTCGGTAATCCCTTATCGTACATAAGAATGGGTCCCCCATACTCTTTAAAATTGCAGTGTCGATATTTTCCTGTACTAAAAAATGGTGAGTTTTCCCTATCTATGGGGTTTTACTCTCCCATATTTAAGCTTCAGTGAGGAGTGAGTCATCCACTGGAGTTGTGGCTCTCTCGAATGTGGAGAATAATGTCAATGTTCAATACCCATTATTCAAATTCCTTTAAGGTTTCATATGGTAATGGAAATATGATATGAGAATTTTATGTTTCATGATGAATAACTAAACTAATGTGGGTTTTAGATGAAAAGATCACCATTATTTCTTGGTTGGGTTTCATCTAAGAATGTCTGATATTGTGTTGTTTATTACCCTCTTGCTTATGGGTTGATCTGATTAACTACTGGTACCATTATAATGATTCCTATTAGTTTTTAGGGTATCTTACTTGGTATATATATACCACCCATCCATGGACTTTTCCCACATGTATCATTTCTTATGAAGAAGACATATAGATTATAGGGGACATCAATGGATCACAGTCATAATTGGGTGCATTTATCGCATTCAGTGGTTAGACATAGAGATTTGGAGTTGGGATCTATTTATAAATTATTTTTCCTATTTTTTAGGTTGAGAGTTCATTTAAGATTGGTAAATTATTTTTTCCCATTACTATTTGGTTTATAATTTTATACTTTGATGTTTCCCTTAGAGGTTATTTCATTCATGGTTATACTCTAGATGTTGTTATCTTTTATTGTTCATAAAAACATTATCATAGTGATGGTTGTGTGCGTGAATATAGATACATTATGATAAGGCCTCCTATTTTAGTTTATTCCTTATTCTAACTTTTATTCCACCCCTATACTATTAGAGGTGGTATTGGGTTGTCAATGCTCACTTGACGCCACCAAGGCATACCCCGGTGGGTCAAGTTGTTGACACATACTAAATAAGCACTGGAAAAATAAAAAAAAAGACGAAATACATGAATATGGGTATTATATTTCCCACAAAATCATGGAAGAAGTGTTTGTTAGAAGACATTGGAAACCTCTAAAAGACTTGTGATCGTGTGACCATTTCAAGTTCATGCAAAGGCCCCATGCATGACGCATCACCCGTAGAGTCCTCTTCGACAAACCTGCCAACTCTTGTGAAGACCACCCCCCCAAACAACAGAATTAGAACTCCTATGTTTCATGGTTTTTCATTGGAATTTCCTGAAAACCCATCTTAAATCCTTAGTAAATTAATAAGGATGAAATTCTAAAAAAAGAGACCCCCAGTAGTAATGAATCTCATGTGTCAAATCATCATTAGGAAGAATAGAATTCCCTAATGATATCCCAGACAACTTAGATGGCCTATGAGCCTTCACCACATAAAACCAAAGAGATAAATTAGAGGAGGTGAGAGGGGTTTTCGATCACTTAATTAAATAGTACATGCACCCATGGCGACCCATGAAGCACAATGAGACCTCGGTGTCATGTCCACCTTAGTGCATGGGAGCTAGATGGTTTGTGAGCCTCACCGCATAAAAATACTTAGACATGTCTAGGAATCTATAAAGTTCTCTAAGGATAGAAGGATAAAGGTGTCCAATACATGGTTTCACACTCTCCAAATGACCCATTTTGTTCAAGTGATACATTATCCAAAAAATAAGTAAAAATCGTAGATACTACCCGTGAAAACCTGCATGATTCTGGAACTTCAAAAAATAAAACAATGATGCTAAAAGGGGTGGAGGTGAGAGGGGTTCATGGTCACTAAAAGACATGTGACACGCCCCTAATGAACCAAAGGGAACCAAGATCCCTTGGTGACATGCGTGCCTAGTATTGCGGAATCCCTTTGTCTTGTCATCCTCATCTTTAGGACATATAATTCTCAAACACTGTCATGTGGCACATATTGGTCATGCGATGCATCTTAAAAAATAGAATAAATACCCTCAACAACACACATGAAATATTTCATGAATCCTGAACCTTGTAACATTTAGTAAAGGGGATTAAAATGGAGGAGGTGAGAGGTACTCATAGTCGCTGAATGGAATGTGATGCACCCAGCACACCCGCAACACTGTCCTATGAGACCCGAGGGAATGTCACCCAAGGTCTCATGAGTGTCTTTCCATTTTCAATTGAATCTTTGAAAGGTCCTTGGAAATTTCATCATAACAATATGTAGGCCCTTAGATACTACCTCATGATCTAAAAAATCATCGATAATCAATAAATAATATGATAAACAATGCATTGACGAAAGAGAATCGCAATCTATGAAAATAAAGAAATGTGTTTCAATTTGCCCAGGGAAGAGACTCACAAAACTGCATGGCACTAGTCCCCTTCACTGATTCTACAATGGAGTTATGCTAGATATGCCTCACAAACTAGAGAGTATCAGGGTTGGAGATGCCAATAAATTCCCCACCCCAACATTAATAAGTTGTTGGATTTTCGATTGACCAGACCCCCAGGTTATACACGATTCATCTCTTGACTTCATAGGACACCTTGGAGAAACCGATCACACCACCAGATAGCTTTCCATCTGGTAATATACTAGCGGATAACTAGAGTAGTCTTGCTATAAACATAAAGTGATTCATGTGATCACTCGTATATCACGTAAAGTACATTTGGTAGGACATGATAAGAACATACCATATTTCCTCCAAATCACGCGAGCCTCAAAAAAACTAACACTGAACGAAACCAAGGCTTTTGAAATATAGGGGTTAGAACCAACATCATAGGTAGAAAGATTATGTGAATGACATAATCACTACCCCTCATGTGCTTCATGTGTGTAATCTAAAGACACGTACTAGCACCAGGGAATGTTCCCAGATTTCATGACACTCATTCAGTATGTAATATGGGACATTCGAAGTCCTTAAAAAACTTCAGGGCACATCATACAGTGCCTCAAAAGGTTCCACTTCAATCCTTCTAACCCTCGAGGCCTATCACCTTAGACATGAAACATCCTCCTTACACATCGTCTGACTCATATAACAGTTCCTTCTCATGTCACCGAAGTTTCAAAAATGCTTCTGGGAAAGACTACTAAATCCCCATGACACTATCTCTTCTCGTTACCTGAGACTTGTGATTCCATCTGGAAAAGTCATCCGGGTCCCACATTGTATCACATAGGTGTTAGTTGAGACATGTGAAACCTCTTGGGCTATGCCACACTGACTTCCATGACATCAGCCATATGTGTCAAGCCATGTCATGTGATTTCCCTCGAGATGTACAAACAGGGTCTTGCGATGTATTCCAGATAGGAATGATATATCACAAGGGCATCCTAGAATTTGAAAAAAAATTCTATTGTCCATCATGTAATCCTCGGTCAATAGGGAAACCTCAGTTTATAACATACTACATAAAAGGAACTATGATGACTCTGAATCTTGTCATATTTTGGATACATCGGCCATCTCCCCCTGAGGTCGGAGCTCTATATTGATCATCTATGGAGGGACCAGCATAAGAGTTGTTTTTCCAAAGAAATGACATTGATTACTTTCTATCATTTTTTCTCACAAATGTCTATGGATCACATGAGAATTGGGAGTTGTAATTGTCATATCATCTTCCCAATAGAACCCCTAAAAAGGTATATGGAACCTCAGTGTGAAATCCCCAACATAAAATGATATATGAGAACTATGATTCCTACCATAACCAGGATATGTAGAATTCCTCTCTAATGCCTAAGATCTATAACAAATACAACAAGGACTATTCCAATATACAAGTCACATACCCATATTCCATGTGGTTCATTATCTTCTCCCTCTTGTTTCTCACCTCGATTATGGATCACCTGGGCTTAGGTGGATGAAAAGAACACCTCACTATCAACATAAATATCCATCATCCAGGGAAACCTCGGAGTGTAAATCCCCTACATAAATAGAACTATGAAAAATATGATTCCTACCATGCTCAGGATATGTACGCTACCTCTCTCCAAGATTCGAGTGTGATATTGATCATTCAGGGTGATCCAAGCATCTAAGTCCCTTACTCAAAGAAATAACATTGGTTAATTACTATCCCTTATTTCACACACTGAGAATGGATCACGTGAGCATAGGGAGTTATGGTAATTATGTCATTTTCACCATGATTCTCTATAATGACACAAGAAACATTAATATATATGTCCTAAAAATGAAATATGTAAACTATGATTTTATCTATATTTGGGATATGTAGGATGTCCCTCCGAGTCTCAAGCTTCAAGGTACCCTAGAGAACCCATATAAGTCCTCCCACATGAAGTAAAATGCATGGGTTCAATGAACTACATGGGTCATGATTCCTGTAATAACTATGGTTCATAGAATGCCTCGTAATGGATCAATCCCATTCTCCGAATATTAATCACCTCCTCATATGGGAGAATGTTTTGAGAATCCAGGAAATATGGTTTCACCACATGAGAAACCACATATTACTGGAGAATAATCAATCTCCTAGAACACATACAGATTTACTCACCCAAGAGATCCTAGTCTATTTCATATAAACAAAATTGACATAAAGTCATTTAGTTAGGGTAATTAGTCTTGTATCGGGATTAGGAAGAGATTCACAAACATATCCTAAATCTATATGAGCATCCTACAATAGGGAAAATTTCCCCCACCCAAAAGGGTATGATGAGCCTGACCTCTCATCCTCTCAACCAATGCGAGTCCATAAGATTCAATGGGCCTGAAATCCTAGACTACTGTCAGCCTTTCGAAAGAAGGTATGTACACCACTACAGATGGGGGAACTATTGGGAGTTTCAAGGAAAAGTGACAATGGTAATGTGAAAATAAAAACACATTCCATGCCATATTTCTAAATGAAACAAAAAATGGTGAAATTTACATGAATCTCTCTAATGATAAAAACATTCGGTTATAATGTGTTAGAACACATTGTTTTGAGAATACTATAAAGACAAAGAAATGATACTGGAATAATCTTACAAATGATCCTCTCTATACAAGGTTCGCAAAAGTACAACCCAGTTTGGATAAGTCAAAATGACTAGAATGGTCGAATAGGGAATAAAATAACTAATGATTTAAACATGAAAATATGATTGAGCATATTATGACTATGATACTACACTGATCAGTAAACTTGTTCATTGTTGTCTATATAATTCTTGATACTACTTCAGTAGCTTAATTCGAGAAAATTTCTTCATCGTCCATCATTATTCTAGAAAATAATATGTAACTACAACATCCAAATCTCTCAAAACAATATCACCAATATGGTGAATCCAACATTAGGTAGTGAATGTGATGGTTAGAGAATACCACTGATATGGTACAATCCCAACCCTGGATGCTACTTGTGATGTCCTCCAGGCATGATAACTAGTGAGTCTGTGTCACCTGGGAAAGGTTGTTGTTGACCCTGTGGATCTCATCTCCACATCCAACAGTTTGGGGAGCTTGTACCCAGAGTGAGATAACCCCCACCTTCCATATCTCAGGGAGGTAGAACAAGAAGTTGTATACAACTCCCTTCAGGTTCAAGATCCTCCCAGGTGGGCTCCTGTTAACCATCTTCACTGACACAGTCCCGTTGGTACCCCTCAGTCACCTGTTGTGGGTGCCATATGATACCTAGCGCCTTCATATTCCCATGCACGGGTTGCAAGGAAAACTCATTAGAGGATAAAGGTGTCATATATAAATGAGAGGGAACATATCCCTACTCCCACTGAGGATGACTGTTGACATACCCATGACGGGACCATCCTAAAGACTCATATCACGGATCTCTTTGAACAAGTATATGGGAATATTCTTGTAGTGTGTAACACCCCAAGCTTCTACGGTACGCTTCTCTTTTAATAATGTGATAGCGTGTGTTGTACGCAACACCGAGTTCTAACACACCATAACCAATCAAACAAGCCGTTATGAATAGTAATACCTAATTTTTGAAATTATATATATTTTATATTTCAAAATGGACTTCATTTTTGGTTTCGTAATATCGAATTTAGCCTAAGGTGAAATTTTGATACTTTTCGGATAACTTTTATTTTTTGATGAATAGTGAAAATTACTAAATTTTAATTAAAAACAACTTTTTTGATCAAAATAATTAATAGTGATAAATTATGAATTTGAGTGGTTTTAAAGTATATTTAGAATATATTTTTACCATTTAATATAATTTTGGTCATTGTACATAATTTTACAATTAAACCGAACATAAACAAGTGTCAATCTTTTGATAGTTATTATCTCTTAAAAACACGCTTTTTGTTTTGACAGCGGGAATTAATTTTAAATTAATTTCTGCCACTTCTGTGTTTTGAATTTAGAAAAATGGATTCCATATTTGGAATCAGTATGTCCAAATTGTATAAATAGGTAACTTTTATTTTTAGACATTTTGAATAATTACTGTGGTAAATATTTTATTTACCATGGTTAATGGTAAATCTGGTAAATAAGGGTTATAAAATAATATTATAATAATACTAAATTACCCTAAAACGTGTCCTAGCCTTATGTTTTGATACATGTTCGACCGTAGGCATCTTTGGGTCGATTTTGGGACCCCATGGTGCCACTTGTAGGTGATAGGGACATTTTTTTAATTAAGTTAAAATGAATACAAAAATGACACAAGCATATATCTTTTATCAAAACAATTATTACATAGGGTTATATATGTTGGATTTTAGATTATAAATATTAATTAGAAATATAAAAAGATTTTCTACATAATGATAATTTATTTATAATTTTTAGACATTAAATAATTTAATTTATTTATGACACAATGATGATGAATTAATTACTATAATAGTGAAAAATTAAAGTAATTGATATTATAAATACCCAAATAAATATAATATGAAACTTTTAATGAATTAAACTAATTTTATAGGATAATAGGATATATTAGGATTGATTTAATTGACTTTTTTAGAAGTAATCAATCTGTTATGAGTTTCAAAAAAATCAACTATTGAATAGTATCAAAATTGACATAAAAGAGTTCTTAAAACAATATTATATTATTAATTGATATTAAATTCCTAAAAATCTAAGGTTCGGCCAAGAGACTTATATCATGATAGGTTCATCATTACTGGACCACATGGGGGTCTCTTGGATGTATATAGTATTTTTATTAACCATATTATATAAAAATACAAAGAGACATTGTAAAAGTGAAACTAATTAACTTAGAGTTAATACTTAAAGATAAGGTTAATATAAGTACACAAACCTGTCTAAATTCTATTGGTTGAGTTGTTTTCGACCCATCCCCACCTTAAGATGTGAATAATAAACTTTGGAGCCATTGGAAACCGAATATGAATTTATTATAAACTAATATCTCTAGCTTTTCCAAAGGTGCCCCTCACCCCTCTTATAAAAGGGAACTCCTCCTTATCATTTATTCACACCTTCAAAGCCTTTTGGTTCGGATAAACTCTGCCCAAATACTCTCCCAGATTCCCTCAATACAACCTAGAGGCCTTAGTTTGATCAGAAAGTCAACCTAAGAATCCCTTTTGATCAAATCAAAAGGAAGAAACCGAAGAAGAGGTAATGATTTCACCACCCTTTTCCAAGTTCCTTTCTTCTTCCAATTCTTCTTCCTTTGTTGTTACCATTATAAAATAATAACTCCAGTATCATATATATACTGTGATGTTATTATAAATATGGTACAACCATATCCAGTATTCTATCCACCCTTTGAATAACATGTCACCATACGTGCGTACGTACGGCTTACCGTCTCCACGTCGTGGTGTAATTGTTATTCAATATAATATTATTTGGATGGGTATAATAATGATGTGTAACTCATGTAAATAATAAATATAACATGTTAATGATTCTGTATATATGATATACCATCCATTTATATATTATTTTAATATCAAAAGAATGATATTGTCGCTCGTGCGTACGTACGGACTACCGTCTCCACGAACGCGATGAGATTCATTCTCCATCGTATCCATTCAAGTATAATTATCATCTGATGATTTAAAAAATGATGTTTAAGGACTTGATATCATTCTGGATATGAATAATATACAACCTATCCTTTACAAACATGTCTTACGTAACAAAACATATAAAAGAAAACAAGTAAGTTGACACCCAAAACAACGATAATACTAAGATATTATTATCAAATCAATATTAAAAGATCATATATGATATCATATTAATGTATATGATTATTGTATAATTTAATAACTAATATTTCACCATTATACAGGAGGTTAGCCTACCCCATCCACGGAAAAGTACAAGGTAAGGGGTTTTCATCTCACTCCTTATTCCCGTGAGATTCATGCCATATTGCCACCATCACCTTTTGTGTGGTGTATGTACTGCCCATAATTATATTCTTTGTGTAATACACTCTAATTTATGTGTATTTACATATTCATTGTATGATACCTCTTTCATGGGTTGTATGTTTCATAAGTTACCAAATTGGTAAGGGTTATTTCACAATCTCTTCATTATCCGAGGTTGTTTATATGTAATAATCTACTGGGATCTCTTTACCATCCACAACCATGTTTTCTTAAAAATGTATTTCAAAACATTTTTATTATTTACAAGAATATGGGTTAAAGTCATTTATACCCTTGTTTGACTTTTTATAAGAGGAATCTTTCCGTCGTTTTCAAAACAAGGTCCTTTTTAACCTTTTCGACAGAATTAAGGTAAGAATGTTTTTTTAACATATACGGAGGGTGCGATTATTTTCCGCCGTTATAAAATTTTCAAAGAAATCCTTACAAGCTTATAAGAATATTTTCAAAGAAAATGTTTTATTTTATATGGCTCTTAAATGATTTCAAAAATAGAAAGAGATATTTCTCTAAAAAGTGTTTTGATTTCATCTATGTCAACATCCTTTGATGGATTTTACGCTTATTTGAAGTTGATTTATTATGATACAAAACTTCTATATTGTATTGAAGGTTTTGTGATATGTTTGACTGTGGATGTTCTATTTTTATACCATTCATAGTTTATGGTGAAATTATTGACATTTCGTATGCTAGTTTTAATACGAATGTTTATGTTATGTTTAAACCTTTTCATATGGGAATGCATTGGACTTAATATGTGACGGGTGGAGCCCGCTATAGCTCCTCGATGCATTGGTAGGTCTCATGAGACAAACTAGTGTCTTAGCACAAGGCCTTAACAAAATCTTATTTGTAGTCTTGGCACGAGGCCTTGGCTATGTGGTTATGATATTCTGGCATTATGCATTCCAACATTATGAAAGTGGTTATTGATATTGCATGTGATTATTCGATTAGTAGAATATCCATGTGAATAAGTAAATGGCATTATTTCATTTTACTTTTGCCATACTATGTTGAAGTTCAAGTTTAAAAGGCTTTTGTTTTAGTAATGCATTTCCTTAAATGTTTATTCTTATTTTGAATGTTCCGCTATTTTGTTATCCTTACTGGGAATTTGAGCTCACCCCTTTTCTATGTTTTATTTTTCCCAGGAATTGAAGAAGTAAATTATGAATGACCTACAAGGATATTATGTGGGGATATGAGTGTGGATTATGGATACAATATGTTGTTGTAGTATTTTTTCATTTTATGATGTAATGTAAGACTTATGAATATATATAGTGTTTCCAAGGCTACTAAACCAATCAGTCTTTCGAGATTTGATCTTTCTTGTGATCATGCCAATGTTATGTAATAATGCACCGACTCTGGGTAACTAGGGTCAACGCGTTACAGTTGGTATCAGAGGAAGTTTAGTACAAACCTTGGAAGCTAGATTTAGATAAACTCTGATTAGAACACGTAGACCTAAGATGAACTTTGAGGATTAGTATAGAAGAACTTCCTAGAATTTTGGTATTGTAGAGATTTTGTGAGTTTTCTGAGCAATACATCCCTGTCTGGATACGAGCAGGTAGAGGAGGCTCTGGAACAGATGTACCTAGGGGTAAAACCTGAAAACACCTCTTTGAGCTAGACTCGAACAGGAACTGGTGCATGACAACGGGCCTTGCTGCACTCTTAGTTACGACACTCCCGGGGGATATGCTTAGGATAACTCTCATTTTCTTTACAAATCATTATGAAGGGTTTATGAGTATATAATTTCTAAATGAAAACATTTTTATGATTATGGATTATATCCATAAATAGTTCAATTTATATTAAGTGTTTTATAAGTATGGGATTATGTATTTTGATTCATAAACTGATCTAGTTTATGCCATTGTTTAGAAATGGCGCCTAGTGGAAGAAATGGAAATCGTATCAATGCACGCACTCCATGTAGGGATTTCCCTCCTGCTCAAGATAATTTTAGTGGGGCTAGTGATGCAACTGGTGCCGATCAGCTAATCACCATATTGGGACAACTTACTCAGGTTATGAATAATAACCTTACCCATATGGAGAACCCTGATCCACAGCGTGGAGGATCAATGTTAGATCGATTCATGAGGAAACAACCACCAACGTTCAATGGGAGTACAAATCCCTTAGTAGCTGAGCAATGGATAAATTCCCTAGAGAAAATATTTCAGGCTTTGGGGAGCAGTGAAAGGGAAAAAGTTATCATGGCAGTTTTCCACCTCACTGGAGATGCTGATCAATGGTGGTCATTTATTCAAAACATGAAGGAAGATTATGAAGTATCAAATATGGAATGGAGGGAGTTCAATGATCTATTTTTAGAAAAATACTTTCCTTGCGACCATCGAGCAGATATGGAAAGGCAATTTCTGAGTTTGAGACAGAAGGAGGATGAGAATGTCACAAAGTATGAGGCTAACTTTACAAGGTTAGCAAGGTATGCTAGAGATTATATACGTAACCCAAGAAGTAAGATTTATCGTTTCTTTGATGGGTTAAAACCATTTCTTCGTCGAGCATTAGTCTCACAATCCTTTTCGTCGTACGAAGACATTGTCTCATGTGCTATCAAAACCGAAAAGGAATTCTCTAAGTCTTATGACTTTAAAGCAAAGAAAGAGAAGAAGAGACCTTCTGATCAATCTGGGAATAGAAATAAGGGGAAGAAGGGAAAGGTTGAATATCCATCTTGTGGTAAATGCGGGAAGAAACATCCTGGTACTTGCTTGAAGGGAATGGGAGTCTGTTACAAGTGTGGTGAAAAAGGCCACCAAGTTCGTGATTGCAAGGGGAAGAAGGAAGCTACCAACGTTCAGTGCTACAGTTGCAGGGAGATGGAGCATTATGCAAATGAATTTCCTAAGTGTTAGGAGAACTTACCTCAGAAAAGGTCAAGGGATCAAGGCCAGGCTTATGCTATCACAACTTCTGAGGTAGAAGCTCCGAAAGACATGGTGGCAGGTAATTTAATGGTTTCCTCAAGTTTAGCAAATGCATTATTTGACTCTGGATCATCGCATTGTTTCATATCTTCCCATTTTGCTAAGAAAATTAGATATTTCCAATTTGATTTAATAAGGGAGTTGTCAGTTAAAACTCTTAAGGGAAGTATCATTGCAACAATGTTTTGTGAATCAGTCCCCATTAGAGCACATAAATGTTCTTTATCTGCTGATCGCATCGTCATACCTATGATTGAGTTTGATATAATCCTCGGTATGGACTGGATTTCGGAATATGATGTGAAGATTTATTGTAAGAAGAAAGAGGTTACGATTCTTGATGATAATGATAAGGAACACCTTATCTTTAGAGCAGAATCGTCACCACCTAATTCTTATTTAGATCCACCCCCAATAGCTCAACTTAACTCAATTATTGGGGAGTAAGAGAATGAAATAACTGTCGGTGAGGAAAGGAATGTTCAAATAGAGGATGTACCTGTTGTGAAAGAATTTGTAGATGTATTTCCGGAAGATTTACCTGGAAATCCTCCAGAACGAGAAGTTGAGTTTTCCATTGATTTGATTCCTGGATCAAGGCCTATATCGAAGACCCCTTATAGAATGGCCACTGTTGAATTAGTTGAACTAAATAAACAACTAGAGGAATTGAGTAATAATGGATTTATTCGCCCCAGTGTTTCTCCATGGGGAGCCTCTGTTCTTTTTGTTAAAAAGAAAGATGGATCTATGAGATTATGTATCGACTACAGGGAGATCAATGCTATAACGATAAAGAACAAGTGTCCCCTACCTCATATTGATGATTTATTTGACCAAGTGCATGGATCTCAATACTTTTCAAAGATTGACCTTTGATCTGGATACCATCAGTTGTGTGTGAAGAAGGAAGACATTCCGAAAACAGCATTTCAAACCAGGTACGGGCATTACGAGTTTACTGTAATGCCGTTTGGATTGACTAATGCACCCTCTGTATTCATGGATCTGATGAATAGAGTTTTCAAGGAGTATCTCGATGAATTTGTGGTGGTATTTATTGATGATATCTTGGTATACTCCAAAACCTAGAAAGATCATGAAAATCACTTGCGCATTATCTTGAAGACTCTGAGAAGACATGAATTATATGGGAATTTTAGAAAGTGTGAATTCTGGCTTCATGATATTTCTTTTCTTGGCCATATTGTCTCTAAAGATAGAATCTATGTTGATCCTTCTAAGACCAAGGCAATCCAAGAATGGCCAGCACCTACGAGTATAACTGAGGTACGTAGTTTTATTGGTTTGGCAGGTTATTATCGACGTTTCGTCCAGAATGTTTCCTGGTTGGCTAACCCATTAATGAAGCTCACACGTAAAGGGGTTAAATTTTTTTGGACAAAAGAGTGTGAAGAATGTTTCAAAGAACTGAAGAGAAGATTAGTCAATGCTCCTATATTGACTCTACCATCGGGGAATGATGGGTTCGTTATTTATAGTGATGCATCAAAGAAAGGACTTGGTTGTGTCCTTATGCAGAATGATAGAGTTATTGCCTATGCATCACGAAAGTTGAAAATTCATGAACAAAACTATCCTACTCATGATCTCGAGTTAGCAGCTGTGATCTTTTCTTTGAAGATATGGGGGCACTAACTCTATGGTGAAAAATGTGATATTTATACTGATCACAAGAGTTTGAAGTATATTTTCTCACAAAAAGAACTCAACATGAGGCAAAGTAGATGGCATGAATTACTCAAGGATTATGATTGCACGATACACTACAACCCGGGGAAAGAAAACAAGGTGGCATATGCTTTGAGTAGAAAATACCATGGAGTTTTGAACAATATGAGAATTTAAAGGGATCCAATTTTCATGGATCTAGTGAAGATGGACATGGGAATAACCAGGGAAGGTGAAACATCAATGCTTTTTCAAATGGTTGCCAAACCATCTTCACTAGAAAGGATTAAGAGTTCTCAGACCGATGATGAAGAATTTCAAAAGAAGATTAAAGCTGTGAATGATGGGAGATTGAGAGACTTTGTGTATGAAGATGGAATTTTGAGATTCGGGAAGAGACTTTGTGCTCCCGATATACCTGATCTAAAAAGGGAATTTTTGGATGATGCTCATAGTTCCAATTTCTCTATACACCCTGGGAGCACGAAAATGTATAGAGATTTGATGGGACATTTTTGGTGGGACAACATGAAGAGGGAGATTGCTGATTTTGTGTCAAGATGTATGGTTTGTCAACAAGTGAAAGCTGGAAGGCAACAGCCTGGAGGAGTCATGCAACCTCTTCCCATACCAGAGTGGAAATGGGAAAATATTACGATGGACTTTGTCATGGGGCTACCAAAGACTCCTAGAAGGAACGATGCAATATGGGTTATTGTTGATCATCTTACCAAGTCAGCACATTTTCTTTCTATAAGAGAATATCTACCCCTAGAACATCTAGCAAGACTATATATTAATGAAGTTGTGAGACTTCATGGAGTCCCCCTATCGATTGTTTCTGATCGTGATCCCCGTTTTACTTCAAGATTTTGGAAAAGTCTTCAAAAATCCATGGATACTGAACTTCATTTGAGCACTGCTTACCACCCTCAGACAAACAGACAATCAGAATGGACTATTCAGACCTTAGAATACATTTTGAGATCCTTCTCACTTGACTTTCAGGGTATGTGGGATCAATATTTACCACTGGTAGAATTTTCCTATAACAATAGCTTCCATTCGAGTATTCAGATGGCACCATATGAAGCGTTATACGGAAAGAGATGTCGTACACCAACCTGTTGGGATGATGTTGGTGAAAGAAAACTTGTAGGCCTAGAACTGGTGGAGGAAACGATGGAAAAGGTGAAGGTAATCCAAAATCACATCAAAGCAGCTCAAAGTAGGCAGAAGAGCTATGTCGATAATCGAAGGAAGGATTTGGAATTTCAAGTCGGTGGTCATGTTTTCCTGAAGGTATCACCATTAAATGGAGTCATACGTTTTGGTAAGAAAGGTAAATTGAGTCACAGGTACATCGGACCTTTCCAAATTCTAGAACGAATTGGGGTTGTGGCTTACCGATTGGCAATGCCGCCAAGTCTATCCAAAGTTCACGATGTGTTCCACGTATCTCTGTTGAGGAAATACATGACTGACCCAACGCATGTACTCACCTATGAGGAATTAGAACTGGAACCCGATCTTTCCTATTTTGAAGAGCCCATCAGGATTCTTAATACGAGAGAACAAGTACTGAGAAACCGGACGACGCGTCTGGTAAAAGTTTTGTGGAGAAACCATAAGATGGAAGAGGCAACGTGGGAACCCGAGGAACTTATGATGAAGAACCACCCGAGTCTTTTCATGCGGTAGTATTCTAGAAATTTCTAGGACAAAATTATTTGAAGGAGGGGAGAATGTAACACCCCAAGCTTCTACGGTACGCTTCTCTTTGAATAATGTGATAGCGTGTGTTGTACGCAACACCGAGTTCTAACACACCATAACCAATCAAACTAGCCGTTATGAATAGTAATAACTAATTTTTGAAATTATATATATTTTATATTTAAAAATGGACTTAATTTTTGGTTTTGGAATATCGAATTTATCCTAAGGTGAAATTTTGGTACTTTTCGGATAACTTTCATATTTTGATGAATAGTGAAAATTACTAAATTTTAATTAAAAACAACTTTTTTAATCAAAATAATTAATAGGGATAAATTATGAATTTGAGTGGTTTTAATGTATATTTAGAATATATTTTTACCATTTAATATAATTTTGTTCATTGGACATAATTTTACAATTAAACCGAACATAAACAAGTGTCAATCTTTTGATAGTTATTATCTCTTAAAAACACGCTTTTTGTTTTGATAGCGGGAATTAATTTTAAATTAATTTTTGCCTCTTCAATGTTTTGAATTTAGAAAAATGGATTCCATATTTGGAATCAGGATATCCAAATTGTGTAAATAGGTAACTTTTATTTTTAGACATTTTGAATAATTACTGTGGTAAATATTTTATTTACCATGGTTAAGGGTAAATCTGGTAAATAAGGGTTAAAAATAATATTATAATAATAATAAATTACCCTAAAACGTGTCCTAGCCTTATTGGATGATACATGTTTGACATTAGGCAGATTTGGGTTGATTTTGGGACCCCATGGTGCCACTTGTAGGTGATAGGGACACTTTTTGTTTAATTAAGTTAAAATGAATACAAATATGACACAAGCATATATCTTTTAGAAAAACAATTATTAAATAGGGTTATATATGTTGGATTTTAGATTATAACTATTCATTAGAAATCTAAAACGATTTCCTACATAATGATATTTTATTTATAATTTTTAGACATTAAATAATTTAATTTATTTATGACACAATGATGATGAATTAATTACTATAATAGTGAAAAATTAAAATAATTGATATTATAAATACCCAAATAAATATAATATGAAACTTTTAATGAATTAAACTAATTTTATAGGATAATATGATATGTTAGGATTGCGTTAATTGACTTTGTTCGAAGTAATCAATCTGTTATAAGTTTCACAAAAATCAACTATTGAATAGTATCAAAATTGACATAAAAGAGTTCTTAAAACAAATATTATATTATTAATTGATATTAAATTCTTAAAAATCTAAGGTTCATCCAAGAGACTTATATCATGATAGGTTCATCATTAATGGACCACTCGGGGGTCTCTTGGATGTATATAGTATGTTTATTAACCATATTATATAAAAATACAAAGAGACATTGTAAAAGTGAAACTAATTAACTTAGAGTTAATACTTAAAGATAAGGTTAATATAAGTACCCAAACCTGTCTAAATTCCATTGGTTGAGTTGTTTTCGACCCATCCCCACCTTAACCTATGAATAATCAACTTTGGAGCCATTGGAAACCGAATATGAATTTATTATAAACTAATATCTCTCGCTTTTCCAAAGGTTCCCCTCACCCCTCTTATAGAAGGGCACTCCTCCTTCTCATTTATTCACACCTTCAAAGCCTTTTGGTTCGACTAAAATCTGCCAAAATACCCTCCCAACTTCTCTCACTACAAACCAGAGGCCTTAGTTTGATCAGAAATCCAACCTAAGGATCCCTTTTGATCAAATCAAAAGGAAGAAACCGAAGAAGAGGTAATGATTTCACCACCCTTTTCCAAGTTCCTTTCTTCTTCCAATTCTTCTTCCTTTGTTGTTACCATTATAAAATAATAACTCCAGTATCATATATATACTGTTATGTTATTATAAATATGGTACAACCATATTCAGTATTCTATCCACCCTTTGAATAACATGTCACCATACGTGCGTACGTACGGCTTACCGTCTCCACGTCGTGGTGTAATTGTTATTCAATATAATATTATTTGGATGGGTATAATAATGATGTGTAACTCATGTAAATAATAAATATAAAATGTTAATGATTCTTTATATATGATATACCATCCATTTATATATTATTTTAATATCAAAAGAATGATATTGTCGCTCGTGCGTACGTACGGACTACCGTCTCCACGAACGCGATGAGATTCATTCTCCATCGTATCCATTCAAGTATAATTATCATTTGATGATTTAGAAAATGATGTTTAAGGACTTGATATCATTCTGGATATGAATAATATACAACCTATATTTTACAAACATGTCTTACGTAACAAAACATATAAAAGAAAACAAGTAAGTTAACACCCGAAACAACGATAGTACTAAGATATTATTATCAAATCAATATTAAAAGATCACATATGATATCATATTAATGTATATGACTATTGTATAATTTAATAACTATTATTTCACAATTATACAGGAGGTTAGCCTACCCCAACCAAGGAAAAGTACAAGGTAAGGGGTTTTCATCTCACTCCTTATTCCCGTGAGATTCATGCCATATTTCCACCATCACCTTTTGTGTGGTGTATGTACTGCCCATAATTTTATTCTTTGTGTAATAAACTATAATTTATGTGTATTTACATATTCATTGTATGATACCTCTTTCATGGGTTGTATGTTTCATAAGTGACCAAATTGGTAAGGGTTATTTCACAATCTCTTCATTATCCGAGGTTGTTTATATGTAATAATCTACTGGGATCTCTTTTCCATCCACATCCATGTTTTCTTAAAAATGTATTTCAAAACATTTTTATTATTTACAAGAATATGGTTTAAAGTAATTTATACCCTTGTTTTAATTTTTATAAGAGGAATCTTTCCGTCATTTTCAAAACAAGGTCCTTTTTAGCCTTTTCGACAGAATTAAGGTAAGAATGTTTTTTTAACTTATACGGCGGGTGCGGTTATTTTTCGCCGTTATAAAATTTTCAAAACTTTACTTACAAGATTATAAGAATATTTTCAATGAAAATGTTTTATTTTATATGGCTCTTAAATTATTTAAAAAATAGAAAGAGATATTTCTCTAAAAAGTGTTTTGATTTCATCTATGTCAACATCCTTTGATGGAATTTACGCTTATTTGAAGTTGATTTATTATGATACAAACCTTCTATATTGTATTGAAGGTTTTGTGATATGTTTGACTGTGGATGTGCTATTTTTATACCATTCATAGTTTATGGTGAAATTATTGACATTTCGTATGCTAGTTTTAATATGAATGTTTATGTTATGTTTAAACCTTTTCATATGGGAATGCATTGGACTTAATATGTGACGGGTGGAGCCCGCTATAGCTCCTCGATGCATCGGTAGGTCTCATGAGACAAACTAGTGTCTTCACACAAGGCCTTAACAAAATCTTATTTGTAGTCTTGGCACGAGGCCTTGGCTATGTGGTTATGATAGTCTGGCATTATGCATTCCAACAATATGAAAGTGGTTATTGATATTTCATGTGATTATTCGATTAGTAGAATATCCATGTGAACAAGTAAATGGAATTATTTCATTTTACTTTTGCCATACTATGTTGAAGTTCAAGTTTAAAAGGCTTTTGTTTTAGTAATGCATTGCCTTAAATGTTTATGCTTATTTTGAATGTTCCGCTATATTGTTGTCCTTACTGGGCATTTGATCTCACCCCTTTTCTATGTTTTATTTTTCCCAGGAAGTGAAGAAATAAAATAATGAATGACCTGCAGGGATATTATGTGGGGATATGAGTGTGGATTATTGAGACAATATATTGTTGTATTAGTTTTTCATTTTATGATGTAATTTAAGACTTATGAATATATCTAGTGTTTCCAAGGCTACTAAACCAATCAGTCTTTCGAGATTTTATCTTTCTTGTGATCATTCCAATGTTATGTAACAATGCACCGACTCTGGGTAACTAGGGTCGAGGCGTTACAGCTGGTATCAGAGGAAGTTTAGTACAAACCTTGGAAGCTAGATTTAGATAAACTCTGATTAGAGCATGTAGACCTAAGATGAACTTTGAGGATTAGTATAGAAGAACTTCCTTGAATTTTGGTATTGTAGAGATTTTGTGAGTTTTCCGAGCAATACTTCTATGTCTGGATACGACCAGGTAGAGGAGGCTCTGGCACAGATGTACCTAGGGGTAGAACCCGAAAACACCGCTTTGAGCTAGACTCGAACGGGAACTGGTGCATGACAATGGGACTTGCTGCACTCTTGGTTACGACACTCCCGGGGGATATGCTTAGGATAACTCTCATTTTATTTACAAATCATTATGAAGGGTTTATGTGTATATACTTTCTCAATGAAAACATTTTTATGATTATGGATTATATCCATAAATAGTTCAATTTATGTTAAGTGTTTTATAATTATGGGACTATGTATTTTGTTTCATAAACTGATCTAGTTTATGCCATTGTTTAGAAATGGTGCCTAGTGGAAGAAATGGAAATCGTATCAATGCACGCACTCCATGTAGGGATTTCCCTCCTGCTCAAGATAATTTTAGTGGGGCTGGTGATGCAACTGGTGCCGATCAGCTAATCACCATATTGGGAAAACTTAATCAGGTTATGAATAATAAACTTACCCGTATGGAGCACCCTGATCCACAGCGTGGAGGATCAATGTTAGATCGATTCATGAGGAAACAACCACCAACGTTCAATTGGATTACAAATCCCTTAGTAGCTGAGCAATGGATAAATTCCCTAGAGAAAATATTTCAGGCTTTGGGGAGCAGTGAAAGGGAAAAAGTTATCATGGCAGTTTACCGCCTCACTGGAGATTCTGATCAATGGTGGTCATTGATTCAAAACATGAAGGAAGATGATGAAGTATCAAATATGGAATGGAGGGAGTTCAATGATCTGTTTTTAGAAAAATACTTTCCTCGCGACCATCGAGCAGATATGGAAAGGCAATTTCTGAGTTTGAGACAGAAGGAGGATGAGAATGTCACAAAGTATGAGGCTAACTTTACAAGGTTAGCAAGGTATGATAGAGATTATATACATAACCCAAGAAGTAAGATTGATCGTTTCTTTTATGGGTTAAAACCATTTCTTCGTCAAGCATTAGTCTCACAATCCTTTTCATCGTACGAAGACATTGTCTCATGTGCTATTAAGACCGAAAAGGAATTCTCTAAGTCTTATGACTTTAAAGAAAAGCAAGAGAAGAAGAGAACTACTGATCAATCTGGGAATGGAAATAAGAGGAATAAGGGAAAGGTTGAATATCCATCTTGTGGTAAATGAAGGAAGAAACATCCTGGTACTTTCTTGAAGGGAATGGGAGTCTATTACAAGTGTGGTGAAAAAGGCCACCAAGCTCGTGATTGCAAGGGGAAGAAGGAAGATACCAACGTTTAGTGCTACAATTGCAGGGAGATGGGGCATTATGGAAATGAATGTCCTAAGAGTCAGGAGAACTTACCTCAGAAAAGGCCAAGGGATCAAGGCCAGGCTTATGCTATCACTACTTCTGAGGTAGAAGCTTCGAAAGATGTGGTGGCAGGTAATTTAATAGTTTCCTCAAGTTTAGGAAATGCATTATTTGACTCTGGATCATCGCATTGTTTCATATCTTCCCAGTTTTCTAAGAAAATTAGATATTTCCAATTTGATTTAATAAGGGAGTTGTTAGTTAAAACTCCTAAGGGAAGTATCATTGCAACAAAGTTTCGTGAATCAGTCCCCATTAGAGCACATAAATGTTCTTTATTTGCTGATCTCATCATCATACCTATGATTGAGTTTGATATAATCCTCGGTATATACTGGCTTTCAGACTATGATTTGAAGATTTATTGTAAGAAGAAAGAGGTTATGATTCTTGATGATAATGATAAGGAACACCTTATCTTTAGAGCAGAATCATCACCACCTAATTCATATTTAGATCCACCCCCAGTAGCTCAACTTAATTCAATTATTGGGGAGGAAGAGAATGAAATAACTGTCGGTGAGGAAAGGAATGTTCAAATAGAGGATGTACCTGTTGGGAAAGAATTTGAAGATGTATTTCCGGAAGATTTACCTGGACATCCTCCAGAACGAGAAGTTGAGTTTTCCATTGATTTGATTCCTGGATCAAGGCCTATATCGAAGACCACTTATAGAATGGACACTGTAGAATTAGTTGAACTAAATAAACAACTAGAGGAATTGAGTAATAAGGTATTTATTTTCCCTAGTGTTTCTCCATGGGGATCCCCTGTTCTTTTTTTTAAAAAGAAAGATGGATCTATGAGATTATGTATCAACTACAGGGAGATCAATGCTATAACAATAAAGAACAAGTATCCCCTACCTTGTATTGATGATTTATTTGACCAACTGCATGGAGCTCAATACTTTTCAAAGATTGACCTTCGATCTGGATACCATCAGTTGTGTGTGAAGAAGGAAGACATTCCGAAAACAGCATTTCGAACCAGGTACGAGCATTACGAGTTTACTGTAATGCCGTTTGGATTGACTAATGCACCCTCTGTATTCATAGATCTGATGAATAGATTTTTCAAGGAGTATCTCGATGAATTTGTGGTGGTATTTATTGATGATATCTTGGTATACTCCAAAACCTACAAAGATCATGAAAATCACTTGCGCATTATCCTGAAGACTCTGAGAAGACATGAATTATATGGCAAGTTTAGCAAGTGTGAATTCTGGCTTCATGAGATTTATTTTCTTGGCCATATTGTCTCTAAAGATGGAAGATCTGTTGATCCTTCTAAGACCAAGGCAATCCAAGAATAGCCAGCACCTACGAGTATAACTGAGGTACGTAGTATTATTGGTTTGGCAGGTTATTATCGACGTTTCATCCAGAATTTTGTCTGATTGGCTAACCCATTAACGAAGCTCGCACGTAAAGGGGTTAAATTTGTTTGGAAAAAAGACTGTGAAATTTTTTTTGAAGAAATGAAGAGAAGATTAGTCAATGCTCCTATATTGACTCTACCATCGGTGAATGATGGGTTCGTTATTTATAGTGATGCATCAAAGAAAGGACTTGGTTGTGTCCTTATGCAGAATGATAGATTTATTGCCTATGCATCACGACAATTGAAAATTCATGAACAAAACTATCTTACTCATGATCTCGAGTTAGCATCTGTGATCTTTGCTTTGAAGATATGGAGGCACTGCCTCTATGGTGAAAAATGTGAGATTTATACTGATCACAAGAGTTTGAAGTATATTTTCTCACAAAAATAACTCAACATGAGGAAAAGAAAATGGCTTTAATTACTCAAGGATTATGATTACACGATACACTACAACCCAGGGAAAGCAAACAAGGTGGAAGATGCTTTGAGTAGAAAAGACCATAGAGTTTTGAACAATATGAGAATTGAAAGGGATCCAATTTTCATGGATCTAGTGAAGATGGACATGGGAATAACGATGGAAGGTGAAACATCATTGCTTTTTCAAATGGTTGTCAAACCATCTTTACTAGAAAGGATTAAGAGTTCTCAGACCGATGATGAAGAATTTCAAAAGAAGATTAAAGTTGTGAATGATGGGAGATTGAGAGACTTTGCGTATGAAGATGGAATTTTGAGATTCGGGAAGAGACTTTGTGTTCCCGATATACCTGATCTAAAAAGAGAATGGTTGGATGATGCTCATAGTTCCAATTTCTCTATACACCCTGGGAGCACAAAAATGTATAGAGATTTGAAGGAACATTTTTGGTGGGACAACATGAAGAGGGAGATTTCTGATTTTGTGTCTAGATGTATGGTTTGTCAACAAGTGAAAGATGGAAGGCAACAGCCTAGAGGAGTCATGCAACCTCTTCCCATACCGGAGTGGAAATGGGACAATATTACGATGGACTTTGTCATGGGGCTACCAAAGACTCCTAGAAGGAACGATGCAATATGGGTTATTGTTGATCGTCTTACCAAGTCAGCACATTTTCTTTCTATAAGAGAAGATCTACCCCTAGAACGTCTAGAAAGACTATATATTAATGAAGTTGTGAGACTTCATGGAGTACCCCTATCGATTGTTTCTGATCGTGATCCCCGTTTTACTTCAAGATTTTGGAAAAGTCTTCAGAAATCCCTGGATACTGAACTTCATTTGAGCACTGCTAACCACCCTCAGACAGAAGGACAATCAGAACGGACTATTCAGACCTTAGAATACATGTTGAGATCTTTCTCACTTGACTTTCAGGGTATGTGGGATCAATATTTACCACTGGTACAATTTTCCGATAACAATAGCTTCCATTCGAGTATTCAGATGGCACCATATGAAGCATTATACGGAAAGAGATGTCGTACACCAACCTGTTGGGATGACGTTGGTGAAAGAAAACTTGTAGGCCCAGAACCGGTGGAGGAAACGATGGAAAAGGTGAAGGTAATCCAAAATCACATCAAAGCAGCTCAAAGTAGGCAGAAGAGCTATGCCGATAATCGAAGGAAGGATTTGGAATTTCAAGTCGGTGATCATGTTTTTTGAAGGTATCACCATGGAAGGGATTCATACGTTTTGGTAAGAAAGGTAAATTGAGTCACAGTTACATCGGACCTTTCGAAATTCTAGAATGAATTGGGGCTGTGGCTTACCGATTGGCAATGCCGCCAAGTCTCTCCAAAGTTCACGATGTGTTCCATGTATCTCTATTGAGGAAATACATGCCTGACCCAACGCATGTACTCACCTATGAGGAATTAGAACTGGAACCCGATCTTTCCTATTGTGAAGATCCCGTCAGGATTCTTGATACGAGAGAACAAGTACTGAGAAACCGGATGACGCGTCTGGTAAAAGTTTTGTGGAGAAACCATAAGATGCAAGAGGCAACGTGGGAACCCGAGGAACTTATGATGAAGAACCACCCGAGTCTTTTCATGCGGTAGTATTATAGAAATTTCTAGGACAAAATTACTTGAAAGAGGGGAGAATGTAACACCCCAAGCTTCTACGGTACGCTTCTCTTTGAATAATGTGATAGCGTGTGTTGTACGCAACACCGAGTTCTAACACACCATAACCAATCAAACTAGCCGTTATGAATAGTAATACCTACTTTTTGAAATTATATATATTTTATATTTTAAAATGGACTTCATTTTTGGTTTCGGAATATCGAATTTAGCCTAAGGTGAAATTTTTGTACTTTTCGGATAACTTTCATATTTTGATGAATAGTGAAAATTACTAAATTTTAATTAAAAACAACTTTTTTAATAAAAATAATTAATAGTGATAAATTATGAATTTTATTGGTTTTAAAGTATATTTAGAATATATTTTTACCATTTAATATAATTTTGGTCATTTGACATAATTTTACAATTAAACCGAACATAAACAAGTGTCAATCTTTTGATAGTTATTATCTCTTAAAAACACGCTTTTTTTTACAGTGGGAATTAATTTTAAATTAATTTCTGCCACTTCTATGTTTTGAATTTAGAAAAATGGATTCCATATTTGGAATCAGGATGTCCAAATTTTCTAAATAGGTAACTTTTATTTTTAGACATTTTGAATAATTATTGTGGTAAATATTTTATTTACCATGGTTAAGGGTAAATATGGTAAATAAGGGTTAAAAAATAATATTATAATAATACTAAATTACCCTAAAACGTGTCCAATACTTATTTTTTGATAAATTTTTGACCATAGGCATCTTTGGGTCGATTTTGGGACCCCATGGTGCCACTTGTAGGTGATAGGGACACTTTTTGTTTAATTAAGTTAAAATTAATACAAAAATGACACAAGCATATATCTTTTAGAAAAACAATTATTACATAGGGTTATATATGTTGGATTTTAGATTATAAATATTACATACAAAGATAAAAAGATATCCTACATAATTATATTTTATTTATAATTTTTAAACATTAAATAAGTTAATTTATTTATGACACAATGATGATGAATTAATTACTATAATAGTGAGAAATTAAAATAATTGATATTATAAATACCCAAATAAATATAATATGAAACTTTTAATGAATTAAACTAATTTTATAGGATAATATGATATGTTAGGATTGATTTAATTGACTTTTTTCGAAGTAATAAATCTGTTATGTGTTTCACAAAAATCAACTATTGAATAGTATCAAAATTGACATAAAAGAGTTCGTAAAACAAATATTATATTATTAATTGATATTAAATTCATAAAAATCTAAGGTTCGGACAAGAGACTTATATCATGATAGTTTCATCATTAATGTACCACTTGGGGGTCTATTGGATGTATATAGTAATTTTATTAACCATATTATATAAAAATACAAAGAGACATTGTAAAAGTGAAACTAATTAACTTAGAGTTAATACTTAAAGATAAGGTTAATATAAGTACCCAAACCTCTCTAAATTCTATTTTTTGAGTTGTTTTCGACCCATCCCCACCTTAACCTGTGAATAATAAACTTTGGAGCCATTGGAAACCGAATATGAATTTATTATAAACTAATATCTCTCGCTTTTCCAAAGGTGCCCCTCACCCCTCTTATAAAAGGGCACTCCTCCTTCTCATTTATTCACACCTTCAAAGCCTTTTTTTTCGGCTAAAATCTTCCCACATACTCTCCCAACTTCCCTCACTACAACCGAGAGGCCTTATATTGATCAGAAAGCCAACCTAAGGATCCCTTTTTATCAAATCAAAAGGAAGAAACCGAAGAAGAGGTAATGATTTCACCACCCTTTTCCAAGTTCCTTTCTTCTTCCACTTCTTCTTCCTTTGTTGTTACCATTATAAAATAATAACTCCTGTATCATATATATACTGTGATGTTATTATAAATATGGTACAACCATATTCAGTATTCTATCCACCCTTTGAATAACATGTCACCATACGTGCGTACGTACGGCTTACCGTCTCCACGTCGTGGTGTAATTGTTATTCAATATAATATTATTTGGATGGGTATAATAATGATGTGTAACTCATGTAAATAATAAATATAACATGTTAATTATTCTGTATATATGATATACCATCCATTTATATATTAGTTTAATATCAAAAGAATGATATTGTCGCTCGTGCGTACGTACGGACTACCATCTCCACGAACGTGATGAGATTCATTCTCCATCGTATCCATTCAAGTATAATTATCATTTGATGATTTAAAAAATGATGTTTAAGGACTTGATATCATTCTGGATATGAATAATATACAACCTATCCTTTACAAACATGTCTTACATAACAAAACATATAAAAGAAAACAAGTAAGTTAACACCCGAAACAACGATAATACTAAGATATTATTATCAAATCAATATTAAAAGATCATATATGATATCATATTAATGTATATGATTATTTTATAATTTAATAACTATTCTTTCACCATTATACAGGAGGTTATCCTACCCCAACCAAATAAAAGTACAAGGTAAGGGGTTTTCATCTCACTCCTTATTCCCGTGAGATTCATGCCATATTGCCACCATCACCTTTTGTGTGGTGTATGTACTGCCCATAATTATATTCTTTGTGTAATACACTATAATTTATGTGTATTTACATATTCATTGTATTATACCTCTTTAATGGGTTGTATATTTCATAAGTTACCAAATTGGTAAGGGTTATTTCACAATCACTTCATTATCCGAGGTTGTTTATATGTAATAATCTACTGGGATATCTTTACCATCCACATCCATTTTTTCTTAAAAATGTATTTCAAAACATTTTTATTATTTACAAGAATATGGGTTAAAGTCATTTATACCCTTTTTTGACTTTTTATAAGAGGAATCTTTTCGTCGTTTTCAAAACAAGGTCCTTTTTAACCTTTTCGACAGAATTAAGGTAAGAATGTTTTTTTAACTTATACGGCGGGTGCGGTTATTTTTCGCCGTTATAAAATTTTCAAAGCTTTCCTTACAAGCTTATAAGAATATTTTCAAAGAAAATGTTTTATTTTATATGTCTCTTAAATGATTTCAAAAATAGAAAGAGATATTTCTCTAAAAAGTGTTTTGATTTCATCTATGTCAACATCCTTTGATGGATTTTACGCTTATTTGAAGTTGATTTATGATGATACAAAACTTCTATATTGTATTGAAGGTTTTGTGATTTGTTTGACTGTGGATGTGCTATTTTTAAACCATTCGTAGTTTATGGTGAAATTATTGACATTTCGTATGCTAGTTTTAATACGAATGTTTATGTTATGTTTAAACCTTTTCATATGGGAATGCATTGGACTTAATATGTGACGGGTGGAGCCCGCTATAGCTCCTCGATGCATCGGTAGGTCTCATGATACAAACTAGTGTCTTGGCACAAGGCCTTAACAAAATCTTATTTGTAGTCTTGGCACGAGGCCTTGGCTATGTGGTTATGATAGTCTGGCATTATGCATTCCAATATTATGAAAGTGGTTATTGATATTGCATGTGATTATTCGATTAGTAGAATATCCATGTGAACAAGTAAATGGCATTATTTCATTTTACTTTTTCCATACTATGTTGAAGTTCAAGTTTAAAAGGATTTTGTTTTAGTAATGCATTTACTTAAATGTTTATGCTTATTTTGAATGTTCCGCTATATTTTTATCCTTACTGGGCATTTGAGCTCACCCCTTTTCTATGTTTTATTTTTCCCAGGAAGTGAAGAAGTAAATTATGAATGACCTGCAGGAATATTATGTGGGGATATGAGTGTGGATTATGGAGACAATATGTTGTTGTAGTATTTTTTTCATTTTATGATGTAATGTAAGACTTATGAATATATCTTGTGTTTCCCAGGCTACTAAACCAATCGGTCTTTCGAGATTTGATCTTTCTTGTGATCATGCCAATGTTATGTAATAATGCACGGACTCTGGGTAACTAGGGTCGAGGCGTTACATAGTGACCATGGGGGAGGCACATATTCCTACCCCCATACATGAATCCCATCAACATACTCTGATGGAACTAGTAGGATAGTATTGGTTGAATATCCTCACTTCAATAGAAGACATCTTCTAGTTCATCATGGAGACAGAAAATGTGCAGGATCATATCCATGCACACACCTTTCTAAAATGAAAATATATTTTAAAAAAAGTTTAAAAACTCCACTGGCATATTCCAAGACTACTACATATGAAGGTATAGGTGCATATTCCTATCCCTAAATCTAGGACATCACAACTCTCTGATCATCCTAAACAACTGGTTTTACCATACCAAGAAAAAACCTTACTCTTTCCCAGGGGGATTATTAGTATATTATAATGAAGGTAAAGGAAAAATATCATAGTCATATATCCATTACAACCAAGGATAACTAGATGAAATCGACACATGCCTGGGGATATGGTCACACGCTTGTTGAAGAAGTCTGGAAACATACTACAAAGGCCCAAGATCAGGTGTATATCCATGTTCTGGCTCAGGAAGACCATGTGGGAATGGCACATGCCACGAGACAGTATCATATTCCAATCAATGGATCCGTCTGACATATCCCATAATATTATTGATGTTAGGAAAAAATTCCAACTTCCGCTAATGAATGACTGTGTCAGCATCGTTCCAAGGAAACATAGGGGGAGGCTAATTTTCTTTCTCCCATTCCAATTGTTTGTCAGTATATTCTGATGGATAATGAATATTCAGACTAGAATCATATCATTGATCCAACTAGGGCCAACTAGGTGAGAGTAGCACATTCCTCAGGGTAGGCTCATACTTCTGCCAAGAAAGACCAACAGTATATCACAAAATCTCGAGATCGGTCTCACACACCCATCTTGACTGAGGATCACCAAGTGAGAATGGTATAAGACTAATGATAGACTCATATCCATATCAATAATGACACAGCTTATCATTATACTCCAATATTTTCTCAGCAGTGGTCTCATACTCCCATGACTCCTGATAGTTATATAAAATATTTAACAATTGTCATGTAATCGTCACATATTCCTACACAATCAGAAAAGGAAGGTAGACATATTTCAACCATGATGTAGAATGTGGGCCATACCCCTAATTTTATCAATGATAGTGTCATTAAGGTTGTTTGAGAAATATTCTAAAAACAATGAGGGTTTTTCCTCTCTTCCATATATGTGAAACCAGAAGGCATTCATTACCATGATAGTCCTCCTCGTGGTAGTGTAGAGATGGATCCTAGGGACTCTACTCCTAAAATCCACTTGGTAAAACCATCCCATGGAGATATTGCCCAGGGAAAAGGAAGTCCTCCCCTTTCTAGACACCTATTTATGAATAGGTGTTCCAATCTATGACAACATTGTATAGAGAGGTGCTTGAATCATTAGGTTCAAATGTATATCGTTTCCCCAATAACTTCTACCAACACTCCATTCATGTCAGTAGGTTACCATCAGAGACATATCTTATGGTCTGACTATGTGGAGGAATGTATTTTTGATGAGGAGGAGGCTGACATTAACATATGGAGAGAGTTATGCAGAAACAACCTCCCCATCATATTCTGGCCCCTCAAAAATTCAAACTATGAGATCCTAGACATGCTAGAAAAGAAGTGCATTCATTATCTATGCCCGAATATGTGGGACACTCATTACTGACTAAAGGATCAATATATCCATTATCTTGGATATGAGTGTCACCTTCAAAAAATCAGGATACTTTGTTTCCAGCTCGACCTAGCTGTGATATTCATGGCCCAGGATTCAAAACTGGAAAAGAACAGCGCAAACCTACAACATGATTGCAGCCATTACATCGTGATTCTTCAATAGTTGATCTCCAATTCTACTTCAGGAATCTGCATTAATGTATGGGGATATTATATATGATTACATGTTTCCACTCCCAAGAATAATAGATCTATTAAGATATGATATCCTGTAATGTTATAACATTTTGAAAAATCATGGGACCAGGTAATGCTCGATCCAGTGTTTCACTACAACAAAAAACATCTATTCCAATAGTGCCCAGAAATTATAGACATAAAGGGAGGATAGCCCACAAGACTTCAAACTAGGCCCATAAAAATAATAAGAATACATTTCCAACAAGGGGATTGAAGTTACGATCACCTGAACAACATCCTGTGAGAAATTGTTCTCATCACAGGTTTCCATCATACACAACTCCTACACAAGGAAAATTATGCCAATTAAATATGGTCACTATTGTATTTATAGTATCATCTATCAAGGAGAAAACCTAGCCTACTAGGACAGGGGAATATCTTCTGTCATCTCCACATCTTAGATCATCAATTCCTGAGAGAATTTTGGATGCATCAGTAGTTGCTACAAGCGAACCCCATCCCATGGGTCTTAAGGAATTTAAATCTCAATCATGATCCCCATTTTCATAATCCACTGCGAGGACCATGCAGACATCATCATTGATCCTTGAAAAACCCCACCCCATTAGGATGGGGGCATTTATATATTCATATCCATCTATAGAGTCATAAAATCCTTGACCAAATCCATTAGATCCTCAACAATTGAACCAATTAGTGCCAACTGTTTCCCAAAATGACCATCGCCCCATAGGGCTAGGGGAAATTTCATCATTATCACCACCATATTGGGATTCAGTATTCTCTATATTGGGAGAAATGAATCAACGATCGGTATCCCACCTACCATGAGACACACTTCTGGTGGTTGGGGGAATTCGACAACCCCGACAGGAAACTGCCTAAAGATCACTATTCATAGACCAAAGTGGAAGAAATATGTAGTGAGTAATTTTAAACACAACAATGTTAATAATACAAAAAACCAATAAGACCAAGGGTTTGAATAAATAAATGGATAGAAGTTGTGCAGAATTATCATGTTGTGTCAAATGCAATTGCATGACCACCATTGCCTGGTATGACTCTGTGAATGTTTTCACTATCTACATGGTATATTTTGATTGCAACATAGATACAAAGGGTCAAAAAATTGAAAAAATTACTCTGGAGGAGGGTGAATTTAATGAATCAAATGAGATTGTGCTCACCCGGGACCAGGGACGGCTCCAAAACATGCAAATTCCAAATATCGAGTTTCCACCTCCCCGACAGAATGCTTCCATAGGGAAGGGTACAACCATGCCCCAGTAACCTTCTATGGGGAGTGAGTTTCCTTCCCTATAGGACCAATAGTGACAATATGAGAGTGAAATTCAAGATCTTCAGCCACTTAATGAGGTATTACTTAGGGGAAATTTTCACATCGGGTATCATCTCCAAGAACTGAAAAATGTTCTCCCTCCTGTTTCTGATCCATCATCAAGGGAAAATTCAAAACACCATATTGGCTCTAGGTCTAGGAAACCAGACCACATGCATGTGGAAGTCAAAATGGTAGTGGATTCCCTCTATTGCGAAAATAGCCTCTTCCCCACCAGGATACCCATTCAGTCCTAGGATGAATTGAGAATCAATAGGAGATAAAAATGGGGACACCTAATCAACCCCTGTCGGCACCAAATGAGAGAGATATGGTCCAGGAAGTAGTGCTTGTGGATATCCTTAAATTCATAGTGTTCATGAATTCTCAAATGGAATCCATAGAAGGGAGGCATGCACATGTGCATCTTGAATGGAAGCCATGTCCTGAATGGGTCGATGACACCCCACCTCCAACCAACATTAAAAATCCTACCTCCTCTACATTTGATGGTTTGGGTGACCCCGAGTAGCAGCTCACACACTTTGTGTATTTATGTGGTCTTATGATGTTCCCTTGAGATCAATAGGAGGCAACCATGATGAGGTGTTTTGTACAGACTCTGATAGGGCCATCCTTCGTTTAGTATAATAGTCTGCCAGTGGGATTTATGTTAGGATGGGATGAAATTCATAATCAATTCCTTTACCAATTTTGTTCTACACTGAGAAATATGATGATAGTCGACTAGAAAAACTAAAAACAATCTGAAAATGAGAGGGTGTTTGATTTCATGGAAATGTGAAAGGGATTAACCTACTCACTCAGAATCCCTCTCTTATAAGAATAGTTGTTGGAACTTGATGATGAAAATATGAGGGATGAGTTGAAGACACCCATAATTCCAAGGAAATATCCAGGCTGATTTCCTGAATTTTAATAAATAGTATAATGCCTCGAATAGGCTATTTATTAGACACGATCCAAATCTAGACTCAAGCCTATGACATAGGGAAAAGAGCTAGTCATATTGGAAGCTACAGTTGTCACTCTCAAGCCAGAAGTGACACCTGTCTTGATACCCAAGTAGGCTCTAAACTTCACAGCACCTTCTATCAAGTGGTGAAAACCATAGAATCACCCTTGTCTAGAAGCACATAGAAATCAGGGTTATTAGGTATTTTAATAATGGATGAATATGGTGTAATCCTTCCAAACTGAATAGGTACCCAATTATTTATTAGAATCCACGGACAATAACCAACTCACACTTCCACAACCCAGGAAGCCTGATGAAGTCAACCTCACTAGCTGTCCTGATTACCACCCTTTCCACATAAGGATGGGTCATAACATCCATAATTTTTTTATCTTCAAAGACGTCCTTCAAGGAATGATCGATTATGGGAAATTAGTGCTTGATAATTCCCAAGATAAAGTGGATTTCATTACTATGGTCCAATTGGATGAAGATGGTGATTGGAAGGAGGTAATAGCTAGATGTGCATGAAAATTTGACAATTGGATGGTTCAGAAGATAGTTGATCGAGCCCACACCACTCTAAGAGCATAGCTGCACAATCCAACATCAGCTCCACCACCTAAGAAAGAGTTGCTAGATGCACCTTCCAAATATGGATGTGACAACCAGTGGTGGAATGAAGCTGAAGAGTTAGAGTCATATTTACCTCTAATGAATGCATTAACCCTCACTGATTTCTTCCATGTGACCTCGACAGTATGGGAACCACCCCACCAAATGGAACCCACATCGGATGAGGGTCTCATATCTAGTTATGTCAACACAATACACTTTAAAACCCCCTTCTATGACAATTATTATACCCCCAAACATTGTTTTTCTGTATATAATCAAGGAATGGATGAACTCATGTTCTAGATCCTATTATATTTGGGATAGTGTAGACTTGGTTAGACACAATACTCTGATCATGTCCCTATGGGGAACATATATGTAGCCGAGACTCATGGGTAGGCAATATCTATGAAGCATACATAGAAATACACCTAAGTAAAAAAAAATTCACATAAATCTCACTGCTTAAAGTACATTTGGAGAATCCCCACTAACCCTCCTGGTTCACTAAAATGATAAATTTGATAACTCATTTATCTCCCTCAAAAGGAACTCACTACCCCACATTTTTAATCCCTATTCTACATAAGAAGATGATATCAATAGAAACCAACATTAGTGTTTCTATTTAGTCTACAAATTTTAATTTCCAGTGAGGATGTGTTGGGAAAAATCCCTCAAGGTATCATTACAGAATTTTTGGGTTGATTGTGTTTGTTGACAAAGAAGGTTTACATGGTGGATTGTCGAGTTACAGAGAAGTTCTTGACAATCCATGTTGACAAAGAACCATGACAAAGGAATGGACGATCTGGAGGTGGTACAAAAATAACAGTACAAGGTGGCGATTTTTCCCAATGTTTGCTAAATTTTTGGGGTCCAAAATTTGGAGGTTGGTGAGCATCGTGAAAAGTGGATATCCTTGAAGATCGTATTTAAATATGGAAAAGGCATGAATTTCATGAAGATAGGATTCATGGATTGGATTTCACGAGGACAAGAAAAATGTTGACGGTGATGCTTCGCGTTTACGACAAGCTTTGCGAATGGCACTGTTGAAAGGAAACACGAGGGAGCTTCACGGCGGTGATGCGAGGTAATTGACAGAACTCTCTACGATTATGACGAGCTCTGTGATCCGATAATTGACGAGGTGCTTCATGATTTTGATAGAATTCCTACGGAAATTTCAGAGCTTCGCTATTGGAAATGACATGGCATTGACATTGCGCGAAAGGGTCAAGGGTTGGTGGAATCGCCTATAAATACAGGTCGACCCCCTTGAGAGAGGTAGAGAGTTTTCGGAGAAAATATTTTTCACTCGGTTTGTGAAGGTGGTTCGCGAAGGTAGTGTTATTTGCGAAAGAGAGGTGCTTCGCGGCGGCTAATCTAGCACCGCGAAAGGAAGTTCACTTCACGAGTCCGCGTGCTCTAAGGAGTGTGCTTCACGAAGAGGCAGGAGCTCCGTGACGACCTAATCATTGCGAAGGCTTGAGCTTCGTGAGAGTGCTTTGTGAAAAGGTAGGAGCTTTGTGAAGGCTTTTTTGAGCTTCGCGAAATTGGGAGCCTCGGGAAGTAGGGTTCTTTGTGAAGGTTTTTCCAAAGGAATTTCTCAGTGTTCAGGGGAAAAGGGGTATTCATCAATGGATGAACTTTGAACTTCAATAGAGAATCTATCAACAGTTGAGGATGAATTCTTTCATGAAAATGAAGAGACCTATAGGTCTATAAACTGTGATTGGATCTTCTGAAAAAGCAGTGAGATCACTTCAGCTGATAGAGCAGTGAGTTCTCAAATTGTGAGTCGTTGTAAACCAGGAGGGATAGTGAGTCTTCTTCAAAATTGTAAACAGCAGTGCGCTTATAGTGGAATTGGTACATCGGCACACTGTTGGTGTATGCTCCTTGGACGTAGCCCAGTGAGGGTGAACCAAGTAAAAATATATGTGTCCTATGAATGCTTTAAGGTTTGTTCATACTCCACATCGGGAAGGAGAGAGAAGGGAATTTTTTCTAACAGAAAAAAATATCAAAAGGGGCAGTCGTTTTAATCTGTCATACCCTGATTCACCCCCCGCCCCCCCTCTCAGGGTATCTAGCCTAGTGGACCTAATAATTGGTATCAGAGGGAAAGGTTAATTTCAGTGTTTCTCTCTTAAATGGAGGTCACTAATCATAAAGGGATTCTGATCTTCGACGTGAACAGTTTCCAGCTATGGAAGAATCGGATGCAACACTACTTCCGATCATTAGGAATGAATGTGTTTATAGAATCAATGCATGGTATCACAGCTGATATTAATAGTGGTGCTTTATCAGAACTTGAGCGAAGAGAATTGGATGTTGATTTAAAGGGAATCAATGCTCTATGGGGATCCCTATCCAATTCTATATATACAAAGGTGATTTCATGAAAAACATCACATGATATGTGGGAAAAGCTGTTGAACATTTATGAAGGTGATATAAAAGTTAGGGAAGCGAAGTTGCAAGTGTTGTGGAACAAGTATGAAGATCTGAGACTGAACTTGAATGAATCTGTTGATGCATTCTTTGACAGGGTAAATGTTGTTGTAGAGGATATGCAGTGTCTTGGTGAAGTTATTTAAGACATAAATATTGTGAAGAATATCTTGATGAAAATTCCAACTCGATTCAATCTGAAAGTTTCAGTTTTGGATGATAAAGACCCGAAAGAGTTGACACTGGATAACCTGCACAGCACCCTTGTTGCACGAAATGAGAAATGATGATAACGATGCTATGGAAAAGGGGAAATCCAAAGAGGTGGAATTTACGGCAATAAAGAATCTCACTATTGAAGACTCTCAGGAAGAAGAATAGACAGATGAGGTGATGTCATTCCTCTCATCAAAAATTCAAAGAGGAAAAGAAATGTTTGAAGGGAATCTTCCACTTTCTTGTTTTTGATATGGAAATATTGGACATTTTGTGGAAAGGTGCCTCAAAAAAATCCAAGAGAATGATGACGTCGATGAAATCGAAATTTTCAAGAAGAAGTCTCCAGCCTATGGGAAAGGAAAGAAAGAATTCAAGAGAAATTTCTTTAAGAAAAAGAACCTTCTTTCAAAAGAATATGATAGTTCAGATGAGTCTGAGGTTGAGGATGTTGAAGAGATAGAGAATTGCAGAGACAGAGGAGAAAATGTTATGGTGGCAGTTGTCGGTAGTTCTCAGAATAAGAATGAAACCAAAGATAATGAAGAAGAAGAAGAAGTTGAGGGAAAAGTTGATATGCAAGCAGAGTTAGAGGATGATCTTCAAGAGATAGATGTTTGGAGATCCAAAACAAATAAATCCAAAAAAGCTGTTCGTGACGCCAAACTCTATATGTAGTAGTAGGAAGAAGAGAAGTCTAAGTTAATGGAAGAAATCTAGAAACTCAAGTCATCAACACCAGAGGACTCAGAATCAGTTAGTGAGTAAAAAATAAAAATTGAAGAACCGAAAAGGGAGATCGATAGATTGAATAACACAAGGAAAGATCAAATCAAGAATATTGAATAACTTGAAGGAGAAGTTTTCGGTTTTCGGAAAAAGGTTAAACATCAAGAAAAACTCTTGACTCCTACTTGGTCACCCGGAAAGAAGATCACTCAGAAAACCGAGAAGCATAAAGTGGAGAATAGTGGTTTAGCAGAAAAGAAGAATCAAATTTGTTCAGATGCTAAGATTGATGGAGGGGCTTTATCGAAAATAGAAAACTGTACAAGTTGAGGTCAGACCGAAAGCACCCACTCCGAGAATAGAGGTGGATTTGGGCACAAGGCAGAATCAGAATATTCATAGATCCCAAAGGGAAACTAGAAGTGCAGAAGTAACACGAAGAAATGAACCTTATATCAGGTGTTATTGTTGTGTAAATATGGGACATTCACAGTATGTGTGTTCCATAGCCAAGAGATATCAAAGGGCACAAGAACAAAGGTGCTATCCAAATAGAGAAAGGTTCTCTAGAATATATTTCGAAGGGCACTATTTTTTGTGCGGAGGATTTGGTCACATTCCTAGGTACTGCACTTCGACCATACAGAGGGATGTGCCAACGCAGAACCAAAATGTTCGCAAGCAGCAGATCAATGAATCAACAAGTGAGTTAAAAATACAAAATAGACTTGCACCATTACAAGATGAATCTGGTCCATCCTACTCTGAGAAAGATCGGAAGTCTCAATCCGTCTCAAGTATAAAGGCAAAAGCATGGCCCAAGAAGAAAAATGATGAGAAGGCAGTGGTGGCAGAAATTGCCCTTAAAGAATTAGAATTTTCTGGTGTGTGGATCCTTGACAGTGGTTACACATCTCACATGACAGGTAATAAAGATCTCGTAATAGGCATAAAATATGACAAATATGGAGTTTTTAAGTTTGGAAACGATGAAGGCCTGAAGATAATTGGATCAAGAAAGGAAAAGTTTGGGGGGCAAAGAGATGAGACGTGTTGATGTCTTCGTAGTGGAAGGCCTCAGTCACAATTTTCTCATCATTATTCAACTATGTGACTTAGTACATTCTATAAGGTTTACTAAGAAGGTGTGTATTGTCAAAGGAAGTTATGAGGTAGTGGTTCTATAGGTAAATAGAACACAGGTAATTCTCTACCTGGTAAGTGGAGAAGAATATATGTTCTTTCTATCCAGAGAGGAAGAAAACAAGTAGTGGCATAAACTGCTTGGTCATCTATGTCAGCCATTCCTAGAAGATCTGGTAAAGTGTGATGCAGTAAGAGACCTACCCAAGCTATCACATGATCTTACTCACACATGAGATGCATGACAATAAGGGAAGATCATCAGAAAGACATATAAGGAAAAAAGAAAAGAAGTCAACGAGAGTGCTTGAGTTGGTACATGCTGATGTCTGTGGGCCCATCACACCACGAGCAATTGACTGAAAGAGGTACTATGTTCTTTTCATTGATTACTATAGCAGAATGGCATGGGTATTTGTCATTTCCCATAATTCTGATGTGTTTAGTATCTTAAAACAGTACCGAAGGGGGTGTGAAAATATACTTGGATAGAAAATTTTGATGTTCCATACTTATAATGGTACAGAATTCACAAATATTCAGGTGGAATACTATCTCAAGAAACATGGGATAAGGCATCATGTTTCTTCAGTAAGAACTCCCCAACATAATGGAGTTGTTGAAAGGAGAAATCGGATCATCAACAACATGGTCAGAACAATTGTCATTGAAAAATATCTACCAGATAAATTTTGGAAGGAAGTAGTTTTTATATCGGTCTACATTTCTAACATGGATTTTTTGTGTCCGAAGGAAGGAAAGACTCCATACGAGATGTGGTATGGAAAGAATCCAAGAGTAAAATACTTTCTAATATCTAGATGTAAGTGTTTTATCCTCAACAAGGAAAAACATAGGAAATATGAATCTAGAGGAGATGATGGGATATTCCTTGGATACTCAGGAAAAAGCAAGGCATATAAATGCTTTAACAAGAGGCTAGGAAAAGTAGTTGAGAGCAATGATGTCACTGTAGTGGAGAATGATGAGATCATTCAAAAGCGCAGTAAACAATTTCCTGATGAGATTGATGAGGAAGAAAGCAACATAGGGTAAGCATAAGTGGATGATGTTGATTCAGAAGAAGATACTGATGATGAGCATGAGAATGTAAAATCCATATTTGCACAAAAGCTAAGGAGTTGGGCTGAAATTAACATGCAGAATATCATTGGTGATCAGTCAGCTCCAGTTCAGAAAAGAAGAATGAAGTCATTACAGCAGACATATTTCCTATCTCAGGTTGATCTAAAATTCATTGCTGGTGTAGCTGAAGATGAAAAATGGATTCAGGAAATGAATGAAGAGCTATATCAAACTGGGAAGAATCATACATGGGAAATTGTTTCGAGGCCAGCAGATAAGAATGTCATCGAGACTAAATAGGTCTATCACAAATAGATGATTGAAGATGGCACAGTGATTCAGAAAAAATCACGACTAGTGTGAAAGGGGTACTCCCAAATCGAGGGAATAGATGTTGATGAGACATTTGCACCGGCTGAAAGGCTGGAGACAATCAGATTATTTCTAGCCATTGTAGTGCAACGGAAGTTCAAAGATTTCCAGATGGACGTCAAATCTGCATTTTTGAACGGGGTTCTGGAGAAATAGGTGTATATTGGGTAGCCAGATGGTTTTCTCATCCATGAGGATGAGAACAAGGTTTGCAGACTAAAGAAGGCGTTGTATGGTCTGAAACAAGCACCAAGAGCATGGTACTCATGGCTTGATCAGTACTTGAAAAAGCATGGTTTCCAGTATGGAGGAGTTGCTTATAATATCTATTGCAACAATAACAGTAATCAAATGATTATGGTCTTGGTTTATGTCGACGACATAATATTTGGTGGATCAGATGAAGCTTAGTGCAGACGGTTTTCAAAATTCATGAAAAGTGATTTCAAAATGTCAATGATTGGAGAGATAACATTTTTCCTTGGTCTACAGGTGACACAAGAAAGGAATGGAACATTCATTTCACAATCCAAATATGACAATGAGGTTTTGAAAATATTTAGAAAAGAAAATTCTTAAGAGATGAAGAATCTGGTAGCTACCCGAGTGAAATTGTCCTAAGATGAGGATGGAAAGGCAGTTAATATCACAGAATACAGGAAAAACATTGGAAGTTTCCTATACTTGACTGAAACAAGTCCTGGCATTGTATTCGCCACATGCCAAGCAGCTAGATATCAGAGTAATCCCAAGGAAAGCCACTTGCTTGCAGTGAAAGGAATACTTCGATATATCAAGGGCACAATGGACTTAGGATTGATGTATAATGGAAAATCTCAGTTAGAATTTTTGGGATATATAGATGCAGATTGGTCCGGTTCAGCAGATGACAGGAATTCAATGTCAGGAGGTTCTTTCTATCTTGGAGGATTGTGTGTTTCTTGGAAAATCATGAAGCAAGATTTCATTTCACTGAACACCGCAGAAGCTGAGTACATTGCCGCCACTCAATCTTGCACATGGTTATTGTGGATGAAGCAGTAGCTTGATGATATGGGAATTGAAGTGAAGTCTCCGATCAGAATCCAGTGCGATAACTCAAGTGCTATAAATCTAATTCAAAATACTATTCATCACTCAAGGAAAAAGAACATTGAGATAAAATATCATTTCATCAAGGAGAAGGTTGAGCAAGGAATTGTAAAGTTGGATTATGTGCCTACAGAACTACAAGTTGAAGACATTATGATGAAGGCCTTACCCAAGGATTCTTTTGATAGGCATCGACTGGCTCTGGGAGTCCAGTCGACTCCCCGCACTTGAAAAAGTGTGGTTGTGGATCACCCTCTCCCCGAGGTATGATCTGTTTTTCCTAATGTGATGATATGTGCTATCTACTATGTTACAGCCTATAAAGGAATGACCTTTGGGTTTGTTGACAAAGGGGGAGAAAATAGTGATTGTTCAAGGGGGAGACAGTGTAGAAATTTGATAAATCATGATTGATATGGGGAGAAGCTGACAATGGGAGTAGTGAGATAGGGGAGAGCAATGAGATAGGGGGAGAATATTAAATCTGACGATGCTATAATTGATCGATCAAAGAATAGATATCATGACAGCTGAGGATCGTGATAAAAGCATAACAATGATGTTGGAATGGTGAGATAAGGTTTCCAGCTATCACCAATTGGTATCAGTGAGGTTCGACAATTGGTATCAATTTTTCAATTGGTATCAGTTTGGAATCGACAATTGGTGTTGATGTTATTAATATTTTCATGACTTATTATATACTCCCTTTACTTATTTTATATGAAATGTGCATAATTAGTGTGAAATATTAATGTTTTAATATTAAGTATAATTTTTGAGCATTTTTAGAAGTAGTCCAATTGAATTAGTTTAATTTTTTAATAATACATATCACTATACTGATCCATATTGTGTGGTTCTTGTTTGGTAGGATTATACTTTCAATATACAACATTTCATTAGAAGGTACCATGATCCAATTCTTCCATTTGAAGGGTCATATGGTCCTCACAAACAAGACCAAAGAATCTGTGAACAAACTGGACCAGCCTTAAAGATTTATTAACTGGGCTCAATCCAGAATTCCAAAAACATTAACTCTCCTCATAATTAGTGGTAAAATACATGTCATTTTGGATAAAAATTTCAAGGCCCAAATCCAAGTACAAGGGGCCCAAATGAAGCTTTGAATTCCAACCCAACATTCTGGACGAGAAATAAAATCAGTACAGTATTCATGACATATCTCATGATGTAAGAATCAAATCGAGCTGAGGTTTTTCAGTGTGAAAGAGGAGATATATATGGAAGACTTTGTTGAATAATTCATTCGGATTTGAAGGCATCTTCCTGTTCCAAAATCCATTCACATATTGGACATCGAAAAAGCATGGATAGAAATGGACAGTTTACCATTGTTTAATAAAACCACTATAACTTTGGCTCCGCTGGTCCAAAGGTCTCAAAATGTTGGAAGTAGTCGGAAAACTTTATTATCTAAAACTTTGAAAAAGGATATTGCTCGAGATTCGGCTGTCTTGATATCCATATCTGTGAGCCAAGTGGAGGGGTATTTCTGGAATGTAAATAGTCCACCACCTTGGGCTATAAATACGTCCCCTCCTCTCCTTTCAAAAGGGTTGGCATTTCAGAAGATAGGAGAACATATTGGAACGACCAAAGCCTTGACAAAGGCTTGGGAGGACCTTCCATACTCATGTTTTCACTTGAGAGACCTTTCCTCCTCTCTTTGTTTTCACTTTATTTCGTGTTCTTCGTTTTTGTAATTTTGTAAGTCTCTTTCTTTGTAATTCTATTTTAATGCAAGTTACTTATTCAATATCTATTATTCTCATCCACATTATGTATTTTAATATTTATGTGCTTAAAATAGTTTAAATTCATTTGAATCCCCTTCCCTTCTTCTGCTTCCTCATTCAATCGAAAATCCATTTTTAATTTTCTTCATCGTTTGTGTGTGTGTTCGGCGCACTATTCTTATCTTGTCCCTTTATTTTTATTATCTTTATAATTCATCACCATAATCATTATAACCAGATTAGTAATCATTTTAATGGCTGGGTAAATCTTTAATTTGGGTGAGTTATAATTTAGGTATGTTAAGTGATTGAGAGCTTTTTCTCGACGAATGTTCTTTAAATTAATATTGTGTATGTTGAACTTTATATGTCATGGATTAATGACATGTTTTGTTTAATATGTGGATTCCATGGATTATTAGAACCACAAATAAACTACCATAAACAATTAATGGTAATGATTAGCAACCTAAGTTATATTACGGCTTGGATTAAAGCTTTAACACTTCGGAATTCCGATCAAAATCATCTTGGGACATGGGTGTTAATTTAATGCAATATAAAGAAAAGCTCAAGGATATCACAAGTATAACTACCTAATGATGAACTCACCCCAATCTTTATCAATTTGTTAAATAAAACATCATACATAAATTATTTCATAAGATCTACAAACAAACCCTCCAATCAGAATACAATCAACTAAAAAAACAACTATTACAAAGTATAATCGTCGAGGATTCGACCCCAGTGCTATTATACACATTAGCAGAGCACCGGAACCTTGACCGGTCGATAGGTGACAATCGGCCATATGTTTCAAATGGCGTTGTTGCTGGGGATGGTGCTTTATGTAGTCATTAGTTTCTGGTTATTGTAAAAAAACCAAAAAATTAAAATTAAAAAAAAATAAATTGAAAACAAAACACAAAGAAAAACACGTCTTCTAATAAAAATTATAAACTGAAAAAAATAAAAAGAAAACCCCATCTTCCTCTTTCTTCCAAAATCTCTCTAAATTCCATGTAGCCTCCCAAACAATCCCTCAGATTTTTTTGACCATGAAATTGAGCGAACACTTCACCAACTTAGGAGGAACATAAGAGATACTCAAATTATTCAAGAACCAGTCCTCATCCAACCATTTGAAATTGAAATGGCCAATCCTAGGGAACAAACCCTAAAAGAACTCGTTGCCCCAGATATGAATTACCAACCTCTTGGTATTAAATATCCAAACATATAAGCAGACTTCAAACTCAAATCGGGTTTGATTCATCTTCTCCCTCATTTTCACAGGCTAGCCGGTGAGGATCCACATCTCCACCTTAAAGAGTTCCAAGTGGCATGCTCTACCATAAGGCCTCAAGGGGTTTCTGGAGAACAAATCAATATTCGAGCATTCCCTTTATCCCTGGCTAACACTGCTAAGTCATGGCTCTACTACCTTCCTCAAGGTTTCATAACTACATGTAATGACATGAAGTGACTCTTCTTAGAGAAATTGTTTCCTGCTTCTCGTACTGCTTCTATCCGAAAGGAAATAAGTGGTATACGTCAATTCCCAATTGAATCACTCCATGAGTACTGGGAGAGGTTAAAAAAGCTTTCTACAACCTGCCCACACCATCAAATCCCTGACCAACTCTTGATCCAATACTTCTATGAGGGGTTATTGGCTATGGAGAGAACTCTCATAGATGCCGCAAGTGGCGGTGCTCTTGTTGATAAAACTCATGCAGCAGTAAGAGATCTTATAAGTAACATGGCTTCAAACACACAACAATTCCATACTCGAGCACATGCTCAAGTCAAACAAGCCCAAGATAATCAATCAATTGAGCCGAACAAGATGACTGAGTGGATGAGTGAACTTACAGGTCTTGTGCGACAACTAGTTGTGGCCACCAAATCCCCAACCTCATATTCTCCATAATCAATGTTTCCTGGACCTATCAAAAACTGTGGAATCTACTACTATCCATCTCATCCAACTGACACATGTCCACAACATCAAGAGGATCAATCCAATTCATCTGGACCAATGGAGATCAATGCAGCATATGCTCAACGGAACACCAACCCTCAACTATCATGTCAGTTTGTTAGAAACTTCAACCAACCTCACTCTGAGCCCTTCTCTTCTTCCTATAACCAAGGCCTTAGGTATGGTAATCCCATATCTCATCCCCCTCAATTCCCTCCTCAAAACCCAAACCATTTTGAATACGGTCAAGGTGTTGGTAACTTCCATCAACCTTATCCTTTTTTCCTCAACCTCAAAGGAACAATCCTCCTCCTGGATTCCATCATCCTAGTGAGCCTTCCCAATTCCAAAACCAATACAATCGATTTCCCAAGAACCAAAATCAAGGAAATCCCAATCCAGGACAAGACTCTTCTTCCAAGAAACCATGGGAAAGTGCAGTGGATGATCTTTCCTCCTTCAACCATTCTAGCCTTAAAAACATTTAAACTCAAATTGGTCAACTTGCATCCCACCTGAGCCAGCAACAACAGTCAAATTATTCCCAACTCCCAGCACAACCATTACCAAACCCAAGGGGTACTGTAAGTGAAATTGCACTTAGATCAGGAAAGCAACTTGATATGCCTCAAGATAAATCCTAAAACCCTCATTTGAATTTTGACCTATAAAATGAAAAGAAAAAGAAAATTGAAAAGTAATCTGAATCCATTCCATCACCTCCTTCCATTTCACTTAGGAATCCAATTCCTTTTCCTCAAGCTGTTTCTAAGACAAGGAAGTCCTTTGAACCTAATCCTCAAATGCTTGACATGTTTAGACGTGTTAAGGTCAACATTACCCTCTTAGATTCCATAAAAAAAATTCCTACGTTTTCCAAGTTTCTCAAGGAGTTTTTTACCCACAAGAGGCAACTTAGGACCTTTGAAAATGTTTCCACCCAGCAGTCCATACCCATTAAGTGCAAAGATCCAGGTACCTTTACGGTTCCATGCCAAATTGGAAGTTCCAACTTTGATGATGCACTCATAGACCTAGGAGCCTCAATTAATGTCATGCCCAAATCCATATTCTCCAACCTTGGTCTAGGTCCCTTACATCCAATAGGTATTTTCATTCAATTATCCAGTCAATGCATAGCTAGTCCTGAGGGAATAATTGAAGATGTCCTTGTTTGTGTGAATGGTCTTATCTTCCCTGCGGATTTCTATGTCCTTGACATGGAAGGTGAGACAAACTCTTCTCGATCTCCCTTAATTCTAGGAAGACCTTTCCTCATGACTGCGAGAACAAAAATTTATGTCCATTCAGGCATCTTATCCATGGAATTCAGTGACCAACTGGTCATGTTTGACATTTTCCAAGCCATGCGATACCCATCTGAGGACCACTCTGCATTCTCAATTCATGCTTCTGAGGACACTTCTAAGAGTAAATAGAACCCCATTCCACCATTTTCTTTATGTTATAATCACAAAGGGTCTTGTGGAATTTGCACCATGATTAACCAAGTGATTAATGGTGACATTGATGTTGACATTACAAATGTAAACTCCATTGATCTAAAGGATATTGAAAACTCTTTGGAATATCATCTCACCTCTGACCTCCAATGCTCCAACATGGATGGTAATGAGGAAAATGAACTAGAATTCTCATTTGTTGATTTAGATCAGATTATCCCACATTCATCCTTTCCTATACATGATTCTAAAAATTCTGTTATATATGAAGTGAACCTTGAACCAATGTGTTTATATTGTTCTGATGGTAGTGATGTTTGTGATATTTACACCCTAATTAACAAAGTGATCACTAGTGAGGTTGAAATTGACCATTCTTTGGAAAACAATAGTGAAATAAAGGATATTGAAAATTTTATTCAGTCATATGACTCCACTGATCCTCATTACTCTACATCAGTAAGTGATGAAATAAATGAGTCAAAAACAATTGGGATCTCATACTCTGATTTTGTGTTATCTGATCCTTACATAAATGAACCATCAGAATTGAGCCATCTTCCTAAATATCCAACAATAGAAAACCAACAATTTCTGGATAAAATCATTCCTCAAGTTGAAGACCAAAGTGAGGATAGAAATATTCTCTTTCCAACCCCATTGAATTGCAAGCACACCAACAAGTATGGGAAAAAATTATCCAATGAATCATCAGGCCTCCAAAAGAAAAAGTTTTTCTGGAAGCACACTGGAGTTGAGAAAATACGATGGCCACCGTCATACTATGGGTAGTCCACTACAATTGTCCAGCTGTAGACAAATAAATGCAGCACTTCTTGGGAGGCAACCCATGTTTTCTTTTACTTTTGTGAAATTTCAATTTCTTTTTAGTTTTTTATTATATGAATAATGATTTTTCTTTTTTAGGTAACATCCCACAATCTTGGATCAACCTCGACTTCCATCGAATCCCTAAATTATCTAGCCGACCTACCACTAGATGGAGAAGGCGACCCGCCAAATCCAAACCAGGGGGAACCTCTTTCCCTTTAACTCTCTCTATCTCTTCATCTCTCTACCTCTTTCTTCTTCTTCTTCTCTCCTTCATTTTTTTACCACTTTTTTTTCAATCACATTTTTTTCATTATTGTGAGGGTGTGTATTTTAAAAAAACCTTAAAAACCAAAAAACACATTCACTTAAAAAAATAAAAAGAAGAGTCATGCTTACTCACCATCGAGTTTTGAAATTTTGTACAACCATTTTGGGGGGTTAACAGACATGATTTCATCTCAAAAATTTTATATTTTCATTATGACTTTGGAAAAATAATTTTGTGTCAAAACCAACACATTTTTAATGCTCAATTTTTTATTTGGAAAATGCTTTTCCCAAACCGTGAGGAACAACATTTTCATTCATGCCAAGGCCACCTATGGCCATCTTTTCAAAATGTGTGTCTTCACCCCCATTTGTGAGTCTTGAGTTTGTGGACCTTCGAGCTGAATTTAATACCTTAGTGTGTATTAATATGATAGAGGCATTTTCTGAACCACATGAGAATCACAATAGCCAAATAGCCTCCCATTTCCCTTACATTAATCCTCATTTTGAAAGCCCCTTTGAGCCTATGAAAACCTTTTCTTTGATAGCCACTTTACAAGCCCAATACCGTTTCCCACCCAATACCAACATGGATTTTCATTGCATAATTTTTTTTGAAATTTAAGTGTGGGGGGGAATGGATTTCATGTTTGGGTACCCTATTATTGATTTTCACCATGTTATCATATGCTTAAGGGAAAGAATCCATTTCAGTGTGGGGGAGAGGTTGTCATTAAGTGTGTTTTGGGGAATGTAATGAACTTCCCATTATGTAATTTTTTAAATTTTATTGACAAGTGTTCAAAACAAATTATGAAAAAAAATCAAAAATAAAAAAAAATCAAAAATCAAAAAAAAATCAGAAAAAAAAAGGAAAAAATGGGTTGTGTCTTGGGTAGGTCAAAAATCACTCTTCCTCAACCTTTGATCTTGTTATAACTATTACAATTAGTTTCGTGAGGAGATCAATCATGGGTTGGGTTATGACTGTGAGATCTTTTCCAAGTTCAACATTCAAAAAAAAACAAAGAAAAAAAGAAGAAAAAAAAGAACACTTACATTATATTCTTATTGGGAGAAGTTATGTGTTTTGTAAATATTTCATATTCTCATTACCTTCATATTTTCTTCCTCTATTGTGTCTTTCTTCACACAATCATTCTCTTGTAAAAATGTGTTTTCATTTCCTACAATGTTTTATTGCAAAAAAAATGTGCATTGCTTTTTCTATGTTGGTATTTTAACCCTCTTATTCTCTCTCTTGGACATTATATTCCTACCGTACCATAGACAAAGAAAAACCCATTAAAAAGACCTCTTGATTCTTGTTCTCTTTGGATAGGTATTTTAAGATGAGAGCTCTTTTCAAACTCTAAGATGTTCACTTTTGGTTGGTGAAAGAGTGAACCTCCACAAATGAATTTTATCATCTTGAGAGGTGTGAGTTTTCAGTGTCCACATTTTCCATTTCTAAATTTGAGCATGAAAAAATGAATTAGTTTTGGAACATTGTTTTTGTAACAACATGTGGTGGAATTCAAAATGGGTGAGTGAAATAGTCTAAACCTCCCCTGATTGGAGAAAACAAAATTTTAAAATCTGTTGGTGAGTAAAAATGATTTTGTCATGTTTTTATATTTGTTGTACATGAGGACATGCACAAAACTAAGTGTGGGGGAGTTGATGTTATTAATATTTTCATGACTTATTATATACTCCCTTTACTTATTTTATATGAAATGTTCATAATTTGAGTGAAATATTAATGTTTTAATATTAAGTATAATTTTTTAGCATTTTTAGAAGTAGTCCAATTGAGTCAGTTTAATGTTTTAATAATAACTATCACTATACTGATCCAAATTGTGTGGTTCTTGTATTTTAGGATTATCCTTTCAATATAAAACATTTCATTAGAAGGTACCATGAGCCAATTCTTCCATTTGAAGGGTCATATGGTCCTCACAAACAAGACCATAGAATCTGTGAACAAACTGGACCAGCCATGAAGATTTATTTACTGTGCTCAATCAGGGAGTCCAAAAACATTAACTCTCCACCATAATTCGGGGGACAATACATTTCATCCTGGATAAAAATTTCAAGGACAAAATCCAAGTACAAGGGGGCCAAATGAAGCATTGAAGTCCAGACCACCATTCTGGATGAGAAATAAAATCAGTATAGTATTCATGACATATCTCATGATGTAAGCATCAAATAGAGATTAGGTTTTTCAGTGTGAAAGAGGAGATATATTTGTCAGACTTTGTTGAAGAAGTCATTCGGATTTGAAGGCATCTTCCTATTCCAAAATCCATTCACATGTTGGACATCGAAAAAGCATGGATAGAAATGGACAGTTTACCTTTGTTTAATAAAACCGCTATAACTTTGGCTACGCTGGTCCAAATGCCTCCAAATTTTGACAGTAGTCGGCCAACTTTATTATATACAACTTTGAAGAATATGATTTCTCGATATTCGTCTGCCTTGATATCCATATCTACGATCCAATTGGAGGGGTATTTCTGGAATGTAAATAGTCCACCACCTTGGGCTATAAATACATCCCCTCCTCTCCTTTCAAAAGGGTTGGTATTTCAGAAGAGAGGAGAACATATTGGAACGACCAAAGCCTTGAAAAAGGCTTGGGAGGACCTTCCATACTCAAGTTTTCACTTGAGAGACCTTTCTTCCTCTCTTTGTTTTCACTTAATTTCATGTTCTTCGTTTTTGTAATTTTGTAAGTCTCTTTCATTGTAATTCTGTTTTAATGAAAGTTACTTATTCAATATCTATTATTCTCATCCACATTCTGTAGTTTAATATTAATGTTCTTAAATTTGTTTAAATTCAGTTGAATCCCCTTCCCTTCTTCTGCTTCCTCATTCAATTGAAAATCCATTTTTAATTTTCTTCAACTTTTGTGTGTGTATTCGGCGCACTACTCTTATCTTGTCCCTTTCTTTTTCTTCTCTTTATAATTCATCACCATAATCATTATAACCAGATTAGTAATAATTTTAATGTCTGGGTAAATCTTTAATTGTGGTGATTTATAATTTAGGTATGTTAAGTGATTGAGAGCTTTTTCTCGATGAATGTTCTTTAAATTAATATTATGTATGTTGAACTTTATATGTCATGGATTAACGACATGTTTTGTTTAATATGTGGATTCCATGGATTATTGGAACCACAAATAAACTACCATAAACAAGTAATGGAAATGATTAGAAACCTAATTTAAGTTATGGCTTGGATTAAAGCTTTAACACTTGGGAATTTCGATCAAAATCATCTTGTGACATGGGTGTTAATTTAATGCAATATAAAGCAAAGCTCAAGGATATCACAAGCTTAAATACCTAATGATGAACTCACCGCAATATTTATCAATTTGTTAAATCAAATATCATACATAAATTATTTCATAAGCTCTGCAAACAAACCCCCCAATCAGAATACAATCAACTAAAAACAACTGACTATTACAAAGTATCATCGTCGAGGATTCGACCCGAGTGCTTCTATACACATTTGCAGAGCACCGGAACATTGACCGTTTGATAGGCGACAATCTTCCGTGCATTTCAGGTGTCTGAGATGAAGTGTTTCACTGATGAAATTTCCATACTACTCTTGTTTCTCACGCCGATCATTGCTCATGTGGGCTTAGAGTATGTGTTGAGTGAATCCTTTAATGTTATCATAATCACAAAAGACGAATGGTGGTAGTGGCTGGAAGGAGCTTCAGAGAGGTATCAAAGTGAAAAAAATCTTTCTGAGAAGATTTTTCAACAAACCCATAGGGGGATATTGTTGGGAAAAAATCTCTCAAGGTATCATTGCAGTATTTTTGGGTTGATTGTGTTTGTTGACAAAGCAGGTTTCCATGGATAATTGTCGAGTTCTAGGGAAGTTTTTGAAAATCCATGTTGACAAAGAACCATGAAAATGGAATGGACGATCTGGAGGTGGTACAAAAATAACAGTACAAGGTGGCGTCGTTTCCCAGTATTTGCCAAATTTTTGGGGTCCAAAATTTGGAGGTTGGTGAGCATCGTGAAAAGAGGATATCCTTGAAGATCATATTTAAATATGGAAAGGCATGAATTTCATGAAGATAGGCTTCATGGATTGGATTTCATGAAGACAAGAAAAATGTTGACGATGATTCTTCGCGTTTACGAAGAGCTTCGCAAATGGCAGTGTTGAAAGGAAATGCGAGGGATCATTGTGGCAGCAACGCGAGGTAATTGATGGAATGCTCCGTGATTATGATGAGCTCCACAATCTGAGAATTTCCTAGGTGCTTCGCAATTTTGAGAGAATTATGATTGAAATTTCCGAGCTTCGTGATTGGTGATGACGTGTCACTGACTTCGCATGGAAGGGTCGAGGGTCGGTGGAATTTCCTATAAATACAGTTCGACCCCCTTGAGAGAAGTAGAGCATTTTCGGAGAAAATATTTTTCTCTCAGTTTGTGTAGGTGGTTCGCGAAGGTAGTGTTCTTCACGAACGAGTGGTGCTTCACGGTGGATAATCTAGCTCCATGAAAGGAAGTGCGCTTCGTGAGGCTGCATGATCTAAGGTGTGTGCTTCGCGAAGAGGCAGGAGCTCCGCGACAGCCTAATCATTGTGAACGCCTGAGCTTCATGAGAGTGCTTCGTGAAAAGGAAGGAGCTTCGCGAAGGCTTGTTTGAGCTTTGCGAAATTTGGAGCCTCGCAAAGTAGGGTTCTTTGCGAAGGTTTTTCCAAAATAATTTCTCAGTGTTCAGGGGAAAAGGGGTTTTCATTAGTGGATGAACTTTGAACTTCAAAAAAGCATCTATCAACAGTTGAGGATGCATTCAATCATTAAAATGAAGAGACCTACAGGTCTATAAACTCTAAGTGGATCTTCTGAAGATGTAGTGAGCTCACTTCAGTTGAGAGAGCAGTGAGTTCTCAAATTTTGAATGGTTTTAAACCAGGAGGGATAGTAAGTCTGCTTCGAACATTTAAACAGCAGTGCACTTATAGTGGAATTGGTACATCAGCACACTACTAGTGTATGCACCTTGGACATAGCTCAGCGGGGGTGAACCAAGTAAAAAACAATGTGTCCAGTGCATTCTTTAAGGTTTGTTCATACTCTGCATTGGTAAGGAGAGAGAAGATGGTTTTGTATATCAGTAAAACAATATCAAAAGGGGCAGTCATTTTACTCTGTCATACCCTGATTCACCCCCCTCCCCTCTCAGGGTATCTAGCCTAGTGGACCTAACAGGATTGGACTCCAGGAATGACCCTTTCTTCAACCTTCAACATTCTAGATGATATTATAAACATTCCTTTGGAAATATTCTCCAGAAAAACTCTGTGTTTACCACTATTTTTTTCTCTACATTTCCCTCTTATTTTATGTAAAATAAAATTCTTCCACTTTTTATATCAATACAATGGTTAGGGATGATTTTTATATATCTAAGATTTTCTATGTTTCCCTACTCATTATTGGGGACATCAAAGACCACTTATGTATAATAAACCATAAGTATTTATAATCCATTACTCCCTTCATTTCATTTATAGACTAAAATAAAGAACCATCTTGTGGTGTGTACACTACCTATTTATGGTCTGGAGACAACCTAGATATGGAGTGGTCTTTATCACTATGGTGTAGTAATGCTTGTATTTCATATAATACAATGTCGTCAATTAAAAGATAGTGAAACCAATAAGGACTATTATTTTATTGTTTTGTGGTTACCAACATTGGTGCGTGAAGATTTGTATTAGACCAAATCCACCTTTCTCATGAACTAACTCCTTAATAACACCCACATGATTTTAGCCTTAAATCCCTACTCACACTGAACTAGTTGCAGTATGGACAAAACTTCTATGGTGTTTCCTCCTATAGAAATAGAGATCCAAAAACATTTTATTATTCTAATTTAGGGAAATCCTCATCAAAATGACTTGATACTATGTAAACTTATTCCACTCCAAGGGGACTGAGATACTTTATTTTATGTTGCATCATAAGCACCCTAAAACTCCAGATGCACAATAATAATTTTAAACCCACTCTATGTCATGGTCCATCCTTATTGTTGAATATCCAAAAATCTCAAGTCCCACCATATATATTACTCTACAAAACGTGAAACATATAAGCTTATTCTATCCCTTTACTCACCGGATGTGAATAACGGGGTTCACTCATGGCCTCCTCCACGTTATCGACCTTTAATAGGGACCACTACATCTGTGATTCCTCCCATGTGGTGTATACCATATATGATTATGTATATTGACTTAAATTTTCACTAATATACCTTTTTAGTTCTATCATTCATAGCTTGTCAGGCTGGTTCCCCTGTATGGTCGATCTTTCTCTCATATATACAGGGTCGAGCTGGCTTGGCTAACTAACAAAGGTTGGCCATCATTTTCTAGAACAACCAACAATTATATAGTGTATTAATGTGACTATGATATGGTCTATCCTCTTCAATAATTTCTTCATAACTTTTTTGAAAAACACAATCATAACAAAACTCCAAAATGATTTTTGACAACAAATTCCCTTTTATTTAATCAACATAATCTTCCAATTTATTTATCAATGATAACTTCATGGGTTATTTTCCCTAACATCCTATAAAATATAACCATTCATATAATTTAATTCATTATTTAAATCCTCTATAACAATAATATTTTAAACATTTTGGATAATCCATAAAATGACCTGAAATATCCCCTTTAAAATTTTGACTATTAGAATTTTTAACATCATAAGCCAAATTATCTATCATTATATATGATAAATAATCCAAGAATAATAATTGATAAATAATTCCTTATATAGTGTTTATTATTTGAAAATCTCAAAAATAATCTTCTTTTTAATTTTTTAAAATAATTCACAATAGTAAAAACATTAATACATAAGTGTCTATCAATAAACTTATTTACTTAACTTTAATTTGGTAATATTAAAGAAAATTATATTTTTATTTTTTTCAAAAAGTATATAAAAATAAACTATTTTAAAAGTAATAGTATTTTATATATTCCTTAGTATACATAATAGAAAATTAATTTACCTAATCTATCAAACGATCAATATATATGAGTGAATTCAAAAAAAGTAAAGAATAATTAAAAGTCATTTTCGTAGAAAAAATTATAAATAAAAAACCTTATATAAGGGTCCGTCAATAAATAAGAGTGATGTTTTTAAATGTAAAAGCCTTTTAATTTGTTAAAAAACCTTGTTTAAGAGTAATATTTGAATTTCTATGTATTGTGTACGAGTCATGATTTTGTTAGAAATTCTATTTCTTAGCATATGTAAGATTCATTTCTTCAGAACATAAAGCTTCTGAACTTTTCCAAAATTATAAAAAAAAATATTTAATAATAATGTCTTTAATAGTAGAAAGTAAAATCTCTATGTGTAATGTTTCTTTGACTTAAGAAATTTTCACCAGCAGAAAATATAAGAAATCAGAATAATAAAAAATAATATTAAACAAAAAATGATAAAAAAAAAGAAAAATGAGTTATGTAATTTTTAAAATTTAATAAATAAAGTATAAATGGTACACTCAATAGATATATCACTCAATTTCCCCTTCCTTTCATATATTCCAATTAAATATAGTATATTCAGCATCACAAATGATCACCAATATCCAAATTATTATCAAGCCATCAATCTAGGTGTCATGGCCATAATAATGTATATAGTTCATCATTATCCTCTCCATAAATAGTAAAACATATATTGGTCAAATATTATTATTCATTTCAATGGATATTCCATTAATATCTCAAAAACATATCTATTCATACATTATATCATGACTAAATCTCAAATATTCTTTTCCAAACTAAAAAATTGAAACTTTCTCTCTCCTAAGTCAACCATTAATTCCATGCTAATAAATCTTCATGACCTTTCATAGTTTATAAAATAAGTATTTGTCAATGATAAATCCATAAAGTAAAATTTTATATTTTCTCTTTTCTTCTTCAACAAATTCAAAGCACTATAATATTTAAAGTTCAACCTTATTCAAATCTCCATAATATTCAATGTTCTACCTAAAGAGGGTCACATAGGGATGTGACCACACCAAGAGAGGGTGAATTATTATGGGAAGAATTTTGAAATATTAAATATTTTATCCCTTGATACCTAATCACTTTTACAATGATTGAATCTCTTTATCACCCTCTCTTTAGTTATTTTTAATATAGATTTTGAATTGGAAAAAAATAGCACAAGAGAACACTATGACTATTGATGAGGTTTTCTTCTCGGTGGATAATTATGTCCCCAATGTATGTTGGTTTTTATCCAACACGCAAGAAAATTATTTATTTTCTTCAAACAAAGAATGAGAAATTATATGACCCTGAAAACATTATGATGGAACTAAGAAGGTATGATGCACGTTTTGGTCTTCTAATCACTTAATATAATAGGCTTCTACTTCATTAATGAAAGATAATCTGTGAATGATTGAGTCTGTCATATACAATATGGGATTATTTTCATTCTCTTATATATAAAACATATGCGCTACCTGGATATTCATCATAATTATATAATATATGTTTATATTTTAGGGTGGATACTCAAAATCTTTTCCCCAAACATGAAAATATATAATGTTCCACTCACAATATCTTCTTATTATTCTTTTGTCACTTCTTCTACAGTTCATGGAATTTTAATTCTATATGAAACACTAGTTTTTTATTTTCTCTCTCTTCACTAAATCAATATTTTCAACACATACCATATTTGAACTATGTCCGGACAGAATAATTTCCCTTTTCATTATAATTGTATCAAACAATAAATTCTCATTCTCATTCTTCTCATTTTTATATTTACTATATGTGGATATTATTCCAAATATTTTAATGCCTATAAATATTTTTATTGAAGAAATCATTAATTATTCTTTAATGAAGAATAATATCTTAATTAAATATCTTCAATACTTGGTATTAATATTTCATAAATACTCTTCCTTCCTTGTTATAAAATTATAAAGTAAATCATTGTATTTATTCTCTATAAGTGAACCTTTAATATCATTATTTAATTTATTATTATAATTAAATATTATCATAAAAATTTCTCAATTATTACTCTAAATAAATTGCATTCATAAATCGTTCTACAAAACTCCACCAATGTATGGGTGTAAAAATTTTCAACTGCAGTTCAGTCCCTTTATTTTTTTCATCTCCACGCCATCAATTCATAATGTATTCATTTATATTTAAACTATTTCATACAATTGAATAAAATTTACTACACCATTACTCATTGATAATTATAAAACATTAACACTAATTTTAAATATTTACATTAAATAAATGAAATTATGGTCCTTATTCAGAACAAAATTCATTCATGTCATAGCAAGTTCATTTTATAACCATTAAATTAATCCTCTTTAATTCCATAAACTCATAGTAATTACTTTCTATTCACATGGATATCAATCTACCAAAATCAATATGATTTAAATATTAATGATATATGAACCACACAATATCATGGGCATCTCTTATAATCTTTATATTCAATCCATGATAACATTTCAGTCATTTAAAGTTATTTTCATTGATAAATTTACACACATGTCAGATCAAAAACATTAAGGAAGTTGTATGTAAGTATAGTATATTATCAAGTGGATGATTCTCAGGCATGGTAGTTTCATGTTTTCTTTATAAAAAAGATTTATGTTCATATAGAAGCATGTCATCTCATCTTACTAAAAGTTATTCTCACATGATCGATCATACATGAAGCTTGAAGTCAATTGGAAGTATTAGTAAAGGAATATTCATGTAATATATGTGCTCTTTAATACTCATCATGGAAAATCAATATCATTCATACCTCCTGAAACATCTATGAAATAGTGTCCTGATCAAGATAGTTTGATTAGAGAATTAGGTTCTGGAATTTTTTGAAAACATTAACCCTTTATGGAGATTATTTTTATCATATAGAATAATACGATGATGTTGAAAAATAATTATCATTAAAATTTTTATAATCAAGGGACTGTTGATCTATGTATAAGATTTAATGTGGTAATAGTACCATTATATTTTTAATCCCATATTGCTTTTTTGTCTCATGTGATGTTCATTTATATACAAATACATCCTCAAATTTTTCGGGTTGTGAATAATCAGAAATGATCTAATAATTACTCACACCTTATACATGCTTGTACATGTAGTTGTTCTATATCACATGATGAATCCTCCTCTCTATCTTTGTTTTGTGTATTCTATGCATGTACATTCCCTCGCCTACCTTTTATAGGTTCTTTACCTATAATATGTGACTTGGGATAACTATTGTTGTTTGGTTCACCACCTAATAAGTGGATGGTTCTGGTCATATAGATGGCCCATATAGGACTTTATTTTGTTTAATAAATCACAACATTAAAGACTTAGACACATTTTTAGAATTAAATATAAATTCCATATTGGAAATATCATTATATACTTCTTCAACATATTTCATCTAAAAATGTTTTTCTGAAATATTTATGCTCCAAAAGGACAGAACTCTTCAAAAACTTAAAATAGTTATTTACTAAATATGAATTAATTTATAAGAATATAAATTAGCATAAACAACCCTATTTAAATTTTTTACATGAATTATGACAAGTAACATTATCATCCAGGATTAATTGATTCACATAAATTCTCATTTTGGATATACATTTCACAATATTTTTAAAAGTCATCATAGCTTGTAAAATACTTCTTCATAATTCATCAGTTCTCCAAAACCAACTTCCAAGAAAATATTCTCTATTTTTTAACATATTAACATAAAATACTCCTTGTACATTGATGAAAAATACAACACAAAAAATTCAGGCTCAACAATCTCCCCATATTTTTCAACACAAATAGAAAAAATGCATGTCAATATTTTCATCCAATTTGAACCTATGATTTATTTCATCTTTCCTGTTGGTAATTAACATTTTTCATATTCTTATCTATCCCTAGTTGATAATAAATAAAAATATTATAGATGAGATGATTTTATCATTTCATTCTATGAAATATTCTATAATTTACCCCACCCAAAGTCTATATGGATCATTCTTGGTGTAGATGACATGAAGGATTCAATTAGATAATAAAATTGTTAATTTCAAAACTGAATATAATACCAAATCATATTTATTAAAATTTATTAAATATTTTATATATGTATAGTGAATATATATTCATGATTAAACATATTGATAACAACTAATATAAATATTTTTATAAAATTTCAACCTGAATTTCCTACACCACATAGCATATAGATTGATAATACTCATGTACAACTAGTAGTTTTCTTTTCATACATCCTTGGAACATTATAAAATTTATCATTTTATCCTCTTTTATGAAAATAATTATCTCTCCTATTATATTATTAAATATTTGTGAATTCTATGGATGGGTGAAAAATAATTAGTAGCTTTTCAATTAAAATATCTAAATCACCTTCTTGTGATTCCATATTTACATTAGATATACTATTATATAAGCTTCTCAATCAAATCCCCATTAAGGGATTGTCTTCTTATTCCTATAATAAAGGAATATATTTTCATTATATATTATTTTATATTATAATGGATTAATGAAACGATCCATGTTGTTACAAATTCAGATCTAGATGATTTATTCCAGCTTATAATTATATGGTTCTCCATTTTAGAACTCATATCATCTTTAATTAACTATAAAAATATAACAAAAATACGATACAAACTATATGGTAATAACGTGGTTTCAAATTTCTTCATCAGTGAGAGAAACAAGTCTGAGAATATTTTCTCAACTGTGAAACACTTTTATTTTGAACTTTTCCTTGAAATATTTCGTCATGTATACTTCTTGAGATTTCCAATTAGTCTTGATTTTCATTGAATTTTGTTATCCTCATGTGGGATCTTCCTTTTAGTAGGATTTATCATTGAATATGTTTCAACTAGTGGATAATTATATTCTTCATGATTTATTATTGTATTCATGTGATTGTTATATGATCATTTAAGTTGTTCCCACCTGTCTTGCACCTCCCACATAGAACTTCTTAAATTTTCCAGTCATTATTTTTTGACAACCTCTCTTGAAATTCTGTTTCATCATGTGGGATATTTTTCTCACATTTTTATTTCTCTTTCCCATATGATTTATAAATTTTTCTTGATCTTTATTAGATAGTTTTCCAAATAACCAATAAATATTTGGGAATTTGTACCTCTGGATTTGTTGTTCAACATGGAATCTTAGGAATGACCACTACCAAGAAAATCCTATTATTTATTTCCAATATTGTTACATTCCTTTATTTATTGCCTTTTATTTAATCAAATATATATTCCATGTACTTTTTAAATAATTATTTGTTGTGGAAAGTATTTTCTCAAAATAAAGAACTTATCTCATTCCATGTAGAATTTTTCTTGGACCTATTGGGAGTCCTTGATTTTAAATTTTTCTTTTTCTTCTCTCCCAAGTAATAATCATCCAACTTATTCACTAACTTCCTCGAAGATTTCTTTTCAATGTCATTCCGTTTTACTAAGAAATAATTTCTTTATCTCATCTCATTTGGTATTATCCCATTAATTTTTATAGTTTTATATTTGAATGAATTATAATTATATGTTTTTCACACTGATTATACCATTGAAAAGACCACAGTGATCTCCACGTTTTTCAAATCTATTTGTGTCTGATTTATTAATGAATTTTTATGGTGTTTGATACACATGAACTCTACACCACCATAATGTAGTATTTCATTCAACTTCATGATTTTACATATTATAACAATAATCTGCATCCTTCTTCCTAAACATATAATATCACCATCAAAGCTCCAACAAATCATGATCTTTTACTATGTGAATTAATCTATCTAAGAATACATGTGTTTTATTTAGGAACATTTTCATCCTTTATATGGGATTATTTTTAGGAAAAAAATGTTATAAGTATACTTCCAATGAATCTAGATGTATTGGCTTGCTTCATACTATTTTTCTTTATCCCATTTTATATAAATATTGATTTTCCCTTTTCATAGTATATACAAACATATTTAGAGAATAAATTATTTCTAGGTGTGGATGGACCCTTTTTTGGTATCTAGTATAAATTTATAATATATTGATCTCAATGTATTATTATCACCAATTAAAGCTATTTTAGGATAAAAATATTATTTATATGTTTCTGTGGTATAAATTATTCTTTCAACTGGTTCAGTTGACTTATATTGACCAAGTTTCAGATTCTTTAGTATAATTTCAAGATTAATGTATTTCATTATAAGAATATATTTCAAAATATTCATATATTTTAATCTATATTAACATGATTTATTATTTATTTATCTTTAACTTAATGAATTTTTTTCTCTTTGTACATTGATTTTTCAATTTCCTTGATCTTATTAGCCTTTACTTCCAAATAAAACATTTTTTACATCAACAATTGACTTTCTATTCTCTTCTACTTTGTGAAACTTTTCCTAAAACCTCTCAATAGCATAGTATTTATTTATGATTACCTCAATATAATCCTTTCCAACTATTTATTATGCTTCTTAAATCTTATTAATTCAAATATTCTTGGAATTACATTTCTTTGTGAGATATATACTCATTATCACCTTTTGTGCAAATGATTACACTATTTTTAAATATTATTCTTAAATATTTGAAATCTAATTATGTAGGTTTATAATATTTCAACAAATAAGGATGAAAATTTCTATTAGATTGTTATATTGGATATATTTTAAAATATAAAATGATTCGTCTTTTCAATCATATGATAAGTGATCTCCCATGTTATTCTTATTTATTTTAAAATCAAATATTATCAAGAGATTTATGTTACCTATTAATTTTATAGAGATTATGAACTATATAAAGAGTAATTATTTTCCAATTCCATATTGATGGATTGAATCACCTGAAAGTCTTATTGTATGCCAAACCTGTCTTTTTTTGAAATACATCGTGGGGAAATAGCTAACCATTATTCATTCGATATATGGGATACCTTCTAATCACTTGATCCTTTAATATATATATTATTAACAATAATAATATAATTAATTACACCTTGATCACCTTAAAGTAATATAGAATCAATATTCTCTTATTTTTTAGATGATTTCATTCTCAATTTCATTTAGTCTCTTTGAATTTAATTCATAAATGTTTTGGATGATAAGGCATCTATGGTAGGCATAATAAGAAACTCACTAGATTCCTCAAAAATACACTTCAGCAAAATATTTTAATTAAAAACATAAAACTTTAAAATATTTCAAAACATGATAATACAATAATAGGTATACCTCCCTCTGATAAAATTTTTAAAGGATAGAATATGAATGTGTACAAATTGATATGGGGGTGAATTGGTGTGGGATAAATTTTGACCCATTAAAAATTTTATCCCCTTTTTACATCCTCGTTTGTTCAGTGGTTGTATTTCTTTCTATATCTCTCTCTATCAATATATCTTTTTTCAGTTTGAAGGTAGATGTGGAATAGGAAAGAATCACAAGATAACACCAGGATTATTGCTAAGGTTTTCGTCCCAATGGATGACTATGTCCCTAGTGTATGGTGGTTTTTCTCTCTCACACACACATTTTATTTTTTATCATCAATGAAATTCCAAGAAAGGGTATAGCCTGGAACAACTATCCTAGAACTAACCATGTATATTGAGATTTTGGGGTTTGTTTTCCCTTTGTACTATTGAATATTATTAAACTAACTTAAATAACGATCAGATATAAATTCTTGAATTCCACCTAGACTATATGGATTGATCTACTTCCTGATTTGCGGTAATAATATTTGATTCCTTGATATTCCTAAAAATTAAAAAAAATAAATTTTAATATTATAGGTTGGATACTCAGAATCATTGGCCTAAACATGAACAATTTTAGTTTTCCATTAATAATATCTTCTTTTTATTCATTTATTAATTATTCTTTAGTGCATGGAATTATTAATATATTGGAAACAATGGTTCTTAATTTTATCTCTCTCTTTGATGCATCAAGGTTTTCAATATATGTTTTATCAGTTGTCTTCATTGAGAAAAAGATTATATTTTCATAATAAGAGTCTCGAATAACAACTTTTCATTCTCATTCTTCTCATATTTATATACATCGTATGTGGATATTACATTCTGTATCTGAATACCTATAAATATTCATATTGAGTCATTTATAAATTATCATTTATTAATGATAATATTGGAATTAAATCTCCTAAAGACCTAGTATTAAAATATCCTTATTTCTCCTCCAACCTCAGTCTTAAATTATTAAGTAAATCGTTGAATTTATTCATTATAAATAAACCATTAAACAAAATATTTAATTTATTCTGATAATTAAATATTATCATAACTTTTTCTCATTTATTTCTACCAAATAAATCTCATATATAATTAATTCATCAAAACTCCACCTATACATGGGTGAATACACTAACAATTATTGATTTATCCCATAAATTATTGTCTTCTCCTCACTGACAATTCAGAGTGCATTAATTTATATTTAAATTACCATATATGCATGAAAAAAAATTTATTATACATTCCCTCCATGATAATTATCAAATATTAAAACTTCCTATAAATGTTTTCTTTAAGAGAACAGAAATCAAGAACCTTCTCCATAACGAAATGCATTCATGTCACAACATCTTCATTTAAAAACTATTAAATGATTCCTCTAAAATTTATGAAACTCATAATAATTATTTTTTTCATGAATATATCAATTAACTGCAATAAATCTAAATTCAATCACAACGATTTTTATTCCATAGATGATTTTGTGTCTCTCTTCCCATTATCACCTTCAATCCATGAAAACATTTCATGCACAAAAAGTTGTTTTCAATGACCATTTCTATATATTAATGTCTCAAGGGTTACAGTTTTGCCCATTTAGTACATCTTTATTGGTTTCTTCTTCTTCTACAAAATAAATTTTTAAACCTATAAACCATGTTCTTCTTTATCATCTCAATGCATGCACTGCATTATGTAATTAAAATAGAATCAAATTTGTAAATTTCATCAATTGGATGGTGTGGATCTTTTGGTACATTATTTTTCATCAATATTTTCACATATAGTATAAATTCACATTTCCAGGATGATAGTTTCTCTTTCATGTTGAAAGTAATTACTCAACAACACATCCTTTGTCTGCACAATGTCACTATGATTCTTCAAAATAATTACCATGATGGAATAATAATATTCTTATTCTTCATTAAGTATCCTCATTAATATCAAACTATAGGGAAAAATATTCTTCTGCATCACTTATTTTAAAATCTCATTCATTCTATTTTACTACTAACTGCATAACTCATGTTTTTTAAAACTCTATTTTTTACATTATTTCGTCATCTCTCTCATGGTAGATTTAAGGTAGTATGATCAAACTATTATTTTCCTCATGTACGTACTTCATTTGGTGAGATATTCATGCAAGTTATCCTCGTTAATTTGTAAGATCTATGTGCACTTCATATAGAATAATTTACACATATAAGTTACATGAGTTTTCATAGGGAATAAATTTTCACTTACAAGAGTAAACACTCTTAATGAGGTACATGGTGGCTTGTCAGGGCTTACCAAAAATATTCCCACACATGGAATTTCCATGTACTCTTTATACAAAAGCTTCAAGTTCACATGGTAGAATGTAATATCATCATATGGTAGGTTTTTAAGTGTGATCTATCATACTTGAAGATTCTTTTTATTTACAAATATAACTCATGTATGATCTACATACTCTCCTTATTAAAACATAAGTTCTGTTTTTTTCATCACTCAAGAAATATTCATGGAATCATGGATCGATCATGGTTGATCAATCCTTGAATAAGGTTTGGTATTTTTTGTGTGTAGATGAACCATTGAACCATATTTATTTTATTATATAGAAGTATATAATGATATTTTGGAATAAGATGATTTGGATCATTTAATATTGGATATCTACTAATGTATGTGTAAGTTTTAAAATGGTAATAGTATCATGATTATATGAATCCCACTATACTTTTTCTTCTTATATGTTGAACATTTAAATCAAAAATCATCTAATAAGCCTCCCAATTAAAATTACTAGGTAAACTTCTGGAAGCACTAAGACCTCACATATTCTTGTACACATTTTCCTATGACCCCACATGGTGGCTCTTCTACCCTATGCACGTTGTGAACAGGTTATATATGTGTGTTCCCCAACCTTCCTTAAGTAGGCTCTCTACCTCCACCATGAAACATGGGCTACATATTGTGGTATGGGTTCACACATAAGCAGTGTACGGTGATGGTCCTATAGTTATCCCATGAATAACAATTTTTTTTAAAAATAAAAATATTAAAAACTTCTAAATACTCTTATCATGATATTTTAATTCTATATTCGAATTACAATTCCAAATTTCTTCAACATAATTCAACCACTAATATATTTATGTAATATTTATACTTCCTAAGGATAGTACACCTCAACTCCATAAAATAATTATTTTCTATATAAGAATAAATTTCCATGAATAAAAATTGGTTGCAACTACAAGTATTCATTTCATCATTATAAATAGAACATGTATCTCCATCATCCATGATTAAAATATTCACTTCAATTATCATGTCACATCATAATTCACAATATATTTTCATATTTCCTTATCTTGGAAACTACTTATTCATAATTCTAGGGTACTCCAAAATCAACTTCCAAAAAATTATTCTCTATTTTTATTCTTTTCTAACATATTCAAATCAAATAAGACTTTTATATTCATGAAAAATACAATACACATCAAGTGGGATCAACTCAATCGAACTAAAAATTCCATAAAAAATTCTCCATTATTAATATGAATTATTAAAAAAATATCAATTAGAAGTTACATAAAAAATATAATGATTTTATCTAATTAAATTTCGTTTTTATCAAAACAGATTACAATATTTTTTTCAAAATCAAACTACCATGATTAACCATAAAAAAATCTTAAAAAATACTTCATATGTATCGATTAAAACTCATAAAAAACCTCTAAGTGTATCTATATTTGTAAATATGATTAAATATGAAAATATTTAATATCTATTAGTCTCTTAAAATATTACTCCCCTCAATAGTTTCATTATGTTTAGTCAGTACATTGGATCTATAAACCAATTCATCCAAACCTTAAACTTCTCAAAATCTATGGTTGTTTTTGAAATTTGAATCGCCTCATTTTTAACCACCAAATAATAAAACTATCCAAACTATGGTATAAGACCTATCTCCTTGAAACACCTTGAACCATAGCTTTATCCATCACCACTTACTAATTTTTAGAACAATCAAGAAAATCCAATACTCAAAATACCTTGTGTTATGGAATAAGAACCTTTAGATCCCTATTTTTCTTAATCATACATAGTGATATTTATGGATACCAAAATAATTGTTATGGGTATCTATGTTACTAAATGAACTTTCATCAACAGAAAATGGGATGAGTTCTCCAACTAAAAAATGGGTAACCATACCTACTTTGTCTAGTGTTGAAATGGGAGGATATACCCATGGTTTGGTTTAGTTTCATTTGGTTCAACCTCACCTAATTAAATGTGATATTCCATAGTGATATGGGATAAACCTAAAGTGTCATGGGTTGATAAGGCTATGGATGATCACTAGTTTAGATACTACTTTTTTATTTTATATGATGATATTTTAAGTTGATTAAGCATATTTTCTCAGACCATTATGGGAATACAACCCTTTGGTTTAGTATATGTTTATTGAAAATGTTTATTTAATAAAGAATGATTTTATGTTTTGTTGAAATTATTTGAAAGGTATTTATCACCTTTATGTTTAATATGTAATTTTATATTAATATCATTAAATATGATAAAATTTTTATTTCATTTTGGTAACATATTATTTTTATCATATATATACAAAAAATTAAAAATTGACTTGGTGATTAAGTAATTAATATTATTTTTGAAAAATTCAACTATATAGGGAACATTATATGATTAATGGAAATGGAAATATTTTTCACTAATATGGGATTTTATTTGAATATTAAAGTGTGAGGTATCGTTTTGAGGCCTATATGATATTATTATAGATATATGGCGATTTAGGTTATTTATTGGAAATATTATCATATTTTGGAGATTATATGATGGGGCATATACATTTTTTTATATGGGTTTATGAGTGAATAATATTTTTTAGGATAAATTTTAAATTTATATTATAATAATTTGTGATCGAATACTTCTATTTTTGTGGGTTTTTAACCTGGTTGGGAATATTTTTTATAATTATTAGGTTAGTTACATATGGAATGATTTCTATTCAACATTGGGTTTTATTTTTGAGGATTTGTGGATAAATGTACTAATTCATCATATGATGATTTATTCATATTGTATATTGTTTTATATTATTCTAAAAATGTTAGTTTTAGATAGAAGGAATAACATTTCATCATTTTATGAATTATATGGTTAGTTAAAAGTTGAATTTAGTACTATATGTATGAGAAAATCATATTTAATATTTATTTTTTGGAGTATGAGATAAGATAGATGTGGAAATTAATCGACTCATAAAAGAAGGATGAAATTAAAAATATATAGTGAAAATAAAACAAGTATTTAAATTTTCTAAAATATCTTTCTGTGTGTCAAAATAATTTTTCAAATATATCTTGTCTTAGTTGGAAGGTAATACTTGACTATTACGGTACACATTTAAAAACTTGTCTATAATTATACGTCTCATAGAGGTATATTATTTTATGAAATAATATGAATCTTAATCATGACCTAAAAATTATTTATTATGATAAAATATATATCTGATTTTATTATTATGCTAAATTAATTTGAGAAATGGAAAATCCAAAATTTGAAGGCACTTTTTTGTAAGAGGGGGGAATTCAACACCCTGATATTTTAATATGTATTTATCCTTTAAATGAATATTATGTTTACTAGATTGTTAAATATGAAACATAAATGTAAAATGGACATTTATTCATTTATTTAGATAAAATATTAATATAAAGGATAAACTTTAATACATTATGGGGTTTCAATATGAAATAGCAGGTTGAAATATTCAACTGGAGTAAATGAACATATATAAAAAAACAAAATAATAATATATTTATTATCATGTTTCTTGGTGAATATTCTGACCCCAAATAAAACTATGGAAACACATCAAACAATTAGTAATATATTATAAATTTTGATAGACATATAAATGAATAGATTTTAGCAAAGCATGTAAGGCTATTTATATGAATGTAATATGATCGTTATACGGTCCTTAGACACATAGAAATCATATATATAGTCTTTTGATATATAGTCATTAGTTATATTTAATTATAATAGGTACATACTTTTTATATAAGAAATTAAAACTAATACAATTCGCAACACTAATATAATTATTAATTTATATGAAATAGATTAATAGCACTTGAAGTTCTAAAAAATATTTTTCTATAAAATTGGTTTTAATATATATTTTATGAAAATAGTAAATTTATAAATTTTAGAAATTTATTTTTATAAAATTTATTTCATTTTTGGTTTCATAATTTCAAAATTATCTTACGTTTAATTTTGGTGATTCTTTTACACAGGTTGATTTTTGAGTGAATAGTGAAAAATGAGAGTTTTTGCAATATTTTCATTGTTGTTATTTAAATAAAGTAATTTAAAAAACCCATTCTGTTTTAGATTTGTTATTAAGGTAAAATAATCTTATAGAAATTATAAATAATCTATGTAATGGTATAATAATAAAAAATTTATCTGATTTTTTTATAAGCTCATTTTTAGGCAGAAAAACAAATTTTCTCTAAAAATTGTTTATTTTCTTCATTTTTCATATTTATATGAATATTAATTTAACATAAATATATAAATTGAAAATAGAAAAATTAATTCCATATTTTGAATTATGAGGCTCAAATTTGGAAAATAGATTCACTTGATTTTTTTCATAATGAATATCTACCTTAATAAAAATGGTATTACCACGATAAAGGTAAATCATGTTGAATAAGGTTAAAACTATGACATAAGGATCCAAAATCACACATATAAATTTATATATTTAATTTCATGATTTCCATTTACCAAAACATAAAAATATATTAAAATATATCAATTTGGTTCCATTTGTGCTTGATAAAAACCATTATATTATTTTATTTAAAGAAAAATTGAAAAAAAAATATTTCTTTATGAATTTTAATATCTGTAATATATTATAATATGGATAAATAAAAATTATGAGATTATAAAATATTTTTTTTTAAATGAATAATTTTTTTATGATGGTAATTTAATTTTAATTTCTAGTGATTAAATAATTACCTTAGATGCTTATACAGCACTAAAATAATGCTTGTGCCAGTAGTAGAAAATAAATTAAATGATTTTAAAAATATTAAAAGTAATATTTGTTTGGTGATTTTTGGTTTTAATTTAATTTTTTAGATAAATAAAATTTAATAATTTATTTTTTAAAATATTAAATTTAAATTGAATTATTATCTTGATATTTTTTTTAAAAGTCAATTATGTGAATTATTTTGAAAATCACTTTAACGGTATATTATGTTGACTAATATTTTATTAAATGATTGAAATATTATAAAAATATGTGATATGTTCTACCATATTAGACATTTCTCACTTATGGGTCACTTTTCCATTTATCAAAACATTCATGACCCATAATGTGTAGAAATCATGTAATCATGGAAATCGTTAAATACGAACTTGGGGATAAAACTAAGAGATAAGAGTTAAAACATCACATAAACAAGTAATAATTTTATTGGATGAGGATATTTTGATATATATACACCTTGTCTTAAAAATATTTCAATTTTTTCTACATTAATTTGAAAATTAAGTTATATTAATTTAATTCATTATGGAATTCTATGGGTTCCCCTCCCCTCACATATAAAAGGACACCACCTCTCTTCTCTTCCTCATACTTCATGGGCCACTTATTTCAACAAAACCATAACAAAATCTATTATTAACATTATTATATAGAATATATAGATTATATTCTTCTTAAAATACAATACCTAGGGTCTTTAAGGATATATCCAAAGGTGGTTCTTCAAAGTGGTGGTAATCATCTTAACAGAGCATTTTCATTTTAGTTATTATTCTACCTCCTTAAAATATTATATAAGAATTATCATATAAAAACATAATTATCTACCATATATTGAAATTTTATTATGAATTAGTAAGAACCCTTATTTATATCCTTTTCATTTTATGTAAAATGAAAATATTGCTCATGTGTATATATGGCCTATTGTCTTCACATAGTGGTGTAACTAATTTTTCAACACCACCTCATAAGGCTGGATATTATGATATTTTTAATTATTATATTGAATATTAATGAACTATTTATTATTCTAAATATATATTTTATTAATTACCTTCTTACACTTCAATCATTTGAAAAATGATAACGTCATCTGTCTGTATGGGTGGACTATCACCTCCATGAAACAATATGATTCGTTTCTCATGTTTACATTTCATGAATAATTATAGTTTTTTTATTTTAAATAATTATAATTATTTAATTATTAATATTATTGATATTATAAAATAATGACCAATATACATGGATTTGAACTACAAAAATAAAAAACAAGTACGAAAAATGGAATCGTTAACACTCTGGATAATGATATTAATAATCAATTGTTAATAAACAAGTGATAGAATATTATAATTAAATAGTATATGGTATTATAATTATAAATATGGTTCTTTAATATACTTATAATAAATTTAAATTTATTATAAAATATGTTAATAGTTCATATAAAAAAAATTTCACTCGATGTAAGGGTTTATCAACTCAAATTCTTGTCTTTGGGAAATATGTTACCTTATAAACCTATATTATTTTATGAGGTGTATATACAACCAATTATCAATTATATATAATGAATAATTATTAAATAATGAACATTAATGGTAAAATTCTATTTATTTCATCCAATAATCTAGGATTGAAAAGTTACCAATGTAATATGGTATTTCAGTTAGAATCTATTTTTATTTTGTGATAGTTTACAATCATATTACCTTTCAAAAAATTATATGAACATAAAATTTTAAAAATCCAGATTTTTTTTCAAATAATTCAATTGGGTATTAATTTTATATTTCCATTAATTATCTTATTTCATATAAAATCAACAAGTGACATGTAAGGTAATTTCTTTTAAAAATATTATATTTATGTTTTCTTAATAACTATTTTTCTCCCATGTCTTTATTTTATTTAATGTATTTTCCAAAATGTTTTTAACATTCTCAAAAGATTTATTAAAGTCATTTTTAACCATGTTTTACTTACTATAAAAATTTTTAAAATAACATTCTCATCCTTTTTTGAATGATGTACTTTTTAACAGAGGTGTGAACATACACCTGGTTTTAACATAAACAGGATGAATGGCTTTTCCTTCCAACGAGACTACATTATTGTCGAAAATTACTTTAATAGTTTATTTAGTAATTTGAAAATAAAATTTATTTCTCAAAATTGAATAAATTTTTTTTTTAAATTATATCAAAAGAAAATTGTATTATTTTCTTAAATGAATGAAAATAAATTGAATAGTTATTTTTTAATTTTTTCTTACATAATGGTACAAGGAATTTATTTTTAATGTGTTGATTCTTTTTTCTTTTATAAAGGATTAGTTTTATTACCAAACCATCATTTATGATTCATCCATGTTGTTTCTTTACTTATAATTTATTATACCTTATTTTGAGATCAATCAATTTCATGGTATCATGTTTTATATCACTCTAAATTATTTTTTGGATATTATTTTTCTCCATCAGGTCAATATTTTTAATATATTGGTTGAATTTAGAATCATTTATATTAATTTGGTTATATTTAAACCATATATAATATATATATATATATAGTATCATCTAAAATAAAATTATTAATTATGTTATTTCATTTACTAGGGAAATATTTATTTTTTTGTATTCTTTATCCAATATATATAATTATTGACTAATAAAAAAAATTTATAATGAATTATACATGTCATTAAAAATAAGATTAATGAATAAGATATGAAATTCATGGGTGTTTCACGGTTATAAATAGCCCCTTGATGCATCAATAGGTATCATGATATAAAATAGTATCCATGGAATATTAGATGGGAATATGGTTTACACATACCCATTTATTAAGAATAATGTCTAGGTTGAGAGGCACTGGTCATGAATGTCCAGAATTATGCATGTCATCAATTAAGAACTCAATGTATGTTATCCATATTATTTCTATGTTAATATTACTCATGTATATTCATTGAAATAAACATAATTAGTGAAAGTAATTTGTTTTTATTATCAACTATTCCATATTGATTGTTCCTTATTTACTCATGGTATCTTCCACTATACGTAACCCTTACTGAGCATCTGACTTCACCATATTTTTATTTTCCTATCTAAATGTTATGAAGAATGATATTATAAATTTTTTGAAAGATTAAATAATTTTTTTATTTTTTATTTTTATATTTCAATTTCAATATGGTAATCATGTATCTATCTAGTTTTCCAAGATGACTGAGTTGATCGATCCTATGTAGTGAGTTCACTTGTATTTTGTACCAATGTAATATTGTAAACACCGGATCTGGGTTTATGGAGGAAGGATCATCCATTAATAATATATTTTAAAACCATAATCATATCTAAAACATGTTATAATCATTAATTATTTTCATTAATTATACATTCATTACTTAGTTATTATTTATTTTCATCGTTCTATGTTAATAATTTCAATCATTTCACAAATATTTCATAACAGAGATGCCAAACCCCATTATTTTATAACAATTTAATCATTAAAATATATTAAAATATATTTGAATCATTTTGTTTCAATCATTTATGCATACACATGTTCATTTTAAAGAAACTGTGGGCATGATATATACAAGTGGAATCCATGATGAGCTTGTTTCTAGTAATTTATCAATATCAATAGATTAATTTATAATTATTTTTATTATCTTTTTCATCATTTAAGAACCCAATTCCTGAAAAATATAACTAAAAAAATATCATTTATATTAATATTATATATTTTATAACAAACCATGTAAGGCCGCGATGAAAAATGAAATGTTTCATTTGTGGAGGTAGTTATTCACACGTACACACTAGCAACATCTTTATTTTTCTAAAAATTGATATTATTTATAGAATTATAAATTTATATTTATAAAATATTAATTATTTCATAAATATAATATTTATTAATTTTTTAAATTATTATAACCATCTATTTAAGGCATTTTTGAAAAAAATACATCATTTACGGAGGTGGTAGTTCACATGGACACCCGGAAAATGTTTTCATTTTTATATGGGGGAAAGTTATGTTATGGTTATTCCATCAACATGAAAAAATTTCAATGTGATAATAATATATATATATATATAATTATATTAAAATGGGTAAAATTTATTTTAATGATGATTATATAAAAATAAAAAGGTTAAGGAGTGGGTGGTACTCAAGTTGAGAAATTGAACATTCTCTTAATGGACCTCTTGAAAATGGAGTATTTGGGGATAATCCTTGGAATAAGTAGATTATTAATAAGGAAAAAATACTATAGAACAATTAAAATGGGTATATATTTGTGATGTATCTGAATGATATGTGTGTTCTGGAGTGCTTGGAATTGTTCTCCTTTTATAGGTGAAAAATATGGACTTTTCCTTGGAAATGAATGTTAAGTAAGGCGTAAGAATTGAATTTTATAATATTTATGTGAGGAAAAAATGGTGATACATGTAGGTATGGATTAAAAACATAAAAAACATATCTTCTAGATTGTGTATGTTTCAAGATAATTTTTTAAAATTTGAGCACCTTTATGTTACTCATTATTTCCCTTATTAACAGTGATTAAAAGTCAACCACATTAATTATCTTTTTACTAAAAATATATGATAGACCATATTACAAAATTTGATTTGAATATCAAAAAAAATTATCTATTAAATATAAATAAATTTCTTAATATTAAAAAATAAACATTACAATTAAATCATGTGATATATCTAAAAATAATAGTTTTGTAGACAAATGAAATTTAAAATTTTAACCATTATTATTCTTATACCAATTAATTTTTAATTATAGTAGTGTTAATATTTTATTCATATAAATTATATATTTTATAATCATTAATTATATATTTTTAAAGAAATAAATATTATTAGAAAATAAAAATCCATATTTAGAAAATATATATCGTTAATCATAGAATTATCTTTTTAATCATTTAGCTATACTAATTAAATTTTATCATTAAAATTAGAAAATGTGTTGTGTTTTATATATATTCCATAATAAGGGTTCCTATATTTATACCTTCCAGCATAACATCTATATTATAAGAATTATATTTACTACATATAATTCTATCTAAATAAAATTTATTGTGGTTCATTTTGGTTCGGTGTTGCATGTGAAGAAAAGTTAATCAATGGATTATAAAATAGTGAAATAAAAAGTAAAATTATGTGATTTTATTATATAGCCAATTAAAATAATTTTCCCATGAAATTTATTATTCTAAAGTAAAAATATTAGGATACCTATACATCATTACTTCTTCTAGTTCTCATTTTGTGCCCTTGAACTTCTGATTCCTCTAGAAAACATTAACCAGATCACTAATCTTGTTTCATAAATCTTTAAATCTATGTTACAATATTTCTAGAATTTAATCTTAATAAGAGAGATCATGATCCAATTATATGACCTATGATTTAAAACATGTGACAAATCATTATATATTTCTTTAAAAGTGATAAATGGAACACATCGTATACTTAGAGGATGTTTGTAGGAAGTGGAACACGATGAGCTACCATCCCCACATGATCATGAATTTTAAAAGGGTGGATTTATATATGGAATAAATTCCCCTTAAATGAAAATATAATAACTTTTTCTATTGTGATATTTGGAGAAATACCTTATCCTTGACTTCAAACTCAAAATATCATTGATGGTTATCTCTATAACTCTTCTATTGAATTTAAAAATCTTTAATATATTACTAAAAAGTTTGGATATTCTTTATCATATAAAGAGCATGTTTTTCCCCAAAAACCTATTCTCTCATACATATTCCCAACATATTATAGGTTTACACATTTTCCATATAAATCCTCATATTATTACATTTTAATGCTAAAATGGAAATTATTATTTTATAATAACTCTACCCCAGGATGTTGTTGACCCCCACCTCTTTTTAAATCCATCGTACAAAATCACAGCATATACTACTGATTTTGGATGGTCTTTTTAGATTGACCATTAGTTTGAGGATGATAAATAGTAATAAATCATATCCTTGTATTCAAATCTTATTGAACACTTCACCAAAAAAATTAGGTGAACCTCATATCCTATTATAATTAAATTTTAGGTGGTACACCATGATGATTTAGAACATTCCCTGTGTATATAATTTAAATTTGGTAAAGAAATAAATTTTCTTTTATTTTAATAAAATTCACTTAATTCATAAATAAATTAACTACGACTAAACAACATTATAGCCCTTAAATGATTGTGGGATTCATATTAATTAATCTATAGTGGGGTTCTCTCATTTACATACTCGTATAAGTAATTGTCTTTTCATCACATTATACTTCTATCAATCTACATTAACTTACTAGTATACTAATCACAGCGATACATATTTCATAATATCCTTTTTCATATTGTCACACTGACATTTTTATAAGGATTTCTATATATCGTGGTGCATTCAAAATGAATATGGAATTATGAGCTATGTTATTTATCCAATAAGACATTTTTAATTATAATTTTGAATATATGACTACATATTTTATAAATATTATGAAACTCTCATTATTAATGTTGATATATGGAATATTCACCAGCTTCCTCTATATCTCCATATCCTCCTTATTTTCCTCTTTAATAATCACTTGAATGGATAGTTTACGGTTCAATTGGGAATGATATAATGTATCTTATTCACCTACGATTTCAAGGTCTATCCTTTTAAAATCACTGAGTATTTGGAATTTTTTAATCCTAATCATAGATAAATTAACATGATCCTTCCTTATCAGTGCATCAACCACCATGTTTTCATTCTCAATGTGGTAATATATTGAGAAATATTAGTCTTTTTCCATTTCCAACAAGATTTCCAGGATCATGTTAACCCCCTTTTTTGTGAATATATACTTTATGGTCTTGTGGTTAGTATAGATATTGTACCTTTAACCATAGATATAATTCCAAAATATTTTCAATGAAAAGTATAATACCACCAGTTCTAGATCATGTGTTCGATAATTTTTCATGTGAGCCTTTAATTGACAAGAATCAAAGGTTATTACCTTACAATAAGGATTCATCCTAATCCCTTTAATTAAGTATCGTTGTATATTACAAAACCTTATCTATTTTAAGGTAATATAAGCACAAGAATGGTGACAAATCACTTCCTTATCATCTTAAATATTTTCTTAATTTATTATATCTGTAGTAATTTCACTCCCTTCTTTGTTAAATTGGTTAGAAGATTCAAAAATCATGGTAAATTTATCAAAAATCTTTAGTATTATCCCACTAATCCAATAATATATGTGAGTTTATCATATTGGTTGGTCCCTTATGTTACTCAATAACTTATTCCTTTTATAGATCCACAAATATACACTCACTTTTGAACACATTATCCAAGATGGAAACATATTGTATCCAAAATTCACACTTGTTGAAATTGACATAAAATTTATCCTTTAATATGGTTATAAGGAAAATCTTCAAATGATATTCATGTTCATCCTTTATCTTATAATACATGAGAATATCATTGATAAAGACTACAAAAATATTATCAATGTAATATATAAATATTATATTTATCAAATATATAAATAATATAAGTGAATTTATGTGTCCAAATGGAATTATTAGGAATTCAAGATTTTTATACATCGTGTAAAAAAAATTTGGGTATATATTCTCCCTTTTTCCTTAGTTGATGTTATAAAAATCAAAAATACACCTTTATAAAATACTTATCTTATCAAATTTGATCAAATAAATCATTAATATGGCATAGAGGATACATTTTCTTGAAAATTATCTTTTTTATCTCATGATAATCATTGCAAATATGCATTGATCCATCATTTCCTTTACAAAAATGACTAGTTCACCCCCACATTGATGCACTTGGGAATATATATAATTGTTTGTAAATTCACTTGAAGATAATTTTAAAATTGTTCCATCTAAATGAAGTTCATTTGGTAAGGACACGTCAATAAAGGTTCAGAATAAGGTATGAGTTCAATTGAAGATTCAACCACACATTTTAGGTGAAGGCCTGATAATTATTTATGAAAACATTAATATATTATTGTATAATAAATATGTATTTAAAATTACCTTCTCCCCAAAATATTTTATAAAAAATCATGTTATTATTGTGTATCAATGTCCATATTATAGAATTTTCTTCTAAATAGATATCATAATAATAGTTTCACTAATATTTGATAATGGGATGATTCTGGATAAGAAATGTAATATTCTTATCCCAAAAATTGATATGATATCTATATAGGGAGAGAAAATCGATACCCAAAATCACATCAAATTCTACCAAATTAAGAAGCAATAGATCGACATGAAGTATCTTCCCATATATTTTGATCATATAAGAATTCTATACTTTTAATTTAATCAACACACCACCAAGGGTTTTCACTGATAATTTTATATCCAATATTTGAGGTGATGAATCAAAATTACTTGAAAATATTTAATATATGAAAGAAGGTGAAGAACCATAATAAAATAAGAAACAAAAAATTATTGAGTGGATAAATAGCATTCATTTATCCACTCTATATAAGAGATTAATTTACCGGTATTGATTGCATTTTAATTCCTTATTCCCACATTCTATTAGGTTATTGAGCCCTATTTCCCTAATTGTCTCTTAGATTGGGGAATTGATTCGTATAATTACTAAAATCCATTAATCTAAATAATTAATGTGTGGGTGGTGTATTATTTTTCACCATGGTATCATTAGTCTTGTTGAATGGCCTCCTCATCCAGCTTTAATAATCAAGAGAAAGATTGTCTACCTTCCCACACATGAATCACTTTTTAGTCCTATTAATGAAATTTCAATGATTCTTCTTCCCACCTTTTTTATATATGGGTGATTTATTTTTTTCCCTCCATGTGATTTATCAATTTAGTTTCCATGAAACATGATTTTCATTTTCATATCTTCATATCCATAGTAATGAAGAAACCCTCTCATTTAAATTTTATACTTCATATCTCACTTCAAAATTTAATTATTTTCAATTAAGTTTATAATGGATAATTACCTTAAAATACTTGATTTTAAGCCACTATAAAATAAATGAATCCTCTATTAATTTTCAGTAATAATACTAGAGGCATATCTTTTTATTCTTGTGAATTTATCCTTATAAGTTCCAATAGATTCTTGTTTTTTATTTCATCTCTAGGAATTCTCTATCTATATTCATGCGAATAGTTTGGGGAAATTATTTGGTGAAGAAACTTTTCTTGAAATACGCTCATCACGTAAATTAAACTATATATTTCTTCATCATATTCTTAATGACGTCATACCATTGGTTTTCCCCACCCACAAAATGATTCATAATTAAGACACCCTTCTCATGGTATGAGTATAGGGGAACCATAAATATATTATCTATAGCATTGATCCATATCTTTGAAACTAGTGGGTTTAAAGACCCACTATAGAAGGGAAGACCTTGTTTCATAAATGACTCTATAATAAGTATCTCTATTATTGGTTCATTTTGAAGCTCAATATGGTTTTCTTATACATATCATAGGATAGTTGAGTGATAATTTTAATGATATTTTTCATTCCAAACCCTATCTTGTTATGTTTTGGATTGGGAGAATCACCAACTTATCAATAAAAATATTATTAACCAATTTCCTATTTTATCCATCCACTACATTAATATGGAAAAGTTGATGAGAATCATTAAACTAATATACTTAAAAATGGAAAACATATGAAAATAAAATAAATAATTCATAAACGACATATATAACCTAACATATGAACATATTGTCATAAATATATGTAATCCTTGTTTTTACCTCCTATGGTTCTCTATCCTATATATAAATTAATCCCTTAGATTTTTATTTGAAGAGAATATGAATCACCAAATTATATATCCAATGTGTGTAAAACCAGGTGTACATTTAGGCCTTCTCTCCATGAACCGAGTAAAGATTGTGTTAACACACCACCAGTCTTTTTCATGATTATTACCTAGAGTCACATCTTTGTTAAACTCTCCATTGGCTTTATTATATCCATATAGGTATTACATTACTCAGAAACCACACATTCTACACTTTAGGAATATTTAAGAATGTTTTCCTACATTTAGGATCATATATAATGTTTTAGCTAATATTTTCTAGTCCTAATCCCCATAAACAATTAAAATGGTCCACTTAAATATATAATCCCCACTCTAAAACCATCTAAAGAGTCCCAAATATTTCATCCATAGATATGATAACATTTTTTGAGATTATTAATTTCATATAACAATAACTCACACACTAGAACATAAAGGATTAACAAATCTTGTGACTAGATATATAAAAACTTATTATACTTAAATTTTAACATCACTAATAGGTCTCCCCAGAGGTCTTATAACTGTATACCTTATTTGAAACATCAAAAATAATTATATCCTTCATAATCATGTGAATGGAAACATAAGAAAGGGTGTAGTCAAATTCATAATAAGTGTAAACATAAGAGTCATCAATCAAAAATCATACATGGGAATAATATTATCATAAGGGTACATGAACATAATCAATGTGAAAATAATTACATGATAAAACCATACCCAATAAAGAATATATCATAAAAGATGAATCCAGGGAATAATTTATTGGGAATTTTATAAAACATGATTAAAAAAAATGTGACAGCATGATTTGGTAGCCGTGAACTATAAAAACATAACATGACATAAAAAATATGCATAAAAGATTGGCAGATAAATATGAAAATAAAATTTCCAATTTCAAGCTTCACTTCCATAAAATTCATTTCATAGTGTATAGATTTCGATAGGGGATTGGGTACACTCTAATTCCCCTAAACATAGTGGAAAGTATCCCAAAGTGGATTGGGTTCTCTCTGATTCCCAAAAGTGTAATATCATGATATAAAAATATTTAAGCTATATATTGTAGGTTTTTATTAGTCCCACCCATCACATTATGACATACCATGCATATGTGTTCCACAAGAACATGGAAACATTCATTATTCATCATATCTTAATTAAATTGTGAAAAGAAATGGGTTTAATAAAAATCCTACATAAGACTTAATCTATATCTATCTAGATAAATAAAGTGGATGGTACTATTAGATCATATTTTATATTGAAACAAAATTAACATTAATGGAATTTGAAATAGATGAAAAATATGTTTATAAGAGAATTAAATTTTACTTGGTTAAGGTAAAATAAATACTCTATATTTATGGATATATTTTGTGAAAATGTTTTATTAAAAAAAGTTATATTAATTTCTTTTGAAAAAAATGGAAACATGGAGGTTAGTTTTTTAAAATAAAACTGATGGATGTGAAAAAAACATTAATTAGTACATAAAGAATTTAAAAATAATATTCCTTTCACATTTGTAATAAGTAAAATTTTATAAAAAACAACTGTACAGAAAATATTAAAATAACATTCCATTTAAAAACAAATAAACATATTGAAAAATACATAAATAAAATACAGATTTATAAATAATAAACTTCATAAAAAATAAAAAATATAGATATATTCCAAATAATATCTCAACTGAGAATGAAGATGTATGGTCATTTTTATTTAAAGCATCACTTTGAGTGAATGAGGTACCAAATGGGAAGTTAAATGGTAGGATATAAAGTAAACATTATTGAAAAAGTTTATCAATTAGTTATGTTTTTAGAGATAAATATCACAAAACTTCCACCAATTTTATTTTTTTCGTATAAATCCCTAATTTAAAATGAGGTTTAATAGAAAAGTGATTACATTTTTAGTCCTGGCTTCAAAAAACTATTTAGAATCATTTATAATAAACTTATCCATATAAATAAACTATTTTATAATCTTATTAATATCTATAAAATTTTTTACATTTTAATTATAATTATTCAATATACATTCATTAGTTATTTATTGTTTATTTGGGTCATCAAATGTTACTGATTTCAATAATTTCTCATGTGTTTCATAACTGTGATGAAGAACCACATTATTTGATTCAAATTTAATCATTACATGATTTAAAATTATATTCAAATCATATTTTTCATCCTCGTGTTCATATTATGGAAACTCTAGGCACAATTTGTTATAACATGATCCCTGATGAACTTGTTTTGGGTAATTTTCCGATATCAATGAATTAATTTATAATGATCCATGAATTGTTTGTCATACTTTATGAACCATATTATTGAAACATACTAATAATAACTATAATATATGTTCATCCAATATATTTTAGATCTATCCATGTAAGGTAGTGAAGTAAAATCAGATACATCTTTTGCAAATGTGGTGCTCCGCACTAACACATGGACAACGTTTTCATTTTCTAACGAATGGGGTTATTAAATTAATTTTTAATTTTTATTTAAATAATATTAATTATATCATAAATATAATATTTATTCTTTAAATATATTCTTATACCCATGCATACAAGGAAGTGACGAAAACAAAATATGCCATTCATTGAGGTGGTAGTCTGCATGTACACACAAATGACATTTTAATTTTTCTAAGGAAGGGGGGAAAGGTAGGTAATGGTTGTAACATAAAAAAAATATTATAATAATAATATTTATTTCATTACATTTTAATGGGTAAAATATATTTTTAATGGAAATATAGATAATGAATAATATTAGGAGTGGATATAACTCATGTTGAGAACTTTAACATTCCCTTGGATGACCTATTAGAAATATAGGATTTGGGGGATTCTCCTTTGAAAATGTGGATGAAAAACATGGAATAGGACTCAAGTATAAGTAAATTTGGAATTTATTTAAGTCAAAATTAATGAGATCTTTGGCTTGGAGTGTGTGGAAGTGTTCTCCTTTTTTATGTAAAAAAGAGAGAATTTTCCTTGGAAATGAATGTAAGGTAAGAGATAGGAATGGAATTATATGATAGTTAGGTGAGTTATGTGTGTAAATTTTAGTGATACATGTAGTAATTAATTTCCAACCTAAAAAAGGACTTATAGACGGTTTTTCATTCAATTTAATTTAGTGAAATTTGATCACCTTTATGTTACATATTTTTACCATTATTAACATTGATTAATAAACAACCATAGTAAATTTTTAAATAAAAATATAAGATAAATCCTTTTAAAAAATTACATTATGATTATGAATTTAAAATTCATTTAATATGATAAAATTTTTAAATATGAGAAAAGTAACTTCTGTATTAAAACATATAATCCATAGAGAAAAGAGTTTTTGTAGAAAAATGACATTTTAAATGTTAATTGTTCTTATTGTTTTTTAATATAAATTAATAATAAAATTATTTTTAATCTTTTTCTTAGATTAATAATATATTTATCATCATACTATATTTATTTTATTTTAATAAAATGAATTGAACATGAAATTACAATTTCATAAAATTAAACATTTTTAAGCATAAATTGATCTTATTATTTATTTAGATACAGTAATTGAATTTTATCATTTGTATTTAAAATGAACATTATTTTTATTTCTATATATATTTAATAATTTCATTACCACTATTTATTCTATCCAATGTAATGGCTATAATATAATGTTTATATTTAGTATTTATAATTCTATATTGATAAAATCGATCATGGTTTTTTTTGGTTCGGTGTTTCATAATAAAAAGTTGTGAAATAGAATATTTTAAGGGGAAATACATAGTCAAATAATGCTATTTTATTTAAAATAGGTGATGTCTTATAATTAATATCTTTTTCCTTATATCGATGACCTATACGATCATCAGAGAGGATCTATGTGGTTATCTAAGATTGAACTATGGTCAAGATATCGCTAAGTATTGGTGAGGCCTTATGAAATTCTTTATACTAATTTCAAGAGTAGAGATTGATTATGTTAGTATCTTTTCATGTATTTTAGTAAGGAAAATACACTAAAAATATTTTTGGCCCTAATGAATTGAATTCTTTATCCTTATATTTATTAATTTATGGTCATATTCATCAATGAAATTTTGATGTACTCCAAGTCAAGGTAAGAGAATTGTCGTTATTTAGTGATTGCTCTAATTTCATTGAGTGAGCATTAACTATATACTATTCTCCTAAATTTTCAACTATGAAACACTCTGTTGAAAATTTTAGAGAGCATGATATCTGAGGAAGGAATATCAGTGGACCCAAAGATTGTTGAGACTATAGTTTCTTGGGAGTATCCCAAGAATGTCATTGAGGTTAAAAGTTTCCTGAGATTGAAATGTTGTTAATTATGGATTATATAGTATTTCTTATATTTAGTAGTTTTGGTGATGAACTTCGAAAATAAGGGGTGAAGTTATTCTATTTAGATTCTTGTGAGAGAGCCTTTTATTATATGAAAAGTAGGTTTACATTTCTGTCGATATTTGAAATAACTGAGATGGGTAAAAATTATATTTTATATTATCACATATCATGATTCAGGATTCGGGTAGTTTGGATGAAAGGTGAGATAGTTGTTGCTTATAGATATAGGTAGCTGATGGATTATGACTGAACCTACTCAGCACAAGATTTAGAGTTGGTTGTGATGGTGGGAGTCATAAGATGTTTGTTTCATTATCTTATGGGTGAGAGGTTTTTGGGGTATACCAGACATAGGAGGCATATGAATATCTTTTATGAGGAATACCAGAATATTCAGTAGAGTATATGGGTTAAGTTCCAATAATCATTTTTTGAGATTGTGTATACCCATAGGATGGGGAACATTAATATTGATGCACTAAGTATGAAGACTCGGATATAGGTGATGTAGATGGAGTGTAGAGAGTGGTAGGTGATGAGCCTCTTCACTAAGGTGTATGTTGGAGTTTAAGAGTATCAGTGTAGACTAACCATAACATCTCTAGGTATGAAATCCTAACACCCGAAGAGAGTGAAAGAGATTCAGTTATTTTACATTGAACTCTTATTGATATGGGATTGTATATAGGGTGGGGTTTTACCACCAAATTACTCCTCTAATACTGATGTGGTTCACTTTGTATGGGGTCATGTGATAGTCCATATAATCATGAAAAACGATTCGACATGGGATTAAAATTCCTCAATATGGGATGTTAAACGAGGGATTACCATGAGGTATTATGGTATTTATAGGTCTTACTTTTACCTTTGGATAAAGAAGGTTATGGAGGGATTTATTTCGTTATTATTTTTCTACCATAGGGTAAATATTGATCATCAATGACCCACTAGTATTCTTAATTAGTTTCTAATTTCTTAATGTAATTTTAATAATGTGACCATGTATTTTTTTATTTGTTTACCATGGTAATATTGGCATATTGATGTAGTGTGGGTTATTGTAGATCGATTTATTTTAGGCATTTTGTGTAGATTTGGGAGGATTATTATATCTATGATCTGGGAAAGATATATGTCTAGGATATTTTCCATCTTTGTGGAGTTCATAATATCATTGTATATGATCAGGATACCTTATTTAAATGGAACTTCTATTAGGGGTTACAGATGTATCTTAATACATAGGTGCATTTGAGAACTTCTAATATCCTCGTATCGATGGGTGGTATGATCTCACTATATGGGATTTTAAGGATATGTTGCATTAATTTTATGGGATTTTAGTGGTTTTTAATATAACCTTCTCACCATTATAGAGTTCTACAAAAATAATAGTAATCAGGAATCAATTGATATTTAACCTTTTGATGCATAATATGGAATTTTAACACCATCTATTTTGTGTTGGATATAGTCTTAAGAGTCAATGGTTTTTGGGAAGATTGTCATGTAGGAGATTTCAGATAATATCAAACTAATCCAAAATTTATTAGAAATCACTTAAGGTAGGTAATGATATTATGTTTCCTAGTGACATTTTCCTCTTGTGTTTCAGTTCAGGGATCTGGTGTCTCTACAAGTTTCACCTTGTTTGGGGAAAATGCATATTCATAGGTAGGGGAAGTTGGCACCCAAGATCGTGGGGCCTTTTGAGTTTGTTAAGAGGATCAATATTATAGAGTATCAGTATGTGTGTCCTCAATGATACGGTTTTATAAATGACATATTCCATGTATATAATCTTAGGATATTCCATGTAATCCATCTCACATGGTGGAGATGGGGCCATATTATTACACTGCAAGATTAAATATTTTTTATATTATTTCTATTAGAAAATAATGTTATTGATATCTTTTGATGCATAAAACACCAAAACAAAATGAACCATGGAAAAATATATAATTGTTAAAATGTATCCATACAATTTGAATGTAAAAATATATATAACTTAAGTATGATTTATAAATATATAAATAAAAATATACTGCATTATCAATTCTAAGGAATTAATAAATTAAATTTGTGTAACTAAATAATTAGAAGGACGAATTTATGATTAAAAATGTAACCTTTCTAAAAATTGAATTTTAATGTGATTTTAAGAAAATAAATACTTAATGGATAAAATATACTATTTATATAAATAATATATTAACACAAATTTGATTAGTATTTTATAGGTAATAATAATAACAAATTCATATTTTTTTAAAAATTACATTTTCTTATGAAAGATATTTTCATTATGTTTTTATGTTTTTATTTAAAATATAAATTCAAAAGTTTAAGACTTTTCATTTGATAAAATAAAAAACATTTATTTAATATTCATGAAATTATTCTCTTAATATGAAATTTTGAGATTTTTTTGAAATAGTTGATTTTTATATGAATAGTGAAAATGTTATTTTTATCAAAATTGTACATTTTATGACTTTAACATTTTATAAGTAAGTCCTATAAGTTTCTAAAACATTTTAATTGATTATATATGTATTTAACTATAAATAATAAACATTTTTATATACCATTATAAATTTTTAAAACCAATGTTTGAAATTTTATGAGTTCAAGTAATATTTTCCAATAACGGAAATTATTTTTGATATTTTTTAACTAAATATTATTTTGGTAAAATTAGGTTTTATATTGATATTAAATCCACATAATTTTTATTTTTTATATAATAAATCAATTTTTATCATGGAAACCAAATAAATTGATAGTTTTATCCTATACATAAATTGTATGCTTAAAGATACACTTTTTCTAAAAATTGTTTTTATACACTACATACTCTAATATAGAAATTGATATCTCATACATTGGAATTTTTTTTCATAAAATTAATTTTATATTATTAATTATTAGTTATAAATTATGAAATAAGGACAATTTTATTATTTTTATTAAAAGTAAATTACCAAGGTAAAAATATGTTACTGTGGTACCAATGATGTTAAAAGAAAAAAATATACGAGTAAAGGACTTCAAAAAATTTAAATCATGGGTGAAAAATAATGGTTAAGGGATATTCAAATTTATATGATCCCCAAATTAAATTATTTTCTATTGTTTTATAAAATTTTGTGTAAAATATTTTCTCTCCTTATATTATGTTGATATTTTTTTAAATTTCATTCAGACCACTTATAAAAGGGGACTATCACCACCCCTTTAATAACTCTAGAAAATTAGGTTTAATTCTAAAAAAATAAATTATTACTTCACCTAAAATTATATTTCAACCTATTTATCTTGTCTTCACAATATATTATCCTATTCTCTCCCTTTCCAATGAGTCCTCCAAGTGATTGACCAAGTCATCATCATGAGTTTTAATTTTCCATAAATTCTTTTATTTTATGTATTACTTTTCCAAATAATTTTTTATCATTAATATATAATTACATAAGTATTTTTTATAATGAATTTTATCATTGTATAGAAATTACTATTATCCACTTTAACACTTTTCCTTCAAGGAAAACAAAAATAGCATTCGTACATGTGTGTAAACTACTACTCAATGAAGCAACATTTTTTTTATTACCACCTTACATGGATGGTATTAATGTTAAATTTAATAACTAAGTATGATATTTATAACATATTTTATATTATTAAATTTTAAAAAACTTGTTATAAATTTATCATTTTTATGGAAAATTAAATCATAAACCATGTGTAGGTGCAGACAACCACGTCCCTAGAATGATTTATTTACATTTTTTTCTTTTTACAGCCAAATTTCCTGGATGGTAATGAGGATTTTTTTTATATAAATATGATCTTTATGAAATCATTAAACATATTTTAAGGAAAATTATACAGCCTATTAAAAAGAAGATAAATAAATAACCATGGTAAATTCAACCATCCAAATGATTGTTTAAGATGAAAATGATTTATTAATACTATGTTATAACATCATATCACTTATAATATTCTTATAGTTATTTTAAATTATGATTTATCACACTAATTAACATTAAATAAGTTAATTATTCTTCTGGAATAATTATATGGAATCTAAATTACTTCATAATCATATATTAATTATGGTCTGTTCTTGTTTTTATCGGTTTAACCACCTAATTGAACAATTTTGTACACTTATTTCATGTATTACTACAGTGAATTAATTTATTGTAATATAAAATATAAATTATTATTTTATTATTTTATTTTATTTTTTAATGGTAACATTAATATTAAACTCATTAGTTAATATACCAACTTTCCTTCAGGTAAAATCATTTACACATGTTCACCATTTGTTACATCATTAAGGTTAATAACTAAAACACCCATAGAATGAAATTTTAAAATTATAAATAATTATAAAAAATAAGTTCTAGTACCTTTTATGTTCTAGTAATGTTGAAATTTTGGAGATCAATATAGAACAACATCGATATTTTGACTCCTGTTCTAAATGATCAAATATTACACACATGAAATATCAAAAAAAGATAATAAATAATTCATATAAATATTGGTAATTGTTATAAATAAATTTTATAAGTGGCTTAAAATATAAAACATTTCCTAAATGGGTGATTAAAATAGTTATTTTGGTTATATCGATGTTTATAATGCATTTTGACTATGATGGAATTAAGGTATGGGGGTTATTTGTCTAAAATTTAAATTCATGTGACATGCTTATTATTATAAATCATGAAATATTTGATATTTTTTAATTACTAAATAATGATTTTATTTTACTATATTCAGTTAATTTATTTTGTTTTGTGATCTATATCTTGTTATTTCTGTAAATTTGATTTGAATCAACTGATTTTCAAACATTAATATTAAAACTTTATTGTTAGAAACATCATTTGTTCTACATAATGAATAATTGGTATTGTATTTTCTACTTTTTTGGGATTCTACAAATTTTCCTTTTAACCTCATTATAAAATGATTCTTATCTCAATTATTATGTTACTTATAAGATTTCTTTTCATTAGATTTCAATTCCTTGAAACATGATTATATTATACACTATGTTTTATATTGTAAGATGTTTTTACTACACAATTTATATTTAATATAATTATTCTCTCATTATTCATGGTATTTATTGTTCACTTTTAAATTATATCCTTCTAAGGGTTTCAATTTGAATGTTTCTAAAGTTGTAAGTGTTATTTGTCTTTATTTTCAATTCCTTAAGACATGTTTGAAATTTCACACCATATTTTATTTTTTACGGTGTATTAAATTCCCTATTGACTTAAAGTAATATAAATATCATTCTTTTTATCATATCTTAATTTCATTGTATTCATATCAAGATCTTCTTATTCTTATGTTACCATTACCATAAGGGTTTTGGTATCACAATTTTTATTTATTGAGACATTAATTTTATTCACCCCTCATTTTATTTTTGTTGGATATATATTGGTTATAAATTACCTTATAAATCTAATCAAATTATTTTCGATTGGGATATTGGACTCATGGAAGTAAATATTGTATTTTTATTTCCAAAACATCCTTCATTATAGGCATGATTTTTCTTCTAATGACTTTACTTTATGAACACTCTATATTAACTTTGATTAAAGGTTGTTCGCCTAGATTTCATATATAGATTTATTAGGTAAATTATTTATTTAACTATATACCCATTAGTCAATATGGGGTAGTTTGAGGGATTATTTCATAAAAATATGTTCTATATATTTATTAAAGAAATATTGAAAATAGGTATACTAGTTATTCCAATATATATATTTATTTCTTAATATAGAATATTGGATATGTATTTTATATATTATTCATTCCTTCATAAGATTAATTCATTGGACTAAATTAGAAACTTGTGGGACCAGATATAGGTAGCCCCTCAATTAATCAGTAAGACTCATGAGACAACCCAACATGGTTCTTTTGGTTTATTCTTACCCAGAAAAATATATTTCATATACACGGTGTTGTGATTGTAAGATCATGATTTCTAATATCATGAAATAATAGATTAAATCTTGGAATTAGATTTCTAAACTAATTAACTTTATTTCTAAGGAACTATTTGTTATTATCCATTGTTTTATTTATTGATATGTAAATCATATATATTTTTTCTCAAAGTTTCTTCTGATTATAAAATTATTTTGATTATCAATTCATGATATATTATTTGTTCTTATCTTATGCACACTTATGATATTTTATTAATATGGATTATTTTAACCCATATTGAGTGTCTGATCTCACCACTTTATTATCTTCCCATTTCCCCATGTTATGATGAAAATTATTACACATGATATGTCTAAAAGAGTAGCATGTCTGGATAATTTTGTGCTAGATATTATAGACTTATCATGAATTATGTAGTTTCTTATATAGTGAAAAATTTCTATTTTATTATAAACCCTTGGGATTTGTTTGTTAAATTTTTTTCCTAGATATCTAAACTGATAAACCTAAATTTTCTCTTAGATGTATGTGACTCAGTTTTTCTTAGTGATATTATATTTATTTATGGTTAAAACAAGGCCACTTCAGTTCATTTCAAAGACAGTATGTAAAAAGGTGATACTTCACAATGTATTCTAGGAGTGTGTGCCTGGGGTATCATATAAATTCATTATTCAATGAATGATTAGTTTATATTGGTTTTTAGAGTGATAAGACCCTATATCAGAACTATATTCCTCTATTATGGGTGAAATTGTGGTATTGGCATATCTTGGAGGAGGTGTTGGAGTGGGAGTCTGATAAGTGGGTGAAGTAAGTTTGGTTTTTCATTGAAGATTCATGGTGATTCTCAAAGATGAAAATATTTCCATAATTAGTATATAATGGAGATGTTGTAACATCCCAACCATATTTTAGGTGTGATTTCGATCTATTTTATGATGAAATTGTATATTTTAGTACTTTTTGGGTGTTTTATGGGTTATAGGGGTTTTGATCTCATGTTTTAAGGAAATGAGAATGAGGTTTAATAACCTTATCATGAGAAGATTACCCATAGGAACTCTAGTGGAATGCCATTAGAGTTATGGTGGAACATCTAGTGGATTCATGTAACCAGATAACCAATCAGGATTCTGTTGGGTGTCCATTGGGGTTCTAGTGAGTGTCTTGGAGTATATTAATTTGAAATTAACTAATAAAAATAAAATGGGTTTCCTTCTCCCATTAGAGACATGTATAAAGTTTTTATACTTTCCTCTTATCATCTCTTGGCTCTCACACTTCTACATTCAATCATATCCATTTGAGTTTTCTTCTTCATTTCATCTATAGTGGGAGTTCTATAGGGGTAAGGATAAATATACTCTCCCTATATTTCTACTTTATCATCATTTTTTTATTATACATCATCATTTTTCCAAAATTTGAGGGTTTTTATAGGTTTTATGATTTTTTCCATTTAAGGATAACTCAACCAAGGTTTTTTACTAGTGGGACACTATTAGTTCATGAAATATTTTCCATTATATAACTGATGGAATTTTCTTATCATGAAAGTGTCTTATGAATTAAATGAAACATGTATTGGTTGTGTATGATTTAAAACTAAATGAAAACACATTTTTTAATTTCCAATTGGGTTATTAGACCCTAATAGTTTATGGGTGGTTCATGTGTGGTGTGCATTGACCCAAATGGTCACCAATGAATATTAATTATTTTAATTGAACATGAAAACATGGATTTGGACCTCTTGAAACTACCTATGATTGAGGAATTACTCTAGTAACATAGTGTAGTGCCTAAGTGTGATAACTAATAAATTATATCTTGTTGGTAAAATGGGATAGAGTTGAATTCGTCTAGGAATAAATCATTGAATGGTTTATATAATTTAGGGAATAAACCCTTTGGTTGAGTTTAGTGATATATTATTCACATATATTATTTAAAAGTATGATATAACATTCACTTATAATAATTGATTAAGATTTTTATTTAATTCTCACTTCTGATATTTCATTTAGGATATATTGATCACTGAAACATTTTAAAGTGTGATATTGCATTCACAAAAATGATATTACTAGTGAAACATCATTCACTAGAGTTAAAAATTGGTAGTATATTGATCATAGTCATATTGGAATTATATAATACATATTCTACCCATCATAGGTTGTTCGTATATCATCCACTTGAAAAACATGAGGAGGTGATTCATTATTTAGTATGTGATATTGGAATTGGTGGTATATTATCTATCTAGTGGGTGTGTGTGTCATACCAATACATAATTCACTATGAATATCTATTCTGATGGTTGACTATCCACCATAGATTTGAAAGAAATGGTTTATCAGCTATTGGGGATGTGAGACTAGTGGTACTTCATCTCCATAGTGGATGGTATTGGTTTTGCATCATCCAACCATGTATGAGATATCAGTGGTGAATTGCCTATATATTTATATCATCTTTATGGTGCATCTCCCATTGGGATACTTGATATGTTGGTGTGTTTTCCACCCCAATAGTGATATTGGTGGTATATAATCAACCTAATTTAGATATATTAGTGGTTTTTCTTCCTCCAAAACTATGAGATAGTGTTTTATCTTCCACCAAATCATGTAAATGGTAGTGTATTGATTACATGATATTAGTGAGATCAAATTTACTATGTGATGGATCATTCCCCAATAATGATATTTGGGTGATGGGTTATTCACCTGGTTGGACTATGTTGATGATCAATCATTCAAATAGCTTAATTGATGTAAATATCTCCCTCACATAGTGATGTTTGATGGTGATAACTCATTCACCATAACTATTATATTATAAGTGATATATTATAAATCCTTGATGGGTGTTCTCATAACATGGGTATATCATACCATTTTTTCACTCACCAAAGAAAGTATGGTCACTCGTGTCTTGGTGTGATCACTCTATTGGGTGATAGGTTATGAATTTATTGTTTTTTAGTTATCTATACATTATATCAAGCATGAACCTGTATTTAATTGATACATTAGGGATACTATTAGTGGTTTCCTACTAATTTGTACTCACACACAACTGGGACTTTTTGGTACCTAAGAATATTTCATATTTCAGGACTTAGGTAAAGGAAATGTTCTTGTAGCTTTGGAAAGTTATGTTGGTAGAACTTAATGAGTGTCGGTACATAGGTTCAGGTTGAGATTCAAGGATAGTTTTCAATGTCTCCTCTATATTTGTTTATTTTGGATTGATTTCTATATGATCTTCCCATGGGTGATCTTGTTATGACTCAAGTTACTTGTATAATTTTTATAGTAGTTAATTTTGAAATTGCATGTGTTGATATTTATTATTTCCAAGAATTTAGCTATAATATTGGTTTATTACTGCCTTTATTTTTTACTTTTTGGTTTATGTTATTTCTTTTTTGTGTTTATTATTATCTTTACCTGATTTTATAGTCCCCCATTGGTTATATGTTGAACTTCATTATTTTTTAGTAGCCTCAAGCATATGGGGAGGCATTCTTAAAGTTGGTGGCACTTGGTGTGTGCATGATAGAGGTGAACTAGATCAGGTATTCTACAAAGTGGTATCATAACCTTATTTTTATTTTTTATTAGTATTTTTGATGTGGTAAATAGGGGATATGATGTTGTCAAGTCTTGTTATGGACATCGTACATAGGAATATCTATCTTACATATGAGACAATTCCTTATTATCAGGAATGGGACTATTATTCTTTAATTTCACTTTTATGGTTGTGATATTATTATAAATATAGTTTATTTTGTTATTAATTTAAGGTCTATATTACTTAGTCCTTGATCGAGGTGATAATTTTCATGTGTTTATGCACCATTATAGGCATGCTGAGCTCACATGAAATTCATATTGTTTCCCATGATTGATATTATGGTTACGATACATAGTTGGGTGACTTATAGTGTTAACAAAACCCTATAAAGATTTTTCTAATATAAAAAATTATTGTAACTCTACTAGAATGAATCATGTATTTTAAATTTTACTAGGATATCTTATGATTTTTTATAACCCCTCTAAGTGACTATACGAAACCTAGGAGTGGGTGTTTTAGGATAGACTTGAACATAGCTCTATGGAACCCTTGACTCATAGAGTATGTGAATAGGTTAAATTGGTGTATTCATTTTATTTTTTTCATTAAACTATGATATTTCACCCATGATATTAATACATTCGGATTCATTCACTTATAATTATAGAGATATTCCACAATAGTGACCTCTGGTAAAGTAGTGGAAGGTTGAGGATGATAATTTCCTAATGTCATTAGATTTGGTGTCACCTATTGTGAATGTTACTTCTATTAATTAGTAATTGAAAAACAATTTGAATCTAGTCTTGTGGTATATGGGGAATATGTCACTAAGGACCAAATCAACTATGTATGACCTGATTTTCATGTTTTGATTACATTACCCACTGACCATCTTTGTGAGGGTGGGTCGTAGGCTGTTGATTTATAGATAGAATCTATTGAATATATATGTGATCATCTTGAGACACCTTTGGAGATATGATTAAATATAGTATAATATATTCTTTAAGGACCAGGGAAGTGCTGGTGGGATATTTTGGTCTAAGCATACCTATATATGGGGATGACTAATAACTTTAAGTAACATTTCATTAATCATCTCATACTAGATGTCATGAGGTAAAATTTAACCAATGAATTCATGCGTCTCTTATAAGGTAATTTTTGTGATTTTTTTTGCTATTGTCTTTAAAAACTAGCTTATTTTTTCACCAATACTAATGGGTGATAAGACTATAATATTTTAGAGTTTTAAAGAAAGCCTAAGGCATTCCATTCTTTAATAGATGAATATATTTTATATAAAATACATCTTATAGGTTTTTAATCTGGTCATGAATATGGAGCATAAAAAATAGAGAGTTTATCTTTTGGGCATCTAGATTCATCAATCGAGGTTGGGAGTGGGTCTTCAAGTAGTGGGAAGTTGAGGTTTGATTAGTCTCACTGGGGTAGGGATAGATAGAGTATCCATGTCAAGGGATCATCACTTCCTCAAAGAGGGAGATCTTATATTAAGAGTTATGAATGTTTCTATCAAGGAAAAATCCATATATATTGTGAAAGATCATCGATGGAGTGTTTCTACTATAGGGAGTTAGTGCATCTAAACTGGTATTATGGCATAACACTATGGATAGAGAGTGGGAATAGTTTTATTTTGAGATGAGTTTCATGTGTATATCTAGGAGGGTAGTTTTAGTAAAATTGTTGGGGGTCCTCATGTTATTCAATCTATGGATAAGTTCATTATTCCTAGAGTTTGGGGTAGTAATTTAAATAAGGTGATGTCACTCATGGGAGTCAGGTAACAAGTGCTCAATGTTGGGGTTCAAGAAATCTTCATGCCATGGATAATACTCCGTCTATGTTATGATAACCCGATATAAACATAACATTATTCTATATCATTACACTACTGGAAAAATACCCTATACCAACTGTTTTGAACTGTTGGTATAGGCCTCCAAACCGTTGGTATAGCCTATATCAATGGTTTAGAGAACCGTTGCCAAGTAAGTTGTGGGGATAGGTCTATACCAACGGTTCTCAAAACTATAGGTATAAGTAATATGAAAATCTATACCAACAGTTCCATAAATCCGTTGGTATATGTAATTCAAAAAAATCAACTGGTTGGTTTTGATCCCAGCACCTCCTATTTGTGATTGAACGACCTAACCACTAACCTAACTCACTTTTGTGAACATAATTTCATAAATAAATAGATATATATATATATATTATCATAAGTATTTTAAAGTTTGATTTATTTAATGTCCTCTGTAAGAAGATTACATTAAAAATACATGTACCTATACCAACGGTTCTAAAAAACGTTGGTATTGAACTATACCAATGGTTTTGAGAACCGTTGGTATAGGTTTGGGGACCTATACCAATAGTTTGGACAAAACCGTTGGTATAGGGTGTCTATAATAGACCTATACCAATAGTTTTCCCAAAACCATTGCTATAGGTCCAAATTAGTGACCTATAGCAACGGTTTGCCCAAAACCGTTGGTATAGCTCCAAATTAGTGACCTATACCAACGGTTTTTGGAAAACCATCGGTATAGGTCCATATAAGTGACCTATACCAATGGTTTTGGCCAAAACGTTGGTATAGGTCCAAATTAGTGAACTATACCAATGGTTTGTCCAAAACCGTTGGTATAGATCATATTTCTAGAAGTGTTACCCAAATTTAAACATTATATCATTCAACAATCTAACATAGCTTAGATAATATTTTGGTTTTTCATCTTTGTGGACTAATAACATAAGAAACTAATTTTATAAATCTATGAAACTTTTATTGTAATCAAACTCTTCTATACCCCATTCTAGAACATTCTCATTATTTACACTTATCTTCATAACCTAGGGATGGGTAACATAAGAATGGGGTGATCATAAACACTCAGTAAGGGAAAACATATCAACATGACATGAAGGGTTAGATCATAAGAGTATCATAAATCATGATCATGGAAGAAATTTATTATTAAAAATTACATAGAGTACAAAGAGTTTTCAATAAATCATGAAGGGGAGACATGTAATCTTCGAAGAAAAAAATGTATCACGAAATAGGAGTGTTAGATAATCATGGAAACATATAATTGGGAAACAAAATCATATAATCATGGAATCAAAAATACATATAAATAACATAAAAGTATGAAATTATAAGCATAGGTCAAGGTTCACTCCCAATACCATCACTACATATTTGAAAAAGTCCAATTCTGGATTGATTTCACTCTCCAGTCACATAAATATTGTTGAAAACGTCCCAAGGTGGATTGCGTTCACTCTCCATTCCTATAAACATAGTGTAAAGAGTCCCATTATGGATTGGGTTCACTCCCCATTACTATAAACATAGTATTCCATTTCTCATAGTTGATTAGGTTTACTCCCAAATTCCATACATATTATCTCATGAGATATAAATCTTTATCCAATGCATTCAAGGACTATATAATTCTGATCCCACCCCTAAAATAACATAGTGTTCTTTTTCTAACCTCCTAGGTACCATACATGCTATCTTAAGAGACAAAAACTTTACCTAATGCATTTGAGGGCAATATAATTCCAAGACCACCTGTTACATAATATAGTGTTCTTAGGACGACCACCCATACACCATACATGGTGCCTCATGAGATGAAAACATTACCTAATTCATTGGAAGTATATATAATTCTATATCAACTAATAATATAATGAATATCATAATATGTACACATATAGATCTAACTCATAATAAAATAAAACCATTTACAAAGCATAAGCACAATAAACCCTGTGAGAAATAAGTGGATTTCATAATCATGTCTCAAAGAAAAATTGAAATATATATCATAATGAGTACCCAAATAAGAAGGAATTATATAATTTTCAATGATTATATTTTAATAATGAAATTTTTTTTGTGTAAATTGAGTTACAAAATTGGACAAAATAGTAAGAGGAACAATGATATGTTATAATAAAAATGAAATGCATAAGTGATGCCACTCGAAATGAGAATAGGATCTTTAAGTAATTAAATACCTAGTCATTTAACCTTATACCAGAATTGAAATAATATTTTTTAGCATAAAATAATGTGGGGTTTTGTAAATTTTTCTTGGTCACAAATATTTTATTTATTGGAAACTTTTCATGAAATAAGAAATCATAAAGTTCCCTTAAGTTGTCTTTATGTAAAAGAGTGAATTCCAGAGGGAGCATAAAATATATATTAACCCCAAAAAATATACATATAATAAACAAGGTATATATGTAAGGAACATAAATATATAATATTTAATAAATATATGATAATAAGATAGAAAAAATTGGAGTAATAGAAAGAAACTGTTTAACTAAGGTGTCGGTGGTGGTTTCAGAATATCCCTTTTTATGTTTTAAAGTACCTTTTAATGAAATCCCAAATCAGAAAATTAATAATAATATAATATTTTAAAAATTGTATAATGGAAAGATGAATTTAACATTATTTAACACATAATTATATTTCCCATTAAAAGGGATAAAATAGGGTGAATGGATACTATGGATGAGGGGAAGTCATTATTAAAAAGATAATAATTATTCTCAACAATAATATGTTTTTTTGAGAGATGAAATAATAAAGTAAAAATAACTATATTAAAAATCCAAACTCCCAATATAGAAATATATAGTAATATTAAATAAAATATTATGTTGGAAGGAAACCATGATTGAATGATATAAGTTTAAAAGGAATCATTTTAACTCATCATAGTGAGTACACATAAAAATGACCCTTACATAATCATTATCATTGGTTTTAAAATATGTAAATGAATAACATGATATTGATTTTTGATGAAAAAATATTTACTAAAATTTATTAAAAAAATAAATCCATTTCCAATTATAAAATCATGAATAAGAAAAATTACTGAATATGATTCATATTTTAATGAAAAACATTTTTCTATCCAAAAAAACCCTTACCTTTTATCTTGATTTCCTAGAAAGTTCTCTAACATAGTATATAAAAAATATAATAATTATTATAAATTATTTATGAACTTATTCATAAATATTACCTTTTATAATCATACTTTATAATAATTCTTCTTGTTATTATCTATTTTCAATATTAGGTGTGAGTAGTCTTGATCGTTTGAACTATTTTTGTGATAGCATTCTCAATATTTGTTACTATCCCAAAGATAATAATTATGATATTATTCAAGGTACTTTAATTGATTTTATATAATTATTTAAAAATATATATTTTCATTTTTATGGGAGTTTCGGTTACTATTCTTGGAGATAAACTCGATGAAGAGCATGTTTCAATGATTCTTAGAAAATGAGTGACGATATCTTAGTGAATGAGTTTAATTTTAGTATTTACATTATAGATCCAAAATATAAAAATTATTTCATTTTTGGTATCATATATTTTCAATATTAATTCATTTTATATTCATCCATTATATTATTGTATTTAATTGTAAAAGTGCATGGTCAAACTAGCCTAAATAAGAACATACCATAATTTAGTGGATGGTTATGAATTGAATTCGTTGTAATATCACTATACCATATAAAAAATATATCCATTTTTTATTATTGTGATATATCATAATTATAATTAATTATATGAATAATAAATTGTATATAAATCTATTACATAGGATAAAGTGATCTTCTTCTTCTAATATGCTTATTCTAGATGGTTAAAACTATAACAATTGATTATTGTTAATATTAGTATTAGTTTGTTAAATTTGTCTTAAAATAACATTAATAATTTCATAAATATGATATATTTTTATTGATCCCTTTCTTTTAACCATCCTTAAAATTTATTAATTAAAACAAAACATGTTTCTTGGTGGAGGTGGTAATCCGCATAGATGCACAATTGTTGTTTTCATTTTTCCCTAAGTGAAAGGAAGTAAAGTGTTTAACGATCATTCCCCTTGAAAAATAACATTATGTATACATAAAAGGTTCTTGTAAATATATATTAATTATAAAATTATAAGTTAAAATGTAATATTGAAAGGAATAATCTTTAAAAAATATGTGCAGTCACATTGTGAAACTAGAATTTTCCTTGGAGGATTCCACAAAAATTGACCGATGGGGATAATTCCAAATGACTATAAGCTTATGAAAGTGAATTATGATTCTAATAGAAGTTAAAATGGTATTTTTTGAATATAAAGACTAGATTTTGAATTTTCTTTAAGGGGAGGTAGAAGCCCCCTTTCATATGTCGTGAGAATGTAATTTTTTTAAATAACATTTACTTTAAAATAATTTCATTAAATTATTCAAGACTAAATTACACTAAATGAGAAATTATGGAATAAGGGAGATAATAACGTCTAGAAACCCACCACCACTCAATTATATACATGTTTATAAAAAAATAATCTATTTACTCATGGATTTATTACTTTTACAATTTTAGATTTCATCATGATAAAATAAAAATTATATAAGTAATTTATCATTTGTGACTAAATATAAAATGTCCCTTATTCATAATTTGGACCCGCTGATTAAAAATATTAAATAAATTTTAATAATTAAAATTTCTATGTTATAGAAAAATTAATTCTATTATTATCTTATGTAATGCATAAGAATTCATTTTAAAAAAAGTTTTTTTTATGCTTAAAACATTTATGTATAATAAAATTATAAATTCATTTGATTTTAATTATACAAATTGGTATACTATAAAATAAATAAATTTCATCTGGCTTTCAAAAAAAACAAGTAAAATAATAAAATAATATTTAATTAAAAGAAAAGACCAAAACATATTTTTATTCGAAAATAATACATAATTTGATAAACATATGTTTTCAAAAAGTCATAATTGTGTTTTGAAATATATTCATTGACTACTTTAATACATATTTGATCATTAAAAAAATTATAATTTTTTTCGATATATACACTTCTTGATACAATCATAAACGCTAGGATTTTAGTAAAAACTATATTTTTCACTATTCACCTAAAAATCATTTATTTTAGAAAAATATCAAAAATTCACCATATGGTAAAATGAATATTTAGAATTAAAAAAAATAAACTTTATAAAATTAAATTTTTATCATTCATAAATGTAGCTTTTAATTAAAATTTAGAAATATAATGAAAAGGTAATTTAATTTAAAAATAGCCTTCTTAAAAATTATGCATTCTCGATATTATTTCATACTAATTTATAATTTAAATAATGTTAATATTTAATGATTTTATATTATCATAATAATCAAATAAAATTACTAATTTTCTAATTTATTAATACTTTAAACCGTTATTTGAGAATGGAAAATGCTTTAATATATTAAAAGATATTAATTATATATCCTCTAAATGATAAAAAATTTATATTGGTTAATATCTTTTTATTTAATACAGGTTTTATATTTATAAGAATTTTCTTGATAATATCTTTCTAAAAGGTTGCATTACATTTCATTTTGGTGTTGTATGTGGAGAAAGCTATTGATCACAATATATTTATTTAAAAAAAATATGTATAGTAAAATCTTGGGGAATTAAATATGTAGAGAGATGATCTATTGATAGAATGAGGTATTATTCTAGTGGAATTTACATTATCTTATGTTCTATTTGATATGAGATCATCACACTCATTCATATCTACTTGATTGTTTGGTGATTTTTGGCTCCCTATTGAGTACCTTTATTGAGAATTGTCTATTGAGATACCCTTAATAGTGTGTTCAGAGGGTATTAAAATATATCAATAGTTCACAATAGTGATCATTGAATTTAGGCTTTTCTATTATTTATGTTTAATATTCCTAGTTTTAATGTGATATTTAATATATATTGGTTGAATCATTATCAAGTACACATCAACTATTATCACCAATGAGTATCATTCAAGTCTACGAAGGGTGAAAAATATACCTATGTTGATGGGTTGGATATTTAGGTAGGAAATTAAGAAACTAACCATCAATAGTTGGGGAGATCATGAACCAAATGGTTACTATTTTTTAAAGATGTGATGAAACTCATCAGGTGATCTTTTCTCTTATCATCAATCAGTTTCAAGATGTGTTTTATAAGGATTTTATAGTGTTTCCACCCTAGTTTGATATCATGTTTATAATCAAGCTTATATCATGTATGAAGACCATGTAAATTCTAACTTATAGAATAGATCTTGAAGTATTTCAATATTCAAAGGCTTATCTTGAGTATTTTGAGTATAAGGGGTTTATTCTCCCGAGTATTTCCACTTGGGTTGATCTTGTTTTATTTTTCAAGAATTCAGATAGATATCTGTGCTTATGTAATAATTTTACAATGAAAAACTAGTTAATAATTAAGAACTAGAATCCCCTTATATTGATAACTTAATTGATCAGCTGAGGGGAACCAAGTGGTTTTTTATGATTTATATGATGTCAAATTATAACTTGTTAATGGTGAGTCTATCTAATATTCCATGTACTTTTAGGAGAGAAAGTATCACTTATTTTAGTATTTTTTTATTCCATTCAATTTTAAAAATCTATTGGTAGTATTTATAACTCTCGTTAATAAGGTTCTCCGTTCTTATATAGATTCATTCAGGATTGTATTAATTGATGAAATTTTAGTGTACTCTTATTCAAGGGAATATCTTTCTCGCCTTTTGGATATTGTTCTATGTATATTATAGGATCATCAAATATATTCAAATCTTTGAAATTTTTAGTTATAGATCAGTAAAGTGTGCTTCTTGGGGTATGTCATATTAGATATATAAATATCACTTGAACCAGAGAAGGTTCAGGTTTTAGTTTTATGATAGTGGCTTAATAACATCATTTCTGTTCATAATTTTCTTGTTTTAATAGGTTAATGTTTAACATTTATAAATAAATTATCACATTTTTAATTTCTAATAATGGATCTAACCAAGATGGGGTTGAAATCCCGTTGGTCATACTCTTTTGAGATATCCTTTCAAGAGCTAAAAAAGAGGTTGATATCCATGTTGATCTCATTCTTACCAATGTTGAGTAAGTAATATACATGATATGTTAATACTTTTAGAGTCAAGCATGGGGAAGTTATGATATAGTGAGGGTGAGTGGTGACTTATTAGTCTAGAAAACTGAGATCATATGATAGAAATTAATCAATTCCTAAATCTGATCTTGTTGTGGTGGTTTATGCACTAAGAATTTGGTGTCATTGTCTTCTAGGTGAAAGGTTTTTGGTGTATACTAAACATAATTTCCTTGAGTACACTTTTTATTATAGGTAACAAAGTCTTCAAAAATGAGGGGGATTGAGTACTTTATGTTTTTTTAATGTTGAGAGAGTTTATTTTCCTATAAAAGGAAGTTTTTTTACAAATGAATCGAGTTGTAAGACTTTGGAATAGGAGATGTAGGGGAATGTAGTGAGTCACTAGTGATGAGACTCTTTAATGAGATGTACCTTAGTATTAAAAAGTATCATGGAAAATACACCCTGAAGTAGCTGATTATTTCACCCTCACTTCTTGATATAGTTAAAGAGATTCATTTATCAGATCTATACTTTTTGTTATGAGGAAAAATAAACATGGGGGGAATCCACCCCCTGATTAGTTATTTAATGTTAATGGGGTTCTCTCTGCAAGTGGTCATGCGGTAATCCAAATCATCACGTGTAAGTACCTAATATAGGATCCACACACCTCAATATGGGTTTCCCACCAATGATTTACCAAGATGTATCATGATATTTGGAGGCATTACTAGTGGACTAGGATAAAGAAGTTCGTAACAGGGTTTATTTCAAGATAATTTACTTATTATTATCTAAAAACTGGGCATTAGTGATTTGTTGCATTTCATCAATTTTTAACCATTCATGACTGAATTTGGGTTTCTATGACCATATATTTCATGAAATCTTTTTGATTTTTTCACATGGTAGTTATGTGTTATGGTTTATCATGGACTGGTCGAAAAAGTTCAAATGTTTCATATAGATTAGAGTAATCTATTCCCTCCACAAGCTAGGATGGATATTTACTTAGGATATTGTGTATATTCACATAGTTATTATGAGAATCATATATAATTATGATGAATGATTTACATCACTCTTATAGGGAGCTATATATAAGGTTTTTGATAAGTTGGTTCATTTAAGAACTACATACCATGCTTAAACTGATGAATGGTTTGAGCTTGATATCCAGGTATGGGGGATATATTGTAGGCATAAATCCTAAATTTCATGGGTTCCTAGTATAAATATCAATTTATTATATATTTATACAACAATGACAGTTATCAATAATCTATTTATATGGATCCTCTTGAGGATTTATATGGAAAGTCATGATGATATCCTATATATTAGCTAGAGGTCAGGAAGTCAGGGGGTTTTGAGTCGAGTCATTTATTGGAGATGTCACAGAATATATAAGAGATCAAGAAGTGGTTAGTATCTACTAAAATTATCAATATGTCTTATAAAGATCTAATATTTCATTTTATGGAGTTTTAGGTTAGTGACTGAGTGTATTTGTGAGTGTCACCTCAGTTGGGAAAAAGTCATATTTGATGGAAAGGGAAGCTGGCGGTTAGGTTCAGAGGGTTGTTTGAGTTTTTCAAGAGGATAAATATTATGACCTATAGGTTAGTGATTCCTTGGAGACACAGTTATATAAAAAATTTATTCTATGTATTTAAACTTAGAATATACCATCTTGATCCATTGTACATGATTAATATCTATGAGGTCAAGAGGGAGTTGGATGTGTTGTTCAATAAGTAATCAGTTTGTATAATTTATTAGTGATAAGAATCTATGTAATAAAATGGATACTCAAGTATGGGTTCAAAAAAATTACGAGAGAATCAAGTAAAATATGTTGGAGTGAGATTCTCGTATGTGGGCGTTGTAACAAGAGTATTTCATTGATGAGGCCTAGTGACAATCAATAATTAAACTCCGTGATGAGACATTCTAAAGTGGGAGGTTGTAATTCCCCAAACCATTTTGAGGTATGATTTTCACCCATTTTATGTGTAACCACATGTGGTTTGGTTCATTTTAGTTTTTCGAGGGTTTAGTTATAGTGACACAAACATCCCATACATAAATATTACATCTTATTATATGAATATTAAAAAAATATCAACATGATCCACATCATAAAAATAAAAGTTTAGTGTCTTTGGAAATGTAGATACATAAAAAATGAAACATAAAAGTATCGACAATATCTCACACATAGTTCATCGCAACTATCACCCTTCTTAGATATACCCAATTTAAAACCATTCTTCAAAACCTATGGAAAGGAAACATCAAAAAGGTTGGGATTGAATTATTAGTAATGGTAAACGTAATAGATATTAATATATGATCATAAATGATCACAAGACAAGAATAGGGTCATTATAGCATGATCATAATATACAAAAAACAAACCACATCATTCAAGGATCCTTAACCATGAGTAATGACATAAGTATTTTTCATTAAAAAAAATAATTTGTAAGAGTGTGGAATAATTAATAATAAATCATGTATCATGATAACATAACATAATAATAAGGTATAATTTTATAGAATACACATAAGAAAATAAAATAATTTACTCATTCAAGGGTCACTACCAAGACTATCATAGTGGATTGGGTTCACAACCCATTCCATAATTTCCCAAGTCAAGGTTCACTACCAATACAATCTTCTTGTATAAATTCCCTTACATAATATGGTTCAATCTCCATTGTAGTCCTTGTTATCTCATGAAATATACATTCTAATCCCCCCATCACATAATGTAAACCATATATATGTGTTCCAAAAAATCATAAAAAATCAATCAAATCATCATATCCTAACCTTCAGAAAGGATAGGGGTTTCAAAAAAATTACATAATCATCTTCACAAATTATCTAGAGAAATAATAAAGATTGTGAAACTGAATCATATCTAGAAAAAATTATAGGAAACGTCAAATTATTTTTTTTAGATGAAAATACATTTAAAATATCACTAGAACATCTTTTTTAAGGAAAATAACTTGGGCATTTTGAAATCACATATTTACAATAAAAAAAGAATCAAATATTATGGAAAAATTTAATTTCATAAGAACCAATGAAATATATAATGTAATATTCAAATAAAATAGTTCCCATGATGGTGAGGAAATCTGTTCATGTTGTGTAAGTTACAAAAAATTTATTCACATTTTTGGTAAAAAGTTAAAAGTACCTCATCTGAAAAATGAAAACAAAATTACATTAAAAAAATTATAAAGACAGTCATGGGTAAAAATTATTTTAATGAATATTTGGAGAATAGTAAAAAATTATAAAAAATCATTTTCCAGAAAAAATTGGTGTGGAATAAAATATTCCCAATCAAAGAGAGAAATAAATTTAGTTTTCTTTAAAAACATTCTTTTGGTCTCCTGTGTACTTAAATAGAGAAAAATGATGGAAACATATAATCTCCAGAAATAACCATATAGTAAGAAAAGAAATAATATTTTGGAAAGATAGAAAATGTAATTTTATTATAATAAATTTATCTATAAACAGTCCATGTAAAAATATGATCATAACATAAAAACCTTACCTCAAGTATATCTTCCCTCATAAGTTCTTTAACCAACTATTCTTTAAGAGACATACCTTAGCATACACCTTTAGCCTTGAAAGGATGGTACTAGGAGAATACTAGAAGATATAGGATGAAGGGAAGGAATATAGGATCATTTTTTGTAACGCTTGTCCAAGATAGAAGGATTTAATAGTATAAATAAGAGTTGAGAATTGAGGCCCTTTTATAAGTGAGGGGCGGGAAACACATGGAATTTATTAAAATATTTCAATGATATAAGGACACTTTCCTGGGAAGGTGGTTCCAAATATACAAGTATTATATGTTAGGATAGTATAAGAATGAAATATTTTCAACTAATAATAATTATAAAAGTTTTTTTGGAATTCCTACCCCTATCTCTTGGTTTAACCCCCCTGGATAAATCTATTTTAACTTTAACCGTCGTAAGAAAATTCTATTGTTTTTACTAATCATTTTAACCAAAAATAAAGTTGAACCTATTTAATTATGTTCATTATTTTTATTAAAAATAATTAATTCTTTTTATTAAATTCAATTTCTATAAGTTGAAGAATTTAATTATAATTATGTTCCCAAAACACACCAAAAACCAATTTTAGAAAAAAATAATTATTAACCATAAAACTTAATTAAATTACATTCCTTACCTTGAAGAAACCATAAAATGATTGTTAAAATATATTATTTAATATTTAATTTATAAATTTCTTTAAAATAATTAATAAATATATATTAATTTAATTTATTATGATAATAACACATTTCATGCATCAAAATAGTTTTTTGAAAAATTTGTTTTTTAGCCCAAAAATGAACTTATACAAAAATAAAGTATAATGTTGAGTTCTTTGTAATTAATTATATTATTTCTAATTAAATAGATATAATTTAAATTTAAGATAAAATTCAAAACATAATGGCACATTTACATGAAAATAAATTCCATATAATAAATTCTATTTTTTCCATCCACTGAAAAATAAACATTTTAAGAAAACCACTAAAAATTCCTGATAAGATAATATTGAACTGATTATTTAAAAATGATATTAATTTCATAAAAATTTATAAAAAAAATATTTAATTAATTAAATTTTTTTAACAAAATTAAATAAAATTTGTTTTTCGAATAAAACATATTTTTGAAGGATAATTTGACTTTACTAGATATTTATTACTTAATTGTTATGAATTAATCAATAAATTTTAATTATTTAAGAACATTATTAATATTTTTCATAATTTTTTTTAATTCAAACCTACATATTTAATTTTTCTGTTACGAAGGATTACTTTATAATGGTTTATTTAGACTCGAGGTTTCATGTAAGGAAATCTATTGAATACTTTAAGTTTATTTTTTAGTAAATACACATAAAATATTTTTTTGATGCATTATGACCCATATAAAATGAATTTTTTCATTAAAATTCATTCACTCTGATAAAAAATGAGGATATCTATACTTCATCACATCCTCATGTTCTCATGTAGCTTATTCAAATATTGGATTACTCCAATAAAATTTAACTAGATGAGTTTCCTTGCTCCATATAATTTTATCTCTACGATCGAATATTTATACCAATTTTTTATCATATGAAAGATCACGATACAATAGTAAAACCTATGATTTTAGTACATGTGAAGGATTAGGTATATACTTCCTCAAAATAGATACATGGAACACATCATCAATATAATGATTTTTAGTGGGAGTGCCAAGAGATAAGAAACCATCCCAATCCGATCAGGAATCTCCGAAGGACCAATATAATTAAGGCACAATTTTTACTTCTATAAAAATCACATAATCATAATATATTACGAAATTAATATCAATACTTTCACACTAACTTATAATTACATATCTCTTCAATGATTGTCATCATAACTCTTCTATTGACTCTGAGCTACCTTGATGTGCTGCTAAAATGATCTTACCTTCTCTTCCATTTCATTAGCTCAGTCAGGTCCCAATAGATATCATTCTCAAAATTCATTATAGAATTTCAGAGTTATACACTTCATTCCATATAAGGCTTCGTAAAAATACATCTGAATTCTCAATTGAAACCTATTTTTTATAAGAGAATTAACATAGTGGAAATTTCTTGTCCCAACCTCCTTAAAAATATAGAGAACATGATCTGAACATATCCTCTAGGTATTGAAAAGTAATATTAGAATAACTCTATATCTGGGGATGGTATGTAGTACTAAAACAAAAAACTTTATCCAATATTACTAAGTATTTCTCTATAATATTCCTGTAATCCTCTAATTTTGATCATATACAAAATAATTTGGCACTTCATGTATCCTTACCACTTCCTACATGTATATCATAGAAAGATGATCATGAGTAAAATTTTCTCCCATATAAATAAATTCTTCTAACATCATAATTCCATCAAATAAAACACAAATTTAATTATGTCCATTGAACATTTTGGGGAGTCCAATTACAGAATCAATGGTGATGTTTTCCCATTTTCATTCAGGTATGGGTAATGATTGTAACATTCACTTAGACTTATATCTCACAACCTTAACATGATAGCATAATAAGCACTAAGATAAATAATCTGAAATATATATATTAATGTTTTCCAATTATAAATACTCTTTAAAATATCTATACATCTTTGTATTTTCAATATGAATAGAGACTTTTGAGATATGAGATTCTTCTAATAGATATTTCTTTAAATCTAGAATTTATGGGAGGCATAAATGGTTCTTAAACCTTATAATTCCACAATAATAAATTTGAATCTTAGGATCATTCCCCCACCTTATTTTGTAGCTCCACATCATCCTTTTATAGCATTTTAATTTTCACATGAATAGATTTCCTAATAATCATTTTATAAGGATAATATTTCCCCCTTTCTTTCATGATTTCAAGTTCAATCATTTTCAAATACATAAATATGTATTATTTTGTTACCTTCATTATAGATAAGTTAGAATTATCCTTTAAACTCAAATAATTATCCACCTTATTATCTTTCATAGGATGTTAATCAATTTAGAATTCATAATATTTAATCAAATTCATCCATCATATATAGAACATATTAAACTATTTACAAATTAATATATAATTTAAAATATTATGATAAATATACATGTCACACCATTTTCCATAAATATAACATCATAATATCTTTAATTAAAATAATACCTTTTCGAATTCCAAATTTTTATTTGGGTAATTTTTCTCACAAACAATCAATTTTCATGAGGTATAGTCTATCAACATATCTTTCTGCATAAGAACACATTACAACACCTAAATTAAGGCATCACTATAAATAAAATACCCTTCCATGATACATTTTATTATGAGTATAGGTGTACTGACACACATTACCTTCATATACTTGAAATTTTATTAACATTCATTCATCCATAGGAACATAAATCCGTTTTATGTTAACTCAGTGTGTGGAAAATATAGTCATGATAAATCCTTCTTAGAGCACTGGTAATATCCATCCAATCAAAGAAATCTCTGTATTTCAGTCATAGTGGTTTTTCTATTCCAATTTTCAATAACTTCCATCATTTATGGATCCACTGATATACACTCTCTTGAGATTATGTTCCTAAAAAAATGAATCCTTATGTTAATAAAACTGAAAGTAGGTAAGATTTTTATACATATTATCCTTATTTAGGATCTTTAATAAAACCCTTCCATGATTTTCATGCACTTCCTTTCTCTTAGAATATATAATAATATAACCTATAAATAATACCACAAACTAATAAATGTAATCATTGAAGTATCTATTCCTTAAATCTAAGAATATAGTTGGGGAATTGGTAAAACAAAATTGAATCACTATGAATTCATAGTGTTCATACATTGAATAGGAGGTTTTCTTAGGTATTTTTTTACTTTTTACCCATACATGATAGTATCCAGATAAAATATCAGTCTTGTAAAAATATTGAGCTTCCCATTATTGATCAGAAATATCATCAATATGTGGTTGGGTATACTTATTCTTAGTTGTGATCTTATTACGTTCTTGATAATCAAGGAAGAGTCTCATTTATCTATATTTATTCTTAATAAAAAGTATAGGTGAACCCCAAGGTGATTCACATGGATGAATTGATCTCTTATCAATATTATCCTAGAGTTTCTTCTTCAATTATAGAAACTCTGTCAAGGTCATTCTATGTGGAGTCTATGAGATTAGTGTAGCAATAGATATGAGTTTTGTTGACAAATCAACTTCATAATTTAGAATAATACTAGGAAACTCATAACAAAATACACTAAAAAACTCATATCTAATAGGAATATCTTCATTATTGAGTTTCTCACCAACCATATGAGATAAACACCCCTTTTAATCAGAATCAAGACCCATTATATTGGTGTAATTTCCATTAGAAGGTCACATTTATCTTGGTACCAATAGATAATAATAGCTTGGTTTAGAATATAAAATATTAATTCTCTTAATTAGTAATTTATATTGGATTTATAAAAATAAATCCAATCCATTCCCAAAATCACATCAAATTATACTAGGGGGATAATAACAATGTTTTTTAAGAGCACATTCCAATTAAATTTAATTGGATATGAATCACTGACTTGAGATGAGATCATTATACCAGTAGTAGTTTTTACTAATAACTCAACATATAATCATTTATTTAGTAATGTGACAACCTTATAAAATTCTACAGATATGAAAGAGTGGGTTTAAAAAAATCAAAAAAAGATATTAGTAGTTCTATAGTGGGAGATATGATTACATTTCAGCTATAATGAACCAGATTTTCAATGAAGGTATGGATCATTGTTTTCAAATTTTAATCATTACTTTAATCATGTTAAAGGTGTAATATGGCCTAGGAAAGTTATAAGGAGTGTGCAGGGATTGTTCAGAGCCTGGGGTTCCAAAAAAGTGGGCTACAGGATGGGCCTTATGGTTATTGGAAACCATGTAACCCAGGCAGCATGGTTTGTTTAAATTGTGTGACTTCTAATAAGAGCACACATAGGTGGCACTGTTTATATAAATCTATATAGGACAAGGTTTATAAACATGTAGAAGATTATAGATCTAGGATAGAGACTTATCACCTGGTTTTTGCATAGTTTTCAAATCATGCCACAAAAAATTTTGGGTTGAAATGACCAATTTCCCCCACTTAAAGTAATAACCCTAATTCCTTTTATCCCTTACTTCCACAGTTGTGTAGTGGGTTTCTCCTATCTTATAACACTCTTGTCCCTCAATCATGGATATCCTTTAGCTCTCCTTTCAGGTTTCTAATCTCCAATCCATAGGAAGTATTGAACTCCTAAAAGTTGGGATAATCTAACTTATGCATCCTACCTTAGTTAATCTCATCATCTACCACGTTATTTACATGTAGTCCCATTTTCCCTATTTTCAAGGCAATGGTATGTTGTTCATATTTCTTCTGACCTGCTTCAAATCTCAGATTAATATCAATCAAGGCATCTTTGACGACCCTATGGTAGGTGGTAACGTTGTTTTTCATTTGATTTTTTCCCGTTTTCAATATTATTTCATTATTCCATATGTCGGTATTTATCGAGAATCCTTAATATGTTGATTACTTAAGGTATAATTGACCTTTGAATCTAGATATATGTGAATTGAATCTTTTTAGGGGTTATACATCAAACATACCCTATATGGACTGTTATAGGTGTGCCACCTTGAAATTAGTCATTTTAGCCAAATGTACTAGAATGATTGAATTCCCAATTGGTTGTTAGCATTCCTTTTAAAAAAAATATCCATCGACTAATGTGTAAATATTTAATCCCAAGAAACCCAACAGGTTTTTTCCCTTAGAATTGGAATTTCCCAAATGTTCAATTGATTTGTTACATGGAACTCTCCTTGAAAATTATTCCTTACAATATAATTTTCCATGTTTAGTAAAATTGAATGGTTTGGTATGTATAGTATGGAATGTTCAAAATGTATTCCCTACTTTAAAATGAATTGAACTATAGAACATGGTAAGGCCATGAAATTTTTTACGCTTTGATAAATTCTCGTCATGAATTGAAATGATTTGAAACCAATTGAATATGTTTAGTGACATTCATGAGAGGTGCTTGTCTCATGAATTGAATTTTAAATGTGATAATGCCTATATATATGTAAAATAGATGGGATATAAAATGTAATGAGAGGATTATAACTAATTCCTTATAGATTATAAATTATTAAACCTTACATAGTTTATGGATCCTTGGGAACATTAGAGTCATTGGTGGGAGAGACTTTGTGAGCTTCTGAGTTGATTTCCAGGAGACTGTGAGAGCTCTAGGAGTTGGGCCAGGGGATAGACCATGAGTGCTCCCCTCGTGATGGATGCATTTGAGTTACTCTTGGTAAAACTAGCATGAGTATCCCAAGAAATTGTAAAAGATCTTAGAGTTGGACCAGGAGTTAGACTGTGAGAGATTCTGTTGGTATTGGATGTCTATGAGTTACATCCCATTCCATCCCAACATATATGTATATATATATTTATACTATATATATACTACTACTATATAAATAGTCACATAATTAGATAGAAATTCTATCCATGAGCTGAAGTAGGTAGACCATCCAAGTTTCCATTAGGAACTTCAGTTGGTGGTTATTTATTTATTCAGCATTGCATTACTTTCCAACTATTACCAACAACTATTTAGTAATGATCACCTATTAGGATTACATGTACACACCCTTGGTGGTGTCCTGTTGCGATTTGTATCTCACACCTACTCAGTATTCCTTTGGTGCCCTAAAAGATCATATAGTTTTAGGTAAAAATAAGTGCAATCACCCTTATACTGGTTGTTGGCAAGTATTACATAGCTAGAGCTTAGGACAAAAGAATTAGGCTTAGGCTCGAGATGCTCATGGAACTATTTTTTATTTTATTCTTTTGTACTAATGTGTGGAATTTTTATATGTCATTTCTTTTCATAATTCAACATTTCTTGCAACATTTATCAGATACTTCCATAGAGGCTTTCGGTTATGTTTTTTCAGTTATATATTTCTTTAACTGCTTGATTACATAGTTAGATGTCATGCTTCAACTATATTTTTCTTCTATCAGCCTCGTTATGCATCCACTATAGGTTATTATTATTTTTATCTTCTATGATAATCTAAAATGATGGTATATTCTACCCACTATACTATCCATTCACCCGCACTACTATTCGGAAGCCTCTGGCATATGGGGAGACACGCTTGAGGTCATGGGACCCACCAACTTTGGGTTCGACATAGGTTGATCCCGAGTTGGGACATTACAATGTGGTATTAGAGGGGTTATTTTCATGATTTACTATTTTGTGCCACTATATTAGGGATTAGGAAATCATGGGACTTGCCCACAAGTCATGCTTAGGTGTTGCAAACCCTTGTATAGGGTAAAGGCCAAGTTGACTAAATTATCATTATTGTTCAGCTTTTGAATCGTACTGCTGATATCATTTCAGTATTGGGTGTTTCACATGTCTTGTGATGTTATTCATGTTTATGTCATTCAAATTATGATTACATCACTTTGACATGATAAAATGAGTGTTATGCATTTGATCATACATCATTATAGGCACAACATGAACTATAGGCCATGCATCTTTCCATGTCATGTTTAATATTCAGCTAATATTGCATGTTTCAAGTTGATTTTTCCTTGTTCAATATATAAAATTGTGGTGAGACATTTTTCAGGATTTGCAATGTGATATGGTGTGAGTTTATTGGGTTCCAAATTTTGATTCATAAGGTGTATGGGTCCTTATGGATCGGAAAATGGAATTCCATATAACTTAACCATTTTAATGCAGTTTAATTATATAAAAAATCATAATTTAAAAGAAAGTGACATAAAAATGAATTCCATATTTTGGTTCATAAGGTGTATTGGCCCTTATGAACTAGAAAATAGTATATCATTGTATTCATATATTTCTAAGTGTTTTAAATTTTTAAATGAGCACACATTAAAATGGAGAAATAATTTTAACTTGAAAACAACCATCTTGTACATATCTGAATTAGATACATAGACTCAAACCCATCATTAGTATTGGGTAGTTAGGGTTGCTCCATTCGCATGCCCTATCATGGTCTGTTTTATCATCTAGACCTAGATTTTTAAGCATGAAGAGAGGCGTTTTCATTATTTTAGGAAGGATTTAGTACCTATCCAAGTTTCCTAAATTAAATTCCCTAAATTTCTTGAATCTCTTCTGCCACATTTTTTTGGTGTTGTAGAATTATGCTGCCATAACTTTCTTTAGTTTCATGCCCTATAGGTGGTGATGATCAAGTTCCTGAGGTGGTGGTCCATGAGCCTCCAGTCATGCCTAATGTAGAACCACTTGTGGTCCTTCCTCTTATACCTGATATTATCGTTGATTCCTGGTTCTAAAATGGTTTTCTATATATGATTCATGATATTCTAGGTGTAATTTGACCTTCCCCATGTAAGGTAGAGTTGACTCGCAAGTTTCAACAGCATAATCCTCCCACCTTTTCATAGGATTGGTGACCATGTGCTATAGTGTCTTGGATCAAGGTGACCATGACTATATTAGAACATCTCAAGATGCCTCCAAAGTGGAGGGTCAAGCTAGCAGCTTATATTCTTCATGATTCATCCATGTGGTGGTGGGATGTCATCAGCCAGGAATATCAACATCGCGACATGGTATGGGATAACTTCCTGATCATCTTATACAATTAAATATTTCCCCAAACTCTTTGGACTGACAGAGCTTGATAATTCAGGTACCTGAAGAAGGGGAACATGTCAGTTATGGAATATTATTCTCGTTTCACAATGCTATAGTGGTTCACTCCCTCTATAGTAGCTGATGATCTGATGACTTCTTAGAGATTCGAGGATGGGAAAGTTTATGGCATTTGATCATAGGTCAATGTGTTCAAGTTGACTACCATTTATGATATAATCAACCTAGCTCTAATCACAGAGTAGAATATGAGGGATAATGAAAGTAATAATCAGGTTGGTTTGGAACCCAAGTATTCTAGTGGTTCTTCTTCTATGAGAATGTGAAGTTTCAAGACTACATGAGGGGGTTCCAATAGTCAGTATCCTCAAACAGATAGTTCTCTCATATATCACCAATATGAGATACTAGGATAGGCTAAATAATAATTTTTTCTGGATCTAGTGGAGTGTAATGTTTGTGGCATTATTGGTCAACTCCATAATTTCCACAGGACTTTACCTCCACTACCAAGTGAGTGGGGATTTTCACCCACTCCTTAGTTAGGATTGAAGTCAATATGATCATGATGGTCAGATAGCTGGAATACCACAGGTCGATCTGGTCGAGGTGGTTGTTGAAGTAGAGGAAACTATAGTTATAATTATTAGCACTAGCAGAGAATCCCTACTCATGGTAGTCAAGCAGTGACTTAGGGCCACAGTATAGGCCAGTTACAAACAGTCTGGCCTATGCCACATGAGTAAAGTTCCAGACCTTCTATGGTATAAGGTTGTATTCTAGTTTCCACCACTTTAGTATCACCTTTATTTGATACAGGTATATATCACTCATTTATAACTAAGAAAATCCCTGAGAATCTGGTCCTCGACATAAAGTTATTTCATAGCCTCATGATTCTAGATACACCATTAGGTATCAATTCATAGGGAATTCACTGCTCTTAGAATCTTCCCCTTCAGATTGGCACTTACCTATTCATATGGGATTTGTATGTCCTGAACATTTCATGTTTTGATGTAATCATCAAGATAGATTGGTTAGTTCCCTATATATATCATATTTAATGTTATCATCGAAGGGTGACATTTACATCGCCATAGGTAATTACGCACATTAGGATCAAGAACTGGTATCCACTTCCTAGAATAGACAACCCCTTTGATCAGCTTTGAGGATCAAAGTTGTTTTCTAATATAGATCAGAGGTCAGTCTATTACTAAGTGTGTGTCAGGATTTTAGTCATACCACACACATCTTTAAGCAGAAAGTATGGTCTGTACGAGTACCTGGTTATGTCCTTCAGACTAAAGAACTCACATACTGTCTTCATGGATTTTATGAATTGGGTTTTTCACCTATATCTGGATTGATTTTTGGGTTTCTTTGTTGATGATATCCTAGTTTATTCATCCTCCATTCATGACCCTAGAATCCATTTTGAGATAATGTTGAATACACTAAGATATCATCAACTATATGCTATACTCAAAAAAATTCACTTTTGGATCAATAAATGCCACATCTTGGGTCACATCATCTCGTTGTTGGGAGTTTTGTTAGACCCAGATTCAGTCAGACCATTATTTTATTAGGTGAATCCCAATAAATTCATTTATATTTGAAGTTTCTTGGGGATCTCCATATATTATAGACACTTCATCCAGGATTTATCACAACTTGTAGGGCCTCTTATGAGATTAATAAAGAAGGGTGTGGAATTTGAATGTTCAAAATCTTGTGAAGCATTCTTTTAGGAGTTGAAGGGAAGACTGACTTCAGTGCCGATAAACATTCTTCTAGAACTAGGTAGAATCCATATTTTATATTTTTATGATTCTAGTATCAAGCTTGGATATTTTATACTATAGGACAATTGAGTCATTGTGTAAGGTTATTTTTAGTTGAGGCCTCGCAAACAAAATTACTGGATGCATGAACTCGATCTCACCAAGGTAGATCATGCCTTACACTGTTGGAGACATTATTTTCTAGGAGAGAATTTTTTTTGTGTTCATAGACAAAACAATATTCAAGTATATCTTCACACAGCATGCTATGAATATCATACGTTTAGGTGGGTCGATTACATATAATCATTTGATTTAGAACTTCCCTGCAGGCCTGGAAAGGGTAATTCAGTACCTGATTCACTAAGATAGAAGACTCAAACACATGTGGTTCAGGAATCTAGTGATGAATGGAATATTATGGACTTATTATTAGAGATTCAATTTGAGTTTTAGGAGTACTATGGTCAGAATATCCTCTTATCCTTAGCAGTTAATTCTACTCTTCTATAACGGGTAAGAAAGAGACACATTTCTAATCACAAAGGCCTTGTCCTAAGGGAAAGTATCCTTGAAGACTACACATATTATGGTTGGTCTATAGAAAAATATGATACATTATTGTATTGTGGGTTTGTATGGGTGCTAGATGACATTAGAGAGGAGGTAGTATGGGATTTTCATGCCATGGTATGATCTGTTTACCCAAGGGTCACCAAAATGTATCGAGATCTATGATGCCAATATTGGTGTCATGGTATGAGATGTGAGATTTATGACTTCGTCACAAGGTGGTCCAACTATCAATAGGTGACAGTAGAACATTAGCATCACAAAAGAAATATATAGTCATTTCACATTCCTAAGTGAAAATGGGATGATGTTTTGATGGACATCATTACTGGTCTACCCCAAACAACTCATGGAAATGATATGGTATGCGTTTTCATTGATCATTTGACAAAGGTCACACAGTTCCTTCCTATGCGAGAGACCTTATTGGTAGATAATATAAAAACATTGTACGTCAAAGAGGTGATACATCTTCATGGATCTCATTTTTCTATCATTTCTGATATATACACTCATTTCATTTCATGGTTCTGGAAGGGTTTCATAAGGCCTTGGGTATGTAGGTACTTCTGATCATGTCCAATCACCCTTAGATCAATTGATAGATGGAGGGTACAATTTAGATTCTAGAGGAAATTATTTTTTCATGATTCCTTTAATTTGGGCGTTCTTATGAGAAGCACATTATTCTAGTTGAGTTTTCTTATAATAACATCTTTCAAGATATCATCAAGATGTATCCCTATAAATCCTTATATGGTTGGACTTTATGCTCACCTCAATGTTGGTTGGAGTAAGGGGAAGCTATTGGGCTTCGAAAACGTCTCATGAAGGAGACAGAAGAGTAGTTCCAACTGATCAGGAAGCCCATGTTGACAGCTCATTAAGATAGAAATTATAATCCAAAAGACCCTAGTAACCTCTCAAGATCATGGTTGAACATTTGGTTTTCATACGAGTCTCACCCTGGTTGGAGAATAGATATATTTGGAGGTAGGGTAATCTCTCACAAATATTATTTTGACCCTTAGAGGTTTTGAAATGAATCATACTATTACCTTACTAGTTATCTCTTCCTCAAAGATATCATCCCATGCATGATGTCTGTCATGAATCTCAGATTCATCGATACTATCTAGACCCAACAAATGTATTTCAACCTAATGAGGTTGAATTGGAGATTGATTCATCCTTTGAGGAGAATCTAGTTCATATTATTGATATGAGAATGAAGAAACTATGAGTAAATTCTTCTCCTATTTTATGGGTGATATGGTCGCACCGCTGGGTACAAGATGAGATTTGGGAGCAGGATGTTGAGATACGATCACAATGTCCAAAACACATTTCTAACAGTACCTCTAACCACATGAGGCCATCTCGGGGATGAGTTTCTTTAAGGAGGGGATATTTTAATGACTTGGATTCTAAATTAAGGTAGGGGTCATTATTTTCAGTCTTAATATTTCCTTTATTCATGATAAAGGTGTACTACGACCTAGGGAAGGTCTGAGGATCATTTGGAACGTGTTTGGAGCCCAGAGTTCTTGAAAAGTTGGCTATAGGCTGGGTCGCACTGTTAGTGGAATCTGTGTGAACTAGGATGCATGATGTGATTAAACCATGAGGCTACAGAATGGATCACATGTATACTACTCTATTTGTCTGAAACCTTGCTGGAAGAGGTGCATGGTTTTATGGCTAATTGTAGACCTCAGACAGTGTCTTAACACAAGGTTTGCATATGGTTTTCAAATAGTGCTCCTAAACCATGTGGCCCCATATGTTTTGGCTGAAATGAAAATTTTCATCCACTTAATGTTATAACCATAAATCCCTTTCTCCCTTACCTCCAACAACTGTGTAGTGGTTTTCTCCTTCTGTATAACACTCTTATCCCTCAATCTTAAATCTCTTATATCACTCATGTTGAGAATCTAGTCTTTAATACATCGAAATCATTGAACTCCTCAAGGTAAGGTTAACCTCACCTATGCTTCCATACTTAGTTAATCTCTTCATATATCACACTATTTATATCTAGAATCATTTTCCTTTTTTAGGGTGAAGTTCCATTTTTCATATTTCTTCTAACCTGCTTCATATATAAGTTCAATATCCAGAGATGCATCATCTATGGCCATAATGATCGTGGTCATGTTTTTGTGCCATATGCCTTCCTTTTTTGACCATCCTTAATATGTTGAGTTTTTTATGTATAAATGACACTTGAATCTAGGTATATGTGTATTTATTCTTTTTTTAGGGTTATACATCACACATACCATATATAGACAACCATAGTTCTGCCACCTTGAAATTGGTCATTCGGGAAAATGGGGTAAAATTATTGAACTCCCAATTGTTTATCAGCATTCCTTTTTCCATAAATAGCCTTTGACTCATCTGTAAATATTTTAACCCAAGACACCCAATAGGTTTTATGTCCTCTTAGAATTTTAATATGCCAAATGGGAAATTGAGTTGTTACATGGAATTCTCCTTGAATTTTATGCATTATAAATTAATTTTCCATTATTAGGAAAATTGAATGGTTTGGTTTTATAGGATGTATAGTTCTATATGATTTACTTCCATTAAAAGTAATTGAACTATGGAACATGGTAGGTGCATAAAATTTTTTATGGTTTTATAAATGGTCATCATGAATCGAAATTCTTTGAAAAAAAATTTATATGGTAACTGACATTCATGAAAGGTCATATCATCATGAATTTAATTGTAAATGTGATCATTTGTACTTATATGTAAATAGAATAGGCTATATAATGGATTGAGAGAACATCTACCTCATTCCTTATATATTATAAATAATTACGCCTAACATGGGTTGTGGAGCCAAGGGACCATGAGAGCCCTTGGGGTGGACCGTGTGAGATTACTAGTTTATTTATAAGAGATTGTGAGAGCTCTTGGAGTTGCGCCATGGGATAGATCATGAGAACTCACATGCTGATGCATGTCAGTGAGTTAAATCCCATTCCAGCCATCATGAGTATCCCAAGATACCGTGAGATCTCTTGGAGTTAGGCCTGGGGTTAGACTATGAGAGATTTCCCAAGTATTGGATGTCATGTGAGTTACATCCTGATCAATCCCAACATATATGTATATGTGTAATTATAATATATATATATACTACTACTATATATAGAGTGACATGATCATATAGTAATTCCATCCATGACCTGATGTAGGCAGACTCACCATGTTTCCTTTAGGAACCTGAGCGGGTGGTTATTTATTTATTCATCATTGATTTAGTTACCTTCTTATACCTATACACTAATTAGTTTTGAGTACCTTCTCGGATTACACATTGACACCATTGGTGGTGGCCTACCAAAATTTTTATCTAAACCCCCAATCAGGCCACCTTTGGTACTCGAGAAGATCATATTTTTGTAGGTAAAAATAATGGTAAAGGACCTTATATAGGTTATTGACATGTATTACTTAGCTGGAGCTTAGGAGTAGTGCATCGATCTTAGCCTCAAGATTCTTCTAGAAATATTTATGTTATTTTTTTATTTTGAACTACTTTATTGCATGTTTGTATGTATTTATCCTTTTTATACTACATGTCATGAATCATGTATCTAAAACTACCATAAAGAATTTTGGTTGTGTTTTTCAGTTATCTATTTCTTCTACTACTGGGTTACTTAGTTAGCTTCAATGATTCTTCTATATTTTTCTTCTTTCCAATATCCTTATGCTTCTACTACTTTTTATTATTTGTTTTATCTTTCATGATACTATGAAAATGGGGTATAGTCTCCCCACTATTCTACCCTTACACCCTTGCTGTTATTTTTTAGCCTCTGGCATACGATGAGATGAGCTTCAGTTCATGTGGCCAATCGGGCCTGAAGCACAGGATATGTATAATCTGGGTTTGGGAAGTTACATCACCACTTCAATATCATACCCTAAATTGATATTAGTTATCACATGATATTTATTTGTATTTTGGATTAAGAGGTTTATGATGTCAATCATCATTATTAACCCTTTTTTAGGACATATTAGCATTATGTTTATACTCCTTGTAATTATATCATTGGAGTGTGGGTGGTACTATCTATGGATTTTTTATCCATTTTCATCTTTATCTAACTTATTCCAATTTCATTTAGTTTTGATTTATTGATGGAATTATTTTACACACATAAAACATTCACCATTCCCTATAATAAAATTTCCTCTTTTCTCTTTTCCACACTTCTAGAGTAAAAGAAAATTCATCTTATTTCCACCGTGGATTTTGTTTTTGGAATTTCCTTCGAATCCAATTTTTCTTTTCTTATTTAAACCATGAGATTAATGGGTTACTCAAATATTTATTTCTACCTTGAAAACACATTTAATAATTTCTTAATTACTATTGAAGTCTCTTATGTCTAAACCCCTCTACAAACTTAGTTTTAAGATATTAAAGAATTGATAGATATTACATTACAATTTAATGATAATACCATAAGTATACCTCAAAAGTCATATAAAATTTATCTCGAAGTTACTTATTGATTCATCATCCTTCTATATAAGATCAAGGAATCCTATCTCTATCTTTTTATGTATAATATGTGGACATTTATTATTAAAAAAATTCTACTAAACTCATCCCAATAAATGGAGTTAGTTTTTTCTTATAACCTTTTATTATTGATAAAAGACCACCATTGAATCAATTTTCTTTCCAAATAATAAATAGCTAAGATAAAATTTTCATGTTATGATCTATAGAGAATATAGGATATATTTTCAGTGTCATAAATCTGTTTCTTAGAAAATAGTGAATCCGAAGAATCTGAAAAATAAGGTGGGTGTTTCTTTATAAATGACTCAAAAGTACATGCTCCCTCCACCTTCTCATTCGAAATATTAGTATGATTCATGGATTAAGAGTGTTTTTTAAGAATAGAAAAAAGATTTTACATTCCATATCCCAAAACATTAAGATTTTTGGGAATATAATCATTTCATGATTCCATCACATTCATCATTAGCATGGTTTCTTCTGGTTCCAAACATTGGATGAAAGCAAAATAACATAGTATGAGTGAAAATAATCATAGTGTAAAATCATATAATCATGAAAATAATTTATAGGATATCTAAATAGTGACACCATATTTACAATCTAGGACATCTCATGTTTAACCTAGGTCATCCATAGTCAATATCTAATCGATTCTTTAATAATGGATTATAAATAAAATGTGGATTAACCTGAGAATACCCCTTGGGAGTGTCAAACTAGGTGATCGGTAAGGGATTATTCACCGTCCACTAGAATTATGGACAAGATATACTCAGCCAACTCTTTCTAGGGTTATTAATCCTAGATTTATATGTTCTGAAACCATGAACACTTTTAATATCCTGAAAATGATTTATTTCTTGGAAAACCACACAATTTATACCTTTAAAAACCATCAGGATATTATCCTATAGTTAGGTTTATACTAAGAGAACTCACTAAATTTTCTTCATTATATTTAAATAAATAACTAAACCTTACTCTGATACTAACTATAGAAACCAAAACTTTAAATATATAAATATTACCTCTTATTAAATTTTTTTAAAAGGTTAGGGCCAAAGCCTCATTTATTGTTAAAGAAAATAACATACCTATTTTAACTGGGTAGAGGGAGACCCATTACATATACTGAAGGCCCAGTGGGAATTTATCCTATTACATGGCCCGTTGGCCCAAATGTTTGGCCCAAATCCCATTCTGTGGATAGTAATGCTACAGTACCCACATGCTACAGAACCGCATAGTACCTGCTGATGCTACAGTGCCCTGCCGCTGCTACAGTGACATGTCGCCGCTACCGTGCCTATCGTTGCTATAGTGTCATCTCTGCTATAGTACAATATAGTTCTGCTATAGTACAATACAGTTCTGCTATAGTACTTGTTCCCAATGGGTTTTGAACTCCCATTTTTCATGTAGGATTATAGGGTGCTTCCACTAAGTCAAACCCAACTACATATTACCTATTATTAAATGAATATCCATTATATATAAATAGGATCCATGATAGAATTATAAAGTTTTCTAGTATTTGGAAACATGGATACCTAAAAAATTGGTACATAAAAGTATCTACATAACCTATCACTTAGTTATTTACAACTAATGCCCTTTTTAGATATACCCTACAAAAAACCTTTCTTCATACCCTGGGGAAAGGAAACATAATAAAGGGTGAGATGAGATTCCCTATAAGGGAAAACATAAGAGATATCAATTAATGATCATAAATGAGTATAACAAAAGAATAATTTTATGATAACATGATTATAACATAAAAAAATCAAACCACAATAGTCAAGGATCTTTAATCATGAATCATGGTATAATGATTTTTCATAAGAAAATATAAGTCAGAATTTTGTTGAATCATCAATAATAAATCATTTATCATGACAACATAAAATAAGAATAACGAATAAGTTTTGTTCTTACAGATAAGCACATAAAATAATTTATGTGGTCAAGTATCACTACTAACACTATCATCGTTGATCTGTTTCACTCCTCATTCTATAAAAAACTTACTCAAGGTTAACTCCAAAAACTCTTTTATTGGACAAAGTCTCTTACTAAACTGGTCTCACTCCTTATTTTGACCCTTATTATCACATGATATATCAATATTTACCCAATGAATTAAAGGGAAATATAATTATGTTCTCACCCATCAATTAATTAAAACCATATATGTTTGTTCCACAAGTTCATAAAATATTCATCATATCATCATATCATAAATATTGAAAATGATATTGGTTTCATAAATATTTCATCATCATATTCAACAAAACATGGAGTTAATTAAAAAATATGGTAACATTAGATAATAAAACAAAAAATAATTTGAAACATCAAAGGATGTCATTATAAATGAAAATAAATTTAAAATATCACTATAAAAAATCTTATGTAAAATAAAATTCCATTTATAAATAAATTATCTAAAATAAAAAAATCCAAAACATTAAAGAAGAAATTTTATTTGAAAATAACCTATGAGGGTTATAAAGGAATCTTCAAAAACAATTATTCATGGGGTGAAAGAAATTTTTTGAAGTTGTGTATGTTAAAAAAATTCCATTCAAATTTTCGATAAAAAAAGTGAGATGTTCTTCATTTAGAGATCAATAAGAATATTTCATAAAATTGTATTTATAAAAATTTAAACAAGGGTAAAAATTACATTAATGAAATTTCAGATAATATTAAAACATTCTAGAAAACATTTTGAATAAATTATGGACATATTAGAAAATATTCATGAATGAAGAAAAAAATAAATTCAGTTTCCATTAAAACATTCTTTTGGTCTCTTGAGTACCTAAATAGAGGAAATTGAATGGAAAACATATAATCTCATTAAATAAAAAATGATAATAAATGATATAATATTTGAGTTAGATGGATCATATAATTTCATCATCTAGAATATAATAATTAACAATCCTAATAAAAAATATATTATATAATAAAACCCTTATCTCAAGTCCATCTTTCTTAATAAGTACTCTAACATTTTCTTCTTTGATAGAACACTTTGTGAATACACATTAAACCTTGAAATATTTTTCTTAGAAGAAGACCAAAAGATATAATATTAAGGGAAAGAAAATAAGATATTTTTTGAGAAGGTCATGGTTGAGATATAAGGAGAATATCATGTGAATTTTGTATGATAATAGGTTCCATCTTTTAAGACAAGGGAGGGACACATGTTGAATTTTTTAAAAGATTTCAATAATATATGGTCACTTTCCTTGTAAAGTGGATCTAAATGTCTAAAACCTAAAATTTAGGATAAGATAATGTTTAGATGTATTTATATAATAATAATTAAACAATTTTAGGTGTCAATTCTACCCTTATCTCTTGGTTTAACAACCCCCTTATAAATTCATTTTATCCTTAATTGTGTAAACAAATTACTATTTTTACAATTCGTTATGACCAATAATTTAGTTGAAACTATTAAATTATATTAATTATGATGATTAAAAATATTAAATAAATTTTACTATACCCAATTTCTATAATTGTAATAATTTAATTTTAAATAAACATGAAAAACGCAATGAAACCATTTTTAGAAAAAGGCATTTTTAATCATAAAACATTATTTTATTCATTTCGTTTCCCTATAAAAACTATAATATGAATGTTAAAATATATAATTGATTTTTTAATCAATAAATATACTTAAATACATTACTAAATATTGATTAATTTACTTTATTAATATAAAAACGCATTGCCAGAATAATAATAGTTTTTAGAAAAATGCATTTTTAAAACCAAAAATGAGTGTATACCAAAATAAAGCATAATGATGATTTATATATAATTAATTATATTATTTAAAATTAAATGATACTCATATTAATTTTAAATAAAATTCAAAATATAATGGTAATTTTACGTGAAAATTAATTATATTTTTTACAAATATATGTATTTTTCAATATTTACTAAAAATTAAATTTGTTTTGAAAAAAAACTAAAAATCTAACCAAAGATAATATTTAAATGATTATTTAAAAAAAGTTATTCATTTCATAAAATGAAATTTCTAAAAATGTAAGTAATTATTTTTTTGTGCTCAAAATTCAATAAAAACATTTTAAAAAAAACTTATTTTTGAATTGTAAAAAGACTTTACTGAAAATTGAGTACTTATTTATTATAAAATAATTAATAAAATTGATTTATTTAAAAACATTGTTCATATTTTTCATTATTATTTTTTAATATTAATACCTTCTAATTTAATTCCTAGGTTATGAAGGATTAATTTATTATGGTTCATTTAGACTCAAGGTCGCATGTTCATCAAGATATTAATTACTTCATCTTTATATCAAAGTTAATACATATAAAATCATGGAGTATCACATTGAAGTGGTTTCGTCACATATTTTGAAAAAAAAATAAGGTAGTGTCATATTATCATGGATATACTCCCCACAGGAACCCAAGTGGGAACCATTGGGGTATTGAAGACAATTCCAGTGGGATTATTCCACAAGATAACCCACTGGAGTTCTAGTGGGTGGCCACTAGAGTTCCAATTACTGTATTATGTTTTTTATTTTAAACTAATATATTTCAAATGAATTGAAATTTTATTTAAAAGGGTTGTTTCTACCATTTTTTCCATGTTGGTGGCATTCTCCCCTCCCTCTCATTCTCTCTCAATCCCCCCCCCCCCAAGGCCAATTTATCCTTCTTTATGCAATATTATTCGTGTTGTTTGTGGTTGGTGAGTTCGATGGGAAAGAGTTGGAGGGATTTTAAGGATTTATTGAAGCTTGATAAATATAGTTAAAATAACTATAAACCCAATAACAAAATATCTACCATGTTAGATAACTGAAACTATGTATAAACCAAAATAAATAAAATTCCATTTATACCATACACCATCGATTTTCTACTATTATCTTTTATCCACATGATTTATGAAGATACATTAGAGGCATAAAAAGTACACCTTATTCCATGGTTTATACATGATTTGGAAATTGATTTCATATTACATGGGAAGGAACCTCCTTTAAAATCAAAACATTATAGTGCCTCTTAAAATAAATAGAAGGGGAGGAAGAGAGATTTCTATTTTGGGGGAATCTAGGAGGATCTTATAGGCTTGGTAAATCATCATATCAGGGTGATTAAATCCTTATAAAGTCCCATGGAAAACTATTAAATATCCATGAATTAACTTGTACATTATCATTTATGCATAAAGTTACAAACTAGTTATAACCCTCACCAATTTCAGATCCCCTATGTGTTTCATTTAATAAAACATAAATGTTATCTTATATGATTGATAGTCAAATTTTAACTCATTAATATTTAATTGGAGTTGTTATGATATCATCTAAAATACTCTTATTATAATTCGAACACAAAATCATATGATATGACTTGAATACATTCATTTCATACCCTCTGACATTCTTACATAGTCACATATGATATAGGATTTTGGTCATATCTCTTACAACATCCCACTTGTTCAAAATCCTCATCGATCTATTCTATTTAACTTTATATTTTATCATATATAATAACTTATGAAACCATGCCAAAAACCCATTTTAAATATATTCCAAAACTCATTCGGGAAGATATCATTAATTATTTATGTATCATATCATATATAAAACCTTATAAACACCCAACCAAAAATCCTTTTGGAGAAACTATAAAACACTTTAAGAAAATTTCTCTAAATCAAATTCAATACTGATTTATTCAAGGATAAATTATTTTCCCATGATCCTTTATATAATTATTAATAAATATAAATTCTTGAATTTATAAATATAAACAAATAATATCCTCTAGAAAAGTAACAATTCTAACAAAGCTATAAATGTATGTGGCATGTTATACATCAAATGCATGTATCTCTATAATTTTGTCCACCACCTATTTCATATGAAAGATTGAATTTTCAAACGATCCATTTATCTAGGGCATTGAGTAACCTTGGAATATGGAGTATGTCAATCCCATTTAGTTACTCATATATTCTTGATTTTCCACGTATTAACTGGCCAAGTCAATTAATACATCATATGATATTCATATTTATAGAGGAGCACATAAAATTACCTTTACCTAATAGATAAGAATGTCAAATTGTTTATCTAATTATGTTCATACGCATCCTTATTCTATCTCAAACGAGGTCCCAGATGTCATACTCATCATATGAGAAGAAAAATACCATCATGTTTAATCTCCAATAGAATACATGAATAGAAACATACCTAACCACCCATGATTAGCTAATAATTATGGTTTACATAATAATTTTGTTAATGCATGAATTTAATCATGATATATATCTCACTAAAAGCATTTATGGGGACTCCAAATATTAACCATGTACCCCTAGTATACCAAATACATAGTATATGACACCTCATGTGGTATATTTCATGGGTCATCTAGTATAAAAAACTCATTTTTTCACTCATGAACATATTTTATATCATTATTAAAGAATATTATTCACACAAACATTAAAACTTCATATAATAATATAATACTCCATGGATATCATTGGTTAGTGATAAAAAAAGTCATACTTTAAGATCTAATTTATTATTTCACTTCATGATATATATATATATGCAGTTAATGTGAAATAATGATAAATTGGAAATTAATTTTTGTATAACATGATACATTTTTTTTCCTTAAACTCCTTTGAAAGTACTTAAAAATATTTTACATAAGCACCTATCTAACATATTACTTATGATAGACTCCTACATTTACCTTGTGTTTATTACTCTTTTCAGAATTTTGTTAAACTCATATCATCTCTATGAAATTCCTATCACATATCTATATTAACATATGATAGAATCCTCCCAATAAAATATTCTTGTGAGTAAAATATATAAATAAATATATATTGAATAATGGTGATATTTAGGAATCATACTCTTAATATTTAACTTTCTAAATTCACAGCATTACATTTCTTAATATTCATAACTTTTTTTCTGCTCAAAACTTTTTCATAGTTATTCATCATCATCATTGGATCCTATTATATAATTTTTTTTTCCTTGATATATTTTGGAATGCAATGTAACAATTTACATTAAAATTTTACTAAATTAACCTAAATATTTTAGGACATAAATTTACATTCACTTTGCCTGGAATAATCTTTTATTTGTTAAATTTGAACTTATATAAGATAAAACAAACTCTAACTAGATTATTAGAAACTATATCATCTTTTGAATATCAATCTATGATACAAAAAAAATCCTTTGGGATAGGAAATAACACTTATTTATTTAAGTGGGAATATTTAACAAACATGTTATTTATTTCATATCATATATGTTATACTATTTCTTTTGGAGTATTTTGATAAAAAATATTTTATTCTTCAAAATAAACCAATAATAATGGTGGGATAAAATCCCATATATTCTAACAAATATATGGATGAAAACTCATATATTTCATAAAATAAGTACACTTATCTCCTTTTAAGAAATGTTATAGAACTTGATGAATCATAAAACATGTGCATTAAACCGATCAACTTATATTTTTTATAATATATCTTTATTTTGAAAAAAAAATATGATATAAGATAAATATGATAGAAATAAAAATCATTTTTCAATTCATCTGATCTTTTGATTTTCATCCACTCCATGAATCAGTAACCCTTTTCTTCATCACGTGAAAACAAACTACAAACTCCTACAATCATTTCCTTCAATTATAAACTCATAATTACTTACAACATTTTTAAAGTCTAAATTTGGAACATTATAACTATAAAACATCAAATATTTTTTCCATAACACCATCACCTAACATTGAGAATCCATGTAGTTTCCAAAATTCCTTTATGTATTTTTTGGATAATAAAATCTTCTAGAAAATATTTTCTTCTTATTAACTTTACCTTTATGTTTCAATGATCTCGAATGGCTATATGAAGTAACATTATTGGATTTTCCGAATAAATCTTATTCTTCCTGTTTAAAAATTTAACCGTATATACTATTGATACAACACAATAACTTGTACGTTATATTATATGGTTCGCTAATTCTCAACACTTTTATAAAATAATTTAATCATTTATTAAACTCATTATTTCTTCTAGAATAATTCCAAAAAAAATGAATACCATAACAAGAAAAATTATTTGAGAAAACCTTGAGTGAATCATTATATGTTTCACATATTCATCTAGATTAACTTTTCCAAATACTTTAATACATGGTTACTTCATAAGAGGTTTCTCTAACACATTGAATTTTCTTTTAATAAGAACAATTCTTAAGTGTTTTACCAGTCTAAGAACTTTCCTATAATAATATTATACTTTTAAATAATTTATATCAAATTTATGTATGATGATAGTAATAACATTTATATATGTGATTATCTTTTTTTTTATTAATAACATGTTTGAAATTCATTTAAAAAGGAATTTTTTTAAATTTTATCCCAATAAAATTATGACGCTTTTTCAGATACATCATATCCATTAGTGGGCCAAAATCTATATTTCACTAATCAAATCACCCATATTTGTCTTAAACCTCACTATATACCTATTTAGGTATGACATTATAAAAATATTATCATATATGACTCATTTATGGTTAGGTAGAAAAATATTCATCCTATCTATCATATGGAGAAACTCAACATAGTTCCTCTAGTATTTAACTATAAGGGTTTACTGACTATTTGTAACCTAAATATTTCAATAATGTGGTGTATAACTATTTGTGTCACTTCATTACTTATTTTACTTACATAAGATAACACAAGGGAACCCTAGTTTCATGTGAACCTGTCTGATTGGATGATTGAGGTCTTAACAAGAGTTCACTTTGGAAGAAATATTACAATTAGTATTTTTAAAGGAGATTTAATATTGATGTCATATTTCTTATTTTCCTATTATATATTAATTCTAATAATTAATTTAGTTTTTTACTATATTCATTCTACTAAGTCAATATGTCTAAACTATATTGAAGTGTAACTCTTTACATGATTCATAACTATGTTACTAACCCCAATTATAATTCAATTATTTTCACACATATCCAAATGCATCCCATGCATAAGGTATATGAAACTCATTCAGGAAAATTTTTAGAATCATATGAAATTAAAAATACCCCAAATATTAATCTTGAAGAGACAAATATCTAACACCCAATTTTCTAGAAAAGGCATATACCTCCAAGCCAGTGAGAATTCTTACCCAAAGTCCCTCTACCCAATAAGACATTACTTAAGAGAGATATCAGTCCCATCATGATTCAAATTCCGAATATGTATAAATAATAATTAATTTCTTTTGATTAAATCTCATAAACTAGTAGAAGTAAAATTAAAGGTAGAAAAAAAATAAATCAATTATAATACCTAAAATGTGACCCCTTAAATGCATGTATGGAAATTTATGAAATATATAAAGAACTTTAAACTAAACCATATATTTATTTATAATTTAATCATTATAATTAATAATAACAGAGGGAATAAATAAATAATTGAATAATTCATATATTTAACCATTGGATAATCAATATATTAACAATTCATAATTAAATTTATTATAAAAATGTAAAAATCAATCCAATGTTTATAAAAAATTCATAATTAAATAAATATAATCAATTTATATATATTTCCAAAAAAAATCCTTTACATTATTTGTTATTTGGAATTTAAATTAAGTATATGATATTATATAAAATGTAAACCTTATATATTCTAATAATATTATATAAATAATTGCATAATCTAAATATCACATATTTAATATTATTAAAACATTGGTTATATAAATTATCAAAGCACATTTTTATGTGGTTTAAATAATTTTCTCAAATAATGTCTTTAATCATAAAAAATAAAATTACATGTCTTGAGAAATTAATAATATTAAATTTAAATAACTTTTTATCTTTTTCTTGTTTATTAATTTAAAAACACTTTGTAAAAACCCTTGTAATATTTGTAAAAAAATTGTATATCAAAATTATAAGGCCTTCCATATAATTGAAAAAAGGTATTGGTATGTTAAAAATTAATATTATGGGATATTTAATTAATAGATTTTTAATAAACATTTAACAACAAGTTATAAAAAATCTATATCAAATTAATTTATTAAAATATTAAAACATATATAAAAATTCAAAAAATAACAGTTTATATGATTTAAAAAAATTAAACCATTTATTTAAACTCTTAAAATGAAATATTGAAAAAATTAAATTTTTCTCTAGGTATCTTTTATTATAATATTTTCAAATCATACATAGTGGTATTACATGACAGAAAAGTGTTAGAATTTTATTTTTTTATATAATATGATACATAGTAAGTGGATCACATAAGAAAAACATTGTGCAAACTACCTGTATAAGGTTAACTCATTGCACTAGAGATCATAGGCTAAAACAGGTGATCATGTAGTATTAGACATGTGTAATGATAGCCTATATACTATTAATCCATGTTTAATGACCCAACCTAAGATACCCTCTAAAATCCGTACCCCAATGGATTCACTACTGGATTGAAGGGAATTCCTGATTCCCACAAGTTGGTGACTACCACTCGAACATCAATCAAATTCTAGAGGGAATCATTTCAGTGAACCTAACACAAAATTCATGATATCCATATACATTGGAAATAAATAGTGTTAGAAAACTAGAATAAATATATTCCATAACTAAAAATATACAGTTGTAGTGATACTACTAAAAATACAGATAAAACCAAAGGTTCATGTCCAAAAAAACATAAAGAATGACTAAAATCCATGACCTCTACCCCATGTGATATGTGTAAAAATATCCTACTATTTAACCACCAACTACCCATACCCATCTGACCTAATCCTCATTTCCTCACTACAAAGCCTTTACTTTTCCTGTATCAAAATACAATACCAGGTCTACACACTTCTAAAGGGTTGTGTTGGGTGTGAGATAAACAGTCTCAATAGCACCCCACCCAGGTGTTTCATATCAATTTTCTAAACAAATATTCCCAATATGATCATTTTATAGAAACTTGTTCTTCTAAGAAGTAAATAAATATTATATTAAAAGCATAGTAAATATTCCCATTTTTCACAATTTTAAATCAAAGGCTAGTAAAAAAACATTCCAATCATAAATCCACATTTCTCAAAGAATGTATATCAAATCCCACAATTGTACAAAGACAAATCATAATGCGAAAATGGCCAAGTATCACAATAGGTAATGATAGAAGAAAACATGTTCCGTAATCAATGATTAGTGTACAATGAGGTCCTTAGAACAAATGCCTGAGGATTATACTAACACCCCATGTGTCACGACCCCCTCCCCAAAAGGTGTACACCTCCTAGGACGACAATGTGTAAAGGAAGATAACGACCATCTAGTCCCACCTCCTGTAGGCCCCGGGTAGGCGACTGGCACTAAGGGTATAATAAACACATAGATGGGAGGCATGACCCTCTAATAGAACACATGAAAAAATAGAGAGATAAGATAGACACCAACCAACTCTAACTCAGAAAAAAATATAAATGAAATCCAAAGTACACATATTTAATTTCATGCAAAATGACTACAACTGAAAGGGAAAAACTACAAGTACTCAAAATAAAGTAAAAAAACAACTAAAACCACGAAGCCCAAACAACTCCTGCAACCCCAAGCTAGTAGAAACCATACCGATCTCCATCCTTCTCCAAGTGACCTAAAATTAGTTTATATATACATAGGGTGAGTATAATAGTATACTCATTAGGATCCTACCTAGAGCCTCTCATACAAAAGTAAATAAAGCATTCTAAATCACGTTGAACAACAATTGAAACTAACTGGTCACCTAAATAGGTATACTAAGTTCCCAACCTCACCATGGATACTCTCACCATGTAACTCATACAATGGTATATAATATAATAAAGAATATCAAGGGTACCCCACTATTACTTCTCCACTGGTTTTCCGGTTTGCCCCAACATCGCACGTCCTAAGCATCTCGCTCCAAAAAGGCTTGCCTGTAAACACCTGGGTGAAGCACCACAACATGTACCTCATGCAACAAAACCACCACACCCATGTAAGAAAAGTAACCCAGTTGTTTTTGGGAGCCACCACAGATCGTATAATGTGTATCATACGTCGGGTATTAAACCTCAAGCCATTATAGCCCATACACCAAGTAAGGATCCTCAACCCATCATAGCCTATACATGTTACACCGATAGTAGTCCATAGGAAACTATATCTAGAATATATGTGTGTGAATAACCACAGGCCATTAGATCCCTCTACACACATATATGGGAAAAAATAACTTTTTCCCTACCAGCACATGTAACTACCAAGAGAATAGAGTGAGGCCAAAGGCGGTAGTCAACCATCCATCTCCCACCATAATGTTGGGGAAACCACCCCCCCCCCAAGGTTAATAATCTCCAGGGTGTCAGTTTCCCTAACGGATGTGGTGGAGTAGCGTATAGGAACACAAAAATTATAGAATATACTATATATTACAACCACACTATGAGAATAACCTAGTTTTAGACTCAACTGTAGCTAACATCTCTTGGAATCCCAACTTCCACTTCTAAGACTAGGTATCTTAGAAGCACACTACCATTGAAAGAGTTTAATACACTACTTCATTCCCTTTTTATCAGTTTCACTTTACGTTAAATAATTATTTACACATTAATTAACAATCAACATTTCCACATTACATTTCATTAGCACCACACCCAAAGTCAGTTGTCCCTTTAAATTATAACCTCATCATTCTGTCCCAGCAAGCTACAACCCCATGGGTTAACATCATTTATTCAATTATTTATTTATAATGTTACTTTCCCATATTCCCAGGCATTCTAGAAAAACATTCTATGCTATTAAAAAAAGGGGGATCAACACGTTGAGTAGATGAACTAACCATCGTGTCTTTGCCTCCTATAGCATGAGTGTAGACCCATCCGACCTTGAGAAGCTAAACATAGAAAGAACGTGGCATACCCCACACATCATCACATGTTTCATAAGAGGGGTAAGAAAACCCAGTTTCATTGATCAATGGGGAATGTAAAGCAGAAAAACAACCAATAAGAATCAGCAACCATCCAAACATTCACATCCAACCTATTTCATCATCCCTAGTGTCCTCCATGACACCCACATGCATAAACCAATAAATCTCTCCACTCTAGGCATCAACTGCTGCCACAACTAGAAGGGCTCCCTACCCCCCACATATCATAACAGCCATCCAGGCACACATCACAACATAAGAAGCATGAAAACAACCATCATATCAACTAGGCTCTTGGCCCTTAAACAAGAAACATGGTAACTCAGAACCCTATAATAAATTATATTTTATCAAACAACTAGTTCATTAGTAAATCTTGAATTAACTGATTTATTATTCATAGGTTCCAACTTTGTAAAACCAAAATAGTAAGCTATCAAAAATTTATTAATCATTATTATTGCATCAATTTTAATTTCATAAAATTACAACAGTAACCATCAGATTCATTCACATTCCTCTTTATCTTTAGCCGAACTATCACCAATTAATTCTGGCTTTATGTTCTTTACCAATTTCCATCAAGAACGAAGATCTAAACAAAGCAAGCATAGATATCAGACTATCAAGAAAAACAAGATGAAATAGCATACGATCGATGTCAATTTATTTATCTGGTTCAAATATTTAATACGTAAATTCTATTTTGATATAGTGGGATAAAACATGTTAACTCTATAGTTTCACCTAAAAGAGAATTGAATCAATCAATCCCTAACCTCAAACTATTATTGATGTTCTTTATATGAGAACGAGCTAGACAAAGGGTTACGATCTCCTCCCCCTGTGACAACTGTATCCACCCAAGGATGAAGAGACACCACCACAATGGTCAACGCCGAATAAAAGTCCATTAGGAACATGGATATAGCATTACAATAAAAGGGAAAGGAGAAACATAAGGAAATGAATCCAAAATAATGATGAAAGATCATTCTTTATATTAAAGATTGATCGATACTGCTAATTACATCAAAAATAGAGGGGAACCAATCCAAGGAGGAAAGTTTGATTGCACAACTCCTATGGGAAGGAATGGAAGGTTTAAGCATCTCACACATGAGGACAAGGAGGAATATATATCATCCATTTAGAATAATTAATGGAGCAGCGGCTTAAGATACGCTGGATTTTCCATTGAAAGAGGATCGCATTAAACCACATGTTTCAACCAAGTAAAAGAATCTCGAGCCTTAGGAAATATTAATGTAGGAGTTATAGCCTTTGAATTGTACTTAGTATCTTTAAAATAAGACTTAAAATGCATTTTTTATCAAAGGAAACGTCCAAGGGGCCAACTATAGGAAGATGGAAACACTGTTTATGAACTCGAAATTTGGAAAATGAAATCGACTACCATTGGAACCTCACCATTCGGGGAACACTATTCATGAACTCAAAATTTGGTAAAGGAAAGAGGCAACTGTTGGAACCTAACCGTTCTAGAAACATTATTCATGAACTCAAAAATTAGCAAAGGAAAGTGGCCACTATTGGAATCACACCATTCAGGAAACACTGTTCATGAACTTAAAATTTGGGAAAGGAAAGAGGATACCATTGGAACCTCACCGTTCTGGACACACTATTCATGTACTCAAAATTTAGAAATGGAAAGAGGCTACAGTTATAACCTCACCATTCTGGAAACACTATTCATGAATCTGAAATTTGGATAAGGAAAGAGGCTACCATTGGAACATCACAGTTCTGGAAACACTGTTCATGAGCTCAAATTTTGGAAAAGGAAAGAGGCTACTGTTGGAACCTCACTATTCTGGAAACACTGTTCATTAACCTAAAATTTGGCAAAGGAAAAAGGCTATCGTTGGAACCTAAATGTTCTAGAAACACAGTTCATGAACTCAAAATTTGGAAAACGAAAGAGGTGACCGTTAGACCTCACCATTACACTATTCACATAAGCCTACTGATGACACTATTCACATAATGTTATCGTTGCACTATTCATATAAGGCTACCAATGACACTGTTCACATAATTTTACCGTTGCTCATTTCTCATAAGGATACCATTGCAATGTTCACCTAAGGCTACCGATGACACTGTTTACATAAGGCTACCGTTGCACTATTCACCTAAGGCTACCAATGACACTGTTCACAGAAGGCTATAGTTACACTGTTCACCTAAGGCTACTGATGACACTATTCACACAAGGATATCGTTGCACTATTCACATAAGGCTACTGATGACACTATTCACATAAGGAAATTATTGAACAGTTTATATAAGGCTACCAATGAAATTGTTCACATAAGGTTATCGTTGCACTTTTCACATAAGGTTATCGTTGCACTGTTCACCTAAGGCTACTAATGACACTATTCACATAAGGCTATTACTTCACTGTTCACAGAACTGGAAACACTGTTCAGATAACTGGAAATTTGGTAAAGTGTTGGGAATAAGTTAGGTTGACCTTCCAGAACACCTCAGACACCAGATTGTTGCAAAGGAATATACTAGAGAGGTATGGGCCATTACATTAGATACAACTCAAAACATTTTTCTCCTCAAGAATTCAAAACCAACTTAAAAGGAAACATAAAAGATGTCTGAACAACCACCCATCTAGATACCTCTCAAAAGAGAGAAAGCCACAAGAAGCAGCAAAAGAAATCCATCTCATAAACACAAAAGTTCTATAACCACAAAGGGGACATCATTACATGAAAAGAGTTAAACATCAAACAACCCTAGGTACTGAGCACATATCGGTTACTCACGTTCCCGGGTCCTCTCCTCCATGCCATTGTTTCTCCACAACACACGAACCAAGGGGATAGAATGCCTGGACAACACCTTCTCTTTGTGGTCTTCAATCTCCAAATGTCTCTCCTAAAAGGTTTCATCATCATCAACATCGATCTCTCCCTAATAAACGATGTGAGAGTCCTCATGAAGATAACAACGAAGCTGTGAAACATGAAAAACATTGTGTATCTGGCTCATCTACGGGGGAAGTTCTACTCAATACACCACGGCTCCAATATGAGCCAACACCACAAGAGGCCCAAAAAACCGGGGAGAAATCTTAATCCCATGACCAGGAATTCCCTTCCCATGATGGGGAGTCACTTTTAGAAACACGTGATCCCCAAAATCAAACTCTAATGGTCTCCACTTTGATCATCATATGATTTCTGACAATCTTGTGTTGTCTTCATCCTCTCATTAATCACCTGAACTATATTTGTTGGATTCTGCACTAGTTCTAGTCTGAGAATTGCTGACTCTCTGAACCCATTCTAGCACAACATATATTGGCATAGTCATCCATAAAAATCTTCAAATGGAATCATACTGATGGTGGAGTGAAAACTAATGTTGAAAGCGAACTCCGCCAAGGGTAAGTGCCTCATCCATGAACCTCCAAAATCCAGGACACAAGAGTGTAACATGTCTTTAAGAGTTTGGATGGTCTGCTCTATATGATCATCCATCCGAGGATGAAATGCAGTGATAAGGCATAGATGAGAACCAAAATCATGATAGAGACCTCACCACACCCTAGAGGTAAAATGAGGTTCTCGAGTAGAAATGATCGTCTTTAGGACTCCATGAAGTCTCACCACCTCCTCCAGATATTTCCTCGACAAATCATCCATTAAGAATGACTCCTTGATTGCTATGAAGTGGGCTGATTTTGTTAAATGATCCAATACCACCCAAATAGTGTCATGTCCACCATGAGCTCGAGGTAAACCAGTAACAAATTCCATTGATATGTCCTCACACTTCCACTGAGGAACATATAACAACTGGAGCAAACCACCAGGAACACGGTGTTTGGCCTTCACCTTCTGGTAGACCAAACATCACGACACAAACTCTTCGACCGCACGCTTCATCCCAGGCCACCAAAACTCACTCCTCACGGATCGGTAGATCATTTTCATGAAAGTATGCACCACTAAAGTAGAACTATATAACTCTATGAGAATCATCTCATGCATCATCAAAGTAACAAATATACTTCCATGATAAAACACTCAGTGTTGTTCATCCTTAGACTGACCATCAGGGATGTCGCCACAATCAACTTGGTCTCTCCAGACCTCCACCTCTAGATCTCCCAACTGGGACTCTTCCACCTACTACACTATAGATGATTGCACATTCATCTGAAAAAGACAACTATTTCACCCAACTTCTCCCATATCAATATGTAATGATGACGGTTCTTCCATTACTCTCTAAGAGTCACCAGATTCACGCACTGCATCACTACGTGACATCTGACTCAGTGCATCAGCTACAACATTCTCCTTTCTAGGTGTATATGATATTTCAAAGGTGTATTCCTATAATAACTCCATCCACAATTTCTTTTGTAAGTTCATGTCATGCTGGGAGAAAACAAACCTCAAAGTATTATGATCGGTGAAAACCACAAAGTGCCCGCCAATGAGGTAATGTCTCCACAACATCAGAGAAAACACCACGAATTCCAAATCAAGATCATGGGTCAAATAGTTATGTTCATGGGGACACAACTACCAAGACCCATAGGAAACAACTAATCTCTGCTGCATCAGAACACAGCCTAGACCCAAATGTGAAGCATTGCAGAAAACATCAAACTGAACTCCCTCTACTCGAAGACAAAGAACTGGAGCACTTACTAACTTCTCCTTTAGATAATCGAATGCTTCCTGACACTGATCAGTCAATATGAATGCCAGATCCTTCCTAGTAAAAGTTGTTAGAGGAGTCTCTATTCTAGAGAAAATGGCTATGAACCTCCTGTAGTATCCTACGAGACAAAGGAAACTTCGCACCTCTGACACTATCTTGGGGGCTTCCCAAGACACAACTGCTTCTATCTTAGATGGATCCAAAGATACTCCATTCTAGGACACAACATGCTCCAAGAAATAGACTTATTGATCCCAAAACTCACACTTACACAACTTCTGAAATAGCTGATGTTGACGAAGAACTCCCAAAATGGCGTGTAGATTCTCTGCATGCTCCTCATCAGACATGGCTTACACAAGGATGTCGTCGATGAAAACCACCAAGAACTTGTCTAGGAACTCACGGAACATAGCATTCATTAATCCCATTAATACAGCTATATAATTTATCACACCAAATGGCATTACAAAAAATTCATAATTCCCATGACGACAATGGAAAGTAGCCTTAGAAATATCCTCATCCTTCACATAAATATGATGATATCTTGACCACAAGTCTATCATTGAGAAACAACTTTCACCCTTCAGTTGATCAAATAAATCATCAATGCATGGAAGAGGATAGAGATTATTCACTATTACTTTGTTTAAGCGATGATAATCGACGCACAACTGCAAACTGTCATCGGCCTTCTTCAAGAATAAAACTAGTGCACCCCACGGTGACACATTCAACTAATCAAAACTTCACGGTAACAGACCATCAAGCTATATATGTAGCTCTCATAACTCATAATGGGACATACTATATGGAGACATAGAGATAGGAGATGCTCGTGGCTGTAGCTTGATCCCAAACTCGATCTCTCTTCGAGGGGGTAATGCTATAACCTCTTTTGGAAAGACATCAGGGTACTCTTCTACAACCCTAAGAAACACCAATTTTTGTACCTTTTAATAATGCAGAATCATCTCAGCCATCAAATATGATAAGGAAGGAACATGCCTCTGATCCATCTGAGGGTCTCTCTCACCAACGAACACCACTGTCACTCCATCCGCATCGAAGAGCACAACATGCCTTCTGAATAAATCTATGATAGCCTTCACCAAATACAACTAATCCATGTCGGGGATTAAATCATATTTTTTATTCATAAACATAGGTAATCTCCCCAAGAGCGATGCTTCACCATCACTATCTCATAGTATCTATATACTTTAAACTAGAAAGCTCAGCATCCAACTAGCGTTGTCAACAGCAAGAGAATTGGATGCCTATCAACATCAAGTCCAAAAACATGGATAAGGGTAGGTGATATGAATGAGCATGTCACTCCTAGAAAAAACAAGGCATACACCAAGGTAGAAAATAAGAAAAGGGTACCTAGAACGATCTCAGGTTTCCCTGGAGCTGGCAACGCTAAAGCACGAGGCTGACCAAGACCTCCTCCATAGCCTCTCTGACCCTGATGAAACCCACCACCACGGTCATGCTCTGCTCTATGAGTATAGAGAGTGTCACGGGGTTTTCCTCTACCTTCCCCATATATAATTTATAGATATACTACTGGTGCAACCTGCTGCTGTTGCCTCGGTTAGAAATGCCTCAACGGAGGAACCTAGAGCAGAACAGCTGGTGCACGATGACTGCTCTGAAAGGTTGGGTACTCTCACTACTGATGATATCGACTACCGTAAGAGAAACATGCACCTGATCCATTGGCATTGGCCTGAGAGCTGCTACCTCCATAGAAATGAGATGTCGAGGGTTGGTACCTACCCCCGGCTAAACGGAAGAACTTCTTTCTTGAAAACTGGGAACCCCAGACCACAGATCTGCCTCATGAGGAATCATGACGACTCCCCTCTCATGATTATCTGGTTCTGGCCAATGTCCTCTTGAAAACCTCTACCCTTGCTAACACCTCAAGATATGTCTTCAGCATAATTGGGGTGAACTGGTACTGGACCTCTGGATGCAAAGCCTCCTCGTAATGCCTTTCCTTGGACTCCTCATCTGGCAATAGGTCTGAAGACTATTGTAAATGGTTCTTAAAATGGATTCCAAACTCTCGCACATTGGATCTCCCCTGTCGAAGGGTAAGAAGCTCCTGGCGACTAGATTCCTTAATGGTTGAAGAAAGAAACTCAACTCTAAACTTGTATCAAAAATACTCCAACGAGATTTTTGAATCCTCGCGATCCCCAAGGAACAAGAACCACCAAATCCTCACTACTCCACACAACATCATCACAACCAAGGACACCTGGTTCTCCTTCTGAGCACGGATCGAACTGAATCCTATCTCAACCTTCTCCAACCAGTCTTCTGGGAAATCATCTGAAATGGAGCCATCGTACTTCTTCAGACTCTGGTACTGAAACTCTCAAAGTGTCCTCCTCCTAGTGTCGTCATCGTCAACCTCTACCCTATGGTGATCTTCTGGCACAGCCTTATGGAAATCTTCTATGAGATCTTTATGAGGATGTCGACCTGGATCCATTCCTATAAAATAACAAATAGTTAGAGCTCCTAAAAATGTAATATAGAAGACTCAACATTAATTAATTAATTTTTCTTTTTTATTCATTTTATTTTATCATATCCCAAGGTCTACCCATTCAAACACAAGCATAAAGAAGAATGATTCATGATCCATTACTAGGTCTCTACCTTGCAACAGGTATAACCTTGTTTAGTAGATATGGTAAACTTAAAGGTTCATGCATCCAATCATAAGGGGACCTAAACACCTATGCCTCAACTGGTATCCAGTGTTTACATCACTTACTAAACATGACTGACATGGTTTTCCTACCAACCCATGCAACCTCACATGTTCCTAACACCAAACATCATCTTATCCCTCAAATATAGCTCTGATACCACTATGTGATGACCCCCTCCCCACAAAGTGTACCCCTCCTGGTCCAGCAATGTGAGAAGGTTGATAATGAACCCCAAGTCCCACCTCCAGTAGGCCCTGGGTTGCCGACTAGCACCGAGGTTATAGTAAACTCACAGATGGGAAACATTGCCCTCTAAGAATACACATGCGAAATAGAGAGATAAGACAAACACCAACCAACTATAACTTAGAAAATGATATAAATGAAATCCCACGTACACATATATAATGTCATGCAAAGCTACTAAAAATGAAAGGGGAAAACTGAAAGTACGCAAAAGAAAGGAAAAAAATAAAAACCACGATGCCTAAACAACTCCTGCAACCCCAAGCTAGTAGAAACCAGCCTGGTCTCCAACCTGCTCAAAGTGACCTGAAAATAGTATATATATATAGATAGTGTGAGTACAACAGTATACTCAGTAGGATCCTCCCCAGATCCTCTCGTTCAAAAGTAAAGAAGTCATGCTAAAGAATAGTGAACAATAAGTGAAACTAACTCATCAAATAAATAGGTATACTAAGGTCCCAGCCACACCATGGCTACTCTCACTAAGCAACGCATACATGAGTATATAATATAATAAATAATATCAAGGGTACCCCGCGACTACTTCACCACTAGTTTTCCTCTTTTCCCCAACATCGCACGTCCTAAGAATCTCTTTCCAAAAAGGCTTGCCCACAGACACCTGGGCGAAGCACCAGAACATGCACCTCGTGCAACAAAACCACCACGTCCACGTAAGAAAAGTAACCCGGTAGTTTTTGGGAGCCACAAATGCTTTCATAATGTGTATCATACGTCGGGTATGAAACCACAATCCATTATAGACGATACACCAAGTAAGGATCCTCAAGCCATCATAGCCTATACATGTTACACCTATAGTAGTCCATAGGAAACTATATCCAGAATATATGTGTGTGAATAACAACAATCCATTACATCCCTCTACATACATGTATGGGGAAACTAACCGTTGTGCCTACCAGTATAGGTAACTACCAAGAGAAGAGAGTTGGGGAAAACGGGGTAGTCATCCATCCATCCTTCCACCAGAAAGTTGGGGAAACACCCCCCCCCCCAGGGCTCAGAATCCCTAGGGTGTTAGTTTCCCTAAATAACAAGGTGGATTATCATATAGAAACACAAAAAATATAGAATATACTATATATCACAACCACACTATGGTCATAAACTAGTCTTAGACTCAACTATAGCTAACATCTCTCTGACTCTCAGCTTCCACTTTTATGACTAGGTATCCTATAAGCACAGAACCATTTAAAGAGATTTAATACATTACTTAATTCCTTTTTTATTAGTTACACTTTATGTGATTTAATTCTATAAACATTAATTAACCATCAACAATTATACATTAAATTTCATTAGCATCACACCCAAAGTCCACTGTCCATTTAAATTGTAACCTCATCATTAAGTCCTAGAAAGATCCAAGCCCATGGGTTAGCATCATTTATTAAATTATTTATTTACAGCATTACTTTTCCATATTCCTAGGCATTCTAGAAAAACAATATATCCAACTAAACACAAGGGGGATCAACACCGTTAGTGGATGAACTTCTCGTCAAGTCTTTGCAGCCTATTGCAAGAGAGTATACCCATACTCCCTTGAGAAGCTAAACATAGAAAGCACGTGGCATACCATGTGTGTATTCACCCCCTTTGGAAGAAGGGTAAGAAAGACCAGCAGCCCTGAGCAGTGGGAAATCTAAAGTAGATAAACCACCATTAAGAATCAGCAAGCATCCAAACATTCACATCCAACCTGTTTTTTCATCCCTCATTTCCTCCCTGACACCCACATGTGTAAACCAATGCATCTCACCACTCTAGGCATCAACTGCTACCACAACTAGAAGGCCTCCCTGCCCCCACATATCACAACAGCCATCTAGGCTCACATCCCCACACAAGAAGCAGGAAAACAACCATTATATAAATTGGTCTCTTGACCCTTAAACAAGGAAGAGGGTAACTCAAAACCCTACAAGGAATTATCTTTTATCAAACAACCAGTTATTTAATACATCTTGAATTAACCGATTTATTATTCATAGGTTCCAACTTTGGGAAACCTAAATAGTAAGCTATCGCAAATAGATTAATTATGCTTACAGAATCAATTTTATTAACATCAAATTACTACAACAACCATCAGATTCATTCACATGCGTCTTTATCTTTGTCCCAACAATCATCAATTAATTTCATCTTTATGTTCTTTAATAATTTTTCTCAAGAACGAAGAGATAAACAAAGATATCATAGATATCACACTATCTTGAAAAACATGAGAAAATAACATACAATCAACATCAATTTATTTATCCTATTCAAATATTTAATATGTCAATTCCATTGTGATCTAGTGGGATAAAACATGTTAAATCTACTATTTCACATAAAAGAAAATAAAATCAATGAATCCACTACCTTAAATGGTTCTTGATGTCCTTAATACGAGAACCATCCACACAACGGGTTATGATCTCCTCCCCCCATGACAATTGTATCCACCCAAGGATGAAAAGAAACCACCACACCAGTCAAAACCCAAGAAAATTCTATTAGGAACATGGAGATAGCATTCCATAAAAGGAAAAGGAGAAACAGAAGGAGATGAACCCAAATGAATGATGATAGATCATACCTTATATCGAAGATTGATCTATACTTCTTAGTGTATCAAAAACAGAGGGGAACCAATCCAAGGAGGAAAGATTGATCTCACAACTCCTATGGGAAGGAATGGAAGGTTTGAGCATCTCACACCTGAGAACAATGAGGAAAAACATGGTAGGAATATATCTCGTCCCTTTAGAAGATTTAACGGAGCAGCGGTTTAAGATACGTTGGATTTTTCATTAAAATTGGATCACATTAAACCATGCAGTTTGACCAATTAAAAGCACCTCGAGACTTAGGAAAAATTAATAAAGGAGTTATGACCATTGAATCGGCCTTAGAATCCTCAAAACATGGATTTAAATGCATTTTATGTCAAAGGAAACCTCAAAGGGGTAAAATAGTAGGAAGCTAGAAACACTGTTCACGAACTCGAAATTTGGAAAAGGAAAGAGGCTACCGTTGGAACCTCACCATTGTGGAAACACTATTCATGAGCTCAAAATTTGGCAAAGGAAAGAGGCCACCATTGAAACCTCACTATTCTAGAAGCATTGTTCATGAACCCAAAATTTGGAAAAGGAAAGAGGCTACTGTTGGAACCTCATAGTTCTGGAAACATAATTCATGAACTCAAAATTTGGCAAATGAAAGAGGCTACCATTGGAACCTCACCGTTCTGGAAACACAGTTCATGAACCTGAAATTTGGAAAAGGAAGGAGGCTATAGTTGGAACCTCACCGTTCTAGAACACTGTTCATGAAGTCAAAATTTGGAAAAGAAAAGAGACTACTGTTGGAACCTCACCGTTCTAAAAACACTATTCATGAACTCAAAATTTGGCAAAGGAAAGAGGATACCATTGGAACCTTGACATTCTAGAAACACTGTTAATGATCCTGAAATTTGGAAAAGGAAATAGGCTACCATTAAAATCTCACCGTTCTGGAAAAAGTATTCATGAACTCAAAATTTGGCAATGGAAAGAGGCTTCTGTTAGACCTCACCATTGCACTATTCACATAAGCCTACCAATGAAACTATTCACATAAGTTTACTGTTGCACTGTTCACATAAGGCTACTGATGAAATTGTTCACATAAGGTTACCGTTGAACTGTTCACATAAGGTTACCATTTCACTATTCGCCAAAGGCTACCGATGACACTATTCACATAAGGCTACCATTGCACTCTTCACCTAAGGCTACCGATGACACGGTTCACATAAGGATACCATTGCACTATTCACCTAAGGCTACCGATGACACCATTCGCATAAGGCTACTGTTGCACTGTTCACATAAGGCTATCGATGACACTGTTAACATAAGGTTGTTATTGCATTGTTCACATAAGTCTACCAATGACATTGTTCACATAAGGTATTGTTGCACTGTTCACATAATGTTAGCATTGGACTATTCACCTAAGGCTGCTGATGTCACTATTCACATAAGGCTACTGTTGCAATGTTTATAGAACTGGAAACACTATTCACAAAACTGGAAATTTGGCAAGGTGTTGGGGATAAGTCAACTTGACCTCCTGGAATACCTTAGACACCAGATTATCACAAAGGAATGGACCATAGTGGTCTAGGCCATTACACCATGAGTGAACCCCCCGACAATGTCAAGATCAATTCCTTAGAATATGGGACTAGGGAGCATAAAACACCCCATGAGTGAGATTCCCAATAATAAACATTAATGAGTCCCAATTAACCACCTTCCACCTAAGTACCCAAGGACTTCCATGTGATATGTTTATCAACTCAATAACAATGGGCTTCACATTTTACCACACCTTATTTAAACAAAAACATGCTTTGAAAACCCATTTCTCAATCCATATAACAATTCTTTGAAAAAAAATCCTCCTGCCAAAATAATTGAAAACACATCCTTTATCACAAAACCATTTAAAAACACTAATCAATATTTCAAATTTATTTATAAAATAGTTTTTAAAATCAATATAAATTATAGTTCATCAAATATAGGCTAGATATGAAACTACCTACCTCAGAATCGGGGAACACACTACAACAATAGTATCTACACTCCAGGAGAAATTCAAAACAATAAATGAAATCCCTCACATTTATTTCCACATATCATCCTTAAATTATATAATAAAACCATTTGGAAGATTGGATGGATCAAAACATATCTCAATGGTCTAACACGCCACTCAACAACCAACATATGGGCTGGCCCTCAGAAGATGGTCACATAATGGATATACAAGGAATGAAAGAAAAATAACAATAAAACCAACATATTCCATAAATCAATCCCAATGGAACTTCAATAAATAATAGAAATGAATAATAAGAAAGGTCAAACTTTCCAGAAGAGATGAGTAATTCAACCATGCTAGAGATCTATCACTAAACGAAGTAGTACAGAATATGGTGAAACTCCCAAAAACTTATGGGAGATATCTAGGGATCGAGGTACATAGATACACAATGAGAGAGTATGTATTTAAGAGAGACTAAAATAAAATATATATGTTATGATGGGTTTACATCATTAATAAAATATTTATGGTGAAAATTCCATATGTTGTATGTTTCACCGAAAAACGTGTCACCTCCGGCTAATTTATACAAAGCGACATTCATGGTGTAAACTGATTTTAAAATGTAAAATCATTTAATTCCCAAATCCATTTTTATGTCTTGTGTCTAGCATAAAATATACATCTTAAATATGGAAGTTATGATGAAAATTTGATGTGTATCTAGTACCAGCAGCAACTCATTGAAAAAATATCTGAGTGACTCTTACTCCCTCTAATCCCATAAAAATGATAGATTTTGTATACTAGGAAAAAAATTGGTACTTTGATTATCTTTATATTTTATTAATTTAATATTAGTAAAACAACTTATTACAAATTCTTCATTGTTCTACCGGGTTTTAAGGTAATAATTTCCTAGGGTATTTATCGCATTGATTAGGGAATTTCAATTCACCAATATGATGAGAAACTTGAAGTGTTGTGATGATATTCTTAAATATAGTTATATAGTTGGATGGAATTATATGAAGGGACACATAGAATGTGACTGTCATGTGTTAGTACTAATAATATGATAAGGATTCTTCTTGTAGAGTTCAAATTTGGTAATCTCCAAGATTGAAGATAATGAAAACCTACCTTCCAGTAGGTATTCCACATGTTTTAGTGTCATATGATATTATTATCTGTGATATTATGTACTGTACATTATACATTAATATTTTAATTAATGTATGTCATGAATTGTAAACTTATATTTTCTAATAAAAACCATGACACCATATGTTCACAGTGAGGAAGGGAATGTTGGGTGTATCATTGTTGACATTTCATTAATGAATAGTTCAAGGAAGGATTTGAATGTTTCAAATTTATAGAATTTTATATATCATCCCTTTGAATGGAAGATAACTATCGAATTAAATTCCATGGTCATAGTGCAACGACACATTTATTTCAGATAGTCAAAGAAAGATGTATCAATCACATATGTTTATGGCATGGATGTGAAACCTACTTTATTATATATCGAGAAAAATGGATTGTGTTACATGATGAACGTTTTTATGTGGTTTCCATCATTGTTACATTATTCTCTTTCTCTAGGGTTCCTTAATCCATAGCTAGATAGTAATGTTGGAATTTATTTGAACCTACCAAATTTCAATGAGAAACTATCATAGATATTTCCACACTAAGTGTTTTCATTGATCCTGATTAAATTCTATTTGAATTTAATTAATGGGATAAATATTATTATCTGGAATAAGGAAAAATTTTATTCATGTATTATTGATTGGAAATATTTATTTATGAATTAAATATTTAATATCTTTATTCATGTGTTCAATAAATGATAGAGGATTTCGAATAAACAAAGACTATGTCCAATGAAAAATATTAATTTATAAGCTGGTTAAATAATATTGGTTATTGTGAATGGTATCTCACATGTAACAAATTATTATTATTATTATTATTACTACTACTACTACAACTATTACTATTATTATTATTATTTTTGTTGTTGTTGTTGTTATTAATGGAATAGATTTTAAAAAATATTATTATATTATTTATGGGTCTACATGCAATTAAATAATATTTTAACCTACACTCTAGATCTATAAATTTATTTTCATATCTATTGTGTTAGGTTAATAAATATATAAATAATCATTGTGAACAATATATTTCTCTCTCAAATATATCCATCTCTATCCATTTCAATAATATGAAATGAAAGAGAGATTCCTTCAAGATTAAAGAATAAGTGATCAACACAAACAATGCAAGATAATTGAGTCTTTGTGATAGCACCCAGAAAATGATTTGTGTTTCTTCGATATCAAATTAGAATGTGTGGATCCCCACTATAGGGATTATACAATTGAATCCATATAGCACAATGAAGGTAACCTGAACTGGTTTTCGAAAGATCAAAATCATCATTGAAGAAATGATCCTAATATAAGTTAATAATGTCTTTTTGATCAAAATTAATTATTTATAAATTAAACATGAAATATTCTCTATTGAGCTTTCTAGTAACTCCAAATTAAAATAAATTTTAATTTCATTCCCATAGAAGGATCTTCTCTTCTACCTAGAACCTACAGGTGGTATCAGATTGGTTAGGATTTTAAATTTATAATTATTTATTTGATTTTTTATCTATATGTTCAATCATGGTAAAATATTTCATTTCATATTATTTAATCCATTATGAATAGCCAAATTCTTTTTTGGTATGACAATGTTACATGGTGTGTGCTATAATACAAGTTGTGTACCCAAGTACACTATATTTGGACTTGTCTCGGGATGCACAATAAGTAAAATAGTATCTACACTTGTTTTATTTATTGAAAATTGTATGTAGATCAGGCCAGTCTAAAATATAGGTTGTCAGATTAAACGACATGTAGTTGGTGGACACATCTTGTAGTGTGCAAAAGTTAGCAAGGAAATTTGCATAGTTAGTGTTGTCTTTATATATGGTTAAACTATATGAGATGGAAAACCTAGAGCATTAATGATATACGTGACATGTATACAGTGTACACAGAAATTGGTTCATCATTTTCCACATCCAAAATACACATTGATCCATTTAGTAACTTATGTGGACACATGGTATGAGCGATACATATAATGTAGATGGCTTGTACAAGTCATGTAGTCGCAATAGATGGTCACACTAATTTCATTTATGGGTTACTTAGACACATGAATATCATGATACACATTGTGTATATGGCTTGTACATGTTGTGTAGTCAAGATGAGGTACACGCTGAAGCCCCAGGCATGAAACACGGGTACATGAAAATTGAGATACATGACGTGTAACTTGTACGTACATGTTGTGTAGTATCTCAATTATGTATAGAATTAAATTTCAAAAAAATGATAATTTAAACATTAAAGACTTATTTTATTGATTTGAACCTATTTTATTTTAGAATTCAATAAAGTTTTTAAGGAATTTTAAATGGTCAACTAATTTATTATATTAAATATGTGATTATTGGTTTTTCTATTTTTTTCATGAATACCATTATTTTAGGTAACTCTATATTAATTTGTATGTTCATTAGGATGAAATGGAATTATTTAATTAATTAATATAACCATGTTTAACTTCATAATAAATAATGGATAGAAATGAATCATAACCATTTTAATTTTGTGTATACATTGCATGTATGATCGTTCATGAGCTCATCCAAGACCTGTGTGTGTGTTGGATGTTTTAATTTAATTTGTTACATGGGTTTTCAATTTTTTAATATTAAATTAAATATGAAGGCCTATGTTTCATGTCGTCATCCATTATTATGAAGGTAATGCATGTCTATGGTTGTTTATATAATCCCCATTCACCAATCATTTGGTTCCCCCAATATGTGTGTGAGTTATAAATACATGTAATAAACTGAGTATCCCAAGTCCCATGGTGTCACTTCAATATGATACCATAATGATGCAAACCTAGGTGATACATGTGTGGAAAGGTGGAATTCTATAACTCATGCCATGACTGGGATAATGATTTATTACCCTTGGCCAACGGTTGATTTATTACCTGCTTGCCAAAATAACTATTATATTAGCTCATGATTGGGTCATTTAATACTTATTTATTTATTTTTATGTCATGAATTATGTATTTTATGGATGAAATACCATTATCACATAAATACATGAATTAATATCAAAAAATTGAATTTAAATAAATACATTGGGTGTAATTATTTATACAACATGGTAATTTAAAATCCACATAATATTAACAAGTTTAGTAGAGGATAAAATAAGTAAAAATTTATGCATAATAAATTAAAATATCTTAAATATATGTTATTCTAGAATTACCCTTCCATTACATAATTAAGAATGATTGTCTGCAAACAAATAGTTTGATTAACCCTTATTGTAACACATAATTTTAATGAGGAGTTATTATAAAGGTTATGGGTTAACATTACCATCTTACATAAATATATGTATCCCTCTCTAGACACAATGTAACATGGAGTCAAGTGTTGAGGAAATCCAAGTCAAGATTTTAGGCTTTGTGAGTCCACTCAAAGGATAAAGGAGTTGTAAACTCATAGTTAGAAAATACTTTCCTACCTGAATACCTTCATGTAGCTTGACCAACCCTCATTGGGGTTATTTGAAGGGGAATATTGATCCATTACACTATAATTTCTTAGAAATTATAAATTTTGAGTTCAATGGTTGAGGGCTATTAGGACTTGATAAAATAGTGGGATATTTAATTAAATTAGTTATTATTCTTTCTCATTTAATTTGCAATCCAAAAATTACTAATAATATACTCTTTTATTATTGTTGAAAATGTAAATTTCATTATCCATATGATAAATATTGCAGAAATATCATCTCCTCGCTGTTAGTAACATATTGGAGTGGTTTAGATACCATTGGGTTGGGTTTCTCCATGAATATAAATCTTAAATTCTAAAATCCTAAATACTTGATCCTCCTAACAATGAAGCGAGTGAGGAAGAGTTACATTTCTATGAAGAACATATGAAAACCATGTTCCACATTAAATGTTTGATGTTGTCAACTATGTCCAATAAACTCATGTTGTCTCATAAAATCATGGGAACTTATAGAATTCTCTAGTATCTTTATGGTTTATGCAAGGAGATATTTGGACCATAATAGTTTGAGATCTCTATGGATATCTTTCAAATAAAGCATGGAGAATATTCCCTTGTAATGCCTCATTTAGATAATACCATTAGCTACATTGATACCCTATAAAATATAGGGTTTAAAATCCCTGAAGAACTAGGAAATGATCTCATTCTTGCATCACTCCCTCAGATATTCTCTATAATTTTTTTAATTTAAAAATGAAAAACATTGATAAGTCACTCCAAGATATTTTAACTCTTATTTACCATGTACATAAGGAGATAAAGTGTGAAAATTCTTCTATCAATTTGCAGAAAAAAAACTGAAAGCAATGAAATCTAAGCCCAAAGCTTCTTCACACCCTTCTAAGAAGAGGTTGATCAAAGGGGAGTAAGGGAATAAGATTTTTCCTTTTTTCAAGTTCTGAGAAGGGTCACTAGAAGAAAATAATAACTCATTAAAAGAATCAAGGGGAATCCTCAAGTGAGTTTGTTATCAAAATAAATTTATATTATTAAATTGATTGGGTATTAAAAATAGAATGTAGTTCCCACATATATATTCAAATACAGGAACCAAGTAGATTAAAAAATATCGACCAAGGGGATGTATATATATGAGAATCCAATGGATATAAACTTTATGGTGTATCTATTTGTGACTACCAACTCTTGTTTCTGACTAGAATGATCTTGGTTTTAATAGATTTTCATTAGGTGTCATGTATTACTGAAAACAATTTTTCTCTATACACACTAGATACTGATACATTGATTTTCAAATTTTGGAATAAATATTTCCTCATTTAAAGGATATCAATTTTTATGTTAAGTAGAATTTAAATAATGGTCAGCATGTGTTGATTACACAAAACCAAGTAATGGAAATTGATAACAAAATTACTTCAGATGCATTAAACCATACCCAACATTTGAATCACTATCTATATCGTGTAAATGAAAAATATTTGACAAAATTAAAAAAAATATGGACATTTAGATTATTTTTAAATAAAATAACTTCGTTTATTTCACACTTTTTTAAAATGAAAAATAAAAAATCATGAATTGATGGAAAATGTGAGAGAGATAATGATCATCTTGAATCAGTTCATACTAATGTATGTAGACCACTTTCTATTGATGCAAGTGGTGAATACTCATACTTAATAACTATCACTAATGATTTTATTAAATGTGGATATGTCTAATTGATGACGTATAAGTTGTATTATTTTTATAAATTCATAGAATACAATAATTAAGTTGAGCACCATTTTGGAAAGAAGATTTTGAAACTCCACTCAGACCATAGTGGGTAATATATTAATCAAGACTTCACTGATTATTTATGATATTTTGGGATTATGTCTCAACTCACTCCTCCATATACAACAAAATTGAATGGTGTAAGTGAAAGAGGAACTACACTTCATTAGATGTTGTGAGATCAATGACGAGTCATTTGAGTCTTCCATTATACTTTTTAGGGATATTAATTAAAAAATGGCAAAAATACTAAAACAAGTTCTAGCTAAGGTGGAAGGAGGTATACCCTAATAATTTTGGAATGGAAGGAAACTCGTGATGTTATACTGACATGAATGAGGTAGATAATTGTTTGTTAATGCCTCTTCAGGTAACAAACATTGAACCTGAGACACAATGTGTAACTGTAAAGGATACCCCAAAGAAACAAGGGGTTATTACCTATAAAAATACTAAGAAAAAAATTTTAATAGTGGAAAGTCACACTATATTCATTGGGAGGGATCATATCTCTAAAAGTGATAGTTGTATAAATATAAAATTTAATGAAGTTAAGGCTCAAGGTATACAATAGAAGTCAAATGAATAGATTCTATAAATACCTATGGATGAATAAGTTGATATAGAGACAAAATCACTATATATGAGTAAATGTGAGGTTAGAGTACCTTAATAATATGGTTTTATAGTCACCAAGGATGGAGACTCATTATTAGTGGATAATAATTATCCTCTAACCAATAGGTAAGTAGTGAGTGGAACATATGTTTACACGGGGAAAGAATCCATGAATTCTAAAATGGATTCTATGTATCAACACCATGACTAGATTCTAGTATATCCACTAGTGATGTAAATACTATTGGTTTTTAATAGATATTAAATAATAAAATTGACATAGATGGTCAATCCAATACCTATAATGGACGTTCTGTTGTAAAAGGGTTCAAATAGCATCAAGGAATTGACTAGGATGAAACTTTTTAACAAGTTTCTATGTTAAAATACAAAATAATTCTACTTTCCATTATAACCATACATGATTATGATATTTGGAATATGGATTTCAAAACAACATTTATTAATAAGAACCTTAAAGAATATGTCACTCTAACATAGCCTAAAGGTTTTGTGACTCCAAATGATGCCAATAAGGTCTACAAGTTTCAAATATACATTTATGGATTAAATTAAGAATCCAGGTCAGGGAACATTCATTTTGATAAATCTATAATTCAATTTTGATTCATAAAGAATTAATGTGATTTGTGTTGCCATAAGTGGTTTAGTAGGAGTATGGTCATTTTCTTAATAGTATATTTCATTGATATATTACTTATTGGAAAATAAATACTCGTCTTATAGTATATTAAATATTGTTGAATAAATGATTCTCTGTGAAAGACATGGATGAGAACATATATATCCTAGGGTTCAAGATCCATTATGACAAATCCAAGGAGATTCTTGGTATAATTCAAGGTAAATATATTGACAAGATACTAAAGTGATTCAGTATCAAACAATCCAATAATGGATTCTTTCCAATGTCATATGGCATTTGAATTTCTAAGAAAATGAATCCTTAGACACATGAGTAAAGAAATAGAATGGATATGATTTCATGTGTCTCGTAAATTGAGTCAGTCATGTATGTTATGTTATGTACTGGGCTATATGCCTCCTATACATTAAGTATGGTAGTAAGATATCAAGCTGACCTAGGTGACTATCAATGGATGGAAGTTAAGACTATCCTTAAGTATCTAAGGATTAGTAATGGTATGTTCTTGGACAATGGATTAGATGAGTAACTAGTCATAATATAATTTATAGATTCTATTTTCCAAACTGATCAAGACGATATGAAATAAAAATTGAGGTAGATCTTCACTTTGAATGGAGGTGTTGTGAGATAGAATATATCAAAGAAGGATATGTTTGTGAATTATATAGCAGAGTATTAATATATTTTGGATCATATGGTATCTAAAGAAACATTTTAAATACAAAGATTCTTTTAAGATCTTGATGTGATACTTAGTAGTAATGATCTAGTCACACTCTATTGTGATAATATTATAGTTTTGTCTCTCAGAATGGAGGCATGGCCACATCTGTGGTTGAATCACATACTTCATAAGTATCATATATTGAGGTATTTTTCTCAAATATGTGAGGTTTTGGTGGCCATTATTTCTATATATTAAATCATGGTGGGCCCCTTTACTAAATCCAAGACTCTGTAGAAACATGATTATCATGTGAGGTCTAACAGACTAAAAGTCGTAGCCATTTTACTCTAGTCTAAGTGTGATTTCATCATAGTTAGTCTCCTAGGACCATCTTTTTATACCTTTATTACATGTATATTCGATTAATTGAATATTAATAAAATAGCTTAAATTTTTTTTTCTTTTGTTCTTTAAGGATTTAATGTAATAATGTCCAAGTGTATTTGTCTCATTGATAAGTTCATAGGAGTTTCCCACTTTGATGAGAACCTTTAAGTGTTGTGATGATATTCATATATATAGTTATATGATCAAATAATGTTATATTAAAGGACACATAGAATGTGATTTTTAGGTGTGATTAGTATTAAATGTATGAGGTTTATTATAATGAAGTTCTCACTTTGTAATCCCTAATATGGGAGATTATGATAATTGTCCTTCCATTAGGTGTTCCTCATGTTTTAGTGTCATTTTATATTCCTATCTACGAGTGTTTTTAATGGTACATAGACTTTAATATTATCATTAATACACTTCATGACTCATGCACCTAGATTTTCTAATTAAAACTATGACCTAATGTGTTGTAATTGAGGTAAGGTATGTTGGTTAGATCATGATTAATATTTCATTAATGGATAAATCAAGGAAGGATTTACCCCTTCCATATTTATGAAATATGATATATCAACCCTTTGATTTGAATAAAACAATAACATTAAATTACATGATCATAGTGTGATAACGCATTTATTTCAGATAGTCAAATAAAGGCACTTTGGGCACATAGGTTGATGACATGGATGTGAAACTTTCTTGATGAGATATTGAGATAAAGGGATTATATTACATAGTGAGTGTTCATATATGGTTACAATTGTTATGAAATTATGTTATTTATCTTGGGTGAATTTACCAATTTATAGATATCAATCTTTGACTTTAGGTAAAACAACCTAATTCCAATTTCAAAGAATCATATAGGTTTACATACTACATGTTTCGATTGATATCAATAAAATTATATTGTAATTAAATTAATTGAATTAATATTATTCTCAAAAGTGAGGTATAATTTTATTCAATTATTATCGATTGTAAATATTAATTGATGAATAAAATATTTAATATATTTTTTGGGTGTTTAATAAATGTTTGATTAGTTTGAATGGACCAAGACCTTTCTCGATGACAAATTTTATTTTACAATCTTGTTAAATCAAATTTCTTATTGTGAAAGTGAGAGCGCTTGTCATAGATTATTATAATTATAATTATTGGAATGGGTTTTAATAAATATTATTATTTAATTTAATTGTCTGCATGGAATTAAAAAATATTTTAACCTAAATTCAAGATTTATGAATAGACTGTTTTTTCTATTGGGTAGGTTTAATCGAGATATAGAGAATCGTTGTGCATAATGGGTTTCTCACTTTAATTCAACTTTCTCTATTGATATCAAAACAAGAAATTAAACATAGATACCTTCAATATTGAAGGATGAATGATCAACACAAACAATGAAAGGCTATTTATTCACCATGCTAGAATCCACAAATTGACCGGCATTGCATAGGGATCAAAGGCGGGTGTGTGGATCACCACTAGAGGGGTTATACACATGAATCCTTACAACGCAACAAAGGAAATACCAAAATGTTTTTAGAAGATCAAAATCATCATCAAAGAAAGGATCCCAAGGAAGGGTAATAAAATCTCCTATATCGTAATAAATTAAATAATTTTTACATGAAATATCATCTATTGGGGTTTCGATAAACACTTAATTAATGGAAATTTTAATTTCGCACCAACCAAAGGAACTTATGATGCCCCTAAAACCTAGAAAAACAAACTCTCAAACACTAAAATATAGTGTACATTTTTATAGGAGATGTTTAAATATCCCCACTATATAAGATTCCATCCTTGAGAAGTCATGTGGGGGAAGTATTCTCTAGAAAGAGGTGAGGCTACTACTCCCACACCGATGATTCTCACTCCCAAGTCTCATGAGAATCTAATCTATGTCGTCATACCACTTGGACCAATGAAATATACTTCCCTGAAAAAAAATACCTATAAATAAATGATCTTCTCTAGTTTCTCGTCAAAAAAATATTTTGATCCTACTCAATATCTTCCCAACTTAGAACATCATAAAAATCTAGATGGAACTTCTTAATCTGATATATGAGGAAAACCCCATCGATACCTATAAACTAAGACAAAAATTCTGACCAATAAGAATACTTACCAATATGATCAATGAACTAAAATGATCTAGCATATCTCAAATCCATATTTCCCTATTTCACAAGTTGGAAGTGACCCAACTGAGGAGATAATTGTAAGAAATCATGATCACTAATAGAAAACTCCAAAGGATAATGTGGAAAATCCGCATACTATTTCTTATAAATATGTGTTTTAATTAGGTGTAGATGTATATCCTAGATCCTTAATAATATATCCTGAATTATACTTGATCCCAAAATATAGTAATCAACCACCTCTTCACAATAAAGTGGTGACATGTATGGGAGACTGTACAACGCCTTGAATGGTGCCATTCTGACCAACAACTGATAACTATTATTATAAGAAAACTCCACTAGTACCAACTGTTTATCCTAGGATCCACTAAAATCCAAGATTCAAGAAAAGATAATAACAACAAAGATCTAAATGGCATGCTTCTTCTTACCATTTTTATGCGGATGGTATGTTTTACTCAACCGAACAATAGTTCTCTTCGCATCTTGGAGACTCTTCTAGAATCTGGAGGTGAACATTTTTCCCCTATATAAAATAATGGAATATGGAACCCCATGTAACCTCATATTATTGTATACATACATCTTATCTAGATATTTATCTTTGGAGGTGTCTTTGATTGGAATCAAATGGGATTATTTCATCAACTGATCAATCACCACCCATCTTGAATTATTCCCTCAGGGAGTTCATGGAAATCCAATATCAATGTCTATTGACACCGTATCCCATTTATAAAAAATCACCATAAGATCCTAAAGTATACTATAATGTTTTAGGGTCTCTATATTTATCTCATGGAAGGTTTAATAGTGTAACACATAAACAACAATGTTTCTCTTCATTCCAGACCAATTGAACCACCGTCTCACATCATAATAAATCTTTATAGATACCAAATGAATAAACCATGAAAAAATTTGATATTTATACAAAAATTAATTCCTAATTGATTATGGGATGATAAACTGATTCCCAATGTAACATCCCAGGTAAATAAAGAATAAAGCATTTTCATATTTATTAATATTTACGAATTAAATATTAATTTTACTTTAAAGGGGTTGCTATGTTCGATAGTATACCCGATACGCAACAAAGAGTTTATTTGAAATCATACGTTGCACACTAGTAATAAAATAATATTATTTTAAATGGTAGTTAACACATATCCGTTGTATTGGTGAGAATGAATAGAAATAACTAAAATATGGTTATATATGCTTTTTATATATTTTTATATTTATCCGATAAAAGATAAAGGCTTAAATTAAGAAAAGAATTCAATTTTAGGCATATATACTCTAATTTTCACTAAAGGTCTAGTTATCGCCTTTTGATGGTGAACCATCATTAAATATAGTTTTGGTCACTCTTATACATTCTATTGGACTAAATAAAACTCTTCTTTAGAATTGGGACATCAAAATTTACTTTGTGTAAATTTTTGGTATTTTTCCGATAAATTTCATTTTTTAATGAAGAGTAAAAAATGTTGTATTTTAATTCAAAACCTCTTTTTAGTATAATTTATTTATATGACTAGACTATCTTTTGAATTTTTTTTAAAGTTCAATTAGAATATATTTTTACCCTTTAATCCAATGGTGGTCATTGTAATTAATTTCACTTTGAAATTGGACTTAAACTAGTGTCAATCTTTTGATACTTATTGTTTCATAAAAACACGCTATTTGCTCTGACAGCGGGAATTAATTATTAAATTAATTAATGTAACTTATATGTTTTGAATTTTGAAAAATAGACATAATTTTTGAATTCGGAATATCAAATATTTCATAGGGTGAATTTTTTGTATTTTTCTGAAAAACTTCATTTTTTGATGAATAGTGAATCCACTAAGTGGCAGTTAAAAAACTGATTTTTTGTTTAAATGAAATTTTACCACCTCTGTGTTTGGAATTTCAAAAATCTGACATTAATGGTTGTCATTAAGAATTAAAATGTGGTTCAATGAGATTAAAATAATTTTTTTGGTGAATAGTAACTTTTATGTTTTTAATCGCGATTAGAGGTAATTAGTGTAATTTAAGGTAAAAATAATGTTTTAATAATATGAAATGACCTAGACACATGTACTACCCTTATTTTATGAGTCATGGCTGAACAAAACAATCCATGGGTCAACTTGGGGACCCCATGGAGCCAGTTTGGTAGGAAAATGACATTAATAACTTTTTATTTAAAGAAAATAAAAATGTCACAAACAAGTATTGTTTTTCTAAAACAATTTTTAGATGGGGTTATACAAGTCACAATTTTAACTATAAATATTCATTAGAAAGATAAATATATTTCCTACATCCTGATATTTTTTTTATAATTTTTAGACATTAAATAAATTAAATTATTTATGACACCGTGATGATGCAGCGATTACCTCATTATTTAACGATTTAAATAAAATGAAACGATAATGTAAAATCTAAGACCTACATGTGTCAAAAGCATATTGGATGGGTGTATTTCGAACCCTTATCACCTTATCCTCGAACTTTATAATTGTGGGACCTTTTTTATCCGAAAATAATTTTATAATAAAGTTTATTTTCTTAACTTTCCAAGAGTGCCCCTCCTCTCCTCTTATAAAAGGCCCCCACCTCTACCACCTTACCCACACCTCTCAAGATTTTGGCTCGTCCAACCCCTGCCCATTTTGTCTCTACACATCACTCTATTACTCCTAGAAGCCTCACTTTGGGCAGAAGTCTTCCCAAGGAAGCCTTTGAGCTCAAATCAAAAAGAGTTACCCGTTTTAAAGGTGGTGTTTTCTCTTGTGTTCTTATGTTTTATTTTGCTTCTCCAACCCCCTAAACTATTTTTATTCCTTTCTTTTGTAATAACACCAGTATCTTCAATATACTAGGATGTTTTTATATGAATTATTAGAGCTACACTTACACACACCTACATCTAATAGTTAAAGAACATACCGTTTCTGTGGATGGAGAATTTCTGCCTCACGAAACGATGATTGTTCAACACTCATATAACACCTTCAAAGGTGGCCATTAAGATGTCACTATATTTATATATGATATATAATATGTTTATGTCTTAATTAAACTTCTTTATTTTTCATTTATGGAATACCTTTATGGTTTCCATTATGGGTAAACGTGATATCTTCATTTTAGGAAGTGCGGACTACCGCCCCCTCAAAGTGATTTGATTCGCTAATGCCATATGTGGGACATATAAAGGATGGAGTTAAACTTATTATATATGATGTTATACTGGAATTATAATATACCTTTATATCATTGTTATTTCTTTCCATTAAAGTATGAGATAGAAATGAATGTAGCGTTCATGCGTACGTACGGCTTACCGTCTCCATGAACGGTGCATTTCATTTCTTATCCCCAAATGTAATGTACTATTATAAGTAAAAATATATAATGGATATATATGATTTATTTTATATCTAAATTATTAATATAATTCTAGGATTAAAATATACATATCTCTCATTTATTTTTAATTCCATTAATATGACATAGAAATGAAAGTAGCGTTCATGCGTACGTATGGCTTACCGTCTCCATGAACGGTGCATTTCATTTTTTACCTCTAAATGATTATGTAATATTATAAATGCATGTATATACTGGATATATATGATATATATGATATCTATATCATGAATATAATTATTGATATAATGGATATTTTACCACATGAACAGCTTGTAATTATAAAGAGTTTATTTTTGACTCAAGTACCAATGATCGAAAAAACGACCATTATTAGCTTAAATAATTACATAGTGTTCATAATATGGTAATAAGTGATATAAGGGGAATAATTAACTTGAAAAAGGTTCTTAAGAGAGTATAAATTAACTCAAGTTTATTATCCAGGACGTTAAAGAACGATCGAGTCAAGTAGGACCCGAGGTATGGGACTTCGTCTCAATATTCTTTCATTGAGGCATATTTTTTTTATACACAACCTTATTTTATATGGTGTATAAACCCATTTTCCTTTTATGTTTATCTGAAAGGAATCTTTTTTATACAAAGAGTTTTACTAAACGACAAAAGGGAATGTTTTTGTCGTACGTATGCGGCGACAACGACTTCTCTGCCGCCGTGACCATTATTTGAGTTTCGGCTTCCTCTACAAGCCATACCTTTTTTTAAACAAAAAATAAATACCATGTTTTAATTTTCTTTTATTTTGGTATTGACAATGGTTTTCATAATGTTTTTATTATATCAATGTGTTGTATTGATATCTTGTGATTGAAATGTGGAAATGTTATGTTTCCATTATGTATGATTTATGTGATACAATTATGTTATGGTTCTTGGGAATTATTATGAAGATGGGTGGTTTCATGATAAACTAAGGGTGGGTGAGCCTGATATATCTCTCCAATGCATTGGGTAACATGAAGGAGTTAAACTTTAAGGTTTCTCCGAAGAGATTTAGGGAATATACTGTGATGGGTATTCCAAACGTAACCAATAGGGTTACTCCCTACGTAAGAATGTTATGAATGCCTCAAGTTACCTTTATGTCTTATGATTTCTATGATTTATTCATGATTTGATGAGGTATGTTAATGTGCTTATGTTTTATGAGTAAAGTATGATTTCATACATGGACTAATGTTTTCAGTTGATACTTTTATATCCTTTACTGAGCTTTTTATGCTCATCCCAAGTTTTTGAAATGTTTTTCACAGGTCAAGGGAAAGGTACATGGTGCGATGATAGTGTCAATTAAGTGTCAAGAAATAATCCATGTTTTATTTTAAATATGTTTCTATTGATAGAAAAAATGAGTACTATCTTTTATGTAACCACTTTGTTTAAATGTGGAATGTAATGCATGTTTTATGATCTAATTCTCTAAAACTCTAAACCTGAAAAGATCCTCAACGTGTATTCTTGAAGTAACTCAAGATTAAGTAATGTTTAAGGCTGGGGCCTTATAGTTGGTATCAGAGGTCAGTTTAGATAACTTTAGGAGTTAGAATTCTATTAAATGATTATCCAAAAACATATATTTTTTTTGGTCAAATTGAAATGATATATCATTTACAGATTACCATCTTTCTTAACCTAAGGTATTTCAGTGTTAAGAATGGTTTTTCATAGAGGAAACAGAGAAGCTTTTTTGGGAAGGCATACTGAGGGAAATGACCTTCCAAATCAGCATACTGAGATGGTCAGAATCAGAATTGAGCAGTTTACTATAGTGATGGATCAGTTGAATCAGGTGATAAATGTTGGTTGTGTTATTGATGATATTTTGGTGTTTTCTAAAAGTAAAGAGGAGCATGAAAGTCATTTAAGGGTAATTTTGAAAACCTTAAAAGAAAAGAAATTATTTGGGAAATTCAGAAAGTGTGAGTTTTGGTTTCAACCAATTTATTTCCTTGGTCATATTGTTTCTAAAGATGGGATAAATGTCGATCCTGCAAAAACAAAGGTTGTTGAATAATGTCAGAGACCCACAAATGTAACTAAGATTTGTAGCTTCCTTGGTTTGGAAGGCTATTACCGAAGGTTTGTTAGAAATTTTTCACGGTTATCTAGTCCAATGACTAAGCTAACTCGAAAGGGTGTTAAGTTTATCTGGACAAAAGAATGTGGTGATTGTTTTCAAGAACTGAAAAGAATATTGGTTAATGCTCTAGTTTTGGAACTACCTTCCAAGAATGGGGATTTTGTTATCTATAGTGATGCTTCATTGAAAGGACTTGGTTGCGTCCTAATGCATAATGATCAGGTAATTGCTTATGCTTCACGACAGTTGAAAACTCAGGAGGTAAATTACCCTACACATGATTTGGAATTAGCTGCTGTTGTTTTTTCTTTAAAAATTTGGAGGCATCATTTGTATGGAGTAAAGTGTGAAATATATACCGATCACAAAAGTTTAAAGTATATATTCACTCCGAAAGAATTGAACATGAGATAGACGAGATGGATAGAATTAATCAAGGATTATGATTATACAATTCATTACCATCCGAGAAAACAAGAAAAAGTGTCTGATGCTTTGAGTCGAAAAATTAATGCTTCATTAACAATGTTGCATTTGGAACGTGATCCTTTGGTTAAGGATTTGATAAACTTTGGAATAGATGTTTTTGGTGCAGTATTTCATTCTGTTTTGTTTCAGGTATCAGTGAAATCTTCTCTATTAAACAGAATTAAGCAAGCACAGAAGCAATACAGCGAGTTGCAGAAAAATGTAGAGCTGGTTCAGAAGGGTAAGTTTCCTAAATTAAACATTGATAATGATTGTGTTTTAAGATTTGGGAAGAGATTGTGTGAGCCTTGTGATTCACAGTTTAAGAGAGAGTTGTTATGTGAGGCTCATAGTTCTCCTTTTTCAGTTCATCCAGGAAGTACTAAGATGTATAGAGATCTTCAAGATTATTACTGGTGGGACGGAATGAAAATGGATATTGCTGATTTTACTATGAAGTGTTTGACTTGTCAACAGGTTAAAGGAGAGCGTTAGTTACCGAAAGGGATACATCACCCTTTACCAGTGCCAGAGTGGAAATTGGAAAATATATCCATGGACTTCGTTGTGGGATTGCTGAAGACACTTCAAGGTAATAATGCAATCTGGTTTATTGTTGATCGCTTGACAAAATATGCTCCTTTCCTTGCTATACGATATACTTTTTCCTTAGATCAACTTTCCCGTTTGTATCTTAAATAGATAGTCAGGTTACATGGAGTTCCTCTCAGTATTGTATCTGACCGTGATCCCAGGTTCACTTCTAACTTTTGGAAGGGCCTTCAGAATTCGTTTGGTACTGAATTAAATTTCAGTACAGCTTTTCATCCTCAATCAAATAGGCAGCTAGAATGAACAATTCAGACTTTGGGGGATATGCTACGTGCTTTCTCTATGGATTATCAGGGAAGTTTGGACCAACATCTTTCTTTGGTTGAGTTTTCATATAATAATAGTTTTCATTCCAGTATACAGATGGCTTCGTTTGAAGCATTATATGGGAAGCGGTGTCGAACTCCGCTTTTTGGGATGAAGTTGGTGAAAGGAATTTGATGGGACCAGAATTGGTAGAAGAGTTGGTAGAAAAAGTTCAGCTGATACAGAAACACATGAGAACAGCTCCGAGCAGGCAGAAGAGTTATGCGGATAACCGGTGGAAGGATCAATCTTTTGAGGTAGGTGATCATGTTTTTCTCAAAGTCTCACCATGGAAAATTGTGATGCGAGTTGGTAAGAAAGGAAAGTTGAGTTCAAGGTTCATTGGACCATATGAAATTCGGGAGAGAGTTGGATCAGTTGCATACCGAGTGGCTTTACCTCCGAGCTTATTTCAGGTACACAATCTTTTTCATGTTTCAATTTTAAGGAAGTACATGCCAGATCCATCTCATGTTTTGAGCCCAGAGGTAGTTCAGTTGGAAGAGAATCTCTCTTATGTAGAACAACCAGTCCAGATTCTTGACCGTAGAGAGCAAGTGTTGTGGAATAAGGTAATTCACCAGGTAAAGGTTTTATGGAAAAACCATATGGTTGAAGAGGCAACATGGTAATATGAAAATGCTATGAGGGATAATTACCCCCACTTATTTTGATAAGTGCATAAAATTGCAAGGATGCAATTCCCAAAAGGTGGGAAGGATGTAACATCCCAGGTAAATAAAGAATAAAGCATTTTCATATTTATTAATATTTACGAATTAAATATTAATTTTACTTTAAAGTGGTTTCTATGTTTGATAGTGTACCCGGTATGCAACAAAGAGTTTCTTTGAAATCTTACATTGCACACTAGTAATAAAATAATATTATTTTAAATGGTAGTTAACATGCAGTTGTTTTATTGGCGGGAATGAATATAAATAACTAAAATATGATTATATATGTTTTTTGAATGTTTTTATATTTTTCCAATAAAAGATAAAGGCTTAAAATATGAAAAGAATTCAATTTTAGGCATATATACTCTAATTTTCACTAAAGGTCCACTTATCGCCTTTTGATGGTGAACCATCATTAAATATAGTTTTTTTCACTCTTATACATTCTATTGGACCAAATAAAACTCTTCTTTAGAATCGGGGCATCAAAATTTACTTTGTTTAAATTTTTGGTATTTTTCTGATAAAGATCATTTTTTAATGAATAGTGAAAAATGTTGTATTTTAATTCAAAACCTCGTTTTAGCATAATTTATTTATATGATTAGACTATCTTTTGAATTGGTTTTAAAGTAGAATTAGAATATATTTTTACCATTTAATCCAATGGTGGTCATTGGAATTAATTTCACTTTGAAATTGGACTTAAACTACTGTCAATCTTTTGATACTTATTGTTTCATAAAACCACGCTATTTGCTCTGACAGCGGGAATTAATTATTAAATTAATTAATGTAACTTATATTTTTTGAATTTTGTAAAATAGACATCATTTTTGAATTCGGAATATCAAATATTTCTTAGGGTGGATTTTTGGTATTTTTCTGAAAAACTTCAATTTTTGATGAATAGTGAAACCACTAGGTGGCAGTTAAAAAAACTGATTTTTCGTTTAAATGAAATTTTACCACCTCTGTGTTTTGAATTTCAAAAATCCAACATACATGGTTGTCATTAAGATTTAAAATGTGGTTCAATGAGATTAAAATAATTTTTTGGTGAATAGTAACTTTTAAGTTTTTAAACGTGATTAGAGGTAATTAGTGTAATTTAAGGTAAAAATAATGTTTTAATAATATGAAATGACCTAGAAACATTTCCTACCCTTATTTAATGTGTCACTTCCGACCAATACAATCCATGGGTCAACTTGGGTACCCCATGGAGACACTTTGGTAGGAAAATGACATTAATAACGTTTTATTTAAAGTTAAAATTAAATTGTCACAAACATGTATTGTTTTGCTAAAACAACTTTTACGTGGGGTTATACAAGTCATAATTTTGACTATAAATATTCATTAGAAAGATAAAGATATATAATACATCATGATATTTTTTTTATAATTTTTATACATTAAATAAATTAAATTATTTATGACACCATGATGATTCAGCGATTGCCTCATTATTTAACGATTTAAATAAAATGAAAAGATAATGTAAAATCTAAGACCTACACTTGTAAAAAACCTATTGTATGGGTGGATTTATAACCCTTATCACCTTATCCTCGAAATTTATAATTTTGGGACCTTTGTTATCTGAAAATCATTTTATAATAAAGTATCTTTTCTTAACTTTCCAAGAGTGCCCCTCCACTCCTCTTATAAAAGGCCCCCACCTATACAACCTTACCCACACCTCTAAAGCCTTTAGCTCGGCCAAAACCTACCCATTTTGTCTCTCCACATCCCTATATTACTCCTAGAAGCCTCACTTTGGGAAAAAGTCTTCGCAAGGAAGCCTTTGAGCTCAAATCAAAAAGAGTTACCCATTTTAAAGGTAGTGTTTTCTCTTGTCTTCTTATGTTTTATTTTGCTTCTCCAACCCCCTGAATTCTTTTTATTCCTTTATTTTGTAACAACAATAGTATCTTCAATATACTAAGATGTTTTTATGTGAATTATTCGAGCTAAACTTACACACACCTACATCTAATGGTTAAAGAACATACTGTTTCTGTGGATGGTGAATTTTTTCTTCACGAAACGATGATTGTTCAACACTCATATAACACCTTCAAAGGTGGAAATTAAGATGTAACTATATTTATATATGATATATAATATGTTTATGTTTTACTTAAGATTCTTTATTTTTAATTTATGGAATACCTTTATGGTTTCCATTATGGGTAAACGCGATATCTTCATTTTAGGAAGTGAGGACTACCGCCCCCTCAAAGTAATTTGATTCATTAATGCCATATGTGGGACGTATAAAGGATGGAGTTAATGTTATTATATATGATTTTATACTGGATCTATAATATAACTTTATATCTTTATTATTTCTTTCCATTAAATAATGAGATTGAAATGAAAGTAGTTTTCATGCATACATACGGCTTACCGTCTCCATGAATGGTGAATTTCAATTCTTATCCTCAAATGTAATGTACTATTATAAGTACATATATATAATGGATATATATGATGTATGTTACATCTAAATGATGAATATAATTCTGGAATTAAAATATACATATCTCTCATTTAGTTTAAATTCCATTAATATGACATAGAAATGAAAGTAGCGTTCATGCATACGTACGGTTTACCGTCTCCATGAATGGTGCATTTCATTTCTTACCTCTAAATGATTATGTAATATTATAAATGAATGTATATAATGGATATATATTATATATATGATATCTACATCATGAATATAATTCTTGATATAATGGATATTTTACCACATGAACAACTTGTAATTATAAAGAGTTTATTTTTGACTCAAGTATCAATGATCGACCAAACAACCATTATTAACTTAAATAATTAAATAGTGTTAATAACATGATAATAAGTGATATAAAAGGAATAATGAACTTGAAAAAGGTTCCTAAGAAAGTATAAATTAACTCAAGTTTATTATTCAGGATGTTAAAGAATGATTGAGTCAAGTCGGACCCGAGGTATGGGAATTCGTCTCAATCTCCTTTCATTGAGGCATATTTTGTTTTATACACAACCTTCTTTTATACAGATTATAAACCCCTTTGACTTTTACATTTATCCTAAAGGAATATTTTTTGTACAAAGTGTTTTACTAAATGACAAAAGGGAATGTTTTTTTCGTACGTATGCGGCGACTACGACTTCTCCGCCGCCGTGACCATTATTTGAGTTTCGGCTTCCTCTACAAGCCATACCTTTTTTTAAAAGAAAAATCAATACCATGTTTTACTTTTCTTTTATTTTGGTATTGAAAATGGTTTTCATAATGTTTTTATTATATCAATGTGTTGTATTGATATATTGTGATTGAAATGTGGAAATGTTATGTTTCCTTTATGTATGTTTTATGTGATACGATTATGTTATGGTTCTTGGGAATTATTATGAAGACGGATGGTTCCGTGATAAACTAAGGGTGGGTGAGCCCAATATAGATCTCCAATGCATTGGGTAACATGATGGAGTTAAACGTTAAGGTTTATCCGAAGATATTTAGGGAATATACTGTGATGGGTATTCCAAATGTAACCAAGAGGGTTACTCCCTACGAAAGAATGTTATGAATGCCTCAAGTTACCTTTATGTCTTATGATTTCTATAATTTATTCATGATTTGATGAGGTATGTTAATGTGCTTATGTTTTATGATTAATGTATGATTTCATACATGGACTAATGTTTTCACTTCATACTTTTATATCCCTTACTGAGCTTTTTATGCTCATCCCATGTTTTTGAAATGTTTTTCAGAGGTCAAGGGAAAGGTACATGATGTGATGATAGTGTCAATGAAGTGTCAAGAAAGAATCCATGTTTTATTTTAAATATGTTTCCGTTGATGGGAAAAATGAGTACTATCTTTTATGTAACCACTTTGTTTAAATGTGGAATGTAATGCATGTTTTATGATCTAATTCTCTAAAACTCTAACCCTGAAAAGATCCTCAATGTGTATTCTTGAAGTAACTCAAGATTAAGTAATGTTTAAGGCTGGGGCCTTATACCCAAAGTAGAGAATACCAGTAGAATGGTTATATCGACAAAAAATGGTTTCTTCTCCATAAATGGATTCCCAAATTACTCTAAACATACTATCATACAACTAACCCAATAGAACATACTCAATTAGAGATAATAATAACTTCACACTATTTAGAATCACACCCAAATCATTTACCTATGTTCTTAAATTCATCTAGGTGAAGAGTCCCATTAAGTTCCATTGTTCCTTTAATTCAAAGATAGCTTGTGGTGTAGATTTTCAACTAAGAGTGTCTACAAATACATTCCCCTTTCTTGGGGTGTAGGCGATGTTGAATTCAAACATCTGATGGTATTCAACCAATTTTCTCTATCTGAGACTCAAGTATTTCTAAAAAAATATATAGCTTCTAATTTTATGGTCATAAAATATTGTGAACATATCTTTATAAATATAGTGTCTCCAACACTTATGTCCATGAATAACTACTGCAAGCTTAAAATCATGAGTGGGGTCATTTTTATCATACTGTCGAAGATGATGAGAGCCATAGGACACAATATGATCATCCTACTTAAGTAGACATCAATGAAAAATACTAAAATCATCATATTACACTATATATACCTTACTAGACTTAGGTAAGATCAATATTGGAGCTGGTGAAAGAATTCATTTCAACTCATCGAAATAAGGATAACATTTATCCCCCATGTGAATTTCACCACTTTCTTGGTGATATAAGTCAAATTTGATGGTAATTTCATGATATAATTTATGAACCACCAAAAATATCTACTAATATCTAAAAATATTTGAATCTAAGTGATGTTCCTTGAATACTACCATGACAAGACAGCCTTCACCATCTTAGTATCAACTAATATGCCATGTTGAGAAAAACGTTTCCCAAAGAACATCACTTCTTGAATCCAACAATTTCATTTTGGTAGTTTTTCATAAATTTGGTGATTCCTCACGATTTAGAAAACCAAATTCATGTGTTGATCATGCTCACACTCAAATCATGAATAAACTAGGATATCATTTATGAACGTAATCAAAAAAGTGTTAAGATACTGATGGAATATTCAGTTCATTAAAGTCATAAAAATGGAGTGTTAGTTATATTAAAAGGTGTCATAAGATATTAATAATGACTATACCTACTTTTAAAATCATTCTTTGAAATGCTAAACTTTCAAAGACAAAAATGATGATAACCTGACCAAATATTCATTTTCGAAAACAATATCATCCTTCTAACAGATAAAATAAATCATCCACACATAGAAAAGTGTACTTATTCATAACAATTACCTAATTCAACATTCAATGTTCTATGCACAAATGAAATTAACCATCTTTCTTCTCAAAAAAGGGCACTAGGGCTTCCCATGGTGAAACACTTGGGTGCACAAAACCCTTCTCCATCAGATCACCAAACTAAATCTTGATCTATTTTAGATCAAATAGTTCCTTGCAATAAGAGGGTATTGATATATTCTAAATACCTAGTACCAGATTCCTATAGACTTTGAATAATTTGAGTGACCAATAGTAACCCTCAGAGTTAAAGAAATCTGATTATAACGATACATAAACAAGGTCTTCTATAAATTTTATAATTTCTCATGTTGACCACAAGCAGTACACATCATTATGGGTGAGGTACAAGAGAATCGAGTGTTCCTGACCTTATCACACTGATATCAATTCAATGGACCACTATTGGATTCCATATATGGTTAAGAGGGTGTTCACTATTGAGAACCATCCCATCACTCTTATGATGGTCATGCCACTTAATCTTCTTTCCATTCCTGCTAGTAAATCTTCCAATGGCTAGAATAGAATAGGAATAATATCTAATCTTGTAGGTAATTTTAGAACCCCCAGTTTCTAGTATGTAACCTCTGTTTTAGGATTTTCAAGTGCATGAAGTTTTTGGGAGATGTTTGGGGAAAGTTTGGGAGACTTTTAAAGCGTAAAAGGGAAGAATGTGGGGACGCACGGGCTGCACACGGTTTTCCAAACCATGTGGAAGCCATGCAGGTGCTGGTGTCTTGGATAGAGGAGAGAACACGGTGTGCGCACAGTTTGGGAAAACCGTGTGATGAGGCCATGCGTGAAGGATTTCCAAGGTAGAATCTAACGCACGGTTAGCGCACGGTTTATCAAACTGTGTGGACTAATCGTGCGGTCAATTAAAGTTAGATCCAAAAATTGTAGATCTAACTCGTTTTTCCTTTAATTTCCTTGTTTAAACCTCCCAAGCGGCCCTAACTTAGGATTACTCTCCCTTGATGGTTGTCAGACTTCTCCCAAGCATTCTGGAGGCGATTCTAAGGGTTCTCTTGGTGAATCGAAGCCGGATTCTTAAGGTATGTGATCATTCTTGATTGTTTCTTAGATCTACTTCTCCTCTTCGCTTGTTTTCTTAGATCTATGCCTTTTATGGGTAGATCTAAGGTTTTGGATGCCAAATATGACAAGATTTGGTCTCGGTTGTGTTAGGAGGAGAGATCTAAGGAGGATTCTTGGAGTTTTGACCCGGCGTTATTGAGAGTTCTTCGTCCGTTGCTTGGTTTTTCCCTTTTTGTTAAGGTAGGAGGCTTCACTCTCGATTCCTCTTGCTAGAATTGATTTGGCTTAGTTTCAAATTATCTTATTTTAATGAAATTGATTGTGAAAGGCATGTAATAAATCTTCTTTAGTGATGATTTATGATTTGAGTGAAATTGTGAAATCTTGGTGAATTGTTGTGCAAAGTTATTTGTCTTCATGAATTTAAAATGTTGATTTTAAATTGTGGGTTTTCTGAAATTGGAAATGGTTTTATGAAACTTGGTTTTTCAATAAAAAGGGTTTTATTGAAATGGTTTCAGATTGAAATGATTTTGATGAAATTGGTTTTCAATAAAAGGATAGTTTTATTGAAATGGGTTGAATGGGGTAAACAGACATGGTTTGATGGAAATGGTTTTCAATAAAAGTTGATTTATTTAAAGGTTGGTTTTGGCATGATTATTGGTATTGTGTGGTGTGTGTTCATATTGCATTGTACGGGGCTTGGTTTAAATAGGACCTTGTGCTCGGTGCCAAACGTTTAATGGCACATAGTAACTTAAGTACGAGGCTTGGTTGAAATATGACCTTGTGCTCGGTGCCAAAGGTGTAATGGCACATGAGGAATAATTACCTTGTGACAACTTGGTAGAGCAATGAGAAACTACTCATGAGTATGGAACTTTCATAATGTAGCATGCATAGTTGATTTCATGGGTTTGTGAAATGGTTTGAAAGTTCATTTGGTTATTTTTCTGGAAAAATAACTTTTTGGAAAAATTGGTTTTGATTGCTCTTGGAATGCCTTTGGTGGTGAATGGTTTTGGAACTTGTTTATATTTAGTTATAAAATGGTTTTGTGAATTTGTTTTATATAAACTGTTTTTATATAAATGTTAATAACTCTTCTATCCTAGTGGAGTGAGTAGGGAAGTCATTGGGGGAAACCTACTGAGTTTTATACTCACCCCTGCCTTGGCACTTTGGTGCTTTTGCAGATGCTGTTTTCTGAGACACAGGTAAAGGAAAAGCATCTCATTACTAGTGGTTGGTGGTGATGCTTGGGAGATGTTATAGAGCTTGGAGTTTGTGTAGAACAGAGTCGTGGAGTCTCTTGAGAGTCTTGGGTTGTTTATTCGTTGTGCATTTGTTACTTTGTTCAATATTCCACTGTTGTATACTTTGATGTGGCTATTATAAATGAAGTTTTTGATGTTGTATTTCATTTATTCATGCATCATGTAGTTAGGTTTGGTTTTGGTTGGTTGGTTGTGGGTTATCTCTTAAAGGGTAAATTGTCCCCCACTTATATTTGAAACCCTTCAGCATTTATTGCCAGCCTTTGGCACCTTGGGGATGTCACTTAAGGCCAAGTAATGACTTGTTGTATTCTCAAGCCAATGAAGAATTGGCGGGTAATTACAAATGGTATCAGTCTTGCTCGATCCAAATGGTATCAGCTTGTTCAGTCCTTACCAAACAAGTAGTCATTGAGGTTCTTGATCATGGAGTTGGAATTCCTTCTTCTCTATTCCGGGGGTTGAAATCTTAGGAAGGAGTAGGATTGTCAGAACATGAAATGTATAAGAGAAAAGGACGTAGCTAAACCATTTATGTTGAACTTCATGTTACCAGGGAGTTGGGTACATAAGTGTTTGAAGACACTTCTAGAATGTTGAAAATCTCATGGTCATGGGTTTAGCCAATGAGATCGGCATAACATGCATGGTAGAGGAATGAATTCCCACTAGGATTTCATATATCATGGTGAGGAATGAGTTATGATTGTGTGCAAAGATGTAAATATTTGAAAAATGTAGATTTTATTTTCAAATGAAAATTTTGAAAAAGTGGATATTTGGTGTATTTTGGAAATGGTTAGATTTTCAAAAGAATGTAGAATGTTTTCAAAAATTGGTCGGACATGGAACAAGCTGGTTTGTGAGAAAAAAAATGTTGTGATAGCCGATGTGATAGAAATTTGAAATGCTAAGCCATCAATTGCTAGAGAGTGAGATTGAAGGAGTTTGTTTTTGGTTTAGAAAATGGCACCTGGTAGGCGTCGCCGAAACCAACCCGAAGAAGCGGTGGAGAATTTTGTTGTACTAGAACCACGTGTGAACCAAGAGTTGGTTCACAGTATTGTCCAAGCTTTTCAAGCTATGGATATGGGGAATTGGAGGAATGAACCAAGGCATGTGGATCACACCATCCAGTTCATGAATCAGAATCCACCTAACTTTCGGGGTGATGCTGAACCCGAAAAGGCAGAGGTGTGTCTAAGCAGGATGAATCGAATCTTCGATTTCATCAACACACCAGTGGAGCTGAAATTAGAGCTCGCAACCTATATTCTCAAGGATCTTTCACGTCAGTGGTGGGATTTAGCGGTATATGATAAATTGGATGAAGGACTTAGATGGGAGTATTTTGAGGAATTGTTCAACAAACAATTCAATCCTCACACGTTCAAGATCCAGAAAACGACGGACATTTTCAACTTGAAACAGCATAACCTCTCTATCACAGAGTATGCAGCTAAATTCATGCATTTAGTTCGTTTTTCACCAGAGGTTGTGGCGAGTGCATCGTTAAAGGCTTGCATCTTCGAATCGGGTCTAATTCAGGAGATTAAATCGAAGATTGCGGTGCTCTGTATCATGGATTATACAGAAATGGAGAACAGAGCTATGGTTGCGGAACGTGATATCACGGGATCAGTCAACCTTCCTCCATGACCCCAGAGCAAAGATGGTTTTTTTCAATGTGGTTCTTTTGATCACATGAAACAAGAATTTATAGCACCATAGATAGCATGCCACAACTACAACAAAATGGGGAATCTTCAGTGATAATGTCACAGTGCTCCAAGGTCCGGTGTTCATGACAATTTTCAGGTGTCGCAAGCATCTTATGCTTTGACTGGACGAGGACAGTAAATTAGTCGCATCAGCATAATAGAGCTAGCCATGGTGATTTTCATAATACCATGACCCCTCAACCTGGGCAATCTTAGCAAGGAAACAAGGAGAACAGTGCAGCGATGAAGCAATTGTATGGAGCTGAGTAGATAATGGTAGATGATCAGGCTGGAACATCTATGGTGAGAGGTACGATTATTTTGAATTCTACCCTTGTGAAAGTGTTGTTTGATACTGGTGCATCACATTCCTTCATTTCTTCTCATGCTATTGACCTGCTATGTTTAAAACTGGAAATGATGTCTTCTGTCTCGAAACTGAAAACTCCTCTTGGTGAAAGAGAATTTCAAGACTTTGTGTGTAGTGCATGTGCTATAACCGTTAATGGATCTGATCTGAAATGGGACTTCTCTATGTTGGATATGGATTTCTATGATGTAATCTTGGGTATGTATTGGTTGAAAATGTTTAAGTCTCACATCGACTGTTATATGAGAACGGTTAGTTTCACGACTCAGGATGGCATCGACCATCTCTTCAGAGGTGAGAGGATGGTAAAGAAACGTTCAAAATGCTTCTTGGCACCAATGGTGGGAACGATGTCTCACCAGATGGCAGCGTTGACCTTGGCATCAATGGAAGAAATTGAGGGAGATAGTTTTCAAACTGTGGTGGATCAATTTCCAGATGTCTTTCCCAAAAACTTCTCAGGGTTACCACCTGTAAGATAAGTGGATTTTATGATTTATCTCCTTCTGGGGATGAGTACTATTTCCCTTCTGTCTTATAGGATGGAACCAATAGAGTTACGGGGATTGAAAGTGCAGTTTGAAGAGCTGGAAAGCAAGGGTTTCATTCGGCCAAGCATGTCCTTGTGGGCAGCGCCAGTTTTTTTCGTGAAGGAAGCAGATGGAACTCTATAGTTATGTGTCGATTATCGTAAACATAACCAAGTTACGATAAAGAATAGATAACCACTTCCATGCATTTATGACCTGTTTGATCAATTTAGGGGATCTCAGTGGTTCTCTAAGATGGACCTACGGTCAGGATATCACCAGTTGCGAGTTCAGAAGGAGGATATTCTGAAGACAGCCTTTAGAAGCAGATATGGCCACTACGAATATGTAGTCATGCCTTTCGGTCTAACGAATGCACCAGCGGTCTTCATGGATTTGAAGAATCAGATATTTCAACAATATCTGGATTTCTTTGTTGTGGTGTTTGTGGACGATATCTTGGTGTATTCAAGAACAAGGGCTGAGCTTGAGCAACACTTGGCGATAGTGTTGGAAATCTTGAGAGACCATCAGTTGTATGCCAAATTATAAAAGTTTTATTTTTAGATACAATAGGTATGCTTTTTGGGCCATGTTATTTCTGAGAAAGGTGGTTCAGTGGATCTAGAAAAGATAGAAACTGTTCTTTCTTGGCAACCACCGAAGAATGTTTTTGAGATATGCAGTTTTCTTGGTCTAGCTGGTTATTATCGATGCTTTGTGCGTGACTTCTCACGACTATCTTCGCCTATGACAGCATTTACAAAGAAGAATAGTGAATTTCAATGGACTGAGGAATGTCAAAGATCTTTTCAAGAGTTGAAACTCCGCCTTACATCATCACCCATCTTGATTTTTCTGGAATCAAGATAGGGGTACGTGATGTATTGTGATGCTTCGGGATCATGATTGGGTTGTGTTCTCATGCAAGGAGACCATGGTGTTGCTTATGGTTCAAGGAAATTGAGGGTGTATGAGAAGAATTACCCAACACATGACTTGGAGTTAACTGTGGTTGTCCATGCCTTGAAAACATGGAGACATTATCTCTTTGGTGTGAAATTTACTGTGTTCACGGATCACAAAAGCTTGAGACACATTTTCTCACAGCGAGATTTGAATCTGAGGCAGAGAAGATGGATGGAGTATCTTTAAATGTTCTACTTCGACTTGATGTACACACCAGGTAAGGGTAATTTGGTGGCCGATGCATTAAGCAGGAAGTCGTATACTTAGTTGGAAAAGGAAGCTTCAAACGAATGGCAGTTGATGTTGGTCTTAGCCAACATGCTTGTGGAATGTGAAAACTGAGGGGATGTTGTAGTTTTATTTTCAGCTACGTTTGTTCCTGATTTGATGGAAATGGTAAAGGAGGCACAGACATCTGATGCCGAATGTATAGCGATGAGTTCAAAACTCAATGGGGGGGAGACCATCGATGGCTGGAAACAGGATGCTGGTTCATTATTGTGTTTCAGAGATCGGATGGTTGTAACTATGGTTTGTCAGGAACAACTCCTTCATGCTTACCACCATTCGAGATGGGTTGTACATCCAGGTACACAGATGATGTATAAGGTGTTGAAGGCGCAGTTTTGGTGGAACGACATGAAAAGAAAAGTGGTTGAGTTCGTCTCACGATGCTTAACTTGTCAGAAAGTTAAAGCAGAGCATCAGAGACCAGCTGGTATGTTACATTCTTTACCTATACCAGTGCGGAAATGGGATCAGATAACAATGGATTTTGTTACATGTCTTCCAAGAACGGTCTGGAAACACGATGCCATTTGGGTGATAGTGGATCATCTGACCAAGTCACCCCATTTCATCCATATTCGTTAAACCCATACGGTGGAAGATCTTTCTAAAATCTATATCCAGGAAGTGGTAATGAGACAAGGTGTACCAGTGTCTATCATCTCAGATAGAGATCTGAGGTTCACATCTCGTTTCTGGAAATCATTACAGCAAGCCCTGGGGACTCAATTGACTATGAGCATGGTGTATCGTCCTTATATGGATAGGAAATCCGAGCGAATGATACAAAAGTTGGAAGCCATGTTGCAGGCTTGTGTAATGGATTTTGGTGGATCGTGGGAAGATCATGTGCCTTTAGTGGAGTTTTCATATAATAACAGCGATCAAGCCTTGATACGCATGGCTCCCATTGAAGCATTGTATAGTCGTCCTTTCCATTCTCCACTATGTTGGGTGGAAATAGGTGAGACTTCACTGTTCGGGCTGAGCCATGTTCAAGAAACAATGGAGAAGATATAGTTGATTAGGAAGAGGATGGAGGCGACGCAGAGTCTTCAGAAATCGTATGCAGATCATCGTCGCAAACCGTTGTCGTTTTTTGTGGGTGATCATGTCTTCTTGAGAATCTCTCCAAGACTTAGAAATCGTCATTTCAGGAAGCAGGGAAATTTATCTCCTCAATATATAGTCCTTTTTGAGATACTGGAACGGGTTGGCGAGGTGGCGTATCGGTTGGCAATACCACCATGGTTCAGTGCAGTGCATAATGTGTTCCATGTATCTCAGTTGAAGAATTATCATCCTGATCCTGACCATGTGATCAGATGGGATCACGTTGACCTAGAGACAGATGCTTAATTGGTACATATACCGGTGTAGATTGTGGATAGGTAGGATAAAGTCTTGCATGGAAAAAGCATCAGTCTAGTGCAGGTTTTGTGGAAACATGGTCAGATTCAAGATGAGACTTGGGAACACGAGAAAGAAATGAAAGAGCAGTGGCCAAAACTCTTTCAGGCATGCGATGCTTTTCTACTTTCTGAGGATGGAAAGGCCAATGGTGGGAAGAATTTATTACCCCCGGTTTCTGGTAAGTAACCCGTGTTTTATGCTTTTCAAGTGCACGATGTTTTTGGGAGATGTTTGGGGAAAGTTTGGGAGACTTTTAAAGCGTAAAAAGGCAGAATGTGGGGACGCACAGGCTGCGCACGGTTTTACAAACCGTGCGGAAGCCATGCAGGTGGTGGTCTCTTGGATAGAGTAGAGTGCATGGTGTGTGCACGGTTTGGGAAAACTGTGGGATGAGGTCGTGCGTGAAGGATGTCCAAGGCAGAAGCTAACACATGGTTAGCGCACGGTTTATCAAACCGTGCTGACTACCCCTTCGGTCACTTAAAGTTAGATCCAAAAATTGTGGATCTAACTTTTTTTTCCTTTAATTTCCTTTTTTAAACCTCCCAAGTGGCCCTAACTCGGGATTACTCTCCCTTTATGGTTGGAAGACTTCTCCCAAGCATTCCGGAGGCGATTCTAAGGGTTATCTTGGCAAATCGAAGTCGGATTCTTAAGGTATGTGACTGTTCTTTATCGTTTATTAGATCTACTTAGATCTACTTCTCCTCTCCTATCGTTTTCCTAGATCTATGCTCGTTATGGGTAGATCTAAGGGTGTGGATGCCAAATATGACAAGATTTGGTCTTGGTTTTTTAAGGAGGAGAGATCCAAGGAGGATTCTTGGAGTTTTGACCCGGCGTTCTTGAGCGTTCTTTGTCCGTTGCTTGGTTTCACCCTTTTTGTTAATGTAGGAGGCTTCACTCTCGACTCCTCTTGCTATAATTGATTTGGATTAGTTTCAAATTGGCTTATTTGAATGAAATTGATTTTGAATGGAAAGTAATAAATCTTCTTTAGTGATGATTTATGATTTGAGTGAAATTGTGAAATCTTGGTGAATTTTTGTGTAAATTGATTTGTCTTCATGAATTTAAAATGTTGATTTTAAATTGTGGGTTTTTTGAAATTATTAATTGTTTGATGAAACTGGGTTTTTTAATAAAAAGGGTTTTATTTAAATGGTTTGAGATTGAAATGGTTTTGATGAAATTTGTTTTCAATAAAATGATGGTTTTATTAAAATGGGTTGAGTGGGTTGAACACACATGGTTTGATGGAAATGGTTTTCAATAAAAGGTGTTTTATTAAAAGTTTGGTTTTGGCATGATTATTGGTGTTGTGTGGTGCGTGTTCATATTGCATTGTACGGGGATTGGTTGAAATAGGACCTTGTTCTTGGTGCCAAACATTTAGTGGCACATGGTGACTTAAGTTCGAGGCTTGGTTGAAATATGACCCTATGCTCGGTGCCAAAGGTGTAATGGAACATAAAGAATAATTACCTTGTGAATACTTGGTAGATCGATGATAAACCGCTCATGAGTATGGAACTGTCATAATGTAGCATGCATGGTTGATTTCACGGGTTTGTGAAATAGTTTGAAAGATCATTTGGTTATTTTTCTGGAAAAATAACTTGTTGGAAAAATTGGATTGGATTGCTCTTGGAAGGCCTTTGGTGGTGAATGGTTTTGGAACTTGTTTATATTTAGTTATAAACTGCTTTTGTGAAAAAAAAAATTATATAAAATATTTTTATATAAATGTTTCTAACTCTTCTATCCAAGTGGTGTGAGTAGGGAAGTTATTGGGGGAAACCTACTGAGTTTTATACTCACCCCTACCTTGGAACTTTGGTGCTTTTGTAGATGTTGTTTTCCAGGACACAGGTAAAGGAAAAGCATCTCATTACTAGTGGTTGGTGGTGATGATTGGGATATGTTGTGGAGCTTGGAGTTTGTGGAGCATGAAGTCGTGGAGTCTCTTGAGAGTCGTGGGTTGTTTATCCATTGTGCATTTGTTACTTTGTTCAGTCTTCCACTGTTGTGTACTTTGATGTTGTTGTTATAAATGAAGTTGTTGATGTTGTCTTTCATTTATTCATGCATCATGTAGTTAGGATTGTTTTTGGTTGGTTGGTTATGGATTATCTCTTAAAGGGTAAATCATCCCCCACTTGTATTAGAAACCCTTCGGCATTTATTGCCAGCCTTAGGGATGTCACTTAAGGCCAAGTAATAACTTGTTGTATTCTCAAGCCAATGACAAATTAGCGGGTCATTACAGTAATGTTCATTTATTCCATCATGGACCTATCAACTATTTTAAAATATGTGGTAAGATATAGAATATACACCCCTGACAAGATATCAGGTTGAAAACCCAAAATGTACATCTGATCTTTTATCTGATCATTATTCACCTCCTATAGAGAAAAAAATAACTAGAACTATTAAATAATTGTTTTATTCTTACATTACACTCTCTTCATACTACATAGAGAGGAACTCTAGATACTTTTCCATCATCGGATACTCTATGTGAGACTACAAAAGGAAGTGGGTCCTTAAAATTCTGATATCCAAGCCCATGTGCCTATCTTCTTGTACAATAGAATACTATTATTTCATGTTGGGACCCTCTATCCTGAAATTTTACCACTTAACCTTGATAGAATCAGGTGTCTCTTGGAAATAAAATATCTTATCAATATTTTCCATCCAATCCTCTTCCTCTTGATGTCCATTCACACCTTTAAAGGATGGGGGATTCTCATAATAAAATTTTCAAGATTGATCCATGTCTCTTCCAACACATGGATCTGCCTCAAAAACTTATTCATGAACTCTTGGTACATTCTGATATGTGGCATGAACTTTTCACATGATATTAACTATAATATTTTTAATCTATAGGAGGATTCCCTTGAGTAGTATCTCTCAAGACACCCTCTTGTGGAACACATGGAAGATATCTCAGATGCATGTTTCAACTCACTAGGAATATAATAAAATAATTAGATAATAGGAAAATCTATGTTTAAACTATAAACCTATAAGTATACATTTAAATCATGATCTAAACTCAACACATGAGACACATGTCCAAACATCCCATTGGAACTTGTGCATCATCACCAAAAGATCTTGACATGAACTCCCCATTACCTACCAATCATATCAAAATAATAGTATCTCCAATATACTAAAATTAAAATACTTAGAATGGCCATTCTCTAATACCAATTTGTAAAGACCCAACTAAGGATATCATCTAAACAACTTGTACTTGAACAAATTATCTACTAACTTGAAGGGCGATCTCGATCCCCATGGGATGGAGAATAGAACTTGGGCATCAAACAAGTACTAAAGGGTATTATTTCACCCAACCTAAAATAGATTACATATAATATATATACAATTGAAATAAATAGTAGAAGAAAACTATAGGAAACATTTACCATAATGAAAGAGATGTAGTGGTATAAAAACTACTAAAAATATAGATAAAACCACATATAAATGTCTAAAAAATCTAGATAGGAAAACTTAAATCCATAATGGATACTTCACCTGATATGTGGGAAAATATATAACCATCTCACCACTATCTACCCACACCTAGCTGACATAAAAATTTCCACCCCACTACGATGCCTTGCCTTTTCCTATATCAAAAGACAATATCAGGTTTACAACCCGATGAAGGGGTGTGCATGGTGTGAACTAAATAGGATCATTAGGATCCAACCCTGGTGTTCCATATAATTGTTTTTACAAATAATCCAAATTTTATCATGTTAAATAAAATACGGAAAAAAATAGTAAAGTGGTTTTATACCAAATACTTGGTAAATTTTCAATTTTTTCATAGTTCTAATACAAAGATTCATAAAATAGTTTCAAAGCATAAATATAAATTTGTAAAAGAATGTTAATTGAATAAAAAAATTAAAAATACAAATTTTAATGGTAAATGGTCTAAGGATAATAACATATTAAGATAGTAGACTACTCTTACCACAACAAATGACTAGTGCACACTCAAGTCCTTAGAACACTGGCATAAAGAGCAGGGGAACACCCCATGATTGGACCCCCTAAAAATGTCAAGATCAACTCCCAATAGCATAGGATTTGGGAGTAGAACAAAACCTCATGAATGAACCCCTAATAATAAATATGGACGGGGACCAATACTATACCTTCCATATAATTACCCAAGGCTTCCCAAGTGATACATTTATCAAGTGAATTTCAAAGGGCTTCACATTTCACAACCTTTTATTCAATCAGAAATAGTATTTGAAACCTCTTTTGGTAATCCATTTCACAATGCTTTGAAAACACCTTTTCTCTTACACAATCAGGGTAAAAACATCTATTATCACAAAAAAAAATACACACATAAATAAATCATGCTAATTTATTTATAAATTAGTGTATAAAACTAATAGCAATTATGGTTCACCCAAAATAGGCTGGATACAGAACCACCTACCTCCAAATCAGGTCACAAACTACCTATAATGGGATCCACACATCAGGAGGAATGAAGAAGAAAAAAAGGTGACTATAACATTTATTCCCATGTCTCAGAATTAAATAATATAATAAAAATGTTTCACAGAGAGGATAGATCAAAACATATCTCATGGAACTCAGACGTCACACCACAACCAACATAGTGGATGGACCTAGAATATGGTTACATAACATTTATAGAATGGATCAAACAAGAATCATCATTTTACAAATAGATTCTATAAATTCAGCCTAATTACAATTTTATAATCAAGACCAATGAAGAATCATAAATTTCACACTTGCCTATAGAGAAAATCAATGTATCCATGTTGGATATCAAGCACTGAACAAAGTGATCTAGAAGAGGAGGAAACACCAAACAACATCTGGGAGAGAGATAGTTTTCTAGGTACATAGATGTTGAATGATAGAGGATGATGTTATACAAGTGCAGAATAAAAGCCATTGGGCACAAGCGGTTTACTTTATAAAATAGAGATTGATGTCCTAAATTCCCCATGTTCCATGTTCCTGTAAAAAAAGGTGTATCCTCGGGTAAATGTATCCTGATAAACATATTTATGATGTAAAAGGGTTTTATTTTGTAAAATAATCCCATGCCCTATACCATTTTTAGGGCTTGTGTCTAAATAAATAGTTACATTGTAAATAAAGAATTTATGATGTAAATTATCTTTGACAAAAGTACCAATAGAAACCCCCCTTTACATACACTTGAACCTATATTACATCCTATAAACCAATGAAAAAACTCCCAAACACTAAAAGAGGTAATAACTTTGTATCCATGATGTTACACATGTAGCTTATGATATGGATTCTTCGTAATAATAAAAAATGTGTTCATAGTCCTAACTAAGATAATACATCCACACAGTAAGTTGTACTAGGTATATGGAAAAGTACCATTTTCATACTCAAGTAGATGATAAACCACCATCTCACAACATAGGTCGATGGGACGCCACCAAGAAATCTAAACTAGGAGGATAATATAATATCTATATAAATATCAATGTGGATGATATTCTGTCATATCAAGTGTCCATGTGAATGATGCACCATAAGACATCATCTATAAATGGATGATGCACCACTGATATCGCATCCATGGGTGGCTAATGTACCACAAATACCATCCTCTAGGTGGATTAAGTACCACTGGTATCACATCTCTAGTGGAAGATAAAACACCAATATCATGTTTTAGGTGGATAATGTATGACTAGAATAAATCCACATAGTGAAACATCGATCACTGGTACTCACAAATCTAGTGGATGATATACTAACAATGCAAACATCACATATGGAATGAAGCATAAAATTTTTGAGTAGAGAAAGTTGATGGTATAACAATGACTTATCATGAGGTAACAATCCAAAAATCACATATAGTAATTATTTTTGGGTAATATATCGTTCACCCAGATGGATATCAATACTTATACATCATACAAATATCTTACTTGATGGTGTTAGATTATTTACTCAGTGATATGTGATAGTGATAACTCGTTTACCAAGACTATTATATGAGGATTGATATATCTTTTATCCATGAGTCATGTGCTCAAACCATCTGTATATCATCCCATTAAGGCACTTGTCAAAGTAGGTATGGTCTTCCTTTGTTTAGTGGTATCATCCCATGGGTGACATGTCATTAATTTATTGTTGTTTACTTCACTATTTTTTCATATTAAGAATGCATTGATATTTACTAGATATGTTAGGAACATCATTAGTGGTGGCATAATAAGTTATAATAAAACCCTTCCTAGGTGTTATGATACCTGAGAAAACAAAATGTTTCATTACCCAAGTTAGGTAAAAGGATTTGTAGGTTTAGATGGCTGATCTGGTGGAGCTTAATAGGAGATAATAGATATGTTTAGGCATGTTCATGAGACCAGATGTGGATATATCCTTCACTTTTGTTATTTCACACTGATTTGTATATTATTTACCCATAGAAGATCATTTTATGATTCATGTGACTTTTAATACATGGATAGTAGTTCATTTTTTATACAACATGTGTTTTTATTAATTTTTTCCTAACATTTAGCTATAATATATTTTTATTACTACCTTTTTTATGACTGGTTTATGTTACTTATTTATTTGCATTTATGGTTATATTTACTTGAGTATATAGTCCCACCACTTATTATATATTGACTACCACCACTTCTCAGTAAACTCTGAAATATGGGGAGTTCTGATTATGTTGTGTGGAACTTGGTATGATCACGACAGAGGTGAACTAGATCAGGGATTATACATTGTTCTTCCCGCACTATAAAGTGGAACTGTGTGGAATATTGCTCAATTACATTTATGAATTTACATTGAGTTTTATATAACCAAACTATCAATAATTTAAATCATTTTTAATGATATTACAACCTTCAAAAATTGTTTAAATTATGATGATCTTGTTGGGAATCGTGCCACTCGGTGATTTTTCCCATTTTTGGGGACATTATGACTTTAATGCCAATGATGGATATAATGGTTATAAAATTCCCACTCATGTTATTCCTTCATGATGAGGGATGTTATGCCCATAATTTCTAATATTATAATCAATAAGTTATACTCATTGTAATGGGTTATCATTCCCATGTATTTGTGTTCTCCCTTAGAAATGGGATGTACAACCCATACTAAGATGCTTCTAAAAAATGGAATGAGAAGACCAAAATGGAATAGTGATGGTGGGATATGATTCCATCTCTCATGACATGGTCTGATAATATGGATTTATTTCCCACTTTTTTCTATTTCTATGGCTAGGGATATCATGACCTATGTTGATGATGTTATTGGTATATGACATCTAATTGTATATATTATCTTAGGGATCCTATGATCATGGTTGTGATTATGTTATTGAGATATAATTCCATTGAATTAATTATTATGATATCATAGGTATTTCATTCCCATTGATGTGTTTATTCCATTGGGATGCATTTGTTTAATATTGGTTATTATAAAATGATGGGATGTTATGCTCATTGTCAATGAATTGGATAATGATTCCTAGTTTTTTGTTATGTGATATGTTTAGAGACACCTAATTACTATGAAAAGAATGTATGGTCACACCTAGGTGACTTCATAGCACCTTGGGGTGAAATATTTATTACTACATTCATTTACTATTTACATTTACTTATTAGTATATAATATTATATTAATATATTGAAGAATAAATTTTTATTAGACATTGAGGTAAAAAATGGGGAATCATGGTGTTTTAAAGTTATAGAGGCCTAAAGAAACTTCTTAAAATTCTAAATTACAATCCAAGGGTAAATAACCCAAGGAATAAAAATATTAATAGGATTGGATTCAGAGCCTATAGAAGCCAACAAGTCTATTTCACTATTATACTCTCTCAAAGTGTATTGAAACATCATGTTTTGTTGAAGGTAGTTTTCATATTTCCATAAGATGTACATAATAGACCAATAGTCTTATATATAACCTAAAATTAACATAATTAAAAAATCCAAATTATAATATACTATAGATATAAGAATAATCATTTCCCTACAAATCATTAGATGAGAGATCAATAAAATTTCTTCACCATGGAGTGGACTTCCTTGATATATGGGGAAAATAATTAAACTAATACCATTGAAAATAATGTCCCTACCAAACATTATTCAATTACAATAAGATCCATATGTATTAATTTTCAAGATTGGATCAAAAGAAAACTAGTGGACCTAAGGACCAGTGTGACTCCCTTAAAATGATTGGTTTTCATTGAACCTAAACAATATATTCTAGAAAGAGATCATGTTGGAGAGAGTCTTTTCATGTATTATAATGATCACTCTCTAATTCATATTTTAGGTGTTTTTTGTTGATTCAATAAGGTTTCCTTATGAATTTTCCATTCCTTCATGTTTGTGGAGATTTTTGAGTTAATAAGGTTTCCTTATTACTCTACCATTCCTTCTTGTTTTGAAAATCACAATCACCTTATCTTAAGGAAAATTTCATTTATCCTATGCATTACTTTAATAAGGAAATTTCCCTTCCCCAAGGAAATTTATCCTTACCATATTTGTCATTGTTCATATTTTTTATAAGTATAAAACATGGTTTCATATCCAAAACCTCGGACTCTTAAATACTTAGATATAGGGCATTCTGTTTTTAGGATCTGAATTCACGTTCCGAATTCTCTGAATTCAAGTTCATAACTTTCTATGTTCAGACTCTGAATTCTTCTAAATTCAGACTCCGAACTTTCTGAGTTTAGACTCAGAGTTCTCTGAACTCAGACTCCGAACTTTCTGAGTTCAGACTCTAAGTTCTCTGAATTCAGACTCCAAACATTATGAGTTCAGACTCCAAGTTCTCTAAATTCAGACTCCGAACTTTCTGAGTTCAGACTCCGAGTTCTATGAATTCGGACTCCGAACATTCTGGAGTTCAGACTCCAAATTATTATGAATTCAGACTCTAAACTTTTTAAGTTCAGACTCTGAATTTCCTTGAAATTTAGACTCCAAAATTCTATATAATTCTGGTTCTGAATTCCTTTGAAGACATAATCAAAAAATCTATGTGTTATATACACCGAATGGTTTTTTTTAGACTCTGAACTTTCATTTTTCATTACACTCCAAAAAATGAATTTCGTTAGGAAAACATATTTTTTCTTACTCATTTTTTAGTTATAAAATGATGTCGTGCATTTAGTTACTATCTAACCATTGTTTGAGTGACACGTGTGCAAGTCCCTCCGAAATGCAAGGAAAAAATATGATCGTTGGAGGAGGGAGCCGACTGTTGAGGATGTGACTATAAATAGGAGCTCATTTGAACGATCTCATAGTTGTTCAATGACTCTATAGATTACATGCTGCTGAAGTGATTTCTAAATAGAGACTTTCATGCTCTGTGCATACTGAACATCTTGTTCAGAATTACTTCATGCGACTCTGAATGTTGTTGAGGACATTCGAGGGATTCTGGGGATATGAAGATAGAGGTGTCAACTCCCTTAATGTTCGATGGCTTGCGGGGATAGTAAGACAGACTCCGATCTTCATATCGAGGGCTTACCCTAGTGTGCATAAGACAGAATTTCTTGAAAGTATCAATCAAGGGACCTTTATCCAAGGTTGTTGGATACCCTTCTCTTTGGGTTAAAAGATTTACTACTTGTTACTTGCATTGTTTCATGTTTTCCGCTTCATTTTGGTTGTTGAGTAATTTATAACTATCTTATACTTTCCTATAGTTGTATACTATGATTTGTGAGATTCTATACTCATTAAGGTAGAATCTTTATCTTTGTAAACTTTTTTTAAGTTTCATTTCCGGAACCACTTTTCCGGAATTACATTCTCGGAATCACATTTCTAGAATCAAGCAAGTTTTTATAACTTAGAGGTTTTGTAAATTTACCTTGTCTAACCTTGTCAAACAATAGAAAGGTTTCTTACCAACTTTAAAAGTTCCCAAAGAATTTTTAAACTATACAATTCCCCCCCCCCCTTGTGTATTGAGCATCTACATCATCATTTTGATCCTACAGTTGGTATCATAAGAGAGTTTTTGACAATATAAAGAAGAAGAATGGTAATGGAAGTGTTGGTTTTACAACAACTTCAAATCTTATGAAAGCGAATACTCCTAATAGAATTACAAGGTCTAAATCTAAGATGGTTGTTATACAATCTAAATATAGTGAAATTGAACATTCTAAGAATGAACTAGATAATCTTTCTCGAAGGATAAACAAGATAGTTGGGAAGAAAGATTTTCAGTATAGATACAGAAGAAAGAAAGACAAGACAAGAAATACTCTAAAGTCACTTGTTACGAATGTAAAAGAGCTGGACATATAAGGCCATATTGTCCTATGCTTAAGAGAAAAGAAAGAAAGTAAAATCATTTTGATAGAAATAGAAAGAATTAATACAAAGCTAATGATAAGAAATTCTTGAACGATAATGACACCTAGAGTGCCAGTGGTGGAGACTCTTCTGATGAATCCTCAAATTACGAATATTCTGGACAGAAGAATCTTGGTCTAATAGCTAGAATACCTATTGAAAATCATTTCTTAATGGCTAAGGAACACAATGTTGAATCTATGACCAATGTATCCTTGAATGTTAACTATAGTGATAGTAAATACTATTAATCCTTGGATGAATAATCTTCTTCTGATGAAGATAATACTTTACCTACCTATAAAGAAGTGTCTAGGTTTTCTAAGCTTCTAGAGAATGAAAATTCTAAAGTCAAGAAAAATATTGATAAGGAAAATTTTAGGATTTCTATTCTTGCTAAGGAAATATCAGATATTTATAAAGATCTTGAAAAGAAAACCCATAATTTTGAAAGTATTTTAAAAAACCCTAAGGAAGTTAATTTTGAGAAGGATAAACTTTCTAAGGACCTAGAAAAAGTAATTTCTAAGAAAAATGTTTTTTATCTTATCTCTAGTACTAAAACTAATGTTTTGGAAGATAAGAACTTAGTTATTAGACTAAAGTTAGAAATATTTTCCTTGAGGAAGTGTTTTTCAAAAATTACCTTAGGTAAGGAAAATTTTGATAATATGTATTCTCAAATTCGACCTCTAAGGAATAATTCTGGATTTGGTTATACAAGTTCAAAAATGATTTTTAATAACAATTATTTTGTTTTTCATAGTGCTCCATTCTTCTCTAAGTGTCAGTGTGGTGGGAATTGGGAAAAAAATCGGTCCTTAAACTAAACCCATTCTTTAGATTTTCATAAAGATTATTTCTCTAAGAAAATGTGGATGCCTAAAAATTTTCTTTCTGAAGTTTCTGGATCCAAGAAAGTTTGGATTCTAAAATACTAGCATTCTTATTTTTAGGAAAAAAATAAAGTACCAATAGAAATACTTGGTAAATGGATAATGGATGTTCCTGGCATATGACTGGTAACAAAAACTTCTTTGAAAAGATTATCAAGATGAAATAAGGAAAAGTAAATTTTGGAGATAATGCTAAGGGATAAATTATTGGAATAGGTAACATTGTTCTTCTTGGAAAAACTTTTATTTTAAATGTTTTATTTGTTTAGGGTCTTAAGCACAACCTCATTAGCATAATTCAATTATGTGATGAAGGTTACCTTGTGAATTTTAGGAATGATAAGTGCTTAGTATAGAATTCCAAGGAAGAGTTTATTCTTTCTGCCAATAGGCAAGAGAATGTTTACACACTAAACTTAGAATACCTTAGGTGCCAATATCTACCATTCCTTAGTACAATGGAAAATCATTCTTGGTTGTGGCATAGAAGGTTAGGACGTTGTAACCTTATTAACTTAGGAGAACTTTCTAAGAAAAGACTAGTTAAGGATCTACTCGATCTTAGATTTTATTATTCAAAAGTTTGTGACCCTTTTCAATTTGGAAAGAAACATAAATCAGGTTTTAAATCAGTCAGTGAAGTCTCAATCACTAATGCATTACAGTTAGTTCATATGGATCTTTTTGGACAAACACAAACTGAAAGCATTGGAGGAAAATATTATGTATTTTTCTTAGTTGATGATTACACTAGATTTAGGTTGGTCTATTTTCTAGAAAAGAAATCTGAAGCTTTTTCTTATTTCAGAAGTTTTAGAGCCCATTTTAAAAATAAGAAAAACCTCCCTTTGATAACTATTCATAGTGATCATATAGAACAATTTCCAAATTCTGATTTTGAAAAAAAAATTAGTGGAAAAGGAATTACTCATAACTTCTAAGCACACAGAACACCTCAACAAAATGGTGTTATTGAAAGAAGAAATAGAATTCTTCAGGAGATAACAAGAACCATGTTGAGTTAATATTCTATATCAAAACATTTTTGGGCTGAAGTTGTAAGTACTATTTTTTATACTATAAATAGTGTTTTGATTAGACCTTTTCTTAATAAAACTCTTTGTGAGTTATGGAATGGTAGAAAACCTAGACTTTCCTACTTCAAGGTTTTTGGTTGCAAGGTATTCATTCTGATTACTAAAGATAATCTACAAAAATTCGCACCAAAATATGAGGAAGGAATTTTCTTAGGCTACTCCACAACTTTAAAGTCTTATAAAGTTTTTAATAAAAACACCTGTACTGTTGAAGAAATAGTACATATCAAATTTGATGAATCTAATCCTTTTGTTTTCAAACAACCTCAACCTACATATTCAGATGTGTTTTCAAAAATTGATTATCAGCCTTTGTTAGAAGATCATTCTGATAAGGAAAATGTTCAAGAAAATATTTCTGAAGCATTTACCCTAGAAGACTTCCTACCTTATGTTGATGAATAGATTTTACAAAACCCAAATCAGTTGTTTCTAAAGAATCATCCCAGTGATAGTATCATTGGTGATGTAAATCAACCTATAAGGACTTGAAGTTCCTTAAGAAATGAAGTAAAACATCTAGCATTCATTTCCCAATTAGAACCAAAAATCACTAATGAAGCTTTAGGTGATGATGATTGGATAAAATCCATGAAGGAAGAGCTAAATGAATTTAAAAGGAATGAAGTATAGACCTTGGTTGAAAGACATAAAGAAACTTCTGTTATTGGAGTAAAATGGGTTTTCAGAAATAAGTGTGATGAAAATGTAATCATAGTAAGAAATAAATCTAGATTGGTTGCTAAAGGCTATAATCAACAAGAAGGAATGGACTATAAAGAAACATATTCTCTAGTATCTATACTTGAATCTATTTGTATTCTACTTGATTTTGCAGCATTATTCAATTTCAAACTTTTTCAAATGGTGGTTAAATGTGATTTCCTTAATGGTTTTGTTCAAGAGGAATTTTTTATTCATCAACCACCTAGTTTTGAAGATACAAAACATCCTGAACATGTTTTTAAACTTACCAAAGCTTTGTATGGACTCAAACAAGCCCCTTGATCTTGGTATGATAGACTTACAGGATTTTTAAATTAAAATAATTATGTTAAGGGAAATTCTGATCCAACCCTTTTTATAAATAAAGATAATAAAAATATTTTTATTGTTCAAATTTATGTGGGTGACATTATATTTGGTTCTACTTATAAATCTTTAACAGACTCCTTTACGGAACTAATGAAATCTGAGTTTCAAATGAGTATGATGGGTGAGTTAACATTTTTCCTTAGTTTTCAAATTTCTCAAAAACCATAAGGAATCTATATATCCCAACAGAAGTATATTAAAGATATTCTTAAAAAGTATGGATATTAAAACACTAAGAGTATAATTACTTCCATTGGTACCTCAAATTCTCTTGATCTTGATGAAGCTGGGAAACGAGTAGATCAAACATCCTTTAGTAGTATGATTGGAAGTATGCTTTACTTGACAGCTAGTCATCTAGACTTAATGTTTTCTTTATGATTATGTGAAAGATTTCAATCCAATCCTAAGGAATCTCATTTAAAGTAAGTGAAAAGGATTTTTTGTTACTTAAAGGGATCCAAGGATCTAGGACTCTTTTATACTTCTCGAAAAGAGTTATTTTTAAAAAGTTTTTCAAATGCTGACTTTTTTGGATGTAGAATGGATAGGAAAAGTATATCCAGAAATTTTCATTTTTAAGAGATTCATTAGTTTCTTGGTCATGCAAAAAGCAACACTCAGTAGCAGTTTCCACTGCTAAAGCTGAATATGTAGCAGCTGAAGTTGTTGTGCTCAAGTGTTGTGGATGCAACACACACTCACAGACTATGGTATGAGTTATACTAAAACACAAAATTTGGGTGACAATACTAGTGTCATTTCCTTAAGTAAAAACCCTTCACATCACTCTCATGCAAAACACATATATATTAGGCATCACTTTCTTTGGGATCACACACAAAAAGAGGATATCATTATTCGATTTATTAGAACGCAAGATCAACTTGCTGATATTTTCACAAAATATTGACCCTCTGATATATTTGAATACATTAAACAGAAGTTAGGAATGATAACCATAAGGTAATTTTCCATGTAAACTTCTTGTTCAAACCAATCTCATTACAGTACGAAACTCATTTTCATAGGGGGGCTACATTTGTTTTTTAGATTTCTAAAATTGTCTAAACACTTCTTTCATAGTAAATTTCTTTTAAAAAAAATTATAATGATGATTTTTGTACTTAAAATTTTCGTAATGAAAATTTTCATAATTAAAATTTTCGTAATGAAGATTTTTTTACTTCAAAATGTTTGGTAATGAATATTTTTGTAGTTCAAAATTTTTCGTAATGAAGATTTTTGTAGTTCAAAATTTTCCGTAATGAAGATTTTTTGTAGTTTAAAATTTTTGTAATGGAAATTCATCATAGTTTTTTTAATGAAAAATTTCATAGTTATATTTTTAGTAATAAATTTTTTTTAGTTTTTTTCATAATCAAAGTTTTCGTAATCAATATTTTCGGAATCTAAAGTTCTTCAAGAATAATTTTCCTCAATATGAATAATCTTCCTAGCAATCTGAAAGGTATGTTTCCTTTCTTAAATTTTCAAAATCATCTTTTCCTTGTTGGTATTTTCATCTATTTTTCAATTTTTTGTATTCTTTTCTTAAATCCGAATGATTTTATTGAAAACCTTAAAATATCGGATTCTATCAAAATTTCTTTTTGGCTATCATCTCAACCGTCAGATCTGATCACATGATTTCTTCACCACAGGGTTGAGTATGGAAGCTGAACCGTCTCCCCAATCACCTATATAAAGGACCCCCGATGGTTTTCCCACATTGATATCAAAGATTTCACGTGTTGAAGCCCTACCCTCCTACATAAGCATGTTCCGGATTTTCAAGGTTTCCTCAACTCCGAATGTCTATTGAAGTATCTTCCCAGAAAGACATGTCAGCTATCAAGATGATTTCTGAATAGCATATTTACAGAGAAAGGTTGTTTTGTCCAAATTTCTTTACTAAGTATGATTTTATCAACTCAAAGAACATCAAGTTGAATGGATGGGAGAGTGTTTTTGTATCGAAACCAGGAACATAGAATTTGGTATCTCTAGACCTTTTAGTTGAATTCTATGAGTCAGCATGTTTTTTCAAGGAAGAAGGAAAAGATAAATTCTCTTTAGAGAGCTATGGGAATACTTATGGTCTTTTTAAAACCAAATAAGCCAATTTGATTGGAGTTCCTTATGAATGAGAAGCAGATTTTTCCTCTCATAAGATTCCATATGTTCAAGGATGCTTTGTTAAAGTGAAGGCTATGGATTGAATCGTTCTTTCAGATGTTAAGACATAGAATATTGATCACCTATCTACAAATTTCTAGATTCATGAATTATGGGTTCGAGGATTCATCATTCCGAGAAAAGGGGACAAAGATACTTTGAGAAATAGTAACATGTATATCTTGGATTTCTTGGTGAATCTATGAAAGATTAACCTAGTTAATAATATTCTAATTACAATTGAGAATATAAAGAATGGACATCAGAAAGATCATATTATTATGTCTCCAGCCATTCTATCAAATATGATTGTTCGGTTTTTAGATTCCTTCAAAATATCTTGTAGTTATAAAACAATAAATTGCAAACTTATGCTGGTAAGTGATGATACTCTGAGAAAGATGAATGTTGGATTTTCTAAAGAATCTGAAGAATTTTATGATTTTCCTCCGGAAGAGGCAGAAACCTTGATGAAGAAATAGGAGGCTGCTAATACTTCTAAGTAGGGAGGAAGGAAGAGGAAGCTAAAGGAAGTGGAAGAGAAAGAAAAATCCACAAAGGCTAAGGAAATCCAATCCGCACCACCAAATCCTAAGAAGAAAAAAGAATATCCTGATGAGGTAGTAGAAAAATGGAGAGAAGACAAGGAGAAAAAGAAAGCAGGGGATCCTAGGTTTGGTTTGGATCCTGTTGAAGGAAAAGATTTAAAAGAAAATACTACTCATAAGCTTGAAAAGAAAAAAAAAGTAAAGAAACAAAATAAGAAGATGACTGAAGCAGAGATAGTCCAATCACTTCTGAAGGACGTAGAGAAACTCTCCGAGAACATTTTGGTACCACAATTATTCTTAGTATAAGCTTTACCAGTGACACTGGGAATGAAATTTGTGACTCCAGAAAAAGATCAAGAAAAAGAAGTAGAGGAAGAAGAAGAAGAAGAAGGCAGTGGTGATACTAAAGATCTCATTAAGCAAGTAAAATATTTTCATGAGAAGGAATGTCCATCCGAGAAGCTTTCAATATAAACTTCTGAAGTTTCATCCTCAAATCTTTATACCCCTACGAAAGATGATAAAGGTGAAGATGACAAGGTTAAAGAATAATTGAATAAGTTGTCTGAAGAAGAAAGTTATAACAATGATTTCATTCATCCAGAGGATGCTGAGGCACGAGCTGAGAAGGAAAAGGTTGATGAAGACATAATTTTTAAACTCTTTGATAGTTAACCTGAATCCCCTAACCAAGAGGATGTCATTCTGAAGGTTGATAAGGAAAAATAAGTGGTTGTTGATACACCTACCAAAGTTGTGGTTAAGAAGAAAGATGGTGGTGGTTCTTCAAAGAGGAAAGATGATGATATAGAGAAAGATCCCTCACCAAGTAAAGTTTCAGATCCGGAATCATCCTCTCTGAGATATTATTTCGTAGTCCAATCCTTGAAGAAGCTTGTTGTAACTATACCAATATTTCCCAATATATACTCTAGATGCCAGATGCTTCAACACACCCTAAATCAGAAATTGGATTCAGTATCCATGGTGATGGATAAGTGTGTCAAGATTGAATAAAATTTCAGAAATTTTTTCATAAACTATGTAGCCCATAAAAGATCTTGCAAGAAAATGACCAGTTGGTCAAGGAAAACAATATAAGACATGATATTTCGTGATTATTTTCAATAAAGTGTCATTGATGCATTTGACACCAAAGATGTGAAGATCAAGGATCTCACAAATAGCTTCGAGGAAAAGCTAACTCTGGAACAGAATTCTCGGATGTAATAAGTGAAATACCTGAATGGAAAGTTGTATTCAGTTTCTCAGAGTTGTAAGAGGGAAAGAGATATTAGAATCAAACTTGAGGAAAAGTTTTCTAAGCAAGAAGAAATTATGAAGGGTCGGGCAGGATCCCTTAAGGATCAGGAAGAAAAAATCAAATCCTTTGAGAAGAAATCATATGATCAGGATAAGCTTCTCAAATGAGCATAGGAAGATCAGAAGGAGATCAAGAATCTCAAAACCATAGTAAAGAAGTTGACGTCGAAGGAGAAGGAAATATAATCTTGTTCAATTCTGATCTTTTGTTGTATTCCTTCTTTGTAAAAATTATTTCAATCATAATGAAATTTGTGGTTGCTCTTCGTATATTTTTTGTTGTCCTATACTAATATTTCAAGTACAATATTTTATTTTCCATTACCTTTAATCCTTTTTGAAAATCACATTGGGGGAGAAAGGAAAAAATAATACTAAGTAAAGAAGAAATTTCCCTACGGGGGAGTTCATCTTAGGGGTAGTTCTTATCCAAGAAGATTTTACTAGGCAATAAAATGCTAAGTCTCATTCCCAAAATCAAGAATAATATCCTTAGTGTTTCCAAATCCTAATGGGGGGGGTATTTGTATTCATATTTTCCCATGTTTTAAGGGAGACAAGTTTTACTTTCAAAGTCCATGAAAAGAATTTCTAAGTCCTTATATTATTTTTCCTAAGGATGTTTGTGATTTCCAAAAAGGAGGAGATTGTTGAGTCAATAAGGTTTCCTTATGACTTTTCTATTCCTTCATGTTTGGGGATATTGTTGAGTTAATAAGGTTTACTTATTACTCTATCGTTCCTTCATGTTTTTAAAATCACAAATATCTTATCTTAAGGAAAATTTCATTTACCCTGTGCTTTACTTTCATAAGGAAATTTTCCTTCCCCAAGGAAATTTATCCTTGCCATATTTTTCATTGTTCATATTTTTTCTTAGTAGGAAACTCAATTTCATATCCAAAACCATAGACTCTTAAATACTTAGATATAGAGCATTCTGTTTTCAGGATATGAATTTAGGTTCTAAATTATCTAAATTCAAGTTCCTAACTTTCTATGTTTAGACTCCAAATTCTTCTGAATTCATACTCCGAACATTCTGAGTTCAGACTCCGAGTTCTCCGAATTCAGACTCCAAACTTTCTGATTTTAGACTCCGAGTTCTCTGAATTCAGACTCTGGACTTTTTGATTTTAGACTCCGAGTTCTCTAAATTCAGACTCCGGACTATCTGATTTCGGACTCCAAGTTCTCTAAATTCAGACCTCGAACATTCTGAAGCTTAGACTCGGAATTCTTATGAATTCATACTCTGATCTTTGTAAGTTCATACTCTGAATTTCATTGAAATTCAGACTCCGGAATTCAATAAAATTCATGTTCCGAATTCCTTTGATAACAGAATCTTAATATCTATGTGTTATAGACACCGAATGGTTTTTTGGTTAGACTCCAAGCTTTCATTTTTTCTTACACTATGAAAAATTAATTTGGTTAATCAGCCATATTTTTTCTTACTCATGTTTTGGTTATAAAACGATGTCATGCATTCAGTTACTAACTGACCATTGTTTGAGTGACACATGTACAGGTCCCTCCGAAATTCAAGGAAAAATATGACCGTTGGAGGAGGGAGCTGACCATTGAGGATGTGCCTATAAATAAGAGCTCATTTGAATGAGCTCACTACTATTCTACAACTCTATAGATTACATGATTCTGAAGTGATTTCTAGAGAGATAATTTCATGCTTTGTGCATACTAAACATCTTGTTCAGAATTGTTTCGTGCAACTCCAATGTTGCGGAGTACATTCAAGGGCTTCCAAGTATAGGTAGACAGAGGTTCCGACTACCTTAAAGTTCGAGGTCTTGTGGGGATAGCAAGACAGACTCTGATCTTCGTATCAAGGGTTTACCCTAGTGTGGATAAGATAGACTTTCTTGAAAATATAAATCAAGGGACCTTTATCCAAGGTGGTTCTATACCCTTCTCTTTGGGTTAAAAGATTTACTACTTGTTACTTGTATTGTTTCAAGTTTTCCATTGCATTTTGTTTGTTGAGGAAAGTATAACTATATTATACTTTATTATACTTTTATACACTAATTTGTGATATTATATACACTTTAATCTAGAATTTTTGTCTTTGTAAACTTTTTTTAATATTCATTTCCGGAACTACTTTTCTAGAATTAAATTCTCGGAATCACATTTCTAGAATCAAGCATGTTTTTAAAACTTAGATGTTTTGTGAATTTACCTTTTTCAACCTTGTTAAACAATAGAAAGGTTTCTTATCAACTTTGAAAGTTCCCAAAGAGTTTTTAAAGTGTACAATTAACCCCCCCCCCCCCCCACCTCTTGTATATTGAGCATCTACATCATCATTTCTATCCTATATTTGGTATCATAAAAGAATATCATACTCCATACCAACCTAACATTTTTATGTTCTTCGTGACTTATGGATTCATTTTTTTGGTCTCATTGTTTCCAGAAGATTTCCATGAGAATGAACTTATTGGTTATGCCAAGATCTTAAGTTATACCAACACTAGAAAACCATGAAGTTATAAACAACTAAAATAAATTAAATGAAAATTTGATACCATATTTTCACTAATAAATGACTATATTTAAATCAAAAATTCAACATGATAAACAAAGATAATCTTATAAATCGAAATATTATTAGTTAGAATAATGAAATTTTGATATAAGCGACACTCCTCAATGTTGAAATGAACTATCTATTAGAAAGGGATAGTGAATATCTCACTGTAAAAGGAAATTATATTTGGTTGGTATAGATATATCACAAAAAACTCTCCTTAGGGGTTATCCCCATTAGATATATGCATAATTTTACCATAATCCTTGGAACTAAACGAACCCATGCTTAACTCCAAAAAAACGTTGATCATTTTCCTTATTCACCATGATAATCTCAGAGAGAGAATTATGTTATTCCAAAAAATTATTTTAAAATCTAAGAAACAATTTATTCTATTTAAATCGGATAACTAAATAGACATACAATAGAAATAAAAAAATATTACCTTCCCAATTATCTTTTCAAAAATTTACTTCATTGAAACCAATAATTAAGTAATAATTATCAAGATAAATAAGGATTGGATAAATGATACTATTCTAAAAGGCATAAGAGAATGAATACATTTTAGTAATAACATCTTTATTAGTGTCGGATTTTCTTTTAGAAACTACATCCCTTAATGTATCACATTCAATCATTTCCCTTGAAATATTTACCTGAATGGATTGAATGAATTCATCAATTATTATAATTTTTGTTCGTTATTCATCAATAGGTTTTTATAGGAAATAGTAACAAACTTAATGAAATATTCCACTTGTCAATAATCCTAATGTAAATTATTGATAGATTTTTTTTCTGAACCAAATAAATACTTTTCAAACTCTTATAAATGATATTATGGGAATAGAAGTGGGTACATAATTTATTAGTGTGGTACACCCACTAAAGGAGAGAATTTAGATCATATAGTTGTTAATTCTTTAAACATGTTCTTTCACCATGTTTTTAAAATGGTGTATTTTAATTATTCGAGTAGAAAGTGGAATGAAAAGGTACTCCATTGGAAAATACATGCTAGAAAAACCAATTCATTTCTTAATTCATTTGACACGACTAGAAAAAAAAATATTTGAAGATATTACTACTACTTTAGTATTGACTATTATATTGATCACTCCATTGTTCATATCCATTAAAACTTTTTTGAATTCCAATATAGATATTTGTTTCCCATTCATAAAAATATAGCATATAATATGTGAAGAATAAATAAGAGATACCTTGAGATCAATACCTACATTTAAAATGAATAATATTCCATAATGATATATCACTCATAAGGTTTCCACATAGATCATCATGGTACAAGATGAAGAATCTAAGAGATGTAGGATTTCCCTTTTTAAGTCTTCTAGATAAATAACATATTTAATCCTCAATGAATCCAAAAAACAAGGATATGATAATTAGTGAAATAAAATATCATAAAACCACTATAAAAATCCACGATACCATTTTCACATAATAATAAAGATCCATTCTATTTTATAATAATATTTCTATATATCCACTTTTACCATAACAATGGATCCAATCCACTTCCGTTTAATTTCATGAGTAATCTCTTATTATATGGAAATAACACCTAGAATATTTCAATTTTTACAAAGACATGTCGTTTTTCTAACACCATATAAGTGAGAGAAGATGAAAGTATGCCACTAATGTTTATTTCCAACAATTTATAAGTTAAATTAAAAATAATAAAGGAACATAATTGATTAAAAAATTATGATGCTTTATATTAGGTATTTCAACTAGAGTGGTATCACTTTTGTATCTCAATAGGTTATCAACTATAGAATATCATTTGATGTATTTTATTAAATAATCTTTTATAATGACAAATGAAACCTTGAATAATTATCCAAGAAACCCATATGGGTCTAGAGATAAATTTATATTCAAATAGTTTACTCCATTATGAATTTCATCTTATTCATGAATAGTTTTAAGATATATATTCATATGTTCATTAATGACTAATATAATCAGTTCAAAAAATGGTTCATTAATATCCACCCTGAGATAGTATGTGTGGTTATGTATAATAGTTTCTATTCGAATAATCCAACAATGTGACACTACTTGAGGACCTCATATATTAGTATTGTTTGAGTATAAACCATCTCCCATTTAATGGTTGAGGTTACCAATAAAATTTCTTTCATTGATACAATCATAAAATTAGGTGACGTTTTCATCTCTCTCTTTAATCTAATGAGTCTGATATGATTTACATATATTTATTTCAACCACTAACAATCTATCTTGAAGTTCCTTCCATTTTTTCAATGAGGAAATAAAATCATCCGCATCGCATGTTTCTTGAAAACTAATATCTAGAGTGAAAATAATTTTTTCCAAATCATTAATTCAAGGAAAATAAGATTAATTAATTTTGATGGTTATTCTTAGAAACATGGTTGGAATTGTGAGATGGGACTAAGCATAGACTCAGAACTAGTTTTTATATCACTTTTAATATTTATTTTATTTTATTTCCTTTTTATATGATATTCTACAAGTGAAATTATTCATATTTGTGTGATTATGTGACATTTTTTGTACCTAATCTATTATAGAATAGGTGTTTTTATTTATTTTCAAATGGCATATTGTTATAATGTATTCTTCAGATTAGTTATCTTATAATGATTTTTTACTATAATTCTTTCATTTTTCTTATGGATGTGTGTACCAATGGGGGTATAATCTTCTCACTTTATACATCAACCCTCATCACTGGTTAGAAATATCTTATCTATGGGGGACTATTTTTATGGCCTATGAAACCCAGTTTGGTCACAATAAATTTGAGAAAAACAGGGACCAAATAATGTAGTATCATAGCCTTTTTTCTTGTTCATTAATATTAGTGATATGGTGGACAAGAGATAAGATGTGGTCAGAAACTAAAATGGACCTTAGGCTTGGGTGAATCTAACCCACTTTTCGAGAAAGTTCATATTTCCAAGGACAGGATTGATGTTCTTTGTTTTCTCTTTTATATTTAGCTTATTTATTATTAAATATGATGCACTGGATTATTTATTTATGGTTTACTTCTTTTCATCCAAATTCATTTTTTATTATTTTCCAAAATCCACTTTATGGGTAAGTGGGAACCTCACATTCAACTAGATTTGAAACAAACCAAAATAGATTTCAAAATCAGAAACCAAAAAACAACAACCCAAATTTGAAATTCAAAAAGTAAAGAATTGCATATCATTACCTGGGTACCAGAAAACATGAGCTATAGTTTTCCTTGAGATTCACCCCCTGTGGTCACCATATCTCTGGTGAGATACACTAGAGATCATACCACCACATCCATCATAGAAACCACCAACACTGTCGTCACTTCACACTTGTCATCAGCACTCCATAAATAAAAAATCACCAAAACTAGAAACTCCAGGAACCCTATTGGTTGCTCAACTAGAAAGTCCCAAAGCCTCCTAAGAATAATCGCACCAAACCAAACTAGTGAGGAGTGATTTAACCGGAATCTAGAGTAGAGGTTGAGTAGACTTAGGTCATACCAGTAGGAAGCACCAATTCCAGAACCATCAACCCTTCCTAAAATACATATCTACAGACCATCGAAAGAAAAATTCACCCCAAATCCCATTCTATCAATGAAAAATGTCTTTAAAGAACCACCAAAACCCCGAAAAATAACCAACGATGGATGTCCCTCCTAAAACACCATCAACTAATCAGAAAACACATCCCAGAGCCTCCATGAAACCACCACCACAGACTGACTAGGAGATCCACGAAGGAACCTGAAGCTAGAGAAGAGTTTGAATCAGACTTGGGAACCACCAGAGAGACTCGGCCTCAACAATACCATAAAATAAAGTCATCGAAGCTAGAACCAAGAAATAAGAACACCAAGAAAGCACCAGTAGGGAAGAGGAAGAAGTGGAGAAAGGGTGAAGAGGAAGAAGAGAGTAAAGGTGGAGATGAGATGAAGTTCGGGCCTCCCCCTCCAAATCTCCATTAGTGAAACCCTAACTCGAGAGAGTCAAGATGGTGACACTGATCATAGGCTAAATTTAGTAGATATTCCATTCATTGGTTTTTATTCTTGTATCATGGTGGTAAAAGTGTGTGTGCTCAAAAATTATTCTAGGCACATAGGATTCAGAGGAAATTCTGCTTCCTTCCTATTATTGATCCCCTTGATTATGACACGGTGTTTCATTATATAAAGTGTCAAAAATAACTTATATAGTGTTTTATTATATAACTTTATGGTGGAATTATACTTAATTGATCCATGATTATGTTCTACCATTATGTTTTAAATGAATCTGATTTTTATTTGATTCTACAACTAAGAGAGAGTGGGTAGTCAAGGCTTGAGAAAGCATCTAATGTTATGTAAAACACCTAGTATGCTAGGGTGTGTGTGTGTGTCATAGAAGTATGATATACTTGTTACTATTTAACTTATCTATTATATTCAGATTTTTTATATATTTTACTTGGGATATTTCATTTGTAATTGTAGTGATATGCCACTGTTATGACTACATGTTGAGTTACAGGAGAGATAGGATGATCATGCACCACTGGTTTCTAAGCTAGAGCCCCTAGTTTCACCAATACCTCATATTGGTCAGTAAATATTGGAAATTTTTGTCGATGATATATAGTTGGTAGGATATAGATCTCTGAGATATGGGTCTTCTATGTCTGATCTAATCAAAGTGGTTTAGTTATAAAATCCATCTATATTTATTATAGAGGGTGGACCTCATGCTTTTAAGACTTTCATTGAGTCTATTGGTGGTTCAAGATCTATATTTTACTATTTAATTACCTTTGTTTTGTGTGAACTATGTCAATTTATATATTTTGTTGAAAATCATGTCAATCATATCAAATATGACTCTTGTATGGTTTATCAAATAACTCATTGTCCAATCCATCATATAGATAAACTCAACGTCATTCCACTAGTATAGAAACTCCTAAGGTTTCATGAATAATTGAAATCTAAAGAAAAATAAAATAATGAGTATCCTAAATCTTATGTTCACCTTATTACTTTATTCCCTAACACAAGATAATCCATCAACACCCTGATTTTTCATTAACCTGTCCAGTTGGCTGATTGAGGTCTTAACAAATGTTTTATATATAATGAATCTAACACGTATTATTTTAAATGGGACTTAATATCGCCATCATATATCATGTATTTAATTTGAATGTATTTATTCTTATAAATATTTAGTTTGGGATAATATTTCTTCCCCCAATTCAATATGATCAAACCATATTGATATGTGACTATTTTCTCAACTCTAAACTTTTTTATTAACCAAAATTAAAATACAACTTAATATATACACATTAAAATTCATCCCATGGATAAGTTATTTGAAATTGTTTTTTATAATGTCTTAGAGTCCTATGAAATCAAAAATCAATACAAGAGTAATCTTGGGGAAATAGAGAGTTAACATTCACTTTTCTAGATAATGAATAAATGTTAGGTCAGTGACAATTTTGACCCAATGTTCCTCAACCCAATGATACTTTACTCAATAGATACCTCAATTCCATCCTAATTCTAAGACCTAATATATATATAATATAATTAACCTTAAAATTCAATCTCATAACCCAATATAATTCACTTTTAAGGTATTAGAAAACAAAATCGATTATCATACCTACCATGTAACTCCATAGATGTGTGTATGAAAATTTATAAAATATTTTTACTAATTTAAACAAAATAATAAATTTATTCATAATTTAAATTATTTATATCAATAAATAAAATAGGGAATAAAATATATAAATGAAAAAAAACATATATTTAAAAATGAGATAAACAATTTATGAAAAATTCATATATAAATAAACTACAAACATTTTATGATTTAGTCATGCATTATAGACATTCCATAATTAGATAAATATAGACACTTTATATTTACATATAACATGAACTCCTTAATTATATGTAATATTAATTTAATTCATTATATTAAATTAAATATATTATTTTTTATGTTTGAATTCAATTATGTAAATTATTTATATAATTTAAATACGACATATTTAATATTATTTAAACCTTGATCATATCAATTGGAAAAAATCTTTGTGATATTATTTAAATAATTTCACAAATAAGGATATTAATTTCAATATATGTAATTAAATATTACGAATAATTCATAATATTAAATATAAAGAAATTTACATTTACAACAATTTTTTAATTTATAAACACTTTATAAATTCCACTTATAATTTCAATATAAACACTAAATTCTAATTCATGACATATAATCTCAAAAATTTATTTATTATTGATGATTAAAATTTATGGAATATTTATTTATTAAATATTTTATAAACACTTAATAATTAATTATAAATATTTTATAATTAATTAATTTATAAAAACATTATAAATTAAATAATTATAGTAAAATAGTATTTCATTCATACAGGGAGGGGGAGAAATAATAAAAATATACAAGAACTATGCATGTGGAGCCTTGAAACTATTACCCCCTAAATACAACTACAGGGACACAACCATTAGGCTATGCCTTGTGGGGAAAATTAATATCCTAAAATATCATTTTCTATCAGCTGTAAACAATTTATAAATTATATAATTTATTTTTAAATTAAAAATATAAAATTTAATTTTTTTAATTATATATCTTATTTAGTTATATATATATATATATATAAAGTAATGTATAGCTTTCCTTATTTTCTATCATGTTTTTTAATAGATAATCCTTCGATAGACATAACCTTTTGGTGCCTAAGTATTGTATTCGATGATATAGCTAATATCACCATGATAATTTGTGGATTTTTTTGGTGGTATTCATTCAACACTATTGCACCCCTATGATATCTCTTATTATATTCAACCATATTAGTAAAAACAAAGGATTTTAATTGAGATATCACCTATAAGTTCCCATGTTTTAGGGTGTGACTATTAAATATCAAATAGATAGATGCAGAAAAAAATTCCAATCATTTTTAATAATTATAAATATGATATATAATTCGACATATATTTATTCTTTTTTGGGTGATGATTTTTTGAATCATGAATCATGATGAAGATATAGTACCACCAAAGGGTTTCTAGAGATTGAAAAAAAAACTTCTTCGATGTATTGATGGAAATTAGAAACCTCAAATACTCAATAATACCATTGATAAAGAAGAAATATGTATAACATAATTGAAGAATATGTATGTTCCATTCACCAATGAATTAATCTAATATTATCTTAAAACATACATTTGAAAAATATCTCTAAGTGGTATCCTTTAAAATCCATAACTTATGGTGTTTCCATAGGAATACCTGAATCACCCAACACTCAGGTGGGATTCTTATTAACTCCCTAATATACTAGTATCTCACATGATAAAGGATGAATAATTAGAGAGGTTAGGTAGGATTTTAAAGTGTTTTAGGAAGGCTCATATGAAAACTATATAATGGTGACTTCCTCCTTATATTTTCCTTGAGATTTCCCCTCAATTGATCACGCATTAAGTTATATGTTACAAAATGTATGAGTAATTCATGAATTCACAAATCCTTTATAACCCCATGGATGAACATGAATTCGGAATATGAATTCATAATAATCCTCTCTATATTACATGTATTAATAATATCTAGTGTGGGAAATAATTTAAATTTCATGATTCACTATCATATGATATAGTTCAATCAAACATTATGGTTTTATTAGTAGTGTCATGACATAAGCATATCAATGATTTACAATATAACTTTAACAAGGATATGTATGCTTTATTCCTATATTTTATACCATATGACCTATATAATTAATATAAAATGATATATACAAAATTTCATATGTTATTGGATTTGGGGAATATCTCCAACATAATGGCCATTCATAGAGACTTAATTGTCAATGAGTTTATATATTATTCTCTCAACACTCATATGAACAATGTGTGTTTCTATATCAATTGACACATATAGTTTGGTATTAAACTTCCAAAAATGATATTTACACTTAATTAACATCCATTCACTAATACTTAGAGTTTAGGTATTACTCTATATGGAATTATGGTTGGTACATCATGATATATTTCTAGAGGGTGATCTATGAACTCTTATGATGAGGTAGCCTCATTGTGGATGGTTTGACCTAAATGTTTCTTGGATGGTACTGAGTTATAAGATCATTAATATATTTTATAATTTAATATTCATTGATCTTTATAAATTCATGATATTTTCTTTATGTTTGTCAATATTTGGTATTTTCTACTAGCTATTGTTATACTCATCCCTGCGTGTAAAATGTTGTGGGGACATTAATAATGATACATTCTTCATCGATTCTCAGTAAAAATATTTTTAATTAATAATAAAAAATATAATCCCCAAGTTATCTCCCATTGAGGTTGCACTGTATATTCTTTTTCATTTTAGATATTTTATGATTCATGTTTAAAGAAATTGATTTGTGAGAAATAATTTTATGTTTTAATTCAAATAGTGATTTAGATGGAAACAAGTATGAAAAAGTTGGTTTTAGAATGAAAATAAAGGTGAAATAAGGATAAAAGTGTCTAAAAGGGAAAGAATTTGGTTTATAAGGTAAATAAGAATAAAATATACAGTAGTGACATTTACCATGTTAAAACATGTTTTAGCCAATATTTGTGTTTATTTTATTTTTTTCAACTATATTTTCTCAGTTGAATAAGTTAGAATCCAACCATAAAAGATGAGGATTTTTATTCCATTATGTTACCATGTAAATGGATATGAAGAAAGGTCCTTGTAATAGATGGATAGAATGTTTTCTTGTCCCAATACATCAAACAATTAATTAATATAGTCCTCAATTCAAAATATTTTTTCATGTACAAAGAAAATTGTCTACAACATTTGAATATAGGAGATAAAGATAAAATATTTGGATACTGAATCTAGAAAAACCAACTTATAGTGTTGTATTTATATATCATAAATCATATTCAAACTATTGGAAAAATCTAGATAGAGATAGAGAAAACCATCCATGGAGTCCCGTGAATTTTGGATTATAATATTATTAAGAGATAGTCCTGGAAGATGGATGATGTGAAAAGAGATATCTTGATATTGATTTAATATGGTCCAATAATATTTGAAGTCACCACGAGCCTATTTGAAGAAAATTAAAATTATAATGTTGGAGTTTGAAAACTAATAAAGGGAATATATATTATACAATATCAACATGGGAGAATTAATCTACATTGAACAAATTTTCTAAGAGATTATGGTGTTTGATTTTTAAATCCATACACTATAAAGGATAATAATTATGGAAATTTCTTTTTTCCTATGTGAATGAGAGTTGGTCACCACATAAGAGATTTATGTCCTACATGGGAGAATCTATCTACATAGAATAGGTTTCAAAAAATATCAAATGGATTTTTCTTATAGAGATAGTGATTGAGAAAATCTAATTATTCAATCTAGAATGTAATAAAATGGAGTTACGTGCAGACTGATTGGGGCCCAAATAAGTAAATTCAACTACAAAGATGATAATTGTCCTTTAGAATTTTGTTATATGATATGGTCCATAATATTTTTTTTATAATGTAATTAAATTGAGTTACATGTAGAATTTAATGTAAGTAAATTTTCATATGATAGTCACCACATAAGAAAATTTAGTTACAAAAAAATAATCTTTTAAGATAAGGAATTTGTAAAAATTAGAGATTGGTGCCGACTACAAAAACTGAGTTTATGGAATTATGAGATTCTAAAGAAATTATTTTTTATGATGCTTGTGTTTTTCAATCGTGTTAAAAACGTTAAGAAGATTTTGATATCCATGAAACACATTTATATAAAAATGGTGAATCAATTGAAGATAAGGATATCATGGTTGATTAAATATATGATTCTTAAATGAGAAAAAGGAATTATTGAGCTTTCAAGAATAATGGATATAGTTCTGATCCAAAGATTATTTATTCATTGGTACCTTAAGTCCGTTAATAGGAAATATAATTGAGGATAAGAAACAAGAAAGGGTTCTGAGTGGATACTATGTGTAAAGACTAAAATAGAGTTCTCTATTAGTCTAATGTTAATCTCTCATGTTATAGGAGAATGTTACATACCTCTAATAGGATATTATATATGATATTTATAAAGATATAAGAACTTTTTGGATGGATTTTATGTAAGTTATAACTATTTTATTTTTGAGAAATACTAATTCATTCCTAGAGAAAAATAAAAGGGATATTTTATTTAGCCAAATTTTATGAAATTAACTGCATTTGTTATGGGTATTTATAGAATATCGTTTGAATTGAAATAGCTTCATGAAATTTTTTATAAAACCAAATATGGGTATTTTATTACGGTGTTTTCAGATACATTATTCCTTTTCCCCATGGAATACCAATAATGGTAATTAAAAAATAAATGATTCATTTAATATTGTCACCCAAGAACATGAGTTTATGATCAGTTTGAGGAGGAAGAAATCATAAAATGGACGGAGTTCCATGTGTCAATGAGAGTAGAATTGGTGAGGGAACTGATTTAAATATAGATCTAAATTAATAAATAAAGATAAAATGAAATAGGATAAGTCATTGCATTCTATATTGAGGAAGAAATGAAAGAAGAACCTTTATAACATATTGTAAATAAAAATAAGAAGAAAAATAACAATAATAATAATAATAATAATAATAATAGTGCTCTAAGAATGTTCAAATTGTTTGGTCTTGAAGAAATAGAATAAGAATTAAAAGATAATTATAGTAGGTAGACTTATAGTACTGATCAGTTATAGTTGAGGAATTGGAAAGAACAAAAAAGAGTTCTTTAATCAATGGTTATGGGTGATATAAATATTTTATGTTAAAAATATTATAGTGTTGAGTTTGATAGAATAAGAGTTAATTTGAGTTCTAGTAAACATATTTCCAGGAAAAATCAGAAATTGTAGATAGAATAGATGTTGAGTTCAATGAATGAGTTCTTGAGGTTATTTTTTATGTCAAAGACTATCTATGTTAAGGAAACATGCCATTTTTTTTAGAGACATCTTTGTATATATTGTGAAGAACTATTTCAATAGTAGTATATCTTTGAAGAACTTATGAGATATGAATATTAAGAACCTGTTGGAGAAAAACTATTCACTTGTGTAATATAGAAAACTACACATGGGTAATATTGTGTAAAGTTGGTTATAGGATAATCCTTGGGAACACATTATAATCATTGACAAGATTATAATGTAGAATAAATTAATCAATACAATTTGACTCTATAAGAAGTAGATTTACCACATTATGATCATACCTTATAAAAATATTTCATGTTGATCTCTTATTTATTTTTTGGAATTGAATGTGGTTGTGTCCTATTGGTTAAAACATAAAATATCATTCCCTCAAATTGGAACTTTTGAATTGTCATAATTTGTATCTTAGTAAAGTATAAATATTAGTACACTATAAAAATTTACAAATTGTTATACCTAATATATATAATGTGTATATTTCATATGATTAAATAAGATCTATAGATAGAAGAGTCTACTTCCATTTCTATTTGAAATTATTTTGATGTATGAGAAACGATCATGATAAATAGGTATAACAAAGAGGATATAAATAATATAAAATCTTTGATAAAATAGGTTATATTATTATCTTAAGGTAAACAAAATTATGATCACTTTCATCTATATATATTGAATATTGTTCCTCTAATGAAGGTAGATTGAGCTGTGAAATATATAAATTTTATGAGTCAGTTAGTGAAATTTATTATAAAATTAAATATTACCAAAAAATGATCCCAACGAATTTTTTACGTATATATTCGCATATATCCAGAGATTAACAGATGAAAAATTATTGCTAAAAGAAGAGGTTGATGTAATGTAAGAAATATTGGTAGAGAAAATGAGTCCCTACAACACTCTCACAAATCCTGTAAAAACTATGAATGAATTATCCAATATTTTTAATGAAATATTTTATATATTTGATTAAGAATTAAAAATATTTATTTATAAAAAATAATTATTTGAGAAGTTTTGTTAATTAAGTTTTCCATGCATTGGAGAATATTTATAAAGTTTCCATGAATGTCAAATATTCTCAACCTCAAGATAAAGAAACAAAAGTGAAAAATCTAGAAAAGTATCTTACTAATACAAGGGAAATATAGGAATAAAAAAATAAAAAACTGATGGATTAATTTTACGAAATAATTAACTTAGTTATGGATGAAAATAATACTCTCATTTTTATGTGGTTAGAGATAAAAGTTAAATTAAGAAATATGGATTCTAAAAACATTGAGTCTTCCAAAAATATGAGAAAATAAATTCATCCAATAAAATTTTATAAGTGATTATTACATTTAATAGGACTCAAAACCATGAAAAAAAGTACTTAAGATTATCAGAGAAGAATCCACCTCAGGCTCATGGAGGAAGTTATCCCATTGTTCATAAAAAGTTATTTGATTTGAATCTATTTATTTGGAATGTAAATAAACAAATTCCAAAATATTTTCTAATTTGTAAGAGAAAACGTATTGATACATCCATAAAAACATATATGAAATAGTTTACCATGTCTAAGAAAAATTTCTCCCCGGGAGGGCCCCAAATTTTTTTAAGGTTTTATCCTAAAATTATCTCGGGTGTAAAGCTAGAAATATTTCACCCAAAGTGAAAACAAGAAATGATAATTTGAATATATTAGTGTTATTAGAAATTCAAGAAGCTATTGAGTGTTAGAAAAATATTTCTACATCTGTAGAAAAATATAATCCCTAAATAAAGGGGGATATATGTGAAAAATAGGGAAGGCTACTAAAAGAAAACAATTATCTAGGATAAAGAAACAAAATTCAATTCAAAATAAATTTGAATACATTGATAACTTATATGATTATAAAAATATATATTGAAACTATTATGAGGATTAATTGTATATAATTATTAAGTAAAAATCCTATTATAATGGGAAGAAAATTCCACAATAGAATAAAAAAGTAGGTGAAGAAGAAATATGATGAGTTTATCATTATAATAAAAGAAAACAAGAAACAGTTTAAAACTCTTTAGAAAATGGGTGTCACACTAGATAGAATATAATTCATCTAATTTTTTAATATAATTAATATAATATACCATTTAAAGATGTCCATTAATTTCAATTAATGTGGTATAAATCTAGAATATAAGAAAAAAATCTGTTTAGGAAATAGATAACTGAATCAGTATGGTTATTGACACTCCTTGTGAACAAGTTGAGGAGCTACCCAAGAATGGATAGGTAAAAACTGATAAGTAAGATCTGTATATAAGGTTCTAATAGGATGAAGATATATCTAAAAAATATATAAATACTTTCCTAATTAAATAAATAATATATTAAATATACTATGGACTCCTACTATCAAGAATGAGTCATAATATAAGGATTCAACACATCAAGTGAAATATGATAATACTCTTAAAGTTTTCTTAATTGTATGGACAAATCAACTAGAGTTGGAAAGGAATTTAAATAAAGATAATAAATATCTAGTTCTATAATTTTTAAATAAAATTGTCCCACGCTAGTAAGGTTATAATTTTAAGGGAATAGAAATTTTATGCTGCCCAAAAATATTAAAGTCTAGAAAATTAATAGTTGAGTAATAAGGTATATGTCTAGAAACATTAAACCTACAAAGAAAGGATTTTTGGGGTTAATAAATAATTCTCATCGCTTATTCTAAAACTAAAAAGATTTTGAAGTACCAATTTATTCCTCTATCAAAATGGTAGTGTGCATAAAATCTTGGAATTAAAGGTGATTAATTATAAAGATAATACCATTAGGGGGAGATATAAAAAGAAACCAAGCTTCTAGAGATCTATGAATTTCTTCCAAATATGGAATTCTTGTCATTTATTTTTTGTTTTAAAGTTCTTAAATTCACTTGAAATTGGTGTTTAGTGATTCTTGTTCAATTCCTTCTCTCACATAATCGATGGAGAAATTGTTAATAAAATAAAGGGCATACCAAATGGTATATTTAATTATAAAATAGTACCAAAGCATTTTAAAACAAATTTTAATTTACAAAATTACATCCTTATCTCAATTTGAGAAAGAACATATAGAGAATTTTATTATCTTAATTTATAAGAGTTTGATTAGAAAATACTCTTGAATAGTCGTTATGACAATAAAGGAGACAATTGGATATTAAATACTTAATTATTTAAATATTAATAGGGAGAGGAATTTTGAATAATAACCATACTTTAAACATAATTTTGTATCAAATATTATTGGGGAGAATAAATTGAAGCATTAATCCAATTTCAATAAGGTAGAGATACTTTACCTTTACATTTATTATCAGTAAATGGGGCTAATATAACATTAACTTGAGTTCAAAATGTTATTGAAAATCCAATAAAAATGAGGGGATTATTGTTTCCAACAATTATTTTTATTGTATTTATTATCAAAGATCAAGTAAATGATCAAGTCAATGATATTATATTATGTGAATAAATGAGTATCCACCCATGAAATAAGTTTATTTTTCTTCAATTTTGTTATAATGGAAAGGGATAAGAAGGAAGGTCCTTGGAATAGATGGTTTGATAGATTCTATCACCCAATATATTAGATGATTTATTGAGATAGTCCTTTAAGTAAAATACATTTTTTTAAAGATAAAGAAAATTTTCTTTAATATTTTAATAGATGATAGTAAAATAAATAATCTAGATAACTAATATTGATAGAACATCTTATAAAGATGAATTTAAAAATTATGAATCATATTCAAAGTATTGGAGGATACTATTTGGAGATAGAGAAAACCATACATCAAGTTCCTTAAATTTTTGTTGTTGAAATTAGTGAGGAACAGTCATTGATAATGGATGATGTGAAAAGTGATTTCTTAGGATTGATTTGAAAAGTCTTGAGAAAATTTGATGTCACCCTCAGGATATTTTAAGAAAAATGTAATCCAAACACTAGAGTGATACAACTAAAAAATGGAATTATCCTATAAACTAAGAATGTATAAGATATCATATATGTGGAATTTATTTACAAAGTATGTATTGTATTTGATTTTTAAATTCATCTAGTGTAGAGGAGAAGAAATATGGAAAATTAATTTTTCATACACTAAGGAGAGTTGGTCATCATGTAAGAGATTTGTGTCTTATATGGAAGAATTCATCTACATGGAATAAATTTTATAAAAATGTCAAAGAGATTTATCTTATAATTCTTCTATGTAAGTAAATATAGATACATGAACCAATGTGCATGATAATTGAGTTATGTGTAAACTAAATTAGACCTCCATAAGTAAATCCAACTATGCAGATTAAAATCATTGAAGGAAATTAAACTACATGATCTAGTGCATAAGATAATTGGTTATTGGATATGTAAATTTAGTTACATTTGTAATATCAAATAAATAAATTTTCTTATGATATTCATCATATAAGTAAATTCAGTTACATGAAAAACAATTACCTTTCTCTAATATAATGAATATTTTGAAAATTAGAGATTGTTATAGACTGACAAAATTGAGTTCCCAAAATTATAAAATTTTTAATATTTTATTTTTGAGGATTATGGTTTTGTTTAATCATTTTAAAAAACATCATTAAGATTTGATGATCAATTATAAAATATTGAGATGAGAAAGGTGAATGGCTTGAAGATGGTGATATTAAAGTAGATTATAACTATGATTATTAAAGGATATAAATGAATTGTTTATTTTTCTATAATAATGCAGATATTATTGATTCAAATATTGTATTTTTGTTAGTTACTTAATTCATTTACCACGAAATCCAATTGAGAAGAAGAAACAATTAAAAGTGCTGATTTTTTTCTATTTATAAAAACTGAAATAGAGTTTTATACTGGTTTAATGTTAATCTCTCACACCGAAGGAGAAAGTCTCACAAAAAAATTATAATATGCAACATGATTCTCATATAGCTATAAATATTGTATGTGTCTATCTTTTGGAAGATATTACAATGGTATTTATGAGAAAGATAAATCTAATCTTTTAAAAGAATAAAATAAATAGTTTACTTGGTAGAGTTTCAATAAATGGAGTTCAATTATTAAGGGTATTTATAGAATGTCCTTAGAGTCAGAAAAGTTTCATTGAAATTTAGGGAACCCCAAAAAGTTCATGTGTTGATCTCTTATTTATATTTTTTTCTTTTCACATTGTTATGTCTTGGTTTTTAAAATATAAAATATATATCTATATCCTAATAGATATCGAGGGTTAAAATATGAAAGGGTATGTTTCAAAAAAATTATTTAGATTTTCCAAAACGTTAATCACACCTAATTCACCTCCCAGTATATCTGTATGGCCCATTGAGAACTGAAAAAAAAATTTGTCTCCTCAGTCATATAATGATTTCTAAAAATAATTATAAATTTAATTAAACTTTAATGATTATAAAGAAATCAATTTTATTATTAATGTTGAAGAATATTATCACTGTAATCATAGTAAAGCATATCTATTTTTTATTAATAATGATAAAACATTTTAAAAAATATTGATTAAAAAAATATAATAGGTTAATTATATTTCGCTCACACTCTCAATTGATAAATGGAAATTCAAATATCATACATCCATAGAAACAATTCCTATTTAGTTTTAAGTTCACATAACTACACTTGAATGCAAGAATTATTCAATCAAAGTAACTAAAGCATGTAAATGGAAAATAAGGTATTACAAGTGATTCCATAGAATAGACATATATATATATATATGTATATATAAGTATACATTCCAAAAAATATATAATAAATTAATAAAATATAATAGAGTATTTCACTCAATCTCTACCAAGGCTAGGTCACCATAGATTTAGCTAAACATTCTATCCATATTTATCTTCTTTCACCAAAAAAAATATCTAAGATCTAATCTCATATTTTATCAGAATTGAATCCCCTAAAATTTTAGTGATCTCAATGGTTTGGTTCCCAACTCTTTTATCATCTCCAATAACTAACCTAGATGATTCACCACTCAAATTTATTATAAAATAGACTTTAAATAACTCCTTACCCTTAACTATAAAACCATCCATCCACTTATCAAAATATATCTCTTGTATCCATTTAAATTTCTAGTCCCCACCTAATCAATTTTCATTATTTGTAAAATAACTTAATTAAATTCTAATCTTTTTTTCTCCTCTTTAATAATAGAGTCTATATCAATTTTTTAAAATTTATTACCTGGGATATTTATATTTTTAATATTTTGTATTAGCCCATATTTCGATCTTCAACCTATTTGATCAATATACCTAACATAATCCCCCTTAAATATCATGTAATAGTGATCAAACTTCTTTATAATCAAATTTATCTTCTAATAGATCTCCTTCAACTCATCAAATTATCTCATCGTACTAAACATACCTTTAGAATTAGTTACTGAATAATTCTAACTTTGATACTAGAAAACTTCATTTCATGATTATCCAAGTCAAGTAATTGACTATCCTCAAGTAGAATCAATCAATAACACATTGGTAATTCACCTAACAACTTACTCCTACTATTATCTATGGATAACTAAAAATATTTTTGGGCACTCCTCAATACACCACTTCAAAGAATAAAAATATTCAAATCCTTAAAAAATCACCTTCCATTAAAATATTATTCAATTTTTATTCTTCCTAATTGCATGTATATTAGATACTATCTCTAATTAACAACATCCATGAATAACCCCCAAATAAACTAGAGGTTGGTTCATCATATTTGATCAATACATATATTTGATCAATCATATTTCTTAAACCATACTTCAACTGATTTTTCAAAAAAAAACTCGTGAATTGAGAACCCAAATTCAACAAATCATACATAATAAAATAGTAGAAAAATAATCTCCCAAAATATCATAGACCACATATCATGATAATTCATCAACTCCAACATTTGAATTCAAATTTTTAACTTCTTCTTCAATGACCAAATAACATTTGCTATAACATTTTTTATCAATGAACTCATTATATTATGTTTAGAAGAAAATTTAATTCAACCTTTAGATAAACTATTTTATCTTATTTAATTCATCATTGTGCATCTAGTTCAATAAAAATTCACAAGATCTCTTTTTTCTTGAGACTGGCTTGAATTTCCATTTCCATGTTTCCAGATCCAAAATATAACACACTTATTCAATGACAGAGATTGATTTATATAATTAAATCTTCTTCAATTTTAGTTCCAATTTAGTCAAATACCACCCATCCACTCAACTTCAATAATATTTATTTTATATCATCATTTACTTAAGTCTTCTAAATCTAGGAAAAATAAATTCACTTTCTCATGTGACATAATCTTACATAGCCCCTTGAAAATAATATCAATATTATATGGGAATATTGTTTTCTATTACATGATATAGATTTATTCATACTTCAGCAGTCATATTTTCAATCTATTCAGACAGTTCATGGGAATTTTAATTTTATTAAAATGTTATTAGAAGCTTGGTCTGATATTTCTTATGAGGTAACAAATATCCCAATTAATCCTACAAGGTTTTTATAATATTATAATTATTTTGTTTTAACTTTTAATACATGTATATAATATTAGAAAATTTTCTTTAATAATGTTATAATTATATATTATTCTTATATATTCAAGGATTTCATTCTATTCCCTTATATAATTTATAAAACAATTATCTATATAAAAATGTAAACATTAATCTTCCACATAAAAGAACATTCCAAAATTTTGAAATCACTCAAAAGTAAAATTACCACTTACAAGTTACGAAATTTCAATTCCCATACCAAGATATTTACATCAAAACTAAAAAATTATTAAATATTTGACACAAAAAGTATAATTAAAAATAAGAAATATTTTTAATAATTTTCAATAAATTATTTTCAAACTACAGCATAAAAAATCATTTTGAGCAATAAAAATTCATCTTATATAAAAACTAAAAAAATATAATTTAATCCATAATTAATAAGATTCAACAAATTAATTAATTTTCATTTAATTTTTTTTAAAAATGATCAAAATGGGTAAAAATAATAGGTGTCATGCATATAAAATAGTTCCACACAAATTCTACCATAAATAATCATTACTTTCCCTAAAATAACCAAAAACATCATATTAATAAAGTTTAAATATAAGTGCAAAATAAATTGTGATTGTATGAAAATTGGAAATCATAAAATGATCAAATATCAAAGGAATATAATAAGTGAAAGAAAATTTATAATTCTATCAATTAAAATGTTGCGAATAATTTCTAGTTTCTAGATCAAAAATAACAATTAAAACTAAGATAAATTAAGCGAATGTAATACCTTAAATCCTCATTATATTATTTACTTCAAAAATTCCCTTTCATAATGATTTATCACTCACAATATATAATAATTAACTCAATAATTCACTCAAAAAAATTAATTAACGATTGAGTTAAGTTTTTAGCAATATATTAAAAATCATTCTATAAAATATTTTCATAGTTAATTTCATCCCAACTCCAAATGGGAATTTAAGAATATGTTTGATTAATAACACCTCAAATCCACTATTTTTTATAAATTCTAGAAAGTATAATAGGTAGAAAGAATAAAAAATAATCCATAACTGACCGAGATATAAAAACACTCACACCTATCTCAAATGAATCGAAATAGTGCCTTTTAACTCAGGAGGACCATATATAGCTATAATAAATTTGGGAAACACATATTTTCCTTATCAGAATTCATCATTAAAATGAATGGGTAGATTATTTATTTATCAAGGATAATTGATTGATGTCATTTTTTAAAATATTCATGAATTAAATAATGTTTCAAAGTTCACTCATCCAAAATTATCAAAAATCATAATTTAAAATTTTGAGTCTCATATGACTCCTAAAATGTAATTTAAAATTATGAAACATAAATTCAAATTTGGATTAAAAAGAAAGTATTTAGAGTAAGATATTTAATTTCAACTTATTTGTGTACTTCATGAGATAATAATATAAATTATTATCTAAGAGCATGAAAATATTTATAAAAAATTATTGAATAAATTATTTAAAAATTCGAAATTGAATTGCTTGATATAAGAAATTTTGAAAAAAAAATCATGGTAATTTGATAGGTGATAAAATGATACTATGTATCACAAAAAAATAATCCATCCCCCCTCATTCAAAAAAAAATCTTCAATGTTGAATCCTAAGGTGATTATGTATTCTCAAATAAAAACAAGAAATAATTTTTTAATTTCTGAACATTAAAGAGCATGCATAAGATGTCAAAAAGGAATTCAGTTTTGAGTTATTGAAATATTCAAATTAAATTCAGTGTATATTAATGAAAATATGTAAATTTAATAAGAAAAGTTATCCCCTAATTGTCTATAGTATTTTTCTGTGATCCACATATGAAATCACTCTATTTTTTCATAATTTATATGCTATTTTCTATCATTGTAGTTATAAAAAAGAATAAAATGTTAGATAAAATAGAGAATTATTAGTGTTAAAGAAGTATAAAAATAGTTTTATATTAATATCAATGAATTGGTAAATCCATAACTATCAAATATTCATCTTAAAAGATTTAAATATTTTTCAAGATGGAAAAATTGAAAATGAAAAACACAGATCATGTTTAAATTCAAACAAACTCCTAACTGAATAACTAATAATAAAAACCATAAATAACAATTAATTTTATCAATTACCCTAAAATTAATTATTGCACACTCCTAAATACAATTCAATGGAATAAATCAAATCAAATTTAAAATATTGGATAGAAAAAATATAATTAGTTAGTAAGTAAACAACCATATTTTTGAATAGTAAATAATATCTAGTAGTACATCCTCCTCCACTAGATACTCTTGTAAACTTTATCTCAATATATTTAGTCTGTGACCATTGATAGTGAATTTGGTTTCCTTTATTTCTTCTTTAATCTACATATCATCAAAATTAAATACTTTGGTGACTATAAAATGTTTGGAGCATTTGGATTTAAATTTTTCAAGATAGATGGTAAATTTTTAATTTTAGGCCATTATCTTATCACCCTATTGAAATTCATTATTTAGAATCATTGAATCATATAAAGGCTTTTTTCCATTGAAAATTAATTAATAATCATTGAAATTCCTTATGATTTTGTCTACCTATTCCAAAAAATATTATTTCTTTTCCTACTAGAAACAAATTCAAATTTGAACTCTTTATATCCTAGTATGATATATGACCAATATTAAAATGTAGAAGACATTTTTTTCATTAAAATCTTAAAAGGTAACATTTATATGGGGGTTTGGAAGGTTGTTCTATATGCTCAAAGTTCATCATCAATTCTCAAACTACAAGATTTTCTATTATGGTGGATAGTACTATCAATGATGTGTTAAGCTTCCTTATTAGAAAGATTATTCATTTCATTTTTTTCGGGATGAGAAACTATATAATCTTTGTTTTTAACCTCATATTTTTTAAAAAAATACTTAAGAGTTTTATTATAAAAATGAGTGCATTGGTTAGTTATAAAGTATCTATAAATTCATATCTACTAAATATATTACCCCAAAACAAATTAACCCCAACCTTAGCATAAACCTTCCTAGTAGGAATGAATTATTACCATATAGACAATATTCTACTACAATTAATATATATAGGAGACCTAATGAATTAATAAATAAACCCAATAATTCATCCCCCACTCATAAAACACATCACATAATAGAAGTGGTTATTATATCATTTCATTTATCTTATGAATTGTTATTTTTATATGTTTTAAAAAATTAATGAGAATATTTTAATATTATATCCTAAAAAAACCTATAATCAAAAAAATATTATTACCCATTATCATTTGAAAAGATAATCACATCTCAATGCATGGTAGAAATTCAATACATAATTTGTTTCATGATTTATAATACATTTCCAAATTATTTACTCACTCCCTTTCTTCCAAAAGTATGGATCATCCTAAATATAATTTTGGGAATCATTAACTAACCTAGAATCCTATTTTTTATTAAATCAATGAGTTATTTATGTTGTTTATTGGAAGTTTACAATATTATGACACCGTAGTTTTTTGTTGTAGACTACAGTATATAATACTTATTGTGGTAAGATAAATTTAATGGGTAGAATTATTGGATTCTCATATCTTAAAATAAGAAATATAATCAAGGGATTATAAATAATATTTTCATAATATTTCCAATCATAGATATATAAATCAAACTCTTTGAGAAACAAAATCCATCTCAAATAACATTGATTAGATTCATATTTTTTAATGATGTATCTAAGGGTTGAGATTTTAGTGAACACAAGTACTTTGGATCCTAGAAAATAACACACAAACCATCCAAGATATATATATATATATAATAACCCCTTTTTAGTGGTGGTGTAATTTTCCTATGTTTAATCGAAATTTCTGGAATTGTACACTATAACATGTGATTTTTTTTAATTTTATTACCTAAGACAAGATTTAAAGATATTTCTAATGCCTCAGTGATCAACACAAAAAAGATTTCTCATATAGGTGGAGAGATAATGGGTGTTCAAATGATCTTTTTCTTTAGGTTTTCAAAGGATTTTTTATAGTTCTCATTAGTGATAAACAGAATATATTTTTTAAATAATATAAATAATAACATATATATTTTAATACAATCCTTAGTAAACATTCTAAAAAAATTCATCAAGCCTTAAGAGGTATCTCACAAACCCCATAGTATTAAAATGGTTCAAAGATTATATGATATCAAATATGGATTTATCAACGTAGACTCCCTATTTAGAAACTAAGTTTCCAAGGAATGTCACATTATCCACCATGAGTGGAAACGTTTTAAAGTTTATAACCCATTTTTTTCAGAAAAGACCTTCAGGTAAACTCCTAAACTAGTTAGAAAAATATCAAAGGACATTTAAAATACCATGAAGTCTTCCATGAAGTCTTTTATGTTCTCTTTTAATAAAATATAAAAAAATAATCATACACCTTTTGAAGGTTATAGTATTATTTTATAACCTAAAAGAAAATATTCTATAAGAAACATTCGAAAATGGAATGTAAAAGTGATCTTCCCATGGTCCTTGAGTGTAATATAATTTTCTAAGTATCTTTAAAAATTCCATATAGATAATATTAAAGTTTATTTATAGATAAATACTCTATTAATTGATAAATTAAAGCTAAATAAGAGTGGTATTTTATGTTTAATAGGTTCATCATAAAAAAGTAAATGAAAAATCCCAATTACATGGGTATCCAAATGGGAATGAGTTAACCAAATTCATTTTTTAAAACCATGAAGACTCTTTTCTTTTTAAAAAATTGAACTATACTTACCCATTATATATCCAAAGTTTTAAAGATGATTCCAATAGCTAATACTTTTGGGACTATTTTTTAACCACTTCTACAATAGTTGTGTTGAGTCTTTATTGGAATTGTCTACTTGGTTTTTCATTTTTCTCTAGAAGGATTTGGGTCTTGCATATTGAAGGGATTATTCCATGAATATCAACCAAGGTTCGGCCTATAAATTTTTTATTCACTCTATGAAATCATAAATTTTGGTATTCTTACTCTATGGGTGACACCTTTTCTATAATAATAGGGATTTATCCATACCCTTATAAGAGGGAATATTTCATGTTTTGAGGAAATGGTTTCATATTCAAGGTGGGTGGATTGTTTATACAATGTGACATGGGTTTAATTTACTCCAGTATATCTAACTCAACTCTCTCTAAACTATAATCATAATTATATGTTGAGTCATTTTCCAAAATGAAATCTTATAGATCTTTTTTTAGTAAATCGCAATACACTATACATTTTTCCTATTCTTACTTGAAGTGTGTTTTTATATTTTTTTCTAATGAATTGTATCTTGCATATTATAGAGGAATTCAATATTTTGAATCAGTATTTTCTAGATAGTCTTATTCAAAAATTGATATTCTCTATAAAGTATTGTGAAGAGTTACTCGAACCATTAATAAAATTCATTAATATATTGATTCATCTAAAATAGTTATTATGACAGATTTACTTCCAAAGTACTTGAATAATTTGTTATATGTTCATTAAAACATTATTCTATAAATAGAATATCGAGACCTCAAGTAATAAATTTTTAAGACATTAGATAATCTTATTAACAAAATTTTAATATTTATTTTATGATTTTTGGAAAGAGATATTATTATTGTTTTTTATTTCAGTGTGATCTAAGTGATTCTTTCTCTATGAGGTTTTATTGTAAAGGTTCTTTTTCCATGTTGTAATTATTTTCTTCTGATCCTTGATTGAATAAGTTTTAGGGATAGGAAATTATGCTTCTAGTTCTTTTTTATAAAACAATCCCGAGAGTATGGACTTGTAACCTAACTTTATTAAATAACATCTAAAGAAAATATCTTGATCTTGGGATCTTTATAAATCGAATAAGTTTCAGTGATAGAAACTTTTTATTATTGATCAACGGTTGAAAAACTCTGCGTATAGGTTTTTTACTTATGGACTATGTGATTGGAGAGAATTATTCTTAAAATATATATTATAAGATAAGGGATAGATCCAACTACTACTTTGTATTAAAGGAGATTAGTTCCATGGATATGAATTAAAATTATCATTTAATAAACTTGTTAAGAGTTTTGTGTATTATTATTTAAACCTCATTTTTTTTGTAAGTTTCATTTTTATACTGTATTATATTATTTTGAGAAGTTTTTTTACCTTAGATAGTTTTATATTTTAATTTTTTCATATTTCACTATATTTAAATATATTTCGTACTCGGATTATTTCAAAACATATATTCTTTTAAAATTTACATTTTTAATGGAAATTTGTATAGGTTTCTAAAAAACTTTATTCATTCCCCCACTGTAAGTTATCATAATACTATAATATGAGACTCATGAAATAATTTAGATTCAATAAAAATCATTGTTCTATATAGAATTGAAATTCTAAAAAACATTTAGTTATTTAAAGAGTACTAACAATAATGTTTTTCTATAAAATAATTATAGTTTTCAAAAAAAATATACAATAATTCTAACATGTTTTGCAAAACAATCAATGTGAATATATTTTTTAGATAATATTTTAGTACGTGAAATGTTGTTCTAAAAATGTTTCTTATCATATTTACAAGATAAATTAATATTTTTAGTGGTTGAAAAACTTTACTACACAAAAGATTATTAATTTTAACATCAATTACATTTTCATCACACTCTCGTTGACTAATAGAGAAGTTTTTGATGGTTTTTCATGAAAATATTTATATTTTAAGAAAAAGTATAAATTTTTTTACTTTTTTGTTAAAAATAATCATGACATTCAGTAGTGTGTTAAAAAAATCAATTACATAGTTAAATTCATCTTCAAGGGGATGATAGATTCATTATTCAACCAGTATTCAGTACCATAAAGTATCTTATTTCTAATTTTACTTTAAAATATTCATCATATGAGTAATTTTTATGTATTATAGTATAAAAAAAGTCTATCATGTTGATTTAGTAAGCTGAATGGTCCTCTATTGGATGTTTCATGGATTGAAAAACGTCATAATGGGTCATTTTTCTACCATTTACATTGACAATGTACCCTTATTAATGCTAACAGTTATATTAATAGTTTTAATAAATGGTATGCCTAATATTAATGGTTTATAAGTGATAATAATGTCATATTCTATGTCTAGGACATATATTTCAGTATGAATACAAAATATTTTACCACTTACAAATCATTTCTATGAATTATCATAGGTTTATAATTACATTGATTCATAGGTTGAATCACTAATACAGAAGATTTTAATTCTCTTTGAAATGTTTCTAAGGATCAATCAACACCTTTCCAATTTATTATAAGTTTTAAGAAACCTCAAATCCCATGACAACCTTGGATGAAATTGAAACCAATTATATACGTAAAAAGGAAGTTCATAATGTACTTTTAATCAATGAAGGTTATCACTACTATATTCAATTATAGTGCTTCATAAAGATCCCTAAAGAGTATCCATAATAATACATCATCTAGGTTGTAGCCATGATTTGAAATAAATCACACTACACTCAATGAAGTTATTTATATCTTGTATCATATTCTAGTGCCTCTGAACACAAATGAAGGAGGAGGATAGAGAAATGGGATAATCTAAATATACAACATTGGCTAAAATCACACCCACTACTCAATTCTATGGCCTATTTATATAGAACTTAGAGACCATACCCAAGTGTTTATACATTTACTTATATTTTATAAAACATATGAGTAAATACCAATGGGGACATACTATTTGTAACCCTCAGATAATATAGATCTTCCCTAATGCTTCATCATATTTATTAATGATAGTTATTTAGTGGAATATTCCTAAATATTCATGATTAATGACCGAATAATAATCTTAGTCATAGGGTGTCATATGAATCGTTAAATATGATTCTCAATGCCTTGTGATGTAGCTAAGTCTCATGATACAATAATCATAAGGTATTGATATGAAATATCTTATATATTCCTTACTATATACCCAAATGAATGGAATTTTATATGCCATAATTTCTTATATAATGTACCATAAGACATATATAGTATACATTTTTATATGTTATAATTTAAATAATACATATATAATGTTTTAGGGAACATATCCTTTAATCTCCTACTTATACTAAAGTCTTGTGGACTTTTTTTGTTTCACATTATATTGTATCATATAAAATAACTTGTGAAACCATACGCAAAACCCATTTTGGGTATATTCCAAAAAACTTTTAGAAAACTAGAATCAATTTCCCATGTGTCACATCATTTGAAATACCTTGTGAGTATATATATATATATATAACTAATTTTGTATAAACTATAAAACTATTTTAAATAATATCACTTATTTAAAATTCAATCCCCATTTAGTCAACCACAAAGTGTGGCCTCATGAGCCTTTATAACATTGATAAAAAAATATGAATTCTCAAATATATATATATATATAATTAAATAGTGGCCTCTAAAAAATAATCATTGTTACTCGGGCTATATTGGGATCTATTATGATCTATATCAAACACATGTATCTCTATACTTGTATTAACTAGTTGTATCAAATACAAGAATCCATTCTTAAATGATATATTTTCATGAGATTAAGTAACCAATAGACATGGAGTATTTCAATCGCATATATCTACTCATACATTCTAAATTATCTTAATATAGTCTAACTTTGTCAAAAATTACATCCCTTTTCATCTACCGTTATGAATGATCACATCGTGTGCCCCTCATTTGAATAGGTAATCGCAACGCATGTTTTTCCTAGGTATGACCAGACACTCCTTCATTATATCACCATCGTGGGACCAGATTTCATACTCACCATATTAGAGGATAAATACTATTTTGGTTGTTCTCCAACTGATAACATGATCATAAAATTACCCATCCACCCCCTGATTAACAAAGCCTCAACGATTTTGTAATAAAGGTATCAAATTATGATAATTATTGTTCAAGGTATCTAAACAACCTCAATTATAGGTAAATAAAAATATATAACATGTAACCCTAGTATACTATAGGTATTGTGTATGAAACTTCATGTGGTATGCTTCATGGTCATAAATTTCACAAAACTCATTTTATGTCACAAGATTCTATTTTTAATCTCTATAAGAAACGACACTCTCACTAATCTTGGAATTTATTCATAACCTATAATACTCAATGATAAAATTCATTTAGAGATAACTCAAAGTCCCACTATGACTGGTAAATTATCATTTCACTTCATAAGTTTGTACAACCAACTTGAAAAAATTATCATGTGGATACTACCTTTTGTATAACATGATATATTTTATATTTTTCACCTCTTTTATGAATACTTTAAAAAAATACATAATAACCCATCTAATTATATCACATATGATAAACCACCAGATTGGCCTTATATTTGTTTCAATTTTATGGTTTTTTTAAAATCGTTACATCTATATATAATTACAGATATATCTATATGTGAACATCTGATAAAACTCTCCCACTAAACTCTTTATTAAGTAATTTCTATGAAAAAGGTTTTTTGGGGTAATAGTAAGATTTAGGAATATTATTTTAAATATTCAACTATTTAAATAATTATTAAAACTCATTTACTTTACTATATCCAATTTAATGATATTAATAACAACTATTTTCTACTTATAACTATTTTTAATTTCATTATCATCATTATACTTTGAAAATATTCCATAAAAACTTTTTCCCTTGAAATATATTGGTAACTAATGTAAATATTTCCATTAATATACTATTAATATACCATAAACATTTTAAGATATTAAGTGACATTAAATTTATATATTTATTGGTATAATACTTCATTTTGTTAACTTTGAACTTATCAAAGACTCACAATACTCCCACAATTATTTTAAACACTGTATTTTATTAAAAATATATTTCCAAGATACACAAACTTGAGTTATAAAATTAAAAATATTTACCTAATTGGGAATATTTGGCAAATAAACTATTTTATCCATGTATTAAATTATATTTTATTTTTTTAGATCATTGTACTAAAAATATGATTTTATTATTTAAAATATTCTACAAATTGGTGGTGAGATCATATCCCCCATATTTTAACAAATATCTTGGATAAAATTATTTTCTATTTGAAAAAAAGTATTAATAAATATCTTCTTATGAATTATGATATCGATTCTGATAAATCCTAAACTATGTGTAACATGGTGTATTTTTATAACAACTCCTTGTTAATAAAAAACATTACTTACCATATAAGAGAAACAACATTAAATCATATATCCTTTACTTCCATCTAACCATGACATATTTCTTTATATCCATTCCATGATTTAAGAATGATTTTCTATAAAATTTGAATTGAAACTAAAATTTCTTTAATTATGAAATAATATATATATTAAACCTTTTCAAAATATACATTTGGTATCATATAACCATTAAAATTTAATAATTTATTTCTATAACCATGATACATGACGTGGACTTCCCATAGAGTTTTACAAAACCCTTTAGTTTTCTTAGAAAACTTATATCCTATGGAATCATTTCCCCTCCCTTTTAATTCTTCCTTTATCCTTTACTAATTGAGGTTGACTATTGAATAAATCGATATTATTTTTAGATTAAGCTTTTATCTTTGTTTACTATTAGCACATCACCAGAATCTCAACATCACATACCAAATTCAACTATCCTCAATACTTTGATAAAATGGGGTAAAATTTTATATTATTTATTCAAATTTCTAGAATAATTACTACAATGATTCCACAATAGATTCCATAGTCATATCAAGACTTAATGGATAACCTTCAGCCTCTCCAAGTAATTAGCATAGTCAATCACAATGAGTATATAAAAGATGACTAAAGTTTCTTTACTCATTTTTCATCTAATGTATTTCAAACCTTAATTGAATCATTATATACTTATTATAAGAATTTAAATACATTTTTTTAAAACATAATCCTTTAGTTACTTATGATGGTATTTATCTAACACCTATAATTTTTGTTAAGATACATTCTTAATTTTCTATACTAATATAAGAAGTTACTTATATTATGATTTCATTTTAAAGGAATGATCTCAAATTTAAGCTTATATTTGATGATAGTGTCATTATATCTACAAAAAAATGTTATCTAGTGAGTATCATGTTTTATAAACATTTAATTATGACTTTTATTAAATATTCTCCCACTAAAATTAAGACCCTTTTTGAATACATAATATCTTTTAGTAGGCTAGTATCTATATTTCACTAAGCAATGAATATTATTTAGTATTCCTCACATCACATAGTTATTTAGGTAGGTCATAATTCTATTCATATCGTATGTGACTCTTGGATGGTTGATTTGATAAATCTTTTCCCAGTCCATCATTTGGATAAATTAAATTACATTCCTATAATATCATTCTTAATGGTTTCTTAACTAAGTGAAACCTAAATAAAATTTTAGAAAGAGGAACCTAACTCTTAGAGTCACCCCATTACTTACTTTCCATAAAAATATTATCTAGGGACACCCTATATTATAAGTAACTATCTAGTTGGGAGATCGAGGTCTTGAAACGTGTTCTCTATGGAATGAATCTAACACATAGTATTGTTACATGGATTTAATATCACCATTTTATCTCATCTAATTACCTCAACATGTATGAATACTTCTAGTGATTTAGTTTGTAATATTATTTCTTCCACTACATTTTTATGTTCTAACCATAACTAATTTTACTTTCCAAAATTAAAATCCAACTATATTCATACATGTACAAATGAATCGCATTAATATGGTATATTAAACTCTTTCATGTAAAATATTATAATCATATGTTATCAATAATACTTATAATATTAATATTTGAGAGAAACATAGTCAACCCTTATTTTCCTAGACAAAGAATAATCCTCTAGGATAGTAATCAGTCTAACCAAATATCCATATACAAAAGGTTACATTAATCAAGAGAGACCTAAATTCTATTACAATTCAAACACCTAATATTTATTATCTATAACTAATAATTTATTTCTAGCTAATAAAATAGTAAAATCCAATTTCAAGTTAAAATGAAACTAAATCAATAATCATACCAAGCATGTAACACCATATATGCATATATGATATTTATAGAGACGGTTTAAAAAATTAAACTAAAGGATAAATTAATTAAAAATATAAAAAAAATATATCTATGAATAAATTTTTGAATAAACTAAATAATTAAATAATTCATTTATTTAAAAATGAGATAAACTATTTTTGAACTATTCATAAATAAATATAATTAAAAACACATTATAAGTTATTCATGAAATATATAAATTCTGTAATTAAATAAATATTAACACTTCATATTTTTTTCCAATCTAAACTTCTTAAAATTATCCATTTATATATCATTTTATTTAAATATAATGTATCTAAAATATTAACATTATATATTAATCATTCAAATATTATATTAACATTTAGAATATTACACATTTATTATTATTTAAACAAAGATCATATGAATTTTTAAAAAATCATTTTTTTACTTGTATTAAATAAAATATCAAAGAGAGAATTTTAATTTGAAAATTTATAATTAATAAGTACAATCAATTAATAATTTTTTATATAAAAAACTTTATCATTAGACTTATTTTTTAATTGATAAACACTTTATAAATTAAAAAAATACCATATAAAAATTTTATATACAAAGTATAAGTCATTCTATATAATTTCAAAAGGAATTTTAATATTAAACTTTAATATTATATATATTTTATTAATTAATTTTTCATAAAAATTTATTTAATTATTTATGAAGATTTTATAATTAATTAATTATTAAAAATTTAATAAATTTAATAAATATTCTAGAATACCTATTTATATAATTTATAATTAATTTAGAAACTCTTTATTTCAATTCATAACTGAAATTTAGAAATAGTAAAATTTCTTACTATATCATATTTAATGATATAGAGTGAATCATAATCTATGATTAATAAGAAATGGTGTTCAAAACCCTTTTGGTGTTGTTTATCATATTTTACGATTGAAAACCCTCTCCTATTATGTCACCTCTTATGAAAAGCCATGATCGCGTATTTAATATAAAGTTAGAGGCACCTAGAAATCATAGCCTATGATAGGAATTTGTATAATACATACTCATCAATAGTGAGGATTCATATTTTATGATACACATCATTATCATTCGAATGATACGATAATCTATTTTTTCTAACGTTGATTAGAACCTTCAAATAATATGATTCATCATATTGTATGTTAAAATATGATGAAACCAAATAAATATCATTGGATTAAAATTTAATGATGTTTCATATCATGCAATAAAATCTAGTATGGATGAAAATATCTCATATTATTAAACATGTCATAGTTTAAAATTCATATCATTTCAAAATATAAATATTTTTTTAATGGTTGGGGTTGAAGCCTCATTTTATTATTAAATAAAATACCTCTTTTGACTGGGTAGAGGGAGACCAATTACATAACTCGAAGTCCCAAGGCCAAGTTTCCTGAATTCTAGGCTTGAAATCCCATTTTTTTCAAAGGGCCCTTTGGTGAATAGTACTACTACAGTACCTAGGCTGCTATAGTACCGTTGCCTCTATAGTTTCTACTATAGTGCCTTTTCTTCTATAGTGTCACTACTGCTACAGTTCCACCATTGTTATATTACTGCTACATTTCGTTATTGTAGTACTGCTATAGTAACCTGGAAATTTGTCCCTACTTAGATTCGATCCTGGGTCTTTTGGTTTCCAAGCAAGAGCCTATATCACTTGGGTACAATATGATATATGATTTATTTATTTTAAAAACAATATTTCTTGAATCATGAAGCATGGTAAATTCATTATACTATTGATGCTTTTTTACGGTTCAAAAAACACTTTTTCCGTATTAGAAAAAATGAAAAATATCAAACCCAAAGATCACTAAACATGAAAAAAAGTATATATATACATAAACAATGAATAAATTTTTTTTCCTTTCACCAATAAAGGTTTCAACAACTATCTTCTATCACTATTATTAGTTAAGATACCTGAGGGGAAACTAATAGAATCCTTCCTTTATGGTGTATCCATGGGATGATTTAAATCACCTGAAACATGGGTGGATATTAATCTATTCCACAATATACTAGTATCTAATAATTTAAAGGAATGAGGTGGGTATATCAAAGGTATAATTGGTTAAGAAATATTAGGTGTGGAAAAAATCCATTACTCAATGCCTTAAAATGTTTATTATCCATCAAGGACATTCCTTAAGTATTTATTTTTTTACTCATGCATTATAAAATTTTTAAGTAAATATCATTGGTTACAAACTCTTTATAACACTCATCCAATCCAATTCATCCTAAATGATTAATCATATAAAATTTTATTAATGATATTCATTTGGTGGAAAATTCTTGGACATTAATAATTAACATTATAAAATCAAACATAGTCATAGGGTTTTATATGAATCCTGAAATATAATTCTTGATACCCAAAAATATAACCATATCATATAGTACGGTAGGATTAAGGTAATGGAATCAAATATTTTATTCATACCTTATGATATACCCAAATCAATGGAACATTATATGTCTTAATTTTATTGATTTCATATCATAATACATATATATTTTACACTATTATATGTGCTAATTTATATCATATAAAAATTATGATTTATGGAATATTTCCTTCACTCTTACATGTAAAAGAATAAACTAAATGATTCGTGAAATTTATAGAATTATCGAGGTCAAATATTGTGTCTTTGAATTGATATTCCCCTATTATAAAAGGAATAAAAAAATTCACAGGTCATAAAATCAAATAGCAAGAGTATATTTTATCATGAAATAAATATTTCTTCTAAGATTATGTTTTTCTCCCCCCCACCTCAATACATTTCCTTTTGTGGATGCACCCTTCTTGGATAAATTTTGCATATTTTAGGATTTGTTTCACTTTATCTATATTAGGAGTATTAATCCAATACATAATAAACAATTCATGTATTTCTTTATCTAATTCACTATCACCTAAAGATTTGATTAGAGATTGGATTTGGAGATATAGTAATAGTGGTTTGAAAAAATTGGTCATTAACACCATCCCAAGGTATTAAAAGTTTCTTATACTATTTAGATTTCCTTTTTGGTTGTATTTCAATTTTTTGAAGTGAATTATTATTTTTAGTGGGTTCCTAATTCATATAATTTTCAGTTTGTTTAGAATTTTCAGTAAGGGAAGTGTCTTTTTATGTAATTTATTATTTATATTTTCTATATTTGTGTTTTTCATCAAACGTTTCATCACATGTTGGATTTGTATCTATGTTTTTTGATTCAAATACTTTTGAATTAGTGGTTTTTGTTCCACTCTTTAGGATGACACACAAATTTTATTTTCTTTTGGAATTAATTTCAATTTATAAAGGTCAACATATACTCACTTAATTCCACAGACTACTAATTCCAATTATTATTTTATCTTCTTTATTTCACATGTTATGTATCATTACTTGTTTTTAATTTGACTTTTTCTTATTAATTTGACATTTATTATTATTATTTGACAATTTCTTCAAAGATTGATTCAATTTTTGGTGCTTTTTGTGCGGGTTATAAATATCTAAAATCTAAGTCAATTGATTATTCTAGAAAATACCTATGATATTGGTTGTTTCTTTGACCTTGGACAAAATTACCTTATTGTTTATTTTCCCTAAAGGTATTGATTTTTGGGATATTCTATTTTTTATTATAACCAGACCCTCTTTGAAAGGGTTTGGGATATAAATTAAGCTATAATGGCGTTTCAATTCCTGTTACTTAGAAATATTTAGGATTATCTTAAAGTTGTGGGCATTCATCATTGAATTGATCTTGTGATGAAAAATTACAACAGTTATCCTTAGGTTTGAAATTTAGGGATGGGAATTTTTTTGGTGTTTAATGTAAGGTAATGAAAGTATTAATTTTTATACCATATTTTTAAGGTCACACAACTAGAAGGTTTTTTGGTTATTTTGAGAATTTTTAATAGTTATTTTTTGGGTGGAGTTAACAATGAAAATTTATCTAGTAAGAAACCATTGAGAATTTTAAAAATTAATATATAATATATTTCAAGGACAAGATGATATTTTTTCTACTAAAGCTCCTCCAGAAGTCACATCAATCATAATTCTATCCATATAGGATTTCCCTTTAATGAATTATTGAATGACTATCTGGTCATAGATTTGGTGGTGGGGATATCTAAGTCCAATCCTTTTAAACCTCTATTAATACTCAAATAAACATTCTCCTAGTATTTACCTCACCCCAAAAATTTCTTTTTTTATATTTTTTGTCCTATTTATTGGAAAAAATTTCTAAAAATATATTTTTCAATTAATGTTAATTTCCTATATAAGTTGATTAAGAGTCGTAAAACGGGTCCTTATTAGCCTCAAATAGATAAAATATAAATGTAATCATTTTGATTTAATTATCAAAGGTTTCTTGAGGTTTCATTATAACACACATAAAGTGGAATTCATTGAGGTGATTGTGTGAATATCCACAAATATTCCCACAAAATATAGGTATATGTTGAGTTAATTTATATTTAATTTTAAATCCATCCTCTAAATGAGGGTATCCTAAAACATATTATGTGGTTATATAGGTCTATTTTAGATTATTTATTCATGATTATTTGTTTGTCCATGATTGCCAGAAGGATTTAGACATACATGTTTGGGTTTAAAAACAAAAATAAAATGGAATTAAAATAAAAATTGAAACTACCAAGATGGGGTTTAAAAAATATTTGAATCAAAATATGAAAATAGTGAACTTCTTAGTAATATCCATGATGAAGATACCCATTTGATAATGGGAATTTTGTCACCAAGTCAAAAATAAAAATATTTTTACTTAAGTATGTAATATATAAATCTCAAGTTGTCACTCATGAAGGTTTTAATATAAGTTCATATTCACTTTAAATATTTTATGATTCATGTTGAAACAAATTGATTCCTGAAAAAGTATTTTATATTTTAATTCAAAATAACGTTTTTTAGGGAAACAATTGTAAAGATAGTGGGGTTTGGAACTAAAATAATTGTGCAATGAATAAAAAAGGGTTTGAAAAGGAAATAATATCATTTATAAGATAAGTAAGAATTAGATATAGTAATCATTGTTACCATGTTCAAAATCAATTATTATCTTCTCAATAATTTAAATATTTCTTGTAAGATATATATATTCAATATAATGTTTATGATTATAAATAAAAATTTCTATTATTAAAGTTGAATAAAGTTATCACTACAATCACACCAAGTAATTTATTTTTTCAACATGAATGATAAAAATTTTAAGTAATTACTAATGATGCAAATCTAATTGATTAAAAACAATGTTTCCTCTCGCTGTATTGACAAAGAAATTTTTTTTAGTACAAAACCATAAGAATTGTTATTATTTAGTTATAAATTCACAATACTATAATCACATGTAATAATTATTGAAAATAATTAAATAAAGAATATAAATAGATAAGAAGTTACTATTATTTATTCAAGAAAGTATAATTCCATAAAAACCATTATTTATATGTAAATATATATTCCAAAAAACAAATATGAGAGAAAAAAAATAGGAAAATATTACAACCATGATCTGAATGTTTTGGGAATAGATGAAACCAGTTGAACCCATGAACAATGATGTTTTTCCATTAGATATAATGGATAATCCATATGAAAATGACAAATAATTATCATTTCTATAAAACATAATCAAAAAAACGGGAAGAAAGAAATATTAGAACAAAGAGAGGATCCTTTCAGGTTATATTTTTAATTTATTTAATGATAAGAATTAACTTGTTTAGGAGATTATTTTAAAATAATATTTATTATTAAAAATCTATTATATTTTTACTATAGTTTTTCTAGTATGATCTAAAGTAAAATCCCTCCAGTAGTGATCCATATGTGCACCACAATCTCAGAGTGTCACCGGTGGAACTCTGGTTGCTAGAGAAAAATTATTTATCATCTTATGTCACTCAATTTTTATTACACTATAATCCTTCACATGGAAGTATTGTCTCCAAAAAAACCATAATATTTAGTTGAAATAATAATAATCTTGACATATTTCATAACATGCAACACTGAGCTTTAAGAAAATTTTGATATGTTATAAAAATATAATTATTACCTAGTTATTGAATTAAAAGGTATGAATATTAGTACACACATTATTAAATAAATTTATAATAGTCTTACTCAATAATAAATTATCAATTAATTCTTAGGAAATAATCACACAGTTTTAGTTGAAGTCATTTTATGTTGCAAAATGCATTTGCTTCAAAAATGATTTTTATTAGATTTTGTGTGTGTAAATTATAATTAACTTTTGAAACTTTTAGAAATTTTATTTTATAAAATAAAAATAATTTTAGAAATTACTATATCAAAATTAAATTACAGTGAAATTTTGGGATTATTCTAAAATGATTAATTTCTCAGGGATTAGTGAAAAATACCAATTTTTAAAATACTCTCATTTATTTTCATTAAATCAAGTAATTTAGAAGTTTGATTGTATTTTTTATTTGAAATTAAAATTAAATTTAATAAATTTTATTTAAAATAATCTAATTTATTCCACTTTAATCATTAATATTCATCATATTTATATAAGATAATTGTTAGGCTTAAAAACACATTTTTCTGAAAAATATTTTTCATGTATTTTATGTATTGATATTAAAATTGATTTATGAAGCTTATAGAAATTGAATATTTAAAAATTGATTCCATATTTTTAATAAATAGGTAAAAATTGTTAAATACTACCCTCTTATTTTTTTTCCTTCTGAATATTAACTATAGTAAATTTTTATTACCACTGTAAGGTTAAAAAGGGTTCATTAGGGTTAAAACTATAAGATAAGGCATAAAAGTCAACCCAAAACATTCCTTTAATTAATTAGATGATATAAATTCTTCCATAGTCATACTAAATTTTAATATATGGCACTTTGGTACTATTTTCCCTTCTTAGTGACATTTATATTATTTTATGAAAAGAAAGTTCCAAAATGTCACTCTCTTGACTCCAATATATATAAAAGATTTACATTATGATAAAAGGAGAATATGTTCAGTTATAAATATTTGTCTGAAATATGAATTAATTTTTTTATCATGGTAATTTATTTTTATTTTTTAGTAATAAAATAATTACCTTAAATGCTTAAGAAAAGTAGACACTTTAAATGTGCTAGTAGTAGAAAAAACAGTTAAATTATTTTTAAAACACAAAAAAAAAATTGGATGAATTATAGAGTCTTTGGATTTTTATAAATAAATATAAAAAATTATCTATGTGTAAAAGGATCCTATTAGAATTCAATATTTGTTTCTTTTTATTAATGTCAAATTAAAAGAGTAGTGTTAAAAATGAAAATAATGGTATTTTATGATAAATAATATTTTATTAAATTATTAAAAAAATTAAAAAATTTGAAAGAGGGAAAGTAAGATGAGGAATGGTCTATAATTCAATCCATTTTCCATTTATGATACTATAAAATACATTTTTTCATAAATGTATTGATCCCATTAAATTTAGTTTAAACGTCGTATTGTTATCCTAAAAAGAGCGCCTAAGAGATCAAAGAAGGGTTCAGGAGCATCTGGGGCTGGTTTAGAGCCTAGAAATCCCATTTTTAGAGAAATAGAGTGAGTTTCATGGTTATAACATAGTTATTAGTAACCATACATCTCAACCTCACATCCCCAAAGAAGATAATCATGGTTAGTTTAATAGTGCGAAAGGAGGTGAATGGCCATGAAAATTAAATAATAAATTAAAGCTATATGTCACATTGTTGGAGCATAGTTTCTCTTAATCATTATCCTAGAAATGTGAAGGGTGGAGGCATCAAATAGTAATCACATATGGGATTCAAATAGTTTTTCAAACCATGAACATAGGCATGTGAGGGGTTTTCACCTTGGTTAGTTGGTGTGCATAGTTAGCACACAATTTGGCCAACTCTGTGGACAAAGAATGAAAAATTTTAATATTGGTGAAATTATAAAACCCACTTTAGTAGGACTATCTTTTCCCATACTTCTTTTCACACTTTCACTCACAATATAAAATTTAATCTTCATGTGAGATAATATTCCATATTATTTGGGTTTTTTATATTTCTTTGATATCTCTTTCCAGCCTAAATTAAAGTCAGTCACTGGACGAGGAATATTCTGTTGGAATAAGGTAGGTGGTCTATACCATTGTTTAAAATTATTTTTGTCTATTTATTTAACCTTTTTTCCGCATGAAAAACATTTTGTGTGTTTCTCCTTAAATGTGTAGTGCCTCAAAATTAATTTTTTTAGACTATGATATGAGGTTCTTAAGACCCATTGACAAGGTTAGAGGTTATCAATCTCAACCCAAACCACACCATGAGGTGGGTATGATTAATTTACTATGATTGAGAAACCCTTGGGGTGTGTTAGGATTTCCACTTTCTAGTAGAAGTAGTATTCTAATTAAATAAATTGTTAGGATTTCTGATACCTCTTTGGAACTTTTTTATTTATAAATATAAAGTTAAATGTAATGAAATAAATGATAATTTTAAAACAAAAATGGATTATCTATTGGCATATGTTTACTAATTAGAATGGATTTTATTATGAAATGAAACCTTAAATGTCCCTTTGGAATCCTGTATATAATATTCTTAGAATTGGATAATGCAGTATGGAAATGATGAAGGGTGTTATTGTATGGCACCGAAGACCCACTTACATGTTCTAGAATTGGATGCCTTAGATTATCTCCTTCAATCCAACATTCTTGGACCATCTCAGATGTGTCCCTTGGGCTCCACCCAAGTCTTTCTTGAGTTACCTTGGATTTACTTAATAACCATAATGAGTATTCCATGACTATGGTCCATGGGTTCCTAGCATATTATGTATCTACATTATACTAAGTTTTCCTTGGATGCACTCCTTGGACTCAAGGAGGATGCCTTGGTCAATGGAATTAGGGATGACACTTGATATGTATGGTGTATTCCATAGCTTACGGTTTACCATAGTATACGTTTAATTCCTATATGTGGAATACTTATAACATATCTTGTACTTGTGGACAAAGTTATATCAAATTTTAATTTTATAGATTTGCTCCTATTATACCTGCACACTACTACATCTTATTTGAACATACTAGATTGGTTATAGACATCATTGGTGGTGGTCTACTGAGTTTTAATCACACCCTCTTTATGCCACTGATTGGTAACCAAAAAAACTTCATCGATGGTAGTTGGGATAAATGAAATTTCTCCACTATAGACACCTGATTCTTATTCACTATGATGGAGTATGGGACCAGAGGAATAATTTTTTCTTATAATTCTATGGGATATATCTTTTGGTATTTTGTTCATTTTTGTATAGCATATACTATTCATGAATGCTACCATGTTCTATATACACCCATTTTATATAGTATCATGATGACATCATTTTGAATATGATACTAGATACTATATAAGGATTTTAGATATTTATTCTTACCTGGATGTTTACTTTCCCTACCTTATGTTTTCTAATTGTGTTTATTATATTTCTTCAGTTGTTGTTTTATATTTATATAATTGTTGTTCTCCACTCTGATTATGAAGGTATATTCGATCCACCGTACCACTATAGACCCTAATTTCTAGTCGGTATCCTATTTAATAATGGGAGGCATGATTAAGGCCATCTGGCCAAACAGATCTGGTTACTTATGAGTGAACCAAGCCCAAGATGTCACAAAATGGTATCAAAGAATTTATTTCATTTTTTATCTTATTGTTTGGGTTGGTAGACATGATACTATGAAGTATTAGGATTTAGTAATGGTCCTATTCCTAGGATTAGCTAACCCACATATAGGGAAACATCCAAGTTCCTAGGGATGGGACACACTATTTTGGTTTTTTCCTATTATGATTGTACTGATTTCACTATTGGGTGGTGCACATGAATTTTAGAGTTTATTATCATTATGTATTCTCTTTTACCTTTGTCTTGATATAGTAGGGAAAATTTTGCATGCATCATGATAGGAAGCTAAGGATTCACATTTCATGCATATTTAATGCCATATTTATTTTATTGTCTTAATTTCCTACAAAATTTTGTATATTCCCTAACTTCTATACTTATAAATTTTCTAACACTTCATGTATTGAATAAAAATTGTTTTCTTAATGTTTCATTATTAGCTATAATGTTGTTTTCCCATATATCATGATGGTGGAACATTAAATGGCCAATTATGGTATATTTTATCCATAGACCATTGGTTTCATAGGATGAAATTTTAATTGTTGAAATTAAATTGATGAAAATTTCAAATTATAAAGTGTATGGACCTCTATAAATTGGGAATGGTGATCCATATAAATAAAATGTAACAAATCTAACTCTATTATTATAGATTAGGTGGTCCCTCTATTAAATTACCTTAGATACATGTGTTTTAATATTGAAGTATTGGTCATTTCAATCTTATTGGATAATAGGATACATACATGATATGCCTTTTACATTTGGAACATAATATAAAACATAAAAAAATAAAAATATTAGAATCATTGAAAATCATTAAAAGAATACATCTTCATATATTGGAGTAAGAAAAAAATAATGGTGAGCACAAATACTCATTAAGGGTAATGTGTTGTGGAAGCTACCATGAGTAAGTAAGGAATAATCAATATGGAAATGTAAATAACTGAAAACTAAATACATTTAATCAATAACTAGATCACAAAATAAATTCATGGATAATATCAATGCAATAATCTCATGGATAGTAATAAAAAAATTCTAAAAGAAGTAAATAATTAACATTGTACATTATGATCTCAAATATCATGATAGTTATACCATCAATCCTAACACGAAGATATTTTAATTTATGGCTAGGTATGAACAAAAAATCAATTTAATTTGGCCAACTGATTTGTCTCTTAAGACGTATTTATGCATCAAGGGGCTATCTATAACCTAGACCCACCTATCATTTCATGTCCAATGCATAACTCAAATATTTAATAATCAATTAAATTCATAAAAAATATTCATTTTCAATAAATATTTATTTTTAATAAATAATATAGAATATCAATATTTTCCCTATTCGACCAAATAACATTCAAAGTAAAATACTATAGGTAAAAAATGTTATATGGTTTAGGAAATAATAACATCCAAGATAAAAAATTATGAATATTTTATAGAAATTTAATTTTCAATGATCATAATAAATTTAATTTTTCAAGAGTATTTTAATGACCACAAAATTGATAAGGGATAAGAGATAACCATCATTTCATCAAAAATATAGGTTTTGTAATAAAATCATTTCCTTTACAGATATTATGAAAATTAATGTAAAATAAAAAAAATAGGCTTTAATTTATGAGTTTTATTTTTAAAACCAGTTAAAACATGTAGAATAATCTTAACATCATAAAATTTTTACAATAGCAGGAATGTCTATTAACATAGTATATGTTAAAAAACATTCCTTTTAACTTTTTCTAAAGAAATATGAAAATAACATTTTTAGAAAACATTAGAAATATTATTTTAATTACTTTTTAAAAAATATATGATAACTTAAAATTCACATAATAAATAATTTTATCACAAAAACTAACTTCTGGAAAACAATTTTGAGAAATATAGATAAGGAAAAAAAATATACCTGATTAAAAGTAAAATAAAATAATTTTTTATTTTAAAAGTTTATTTTATAAATTAATTTTAAAAAGAGATGTTATAATGGAATGAAATAGGTAAACCCATTAAATATCTAGAGGATAATAATTTTATTGGATTTTATGAATGATAAATGATAAGATTCCATCACTGAAAATATAAGTAATCCCAAAAGAAAGTGAGATTGTAAAATAAATTCTTACCTCTTTGGAAATAATTGAATTGTAACCCCTTGAAAAAAAATTGAATTTAAACATTAACCATTATGAATAAATAGGTATTCATGTAAAATATATCAAAGTGGTATTATATAAACCACATAAAAGTGAATATTTTCATCATAACAAGTATATCCCAATGGAGTGAAAATTGAGACTGAATTCCTTTACCTCATGGTTATATTTAGTTGAATATAATTTAAACGCCTATATACTGGTATGAAACATGTTAATAATTTATAAAAGAACCATATTAATATTTATAATATAATATATGATCTTTTATATCAAATTAGCACTCGTTTGTTAAGAATCATTTATTATTACAATTGTTCCAGGTTTTAATTGCCTTGTTTTCTCATGCATATTTTTTATCGAAGTTCAAGTTCTTATGTATAGTACATAGTAGAAAAATAACCATAATGATATTAATGTTTTAAATATAATATTTACTCATTTTATACATTTTTAGAATCATTCTTTAAAGTTTTACATGGATAATGAATCACATCACTTCGTCGAGATGGTAGGTCTTACATACGCACGAGAGATGGTATCATTTCTTTAATTGCCGAAATGGTAAGTAATTAGATGATATATTAAATTTAAATAATCAATATTACTTTTTATGTATTATATATATTCATTTACTTCATATTTTTTATTATATATGTGATTCTGTGATGTAAAACAAATTATATCAGTTCGTGAGGTAGTAGTCTGACGTACACACGAGCGATGGTTTTGTTTCCCATTTAATGGAGAATGAGATGGAAAAATATTATTAAATCAACATAATAAAATCATAATATATTGTATATATTGGGGTCATTATATTGTAATTTTTAACACATAATTTAATTTGTTAAAAGGATAAATTAAAAAATTGTGGTCTTGTTGAAGACAATTACCTTCTCTTAGAAGAACCTCCTTTTGATCACCTATTAAGACCTTAGGGTTGGAATTTTGGGAAGAACAGGCCTATAGAACGTGTATAAGAATTTTACTGAGATATTTTGGTAGGTATTAGAGGGATACATTTCTTGATATGTGTGAAGAAGTGTGGGGAGGAGGTTCCCTTTTATAATTAATGTGAGTAGATATTTGTAATTTTTCAATTTTTTCAATAATGAAATTTTACATTCTTAGAAATATTACTCTCAAATGGATCATATTCTTATTTAAAAATGATATTGTTGAAATAAAATCGACCAATTGTGTTTTATAAAGTTTTTAGGTCATTTTTACCCTAATATTTTTATATTATCCCCTTGGTAAACTGGTTTTAACCTTAACTATGGTAATTAGTTTTTCCTACTTTTACTATTAATTATGAAAAAAAATTAGGTTGATCTTATTTAATAATATTAATTATACTAATTCAAAATATGTAATATATTTTATCAATTTTAATTTATATATTTGGTTTAATTTAATTTAAAAACCCCACAAAAAGTGTTGAAAAACTATTTTTCAAAAAAATGTATTTTTTAAGAATAAGATGATCTTATATTAACTATATGAATTGTAATCATCAGTAGATAGAATTAAATTAATATGTTTGTATATATATAATATATTAATTTCATTTAAATATATCATCATTGAATATTATATTAATTAATTAAAAATGATAGACTTTGTTACTTTTTAAACAAAAATAGTTTTCTCAAAAAAATATGAAAAATATCACATTTACCTCCAAATGTTCTTCTCATTATTTATATAAAATTTATAACCACTAATTTATTAATTATACATATTGTAAAATCTTATTATAAATATAAGTGATAATAGTTAACTACAACATTTTAAATTATTCATAAAAGCTTATTTCTAAGAGAAATTTTAAAAATTTCATTTTAGGAAAATTTTGACTCAGTTAGTTCAAAATTAATATTTATATTAACAAATTATAATTTTTTCCCATGAAATGTTATAATTTTTATTTTTTTATTTTTTTATTAAAATATAATGTTAACTTACTATAATTGGGTCTTTATTGTTACATTTATCCCTCTTAAAAAAATGTCATCCTTGAATGTTTTATGGATATGACTTCATAAACAAAAGAGGGAAGTGCTTATTCATAAAATCTTATGGTTCCCACATTGATTCCTCCATTATATAATTTCTAAAAAGTAAAATTACCAATAAATTCATTTGATTACTTAATACATTCTCTCTAGTATTTATTATCTAGAATGTAACTTCCAAGTAAGATAAAAAAATGTTCCAATTAAATTTCATCAAAGGTTAGAACATGCATCGGGTCTGGTATGTACTTCTATAAAAATGATATATGGAACACATATTGTACTTTATAGAGTCATGGTGGTATTTAAATTTGATAATCTGTAGCACCAAATCTTTCCAAAATTTCAAAATTTTCATTGTATCTACTATTGAATTTAACTGTCTCACTAAAACTTATAACACCATTCAATGGAGATACCTTCAAGAAAAAATTATCTCCCACTTGAAATAAAAAAAACATTTTCTTTGATAATTGGAATAACCCTTTTTTCCTGTATTATTATTCTTTAATTTGAGTCTAATTATTCTTTACCCTTTTCATTTTATCCTCAATAAGGTTTGGGCCAAGAATTTTACTTTCTCTAACTTCATCCCAACAAGTTGGAGTATGATATCTCTTTTCATGTAAGGTTTCATACAGTTCAAAATGAATACTTAAAAGGAAACTATTTTTATAGAAAAATATACCAAAGGTAAATAATGATCCCACTTACAATGAAAGTTGAGTTATCAAATACTAAACATATATTCTAATTTTTTTAATAGTCCTTTAGGACTATCCTTTAGTTTGAAGATGGTAGGTGGTGCTAAAATGAAGTTCCATATCACGGGCCTGCTGAAGACTCTTCCAGAGTTTAGATATAAATTGGTGCTTGTGGTATGACACAATTGAAAGGGGTTAACCATGATTTCTTACAACTTTATTAATATAGAGATGAGACAGGCACTCAAAAGGTAAATATTCTATTATATAAATTAAATTGGTAGATTTTTTTAGGTGGTCAATAATAACCCATATTACATCATTATTTTGGTGAGTCTTTGGTCATCCCATGAAAAACACTATATTAATGTCCTCTTATGTCCATATAGTAATGGTTATAGGCTGCATGAATCCTTTAGGATACTGTCTCTCAGCCCTCACCTATTGAAAAACCAATAGTCTTGATACATAATCAATAATTTCTTACTTCATGTTATCCCCACAAAATTTTTCCTTCAAATCCCTATAAATTTTGGTGCTATAAGGGAATATAGTGAAATTCAATTTATGAGGATCATCCAAAAATTAACTTTTCATCTCAGGTATAGATGGAACACCAAGTCTCTTTCCAAATTTTAGAACATCATTTTCATAAACAAAGTCTTTCAATTTCCCATCATTCGCAGCTTTAATTTTCCTATAAAATTCACATCATTATATTGGGAACTTTTTATCTTTTCTAATAAATATGGTTTGGAATTCATTTGAAAAATAGTGATCTATCTATTATAGTTGGTTCCCTATAACCAACATATATGTACTTTATGGTAAATTTCATTCATAGTTTTGTATATTAAAAAACTCCTTATCACATCGTTATTTTTATTATGTATGACTTAGTATGTGATAATGTCTTAAGAGTAGCTATAATGTTGAAATGACATAGTAGTTCATTACTATGATGAGAACACTGATGTTCTAGTATATTATTCTTAAATATATATTATATAGTCTGATGATATCATTTTAGGGATAAAAATGATACAGGTTATCAAAGGTGGATAATCATAGGACCTCGAGGAACCTTCTCATAGTGTATTCCCTTGGTATTATCCAATGTAGGATATTATAAGAATGAGGATGACGAGTAGTAAATATGGATTTGTATGTTTTAATGGATGTTCCTTCCAGTGGACATGTGTATTATCCTTAAACAGTAATATTATTTTTAATTATTATTATAAGTCACGTACTTTGATGTATTGATTAAAACCGTAATGACATATGTTCACGGTGAGGTTGGATATGTTGGGTTGATCATGAGTAATATTTCATTAATGAATAATGAGAAAAAGGATTTGTACCTTATGTTATTTAATGGAATTTGATATATTAGGCCCATTGATTGATGTTATATAGGATAAATAAATCCATATCCATTGTGGTCTATTGGTAAGTTTGATTTCTATAAATTCAAAAAAAGATACATTGATCACATACATTGATGGAACCAGCATGAAACCTACTTTATTAGAGATATCGTGGTAAAGGAATTATATTACATAGAGAAAATCCATATGAGTTATTATGTAATTTCATCATTAACTTCTTTCTTTATGGAAATCATGTCGTGTTTTAAGATACTAACCTTGGAATTTAGGTTGCTTCTCCTAATGCCACTGAGAAAGTGGCATAGGCGGTCACACACTAAGTGTATATAGAATCTCAGTTAAATACTATATTATTATTTATTATTTAAAAAAATTGAATTAATATTATTCAGACATTTGTTTTAATAATTATTCATATTTTCTTTATCGCATATATTTTGTTACCTGTTATTCAAGATAATATTATGTGAGTGGAATATTTAATAAATATTTATCCATTTTTTTAATAAATATAATATTTATTTATTTTTTGGAAAATAATTCAGTGGTATTTATTTATTAAATGAATAGTCATTGTCCAATTCCAGATAAATATTATGGAGGAATGGCAGGATGATTTTATAAGTGTGATGATAATTAAAATATATTGAATATTATTTGATTTAATAATATTTAATTTTAATACATGATTATAGTTCATGTCAAGAAATAATAATATTATTGATATTATTATTTACATAAGGGTTTTCTATGGATTAAATAAATAATATGTGGTATTTTTGAAATTATTAGTTTCTAACCCTACTGGTATATGAAAAATATATATTATTTTTCAAGTGATCAAATTCAATTTTTTTTTATCAACAACAAATCCGAATAATCCTCCCGAATCCATAGAGAGCTCCATTCTCCATGAATACTCCTAAAAATGGAGAGAAATCTTCCTTCACCTTTCACTCTCAAGTATAGAGATATCAAAGAGAATCCTTTTTAAGTGATTCTTCTGAAAATTTATGTTCAATAAAAAAGTTATAGGATCTGTTGTGCTAGAACTCAGATATTCCTACAATGATGTTTAGAGACTTGGGGAACATTTTTGGGTCCCTACTAGAGGTAATCTTCCCTTCATTCCTATAATGAAATGATGGCACAACGTAGATCCATTATCAAATACATTAATGAAGAAATAATTTCCTACAAGGTAATTATTTAACTAAATAAATTAATTGTAAATAAGATATGATCATCTCTCACTCTGTTTCAAGAATTGTATCCATTATTTGTATTATTTTATTAAATTACATTTATCACATCATTTATCATCATGTAAGAATTATATTTATCATCGATCATGATTAAAATAAATTCTAGGAATAACCCACTGTATGCTTTTAACATGCCCAAAACCTTCAAGTGGTATCAGGATAGTCACATAATTATTTATAATTATTTAAATATCACTGATTTATTTAAGCATTTTTAATTTACATTTCAATTATAGATTAATCATTATAAATTCTGAATTGATAGACCTACTTATTATACTTTCATTTCTCATAAATATAACAAAATCAATCAATTTTATGAAAGAAATAAATTTGACGACCTCATCTAGATGTGCTGAGGAACTGGGATGGATAACAAAAGAGTACATGTCATGTAAACCAGAGCTACATGCCATTTACTAGTGTTCAATTCACCAAGAACTATTTCAAAATTAATTCAAGTCGTGTTAAATTATTATAGGTGGTGAATTTAATTTTTACACTGCATGTTGATTGGGCCATCCTGGTACATGGGAATATTGATTACACATTGTGTAACAGTCGTACACGGCATGTAGTCGTTTAGTCATAAATGGGAAGTGTATCTTCTTACACAGCCTACCTGACTGGTGATCATGTAACTCAGAGACAACAAAATGTGTAGCTCTTGTACACGCCATGTACTCCAACTTTTTACATGGAACAGTTTACACACCGAGTCCCTAGGTGTATGCCTCAGATAGATGGTGAGAATAGTACATGTCATGTAGCTGGCTGGTACACATCATGTAATTTTACCAAATTGCATAGAATTAAAAATTAATTTATTATATTGTTTAAACCTTGTCAACATGTTCATGTGTGTGTTCTTTCAGTTGATAGTACGCACCATGTGATGGATTTTAATATATAAAAATGATAAATTAATTTATATGTGATTTTTTTATCTTCATATCATGTATGAGTCACATTATAGTTATTACTCTATATACATTGATTCATAAGACATGATAGAAAAATCATATAATTCATGAAATAATTAAATTGATAGTATACATCATGAAATAATTTGATATGTTTTGTATGGAACATGTTATAAGATAAATCAGTATATGAGTATAATATGTGTTGGGTAGTTTGGATGTGTACTCACCGTGTTTCCTCCTAGGTACATTTTTTTAAATAGTTAATTTAAAATAAATTTATTTAATTTGTTTAAAATTATGATGGTGGAAGATATCAACGAAATTTTTATTAGAATTAACATAAAATAATATATTAATTAAATAAGATAATTAATTGATTCAAGTATGATTTATCTTAAATAATAATGGATAGAATTGAATACTAGTTTTATTAAATGTATAATTCATTGCATTTATTTGTATGATCAAGATCCTAGACCATGCCATTTTATGTGATTGGTTTCATTTTATTTATTATTAAATTAAATTTTTTTCTTATCTATCATCCCTCCTTTTATTATGTAAAAAACTGTGTATGTGTGGTTTCTTTTATGTAAACTCTTTCCTTTCACCTATGTGTGAGTAGAATTATATGTAATGGATGGATCTCCCAAGCTAGTTGAGATGGTTCAAGTTTGGAGCGAAGGCAAAACAAATCCAAGAGAGAAACATAGATGGACAGGTGGAAAGTTGTAACGTGAATCATAATTGGTTCAAGGTTGTTTTCCCCTATATCTAAGGTAAGATTATATTCTACTAGATAACTTAACCATTAGAAAAGATTGTGATAATGCAAATGTATTATTTTATTTCTGTCAACTTGAATAGTTATTTCATCATGGTTGTTTTTTAGTGATCAATTTAATTAATGAAATTATCAAGCATTCAAGACAGAACTAAAATAAATTGTCTAATGAATAAATATTATCTAAGACATGGTTAATCACTTGATTAAATCCAAATAATATTAACTAGAATGTTATTAAGATTATGACTAGAAATTTATTAACAAAAGATAAAATCCCTCAATTATAAATAATAATTTTTTATAGCCTTCCACTAATTCAGTTAAAATGAAACCATAGTTCAAAGTGTGTGACCATCCAATGTTGGGGTGATTTCAATTATTGGGGAATTATAATATGAAGTTTTTGGTTGACATAACTTAGTTTACATTAAGGGTTGACTACTAAAGAAGGACTTGGTGTAACTGAGATTTAAGGAATAAGGAAATCCAATTTAAGGATTTCAGGATTGCGGAGTCCACTCAACAGATCAAGGAACTATGTGTTAACATTGTTGGAATTTTAAATTCCTACAAAAACCCCTTCAAATTTCATTCACAACAAAAGTTAGGGTAATGATAAGGGGAATATGGATCCATTACACTATAATTTATATGCAATAGGATATTAAAAAGACAATGGTGTGGGATATTGGGTTTGGAAAAAATAGTAGGAGATAAATAAATATAATATTTATTTATTTATTATAATTTAATCTGATAAAGTACTAAATCTCTACTCATCTAATTTGAAGAAATAGAAATAAAAATGACTTCAAACATATCACTATGATCCACACTTGAGAAGGATAACTTTATCAATATAATAAATTTCTAAGCAAAGGTGCTTGCGTGTTATCCTATGCCATGAAATGAAATTATATGTGCTGGAAGAATATATTCCTAATGGGCCTGGTAAAGAGGCTAGTGAGGAATAGTTATCTCTCTATGATAAACATATAAAAATGGAACATATGTTCATTGTTTTATGATATCATCCATGACCAATGATCTTTTACATAAATATGAGTACATTGATGCATATAGCATGATGTATCACCTTCAGGATCTCTATCCAGAGATGGAGAGGCAAGGGAGATATGAGATATCTGATACACTTTTTAAAATTGACCTTAGATAGTTGGGGTTATCTGGGCCTAATTTTGTTAAGATTATTGCCTACATTGAATGCTTAGACATCTTATGGATCAAATTCCCAGATGAGTTGCACACAAATCTCCTACATTACTCACTACCTAAGACCTTCTCCAATATTATTGTTAATTATAATATAAGAAATAATGAGAAGAGTCTTTCAGAAATTCTTGCTCTAATTTACAAATAGATAAGGACATGGTTCATAAAAAACCTACGATCCTTATGGTGAATAAGAAAAGGAAAAACAAGGATAAGGGGCCCCAGACTCATAACAAGTCTAAAACTCAAAAGAACCATCCTTTTAATAAGAGGAATATCCTGAGGGAGGGAAAATAAAGGGTGGAAATATGTTTTTCATGTGCCATGTAAGGCCATTGGAAGAGTAACTACACCCAAAAGAATAGGGAAGCTAAACGTATGTTTGTTATCAAGTGTAATCTTACAATATATAAAAATAGGGTATTAGATACACCTTTTGGTTCTCATATCTATATCCAAATTTAGGAACCAAGTATATTCTAAAATATTTCTAGAGGAGAGGTGGATTTTTGAGCTACCAATGGTGTGAGGCTAGCTACTCTAGCCATTAGTGACTACCAGTTTTCATTAACAAGGGGAATGAAGTTAATTTAAAGGTATCATTATTATGAACCTACCATTACCAATTACATTATTTTGGTATCATTCCTCAATGCAGATGGTTTATTTTTCATTTTTGGAAATAAAAAAATATTTTATAAAGACAAAATATGTTATGGTAAAGAACATTTAAATAATGGTCTTTATGTATTAAATTAGAAAAACCATGTATTAAAAATATATAAAGAATTACATTCACATGAATCATATAACACGAAACTATGGAATCATAGTCTTAGTCATGTGAATAATAAGAGGTTGAAACATCTCTATCAATATGGTTAGTTAAAATCTTCTAATCTAAAACCTCTTGAAAGATTTCATTCTTGTTTATAATAAAAAATGACCAAACCAAATTTTGGTGTATAGGGTGAAAGAGCCACAGAGATTTTAGGATTGGTATACACTAATGTGTGTGGACCATTTATAGTATAATCTAGATGTCATTATTCTTACTTCAAAACTTTTATAGATGGCTAGGGTAGATATGGATATGTCTACTAGATGAGGTATAAGTACGAGTTCTTTGAGAAATTTAAAAAATTCAAGAATGAAGTAGATAATCAACTTGGAAAAAAAACTCTTATTAGATTATGGGGTTGAATATCTTAACCAAGAGTTCATAAAACTTTTATAGGAGTTTGGAATTCTATCTTAACTCACTCCACCTTATAAAGTATAGTCGAATGGTGTTAGTATATGGAGGGACCAAACCTTATTAGAAATGGTAATGTCACTAATGAGTCATTAATATCTTAAATTATCCATTTAGGGATATTAATTACAAACTTTGGAAGATATATTAAACCAAGTATAAACTAAAGTGGAAGACGTAATTCCAATACAGTTATGGAGTAGAAAGAAACCCATTTTGTGACATACACATGTATGGGGTTGCGAGGTGTTTTTTAAGGCCTTATAAGGTAACAAACTAGAAAATCAAGGCACAAATTGTATCTTTATAGGGTATACTAAAAAAAGTGATACTAGCTATATAATCCCTCATACAAGAAAGTGGTTATCTCTAGACTAATATTACATGAGAGGGAGCACATCCTAAAAAGTATAGTGGGAGAAAGATTAACATTGATGAAGTTGATGCTCAAGATACAAAAGAGTTTGTACAAGAATAGAATCCATAGGTCCTTGTGTAATAATTAGTTCCTGAAACACAAATACTATGTATGAGCACTAGGGAGGTAAGATAACTATAGAGATATGGTTTTCTAGTTATCGGTGATGGTGACACATTATTGGTTGACAAAGATGAACCTCACTCCTACAAAGAGGTATTAAATAACTCAGAAGCTACAAGATTGAAATAATTCATTAATTATAAATTGGATTCCATGAATTAGATCCAAGTTTGGTTTTTTTTCAATATTCTTATTGATGTAAATCCCATAGGGTGTAAATGGGTATTCTAGAGAAAACTGGACATGTAAGGTAAATTAAATACCTACAAATTATTTCTAGTGGACAAATGGTTTTTACAGTGTTAGGGAATTGAAAATTATGAAACCTTTTTACTAGTTTCCATGTTTAAATCTGTTGTAATTCTACTTTCTATAAAATCTTACCATGACTAAGAAATTTGTTATATGGACATCAAAACTGATTTCCTTAATGGGAATCTTCAGGAAGATGTCTACATGACCCAACTAGAAGGGTTTGTGAATCTAGGTGATTCCAAAAGGATTTTAAAGTTATAGAGCTCCATTAGTGGATTTAATTAAGCATCTAGATCATGTAACATTCGGTTTAATGAAGATATAAAATAATTTGGTTTCATTATTAAGGAATTTGAGCTAAGTGTTTACAAGAGGTCTAATGGTAATTCAGTCATTATCCTAGTAATATACGTTGATGACATATTAATTATTTTAAATGAAATACTATTCATACAATATGTTAAGGACTGGTTTAATAAGTGTTTCTCTAAGAAGGACTTAGGTGAAGCATCCTATATTCTATGGATCAAGATCATCTGTGATAGATCCAAGAGGATGCTTGGACTAAGTCAAATTACATATATTGACCAAAATACTAAGGAGATTTATTTTGAAATAATCCAAGAGTGTATTGTTTCTTATGTTACATGGTGTACATATTTCTAAGAACATGTTTCCTCAAACATAATAGGAGAAAGATAGAATGAGTAAGATATCATATATTTCAGTAATAGGATCAATAATATATTCCATGTTATGTACGAGACTTGATGTTCCCAATGCATTGAGCATGGTAGGTAGATATCAAGAAGATCCAGGAGAACATAATTGGTCTACAATTAAGGATACCCATAAGTATCTGATAAGAACTAAGGATATGTTACTTATATATGGAGGAGATGGGGATCTGTTCATCAGGGGTTATACTGATTCTATTTTTCCAACATATCATTATGATATAAAGTCACAGTGAGGATATGTTTTATGTCTCAATAAAGAAGCTATGTGCTGGAAGATTTCAAAGCATCTAGTTCTTGCTGATAAAGCTGTGGATTCTGAGTATACAGTGTTTTCTAATGCAACTAAAGAATTTTTTTGGATATCAAACATTTTCCAAGATCAGGTTGTTGTACCTAGCAGTAAATACCCTATTATATTGTATTTTGATAATACTTTGGTGGTGGCTCTTGAAAAATATCCAAGGTCGCATCAGTGGAAAAATAACATACTTCTGATGTATCACCTCTTGAGGGATTTTTGTCAAAGGGGTGAAGTTACAATAAGAGGATTTCCCACATAAGGAAATTTCATAGACCCCTTGACTAAAAGCCTATCTTAGTAGAATCATGAGCATCATGTGAGAGCTATTAGACATAAGGTTGTTTTCAGTTGTCTCTAGTCTAAGTGGGAGTATATTAGATTTGGTTCTATAGAACAAAATTATATGTACTTTATGATAAAATATATCCATAGTTTTAAATATTAATAAACTCTTTATGACATCATGATTTTTCTTTTACATGACATATTTGGTGATAATATCCAAAGAGTAGTTATCGCACTGGAAGTTCAAAGTGGTTCCTTGTTATGATAAGAACCCAAAAGTGCCAAAACACTATTCTTAAATATATGTTCTATCTCTAGATGATATCATTTTAGGGAAATGATATAGTCTATTATAGGTAGAGACACATAGGATAGTGAGGCACCTTCTCATGAAGTATTCCCTTAGTAATATACAGTGTAGGATATTTGAGAAAAAATCCCCAATAGGAAATCCACATTTATACATGTCATTAGATGTTCCTATATATAGATGTGTGTATTGATCCTTTGATTTTATGACTATTATTAATGTTTATTATAAGTTTTTTACTTTGATTTATTGAACAAATCTATGATGACATACATTTGCAAAGAGGTAGGATACATTGGGTGCATCACAAGGAATGTTTCATTAATGAATAATGTGAGAAATAATTTGTCCCTTTTGTTCTTTAATATAAGTTAATATCTTAGTACCCATGAAGGAAATGATATTTCCTAAATACAAAATGTCCACGGTGTTCTATAGGAAAGTTTGATTTCTAGAAATTCAAAGAAAGAGACATTAATCACATAGGTTGATGGGAACAGCATGAAACCTTCTTCAATAGAGATATCATGATAGTGAGCGTATATATGAGTTATTATATAATTGCATCACTAACTTCATTCTCTATGGGTTCCATAGAATGTTCCTAGATGATAACCTTGGACGTTAAGCTACTTCACCTAATGCAACTAAGAAAGAAGAATAGAGGGGAACATACTAAGTGTATCCTAAATCTCAGTTAAATAATATATTATAATTTATTATTTAACAAGTTGAATAAATATTATTCTCTCATATGGTTTAATAATTATTCATTTATTCTTGATCTCATATATTTCGTTGCTAATTATTTGAGAGAATATTATGTGAGTATAATATTTAATACATATTTATTTACTATTTAGTTAATATTATTTTATTTATTTATTGGGATATAATGTAGTGACATTTATTTATTAAATAAATAGTCATTGTTTAAGTATTGATAAATATTGTGGAGTAATGGAAGACTAGTTTTATATGTTTGGTGAGAAATAATATATATTGAATTTTATTTGATTAAGTAATATTTAATTTTAATTTGTGAGTTTACCACATGCCAAGAAAAAATTAAAATATTAATTTAATTATTTACATGGGGTTTTGTATGTATTAAATAAACAATAAGGGGAACTTGTGCAATTATTTAATTCTAACCCTAGTAGTATATAAACCCAATTATATTATTTTTCAAGTGATTCAATTCAGTTATTTTATTATGCACAATGAATCCGTAAAATCCTCTTGAAGCCCTATAGATCTCTCTTCTTGAAGAACACTCACAATAATAGAGAGAAATATTTATTCACCATCCACTCTCATGTCTGGAGAGATCGAGGAGAATCCTTTAAAATTTATTCTCATAGAGATAAAATGGTAATCATTCAAGATATAAAATCTATCATGTTATCACCTTGAGATTCCAACGAAGATGTTTGGAGATTTTTGGAATATGTGCAGATCACCACTAGAGGGAATCTTCACATGATTACTATAATGTAATGAAGATATAATATAGATCTATTCTTAAATCAATCAACAAAGAACGAATTTATCACACATTAATTCTTTAATTTCATAAATTCATTATAAATAATATGTTATGATCATGCACAATGGTCTTAGTGTGTTATTCATTCTCAATATTATTTGATTCAATTCTATCGATCATGGTGTTTATCATCATGTAAATCTTAGATTGATCATCAATAATGACAAAAAACATTATTTTCCATGACCTATACCACACTTCTACTACACCTAGAACCTTCATTCTCCTCTACCATAATAATTTTCATATCCATAATTATAAGATCCTTGAACATAAGAACCCTTTCAAACCTAATTTTTGGTCATAACTTAATAATACATCATTATCTATTCATCTTATGCCTTATTCTCTTTCCTCGGGTGGTAGTGTATTAAGAAATCATAATATTTGAGTATCAAGATCCATCTATGTTACCTAATATTGAGATCCTTTTTTGAATAAATTTATTTTAGGCTCTTATGGTTTGGGCATATCTCATATCTTTCACCGTAGAGATAATTTCTACATATCTTAAATGAAAATATTACATTTTCTAACTCAAGATCATGGGTTTTATAGTTCTATTCATGAGTCTTTAACTTCCTTTGATTCCTAGGATATAACATTATCATTCTCCATAACAAAAAACTAAGTTCCTTGTTTGATACATCATTATATATCGGAAATCCATCATTTCTTGATGGTAGGTTAAAAATCATAGCATTGAAAAATCTACTCTTCAATTCTTCAAAACATTCTTCACATTCTTTATTCCATGTAAACTTAACCCCTTTATGTTTAATCTTGGTTAAAAATGTATCCAATCAGTAAATATTTTTAACAAATCACTGATGGTAACCTGCCAAACCAATAAAACTACAGACCTCATCTATATTCATTTCTATAGTTCATTCCTTGACTACCTTTTTATTCACAAGATCAACCGTTATTCCATCCATAAAGACAATATTTGTAATAAAATAAAATTATTGAATCCAAAATTAAGACTTGCAAAATTTCCCATAGAACAATTTTTCTATAAAAGCCTCAAGAATGATCAGAAAGTGATTCTCAAGGTTTTAATATCTTTTAGAATACAAAAATATATCACCAATGAATACCATAAAAAATTATCAATATTTTCCTTGAATACTATATTCATTAGATATATAAAAATATAGGGTTTGTTATTCATTCCAAATGGAATTACTATAAACTCAAAATTTCCATAACTCATTTAAAATGTTTTCTTTGAAATATCTTCCTTTTTTACTCATAATTGATGATACCCAGAGAAAAGGTAAATCTGAGAAAAGTATTAACCTCTTTGAATTTGAATGAATATGTCATAAATTTGAGCCATGGGATACTTTTTATTAATCATAATAGCATTTATTTCCTTATAATTAGTGCACAACCTCACAGATCTATCTTTCTTTATAACAAAAAAAATGGAATCTTCAGTGTGAAACACTAGGGAGAATAAATACCTTATCTCACAACTCCTCTAGTTGTTTCTTAAACTCCACTAACTCTATAGTTTCCTTTCTATAAAGAGCCTTTGATATATTTATTTCATCAGTAATTAAATAAATTGAAAACTAAAATTCAACCTTCAGTGTATTACTAGGTAATTCCTAAAACAATACATCAATGAATTCATGTACAATAGGTATATCATCAGTTTGAAGACTAACTTTTCCATCCATAGATTGTAATTTCTATTCTCCCCCAAGAATTTCATTAGGAAGTGCTACTATTGGTGGATCAAGACATAAATTTTATGATGAATTATCCACTCTAATGATAAGTAATTACACATATTCATTACAAATCATAATTACCTTCTCTTTACAATAATGTTTTTCTTTATATTTTGAAATTAATTCCATACCCAAGATTATATAAAATTCAACCATATGTATGGTAATAAATTTAAAAAATAAATAATTTTAATGTTTTTTAATGGGAACTTCATGACTCATCCTTATTGCAATGATATTTCCGAAATGATTTTTTACTGACAACTCCCTTATTAATGTGTTAAGGAAATATCTTGTTTTCTTAGAAAAAATGGATGATATAAAATAGTATAGTGATCTAGAATAAAATAAATCATTATATAATTTGAATATATGATTGAATTACTTACCATTACATCTTTAAAAACTTCAACCTTGGTTGTAGTGATCACATTGTCATGGCTATCTCCTATTAGCCTCTTTTATGGTAAGTTTCCTTGATGCTTGGGATATTGTTTTGAATAATTCCCAATTTCTTTTAAGTTGAATCACTATATAAGAAATTTTATATTTCTTCCCCTTGTATTCATGATCTATATTAACATTATCGCAACACTTTTAACAAATACCCATTCCATTAAAGTATTTTCTGTTATGTTTTTCCACAATTTTCACATAATAGAACATGATTAATTTTATTCCTCTTCTTACACATGTTCAATTTTTATGATTGTTCATATGACCTATTCTTCTCTTGATTACACTTGAATATATAGGATCTATAAAATTAATTCTCTCTTTTGATGGAACATAAAACTATTTCACAATATAATAGAAAAGTTTAATAAACTAGAGACATTTAGTGTCTTTGCGTCAGAACATTAAAGAAATTAGTAATCTTGCATTTTGTATTGCATATGAAATTCGTATCATAACTAGATAGTCTTGTGAAGTTATCCTCATAATATAAAATATTCTCTTCTTCCTTTTTCATTAAGTTGTGGAACATTCTATTCATTTCAGTTCATTTCTCGTGAGGGAAATATTTATCAAAGAATGTTTCTTTAAAAGATATCAATTCTATGTGTTCTATTATTATTCCTCCCTATTATTATGAATCAATGAAATTTTTTTATTAGAATCTCCATTGATACAATATTTTTTCTGTATAAAGTTTACCTTTTTATCACATCTATAGGACATAAATATATTTTCAAGGAACTTAATCGATTTCCAAACTACCAATAGATTAATTGTCCTAATAAATGAAGGGGTATTCTATCACATGGAGTGATCCCATATAGGATAATCATAATGTAAAATAAAATTTTTCTCAATTAAATAAATTTCATCAGTCATAACAGGGGTTAGCTACCTTAATATAGCCATGATCTACTCAGTTCCAACACTAGTTGTATTAGCTTACTTAGTAGGGAAATTTCTACATTAAACATGACTATTGATACCATTTTTTCTTCCATGATCCATTTCTATAAAATTCCATAAATTTTATTGTCTCATAAGATTATGAATTTTAATTCCTAATATATAAATCTAAATCGAATGTAATACTTAGCATGTATTGAAAATTTATACATTTGTAATCTTAGAATCATAAACTTGGTTTCATTCGGAATGTTTTTAAATCATGAAAATATTTTTCAAATACTTATAATGGTTTATATATAAATTGGGATAGTCCTAGGAATATCCCCTAGGAGTGTCAGACTGGGGGTGGAGTAAGGGCTATTTTCATGGACCAAGTGATGATTGAGTCAATGCTCAATACACCCTTTTCAGAGTTATTACCCCTAGGTACAATTATTCCAGAACCATTTCTACTTGTAGTATCTAGAAAATGATGTACTTATCATAAAAACCACATAATATCTACCTTAACAAATATTTAGGATGTTATTCCACAATTATACATATCATCAAAGTCTATTATAGGGTTATATTCCTTAATCTATACATTCCTAAATCTAGTTCCCAAGGTTTCTAATAAACTTTTTATGATACCAACTATAATAACCCCAACTCTAGTATCCCAAAGAAGGTGGTATATTTATTTCATTGGCATAGATACAAGGGTTATAATCTTGAAGGACCAAACTATCTAGTAGTCTTTAAGAACCAAATACATACATGATACCCATTATATATTGGGAATAGCATATAAAACATAATAAAGGAAAAAACATAGCATTCTTCAAACTCATTCAAAGAATTCATCTTCCTATCCTGGGGATAGGAAAGAAAATAAGGGTGAGTTCAAATTCTCAATAAGGGTTATTTATAGTGAAATATATTGTGAGTATGGAATAATAAATATAATAAGGAAAATAACCAAAAAATTTAATTTAATCAATACCTTGATCAAAAAATGAATACATGGATAATATAAATAAAATAATATCTTTCATAATAATAACTGAATTCTCAATGAAGAAAATCCTTAATATTGGATTTCATGATCTTAGACATCATGATATCTATGTTTTCAATACCTTGTTATAAGATAGTTTATTTGAGGAATAGGTATACACCAAAAACGAATTCAATTTCGCCAATTAATTTTTTTTCATGATACATGTCGATGCATCGAGGTGAAATATATAAATGGGCCACACCAATCACTTCAAGTACAATACATTCTCCACATATTGAATGATCAATTGTGTTCATGAACAATATTCCTTATCAATAATTATTTTTATTGAATAAAGAATCTATAATATCAATATTTTCCCCAGTAAATAAAATAAATTTCAAAGTAAAAACCTATAATAAAAAAATTGTATGTGGATTAGGAAATAATCATATCCATGACACAAATAATATAGATATTTAATATAATTACATTGTATAATGATCGCAAGAAATTTAATAATTCAAGAGGAAGTTAACAACCACAAAATGAATAATGTATAAAAGATAAACATTGGTTCATTGGAAGTATGGGTTTTATAATAAAATCATGTACTTTGAAGAAATAAATAAAATGTAAATAAAAAAATTAAATAACCATTAATTTTAGAGTTTTCACAGTAATAGAAGAAGCTAAACATCACAAAAGGGTTCCGGCAGTGGGAATTTCTATTAACACGATATATGTTAAAAACATTCCTTTTGACTTACGTAAAGATAGTTGAAAAAAACCTTTTGGGAAAAATTAGAGAGATTCATTTAATACCTTTTAAAAAATTAAATTAAAACTTAAAATTTCCTTAATAAATTATTTAATAACTAAAAAAACTATTGAAAAACAATTTTTAAAATATGGATATGGAAGAAAAATATACCTGATTAAAATGGAAATAAAATCATTTTTCTTTTAATATTTTATTTTCTTGATTCAAGTTCCAAAGAGGGTAAAATTTTGAATAAAATATAGAAAATACTTAAATATATTTAGGATAATAAAATTATTGGACCTTATGAAGGATAAATGACAATATTCTTTCAATGAAAATATAAGCAATCCAAAAAGAAAGTAAGATTGTAAAATTACTTCTTACCACTTTAGTAAATTTTTAATTATTAACCCATAGGAATATTAAAGTTGAATTGAAACATTTAAAATCATGAATAAATAGTTATTCATGTTAAATATATCAAATGGTAAGTATATACCCCACATAAAATTGAATATATTCATAACAAATATGTCCCAATGGAGCAGAAATTGAGATGGGATTCCCTTAACTCATGCTTCCCATTAGTTTAACATGATTTAAAATCATTTATAATGTTTTAAAAATTTTATTATTTTATAATATAACCATATTAATATTTTTAATATCATATATAATCTTTTATAACATCTTTTTACCCATTCATAATAATCTTTTATTATTACTATCATTTTGGGTGTTAATTTCCCGGTTTTCTCACACATATTTTTTCATGGAAGTTCCACTTATATTTTAAATAATATACGTCCTTCCTATATATAATTATATTAATGTATTAAATATCATTTTAATCATTATATATATTTCTATAATCATTCATAAAACTTGGATATGGAAAATGAATCGCGTCACTTTGTAGAGACAATAGGTTATTTTTACACACGAGTGATGATATCATTTCCTTAATGGGTGAAATTGTTACAAATTATATGATATATTAAATGTATAAAATTAATACTATGTCATTATTATCATACATATTCATTTTTTCCATCATTATGACAATCCATGTGAGTTGGTGATGGGAAACAAATTATATTGGTGCGTGAGCCTGTAGTCCGCCATACACAAAAATGATGGTTCTATTTCTCATTTAATGGAGAATGAGATGGAAAAATATTATTTAATAAAATCAATAAAATATAATTATATGTTAAGTAATATTTTTTATATTTTAGGTTTTAATTCATAATCTAAGGTGGTGAAATGAGAAGTAAGAAAGAAAGAGCTTAGTGAAGATAGTTACCTTCTCTTAGAAGAACTTCCTTTGGATCAAATAATAAGCACCCTAGGGTAGGTATTTTGAGAAGAAAAGAACCTCTAGAATGTGTATAAGTATTTTTGTGGAGATTATATTTGGGTTTTTTTGGGACAAATGTATTTATGGGTGAAAATAAGTGAGGGGATGAGGTCCCCTTTTATAATTGAGGTGAGTGTCACTCATATAATTTTTTCAAAGTATTTCAATAATATCATGTCACTTTATTCGTTATATGAATCCAAAATAGAACATATTCTAATTTTAAAATAATAAGGTTTAAATTAAAGAAAACAAATTGGTTTTATGAAGTATTAATGTCATTATGACCATGAACATTTTAGATAGCCCCCAGTAATCTCTTTTGACCATAACCTTAGTAATTAGTGTTTACTGTTTTTAGTATTCATTATAAAAAAATAATAATTTTACCTTATTATATAATATTAATTATGTTGATTAAAAATATTTAATTAATTTCATCAAATTAAATTCATATATATTTAATAATTAAATTTTATAATAAACCTGCAAAATGTGTTTAAAAATGGCTTTTCGAGAAATGAATTTTTCTAGAATAAGATGATCTTATATTAATTATATTAATAGTAATAATAATTATATGGGTTTAAATTAATATATTTAGATAAATAATCTCTAAATTTAATTTAAATAATTCTTCATTAAATATTATTTTAATTAATTAAAATGGATAGACATTATTTCTTTTTTTAAAAATAGTTTTTCAAAGAAAAAATTAATTATCTATAAAATATCACTTTTAACCTCCAAATGATCTTATCATCATTTATAAAAAATTCAAAGAAAATAAATTATGTTTTATTCATATTATAAAATATTATTATAAATAAATGGTGGAATAGTTAAATAATACATTTTCAATTATTCATAAAAGCATATTTCTAAGAGAAAATTTCAAAAATTCATTCTAGGATTATTTTGACCAAGTAAGATCAAAATAAATATTCATACTATAAAACTATATTTTTTGTTCAATGAAATTTTAAACTTTTAACTTCATTATATTTTCATTTAAAATTAATCTTCACTTACTATAATTAAGGCTTGGGTGTTACATAAACCATCATATAAGGCTTTTTGCAGTTACATGAAATTCCAATTGCATCTTATAAAGAAATAGACTTCATAACTAGGGAATGGAAGATGCATCTAATTGAACCATGATATAAATATATATATATATATATATATATATATAATTTATTAACTATAACTCTTAAAAAATTGATTTTCGTTAAATGGGGATTCCAATTGAAAATTAAAGAGTGTTTTCTTCTATAATAAGAAATGGAAACTTTATATACCAGAAATTATACTATAATATATAAGGCCTTGACCCAAACCTAAACATAGTAGTAGATGTTGGGAGTTTCTCTTGCGTTACTTTGTATTCTTCAAGTTACTTAGACCAAGCTTTAGGAGTATGCATATGGGTGTTGACTATTTTATAGGAAGGTGTTGTACCTATCCTACTCTTTTACGTGAGATCATTCCTGTTATCAAAAATCATTTTGAGGTATTCATTTTGAATTTTAGATATATTACTTTATAATTCTCTCATATCAAATTCGAGGAAGGTTTTTATGATAATAATATGAGTTTTTCGAACCTTCACCTCATGTTTTACCTCCAATAGTGCCATAGGCAGTACCTCTTATTATACCTGATATGGGAACTATCACTTAGTCTTGAGAGGGTTTACTAGGGTTCATATAGACCATATAGGATCCTTAAAACCTGGCCCTAGTATAGTAGAGTTGATATAATAATTTAATCAGATGAATCCACCAACTTTCTTAGAGGATAGTGTCCTCCAGGTTGACAATTCATAGCTAGAGGCCATTTTATCTATCTTTGAGCATCTGGATAGGCCTCCAGATTGGTGGGGAAAGATCATAGTTTACATGATTTTTGATTGTTAAAAGAAATTGTGTGGCATTATTAACTATTTATTTCATCATGGGGATATGTTCTAGAGGTAATTTAAAACTATTTCCTATGACTAATTTTTTCCCAGAAATGCTGAGAGCGGAATGAGATAGGGAGCTCATGCACCTACAGCATGGTTTTGTTTCAGTAATGGACTACTAAAATTTCTTTATTTATCTTCATAACTTCACACCAACTCTTATTGGGGATACTATATCGAGGGATATATGGATTTATTATGGTATCACCCATGCAATTCAATCATAGGTGAATGTTTTCCAACTGACTACCATTTTTAAAATAGTAAACCGGGAACTCATATCTGAGACTAAACTGAGGGAATATAGAGGTTTTGGGAATTTTGGTTTATTTTAAATTTGGTTAAGTGGTTTATCTAGTGTCAGGATCCATCACTTCATTTTTTATCATGAGGGAAGTACCAATTAGGGTGTGTATTCCAGAAGTTTTATAGTATGTCACAAATGTGGTATGCAAGGTCATATGAAGTTGTACTATGATAGAGATCTAATAGAATGAAAATACTATGGTATAATGGTTCATATTTATATGTTTTTTAACCTTTCCACATGCATCTAATGGAATATGATATGCACTAAATTTCTCTTCTAGAGTGGGATCTGTAGCTTCATGTTAGGTAGGGAGCTAGAGTACTACCAACCATATAGGCCTAGGTGGTAGATGTGTCAAGAGGGTTATACATATAATATGAAGTGATAGAGTATAACTTATTAGGGTAATTTGGTTGTATCTTAGGTTTATGAATTTTACAAAAATATGAAATACAATGATCTAAGTATCGGGCCACCTATGGTGCAAGGTATGATTTTAGCATCTTCTTCATTTGACATAGGTGTGTCATGCTCTTTTATATTTGTTTCTATCCTGGAAAGTATTGGTAATCAAATTCAGTAATTCTATAGAGTGATCACTCCTGATACACTATTAGGATTAGGTTAGAGAGTTTTCACCAATGCAAGGGATTCCCCCTTGAGATTGGTAGTTACCATTTCTTTTAGAACCTTCTTTTTCCTTGAGATGAAAGGCTTTAACATCATTATTGGAATGGATTAGCTAGTCCACTATTAGGATCATATTGAATTATAATATTGTAGAGTGTATTTCATATCCATTTAGGGTTATATATATTTCTATAAAGGATAATGGTGTCTCTAGGAAAGTCAGGCTAGATCTGAGCATTGTGGGCTAGGTGGAATGATAGCCAAGATTTCTAGTCTTCTTTTGAGTGATTAGGAAACATGTTAAATGGATTTTCTTCTAGTGGTGGATTTTTCTAGGGATGTATTCCCTAATTAATTTTTAGTTTTACCACCTTTTATATGGGTAGAGTTTACTATTTATATTTTCCATGAAAAAAACTATTATTTATTCCTCTTTACATGATGGATCCTACTCCAATTCCGGAACACAGAAGTCATTTAGATGACCTACAAGCAAAAGGGTTTATATAACTCTGAACTTCACATTAGGGTTCACCTCTGACTTTTTCTAATAATTTAGGTGGTAAACTCAGTCTTTGCATGGATTATCAGTTTTTAAATAATCTTATTATTAAAAACTAGTATCCAAAACCATGAATAGATGATCTCTTATGCCAGCTGTGAGGAGCTCAGGTTTTTTGTAAAATTGATTTGAGGTTGGGTTATCATCAATTATGATTTAGTTCTTCAGTTATAACTTGTATGAATTTCTATATTAGTTATGGAATTTATGAGTATTGGGTAATTTGGTTCGGTCTCAAGAACAAATTTGCAGTCTTTATGGCCTTGATGAATGAGGTTTTCCACCCGTACATAGATTCTTTTTTAGTGGTTTTCATGGATGATATCTTAGTTTATTCTCAAACCCAACATGATAATTTTAAACACCTCGAAATCGTTTTAAATAAACTAAAATAGAATTATGTATATTATAATATCTTTAAATTTCAATTCTAGATTAAAAATTTAACTTTATGGGTCACATAATATCGGAATTAGGGGTATTTATGGATCCAGAGATGGTGAGAGTAATTATTTACTAGGGAATAACAAGAACACCTATGATGTATAGATTTTCTTAGGGATTACTAGGTATTATTGGAATTTTATTTAGAATTTATCATTCCTCAAATAACCTCTTATATGATTTAAAAATATGGGTGTTAAATTTTCTTATTCTGATGCTTTTGAAAAAACCTTTCAGAAGTTGAAAGGAAGAGTTACCTTAGTGATGATCTGGATTCTAACAGATTCTGATAAAGTGTATATAGTATATTGTAATACATTATTTATTGTTCTAGGATTTGTTTTGATATAATTATATTTATTCATAGTGTATAGTTCTCAGTATTTGAGGCCTCATGAGCATAATTGCCATATTCATGAAATCAAGTTATCTATAGTTGTTCATGTTTTACATTATTAGAGTAAATATTTATTGGGAGAACAATAAGTTGTAAAAATGGATAAAAAAATACTTAAATACATATTTTATTAGTATGAATTCAATATTATAAAATGAATATGGGTTGAATTCACTCATTTATTTTACTTTGATCTTGGTTACACACCTAGTGAAGGAAATGCAGTGGTTGATGCTCTAAGTGGGAAGACTCGGACACAAGGTGTCCAGGAAGACAGTAATGAGTTGAAGATGATGAATCTACTTTATGAGATACATATTGAGATTCAAGAGTTTCATGGGATACATGATCTTTGGAATTTTGAAGTGACTTCTTAACTTCTTGAGCAAGTAAAGATCATATAGCATTCTAATCTCAAAGCCATAGTCTTAAGGGAAAGCGTATCAAGTGATGATCTGTTGTATTATTGGTTTGTTGGTAAGGATAAGATATTTTGTATTCATCAAAAAATTTAGTTATTTTCAAATATATGATTGGAGATGATACAATCATCTCATTCATTATAATGGTTAGTAAATCATGGTCTTGACAAGATTTACCATGATGTACACCGCCAATTTTGGTGGATAGGGATGAAGAGGTAGATAGTAGGTTTCGTTTCTTGGTGTTCCACCTATCAGAAGGTGAAGTTGAAGCACCAGTTTACTACTGGTATTTTATATTTCTTACCAAATCCATATTTTAAATGGTATGGTATCAATAAATATTTTTTATGAGATTACCAAAATCCCCACATGGCATTGATGATTTCTGGATTATCTTAGACATGATTAAGAAGGTCGTGCACTTCTAGCCTTTCAGGGAGACCTTATTAGTAGAATATCTCAAGTGATTTTACATTAAATATATTATATTCCTTCATGGTGTTCCATGAACCACCATACTAGATAGAGACTCTCACTTCACATCACAATTCTGGAAGGGGTTATAAAATTCTCTTTGTTCATAGGTGCTCCCAAACAATGTCTATCACTTGCAAACTGATGGATAGTCTTAGAGTATTATATAGGTATTAGAGGACTTACTTTGATCATGCATCCTTTATTTTAGAGGATCTTTGGAGAAGTACTTACCTCTTTTTAATTTCACTTATAATAATATCTTCCATGTGACTTTACAGATGTCTCATTTTGAGGCCTTATACGGTAGGATTCTCTGATCACCTATATGATAGTTATATTCATAGGAGTCAGTGCTACTCATAACTTATCTCATTTAGGAAATATCAAAGTAGTTACGTCTTATCAAAAAGTTTATGGGTATAAATTGGCCTAGGTAGAAGTCAATCATTCCCTCCAGCCTCTACAGTTTGATGTGGGATATCAGGTCTTCTTTTTTGTCTTGCCTAGATTGGTTCATCAATGAATTAAAAGGAAGGGTAAGTTGTCACCGAAATTAAATGAACCATTTTAGATTTTGGAGAGGGTAATATTGGTGGATTTTTAGGTAGAACTACCACATAGATATAGGGATATGCACAATTTGGTTCATGAATCATGGTTATGTCATAATATTTTGGGCCCATTTCATGTCCTTCCACCTGATGATATTGAGTTGTATGTTGATTATATAATGTATTTTTTATTTCTATGTAAAAATTTGAAATAAATCTAGAAATATTTTCTGACCTAGGTGATGAGATAGTGTGAGATTCCAAGTCCCAGTGAGCTCAGTATTGTTATTATTAAAATATTAAATATAATAATACCATGCACATATATTTTTTTGGAAATAGTGGAATAAGTATATAATAGAGGATCATATCAAAAATATAATTCCAACATTGAGTTCAGATAATGAGTCTTGACCTAGGCATGATATAATCCTTATGTTTTTCGGGTGTTCAACTTGGGCGCCATCATTAGTGGATAAATAATTAAATGAATAAATTATTTATTTAATTATTTAACTAAAACCAAAATACTAGAAACCTTCTATAAATATGATATTACGGCCAATTCACAAGGTTATCTATATAACCCAAATAATTAATAGAGATTTCATTGTATGTGATCATTGGCGGATGATAATGGATCAGATGATCAGATCAATTCTGCAGGGATCATTTACATTGACAGAGTTTGTGGATCTCACCAACAACTACAACGTAGGATCATTTTTCATCAGAAACAAATATAAACCCTAGGAATGATGTTTTATTTATTTGGATTCATCCCATTTTTATATCCCATGTAGAATGTGGATCAATTTCACTAATGAGAATTGATTATCACATAAATGATTGATTTATTTTATGGTTTATTTGATTGTTATTGGTTAATGTGTTCATCATTCTAAAAGAAACATATCAAGTCCAACCTAAATAGTGGATTTGGTTTGTTCATGTCTTTTTTTTTCTTGGATTTATCCCCTATTTCATCATATGATTATCATGGGAGATTTTTTGGGGCGTTATTCAGAAAATACCAGGTATTCGATCATTTCATGACCATTCATCATAGCAATGGATCGATACAATGGGATTGGTTCATGATCAAGGACATGATCATGGTTTGATGGAAATTGAGGATGAATAGAGGTAGGTAAAATTGAATTACATCTTCCCATTTTCTCAGTTTGACATGTGGAAATAGCATGGGTGACGATGATGGTTTCCCGGTCAGTTTGGACTGCTGGAATTGAATCTCTGGCAATGAAAATGCTCAGTCAGACGAGATCAAAAATCCCAATGAAATATTGGATGTGGATATAGAGGAGAAGAAGTCATGAGAGACATGGTAAGGATTCATTGTATTCCATAAATCCCACACTACATGACATGTAATCTGGAAATACATGTGATGTGGGACCATGCTACTATGCTAGGGTTTCAGATAAAGTTAAGGATCACATTCCATGTGACACATGTCACATGTTGTGTGGCCCCATGATGGATTATTGGCATGTAATCCAAGAGTAAATAGGATTGGAAATGTCCAGATGCAATGGAATGGGTAGAGGTTATGGGAACAACCCAATACTCGGACACATCCAAGTACATGGGCATGGCTAGAGGTACACATACATGGTCAGGTGTACATGTGCATGGCCTAGAGTACACTGTAAAGGATTAGAGTATGCGGGTAGACATGGGGTAAGAAATACATGTTTTGTATTTCCATTACACACCATATACTTTCTCTAGGATGTCTTGAGACCCCTGTTCTCTTCAGTAAGGCTAGAGGTACATGGACATAGCCATGTTTACTTGTCCATGGCCTAGAGTACACAAGAAAGGGTTGGAGTACAAGGGTAGACCCGGGGTAGGAAAGAAATATTTTGTACTTCTAATTAGCACCATGTACATTCTATAGGATGGATTGAGACCCCTATTCTTCTTAGTGTAGACCAATTTCCTTAGTGTATGTTCCCTTGATCGATCCCTATAAGGGTATGTTTTGGCATTACACCTTAAACATTGGACTGTGATAATCTCTAAGGGATTAGTTTGGAATAGAGTTATTATAATTACTTTATGAGTACAAGGTGTAATAATCTATTTTATAATTGTCTAAGTGGGGTTAAAGGAATTATTGTGACCAACATAGACTGGCCTTGATCCCCAATTTAGCGAGTTAATTAAGATTGGGTTTTTGGTATACCCAATGGCCCTAGCTGTGATCACCCATCTACATACGGATCTCCTCAGACATACATCGTGTGACTCATTATGGAAATACTCAATAAGAATGACATATCAAATAGGAACCATCTGTTATATCATACATGTAAATTGATTTCTCCCGAGTGAGTGTTGCTACGAACTCTCGGGCTAGATCTTGGTCTGGAAATGCAGTTATGACCTTACCTTAAGACTTAGATCATAACCTGATTATATTTGGATGTTTATTTCTATATGTCTAATATTTATAATTTACATTACCCTATAATGAGATTACTAATATCTTTATACTTATGTTTGGTTATTTTTAGGTGTCCTACTAGGTATTGTTATACTCACCCATGCATGGGATCTTCCCATAAATAACTTGTCTTATGTTGATGATAGGCTATTTGATAGTGTTCTTTTTGGACTAGGATTAAATAGGGATTATATTGGGATAAACATATTGTGGTTTGTACTAGGTGCCACATTGGACTAAATTCCACTCACCCTAGCAAATTTGGATTCTTTCTAATTTTGGTGGGCTTGTATTTGGCCGTTTTTTCATTCCATTATTATTGTTGTACTCTTATTGTGGGTTTTAGATGTATTCATGTATTTGTATCAGTCATACTTTACTTTCAGAATTTTATGGGTTTTTGATGTGTGTGTGTGTGTGTGTGTGCAAATACCTTAGGATAAGGCCTCCCATGTGAGGGTTATGCCTACTCAGTGTTGTTCTCCAATACTTGGAAAAATGGAGGTGGGATTGTGGTAGTCACACTCGGCTTACACCTAGAAAGGAGGACCCTGGTGGGATGGGTCATGATAGATTGGTATTGTAGTTGGTTTCATATTAGGATAGGATTTTGGAGTTTTGAATAGTTGTGATATTGGTTTAGATTTTATGGCAAATGTGTTAAGTTTTTCGAGTTCATCTTTCAAGACAAGGACTCGAGTATTGGTGTAGTGGCCAATGTATCCATTCACCATGAATATAAGTACTAGTTGGTTGACTCAGTACATGTAGATACTGGTTACAGAGAAAACATTGGTACATCCATCATATTTGAATGGGTTGTGGTTTCCATGTCCTTCTTAAGTGAGCTCCCTAAAGAAACTCATTGATCATGGTATATCTTGTCTATTTCAAGATTTCTCCATGATGATTTCTAGCTAAGATTCAGCATCCATATTGAGAGGATGATCCCCCTAAAGACATGGCGACGATATGGGTACTTGTTTAGGAGGTGGTACCTTCATGTCATTTTTTATCTATATCCCCACCTATCGAGAAGCTGATGGTGCCAACAATACTAGAAGATGAGGTGTGTAGGATGAGAATACATCACAAGTTTTAGTATTAGTGGCCCCTCATGTTTCGAGCTGATCCATATTCCCAATTAGTTTAGGATTATCATGATGTGGTTACATGATTATTTCACCTTGTCAGGACACCTTCAAACCAAAAAATCATCCTAGCAATGATTCTACTTCATGGATCTACAGGGTGATTGTGGAGCATCATGGTTTTTTTGTACGATGAGGCGACACTTTCATAGATATATTTTGATATCCTTTTCAAAGAATAGTTTTATCCATATACATTTTAGTCATTGAAAATCAAATATCTTCTACAACTTCAGTAGGAAAGCAAAACTATAGCTCAATATTCATTGAGTTCTACCAACCTCTGATGATACACAATAGATATGGAACATAATCAGTTCTTTTTGGAATGAAAATTTTAGAAAATATTACTTAGATACATCTATTCCATTGTGAAACCTATATTCCTTCCTATCTATGAGGGGGTATTGGAGTATGAATTGTGAGAATAGATATTGTTTTCCAAGAATACATCGGCAACTAGTGTCAGTAATGGACCCACGAGAGATAAGACTTTGGAAGTTGGTAGCTAATGGAAGACATAGGGATTTTGATTTTGAGATGTTTTAAGAGGTAATCTCTAGATATAGGTTCTATGGTTTAGGGATCACATGATGGTTCTAGTAAGCATAGTGAGAGGCGGTGCTACTATTGTGGTGGGTGGGGATATATGGTATGATATTGTCTGACCCACCATATAGCTAATTGGGAGGTAGTGGATCAGTCGCCTTAGCATAGGAGGCACTGGGATAAGGGATATACTAAGGTTGGTGGATGTGGAAATGGATAAGGGAGAGTAGATGGAGGTTTCATACAATTTTAATTTTTTCCACCACTTCCCCTATGTGGTCCCCGTCGGGCTCTGGGAGCTAGTGGACAGGGGCAGAGGCAACTGTAGGCAATGGATCTCTATGAACAAGAGTCTATAAGGATTATTAGATGTATAATATATGTCTTTTCTACCATATATTCTGTTTTCATAGACATTAGGGTGAGTCACTATTTTCTTGTTGCATCCCTTGTTCAACACTTATAGATTCTAGTCCATCCCTTGGCATTACCTTTATGCTTAGAGACCCCTATCAAAGATGAATCATAGATCACATAATTCTTTCCAAAGTGTGATATAGAACTTAAAAAATATATTTTATAATGGTATCTTTGAGTATCAACAATCTGGCCTTACGACATCATCTTAGGCATGGAATGGATATACATAGTTCATGAACAGATTGACTATTTTGGTTAGAGGATGTAGTGTGCCCTCAAATATGGGATGAGGTTTTCCATCATAGGTGAGAGAATGACCCAATCAAAGTAGGATGGACTCATATATAGTATATAGTAGCTAATTACTCACCATATTTCTAGCAGGACACTTACAATAGTGGATTTTATAGAATACCGTTTTCCTACAGTGGTGGTGGAGTATGAGGGAATCCTTCCTCTGGACATGTCAGGCTTACCTCCCTATAGAGAGATATAATTTTTCATTGATTTTCACCTAGGTATGGAAAATATATATGTTCCAGTATATCGAATGTCTCATGGAGAATTTTTTGAGATGAATGTGGGGTTGGAGGACTTGCAGAGGAAGGAATTTGTTATACACAGTGTTTCCCCCTGGGAAGCCCAAGAGTTGTTCACCAAGAAGAAAGAATGAAGATTGAGGATGTGTGTGGATTAACATAACCTGATCCAGATGAATGTAAATAATAAATATCCACTACCAAGAATTTTTTATCTCTTAAATAATTTTAGAGGTTCATGGTGGTTATTTAATAATGACCTCAGATCAGGCTATCACCACCAGTGATTATGGGATGAGGATATACTAAAGAAAGAATTAAAATGTCTCTATAATCACTATATATACTTTATTATGCCTTTAGAAATGAATAACTCCCCAAAAGTGTTCATAAGAATCCTAAATAAGATATTTCATACTTTCTTAGACCAGTTTTTGTTAGTCCACATAAATGATATATAAGTGTACTAAGTGTCTGAGGAGGAGCATGAAAGATGCGTGAAAAAGGTCCTAGACTTAGTCCAAGAGTACAAGATTTATGGGAAACCATTTTAGTGTCAATTATAGATTTAGTAGTTCCACTTACTAGTACACGTCATCTCAATCGAGAGTGTAAAAGTGAACTTCATAAATGTTGAGGTAGTGTTAGATCTGAAGCCACCCAAAACTGTGATGGAGGTGAGTATCTTCCTTGGGTTGGTAGGATATTATAGGAGATTCATACCAGATTTCTCTAGTGTATCTTCACATTTAACTACTTTTATTCAGAAGGGGAATCCTATAATTTTGATTAAAAGGTTTTATGGTGATTCAGGGTATTAATATATTTTAAAAGAAGATATTATCAAGGTTTTCACATGTTTGGTATGTGACATTGTGAGTTGCTTTATGTTGTTTGGGGATAAATTTTAAAGTTGGTGTTGAAAAAAAATGATTGATAAAATCATTCATATTTTTGGGAATTGAATTTGGTCATACATATTTTGGATGATTCTTAAGGTTAACTATTTATGGAGTAGATTAAATTGAACTTGGGGTTAATTGTTAAGGTTTTATAGATTATTGTATATATTAAAGAACTTGTGTTAAAAATTTTTAAAATATTTAGAGAAATAAGGAATCATTTATCATTATTTAATGAATCTTGTGAAGTGTTGAAAGTTAATTTTAGTGCTTCTAACATGAAAAAATATTCTTGAATATTAATTTCATGGGTTAAGAGATGAATTTAAAATTCATCGAAGAACAATAAAATGATGAAATTATTCATATGTAATGGAAATAAATAAATTAAGTACATTTTTTCATGTTTTTTTAAATATGATGCCTTAGCCCAAAATGGACAAGGCACAATTATTATAAAATAAAGAGTTTACAGAAGTCTAAAATATGGGATCATATTACAATCTCATTTATGCAAAGGAACTAAAACAGCAGGGAGGTCTTCGAACCAGGTAATGTCTCAATTTAAACCCAGGTTTTCTAGGCTATCTACCATTGTGTTTGCTTCTAGATAAACATGTGTGATGATATAGTTAAGATCGATAAGAGAATGGGTGCAGTCTATCCAAAGGGTTGTAATCTGTAATGACCCGCCAATTCTCATTGGCTTGAGAGCTCAACGAGTTATTACTAGGCCTTAAGCGACATCCCCAAGGTGCCAAAGGCTGGCAATAAATGCCTAAGGGTTTCAAAATACATGGGGGACGATTTACCCTTTAAATGGAAACAACCAACAACTAATGAAAACTAGATAAACATCTCCAAGAATCCACTATATGATGCCTGATTGAAGACCAAAACAACTCAACCATTATTTTCATAATAACCCAACCACGTGCAACAACGGAGTATAAAACCAAAACCGAGTAAACAGCAGAAAGACAACTACAAGACTTCAAGACGACAACCCAACTCCATGCCCCACAAGCTCCAAGATCCAACATCACGGACCAACCCAAGAGTCACGAAGTAGTGCTATAAACATGTGACACTTTAACTTTTCCAACATCCCAGTATATGACATCTGAAAAAGCACCAACGTCCCAAAATAGGGGGTGAGTAATGGAACTCAGTAGGTTTTCCCCGATTAATTCCCAACCCATGACTTTAGGATAAAACATGTTAGCACATTTATATAAAACAATTTATATAAAACAATTCCAAAACAGTTCACAATATAGAAAATTCCATGTCAAAGCCATTTTCCAACAAAAACCATCTTTCTCAAGAAAAGAAACCAAGCAGAGTTTCCAATCAAATTCACATTTCCATTTTGGCACATTCATTTCATTTCACAAATCCACACTACAAACCATTTCACAACCTGTGAAATACACTATGCATGCATCGTTATGACATTTCCATACTCATGAGCGGTCTCTCTTCAATCTACCAAGTCGTCACAGGGTAATTATTCCCCATGTGCCATTACACTTTTGGCACCGTGCACAAGGTCATCTTTCAACCAAGCCTCGTAAATGCAATATGAACACACACACTAAGTATTCCCATAAACCACACCATTTCAACCATGCCAAAACTATTTCAATAAAACACCCTTTTATTGAAAACCTTTTTCTCGTAAACCATTTTCCAAATTTAACAAAGCCATATTTTAAAATCACTATATTAAAATCAGGAAACCAAAACACTTTTCACAAACCATTCTTTCAATTTCCACAATTTCATAAAAACCCATAAATCATCACTAATGAAGATTTATAACATGCTTTGCACCACAATTTCACAATCAAAACCAAGAGATTAAATCAATTTGAACTAAGCCTTCATGTTCTAAGAAAGAGAAATTGAGAGTGAAGTAACCTACCTCAACAAATGGGTGAAACCAATCGAGGGACGAATAACGCTAAAGAACACCGGGTCAAAACTTCCAAAAACCCTCCTTAGATCTCTTCTCCTAACACAACCAAGACCAAAACATGTCATATTTGGTATCCACACCCATAGATCTACCCATAACGGGCGTAGATCTAAGAAAATGAGAAGAGAGGAGAAGTAGATCTAAGTAGATCTAAGAAACCGATCAAGAACGATCACATACCTTAAGAATCCGGCTTCGATTCGCCAAGAGAAGCCTTCAGATCACTTCCAGAACACTTGGGAGACGTTTTCCAACCCTCAAGGGAGATTAATCCCTAGTTAGGGATTCTTAGGAGGTTTAAACAAGGCAATTAAAGGTAAAACGAGTTAGATCCACAATTTTAGGATCTAACTTTAAGTGGTCGCATGGTTAGTCCACACAGTTTGACAAACCATGCACTAATCATGTGTTTACTTCTGCCTCGACCATCCTTCACGCATGACCTCATCATATAGTTTACCTTACCTGTGCGCTGACCATGTGAAATCCACTGCCTCCCCATTCAGCCACGCAGGGTTTGGCTGCATAGTTTGACAAATCATGTGCCGCCCGTGCGCCTTCCCCTTTGCTTCAAACTTCACTCCAGGATCTCCTGATTCTCCCATACATCACCCATAACTTTTAAAACCAAGAAAATCATCAAGTAAGGGTTACATAACAGAAACTGGGTGTACTAAATTCTCCCCACCATTGGCCTTTTTTTCCTCATAAAGTAGAAAACCAATGCTTGTCTGAAAGAGTTCTGGCCACTAATCTCTCATATCTTTCTCGTGTTCCCAAGTCTCTTCCTGAATCTGACCATGTTTCCATATAACCCGCACTAGGCCGATGCTTTTTCCACGCAATAATTTATCCTGCCTATCCAAAATCTACCCTGGGATATGTACCAATGAAGCATCCGGCTCTAGGTCAATGTGATCCCATCTGATCACATGGTCAGGATCAGGCTGATACTTCTTCAACTGAGATACATGGAACACATTATGCACTGTACTGAATTGTGGTGGTAATTACAACTGATATTCCACCTCTACAACCCATTATAGTATCTCAAAAGGGCCTATATATCAAGGAGATAACTTTCCCTGATTCCCAAAACGAAGATGTCCAAGCCTTGGAGGGATTCTCAAAAAGACATGATCACCCACTACGAACGACAACGGTCTTCGACGGTGATCTGCATAAGATTTCTGACGAATCTGAGCCGTCTCCATCCTCTTTCTAATCAACTGAATCTTCTCCATTGTTTCTTGGACAAGGCTCGGCCTGACTAGTGAATTTTCACCAGTTTCCACCCAGCATAGTGGAGACCGACAAGGACGCCCGTACAATGCTTCAAACGGAGCCATGCGTATCGAGGCTTGATAGCTGTTATTGTATAAGAACTCCACTAAGGGTATATTCTCCTCCCATGAGCCACAAAAATCCATTACACAAGCCCTCAACATGTCTTCCAATGTCTGTATTGTCCGCTCAGATTTCCCATCCGTCTGAGGATGATATGTCGTGCTCATAGTCAACTGAGCCCCAAGGGCTTGTTGTAAGGATTTCCAGAAATGAGATGTGAACCTCAAATATCTATCTGAGATAATAGACAATAGTACCCCATGTCTCTTTACCAATTCCCAGAAATAGATTTTTGAAAGATATTCCACCCTATGGGTTTCACGAATTGGGATCAAATGGGCTGACTTGGTTAGATGATCCACTATCACCCAAATGGCATCGTGTTTCCAGACCATTCTTAGAATACCTGTAACAAAATCCATTGCTATTTTCTCCCATTTCCACACTGAGATAGATAAAAACTGTAACATACCAGCTGGTCTCTGATGTTATGATTTAATCTGCTGACAAGTTAATCATCATGAGACTAATTCAACCACCTTTCTTTTCATGTCGCTCCACCAAAACTGCGCCTTTAGAGCCTTATACATATTCTGTGTACCCGGATGTATATCCCATCTTGAATGGTGGTAAGCATTAAGGAGTTGTTCCTGAAAGACTATAGGTACAACCATCCGATCTCTGAAACACAAAACTGAATCCGCTTCCAGTTTCCAACCATCAATGGTCTCCCACCTATTGAGTTTTGAACTCATTATCAGACATTCCGCATCAGATGATTGTGCCTCTTTGATCAATTTTACCAGTTCAGGAACAAGCATAGTTGAAAATAAAACCGCAATATCACCTCGGTTTTCACATTCCACATGCATGTCGGCTAAGACCGAAATCAACTGCCATTCATCTGAAGCTTCTTTCACCAACTTAGCATACAAATTTTTGCTTAATTTATTGGCCACCAAATTTCCCTTACCCGGTGTATACATCAAGTCAAAGTCGAACATTTGATGGTACTCCATCCATCTCCTCTACCTTAGATTCAAATCTCATTGTGAGAAAATGTGTTTTAGGCTTATTTGATTTGTAAACACAGTGAACTTCTCACCAAATAGATAATGACGCCAAGTCTTCAAGGCATGGACAACTGAAACTAACTCCAAATCGTGTGTTGGGTAATTATTCTCATGCACTCTCAACTGCCTTGAACCATAAGGAACAACATGGTCTCCTTGCATGAGAACACATCCCAACCCTGTTCCCGAAGCATCACAATACACCACATACCCCTTCCCTAATTCAGGCAAGATCAAGATGGGTGCTGATGTAAGGTGAAGTTTCAACTCTTGAAAATATTTCTAACATTCCTCAGTCCATTGAAATGCACTATTTTTCTTTGTCAATGTTGTCATTGGCAAAGCTAGTCGTGAGAAATCATGCACAAAGCATCGGTAATAACCAGCTAGACCAAGAAAACTTTGTATTTCAAAGACATTCTTTAGAGGTTGCCAAGAAAGAACAACTTCTATCTTTTCTGGATCTACTGAAACACCTTTCTCAGAAACGACATGGCCCAGAAAACATACCTCTTGTATCAAAAAATCGCACTTTGATAATTTGGAATACAGCTGATGGTCCCTCAAGATTTCCAACACTATCGCCATGTGTTTCTCATGCTCATCCCTTGTTCTTGAATACACCAATATGTCATCCAAAAACACCACAACAAAAGAATCCAGATATCGCTGAAATATCTGATTCATCAAACCCATGAAGACCGTTGGTGCATTCGTAAGCCCAAAAGGCATGACGACATATTCTTAGTGGACATATCTTCTTCTTAAGGTTGTCTTCAGAATATCCTCCTTCTGAACTCGCAATTGGTGGTATCTTGATCGCAATTCAATTTTGGAGAACCACTAAGCTCCCATCAATTGATCAAATAGGTCATCAATGCATGGAAGTGGATATCTATTCTTTATCGTAACTTTGTTAAGTTTATGATAATACACACATAGCCTCAAAGTTCCATCTTCTTTCTTTACAAACAAAACGGGTGCGGCCCACGGAGACATGCTTGGTCGAATAAAACCCTTGTTTTCCAGCTCCTCTAACTGCACCATAAATTCCTTTAACTCCGTTGGTGTCATCCTATAAGATGGAAGTGAGATAGGACTGGTCCCCAGAAGGAGATCAATCGTAAACTCCACTTCTCTGACAGGTGGTAATCATGAGAAGTTTTTAGGAAAAACATCAGGAAATTGATCCACCATAGCTAGAAAACTATCTTCCTCACTGTCTTCCAATGATACCAAAGTCAAAACTGCTAATTGGTGAGATATCGTTCCCACCATTGGTGCCAAAAATCTCTTTGCACCTTTCTTTACCATCCTCTCTCCTCTGAAGAGATGGTCGATTCCGTCCTCCATAGTGAAATTAATCATTCTCCTATAATAGTCGATTTGATCCTTAAACATTGTCAACCAATAAATACCCAAGATTATATCATAGACATCCATCTCCAGCATAGAGAAATCCCATTTCAGCTTAGCTCCATCAACCATTATAGCACATTCTCTACAAATGAAGGCTTGACATTCTCATTCACCAAGAGGGGTTTGCAGTTTTAACACAGAAGGCATAATTTCAAGTTTTAAGTTTAGAAAATCAGAAATCCAAGAAGCAAGAAAAGAATGGGATGCACCAGTATCGAAAAACACTTGCATGTTGGAAGAATTCAAAAGAATCGTACCTCTCACTATAGACGTTCCAGACTGGTCATCTACAATCACTTGTTCTGCTCCGTACAATTTCTTTGTTGCTACACTTTTCTCTTTATTGATTTGTTAAGATTTCCCTGCCTAAGGTGTCATGGTATTCGTGGAATCACCATAACTAGCTCTGTTCTACTGGTGAGGCAGAATTTTTTGTCCTTGCCTTGTCGAAGCATAAGATGCTTGCAACGCCTGGGAAGTGTCACGTGCACCCGACCTCGGAGCACTACGACAATATCGCTGAAGATTCCCCATATTGTTGTAATTGTGACATGCTTTTGGTGGTGTTGTACATTATCGTTTCATGTGGTCAATCGTGCCACAATAAAAACACCCAGCTTTCATCATGGGTCGTGGAGGAAGATTCACTGATCCAGCCATCTGATTCTGATTTACACTCCCACCTTGGATGTAGGTGTCCCTCTTCCGCTTGTTCCCAGCATTAGAATTCTGACCTGTTCTCGTGGGTATCATCATACTTCCTCCTCCCATAACTCCTGAGATGTCTCTTTCATCTACTATTTCTCTATTTACCATCTCCGTATAATCTATAATACAGATCACAGCTATCTTCGAGCGAATCTTATGTCGCAACCCTGATTCAAAGATGCGTTCCTTCAGCGATGCACTTGCAGCAACTTCCGGTGCAAAGCGTACTAAATTCATGAATTTAGATGCATACTCTATGACCAAGATATTTTCTTGCTTCAGGCTGAAAAAGTTAGTTGTCCTCTGGATCTTGAATATGTGAGGATAGAATTTTTTATCAAAAAATTCCTCAAATCCCTCCCAGCCCAGGCCTTGACCCACCTTAGCCTGCACCACTAGCTCCCACCACTGTCATGCAAGATCCTCCAATATATATGTCGCCAACTTCACTTTCAGTTCTGTTGGTGTGCTTATGAAATCGAAGATACGATTCATCCTACTTAGCCACACCTCCGCCCTTTCTGTTTTAGAATGACCCAGAAAGATGGGTGGATTCTGCTTTTGGAAATAGACGGAATGGTCTACATGCCTTGACTCATCCCTCCGATTCCCCATGTCCAGAACCTGAAATGCTTGAACGATACTCTAACCCATCTCTTGGTTCACACGTGGTTCAGGTGAAACCACATTCTCTGCAGCTTCTTCCGTTTGGTTTCTACGACGTCTAACATGTACCATTTTCTTATACAAACAATGCACGCCATTAGTCTCACTTCCTAGCAACTGAAGGATTAGAATTTCAATCTCTATTGCACCACTATCACAACATCAATTTCCAACCATTTCTAAAATATATCTTTTCTTTCTTTTGAAAATCAATCTATTTTCAAAATACATCAACCATTATCTTTTCAAAATCTTTCATTTGAAAATGTGCTTAAAATTTTCCGAAATCACGCTTTTTACATCAAACCATAATCCATTTCTCAAAATGATTTATGAAATCCAAGTGGGAAGTCATTCCTCTAAAATGCATATCATGCTTATCTCATTGGATAAACCCATGACAATGAGATTTCCAACATTCTAGAAGTGTATTCCAAAGACTTATGTACCCAACATAGTGGTAACTTGAATTTCATCATAAACAGGTTAGCTACGTCCTTTTATACTACACATTTCAAGTTCCGACAATCCTAGTCTTGTCTAAGATGACCACCCAAGGAATAGACAAGAAGGAATTTCAACTCCAAGACCAAGAACATCAATGACCACTTGTTAGGAAAGGACCGAACAAGCCGATACCATTTGTAATGACCCGCCGATTCTCATTGAATTGAGAGCTCAACGAGTAATTACTAGGCCTTAAGCGACATCCCCAAGGCACCAAAGGCTGGAAATAAATGCTGAAGGGTTTCAAAATACATGGGGGATGATTTACCCTTTAAATGGAAACAACCAACAACCAACGCAAACTAGATAATCATCTCCAAGAAACCACTATATGATGCATGATTGAAGACCAAAACAACTCAACAATTATTTTCATAATAACCCAACCACGTGAAACAACGGAGTACAAAACCAAAACAGAGTAAACAGCGGAACGACAACTACAAGACTTCAAGATGATATCCCAACTCCATGCTCCACAAGCTCCAAGCTCCAACATCATGAACCCGCCCAAGAGTCACGAAGTAGTGCTATAAACATGTGACACTTTAACTTTTCCAACATCCCGGTATATGACATCTGCAAAAGCACCAACGTTCCAAAGCAGGGGGTGAGTAATGAAACTCAGTAGGTTTTCCCAACCCATGCCTCTAGGATAAAACATGTTAACACATTTATATAAAACAATTCCAAAATAGTTCACAATATAGAAAATTCCATGTCAAATCCATTTTCCAACAAAAACCATCTTTCTCAAGAAAAGAAACCAAGAAGAGTTTCCAATCAAATTCACATTTCCATTTGGCACATTCATTTCACTTCAAAAATCCACACAACCAAACATTTCGCAACCCGTGTTATCCACTATGCATGCATCGTTATGACAGTTCCATACTCATGAGAGGTCTCTCGTTGATCTACCAAGTCATCACAAGGTAATTATTCCCCATGTTCCATTACACTTTTGGCACTGAGCACAAGGTCATGTTTCAACCAAGCCTCGTAAATGCAATATGAACACACACACCAAGTATGCCCAAAAACCACACCATTTCAACTATACCAAAACCATTTCAATAAAACACCCTTTTATTGAAAACCTTTTTCCAGTAAACCATTTTTTCAAATTTAAAAAATCCATTTTTTAAAATCACTATTTTAAAATCAAGAAACCAAAACACTTTTCACAAACCATTCTTTCAATTTCCACAATTTCATCAAAACCCATAAATCATCTGCAAAGAAGATTTATAACATGCTTTGCACCACAATTTCTCAATAAAAACCAAGCGATTAAATTAATTTTAACTAAACCTTCAAGTTATAAGAAAGAGGAATCGAGAGTGAAGCCACCTACCACAACATATGGGTGAAACCAATCCACGGACAAAGAACGCTCAAAAACACCGGGTCAAAACTTCCAAAAACCCTCCTTAGATCTCTTCTCCAAACACAACCAAGACCAAAACTTGTCATATTTGGCATCCACACCCTTATATCTACCCATAACGGGTGTAGATCTAATAAAACGAGAAGAGAGGAGAAGTATATCTAAGTAGATCTAAGAAATAGATCAAGAACGATCACATACCTTAAGAATCTGGCTTTGATTCGCCAAGAGAAGCCGTCGAATCACTTCCGGAATGCTTGGGAGAAGTTTTAAAACCTTAAAGGGAGAGTAATCCCGAGTTAGGGCCACTTAGAAGGTTTAAACAAGGCAATTAAAGGAAAAACGAGTTAGATCCATAATTTTCAGATCTAACTTTATGTGACCGCACGGTTAGTCCGCACGGTTTGACAAACCGTTCGCTAATCGTGCGTTTGCTTCTACCTCATCCATCCTTCATGCACGGAATCATCGCACAGTTTCCCTTAACTGTGCATTGACCGTGCGGAATCCACTACCTCCCCAGTCAGCCACGCACGATTTGGCTACATGGTTTGACAAACCGCGGGCCACCGGTGTGCCTTCCCCTTTGCTTCAAACTTCACTCCAGGATCTCTCGATTCTCCCATACGTCACCCATAAATTTTAAAACCAAGAAAAGCATCAAGTAAGGGTTACATACCAAAAACCAGGGGTACTACATAATCAGCCAAGAAAGATGTATTATTCCATTCCAAATCGCCTTCATGATGGTAATCAATTCACTTTCAATCTAGAGATTATTCCAACCAAAGAGTTTTGTGAAGGAAATAGCATGTATTAAACTCACATTTTTTTATGTACTATATATTTATCATAAAATAATACCATGAATTTTTTAAATGAATCTTGAAATAAAACTTTTATACTTCTTCCTTCATTTATGATGAATCGATGGTCTATTCACTCATCAAATATTTATACTTATGTGGTCATTAACTTTCTCATGACCATGTTCTTTATCACTCCTTATTATTCAATGGATGTACTTTTTGTACTAGATGTATAAATGTTAACATCCAACAAATTTTCTCCTTATCTAATAACCATATTTTGTGTTGTTTCAGGTAACCATTATGTTTCCCACTCCCCTTTTTCAAAGGAAGTTTTATTATCCATTTGTATGATTTGGTTTTTCAATAAAAGTGTTTTCAAATATTGAACCTTTAATAACTGAGATAAAATTGTTTGGGAATGATTTATCTAAGTGGGGTATAATTTGACACCTCAAAAATGAAGTCAAAATATTAATAATATTAATATCTTAATTAACACACAGTGTTGTGCTTTAAGAAAAAAATGAGATATTATGAAAAGATTACTATAACCTAAATGTTGAATTGGAAGGTGTTAATATGAATAAAAAAATTAAAATAAATTTATAATGATATTACTCAATACAAAATTAGTTATTAATTCTTATCAAATAAGCACATAATTTTTATTGAAGTCATTTAATTCTTCAAAATACATTTTCCTTAAAAATTATTTTTATTGAATTTTGTGCATGGATATTATAATTAATTTTTTACCTATTTATAGATTTTAATTTATAAAATTAAAATAATATTTTATTTATTCATATCAAAATTAAATTGACATGAAATTTTTTGGATTTTTCTAAAATGTTTGATTTTTCAATCAATAGTTAAAAATACCAATTTTTCAAATCCTAAATTTTCTTTTCATTAAGTAAAGTAATTTAAAAGTTCCATTATATTTTATATTTGGTATTAAATTTAAATTTTATCCATTTGGTTTAAAAAAACCTAATTTATTCCATTTGAATCTACATTATTCTTGATTTCTATATAAGTTAATTTTTATTTTTAAAAATGCATTTTTATTATAATAATTTTTCATCTGGTTTTATGTATTTATATTAAAATATATTTTTGAAAATTCTAGAAATAGAATTCTAATAAATGGATTCTATTTTTTAATTAGGAGGTCCAAATTTGGTAAATAGGTCCCTCTTATTTTTTATCATTAAGAATAGTACTTGTATGACATTTTTATTACCATAGTAAAGATCAAAAAGTGTTAATTAGGGTTAAAACTATAAGATATGGTCTCAAAATCAGCCCAAAATTTTAGTTTACTTCATTTTTAAGTACTCTTCCTTATAAATTGAATATTCTATTGAATTTGAACTATAATTATATTTCTTACATTCCAAATATCTTTTAGGATTATATTTTTAGAGAGTTTGGTCATAACTCTTAAATAAAAAAATAAAATATTACAAAGTGAAAACTTCAATTTAGTATCCATTTTTTTCCACAAACCTATATTTTATGACGTAAGAAGTTTTATTTTTATGAAATATATTTAATAATTTAATATCTATCTCATCCTTATACCAACTCATCCTTAAACCCTATGAAAAAACTTTGAAAAACATGGAATGAGCCTAAAAAGATTGGTAAGGGACATAAAAATAAAGAAAGAAACTATTTGTCCATGAATACTTATAGAATTTTTACTTTTTCAAAATAAACAATGGTCACAAAATAATCATTTTCATTCACAATAAATTAAATTATATGAAAAAATATTTTCATAAAACATTTCATAATAAATCTTTCGGGTAAAATAAAACTCATAAAGGATTCTTTGAAAACCTAAAAAATCATAATAACTTTTTCCCAATGTTATACTTTTCAAAATTATAAACTATAATATACATTCTTTAACCTAGTGATATCATAATATTTTCGTTTAAAGCTCATAGAAAGAATATATAAATAATGTAGGTAAATTGGGGAATTATTTTCATATAACTCTTACAAATGGGATAACCTTCAAGTTTACACATACAATAGCCACCATGTTTACACATAAAATAACCATCATGGTTACAATTGGAATAACCATTATAGTATATTCCCATAATATTTTAGGGAAAACCTAATCAGTTAACTCTGTCCCTTTAACCAATTAATTTTAGAGATATAATATGATTACCCAACCTATATTGATAATTGAACCACCCATAATCATAAATAAGGTTTAATAACCATAACATAATACATAAAATCATGCATCATATAAATTTTTTCTTCACCCATAAGAAAACATTTTATGATATTGATATATCCATTACAATTTAAAACCCTTTTTAAAAATAACTAGAACATAGGGAAGGAGGGATATTTATATTTATTAAAACATTAATTATTATAAAGGATTGATAAAAATAAAATAATGGTTTTGGTGGTGGGAAAGGTCATTGTCAATGTATAAGTTAAAATAGAATATTCATTTTGTCATTTTTGTAAAGAATGCTAAACATTCCGTAAAAATATTACTTTTGAAAAACATTGAAATAAAATAAAAATATAAATAAAGTGACCTTTATAATTGAATTATTTTCATATAAATACATCCATACCTTTTTTTAAATATGGATATGTAATAAAAAGAATGTTTTAAGCGAAACTCTAAAGGATACTTTTTAAAAGGAAAGTCCCTTAACATGATTCTGACTCATCGTGTATGTTCTTTATCTTCATGAATAATAAAATTATATTAATTATTTAAATTCATTTGTACATTTTTAATTTGAATATTCATTTTATATCTATTATTACAATTTTATAACAATTACATAATCATTTAATTTCATGTTGGTGGTTTTGACGATATTTGATCCATAAGTCCAGAGTGACTTTGGTAGGTTAACTATAGTCAAATTAGTCATTATTCCATAATCTATAGATATATAATTAGAACCTAAATATAATTGCTTTATACATGTATTATACTGTTAAATTATACCATTAAAAATTATTATGAAAAATGAATTGTTTTACAATCATGGAGATATTAGGTCATATGTATGCATGGGTAACGTTTCCATTTTTCAACTGTCATAACCCATCCTCGGGGCCCATGTCGTTACTACCCCAAGCTCGCCTTCCATAGACTAGGGGCTGGTGACTAGCACCAAAGGTGTAAACCTGATAAATGGGAAGGCATTTCTTTTAAACCTATAACACACAGATAGAACAAGCAGAAGCAAACATTAAGTAAAAGTTGTATAATAAGTGTACTAAAAGTAATAGTGGCCGAAAATAAAATCCCAAGAGTAAAGTACAAGGAAAGGACTAACCGTTACAACTAAAAAGACAAACAACTGGATGGTGACTAGAAGCTCCTGGAACCTCCACCACGGATCCTACCAGAATGGTAGTTACATATAGCCTCCTCAGTTTTCCACGTCCTTTCATCTCCCCCGGGTACCGACTCGTCGTGAGGTCCACCTCCGGGTACCATCCAGTCCTCATACACTTCGCATCGGTCAGTGTTGTCTATCATCTACATCCAACACAATGAGGTGCAGGCATAGCCCGTGTAGGGGTGAGTATAACGATACTCAGTAGGGACCCTGAGACCCTCAAGGTCTCACAATATCCAACAAGGATAAACCAAAAAGAAAGATACAATCACGAAGTATCAAACAAACCTACTTAGGTATATGCCCATACATATACCCAAGTTACCAATCACAGTTCGGCTCCAACTCCTGAGCCCAAGCACAACCGAGTCCACAAAGGTAGTAAAGTCAATCACCACATGATAATGGTTGAAAGACAAGACTCATTTCACACAAGTATGCCACATTAGTAGAGAGAAATAGATGATCAGATGTAGCCACTGGATCATCTAAGCTGTCGGACCCACACAGGATACAGGACCAACTAAGCTGTCGGACCCACACAGGATACAGGACCAACTATCTCATCTAACATGTCGGACCCGCATAGGATACATGATCAGCTATTCTAGAGTAATAGAGATGATCAGATGTAGTCACTGGTTCATCTAAGTTGTCGGACCCACACAGGATAGAAGACCTGCTAAGTTATTGGACCCACACAGGATACAGGACCGGCTACTCTAGAATAATAATGATGATCAGTTGTAGTAACTGATTCATCTAACCTATCAGACCCACATAGGATACAAGACCAGCTATTTTTTCAGACCCACACAAGATCCAGGAATAGAAGTCAGAACTGTCCGACCCATAGAGTATCCTGGTACAGTAGTCATCATTGTCGAACCAACGGAGGATTCAGGTATAGTAATCATCGCAGTCGCAGCCAGCTCTAGGGTTTCATCACACAACATGCTCGATTCCATAAGGGTCTCCTCCTTGATCCAAGTGTCAATACATCAACTACCATGAAGTCTTGAGTTGATGTATTCCGTTGTTTCTTATCAATAAATGGAACCCAACGTGACAGACGGCATGTCAATCAGACTCCCGGTTGGTTTTATGCTCAATCCAAACCCGGCAATTTTACAAATTTTTCCGAAACTCACTTAGAGTATGAAAAAAGGACCACCTCATTACGAGGGTCCCAGTTCCATAGATGGTGCGTCAATTGGATGTGCGGTCTAGGAGATATTCGCATTTAAGCAAAGACAGTCCCAGCCTGTCAATCCCAGAGGGCTAGTTGGTCGGCCCGACCCGGCTCAGCAGGTCTGACCCAGCTGGGGGGTCGGCCCGGCCCGATGGGGCACGGCCCACCTGCGGACCCGACCCGTGCTACGGGTCGGTCTATTTCACTCAGCGACACCACCTATCCCTCTGCCCGGTCAGCAGCAGCTGACCGGTTCGGCCCAGTGCATGTGGCCCACGTTGCAGGCCATAGTTCTCCCCACATGGCACCTGCAGGCGCCGCGGTTCTCCAGCCTGGCCGGAAGGCGGCCGACCGGTTCGCCCAACCGAGCGGCCCATAGATGTGGGCCGCATCCTCCTCCGTGTGGCACCTGCGGGCGTTGTGGTTCTATAGCCCGATCGGTAGGTGGTTGACCGGTTCTTCCAACCGAGCGGCTCACGGATGCAGGTCGCGGTCTCCCTCCACACGGCGCCTTCTTGCACTGTGGATCCTACATGTGGACCGTCCAGATCGGTTGGTCATTTTTCCCGCGGTCCAGGCGGCCCGAGCGGCCACTGGTCTCCCTCCACACGGCCGGCGCGTGGCCACCACTGTTTTCGTTGCATCCTGTCGCTAACGTCACCGCCTCTTCCATCCCGCGATTCTCCTCCGACGCGGTGCAACGGTACCGCTCCCTTTCATCTTCGCCTCCGACATCAATCAACAAAACCCAACAGAGGGGCATTGGGCTGTGTTGGTTTGGCCCGCACCCTCTGTATTAGGTGATAACAAGTGGACATCATTGATCCCAAACAAAAAACTAGGGACGATAGTACAATTTATACATTAAAAATATTCAAAACCCCCTACCTCGTATTTATCGTTGAACATCGACAAGTCACAAAAGATAGACTTCATGGAAGAAGGACGTCGTTACGTCATCGTCTGAGGAGGTAGATCTCGGTGAAGTCGAGTAGAGTCGACACCGTCGGTGTACTCTGAAGACGGCGATTCTTCCCTTCCTTGATTCGGGTGAAGAAGGAAGAACTTGATGCTCGTTGTTCTTTGGATATGAGAGGTGTTCTTCATTGGAATAGAATGGTGTTATTCCAAGAGTTCTCCAACGAAACTTAAGCCAAAATAATAGAGATAGTTCTCTATTATTTTTATGGCACAACAACTCAAGAGGTGTCCTTCATTAATTGTGACAACACATTAGATTAATTATGGAGGAATGGATTAAAAATTCAAAAAAGGGAGGTGGAGAGTTTCAATATTAAATTGGGAGAGCTAGAAGTTTAAGAGACTCTCCACAATTAAATGTGAGTTACATGGGGGTTCAAGGGGGTTCAAGGGGAGTTGAGGATCTTGATGATTGTGTTGGACCCACCACAGTATATCCTCCCATGGGAGGTTATGTGGGGGTGGGCCCCACCTCCAACTTCCCCTTGGAGGATTAAACCACCACTTAAATAAAATTATGTCGCACATAATTTTTATTTAATTTATTAAGAATCCCCAAATAATTAACTTTCATCCTCAACAAAACGAACCTATGGTAAGGGTCTTCATAAGCGAATATCGGCGCTGTGAGTTCAACGGTGCCCTTGGATTTCAATTCTGGGCACCGGTTCAAAAGATATAAAAACATGCACGTACGTTTACTGAATTTACCTAAAAAAAACTTCAAAAATTGATTTCGGGCACACCGGGCCTCGGAATTAAGCGCCATCAGAAACTGCAGACTCGTAAAATTCCCATGTATTTAAGAAAAAAAAATCCACCGGATTTATGGATCTTTACATTCTCCCACATCAGGGATTTATATCCCTATAAGCTATAACACACCCTAAGGGAACAAATGGGGGTACTGAGTATGCATTTGAGTCTCTCACTCCCATGTTCTCTCCTGAAGGTTATTGTACTGCCCGCGAATGTACACTAGAGGAATCAACTGTCCACGCAGGACCTGATCCTGTAGATCCTCAATCTCCACCAGAACCTCCATGAATGTCCCCCTATCATCAATGTCCAGCTCCCCATGGTCGATGATGTGGGATGGGTCATGCACGTATCTCTTCAGCTGAGATACGTGGAAGATATCATGCACCCAGTGCAACTAAGGTGAAAGGGACAGGTAGTAAGCCACCTCACCTACTTTGATAAGGACCTGGAATGGTCCAATGAATCATGAAGATAACTTGACACCTAAGCCAAATATCCATAGACCTCGTCGGGGTGAGACCCGTAGAAAGATGTAGTCACCATCCTCGAACTCCAGTGGTCTCCGTCTCCTATCAGCATAGGACTTCTGTCTGATCGGTGTAGTCTTCATCAACTCCTGGATGATATGCACCTTCTCTATCGTAGCCTACACTATATCTGGTCCTACAAGTGATGACTCCCCTGGGTTAGTCCAGCACTGAGGTGATATGCAAGGTCGGCCATAAAGTGCCTCATAAGGTGTCATCCTGATGGTAGAGTGGTAGCTGTTGTTATATGCAAACTCTACTAAGGGTAAGTGATCCTACCAACTACGACCTAAGTCGAGGATGCATGCACGGAGCATGTCCTCGAGAGTCTGAATGGTCCTATCATTCTAGCCATCCGTCTGAGGATGGAAGGTGGTGCTCAAGCAAAGCTGCGTCCCGAAAGCCTCCTGCAACCCCTTCCATAGCTGGGAAGTAAAATGAGCATCTCGATCAGAGACGATCATCGATGGAACACCATGAAGTCATAAAATATCATGTACTTAGAGGCGTCCCAGGATCTCTACTTATCCTTTCTCTCTGATCGGTAGGAAGTGGGCCGACTTGGTGATTCGGTCGACAATCACCCAGATAGAGTCGTGTCCCTTGGATGTGCGTGGAAGCCCCATCACGAAATCCATTGATATCCCATCCCACTTCCACTCTAGAAACTCTAAGGGATGAACCAAGCCTACTGGAAACTGGTGCTCTACCTTCACTTACAGACAAGTGAGGCATCACGAGACAAACTCTACTACCGCCTTCTTCATACCCAGCCAACAGTGTTGTTGTCTGAGGTCCTGATACATCTTCACCACTCCTGGATGTACTGCTAGAGGGGAAGTGTGGAACTCCCTCAACACCTCCTCCTGTAGTGAAATTGGTACCATGGTACGTCCTCTAAAGTGGATGACGTGATCCACACCTTCGGAAAACTCATCAGGTGTCTGCCCTGAGGATATCTGAGCACATCGCGTCTCAGAGTCAACGTCCCCACGATGTGCCTCTCTGACTCGCTGAAGAATTGGAGGAGTAACTATAAGAGACTGCAGAAAGGCTACTCCATCTCTATCCACAAAGGATATCTGCAACGTGGCTAGCTGTTTCGTCACCTCTCCTAGCAGCTGAATGTCGGATCTCCTATTGAGAGAATCTTCTACAACGTTCCCCTTACCAAGAGTATAGACTATCTCGAAGTCGTAGTCCTACAGGAACTCGATCCATCGCCGTTGTCTTAGGTTCAGTTCCTTCTATGGGAATATGTACCTGAGACTTTGGTGGTCAGAGTAGACTGTAAAATTCTCGGCCATCAGATAGTGCCACCACATCTTCAACGCGAAGACCACTGCTACTAACTCTAGGTCATGGGTAGCATAGTTCTGCTCGTGTTGTCTCAACTACCGATATCCATACGCGATCACTGCTCACTCCTCAATCAGGACACACCCATGTCCGGTTCCTGATTCATCATATTAAACTATGTATCCCATGCCCTCCTCTGGTATCCTCAAGATGGGTGCACTGGTCAACCTCTACCTCAGCTCCTAAAAGATCTTCTAGCATCTATCTAACCACACAAAGGGTTTCCCCTTCTTTTTAAATGCTGAAAGCAGTGCTAAAACTCTGGAGAAATCAGGCACAAATCTCCAATTGTACTCAGCCAGTCCCAGGAAACTCCGTACCTCCATCACACTCCTGGGTGGCTCCCAAGCAAGTACTACCTCGATCTTCACTGGATCCACTGCAACTCTAGCCTCTGAGATGACATGTCCCAAGAAATGAACCTCTCGAATCCAGAACTGGCATTTCGAGAGACTACCATAAAGCTGGTGCTCTCGGAGTGTGTCTAGTACAACCCGCAAATGGTAGGCATGATCCTCCTCAGTAGTCGAATAGATCAGTATGTTTTCATTGAAGACTATGAAAAATCGATCAAGGTAAGGCTGGAAGACCCTGTTCATGAGACTCATGAACACTACTGGTGTGTTGGTTACACCGAAGGTCATAACCAAGAACTCATAGTGGCCATACCGACACCTGAAGGCCATCTTCTACACATCCTCATCTCGAACTCTGAGCTAGTGATAGCCTGACCTGAAGTCTATCTTCGAGAACCATCGTACTCCCTTGAGCTAATCAAAGAGGTCATCAATCCTCAGGAGTGGGTACTTGTTCTTCATGGTTACCTGATTCAAGCGACATTAGTCAACACACAGTCACAAGCTCCCATCCGCCTTCTTGGCGAACAAAATCAGAGATGGCCAGGGTGAAACACAGGGTCGGATAAATCCCTTCCCCTGCAAGTCCTCCAGCTGTACCCACAACTCATGAATCTCGGCGGGAGCCATCCAATATGCTGGAGTAGATAAAGGTGTCCTCCCGGCATATAGGTCAAAGTAGAAGTCTACCTCTCTGTGAGGAGGTAGTCTTGGAACATCACCAGGGAAAACATCCGCATACTGGTCCACCACAACAGGAAAACTTGGACTCTGCACATCAGCCACTCTAAGGATGATACTAGCCAACTGATGTGTGATCGGCTGCCTCCTCCTCTGCGTAAGTCCATCCTGTGCTGCAGAGGCTCCCTTCTCGTCGGTGAAGGTGAACCTAGTCCCATACGTGCGGATACACCGCACTTTGTGCCTAATACAGTCAATATGGGCATGAACTATGGATAACCAGTCCATACCCAAGATGACATCGTAAGGCCTCGACGCCGCTACCAGAAGATCCCAGCCGAAGATCTCGCCTCCTAGAGTAAGCTCACACTGCTGGAACCAGTGCGTAATCATCGAGTCTTCTCCCGTAGGAGTCTCTAGATATAAGGATCGATCCAATGGCTCTGTCGGAATCTCCGAGCTCCGAATGAGGGAAGTGTTAATAAAATAATGACTCGCACATGTGTTTGTATGTACTGCAGCAAGGGTGGAGTAGACACATATAGTACCTTGAATCATCTCAGTTGCGCAATGGTCATAGGACTCGACTGCCTGGAGCTGAGCTCGCCTCTATCTGCCAGCTCCCTGTGGTCAGGGTGGACCTCCTGGTGGTGGTGGCGGTAGAGCCTCGAAACATCGTCCACCACCCATTGCTCGGCCAGCTCCTCTACCACGTCTGCCTGCTCCTGATGGACCACCTTGGACAAACCTCTACCTCTACCTGGGAGGTCCCTCTACTGTCTGTTGCTCATATGTATGGCGAGTCGGGCAGTCTCGAGCCATGTGACCCTTCCCACCGCATGCATATCATTTCCTTCTCCTCGTATAGCTGACTCTGTCTTGTGTGCCCCGTACAACCGAACCTATATCCTGGGGTCACCCACCTAACAGCCCTGTCCTCTTGGACCTCTATGACATATGTCTACTGCGGGATGCGGAAGTCTCCGCTACGTGTCTCCCTATGGTGGGTCTTGCTACTAGCGTCTTCTCAGCAAGAAAACTCTCCACTAGTAGGGCTCGCTCCAGCACCCCCTCCTACGTCGGGATGCTGAGGGGGATCATCGAAGCCCTGATCTCATGCCTGATTCCCTGCTCGAAGGTCCAGGCCCTCAAGAACGGGTCCCGTACCATATCTACAGAGTAGCGCAAGAGGTCGGAGAACATCTCTAAGTAATGAGCTATTATCATGTTGCTCTGCTGAAGATTTAGTAACTCCTAAATCTTCACCGCATGAAGGGTGGATGGAACAAACTCTGAGCAGAATAGACTCTCGAAGTCGGTCCAGAGTAATGATGCCTCGTCATGCACCTAGAGCATCAGGCTCCCCCATCTGCCTGTTGATGCATGAAGGAGACTCACGGTAAGGATCACCATGAGATCGGCTAATGTCCCTAACAATCTGAAAACTCTCACGACAGCCTCCAGCCAATCCTCAGCTACCTATGGGTCTGTCTCTCCTCGGAACCTGGGCGGACTCTGGTGCTGGAACTCGTGCAACGCACTTAGGCAGTGTGCACTCTCTACTGCTGGAGCTGGTGGTATCGGTGGCCCAGCCGGTAGTGGTACTGCCGGTACCTCAGTTGTGATGTGGCCCTGCACCGAGGCATCATCGCTCAGTGGGCTACCATCTCATATGTAACTCGGAACCCTAGTTGGTTGCCTTTGTGGGGACATCTATAAATAAAATAGGTGTTCCATGGTTAAAACAATATACATGGTGAGCTAACACAATGTAATCACAAAGAAAACTCTTGAAACACACCCGCAATTAGTGTTTTCATGCACTGAGTCGGAAATCAGAGGTCAGGGTCCCAGTGTATGGATACGTTGGCCGCCACACCAACACTGGACTCCCTAGACTAAAAATCACATTCAATACTCTTAACACTATTGCTTTACAGAAAAGGATGATCAGAGTCCTGAGTTCTGTGGTAGAACCGAATCCTTTGATACCAATTTGTCATGACCCATCCTCGGGGCTCATGTCATGACTACCCCAAGCCCGCCTTCCATAGGCTAGGGGATGGCGACTAGCACCAAAGGTGTAAATCTGATAAAAGTGAAGGCATTTCATTTAAACCTGTAACACACACAGAGAACAGGAGGAAGCAAAAACTAAGTAAAAGTTGTATAACAAGTGTACTAAAAGTAAAAGGGGCCAGAAATACAAGACCAACAATAAATTACAAGTAAAAGGACTAATAGTTATAACTAAAAAGACAAAAAGCTGGATGGTGACTAGCATCTCCTGGAATGTCCACCATGAATCCTACCTAAAGGGTAGGTATAGATAGACTCCTCAGTGATCCACATCTGTTCGTCTCCTCCGGGTACCGACTCATCGTGAGGTCCACCTATGGGTACCGTTTAGTCCTCATATACTCTACCTCAGTTAGCGATGTCCATCATCTACATCCCAGAATCAAGCACTGTTAGAAACTTCAGACTCGTAAAATTCCCATGTATTTAAGAAAGAAATTTCCACAGGATTTGTGGGTCTTTACATCAACGATCATTATGGAAAGACGGTAAATATTTTGTTATATTTCTATAATTATAATTATATAATAAATGTAATACTAATTCTTTAAATATTCTTATATATATCATCCATGTGATTTGGTGATGAAAAAGGAATCACATCACTTCATGGAGGTGGTAGAGCACACATACGCATGAACAACATTATCATTTTTCATTGAATTTAAGGGTAAGAAGGTAAATGGTATATTATATTTCTAGAATGAAATTTATTACATTAATATCATATATAAAAATTAAACCCATAATTATAATCCAATCATGAGATATGGTGGTGTAAAATGAATTACATTGGTTCTTGAGGTGGTTATACATTGTACACACAAACGATGGTTTCATTTCCCATTTCATGGAATATGATATGGATATTGGATATGAAATTAAATAATAACATATCAGATTATTGAGTATAATTTTCTATTATTTTATCAAGTATTAAGAATATTTGAAAGATGTGGAAGAAAAAATAAAACTAAAATATGCAGTTAAAATTGTACATCTTCTTTGGAAAAGATCATTTTCTTAACACCTTATTACCTCTAAGATTGGTATTAAACAAAACATAAGGCATAAAAAATGTGGGTAGTTATTATAGGAAGGTATTTTGGTATAGATATTCCAAAAAAAATTCATTATAGTTATTAATAAACGATAATAATTGGTTCCCTTTATAAGAGAGGGGAGGGGCACTCTTGAAATTTGTTAAAATATTAAATTAATATAAATTAATTTTGATGTCAAAATGGATCAAAATTGATAATATTATAATATAATAGAATTATGAGTTTAGATAATCTCATAAAATAAAATTTGTACTATTTTGGATCACATTATTAACCTTATCTTTTTGTTTTAACCCTTTACGAACCCTTTTTATAATTGTCATAATATTGTTGGTTTATACCATTTAATGGTTCATAATGTTACTAGAAAATGAAACATAATCAATAAAAATATTATGTTTGATTTCATTAACAATATACCATTCATTTTTAGGAATCTAATATTTTTATGAATTTTAAATTACTTAATTAAATATTATGTATTATAAAATATCATTATTGTCAATTTCAGAACTATTCATTTACATTGACTTCAATAAAACCAAGACAAGAAATAAATTATAATAAAATTCAAAAAAACCTCTATAATATATCATATTTATCTATAAAATTATTGGGACACATTAATATTTTCAAATTTGACTATTTTTAATAATTTTGATATCATTTATTTTATCTTTCAATTAATTAAATAATTACTTCGTTAGCGTTTTGTAAGTATTTAAGGTAATTACTTATTCACTAAAAATTAAAAAAAATAATAAATTTGTGAAAAAAAATAATTTATATTTAAAAATAATATCTATAAACTAACATATCCTCTTGTTATCCCCATGTTAAAAATATTACAATTCTTAAAAAAAATAGTGTTACATTTTTTACTTTTCATTAAATAAAATATTATAAAGGTCATAATCACATTCAAATTGAAAAAAACCATATAACTAAATCTTTCATTATTAGGGATGAAATGTAATCTTAAAATAAAATTAATTCAAGTGTTTGGGTCATTTTATTTTCCTTATCAATTTATTTGTAACTTTAATTATCTCATTTACCTTTAATTGTGGTAAACAATTCAATAAGGTTATTATTTATATTGACCAAAAAAGGGAACTATTTACCAAATTTGGACCCCCATAATTCCAAATATGGAATCAGTTCTCAAAAATTTAAAACAAAAAAGTGTAATAATTTAATTTAAAATTAAACTAGAAAAAGGTGACGAAAAACAGTTTTTCAGAAAAAAAATGTGTTTTTAAATATAAAATGTTTTTATACTAAATTAAATTATAAAATTGATTTAAACATCATAACTGGATTATAATAAATTTAAAATAACATACAAAATTTTAAAACTAATCCATAATATAATTTTACTTTTTATATAATTAAAAATAAAAAACTCAATAAAATTTGTATTTCACTATTCATTCAAAAGTCAATTTTTTTAGAAAATTGTCAAAAATTCATCCTAAGATAATTTTTGTATGATGAATTAAAAAATGAAATTATTTTTTTCAAATTAAAATTATTTAATTAAAATTCAATATTTTAAATAAAACCATATTATGTGTAAAACCAAATTTGGTTAGAAATAAATATGTTTCCTTTTGGCTGAACAATTACTTAATATTAGTATAATAAATTTAACTCTATAATATCTTACTAATGTATATTTATAAGACATGAAAATTATTTACTTTAATATTACTTGGGTTTTCTCATACGTCCCCCCTTTTGTAAATTAAATCCTCATTATTTTATTCACCTTTCAAATTAGTGGGGTATCTTTCTCTCACAACATTTATAGATTTTCATGTTTCTTCATCAACCATAAGGTTTCTCTAAAAATCCTTAACCTGGTGATCTATCGTTTTCGGTAATAATTTTTTTCTATGGTTAAGAATCTGAAAAGGTTGGTCCTCATAAGAAATGTTATCATCCAATTGAACTACCTCATTGATCAAAACATGAGATGAATCTGGTACATAGTTTCTTAAAATCGAAACATGAAATAAATATCTAGGATAAAATCAGAGGAAAGGATATTCAGGTAATAGAATGGTCAAAAAATTTCTTGTATTTTATATAGTCTAATGAACTATGGGGTTAGATTCCCCTTTTTACCAAAATACATAACACTTTTCCATGAAGATACTTTAATAAAAAATGATCACCTACCTCTAAATAAATAACTTTCTCTATTTATCTATATAACTTTTATTCCTAATCAAAGATATCCCCACATGTTTCTAAATTACCGCCAACTTCTCAACTATTTCCACTACTAATTTTGGTCCCATCAACTTCCTTTCACTTACTTCATCCCAAAAAGCAGGAGTTTAAAACTATTTTCCATATAATTCCTTAAATGGTTCCATCTGTACACTAAAATAAATATTTTTATTTTAAGAAAATTATACTAAAAATTACATTGATCCAACATCCCTAGTAATTCTTTGAATAAACACGAAGAATGTCTTCCATGGTCTGAATTTTTCATTGGAACTATTCATCAAATTTGGGATGACAAGCTATAATGAAACTTAATTCATTACCAAATGATTTCTAAATATTTTTCCAAAATTTGAAGTGAAGTTAGGATCTCATTTAGATACAATAGAGAGTAACTCTATGTAACATGACTATATTTTTATGATACAGTCAAAAAATATCATATGTGGAGAACCCAACACTAATACCCTCTCAAACTGGTACCCGACCAAAATTTCCACATACCCGAAGGGTGTTCACAATCCCCATGGGTTGGTCACTAGCACCCAGGCATCAGCAACAACCAGAGGGAATAATTATTCCCAACCTGAAGAAACAACATGGAAAATATGTACACACAATAGAGATAAATAGTAGAAGATGTAACATATTCCATAAATGAAAGAAGACAGCAGAAAATAATAGCTCAAAAGTAGTCAAAACATCCCAAATTATGATTCCAACATCAAGGAAAACAAAAAAAATTGACTTCCCCAAGTGATATAATGGGAAAAATTCCACCATCTAACCACCAGCTACCTAGACCCATCTGAAAGCAACCCCACCACCTCCCAATGGCACCTTTACTTTCCCTACTTTGAAATACATATAAAAGGTATACACACATCTGAATGGGTGCACAAGTTGTGAGACAAAAGGATTAGTATAATCCAAACCAGGTGTTCTATAACAATACTGTGTACAATAATTTTAAAATTATCAACTTTAAAGAAAACAAGTCACAATAAATGGTTAAACATTTTTTATATCAAAATCATGGAAAATATTTAATTTCCCTTATCCCACATTTCCCAATAAAATAGGTAAAATTGTTTCAAATCATTTCATATACATCAATTAAGTAAAATCAGACAAAATCATGCAACACATGTCATATAAAATTCATGGAAGTACAAGATTAAAGAGTACAAGAAAAATAATATGTAACATCACAAAATGAATTACTATAGGTCTGGCTAGCTAAGACACTCATACCCTAGACATAGAAAATAACATGCATCAAACCTCTAGAAATATGAATCAAAACTAGAGATTATAGGAACACCACGAAAAGTGAAACCTCAAACAATTATTTCAATTGCCTAGAAAAAAAAGGCCCAGTGAGCAGAGGAACACCCCATGAGTGAACCCCCATGCTAGTATTAATGGATAAGGCCTATTACTACACCTTCCACCTAGGTATACAAGGCTTCCTATATTCTCTATTTTCTAAACCATTTCATTCTAAACCATGATTTGAAAACATTTTATAAATATATTTCACAATTCTTTGAAAATAATTTGTTTTACCAAAATAAGTAGAAGTCCATATTTTCTCAAAAAAATAATTTCCACACACACAAATCAGTCATGAAAATTCATTTATAAAATAATTAATAAAAACATGATCAATACAGTTCATCCAATATATGCCATATATGGAACCACAAACCTCAAACTTGGGTTTCACATGACTACTTTTGTATCCACCAACACATAAGAACACAATGACAATAGAGGTGGTCATAGAATCAATTATCACATATTAGAATCAATTCAGCAAGAAAATGGGTCATGGGAGAGGATAGATAACAATATACCTCAAATAATCCTCACGCTACACCACAACCAACACAAGGCTCGGCCTCTAGAGGAAGATCATACAATGAATCTAAAAAGGATCAAGAAGATTAACATTACATGTCAATAAATCTAATGACACAACACAATTGTGCTACTACAATCAACAAAAATTAAGAAGTAAAAGGATTGCTCACCTAATGAAATTCACTTCAATATCGATGGAGATCAATTATCAAATAAAGTGATCCGAAAATAGAGGAGGTCTTCAAAATCACCTAATATATCTCCTAGGTCGAGATAGAAGAGGCTACATCTAAATGAAATAAAAAAATAGTGATGTAGAACCCTAAAAACACAATCCACAATAATTACACTACATGAAACTCTTTTTCATGTCATTTAATCCAAAAAACCCAAAAATGATAAAAATTTCATAACCTCAAATTAAAAATCGTGATTTTTTTCTCTTTCATGATGTTTAATATTTCCATGACATGTAAATTTCTTAGGCCTTGTACTGGTTCACAAAACCTTCTCAGTAACCAATACATGATGTGAACATTTAACATAGTTTTTAAAACATTCATGATGTGTAATAATTTATGTGGTGTGTATCCACCCATCAGATAGCAGAAACATTAGATCCCTTTTAAAAGTCCAAACCAACACTGGTGTCCTCATAACTCAGGGAGAATACCACAAATACTTTAACACATTTATACCAAGACTCTATTAATTCAAAAAAAATGCATCCATAAACTTTATGTCATTTTCCCCATAAAATTATCTCCATCCTCGTGATTCCAAAAATGAAACCAAAAAAAAGGGAAATGATAAGAGAGTAGAGAAATACCTAAAAATGGGTAAATGGATGTTACAAACTCTCCACAATAAGAATTTCCATCTTCGGGAAGTCATGTGGAGGAGTGATGTCCATAAAAGATGTGAGTCCATTGATCCCTCATTAACAACACACACTCCCAAGTCTCATGAGAATTTGATATGTTCCTCCATAACACTATAAATAATTGATTTGACTTCTCTTTAAAGACTTTCATTTAAGAGTCAAAGATCTCTATTGGTTTCTCTATAATAGAAATGCCTAACTCTAACTCAATATCTTCCCAACTGATAACATGAGAAGGATCCAGATGGTATTTCCTGAGCTATAATATATGGAAAACATCATGAATTCTGGTCAAATAAACATTCAATTCCAATCTATAGGCAACCTGACCATGCTTCCTAGTGACCTAAAATGTTCCATCATATCTCAGATCCAAATTTCCTTGTTTTCCAAGATAATGTTAACCCAACTGGGGAAAGCATTCAAGAAAACATGATCAACAATGTAATGTTACAAAGGATGATGATTTCAATCTACATATGATTTATATCAACTCTGATCTATAATAAGACAATCATGTATATCCTAAATCCTCACTGACATCTCTTGGATGAGACTCAGTCCCACTAAAGTGGTCTCTCCCACCTCTTCCCAATAAAGATTTTATATTCATTGGAGACCATAAAAATTCTCAAAGGGATCAATTTTTATAGATGGAAAATAATGATTTTTATAAGAATTATCAACTAGTCCTAGATTTATATCCCAATATCCACTAAAATCCAAAACACAGACATAGAGAATATCCTCTAAGATCTAAATAGTACACTTTGTCTGTACATCTATCTTTGGATGGTATCTTGTACTCATCCTTAATTAAGTCCACATCACCTATGGGAGACTCCCACAAAACCTAGATAAAAATCTAGTATTCCTATTTGAAACAATGGAAAAATAAACCCCATATAACCACATAATCTCTTATGTGTACAGCTTACCATGATCTTTAACTTTAGTTGTATCCTTCATCAGAATGAAATGAGATGAATTTCAACCAATAAATCTCCACCAAGAAATAATTCTTCCCTTGGGTAGTCTATGGTAATCAAAAAAAATATTAACAACTTTAAAAAAAATTTAATTGGAACTCGAAGAGGCTAAAGAAAACTTAAAGGCTTTAAATTCTCTTCCTTTATCTATTGGAAAGTGTAACAGTGGGACACAAAATCTACAATGTGGCACTACATACCTAGCCACAAAAATATATATCTAAATACATAATACATGTTAATAGTTATTTAATTGATGTAACATGAAGAAATATGAAAGTAAAAAAATCTGACCTCCTCATAGATTCTAGGATGAAAAACTGATCCCCAAAACAGAGAATATTATCTATAGAGAGACAAACTAGAAACAGTCTCCATGCTATATAGGGATTGTCAAATTCATCTTAACTCGATATACTTCTAATAAATCTACATATTAGACTCAAGGATAGATGGTGATAACTATTTAATTGTTATATCCATACTTGAAAAATCCTCTTGAGCATCCAGGTGCAACTGAATGAAGAATCCCATTAGGTTCCACTCTTCCTTCGATTCCAGAGTAGCCTACGACAGATATTTCCTATTAATAGTGTCTACAATTTCATTCCACTTTCTTAGAATATATGAAACTTTAAATTCAAACATCTGAATGTATTCTACCCACTTCTTCTCTCTAAAAATATTGTGAACCTATTGCCAAAAATATAATGCTAACAACACTTAAGCTCATGCATAACCATTATAGGCCTAAATCATAACTGTGGTATTTATTCTTGTGTAGTTGGAGCTAATGAGATTCATATTCCATTAAATTATTATCTTTAAAAATCATTCAACCCAAACCAACACCAGAAGAATCACATAAAATAACATACCCCTTACCAGGCATAGGTAAGATTAGAATAGGAGCTGATGTCATAAGTCATTTTAGCTTATCTAAAGAATACTAACACTTTTCAAAAAATATGAATTTCACCCCATTATTATAAAGATAATTATATGGATATTACAACTTTGAGAAATCCATGAAAACTCGTCAATAATTTCCAAAAATACCAAGTAAGCTCTAAATCTCAAATATGTTATGTGGCTCATCCCATGACAAGCTAGCCTTCACCTTATTAGGATCAATAGATAATCCATGCTCAAAATTCACATTCCCCAAGAACTTCAATTCTCATAAAAATAAATTTCATTTAAAAATATTTTCATACAAATAGTGACTCCTCAATATTTCCAAAACGAAACCCAAATAGAGCCTGTACTCATGCTCATGTCTTGAATAAATCATAATATCATCAACAACCACTACCATAAAAGTGTCGAGATACACATGGAATATCTATTTAATCAAATCCATGAAAATTGTAAGAGAATTAGTTGGAATAAACAACATCATAAGATATTCATAATTGATATACCTGCTGATTCATGCTCAAATTTACCCAAGAGATGAAGGTAGAACGGTCCTTGTAGTTTAGCTTGGGTTGTCGAATCCTCAGAGACCTAAGAAGTAACCTATGGACACGACCATTCTATGGACTGTTTTTGTATATTAAGTGGCCAACTTTGGGTTGATTTTAGATGGGTTTAAGTTAAAACTAAAAGTCTTATGTGAATTCAAATTATGATAAGGGTTGATCCTAGGATATTACAACAGGTGGATTAGACGTATTTCCTTTTCAATGATTTCAATTTCTTATATTTGAGATGGGTTCATTTAAGAAGATAAAACAACATCATCACTTATTGGTTTAATGCATAAACCCTTTAATACTAATCACCTATACACTTGAAAGATAAATGTTTTGAGAACTTGAAGGTAAAGGTTCGTATTAGCACATGAAGTGTGTGGCCTTAAATTCAACAAGGACTATGGAGTTTAAAATCATCAAATAAAAATCTCAATTAAAGAAGTGATTATACATTAATGTGGTGATAAATAACATCCAATACATCCCCTTTCTACTCCCTTGGATCAACCCATATGTGGGTTATCCCTCCATTGATGTTATGGTTTCAATGGAAGCGGGAAGTAGACTCATGAGGGAGGAATTGAAGAAGTAAAGAAAATAATAAAAAGAAAATGATCATTCCACCGTTGTGTGAATAATTTCAAAAGGTTTACTGTGAATAAATTCACACCTTGAACCAACAATATCAAAGTGATATGAAGAACAATAGAATAAGAGAAAAAGAAGATATTCTATTAAGAAACTAAAGTGAATTGAACAACTTACATCTGAAAGACAAACTTGAGAGAACAAAATCGCAGCATAACATTACAATTGAACAAAGCACCCAAGATGAAAAACTCCTCCACCACCACTGACTTAAATAGGAATTTTGGAAGCCTTGGGTAGAGCCTCCAATATTAGAAAGCATATCACATGATTATGGTAGGCCTAGGGTGGTGGAAAGCTTGTGGAACTTGGAGTTTTCCACACTTCACCCGAGGTGGCATCCAACTTTCATCCACCAAACAGAAGTGCTTCGAAGACCATCTTGATGGCCGAATCAGAGTGGGACATAGAATAAGAAAATGGATTCCCGGATGTCTAATAACCTCCTGTAAAATATGGGCCCATTTGGAGTTTCCTATTAGGAGATATGACTATATAAGTGGGATGTTTTTCTATGCCACAGAATCTGGCCCAGAATTTTATCTCTAACTTGGGCCGCCTAAATGACCATAATGGAAGCCGAATTAGCACTGGATTCTGAATAATGATTTGTTCCTATATATGTATTATAGAATCACATGAAATTTGGGCTTCATTGGATATTTATGTTGGGACTCACATTCTCATCAGTGGGAAGGTGTTCAATATGTCTTCTCTAGAATTGCTTCCTTTCATCAAAAAATATCCCCATCTTCTTCCATGAATTCTCCATTGATCCCTGAATGAAAAATTTTAATATTTAAGTGTATATCAATTTACCAAAATATAAAATTTAAATATGGATAATTATATTCCTTAAAATCAGATGAATCATTGGGTACTTTAAATGATGTTCAAAAATGTACAACATAATAGTGCATTTTAAGAAGGAATTACAATCATAATGTGAAATGATGTTCAAAGTGTAAAATGCACTAAAATAATGTTTATTAATAATAAAACACATGAATATTATATAAATTAACAATAAATATTAGCCTCATTTAGTGGCTAATCACACCCCCCAACTTGAGTTTGGTTAGTCCCGAGCAAAATATATCTCAACAATATGAAATTCAAATTCCTTTTTCCAAAAACATTTTAATACACAATGATCACAAAAAACCCTTATACCAAACAATAATGAAACCCATAAAAATAATTTAATACAAGATAATTTCATAATTAGATCTCAATCCCAAGCCCATTCCTTTGTTCAAATTCATTACCATATTTCATCCAATATCAATTAAGTATGAAGATGTGTTGTGCATCACAATAGACATGAGGGTTCATTTTTATTCAAGGGGGAAATGATGGAAGCACTAGGTGGAATCACATTTCAATATTAATATGAGTATTCAATTTTTTTTTTGTATTTTTTTTTATTATTTTTTTGTTATTGCAATTTTGCCACGGTAATTGAAATTGCACTCAAAAGAGTCAACCTCTGTAGCGAGACTTTGCCAATGACTCCCAGGCTCAAAGACCTTAGGGAACCAAGTGAAGACCACATACTCTGGCATCATCTCAAGTTAACTCAGTCAAAAACAAATTCAAATTACCAAAAATAGAGATAAAATTACTAACTCTGGGCCAGACAACTATGGAGTCACGATCCCCAAGTGTCGAACGCCACATAATAGGTCATTTCATTGCTCTACTGGAAAATTTATTATTTTTAATTGAATAATCATATTAAAACTAAAATGATCACCAAATCTATGCTATTTATTTGGGGGAACAAATGAACTCAAACTAATACCCCACCATCCAAAGGACGTGCATTGTGATCTTTTTTTTATTTGGATGAAAATATAAATGATGAAATATCACATTGGACAGCCATATTTTCCAAAATCTATGCTCATGAAATTATACAAGGATTAAAATCAGAATCAGGTCATGATAAATTATTTGATATTCAGTTTCAAAGTGTGAAAGGTGTATTACCATGTTCAAAGTTGAAGGAATATTTTCTTCCTTTTACACAAAAAAAATCAAATCATTCATTTTTTTTGACATAAAAGCATTTTTTAATTTTATCTCTCCCCCCCCCCAACATAAAATAACACTATCCCTAGTGTTTAAAGAAAAGAAAATTTATAAGGGGGTAGAGTTATAGAATGAAAGTTCAAAAAGAAAATTGAAAATGAGGATCATGGAATGAAGTCACCTGGTGGTTGAAGTTGAAATTCTTGCTCCTCCCTTTTAATCCTTTGATATCCATGTCACTTGTAGAGTTCCCTAGCAGAGAAAGGAAAAACAAAACAAAAAAAAACAAAAAAAATAATATATATATATATAATAAAGTAAAATATAAGTATATATATATAAATTATAGAATAAGGAAGCACACAAAGTCGCAGGTCAGTGGTAAGCACGCGCCCATGTCTCCCTTCGGTTCCGGGTTCGAGTCTCCGCGGCTTCACTGGTTGTGACGGGGTTTTCCCCACAACCTACGATGTGGCCTTTTAATTTTGTTAATATATTTTTATTTTTATTTTTGTATTTTTATTTTAACCTACAAACACATTAAAATAAAACGAACTGATGATACATTGTCTTCTTTTTAAATTTCTGGGTAAGGTATTACTCAAGGATTACACCACGTGACACAGATGAATATGGTGCTCCCCTTTAATACCCATCCATAATCATAATAGAAGAAGAGATCAACAATATATTTTTTTTATTTTTAAATATCAGAATTATTAATTAATCCTATTTAAAATATAAAGTTGATTAATACAACAAAATGATTGGAAACTTGAAAACCATGGGTTGCCTCCCATGCAGTGCTTTGTTTAACATCATTAGCTCGACATGAACCCCCTAACTTACCCAATACCAATTTTCAAAATTTTAAGGACCCCATATTTCTCCATGTACACTAGATTGAGATTGATTCTTGGTTTATAATATTTTTCATGTGCAAACCTATGTTCTATAATTAGTGGTAAAATCCAAGGAATATTAGAAATGGTTGATCCAGTTTCTTTTTTAGTCTTTCCAAAGGCATTAAGAATCATTACCTCTGTATTGGTTTCAAGATAGGAAATTATGAAAATTGGAAGTTTTTGGAATTCCCCAATGAATGGAAACTTGAGGGTGGACAGAAATTCCTTTCGTTCAAGTTTAGGTAGGCTAACACTTTCAGACATAGGTTGGGACTTTGAATCAAACTCAATTTCATTTTAAAAATTCCTCAACAGAATTGGTTCCTTTTGAATAGAAGATTCAACCACAAAATTGGAAATATCAATTTTAGTAATGGATGTGGACTTAATGATTTTGATTTCTCTCAATGGTTCAATGGTTGTTTTTTTTGAAAATTTATCGATGGATTTATACTTTGGAGACTCAATCCATGATGTCAAATTCATTTCTTTTGAATCCAAAAAGGAAATTTCCTCTTGATTTAAAGACCCATCAGCAATTCCTTGATCTTATTCATCTATCCCAAATCCAAATGTTGTCTCTTTAGTAAATTCATGAGTGGTTTGTGGGAAACTAGACACTTCACATAAGGTTATGAAAGGGGTAGTTGGTGTAGGCATGTGTTCCTCATAATTTTTAATGCTTTTTAGTTATAATCTCAAAGATGAAACATCAAAATTCATTTTTTCCATTTGTTGAAATTGTTTTTTAAGTAATGTATGTGGATCAGGATGGATAATGGGTTGAGACAGATGGTCTATTCCAGGAGGATAACTATGTTGTTGGAATTCCATAGGAGGATGTTATGATTGTCCTTGTTGGGATTAGAACTCACAATAGGTTGGAATTTTTTGTGGGGAATAGGAGTTAAAACATTTTTTCTCAATCTGTTAGTGGTTATCCTTCCAGTATAAACTAGGATGATCATTGTACATCATACTTGGTGGGGGGTGATCAATTTAGGGAGAGGTTCCCCATGTTTGGGCTTGATAAAATTGATTTCCATAGGAGTGAGTGGGTGAGAATAGAGAAGAGGGATGAAAAAAGGATGATACTGTCTAAGATAACTTACTTAGGTTCCCGAAAATGGCACCAAAATTTGATTCACGCTCAAATTTACCCAAGAGATGAAGGTAGAATGGTCCTTGTAGTTTAGCTTGGGTTGTCGAATCCTCGGAGACCAAAGAAGTAACCTATGGACACGTATATTATATGGATTGTTTTTGGATATTAAGTGGCCAACATTGGGTTTATTTTAGATGGGTTTATTTAAAAACTAAAAGTCTTAAGTGAATTCAAATTATGAGAAGGGTTGATCCTAGGTTATTAAAAGTGGTGGATTAGACGTATTTCCTTTTCAATGATTTCAATTTCTTATATTTGAGATGGGTTCATTTAAGAATATAAAACAACATAATAACTTATTGGTTTAATACCTAAACCTTTTAATACTAATCACCTATACACTTTAAGGATCAAAGTTTTGATCACTTCAAGGTAAAGTTTCGTATTAGCACATAAAGTGTGTGGCCTTAAATTCAACAAGGACTATGGAGTTTAAAAATCATCAAATAAAAATCTCAATTAAAGAAGTGATAATACATTAATGGGGTTATAAATAACATCCAATCTAGACCCTTTCTACTCCCTTGGATCAACCCATAAGTGGGTTAGCCCGCCATTGATGCTATGGTTTCAATGGAAGCGGGAAGTAGACTCATGAGTGAGGAATTGAAGAAGTAAAGAAAACAATAAAAAGAAAATGATCCCTCCAGCATTGTGTGAAAAATTTCACAAGGTTTAGTGTGAATAAATTCACACCTTGAACCAAAGGTATCAAATTTATATGAAGAATAACAAAATAAGAGGAAAAGAAGAGATTATATTCAGAAACTAAAGGGAATTGAACAACTTACATGTGAAAGAAAAACTTGAGACAACAAAATCGCAGCATAACATTACAATTGAAAAAAGTTCCCAAGATGAAAAACTCCTCCACCACAACTACATTAAAAATAAATTTTGGAAGACTTGGGTAGAGAATACAATAGTAGAAAGAATCTAACTTGATTATGGTAGGCCTAGGGTGCTAGAAAGCTTGGGGAACTTGGACTTTTCCACACTTGATCCGAGGTGGCAGCCATCTTTCATCCACCGAATAGAAGTGCATGGAAGACCTTCAACATGGCCGAATCAGAGTGGGACATAGAAGAAGAAAATGGATCCCAGGATTTCTACTAACCTCATGTAAAAGTTGGGCCCATGTTGAGTTGTAGATTCGGAGATATTATTAGATTAGTGGGATGTTTTTCTAAGCCACAGAATCTGGCCCAGAATTTTATCTCTAACTTGGGCCGCCTAAATGACCACAATGGAGGCCGAATTAGCACTGGATATTGAATAATTATTTGTTCCTGTATATTTACTCTAAAATAACACTAAATTTGGGCTTAATTGGATTTTTATGTTGGGCCCCATATTCTCATCAGTGGGCTGGTGTTCAATATGTCTTCTCTAGAATTTCTTCCTTTCATCACAAAATATCCCCATCTTTTTCCATGAATTCTCCATTGATCCCTGAATGAAAAATGTTCATATTTAAGTTTAGATAAATTTCCCAAAGTATCAAATTGAAATATGTATAATTATATTCCTTAAAATCAGATGAATCATTGGATACTTTAAATGATGTTAAAAAATGTACCACATAATAGTGCATTTTAAGAAGGAATTACAGTCATAATGTGAAATGATATTCAAAATGTGAAATGCACTAAAATGTTGTTTATGACTAATAAACCACATGAATATTATATAAATTAACAACGAATATTAGCCTCATTTAGTGGCTAATCACACCCCCAACTTGAGTTTTGCTAGTCCCGAGCAAAATATATCTCAACAATATGAAATTCGAATTCCTTTTTCCAAAAACATTTTAATACACAATGATCATCAAAAACCCTTATACCAAAAAATCATGAAACCCATAAAAATAATTTAATACATGATAATTACATAAGAAGATCCCAATCCAAAGCCCATTCTTTTTTTCAAATTCATTTCCATATTTCATCTAATATCAATTAAGTATAAAGATGTGTTGTGCATCACAATAGACATGAGGGTTCATCTTTATTCAAGGGGTAAATGATGGAAGCGCTAGGTGGAATCAAATTTCAATATTAATATGAGTATTCAATTTTTTTTTATTGTATTATTTTTTTTTGATTTTTTTTGTTTTTGGAATTTTTCCATGGTAATTGAAATTGCACTCAAAAGAGTCAACCCCTGTAGAGAGACTTTGTCAATGACTCCCAGGCTCAAAGACCTTAGGGAACCAAGCGAAGCCCACATACTCGGGCATCATGTCGAGTTAACGCAGTCAAAAACAAATTCAAATTACCAAAAATAGAGATAAAATTACTAACTCTGGGCCAGAAAACTATGGAGTCATGATCCCCAAGTGCTGAAAGCCACGCATTAGGTCATTTCATTGCTCTACGCGCAAATTTATTATTTTTATATTGAATACTCATATTAAAAATAAAATGATCACCAAACCTATGCTATTTATTTGGGGAACCCCATGAACTCAAACTAATACCCCACCATTCAAAGGACGTGCATTGTGATCTTTTTTTTATTTGGATGAAAATATAAACGATAAAATATCACATTGGACAACCATACTTTCCAAAATCTATGCTCTTGAAATTATACAAGGATTAAAATCAGAATCGGGGCATGATATATTATTTGATATTAAGTTTTAAAGTGTTAAATGTGTATTACCATGTTCAAAGTTAAAGGAATTTTTCCTTCCATTTACACAATTTTTTTTTCAAATCATTCATTTTTTTGACATAAAATCATTTTTTTAATTTTATCTCCCCCCCCCCAACATAAAATAACATTGTCCCTAGTGTTTAAAGAAAAGATAATTTAGAAGGGGGTAGAGGTAGAGAATGAATGTTCAAAAAGGAAATTTAAAATGAGGATCATGGAATGAAGTCACCTGGTGCATGAAGTTGAAATTCATGCTCCTCCCTTTTAATCCTTTGATATCCATGTCACATGCAGATTTCCCTAGCAGAAAAAGGAAAAAGAAAACAAAACAAACAAAAAAAAACAATATATATATATAATAAAGAAAGTAAAATATAAGTATATATATATAAATCATAGAATAAGTAAGCACACAAAGTCATAGGTCAGTGGTAAGCACGCGCCCCTGTCTCGCTTCAGACCTGGGTTCAAGTCCCCATGGTTTCACCGGTTGTGACGGGGTTTGACCCACGACCTACGATGTGGCCTTTTAGTTTTATTAATATTTTTTTTTATTTTTTTTTTAACCTACAAACACATTAAAATAAAAGGAACTGATGATACATTGTCTTCTTTTTAAATTTATAGGTAAGGTATTACTCAAGGATCACACCACGTGACACTGATGAATATGGTGCTCCACTTTCATACCCATCCATACTCATAATAAAAGAACATATCAACAATATATTTTTTTATTTTTAAATATAAAAAATAACTAATTAATCCTATTTAAAATATAAAGTTTATTAATACAACAAAATGATTGGAAACTTGAAAACCATGGGTTGCCTCCCATGCAGCGCTTTGTTTAACGTCATTAACTCGACATGAACCCCCTAACTTACCCAATACCAATTTTCAACATTTTAAGGACCCCATATTTCTCCATTTACACTATATTGAGATTGATTCTTGGTTTATAAATTTTTTCATGTGTAAACCTATGTTCTATAATGAGTGGTAAAATCCAAGGAATATCAGAAATGCTTGATGCTGTTCCTTTTTTAGTCTTTCCAAAGACATTAAGAATCATTACCTCTTTATTGGTTTCAAGATAAGAAATTATGAAAATTGGAAGTTTTTTGTCATTACCCAATGAATGGAAACTTGAGGGTAGATAGAAATTCCTTTCGTTCAAGTTCAGGTTGGCTAACACTTTCAGACATAGGTTGGGACTTTGAATCAAACTCAATTTCATTTTCAAAATTCCTCAACAGAATTGGTTCTTTTTGAATAGAACATTAAACCACAAAATTGGAAATATCAATTTTAGGAATGGGTATGGACTCAATGTTTGTGATTTCTCTCAATGGTTCAATGGTTGGTGTTTTTGAAAATTTATCAATGGAGTTTTCCTTTGGAGACTCAATCCATGATGTCAAATTCATTTATTTTGAATCCAAAAAGTCAATTTCCTCTTGATTTAAAGACCCTTCATAAATTCCTTGATCCTATTCATATATCCCAAATCCAAATGTTGTCTCTTTAGTAAATTCATGAGTGGTTTGTGGGAAACTAGACACTTCACATAAGGTTATGAAAGGGGCAGTTAGTGTAGGCATGTGTTCCTCATAGGTTTTAATGCTTTGTAGTTATAATCTCAAAGATGAAACCTCAAAATTCATTTTCTCCATTTGTTGACATATTTTTTCAAGTAATGGATGTGGATCAGGATGGATAAGGGGTTGAGACAGATGGTCTATTCCAGGAGGATAACTATGTTGTTGGAATTCCACAGGAGGATGTTCTGATTGAACTTGTTGGGATTGGAACTCACACTAGGTTGGAATGTTTTGTGGATAATATGAGTTAAAACATTGTGTCTCAATATGTTGTCGGTTATCCAACCAGTAGAAACTAGGATGATCATTTTACATCATACTTGGTGTGGGGTGATCAATGTAGGGAGAGGTTCTCCATGTTTGGGCTGGTTTAAAATTGATTTTCATAGTAGTTAGGGGGTGAGAATAGAGAAGAGGGATGAAAAAAATTATGATAGTGTCTAAGATAACTTACTTAGTTCCTCGGCAATGGCGCCAAGATTTGATTCACACCAAATTTACCCAAGAGATGAAGTTAGAACGGTCCTTGTAGTTTAGCTTGGGTTGTAGAATCCTCATATACATAAGAAGTAACCTATGGACACGTAGATTATATAGACTGTTTTTGGATATTATGTGGCCAACTTTGGGATGATTTTATATGGGTTTAAGTTGACAATAAAAGTCTTAAGTGAATTAAAATTATGAGAAGGTTTGATCCTAGGTTATTATAAGGGGTTGAGTAGACGTATTTCCATTTCAATGATTTCAATTTCTTATATTTGAGATGGGTTTATTTATGAAGATAAAACAACGTCATCACTTTTTGGTTTAATGACTACACCCTTTAATACTAATCACCTATACACTTGAAGGATCAATGTTTTGAGCACTTCAAGGTAAAGGTTCGTATTAGCACATGAAGTGTGTGGCCTTAAATTCAACGAGGACTATAGAGTTTAAAAATCCTCAAAAAAATCTCAATTAAAGAAGTGATTATACATTAATGGGGTGATAAATAACATCAAATATAACCCCTTGATACTCCCTAGGATCAACCCATAAGTGGGTTAGCCCTATATTGATGCTATGGTTTCAATGGAAGCGGGAAGTAGACTCATGAGGGAAGAATTGAAGAAGTAAAGAAAATAATAAAAAGAAAATGCTCACTCCACCGTTGTGTGAATAATTTCACAAGGTTTAGTGTGAATAAATTCACACATTAAACCAAAGGTATCAAAGTGATATCAAGAAAAACATAATAAGAGTAAAATAAGAGATTATATTAAGAAATTAAAGTGAATTGAACAACTGACATGTGAAAGACAAACTTGAGACAACAAAATCGCAGCATAACATTACAATTGAACAAAGCACGCAAGATGAAAAACTCCTCCACCACCACTAACTTAAATAGGCATTTTTTAACCCTTGGGTCGACCCTACAATAGTAGAAAGCATCTCACTTGATTATGGTAGGCCTAGGGTGGTGGAAAGCTTGCGAAACATTGACTTTTCCACACATGACCCGAGGTGGCAGCCAGCTTTCATCCACCGAATAGATGTGCTTGGAAGACCTTCTACATGGCCGAATCCGAGTGGTCCATAGCAGAATAAAATGGAGAACCGGATGTCTACTAACCTCCTGTAAAATTTGGGCTCATTTGGAATTGTAGATTCAGAGATATGATTAGATTAGTAGGATGTTTTTCTGAGCCGCAGAATCTGGCCCAGAATTTTATCTCTAACTTGGGCCTCCTAAATGACCCCAATGGAGGCCGAATTAGCACTGGATCTTGAAGAATGATTTGTTCCTCTATATGTCCTTTAAAATCACACGAAAGTTGGGCCTCATTGGGTTTATATGTTGGGCCCCACATTCTCGTCAGTGGGTTGGTGTTCAATATGTCTTCTCTAGAATTGCTTCCTTTCATCACAAAATATCCTCATCTTCTTCCATGAATTCTCCATTGATCCCTGAATGAAAATTGTTCGTAGTTAAGTGTAGATAAATTTCCCAAAATATAAAACTGAAATATGGATAATTATAATCCTTAAAATTAGATGATCCATTGGGTACTTTAAATGATGTTCAAAAATGTACCAAATAATAGTGCATTTTAAGAAGGAATTACAATCATAATGTGAAATGATGTTCAAAATATAAAATGCACTAAAATGGTGTTTATGAATAATAAAACACATGAATAATATATAAATTAACGATGAATATTAGCCTCATTTAGTGGATAACCACACCCCCCAACTTGATTTTTGCTAGTCCCGAGCAAAATATATCTCAACAATATGAAATTCGAATTCCCTTTTCCAAAAACATTTTAATACACAATGATCACCAAAAACTCTTATACCAAAAAATCATGAAACCTATAAAAATAATTTAATACAAGATAATTTCATAAGCAGATCCCAATCCCAAGCCCATTCATTTGTTCAAATTCATTTCCATATTTCATCCAATATCAATTAAGTATAAGGATGTATTGTGCATCACAATAGACATGAGGGTTCATCTTTATTCAAGGGGGAAATGATGGAAGTTCTAGGTGGAATCACATTTCAATATTAATATGAGTATTCAATTTTTTTTGTATTGTATTATTTTTTTGATTTTTTTTTTTGATTTTGCAAATTTTCCATGTTAATTGAAATTGCACTCAAAAGAGTCAACCCCTGTAGCGAGACTTTGCCGATGACTCCTAGGCTCAAAGACCTTAGGGAACTAAGTGAATCCCACATACTCGGGCATCATCTCGAGTTAACTCAGTCAAAAACAAATTCAAATTACCAAAAATAGAGATAAAATTACTAACTCTGGGCCAGACAATTATGGAGTCACGATCCACAAGTGCCGAAAACCACGCATTAGGTCATTTCATTGCTCTACGCGCAAATTTATTATTTTTTATTGAATACTCATATTAAAAATAAAATGATCACCAAACATATGCTATTTATTTGGGGGACCCCATTAACTCAATCTAATACCCCACCATCCAAAGGATGTGCATTGTGATCTTTTTTTTATTTGGATGAAAATATAAATGATGAAATATCACATTGGACAGCCATACTTTCCAAAAAAATTTCTCATGAAATTATACAAGGATTAAAATCTGAATCGGGGCATGATAAATTATTTTATATTCAGTTTCATAGTGTGCAATGTGTATTACCATGTTCAAAGTTAAAAGAATTTTTCCTTCCATTTACACAAATTTTTTTCAAATCATTCATTTTTTTGACATAAAAGCATTTTTTTAATTTTATGTCCCCCACAACTTAAAACAACAATGTCCCCAGTGTTTAAAGAAAAGAAAATTTATAAGGGGGTTGAGGTAGAGAATGAAAGTTCAAAAAGGAAATTGAAAATGAGGATCATGGAATGAAGTCACCTGGTGGTTGAAGTTGAAATTCTTGTTCCTCCCTTTTAATCATTTGATATCCATGTCACTTGCAGAGTTCCCTAGCAGAAAAAAGGGAAAAAACAAAACAAACAAAACAAAACAATATATATATATAAATAATAAATAAAGTAAAATATAAGTATATATATAAATTATAGAATAAGGAAGCACACAAAGTCATAGTTTAGTGGTAAGCACGCGCCCCTGTCTCTCTTCGGTCCCGGGTTCGAGTCCCCACGGCTTCACTGGTTGTGAAGGGGTTATCCCCATGACCTACGATGTGGCCTTTTAATTTTATTAATATATTTTTATTTTTATTTTTATTTTTATTTTTATTTTTATTTTTTTATTTTTATTTGAACCTACAAAAACATTAAAATAAAACGAACTGATGATACATTGTCTTCTTTTTAAATTTCTAGGTAAGGTATTACTCAAGGATCGCACCACGTGACACAGATGAATATGGTGATCCACTTTCATAACCATCCATACTCATAATATAATAACATATCAAAAATATATTTTTTTTAATATCAAAAATAACTGATTAATCCTATTTAAAATATAAAGTTTATTAATACAAAAAAATGATTGGAAACTTGAAAACCATGGGTTGCCTCCCATGCAGTGCTTTGTTTAACGTCATTAGCTCGACATGAACCCCCTAACTTACCCAATACCAATTTTCAACATTTTAAGGACCCCATATTTCTCCATATACACTATATTGAGATTGATTCTTGGTTTATAAATTTTTTCATGTGCAAACCTATGTTCTATAATGAGTGGTAAAATCCAAGGAATATCAAAAATGGTTGATCCAGTTTCTTTTTTAGTCTTTCCAAAGGCATTAAGAATCATTACCTCTTTATTGGTTTCAAGATAAGAAATTATGAAAATTGGAAGTTTTTTGCATTCCCCAATGAATGGAAACTTGAGGGTGGATAGAAATTCCTTTCATTCAAGTTCAGGTTGGCTAACACTTTCAGACATAGGTCAGGACTTTGAATCAAACTCAATTTCATTTTCAAAATTCCTCAACAGAATTGGTTCCTTTTGAATAGAAGATTCAACCACAAAATTGGAAATATCAATTTTAGGAATGGGTATGGACTCAATTTTTGTGATTTCTCTCAATGGTTCAATGGTTGGTGTTTTTGAAACTTTATCAATGGAGTTGTACTTTGGAGAATAAATCCATGATGTCAAATTCATTTCTTTTGAATCCAAAAAGTCAATTTCCTCTTGATTTAAAGACCCTTCAGAAATTCCTTGATACTCTTCATCTATACCAAATCTAAATGTTGTCTCTTTTTTAAATTCATGAGTGGTTTGTGGGAAACTAGACACTTCACATAAGGTTATGAAAGGGGAAGTTGGTGTAGGCATGTGTTCCTCATAGGTTTTAATGATTTGTAGTTATAATCTCAAAGATGAAACCTCAAAATTCATTTTCTCCATTTGTGGATATAGTTTTTCAAATAATGGGTGTGGATCAGTATGGAAAAGGGGTTGAGACAGATGGTCTATTCTAGGAGGATAACTATGTTGTTGGAATTCCATATGAGGATGTTCTGATTGGACTTGTTGGGATTGGAACTCACAATAGGTTGGAATGTTTTTTGGAGAATAGGAGTTAAAACATTATGTCTCAATATGTTGTTGGTTATCCCACCAGTAGAAACTAGGTTGATCATTGTACATCATACTTGGTGTGGGGTGATCAATGTAGGGAGAGGTTCCCCATGTTTGGGCTTGTTCAAAATTGATTTCTATAGGAGTGAGGGGGTGAGAATAGAGAAGAGGTATGAATAAAATGATGATATTGTCTAAGATAACTTACTTAGGTCCCCGGAAACGGCGCCAAAATTTGATTCACGCTCAAATTTACCCAAGAGAGGAAGTTAGAATGGTCCTTGTAGTTTAGCTTGGGTTGTCGAATCCTCGGAGACCTAAGAATTAACCTATGGACACGTACATTATATGGAGTATTTTTGGCTATTAATTTTACAACTTTGTGTTGATTTTAGATGGTTTTAAGTTAACCCTAAAAGTATTAAGTGAATTCAAATTATGAGAAGGGTTGATCCTAGGTTATTACAAGGGGTGGATTAGACGTATTTCCTTTTAAATGATTTCAATTTCCTATATTTGAGATGGGTTCATTTAAGAAGATAAAACAACATCATAACTTATTGGTTTAATGACTACACCCTTTAATAATAATCACCTATACACTTTAAGGATCAAAGTTTTTAGCACTTCAAGGTAAAGGTTCGTATTAGCACATGAAGTGTGTGGCCTTAAATTCAACAAGGACTATAGAGTTTAAAAATCATCAAATAAAAATCTCAATTAAAGAAGTGATTATACATTAATGGGGTGATAAATAACATAAAATATATCCCCTTGATACTCCCTTGGATCATCCCATAAGTGGTTTATCCCTCCATTGATGCTATGGTTTCAATGGAAGCGGGAAGTAGACTCATGAGGGAGGAATTGAAGAAGTAAAGAAAACAATAAAAAGAAAATGCTCACTCCACCGTTGTGTGAATAATTTCACAAGGTTTAGTGTGAATAAATTCTCACCTTGAACCAAAGGTATCAAAGTGATATGAAGAACAACATAATAAGAGGAAAATAAGAGATTCTATTAAGAAATTAAAGTGAATTGAACAACTGACATGTGAAAGACAAACTTGAGACAACAAAATCGCAGCATAACATTACAATTGAACAAAGAACACAAGATGAAAAACTCCTCCACCACGATTTACTTAAATAGTCATTTTGTAAGCCTTAGGTCGAGCCTCAAAAATTAGAAAGCATCTCACTTGATTATGGTAGGCCTATGGTGGTGGAAAGCTTGTGGAACTTGGACTTTTCCACACTTGACCTGAGGTGGCAGCCAACTTTCATCCACCGAACAGACGTGCTTGGAAGACCTTCTACATGGACGAATCAGAGTGGGCCATAGAAAGAGACAATGGATTCCAGGATATCTACTAACCTCCTGTACAATTTGGGCCCATTTGGATTTGTAGATTCGGAGATATGATTATATTAGTGGGATGTGTTTCTGAGCCGCAGAATCTGGCCCAGAATTTTATCTCTAACTTGGGCCTCCTAAATGACCACAATGGAGGTTGAATTAGCATTTTCTCTTGAAGAATGATTTGTTCCTATATATTTACTCTAAAATCACACGAAATTTGGGCTTCATTGGGTTTTTATTTTGGGCCCCACATTCTCATTAGTGGGCTGGTGTTCAATATGTCTTCTCTAGAATTGCTTCCTTTCATCATAAAATATCCCCATCTTCTTCCATGAATTATCCATTGATCCCTGAATGAAAAATGTTCATATTTAAGTTTAGATCAATTTCCCAAAATATAAAATTGAAATATGGATAATTATATTCCTTAAAATCAGATGATCCATTGGGTACTTTAAATGATGTTAAAAAATGTACAACATAATAGTGCATTTTAAGAAGGAATTACAATCATAATGTGAAATGATATTCAAAATGTAAAATGCACTAAAATGGTGTTTATGACTAAAAAACCACATGAATATTATATAAATTATCAATGAATATTAGCCTCATTTAGTGGATAATAACACCCCCCAACTTCAGTTTCACTAGTCCCGAGCAAAATATTTCTCAACAATATGAAATTCGAATTCCCTTTTCCAAAAACATTTTAATACACAATGATCACAAAAAACTCTTATACCAAAAAATCATGAAACCCATAAAAATAATTTAATACAAGATAATTTCATAAGCATATCCCAATACCAAGCCCATTCATTAGTTCAAATTCATTTCCATATTTCATCCAATATCAATTAAGTATGAGGATGTGTTGTGCATCACAATAGACATGAGGGTTAATCTTTATTCAAGGGTGAAATGATGGAAGTTCTAGGTGGAATCAAATTTCAATATTAATATGAGTATTCAATTTTTTTTTGTATTGTATTATTTTTTTTCATTTTTTTTTGTTTTTGCAATTTTTCCATGTTAATTGAAATTGCACTCAAAAGAGTCAACCCCTGTAGCGAGACTTCACTGATGACTCCCAAGATCAAAGACCTTAGGGAACTAAGTGAATCCCACATACTTGGGCATCATATCGAGTTAACTCAGTCAAAAACAAATTCAAATTACCAAAAATAGAGATAAAATTACTAACTCTGGGCTAGACAACTATGGAGTCATGATCCCCAAGTGCCGAAAACCACGCATTAGGTCATTTCATTACTCTACGTGAAAATTTATTATTTTTTATTTAATACTCATATTAAAACTAAAATGATCACCAAACCTATGTGATTTATTTGGGAGACCCCATGAACTAAAAATAATACCCCACCATCCAAAGGACGTGCATTGTGATATTTTTTTATTTGGATGAAAATATAAACGATGAAATATCACATTGGACAGTCATACTTTCCAAAATCTATGCTCATGAAAATATACAAGGTTTAAAATCAGAATCAGGGCATGCTAAATTATTTGATATTCAGTTTCAAAGTGTGCAATGTGTTTTACCATGTTCAAAGTTAAATAAATATTTCCTTCCATTTACACAATTTTTTTTCAAATCATTCATTTTTTTTACATAAAAGCATTTTTTAATTTTTTTTCTCCCCCCAATTTAAAATAACAATGTCCCCAATGTTTGAATAAAAGAAAATTTATATGGGGGTTGAGGTAGATAATGAATGTTCAAAAAAGGAAATTGAAAATGAGGATCATGGAATGAAGTCACCTGGTGGTTGAAGTTGAAATTCTTGCTCCTCCCTTTTAATCCTTTGATATCCATGTCACTTGTAGAGTTCCCTAGAAGAAAAAGGAAAAACAAAACAAAACAAAACAATATATATATATATATAATAAAGAAAGAAAAATATAAGTATATATATATAAATTATAGAATAAGGAAGCACACAAAGTCGTAGGTCAGTGGTAAGCACGTGCCCCTGTCTCTCTTCGGTCCTGGGTTCGAGTCCCCTCGGCTTCACTGGTTGTGATGGGGTTTTCCCCATGACCTATGATGTGGACTTTTAATTTTATTAATTTATTTTTATTTTTATTTTTATTTTGGTATTTTTATTTTAACCTATAAACACATTAAAATAAAATGAACTGATGATACATTGTCCTCTTTTTAAATTTCTAGGTAAGGTATTACTCAAGGATCACACCACGTGACACGGATAAATATGGTGCTCCACCTTCATACCCATCCATGCTCATAACAGAATAACATATCAACAATATATTTTTTTATTTTTTAATATAAAAAATAACTAATTAATCCTATTTAAAATATAAAGTTGATTAATACAATAAAATGATTGGAAACTTGAAAACCATGGGTTCCCTCCCATGGAGCGCTTTGTTTAACGTCATTAGCTCGACATGAACCCCCTAACTTACCCAATACCAATTTTCAACATTTTAAGGACCCCATATTTCTCCATGTACACTAGATTGATATTGATTCTTGGTGAATAAATTTTTTCATGTGCAAACCTATGTTCTATAATGAGTGGTAAAATCCATGGAATATCAGAAATGGTTGATCCAGTTTCTTTTTTAGTCTTTCCAAAGACATTAAGAATCATTACCTATTTATTGGTTTCAAGATAAGAAATTATGAAAATTGGAAGTTTTTTGCATTCCCCAATGAATGGAAACTTGAGGGTGGATAGAAATTCCTTTCATTCAAGTTCAGGTTGGATAACACTTTTAGACATAGGTTGGGACTTTGAATCAAAAAATAATTCATTTTAAAAATTCCTCAACATAATTGATTCCTTTTGAATAGAACATTCAACCACAAAATTGGAAATATCAATTTTAGGAATGGGTATGGACTCAATGTTTGTGATTTCTCTCAATGGTTCAATGGTTGGTGTTTTTGAAAATTTATCAATAGAGTTGTACTTTTGAGACTCAATCCATGATGTCAAATTCATTTCTTTTGAATACAAAAAGTCAATTTCCTCTTGATTTAAATACCCTTTAGTAATTCCTTGATCCTCTTCATCTATCCCAAATCCAAATGTTGTCTCTTCAGTAAATTCATGAGTAGTTTGTGGGAAACTAGACACTTCACATAAGGTTATGAAAGGGGCAGTTGGTGTAGGCATGTGTTCCTCATAAGTTTTAATGCTTTGTTGTTATAATCTCAAAGATAAAACCTCAAAATTCATTTTCTCCATTTTTTGACATAGTTTTTAAAGTAATGAATGTGGATTAGGATGGATAAGGGGTTGAGACAGATGGTCTATTCTAGGAGGATAACTACGTTGTTGAAATTCTATAGAAGGATGTTCTGATTGGCCTTGTTAGGATTGGAACTCACAATAGGTTGGAATGTTTTGTGGAGAATAGGAGTTAGAACATTGGGTCTCAATATTTTGTTGGTTATCCCACTAGTAGAAACTAGGATGAACATTGTACATCATACTTGGTGTGGGGTGATCAATGAAGGGAGAGGTTCCCCATGTTTGGGCTTGTTCAAAATTGATTTCCATAGGAGTGAGGGGGTGATAATAGAGAAAAGGGATGAAAAAAAGGATGATAGTGCCTAAGATAACTAACTTAGGTCCCCAGAAATGGTTCCAAAATGTTATTCACGCTCAAATTTACCCAAGAGATGAAGGTAGAACGGTCCTTGTAGTTTATCTTGGGTTGTCGAATCCTCAGAAAACTAAGAAGTAACCTATGGACACGTACATTATATGGAATCTTTTTGGCTATTAAGTGCCCAACTTTGGGTTGATTTTATATGGGTTTAAGTTAAAACTAAAAGTCTTAAGTGAATTCAAATTATGAGAAGGGTTTATCCTAGGTTATTACAAGGGGTGGATTAGACGTATTTCCTGTTCAGTGATTTCAATTTCTTATATTTGAGATGGGTTCATTTAAGAAGATAAAAAAACATCATCATTTATTGGTTTAATGACTAAAACCTTTAATACTAATCACATATACACTTGAAGGATCAAATTTTTGAGCACTTCAAGGTAAAGGTTCGTATTAGCACATGAAGTGTGTGGCCTTAAATTCAACTAGGACTATGGATTTTAAAAATAATCAAATAAAAATCTCAATTAAAGAAGTGATTATACATTAATGGGGTGATAAATAACATCCAATATAACCCCTTTTTACTCCCTTGTATCAACCCATAAGTGGGTTAGCCCTCCATTGATGCTATGGTTTCAATGGAAGCGGGAAGTAGACTCATGAGGGATGAATTGAAGAAGTAAAGAAAACAATAAAAAGAAAATGATCACTCCACCGTTGTGTGAATAATTTCACAAGGATTAGTGTGAATAAATTCATCCCTTGAACCAACGACATCAAAGTGATATTAAGAACAACAGAATAAGAGTAAAATAACAGATTATAATAAGAAATTAAAGTGAATTGAAAAACTGACATGTGAAAGGAAAACTTGAGACAACAAAATCACAGCATAACATTACAATTGAAAAAAGCACCCAAGATGAAAAACTCCTCCACCACCACTACCTTAAATAGGAATTTTTGAACCCTTGGGTCGAGCCTCCAACAGTATAAAGAATCTCACTTGATTATGGTAGGCCTAGGGTGGTGGAAAGCTTGTGGAACTTGTACTTTTCCACACTTGACCCGAGGTGGCAGCCAGCTTTCATCCACCGAACAGACGCGCTTGGAAGACCTTCTAGATGGACGAATCAGAGTGGTCCATAGAAGAATAAAATGGATACCCGGATGTTGAAAAACCTCATGTAAATTGTGGGCCCATTTTGAGTTGTAGATTCGGAGATATGATTAGATTAGTGGGCTGTTTGTCTGGGCCGTAGAATCTGGCCCAGAATTTTATCTCTAACTTTGGACGCCTAAATGACCACAATGGAGGTCGAATTAGCACTTTATCTTGAAGAATTATTTGTTCCTATATAGGTCCTCTATCATAACACGAAAGTTGGTATTAATTGGGGTTTTATGGTGGGCCCCACATTCTCATATGTGGGCTGGTGTTCAATATGTCTTCTCTAGAATTGTTTCCTTTCATCACAAAATATCCCCATCTTCTTCCATGAATTATCCATTGATTACTGAATAAAAAATGTTCATATTTAAGTGTAAATCACTTTCCCAAAATATAAAATTGAAATATGGATAATTATATTCCTTAAAATTAGATGAATCATTGGGTACTTTAAATGATGTTAAAAAATGTACCACATAACAGTGCATTTTAAGAAGAATTACAATCATAATGTGAAATGATGTTCAAAATGTAAAATTCACTAAAATGGTGTTTATGAATAATAAACCAAATGAATATTATATAAATTAACAATGAATATTAGCCTCATTTAGTGGCTAATAACACCCCCCAACTTGAGTTTTGCTAGTCCCGAGCTAAATATATCTCAACAATATGAAATTTGAATTCCCTTTTCCAAAAACATTTTAATACACAATGATCACCAAAAACTCTTATACCAAAAAATCATGAAACCCATAAAAATAATTAAATACAAGATAATTTCATAAGAAGATCTCAATCCCAAGCCCATTCATTTGATCAAATTCATTTCCATATTTCATCCAATATCAATTAAGTATGAGGATGTGTTGTGCATCACAATAGACATGAGGGTTCATATTTATTCAAGGGGGAAATGATGGAAGCGCTAGGTGGAATCACATTTCAATATTAATATTAGTATTCAATTTTTTTTGTATTGTATTATTATTATTATTACTTTGATTTTTTTACAATTTAGCTTTGGTAATTGAAATTGCACTCAAAAGAGTCAACCCCTGTTGCGAGACTTTGTCGATGACTCCCAGGCTCAAAGACCTTATGGAAACAAGTGAATCCCACATACTCGGGCATCATCTCAAGTTAACTCAATCAAAAACAAATTCAAATTACCAAAAATAAAGATAAAATTACTAACTCTGGTCCAGAAAACTATGGAGTCACGATCCCCAAGTGCTGAAAGCCACGCATTAGGTCATTTCATTACTTTACATGAAAATTTGTTATTTTTTTATTGAATATTAATATTAAAACTAAAATGATCACCAAACCTATGCTATTTATTTGGGGGACCCCATGAACTCAAACTAATACCCCACCATCCAAAGGACGTGCATTTTTATCTTTTTTTTATTTGGATGAAAATATAAACGATGAAATATCACATTGGACAGCCATACTTTCCAAAATCTATGCTCATGAAATTATACAAGGATTAAAATCAGAATCGGGGCATGCTAAATTATTTCATATTCAGTTTCAATGCGTGCAATGATTATTACCATGTTCAAAATTAATGGAATTTTTCCTTCCATTTACACAAATTGTTTTTTTAAATCATTCATTTTTTTGACATAAAAGCATTTTTTTAATTTTATCTCCCACCCCCCAACATAAAATAACACTGTCCCCAGTGTTTAAAGAAAAGAAAATTTTGAAGGGGTTAGAGGTAGAGAATGAAAGTTCAAAAAGGAAATTGAAAATGAGGATCATGGAATGAAGTCACCTGGTGGTTGAAGTTGAAATTCTTGCTCCTCCATTTTAATCCTTTGATATCCATGTCACTTACAGAGTTCCCTAGAAGAAAAAGGAAAAACAAAACAAAACAAAAAAAACAAAACAATATATATATATATATATTTAATAAATAAAGTAAAATATAAGTATATATATAAAAATTATAGAATAAGGAAGCACACAAAGTCACAGGTCAGTGGTAAGCACGCGCCCCTGTCTCCCTTCAGTCCCGGGTTCGAGTCCCCACGGCTTCACCAGTTGTGACGGGGTTTGCCCCATGACCTATGATGTGAACTTTTAATTTTATTAATATATTTTTATTTTTGTATTTGTATTTTTATTTTAACCTACAAAAACATTAAAATAAAATGACCTGATGATACATTGTCTTCTTTTTAAATTTTTGGGTATGGTATTACTCAAGGATCACACCACGTGACACGGATAAATATGGTTCTCCCCTTTCATACCGATCCATACTCATAATATAAGAACATATCAACAATATATTTTTTTTATTTTTAAATATAAAAAATTATTAATTAATCCTATTTAAAATATAAATGTGATTCATACAATAAAATGATTGGAAACATGAAAACCATGGGTTGCCTCCCATGCAGCGCTTTGCTTAACGTCATTAGCTCGACATGAACCCCCTAACTTACCCAATACCAATTTTCAACATTTTAAGGACCCCATATTTCTCCATGTACACTAGATTGAGATTGATTATTGGTTTATAATTTTTTTCATGTGCAAACCTATGTTCTATAATGAGTGGTAAAATCCAAGGAATATCAAAAATGGGTGATCCAGTTTCTTTTTCAGTCTTTCCAAAAACATTAAGAATCATTACCTCTTTATTGGTTTCAAGATAAGAAATTATGATAATTGGAAGTTTTTGGATTTCCCCAATGAATGGAAACTTGAGGGTGGACAGAAATTCCTTTCGTTCAAGTTCAGGTTGGCTAACACTTTCAGATATAGGTTGGGACTTTGAATCAAACTCAATTTCATTTTCAAAATTCCTCAAAAGAATTGGTTCCTTTTGAATAGAAGATTCATCCACAAAATTGGAAATATCAATTTTAGGAATGGGTATGGACTCAATTTTTTTGATTTCTCTCAATGTTTCAATGGTTGGTGTTTCTTAAAATTTATCAATGGAGTTATACTTTGGAGACTCAATCCATGATGACAAATTCATTTCTTTTGAATCCAAAAAGTCAATTTCCTCTTGATTTAAAGATCCTTCAGCAATTCCTTGATCCTCCTCATCTATCCCAATTCAAAATGAGTGGTTTGTGGGAAACTAGAAACTTCCCATAAGGTTATGAAAGGGGTAGTTGGTATAGGCATGTGTTCCTCATTAGTTTTAATGCTTTGTAGTTCTAATCTCAAATATGAAACCTCAAAATTTATTTTCTCCATTTGTTGACATAGTTTTTCAAGTAATGTATGTGGATTAGGATGGATAAGGGGTTGAGACAGATGGACTATTCCTAGAGGATAACTATGTTGTTGGAATTCCATAGGAGGATGTTCTGATTGACCTTGTTGGGATTGGAACTCACAATAGGTTGGAATGTTTTGTGGAGAATAGGAGTTAAAACATTGTTTCTCAATATTTTGTTGGTTATCCCACCAGTAGAAACTAGGATGATCATTGTACATCATACTTGGTGTGGGGTGATCAATTTAGGGAGAGGTTCCCCATGTTTGGGCTTGCTCAAAATTTATTTCCATAGGACTGAGGGGGTGAGAATAGAGAAGAGGGATGAAAAAAAGGATAATATTGTCTAAGATAACTTACTTAGGTCCCCAGAAGCAGTGCCAAAATTTTATTCACGCTCAAATTTATCCAATATATGAAGATAGAACGGTCCATGTAGATTATCTTGGGTTGTCGAATCCTCAGAGACCTAAGAAGTATCCTATGGACACGTACATTATATGGACTGTTTTTGGCTATTAAGTGGCCAACATTGGGTTTATTTTAGATGGGTTTAAGTGAACACTAAAAGTCTTAAGTGAATTCAAATTATGAGAAGGGTTGATCCTAGGTTATTACAAGGGGTGGATTAGATGTATTTCCTTTTCAATGATTTCAATTTCTTATATTTGACATGGGTTCATTTAAGAAGATAAAACAACATCATCACTTATTAGTTTAATGACTACACCCTTTAATACTAATCACCTATACACTTGAAGGATCGATTCTTTGAGCACTTCAAGGTAAAGGTTCATATTATCACATGAAGTGTGTGGCTTTAAATTCAACAAGGACTATGGAGTTTAAAAATCATCAAATAAAAATCTCAATTAAAGAAGTGATTATACATTAATGGGTTGATAAATAACATCCAATACATCCCCTTGATACTCCCTTGGATAAAAACATAAGTGGGTTAGCCCTCCATTGATGCTATGGTTTCAATGGAAGCGGGAAGTAGACTCATGAGGGAGGAATTGAAGAAGTAAAGAAAACAATGAAAAGAAAATGATCACTCCACCGTTGTGTGAATAATTTCACAAGGTTTAGTGTGAATAAATTCACACCTCGAACCAACGGTATCAAAGTGATATGAAGAAAAACAGAATAAGATGAAAAGAAGAGATTCTATTAAGAAATTAAAGTGAATTGAACAACTGACATGTGAAATACAAACTTGAGACAACAAAATCGCAGCATAACTTTACAATTGAACAAAGCACCCAAGATGAAAAACTCCTCCACAACCACTTCCTTAAATAGGAATTTTGGAATCCTTGGGTCGATCCTACAACATTATAAATCATCTCACTTGATTATGGTAGTCCTAGGGTGGTGGAAAGCTTGTGGAACTTGGACTTTTCAACACTTGACCCGGGGTGGAATCCAGCTTTCATCCACCGAACAGACGCACTTGGAAGACCTTCTATATGGATGAATCAGAGTGGGAAATAGAATAATAAATGGATCCTCGGATGACTAATAATTTTTGGTAAAATTTGGGCCCATTTGGAGTTGTAGATTCTGAGATATTATTAGATTAGTTGGCAGTTTTTCTGGGCCGCAGAATCTGGACCAGAAGTTTATCTCTAAATTGGGACACCTAAATGACCACAATGGAGGCCGAATTAGCACTGTCTCCTGAATAATTATTTGTTCCACTATATTTATTCTATCATCACACTAAATTTTTGCTTCATTGGGTTTTTATGTTTGGCCCCACATTCTCATCAGTGGGCAGGTGTTCAATCTGTCTTCTCTAGAATTGCTTCCTTTCATCACAAAATATCTTCATCTTAATCCATGAATTATTCATTGATACCTGAATGAAAAATGTTCATATTTAAGTGTAGATAAATTTCCAAGAATATAAAATTGAAATATGGATAATTATATTCCTTAAAATCAGATGAATAATTGGGTACTTTAAATGATGTTCAAAAATGTACCACATAACAGTGCATTTTAAGAAGAATTACAATCATAATGTGAAATGATGTTCAAAATGTAAAATGAACTAAAATGGTGTTTATGAGTAATAAACCACATTAAGATTATATAAATTAACAATTAATATTATCCTGATTTAGTGGATAATCACACCCCCCCCCCAACTTGAGTTTTTCTAGTCCCGAGCAAAATATATCTCAACAATATGAAATTTGAATTCCCTTTTCCAAAAACATTTTAATACAAAATGATCACCAAAAAATCTTATACCAAAAAATCATGAAACCCATAAAAATAATTTAATAGAAGATAATTTCATAAGTATATCCCAATCCCAAGCCCATTCATTTGTTCAAATTCATTTCCATATTTCATCCAATATCAATTAAGTATGAGGATGTGTTGTGCATCACACTAGACATGAGGGTTCATATTTATTAAAGGGGGAAATGATGGAAGAGCTAGGTGGAATCACATTTCAATATTAATATGAGTATTCAATTTTTTTTGTATTGTATTATTATTATTATTATTTGATTTTTTTTTACAATTTTTCCATGGTAATTGAAATTGCACTCAAAAGAGTTAACCCCTGTTGCGAGACATTGCTGATGACTCCCAGGCTCAAAGACCTCAGGGAACCAAGTGAAGCCCACATACTCAGGCATCATCTCGAGTTAAATCAATCAAAAACAAATTCAAATTACCAAAAATAGAGATAAAATTACTAACTCTGTTCCAGACAACTATGGAGTCATGATCCCCAAGTGCCAAAAGCCACGCATTAGGTCATTTCATTTCTCTACGCAAAAATTTATTATTATTTTATTGAATACTCATATTAAAACTAAAATGATCACCAAACCTATGCTCTTTATTTGGGGGACCCCATGAACTCAAACTAATACCCCACCATCCAAAGGACATGCATTTTGACCTTTTTTTTATTTGGATGAAAATATAAACGATGAAATATCACATTGGACATCTATACTTTCCAAAATCTATGCTCATGAAATTATACAAGGATTAAAATCAGAATAGGGGCATGCTAAATTATTTGATATTCGGTTTCAAAGCGTGCAATGTGTATTACTATGTTCAAAGTTAATGGAATTTTTCCTTCTATTTACAAAAATTGTTTTTTCAAATCATTAATTTTTTTGACATAAAAGCATTTTTTTAATTTTATCTCCCCCCCATATTAAAATAACACTGTCCCCAGTGTTTAAAGAAAAGAAAATTTAGAAGGGGGTAGAGTTAGAGAATGAAAGTTCAAAAAGGAAATTGAAAATGAGGATCATTGAATGAAATCACATGGTGGTTGAAGTTGAAATTCTTGATCCTCCCTTTTAATCCTTTGATATCCATGTCACTTGCAGAGTTCCCTAGCAGAAAAAGGAAAAACAAAACAAAACAAACAAAACAAAACAATATATATATATATATATAATAAAGAAATTAAAATATAAGTATATATATATAAATTATAGAATAAGGAAGCACACAAAGTCGTAGGTCAGTGGTAAGCATGCGCCCCTGTCTCCCTTCTGTCCCGGGTTCGAGTCCCCGCAGCTTCACCAGTTGTGACGGGGTTTGCCCCATGACCTACGATGTGGCCTTTTAATTTTATTAACATATTTTTATTTTTATTTTTGTATTTTATTTTAACATACAAAAACATTAAAATAAAACAAAATGATGATACACTGTCTTCTTTTTAAATTTTTGGGTAAGGTATTACTCAAGGAACACACCACATGACATGGATGAATATGGTTCTCCCCTTTCATACCCATCCATACTCATAATAGAAGAACATATCAACAATCTATTTTTTTATTTTTAAATATCAAAAATTATTAATTAATCCTATTTAAAATATAAATTTGATTCATACAACAAAATGATTGGAAACTTGAAAACCATGGGTTGCCTCCCATGCAGCGCTTTATTTAACATCATTAGCTCGACATAAACCCCCTAACTTACCCAATACCAATTTTCAACATTTTAAGGACCCCATATTTCTCCATGTACACTAGATTTAGATTTATTCTTGGTTTATAATTTTTGTCATGTGCAAACCTATGTTCTATAATGAGTAGTAAAATCCAAGGAATATCAGAAATGTTTGATCCGGTTTCTTTTTTAGTCTTTCCAAAGACATTAAGAATCATTACCTCTTTACTGGTTTCAAGATAATAAATTATGAAAAGTGGAAGTTTTTGGCTTTCCCCAATGAATGGAAACTTGAGGGTGGATAGAAATTCCTTTCGTTCAAGTTCAGGTTGGCTAACACTTACAGATATAGGTTGGGACTTTGAATCAAACTCAATTTCATTTTCAAAATTCCTCAACAAAATTGGTTCCTTTTGAATAGAATATTCAACCAAAAAATTGGAAATATCAATTTTAGGAATGGGTATGGACTCAATGTTTTTGATTCCTCTCAATGGTTCAATGGTTGGTGTTTTTGAAAATTTATCAATGGAGTTATACTTTGGAGACTCAATCCATGATGTCAAATTCATTTCTTTTGAATCCAAAAAGTCAATTTCCTCTTGATTTAAAGACCCTTCAGCAATTCCTTGATCCTCTTAATCTATCCCAAATCCAAATGTTGTCTCTTTATTAAATTCATGAGTGGTTTGTGGGAAACTAGACACTTCACATAATGTTATGATGGGGGTAGTTGGTGTAGGATTGTGTTCCTCATAAGTTTTAATGCTTTGTAGTTCTAATCTCAAAGATGAAACCTAAATATTCATTTTCTCCATTTTTTGACATAGTTTTTCAGGTAATGGATGTGGATCAGGATGGATAAGGGGTTGAGATAGATGGTCTATTCCAGGAGAATAACTATGTTGTTGTAATTCCATAGGAGGATGTTCTATTTGGCCTTGTTGGGATTGGAACTCACAATAGGTTGGAATGTTTTGTGGAGAATAGGAGTTAAAACATTGTGTCTCAATCTTTTTTTGGTTATCCCACCAGTAGAAACTAGGATGATCATTGTACATCATACTTGGTGTGGGGTGATCAATATAGGGAAAGGTTCCCCATGGTTGGGATTGTTCAAAATTGATTTCCATAGGAGTGAGGGGGTGAGAATAGAGAAGAGGGATGAAAAAAAGGATGATAGTGTCTAAGATAACTTACTTAGGTCCCTGGAAACGGTGACAAAATTTTATTCACACTCAAATTTACCCAAGAGATAAAGGTAGAGCGGTCCTTGTAGTTTATCTTGGGTTGTCGAATCCTCAGAGACCTAAGAAGTATCCTATGGACACGTACATTATATGGACTGTTTTTGGATATTTAGTGGCCAACTTTGGGTTGATTTTAGATGGGTTTAAGTTAACACTAAAAGTCTTAAGTGAATTCAAATTATGAGAAGGGTTGATCCTAGGTTATTACAAGGGGTGGATTAGATGTATTTCCTTTTCAATGATTTCAATTCTTATATTTGAGATGGGTTCATTTAAGAAGATAAAACAACATCATAACTTATTGGTTTAATGACTACACCCTTTAATACCAATCACCTATACACTTGAAGGATCAAAGTTTTGAGCACTTCAAAGTAAAGGTTCGTATTAGCACATGAAGTGTGTGGCCTTAAATTGAACAAGGACTATAGAGTTTAAAAATCATCAAATAAAAATCTCAATTAAAGAAGTGATTATACATTAATGGGGTGATAAATAACATCCAATAAATCCCCTTGATACTCACTTGGATCAACCCATAAGTGGGTTATCCCTCCATTGATTCTATAGTTTCAATGGAAGCAGTAAGTAGACTCATGAGGGAGGAATTGAAGAAGTAAAGAAAACAATAAAAATAAAATGATCACTCCACCGTTGTGTGAATAATTTCACAAGGTTTAGTGTGAATAAATTCACAAATTGAACCAATGGTATCAAAGTGATATGAATAACAATAGAATAAGAGGAAAATAAGAGATTATATAAAGAAATTAAAGTGAATTGAACAACTGACATGTGCAAGACAAACTTGAGACAACAAAATCGCAGCATAACATTACAATTGAACAAATAACCCAAGATGAAAAACTCCTCCACCACCACTGACTTAAATAGGCATTTAGGAAGCCTTGGGTCAATCCTGAAACAATATAAATCATCTCACTTGATTATGGTAGGCCTAGGGTGGTGGAAAGCTTGTGGAACTTGGACTTTTCCACGCTTGACCCGAGGTGGAATCCAACTTTCATCCACCTAACAGACGCGCTTGGAAGACCTTATAGATGGCCAAATAAGAGTGGGACATAGAAGAAGAAAATGGATCCCCTGATGACTAATAATTTTCTGTAAAATTTAGGCCCATTTGGAGTTGTAGATTCTGAGATATTATTAGATTAGTTGGCTGTTTTTATGGGCCGCATAATCTGGCCCAAAATTTTATCTCTATCTTTGGCCGCCTAAATGACCACAATGGAGGCCGAATTAGCACTGGATCCTGAAGAATGATTTGTTCCACTATATGTCTGATAGAATCACACGAAATTTGGGTTTCATTGGGTTTTTATGTTGGGACCCACATTCTCATCAGTGGGCTGGTGTTCGATCTATCTTCTCTAGAATTTCTTCCTTTAATCACAAAATATCCCCATCTTCTTCCATGAATTCTCTATTGTTCCCGAAATGAAAAATGTTCATATTTAAGTATAGATCAATTTCCAAAAATATCAAATTGAAATATGTATAATTATATTCCTTAAAATTAGATGAATCATTGTGTACTTTAAATGATGTTAAAAAATGTACCACATAATTGTGCATTTTAAGAAGGAATTACAATCATAATGTGAAATGATGTTCAAAGTGTAAAATGCACTGAAATGGTGTTTATGAATAATAAACGACATGAATATTATATAAATTAACAATGAATATTAGCCTCATTTGGTGGCTAATCACCAACACATAAAAGTAATCTTCGGTGTATTAAAATCCCAAAATCTAAGATCATGATAACCTGATCAAAGATCAATCTTTGAAAATCACTTTTTTTCTTTAACTGATTAAACAAATCATCCACATGAGGAAAAGGATTTTGGTTATTAACTATTACCCATTTAAACTTCTAATAGTCCACAATTGATATGACTGAACCATATACCTTCTTGGAAAAGAGGATGGGGATTCCCAAGATGAAACACTAGGGTAAAAAACCTTTCTCCATTTGATCATTCAACTAAATATTGACCACTTTCATCTCTATCAGTTTCATATGATAATAAGGTATCAAAATAGGTGGTGTACTTGGAACCTGGTCAATCGTAATCTCTACTCCCTCTTTGGAGGAAGTCCAAAAAATTCATCTATTAAAACATCAGGAAAATATGAAACAATAGTGGGAAGATCAACTAAAAATAAACATCATCTGTCTCAACTCCTACATAAGACAACAAACTCCTGAGATCTAGGAGGGAATTTCCTATATTAACAAACCTCGGATCTCACTCTCCCTATAACATATGAGATCACCCATTTTTTGATATAAATGAGATACACTGATGATAAAAAGCAACATCATCTTGATGAATGATAAGACGATTCATCCCAATGATAAAATAAAACAAATCCAAATCAAGAATGAGGAAATCTCAAGCTAACATTGCATTAGCTATCAATAGAAAATAAGAAAACCCAAACCCCTACTCTTTCCTCTTCCAAAGAGGTGTCAATAAATCCATAAAAAGGTACATGAGATCAATTTTATGTTTAACCATATCCAAAAATTGATCCGATATAAATGAGTGGGAAGATTCAGTATCAAAGAAAGCCATTGTTACTCAAGATGTAATAAAGATTGTACCTCTCATAGTCACTTGAATAATGTTTAACTATGCTAGAAACCCCTCTACTATGTAAATATGCTTCACTCCTGAGACATGTGGCTTGAACCCTTTAATATTTGAAGTATCTAACTATGTTTCAATATCCTTTGGAGTTGATGATCCCTTGTCATAACTGGGAATATACATAGCCTAAAATAAACATTGCATATGACCATAACATCCACAACCATTGAACATCTATTCATGTGAATAAAAAGAACATTCGGCGTTCCCAACCTTGACACACTAATAGAAAGTTAGGGGAACAATACTAACCATTATTAAATGTGTATAGGAGACCTACTACTGAGAACTATCTCCACCACTCCTGCAATGATCTTTCCACTTCTTCTTTTTTCCTTGTGCACCACTGAAGTTGCCACTATGTGGAAGTCAAGGGGTATAATGACCAAATTTCCAAATAATATTAATATCTATCATCATAACCTTAGCTACTATATCCACATAAGTCAAATGATTTTTCATAAATACCCATAATCTGATATCCATCTGTAAGACCTGTAAGTACTTATGAGTCTTTAGCTAGTCATTCTTTACTAACTCTGGAGAAAAAAAGGAGCTCAGAAAACTTATTGGTGTATGAAAAAAATGAATGATCTACCTACTTCAAATAGAGAAACTCTAGAAACTTCCCTATCATGAGTGACTCTGAAAAAACATTTAGAAGAATAGAGTCTTGAAACCCTGCCAGTCTAAGCCCACATGATTATCTCCCTATACCAGGTAATTCGATAATCTGTAGTTGGGACCCTCATGTATGAACAACATAAACTACACCTTGACACTCTCAGTTGTATCTAGGAATTTTATGATCTAACCAATCTTTTCCATCTAGTCCTCCAACTATTGTGGTTCATTCTTACCCTTAAAGGGAGGTGGATTCTTGTGAAATAAATCATGTGATTGATCCTTGTCTCATAAATCACCTTATTTTACCTTCATAACTAAATTCTAGGAATGAAATGAATTTTTACCAATAGAAAAAACTTCCTTCACTATCACCTCGATAATATTTTGAAATATTGGAGAATTCCCTTGAGGATCATCTACTGCACCCTCCTGAGGAAGTTATGGAAGATGTCTCAGAGGCATACCGCTACACATAGAAATATAAGAGATGATCAGAAAACATTATAATCTTAATTAAAACCATAAAACCATAATAAAAATGGAGATTAAGATCAAGAACCCAAAACAGAAGACACACATCCCAATATCCCCTAGTAACTTCAGTCTTGTCATGAAATGAACTGGTCAGGAACTCACTGCAACCTACCTCTCATGTTCAAAAAATCATGTCTCCAGTCTACCAAACATCCAATACAAGGAATATTGAGAAAATAATTCCTTTTATACCAAACTATGGTGAACCTGACTTGAATACCCTCTCAAACTAGTACATGACCCAAATTTCTACATACCTGTAGGACATTCCCAATCCCCACAGCCTGGCGACTAGCACCCAGGCATCAAAAAAATCCCTAAGAAATGATTTCACCCAAACTAAAGCCATAACATGGAATATATATATATATATATATATATATATATATATATATACATAGAAGGTAGAAATAGTGTAATGAATAACATATAATATAACTGAAATAATAAAGCAAAAACTATACAACTCCAAAATAGTCATAGCATCCCAAAGAACAAACCCAACATCAAACACAACTAAAATAGAAACACTAACTACTCTATGTGATATCATAGGAAAAATCCCACCATGTCACCTCTTGTTACACATAATGAGATGAAAAAAACCTCACTGTCTCACTGTGATGCCTTAACATTCCCTAAATTGAAATACATACAAAGTTATACACATCACTAAAGGGTTGTGCAGGGTGTGAGCTAATAGGTTCAGTTGGATACCACCTAGGTTTTCTATAAAAATTATCTATGTAATAATTTGAACATGATCAAATTTAAATAAAACAAGGAATGATAAATAGTTAAATAGTTTTTATATAAAAAGAATGTAAAAACTATTAATTTCCCAATTTTTCAATTCTTAATTGAATAGGTAAAATAGTTTAAAATCATTTATCATACATAAAAGTAGTCAAATAAAACCAAAGCATGCATCACATATCATATCATATCCATGGAAGTACAAGCTACAATAGTACAAGTGATAGCATAGGTAATATCATTCCAAGGATCACTACAGGTCAAGCTAGCTAGGACACTCATATCCAAGACATGGACATTTTTTGTGAATCAATACACTAGATATATTCATCAAATATTGAGAGTATAGGAACACCCCAAAAAGTCAACCCCAATAGGTCTATCAAATAAATAGAACAATAATCCTAGGGAGCATAGGAACGCCCCATGAGTGAAACCCCTAATAGTATCAATGGTTGAGGCCTATTACTAAACCTTCCACCTAAGTACCCAATGATTCCCATGTTCTATATTTTCAAACCATTTCATTCAAAACCATTATTTAAAAACATTTCATAAATACATTTCATAAATACATTTCAAAATACTTTTAAAATAACTTTTATTTTACCAAAATATGGGGAAAACAATATTTTCTCAACAACCCATTTCTATGCATAAAAATCAATCATGCTATTTCATTTATAAAATAATTTATAAAAACCATATCAATACATTTCACCCAACATAGGCAGGAGAAAAAACCAACTACCTAAAAATTAGGTTTCACATGCCTGCAATGGAATCCACCAACATAGAAGAGCACAAAGAAAACAAATAATTCACTATAATCAATCCTAGCATATCAAAATCAATTTAATAAGAAAAAGGGCCAGCATAGAGGATAGAACACAACATACCTCAAAGGACTCTCATGTTGCACTATAACCTACACAAGGGTCATCCTCTAGAGGAAGATTATGAAATGGATCTAAAATGGATTAAGAAGATTATCATCATAGATCAAATGATACAATAATAAAACATAATTTTACTACTGTAATTAATGGAAATGAAGAAGCAGAAGTATTATTAACCCATTTAAATGAACCATAACTATAATATATATCAAATTTTTAATGGAGTGATCCAGAAGGAGTGGAGGTATCCAAAATCGCTTAGGAGAGATTTTAGTTTTAGAGAAGAGGTTGCGGCTAAATGAAATATCAAATCTTCTATGTAGTACCCTAAACAAATCCATGAGAATTAATGGTATGAAACTCATTTTCACATCATGTAATCCTCAAAATCCAAAAACACTAATATTTGAATCACCTAGGATTAAGATTATGTTTTTTCCTCTTTCATGATGTGCAATATTTTCACAGTGTGTACACTTCTCATGCCTTGTACTCGTTCACAACATCTTCTTTGTGACCAATACATGACGTGAACATTTTACATGGTGTGTAAATCTTGTATGACATGTGATCATTCACACAGTTTGTAATCACCCAATAAATAGTAAAAACTCCATTACTTACTCAAAATTCCAAACCAACACCAAAATTCTCCGAACTCATGGAGAACCTCATAAATCCTTTAGAAAATTTATACCCACACTTCATTAATTCAAAAAAACATAGATCCCTACACATTAGTTAATTTTCCACAGTAAATTCTTTCCTTCCTCAGAAGTCCTAAAACACACCGAAATATAAAGGGAAACAACAAGACAGAAGAGAAATACCTGAAAGTGGGTAACGGTATGTTACATGATCTAAATATAGAGTATAAAAAATGGGAATGGAATATACATATTTAGTTAATTGATAAATAATAACCAAAATTGTCTTATTACCTTGAGTTGCCTTTATCAATCCCACTACAAAATCCAAGGATATATTTTCCCATATCCACATTGGTACTGGAAAAAGGATGAAGAATCCCCTTCTGTAATTATTGTTTTTAATTAACCTATTGAAAAGTTAAACATTTCATGGTAAAATAATTCATATCTATTTTCATTCCATCCTACCATTAATATTCTTGAAGGTTTCTATAAATATTAGTGCTGCTGGGATGAATTGAAAATGGGGAACTATGAGATTCACTCAACAATTATCTCTTTAGTTGAGAAACACAAGGCACACATAATCTCTTTCCAAATATCAGGAACTATCCCAATTGGGTTCATGCTACGACTCCCCAAGCCTTCATCCAATAGGTCAGGGGTTGGCTACTATCATCTAGTAGATATGTCACTAATATGGGAGGCCTTATCCTAAGTACCTACACACACACACATCTTCAATCCCATAAATTATTGAAATGTAAAAAAATGGAAAACCATTCATGTATAAATCTAAATTCCATAGTAATAGTATGACATAAAGTAAAATAAATTAAATAGGTCCAAATAAAATTCCACCACAAAAGAGTATGAAAACAAGTCTAACCTGAAAGTAAATCACGGAATCCTATCAAGATACTACAGGAACACATCTTTGTTGGTCTGGTTTCACTAAGAACTGCCTGGTCCTGGTCCCTTAGGGACTCTGTGAAAAGTTTGATCATCTACATAAGACATGACGTGTGTAGGAAAATCCAATGTAGGGGTGAGTATAACAATACCCAATAGGACACCCTAAAACTACAAAGCATGAAAAAAATGAATACAATTAGATCTAAAAGGTTATATTTTTACAATAAATATAACAATAATATCCAAGTATACTCAAAAAAGACACATACTCTAAAGGTAATTCACAACCATAATACTATAATATGATTCTAGCTTGAAGATTAAACATAACACCCATCTAGGAGAACACACTACATGAGTTGGATAGCAATGATGGTATCTATCTGAGAGTTAGTACTCATCGAGTATCACCATTATAAGTACACACTAGAAGTCTGAATAGATATGATACATAAATTAGGATCAATCTAAATTCCATGGAGTATATCAACAACTCAATCTAGATTAACCTACTAAGTAGAGGTTCGACACCCCTATAGTGTTTTTCACAAAAATACCAAGAACTCTACCTAGTTCATGATGATGAATAGAGGTTCTCACTCTGGGACTCACAGAAGTATTCCAATAACTCTATCCAATAAGTTCTACTAAATGGATCGATGTCTTATGTGTACTAGGTGATTCTATACTAACCTTTGGGAAATGGATATGGGGAATGTACCCTGACAAAACATGTACAATATACAGAGGAAAAGGGCTCCAAGACAACATTTTTTAAGTACACGGTTTGTAGTAGGGTTACACATCATTCCCCTTTAACCCTAGGTCCTACCCAACTAAAATGGCCCATGTTCATGTCTGTATAGAAGTACACGGTGTATTACTACTCATTTACTTTTGTCTGTGTACTATTTAATAGCTTATATCATGTACATTTTTGTCTAATCCAAGTCCATGTGGGAGTACATAGTGTTCCCATTACTGTGTACTTCATCCCATGTCCACGTACCCTCTAAGGTACACACTGATCCATCAGGTAGGGTTTAAACACCATGTGATAAGGTCACATTCCATGTGATCCTTAACTTTCTACCGAAACCCTTGACACCTATAGGAGGGACCCACAAGCCATGTAATCCTATATTACATGCTATGTGGATTAGGGTTTTTCAGAAACCCTGGTTCTTCCTTCCACATGCTCCCACACTATCATCGCCTCAAATTTCATCTTTAATCAAGCCTTAAATCAAGGTTCTAGCCTGGTCTAACCTCACCATGCATGTTTAATAGATTATAGACCTTCGATTCATTCAGAAAATAGGATTTTTAGTCATTCTTTGTTGCACTCTGAAGAACATAAAACAAGTATCCAAAACCATATGATCTAATAACACTTCTGTTATTGTACCACCATCATGTCGTACCGATCCTCAATCTAGAATATCGAATCATTACACAAAGAAATTGGTGTGATGTGACAGATTTCTTGGTGGACATCAAACCACGGGTTGATGAAGAACACCTATGTTGAATGAAGAAATATAGGAGAAATAAAAAACCAAAATAGGAGGAATGAACCCTTTACAATTTTTTCATTGGTCTCAGTATTTCGCTATTAGAATGGAAATAAAATAATCAATAATAATCAATCAAAACTCCCAAAAGCCCCGCAAATAAATCCATCTCTCAAGATGCATGAACCATAGATCAATATGTTGATTGATTGATTCATGTTCATTATAGGAATTCAAAATGGGCCAAGAATCCAAAAAAACAATTGTACTACATTGATATGGATTGATCACTGATGAAGAATGATTTAGCATCATCGTCATTGTTTTGAAACTGAATTTCATTTCACACCAATTGATGATCTACAATCCCATTGATGTTCACCATATAGAGATCCTCCAAATCTTCTACAAGCATTCTCCAATAACTCTAGGGTTAGGCAGATAACCCTATAACTCCACTATAATACTCAACATAATGAAATTCCAATCGCTGCTTCAATGAAATAAAAATAATTTAATTTAATAAATTATTTTATTCATTTCATGCCAGTGATGATTTTCCACCAATTCCCCACACTAACAAAGGTTTTTTCATTCATATGGTAAAACCCACATTATAAACTCCATGACTCCCTTTTATTTTTGATCAGGGCCCCCATTTATAATTTATTCAACTTTTTCCATAAATGAATTTGTGAGCTATTTAAAATATTTAATGTATTTATATCATTTATTTCGGGCACACTGGGCCTCAGAATCACACATTATCTTAGAACCTGGTCTCAAAAATAATCCATACAATATCAAAAAACAATTCATAGAAAATCCAAGCCAATACATTTTTCCCACCTTGGGGATTTACATCCCTGAAAATCCAAAATGAGAGGCTACACAAATAGATGTGGGCTTTGAGCATTGATCTTAGCCTCCCTCTCCCATGTGCTCTCCTAAATATTCCTATGTCAATTCCAAAAACACACTAATGTATTCACTTTCCCATGTAGGATCCTCTCTTATTTATCCTTAATATCTAATGGGTACTCAGCAAAGGTATCTCTATCCTCAATATTTAGATCACCTCAGTCGATAATGTGTGATGGGTCATGCACATACCTCCACACCTGATTCATGTGAAAGATGTTTTTCACATGGTCAAACATTAGAGGTATAGATAAGTATTAAGCCACCTATCCAACTCTACATATCATCTAGAAAGGGCCAATAATTCTCAATACAGCTTGCTACCCCGTCCAAATCTATGTAATCCACGTCGAGTTGAAACTCATATGAATAAATGGTCTCCCTCCTCAAACTCCAAAGGCCTATTTTATCAATCAACATAATACATATGACAGCTTTGTGAATTACTCATCCACTCATGGATGATATTAACCTTCTCTGTAGTTTCTCACACAAACTATGGGACCATGAGTGTCGATTATCCCATGTCAGTCCAACAAATTGGTTACCTACAGGGTCGCCCATACAAAGCCTCGAATGTTTCTATTCCAATTGTGAGATAGTTTTTGTTTTTGTATTCAAACTCCACCATTGGTAGGTGATCCTCCCAACAATAGAAAAATTCTAGCATTCAATCCCACAGAATTTCCTCAAACACCATAATGGTATGAACTATCTGGCAATCAGTTTGGGGTGAAACATTGTGCTCAAACATAGTTGAGTCCGGAAATCCTCTTGTAATCCCTTCCATAGTTGAGATGTGAAGCAAGAATCACTGTCATAAATAATCGTTGAGGGAAACCCATTTATTTGGATTATCTCATTCCATTAGATGCATCCCAATCTCACTATAGAACTCCACTTCCGAATGGCTAACAAGTGGGATAACTTGGTGATCCATCCTAAGATCACCCATATGTCATCATGTCCCATGTACATACATGGTAATCCCATCATGAATTCCATCGATATCCCATTTCACTTCCACTCTATAACCTCAAGGGATTGAGAAGAAACTATTGGAACTTGGTACTTATCCTTCACTTGCAGATAAGTAAGGAATCAATAGATAAATTTTGAAACCCCCTTCTCTATTCCTGGCCACCAATACTCACATTGGAGGTCCTGGTACATCTTTTACACACCTGGGTATATTGCCAAAGTAGGCATATGAAACCCTCTCAGAACATCCTCCTACAAAATTACTGGTTTCATCATGCATCATTTGAAAATAATGACATGCTCCCCACCTTCAAGAAAACAATCAGGAGAATGTCTAGTGGATATCTAAGTATGTAAGGTATCAAAGTCGACATCCCCAAGTTGTGCCTCCCTGAATCGCTGAAATAGTGTAGGGGTAACAACCATTGTCTAGAGGTAAGCTGATCTATTTCCATTTACAAAGGATAACTGCAAAAAGTTCAATTACACTGATTCCTCATTCATAAACTGTGAAAAAGATCACCTACTGAGAGAATATTCTACCACATTCCCCTTCCCAATAGAATATACAATCTCAAAGTCATAATTCTGAAGGAACTCTAGACATCACCTCTATATCACATTATGGTCCTTCTGGGAGAATATATACTTGAGACTCTTTTTATCAAAATAGACAATAAACTAAAAACTAATTAGGAATTTTCTCCACATATTTAGTGTGAATAATACCACTACTAGCTCAATCTTGTGGGTTATGTAGTTTTTCTCATACTGTCTAAACTAACTTGAACCATAGGAAATCACCACCTTCCTATATATCAGAACACATCCAATCTTGGTTCCTAATGCATCATACAACACTACAAACTCAACACCCTCCTCTGGTAATCTCAATATGCGAGTGCTCCTAAAACTCTACCTCAACTACTAAAAATCTTTCTGGAACCTCTTCCACACAAAAGGATTCCTCTTTCATGTCAAAGATGTCATGGGTGATGATATACTAGAGAAATCAAGTATGAATCTCTATTAATTTCCTACCAAACTAAGGAAGTTACACACCACAATCATGCTCTTGGGTGGCTTCCAATCTAACACCACCTCAGCCTTGGCTGAGTCCAGTATCACTCCATCTACTAAGATAACATATCTCATAAAGTAGACCTCTTGTATCCATAACTAAACTTTGAGAGCATTCTATAAAGTTGGTGATCTCAGAGTACTTCTAGAACTAGCCTAAAGTATCTCACATGCTCCTCCTCAGACTCCAAGTACATAATGATATCATCAATGGAGACTACCACAATCTAGTATACGAAGGTTAAAAAGATCCATTTCATGACTCCCATGAACACTGTTGGGGTGTTCATCATGCCAAAAGGTATCACAAGGTACTCATAGTGACTGTACTGAAATCTGAATGCCATCTTCAATATATCAACATCATGTACTCAGAATTGGTGATATACTAATATTAGGTCAACCTTCAAGAACCATCATTCCCATATCAACTGATCAAAGAGGTTATCAATCATAGATAGTGTATACTTTTTCTTCACAGTTTTTTTATTCAAGCATTAGTGGTCCACACAAAAACATCAAGCTCTCGTCTACCTTCTTAGTGAAAAACATTGGGGCTTCCCAAGGTGAAATACTAGGTTAAACAGATCCCGTCCTCTATAAGTCCTCTAACTACAACCATAATTTTCAAATATTTTTGGAATCCATCCAATATAATGGAATAAATATTAGTCTCATCCTGGGGTGTAGATCAATTCATAAGTCTATCTCTTGGTGGGGAGGTAAACCAGGAACATCCTCAGGGAAGATGTCATCATACTTATCCACCACTACAGGGAATAGAAACTCATAACATCCACTGCAACAAGGTTCACTCTAGCCAACTCATGAGAAATCATCTATACCATCATATGCATGAGTTTTTCCTATGCTTCCTATTTTTCCATTACACCAAAACAGGATAACCTAGTCCCATCACTGTAGACACACCGCATCCTCCCCTAGAAATAGTCAATATGGGCATGAACTATGGATAACCAATCCATACCTAATATTATGTTGTAATTCATCATCAAAGATACAAAGGTATCCCATTAGAATCTCTCACCTCCAAGAGTCAAGTCACATAGTCGGCACAAGTGTGTAATCACTTAGTCATCTTTAGTAGGAGTCTCAAAGCATAAGGTTCGAGCCACAGGATCCACTAGAATCTCTATGTCTCAAACAAGATATGTGTAAATAAAATAATTACTAGCATATGTGGCTATTAGTATTGAAGATAAGGTATAATAGAAAAATATCTTACCTCCTATCATTTCTAAATCCTATGGGTTATAAGATTCAACCAACTGCAGTTGTCCTCGCCCCTGTCCTCCAACTCCTTAAGCCTGGTGAGGACCACTTGGGGTGGGGTGGTAAAAATTAAAAGTTTCTAACACCTCCCAATGATCTCCCAACTCCTCTTCCACATCCATAATCCTAAGAACCTTTGTGTTCTTATCTCTGCATCTACCTCTACCTCGGTGGCCCATCCATAGTCTCCCTAATAGATGTATAGAAGGTTAGACAATCTTAGGTAAGAATTCCCCTTCCATCACATGAGTAGCATTGCCTCTCTCTAGGATGACTAGACCAATGTTGTGATCCTAAAACCATAGACTCTAAATCCTTGGACCTCCTCCTAAAACATCTTGCACATCCAGGTCCTTGAGACTATCATCAGCACCCTACTACTGATGTCTCTTCTCTTGTATGCCCACTATCAAAAACAACTAGATATGCCTTGTCATCCAAGAAATTTTTATCCACCAAGATATCTCTATAACCCCAGCATAGGTAGAAATGAATATAGTGATAACAATAGATCATATGTCTCTACACAATCCTCACATGATGGTATAATCATTGAAGAACTGGTCATAAACCATTTCCATCAAGTACCTGGAGAGGTTGGTAAACATAAATGAATACCCAGCTACTGTTTTCCATCCTTGATGGATCTAAAAAATCTTCTGGATATGTATAGACCTTAGCATAGCTATATAGATCTCTTCTAGGAATGTATTTTCAAACTATGACCATGGAAGAGTCTCCTCATCGTATGCCTAGTTCACAAAACCCCACCATCATCCCCCTGATTCATTGATAAGGCTCACCCCCAAGACCACCATTGGATCTGATGATGTCCTAATCATATGGAAAACTCACATCACCACCTCAATCTAGCCCTTAGCCACCTAGGAGTCGGGATCACCTCGTAACCTGGTGGGTCTCTGTTACTGAAACTCATGAAGTGAAATCATCATATTTACCTAATATGTTGGTACTATGGGTACCATATTTTTTTCAACAAGTGGTGGTATATCTTGTGCACTACCTGGAGGTAACATATCTGTAACTAGTCCCTATGTTGACGCCTCATAACTGAGGGGATCATTTTTGTTATCTTAATATTGAACCCTTGTTGGAATACATCTTAGAGGCATCCTAAAAGTAAAAATAAAAATATATTACATGGTCAATGATTATATTTAGAGAGCTAACTCAAGAAGGAAATGGAAACCACAACACATTCCTATATGATGCATATACCATTATTTTCCGTATAACCAAGGTTCTCATGAACCGAGTCAAAACTTAGGTGGTTGGAGTCTAGATGTGTGGATACATCAGCCACCACACCAACACTGGATTCCCTGGCCTGAAAGACAACTCAAAACACTTACCACTATTTCCCCAAACCAATCCTATATACATTGTTCCTATGGTAGAACTATGTCCTCTAATTCTACTTTTTTATGACCCATCCAAATGGGGTCTATTTTGTGAATCCCCAAGCCCACCTCTAATAGTCTAGGGGGTAGAGACTAGTACCAAATAGAAATATCAATAAAATTTGGGGGCTTAGCTTCAGTACATGTACACATGAACACATCTCCAAACCCATACAATTCTGAAATGTAAAAACAACTAAAAAAACATAAATGCATATATCTAAATTCCATAATCAGAATATGACAGGAAGTGAAGGAAAGTAAATTGGTCCAAATATAATCCCACCACAAATATTCCAAAAAAAATCCAACCTAAAAGTACATTGTGGACTGATATCAAGATACCATTGGAACACACCTTTTTCTGTTCAGTCTCACTAAGTACCTCTTAGTCCTGGTCACTAGGGTATTCTATCAAAAGGTTGATCATCCTCACAAGACAAGAAACTTATGAGTGAAGCATGGCTGATTATCACCTATTGACCGTTAAAGGTTCTAATGCTATACTAATGTGTATAGCGGCACTCCGGTCGAATCCTCGAAGATGGTACAAATTTTAGAGTCGATTGTTTTTAATTGATTTGTCTCTTTAATGGGGTTTTTAGCAGATATTAAATGAAATGATTGGTGGATGATGTTTTATTTAAATTTTTGATAAATATTGGGGTGATTTCAACATTGGGAATGTAATCTTATGATATCATTAATCATTTATTTATATTTCATTAAATTAACACCCACATCACAAGATGATTTTGATCATAATTACCAAGTGTTGAGGCTTTAATCAAAGAATTAACATAACTTAGGGTTATGATATCAATTAAAAAAATTATGGTAGTTTATTTATGGTTCCAATAATCCATGGAAACCACTCGTAAAACAAAACATGACATTAATCCATGAAATTTTAAGTTCAACAAACACAATATTAATTTATTGAATATTATTCAAACAAAATCTATCAATCGGTTATCATCACCAAATTATGACTCACCCAAATGGGAGATTTACTCAGTATTTGAGATGGTTATTACTCTAGTTTAATATTTTTAAGATGTTGAGTTATAAATATAATTAAAATAATGGGATAAAAATGGGTTTTGTACCGAACACACACATGAGCGGTGAATAAAGTTAAATAAAAACTTTGGATTGAATTTGAAAACCAAAGAAGAAAGTGTTTATTTTGATTGAATTAAATTTTCATAAGACTATTAATATTATGAAATTAAAGGTGCATGAAAATAATATATTAATAATAATAAATGAACATTATAATTATATTGAAATGAAAACACAATTACATAATAAAAAATAAAAACAACTCAAAGCAAACAAGAAAAGAAAAGTGGAGGATATGTCTCTCTTTTTTAAACAAGCTCAAGAAAATTCCTCACAGACCCTTGTAAAGTCTCTATTCATGAAAATTATTCTCCTTAAGTTCTTAAATGACAAAACCTTTCAAGGAGATGAGGTGAATGTATATATATCCTAAAAATGTGGATTGTTTTCATTCCAAAACATCCCCTCCACTTGGATCATTGGTTTTAAAATTAAGAAAGTATAATACAAAGATATATTCTTATTAAAATATGTAGATATTTATGATTTCTGTATAATATGAAAATATAGTGGTAATTGGACTTTTTTAGCCAATGTTATGGTTGTTTTACTAAACAATACACAGTTTCACATTTTTATCAACACTTTTTAGAAGGCCAAATTGTAAATGGGTTTTATAATAGGAAGATGCCATAAATTCCAAACCATTTATTCTAAAAAGTAGACTAGATAAATATTTTATTTCAAACTACAAAATATCAACTCAGATAGATTTCTATATCAGGAGAAAAGAAAATAATTGTTTATGGATTTTAATTCCTAAACAGAATTATGGGATGGACTTCAAAGCATCCTTTAAGACCATTTTTATTGGATTTGAGCCTTGAAAATTTTATCCATGATTCCTTTGGATGTTCAAGAAGATATTTATAAGTTTAATAAAATTTAGGCTTCTTGATTGAGCCCAGAAATTATACCATCATTGATTGTCTAGTTTCTTCACAGAATCTTTAGTCCTTCTTGTGTGGACCATATGACCATTCAAATTGCTGAATTGGCCAAAGATACCTTCTAATGATATGTTGTAAATTGAATAAGAAATCCTAAAAAACAATATTAACACAATTTGGATCTGAATGAGGAGAGTTTTTATTAAAACATTAAACTCACTCGAATCTGGATTAATTCAAATAATGCTAAAATGTTATATTTAATATTAAAATATGAATATTTCACACCAATTATGCACTTTTCCTAGAAAATAAGTAAAGGAAGTAAATAAAAATTTATGAATAAATTAATAACATCAAATCCTTTACACTTAGTCTTGGGAATGTCCACATTTACAAAAAAATATAAAAACATTACTAAATAATTTTCACTCAAAAACAAATATTAAAAAAATCCTCAGTCAAGGGAGGTTTACACCATTTCACTAATCCATATTGAATTACTCCAGAAATTGTTAGAGAAAAAAATTTCCAAAAAAAATCATTTTTCATGATAAAATTTAGAAATAGAAAATGTGGGCATTGAGAACTCACTCCTCTCATGATGATAAAAAACATTTTATGGAGGTTCACTCATTCGCCAACAAAAAGTGAAAATTTTAGAGTTTGAAAGAGCTCTCCGCTTCCATTCATAATCCTAAAGTGCACAATAATAAAGAGGTATTTTTAGGGGGTTTTTAATGGGTATGGAAAAATTGGAATTTAATTTCCAAAAGGGTGGAAAAGAGGGGTAAAACACCAACATGGGTAAAACAATGCACAATTTCTTTTGAAAAGAAACATAGAAGGAAATGGAAACACATATTTACAGGGGAACGATTGTGTGACCAAAGACATGAAGGATGAATAAAATTTAAAGGTGATAACAAGATAAAATATTTAAAAAATAAAAAAATTTATCCCAATGAAATAAGGGTTCTCTATTTTCTTTTCTTTTCTTTTTTTTTATTTTTTCAAAATTTAATCTTCAAACAGATCTCACACTCAGCTCCCAACCCATGTTTTATCACCTCACGACACTAATTTTAATATTTATAATGTGATAAAAGGTTGAGGAAGAGTTATTTTTTACCTACCCAAGACACAACCATTTTTTGGTTTTTGTTTTTTTATTTTTCAGTTTTTTTAAACACTTTTCAATAACATTTACAAAGTTACATAAATGAAAATCCATTCCCCAAACTCACTGAATGAAAACCTCTACCCTACACTAAAATATATTCTTTCCCTAAAGCATATGATAACTTGTTGAAAATAAAGAAATGGATACCCAAAATGAAATTCATTCCCCCACCACTACTGGAAATATCACCTATACCCACAGTTTTAAACCGTGGGTATAGCCTATAAAACCTTGGGTATCGCCTATACCCACAGTTTTATGAACCGTCGGATGCAGTGGCATCGGCATATCCCTATCCCCACGGTTTTTAAAAAATCATGGGGATTTCCAGTCGAAATTTTTTAATTCCCACGGTTTGTTTAAACTGTGGGTATATTATCTATTCCCACGGTTTTCAGAACCGTGGGAACCGCAGCTACCTGGAAAACTAAAATACCCACAGTTTGAACTGTGGGTATTTGTGATTTCTGGAAAACTCATATACCCACAGTTTAGTGAACTGTGGGAAAATATTCTTCTCCCAGAACGGCAGCTGCTACCTGTAGCCTCCCTCCTGCTTCCAGTGCGCACCCAGCTGCCTCCCTCCTGCTTCCAGTGCACACCCAGCTGCTGCCTGCTTCTAGTGCGCCTACTTCCAGAGCACCCAGATGCCCATAGCCTTCCTGATTCCTGCTTCCAGTGCACCCATTAAAACAAATCAGAATATAATATCAGTTGTAATTGATACCATGAGGCATATCAGCATGAATGAATAATTATTTAACTGCATTAACCACCTCATTATGAATAATTTACCAACAAAACATATTGAATTTATTGGAGAACCCATCAGGACATTAAATACTATCAATGTTATGATAAAAAGGTGATACCTGAACCTACTCTTTAAATTTACATGTATATAGATTCATCAGGATACAATGAAAGCTAATATCCTAGGCTTCCGGAACAATTTCTCTACACCCAGGGATCAAAATCAATCCATTCTTGAACATGAAGGGAAGGGGTACAACCCTTCTGAGTAGGTGAATCCATGGAAGTGGAGAACTCATGGTACATAAATTGTTGAATGTGTAGTCAATATCATCTTCAGTGAAGGCCTCCACTCACTGCAAGTAGTGGCCTATAAAAAAACATGAAATAGAAAATAACTGGAATGTTTAATAACACCATCCATTTTCTAAGTTATCTAAATAAAAATTTCATCATTTCATGTAGTATAATGAAATATAGATAACATACTTACATTTCCAATGAAACAAACTTCCTATTATTATGAAGTATATCAGGAGTTATCAGGAAAAAATATTTATTTTTGGAATTCTATAAATCCTGAACAGATGAAGAGAAATCAGTGGAACTTTAGACCACTTAAACAGGGATTTCAAACATCATCATAGTTTAATGAAATATAAACAAATCTATTATCGACCTAACCAAAAATATTTAATGATAATTTTATCCATATAAGTAACATTATAATTGAATAACTGATTAAAACTACGAAACACTATAAACCAAAGATTAATGTTCCCACCAGCCCCTCCCCCCTGCCCAGCCCCATCCCCCTGGCCCAGCCCCATCCCCCTACCCAGTCCCATCCCCTGCCCAGCCCCATCCCATGCCCAGCCCCATCCCCCCTGCCCAGCCCCATCCCCCCTGCCTAGCCCCATCCCCCACCATCCCAGCCCCATCCCCCACTAGCACCTCCCCCTGCCCAGCCCCATCCCCCACCAGCCTATCCCCCCTACTCAGCCCCATCCCCCCTGCGCAGACCCATCCCCCACCAGCCCCTCCCCCCTGCCCAGCCCCATCCCCCACCAGCCCCTCCCCCCCAGCCCAGCCCCATCCCCCCTGCCCAGCCCCATCCCCCACCAGCCCCATCCCCCCTGCCCAGCCCCATCCCCCACCAGCCCCTCCCCCCCTGCCCAGCCCCATCCCCCACCAGCCCCATCCCCCCTACCCATCCCCATCCCCCACCAGCCCCTCCCCCTGCCCAGCCCCATCCCTTAGATAGCAGTAAAAATGTTAACCATTTTTAGATGATAGTAATGTTAAACATGTTTGTCAAAAAATTTATAGATTACAGATAGCAGAAATCACACTAATCAGTAGATTACATGAAAAACTTGTTTGTCATCAAAAAAATTTACGTACTATAGGTTCTTAAGCAGATAGCACAAATAAAAAAATGTACATATTACATGATAAAGAGTTTTGTCAACAATTGTTACCAGAGAAGGTGTTAGTTCCATCTTTGTACTTCATTTTCAAGATAAAACAGATAGAAAAAATTGACATATTTATGACAATGCTAATATTTAAATGTACACACTCCTATAACTGTAGACAATTACGAGATGGAAAGAACAGTTTGGTTGAAAGACTTAGAATACACTTTCTATATTGAATTAATAAACATGTTTTTATGTTAATGGAATTAAATTAGTAATCATTAAATATAACTATTGAATACCTGAGCAGTGGACATATTCAAGGTTGTAGTATCAAATCGTGTGCCAATGCTTGAAGTCCCTGGAGAAGACCTAATATTTCGATGCTCCAATCATGAATTGTTAAAATTAAAATAACAGTAATAATAATTTCAATTGTTATTAAAAAAAATTAAAGACCAAAGAAATTTTACCTGGATATATTCGATGCCACTACTTATGAAGATGCATTGCTTTGATCTCCCGGTTCAATAATGAGGAAAATTTTAGTATTTTGTGTACTTTGTTTTCTAATATAAATAGAAATTTTTATAAACTCCTACCTACCTAAATGTCTTCAAAGCATTCAGTAAATATGCTAATGTAGTTGTCATTATTTTTGATGAAAATTACTTTGTAGCTCTTATGTTCAAAAGAAGCATTCAGATTCACATCACAGAAGATGAGTTCAAGTTCATATAGTAAACCACATGCTGATGTGTTGATGCCCTCCAACAATAGTAAAATGATACACACTAAATGAAATTTCCATTAAACTTTGACGGTGGATAAGTCGACATCGTGTCCAGCTCCTCCCCCAGCTCATCCCCCTCCCTCCCCACTGCCAAGATCCTCCCCCTCCCCCTCCCTCCCCAATGCCCAGCCCCCCCTGCCCCAGCCCCTCCCCCTCCCTCCCCACTACCCATCCCCCCTGCCCAGCCCCTCCCCACTGCCTAGCCCCCCTGCCCAACCCCTCCCCCTCCCTCCCCACTGCCCAGCCCCCCTGCCCAGCCCCTCCCCACTGCCCAGCCCCCCTGCCCAACCCCTCCCCCTCCCTCCCCACTGCCCAGCCCCTACCCCTCCCCACATGCCCAGCCCCTCCCCCTCCCTCCCCACTAAATAGACTTTTTCTTTTCTGTTTGGAGTCTTCCTAAAACACATAAAACCACATTAAAAAATCAGAGAAAGGAAAGATGACAACCACAAACAACATATGAAACATCTAAATCAGTTAGTCAACTCTGAATATTCATATAACTTTCAAATCACATACCAATCAGTGCCTTTACGTTTAAAGAAAAGATCAGAAGTAACTAAACCTTCTCAACGCCTTCAATAGATGAGATCTTCTGCTTCAAAGTGGAGGACATGGTCATACTCGCCTGATGAAAATCCTCTGCATGTCGAGTATATGAAAAAGAGATTAAGTGAATGCAGCCCCCTCCCCTCCCAGCCCTCCACTGCACCCCCCCTCCCAACCTTCCCCTCCCAGCCCCCCCTCCCAACCCTCCACTGCATCCCCCCCATCCCAAGCCTCCCCTCCACTTATAAGTCCAAGATTAGATGGCGAGATAATAATAAACACACCAAACCCTAAAAACATATATGGAATGTGAATATTACCTAAAGAATTGTCAAATAACACCCCTGATGAAAACATAATCCAAAATGAATTTCATTTCATAAAGAAATTCACATACAAGCAGTCCACCAATATAAAAAAATAAATAAAACTCCAACACAAGTCTCTCTGCTAAGTCAAAAATGGAGGGGATTAATATCCCCCCCATCACCATAAATGTACCATGTCGCGTCATTGAATCAAACCATTTACATTTCATCATAGTGACTCGACTTTGAGAGTAGTAATCCAATAACAATATTTTATCAACCAGTCCATAATAATACACATCTTCATATCGAGGTCGGTTATCTGATGCACTGGAATAACAATATGTTCTAGCAGTTAACATAACACCATCATGTTGTGTTCTCATTTTCACCACTTTATCAGTTGTAACAAATTTATATCCATTTATTATTAAAGATTTGCAGTCACGAACCAAAGAATTCTGACCAAAAGCCAACGCTCTTAATTCTTGAGAAATGAAGTTAGCAGGTAAACTCAATACCTGGAATACATATTCATAATATAATTAAATATATATCTATATTTTAAGGTATATAATGCAATGGTCATACCTTTGATTTCAACCAAGCTGGGAACTCTTGGCTATGCATATCCTCTCTCCTTCTCAACGGAAAAGACCGATGAACTCTACTTATAATTTTTTTATGTTCTCTACATAAAATGACAATAAAAGTATAAGGTATAGGTTATATGATATCGTATGAGATAACATATATATATTCAAATTACTTAATTGATATAGGCATCGAACAAACCACAATTAAACAAGACTGTACGATGTGCCATATTTCGCTCCTCAAAGCTCAATGTAACCAATGTATATGACCCGACAATTCCACCTGTTTGGGGAAGAGATAGAAACAAGGGATGAATTTCCTCATACTTCTCATCTTCATTTCTCATTGGTCGATTATCTATTGTTCTCACATCAGACAAATACATTGAACAAAAATCCATATATTCTTGGGCCAGATAACTCCTCATAATGGAACCTTCAGGATAATTCTTATTTCAGACATATGATTTCAAAGTGCACATATTTCTTTCAGTGGGATACATCCACCAAAAAGCGACAGGTCCCCCAAGAAGTGTCTCAGTTGGAATATGAACTGTTAAATGCAACATGCAAGTGAAAAAGGATGGAGGAAAATGTTTTTCCAACTCACACAGAATTAACAGAGCCTCTTGCTACATTTTTATCAATAATGATTTGGATAACCTTTTATCACAAAGGTCTCTGAAAAATGACACAACTGAATCATTTCCACCCTTACACTATTGGATAGCAAATTCCGAATTGCTATTGGAACAAATTCATGAAGAAGGATGTGATAATCATGAGTTTTTAGGGATTTCAATTTCAAATGTCTTCGGTTGACTCATTTAGATATGTTTCTGGAATAGCCATCTGGAACCTTGATATTCTCCAATATATCCATAAATTGATCTTTCTCTGCCAGTGTCATCACATAAGAAGCATAGGGAACTTTTCATTTGTTTTCACTGATACAAACAGGATGTAGTTCTGGTCGAATACCACAATCCAATAAATCCTGACGAGATCGGAAGTCAACTTTGGTCTTCCCCTTAATATTAAAAAGAATTGCAAGCAAAATTTCACATATATTTTTCTCAATATGCATTAAGTCTAAAAAATGACGTAACAAATTAGTATACTAATATGGAAACACACAAAAAATACTTCTCTTTTTCTAATTGTCAGTGACTTCAGTATCAGCATTCTTCCTCTTTCAAGATTTCAACTAACCTTTCCCTAATAAAAAGATGAAATATTTCAATTCATCAAGCACATCACTTCCTGACATACGTTGAGGTGGTTCTTCAGTGTCAACATTATTATCAAACCTCTGACGATTCTTCCTGTATTGATGATCCATTGGAAAGAATCGGTGATGACCCATGAAACTAAAACTACGATGATATTTAAGCCTTCTCGATCATGTATTCTTCATACAAATAGGACATGATATTTTTCCCTTCGTGCCCCACCCAGACATCATTGCATAGGCAGGGAAATAATTTATGGTCCATAGAAGGTCAGAATGCATCTGAAACATATTCTTTGAAGAAGCATCAAATGTATGCACACCTAAATCCCAAAGTTATTTCAACACTTTTATTAAAAACTGCAAGTAGAAATCTATATCATTACTAGGATCCAAAGGTCCAAATATCAGTATACTCAACAAAGTGAAAGGTTTTTTCATACACATCCACGGAGGAAGATTATAAACATGAATAAAAACTGGCCACGTGCTATGAGCAGTAAGCATCTAACCAAATGGATTAAAACCATCACATGATAGGCCCAATCTGACATTACGCACCCCAGCTGCAAAATCAGGATGTTGTGCATCAAATGCCTTCCATGCTAATCCATCTGCAGGATGGACCAGCTCATCATTACCTTTAATTCTCTCAACATCGTGTCATCGCATATTGACTGAGATTTCTGGAGACATGAATAGATTTTGAAGTCTGTGAATCAAGGGAATGCGCCAAATGACTTTCTGTGGCACACGAGATGGTGTTCCATCTGTATTTGTCTTCCATAGAGATGTACCACATTCTTTACAGTCATTACGGTCAGCTGTTTCCTCCAAATATAAACTGCAATCTTTTAGACAAGCATGGATTTATTAGTATCAAATCCAATCTGCTTAATTAACTTCCATGCCATGTAATGATTTGAGGGAATATCTGCACCATCAGGATGCAAGTCCTTAAAAAATGTAAGATATATAATCAATGGAGGTATTAGAAATCCCATAGATGATTTTTCCATGATATAACCGCATTTAATAATTCCAACTTTGTCATTTTAGTACATTCTTGATATACTAGAGTTCTGGCATCATCTAATAAATTTTGCACTCTCTCAACATAATCTTCTTCAACATTTTCCTCATGTGTACTGATATCATTGTCTTCTTGCACCGGCATACTATGTCTCTCAGAATGATGCACATATGGAAACCAATCAAATATCAAATTCTCCATGTCACTTCGTTCATTTCATTTATGAACTGTCGAATATTGACTCGTCTCTCCATGGTGAAACCAAACATTTTAGTCATCTTGAAATCCAAATTTTGTTAAATGGTAACTAACTTCTTCTCGTCTTAACCATGGTCTTCCAACACAATTATAGTAGGGACACTGTATACAACCTCCATCTGACGCATTGTTAAATGAAAAATCTAAAATATTCTTCAAATTACTTTGAAACTCGGTTGAAATCTGATCGGTACAATACATCCATCTTCTATCCATTCTATAATAAGAAAAAAAATATATCATTCAATCAACAATGTAAATCATATTTAAAAAAATCATTACAATCAATTTTATTATTAAATTAATCAAAGAATATTAGTAGCTAGCAAAACATATTTAATGACAAGAGGATACCATGATTGAATAAGTAGGAAAAAAGAAAAAAGGTCTACATTGAGATGTAAAATAATGAAAATTGTTAAAAAAGTATCTCCTAAGTGGTCATTGATGGGGAATAAAAAAGAAAATTTCAATGTAAAATACTCCTTTATAGATCTAGAGGCATTATACACATGGGAAGAAAATTTTATTTTAATAATAATAATTTATAATTTTATAGATTATTTGGTAGGGGTTATTTGATGGGGAATAAAACATTTAATTAAAATAGAGTAGTTATAAATTTAATGTTTTGGAATTAATATTGAAAAAATGTTTCAAGGTATCCTACAAATTTTTTACAACTTGATGCTTACAAGATATACTTTTTATGGATTCTATTGGAACTTTGGAATATTTGTTCATATGGAAAAGATATGTTTCTTAAAATAGACATCATGATATACTTGGGAGTATTGAGAATCAATGTTTGGGGGTTTCAACCCCTTTAAAGGAATAAAAGTTAGAAACGTATTGTAAATTTTATATAGAAATCACATAACATGTTTGATATTCTTAAATAAGTCTATGGAAGGTGCGACCATCCTATTCATGATGAAAATGAATGCCTCATGAATATACCATCCTAAAAATATTTGAGTTTTAATACACAAAATCATCAAAATAAGAATATAAAAGTGAAGGAGAAAGATTTATTTGTTGAAGTTTCACCCAAAATATCCAAAGGGGAAAGTCCATGGATCTTGGAAAGTGGATGTTCTTCTCACATGAGCTTTTTTGGTTTTGAAAATTCTTAAAACAAACCAAAAGACCAATTTATGTATCTCAATGGGTGTATAGGCCATTATGACTTGGGTTAGTCTATAAGGATATCATCCCATATCAACTATCTCAGGTCATACTACAATGTCATCATTCGTCACTTCCGGACTCCATTAATGCCTCAAGGCCTTCATTCCCTTCAATTTTTCATTCAAGAACCCACCATATTCATCATGAATCACATCTAAAATTCTCCCCCTATATAGGATTAATTAATTCATAAAGGATCCACTTTTAACTTTGATACAAGATAGTATAAGTCTACTATCCATACACATATATATATATACCCAAGTCATGGTAAAGAAACTTTTTATCTATATAGAGGCATAAGCATATCATTTTAAAAGAAATATCATGGTTTGTACACACATGAATGAGTATTTCATATCATACATTTTTATATAATTGCAAAATCATAACATGGTAAGAACTTCTTGCATTCAACTTATTGAATCCCAATATCAATTTTCACCACTTGAATCAATCTCACAAACCAAAGATCCATGGAAGCATCCCCAAATCACTACATGAGTATTCAAGGGTTATGATATATGATGAAGAACATGTTATGGGTTGGGATAATTTTAGACCTATCCATCAAGATACAACAAAATTAAGAGATCTAGATGGATCTGAGAATGATCAGGAAAAACCATCTTTCCATATTTATTTTCCATGTAAATCTAGAAAGGATCACATTGAATATCATTATAAATCCTAAACCTGGATAAGAAATCCGAGATCTAGTTCCTTTATAAGGATAATAAATAATATCTAGCAATAATAAGAATAAAAACAAAAAAATGATAAATTATATTTAAATCTCAAGGACTGATTAAATTTTATGTAAATGGTTTGGTTGCTTGGCTTAAAAAATCATGCTCTAACCATGGGAAGTTCACTACCTATTCAAGTCACCTGCATGATTTGGAGACATGGTTTTTTAAACCCTATGATAGTCATGATGTTGATTCTCTTTAGAGTTACATAGTTACCATGGAATTGTTTCCATATTGGCTCTAAAAGTACCCCTACCATATATCACCCACTACTCCTCTCTAATAGGCTTCATAGTTACGTTGGGGGACTACACTATTCCCTCTAACCATTATCACCATTAAATTATTCAACCCACCCCCCCCCCCAATCTCCCAAAATCTACCTAATACATCACACAATAAATGTAATAACTCAAATAAACTCTTAATAAAGGCTAAAAATAAGGCATAATGCACCTAGAAAGTGAGTCGTTGTTCCAATATCCCCCTCTAATGACTTGTTGACCTTAATATGTGTCTTTAGAGGTCTAAATCTAGGTCTACTAATACTAAAAATATGATTCCTTTCACATTTATCTTCTTTAATATGTATGTTCTTACATAAAACCTTAACAAGAGGCTTTATCTTCCTTCATAGTTCCTTTATTCATCGATCAACAATCCATATTGGACCTTTCTTAAATGAATCATTTACCCCCAACACAACATTCTCAATATCAATTACATTTTAAGGATAATTATTGATATTTATAAGTAGGAACGCATGGTAAACATCATATATAATAGAAAACTGATGAATTTGATGATACCAGGAGGAGAGGGGGCTGAGAGGGGGGAGCGGGGACGTCACCCGAGCTGGGGGAAGTAAGCAAAGGCCTGGATGTTGAGGCAAAGGTGAAGTCCAGGAGGTCCAGGATGAGAGCGGAGGCGGAGGCTGGGAGGTGGAGCCGGGACGCGGAGCTGGGAGGCGGATTTGGGAAGTAGGGTTGAAGTGGGGGGAGCGCAGCGGAGCCGGGACGCAGAGCCCGGAGGCAGAGCCAGGAGGTAGGGTTGAAGTTGGGTGAGCGCGGAAAAGTCGGGACGTGGAGCCGGGAGGCAGATCCGGGAGGTAAGGTTGAAGTGGGGGGAGCACGGTGGAGCTGGGACATAGAGCTGGGATGCGGATCCGGGAGGTACGGTTGAAGTGGGGGGAGCATGACGGAGGGTTGAAGTGAGGGGAGCGAGATGGAGCCCGATAGTTAGGGGCTTAATACCCGCGGTTTTAATAAAACCGTGGGTATAGATGGTTAAAAATAATCTATCCCCACGGTTTAAAGAACCGTGGGGATAAACCCCATTTCTAGTAGTGCACACTTAAATTTCAATAAATTATGCAATGTAATTCCATATAGATTTTGGGTGGGACACAGTATTGGGTTTGTAATGTGGATATAAAAGAAAAGGTTTTTACATGCTTGAAGGGGATTTCCAATGGAGGATTAATGTATGGTTAATGAGAGGATATTTGGGTATTGTGATTCTCATGTGGTTTAGAAAATTCCTCTATCATATTAATGGACACTAAATTAGTAAATTCAGCTCAAAGTTCTACAAACTCAAGACCCACAATCGGGGGTGAAAAATACACATTTTGAAAAGATAGTCATAGGTGAACTTGGTGTAAAAGTTAATGTTGTTTTTCATGGTTGGGAAAGAATCATTTTTCAAATAAAAAATAGAGCATTAAATTTTTTTTTTAAAAACAAGATTATTTATCAAAATTTATGATGAAAATTAAAAACAAAATAGATAAAAACATTTGTTTGGCTCCCCAAAATGGTTAGAAAATTTTTTAAAAGTGGATGGTGAGTAATTATGAATTTTTTTTGTCTTTTTTTTTAAATTGTTTTTTAGTTTTTAATAAATAAACACCCACAAAAAATATAAAGATTATATAATAATTTTGATGAGTAAAGTGGTAAAAATGATAATTAGTGAGTAATAAGAATATATATAGAGAGAGAGAGGAGGAGGAGTTAAAGGGAAAGAGGTTACCCCTAGTTTGGATTTGGTGGGTTTCCATCTCTATCTAGTGGTGGGTCAACTGTGGAATTTTGGGATCTGATGGAAGTTTATGTGGTTCCCGGGATGTGTGTCATATAATGGTGATGATTTAACTGATGTCTGTTAACCGTGAATTTCCTTTTGGAAGAAGTTTTTGGGTCTTGTACTGCACCAAATGGGTAAACATTAGCAATAATAAAAGGACCTTCCCAATGAGAATTAATCTTACCTATGTGAATCTAAAATTTAGAATTAAAGAGAATTACCATTTAAAATTTATGAAATACTTTTATTAGGGTTTTTTTTCATGGAATACCTTAGCCTTTTCTTTGTAGAGATTGGAATTATTATAATAATCTAGTCGAAGCTCCATCAATTCAATCAACTGAAACAATCTTTCTTTATCAAATTTTTTACAATAAAAATTACAAGTTTTCATAGCCCAAAATGACTTGTTTTGGATTTCAACTGGTAAATGAAATGTTTTTCCAAAAACTATCCTAAATAGATACATTCCAATGGGTGTTTTATAGGCAATTTGATAAGCCTAAAGTGCTTCAACAAGTCTTTCAGGATAGTCTTTTTCGGTGGTCTTTATAATTATCTCAAGCATTATTTCACTTATCTATTAGAAAGTTCAGCCATTCCATTTGTTTTGGGGTGATTTTTAGTTAAAGTTTTATGTACAGCCCCATTATGTTTCAAAATAGATTCCATGGTCCGATTATAGAAATGAGTTCCCAAGTCACTTATTAATGCACGTGGTGTTCCAAATCGATGAAAATGTGGGTTTTTAGGAACTCACTAATAGTATGTGAATCATCCTTCTTAGTAGGTTTGGCCTCAACTCACCTAAAAACATATTCAATAGACATAAAAATATATGAGAATCTATTAGAAGGTGGAAACAGCCCCATGAAATCAATGCCCCAAACATCAATGATATCACAAAATATTATGGAATTTTGGGGTATTTAATTTATTTTATAAATTGTGAAAATATTTGGGAAATATGGAAATGATTTATAGAACCTGTGTGAGTCCTTGAAGAGTAAAGGATAGAATAATGTAGAGTCTTGGACCTTTCGAGAGGTCCTTTGTGGTCCAAATTGGCCACCTCTAGGAAGTTATTGGAGGAATTATAAGATGGAGGAATGTTCAACTTCATCAACACATCTTATATTTACAATTTCATCCCTAGTTTTCCAATGTTTATGATCTTCCCAAAAAGAGAATTTTGATTCACGTTTTATCTTCACTTTTTTTTTATTTTGAAACAATTTCAAGAAAAACAACATCAACCAAGTAGTATACAATTGGGGCATACCATGGTAACTTTGGAGTGAGAAATAAAAGGTTCTCAGTGGGGAATTTGGGATCAATGATTTTTTAATAAGAATTAGAAATTATACTCAAGTGATCAGCCACAGGGTTTTATTTTCCTATTATATATTTAATCACAATGTAAAACTATTGGATCATAAAGATCCATATTATTAGACTCGATTTGGAATCACTTTTCTTGAGTAAGAACTTTATAGAAGAATGGACTATAAAGATGATGATTTTGGAACCTAAGAGATATGGCCGGAATTTATCTAAGGAAAAAACCACATATATAAGTTACTTCTCAATCACGGTGTTGTGACATTGAGTTTCATCCAATGTTTTTGAGGAATAATAGATGAAATGGGGAATATTTTTTCTTCTTTAACCAAGAATGGATCCAATGGTCCAATAAGAAGCATCACACATCAATTAAAAGGGTAAGGACCATTCTTGAGGTTAGATTATTGGGGCAGATGTAAGAATAGTTTTTAGTTCAATGAAGGCTCTCTTGAAAGCCTCATCTAAATGGAATGTAACATCATTTTGGAGTAGTTGAGTGAGTAGGAGGGAAATCCTACAGAATTTATGGATGAATCACTGATAGAAATGGGAATGACCAAGGAATGAATGGATGTGTCCAACTATTGTGGGTTCAGAAAGTTATTGGATCACCTCAATTTTAGTAGGACTTACATGAATATCATCTTGTGAAATTTAATTCCCTAGAACAATCCCATTAGTAACCATGAAGTGACATTTATTCCTAATTCAGAACAAGGTTACAATTGACACACTTTTGAAGGACTAAAGAGATAATGAATGCAGGATTCAAATGAATCACAATAAATGGTAAAGTCGTCCATTAATACCTCCATGTAGTGCTCAATGAATTATGAAAAGATACTCATAATACACCTCTGGAATGTTACAGGAACATTAAAAAGGCCAAAAGTAATTCTCCTATATGCATATGTTTCAAAGGGGAAAGTTAAATTAGTATTCTCTTGATCCTGACATGCGATTGGGATTTTCAAGTAGCCATTATATCCATCAAGAAACAAATAGTGTGTATTTTTAGCTAATAATTCTAGTATTTGATCTTGGAATGGAAGAGGGTAGTGATATTTTAATATTTTATTATTAAATTTATGATAATAAATGCACCCATGCCACTTTTTTACTCAAGTTATGACCACCTCCCCATGTTCATTTGTGAAAATAGTTATCCCGTCCTTATTAGGTACCACTTGAATCAAACTAACCCATTAACTATCAAAAATTGGGTAGATAATAATAACTTAGAGAAGTTTGGTAATCTCTTCCCTTACTACTTTGAGTATGAGTGGATTGAGTATTCTTTGTGGTTGTCTAATTGGTTTCCATGATTCCATAAGATGGATGGGATGCACGAAAAGGGTATGGATGATTCTGGGTATGTCATCTCGATTCCAACCTAAGGCATTTTTGTTTACATCTAACACCTGAACAAGTTTGGACTCCTCAATTTCAGTAAGTGCAGTAGATATATTGAAAGAATAAGAGTGATCATTGAATAAGAATGAATATTTTAGGTGTGTAGGAAGAGTTTTCATATCAATATCATCTTTCATTTTTGGGATATAAAACATAGGAATGGAGGAAGGTATTTTAGTTTGTTTTGATTCATTTTTCTCAATATTGCTCAATGTGGAACAACAGAGATCAGATATGAGATAATATTCAAGAGAGTTTTCATGATCCTCTAGATTGATGGATTCTATGAATGAGAGGTCCACATAAACTTCCCTATTTATGACATGGTTAATCATAGTGAAAATATCACAAGATTATCTCTCATTAGAACATGATAAACATGATAAAATGGGCATGAATACACTATCAGAAGTGTCCTTAGAAGCACGTATTGAGAAGGTATGGTGGTCCTCGAATGGGTATCTCATGGCTTGAAAAATGTTGAGCTTGACTAGTTGATCACCAAATTAAAGGGATATGATACCCGTATGGAAATCAATCTTAGTTCAAGATGTTAGGAGGAATGGTATTCCTAGAATTATAGGAAATCGAGAAGAGGTCGTATCACCTACCATGTCAAGGACATCAAAATCAGATGGTAAGATAAGATCATTAATCTGGATAAGGATATCCTCGATTATTACCTCAAGACTGGTAGTGCCTCGATTGGATAACTAGATAAAAACACCAGTTTGGTGTAAGGTACCTAGACCAAGGTTGGAGAAGATGGATTTGGGCATGACATTTATCTAGCCTGCTATGTCTATGAGTGAATCATCGAAGTTTGAACATCCTATTTTTCATAGAACCATAAAGGTACGTAGATCTTTTCACTTCATGGGTATGGAATATTTGGTTGAATCATTATCAAAGGTCCTAAGTTGCCTCTAATTGGTGCATACTCCCTTAAAAACTTGTCACACTTAGGAATTATATTGATGGAATATAAGAGGGTAATGTTCACTTTAACACATCTAAACATGTCGAGAATTTTTGTATCAGGTTCAAAGGACTTCCTTGGCTTAGGAACAACTTGAGGAAAATGAATTGGTTTTTTTATAGGAATGGTAGGAGGTGAAGGAGTGGCTTCAGGTTCCTTTTCTGGTTTCTTTTTCTTTTCATTTTCTAAATAAAAAATTAAATGGGAGTTAGAGGACTCATCATGAGGCATAGAAATTTTCCTTCCTGATCTAAATACAACTGCACTTACATTTTTCTTGGGTTTGGGTAATGGTTGAGCTAGGATTTTGAAATAATTTGGTTGTTTATTCTAGATTAGGTGGGATCAAGGTTGACCAATTTGGCCTTAAATGTTTTTAAGGATATAACTAGTGAAGGAGGAATGATCTTCCACTACACTTCTCCATGGTTTCTTGGAAGAAGAGGCTTATCCTGAATTGGGATTGAATTGATTTTGGTTCTTGGGAAAGTTCTTGTATTGCGTTGGTAATTGGGAAGGCTCATTAGGATAGTCAAATCAAGGAGGGGTAATATGAGGATTGATCCTTTGAGGTTGATGAACAAATGGGTACTGTTCTTGGAAGTTACCAACACCTTGACCATATTGGAATTGGTTTGGGTTTTGAGGAGGGAATTAAAGGGGATGAGAGATAGGATTGATATAACTCAAGTTTGGGTTTTTGGTTTAAGAGAAGGGCTCAGAGTGGGTTTGGTTTAAGTTTCTAATGAACTGACTTGATTATTGAGGGTTGGTGTTCCTCTGAGCATATGATGCATTGATCTCTAATGGTATTGATGAATCAGATGGATCCTCTTGAATTTATGGACATTTGTCAGTTGGATGAGCTGGTGAGATGAAGATTCCATAGTTTTTTTATAGGTCCAAGGAACATAGATTGTGTATAAGATGAGGTTGGGGCTTTGGTAGCCACATCTAGTTTTCTCACAAGACCTGGAAGTTCACTCATCCACTTGGTCATCATGTTAGGATTTATGGACTAATTCTCATGGACTTGGTTGACTTGATCATGTTCCCAAGTATGGAATTGTTTTGTGTTTATATCTATATTTATTATGAGATATATTATATCTGCAAGAGTTTTATCAAAAATATCACCATTACATGCGGCATCAATGAGAGTTCTCTTCATATCCCATAACCCCTCATAGAAGTATTGGATCAAGAGTTTTTCAGGGATTTGGTGGTGTAGTAAGGTTTCTAAAAGCTTTTTAAACCTCTCCCAGTACTCATGTAGTGATTCATTAGTGAATTTATGGATGCCACTTATTTCCTTTCAGATAGAAGTAGTACGAGAAGCATGAAAGAATTTCTCTAAGAATAGTCGCTTCATGTCATTCCATGTGGTAATGGAACTAGGAGGTAGGTAGTATATCCATTACATGGAAGAGTCATATAAAGAGAAATTTAATACTCAATGTTTGATTTTTTCTTTAGAAACAACTTGAGGATTCATGGTAGATCACACCACCTGGAACTCTTTGAGATGAATATGTGGATCCTCACCAACTAGTCTATGGAAATGAGGAAGAAGATGAATCAGACTCTATTTGAGTTCAAAGTCAGCCTCACTTTTTTAATATTGAATACCAAGGGGTTAGTAATTCATATTAGGATCAGTGATTTCTTTAAGAATTTCTTACCTATGATTGGACATATCTAGTTTAGTTGGTTGGACAATGACTAGCTCTTGAGGGATTTGATTATCTCTAATGTTCCTACTAATTTAGAAATGAGTTCGCTCAATTTCAGGGTCAAACAGATCAAAGGGATTGTTTGGGAGGATATGGGGAATTTAGATAAGTTTTTAATGATGAGTAAGATGGGTTTTTATTTTTTATTTTTTTCTATTTATGTTTTTTATGAGAAGGTGGGTTTTCGTTGTGTTTATTTCGCATAAATGTTTTTGGTTTATTTTTTAAATTTTTTATTTTTCTTACAAAAATAATAAACTAACAACTAATTAACACACCATCCCCAAAAACGGTTCCATTTGAAGCATGGATTATTTTCACCTATTGATCTTTCAAGGTTCTAGTTCTCTTCTAATGTTAATAGTGGCACTCGGGTCGAATCCTCAATGATGGTACAAATTTTCGAGTTGATTTTTTAATTGATTTTCTTTTTTAATGGTGGGTTTATTTGTAGAGATTAAATTAATTCATTGGTGAATGATGTTTGATTTAAATATTTGATAAATATTAGGGTGTGTTAAATATTGGGGATATAAGCCTATGATATCCTTGATCTTTTCTTTATATTGCTTTAAATTAAGAACCAATTCACAAGATGATTTTGATCTGAATTCCCAAGTGTTGAGGATTTAATCCAGGACATAACATATCTTAGGGTTCTAATATCAATAAAAAAAATTATGGTAGTGTATATATGGTTATAATTATCAATGGAAACCACTCATTAAAAAACATGTCATTAATCCATGACATTTTGAGTTCAAAATACACAATATTAATTTAATGAAAATTAATCAAACAAAATATCGCAATCACTTATCATCCCCAAATTATGACTCAACCTAATGGGATATTTACTCAGACATTGATATGTTTAATACTCTGGTTTCATATTTTTATGATGATGAATTATAAATAGAAATAAAATAATAGGATAAGAAATTTTCTATGCATCTAACACACACACGAACAGTGAAGAAAGTTAAATACAGACTTTGGATTGAATTAGAAAACAAAAGAATAAAGTTTTTATTTTTATTAAATTCAACTATTTTAACACCATTAATATTATGAAATATAAGTTGTATGAAAATAAGATATGAATAATAAGAAACATGCATTAAAATTCTATTAAACTGAAAACACACTTACATGATTACAAATAAAAACAACTGAGAACAAACAAGAAAAGGAATGTGGAGGGGAGGCCTCTATTGTTGAAATAATATCAAGGTAATTCCTTCTAGGACATTTCCAAGTCTCTAGTAATTCCAAACCTCCTCCTTAAGTCATGAAATTCCAACCCTTTGCAATCATTAGAGGGGAATTTATATATAGCCCAATGAGGTGGACTATTTTCATTCCAAAACTATCCCTCCACTTGGATCAATGATTTGACAATTCAAAAAAATACTAAGATATATTATTATTATAGGTTGTAGATATGGGTGTGTTCTCTATACTTGGAAATTTTGGTGTCCATTGTACTTTTTACCCAAAGTTATGGCTTTTTTACTAAACAATGTACAACTGTCCATTTTTATCAACAATTTTTAGACGGCCAAAATTTGAATGGGTTTTTGAATAAGAATATGCCCCAAAATCTAAACCATTTATTATAAAAAGTTTTCCACATATATCTTTTCTTCTACACTGCAAAATCTTAACTTAAATGGATGTCTATATTTTTATAAATGTCAATAAATTTGTTATGATTTTAATTCCAGGATAGAATAGTTGGCTAGACTTTAAAACATCCTTTGGGCCCTTTTTGAGGTTGGTCCTTGAAAATTTTATACATGATTCCTTTGGATATTCACGAATATATTTATGAGTTTCATAAAATTTGGGCTTTTGGATTGAGCCCATAAATTGTATCATCATGGTTGGTCCAGTTTCTTCACATATTCTTTGGTCCTTCTTGTGTGGACCATATTACCAATCAAATTGATGAATTGGAAAAATATTACTTCTAAGGATATGTTGGAAATTGAATTAGGAATCCTAAAAAATAAGAATCGCACAATTTGGATCTGCCGAATTAGGGTTATGATTAAAACATTAAACTAACTCAAATCTAGATTCATTCAAGTAATGCTCAAAAATTATATTTAATATTAAAACATGAATTTTTCAAACCAATTATGCACTTTTCATAGAAAATCAGTAAAAGGTGTAAATTAAAAGTTATAAATAAATTAATAACATCAGTAGGAAAATCTCATGGAGGGGTGAGTATAATAGCACCCAATAGGACACCACGAAACCACAAAGCATATAAAAAATAATATAGTCATCTCTATACAGGTACATATCTACTACACATATAAAAAGAATATTCATATATACTCAACAAATACACATAGTCTAAAAGTAATTAACTACCATGATACCAGCCAAGGATTCCATCTCAAATATTCCACATAACACTTATCTAGGAGAACACATTCTATGAGTCATATAGCACTGATGAAATCCCTCTGAGAGGTATTACTCATTGAGTCTCACCATTATAAGTACACACTAGAAGTCTAAATAGATACGATACCGAGATAAAGATTTCACCCAAGGCCATGGGGAAGACCAAAAACTTAGTCTGGATTAACCAGCTAAGTAACAGATCGGTTTTCATATAGTGTTAGTCATGATGATACCAATAAGTCCACCTAGGTAATGAAGATGAATAGATGATCTAATTATGTGCCTCACAGAAGGATTACAACAACTCTATTCAATAAGTCATATTAAAGGGATCTTTGTACTATGTGTGGGAGGAAATACCATACTAACCATCAGGGAAAGGGAATGGGGAATGATCCATAATGAAACTTGTCTAAGATATAAAGTAAAACGGCTCCAAGATAACATTTTATAAGTACACATCATGTAGTAGGGTTACATTTCATGTCCCTTCGACCCTGGGTCCTATCCATGTAATATCGCTCGTGTTTGTGTATGTGTATAAGTACACAGCATATGGTTTCCCATGTACTTTTTCCCATGTACAAATACATGGATTATCCCATTTATATTTTTTTCCAGGTCATGTCCATGTGTGAGTACACAGTGTGCCCATGCTCGGGTACACCATCTCATGTCTGTGTACCCTCTGAGGTATACACTGATTTATCGAGATAGGTTCAAATGTCGTGTGACAAGGTCATGCATCGTGTTATCCTTAAATTTCTTTCAAACCCTAGCCACAGCTAGGAGGGAACCACATTTCATGTAATATTGGATTACACATCATGTGGATCAGGTTTTTTCAGAAACTCTGGTTCTTCCTTTAGAGTGTGCTCGTTCCACCATCGCATAAGATTTAGGATTCTTAACCAATTATACTTTTTCTTATAACTCAAAATTTTCCTACTAAGATTTATTAATTTTTTATGAGAGATGTGATTGTACTGAAAGCTGAAAAAAAGTATAGGAAGTTTCTATTTCCATAAGTTCTAGGAATAAACTCATAAAATCATTATCCAAACAGTCATGTTCCAAACAAAATTGGATTAATATGGAATTTTCTTTTTGACTCAAAGCATCTAATACATATTTTTCTTTTCCATGTTGATGATTAATATACATTCATAATACTTTATCAATTTCATCCATCTCCTATGTCTCATATTAAACTCTTTTTAACTGAATATATATTTCAATATTTTATGATTATTATATATTTCACACTTGGATCTATCAAAAATTATGCCAATAAATTCTTTTTAAAAACCATAGAATCTAATTTCATAACATTTATAGGATAATTTAACTCACGGGGTTTTAGTTGAAATGGAGAATAATAAATTACCTAGTAATTATTCATTATGACACAACCAAGTTTATTCAAAGAAGCATAATTATGGATAAAAATGTCTCTATTTCAAGAGGGTAGGGTCAAAATTGGAGTATTCACCAATATTTTTTTAGTTCCTAAAAACAATCATGACATTATTTTTTCTAGATGAATTTAACTTTTTTTACAAGTTAATTTAGTCATTGGTCTAGAAAACTAAGCAAAATTTTCAAAAAACCATCAATAATAGCCATCTAACCAAAGAAAACTTGAATCTCAGTAACATTTCTATTTCTTGGCCATTAATCAACCACTTTAGTTTTGGTGGGGAAAATAGTTATTCTATCATTATTCAAAATGTTTCTAATGAATGAGATCTTTTTTGGCCAAAAATCAAATTATCTAAATTTTCCATTTAGTTTCTTTTCTTTCATGGTTTATAGAAAAAAACATAGATTTTTTTCATGATACTCTTAAATTTTTTAATAAATCAAGATATCTTCAACAAAAACAACTACAAAATTATCAAATTATTCATGGAAGACTCTATTCATAAAATCCATAAATATATCTTGTGCATTTGAAAACTCAAAGGGAATAAATACAAAATCATAATGCCTATATCTAGTCTGAAATTCTATTTTAGGAATGTCATCCTCTTTCACCTTCAGATGATGGTACCCATACCTTAAGTCAAACATTGAAAAATATAGAGCTCCTTGGATTTGGTCAAACAAGTCATTGATATTAGTAAATAGATACTTATTCATGATTTTAATGTTATTAAAAGATATATAATCATTGAAAATCATCATGGTTACATCATTCATTTTAAGAAATAAAATAGGATCACACCATGGTTAAGTATTGGGATGAATGAAACCTTTATCAAAAAAATCTTGTAATTGGTTTTTCAAATCCAAAAGTTCTACTCATTCTATTTTATGAGGGATTTTTGAAAATAACATAGCATTTGGAACTAAGTTAATAGTAAATTTAACTTATAAATTAGTTATAACATAATGAAACTAATCAGGAAAACATCCCAGTATTATATTACTATCAGAACATCTTTAATCTAAACATCTACCTTATTTTTAACAATATGTACAAGATATCTTTCATTTACATATTTTAATAGTTTCTTGGATTATTGATATATTATCAAAGTTATGGTTTCATTATTTTATACAAACTAAAACACTTTCAAAAAAACAACTTCTTTATCTCTATAATCTATCTTAGCATGGTAAACGAAGAACCAATCTATGCTTAGAATAAAATAAAAATCTACTAGGGGAAATACTACCACATTTTTATGTAAAATCCTTCCAAAAACAATGATATAAATATTCTTATAATATTTTTCCCTTAATAATTCCCTAATGTATTTTTACAATAATTTATGGATTCATTTATTATGGTGGAATTTCCAATTTATCAGAAAATTTCTCATAAATGAAAGAATGTGTAGACCCCAAATCAAAAATGACCTTAACATAATCCAAAAAAACAATAAATATACCTTATACCACTTAATTTTATAGAACACCATATGTTAAATTATTTTAAAAGGATTTCACCACACCTTCTTTCTTATATTTTGTTTTGTTTCCATCATTGTGATACTTGTTCAATCACACATGTGTATAATAACCAATATCATTACACATAAAACATTTTACTTCCTATTTATTAAAATTACCTTCACCAATAACTATAATTTTTTTATAGAAATTACAAGACATATTCCCAATATTAACACATCATAATCACATACCAAATTTCATAAGGAAATCCTAAATATTCTTTTTACCATAACTCTCAAAAACTGAAAACTTAACTTTCTTACCATCAGATTTATTTGATCTATTCTTCCCCTTTAACTGAAACCTAGAACTATTTTTATTATTATTTTTTAAGTACATATGATCATTTTTAATATTAATTTCCACATTCTTTTCACATAAAAAAAGTTTCTCATAACTCTTAAATTATCAGGAAGTCAGTTCCCTTTGATATTTTGGATTCAATCCTGAGTAAAACTGATTTACCTTACAATCAAGATCATGGATGAAATTTGGTGAAAACATTGAAAATAAAGTGATTTTCCTTATTGAGTAGGCACTAAAACTTCCTTCCATTTCCTCAATTATAATAATTTGTTTTCCCCTCTAATTCTAATAGCTTTATGAAAATATTTCTCAAATAAAATATTCTTAAATTTATCCCATTCCAAGCTATAAATCTTTTCACTTTCTTTAATTTTATTAACCATTATACACCATTGATCAGCATCACATTCAAAAAGTTAAATAAAAAAGACTTACCTTTTCATAATCAAAACATCCCATGAAATTTTATATCTTCCCTAATGAATTAATCCATCCTTCGAATACCACTAGGTCAAAAGATCAATTAAATACCACAGTTTGTTGTCTCATAAAATGCTCTACTAACATCATGTTCCTTTGTGTTAGTTCCAGATTATCTCTCACATGGATACCGCCACCATTTATAGCCTATGTCAAATGATCCATTACTAAAATAAACTGCCCTTTTCTAATTCCAACCATTCCAGATTACTGATTTGTAAGGATATCGTCCCCTCAGTGCCTTCCAACTTTAGCATTGATTGTTCCCTCTATGGAAGACCATTCTGAATAGACATAGTTTAGATGAAGTATCATGGTAATATTCAAATTTTATATCATTTTAACTTATCCATAATGTAAAATATTCTAAATTCATTCTATTAATGTTATCTTAACATATAAATTTATCTAAACCTTTTATTGATAGAAACTGTAAGGACCCAGTCTTATATATTTCATATTATAATGACTTTAAACTATAATTAACTTTCTTAAATTCACAGATATATTTTAGGTTTATTGTTTTAGAGAGTTAGTTCATAACTCTTTCATAACAAACCCATATATTAAAAAGTGTAAACTTCAAATTAGTATCAATTATTTCCATAAAACCGAACTTTTAAGATATAACACGTCTTCTTTTAAAGAAATGTCATCAAAAAATTTATATTTACCTCATCCTTATACCTAATAACTCTTAAAACCTATGAAAAAAATTAAAACATGCTATGAGCATAAAATACTTAGTAAGGGACTAAAAATAATTAAAAAAACCATGAGTACATGAATACTTACAAAAATATTCTTTTTACAAAATAAATGATAGGATAAAAATAAACATTTTCTTCCCCAAGAAATTAAATTATCTTCCCAAATATTTTCATAAAACATTTCATAAAAAGTAATAAATGTAACATCCTGCCCCATCTCATTTTCTTGAGAGGGCGGAGGAATGATACATGGCCTTAAGTGACGTTCCCAAGGTAGCAAAGGCTAGAAATAAATGCCAAGGGCTTTGAGAAACAATTGTGGAATGATTTTCCCTTGATACAAAACCAACCAACCAACCATACGATCCACTATCAACAAAATACATGATGCATGTCAACAAAACAACCAACTCATACATTACCAAAAAGGAACCACACTATTCCACAATACAACCCATGAACCAATACAACCAACATAATATCATAGTACTATGTGTAAGACTAAACAAGATACCCAAAATAAACCAAGACACACCCCATAGCTCCACCCCCATCTCCATACTCCTAACACCACCACATATCCCAATCATCACCACAAACCACTAGCAATGAGATGCTTTACCATTACCTGTGTCTCGGAATACAACATTAGAAAAAGCACCAAAGTTCCAAAGTAGGGGGTGAGTACTAATACTCAGTAGGTTTTCCCCTAAATGACATCCCTACACACTCCACTGGGATAAAACTATTAGCACATTTATATAAATCATTTTATATAAAATAATCACAAGTGAAACTAGTACCATGAGCCAAACATACTCTTACCAAGCCACCACACCCAAACCAAGCACCCAATGGAAAGCCAAACAATCATGCCATAAGCCACCTCACTATTTAACATTAGCACAAAAATTTCCATCTTGAAAAGAAATGCACAGCATGACAACCAAAATGGTGGGACTTCCACCCATCTTGTTCACCCCATTCTCAATTAGAGGTACTTCCCGGCCACTACCCATAATGGTGGTTCTTCCAACCACTATCCATCACCTTTTATACTAAAACTTCTCTCCCAATTCCACACAATCCATAACACTCAACCAACCAACAAGAACAAAGTACCAAGGTCATACAATAAGCACACAACTGTTTCCACCGCATGAAAATTCACTTCAATAAATCACCCATTTATTGAAAACACTATTTAATCATTTTCTATGCCAAACAAAATTTAAATTAAACATATTTAATGAAAATCAGTTTTCATCAACCATTTTTTCATAATAATACACTAAAGATTTTAAAATAAACTTTTTAAAATCACATAATAAAATCCCTTTAGAAACAATAACCCATTTTCCCCAAAATCCCCAAAATCATCACCAAATAGATTTCCAAAAAGATTTTCACATCATTATCACAATTAATTTCAAGAAAAAAATTAATGGTAACCAAAACCCACTAGTTCTAACCAATTGGAGTCGAGACACAAGCCAATTACCTTTAGGGTTCCAGAAAAATAAACCCAAAATCAACCTCACCCCAATATGAGAAAGCGCTTCATGAAAACCACTCTAGATCTCCATTCTTGGGAGAAACCACTTTTAATCCACCAAGAAACCTCTTCAAAACTCTTCCAAAACGTGTGGGAGAGAACCTCCAACCTCTAAGAACCCAAAATCCCAAGTGAGGATCGAGTGGGAGAAGATTGGGAGTGAATTAGGTCAAGCTTGAGGGAGCCCGAATTTAAAAACCCTTCCTTTAAGTGGTCGCACGATTAGTCCACACAGTTTGGAAAATCATGCACTAACCATGTGCATGCCACTTTCTCGAGAGGAGGGGTCTTCACGGTTTCCTTGCACAGTTTGGAAAACCATGCATAGGCCGTGACAAGCCTACTACATCCCCCAGCACAGTTTCTTAGAGAACTCACATGGTTTCCCCTAACCGTACTCAAATTGTGCTCCCTAAAAAAGCCTCCAAACTTATTCAAAACCATTACAATATCTCCAAAACCCCTTCTAAACTCATCCCATGAACTTTAAACACATAAAATTTCATAACAAAAGGCTATATACGTCATATTGGGGGTTCTACCTTCTCTCCACCATTGGACTTTCCATCCTCAGAAAGTAGGAAACCATCACTTTGTCGAAAGAGCTCGGGCCATTGCTCAACCATATCTTTCTCACATTCTCAAGTATCCTCTTAAATATGACCATTCTAACACCAAACACGAACTAAAATGATGCTTTTAACACACAAGACATTCTCTTGCCTATCCACAGTTCACACCGGCACATGCACTAAGGAAGCATCTTGTTCTAACTCAACATGATCCCAACGAATCACATGGTCATGACCCGGAAGATAATTTTTCAACTACAACACATGAAACACATTTTTCATCACACTTAACCATGGTTGAATAGCCAAATGATAAGCCATCTCTCTAATCTTCTCAAGTATCTCAAAAGGCCCAATATACCTCGGAGATAACTTACCCTTCTTTCTAAACTGATGATGTCCCAACCTAGGAGAGATTATCAAAAACACATGATCACCCACCTAGAATGACAAAGGTCATTGAAGATGGTCTACATATGATTTTTGATGACTTTGAGACATCTCCAACCTCTTCCTAATAAACTTGATCTTTTCCGTAGTTTCTTGGAAAAGTCTTGGTCTGATCATTGATGTCTTGCCCGTTTCCACCCAACATAGTGGAGAACGACAAGGACGCCCATAAAAAGCCTAAAATGGAGCCATATGTATCAAATCCTGATAATTGTTAATATAGGAGAACTTCGCCAATGGTAAGTGTTATGCCCATGAACTAGAAAAATCCATCACACAAGCCCTTAACATATACTCCAAGGTTTGTATCGTCCTCTCGGATTGGCCATCCATCTGAGGATGATACATCATGCTCATAGTCAACTGTGCTCCAAGGTATTACTTCAAGGATTTCCAAAAACGAGATGTGAACCTCCGATCTCTATTTGATACAATCGAAACCGGAATACCATGCCTCTTTAACACCTCTCGAATATAGATTTTGGATAGATCCTCCACTGTATGAGATTCATGAATTGGGATTAAATGGGCCAATATTGTGAGCCAATCCACAATCACCCATATGGAATCATGTTTCTGAACTATTCTTGGGAGACCCGTTATAAAATACATTGTTATCTACTTCCATTTCCACACTAGAATAGGTAATGATTGCAACATGCCTGTTGGCTGCTGATGTGCTGCCTTGACTTGATTGCAAGTCAAGCATCTCGAGACAAACCCGACCACATCCCTTTTCATACCAGCCTACCAAAACAGTGCCTTCAATGACTTATACCTTCTATAAATTCCAGTATGGACATCCCACCTGGAATGATGATAAGTCGTGAGAAGTGCCTCCTGGAAAGCCACTGGTACCAATATCCGATTTCGAAAACATAAGACTAAATTTCCATTCAGTTCCCACTTCTCAATGGTCTCCCCACCATTGAGTTTCGACCTCATCGCCACACATTCAAAATTAGATGCATGTTCTTCTTTAACCAAACCAATAAGTCTGGGACCAACCAATCTAGAAATAAGACTGCTCTTTCACCCCGGTCCTCACATTCCAACCAAAAGTCGGCTATGACCGACATCAAATGCCACTTATTCGATGATTGTTTCACCACTTGAGCATATGATTTCATATTTAATGCATTCGCCACCAAATTTACATTACCTTGTGTGTATATTAAGTCGAAATCAAACATCTATAGATATTCTATCCATCTCCTTTTCTTCAGGTTCAAATCTCTTTGGGAGAATATATGCTTTAAGATCTTGTGATCGGTAAACACTGTAAATTTCTCACCAAAGAGATAATCACACCACTTTTTTAAAGCATGAACCAATGCTACCAACTCTAAATCATGTGTTGGGTAGTTCTTATCATGAAACCTCAACTATTGTGAGCCATATTCAACTAAATGATCCCCCTTCATGAGAAAACACCCCAACCTTGATCCCAATGCATTGCAATACACCATGTACCCTTTCCTTGGTTTTGGAAAAATCAGGATTGGTGATTACGTAAGGTGTACCTTTATCTCTTCAAAACATTTCTAACACTACCCATCCCATTGAAATGGGACATTATTCTTTGTCAAAGCTATCATCAGTGAAGCCAATCATGAAAAAATCACAAACAAAATGTCGATAATACCCAGCTAAAACAGGGAAGCTATGTATCTTGAAAACATTTTATGGTGGTTGCCATGAGAAAACAGCCTCTATCTTTTCAGGATCAACTGAAACACACCTCTTATAAATAACATCGGCAAGTAAACGAACATCATATATCCAAAAGTCACACTTTGAAAATTTGGTATACAATTGATGATCCCTCAAGATCCCCAACATGATCGACAAGTGTTGCTCATGCGGTACCCTTGTCCTCGAATAAACAAGTATATCATCAAAAAATACCACCACCAAAGAATCTATATATCTCTAAAATATCTTATTCATCAATTCCATGAACATTATTGGTGTATTCATTTGACCAAAGGGAATAACCACATACTCGTAATGGCCATATCTACTTCTGAAAGCTATTTTGGGAATATCATCCTTCCTCACCCACATCAGATGATACCCTGATCAAAAGTTAATCTTAGAGAACCACTGATCTCTCATAAACTGGTCAAACAAATCATAAATGCATGGAAGTGCATATCAGTTCTTTTTTGTAACTTGATTTAGTCTAAGATAGTCGACGCATAACCCCAACGTTCCATTCGCCTTCTTAACAAAAAACACTGGCACTGCCCATGGAGACGTACTAGGCCAGATAAACCCTTTGTTATCTAACTCTTAAAACTACACTTTTAGTTCCCGTAATTCTACTAGTTCCATCCAATAAGACAGAAGTGAGATTGGAATGGTCCTTAGAAGGAGATCAACCATAAACTCCACCTCTCTAATGGTTGGTAAACCTGAGAATACTTTGAGAAAAAACATCTATAAACTGATCCATGACTATTGGAAGAACACTCTGACCAAAACCTTCCACTATTGCCAATGAAAAAGTTTCTAATCGGTATGATATCATGCCAACCACTGGTTCCAATAGGTCTATTGCACCCGGCTTCTCATTCTTCTCCCCTCTAAAGAGATGTCTCACACCATCCTCCATCACAAAATTAATCATTCATGCATAACAATCAATGTGGGCCTTAAACATTTTCAACCAATCCATTCTGAGGATTATATCATACACATCCATCTCAAGCACTGAGAAGTCCCACATCAACTCAACCTCATCCAACAGTACGTGACATGCTCTACATAGGAAGTATTGACACTATTTTTCACCTAGAGGATTTTGATGTTTGATAACCCTAGGCATCATTTCTACCATTAAACCCAAAAAATAAATGATGCAATAAGAATTAAGAGAATGGGAATCATCTGTATCAAAAAAAAACATGCATCAACATGGAATTTAAAAGAATCATACCTTGCAACATGGATAGTTCTGACTGATCATCCATCACAACATGTTCAAATCCAAACAACTGCTTGCTTGCTACACTATGTTCCTTGCTCCATGATAAGACTTTTCCTGAGTAGTCCTTGTGTACCCATAATCACCATGATGAACTCGGCTCTAATGATGAGGCATATACTACTTCCCTCATCCTGTCGAGGCATACGACCCCTATGACCCCTGAGGAGTGTCACGAACACCCAACCTAGGAGCATTCCGACAATACCGCTGAAGGTGCCCCATCTGCTTAAAATTATGGCATACTTGATCCTATCCCATAAAATCCCACTTGATGTGTCTCATAGAACCACACTGAAAATATATCGGCTTACTATGAGGCTTTGGAGGAAGATTCAATGATCCTGTAGTTAGATTATGTGTCATACTCTCACACTATAAATAAGTGTCCCTCTTCCTCTTGAACCCAGCATTTGAGTTCCCATTATTCCCCATGGGTACTAATACACTTACTCCCCTCACAGCCCCCAAGAGATCCCTTTTGAACATTGAGGCTCTATTTAACATCTCCGTATAATAATTTATACACAACACTGCTATATTGGACCAAATGTCTTGCCTCAAACCAGCTTCGAAGATACGAGCTTTCAATGATGTACAACCCGCCACCTCAGGTGAAAACCTTACTAAGTTCATAAACTTAGCTGCATACTCTATTACTGAAAGGGTCTCTTGTTTCAAACATAAGAAATCTATTGTGCACTGAATTTTGAATATATGAGGGTAGAATGTTTTGTTAAACAATTCCTCAAATCCAACCCATGTCATACCTTGGTCCATTCCAACTTGGACCGCCAACTCCCACCACTGAATGGAAAGATATTCCAACATATATGTGTCCAACTTCACTTTCAACTCTACTGGTGTTCCCAAGAATTAGAAGATCTTGTTCATTATATTCAACCATGTTTCTTCCCTTTTCAGATCTGAATCACCCCTAAAGATGGGTGGATTCTATTTTTGAAACTGAACCACATGATCCACATGTCTTGGTTCATCTACTTTATTTGCACTTCCTACTGCTTGGAATGATTGCACTATACTATGCACTATCTTCTCGTTCACCTAGGGCTCGGGTGAAAGCACATTTTCAGCAGCCTCCTCTATTTGGTTTCTATGACACCTATCCGGTGCCATTTCTATCAATACAAAAACAAATATAAGTCCTTCTATTTTAGCTACACATGATTCACAAATTATAGTTCAATTTAAGTAAAACTATCACAACTAGGCTTTCCACAAGTTCACATTTCCCATATTTCACTGTTTTGAAAAATCCACCATGTTTTGAAAATCAACCCATTTTCAAAATACCACCAGTTTCCATGTTTCAAATCCTTCCATTTTGAAACCCAATACAGATTTTCAAAATCAAAACATTCATATAACACCATAATTTATTATACCCCAATAAAATATGCGTCCTATTGGGAATTCATTTCTAAAATGCATGTCATGCTCATCGCATTTGCTACACCCATTACAATAAGATATCCAAGGTATATAAGTGTCTCCAAAAACTTATGTACTAAACTCCCTAGTAACTTGAAGTTCAGCATAAAAGGGTTAGCTACGTCCTTTTATGCTATACATTCCAAGTTCTAACAATCCTATGTCTTGATACCATCTGGAATCAAGGAATACGCCAAGAACTAATGTCAACACCAAGACCAACAATCAACACCAAAGGTTCAACAACTGCACTCACTTGAAAGCTAAGAACCGAAAAAACTGATTCCACTTGTAACATCCCTCCCCAACTCATTTGTAACGACCCAATTTTTTTCAATGTAAATTCCCTTATTATAAATATTTCATAATGAACTAATAAGTGCTAAGTGTCCTTTAAACATAATTTTTTCACTTCTGTATTTGGAATTTCGAAAATCTGACATACACGGTTGCAATTAGTAAGTTATTTAGAGTCTGGTAAGAAAAACCTAATTTGTGGTGAATAGTAACCTACCCTCATTAATAGTAGCATACACTTATAAATAGTGATATACCCAAATGAATACTAACCTTACCTATTATAGTATAAAAATAATATTCAAGTTGAAAGTACGATATACCTATATTTTAGAATAAGTAAATGAATGTTTTAAAACTGGTTTTCGATAATAAATTATGATTTTAATTAAATATTTAAATAATCATATTTAGAAAAAAAAATTGAAAAATGGACTTCATTTTTTTATTCTAAACATTGAAAAATGGTTAGGGTGAATTTTTGGGATAATTCTGAAATACTTTAATTTTTTTATGAATAGTGAAATACCATAATTTACAAAAAAAGATTAATAAGCTAATTATAGTCATGAATGATGTCCTGCTGATGTAAGACCAATTGGTTAAGGATCACATGATAAAATTACTATTATTGGTCATGAAAGACTCACTATTTCTTGTCTTTTGGGGAAATAATAAATGATGTAATTTTATATTGAGAAATCTCTTCTCTCCTCTACTATAAAAACTCCCTTTACTCCCTCTTCTCTTCACTCCTCTCAAGCCTTGTTCCTTGCCAATATTCTACCCAAATATCTCCCCAAGAACCTCCCCCGCATCCAAAATCTCATATCCCATTCAAAATACCTAAACCTGTCCCCTTAAGAGGTTCTCAAAGGAGGAAGTCTCAAGAGGTAAATTCCTCTTTCCAATTCCTTCATTTCTTTTAAATTCTTTTCTTTTTGTTTCTTTCCTCACCTCCCTTAACCATAATAGTTTGATAAATCTAGTAACATATATGTACTGGAATTGTTTAATTCTAAAGGGATATTTCATTATCTTCTCTCCTTTCCCCACCCTTTATTTTAAAGAAATGAAAGAACCGTTTGAGATATGCTAATTTAGCACATTCAAGGACAACGGTTTATCAATTTCTATTATAATATTTAATTATGGTCATGAAACCATTTGTGTTATGGTTTAACTTGATTATTATATATGTAATTTATTCTATTTTTAGTTTTTTAATCCTTTTGTACAAATGTTATTAAGTTATAAAGAAAAACATGTTCTTTGTAATCAAATCCACTGATTAACAAAAATGGTTGTCACTATGGTTTTATATAATAGTTTGACTTCAATCTAAGTACCCAAATTAATTTTAAAACCATTTAATCTCCTATATGTTCACTAATATCATATAAATTCATTTCTGGACAACCACTTCCATATTTCATGTTTATCCGAACTAGAATATAAGTGAACTGATCTTTTAAAACCAAGTAAACAAACGAGCCTGAACAATGAAATTGAACCTTATAACTAATCAAAAATACCTTTAATGAACTAAAAAGGGTTATAATAAATAAATTACATATATAAGAGTTTCTGGACTTAATAATTAATAATCCTAATTCGTTTATTCAGTTCTCTAATAACAAGTGGTGAACATCAACTAATTTAAGTTAAGGGATCCTCTCTATTTCACTCTTAATCAAGATTGTCCTCTATGCTATGACTTTTTATGTATAATATAAAATGATGGGGTATGTTTTTGTACCTACCCCATACGAAACTCTTTATTTATAAGTAATTATAAACCCTTTTTCTCTCTCATAAATCCCTCTTAGTTACACCCAATATCTTGTCGATAAACCATAATGAATTCTACCCAAACTTCTTTTATTCCTTCGGGTTACTCTATTTTCTTTTTACCAAAACGTAGTTGTATTTTATTTTCATGTAAAACATCTAAATTATGTTTATATTATCCAAAATCATGTTCCAAGATCTATCTCTCATTCTCTTTCATGTATATACATTCTTTTAAGGGAATCCCTCCTCGATACTTCCCAATAAGCACACTCATTTTAAGGGAACTTCCCAAATTTTTACCTAATTTCAAGTGTACTCTATCCTATGTTTTATGAAATCATTGTATTTATAAAATAAGTCTTTTTATTATGAAAACCTTTTTAGTTAAATCATGGTTTTTATATAAATTATTACCCTATTTTATATTTTAAATCTCTATAGTATTTTCCTTTAAAAACCGCTTAAAATTGCTTTAATGCTAATGTTTATCAATTACATTTCATATATGTTGTCACTTATATTTGACACCACCTACCATTTTATATGCCTATTTTACCCTATGAACGTCCATTTATTTTCTAAAACTTTTCTTTTATGGACACTTTCATGATACGCCCATTGGTTATGATTTATGTCATGTTTGTGGTACCCAATTATTTCTGTGGGTACCGTTATGTTTTTGTATGGTTGATTATGTATGACTATTTATGTGGAATAAATATTTATGTGGTAATAATATTTATGTGTCAGGAATATTCATGAAAATTTTGAGATGGGTGCACCTAGATAGCACTCCAATGCATTTGGTAAAGTTAAGTCTCCAGAGATGTGATGTGAAATAGGATTGATGATTAGCCTTTACCCTTACTAAAATGGGAAATGGGATTGGTGGTTAGAATTTACCCATAATAAAGAAATGTATTATGATTCTGCCACATATATATGATTCCATGTTTATATTATCCCATGCTTATATGATATGATTTCATATGTTCCATGATTTTTGTCATTATGTCATGCCACCTAACTCATGTGCTTAAGATGTTTCCTTATGTTCATTCCCTTACTGGGATTTTTAGATCATCCCTTTGTTATTGTGTTCCCCAAGGTACCCTATACAGATGTAAGGGCTCAAAGGAAGTTAGGATCTCTTTTTGGATATTAAATAAAGAAATTTTTTTTCCCATGTTTTATGTTTTACGTACCTAGTCTTATAAGACACTAGAATTAATGATCCTTAGCTTGTACTCTAATGTATAATTATGCTTAAAATCACGTAATGTTTTATGTAAAAGGATTGGATTTATATAGTTGGTATCATAGGATGGTCTAGTTATTTTTGGAGATTAGGAATAGAGCACCTTAGTGAGAACCTTAAGGATGAGACTAAGTATAATAAAATAGTCCTAAAGTTTGGTGAGTATTGAGTAAGTGGTTTATAAATAAAATACATCCCTGTATGGATACAAGCAGGTAGAGGCAGCTCTGGCACAGATGTACCTAGTAGTGAAAACTCTGACAAGGAGTTTTGTAAATGATCTGGGGTATCCTGGTACATGACTACGGGCCTTGATGCACTCTTGGTTATGACACTTCCAGGGGATATGATTTGTTAGATTCCTGAGCTTATTACAAATCATTATTAAGGGACAAAAAAGACCATAGGAATATAAGTTAGGAAATTGATCAAGCATAACCAAGATATAAACCTAAAGAATCACAAGTTAGGATATACTTCTTGTTTATATTTTTATCCTTTTATGTTCAATGTTTCCTTTTTATGCTTAATAGATAAGTATTCAAGACCTCTAATTATACATTCTTTTTCTTAGTTAATGGATGGAAATAGAAGACCACATTCCAACAACCAATGTGATAGGCAATGAGATTATTTCCCTTATGATATGCGTGATATGAAAGGATTGGGTGATCAAAACTTCGTGAAAATACTTGCTCAGCTGGCTCGAGTTATGAATAATAACTTGATTCATATGGAATGCCCTCCTCCTCCAAGGAAATAGCAAGTTGTCGTAGAATCCTTCATGCAGCAAAGGCCTCCCATGTTTAGTGGATCTTCTAATCCCATCCTTGTGGAACAATGGATTAACTCCATTGAAAATATATTCTCTGTCCTCTAGTGCTCTGAATAAGAGAATGTTTTACTAGAAGTCTATCGTTTAGATGGGGGAAGCTGATTAGTGGTGGACACTGATCAAGAATACAAAGTCCCATGAGGAAATTGATTCCATGGATTGGGAGGAATTCAAGAGCATGTTTTTCAACAAATAATTTCCTCTAACCCTTTGTCTCAAGATGGAAAGAGAGATCCTTAGACTTAATCAGAAGGAAGATGAGTCCATTGGGGCGGATGAAGAAAACTTTACAAGGCTTGTAAGGTATGCCTTTGGCTTTATCAATAACACCAAAAGCAAGGTGGATCTCTTCTTTAGCGGACTAAAGCCGAGTATATAAAATGCATTGGTCATTTGAGACTTAGATATTTATGAGGATATTTTCCATTGTTCCCTCAAGGTTGAAATGGAGATTGGAGACTCTCAGTTGTCTCGTGGGCCCAGCGACAAGAAGTAGAAAATGGAGAACAACATGGGTGGTTCATCAAACAAATACCATGATGGAAAGAAGACTGATGTTTTCCCTTTCAAATATTGTGGGAAGAAGCATCTTGGTAACTTAATGAGGGGAACCAAAAATTTCTTCAAATGTGGAAAGTTTGGTCATCAATCCAATAACTTTCGAAGGAATATGAAAAATCCCACTAATGTTGAAGAAGAAAGGAAGGTTTAGATCAACACTCAGCCGGTAGTGCAGTGTTACAACTGCAAGTAGCATGAGCATTATGTGAACAATTTCCCGAAGATAAGGGTTGTCGGAGGAAATCAATAACAACCTACAAGGAAACAAGGAAGGGCTTATGCTATCACTACTGCTGAGGTGGATCCAAGAAACAATGCGGTGAAAGGTACGCTTGTTATTCATCCAAGAATAGTATACGTACTATTTGATTCTCGATCTACGCATTCTTTCATATCTTTCATGTTTAATAGAAATATTCAAACATCGCCTCAAAATTTGGAGTAAAATTTATCTATGAGAATAGTGAATGGGGAAATCATTGCATCCATGGTTTATAACTCCTCCCCAGTTAACGTCTATGGACTGAACCTCCCAGCAAATCTTGTCATACTTACATTAGTAGAGTTCGACGCTATCTTGGGCATATATTGGCTATCTTTATACAAAGCCATCATCAACTGTCATGAAAGGGAGATCACTTTTCACATCCCGAAGCATCCTCCAATTCTTTACAAGGTTAAAGAGAAAAATGAATCTTCTTTAGAATCCTCATCTCAAGTGTGGATATTTTTGCAATGTGATAATGCATATCTAGCTCAAATGATTGAGACAAAAGAGAGAATCGTGCTTGAAGACATGCCCATAGTGAGGGATTACACTAATGTATTCCCTGAAGAGTTTCTTGTTCTTCCTCTTGACTGAGATGTTGAGTTCTCAATTGAACTTATTCCTGGATCTTTTCCTATATCAAAGACACCTTACATAATGTTCACCGTAGAGCTGGAAGAACTGAAAAAGAAGTTACAGGAGAATATGGAGAAGGGTTTTATACGCCTGAGTGCTTCACCATGGGGTGCACCAGTCCTCTTCATCAAGAATAAGGATGGATCAATGTGAATTTGTATTGATTATCATGAGCTCAATAAAATCACAATAAATAACATGTATCCCCTACCATAGATAGATGACTTGTTCGATCAGCTTTGTGGTGCCAGTTATTTCTCTAAGGTGGACCTTCGGTCAGGATATCACCAATTAAAGGTGAGGATGGAAGATATTGACAAGACTAACTTTCAAACACTGTATGGACACTATTTGTTCATATTGAAGCCCTTTGTACTCACTAATGCTTCAGCGATTTTCATATATTTAATGAATAGAGTCTTTAGAGATTACCTCAACAAATTTTTGGTAGTATTTATTGATGATATTCTGATATACTCCAAGAGCAAGGAGGAACATGAAGAGCATTTAAATACTGTGTTAAAGACTTTGAGAAGGGATAAGTTATATGAAATGTATAGTAAATGTGAGTTCTTGATGGAGGAAGTATCATTCTTGGGGCATGTTATCACTAACAAAGGGATATATGTGGACCCTCCCAAGATGAAGGCAATTGAAGAGTGGCCCAGGACAATGTCTGTAATGGAGATCCATATCTTTTTTGGTCTAGCTAGGTATTATCGATGATTTGTGAAGAACTTTTCATGATTTTCAAACCCAATGACCAAGTTGACACAGAAGGGAGTAAAGTTTTATAGGACATGGGAATGTGAAGACTATTTTAAGGAGTTGAAAGGGAGGCTTATTACTGTGTTGGTACTCACACTCTCTACAAGTGGAGAACTCTTTGTGGTGTATAGTGATGCTTCAATGACGGGATTAGGTTGTGTACTAATAAAAAATGATAAATTGATAGCCTATTCCTCAAGACAGATGAAAATCCATGAGAAAAACTATCTTATGCATGATCTGGAGTTGGCAGCTGTAATCTTTGCATTGAAAATCTGGCAGCATTATCACTATGGGGAGAAGTGTGAGATATATACTAACCACAAGAGTCTCAAATAAATATTCAAACAGAAAGAGCTTAATATGCTTCAGTGAAGATGGATAGAGCTCATCAAGTATTGTGACTGCTCAATCCACTACCATCCCGGTAAGGTAAATAAGGTGGCGGATGCTCTAAGTAGAAAGTATCATGCATCTTTATCAATGATGAGAATTATAAACGATCTGATCTTCTTAGATTTGCAAAGGATGGACATGGAAATCATTAAGGGAGGAACATCATCAATCCTTTCGCAAATGATTACTCAACCATCCCTCTTGGAGAAAATAAAGGGTGCTCAAAGAAAAGATTTGGAAATTCCAAAAAGGGTGGAAGCTGTTAAAAATTGGAAATCCTCCAATTTAAAAATTGATGAGGAAGGAGTTGTAAGATTTAGGACATTATTATGTGTACCATACAATCCGTAGATAAGGAAAAATCAATTGAATGGTGCACATAGATTGACCTTCTCTATCCACCCAGGGAGCACAATGATGTATCGAGATCTCTGAGAAAAATTTTGCTGGGACAATATGAAAAGAGAGATTGTTGAATATACATAAAAGTGCATAGTATATCAGAAAGTGAAGGCTGAGAGACAATATTCTAAGGGGATTAAGCAACCACTACCCATACCAGCATGGAAGTGGGAGAAAATTACCATGGACTTTGTCACTGGACTTCCAAGGACATCCATAGGAAACAATGTTATATGGGTCGTTGCAGATCGTCTTATGAAGACAAACCACTTTATCGCAATTCAATAGGACTTCTCATTAGATCAACTTGCACAGATTTATATCAAAGAAGTGGTCAGGCTGTATGGAGTACCACTATCTATTGTATCTGATCATGATCCGAGATTCACCTTGAAGTTCTGGAAAAGTCTCCAGCATGCTCTGAGCACTGAACTGAACTTTAGTATGGCCTATCGTCCTCAAACTAATGGCCAGTCTGAGCGAAATATTCAGACACTGGAAGACATGTTGAGAGCATGTTCTATGGAATTCAAAGGATGATGGGACCAACATCTTCCATTGGTTGAATTCTCCTACAACAACAGTTTCCACTCGAGCATCTGAATGGAACCATATGAAGCCCTTTATGGGAAAAGGTGCAGAACACTAGTGTGTTGGGATGAAGTTGGTGAGAGTAAGCTTCTAAGACCTAAAATGGTCGAAGAACTGGTGGATAAGGTGAAAACCATTCAGCATCATATCAAGGCAGCCCAAAGTCGACAAAAGAGTTATGTAGATAACCATCGATAAGACCTTAAGTTCAAAGTCAGAGACCTGGTATTTCTATGCATATCTCTATGGAAGAAGGTCATGTGGTTTGGAAAGAAAGGGTAGTTAATTCCTAGGTACATAGGCCCCTTTGATATCCTTGATCGAGTCAGAGTTGTGGCCTATCAACTGGCACTTCCACCTACCATGTCTAAAGTACATGATTTCTTACATGTATCCTTCTTAAATAAGTACATACCAAGCACTTCACATGTACTCTCTTCAGAGGTGGTACAGTTGGTGGATGATCTTTCCTATGAGGAGCACCAGTGAAGATATTGTATTGTATATAAAAAGTTATATGCAACAAGACTACACATCTGGTCAAGGTACTATGGTGAAACCATAAGTACGAAGAGGCAAAATGGGAACTAGAGGAAGCAATGAAGGAAAAGTACCCACATCTGGTTTTTCTTAGAATGTAAAATGAAATTTCGAGGGTGAAATTTCATAAGGGAGGAAGAATTTAACGATCCAATGTTTTTCAATGTAAATTCCCTTCTTATAAATATGTCATAATGAACTACTAAGTGTTAAGTGACCTTTATACATAAGTTTGTCACTTCTGTATTTGGAATTTCGAAAATCTGACATACACGGTTGCAATCAGTAAGTTATTTGAAATCTGATAAGAAAAACATAATTTTTAGTGAATAGTAACCTACCCCCATGAATATTAAAATACTATTATAAATATTGATATACCCTAATTAATAGTAACCTTACATATGATATTGTAAAAATAATATTCAAGTTGAAAGTATGATATACCTATATTTTAGAAAAAGTAAATAAATGTTTTAAAACTGGTTTTTGATAATAAATTTTAATTTTAATTAAATAATAAAATAATCATATTTAGAAATAAAACAAATTGAAAAATGGAATTCATTTTTGGATTCTACATTTCTGAAAATGGTTAGGCTGAATTTTTGGGATTTTTCTGAAATACTAGAATTTTGGATGAATAGTGAAATACCATAATTTACAAAAAAAAAGATTAATAAGCTAATTATAGAGTCATGCATGATGTCCTGCTAATTTAAGACCAATTGGTTCTGGATCACATTATAAAATTACAATTCTTGTTCATGGAAGACTCACTATTTATTGTCTTTTGGGGAAATAATAAATTAAGGGATTTTATATTGAGAAATCCCTTCTCTCCTCCACTATAAAAACTCCCTTCACTCCCTCTTCTCTTTACTCCTATCAAGCCTTGTTTCTTGCCAATATTCTACCCAAATATCTTCCAAAGAACCTCCCCCACATCCAAAATCTCTTAGACTCTTCAAAATACCGAAAGCTCTCTCCTTAAGAGGTTCTCAAAGGAGGAAGTCTCAAGAGGTAAATTCCTCTTTCCAATTCCTTCATTTCTTTTAAGTTCTTTTCCTTTTGTTTCTTTCCTAACATCCCTTCACCATAATAGTATCATAAATCCAATAACATAAATCTACTGGAATGTTTTCATACTAATGGGATATTTCATTATCTTCTCTTCTTTCCCAACCCTTTATTTGAAAGAAATGAAAGCATCGTTTGAGATATGTTAATTTAGCACATTCAAGGACAACAGTTTATCAATTACTATTATAATCTTTAATTATTGTCATGAAACCATTTTTTTTATGGTTAAACTAGATTATTATATATTTAATATATTCTATTTTTAGTTTTTTAGTCCTTTTGTACAAATGGTATTAAGTTATAAAGAAAAACACATTCTTTGTAATCAAATCCACCGATTAACAAAAACAGGTGTCACTATGGTTTTATATAATAGTTTGACTTCAATATAGGTATCCAAATTAAATTCAAAACCATGTAATCTCCTGGATGTTAACTAATATCATATAACTTCATTTCTGGACAACCAGTTCTATCTTTCATGTTTATCCGAACTTTAATATAAGTGAACCGATCTTTTAAAACCAAGTAAACAAACGAGCTCGAACAATGAAATTGAACCTTATAACTAATCAAAAACACCTTGAATAAACTAAAAAGGGTTATAATAAATCAATTAAATATAGAATAGGTTATTTAATTATGAATTAATAATCCTAATTTGTTTATTTTTGTCTCTAATAACAAGTGGATAACATTAACTGATTTAAGGTAAGGGATCCTCTATATTTCACTCTTAATCAAGATTTTCCTCTATACTATTCCATTTTATGTGTAATATAAAATGATGGGGTATGTTTACACACCTCCCCCATACTAAAATCTTGATTTCTAAGTGATGAGAAACCTTTTTTCTCTCTCGTAAATCCCTTTTAGTTACACTCGATACCATGCTGATAAACCGTAATGAATTCTACCCGAACTTCCTTTATTTCTTCGGGTTACTCTATATTTATTTTTACCAAAATGTAATTGTATTTTATTTTTATATAAAAATTGTAAATTATTTTTATATTCTCCAAAATCATGTTCCAAGATCCATATCTCATTTTCTTTTGGGGATATACATTCTTTTAAGTGAATCCCTCCTCTATACTTCCCAATAAGCACACTCGTTTTAAGGGAACTTCCCGAACTTTTACCAAATTGAAAGTGTACTCTATCCTATGTTTTAAGACACCATTTTCTTTATAAAATAAGTCTTTTTATTATGAAAACCATCTTGGTTAAATTCTTGTTTTTATATAAATGATTACCCTCTTTTCTATTTTTAAAATATCTATAGTATTTTTTTTAAAAACCGTACAAAAATGATTTAATGCTAATATTTATCAATTACATTTATTATATGTTTTAACTTCTATTTGACACCACCTACCATGTTATATGCCTATTTTACCCTATTAACATCCATGTATGTTCTAATAATTTTCTTTCATGAAAACTTTCATGATACTCCCATTAGTTATGATTTATGTCATGTTTGTGGTACCCAATTCCTTCTGTGGGTACCATTATGTTTTTGTATAGTTGATTATGTATGATTATTTATGTGGCAAGAATATTTTTGTGGTAATAATATTTATGTGGAAAGAATATTCATGAAAATTTTGAGATGGGTGCGCCTAGATAGCGCTCCAATGCATTGGGTAAAGTTAACTCTCCTGAGATGCGATGTGGAACAGGATTGGCGGTTAGCCTTAACCCGTACTAAAGACATGTCTTATGATTCTTCCAAATATATATGATTCCATGTTTATATGATCCCATGCTTATATGATATTATTTAATATGTTCCATGCTTTGTTTTCATTATGTCATACCTCCTAACTCATGTGCTAAAGGTGTTTCCTTATGTTCATTTCCTTACTGGGATTTCTAGATCATCCCTTTGTTCATGTGTTCCCCAGGGTACCCTATAAAGATGTAAGGTCTCAAAGGAAGTTAGGATCTCTTTGTGGATATTAAATAAAGAAATGTTTTTTTAGCCACATGTTTTATGTTTTATGTACCTAGTCTTCTTAGACATTAGACTTAATGATCCTTGGCTTGTACTCTGATGTATAATTATGCTTAAAATCATGTCATGTTATATGTAAAAGGTTGGGGTCGCTGTATCATTGGCTTGGGAGGGTTAAGGAATGCTACTTGGCCTTAATAACATTCCCAAGGCGCCAAAGGATGGAAATAAATTCTGAGGGCTTCGAGAAACAATTGGGGAATGATATCCCCTTGAGACAAAACCAACCAACCAAATTATCCACTATCAACAAACGACATGATGCATGTCAAAAAAACAACCAACAAATACATTACCAAAAAGGAACCACACTATTCTATGATACAACCCATGAACTAATACAACCAACACAATATCAAATTACTATGTCGAAGACTAAACAAGAGACCCAAAATAAACCAAGAAAAACTGTAACACCCCGAGATTTTATGAAAAATATTCTTTCAATTTCATTAATGTCTTGTGTTGTATTCTACACCAAGATTACCTTGCGTTATACGCAACACCGTATTAGCTTGCAGTATACGCAACACTATTCTTGGATCATGTTACACACAATTTTGATAATAGTTATGCTACGCAACATTGAGTATATATATATATATATATATATTAAATGTATAAATGAAATATGGTTGGATTCTGTTATACAAAACAACGAAGGATTATTTCACAACACGCAACCCTGACTTGGCTTGCATTACACGCAATCGTGTCCTTCCTCGATAGCGTGTGTTGTACGCAATACCGGGTTTTAATAAACAACGATATATTATTGTCATAAACAAGCCGTTATGAATAGTATTAACTAAATTTTGAATTTTATAAAATTATTATTCATCTTACACATTTTCTAGAACATGGTATAATAACAAAATAAATTTTTCGGGTAAAATAAGTATTTTTCAAAAAATGCAGTTTTGCCGCCTTTTGATGGCGCACCCACTTTAAATATAGTTTTTGACATGTTTATATGTTCAATTTCACAAAATAAAATTCTTCTTTTGAATCAGGATATAAAAATCTACATTAGATAAAGTTTTGATATTTTTCCGATAACTTTCATATTTTAATGAATAGTAAAAACACGCTATATTTTAATTAAAAACAACTTTTTTCATCGTAATATCTTATGTGGTTAAATTATAATATTGAATTGTTTTAAAGTATAAATAGAATATATTTTTACCATTTAATATAATTTATGTCATTAGCATTGATTTTACCTTGAATTCGTAGGTTAAATCAATTCAATCTTTTGCAATGTTTTAAAGGAAAACTCGTTTTCTTTCGACAACGGGATTAATTTTAATTTAATTTCTGCATCTTTTTTGTATTGAATTTGGAAAAATGGATTCCATATTTGTAATAAGTGGGTCCAAATTATGTTAATAAGCTACTTTTTATTTTTGGGCATTGTGAATAGTAACTACGGTAAATTTTATTTACTATAGTTAAAGGTAAATCGGGTAATTAAGGGTAAATATAAGATTATAAAATTACCCTAAAACTTGGAAAAATCCTATTGTATGGCTAAAAGTAAACCCATATAACCTAAGGGTCGGATTAGATTCATTTTATGGACTTTGTTCTATGAAAATAATTTAATTATTATTAAAACCAAAGAATGTGACAACATGTCACTTTCTTAAATATTATAAGTATAATAATTTTAATTTAGTGATAAACTTCATTAAACTTCGAACATGAATAGTATCCAGAAATATAATACAATTATCTACATCATAGGAATTTATTTAGAATTTTTAGGGATTAAATAATTATCATTTATTATGACACAAAGCTGATGCAGTAATTGTCTTATTAATGAAATATTGACATAATTGATGTTATAAATTCCCAAATAAATGTAATTTGAGACTTTTTATGACTTAAATTAATTTTCTAGGTTAATATGACATGTTATTGTTGATTTAAGTAACTTGTTTAGAACTTATCATTCTTTTATGAATTTCATAAAAATCATGTACCAAATAGTGTCAAAATTGACATAAATTAGTTTTTAAAACAAATATTATATTATTGATTGTTATTTTATTCCTAAAAATATAAGGTTAGGCCAAATGACTTATATAAGGATATATATATTAATAATAAACAACTTGGGGTTCTTTTGGCTTGTTATGGTAAGTTTATTAACCATATAGTGTAAGAAAACAAGAAGACACGGTAAAAGTTAAATTATTTAACTTAGAGTTAAATCTAATTGATAAGGTTAAAATAATAACCTAAACTTGTCTAAAACCTATTGGATGAGAGTATTTCGACCCATACCCACTTTATATTCTAAATAAGACCCTTTGGAACCATTATAAACCGAATTTGACCTTAATATAAAATAATATTTTGAGATTTTCCTAAGGTGCCCCTCTCCTCCCTTATAAAAGGGAACCTCTTCCCCCTCTTCCTCACAGCACTTTGAGCCTTCAAGCTCGTCCAAAACCTGAAAAAATATCTTATACACTTACCTAGTATCATCCTATAGGTCCTGGTATTCTTCAAAGACCATCCTTAGTTCTTTAAGTGGAGGTTAAGAAAAGGCGCGTCAAAAAGAGGTAATATCCATTACCGATCTTTTTCAATTTCTTTCTTCTTCAACTTCTTCTTCTTTAGTTGTTTCATGATAAAGTAATAACATCAGTATTTCTTATATACTTATATATTATTATAAATATTAAACAACTCTAATTAACCTTCTATCCATCCTACGGAAAAAGGAAATCACCGCGCGTGTGTACGTACGGAATACCGTCTCCACGCTGGGGTGTAATCTATTTTCCGCCACACACTTAATTGGATGGGTATAATGTTGTAATGAGTAACTATATATGATTATTATAAAGTTATATTGATACTTAAATATTATACATACACTTCAACACAATTTCACGATCATGAGAACGATATCATCGCTCGTGCGTACGTACGGACTACCGTCTCCACGACCCGATGAGATTCATTATCCACATTAACCATTCATGAATGATTATAAAGTATATATAATGAATAATAATGAAATATATTACATTTTAAATCTACTGTATTTATGTATATATATATGTATGTCATCTACTTACTTCCATTCAAGACAATAAGGAAAGGAAAACAGCGTTCATGCGTACGTACAGACTACCGTCTCCATGAACGGTGTGTTTCATTTCATTTATCTATCTATTATATATATATATATACTGAATATATATGATATATAAATCATGTTTTATATTCTGGAAGTAAGTAAATCATGATATAATTAATAATAATGTCAAGAACAACAAGTCCAAACACCTACGACAAATGAATCGATTTTACCCAAAACAATCTTTAACATGGAATTTACAAAAGAACGGGTAAAATAAAGTCATAAGTGAACCATATATGATATAATAACAATGATTATGATTCTGGAATAAGTCAATGAAATTATTTAAATCATTATACAGGAGGTCCGGACACTTACGAAGCAAATCGGACCTAAGGTAAGGGAAATATCACAATCTCATTTTTATCTGAGATTATTTATACTTTGGTATTTAATGGGGTGTATTTTATCATCCACATCCATGTTTCTTCAATATGTAATATTATTTCCATCCACCTACAATTGTTTAAATCCAATTTTACCCTTCGGTGAGATTTTAGTAAAAGATATGAAAGGAATCTTTTTTTGTTTTTCGTACGAGGTACTTTTTGACTTTTCTGAAAAAAGTACAAGAAGAATGTTTTTTTTAACTTATACGTCTTTAATGGATTTTTAAAACATTATTTCCAAGAAGCTTCCTTTACAAGTTTTCATGTTTATTTTTAATCAACTTCTTTTAGTTTAAAATTGTAAGACATGTTAAGAAAGGAAAATGTTTTTGAAGTAGAAAGGATATTTTCCTCAAGAATGGAGTTCAAGTGTTTTAGCAAAATTATTTTCCATCTAAGATAATATAGGGTTCTTTCTATATACCTATTATTAAATTTATTTGATTATGTTGTGATGGAATTATTTTTATGAATTCCTTTATCTTATATAAATTGTTTTATGATGTCATGATGTTTAAGATTCCCATTTTTATTATATGGGTTATGCAATGATGTATGATTTATGATTCTGTGGCACACATATGAATGGTATCATTATGAGATGTGTGGGAACTATATCTCCCTCCAATACATTGGGTAAAGATTTTATATCTCATGAGATAGACATGGCTGGAACGGTAGGTTATATCGGTTCAGTGAAACAGGACTGAAACGAGGAATGAACTCGGTTCAGAAAGGGACTTTTTCCACTAATATAGTCTTGGAAATGAGTCTTGACTAATAAGAAATGATTCTCTATGATTATGTGTGTATGCCACAAAGTTTCATGTTTTATGTTATGATTATTGGGATTACATTTCACTACTATGATTTATCCCTTATTATGAAATTATGATCTCTTTTGCAGGTTAAGATTTCCAAAAGTTATGTTCTTATGTATATGATGTGATTGATATTTCTTTTGTTTACCCTTACTAAGCATTTGAGCTCACCCTTTTATGTTTTCTTTTCCCCAGGATATAAAGAAAGGTTTTAGGTAAAAAAAAGGAAGATCTTTATGGGAGATGTTGAAGATCTTTCACCACGATTAGAAGATTATATTCCGAGTTTCCAAAGACACTAAACTATTACAGTCCTTGTGTGTGTGTTTTTGTTATGTACTAAGTATTCGGAAAAAGTAATTTAATGTCCATGTACGTCAAGCTTAGGGTCTCTACAGTTGGTATCAGAGGAAAGTTTTAGTCAACCTTTAGAAACTAGGATGCGAAAATGTTAGTGAGATCCCTAGAGATATTTCTGAGGTATGTCTAGGGATGTCCCTAAGGATAAGTATACGTATAGGATATAGTACTAGAACTACGGTAACGATCTTAGAATTTAACCTAAGATGTTAGATATTGAGGGTGCTCCCCCTTTACTATGTTGTTTTACCTAGCATGATTTTTTCCTCTCGCACTATTCTTTTTGGGTTTTAGACGATGGCTGGAACCTGAAGGAACCGTGTTGATCACTGTAATGGACAATGCAATGATTTTCCTCCTGAACAAACAAATGTTATGGGAGATGGAGTGAAAAATCTTATTGCTATACTTACACAAGATATGAATCATTCTGGACTTCCAAATAAGTAGAGAAGGGAACAATATTCTATTGAGTCCTTCATGAGGCAACGTCCACCTTCTTTCAGTGGGTCTTCCGATCCACTTGTTGCTAAACAATGGATCAGTACCACTGAAAAGATACTTTCAGTTCTTCAATGTTCTGAACATGATAAAGTCATCTTAGCAGTATATCGTTTGGAAGGTGAAGCTGATCAATGGTGGAATCTTATCAAGAATACGAGGCAAAGAGAAGAAATTGAGTCCATGGAATGGGACGAGTTCAAGAACTTGTTTTTCAGTAAGTACTTACCTCGTATTCTTCGAACAAAGATGGAAAAGGAATTTCTTGAGCTGAAGCAGAAGGATGATGAATCTGTTGGTATATATGAAGCGAATTTTACAAGACATGCAAGGTATGCATCTGGCATTATCATCCAACAGGAAAGTAAAGTTGATCGATTTTTCAGTGGCTTAAAACCAAGTCTTCGAAGGGCATTAGCTATAAGAGACTTCAGTAGATATGAAGAAATTGTGTGTTGTGCTATCAAGGTAGAAATAGAAGTTGGTGTTACATGTCCATCTCATAGTTTTGACAAGAAACTAAAGATGGAGTTCAAGGAGAAATCTCAGAATAATGGTGAAAAGAAGATGAATGTTTCCTTATGCACAAAGTGTGGAAGGAAGCATGGTGGAGATTGTCTTAAAGGGACTAGAAAATGTTTTAAGTGTGGAAAAGAAGGTCATAAAGCATCTGAGTGTCTAAGTAATGGAAAAAGGGTTTCTAATGATGTGAATAAAGCAAACACTGCAGAGAACGCACCACCAACACTTCAATGCTTCAAGTGCAAGGAAATGGGGCATTATGCTAATAAATGCCCTAATCCAAGGGATAGTGATGATCGACATGAGAAACTGCTTAAGGCAAAGGACAAAGGGAAGTCACATGCGATCACTATTGGAGATGTTGAATATGACAACGATGTGGTGGAATGATTAAGTGTTTATGTAATGGGATTTCAAAATAGTATCATGGAATCTCATTTATGGTATTGTGGAATTTTGGAATATCTATGTTTTGGTTTTCAATAATTATATGATACGGGTAACCAGGAAAAAAAAGTGATTGAAATATTTTTGGAAATTAGATGATATGCTCATAATGAAGGGACAATAATATAATGATATGTTTGATTGTATTCATGAGCTCGTGATTGATATAAGGACTAAGTATATAGAATTTTGAGGATTTTGGTATGTGGAAAGAGTTATCTTTTGACAGCACTCATGTTTTCACTAAGATTCAATGGGTATTCATTTTTCAATAGATTACATGATTATGGTATTCACATGACTGGAATGTGATGAACAAGATATATGAGGGATAAATAATGGCATTCACGTGATCATTTTCTCTATACTATGAGCTTGGACCGAAGTATTTTAGATAAGCCTAAAGATTGGAATGGATTATGTTGGACATAAGTTAGTATTGTTTAAGGATAAAACTTTTTTTGATATTGTTGATGGGATGTTATAATAATGTAGTTTTAGAAAAAGGACAACCTGCAGGATGTGCGACAACCCATCGTGTCGGCCAAGGCTGTGGGAATCGAACCCACAACTAAAGTGCGACGGGCCTTTATCGCATACCACTAGCCTACAGAAAGTCCCTGGTTAGTAGAAACTAGTTTTATTTTATTAAGTTGTATGATATATGAAGTATAAGTTCATTTTTGGAATCGTATATGATTAACCTCACCAAAGACGGACTTATGTATATTTGATAACTATTGCTAAACTTTTGTTTGAAACAGATGGAATGACCCATCATTCTATCACATGATCTGTTAACACTTCACGAATAACAAATTCAACTTCATTTCTTTAAGAGATGAAGTGGAAATTGTTCAAAGCACGAACAACAGTGAGATTGTACCAAAATCAAGTAAGTATTTCTTCTAATTCAAATTTTTAAACTTTAGGGAAATGATATTGAAAACCAAAAATGTTGTCCTGGTGATCTTATATCTGATGAATCAGATGGTACCCTAGATCATCACAAATTTATGGCTTTGCGATTGTTGGCTTTTTCATAGCCATGTTCTCTACCTCTCTCCATCAGAACTTGATGGTTAGATTTTTCTTCCATATCCATATTTTCACCTATGCTCTCCTACGTGGAAACCCAGTGATGAGTTATTTTGGGTAACCGTTACATTTTATACTTTAGTTTTTAAATCCATGTTTTGGTATTCCTTTTTACGATGTGGGTTTCTATTAAACAAACTTTCGAGTAGTAAACCATTTATAACCCCGATGAATTTCGAGGGTGAAATTCATTTTAAGGGTGGTAGAACGTAACACCCCAAGATTTTATGAAAAATATTCTTTTAATTTCATTAATTTATTGTGTTGTATTCTACACCAAGATTACCTTGCGCTATACGCAACACCATATTAGCTTGTAGTATACGCAACACTATTCTTGGATCGTGTTACACACAATTTTGATAATAGTTATTCTACGCAACATTGAGTGTATATATATATATATTCAATGTATAAATGAAATATGGTTGGATTCTTTTATACAAAACAACGAAGGATTCTTTCATAACACGCAACCCTGACTTGGCTTGCATTACACACAATCGCGACCTTCCTCGATAGCATGTGTTGTACGCAATACCGGGTTTTAATAAACAACGATATATTATTGTCATGAACTAGCCGTTATGAATAGTATTAACTAAATTTTGAATTTTATAACATTATTATTCATCTTACACATTTTCTAGAACATGGTATAAGAACAAAATAAATTTTTCGGGTAAAATAAGTATTTTTCAAAAAATGCAGTTTTGCCGCCTTTTGATGGCGCACCCACATTAAATCTAGTTTTTGACATGTTTATATGTTCAATTTCACAAAATAAAATTCTTCTTTTGAATCATGATATAAAAATTTACATTAGATAAAGTTTTTATATTTTTCCGATAACTTTCATATTTTAATGAATAGTAAAAACACGCTATATTTTAATTAAAAACAACTTTTTTCATCGTAATATCTTATGTGGTTAAATTATAATATTGCATGGTTTTAAAGTATAAATAGAATATATTTTTATCATTTAATATAATTTATGTCATTAGCATTGATTTTACCTTGAATTCGTAGGTTAAATCAATTCAATCTTTTGCAATGTTTTAAAGAAAACCCAGTTTTCTTTCGACAACGGGATTAATTTTAATTTAATTTCTGCATCTTTTGTGTATTGAATTTGGAAAAATGGATTCCATATTTGGAATCAGTGGGTCCAAATTATGTTAATAAGCTACTTTTTATTTTTGGGCATTGTGAATAGTAACTACGGTAAATTTTATTTACTATAGTTAAAGGTAAATCGGGTAATTAAGGGTAAATATAAGATTATAAAATTACCCTAACACTTGTAAAAATCCTATTGGATGGCTAAAAGTAGACCCATATAAACTAAGTGTCGTATTAGATTCATTTTATGGACTTTTGACCATGAAAATAATTTAATTATTATTAAAACCAAAGAATGTGACAACATGTCACTTTCTTAAATATTATAAGTATAATAATTTTAATTTAGTGATACACTTCATGAAACTTCGAACATGAATAGTATCCAGAAATACAATACAATTATCTACATCATAGGAATTTATTTAGAATTTTTAGGGATTAAATAATTATCATTTATTATGACACAAAGATGATGCAGTAATTGTCTTATTAATGAAATATTGACATAATTGATGTTATAAATGCCCAAATAAATGTAATTTTAGACTTTTTATGACTTAAATTAATTTTATAGGTTAATATGACATGTTATTGTTGATTTAAGTAACTTGGTTCGAACTTATCATTCTGTTATGAATTTCATAAAAATAATGTACCAAATAGTGTCAAAATTGACATAAATTAGTTTTTAAAACAAATATTATATTATTAATTGTTATTTTATTCCTAAAAATATAAGGTTAGGCCAAATTACTTAGATAAGGATATATATATTAATAATAAACAACTTGGGGTTCGTTTGTCTTGTTATGGTAAGTTTATTAACCATATAGTGTAAGAAAACAAAAAGACATGGTAAAAGTTAAATTATTTAACTTAGAGTTAAATCTAATTGATAAGGTTAAAATAATAACCTAAACTTGTCTAAATCCTATTTTATGAGATTATTGCGACCCATCCCCACTTTATCTTCGAAATAAGACCCTTTGGAACCATTATAAACCGAATATTACCTTAATATAAAATAATATTTTGAGATTTTCCTAAGGTGCCCCTCTCCTCCCTTATAAAAGGGCACCTCCTCCCCCTCTTCCTCACCCCACTTTGAGCCTTCAATCTCAGCCAACCCCTGACAAAATCTCTTATACACTTCCCTAGTATAATCCTAGAGGTCCTGGTCTTCTTCAAAGACCATCCTTAGTTCTTTAAGTGGAGGTTAAGAAAAGGCGCGTCAAAAAGAGGTAATATTCATTACCGATCTTTTTCAATTTCTTTCTTCTTCAACTTCTTATTCTTTAGTTGTTTCATGATAAAGTAATAACATAAGTATTTCTTATATACTGATATGTTATTATAAATATGAAACAACTCTAATTAACCTTCTATCCATCCTACGGAAAAAAGAAATCACCGCGCGTGCGTACGTACGGAATACCGTCTCCACGCTGTGGTGTAATCTATTTTCCGCCACCACATTAATTGGATGGGTATAATGGTGTAATGAGTAACTATATATGATTATTATAAAGTGATATTTATACTAAAATAGTATACATACACTTCAACACAATTTCACAATCATGAGAACGATATCATCGCTCGTGCGTACGTACGGACTACCGTCTCCACGACGCGATGAGATTCATTCTCCACATTAACCATTCATGAATGATTATAAAGTTTATATAATGAATAATAATGAAATATATGACATTTTAAATCTACTGAATTTATGTATATATATATATATATATGTATGTCATCTACTTACTTCCATTCAAGACAATAAGGAAAGGAAAACAGCGTTCATGCGTACGTACGAACTACCGTCTCCATGAATGGTGTGTTTCATTTCATTTATCTATCTATTATATATATATATATACTGAATATATATGATATATAAATCATGTTTTATATTCTTGAAGTAAGTAAATCATGATATAAGTAATAATAATGTCAAGAACAACAAGTCTAAACACCTACGACAAATGAATCGATTTTACCCAAAACAATCTTTAACATGGAATTTACAAAAGAACGGGTAAAATAAAGTCATAATTGAACCATATATGATATAATAACAATGATTATGATTCTAGAATAAGTCAATGACATTATTTAAATCATTATACAGGAGGTTCGGACACTTACGAAGCAAATCAGACCTAAGGTAAGGGAAATATCACAATCTCATTTTTATCCGAGATTGTTTATACTTTGGTATTTACTGGGGTGTATTTTATCATCCACATCCATGTTTCTTCAATATGTAATATTATTTCCATCCACCTACAATTTTTTAAATCCAATTTTACCCTTCGGTGAGATTTTAGTAAAAGATATGAAAGGAATCTTTTGTCGTTTTTCATACGAGGTACTTTTTGACTTTTCCGACAAAAGTACGAGAAGAATGTTTTTTTAACTTATACGGTATGAATGGATTTTTAAAACATTATTTCCAAGAAGATTCCTTTACAAGTTTTCATGTTTATTTTTAATCAACTTCTTTTAGTGTAAAATTGTAAGACATGTTAAGAAAGGAAAATGTTTTTGAAGTAGAAAGGATATTTTCCTCAAGAATGGAGTTCAAGTGTTTTAGCAAAATTATTTTCCATCTAAGTTAATATAGGGTTCTATTTATATCCCTATTATTAAATTGATTTTATTATGTTGTGATGGAATTATTTTTATGAATTCCTTTATCTTATATGAATTGTTTTATGATGTCATGATGTTTAAGATTCCCATTTTTATTACATGGGTTATGCAATGGTGTATGATTTATGATTCTGTGGCACACATATTAATGGTATCATTATGAGATGGGTGGGACCTATATCTCCCTCCAATGCATTGGGTAAAGATTTTATATCTCATGAGATAGACATGGCAGGAACGGTAGGTTATACCGGTTCAGTGAAACAGGACTGAAACGAGGAATGAACTCGGTTCAGAAAGGGACTTTGTCCACTAAGATAGTCTTGGAAATGAGTCTTGACTAATAAGAAATGATTCTCTATGATTATGTGTGTATTCCACAAAGTTTCATGTTTTATGTTATGATTATTGGGATTACATTTCACTACTATGATTTATCCCATGTTATGAAATTATGATCTCTTTTGCAGGTTAAGATTTCCAAAAGTTATGTTCTTATGTATATGATGTGATTGATATTTCTTTTGTTTACCCTTACTGAGCATTTGAGCTCACCCTTTTATGTTTTCTTTTCCCCAGGATATAAAGAAAGATTTTAGGTTAAAAAAAGTAAGATTTTTATGGGAGTTGTTGAAGATCTTTCACCACGATTAGAAGATTATATTCTGAGTTTCCAAAGACACTAAACTATTACGGTCCTTGTGTGTGTGTTTTTGTTATGTACTAAGTATTCCGAAAAAGTAATGTAATGTCCATGTACGTCAAGCTTAGGGTCTCTACAGTTGGTATCAGAGGAAAGTTTTAGTCAACCTTTAGAAACTAGGATGCGAAAACGTTAGTGAGATCCCTAGAGATATTTCTGAGGTATGTCTAGGGATGTCCCTAAGGATAAGTATACGTATAGGATATAGTCCAAGAACTATGGTAACGATCTTAGAATTTAACCTAAGATGTTAGATATTGAGGGTGCTCCCCCTTTACTATGTTGTTTTACCTAGCATGATTTTTGCCTCTCGCACTATTCTTTTTGGATTTTAGACGATGGCTGGAACCCGAAGGAACCGTGTTGATCACTGTAATGGACAATGCAATGATTTTCCTCCTGAACAAACAAATGTTATGGGAGATGAAGTGAAAAATCTTATTTCTATACTTACACAAGCTATGAATCATTCTGGACTTCCAAATAAGCAGAGAAGGGAACAATATTCTATTGAGTCCTTCATGAGGCAACGTCCACCTTCTTTCAGTGGGTCTTCCGATCCACTTGTTGCTGAACAATGGATCAGTACCACTGAAAAGATATTTTCAGTTCTTCAATGTTCTAAACATGATAAAGTCATCTTAGCAGTATATCGTTCGGAAGGTGAAGCTGATCAATGGTGGAATCTTATCAAGAATACAAGGCAAAGAGAAGAAATTGAGTCCATGGAATGGGACGAGTTCAAGAACTTGTTTTTCAGTAAGTACTTACCTCGTATTCTTCGAACAAAGATGGAAAAGGAATTTCTTGAGCTGAAGCAGAAGGATGATGAATCTGTTGGTATATACGAAGCTAATTTTACAAGAATTGCAAGGTATGCATCTGGCATTATCATCCAACCTGAAAGTATAGTTGATCGATTTTTCAGTGTCTTAAAACCAAGTCTTCGAAGGGAATTAGCTATAAGAGACTTCAGTAGATATGAAGAAATTGTGCGTTGTGCTATCAAGGTAGAAATGGAAGTTGGTGTTACATGACCATCTCATAGTTTTGACAAGAAATGAAAGTTGGAGTTCAAGGAGAAATCTCATAATAATGGTGAAAAGAATATGAATGTTTCCTTATGCACAAAGTGTGGAAAGAAGCATGGTGGAGATTGTCTTAAAGGGACTAGAAAATGTTTTAAGTGTGGAAAAGAAGGTCATCAAGCATCTGAGTGTCTAAGTAATGGAAAAAGAGTTTCTAATGATGTGAATAAAGCAAACACTGCAGAGAATGCACCACCAACACCTCAATGCTTCAAGTGAAAGTAAATGGGGCATTATGTTAATAAATTCCCTAATCAAATGGTTAGTGATGATCGACATGAGCAACCGCTTAAGGCAAAGGACAAAGGGAAGTCACATGCGATCACTATTGGCGATGTTGAATATGACAACGATGTGGTGGAATGATTAAGTGTTTATGTAATGGGATTTCAAAATAGTATCATGGAATCTCATTTATGGTATTGTGGAATTTTGGAATATCTATGTATTGGTTTTCAATAATTATATGATACGGGTAACCAGGAAAAAAAAGTGATTGAAATATTTTTGGAAATTAGATGATATGCGCATAATGAAGGGACAATAATATAATGATATGTTTGATTGTATTCATGAGCTCATGATTGATATAAGGACTAAGTATATAGAATTTTGAGGATTTTGGTATGTGGAAAGAGTTATCTTTTGACAGCACTCATGTTTTCACTAAGATTCAATGGGTATTCATTTTTCAATAGATTACATGATTATGTTATTCACATGACTAGAATGTGACGAACAAGATATATGAGGGATAAATGATGGCATTCACGTGATCATTTTCTCTATAATATGAGCTTGGACCGAAGTATTTTAGATAAGCCTAAAGATTTGAATGGATTATGTTGGACATAAGTTAGTATTGTTTAAGGATAAATCTTTTTTTGATATTGTTGATGGGTTGTTATAATAATGTAGTTTTAGAAAAAGGACAACCTGCAGGATGTGCGACAACTCATCGCGTCGGCTAAGGCTGTGGGAATCGAACCCACAACTAAAGTGCGACGGGCCTTTATCGCATACCACTAGCCTACAGAAATTCCCTGGTTAGTAGAAACTAGTTTTATTTTATTAAGCGGTATGATATATGAAGTATAAGTTCATTTTTGGAATCGTATATGATTAACCTCACCAAAGACGGACTTATGTATATTTGATAACTATTGCTAAAATTTTGTTTGAAACAGATGGAATGACCCATCATTCTATCACATGATCTATTAACACTTCACGAATAACAAATTCAACTTCATTTCTTTAAGAGATGAAGTGGAAATTGTTTAAAGCACGAAAAACAGTGAGATTGTACCAAAATCAAGTAAGTATTTATTCTAATTCAAATTTTTCAACTTTAGGGAAATGATATTGAAAACCAAAAATGTTGTCCTGGTGATCTTATATCTGATGAATCAGATGGTACCCTAGATCATCACAAATTTATGGCTTTGCGATTGTTGGCTTTTTCATAGCCATGTTCTCTACCACTCTCCATCAGAACTTGATGGTTAGATTTTTCTTCCATATCCATATTTTCACCTATGCTCTCCTACGTGGAAACCCAGTGATGAGTTAATTTGGGTAACCGTTACATTTCATACTTTAGTTTTTAAATCCATGTTTTGGTATTCCTTTTTATGATGTGGGTTTCTATTAAACAAACTTTCGAGTAGTAAACCATTTATAACCCCGATGAATTTCGAGGGCGAAATTCATTTTAAGGGTGGTAGAATGTAACACCCCGAGATTTTATGAAAAATATTCTTTTAATTTCATTAATTTATTGTGTTGTATTCTACACCAATATTACCTTGCGCTATACGCAACACCGTATTAGCTTGTAGTATACGCAACACTATTCTTGGATCGTGTTACACACAATTTTGATAATAGTTATTCTACGCAACATTGAGTGTATATATATATATATATTCAATGTATAAATGAAATATGGTTTGATTCTTTTATACGAAACAACGAAGGATTCTTTCATAACACGCAACCCTGACTTGCCTTGCATTACACACAATCGCGACCTTCCTTGATAGCATGTGTTGTACGCAATACCGAGTTTTAATAAACAACGATATATTATTGTCATGAACTAGCCGTTATGAATAGTATTAACTAAATTTTGAATTTTATAACATTATTATTCATCTTACACATTTTCTAGAACATGGTATAAGAACAAAATAAATTTTTCGGGTAAAATAAGTATTTTTCAAAAAATGCAGTTTTGCCGCCTTTTGATGGCGCACCCACTTTAAATATAGTTTTTGACATGTTTATATGTTCAATTTCACAAAATAAAATTCTTCTTTTGAATCAGGATATAAAAATTTACATTAGATAAAGTTTTGATATTTTTCCGATAACTTTCATATTTTAATGAATAGTAAAAACACGCTATATTTTAATTAAAAACAACTTTTTTCATCGTAATATCTTATGTGCTTAAATTATAATATTGAATGGTTTTAAAGTATAAATAGAATATATTTTTATCATTTAATATAATTTATGTCATTAGCATTGATTTTACCTTGAATTCGTAGGTTAAATCAATTCAATCTTTTGCAATGTTTTAAAGAAAACCCAGTTTTCTTTCGACAACGGGATTAATTTTAATTTAATTTATGCATCTTTTGTGTATTGAATTTGGAAAAATGGATTCCATATTTGGAATCAGTGGGTCCAAATTATGTTAATAAGTTACTTTTTATTTTTGGTCATTGTGAATAGTAACTACGGTAAATTTTATTTACTATAGTTAAAGGTAAATCGGGTAATTAAGGGTAAATATAAGATTATAAAATTACCCTAACACTTGTAAAAATCCTATTGGATGGATAAAAGTAGACCCATATAAACTAAGTGTCGGATTAGATTCATTTTATGGACTTTTGACCATGAAAATAATTTAATTATTATTAAAACCAAAGAATGTGACAACATGTCACTTTCTTAAATATTATAAGTATAATAATTTTAATTTATTGATAAACTTCATGAAACTTCGAACATGAATATTATCCAGAAAGATAATACAATTATCTACATCATAGGAATTTATTTAGAATTTTTAGGGATTAAATAATTATCATTTATTATGACACAAAGATGATGCAGTAATTGTCTTATTAATGAAATATTGACATAATTGATGTTATAAATGCCCAAATAAATGTAATTTGAGACTTTTTATGACTTAAATTAATTTTATAGGTTAATATGACATGTTATTGTTGATTTAAGTAACTTGGTTTGAACTTATCATTCTGTTATGAATTTCATAAAAATCATGTACCAAATAGTGTCAAAATTGACATAAATTAGTTTTTAAAACAAATATTATATTATTAATTGTTATTTTATTCCTAAAAATATAAGGTTAGGCCAAATTACATATATAAGGATATATATATTAATAATAAACAACTTGGGGTTCGTTTGGCTTGTTATGGTAAGTTTATTAACCATATAGTGTAAGAAAACAAAAAGACATGGTAAAAGTTAAATTATTTAACTTAGAGTTAAATCTAATTGATAAGGTTAAAATAATAACCTAAACTTGTCTAAATCCTATTTTATGAGATTATTGAGACCCATCCCCACTTTAGCTTCGAAATAAGACCCTTTGGAACCATTATAAACCGAATTTTACCTTAATATAAAATAATATTTTGAGATTTTCCTAAGGTGCCCCTCTCCTCCCTTATAAAAGGGCACTTCCTCCCCCTCTTCCTCACACCACTTTGAGCCTTCAATCTCGGCCAACCCCTGACAAAATCTCTTATCAACTTCCCTAGTATAATCCTAGAGGTCCTGGTCTTCTTCAAATACCATCCTTAGTTCTTTAAGTGGAGGTTAAGAAAAGGCGCGTCAAAAAGAGGTAATATCCATTACCGATCTTTTTCAATTTCTTTCTTCTTCAACTTATTCTTCTATAGTTGTTTCAGGATAAAGTAATAACATAAGTATTTATTATATACTGATATGTTATTATAAATATGAAACAACTCTAATTAACCTTCTATCCATCCTACGGAAAAAGGAAATCACCGCGTGTGCGTACGTACGGAATACCGTCTCCACGCTGTGGTGTAATCTATTTTCCGCCACCACATTAATTGGATGGGTATAATGGTGTAATTAGTAACTATATATTATTATTATAAATTTATATTTATACTGAAATAGTATACATACACTTCAACACAATTTCACAATCATGAGAACGATATCATCGCTCGTGCGTACGTACGGACTACCGTCTCCACGACGCGATGAGATTCATTCTCCACATTAACCATTCATGAATGATTAAAAATTATATATAATGAATAATAATGAAATATATGACATGTTAAATCTACTGTATTTATGTATATATATATATATATATATATATGTATGTCATCTACTTACTTCCATTCAAGACAATAAGGAAAGGAAAACAGCGTTCATGCGTACGTACGGACTACCGTCTCCATGAATGGTGTGTTTCATTTCATTTATCTATCTATTATATATATATATACTGAATATATATGATATATAAATCATGTTTTATATTCTGGAAGTAAGTAAATCATGATATAAGTAATAATAATGTCAAGAACAACAAGTCTAAACACCTACGAAAAATGAATCGATTTTACCCAAAACAATATTTAACATGGAATTTACAAAAGAACGGGTAAAATAAAGTCATAATTGAACCATATATGATATAATAACAATTATTATGATTCTAGAATAAGTCAATGACATTATTTAAATCATTATACAGGAGGTTCGGACACTTACGAAGCAAATCGGTCCTAAGGTAAGGGAAATATCACAATCTCATTTTTATCCGAGATTGTTTATACTTTGGTATTTACTGGGGTGTATTTTATCATCCACATCCATGTTTCTTCAATATGTAATATTATTTCCATCCAGCTACAATTTTTTAAATCCAATTTTACCCTTTGGTGATATTTTAGTAAAAGATATGAAAGGAATCTTTTGTCGTTTTTCATACGAGGTACTTTTTGACTTTTCCGACAAAAGTACGAGAAGAATGTTTTTTTTAACTTATACGGCATGAATGGATTTTTAAAAAATTATTTCCAAGAAGCTTCCTTTACAAGTTTTCATGTTTATTTTTAATCAACTTCTTTTAGTTTAAAATTGTAAGACATGTTAAGAAAGGAAAATGTTTTTGAAGTAGAAAGGATATTTTCCTCAAGAATGGAGTTCAAGTGTTTTAGCAAAATTATTTTCCATCTAAGATAATATAGGGTTATATTTATATCCCTATTATTAAATTGATTTGATTATGTTGTGATGGAATTATTTTTATGAATTCCTTTATCTTATATGAATTGTTTTATGATTTCATGATGTTTAAGATTCCCATTTTTATTACATGGGTTATGCAATGATGTATGATTTATGATTCTATGGCACACATATTAATGGTATCATTATGAGATGGGTGGGACCTATATCTCCCTCCAATGCATTGGGTAAAGATTTTATATCTCATGAGATAGACATGGCTGGAACGGTAGGTTATACCGGTTCAGTGAAACAGGACTGAAACGAGGAATGAACTCGGTTCAGAAAGGGACTTTGTCCACTAAGATAGTCTTGGAAATGAGTCTTGACTAATAAGAAATGATTCTCTATGATTATGTGTGTATTCCACAAAGTTTCATGTTTTATGTTATGATTATTGGGATTACATTTCACTACTATGATTTATCCCATGTTATTAAATTATGATCTCTTTTGCAGGTTAAGATTTCCAAAAGTTATGTTCTTATGTATATGATGTGATTGATATTTCTTTTGTTTACCCTTACTGAGCATTTGAGCTCACCCTTTTATGTTTTCTTTTCCCCAGGATATAAAGAAAGGTTTTAGGTAAAAAAAAGTAAGATTTTTATGGGAGATGTTGAAGATCTTTCACCATGATTAGAAGATTATATTCTGAGTTTCCAAAGACACTAAACTATTACGGTCCTTGTGTGTGTGTTTTTGTTATGTACTAAGTATTCTGCAAAAGTAATGTAATGTCCATGTACATCAAGCTTAGGGTATCTACAGTTGGTATCAGAGGAAAGTTTTAGTCAACCTTTAGAAACTAGGATGCGAAAACGTTAGTGAGATCCCTAGAGATATTTCTGAGGTATGTCTAGGGATGTCCCTAAGGATAAGTATACGTGTAGGATATAGTCCTAGAACTACGGTAACGATCTTAGAATTTAACCTAAGATGTTAGATATTGAGGGTGCTCCCCCTTTACTATGTTGTTTTACCTAGCATGATTTTTTCCTCTCGCACTATTCTTTTTGGGTTTTAGACGATGGCTGGAACCCGAAGGAACCGTGTTGATCACTGTAATGGACAATGCAATGATTTTCCTCCTGAACAAACAAATGTTATGGGAGATGGAGTGCAAAATCTTTTTTCTATACTTACACAAGCTATGAATCATTCTGGACTTCCAAATAAGCAGATAAGGGAACAATATTCTATTGATTCCTTCATGAGGCAACGTCCAACTTCTTTCAGTGGGTCTTCCGATCCACTTGTTGCTGAACAATGGATCAGTACCACTGAAAAGATATTTTCAGTTCTTCAATGTTCTGAACATGATAAAGTCATCTTAGCAGTATATCGTTTGGAAGGTGAAGCTGATCAATGGTGGAATCTTATCAAGAATACGAGGCAAAGAGAAGAAATTGAGTCCATAGAATGGGACGAGTTCAAGAACTTGTTTTTCAGTAAGTACTTACCTCGTATTCTTCGAAAAAAGATGGAAAAGGAATTTCTTGAGCTGAAGCAGAAGGATGATGAATCTGTTGGTATATACGAAGTGAATTTTACAAGACTTGCAGGGTATGCATCTGGCATTATCATCCAACCTGAAAGTAAAGTTGATCGATTTTTTAGTGGCTTAAAACCAAGTCTTCGAAGGGCATTAGGTATAAGAGACTTCAGTAGATATGAAGAAATTGTGCGTTGTTCTATCAAGGTAGAAATGGAAGTTGGTGTTACATGTCCATCTCATAGTTTTGACAAGAAACGAAAGATGGAGTTCAAGGAGAAATCTCATAATAATGGTGAAAAGAAGATGAATGTTTTCTTATGCAGAAAGTGTGGAAAGAAGCATGGTGGAGATTGTCTTAAAGGGACTAGAAAATGTTTTAAGTGTGGAAAAGAAGGTCATCAAGCATCTGAATGTCGAAGTAATGGAAAAAGGGTTTCTAATGATGTGAATAAAGCAAACACTGCAGAGAACGGACCACCAACACTTCAATGCTTCAAGTGCAAGGAAATGGGGAATTATGCTAATAAATTCCCTAATCCAAGGGTTAGTGATGATCGACATAAGCAACCACTTAAGGAAAAGGACAAAGGGAAGTCACATGCGATCACTATTGGCGATGTTGAATATGACAACGATGTGGTGGAATGATTAAGTGTTTATGTAATGGGATTTCAAAATAGTATCATGGAATCTCATTTATGGTATTGTGGAATTTTGGAATATCTATGTATTGGTTTTCAATAATTATATGATACGGGTAACCAGGAAAAAAAAGTGATTGAAATATTTTTGGAAATTAGATGATATGCGCATAATGAAGGGACAATAATATAATGATATGTTTGATTGTATTCATGAGCTCCTGATTGATATAAGGACTAAGTATATAGAATTTTGAGGATTTTGGTATGTGGAAAGAGTTATCTTTTGACAGAACTCATGTTTTCACTAAGATTCAATGGGTATTCATTTTTCAATAGATTACATGATTATGGTATTCACATGACTGGAATGTGGCGAACAAGATATATGAGGGATAAATGATGGCATTCACGTGATCATTTTCTCTATACTATGAGCTTGGAACGAAGTATTTTAGATAAGCCTAAAGATTGGAATGGATTATGTTGGACATAAGTTAGTATTGTTTAAGGATAAAACTTTTTTTGATATTGTTGATGGGATGTTATAATAATGTAGTTTTAGAAAAAGGACAACCTGCAGGATGTGCCACAACCCATCGCGTTGGCCAAGGCTGTGGGAATCGAACCCACAACTAAAGTGCAACGGGCCTTTATCGCATACCACTAGCCTATAGAAAGTCCCTGGTTAGTAGAAACTAGTTTTATTTTATTAAGTGGTATGATATATGAAGTAAAAGTTCATTTTTGGAATCGTATATGATTAACCTCACCAAAGACAGACTTATGTATATTTGATAACTATTGCTAAACTTTTGTTTGAAACAGATGGAATGACCCATCATTCTATCACATGATCTGTTAACACTTCACGAATAACAAATTCAACTTCATTTCTTTAAGAGATGAAGTGGAAATTGTTCAAAGCACGAACAACAGTGAGATTGTAAAAAAATCAAGTAAGTATTTCTTCTAATTCAAATTTTTCAACTTTAGGGAAATGATATTGAAAACCAAAAATGTTGTCCTGGTGATCTTATATCTGATGAATCAAATGGTACCCTAGATCATCACAAATTTATGGCTTTGTGATTGTTGGCTTTTTCATAGCCATGTTCTCTACCACTCTCCAGCAGAACTTGATGGTTAGATTTTTCTTCCATATCCATATTTTCACCTACGCTCTCCTACGTGGAAACCCAGTGATGAGTTAATTTGGGTAACCATTACATTTCATACTTTAGTTTTTAAATCCATGTTTTGGTATTCCTTTTTACGATGTGGGTTTCTATTAAACAAACTTTTGAGTAGTAAACCATTTATAACCCCGATGAATTTCGATGGCGAAATTCATTTTAAGGGTGGTAGAATGTAACACCCCGAGATTTTATGAAAAATATTCTTTTAATTTCATTAATTTCTTGTGTTGTATTCTACACCAAGATTACCTTGCGCTATACGCAACACCGTATTAGCTTGTAGTATACGCAACACTATTCTTGGATCGTGTTACACACAATTTTGATAATAGTTATTCTACGCAACATTGAGTGTATATATATATATATATATATTCAATGTATAAATGAAATATGGTTGGATTATTTTATACAAAACAACGAAGTATTCTTTCATAACACGCAACCCTGACTTGGCTTGCATTACACACAATCGCGACCTTCCTCGATAGCATGTGTTGTACGCAATACCGGGTTTTAATAAACAACGATATATTATTGTCATGAACTAGCCGTTATGAATAGTATTAACTAAATTTTGAATTTTATAACATTATTATTCATCTTACACATTTTCTAGAACATGGTATAAGAACAAAATAAATTTTTCGGGTAAAATAAGTATTTTTCAAAAAATGCAGTTTTGCCACCTTTTGATGGTGCACCCACATTAAATATAGTTTTTGACATGTTAATATGTTCAATTTCACAAAAAAAAATTCTTCTTTTGAATCAGGATATAAAAATTTACATTAGAAAAAGTTTTGATATTTTTCCGATAACTTTCATATTTTAATGAATAGTAAAAACACGCTATATTTTAATTAAAAACAACTTTTTTCATCGTAATATCTTATGTAGTTAAATTATAATATTTAATGGTTTTAAAGTATAAATAGAATATATTTTTATCATTTAATATAATTTATGTCATTAGCATTGATTTTACCTTGAATTCGTAGGTTAAATCAATTCAATATTTTGCAATGTTTTAAAGAAAACCCAGTTTTCTTTCGACAACGGGATTAATTTTAATTTAATTTCTGCATCTTTTGTGTATTGAATTTGGAAAAATGGATTCCATATTTGGAATCAGTGGGTCCAAATTATGTTAATAAGCTACTTTTTATTTTTGGGCATTGTGAATAGTAACTAGGGTAAATTTTATTTACTATAGTTAAAGGTAAATCGGGTAATTAAGGGTAAATATAAGATTATAAAATTACCCTAACACTTGTAAAAATCCTATTGGATGGCTAAAAGTAGACCCATATAAACTAAGTGTCGGATTAGATTCATTTTATGGACTTTTGACCATGAAAATGATTTAATTATTATTAAAACCAAAGAATGTGACAACATGTCACTTTCTTAAATATTATAAGTATAATAATTTTAATTTAGTGATAAACTTCATGAAACTTCGAACATGAATATTATCCAGAAATCTAATACAATTATCTACATCATAGGAATTTATTTAGAATTTTTAGGGATTAAATAATTATCATTTATTATGACACAAAGATGATGCAGTAATTGTCTTATTAATGAAATATTGACATAATTGATGTTATAAATGCCCAAATAAATGTAATTTGGGAATTTTTATGACTTAAATTAATTTTATAGGTTAATATGACATGTTATTGTTTATTTAAGTAACTTGGTTTGAACTTATCATTCTGTTATGAATTTCGTAAAAATCATCTACCAAATAGTGTCAAAATTGACATAAATTAGTTTTTAAAACAAATATTATATTATTAATTGTTATTTTATTCCTAAAAATATAAGGTTAGGCCAAATTACTTAGATAAGGATAGATATATTAATAATAAACAACTTGGGGTTCTTTTGGCTTGTTATGGTAAGTTTATTAACCATATAGTGTAAGAAAACAAAAAGACATGGTAAAAGTTAAATTATTTAACTTAGAGTTAAATCTAATTGATAAGGTTAAAATAATAACCTAAACTTGTCTAAATCCTATTTTATGAGATTATTGCGACTCATCCCCGCTTTATCTTCGAAATAAGACCCTTTGGAACCATTATAAACCGAATTTTATCTTAATGTAAAATAATATTTTGAGATTTTCCTAAGGTGACCCTCTCCTCCCTTATAAAAGGGCACCTCCTCCCCCTCTTCCTCACACCACTTTGAGCCTTCAAGCTCATAAAACCCCTGAAAAAATATCTTATACACTTACCTAGTATAATCCTAGAGGTCCTGGTCTTCTTCAAAGACCATCCTTAGTTCTTTAAGTGGAGGTTAAGAAAAGGCGCGTCAAAAAGAGGTAATATCCATTACCGATCTTTTTCAATTTATTTCTTCTTCAACTTATTCTTATTTAGTTGTTTCATGATAAAGTAATAACATAAGTATTTATTATATACTGATATGTTATTATAAATATGAAACAAATCTAATTAACCTTCTATCCATCCTACGGAAAAAGGAAATCACCGCGCGTGCGTACGTACGGAATACCGTCTCCACGCTGTGGTGTAATCTATTTTCCGCCACCACATTAATTGGATGGGTATAATGGTGTAATGAGTAACTATATATGATTATTATAAAGTTATATTTATACTGAAATAGTATACATACACTTCAACACAATTTCACAATCATGAGAACGATATCATCGCTCGTGCGTACGTACAGACTACCGTCTCCACGACGCGATGAGATTCATTCTCCACATTAACCATTCATGAATGATTATAAAGTATATATAATGAATAATAATGAAATATATTACATGTTAAATCTATTGTATTTATGTATATATATACATGTATGTCATCTACTTACTTCTATTCAAGACAATAAGGAAAGGAAAACAGCGTTCATGCGTACGTACGGACTACCGTCTCCATGAATGGTGTGTTTCATTTAATTTATCTATCTATTATATATATATATATATACTGAATATATATGATATATAAATCATGTTTTATATTCTGGAAGTAAGTAAATCATGATATAAGTAATAATAATGTCAAGAACAACAAGTCTAAACACCTACGACAAATGAATCGATTTTACCCAAAACAATCTTTAACATGGAATTTACAAACGAACGGGTAAAATAAAGTCATAATTGAACCATATATGATATAATAACAATAATTATGATTCTTGAATAAGTCAATGACATTATTTAAATCATTATACAGGAGGTTCGGACACTTACGAAGCAAATCGGACCTAAGGTAAGGGAAATATCACAATCTCATTTTTATCCGAGATTGTTTATACTTTGGTATTTACTGGGGTGTATTTTATCATCCACATCCATGTTTCTTCAATATGTAATATTATTTCCATCCACCTACAATTTTTTAAATCCAATTTTACCCTTCAGTGAGATTTTATTAAAATATATGAAAGGAATCTTTTGTCGTTTTTCAAACGAGGTACTTTTTGACTTTTCCGACAAAAGTACGAGAAGAATGTTTTTTTTAACTTATACAGCATGAATAGATTTTTAAAACATTATTTCCAAGAAGCTTCCTTTACAAGTTTTCATGTTTATTTTTAATCAACTTCTTTTAGTTTAAAATTGTAAGACATGTTAAGAAAGGAAAATGTTTTTGAAGTAGAAAGGATATTTTCCTCAAGAATGGAGTTCAAGTGTTTTAGAAAAATTATTTTCCATCTAAGATAATATAGGGTTCTATGTATATCACTATTATTAAATTGATTTGATTATGTTGTGATGGAATTATTTTTATGAATTCCTTTATCTTATATGAATTGTTTTATGATGTCATGATGTTTAAGATTCCCATTTTTATTACATGGGTTATGCAATGATGTATGATTTATGATTCTGTGACACACATATGAATGGTATCATTATGAGATGGGTGGGACCTATATCTCCCTCCAATGCATTCGGTAAAGATTTTATATCTCATGAGATAGACATGGCTGGAACGGTAGGTTATACCGGTTCAGTGAAACAGGACTGAAACGAGGAATGAACTCGGTTCAGAAAGGGACTTTGTCCACTAAGATAGTCTTGGAAATGAGTCTTGACTAATAAGAAATGATTCTCTATGATTATGTGTGTATGCCACAAAGTTTCATGTTTTATGTTATGATTATTGGGATTACATTTCACTACTATGATTTATCCCATGTTATGAAATTATGATCTCTTTTGCAGGTTAAGATTTCCAAAAGTTATGTTCTTATGTATATGATGTGATTGATATTTCTTTTGTTTACCCTTACTGAGCATTTGAGCTCACCCTTTTATGTTTTCTTTTCCCCAGTATATAAAGAAAGGTTTTAGGTAAAAAAAGGAAGATCTTTATGGGAGATGTTGAAGATCTTTCACCATGATTAGAAGATTATATTCTGAGTTTCCAAAGACACTAAACTATTACGGTCCTTGTGTGTGTGTTTTTGTTATGTACTAAGTATTCCGAAAAAGTAATGTAATGTCCATGTACGTCAAGCTTAAGGTCTCTAAAAAAACCCCATGGCTCCACACCCATCTCCATGCTCTAATAACCACCACATCTCCCAAGCATCACCATGAACCACTATCAATGAGATGCTTTACCTTTACATGTGTCCCGGAATACGACATCTCCAAAATCACCAAAGTGCCAAAGAAGGGGGTGTGTACTAATACTCAGTATGTTTCCCCCTAAATGACTTCCCTACACCTTCCACTAGGATAAAACTATTAGTAAATTTATATAAATAATTTTATATAAAATAATCACAAGTGAAACCCGTACCATTAGCCAAACATAATCTTACTAAGCCACCTCACCCAAAACAATCACCCAAGGGAAAGACAAACAATCATTACATAAGCCATCTAACCATTTAACATTATCACAATAATTTCTATCTTGCAAAGAAATTCACAACAAGGAAACCAAAATGGTGGGACTTACGACCACCCCGTTCACCCCATTCTCAACTAGCGGTACTTCCTGAACACAACCCATAATGGTGATTCTTCTAACCACTATTCATCACCTTTTATAGTGAGACTTCTCACCCACTTCCACACAAACAACACAATCCATAACACTCAACCAAACAACAAGCACAAAGCACCAAGGTTGTATAATAAGAACACAACTGTTTCCAACACATGCCAATTCACTTCAATAAACCACCCATTTATTGAAAACACCCTTTAATCATTTTCTATGCCAAAAAACATTTCAATTAAACATATTTATTGAGAACCATTTTTCATTAACCATTTTTTCATAATAATCCACTAAAAATTTTTAAATCAACATTTTAAAATCACATAATAAAGACCCTTTAGCAACAATGACCCATTTTCCCCTAAAATCCCCCAAATCATCACCAAATGGATTTCCAACAAGATTTACACATCAATATCACAATTAATTTCAAGAAAAAAAATTAATTGTAACAAAAAACTTCTAGTTCTAACCAATTTTGGTCGAGAGAGAAGCCACCTACCTTTAGGGTTTAGGAAAAATCAACCCACAAGCAACAACACCCCAATCCAGAAAAACGCTTCATGAAAACTGCCCTAGACCTCCTTCCCCAAGAGAAACCACCTTCAATACACCAAGAAACCTCTTCAAATCCCATCCAAAACATGTGGGAGAGCACATAAAACCTTTTAGAACCCAAAATCACGAGTCAGGCTCAAGTGGGAGAAGATTGGGAGTGAAATAGGTCAAGCCCGAGGGAGCCCGAATTTAAAAACCCTTCCTTTAAGTGGACACACGGTTAGTCCGCACGGTTTTTCAAAATGTGCGCTAACCATGCACATGACACTGTCTTGAGAGGAGGTGTCTGAACGGTTTCATTTCATGGTTTTCCAAACTGTGCACAGGCCATGCAAAGCCTACTTCCTCCTCCTACACAGTCTTTTGGAGAACCCGCACAGTTTCCCCTAACCATGCTCAAACTATGCTCCCTAAGAAAAGCCTCTAAACATATTCAAAACCATTCCAAACTCTCCCAACATCTTCTCAACTCATCCCATGCACTTCAAACACATAAAATTCCTAAAAAAAGGCTACATACCTCAAACTTGGGTTGATACAATAAACGAAAAAATACAACACAAAAATGCTTCTTTTAAATCATGAAAAAATCATAATAACTTTTTCCCAAAGTTGTAATTTTCAACCTTATAAAGTAGAATATAATTTCTTTTACCTTTTTAAATCACAATGTTTCTTTAAAAACCCGTAAAATCATAGATAAATAATATAGTTAACTTGGGGATTCATTTTCATATCACTCTTACAAATGGGATATCATTAATGGTTACACAAATAATAACCATCATGGTTACATATAAAATAACCATAATGATTACAATTGGAATTACGATCACATTATATTCCAATAATCTCTGTGGAGAAGCCTAATTAGTTTGATTTTTCCCTTGACCCAATGCATTGGAGAGAAATCATAGGCTCATTGCATCATAAAAATTTTCTTTTACAACTATAAGAAAACATTTTTCAGATATTGATATATCCATTCCATTTTGAAACCATTTTTTAATATAACTAGTACAAAGGGAATGGATATTTTTTTCTTATAAGAAAACATGAAATCTTGTTAAAAAATCCAAAAATAAAATAATGGTTATGATAGTGGGAAAGAACATTTTCTCCATATACGTTAAAATATAACATTCCTTTCCTCTTTTTGTAAAGAATGTTAAAATATTCTGTATAAAGATTACTTTTGAAAACCTTTGAAATAAATTCAAAAGAAACATAAATTTTCCTTTATAATTCAGTTATTTACATATAAATACATCCATATAATAACTTTAAAAATATGTAAATGGAATAAAATGATATTTTTATGGGAAACATTAACATAGAATTTTTAAAAAGAATGTCCCTTAACTTAAGCCTAACTCATCAAGTACATTATTTACATTCCTGAATAATAAAATTATGTTAATTATTTAATTTCTTGAGAAACGTTTTCAATATTATTTTTCATTTTATATCACTTATTTCCATGTTATAACAATTACTTAATCATTTTGGTTCATGTCAGATGTTTTGATGATATTCGGTTTATAAGTTCAAAATGACTTCAGTGGGTTGAATATAGTCAAAGAATACAATATTACATCATATCTATCATAATAATAATTAAATAATTACTATTAAATTTTAAATAAATTATAATTTTATATCTAACCATTAAATAAGGTTATGAGAATTTAAATACATTGAAATCATGGAGACATAGGTCATATGTACACATAAGTAACATTCCAATTTTTCAAAAATCATTATGGAAGGGAGGAAAGTATTATTTTATATTTATAATAATAATAATAACATATATATATATCATATTAATTTTTTAAATGTACTTATATATAGTATCCATGTGATGTGGTGATGAAAAATGAATCACATCACTTCATGGAGGTGGTAGTTCACACGTATGCACAAATGATATTATCATTTTTAAGTGAATGGAAAGTTAAGAAGTTAAATGATATATTATATTTTTAGGGTGATAAATATGTAATTAATGTTATATATAAACATTAATTACATCATTATATTCTATCCATGAGAGATGGTGATGTAAAATGAATTACATCGGTTTGTGATACTGTAATCTGTAATACACACGAATGATGGCTTTGTTTACCATTGGACTAAAGAGGAGATGGATGTAGGTTATTACAAAAACATAATAACATATAATAATATGTATTATTTTTTATCATTTTTTAATAGAATTTTAAGGTTGTGTAAGAATAAATAAAACTAAAATATGCAGTTAAAATTATTCCTCTTCTTTGGAAAATCTCATTTTCATAACACTTTAATACCTATAAGATTTGTATTATTCCCAAAATAAGGAATATAAATTTTTTGAGGTATTATATAAATTTAATTTAGTAGATATTTTCTAAAAAAATGGGTTTTTATGTATGAAGAAATAAGAATAAGTTGTGACCTTTTAAGAGAGAGAGGAGGGGCACTCTAAGAATTTAATAAAATATTAAATTAATATAAATTAGTTATGATGTAGAAATGAATCCAAAATGAATTTCTTATAATATAATATTATTATGAGTCAAAAGTATCTTATAAAATAAAATTTTCACAAGTTTGGATCACATTTTTACCCTTATATTTTTGTTGTAACTCTTTATTAACCTTTTTCACAATTACTATAATATTAATGCATTATACCATTTTGAGGTTACTAATGTCACTATAAAATTAAAAATGACACATAAATGGTCAATATTTTATTTAATTAAATATATACCATTAATATGTCTAAATATAATATTTTTATTAATTTTATATCATTTAATAAAATATTATTTATTATAAAATATCAATAGTGTCAATTTTAGAATGATTCATTTACTTTGACTTAAATAACATAAAGACAACAAAATAATTCAAATAAAATGCATAAAAACCTCTATAATATGTAATTTAAATATATAAAATTAATGGGTAACATTAATTATTTCAAATTATAACAATTTAAACAATTTTAATATCATTTATTTTATTTTTTTTATTAATTGAATAATTACAGTGTTAGTGTTGTGTATGATTTTAATGTAATTCACTAAAAATTAAAAATAAACTAACATGCTAAATATAAATCATTTAGGTTTAAAAATAATATTTATAACCGAACATATCCTCTAGTTAACCCCATATTAAAAATATTATATATACTGAAAAAAAGTGTGACATTTTTCACTTTTTTTAAATAAAATATTATAAAGGTCATAATCACATCTAAATTGAAAATAAATTCTATATAAATGAATCTTAGATGAGTGTGGAGGAAATGGAAAAATAAAATAAAATAAATTCATTTTTTAGGGTTATATTATAGTCCCTATCATTTTCTCTTTAACATTAATTACCTAATTTACCCTTAATCATGGTAACAAAATTTAATAAGGTTATAATTTAAATTAAAAAAATAAAAAGAACCTATTTAAAAAAAATTGAACCAATTATTCCAAATATAGAATCAATTTTTTAAAATTAAAAACACATAATTTGAAGAATTTTATTTAAAATTAAACAGAAAAAATGTGGTGAAAAAAGACTTTCCATAAAAATGACTTTAAATGTAAAAAGTTTTTATAAAAAATTCAAGTGTAAAAATAAATTAAAAAACTATAATTGGAATATTTAAAATTTACTTTAATTTTTTATATTTTAAAACTAATAAAAAAAATTTTAATTTTTAAATAATTTAAAATATAAATATAAATTTCAATAAAATTAGTATTTTTCACTATTCATTAAAAAATCAATTTTTTAGAAAAATCTAAAAAAATAATCCTAAGATAATTTTGACGTGTTGAATTCGAATGAGAAATTAATTTTCATCAAATTAAAATTATATAATTTGAAAAATTTTATTTTAAATAAAACCATATAATATTTAAAACCCTGTTTGGTTAGAAATAAATCTTTTTTCCCTTTGATTGAAAATTACTTAATATTTTTATATTGGTTCTAACTCTATAATATCAAACTAATTAATATTTATAAGATATGTAAATGTTTTATTCTAATATTACCGAGGTTTTTACATCATTGTATAGGATAAATTCAACCATAGTCATCCCAAATTTGAATATATGGCATTTTGGTATCATTTTCCCTTGATGGTGATATTTATATTCTTTTAAATAAACAAAATTCCAAAATATCTCTCTCTTGAAAATAATATCTATAAAAAATTTACATATGGTTAAAAATAGTATAAGTAAGGTAATAAATTTTTATTTCAAAGATGAATTATTTTTTTACCATTTTAATTTATTTTTAATTTTTAGTAATAAAATAATTACCTTAAATGCTTATATAACACAGACATTATGTTGGTGCAAACAACAGAAAAGTCAAGTAAATTATTTCAAAAACTCAAAAAATAATATTTTTTAGGTGTGTTATAGTCCCCCATGAATTTTATAGATCTATATAACACATTATGAATTTTCTAAATTATTATATTCGAATTCCATCATTGACTTGGTTTCCTTAATGTCAAATTAAATGAATAGTGTCAAAATGACAATAATGATATTTTATGTTAAATGGTATTTTATTAAATTATTTAAAAATAATAAAAATATATAAAGTGTAAAATTAGGATGATAATTGGTCAATAATTTCATCCATGTACCATTTATTATCGAATTGATACACTCTAAGTAAAATTATAACCCTTTAGTAGTGAAAAATTCATTACTACAGTTAAGGTTAAAGGTTTTTAACTAAGGGGTTTAACCAAACAATATGGCCTAAACCACCACGTAAACATATAAAAATTGTATTATTTAATGGTATTTAAACTATATATTATCTTATCTTTGAATCTATGTCCATTTTGGAATCATCTTTCATTATAATGACTTTTTTAAATTTTAATCTTCTGTGAAATTTCAAGAGTGTCGTTCTACATGCTTATAAAATGGAACCCCTGCATTATATTCTTAACATAACTTTGAGCCATCTATATCATATAAAACCTGGAAAATTATTTTCTCAACTTCCCTAAATATGAATTAGAGTCTTTTTATTCTTGATAAACCAATACAAGGGTCCTTAAAAAGGGATATAAAGGAGGCCTACTAAAGAAGGTGTAATTGTCTTACCCAACCTCTTTCAATTTGTTTATTTTTATAAATACTATAAATCTATAATATTATTCATAAAATAATAAATAAATTATATTAAATATAATAAAATTTTATTATTATTTTTAAACAACGTTTATTTACCCTCTTTACAATAAATGGGAAGTGAAAGTATCGCTTGTGCATATGTACGACTTACTGTCTCCACATAGTGATAAAATTCATTTTCCAATACCATATTTCATGGATGGTTATTATGATGGCTTAAATGTTTATATATTATATTAATTGAATTATTATTATTATATAATTATAATTCTTATATTCCTTCTTACCTTAAAATATAATGGAAAATGATAGTGTGTCTTGTGTGTATGTGTAGACTACCACCTCCACAAAGAGATGTGATTTATTTTTTATTTTTTATTTACATGGATGGTAATAAGGATATATTTAATGAAAATATATGATATATATTATATAATAATGATTATGTAATGGATAATTATTATATAACTTTCTTTCATTATATCAATTGAAAATTAAAAATTTTGTTCATGTAAACGTACGGATTAACATCTCTGTGAATAGTGTAATTCATTTTTTTATCAATATATTTTATGGATGAATATAATTATAAAAATAATAAATATAAATATATTTATATATTGATCAAAATTATGTATATGATATAACCATGATCAAATTACAAGTACCAGAACTATTGAACCAAAATTTTCATGAAAAAAGAAACAGTTAACAACCGAAAACTATTATTTTAATAAGGAGTTATTAATAAATGGATGTTGATATCTTATAAGTAGATAATATATAAAATTAAAATTATGTAAATAATTTTTTAATATAATTGTAAAAATTTAAATTATTATACAAGAGGTTAGAGCGCTTTCAAAGCAATTCAAACCTCAAGTAAGGGTTTATCGTCCCAAATTGTCTTTTTTGGGACATATGTTATGTTATTCACTTATCATAATTTATAATGCGTATATACATTAATTTATACATTTTATATCATGATTATATTTAGGATAATGATATTTAAAGTTTCATTTTATGTTATCCATTCATGTCTCTTATGATTCAAAAGTTTTCAAAATGATAAGGGATTTATGTTTCAATCACATTTTAATTGGGATTGTTTATTATTAGATTTCCATTGAACAACCTTATACGATACATTCAAGATAAATCTATTTTGTTTTATTCTTAAATATTTATTTATTAATAATACATGTTTACCTTTCATTATTCTCACTTTATGTACTCAAGAGAATGAAATAATGTTTATAAGAAAAACTGGATTTATTTCTCCCTATGGTCAAAAATAATTTCTCTTCCATGTCCATGTTTTAAAGAATGTGTTTAATATTCTAATATAATTTTTAATGTCATTTTTTACCCATGTTTTACATTTTATAAAAAAAAATGTAAACTTCTTTTTTCTGAATGAGGTAGTTTTTAGTTTTTAGCAAAAATATAAATAGAATCTTTGTTTTAACATATATGATATGAATGTAATTTTCTACCACCATAACCACTCAATGATTTGAAAATACATTTATAAGTTTCAAATACAATTTTGAAAGAAAATATTTCCCTTAATATTTGGTAAATTTTTAAATTTTAATATGTGATTAAAAAAAGGGCATTTTCCTCTGTAAATATTCTAATGATATTTAAATAATTTTCCATTTATGATAACATCATTTCATGTTACTTATGATTGACTGGGATATGATCCAATGGTATCATTTTTATTTTTTCTCTATATTCTTTATGGTAATGATGATGAAATGTCAATAAAACTCATTTTCTTTTACACTAGTTATGTTATGATGAGTGTTATTTATGATCTTGTGGAAAACATATGAATGTATTTATGATTATGTGATGGTTGGCCACAAAATTATATATCCCTATATGTAATTGGGTATAGATTAATGTTTTATGATCTCAAAGGTAACATTAGAGGTTATCCCAAGCTTGAAATAGGGTACACAGGAGGTTATCCTAAGCCTGAAATATGGTACATTAGAGATTATCCCAAGCCTAAAAGATGCTACATGGGAGGTTATCCCAATATAGAAATAGGTTACAGAGGTGGTTATCCCAAGCCTAAAAGAGGGTACATAGGATTTTATTCCAATCCTAGAAGATATTTCATAGGAGGTTATCCCAATCTTAAAAGAGGGTATAAGGGAGGTTATCCCAAGCTAGAAATAGGGTGCATGAGAATTTTTCCGAATCTTAAAGTAGGTACATGGGAGGTTATCCTAAACCTAACAGGTCATGAATGTCATGGTGGGTTTCCTAGATATAATATTTTTATTATTATGATTTTTCCAAAAACTATTCCACTCTTTTATTACATGATATTATTCCAATGTTATGTTCTCATGGCTCTTGTTATTTGAAGCCTTTATGACTTATTCCTTATGAACTACCATGATTTATTCCATGACTCGTGTTTATGTTCTATTAATTATAAGATATTATTTTCAATGTTTAATCTCATGTTATCATATCATTTATGCTCGTGTTATTTTTAAATGATCATTGATATGTCCTTTATTTACCCTTACCGAGCATATGAGCTCACCCTTTATTATGTTTTATTTTCCCTGGGATATTAAGAAAAGTTTTAAGTGTGATATGTCTAATAAGGGTGTTGTTATGAAGAACTGAGTGGGAGATGATGTAGATCCTTTATGAACCAGTTGTTTATGTATCCAAGTTTCCAAAGAAACTAAACATTTATTGTTATAGCATGAATCATAATGTTATGTAATAAATGTTAATTTAATAAGATCCAATAATAAAGTTTGAAAATTATTGGTCATTATAGTATCTCTAGTTCTATATTTCTTTAGAGGGAAGAAGGGGGTAGAGAAATTCTCTCCATCTTTAGAGAAAATATAGAGATTTTATTCATTGAGAGAATTATCTAGGGAGAGGATGAATTGTGAACAACAAAAATGATTTCACACCTTCTCTAAAATGATATAAGTGGGTATATATAGAGGTAGGGTTTAATATTGATAATTTAACAAATTCCCCTAGTTAAATAATAAAACTTATATATTCCTTATGCAAATAATTTTATTATTATTATTATTATATAATGGAACAATCGATCTTTCATAAATAAATATCATTTCATTAAATAAATAATTTCTTATTTATTTAAATGATATTTAATGTCTATATAATTTATGTTACTAGGCGTATAACTCTACTTTTCCACCTTACTCAGCATTTACTGAACCTTAAATAATAAATTACTATTAATTATTTGATAAATAAATGAGTTTTATATTCTTGGTCTTGAGAATAAATATTTATTTAATATTTAAAAAACTAAATAATTATTATTTAATTATAAATATTATTTATTACCTTGAAAATAAAAAAAATAGATAAATATTCGACTCAATGGACTTGCGAATAAATATTTATTTCACATTAAATTAACATAAAAATAGTGATTGGATATTTATGTTCAATAAATCATAAACATATATTATTTCTCAATAATTTAGAATAACATTTATTCCAAATTTTATATTCTAATAGAACTTAATTGAGGTCAATGGATACACTAAGTGTGTGACCCTCTACGACTCTTCCTCAATGGCATTATATAGGTTTTCTTGAAGTTCAATATCTGCATCTAGTAAAATGTAAAGGCACCCATAAATGAAAAGGTTAATATAGCAATGAAAATTACTACGTATGAATGATCATAGTGTTATATAATCCCTTTTTCATGATATCTCAAATAAATAAGGTTTTATATTCATATCATCAACCTATGTACTTGATATATCTTTCTTAGACTTCCTAAAATGAACTCATCAAATCACTATTTCCATGGAATTTTTGTTTGATTGTTCCATTCCAATCAAAGGTCCTATGATATTATCTACCTTAAAAAAGGTAAAATTATCTTGTTTACTTATTCATTAATGTAATACCACTCATGACACATGAAACATATCATGACTCATCGCAAGAATATTTCATCATAGTTTTCTTCTATACATTAAAGTACATGAGTCATGATATTAATTAATAATAATCTAAAGTATAAGAATCATTACACATTCTCATAGGAAAGAATATCTAATGAAACATAAACATGATGAAATCCTACTTGAGGGTCTATCCTTATAATTTTCCACCATGTTGATTACCAAGTGTGAACATCAGGACATGAAGTCTCATCCACTAATTAGTATCAAGAACATGGAATTAAAACATACTATGTTCCCTATCATAGAAAGTTAACCAGAATATGTGATGTGTATTCAAGAATACTTTCATATCATTTCTTTTATCTCATCATAGTAGGGAGCTGATATCTCTTTTTAATGAAATAAAATCCTCTAAGAACATTATCATATCATTTTTATGTAGAAAAAAATCATCATATAACAATATATTAAATAAATATTTTGGTCTTATAATATCCATGTAATTGAAATTAAAAATTAATTGATTATAGGGAACCAACTGTAATAGTCTCTCACATTCAGTAGAGCTAACTACTAACCATATTATTAGTTCTCACATATAAAATAGGCTTCTGTAGTGAATGGTTATAGATATTGGGATGACCATGTTCTTATGTGACTAGGGTTGGACTTGTCATGTGTCGTTATATCAAATCTACTTATTGGGATCTCACTGACTTGAGAAAATACCTCAATTAGTGACATCCCTTGAGTGTTCACCTTTTATTCCCTTTTCATAAACCTTACATCTTAGAAAATACCCTAGTTAAATCTTATCATAATAATGAAAATACTTTTACTATTTTTATAACCTAAAATTAGAATATTTTGTTTCTAAACTATTTCTTAGGATTCATCTAAAGCTTCAACGTACTCAATTATACTAGATAAAGAAACTGTAGTTTGTAATATGTTTTCCTTGCATATTTCCTTAACCAAACTATGATCCTAGATCAAAATTATATTAAGGAAGACTATTGGTATACCCTAAAAACCATTATTATTTCTATTTCTCCTTTTTCTAAGAACTCGTCTAGTTTTATTTTCTCAAGTACTATTGGAAAGTTCTAACTAAAAATTTTCATAGTAAATATAGTTCTATTTGATATCTTTCTACTATTATTTTCACATAATAAATATCAAAAACATGTACATATCATGTCATATTAAATAGATTCCTATAACATAATATTATTAAATTTTTATCCATAATATCCTTGCTTTGGGAGAGATTACAATCCATGTGACACAGGTGAGAATTCAATTTTTAATTATTCCATATTTTCAAGGTGTGTACTATGACTAAATTTTTCAACCCATATATCCATGTTTACAGATATTAATCCCAAGAAATTTGTTTCAATTTTAATTCATATTTGGAGAAATACATTATTTAGCCTTAAAATGTTAAGATTAAATATCTAGTTTCCTTATGTTATTGAGATATCTTTCCTAAAAATATAGTGCTCCCATTACCCTTTTAGAGACACATGGTACCCCATCATTCTAAAATAAAGTTCTTTGATCACTAAAAATTCTATTATCTATAGATGGATTTATAAAATCTATACATATTATTTCAAATCATTGGTATAACATACCATTATATTAGTCTCATACTAGCATGTTCTAAAGGGTATCCATTAACGAATCTTGTATTGATATCCAAACACCCAATAAAATGATTGTAGACTATTTCTATGACAGGTAGAATTCCAATGGATTTATCATGAAAATTGGTGTAAATTTTTTATCATAGAATATATCTAGACATTTTTATAATCCTTTAGATAATAAAACATTATTTATTTATACTATATTATATAATCATTTTACAATTTCTCTTTAACACTCACTGGTAGTATTATGTCAAGAAACATCCAAAATATAGATCCACTAAATTTTTTGGTACATGGAATCCATTATTGAATTCATACAAACTTATAAATATTAGATTATTTCTATTTAATACTTCCTTATTGGATTCATTATTCATAAAGAATGATATATATATATATATATATCACCCACCATGGTGAACATTAAACCGCCTCTTTGATTTTAAATTCTTACACAGTATGTGTCTCCAGCACAACTCCTCCCACTAAGCTTATTGGATTATATATTTTTATGCCAACTCATGCACATACAGAGCATTTGATTCATCAAAGTCTACCCTACTCTGACTATCTCAAAGAGATGTGCTTATCTCTAATAGAAATATAGTTTGTGTTAATTATTAACTTTACATCTTAGGGGTTGTAATATCTTAAGAAATATTATAATCAAATGAGGTACACATAGTTTTTTCTTTTGATATATGTTTTTTGGTATTAAAGATATCACATAAAAATCACTTAAATTAATGACTTAATAAATTATTAATTATATTGGTATAAAATCTTTTGGTCAAAATAGATTGAATTTGTTTAGTTTTTATGATTCTATTTGTGAAACTTGTCTTTGAAGAAATCATATAATATTTAAAATAAATTTAAAACTCACTATCAATATTCATTTTACTACCAACATTTCATTTATGTGTATTAAGAAATGTGAGTTTAGGATTTCCTTCACTCTTCATTTAAAATGATCAGTGAATACTTTGTAAATATATCCTCTGACAATCTGAACCATAGGATCTAATAAATTTTGTAATAATTATATTCATAACTTTATGAAGCATTCCTAAATTTTCTAAAATTAATCTTATAAATTTTATGAGCTTAACCCTAGATTTCCCTTAGGATAGCTCATGTGGTCTTATTGAACTAATTATAAGTCTTTGTGGTAAATCAAAATTTCTAAAAGAGTTTTTTAAACTTGATATGTTTTTTTATCAGAACACTTAGTGTTTTTGAAAAAAAAAGTGACTTAAACACTCTTCTATATATAAACCTTTCAAATGTTAATAGTTTTATTTAATAAGTAATTATATTTATATAAATAATAAATTTTGAATCTTATATTTTATATTCATCAATATTCTTGGTTAGGTATTAGTGATTCTTGCATTTATGAATTGAAATATGTGCATGAAATGCTATAACATCATTCATTCCATAATGAAATATTGTCTCATTATTTCTGAATTGACACTGAGATAAACATTTTTAGTAATACTCAATAAAAACTACAGAATGAATTCACTTTTTAAATTAAATGTTTCCCCTATTGAATGACTTAGGAATCACCCATTCTCATCTACTATAGATTTCACATTGCTTTTTATAATATATATGAACTTTCTTGGTTCTTATACATGTAAAAATATATATGAAAGTCACATTATTTTAATACCCATGAAGTTTATCATAATTATTAATTTTAATGATGAATATGGATAAAGTGTAATATTTTGATTAATTATTCAATTTCTTTAAAATACTCTTCCAATGACCTGTCTTTCTACATGAGAAGTAGAAGGCCTCAAGTCCTTTTCCATAGCACTAAATACTTTGTTTATTTGAATTCAGTTGAACATTATCCATTGGATTTAGATTATATATGGTATTTTTTACTAGTTCTTTTAATTTTTTCACCCTAAGGATTGATGAACCCCAATACCACTAATCCTTATCTAACCGGAGAAGAAAAGACAAAATATTCCTAAAGAATTTATCCATATTGTTCATCCAGTAATCCCTAATGAATATGGAATTCTTGGGTGGTAAGGATGATAATATGAGATCAATGGATAATTTATTCTCTAAATGGAAGCCTAAATTTTCTAACTAGTTAATTTACTATATCATTTTAAAGGAATGATCACTATCTAAGAACTCCTCTTATAGTTTACACATGTATAGTGTTATGAAAATTTCATTTATCATAAGACTTTTATTTTCCTTCTCAAGTGATAGAAGATGATATAACATGGTATAAGAATCCTTATATTTATGTTTCATGATCATATATATACTGACGAAAAATTAATTTTTATTATCAAAACACTTTTAAGTTAAAAGTGAGAAACCACAAAAAACTATCTGAACAAAAGAAGAAAAAAACAAGACAAAATGAAAAACCAGAACCAACTACCAGACTAGCCCCACCTCAGCAATTGTGTCATGAAAACAATCCTTCACCAGCACAGAACCCTTCGGCAAGCAGTCCCTGCAGAATGCATGGGCACGTTACCAATGGTAGATCCATACCCTCTCAAGCCTCCCAATCCAAAAGGCATGCACTGATGAATACTTCGCGCTCTGATCCCCTTCTGGTACAGGTCTAAGTAGAGAGCTGGAAACAAGAACCAAGCATCCAAACAAAGTTAGACAATAGGAATAACCAAAGTATTGCACATCATATATATAGACATAGATAATAATATGATGAAATGAACGTAATAATCATCCAACATGAGTATTTAATAGGATTATTTTTCACCTTAGTTCACTCGATGAGGTGGATAATTAGAAATATGGGACTCCATCAAATAATATAAACCTAAAGGTAGTAATGTATCACATAAATAATTGTACTAATATTTAAAGTTTAGGATGGTGAGGACTTGTTCATAGACCTAAAAAGATCATAGTATTCTCATGGTTTCACTTTCCATTTTATATAATAATTAAATAATATTCTTAGTACCTTATATTAATTATTGTAATATGTTATAAATAACAATTTTATTTATATCATTAGTATTATAATATTTTATTAATTCCCAATAACCATAATCATTAGACTCAAAATGTCTTATCACATGGAAATTGTAGTGGAAAAGGTATATATTTACCTTCTCATAATGTAGACAAGGGTCTAGTGAATTATTAAAATGTATTTAGGTACACAATCATTATAATTGCTATCTTACCATTCTTTGATCGACTATTTGATCATGAAATCCTTATTTGTATTTCCTTAAAACTTTCCTACATGTTACAAAAAATATATCAAGGGATACTCCTACTGATTCCATCTTGTTCATGAAATCATAAACCCTTCATTAGAACTCCCCAATAAAAGAAAGTGTCCTAAATAGGGCAAGACTAACACATAGTTCCATGGTTCCATTATAAATCATGTAATACAAGGATTTTTTAATTAATATTTTTCTAAGGTATTTTTTGTTTATTAAAATGAAAATATCCTTATTTTACCCTTTATATGTCTTGTTTATATTATATGGATTTTACTTAATTAATTAACTTTATATTTCATAAAATAATTTACAAATAAACCATTTATTTTACTTTATCATCAATTTCTTGTTATATTAATTAGTTTATATGATCGTGTTTAAAATTATATTAACATGCATCTCATAAAATAGATAACCATGCACTTTAAAAAAATAAATTAAATAATGTTACTTGATCATGATATTTTAATGGTTTATTTATTAAGTGGATGATAAATTAATCTATGACCCTATGGTAAAAACTCTTTGATCCAGTATTGGATTGAGTTGAAATATTCCACCATCGACCACTTTATCATCTTGGTTGGTTTCACCTTGGTTCAGGTTCTAAATGCTTCTCTTATGGGTGCTCTATCCATTACATGATTTATACTCACTTATAGGTGAGGGGAACTAGGGGTATGAGATATAAAAATAAACCATGGACACACATGTCCTATATAATAAAGATGGAAGGGTTGACTTGAAATCCATCATATTGAATTTAATAAAGCATTATTACATATAAAAAATCATGTAATAACTTTAAATTAAATAGAAACCTAACACGTAAATTGATTGATTAAGCATGTGATCAGTTGCGTACATGAAACGAAATCATATTCATACATACTAGAATTCATTAAATATCATTTTATTTATTATGTTGATATTTTATTAAATTGATAATTAATGGTATTATTAATTAGTAAATTCGTTATCTTAATTATTAATCCAAGTAGTGATGGATATATAGAAAATTCTCATACATTATAATTTTTAGATAAATTAATTTTTATTTAAAATAATCACGTACATCGTGTGTACTATAAGGAAACACAACATGTACCCAAAATAATATAGAAATTAATTAGACATTTAATATCCTATAAAAACCTATAACATGGAATATACACAAGCTACATGTTTTGTAGTTTGGTTTTAATGTTGAAATTAATTTTATTCCATATAATTAATGTACTTGATCTACAATATGTCTTGGTGAGTACTCTATATAAATGAGTTCACATTACATGACATGTTTAGCTTGCTACACTTTGTGTACCATTTTTTGTATCCATCCACAATACACACCTAAGGGAACATATTATAATCTATATAGAATTAAACCATGTTATATAGTATATATTTCATCTATATGCCTTGTAATCATAGTTGGACCATGTCACTTGTTTGGTATTCAACACATGGAATATTAATTACATGTCATGTTTGTTGACCACATGACTATCAAATGATGTGGAATTACATGGATTGTATTTTAGTTACACACCATGTGACCCAGTAAACCATATATCACCCAAGTAATCAATACGAGATGTAATTACCCACCTTGTAATGAGCCCCCCCCCCACACACACACAACCACTCGTGATTAGTGTAACTACATTGGCATATTGGTTATCAGGACTCCACAAAATGTAATTCAGTTATACATAATGTTTTCACATAATATATTTAGAATATCTTGCTCATTTGGATGGTATCTCCATGCATTATTCACTTGTTCATGGAATTTTCCTAGTCATGTGATAGTCAATGAACTTGTTATTTAAATTAAATGGATTACTAATGAAAACCAAAATGAAAATACAATAAAAGAATTAATATTTTGATCAATAAAATTAAATAATTATAAAATTTAACATCACACTAATACCACCTGATGATTTTGGGTGCAGTGGAAGTCGGTAGAGCCCATGCCCAATGATGGGTTTTAATTATATCAAGTGGATAATCCATAAGAACATAATGAATAATTATTATTTCTATTTAATATAACCAAAAAACTATAATAAAGTAGTCTTGAAATGTACAAAGTATTTTTTGGATATATTTATAATTAATTTAATAACAAGAATTAACTTGGTCTTGAGATTCTTTCTTAAATGAAGGTGTTTATCAGTAAAACCCCATTCAATTTATATTATTGTTATTATAAGACCATCCAAGGTATACTTCATCTAGTGGTTATCCAAAAATAATCCACAATATCAAAGAATCATTAATATAACTCTAGGTACTGGCATGAAAGTGTCAATAATATTACATCGCTTTCTTTTGATCACAACACAATCCTTCAGGTGGGAGCATTGTCTCTCTTGTTCTATAGATCTTGAGATAGAATAAGGATGTGGATAAATTACCTCGATCTTTAGAGGAACCCTAGATATTTTCTTTATTGAGATAATTATCTAGGGAGAGGATGTGTTTTACACAACTCAAATGATTCACCACATTCTCTAAAATGATATAAGTGAGTGGATATATATATATATAGTTAGGGATTAATATCAATAATTTCACAGTCCATTAAGAAAATAATAAACCAAATATATTCCCCATTCCTATATTATTATTAATATTATATAGTGTAATTTGATGGCTTATGCGGATAAATATCATTTCATTGAATAAATACTTACTTATTTATTTAAATGATATTTATTAGTTATATCAATCCCATTATCGGGTGTATAACTCAGCCTAGCCCCCATCCTCATCATTAACTGAACCTCAAATAATAAATAAATATTATGTTCACAGTCTTATGAATAAATATTTATTTAATATTTTCATAACTAAATAATATTTATTTAATAATAAATATTATTTATTGGATTGAAAATAAAATAATAGATAAAAAATCTACTTGATGGTATTGAGAATTAATATTTATTTAATATTCAAATCGCATAAATATAGTGACTGGATATTTGTGATCAATAAATATTGAATAAACATTTTTTCTTAGTCTTGAGAATACCATTTATTCAAATAGTTAAATTCTAATAGAATTTAATTCAAATAAAATGATACATTAAGTTTGTAGACCTCTAGACCTCATCCTTAGTGGCATTAGGTGGGTTTTCCTAAAGTTTAATATCAGTGTCTAGTAAGACACAAATCCACCCATAGAGGAATAAGTTAATTTTGCTATGATAAAAACTATATATGAATTATCACAGTGTAATGTAATCTTTTTTTCATGATATCTTATATCAATAAGGTGTCATACTCATTTCATCAGCCTATATGCTCAATATATCTTTCATTGGATTCCTAAATTGAACCCATCAATTACCATGTACATGGAATTTTAGTTTAATAGTTTCATTCCAATAAAAGTGTGCAAGATATTATCTTTCATAAATGGAAGGGATCAATCCTATACTAACTTATCTATTAATTCAATATCACTCGTGATGCTCCCAAGGTATCCTACCCCATATCTAGCATATTTCATCATGGTTTTTATCAATACATTAAAGTACATTACTTGTGATATGAATTAACAATAATATTAAGTATAAATATCAGTACTCATGATCATAGATAGGAATATCCAATTACACATAAAAATGTGAATTCTTATTAGAAAGTATGTCCTCATAATATTCTACCTTAGATATTACCAAGTGTAAAATACATGAGATGTTGTCTCATATTTTTATGAGTATCAAGAACATGATAGTCAAATTGACTATGTGTCTTTTTATAGATTGTTTTCCTAACCATAGGATATATATTCAAGAATATTATCATAAAACTTCAAAGATATCATCTTAGCAGGGAACTACTATTTCATTTTGATGTGAAAAATACTCTGAAAAAACAATAATATTAATTTTTTATAAAAGAATAATAATAAAGTGATAATATGTTCAATTAATATTCTAGTCTCAAAATATTCATACAACCAAAAGTATAAAGTAGTTGGTTCTAATGAACCAACTCTAATAAGATCACCCAAGGTTAGGTCCCCAAAAATTACTTATACATGTATATATAAGAAAATCTCTCAATATTCATCTTATTTATCCTAAGAATATCCATGAATCAATCTCTTATTTGAAAAGAATTAAATCCCCAAAAAATTGAGTGTCACCAATGGTTATGTTTCCCTATATTTTATAATATCCAATCACAAACCTAGGTGGTCTAAACCTCATCTTTACTATAAAAAATCTATAAATAACTCCTAATCTCATATACATAAAACCATCCTTTCACTTCTGAAGATAAGTGATTAGACAATAAAGACACATAGGTTAATTACATTTTAATGGTATTAAATGTTACTTTTTTTGATCTTATGGGCCTGAGTTAGTGGATTTTAATTTTGAACATCTATGCTCGTCATTTGTGCACTTCATGCCTAATGTACACCAATTTAGGCCCAATGATTCATCTGATTTTAAGGAATGTAATTATCCATATTTTAATTTTATATTTTGGGAAATGTATCTACACTTTAATATGAACATTTTTCATTCAGGTATCAATGGAGGATTCATAAAGGATGATGGTGATATTTGGTGATGAAAGGAAACAATTCTGGAGAAGGAAGATTGGACACCAGCCCACTGATAAGAATGTGAGGCCCACAATACTGGCCTAATAAATCCCAAATTTCATGGGATTCTAGAAGAAATTTATAGGAACAAATCATTCTTCAGGATTCAATGCTAATTCGGCTTCCATGGTGGTTATTAAGGCGGCCCAAAGAGAAGATCAAAATATGGGCCATAATTTGCAGCCCAGAATGTTATCCCACTAATGAGGCCATAAATCCCGATCCACAACTCCATATATGCCCAAATTTTATAGATATCTAGAAGACATCCGGAGACACAAACTATTATTCTATGGAACACCGATATTTGGCGATATTCTTTCCCATACAGGACGATCTTTGTAGGGGAGACAATGAGAATAAAAAGTCAAGGAGGGGATCACTTTCTCCACTACTTTCCACCACCCTAAGGCCTAAATTAATTTAATATTTTTGAATAAAATGATTAAGGCTCGGCCTAAGGATTCCCAACTTCCTATTTAAGGCATTGGTGGTGAGGGGGAATACATATCTTGTTTTGTGTAATGTTATTATGCCAAATTTACGTTGTAATGTTCTCAATTACCATGTAAGTTTATTTTTTGTATTTCTATGTTCTTAAACAACATATTTATCTCATATTATTCCCATTATCTCTTATTAAAACTCAAAAATCACAATGATATCACTATGTTGTAGTGAATTAGTTCACACATAGGTTTGAATTTCGTTCACACACACGGAGGACTGCTCGTTATTTCCACGATTTTAATTTCTTCAATCCAATTCTTGTAAGTCATCTTCTGCCCACCATTGAGAGTATACCATCAATGGAGGGATAACCCTTTAATGGGTTGATCGTAGGATGATGAAAAGGCTGGATTGAATGTTATTTTATGAATGGATTTTTGTTAATTTGATAATTAATTCAAGACTTCCATTCTTCAATTATTTTCCACTCTTCATCTTCACTGTGTTTGGGGAAGCTAAATCCAAGTACTAAAATGACCATACAACTTGGAGAGATCATGAATTTCATTATCTAAGTGTGTATGGTATTAGTAATTGAGTTTAGTTAGCATAAAATCAGAAAATGATGAAGTTAGTGTTATTTTGAAGAATGGATTCATCAATAATTAATAAAACCAAAATTGTTTAAAGAAGTAAAATTCATTCAATTCACCCAAATCATAATCCTAAGATCACCCCATTTTCATTAAATTGAATTCACTTAGGTTTATTAGTGTTCTTTAAAACCATATAAAATCAAAACCAAGTTGGCCACTTTATAGCCAAAAATTCATCTCCAAGGTTGTGCATCTTAGGTATCTTCTTAGGTCTCAGTGGATTTGATAACCCAAGCTAGACTACAAGGATCCTTCTACCTTCATCTATTGGGTAAATTTAAGCGTGAATCAAATTTTGGCATCATTTCCAGGGTCCTAAGTAAGTAAATTAGACCAAAACCTTCTTTCCTCACCCTCATTCTTCTGTTCTCACCCAATATCTCTTATATTGTCCCTTTCTCGCTTCTTTTTTTTCCTTTTGGCGCATGTCCGCCTACACCCGCGATAATTCAAACAGACTAGTTAGGGTGGAAAGTCCTAGGATAGGGGAGTCAAGTGAACCTAGGGGATTGTTTACCTTAGATCCTAATCCTCTTGATACTCTGGAGTCCAAATTTGATTCCATTTCAATGGAAGGTCTTCAAATAAACCAACTCATAAACCCGGGTGGAAACGAAAATGGAAATCCAAATGAGGTAGCCCCAAACTTGGGGAATGCAGTTGATCAAACCATGAATGACTACCTCAAACCTTCCTGGACCAATTCCCCCCATGCATTAGACACAATTCCCTAGGTGATGCCAACTACATCTTTAAACCCCATGTCCTAAACCACCTTCCCACATTCCATGGAATGGAGTCCAAGATGCCCTACCTTCACGTTAAGGAGTTCAATGACATTGTAGAAACCATGTGCCCCCCACATCAACTAGAATCAGATAAGTTGAGGCTATTTCCTTTTTTATTTAAAGGATTGAGCTAAAAATTGGCTAAAAAATTTGAGACCATCATCCATTAACTCTTGGGACCAACTATAAAGAAAATTCTTCAAAAAATACTTTCCCCACCACAAAACAATTGCACTTAAAAAGAGAATCCAAAACTTTTTTGAAAAAGAGGGAGAGTCATTTTATGAAACATGGTAGAGGTTCAAAGACACCCTAAACATGGTTCCATGCCATGGTTTTTCAATACCTGAACAAGTGAGAAATTTTTATGAAGGGTTGGGCCCGGGGAACAAACAATTTATTGACATGATGTGTAATGGAACCTTTAAAAACAAAGCCCCGAATAATGTTTATGAATATCTGGAAATCCATGCTGAACAAAACCAAACATGGGGAACTTCACCTTATTCTAAAAAGACACAAAGAACTACTGGAATTCATACACTTAGAGAAGAGGAAATCCTTAGGGCTAAACTCGCAGTACTCTCTAGTAAGGTTGAAGATATAGACCTTAGGAAAGTTCATGAAATCCAAACTGTAGACCCAGTTCGCACAATTTGTGACAAACATGACCATAAGACAGACAACTACCCAACCATTCCATCCATCAAGGAGGTCCTTTTAGGAGGACCCCCAGCAGAAGTAAATTCTTTGAACTTTCAAAAGCCTCAATACCAAAACACCTTCAACTCAAGGTATAATGACCACCCAGGCTTCCACTGGAATGATAACCAACAACCTAGTCAACCACATGGACAAAATCCTTACCCCCAACAGAACTACCATACCCATAACCAGTTCCAAACCCAACCTATCCAATACCAACAGCCACCGGTCCATTTTCAACAAACCATCCCACCACCAAAACATCCCCTGGGATAGACCAATCTTCTCAAGCACCATCCAAAACTGTTTCACTAATCCTACTAGAACAATTGTGCAAACAAATGGAAAGGATGAACTCGGGAGACTCTTCCCTAAAACAAGAAATTCAAACCATCAAAACTGGAAAGGAACCCATGCCTACTCAAGCAGTACCATCCTCAAATTTAAGGGTAGAGTCAAGTTGAACTCAAACAACTCATGACCAAATAAAGGTTGTGACTATTTTAAGAAGTGGGAAATCAATTGATAAACCTGAACAAAAAATTAAGAAACCATGTGAAGATTCAAAATCTAATGAAAATTCAAATGAACCACAATATCAAACTTAGGAAACTGATAACAATGTCAAAGAAACAACTCTTCAACAAACAACCCCAAAACCTGCACCATTTCCTCAACGCATGAGGGGGAAAACCAAGCCAGAATTAAGTGAAACATTAAGAGAAATATTCTCACAAGTCAAGTTGAACATTCCCCTTCTCGATGCAATCCAAACCGTAACTGCCTACTCAAAGTACCTTAAGGACTTGTGCACTTTTAAAAGAAAATTTTCACATAAAAACCAAGTCCTTTTGGCTGCTAATGTGAGTACCATCATTCTAGGGACCATTCCTCCTAAGATGAAAGACCCGGGTTTCCCTTACATCAATGTTGAACTAGGAGACAGAAAAGTTGTCAAGGCCTTGTGTGACCTAGGTGCAAGTGTCATTCTCATTCCCTATGTTTTGTAATTCCAGTTAGGCCTAGAAGAGCTCCAACCCACATTTTTCATGCTTCAACTTGTTGATCGTAGCATTAGGGTTCCAAAGGGGATTCTAAAGGACGTTCTAATAAAGGTTGAAAACTTCATCAACCCTGCTGACTTCATTTTCCTTGACAACCATCCAAACTTAGGAAATAAGGAACAAACCCCAATAATCCTTGGTCGTCCTTTCCTTGCAACAATCAACATTGTTATCCGAGTTTGAAACGGGGACATGACTATCACTTTTGGAAACATCATTCTAGACTTGAAAATCTATAATGCAAGCTCACAAATAAGAGATGATGAGGACATTCTATAATTAAACATGATAAGAAACATTGATAATGAATTCATATAACATCAAGGAATATTTGATGGATGTTTAAGTTAGGATGAGATTGATTTCCTTTGTTCACATGAAGGATGTTTATCTCCTTGGCTTGAATCATTTTCAAATTACTCTTATGATGAAGTCTTAGGTCCAACAATCAATGAAACCTTTCAAGAAAACAATGTCATGGAGACCAATCATAATTCCTTCCCTAAATCTGATCAAACCAATATAGTAGCTGAAACTTCTACATGTGAGGAATCAATCCTATCTAAAACACTAGGAAACAAAATTGATATTGATCCAATGTCCCAATATTCTTCTGAAATTTTGAACCAACCTGATCTTTAATTGAAAGAACTTCCCACTGAACTCAAGTATTCCTTCCTAGGGGATAATCAAACACCTCCTATTGTCATTTCTTCATCTCTTGAAGCCAGTCATGAGAGGATTCTTCTAGATGTCCTTAGGAAACATAAAAAAGCCATTGGTTGGACCCTGTTTGATATTCCTGGGATTATCCCACTTATCGGGACTCGTAGGATTGTTCTAGAATCTGATTCAAAGCCATGTTGTCAACCTCAACGGAGACTCAATCCTAATATCATGGAGGTAGTAAGGAAGGAACTTCAAAAATTGTTAAAAGATGGTATCATATATCCCATAGCTGAGAATGAGTGGGTCATCCCAATCCAAGTGGTTCCCAAGAAGGCAGGAATCACAATGATAACCAATAAGGATGGAGAGATTCTTCCAACTAGGGTGAGTATTGGATGGAGGGTCTGTATTGACTATAGGAAGCTAAAACTATTCACCAAGAAGGACCATTTCCCCTTACCATTCATTGACCAAGTCCTTGAGAGAGTGGCAGGTCATGATTTCTACTATTTCTTAGATGGGTACTTAGGGTATAATCAAATTGAGGTCTCCCTAGAGGATCAAGGGAAGACTACATTCACATGTCCATTTGGCACCTTTTCATTCAAACGCATGCCCTTCGGGTTATGCAATTCCCCTAGAAACTTCCAGCGGTGCATGATGGGAATATTCTCAGACATGGTATGGGATTTTCTAGAGGTCTTCATGGATGACTTCTCTATGTTTGGTTATACATTTGAGGGATTCCTGCGGAATGTAGAGAGAGTATTTTCAAGATGTGATGAAAATAATTTGGTCCTAAACTGGGAAAAATTCCATTTCATGGTTAAAGAGGGACTAGTCCTTGGCCATCTAGTCTCGAGTAGGGGGATTGAAGTTGATAAAGCAAAGGTTGACATCATTCGTCACCTTCCATCACCCAAATCTTTCAAGTAAGTGAGGTCTTTCCTAGGACATGCTGGTTTCTATAGAAGATTCATCAAGGATTTTAGTTCAATCTCCCATCCCCTTTGTGCTCTCCCAGTAAAGGATGCTCCATTTGTTTGGATAGAAATCTGTGAGGGTTCATTTTCAACCCTCAAATACTCTCTCACCACTCCTCCCATTATGAAATCTCCAAATTGGAACCTTCCTTTCGAACTTATGTGTGATGCCAGTGACTTTTCTGTAGGAGTTTTGTTAGGACAACGTTATGATAAAACTCCTTATGTCATTGCTTATGAAAGAAAATCCTTAAATGATGCCCAAATCAACTACACCACCACTGAAAAAGAGTTACTTGCTATTGTGTTTATCTTAAATAAGTTTAGGTCCTACCTCTTAGGATCCCCCATCACTATGTTCACTGACCATTCTGCACTAAAATACCTCTTCCAAAAACAAGATGTTAAGGCTAGACTGATTAGGTGGGTTCTTCTCTTACAAGAATTTGACCTCACAATCAAGGATAAAAAGGGCATTGAAAATGTTGTAGTTGATCACCTCTCTAGGATGGAATTAAAAGATAACTCAAAACACCTTTATGTGTCTGATTCATTCCCTGATGAACACCTATACTCTGTGAGTGACTTCCCTTGGTATGCCGACATAGCAAATTTCTTAGTTACAGGAGTCATCCCAAAATTCTTAGGGACTCAAGCTCGAAGGAAATTCCTTTCTGATGCTAGGAACTATGTGTTTGATGATCCATACCTCTATAAGTTCTGCCCTGTCCAAGTCATTAGGAGGTGTGTCCCAGAATCTGAACAAGAGTCCATCCTTAAATTCAGTCATAGTGAGGCATGTGGAGGTCACTTTTGCTCTAGGAAAACTTATGCAAAGGTTCTTCAGTGTGGTCTCTTCTGGCCCACCCTCTCAAGGGACTCTTACACATTTTTTCAAAGTTTTCCAAGGTGTCAACAAGTAGTGTCCATCACAAAAAGGAATCAAATTCCACTCACTCCCATCTTAGTGGTTGAAATATTTGACTGTTGTGGAATTGATTTCATGGGTCCCTTCCCAAACTCTAGGGGATAACTTTACATTCTTTTAGCCGTTGATTATGTCTCCAAATGGGTTGAGGTCATTCCTAAAAAATCCAATGATCATCAAACTATGATTATATTTCTCAAGGAAAACATCTTCTCTAGATTTGGAATTCCTAGGGCTATCATTAGTGATCGTGGAACTCATTTTTTCAATCGTCCATTCTCATCACTCATGGAAAAGTATGGAATTTCTCACAAAGTGTCCACTGTTTACCACCCATAGACCAATGGTCAAGCTAAGTTAGCCAATAGAGAAATTAAACAGATTCTTGAGAAAACTGTTAATCCATCTAGGAAATATTGGTCGATCAAACTCTTTGATGCTCTTTGGGCCTATCAAACCGCATATAAAACCATTTTAGAAACGTCCCAATATAAGATGGTTTATGGTAAATAATGCCATTTTCCAGTGGAGATTGAACATAAGTCCTTTTGGGAAATTAAAGAAATTAATTATGACCTATCATTGGCTGAAACAAAAAGGAAATTAGATCTCAATGAACTTGAGGAACTTAGGATGGAGGCTTATGAAAATTCAAGGATCAATAAAGCTAATGTACAAGCCTACCAATCTAGAAATCTTAAAACCAAACACATTGAACCGGGAAAACATGTTCTTTTGTATAATTCTAAACTTCACTTACACCCAGTAAAATTGAGGTCTAGATGGTCAGGTCCATATATAGTGCATAAGGTGTACCCCCATGGGGCTGTTGAAATTCAAGATCCCACCAATGGTCAAAAATTTAAAGTTAATGGTCATAGAGTCAAACCATTCATAGAACCATTCCAAAAACATGAAGTTGATTAAGACTTGTGTGAACCTACCTTAGATGATGAAAATAATTAATCGATTAGGGGTCCAAGTCAAGATAATGACATTAAACAAAGCGCTGCATGGGAGACAACCCATGGTTTTCAAGTTTCCAATCATTTTGTTATTTTAATCAACTTAATATTTCAAATAGGATTAGTAGATCTTTTTTATATAACATTATTCTAACTCAGACTGTTGACGTGTTCTTCTCTTATGAGTATATATGGGTATGAAAGGGGACCACCGTATTCATCCGTGTCACATGGTGTGATCCCTGAGTACTAACTTACCCAGAAATTAAAAAGAATACAATGTATCATCAGTTGATTTTAAAAAAAACAAAAACAAAAACAAAATGAAACCATAAAAATTATGAGACTTGGTATTAAATAAATTGTTGTGTTGTTTTTTCTGTCTGGTTTGTTCTTGTTTGTATGGTTCAGGGACTATTTTTGGGTGATACATATTCAATCAAGGAGGTGCCTACATCTCCCATGATAACAAAGAGTTATTTGGTAGCACCAAAATCATCATTATGAATCCACCAGTTGAACTTGTTCCATGCCCTTTCCAACTCATTCCCCACCACCTGCTTTCTCCTCTCCTTTCTTTTTACGAAACTATGGACAGTTTCATTCTAAGCTGGGGGGTGTGGAAACAAATTTTTTGTTAAAAAAAAGAAGTAAAATTCCTTTATCATTCATATAATAATATCTTTTCTCATATTAAAACTACATAGAAAATAATTTTTATTTCCTTGACTCTTAATTTAAATCATGAATTAAGTTTACAAGCATTGATTTTAGAAGTTTGGTTGTCCAATGAGAATTTTAATCATTTTTTTTATCTATTAAATCAAAATGCCACAATGCACATCCTCTAGATTGTGGGGTACTAATTTGAATTATTGGGGTCCCATAATAAATAGCATTGGCTGGTTTGATTTTTATGAATAATATGAGTATTCAAAAAAATAAAAAATATAAAAAAAATAAAAAATAATAATAATTTGCGTGTAGAGCAATAGATTGATAAAATGTGCAGCTTTCGGCACTTAGAGATCATGAATCCAGAGTTTTCTAGCCCTGAGTTTTTCACTCTATCTCTATTTATGGTAATATGACTTTGTTTTTGATCAAGTTAACTCAAGATGATGCCCGAGTATGTGGGCTTCACTTGGTTCCCTAAGGCCTTTGAGTCTGGGAGTCATCGGCAAAGTCTTTCTACATGGGTTAATTTTATTAAATACAATCTCAATTACTATGTAAATACTGCAAAAAAATAAAAGAAGACAAAAAAGTAATGAATAATACTCATATTAGTATTAAATGTGATTCCACCTAGCGCTTCCATGATTTCCCCCTTGAATGAAAATGAACCCCCCTATCTATTGTGATTCACAACACATCATTTCACCTAATTGAGTTTGATGAAGTATGATGATGGATTTGATCAAAAAAATGATATGGTGATTGGGATATTCTTTTAAATTTATTATGTATTAAATTATTTTGATAGGTTATAAAGATATATTTTTGTGTAGTTTACATTGTGAGCACTGTTTGTTATAATGTGTTTGAAAAAAAAGAATTCGAATATAATATTAGAATTATTTGCTCAGGACTAGAAAATATCAAGTTGGGGGTGTGATTAGAAAATAAAAACACATATTTTAATTATATTTTAATGGTATTAAATGTTCATTTTTTTGATCTTATGGTCCTGAGTTAGTGGATTTTAATTTTGAACATCCATTCTCGTCATTTGTGCACTTCATGCCTAATGTACACCAATTTAGGCCCAATGATTCATCTAATTTTAAGGAATGTAATTATCCATATTTTAATTTGATATATTGGAAAATTTATTTACACTTTAATATGAACATTTTTCATTCAGGTATAAATGGAGGATTCATAAAGGATGATGGTGATATTTGGTGATGAAAGGAAACAATTCTGGAGAAGGTAGATTGGACACCAGCCCACTGATGAGAATGTGGGGCCCACAATACTGGCCCAATAAATCCCAAATTTTGTGGGAATCTAGAAGAAATGTAGAGTAATAAATCATTATTCAGGATTAAGTGCTAATTCGGCATCCATGGGGGTTATTAAGGCAGCCCAAAGAGAAGATCAAAATCGGGGCCAGAATCTGCGGCCCAGAATTTTATCCCACTAAATCGGCCATAACTCCCGATCCACAACTCCAAATAGCCCTAAATTTTACATTAATATAGAATACATCCGGATACACAAAATACTCTTCTATGTCCCACCTAGATTCGGCGATATGCTTTCCCATACAGGACTATCTTTGCAGGGGAGACAAGGAGAATAAAAAGTCAAGGAGGGGATCACTTTCTCCACTACTTTCCACCACCCTAAGTCCTAAATTAATTTAATATTTGGGAATACATTGACTGAGGCTCGGCCTAAAGCTTCCCAATTTCCTATTTATGTCAATGGTGGTGAGGGGGAATACATCTCTTGTTTTTTGTAATGTTATTATGCCAAATTTCTGTTGTAATGTTCTCAATTTCCATGTAAGTTTCTTTTTTGTATTTCTATGTTCTTAAACAACATATTCTCTCATATTCTTCCCATTATATCTCATTAAAACTCACAAAGAATAGTGTTATATCTGTGTTGTAGTGAATTAGTTCACACATAGGTGTGAATTTCGTTCACACACATGGAGGAGTGCTCGTTATTTCCGCGATTTTAATTTCTTCAATCCAATTCTTGTAAGACATCTTCCACCCACCATTGAGAGTATACCATCAATGGAGGGCTAACCCTTTAATGGGCTGATCGTAGGATGATGCAAAGTCTGGATTGAATGTTATTTTATGAATGAATTTTTTTTAATTGTCTAATTAATTCAAGACTTCCATTCTTCAATTATTTTCCACTCTTCATCTCTGCTATGTTTGAGGAAGCTAAATCCAAGTACTAAAATGACCATACAGCTTAGAGAGATCATGAATTTGGTTCTATAAGTGTGTAGGGGGTTATTAATTGAGTTTAGTTAGCATAAAACGAGAAAATGGTGAAGTTATTGTTATTTTGAAGAATGGATTCATCAAGAATTAATAAAACCAAAATTGTTTAAAGAAGTAAAATTAATTCAATTCACCCAAAGCATAATCCTAAGATCAACCCATTTTCATTAAATTGAATTCACTTAGGTTTCTTAGTGTTCTTTAAAACCATCTAAAATCAAAACCATGTTGGCCACTTCATATCCAAAAATCGATCTCATAGGTTGTGCATCTTAGGTATCTTCTTAGGTCTCAGTGGATTCGACAACCCAAGCTAGACTACAAGGACCGTTCTACCTTCATCTATTAGGTAAATTTGAGCATGAATCAATAAGACTCAGGTCCCCATTTTAATTTCCATAACTCACATGATCACTCAACTAGACTTTTGTAATATTTTAATCAAATATCCCCTCTTTAATAAGGGTGTATATAGTTATTATTACCAATTTATTATTATGTATTTATATAATTTTTAATATTATTCCCTATACCATGTTCTGCTCTTCATCCTCTTTGATTAATCAGCCAACCTTAAGACCCATTTATTGAGTCAAAAAATTATAATTTTTATATTTTCTATAATTAGTTTTCAAAATCACAAAACACTTTTTTAAAACCTAGTTTTAATAACTTTATATTTCTTAATTATTTTTGAATGTTTTTTAGAAAAAAAAATTATTCTACCTAATGAAAAAATATTTTTAAAATTATGAATATAAACTTTTACACTAAGTCTAGTCCATCAAACTGATTAAGTCTATTCTATTGGATTGACTAATAAGTATAGTCCATTGGACTGAAAAAGTTCATTTCATCATACTAACCAAGTCTAGTCCATTGGACTGATTGAGTTTAGTCCATCAGATTGGCCATGTCTAGCCCATTAGGATGACTATGTTTATTTCATCAGACTGACCCGGTCTATTCCATCAGAATGAAAAAGTTTTTTCCATAAAACTGGCCAATTATAGTCCATCGGACTAACATTGTTTTTGATCCATTGGACTAAACATAATTTATTCCATCAGAATAATGAATTTTATAATTAGTTGGTCAGAATTGTTTTACAGCATTGTTATGATGCCATCAAAATGATATCAAATGAGGATGTATTGACCATACTGATCTGTCAAGATGGATATCATCCAAGGATGCTACAACCAACTCGTAGAATCACAAAATATGACTGTTGGAGTTATTCTAATAAATAGAGGTTCATTTGAGGAGGTGGGTGATGATTCTTTTTCAACTCAATATGTCTGAAGCTTACTCTATTGTAACATATTTTAAATTTTACTTTATAAATATTTAGATAGTTTTTGTTCTAAGGGGTATAATTTAGGATTTTAAATTAATTACAACCTTTTCATTTTTATTCATTGTGCCCATTCTAGGTTTATATTGAGGGATTCTAGGGACAAGAAGACTGTTGATTTTGATCAAGTTAGTCGAGGGCTTCTAGAGATATGAAGACAGAGCTTATATTGGATGATTTGATCCCTTATATTTAATATTAGATCATTGATTACTCATATCTAATGAATTATCTACTGGCTCCGGACTCTTATCTTTATTTAGTAATAGATATTATCATATTTTTATAAATCTCTTGCACCTTGTATGCAAGTTCTATCTATTTCACTCACCCATTATTTCTATGGAAACCTATATATATATTTATAATAACATAAAAATATTATGTGAATATTTAGTTTTTATTCTTATTTGGAAACTCTTAAATCTTTGGAAAGCGTGATCTTCTTCCATTCAAATAAATCAACACATTTCTTGACTTATTCATCATTTTAATTCTTATTCTAATATTCTTTTAAATCTCCTAAAGATGCAGTCTTGGTTATTTTATGAAATATTAAATATCCATGTCCCCAATAATCCATCAAATCTAACTATTTTAAATAATTGACGCATTAGGTCTCTCACATGTTGTTCTCCATGTAGTATTGGATTAACTATGGCTTCTTATCCTCAAATAACACCTCTAAAAATTCATATGAGATTTCCACATGCATGACCTAATGAATGTCTTCCACATAAACCTTATAGTTTCATAAAGTTTGGATTCTGAAAATTTTTACCAATATGTAAGGATATAATCCCTTACATTGTTCTCAATAAGTTACGTCAATTCCAAATGTGGATTTAATTATCATATATGGTTCACTTCATTTATATCATGACATTATCTTACATAGACCCAAATTACAACATTAATCTTAAATGTCAATATGTATTAGTATTCTTCTACATGGATCTACATAGGTATTGTAATTTTGGATATGTTGCAGAATATGTTATATTATAAATTCATCTACGTCATAGAATCAGTTATGTTGATCAAAATACATGCTCTAATTCCCATATTTGAATCTACATAATTTCAATCTTCAATTAAGAAAACTCAACTCTTCTTCATTTGAATCTCAACCCATCTCAATCACTTCAACACTTCTAAAACATGTTTTATAGAGTTCTCCTTCATCCATAAAAAATTGTATTTGATTATTGTGAATATCATCACAAAAACATCATACTAATAATTACACTGGTTATTGAACTTCTCTAATCAAGTTCTTCAAGATGTATCCTCATGTATCCTTTTTCATAGATCATGTAAGTACACTAATAATATTATAGACATAAATGAATTCTATATTAATAATGGCATCTAATACCTTATTATGAATCCATAATAATCCTCTAAGTATCATCATCGCCTTTCAAACCACATATTTAACCATTGAAAACAAATTCAACACTCACATGGAACTATAATCTCCCCCTATAATTTTTTTGGAAATACCATAACTCTTTCATGCCAATATGTGTTCTTGGAAGAATTATTTCATCTCCCCCTTATTGAAAATAAAATGAAATGGAATAATTTCGGGATATTGTCATCTCTTCTTTTTCCTTTCAATACAATCATATACTTTTCTCTTTTTTGGTTTTAATATAACGATAATACCATAATATTCTATTAACAAATAGCCCTTGATTATTCTTCTCTAAGTATATGTGGGTTTTCTCGGTATAAAAATCAAGATAGATAAAATAAAGTTTGTTTATGTTATCCATAAATTACCGATCAAGAGATATCATACTTAGAAAGATTAAAAAATATCATTTTATTGGATTTATAAAATATATTATTTTAATATAAACTTAAAACCTTCATATATCTCAAAAAATTATCAAAACAAATCATGTAAAGTCCATGTAACTCCCCTGCTTTATCATGCTTTTATCAACCAACATCCTCCTTCAATAAATTAAGAAAGTCATGATCAATGGTTATAAGTGTAATTTTAATATTTTAACTTTTTTATTTTCAAATATGTATATAAATTCATGATTTGTTGGAAAAAATATACTAGAAACTTCCTTATAATTTTTCTCCCCCTAAAGGGATTCATTTATTCTCTTTTCATCATGGAAAATTTTCTTCAGAAGTACTCCATGAGAGAACTCATCTTACTTTTTTTATAGAGGTGATAGCCTAAATATTTCTCCATTGTGGTACATTGTTTTAAACTCTAATTATATTCCTTTAATTACCTTTATGTTACCTCATAAATGAACAAGAATTATAGGGAATAAGGAGGGAACTATTGATTCTTTATAAGTAACATTCAAGCTAGGAATTTTCTCTCGACTTAATCTTCCACTTCCTAAGTTTTTCACTTGTCTTATTATTGGAAACCTAATTTTTTTTCTTATTAGATAAATATCATGAATTTCTTATATATATAGAAGTATTATTCACCTTAGAAGTTAATTCAACCATATTGTCGTATACCTACTTCATCCTCCTCATACTTTCTTCTTTGGTTGATAGGATAGTCTTATAGTCCTTTAAATCATTCCCAACCTTCTCACATATTTCATACATATTCTTTTGACTTTTTAAGTCATAATTTTTTGTTTAATTTTAAGGATATTTAAATTACTCATGTGAAGCTACTTTTTTCTCTTTTCTCTCGACAATATTTTTAGCATCCTTCGGTTTTTTTAACTATTTTTAATTAATCTGTCCAAATAAACAAGCTATCTTCCATGACATGATCAACTACCTCAAACTCATTAAATGAATTACCACAAATTTAATCATGATGTATCTTCCCTTTCATGGTATAAGTAACTTCTACTTTTATCATTTTTAGGCATACCTAAGCCTTTTGACCTTCTAAACGTTATCTACTACATACCTCTTCCAAAATATAAAATCTTTTTTATGTAGAAGCCTTTGGTGTATATCTAGTCATAGGCTATCTTCCTTGATATTTTATTATTAGATGATCACTAACCATACCCCCTATTATTCTTTCCACTATCTGAAAAAAATACATATTGAACCATCAAGAAATGGATTTGTGTTCATTCTTTCCACTACCCCTTCAAAAACATTGAAACTCCAATCTTCCATATTAGTTCCAGACTAGTTTAGGGTTTTTTTACTATTTCACTATTATAAAGTAATACATATTTTTTCTTTAGGGTAGTCATATTCTTCATTAATCCCTTTATTCCTTTTGTATATTATATTTCCTCCAATTATTCTTGATCTGAATCTCCTCATTTTTTATTCTATCACCTACATTGTTATAGTAAAAATATCAATTTTCAATCTGAGTAGGTGAAGACTTACCTTATTCTTATAGATCATTATTATCGAAATTTTGAGAAGATTGTCCTTTTACTTAAACTAATTTTTGTAAATCCTTCTCTATCCATGTTTATATCATGCTAAACAAATAGACATATGACATGTGTCTCTAATAGTTCTTCTTCCTTTGCAACCAATTTTTATTACAGTCATGCACCATTTTTTCTAATTAAATTATCTTCAATTGTTTCATCTTGATCTCATCAACATAGGTTTCGTACTTTCTATATGAATATTTTTTATCTTCATCCATAATATTTTTCTTATTCTCATCTTTTTCATTAGATAGATTCTTATTTTTCTTCTCAAGCTACCTCTTTTTTTATTTAGGTATTGTAGCTCCACAGTATAAGATTCCAAATTTTACTTCAGATCCCACTAAATATTATTCTTTTCTTCTCTGTCATCCTCATTTCTTGATGAATCAAAAACTTTTACAACATGGGTAAATAAATATAATTCATCACCAAAATTACTATTTGATTCAGCCTCCTCCTTTTTTCTCATAAAGCTTCTTATTTTTCCAATGAAATTATTCTTCTTAATCTTTTTTTAGCTTTCTCATCATCCTTATATAAATACATTTCTTTAACCTCTTTATTTGAATAATTTTTTCAATATGATTAATATCATTAAAATTATAACATCTCAAAAATTTGTTACATTTTTCTTTCAATTTTCCATTCTTTAATCTCTTTGATAAACGATCTATGATTTGGTTAATATTTTTATCAGATTCCTCATCATATGGATTACTTGATTCAGAATATTCATCTTCTTTGACTTTCACTTTTCTCATGGATTTAAAGTCCATTTCATATTTAACTTTATTTTCAAAGCATGGCAGTTTTCTCATTTCATAAGCACTGAATATATTATAAAATTCATTTATTATTAAGTCATATCATTCTTATAGGGATGATTTTTTTAATCAAATCGATCTATAAAATTTCTCATGAACTTTTATACAGTGATAGAGTCATATAACTTCTCACTAAACCCTTGAATATTTATAACAAGATCATTTTCCTGGGTTAAATATACAGAAATATCTTTATCATCATCTATTTTAATGTCTTCAAACTGGCTCCTCCAAACATGAAGTTTTTCTTCCTTGACTTTAACATTACCTTTATAGCTACTTTTTAATTTTTCCCATATCTCTTTTTTAATCTTAAACCTCATGAACATAGTATATAAATTTTTTGATAAATATAATATGATATCATTTTTATACTTTCCACCTAACTCCAAATTTCTCTTATTAGCTTAATTCATAGAATCTCCTTCAATAAAGGGTGGAAAACCTACTGTTTTAGTATCTCTCACTTCCAGGATGAGTGATTGGAGGTAGTGTAGCATAATATTCCTTAATCTATGATAATATTTATCATAAAATGTGGTAATACCTCAGTTTTTAATTGAGTTATGACTATTTACATCTCATATTTCTTTATAGATCTTATCATGACCCATCCCAAATGTCCCCATCCCTTGACTACCCCAATATCACCTCTAATAGGCCAGGGGCTAGCGACAGGCCCAAAGTAGTCATATCACACACATGGGAGGCCTTATCCTAAAATTCTTGTTCACAAACACACATATCCAAAGCCCATACAAGGTTTAAATTTAAAAAAATTGATAAACCATTCATGCATACATCTAAATCCCACTATCAAAGTTTGAAAACAAGTACTATAAAGAAAAAGGGATAAATACAAACCCACCAAAAAGAAACTAAAAACAATTCCAACCTAAAATAATATAAGGGGACTTCTCTCAAGGTAACCATAAGAACACACCTCAATTTTTCTAGCTCATTAAGATCCACCTAGTCCTGGTCTCTCTAGAACTTCTTCAAAAAGTCGATCATCTTCATAAGACATGAAAAATGTAGGCAAATCCCATATAGGGGTGAATATGACAATGCCCATTAGAATGCCCTAAAATCACTAATCATATAACATCAAGAATAAAAGTAAACTCATAATGGGTATATGTCTACAACACATATAATAATATATATATATATATACTAAACATATATACATAGTATCAAGGTAAATTCAAAGTCATAATGCCATCCTAGGATTTATGCTCAAAGGTTTCACATAGAACTCATCTGGGAGAACACACTCTTTGAGTCACATAACACTAATGGATTCCATATAAGGTGTCATGTTCATTGGGTCTCACAATAATAATTACATGCTATAATTCTAAAGATAATGATACGTATATAAGGATCACAACCATGTCCATGGGGTATACCAATAACTCAACATGGAATAACCCAGTATATAGAGGATGGATGTCTGCAAAGTGTTAGTAAAGATGATACCAAGAACTCCTCCTAGGGAAAGATGATGATAGAGAATCCCACTCTAGTCATCATGGAAGGATCCCAACAAATCTATCTAGGATTGAATTTTATCTGAAGGGATCACCATTCTAAGTAGTGGACACAATTCCATACTAACCCTCATGGAATGGATCAAGGGAACATTCCCTAATAAAAATTTTCCAACCTAAATAGAACAAGAGATCAAAGAAAATATTTAAGTATTACACATAATATATTTTAATTATATGGTTTTCCCCTTCAGAATTGGGTACTACCCATTTATCAAGGCCCATAACCATGTTTGTGTTTGAGTACACGGTGTGTCTAAGCCTATGTACTCCTGACTGTGTCTGTGTCCAGCTGGTTGTGTCTGTTTACACCTAGTTGTACCCATACCCTAGATCGAGTACCTTCCTTGGTACAAACTGAGCTTCTAGGTAAGAATCACACACCATGTGGTAGGGCTCACATGTTGTATGAACATTACTCTTTTCAAAACCCTAGTGTCACAACTAAGTCCCCATACATGGTGTGTGTTCATGTGTTACATGTTGTGTAGTGTAGAATTTCTAGAAACCTGTGGATCTTCCTCTTGTGTCATCATATGCTCCTTCGATATTCAATTCATCCATGAATTATTACAAATAGTATGTGTCTAGTTCATACAATTATTTTCATCATTGTTCTCCAGAATCCAGCTACTAAATCACACTAGAAATCCCTTCCCCACATCTCCCAGTAGCGGCATGTCAATCCCCCATGAAGAACTCCGATCAAGTCTAGATCTATCATCATAACTTGATCATGTCATTGAGCTAGAATTAGATCTAAAATATCAATATGTTCCACCAAAGAACTAGTGAACAGTGATTGATTAATCAGTATTTATTAAACTATGGGCCATGGAATTTACCCAAGATGAATTAAGAATAGTGGGAGATATCCAAGAAAAATAAGAAAAGAGGAATGAACATTGGCCATGTTCAATTGGACTCAATAAATTTTCCTAATAATGATGAATTAAGATCCAAATTAAATAAACAATTCCTCCCAATTAACCTCATAGATAATCCCAGACCCACAATATGATTGATCCGCAAATCAATCTATTAGTCGATTGATTTGAGTTCATCATAGGAATAAATAAACTGGGAAAAATCTAAAAAATAAAAATGTCTTATCTCAATATGGATCGGTATCTAAAAAATAACGAATCGAAATCATTTTCTTTGGTGAAATAATCATATCCAATTGCACACTGATCGACAACATTTGTCTTTGTGGATGATATCTTATAGACCATAGTTTGGTAATTTTATTATTTATAATGTGATGATGGTTTATTTTACTCATGAAAATTTTTGTTGTGACTTATGGATGTGAATGTTTATCGTTATTTTAAAATGAATTTAGTTCCTTGATGTTCTTTTTTCTCTTGGTGATGCAGTGGAATCTTATTTTGAGAAACTATGAGGTTTTGGGCTTGATTTTTGTTCCTTGGAGTTATCTTGTTTTTTCCTTGATAGATAGAGCTTAATTTTGATATATTGGATGATCTCCCTTATGAGAGTATAGAACCCTATTTTGCATTGACATGATTTTTGAGCTCTTTATGGTTGGACTTGGACAGATCATGCTAAGTACTTAGGTAACTAGAATGATATGTATTTTTGATAGACCAAGAGCCTGGTGGTTTTGGTGTTTGATTTTATTATCTCATCTAGGGGTGAGTCTTGATTTTGAAAATCATGTGTTACCATCGAGTACTTACCCAGGGTAGAAATCCATGTTAGTTCATTTCCTTTCTTGGGGACATTTGATATTAGTTTTTTCTCTGTAGTGAGTGGTTCAAGTCCCTTATTTGGGTCAAAGGGACATCTTTTTCATATGTTTCCTCATTATGATTAATATTTCAATGGTGGGGAGACCTATGGTAGGTCTATAGTCTTTATTAGGTTTGGATACATGTTGTTGTATTGGTGTATTGATCTTGGAGTTGTGTGTGTGTTGTTAACCTTTGGGTGAGTCTCTCTTGTAGAGAAAAAACCTTCCATTTCATATGTTGAGTGATGGAGTTTTTATTATTTCTTCATGTTCTATCTTTTGAACTGGAAGATTTACGGGGACAGAAAATCCTATGGTGGGGAGGTTATAACATTTTTTAACCTATTTTTAGGAACTTTGATCCATTGATTTGGGTATCTAATGATTGGATATCTTCACATGTTCTTTCTGGTGTTTTTTTAGACATTTTTTAAGGTTTTTAGGTGTTTTCATGGTTAAAGAATGGTTTGAAAAACCATGCAGCCAAACTGTGCAACATATCTAGTATCTCAAGTAAGGGCACATGGTTTTCACATGTTTGTGCATGGTTAGCCAAACCATGAAACCTAGACAGAAGGGGGTCACATGTTTTACACATGGTTAAACTAACCATGTAGCCTAACCATGTATCTCTTTCAGGGGATCTGTTTGGGGTGCACAGTTAGGTGCATGGTTAATACTAACCATGTGAACAGACCTAGCAAACCATGAAAATGGTAATCAATGCTCCGAAAATCTTAATTAAAATCTCTAAACCCTCTAATTAACTCTAAAGACCTCCCACTCAACCCTAAATGTGATCCTTTTTATTCTGGGGTTTATCTATATCCATTTTGTCTCTCCAAGACTCATTTATTGGTGAATTGAAGTATCTATCAAAGTAGTGATCTTCTTCCAATGATTTGTTTTCTTCTTTGTATTTTATCTCTATTATTATTTTAATTCCTTATTTCTAGAGGTTATGATGTCCTTGTGTTTCATTATATCTTGAATTATTTATGTTTAATTGTGGGTCTAGGGCCTCTTCTATCTTTTCTTTAGATCCATATTCCTAGATTCGATGATCGCCATTGGAGGAAACACATTTTTCGATTCATTGTTGTTGGATTACTAATATTCCATGTATGTGTTTCTATGATTTTCCTCCATTATGTAATTCATTTTTTCTTGATAATTTATAGATATGTGCCTCATTCCAACACATGTTCTATAATTTTTGATTTTTAATTCCTATATAAAACCCTCTTTGATCCTATATTAATTTAATTTAACATGGAATTGATTAAATGGCTATAATCTTGATCTCTATCAAATTTTCGTGAATTGTTTAATTACATGTTTGTTTGGATTTATTTTCAATGAATCTTTAAAGTATGTTTTTGTGACATTGTGGGATTTTTCTGGGGTTTTTTTCATAAAATGAAATTTATAGATTTAAATTAAATGAGTTGAAGTATTTGATGGATTCTAAATAGTTTAAAATCCTTGTTTTGTGAAAGGAAGTAGTTATGATTACACTTTTTATATGATGAATTGTATAAAAGGTTTTGGATTGAAATTGATGATTCCTTATGGACTAGTTAGAACTTTATGATAATTCTATAATGTAATAATCCCTTATGGTAACTTGTTTGATTTTATACTTCCCAATGTTGGTTGTTGAAAATGGGATTATTTACTTTGAGGGGGTCAGGGGTGAGGGTGAGATGTGATTGGAAGGCATGATCCCATAATTAATATTGATGAAGATCCTCATGTGATCATCAAAACTTGATAATCTCACTAAACTATTTTAACTAGTCATGGGAACCTATAATAATAGATGGTATGATCTATATATTTTCTTCATTAGTGAACTCGCACCCTGTCTAGTGGATTCGTAGAGAACATGAAAGGTTCAGCCTATGGATGTATGGGTAGGAAAGTGGGTGTGCAAGGAACTAGATTTCTTAAGACCCATAAGACTATATTTAAACCTGGTGATTAGTCATGATTATTTTTTATTATCTATTCTATGGTGGAATCATTATCATGCCAAGGTTGTACCAATGACTTCCATATACTTGATCCTAATTCAAGATAACATTCATTGCCACTAATTGGAACCAAAGTTACCTTTATTAATTTATTTTTTTATTTTTATTATGCACATTTACTCTATTTCATTGAATCTTGTTCAACTTTTAATATTATGTGTGTATTATCAACTTTTAATATTATGTGTGTATTATCAACTTTTCTTGATTATCTTCCTTTATCTTCTGAAATGTTTTTTTTCAAATCTTTTTATGAAAATGTTTTATTTTTAAATGGTGAAATGGCATGTTTTATAGGTTTGGTTTAATAAATGATTTTTAAATGTTTAGAACTCTATTTTTAAACTAAGCCTCATACTCCCTTTACTGTACTCATCTTTTATAATGTTTCACTTACCTTTTGAAGTTACTTTATAGAATATTTGTTGGAATCCTACTAGGCTCTTTAGCTCACACCCTACTTGTACCGTTTTGGTTTTTGTATCCTTCTTGATCTTATAATAGGTTCTTGTGTAATCATATCCTTTGTGGGTTCATTCTAGGGTGACCAAGTGTAGGTGACATGGGATATGGTGGGTGGTTGTGGACCACTAGGAGATGGGTTTTTGGTTGTTATATTCCACTTTCCATTTTTATAATATCTTCTTATACTTTGAAATATTGGAATTGATTTGTTTATCTGATAATTTTTATGTAGTGTACTTTGTTTTTTGTAATATTTTGAGGGAAAAGTTTTTCGCAACTGTTATTTATTGATTCTCAGGTGCTTGTCATCAGCCCATGGAGATCAAGAAGGCTCTTTTGGTTAGTGGAAAATCGGATGGGATATCGGTTTAGATGGTATTCTGGGATGGTTTATTATAATTTTATAGATAAATATAATAAATTATAGATTTTTGAAAGGTTTATATTCAAATTAAATTACAATTTTTATGTATTTAAAGTCAAATTAAATGAACAGTGTCAAAAATGAGATAATCATATTATTTGTTAAATTATATTTTATTAAATTATTTAAAAATTATAAAAAAACTACAAGAGGAAAAGTAGGATGACAAATGGTCTAAAATTACACCCCTTTTCCATTTATGAACTAATTGTTTAATTATAACTAAAATTGTAACACTTAAATATTGAAAATTCGGTTACTGTAGTTATGGTAAAAATTGGTTAATGAAGGGGTTAAACCAAAAGATATGGTTTAAAATGAAACCCAAACCAGTCTAAATTTTATTTTATAATGATATTTTGACCTTATAATCTTTATATTTATATATGTGGCCATTTGGAATCATTTTTCTTGAGAATTAATTAACTATATTTAAATATTTGTTGTAATTCCAAGTGTGTCATTTTCCTCTCTTATAAAAGGGCTCCCCTTCTCTCTTTTCTTTTCACCAATTTGATCCATATAGGTCGACCAAACCCAACCTAATTATCTTATTAACTTCACTAATAATGAATTATAGATTATTTTAATCTTGAAATATTATTCCAAGGGTCCTTAAGAAGGGATATAAAGGGGGCCTATTGATGAAGAGATAATCTTCCTACCCAACCTATTTGAATTTATTTCTCCTTCAACCTTCTAAAAATATATGGTATTCATCATAAAATTATAAATTTAGTATCCTTAATATACAAAAAATTATTATTATTTTTAACTACAATTATCCATCCTATTTTCCATAAAATGAGAAATGAATGTATCGCTCATGCGTAAGTGTGGACTACTACCTCTAGGTGGTGATATAATTCATTTTCCATCACCATATTTCAAGAATTTTTTTTATGTTGGTTTTACTATATTTATATTATAATTTAATTATTCTTATATAATTATAATATCATATCTACCTTCTTATATTCTCATTCACTGTAAAATGATTATGTCACTCATGTGTACATGTTGACTACCACCTCCATGAAGTGATGTGAATCGTTTTTTATTTTCAGTTTAAATGGATGGTAATAAGGATTTATTTAATGGATATATATGATATATATATGATATAATTATTATTATTAAAAGGTTTATTATTATTTATCTTTCTTTTTTTTCTATCCATCGAAAAGTGAAAACAATGTTTATACATATGTATGGACTACCCGCTCCATGAATGGTGTAATTAATTTTAATATCTCTATCCTTTATGAATGAATATGAATATATATATATATATATATAATTAATATATATGATATTTTTATCTTGATTAACGTTTTTTAGATGATGTAACCATGATCAAATTAAAATTATCTGAACCACCAAACTGAATGTTTCCTGAAAAGCGAAACCCTTAATACCTGGAAATGAAAATTCTAATAAGGAGTTATTAATAAATAGTTGTAAAAATGTTATAAGTGGATAATATATGGTATTATAAGTATTTAAATTATTATTTTATATAGTTACAACAAATTTAAATTTATTACACAGAAGATTATAGCACTTTTGTAGAAACTAAAACTTGAGGTAAGAGATTTTCATCTCCCTTTTATTTCTATGAGACACATGCCATATTCACCACCAGTTTATTTTAGGTGGTTTATATAATACTCGTGAAGTTATTTTAAAATTAATATCAATAAAATTATTTTTATTTACATATCCATATAATTTTCTCTCTTTCATGATGTTTTTATTCAAAATTTGAAAAAGTGGTAAGGGAATTATGTTACAATCTTATTATTTATCAAGATTGTTTATGATTAAGTTTCCAATGATGGAATTTTATGAATTATCTCCCAAGAATATCATAAATTCTCTTTTAATCAATTTATTTCTAGATATTAAATGTTTTCCTTTCATTCTCCACTTTTAAGTACTCAATTGATTGAAAGAATAGTTTTATGGAAAACCAACATTATTTCTCTCTTTGGCCAAAAATTATTTTTCTCCCATGTCCATGTTTTCTTTAAAATAGTTTTTAGAATGTTTTACAATTATCCTATGAATGTTTAAATTCATTTTTACCCATGTTTTAATTTTTGTAAAAATGTTTCAAAGGAATTCTTATTTTTTCTAAATGAGGTACTTTGGACTTTTTATTGAAAATGTGAAATGAATATTTGTTTTAATATACTCGTCATGAATGGAATTTCATATCGTCGTGAACATTTAATTATTTGAAGCATCCTTTACAAGTTTTCATGGTTCTTTTAAAATAATCATTTTCCATTTTATTTTAGAAATATATTTTTTTAATATGTTATTTCAAAATGAAAAGGGTCTTTTCCTCAAAAAATATTTTAGTGAACTTTTAAAAAAATTGTCTATGATAACATCCTTTGATGTTACTTATGTTTTATTGGGAATATGATCTAATGATAAAATCCTTATTATTTCTTTGGATAGTTTATTATTAGGATTAAAATATGTTAATCAATATTGTTTATTTTCCATGGGTTATGCTATGATGAAATGTTGAAATGTTTATTAAACCCATTTTATTTCCATAGATTGTGATATGATGAATGTTTTATGAACATGTTGCCTGAATATATATTATTTTCATTATTTGATGGGTGATACTAGAATTATATAGCCATTCAAATGAATTGGGTAAATATTAATACTTTATGTGATAATAAGGGCTATAATAGGGAGTGAACCCAATTCAGTAAGGGACTTTATCTACTATGATGGTCCTAGAAGTGAACCTTAACTAAGGATATGATGGAATGGGGAGAGAACCCAATACACTATAAAAGTATTGGTAGTGATACTTTACTAATGAAATGATTTTATATTCTTTGGGTTATTCCAATAACGTATTTATTATTCCAATGTTATGATCTCATGGATCATGTTCCTTGATTTATTTATGATTCATTTCTTATAAACTATATATATTTCTTCCATGATATAATATTATGATCTATGATATCATGGGTTTGGATTTTAAAATGTTAGTCTTGTGTTCTCATACCCTTATTTTCATCTTATGTTTAAGTGATCATTGATATCTACCTTGTTTACCCTTATTGAGATTCTAATTTTACCCTTTCTTATGTTTCCTTTCCCCATGTAATGAAGAATGGTTTTAAGTTGGGTATGTATAAGAAGAGTAATATGTGGGAAGATATATTTGGGAGATTTTTTATACCATTCATGAAATAATAATATTGTTTATTTAGTCTCTAAATACTCTAATCCATTAAGATTTTTCATGGATTGTAATATTGTGTATTGAATATTCATCTAAAATGAAGTTATATTTATGTATGAAAATTATAGACTACTCTAGTTATAAACATAGTATTACTCATTTATATCCCACACATTGTTCTCCTAAACCATATTATTTTTATTAAATTCATACTTTTCTTTAGATAGCTTCTTATTTTATTACTCAATATTACTCTTTTCTTTCTTGAGGTATTTTATCTGCATTAGAAAAGATTCCAAATTTTCCTTTAGCTCCAACTCAAGATCGGTCCTTTGTTTTACATCATCATCAGTTATTAATGAATCAAACCATTTTAAAATGGGAAAATAAATTGAATTCATCTTCAGGGTTGTTATATTACCCATCCTTATATTTTTTATTATACTTCTTCTTCTTTTGTTGATAAAATTCTTCATCTTTCTCTTTTTATCTTTTCAAGATTTCTCATCCTATTCAATTGAATAAATTTATTTAACCTTATTCTTTAGAAAATTTCTTTTTCAATATGACCAATATCATTAAAATTATAACATCTCAAAAATTTCTTACCTTTTCTTTTCCATTTTTCATTCTTGAATCTATTTGATAAAAGAGCCATGATTTGTTTTTGTTCTTTATTAGCATCCACATTATCTGAATTACTTGATTTAACATCCTTATTTTATTTCAATTTATATTTTCTCATCGATTGAAAGGCCATTTAATATTTTCCTTTTTTTTGAAGGATATATCCTTCCTTATTTCATAATAAATGAGTGTATTATGCAACTGATCTATTATAAATTCAATTCTTTCATAGAGGGTTGATATTTTAAAATGAAACCAATCTTGGATGTTTCTCATGAACTTATTTAAAATAATAAAGTATTCAAGATTCTAACTAAACCATTCAATTTTTCTAATAATATCATTTACCTGGATGAAATATCCATCAATATATTCATCATTATCCATTTTAATGGCTTAAAATTGGCTCCTCAAAACATGTTGTTTGGCTCCCTTGTCTTTAACATTAACTTCATAAAATCTTTCTAATTTTTCTAATATCTATTTTGTATTCTAAATACCCATAACCTTGGTATATACCTTTTTTGATAGATAGTAATTTCCATATAAATCTAAATTTCTCTTATCATCTTGATTCATAATAGATCCTTGAGTAATGGGTGGAAAAATCAGTTTTGCAGCATCTACCACTTCTCGATCGAGTGATAAGAGATATGGTAGAATATTATTCCTTTAGTTGTGATAATTATTACCATAGAATGTGTGAACACCTTATATTTTGACTAAGTTAATATTATCCATGTCTCAAAATTATTCTTAGATCTTTATATGGAAACTCCTCTAATACCAATTGTAAGACTCAAATCTGGTTGGATCACTAAGAATAGGTGAATCAGTTAGCTATTTTCTTTTATGTGTTATTACTTTTTAACCAAACCTCTTGAACCTATTAAAGTTCTTGATACACTAAATATTATCTTAAAGAATAACCTTCATGCATAGTATTATCATGAAAGAGAGTATCACGTTATATTTAAAATGTTTGTCCTGAAAGCCTACTACTTTCCATGTTGGTTATACCCCCCAACATGAATTCATTACTATCTTCAAAAAAAATTACAGTAAAGGATATTAAAATCCTATCAACACAATGATCATTATATCCCTTTAAATAATTTTATCCAAAAATAGATTCCACTATGTTACTATTACATCCAAAATCCACTGTAATAGACTTCAGTTCTTCAATAATGATCCAGTGAGAAATAACTTTCACAAGCTGATTATAGTCCTCCTCTATGAGTAGATAGATTAGAAGATCTACATGTGTATAGAATTCAAGAACATCAATTGAGACCAATTTTTATTATCACTAATAGTTTCAAAACTCACCCATATCTTGGATGATCTGAACCCTTCTTTTGAATAATCATACTCTTCTCTTTCTTTGATAATGGAGATTATAGGATACTCAGAAATCTCTCGCATAATGTATGAAATTTCTCTATATTTATCTCACCCATTATTTATTTCAAAACCTATATATAATTATAATAAAACAACAATATTATGTGAATATTTAGTTTCCATTTATATTTAGAAACTCATCAATCTTCAACATGCATGACTTCTTCCATTAAAATTAGTCAACAGATTTCATAATTGATTCCTTATGTGAATTCTTGTTCAAATATTATTTTAAATATCCTGAAGACTCTACATTCATTATTTTATATGATATTAAATATTTTTGTCCTCATAAACTCTTCAAATATCACTATTTTAAATTCTAGATGGAATCAGTATCTCATGTGTTTTTCTCCATGCAGTATTTGATTTACCATAGATTCTTCTTATCAAAACACACTTCTAAAAAATCATATGTGGTCTTTACATGCATGACCTGATGTATCTCTTCTATGTGTACCTTCCTATTTACATAATTTTAGATTCTGAAAATATTTCCCATTACATAGGATATAATACCTTATGTCATTCTCAAATGATTACATGAATTACTTATGTAAATTGAATTCTTCTACATGGTTTACTTCAACTTTTCATAACATTCACTTAAAATGTCCCAAATACTTATATAAATCACGAATTGAAATACATAGATGCATCTAGCTATGTAGATCTATATACCTGATATATTTTTTTCTATGTTACTACATCAACTATGTTGGAAATTTGAATACATTACATAATCAGCTACATGGATCAGCATACATTCTAGAAATCCCTTACATGAATCTACAGAATTACAGACTTCACTCAAATAAACTCATCTTCTCATAATTTAACTATGAAGCCTTATAAATTAATTCAACTCTTCTAAAAAATGTTTTAGATAGTGATCCTTCATCTATCAACATTTTTATTTGATTACTTTGATGATCAATACAATGATCATCACAATAACAACTCCACTAGGTTTTGAACTTATCTACTCAAGTTATTCAAGTTGTAGCCTCATGTTTCCATTTCTATAGATCATGAAAGTTACATAATCATTTTATGAACTTAAATGTATTATATATTAGTAATTAATTCCAATTACTTATAATGAATCCATAATAATCCTCTAAGCATCATCATCACCTCACTAAACACGTATTGAACCATTGATAAAAAATGAAATAATCACTTCGGAACTTTAATATGGTCTAGATACATAAATATTTTGGGACATGGATTATTTATAACTATTATATATTTGAGTCTCCTATGACATTAAGACTTATTCTCAAGAATTTTTCATATGGTAATCTCTATGGATATGTCTAGAGGAATCCTTTCTTGGATTATCCACTGTAATTATAATGTGATAAGAACGATGATGAAAATTGATCAAGGTTATTACCAAGAATAAGGTAGTTATATTATTAAATTAATTTAAAACTAAATTTTTATAAACCTTTTTAGATATTCTGGGTAACATTCATCAAGTTATTTAGATATTATCCAATACTATTGATGAAATAATAAAAAACAGTCACTCGCTTGAGGCTTCTATTGTTCCCCTGAACCTTCAAGTGGTATCATAGCAGTCACATTCTAATTTATAATTATTTATAATTTATTTGATCAATTTAATGAATTTGTTTTCTATTTTTTATGTATATATTTTTTTCTAAATCTAATTTTCAAGATGTAATGTTAATCCATGTTTGTGTAGTGAAGAACAGGCCAAAATTTGTGAAGAACAGTTAAAGATCCCATCAAGTGGTTTGAATTTCACTGGATATGTAATGAAGTTACGTAGAATGTAATGGTAAATTATAGACTTTGTAAGGGATTTTTAATATATAAGGATCACACCACATAAATGATCACATTTCATGGGTTTTAGTACATGCCACCATTACATGTTGTGTATTATTTTCCGGTGGGACACATGGGTTTACAAGGACTAAATGGTGTGTGCCGCAAATGTACATAACATTTAAACCCATATGTTTCACACTCCAAATAATTAATGGTGAGTCTTGTGGGTTAGTTTGAAATGTAATTACATGTCATGTATTGAATTTCATCCTATAACACGGAAAGATATGAATTTCCTGTCATATAGATACCATGTGCACACCATGTGACACATGTCACTCCACACCAAGTATATGTTAAGAGGTTTTCGGTTTATCGGGTGGATCAATACTTAGTATTAATTAATATTGTTTATATTCTTAAATAACACAATGTTTAATTTTCATTATACATTCCATTTACTTAATGAACTTTTCCAGTAGTACATGTTGTGAATATTTATGGCATGTCATGTGGTCATACACTCCATGAAGGCTATACAATTTGACTGTATAGAACAATACATCATGTATATTGTAACATTTCATGTTGGGTTACATATTTTATAAGTATGAAGAGAATAACAGATACCGTATATAACATTTCAAGTGATGGTACACGTTTTTTAAATGTTAGATTCTAGAAATATGATTGAATGTGGCATAGAAAAAAATCTCATGTGGACTCCAAATTACATGTCATGTGATTCATTATTTTAAATAAAAATGTAATAAAATTTATTAAATTAATTTAAATATAAATGATCGGATTCTTAAAATTCCTCAAGGAACGGTAATTAGATATTTTTAAAGTAATGAATTAAGTTATTGCTTAAATTATTAATATATTAATTAAAGAAAAATTTATCTTAATTAGAATGAATATAAATAAAATATATCAATGTTTAATGTAGTTGTTGTTACATATTGTAAGTGATCATGACCTTTGACCAACTATTGTATTTTTTGGATTTATTTATTTAATTTAATTATTCATTAAATGGTTTTATCTAATATGTATTATTAAGTTAAATATGATGTCTTGTGATTCATACATAACTTCTTTATTATGTATGGTCCTTCATGTCCAAGGATTATTTTATGTCGCCCTAAACTATGGATCCCTTCACCTAACTTTGAGTAAACATTTTTAAAGGATGGTGTTCCCAGTTATAAGAGACGGTTCAGGGCCCTATCCAAGATGAATCCAACTAAGAATTTACACAAGAGAGTAGAAAATGTTACAACTCAATTGAAGATAAGGATCAAGGAGTTATTACCCTAAGGTTTCTCAATAAACTAACCAATAGATAAAATATCATGATAATATCACACCTTTAATTTATTTTTTCATTTCATGGTTATTTATTTATTTATTTGATGCATGGTTTATTTGGATAATTAAATGTGATAACATAAAATAAATAAATTAACAAGCATGTTTAGATAAAAATTAAATAAAATTAATAAGTTATATTTTATCAAGAATAATTAATTACTTATATAAGTTTCCACATAAAGTAATTAAAAAGTTTATATAATGGATGAAATAAGATATATTATATAGATAAAATTCATATTCATAAATTATTTTATTAAGAATGGTTTATTATTTATAAAAGTTCCACATAAAATTGATAAGAATGTAAGGAATAAAATAAATTATATTTATTCATAAGAAAAAAAAAACCTTAACTAAAATATTCCATCATCAAAATGAATTTTATCACTTGAGTTAGAATACAACCATAGTTCAAATTTCTTATCTATCACTTATCAAGGAATTTTAAATTATCAATTGGTTCTAATGAAATTCTTGGGTTGAATAAACTGTATAAGCATTAAGGGTTGATTGTCTTTGCAAGACTTGAGGTAACTTGGCAGCAAGGGTTAAAGAAATCCGAGTATAAGATATCCAAATTGGGGAGCCCATTTAACAGATCATGGTGTTGTGAGTTATTGTATTTGAAAAGAAAATCCTACACAAATACCATAAAATAATTTGATACTTCCTCAACCTTGCTTATTTAAATATAAATAATAATCATTTTCACAAGAATATCTAAGATACTGTATATTATAAATCCAATTTTGGGGGCTGTTGAGATTTTATAAAATTGTGTGTCACTTAATTAAATTATAAATAATGGAATAACTAGTAATCAAGATAAAGTAGTAAAATAATATTTTATTTTTTATAGACAATGGAAATTAAGTTGACTACATCACTTTACCTTCAAGAAATATAGTCTCCTCACTGTTGAAAACTTTCAAGAGTGGTATAGGATCTTTCCCATTGTACAAAAACAAGAGATGATGTTTAATGTACTGGAATCCCTTATTCTTTTTTATCCTTCTGAGGTGGTAGGTGAGGAGGATAAAAATTTCTTCTGGAAACATGTGTATAATTCCTTATATATACAATGCCTTGTGTTATCATCCATTATTAGTGATATTTAGAAAATTCATAAAGACATGGGTTTTTACTCCATGTAGACTCATATCCATGATCTTGATTAAGATAATGAAAGAAAATGGAGGTATAAAATCTCCAAGGCACTCTCTATGTAATAGTTTGGGGAGATTTAATTGGACCTCATGTTTTTAATATGGTTATCTATATTGAGTGCTTGGAAATTATAGGATTAAAGATTCTCAAATAATTGAGCACAAACCTTATACTCTCCCCGCTTCCTTCAAGATTCTCAAGTTTTATTATCAATTTCAACATGAAGAATATATAGAAGACTATCCTAGAGATTTTTACTTTGATTCATCAAGTAGATAAATACATCAAGCATGAAAAAAAAAATTCCTTATAGTGGATAAAAGGAAGCTAAAGGTGAAAATATCTAATTTGGGTTCATGTTCGGTTTCAATGGGATCTAATAACACTTTTTAAAGTAGGTAAAGAAAAATAGAACCACATTCTAAGATTAAACATTGTTAGGAAGATGAAACTATGTGTTCTAAAAATAAAGAAATAGTAAATGTGTTCCTTATACCATTGATGGTCATCACATTATTATTCATCCATGATAAATGAAGGTAAAAATAGAGGTACCCAAAATATATCACTCCTCTGGAGGAATCCATGGGTTACTAAATCACCCAATTTTTTGGGGGGATTCTTCTTCTCACCGTGACATTCTAGAACCTCATAGTTAAAAGGTGGAAGCATAAATATTTCTTTGGGTAGAGGAGTGATTTATCTAAGAATGGATCTATAAGCATACATCACCATCACATGGTAGTATAAATCCCTCAAAGACACTCCTTGGGCACTCACACATTTACTCATGTGTTATAATGCATGAGAAAATGCATCATTCACTTCTTGAAAATCTTATATGAATGTATCTCTGATCTAGTGTATCTTATTAATGGTTAAGTTAATGATAGTTAACATGGGGGGACTTTTTAAATGATAATAATTATCATTCAGATACCATAATTATTAAATGTAGAATCATTGTATCAAATATAATTCCATACAATATGGGTATTCATAGGATAGTAATTTTCCATGAAACTATATTATGATATCTATCAATCATATTCAATGGTATAATATAGTTGTGACATTAAATCAGTCATTATGATATCCCCATATTATATAATATGGCATAAACAGATTGTATCATATTAAAAGTGAATTTAGGGCATATCTCCTTCAATATCCCACTTTCACTAAACCCTAAAATAAATTCTTTCCGTTTCGTTTTATATAATATCATATCCCCAAAAAAATTGATATCTTAAAAATAACTTATGGAAAGTTATAATTTAATTCATATTGTATCACATCATATAAAATACCTTGTGGATAAAAATCTAAAAATATTTCAAATAAAATTTCAAAAACTCTTTATAGCATCTATGGGTCATTTTTAATCCATGTTCAATCAACCACAAAGTGTGACCTTGTAACGATCCATGTTTTTTCAGACTAGGATTTTGTGCAGAAATTTAAATTTTTTCTTTTAGATGATTATAAGGGGTAAAATTGTAATTTTACCCTATAAGATAATCTCTGATATTTTTTTACTAATCTTTTGGTCTTGTAATAGTGTTTTTACATTAGTATAGGACTATGGTGGAGTTTTCATCCATTCAAATTTTAGTGGAATAATGGATATTTAATATTTAATTAATTAAATATTAATTTATTCATGCCGATTCATTTGAAAATTTATTTTGAATAGAGTACTATATTTATATTATTTCTATTTCATTGATTTTGGAGGAGATAGTTTTTCCTGGGAGGTTCATAAACTCATGTCGGCCTCTGAGGCCGAGACAGACCCCATTTTTCTTTCTTTTTCCATTTATTCTTTTCTTTTACTCTTTTCTTTTCTTCCTCTATGGATTCTTATGCATGCCCCTTGTGGTATATAATTCACCATGACCAATAGATAAAGAGATAGGGAAAGATATATAAAGATAGGTAGAGTAATAGTGCTACCGTTGTAGAGCTCGGGAGAAGTCGGGTCATCATGCGGTGGTCGTGGAGCGTGGAAACGAGCGAAGCATCGGAAAATTCTGCCCAAAGGTAGTACATTTTTAATTTTTGATAAAAAACCAGATAAATTTAACATTTTAAAGTTTTAATCCACTATTATTCTTTCTTATGACCCCTTGTGGGTCAATCTGTTGTTTTTTTGGGGGGGGATGAGGGTTTCTGGCGATTTGAGGGGTTTCTCATTCAGAATTCATGATCATGCGTTGTCTAGTTCAATAACACTCATCATGTGTTCTTCCTATTTAGGGAATATTTTATTTTATAATTATGCACTATGTTTGGGATATACAAACCATTTACTAAGACTCATCCATGTAGCTGAGTAACTGGTCAGATGGATCGTGTATGTGTATATGGTCATGTAGAGTACACAGCTAGACCTTGTGTGGGTCACATGTTTTGTAGGGTTACACGGACAAGACAAGTACATGGATCAGCCCTATGAGGTACACAAGTAGGTACCCCATGTAGGGTACATGCTTGGTACATATTTTAAACTCTATGTAAATTGGCTTACATTCCATGTTTGGCTGAAGTACATGCTCAGGTGGGGATATGAGGGAACACATAGTGTGCTAGGGCCGACACACCGTGTACTCCTCCTTTACTACCCTTTTCAGGTTTTTCTCCTATTTTCCATATATTTACACCCAATAGTTAGAATTGTACCCATTATTAGTTCATTATGAGTATCTTCCCATGTTAATTGATATGGTAAACCCCTTGAGGTGATTCAAGGACTCCTAGGTGATGTTTCATGATTTTCCAAAACAGAGAGGTTCTTCCTCTGGTAATTGAATCCAGTTGTCTCCTAAGAGTGATACCTTTATATGAGATAGTCCATGAGTCATATTATTGACCAATGCATTTGTATAATTCCTTGAGGACTTCACCCTTGTGAGTTTTCCCCTTCTATCCTATGAGGCCATGAGATTAATTGTCTATGAGGATCCTCTAAGGGATCCCTCTGATTACATTTTGATCTATAGGATACTATGTAGGATGCCACTATCTTCTTCCTATTACTAAGGGTCACCCTAAGGGATTACTTTTATTAATAATGACTTATAGAATCCATTTTAGGAACCCTTTACCTCTGTACTATTATGAGGATCCTAGGTAGGATGCCTCTACCTACGTACTCGTTGTGAGGGTCCCCCAGCAAGTTGCCCCTTTTTATGTACCATTGTGTGGATACCATGTAGGATAACTCTATTTACATACCATCAAGGATCCGACATTGGACTCCTCCTTTTACCTTCACTATTAAGGATCCTAGGTAGGATTCCTCTCTTATGTTATGACTTGAGGGACCCAGTGGGTGCCCTGATGTTTGACCGACTCCGAGCTTGTGCATCAAGTTTGGGTTGAGATGGTAGTAGGTTTCACATTAGAATCCATACCAAACTTGTAATCCCATGAGGATTTGGTAGTAGTTTTGGGTTAGGAATTTTTCCACACTCACTCATTATTTATACTTTCACTTGTTTATTGTTGATGCAGTGATGACAACCATAGGTGATTCCTAGTTGGGGGATGATGATCCTGAATCAATGCATATTTCTTTCTCTTTGGGATGCCTGAAAATTCTTCTTGGGATCCATATTATTCTTTATTGTGATTCCTAGATGTATTTATTAGTATCTGTATTCTAAGACATATTATTTCTTATATTTACTGGAAAACCCAGAAGTACTAACTAGGACATGGTTTTTGAGCCTCTATATTTGACTATTATATTATTATGATCTCCATAGGTGCTTCCTGGAATCCATCTTTTGAGTCTATGATTATGATATATGAGCATGATATACCTAGTAATGATACTCAAGGATAATTATTATCTCTTGAGTGATGAGGATGATTACTCTCTCCTCAATACGATCATGGAATCCCTGATGATTATACTCATGCATGATTACACTCTTCTGAGTGATAGAGACGATTATGCTCTACTTGATCAATTACAAGACTGTAGTGTTGGACGTGAAATTTCTCATCATTGAATACTCATGGATGATTTCACTCACTGGAGTGATAGGGATGATTTTTATCTCTCTGGTTAGATACCTTGATGGATGGGTGTGATATTTCACTAATGATATCTCCTTACAGTTCACCTAAGGTTTAGACCCTTAGGTTTTATCTGATCTCCAATGTCATAGACACCTATAGACTATGACCTAGGGCTCATACATTGGATTGTATTTTCATTCCATGAGTGGCATGATTTCCAGATCTAGTAAATTTATAGGATGTACACATGCACTTCCCCAAAATCCATTATGAAAGAGATTGGAGGTGAGTACGAGTGAACCAGGGGTTAGGATGAGTATCCCACTGTGGTGACAAAGCTTGGTCAGAGAAATTTCCAACACTAGCCAAAGTATCTATTTGTAAATTGGTATTACAGACCCAAATATCGAATTAATGATACACAAATTGAGTGTTATGACATCCATCTCACTTCTCTTTTCATAGGATGTCCAGTCGATTAGGATTACAGACCCCAAGATTAGCTACTATTGATTTATGTCATTTCATTAACCTTACTCATGTATATTCATATTTATGTATATATATGCATATGCATGGAAATATAAATATATATGTTTATAAATATAAATAAAAATTATGGAACTTTTCCCAACTGGATGGGATCACAGACCTGTGGATCGACTGTATTTTTACGTCATTATTTGATTTTTTTTATCATTTCAGTTGTGTCTCGACTAGGCTGAGCATATTTCATGAGAATTCACTTATTATAGTATATTTATAAGTTCATAGTTGGGGTAACCAACGGAGATTATATTCTCAACCTTGTACATGAACCTCGATGTGAATGAAACCCGTATGTATTATTTTTAGGTTGATCATGGATTCATGGTAGATAGGGTTGAGGCATAGAGTTTCATGATTGAGTGGAGATGCTTGTGTGGATTCTTTTTATCAAGATGGGGCAATTTAATAGATTCATAGAGACTAGGTATGATGGATGGATTAGATTTAGTAATAGATCCTTGAAATTTAATTTTAGTTTCCATTATGTAAACCTATATGTATGGTCATCCCAATGGGTGAAAAGAATTGTATGACTTGGTTGTTTGGGCTTTTATAGCATTTCATTCATTATTACATCATGTTCTATTTTAGTTTATTTATTGCTTCTTTACTATATTTATTTACATATTAGATGATATCTCATTATTTTTGTTTTTTTTACTCAGATACATGGTCATAGTCTCTCCACTAACACACCCTAGTTCCTCGTTTCTAGTCGTAAGCCTCTGGTGTATAAAGAGGTGTGCTCGAGGCCTCATAACAAACCAGCTTGGAGCACCAATTTAGTGGCATCTGGGTCGGGACGTTATAGCCCACGTGGTCTATTATAAATTTTAAAATAAATATGAATCTCAATAACCATAAACATAAGTAAATAGTATCCTATAGAAAATAATCAATGCTACTGAATCTATAAAGGGGTCTAGCGTGATCTCCATCAAAAACATATATCTTTATTACAATGTCCACTAGTCTCAACAAATGCTCTCTTGAAATCTCATAAATTCTCTTTCTATTATACATTGACTGGCCATATGAAAAAGAGAATGTCAATACCATATATCCAACTCATATGTTTTTTATTCTCCATGTATATACTAACTATATCAATGAATACACCCCATTCAATTCACCTTTATAAATGAGAACATCACATACCCCTCATCTAAATGGATAAGTACAACATATTTACTATCTATGTGCAGCCACTCACTCCTTAGTTTGTCTTAATTAAGGTCCTAGATTTCATATTCATCCCATGATAGGATAAATATCATTTTATTGAGATCAAAATGATGAAATTATCATTAGCATACCTAACCACCCCTTATAAGCTATGCCTAAAGACTAATATAAGAAAGGTATAAAATTATGAATATTTTCATGTTATATATCTCACTAACCAAGGTAACAGGGACTCCAAATATGATAATCATGCCCATAATAGACCAAATACATAGTGTATGACACTCCATGTGTTATACTTCATGGGTCATCCAGCACACAAAAACATTTTTTTCCTCTTGAGTATATTTTTTATCTTGATAAAAGAATCGTACTCATACTAAATATAACATTTCATCATAAACTATAATACTTGATGATGAACATCAGATAGGGATAACTCAAATTCATACTTTTAGAGGTCAATTATCCTTACATTTCATGAAATGTATATCACTATATACATATATACATCCATCATTAAGGAATGATAAATTATAGATTTCCCTTTATATGATAAATTTTATATTCATAAAAATATTATATGAATAGATAAAAAAAACATATATAATCACTTATCTATAATATCATATATGATATATGGTCGGATCATCCTTATGTTTATTGAACTTTTTGGGGGTTTTTTAACTTGTTACACCGGATAAAACTCTCTCACCAAACTCTTTAGTGAGTAACATATACAATGAAATCAAGTCTGAATAATGCTGAGATTTAGGAAAAATATTCCTAATGTTAAAATAATTGAACATATTAAAACTCTTTAACTTATAACATAAAATGTTAAGAAGTTAATAAATTTTGTTGTATTCTTAGAAATTTTCTAAGTAAATCATCATAATTCTTAAAACAATTTCCCTCAAAATTTACCCTTGACGTATTTTCATAAATAGTGTAACTATTTACATTATTACTTACTAATATATCCAAAAATATTTTAGTATAACGTGATGTTCACTATGATATGGTAATAAGAAGTAACTTTTTACATCTCTCTTTATTGCTATATCCTAAAACTTTTTTAGGATATTAAGTGAAATTTAAATTTGTTTTTTTATTAGAATAACATTTTAGGAAATAAAAATATTTCATTTCTCATAATAACTAAATAAAACCATTTATATTTTAATTTACCATCACATATCCTAAAATTGTTAGAATATTAAATGGAAATAACTTTAATTTTATATTTATATAATATTTTATTTGTTATCTTTGAACTTTACAAAGTTTAAACATAATCTCACTATCCTCATGGACACTATATTCTCTTCGAAATATCATGTTAAGATACAAAAAACTCCTTTATGTTAGAAAATAACACATATCTCTTTTTAGTAGGAACATTTAACAAATAAACTATTGTTTCCATATCATATATAGTGTTTTATATGTTTGGGCCATTTTTATATGAAAAAAACGATTTATTATTTAAATTATATGAAAAATGGGTGGCAAGATCACTTTCTCTCATATTTTAACAAATATATAGATAAACCTTTTATCCAAGATAAAACATTTTTTACCCCTATCTCTTTTTAAAAAAATGTAATAGAATCCAATGAATCATAAACCAAGTATATTATCTCATATTATTCATAAAAAATAATTAATAATAAACAAATTGTCTTATCATATAAGGAAAATGAGATAACTTTACACATCCTTTATTTAGTTCCATATGAGATTGATAAATTCCTTTACATTCAAACCTTTGATGTAGAGACTCTTTGTTTCATCATTTTAATGAAAACTATAAGATATGTCAATTATTCACTTGATTTTGAACTCCTATTTATTTATAACACTTTTAAAACATATAGTTGGTTTCACATAACCTTCAGAATTGAAAAATGGATTTTTATAACACTGATACCTGACATAGAAATTCCATGGGTGGATAGAAGACCAAGGTATCAAGAATCGATAGAATCAATTGGATCCAATTAAGGTCTATGAATATTGATTCGAGGTATAAAGGTAATTACCAATTTAAATATGATGTGTGTACAGTGTAGAAGTGTGATCACACATGTTACACATACTAAAAATCAAAAGCAACTCATAAGGAGATCCTTTAGACCACCTACTTAAAAATAAATGAAAAATGATCCAATAATAATGTTTCTAGATCAACTTGAAACACCAAGATTCCCTATGGACAGTGATATACTAATTCCATTAGAAATGTAGGAATAAATTTAGGAATAGAACGATATAAATTCATCGAATCTGAGAAAAACATGCCAAAACTGGATGTTCATATCAAACTGATGATCAAGGGATCAAATGAAGGAATTGTAGAAGTTGAAGAATCCCTATAGAACCATTCAAGATAAATAATCCCAAGTTAGGGTGGAAGGAGAAGGATTAAATAAATAAACATGGATTTTGGGGGGAGAAAATATGATTATGACCCCAAATTTCTCAACCTAGATTAATGCCACTAACTAGCCACTAACTTCCACTGACTGGATGGTGGTGCTGGGTAGAATGCCTTCACCCCTGGGAACCCCACTAGCTAGTAGTTAACATCCCACTAACTAGTCAGTGAGATGGAATCTGACCGGTTATAAAACATCGGCTAGCCAAGGGGTTTTTGTAGCATTACTGGGCTACGACCTCATCCACCGGCTAGTCAATTTCTCTATAGAAATCCCTCTATTACATTCCACTATTATCCCTTGTTATTCATATCCTTCGAGCCCCTGCTAATTTAAAAAACACCTTTTTAACTAGGTATTATGCTTATTTATAGAAATTAAAGAGTTTTAAAAAAACTAAATGTGATAAATACCTGAATAAAGGACTGGGTCTTATAACCAAGATCTCATATGCACTACCTAAATGTGGAATTATTTTTCCTATAAATACATAAATATTAGGTTGGTTTTTCATGGATCTTATAAGTTTTATCCTCTTTGTTACATAAGGGTAGTTTACCACTATGTAATGGTCCTTAGGAGTTTCTCAAACTTTCATAAGGGTTTTTCCTAGCTCATGTAAAGGTATTATTGGTTTTCTTAATCTTTTGTAAAGTTTAGTCGCTTCCTGTGTAATGTTAAGTTTGAGTAATCATATTTAGAGTAATGGTATATTTTTAGTTCCCTAACTCATTTTAAGGTCAATCTGAGTTTGATTTATTTGTGTAAGGGTACCTAAAAATTCATTAATACTAAGTAAATATTATTCTAATTTTCAAATGACCACATAATGGTATCCATCTTCATAAGGGTAAAATCATGTTACCCTTATGTAGAAAATGATCCATGAATTAGGGTATCATTTTGAGTATAAAACCAAACATAATTAAAGGTAATTAATGTATAAATAAATGAATTTTGAATTGTTTAATTGATTTTATTAGGTCTTTTAACACTTGTTAATTTTAGGAGTCTTAAAAGATTCTACAGGAGGAATTAAATTGGAATGTAAAATTTAATTGTGAATTAAATGGGAATTTTTAGTGAGTTTCATGGGAGTCCTCCAAGAATGCCCTATTATTTATAAAAAGTAGATTTATCACTCCAATACATTCTTCTTACCTTCCCTCAAGTTCCAGTGAACCAAAACCCTTTCATTCGAGTTTTTTGTGTTTTCTTTAAATCATATGAGGCTTCACCTATGTTTTCTAGACCTATGTGCATCACCTCTATCTCTTTTATTCTTAGTTGAGGAGATCCAAAAATTAAATACATAAATATTACATCAATTTTGACGAATATTCAATACATATCATGACATAAATTTCCCTATAACCATAAAGGTTTAGTGTCTTTGGAGACTGGATACATAAACATATTTTTATAATAAATATCTTCAACATAACTCAAAAATTTCTTCACACATAGTACACTTCTTAGTCATACCTTACTTAAAACCATTCTTCATATCCTAGGGAAAACTAAAACATAAGGGTGATCTCAAATTATCAGTAAGGGTAAACAAGGTAGATATTAGTAAAATTTCAGAGGTAAGCATATCATGATCATAAGGTTATGAGATTATAATCCTAAAATTTTAAAATCATACCCAAAAAATCATTAATCATAATCATGGCATAATAATTTGGTAGATAATAAGACATGAATCATAGTAGAATCAAATATAATGATCCATGATATCATATAATAAACATGAGATTATATCATAGAAATTATAATAATAGGCATGGAATAATCATAATCATAAAATTCATATGTCAAGTACACTCTAAAAGATATTCATCACATGTTAGGATTGGGATAACCACCCATGTACCTACTTTAATATTGGGTTAACCACTTGTGTTCCCTATTTCTGTCTTGGGATACCTTTCATGTAACCTTTGTCGGGCTTTGGATAACCACCCATGTACCCTTTGAGCTCATAAACAAAAAACATTTACCAATGAATTAGATGTCTATAATGTATCCACCCTTTCAATAATCTTAATCCATTCATTTGTATTCCATAATATCAAGAAAATATTTATCATTTCATAATAGCTTTACATGTGGAACAAAAAATGGATTTTATCAAGATTTAATCATCATTATCAATAACTAGTCAAAGAATTTACAAAGATTGTAAAATTAGATTATATACTCAGTAAATCATAATAAATTTCAAAAGATATTTTTATATATGAACTTACCATCAAAATATCACTAATTATTTTCCTAAGGAAAATACCATTTTTATTTTAAAATCACTTGTTTAAAATCTATAAAATTACAGAATATTATGAAAAACATTTTATTTGAAAATAACTATGGAAAATTTTAAAGGAATATTAAAATTAAATATTATTCATGATTATGATAAAATTCATTCATGTGGTATATGTTAAAATAAATATTATTTTCACACCTTTGGAAAAAAGCACAAAATTTAATAAATGACAATAAGATTCCTTTTAAACCTTTTTATATACAAATAAAAATGGGTAAAAATTAATTTAACCAATCATTGGGGAATAGTAAAAAAGTTCATTAATATATTTTAGAAAACATGGATATGGATAAGATATGATTCCCAACCAAAGAGAGAAATTAAGTCGGTTTTCCTTTAAAATATTCTTTCAGACTTTTGAGTACTTAGTGAGAGAAAAATGAAAGGAAAAAATTTAATCCATAGAAATAAATATTTTATAAGAAAATATATAAAACAATTGAGATATAGATCATATAATTACATCATCAAAAATTTAATAATAAGTAATCCCCATAAATAGTGAGATTGTAACATAAAACCCTTACCACATTAGTAACTTTTAAATCATAACCCCCTTAAGAAACAAGTTTGAAAGAATCCTTAAATATCATGATTATAAAGAGATTCATGATATAACATATCAAATGGAAATTATAAATTCCTCACAAAATAAACAATTGGTTAATATGGAATATGAATCACATAAATAAAAGTGAGATGAGAGACTCTTACCTCAAGTATGACTTACTTTATAAGTTCTATAGCCTACCATATAATAAATTTAAATTTATTATACTTATATACCATAATTATATTAATATTTATAATATCATAAATTTTTTAATTATAACATCATATAACAAATTCATTAACAACCTTTCATTATCATTATCATTACAGGTTTTAACTGCTTCATTTTTTATATATATTTCTGTTTAATAGTTATGGTTCTTGCATCTAGATCCAGATTCCATCATTTACAAAAAAAACATCAGGATAAAAAAATAACATTTATTCATTATATAAATATTTATAACCATAAAAAAGGTTTATATATAAAATAAATTACACCATTCATGGAGATAGTAGTCTGTAATTAGGCATCAACATTGTTTTCATTTTCTAACTAAATAAGGAAAGAAAGATAAATAATTTTTTGTCATTATAAAAATCATAATTAAATCATAAATATCATGTATATTAAATAAATCCATCATTATAACCATCAATTAGATATTGTTATGGAAAATAAATCTTATCATAATGTGGAGAAGGAATTCCACACATATGCACGAGTGATACATTCATTTCCAATTTGATGTAAAGGGGGTGGAGAATAGTTGTATCATAATAATAATAAAATAACAGTATATTTATGGTACTATTTTTATTATATTATTATGGATACAAAATATTTATATGAATTATAAGGAAAAATAAACTTTGAAAGAGTGGGGTAAGACGATCCCCCCTTCTTGGAGAGACCACATTTAGTTTACACCTTAATCCTTATTAGGATGGTATTTAGCTAAGAATATAATATAAATAATTAATGGATGTAATATAGGAAGGTTTTTGGATAGTTATTTTCCAATATATAGTTCTAAAATTTTGTGAATACTGGAGGATAAGATGTTCCCATTTATTAGTGGGGGGAAGGACACACATGGAATTACTTAAAAGATTTAAATAATATAATGTCAATTTCTTGTGAATGTGGAACCAGATGGAATAAAACTTGATGATAATATAATATAAAGTTGAAATATATTTAAAAAATAATATTTATATATGTTTGTTTATCATTTTATACCCTTATCTCATAGTTTAACCCACCCTGTAAACCCATTTTAACCATAACTGTGGTAAAAAAAATTACTGTTTTTACTATTCATTATTACCAAAAGTTAAAGTAGAATCAATAAAAAATTTGGAATTGATCATTCCAAATATGGAATAAATTTTATCAAATTAAATTTTTATAAGTGTTTGAAAGTAATTTTATGATAAAAAAACACAATAGAAAGACAATTATTTTTTTAGAAAAATGCATTTTTAAGCATAAAATTGAGTTTCATTTCACTCATTTACTAGTAAAAACTATTAAATGAATGAAAAAATATTTTATTAAATATATATTATATACATTTAATTAAAATAATTAGTCAATAGTGATTTATTTAATTTATTGTGATAAAAACACATTGCACATATTAAAATAGTTTTCTAAAAAAACACAATTTTTATCTTCAAATGATATTATCTTCATAATTAACCATTAGATAACGAATGTGTGAATTATTATTAATAAATTATCAATAAATTTCATTAAAATAATTTTTAAATAGTGATCAATATATAAAAATATATGATATGTAGAAAAATATAATTTTTTAAAAAATGGTTCTTTTAATCAAGAAATTATTTTATTGAAATAATTAATGATTATTTATTAGGAATAAATAAATAATTAAAATTAATTAAAATGATTATATTTATATTTTATAATGTTTTTTAATCATTCTTATGGATATGTTTTAAATTTTATAATATATTGTGGTTCTTTTAGACTATGGGTTGTGTGTTGTGAAAGATGATGAATACCTCAATTATTTTTCAAATCAATACATATAAAATATTATGGTGTTACATTCTACACAATTATAAGAATTTTTGCCTAAAAATTACATCACTTAGATACAAACAACTTTGGATAATTCTACCTCATCACATCCTGGGATTCCCACATATCTTCCTCAAATTTATGGTTTCAGCATAAAACATTGACCATGTGAGTTGTCTTGATTCTCTCTATGATCTAGAATCTCCACTAGTTTTTACTCATAATAAATATCATATATTAGTTGCACAAACTATTAGTTTAGTACATTTTATGAATCTAGTAATTACTTCCTCAAAATAAATACATGGAACATATCATAAACATGATAGATATTTGGTGGAAGTTCCAAGTGATAAGAAAACATCCTGATACGGTCAAGAATCTCAAAAATAATAATAAATATAGGGTTTATATTTCCATTATTTTTGATTCCCATAACCTTATTCCATGGATAAATTTATAGGAATACCTTATCATTAAATTTTTGTTCTAGATCTCACTGATGATTGTCAGCATAAACATTTTGTTTTCTTTGAGCTACTATGATGTGATGTTGAATGGATTTAACCTTATCTTTCATTTACTCGAGTAGTTTAGGTCCTAATATATTTATTTACTTAAGTTTATCATAGAATAGTGTATTTTTTCACTTCTTTCCATATAGGGATTCATAATAATCCATCTAAATTCTCAAGTGAAATCTATTATTATAAAAAAAATTGACAAAAGGAAGGTATTGGTCCCAACCATCTTCAAAATCTAGAGAAAATGATATTGGAATATCCTCTAGTATTTAAATGTTTCTCTCAGACTTACCATTTATATAATAATTATATGACATACTGAAACACAACTCCATAACCAAATCTTTCTAAATACTTTTCCAAAGCTTTGAGGTAAGCCTCAAATCTCAATCAAATACAATAAAATGTGTCACTCCATACAGCCTTACCACTTTATTAATGTAGATCTAATCAATATAATCAAGAGATAAATATTATATGTTAGTAATGAAATGTTTTTAATTTATAATTTGAACAACTAAAACCCAAATATAGTGACTCTCTTTATATTGTTTTAGGAGTCTGATGATAAAATCAAAGGTGATGTTTTCCGATTTCTATATTGGCATGGGTAATGGTTGTAACATCCCCGTAGACTTATTTTGTAACATTATGTTACCATTTCATCAGGTACTCCCTTAACCTCATCATTTTTTCCCTACCTTGATATTAGGAGGATTCCTATAATGGTGAAGTCCGATATTTGTTGAACTTTCACTAAGAACAGGTCGTTTCTACAGGCTGTAGAGAAATTACACACCATGTAACTATGTTACACATCATGTAATGGGTTCTGGATGTATTTCGTGAAAGAAAACTCATGTTGTGAATTGCTACACATCGTGAATGGTGATTAAACATTGTGTTTGGTTTTAATGATAGATTTTTAATTAGAGGTGATTAGTTTTTTGATGTATGTGGGATGTGGAATTTACACATCAAGAACCTAGGTTATATGCTGTGTAATGGACTGTGTGTAGTATTTAAAGATAGTGTGAAACTATTTTGTTTCAATTCCTTCACTATTTCTTCATGGATATCGACCTAAGGTAGTTCTAGGATGTATTTGAGAGACTTAACCCCTTTTAGATTGATCTGTTCGACACTTGATCCCTATTGCAATTGTGATGAGTCTCTTCGGGTAAGTTGTCTTTCCATATATTTGTTTCCGTTTATCATGATATCACTGTTGGCTGGAATTTTTATTATATTGTTTTAATATGGTGTTTCTTCTTGGTTTCTTCTTATATTTGTTGTGTGATCTTTTTCTAAATGCCTTTTCTTCTATTGGTTGTGGCACGACAGGTGTTCTTCTTTGAGGTATGTGGGTTTCCTCTCTTCTGCCGACCCTTTGTCTTCTAAATTTAATCAATCTTGATGTGGATTTGATTCTAGGGCCTTTATTGAAATTGTTGGGTTTCGTTTATTTTGGATTCTGTTATTGGTGTGTGTGACCTAAGTTTTGAGGTAGGTGGTTCTTTCTCTAGCCTATGTTGATGAACCTAGTTGTTTTTCTTTATAAAGTGTTTTTCATATTGGAATTGGCATAATTATTTTGTGTGTATTGAAAAAAAAAATCAATGAAAAATGGTTTTTCCCAAGTTATTGATAAATGGTGAGAAAATGGATATTTTAAAAATAATTTAAATGAATTATGAAAAAAGGGCACATAGGTTATCTTGGGTACTTAGGTGAAAGGTTTATCTTAGGGTCATCATCCATTATTTTGTGATTATCAAGGAGGTTTATCTTGGGGATTTCATATGTTTCCTAGGCCCATTGTTCTATGGGACCAATATTGAAATTTTAGTGCCTTTACTCATGGGGTATTCCTATACTTCCTAGGCTTGTGTTCTAGGATTAGAATTCAAGAACTTGATTATTGTGGTACAAGTACTCTATGTCATGAACCTGTAGTATTCATTGGTGTTGTGATACCTATGTTTCTATTTTATATTGCTTGGATTTCCAAGTTATCCTTGATGTGAATGTTTATAATTGAGGGAAATAATATGGAAAATGTGAATTGAAATTGATTTACCTGCTTTTGTTTAGAACTGTGGAAAAAGGGAAATATTTACCATGTTTTCTATAAAACATCATTATTTCTTATCATGCCATGTTTTATTTAAATTGATCATATAGGGATTTTTATAGAGATACTAGTTATAGAACACCTGCGTAGGATCCTATTGAGACTATTAACTCACACCTTGTGCACCTCTTCGGTGGTGCATAGACCTTTGTTTATATTCCAGTGCAGGGAAAGGCATGGCGCCATGGTGAGGTGTTGAGGTTTGTGTCAGCTGGTTGGGTAGATAGTGGTGAGATGGTGGGATTCCTTCCCTACCATCGTTTAGAGTATCTGTTTGGTTTTTATTCCTTTGTTGTTGGGCTCATCTTTGAGTTTTTAACTACTTTTGTAGTTGTTTGTTACTAATTTTTTCTTAAAGTATGGAATATATATGTCTTCTTCATATTCCATTGTTTCTTATTATTTTGTATATATATATATATATATACCATGTGGTTGTTTTGGAAAGGAGAAATAATTCCCCTATTGTGTTGTTCGATGCCTGGGTGCTTTTTTCAGCTCATGGGCATCAAGAACGCCCTTAGGGTATGTAACAGAATGGGTTAGTTCCTAGGTTTGAGGGAAACTTGGGTTGGTTCAATACCATTTGGTATCAAAGGGAGGTTGATTTCATGTCTTGTGACATCTATTAGAAAAGAGATACGATTTTCGAGACTTGATAGGTACGTTTTGATAAGTGCATAGCCAGCTCTTGTCGCAACGAGACTCAAGTTTCCATGGGATGTCATTATGTGTGTCTCTAGTATTGTTTTTTGTTTTAAAAATATCAGTTTATTATTATGGTTTTTTCAGTTTAAACTGAAATTTTTTCTGTTTTCTGATCTTTCTTATGTTTCTATGTGAAACAGTACACCTCTAAGACGTCTTCCATGAATTTCTTTGGAAGGTGTAGTCAATGATCCTCAGGGGAACCCACCTATATATCATAATTTCATCTAGACTATCATATGGGAAATCCATGATTTTGATCAAGGTGTACCAAGAGTTTAGAACACAATGGTTGAGGTACATCTAGGAGCTGGTGGAGAGAGAGAGATATCACATGAGTTCCTACATGGGAAACCACCACCATTTAAAGGAATGATAGAGCCTCAAGAGGTAGAGGACTGGCTGGACAGGATTGATAAAAAAATTTAAGTTTATAGAGACACTTGAGAACATCAGGGTGAAGTTTGTAGTGTTCATACTCGAGGGTTCCAGCAAGCGATGGTAGGATTCCATGGTCCAAGCAGATAGACATGTGGACTTAGATTGGAAGGGTTTTAAAACTTTGTTCTTTCAGCAGTTTTTTCTAGAGTGGTTGATGCTTGAAAAGTCTCTAGAGTTCTTGTATTATCAATAGGTATAGCTTTTAGTTTCAGCATACACCAATCATTTTGGTGAGCTTTCCTGTTTTTTCCTTGGATATGGTGAATAATGACGAGCTGAAGGCATGGAAGTACCTATAGGGTTTATGACCAGATATCATATTATAGGTTTTTATGTTGAATATTTCTACCTTTGAGGAGATGGTAGATAGATCTATGATGGTAGAAATGAATATGGACAACAAGGTACTATTTTCCACCTCTTCTCTTTCATCGGGTCCTAACTTCAGTGGTGAATATGGGAAGAAGAGGAAGTGGTAAGATCATTGCAAAAGTGGTGGAGGTGGGTCTTAACAGTGAGCCTCCTCTACACCATCTGTTATAGCGAGTAATATACCTCTAACTTTCTATCAGTGTGGAAATGGAGGACACATTAGACGTTATTTTCCCATGCCCGCGAAGATGTGCAAAATTTGTGGATGTATTGGTCACTTACATTGTGTCTATCATGATATGACTATGACTCATTATGGTTAGGGTTTGTTATCTCCAAGGGCTACTACGGTGCAGTTAGAAGCTTCAAATATTGTAGGGCTCTAGCCACAGGCCTCAAGAGTGAAGCATTTTCATGCATTAGATGAGTGTCCAGTGAAATTTAATGCAGGTCTGGCAACAGTGAGAGGTACTATCCTTATTTCATCTTTAGTACCAATTGCTTTATTTGATACCAGTGCCTCCCACTCATTTATATCTACACATTTTTTTTATTTTCTTAAACTTCCAATGTAAATTACTTCCTTTAAAATGGAGTTAGAAACACCTCTTGGTACGAGGAAAGAGAAGGGGTTCAGGTGTCCTTCTTGTTCATTAATGATAGCTGGTATGGAGTTGTTCTAGGATTTTCTCATTCTTAATCTGGATCTATTTTATGTCATCATTGGTATGGATTGTCTTATTGCTCATCACACTGAGGTTGATTTTTATCATCAGCGTGTTTTTTTATTTCTTCTGATGGGAGATCTCATGTTTTTCATGGGGAGTGGGACCCGAGGTCAGGTTATGTTAGACCTTCCTACCCAGAGCTCAGAATTTTTCAGTCTAATGTTGTGTTTGATCCCAATGATGTCTCTCCTATCATTGATTTTTTCCATTGTTGTTCGAGAATTTCCTAATTTTTTTCCAGATGATTTCTTCGATCTTTATCTAAAGAGAGAGGTAGAGTTTATGATTGATATGGTTCCAGGTACACAGACAATATTGATACCTTCTTATCATATGGAACTAGTAGAGCTGAAAGAGCTCAATATTTAGTTGGATGACCTGTTATAAAAAGGTTTTGTTTTCCCCTAGAATTTCTCCTTGGGCAGGTCATGTGCTCTTTTCCAAGAAAGCATATGGTTCACTTCATTTATGCGTGTATTATCGAAAGTTTAACTGGGTGACAGTTAAGAAAAAATATCCTTTTCCTTTTTTGGATGATCAGTTTGATCAATTAAAGGGGGCAAGTGGTTTTCAAAGAATGGACTTCGGTTGGTTTATCATCAGTTCAAAGTTTGGGAGTCTGATATACCGAAGACATCCTTTAGGAGTAGTTATGGACATTATGAATATATTGTAATTCCTTTTGGTCTAACTAATGCTCCTTCAGTTTTTATGGATTTTATGAATTAGATATTCCATAAATATCTTGACACTTTTGTGGTATTTTTCGTCATTGATATTCTAGTTTATTCAAAGTTTGAGAGTGAACATGAACACCATCTGAGTTTGGTTCTAGAAAATTTGAGACGTCTTTGTTTGTATGGAAATATTTCAAAATTTAGTTTTTGTATTCAAGAAGTGAAGTTATTGGGGCACATAATTTTTTATCATGGATTATCAGTTGATCCATATAAGGTAAAGGTTACTTTTTCATGGAAGTAACCACATAATGTATTTATAACAACCCTGCTTTATTTACACACTTAAACATGATTTATTACATAAAATATTCACTTGATACAACATGTAATATCGATAGTTATAGTGTCTTTGGGGCTTATGAACATTACATAACAACTTAAAACATGAAACACAACATCTTTATTGAAAAATTCCTTTACATGACCACTATATTCCCTCGTACTTAGCATTGCATGGGATAACCTGAGGACATGCATAAGAAAAGGGTGAGCTATAAATCCCTGTAAGGGAATGAACACGGAATAACATGGGGAATAAAATACGTGTTAAACAATAGGCATATCAATGGAGCACAAGAGAAATTTGAACATAAAGCCATGATAAAGCATGAAAATCATAACATGGAGATGTGGGAACAACACTTAACATGATATTAGCAAGAGCCAAGACTCATTGCACATGGAGTATGAGTAAACCCTAATTGCACAAAAAGAATGAGTAAACCCTCATTGCACTTGAATTGGAATGATTCAACACTCATTACACATGACGTATCATGATACATTACTTTACCCAATGCATTGGAGTGCTATTAGGGTGCACCCTTCGTAAACATTTCATTTCTTGCATAAGTGTTCCATATGGATCATATAACATGGAATCAATCAACATCATAAGTTATTCCACAATTAGAGAATGTGGGATAAATACATGAAAGTACCATTCAATATGCATATGTTCATAAAGGTGAATACCCTTGATAGAGACATGGGTATGGTATTCACTACACAATGATCTTGGCTTGGGAAAACACGGTGCAATTTCAGCTGCATAACGGTGTGATATAAGAATTCATAAAAATGGTTTATGAGAGAGAAATGGTTGTCTCATAATATGTACAGGAAATGGACAGTAATGGGGGTCATATAGATACATGTACCAAAAAATCTAATGTAATTTAGATACGTAATATAAAAGAATTGCCTGAATTTAAATGAGGAGAGAGAAATTCCTTACAGAATTTTGGCATGGTAATGGGTGTACATGGGAGTAATTAATGAGAGAGAACAGGGGCCTATCATTATTAAAACCTAAATAGGTTATTATGGGGGAGGTTTTAAATCATACCCCAGCATTTATAATTGAAAATAAAAGGGCATAACAATATAAGGAAACTTGGACATAAATAAGGAAAGTGAGAATCCCTTACTTGGAAGTGTTATCCCAAAATCTTGGGAGAGACTTGAGAAATGATTCTTTGTATCTTATGGTTCCTTGGGAGGAATTTAGATATGCGAGGGAAGAGGTTGGATGAACTCCAAAGGCTTTGAGTGAAGAGGAAGTGGGATCTTGGGTGGGTTTATATAGGAAATGAGAGGGAATTATTTATTATTTAGGTTTGGGACACCACAAATTAAACTAATCAAAACCAAAAACCAGACCATGGTTTTTGCCCATGGTTTTTTCCAAAGGAGATTGGAAAACAATATTTTATAAGTCCAATGGCCTAACTTTTTAAAATAATAGGTTTTCTTTTGTGGAGGTGAGTCACACTCTCAAGGAAAACAATTTAAAAAGACAAAATGTTTTATAAGCCTTGAAGGGTCCACTAAAGCTTTGTAAAATAAATAAAACAAACCCAAAATCACATTATTTTAATGTTAAAACATATATTGGTAGAACATGATGTTTATAGTATTTTATTACATCACTATTGGGTCATTATGATGTCATAAAATATATTATATGTTTAAATGGTATTTAATTTTTACCCAAAAATTCGACTCATAGAAAATTATGAAAAATTTACCATTGGATAATTTTGATGTCCTAATTCCAAAAATTATATTCATTTTATCTAAATAATTTTTTAAATATGTGAATTTTTAATTTTAAAATAAAAACTAACATTTATTGAAAATTCAGGGTTTTTGACAAAAACAGCTTTCAAACCTTAATAAAAAATTACAATTGCATTCATAAAATTATATGATCATTTATATTTAATAAAAATTAATTTAATAATAATAATAATATTTTAAAAATATTCTTTAATTAAAAATCCATTAATTCGTCAAAATAGATTTCTTAGTTTGAATATTAACTAAAAATATTATTTTTTCTTTAAAAACTATTTACAAAGTAATAATAATATAAATAATGTATATTCTCTATACAAGAATAATGTACATAATTTTTGTACTAGGTTCTTGTTACATAACCCCTTAAAACACCTGCATAAGACTAAAGGGTAAGGTGTGCGATGGTGACAGACTCTTGGGGTGGCTCAGATAACATCACTCGAGTGGTAATCTCTATCAACTTCCACTTCTCCAATAGGTGGTTCTGCTCAAGCTTAACGTATTCAATATTAGCTTGGAATTGGTCAAGAGAGAAGCCCAATGACACCACCTCCTTTCTGAGCTCTGAAAAATGGGCTTCGTATAGGGAAAATCTACTAGATGAGGCCATCACTTCCTTGGTGTGAGTAAATTGGATTTGTTAAAGCCTTATATTTATACTAATCATGTGATCAATGTTCAATGACTATATTAGAAATGGTCACAATTATTAATAGTATTTTAAAATCCAAAACATAAAACCATATAAGTCCATACATTTTACATAACCATAAGAAGACATTTAAATAAACCAAGAGGAATTTTCATTAATGAATTTTTGGATCATTACAGTATTTGAGATACCAATATTCCTTGGTCTTGTCAAATACTACCAATAGTTTTTCAAGGAATTATCTAAGCTGGAATCACCTTTTAATTATCTTACAAGGTATGAAAAGTTTCAAACTTATTTGGATAAACTGAAAAGGCTTCTGACATCAGCTTCTATTCTGATCTTACCTGATCTTGATAAGGGGTATATGGTGTTTTGTGATGTATCAGGTGCTGTTTTGGGATGTGTGATTATACAAGATGACCATTTGGTAGTTTATGACTCTAATCATATTTTAACACATGATAATAATTACACCACTCATGATTTATAGCTTTTTTTAGTCATGCATTCACTTAAGTGTTGGTGGAAATATCTGTTTGGGGGAAGGTTCGCGGTCTTCTTTGATCATAATAGTCTGAGTTATATATTTTCTCAAAAGGAATTGAATCTCAGATAGAGATTATGGGGAGAATACCTTCAGACATTTGACTTAGAAATCTCCTATATCCTAGGAAATGGGAATGTTTTTGCAAACGCTCTTAGAAAGAAAGTACCATCACATGCTATCTTGGAATCAAAGTAGGAGTGAAACCTTATGGGGATTTTTTCTCAGTTACAACTACATGATTAGGAGGATGTTTCAGGCATGGTTCTAGCCAATTTTTAGTTATCATCATCTCTCATAGAGTCTACCTTATAGAGTCAGCAGCAGGATGATTTTTTTTAGAATAATTGAGAAAGCCTTTATGATGGGGAGACTATTTTAGGTTGGTCTCTTTCTTTAGATGATATTCTTAACTTCAAGAAAAGGATTTTCATCCCAGCATCTATGAAGAGTTCAGTATTTTTTGATTTTCACAACTCTTTGTGGTCCATACATAGAGGAACTAAAAAGATGTATTATGACATGAGGTTGTGATTCTGGTGGTCGAGTATGAAGTGTGACATCATGGAGTTTTCATCTCATTGTTACACCTACCAACAGATAAAGGCGTAGCACTTGAAACATTCTAGATTTCTTCAGCCTCTTCAGGTGATGGTTTCGAAATGGTATGAGGTATCCATGGATTTGTTTGTTGAATTTTCATGGACTTCTTGAGGGAAGAATTCTATCTTGGTTGTTTTTTATCGGTTAACGAAGTCTTCTCATTTCATTTTGATCAAGGATACCACTAAGGTTAAATATCTAGGTAAGATTTATATGCAAGAGATTGTGAGGTTACATGGGATTCCTTTGTTCCTTGTTAGAATAGGGATCCTAGGTTTACTTTGAGATTTTGGAGGAGTCTTAAAGAGGCGATGGGAACTCAGGTCGAGTTGAGAACATCTTACCATCCACAGACAGATGGTCAAATGGAGCGAGTAATTCAGATCTTGGAAGATATGCTCCACACCTGTGTCTTGGATTTCAAAGGATTATGGGATAGTCATCTAGTACTGGTTGAGTTTATTTATAAAAATAGTTATTGGTTATCAATCAGAATAGATCCCTTTGATGTGTTGTATGTTCGCCCATGTAGATCGCCTCTTTGATGGGATGAGGGGGGAGTATCTTTAGTTGGACCAAGTTTGGTTCAGGAAACATCCACAGAGATTCAGGATGTACATCAACATCTATTTATATCCCAGAGTTGACAAAAATCATATACAGATCAGTGGTGTCAACCTTTGGATTTTTTCATAGGTGACTGGGTTTTCTTGAAATTTTCTCCTCAGTTGGGTCACCGTCGATTTGGAAAGAAGGGAAAGTTGAATCCGAGATATGTTGTATTATTTGAGGTCATTGAATGGATCGAACAAGTTACTTATTAGTTAGTATTTCTAGTTCAATTGATGGGTATTCATGATTTTTTTTAAATATCTCAACTCAAGAAATATCAACCTGATCCTGCTCACATTTTGAGTTGGTAATAAATTGAGTTAGATCCATATGCTTTTATTCTGGAGAAACTAGTTGAGATCATTGACTCTCATGTGAAATCCATGCGTGGTGAATTGATTCTATTTGTTGAAGTTATATAAAAACAAGGATCAGATTATCATGAGACTTGGGAATGTGAATCTTTGATGAGGGAGTGGTGGCCTCATCTCTTTCTAGGGATTACATCTTCCACATAACTTCTTAGTGATGGAAAGTCTTTATGGTGGGGATTTTATAACATCCTGTTACCATTTCATCAAGTAAACCCTTAACATCATCATGGTGTTCCCCTCCCTTGAGATTTAGTAGGATACCTATAATGGTGAATTAAAATATTTTTTGGACTTTGACTAAGAATAGGTCATTTCTATAGGTTTTAGAGCAGTTACATGTTGTGTTACTATGTTACACACCGTGTAATGGGTGTCAGATGTAAGTCATTAAAGGAAAGATCACATTGTGAACTGGTACACATCGTGAAAGGTGATTATATGTCATATATGGTTTTAATGGTATATTTTTAATCCGATGTGATGGGTCTTTTGGAGTATATGGGATGTGGTAGTTACACATCATGAACTTGGGTTACACATCATATAATGGCCTGCATATAGTTTTTAAAGACAGTGTGTGACTATTTTGCTTCAATTCCTTCACTATTTCTATGTGGATCTTGACATATGGTAGTCCCATGATGTTTTTGAGATATTTGACCCCTCCTAGATTGATTTTTTTGACACCCGATCTTCATTGTGATTTCAGTGCGTCTCTCCCAGAAAGTTTTCTTCTCACTTCTTAATTTTCATTAACCATGATATCACTGTTGGGTGTAGTTTTTCTTTCATTGGTTTAAGATGGTTTTTCTTCTTGGTTTATTCCTAGATACATTGGGTGATCTCATTTTGGAGGCCTTTTCTTTTATTTTTTGTGGCACGATGGGCGTTCATCTTTGAGGTATGTGGGTTTCCTCTCCTACGTCGACTTGTTGTCTTCTAAATTGATTCAATCTTGATGTGGATTTTATTCTAGGTACTTTGTCTAATTTTTAGGTTCCGTGGATTTTGGATTCTGTTACGGGTGTGTACAACCCGAGTTTTGAGGTAGTTGGTTCCATCTCTAGCCTATGTTTATGAACTTGGTTGTTTTTATTTATAAACTGTTTTTTATATTGAAATTGGAATGATTTTTTTGTGTGTGTTGAAAAGAGTTTTCAATGAAAAATGGTGTTCCCCTAGTTATTGATAAATGGATAGAAAATTGGTATTTTCAAATCATTGAAATGAATTGTGAAAAAAACAACATGGGTAACCTTGGGTACTTAGGTGGAAGGTTTAGCTCAGGTCCATCATTCATTGTTTTTTGATTATCAAGGAGGTTTTTATTGGGGATTTCCTATGTTTCCTTGGCATGTTGTTCTAGGGGATTGATATTGACATTTTTAGGGGTTTACTCGTGTGGTATTCCTCTGCATCCTAGGTTGTGTTCTAGGATCGAAATTTGTGCACTTTATTATTTTGGTACGAGTAGCCTACGACCTAGACCTGTATTATTCCTTTTTGTTGTGATACATGTGCTTCTATTTTATATTTCTTGGCTTTCCGAGTTATCCTTGATATGTATATTTATTCTTGTGTAAAATGATATGAAAAATGTTATTTCAAATTGATATACACGCTTTTGTTTAAAACTATGGAAAAAGGGAAAATTTTACCATGTTTTAAATAAAACTACCTTACTGCATATCATGCCATGTTTTATTTAAAATGAGAATTCTAGGATTTTTATACATATAATAGTTATGGAACACCTAGGTGGGATGATACTGAGCCTGTTATCTCACACCTTATACACCTCTTCAGTGGTGTGTAGACCATTGTTTGTCTTCTAATGTAGGGGAAGGAAAGGCACCATAGTGAGGTGGTGAGGTTCATGTCTTCTGGTTGGGTAACTAGTGGTGAGATGGTGGGATTCCATCCCTACCATCATTTGGAGTAGCTATTTGGTTTTTAGTCCTTTTCAGTTGGACTAATCTTGGAGTTTTTAACTACTTTTTTTGTTGTCTCTTTCTGTTTTTTTTCTTATAATATGGCATATATATGTCTTCTTCATCTTCCATTGTTGCTTCTTGTTTTTTATATATGTGTGTGTGTGTCATGTGGTGGTTCTATGAGGGAAAATCGTTCCCCCTATTTTGTTTTTCAATTCCTGGGTGCTTATCGCCAGCCCGTAGGGATCAGGAACTCCCTTCGGGTATGTAACGGAAAGGTTCAGGTGCCGGGTTTGAGGGAAACCCAGGTTGGTTCGTTACAATTTGGTATTAGTCTTAACTTGATGGTATACTAAGAACCAAGATACAATCTCTGCAATATCTCTCTCTATATTATACAAATATAAATGATCTTTAATGTCTCTATACATCTCCATACATCAAGGATGAATAGAGAGTGATGATCTATGAGTTCATTCAATATGTCCATCTTCAATCATAGTATAATAGAGACACATAATCTGTTCTTAAACCTTATCATTCCATAAAAATCATGGTTGAACTCGGGAACATTATCCACATTATGTTTTACCTATATATCTTCCTTCTACACCTCTTTAATATCCAATGAATAGATAATTGTGTAACAACCCATGTTTTAGTAAAATATTCCTCCTTTAATAAATATTATGTTCGATAGCCTACTCCAGATGCAACATAGAAACCAACAAAATATACATAGTTTTTAAGTAATCATATAATTGGTTGTTATATATAGTCGTAATGGAATTATGAAATATATGTAAATATATCTAAAAAATAAGTACAAAATAAAATAAAATTCACTTTAAAAATCAACTCAAATAGTACAGCTAAGAAACAAATAAAATATTTTTTCTAAAATTTAGATCTTTTCTAGTATAATACATTTTTATATTAATAAAGCATCAATACTAGTTTAATCAGTAATTTATAAAAAATGGGAAGAACAATAGATAATATACCACAAGGCATTTTCCTATGAAATAGTTTTTCATAATATTTTATGTTTTAATTAAAAATAAAAAATATAAATTTTAGTATGATAATTTTAAAAAAAATCTATTTTTTGAATTTATCAGGAAAATATTTTATTAATATGAATTTTTAGTATTTTTCTAAATATATTGATTTTTAGTTGAATATTGAAAAATACTATTTTTGAAAATAACATGATATTATTAGTATATAATAAAGAATTAAAAATTCAACAAACATTTTTATAAGACTAAATATATATTTTATAAGTGAATTTATGATTTTAAAAAATTTGGGTTTAATTTATAAATTCATATTTGACATTTTAGAACTTAAGTAATATTTTTTCAAAAAACAAATAATAAATTATACATTTATTATTTTAAAATTAATTTTTATCACTTTTAAAAATTTATTATTATTAAAATGATTTTAAATTTAGAATTATTAAGTATAAATTATATAAAAATTTCCATTTTATTTTTAGTCATAAATGATAAATTACATTAGTAAAAACTAGTTACCATAGTAAAGGCTAAAATGGTGTAAGTGAAATCCTAAGAGTAAATAACCCCAAACAAGTTTAAAACATGTGTGTAAATGTGTTTTTGAGGTATTTTTAGACCTTATGACTTCTCTTACCCATTATTTCTTGATTTTAGATCCACTTTCCTTGAGTTTGACTTCCTAATATTGAAATTTTTTGGGTATTTACAAAAATAGAACCCCTTTTCACTCAAAAGGGGCTCTCCTCCCCTCAATTACCCTCACACCAAAACCCACTTAGTTCAATAAAAACTATACCCAAACCTATAATTAGAAATCCTAGAAACCTTAAAGAGTTTCTGTCATTCTCATAACACCATCCCTTAAAGTATTAACCCCCTTCATAAAGGAGATGATTCAAGTATTGAGGTTTAAATTTCTCATCACTCCTTCCTATTTTCTATTTCTTTATGTGTACTTATTCTTCCTAAAATTCCATTAAAAAATATTAAAATGATAAAATCATTATAATTAGTATACTTTTATGTTATTATAATGATGTTACATTCATTAACCACATTTCCCATTTCCATTAAGAAAAATAAAAATGTGAATCGTGTGTGTATGCAGACTACCGCATCCATGAATAAACGTGTTTCATTTTATTTAACTTCATAAAATGGATGGTATCAAAGGTTAATTTAATAAATAATTATGATAAATATTAAATTTTTAATATTATTAAATAATTAACCATATTTCTCATTTATCTTGTTCCTTGAAAAATGAAATCACCATCCATGCATACATGTGGACTACCGCCTCAAAGAAATGATGAATTCTATTTTTCTCTACCACCTTCATGGATGTTTTTAGTTTATAATTGATGAATATATATGATATATGTGATTATTATATAACATTAATGTTAATTTTTATGAAAAAAAATAATTAGCGATCATTTTAAGGTAATTTATCAATACTGATAAATAACCCAAAACTAGTTCTTCATTGAATTCTCTTTCATGAAACGCATAAAAATACTCATGTAAGAGAATTATAACATTTTAATACATTATTTAACATAAATTAAAGTACCTTTAATGGTTTTTTAATGAGTAACTTTATGAAAATAGTAATTTTGATGGTATTATTATATATTAAAAAATGATCAACACCCACTTATGAAAATCTAATACATGAAGGGAATTATTACAAGTTAAGGGTATAAATTTAAATTTATATGAATATTGTTGTTAAATAGGTAATTAATATTTTTATATTTATGATAAATTACATTTAATAACTTCCTTTGGAATCAATATTAAATTTAATGGTTTCATCAACTCGATTTTTAATTCATTAGGTCATAATCTTTCTTACTTGAATATAATCATTAAGTTTTATTTGTTCCTAACATTCCCCTATTATATATGGTATTTCCTTTTTTTATATGTGAAAATTACTTCTCATAATCAATAACAACTTATTTGATAAAAAAATTTCTAAGTTAAAAGTATAGTATTGGTATGAATAACTCTCATTTTCACCAAATAATTTTTTCTTACATGGACAAGTTTTTTCTAACAAAAGTTTATTCTTTAATGAAATCCAAATATGTTTTTTCATTTAAATTCCAAATAATTTAATTTATGTATTTTATGAAATTAAATACTTTCAATGTTTCTTTGATGTTTGTCTTTTCTTTAAAACAGATTAAAAATATTATTAAAGGTATTTATTTTCATTATTTACCACTTCTAGTTTATTATCTTGATTTTTACTTTTTCAAGGGTCCTTTATTTGGAACAATCTATAATAAATTTTTCTTAAGTATTCTATTTTCCTTATCAAAAATTTTTTAAATTATTTTACACTTTATCTTTTATAATAATGTTTATAAGGTTTGGTGAGAACTTTTGTATTTCCACTTCTATTTTTCCATCCAAGGTTTATCTCTCATGAAGTAATGCTTTGATCACCCTATATATTTTATTATAATATTATTCCTTTTGAAATATGATATTTTTTTATAATATTATTTATTAGGTTCATTTTATGTGATTTTTTTGAAAAGTTTTAAAGAAATCCATTACTTTCCTAAGTTCTTTATGATACGATTATAGTTGATTTTAAGTGGAACCTGTATATATATATATGATGATGGGTGGGATATTATATCTCCCTCCAATGAATTAGTTTATATTTATATCACATGAAATATTAATGTGTTAACATAATGATTTTTTTCACACATGCATGTAAATAATGGGTTCTCTCTCATTTCCGAGCATGGATAAAATTATTTTGTTGACTTAGACTTGGAAATAATAGGTTTTCTCACAACGGTGTTCTTATCCTTATAGGTTTTATACATTACCAGGTTTTTTATCAATTTGTGCCACATTTAAAAGTTTTTTATGAATTTATTCAGCATTTCTAAGTTTTTTACCAAGTTATTCCACATTTCCAAGATGCTTTTCATTTTCATGATATGTCATGTTTTCTTGATTACACATTATTTTTGAATTATTCTACACTTTTATTTCATTATCACATGTTTTATAATTATAGATTTGTATTTAGTGTTACATCGTAACTTTTAAACTTCTTTAATGATATTTTTTTGATGTTATGTTTATCTATTATATTTTAGGACTATCATTTATGGTCTTACAATCTTTTATTGAGATATTTATATCTTCATATTATTCTCCTTCATGTTTATAATCTAACACATTATAATATGTTTTTCCATTACTTATCATCTTAGATTACCCCTTTATTATGTTTCCATTCCCCAGGTTATATAGTTGATTATCTCATGTGATATGTCTATAAGGGTCTAGAAGAGTGTGATTATGGAGTATAGTTTTCAAGTTTTGTAAAATAAGTTTTTTATATAGATAATATCAAAGATTCTAAACCTTTCAGTCCTAGGTTTATGTGACTGTTTATGATATTTTTTATCTAAAACATGAAATTAATAGATTATTTAAGTTATTTTTAGTTTGGGTAACTTCATTTGATATCAAAGAAAAGGTTTGGTTATTTTTGGGGATTATTATAGAGAAATTAAGTGAAAACCTTATGGATAAGTATAGTGTTTGATTATAAGTAAAGTATAACATCCTAAAATTTTGGTAAAGAAGAGATTATGTGGTTCTCAAATCAATTAAATCCCTATATAGATATTATGAGTGGATGTGGGGTCTACAAATATGTACCTAGGGGTAATAATCCCAAAAAGGTGGTTTGTATATAAACTTGAATATCACCTAGTGCATGACAAAGAGGCCTAACTACACACCTAGTTTGACAATCTCAGGGGCTAGGATTTGGTTAATTCACATTATATTTATGAACCATTGTAAAGTATTTGAATATATATAATTGGTTCATTAATAAAAATAACCACAAAAAAACCTAGATTGAATCCTTGAGATTCATAGGTTCACGTATGTATGACATTTATGAAATACTCCTCCTAATTTTATAGTTACCTTATATATATATTCATTAATTTAGGTATTCTCATCCCAATTTTACTTTAGTCAAGGTAATGAAAGGAACCTAAAATAACCAATTTAGTACTGGGTGAAATGGATAATATGGATATTTTCCCAATAGTAAACCTAATGATATTAAACTTGGAATGAAAAACCTTATGGAAATTATTATCCAACTATCTCAATATATGGAAAACAACCCAAATAGTGTAGAGATTCCTAACATGCCAAATATAGAGATACTCATTATTGATTCATTTATGAGATAAAATCCACCCTCTTTTAATGGGTATTCTAATCCACTAGTTGTTGAGAAAAGGAAAATGTATTTTTTTCTAGTAATAAGAACATGATATGGTGGTATTGTAAGTCTATCATTTAGAAGGTGATGGTCACTAGTGTTGGAGTATCCTTAAGAGTACCATGGAAATGGAGGAAGTTGACTCTATGTAATGGGAAGTGTTCAATGTGATATTTTTTAAAAAATATTTTCATCATACTCTTAACACAAAAATTGAGTGAGAATTCCTAGAATTCAAGAAAAATAGGATGACTATATTATATCACATAAAGAAAATTTCACATGACTCATGGGGTATGCCTTCTATTTCATCTCTGATACTGAGAGAAAAAATTGATCATTTATTTACTGTATTAAATCCTAGTATTTGAAGGGAATTATTGATAAGAGAATTTGGTAGTTATTAGGTTTTTTTATGTGATCTTAAGGTGGAGATGGAAATTGGTACATCTCAATATTTAGGGAAAAATAAAAGGAAAGTGTAGTATCATGGAATCACTGATGATAAGACACATGATGGGAAGAAATTTCAATTTCCTACATGTGATAAATGTGTGAGAAAGAACCTGAGTGATTTCCTTAGGGGGTCAAGGTAGTGTTTTAAGTGTGGTAAATTAGGAAACCAATCCCACAAATATTGAACTAAGGCTAAGAGATCAATTAACATAATAGAAGATAATATAGTCATAGTTACCAATCCACCCATAATACAACTCTTTAAGTGAAAGTATTTCATAGATTATACAAATCAATCCCCCAAACCCTAGAAATTGAAGAAAATTGGGCCTAGTAACCTCCCAAACAGAGGTAAAAATGAAGGGAATTTCTCAATCACTGTCACAGAGGTAGATCACAATAATTAAGTGATGCAAGGTATACTTTATATCTTTTCTATATATTTTTAATACCATTTATTATTCTATTTTGTCTTATTATTTTATATCACATAAATTTTCTAAGAATTTGGAATCACCACTGTAAGAAATGAGTATTGAATTATTAGTGAAAACCCCTGGTAGCTCAATGATCATATCAAGGATTTATAAATCTACTCCTATTGAGATTTTTGGGAAGATACTTCCCACAATTATAATTCTTATTTCTTTAGTGGAATTTTATATAATATTAGGTATGTATTGGATTTTCCTATATAAATAACATATGAAATGTCGAGATAAGGAAACCTCATTTCATATCCCAAATCATTCTATTATTAGGTATCAATAAATAGATGATTATGAGCTCTGTGTGGAAGAAAATTATATAATATGGGTTATGATGCCCAATAATTAGGGGCTCTTAACTCAATTGATTAGGGAGGAATTCAACATTGATGACATGCCTCTTGTATGGGAATATATTGATGTATTTATGGGTAAACTATCTATTCTTCCCCCAATGTGTGAGGTTTAATTTTCAGTTGAACTTATACCTAAATCTATGAATATATCAAGGATTCTATATAGAATTTATCCTATTGAATTAAAGGAATTAAATAATTGGTTGAAATAAAATTTGGATAGGGGTTTTATCCACTCTAGTGCTTCACCATGGGGTGCACCGGTCCCCTTTGTCAAAAATAAGTATGGATCATTGCACCATTTCATTTATTATAGTGAGATTAATAAAATATATATCAATTACAAGTATCCTCTACCCCATATTGATAATTTATTCAATAAACTTTGAGGATCAAGATACTTATCAAATATTGACATATGATTTCGATATCATCAGTTAAGGGATAAAAGGGAGGATATTTCTAGACATTTTTTGTATGAGGTAAATACACTATGAATTTATAGTGATTCACTTTGGACTTATGAATTCTACCATTATATCCATGGATCTAATGAATGGAGTTATTAGTGACTACCTTGATCAATTTATGGTTGTCTTTATAAATGAAATTATTATATATTCATAGAGCAAGGAAGAGAATTAAGATCATTTTCATATTTTTTTTAAAGACCTTTATAAATGAGAAACTATATGGAAAATTTAGAAAGTATAAGTTCTAAATATATAATATCATTCTTAGGTCATATAATCACAAGTAAGTATATATCATTAGATCCATCAAAGAGAGAAGTAATCGATCAATGGCCTAGACTGATAACCGTAATCGATATCCATAGTTTTCTTTAGTTATCATAATATTACTAATTATTTTTGAAAAAACTATCGTGGATATCAAATTCATTAACGAATTTAACATATAAGGGTGTGAAGTTCCTTTGGTCATAGGAATGTGAATAAAGTTTCAATGAACTAAAAAATTATTTGGTCACTACTCTTGTACTGAAATTACTATGCAATGGGGAAGGGTTTCCAATATACAAAGATGATTTGAAAAAGGGTTTCAGTTTCATCCTTGTATTGAATTGTAAGTTAATTACTTATGCCTCACGCCAATTAAATACTCATGATAACAATTACTCAACGCATTATTTAGAGATGGTGGCAGTGATCTTTGCATTAAATTTTGGTGAAATTATCTATTTATATAAAAGTTTGATATATATATATATCAAAATAGAGAGAAATATATATTCACATGTAAAAGAATTAGATATGGTACAAATAAGATATTTTTAATTGATAAAATATTATGACTTCTTAATACATTACCACATGGGGAAGAAAAATAAAGTGGTTGATTCTCTCTGTAGGAAATACCATGCTCCTATATCCATAATGAGTATTGAAAAATAACCAATACTCATGAATTTAAAAAGGATTAATCTTGAAGTTATAATGGGAAGAGATAATATTATATTTCTAATTTTACAGCTCAACCTTCCATTCATGTAAATATCAAAGAAGCCCTAAAAGATTGTGTATAGCTATATAAAAAGGTAGAAAATATTCCATAGTTTAACTTTGATAATGGTGGATTTATAAGGTTTGGAAATATAATATATGTCCCATCGAAACTAGAATTTAAGAAGGAACTTTTGGATGATTCACGTAGATTTTCCTATTCTATTCATCTAGAATGTATAAATATTTATAGAGGTTTATGACAAAAAAACTAGTGGGATAGCATGAAGAGATAAATTGTAGATTACATATCTTGATGCTTGGTACCCTGGAAAGATAAGGATGAACAAAAAAAGTATAAGGGTATATTCCAACCCTTACCCATACCAGTATATAAATGGGGAAATAACACCATAGTCTTAATTATAAGACTCCCCAAAATTTATAAAGTCCATAAAGTTATTTGGGATGTAGTCAATCACCTTATGAATTTAGTGAATTTTATTTCCATCAAAGAATATTTCTTCCTTGACCAACTAACCAAGATATATATAAGGTAATTGGAGGGTATTTATGGAGTATCATTATCCATTATATCTAATAAGGATTAGAGGTTTACCTCAATGTTATGGATAAGTATTCAAAAATAATTAGATAAAGAGATAAGTTCTAGAAGTACTAATCATACTTAGATAGAGGGCCAGTCTAAGAGAAAAATCAAACTCCAAAGGATATACATAGATCTTTCTTGATGTATTTAAAAGTATGTTTATGTCCTAAACCAACCTGTATTACCCAACTATTTTTTACCCAATCCAATCCTAACATACATTGAAAGGCATTCCCAATTCCCACAAGATGGATACAAGTGCCTAGACTTCTAGAATTACCTTTTAGAATGATTTTCTATAAAATAACATAAGAAATAATAAAGAGAATTTTTATATTCCAATCAAGTCAATAGAAAAAAGGATAAAAATTTAAGGAAAAATACATTCCCAAAAACCATAAATGTACATGATCCGAGAGTAAACAAAGTAAAAAAAATGGCCACTATCATTATACGCTAAGTGGGAAACATCCCACTAGCTCACCACCTGATTCCCAAAACCATCTTAATCAAATACCCATAGCCTCATTATATCACCTTTCCCTTTCCTACATTATAAAAAACAAGGTCTACACACACCCAATGGTATGTGTATGGTGTGAGAAAAACAAGAACAGTTGAATCCCACTAAATGTTCCATAATAATTATTGGTTAAATGATCCAAATATTCTCATTTTAAAATAAAAAATTCATGATATAAAAATTTCACAAATTTACTAAAATATGGAAAGTCTCCCTTTTCAATGGTTTATAAAAAATCATATAAAACAGTTCTTAAATAACTTTAAAACTATCCCTAGAATTATGACCATAAAAGAAAAGGAATACCACAATGTGTTACTCTTCCTTATTATTTCATGTAAACCAGACCCCAAAAGAATGACCAAATGAGTATAGGAATACCCCAATGTGTGATTTCCCTTAAAATCGTAGAAATAAGACCCTTCATGACCCCCCCCCCCAAGTAACCCATAATTACATGCACTAAAATTTCCAAATAATTTACAAAGGTCATATAAAATTTCAATAATCAATCCAAAAACCCTTTTCCACACTAAAATCATGATTTTAAATCCACTTTTCATATAAAAAAAAGCCAACAGTTATTTGAAATCAACCTTTCTTAATCAAATACAAATGAGAAAAACATTTTATATCAAAAACCATCATACACGCATTTCAATAAATTAGATATAATTCCATTAATAGTTTATAGATAATGTTTATAAATGAGTGATCATGCATAGTTTATAATAAAGACTTTATATGAAATCACCCACCCCAAACACTTGGTATTCCAACAATTCTTTGGGATCCACTTGGAAATTATTGATAACTATAAACCATGAATCCCAAATTAAGAATCTCCAATTCATAAATTTATAGAGAAAATTAAATGATATAAATCACTTAACATAGTGATTCCCAAAAACCACACAATGATAAATGAGGATCTAGACAATAATTCCCAATTCAATGATGGGTCTATAAGTAACCCAATAAGATCATGACAAAAACCTTTGATCTATCCTAAAAAAATCCTTGATATAAGGTTTTGTTCAAGGATAAAGGAGTGAATCTAGAAGATAAAAAAAGAACAGAAACATACCCATGAAGAATCTAGATCCAACACCCAAGGATCCTTAAAAATTGATCACCAAGAGGTAAAGAATCACCAAAATCTCCAAGAAGAGTCTTCTAGGTCAAGATCTTAATCCATTTCATGAAGAATTAGGAAAATAAAAGGTGTTTTGAGTCTTTAAATAAAAATTTATATTAATTAATTCACATCACATGGTTTGGTTACACAATTTAACAAACCATGTGTCAATTGTGCACCCCTTTCTGGGCTACTGGAGAATCCTTATGGTTTGGTTGTATAGTCTAACAAATCGTGTTCCAATTGTGTGAAATTCCACTATCCCATGTTTCACATTTTAAGGATAAGGATTCATGGTTATCCTAATCATGCATGTACCATGATCCCTCCTTTGGAACTCCAAAAACAAGTTTCATGGTTTCCTGGGATGACCCACGTGGATTTCTATAACCAGGCTCCAATTTTTCATTGACTCAGAAAACTCTAAAAACTTCAGAAAATTACATAAAACCTCCCAATAAAAATTTGAATCAAGATATAGTCAAAAAAAGAATATTTATATCTAAGAGTTATGTAGGGACTTTAAAATTATCCCCAAAATACCACTTTCTACCACTATAACTTTAACTCATATAATACTGATCAAAAATTGATGTGGTTATTGTTACCTTGTCAATGATTCATACTCCCACATCTCATGATAATTTTTTTCTTGATTCCATAAAACGTAGACAAAAGGAATATAATTTTCACATAGAAATTTATATTGATAATCAACAATCAAAACCAGTTCCTCAAACATAGACACATTCAATCCCAGATAAATTTCATCCAAATTAAAGAAAATATAAGAATCAAGGTGATATTTCTTAAGCTGAGATATGTGGAATTAATCATGAATAGAAGACAACTGATATGATATCACCAACTGATAGGCCACATTCCCATCCACTCAATGATATAAAATAGTCTAACATATCTCAAATCCAACTTACCCAACTTCCCAAGATGACAGTGACCCAACTGAGGAAATACTTTCAAGAAAACATGTCCATCAACTAAGAATTCAAAAGGATGGTCCCAATGATCCATGTAAGGCTTATTTCTACTATGGTCCTTATCAAACCACTAATTTATAACTTGAATCTTCACTAACATCCCCTAGAAAATTATAGGGTCTATAAGAGTGGCCTCACCTACCTCAACCAACAAAGAGAATATTTATAGGGGAGATATACAAACCATATAAAGGATCCATCTGATAGAAGGATGGTAATTATTATAATAATAAAACTCAATCATTTCCATGCGGTTATCCCAAGATCCTTTGAATTGTTGACTAAAATACCATAGAATATCCTTTAGTATCTGAATAGAATTGTCTATCTCAAAAACTATATGGTAATGGTATTTCATACTCAACCCAACCTGATTCCCCATCACCTTCTAGAAACCCTTAAAAACTAGTTTGTAATCCTAGGATCCCTATTTGAGACAATAGAAGATAGCACCCCATGTATCCTCATAATATTCTGTAGGTACATCTTTCTTAAATCCTCAACCTTAGTGGTGTCCATAATCATAATGAAGTGAACCAATTAATCAATACCCAGATAACATTCTTCCCTTGAGGATTCCATGGTAATTTTATGATAAAATCCATGGATACTTCATCCCATTTCCAAAATATCATAAGAAGAGGTTTAATAAGACCAGAAGGCTTTTAGTCCCAAAAATTAATTTGTGGTTGGTAGAATAATGGGAAACAAAGTGATCTATTTCACACTTTATTCCTATCCACCATAAATGAAACATTATTTTATAATATATATTTTTAATTTCAAGTTGAACATAACACAATGAACTATGAAAATCATACATCATGATCTTTCTAACTGATACTAGGATGATGAACCAACCCCTTGAGAAATTAATCCCTTCCAAATAGAGAGACCATCTATCAATGGTCTCTCCACTATATAAAGATCCTCTTATTTCCCTAAACTCACCATCCTACTATTACTTCAAAATATTCAACTCAAGGATAGGCAACATCAACTGAGAACTAGCCAAAATCATACATACATCATTTTCCCCTGCCTCTGGGTGAATATGATTAAAGATTCCCATGAGATTCTATTCCTCATTATATTCTAAGATAGAATAAGAAGGAAATTTCTTTCTATGGTAATAAAAAAACATTCCCCTTTTTAGGGGTGTAGGTGATGTCAAATTCATATGTTTGAAGATACTCCACTCATCACCAATGTCCAAGGTTCAAGTCTTTCTATAAGAAGATATAAATCAGACTCTTAAGATCATAATAGAAAGTGAAAATCTCCCTAAAAAGGTAGTGCCTCCAATATCAGGAAAAACTATGATGAGTTTGAGTTTGTGAGTGGGATTGTTCATTTTTGTGTCCAAATATAATGAGATTCATATTCCAATACATGATCTTAATAAATAATCACACAACCCAGACCTAAAACTGAAGCATAATAATGCAACACGTATCTCTGGATAACTTCTTATAAAATAAAGATAGTAGTTGATATAAAATGTAATTTTAATTCATCAATGGAAGTTTGACATTTTACATCCCACAAGAATTTCACCCCTTTCATAGTAAGAGCTTTCTATGGTGATGTAATTTTTGATAATCATTTCATAAACATCCAATAATAACTAGTTAAACCTAAGAAACTTTGTATCTTAAATAAATTATGTGGCTCCTCCCATTACAAGATAACCTTCACCTACTTGGGATCAAAGAAGATTCCATGTTACAAAACTACATGTCCTAATAACTTTACTTCCTAAATATAGATATAAAATTATGACCGCCAATCATAAAGATGGGGATTCATCAAGATTTCCAAAACCCATTTCAGATGATTCTCATGCTCCTCCTCATATTTTTAATAAACCATGATATCATCCACAAATACCACAACAAAGGTGTCAAGATACTAGTGGAATCTTTATTCCATTAAATCTATAAAAACTATTGGAGCATTGTTCATGCCAAACAGAATCACAATATTTTAAAAGTGTCTATACCTGCTTCTAAAAGTAGTATTAAAGATGTCCAACTCCTTAACCCTAGGTTGATGATAAAAAAACTGAAGGTTGATCTCTAAGAACCACATTTCACCTTTTAATTAATTAAAAAAGTCATCAACATTGGGAAAAGGATATTTACTCTTAATTTTCACCTAGTTAATATTTTTATAATCAACAAAAATATGAATAGTTTTATCACCCTTAATGGAAAAAAATTATTGGGGTTGCCTAAGGAGAAACACTGGGATGGATAAAATAATTTGATTTTAAATAATTAAATTGAATCTTCAACTCTTTCAACTCAATTGCTATCATATAATACAAAGGAATAGTGACTGAATAAGTTATAGGAACTCTATCAATAGAAAATCCACCTCTCTTTCTAGAGTAAGTCCAAAGAAGTTGTTAGGGAATAATTTTGGAAAATCCCTAACCAACAAAGGAAGATCATGACTAGATGAATCATTCCCAAACTCAACTATAAAAGAAATTATCAAACTCCCTAATCCCAGATGATGATTTCCTATTCATCTATACCTCAAATATCATTCACCCTAAAACACCAGGGAGCTCCCATCAGGGGCTATAATGGACACTCACTGATGATATAAACCTTATCTCAATCGGAAACCAACCAATCCAACCCAATGACAACATCAAAGAGAATCATGTTGAAAACTAGAGAATTATAGACTAACTCAACATCAGAGATCGAGAAAGAACATATAGGGAATCAAAAACCCTGTTCCTTTTTATTCCCAAGAGGCATCATCAGCTCCCTAAAAATGGTATGAGTTCCATTGGAAGTTTCAAAAGATCCACAAAATGGTTTGATATAAAGGAATGAGAGGTTATTTATCAAATAGATTGTTTTATATAGATGATGAAATAAAGATATTCTATCTCACTATCATTGGTTTCACATCAACTTCCACTAGAAACTCCTCTACTGCATGAATCGTCTTCACTCTAAAGTCATGTGGTTGGATCCCTATAGAGTTAGATGCTTCTGAATTCATTATAGTTCCATTTAGAGCTAGTAAAGTATTTCTACTCAAATAACTCATGTTTCTTAGCAATAACTCATGTTTCTTAGCTTTAACCACTACATCCCACCACCTCTTGTTAGGTCCCTCAAGATTAAAGGTATCACACTTCCCCTTAAATTTTGGATTATATAAGAATTCAAATATATGATCAATATTTTCCAATATTTTTTATACCCTTTTAGGTTCATTTTTTCCCTAAAATTATGGAAGCTTCTAGTAGAGGAGTTCTTGAGATCTATATTTATCTCCCATATCTCTTGGTTTTTCCTCCCTAGCCTATGTTTTAGTAATAGGTATATTTTGGTATAAATCACAAACTGTCTTTACTATATCCTTAAAAGGTTTCTAATCAATCAGAGTGTTCACTCATGGAGTATCATCTATAATTCCCTCTTGGGAATATGAGGAAGTATTCTAGCTGGAATGGTATTATATCAATGAATAAAAAATTGACCATCTAACAAAAAATAAATTTCCATTTCAATCAGGAGAATTTATACAATAACTAAGATTAGATTAAACCACATCACAGAAGACACATCTTCCTATATCCTATGGTAACTTAAGGATTTTAAGGATGAGAGTTGTTTAGGAACTCACTTGTAACATACCCCTTAATTCCCAAAATTCTTATATCCTATCTACCAATACATTCCAAGATTCATGTAGATAACATAAATAGACAAAACATTACTTTGGTACCGATTTTTCATGAACCAACCTAAATTAACCAACTATTTAGTACCCAAACCTATCCTAACATAGTCCTAAGGGAGTTCCAGATCCCCACAAACTGGCGACAAGTGCCTGGACATCAAGAATTTCCTTTGGGAATTATTTTACACAAAATAAAATAAGATGGGATAGCATGAATAAAGAGAATTTTGGTATTCCAATACAAGTAAATAGTGGAAAGGATACAAAAGTAAGAAAAAAATGAGCCTAAAAATCATAAACAAATTATGATATCCAAGAGTAACCAAATTAAAAAAAAAGATAACAAACAGTGTCTTTATGAGCCAAATGGGAAACATCCCCCCAGCTCACCACTTGAGTCCAAAACCTAGCTAACTCAAATACCATATAACTCACTATGGTGTCTTTACCTTTCCTACATCAAAAAAAATAGGGCCTACATGCACCCAAGGGTATGTATAATGAGTGGTAAAAACAAGTCCATACGGATCCCACTAAGTGTTTCATAAGTAGTCTTTGTTAAACAATCTAAATATTATCATTTTTAAAGAAACCAAGGAATGATATAAAACTTTCAAAAATTTACTAAAATGATAAATTCACCATTTTAAACAGTTTATAAACAATTTCATATTAAAAAAATAACTTTAATGTAAAACATTTATTATTTTCAATGCATGAATCATAAAACCACATCAAATAAAACAACAATGGAAAGTACCCCTAGGATAACAAAGGTATAGGATCACTTGGTTTCATATATAATGATCAATCATGACTAGTGTTCACTAAATAGATCCTTGGAATAATTAAAAAAGGGGAAGAGTAATACCCCGATATGTGACTCCCCCTATGATGTAATGTAAACTATTCCTCTACATGACAACCAAAGGAACATTGGAATACCCTGATGTGTGATTCCCCCTGAAAATCATGGAAACACATCCCTACATGACCCCCCCCCAACCATCTTAAATTCCCCAATATCCCATTTTCTAATAATTTCAAATAATTTACAAATGGATTATCACATTTCAAAATTCAATCCAAAATCACTTTATCACATTAAAACCATGCGTTGAAATCCACTTTTCATAAAAAAATCATTGTTGATTTAAAATAAACCTTTATTTATCAAATACAAAAGAAAAAACCATATTATATCAAAAAAATATATATATACATATTCTAATAAATCAGAGATCATGCCATTAATAGTTTATAAATCATGTTTATAAATGAGCAAGCATGCATAGTTCATGAGACAAAAACTTTAAATAAAACCACCCACCTCAAACACTTAGTATTCCAACAATTTTACGGGGTCTCCACACCAAAGGAGAATAAAGGTGTAACATCCCATCCCATTTCACTTTATAACTAGTATCTAGACCGGTTTTCCACATCAACTCAGGCATGCCTCCCTATACACCAGAGTTTTTCGACTAGAAACAGGGTTCTAAGATGGTATGGTGGGGAGACTATACCCCCATAGCATAGTGTACAATAAAAAATAAATAAAAAAACATTATCCAAGATAATAAATGATCATATTATGGGGAATAAATAAACTACCATAAATAATACATATAATGATGTAAAGGCCCAAAAAATATTCTATACAAACAAATTTCCTCCCACTTTCGATCATTGATAAAAATAAAAAAGAAATAAATTAAAAAAAAGTAATATATTATATCTTTGATCCAAACCTCATCCATTCACCTAATACCATCGTATTTATCCTTCTCAACCATGATTTCTTAAGCCTCATCCCAACTTGTGTCTGCAACCAAGTGAAGGTCTACTGGGGTGCCAAAGTATATTGCCAACTCCAGTAGGGTGTGAGTAAAAAACTAAGTAGGGAACCACCAATTTTTTCCATTAATAACCATCTTATATAGTGATGTGTATGTGACATGATCAACTAAAATAAAGGATAGCACCAAATAAATAAATTACTATCGGTCCTTGGGTATGGGATCCTGATCGACCACACCTACTATAGTCATTTATAGATTTTCTATAATCACATCACTAAGACCATTCCTCCCAAGTGACATGTGGGTTACATGTCCATGAAAATGCAAACCAATCCCCATGATTCTGGGGACCCATCCCTTAGTAACCCTATATCTAAGCTTCAAATCCATTATATCCCAAATCATCCCCATGAATTTTGGAATGAGGTTAGTAGTATCCCTATCTTTGAGCTCCAAATTTATGGCAGGATAAATAATCCTCATGAATCCAGTAATAAGGTATGATGTATCCATATCTATGATCTCTAAATACATAGTGGTCTGATCATCCTCATGACTCTATAAATGAGGTTCCTAATAGCCTAATATCTAATATCCAAATCCATGATAGTCAAAATCATGTCCTCAAGACTTTAAGAATGAGTTCAGTGGAAACCCTATATCTAAGCTCCAAATCCATGGTAGCTTGAATCACTAATCTCCAAACCCATGGAACCTTCAACCATGCATGAATATCTATGAATAATGTATGCTCCATTCCCTAGGATAATTTCATGGAATACCACAACCATAAATGATCATCTATTCATATGTGCCCCTCATATCCAAGAAATATGTCCAAGGCATCTTGCAGCCATAGATATTCAGTAATTATATATAGGTGTATATGGGGACCATCAAAGATCCAAGGACATATTCCAAGACATCCCCCAACTATGTATGAATGATCACACTTTAGACTAATTTCACTTACATCGCTTAGGGTCGGTTTATCAATGGGGCATCGACTGGGTCCCCTCAATCTCAGTACAGTAGAGGCACCCTCATGTGGGTCCTCGATCTTAGTTATAATCTCATGTGATCACCTGGCGCACAAGGATATTGCATACCATGGAGTTGTTAGAAGGATATCATATCCTTGCTGACTACACAGGGTCTCAACACATGGGCATCAGTTAAGAGATGTATTATAGCCCATATTGATCTATGGTATTGCTCTAGTTTAGTCTTATCACCCAACCTAATCCCGATCAGCCTATAGTCTATCCACCTAGGCCTAGTCACATCATACAAGAGAGGGTCAGTTGTTATATCCTCATCTCAATGACCTTGAATGGCCTGATGTCTATAAGGAAATATTCTAGTGTCCTAGGCCCCTATACATGGGATAAGGATCTCATGGTCTAGCCTCACCTCACTAAAGTTCAAGAGTCCAAACAACATCTCTAGGTTTTAGCATCAACCATCGGTAGTCAAATTGTTAAGAAAGTGCATAGGGGAACCCTAGTGTTTACCATTCCAATTAAGTATTTTAAATTAAAAAAAAATCATTTCATTAACATAACCAGGTGCATCACTCTCAATGGGGTGAATGAAATAAAAAATATACAACATAAATTTCATTGGGAAATTAAACGAGACCACATAACTCATTCAGATATTTTCCAAATTGATGTTAAGAGATAATAGTAGCTTCTAGGGCCTGCAAAGCTTGTACATCCTTTCCCCTAGTTAACTTGAACCTAACTCACTCTTAGAAATAATAATTTATTAATTATATAAATTTATAATTAATTAATTAATCAAATTCAATCTTGGCATATTTTTGTTTAACTCACTGGGTTATTTTTTCATTCCCAAACCATTTCAAACAGGGTACCTTCCACTCCTGATGCATCCTCAAATCATGGATTCACAAAATATGAAATTCAAACTATCGATTCAATAGCCTTATAAATTAATTTAGATAAAAAAATTATTTGTAACACTCAAAAAGGAAACATACCTCAATGGAATGAAAAAATAAAGTGTGTGGACATCATCTCGGGGTCTCCTATTTCTAGTTTGTAAGGAAACTCCAGATAAAATGATAAATTTCACCATTCTCTAGTGAAATCATCATTATCGACCTAGAATGAACATCTGAAAAATTAGTGACAATGAGTGGGGGTAAATAGAAGGATAAGGGGAGGAATAACCTTACCTCATATTTTGTCATATCACACCCAATATCTCTAATAATGAAGAATAATAGAGGGAGGGAAATGTCAGTTGAACCCTCCCATATACATCCTAATTTTCAAAATAAACAAGGGGACAAAGCCACTTATTTATCAAAAAAAGAAGGATGGAATTTTTCTCATCATGACCTAGAAGTTCATGCCCTGAATTTCCAGGGTAATCTCTTGGGATCCCAGTTTTCACATCATGAAAGCCTCGAGTCTCACCCCGCAAACCCTATTCATGCCACGAATCACTATTCATGGCTTGAATTGCCTTCTATGGTTGTTTTCAACAACCTAGATAGACTATACCCCTTTGGTTCTCTCCCCCCCACAGGACTTCCACCAAAACTTAAAACACATCCAAAAACATCATTTTTAGATTTTCAAATCCTCAGAACCTCATTCTGATTTATGGATTTCAAAACATCCTATCCACCGATGGATAAATTCAAATTTCCATTTTAATTATCATCCTGTACGAACATGGATTCTTACAATCACACCACTAAAACACATATCATCCCTGAGAATTCTCATAGAGAATTCAACCAATGAACCCGACCTATTTTGTTTGAAAACCCATGCTCAAAACACCATGTTCTACTCTAGAATTCTGAAATATCTTTCATTGTGTGACTCTAGACACTATGTTCATTATTCATCAAAACTCAATCCACCACTTGTAACCATCATCGAACCCCTACAAGGATCTTCCCAACACCCATATATTTCGAAACAAAACTATTTCATAAACCTACTCATCACCTAGATTGTGGTTCTCCCCACCATAAACCATTGTTTCTAAGGATAATTCTGAGTCATTGTGATCCCCACCATAGGAATCTCCTACAAAAACATATTTCCAATAGTCTAATGATCTTCTTGACATGATTTCTATATCACCATACCTAAATATGGAAAAAACACCTATCATGGATGGTACCACATATCATCCCTAATTATGATCCAAAACATAAGAGTATCCACTGCCCATATATAGGTCCAATATATTCAAACCTTTCCTATTAGGGTCCCAAAAAAACTCAGAATACTCCCATCATACCTGAAATGACATACTCAAATCATGATTCTAACTTCCATAGCTTTACCAAGTAGTTCACCAAAAATAGCACCTTCATCACTTATATTTGTCTGTTTACCCCCTGAAACATGTCATGTTATATTTTTCACATGATTCAACCCATTAACCATGTGATAAAGCAAGAGTTAACCCCTTGAAGAAAGTGATGAAACTAGATCACCCCCTGAACCAAGTCATGAATTACGACTCACCCCATGAAACATGTCATAAAATGGGGATCACCCCATGAACCACCTTCCAACCATACAAAACCATTATAATATCAATGACAATACACTAACTCAATCCAACATCTCATCCAAATTTAAAATATGGTATTTACATAGAACTAGATAAATCAGACTCTACAAATCACTAACATCCAAACTCCACCTTGACCATCCAACAGTCGGCCTAACCAAGCTAATGAAACTTATGAAAAAAATTCCATCCTCCAACAACCTATGGTGATCTCCCCACTATACGGATTTTCTTACATCACTCCTTAAGTGAAACCCCCAAGAGTCCCATCATCAAACCAAAAACTACATTTGGATATATTTTTGTATATTTGTTGTTCTATTAGTGTAATCAAAATAATGAAAAGATGTTGGGAATGATCATATCTAAAGAGGGTGTACACTAAGATTTCATTGATGATTTCCACCATAACCCAACCATTTTTGATGTCACTGCATACTACATGGAAATATAAAACCCATTTTAATTCCATAGGCCTCTCTACCCATGAGAATCCCATTGACTCTATTCCACCACAAAAACAAGAGGGTCTCATTATGAAAAACTCATTATCACCTCATGAACCTATTCTAAGATTCCATGAACTAAATATTTTAGTGGCTCTACCACCACTACATTGGTCATGTTCTTCCTCTACGACCCAAATCTTTCTCTATAAAAATGAAAATGATATAAAACCAAATGGTCCCACCATAGTCGGTGTACATTATCTTGATTTCACCAAAATCAATGGGTTCTTACACTTGAGCCACCCATTCACATATCCTAAACAACATCATGAATCTCTAGAACATTCCAAACATCTTTTCATCACTAGAAAACTTAGGTTGCATTTTTCCTTATTACCATTCACTGAAACTGACTCTAATCCCATGAATAATTTATCACCAAAATAAGGATCAAATTACCATTCAATTAATTGATCATTCCTCTTGGTCAATTATCCCCATTGGACAAGAATCATCCTTAATGTTCCCATACAAAAACTTGACTCTTTTCATGAGTTAAGTCCAAACACATGACCACTAGTCACCCTAGGCATCATTCCTAGATCAGATGTGTCTATCCATGCTCTAACCACCCTTGACTCTCCCATTCTCAAGTGAACATAGATTCCTACACCAGATGGTGTTAGAATAGTAGGGTCAAGCATCTGAATGATCACACCCCTCAAAATAATCCTTAAAACCAACCACAATCACTCAAGGTGATCCCCTTAGAAAGAAACAAAAGAATAACTATTTCTTATATAGAAACTCAACTGAACCTACCATGAATTGATTATGTAATAAAAAATAACCACAACCCAAAAGTCACTGGACTTTCACACTTATCTCAAAGGTAAAGTCACATGTCAAGATCACTATGTTTGACCACACAGGACTAGGATACTCTATATAATGCCACAACTCGTGGGATATCAAGCATGATCTACTCCCAATGTCAACTAGTATCAACATATCAAAACACCCATCTATGGGATCTCATATATAAAGGAATTATAATCCAAACCAACCTATCACAACTAGGGAACCCATCATCTCTTGGCATCTAAACATTAGACTACTCCTATGAGGACTAGGCCACACAATCAAACCCAAACAAAAAAACCACCCACAAGGGGATCTATTGGTTATGAACCTATGTTCAAACCAACCAACCATAGTCACTACACATATTGTTCATGATGAATTAATAATGACCATCCTCCTCACAGAATGTATCATTGTAGATTATCATTACCTAGAATCATAAATAATTTATATAAAAGTCTCCCAAAAGAGTAGAATGTAATGAAGTAATTATATGAGAAAACTCTATATGAGTAGTTGTGGACATTTTAAACAAATATAACCCTATCATCAGTGAAATAAAACACTATAAATCCTATAACATGTGAATATTTCATTCCTATCATGATACATGAGACACATCTGGCCTCTATATTCTAAGATTCAAATTCAACTCATTGGCCTCTTGCTAATGAGATAAGATACATACATCCATCCTAATTTAAAAAATATAAACCACATGTCTATCACTCAAGATGAAAATCAGATACAAATGTAACAATTGAAATTATTACAACATCTTCTTTCCCTAAAAACCCAACTTTTATTTCAAAATATGTGGTCTCAATGCACCAACCCACCATCCATTATAGGCTCTAAATAATTTTTAAATCTCCAATCTACCAGATTATAAATTTTTAAGTCAAAAGAAAAATAAATGCTTTGATTCCACTTTGTAACATCTTGCCACATCTCACTTTATAACTAGTAGTCAGACTGGTTCACCACATGACCTAAGGTGCACCTCTCTATATTCTAAAGGCTTCCTACTAGAATTTGGGGTCTAAGATTGTAAGGTGGGGATACTACATCCCCATATCAAATTTCACAATAAGAAATAAATAACAAAAATTAATCCAAGATAGTAAATAATCAGAGTATAAAAAATAAATAAAAAACCATAAATAATACATAAAATACAGTAAAGGACCAAACATCCATTCTATATAAAAAATAGTCCACCCACTAGGCTGGTTATATATAAAAATCAGAATAAAATAAATAAAAAAAATGGATATATTGTATATCCAATCCAAATCTTTTCTAGCCCTGTGATACTGTCTGAGTCATCCTACATGACTATTTTATCCAAGGCCTCAGCCCAACCTATGTATGTAACCATGAGAATGTCTGATCGGATACCCAAATGCATTGGCAGTCTGAGCAGAGTGTGAGTAAAAAAACTTAGTAGGGAACCACCAATGTGATATCATACTAACCACTATATATTATGATATTTGTATGTGGCATGCTCAACTAAAATAAAGAAAAACTCCAAATAAATAAATTATTTATGATCCTTAAATATGTGACCCTAATAAACCATACCTGCTTTGTCAGGTTTCGGAGTGTCTATGAGAATGTTGAAAAGACCATGACTCCCAAATAACATGTAAGTCCCCAAAAGCCCTATCTATAGGCTCCAAATACATGGTAGCCTAAATCATCCTCACAAATCCATGTAAGAGGGTCATGAAAGCCATATATATGAGCTCCAAATCCATGGTATCCCGAATCAACCTCACAACTCCAGTAACAAGGTCCACAACAGTCCTATATCGAATCTCAAAATCTACGGTTGCCTAATCATCGTCACAACTTTGGGAATGAGTTCCATGAAAACACAATCTCTAAGATCCAAATCCATGGAATCCCAAATAATTTCCTTAGGACTCCTGAAATGAGGTTCGCAATATCCCTATCTCTAAGCTCTAAATCCAAGGTAACTAAAATTGTTGAGCTCCAACATTGTGGAAGTTCTAACCTTGTGTGGATATCTATGAACAATGTGCACCCCAAACCCAAGGACAAGTTTAAGGAATCCCATATCCATAGATGAACATCTATGCATATATAAACCCCATATCCAAGAATTATATCCAAGTAATACCACATCCATAGATATTTAAAAGACATGTAGATGTATATGGGGACCCTAAAAGGGCCTTCACAGATCCAAGGACATATTCCAAAGTATCCCCCAATAGTGTATAAATAGTCGCATATTCAACCAATTTACCTTACACCTCTCATGTTTAGTCTATCAATAGGGTAACCACTGGGTCCCCTTGATCTTGGTACATAAGAAGCACCCTCATGTCAGTCCTTAGTCTCATTCATAGTCTCAAGTCATTACCTAATGCACTAGGATGTCGCATCTCATGTAATCATCATAAGCGTAGCACATCCTTTCCGACTACATAGGGTATTTTCATATGGGCATTCATGAATAGATTTTTAATATATTATCTAGATCCTTAAGTTCACTCTGGGTCTGTATGCTCCCATAAACCCAGTCCTGGTCATCCTATGGTCTAACTTCCTAGGCTGAGTCACATCATACAGGAGAGGGTCCCTCATCTCATCATTGTCTCAATGAGCCCAAACAACTATAAGTCTATAAGGGAGTATTCTAATGTCCAAAGAACCTACACATGTTATAAGGGTATAATGGTCTATAATCACCTCAATAGAGTTGTGGAGGAAAAATGACATCTTAAGGTCTAAGCATCGGTCATCGGTCGTTGAGGTGTCAAGCAAGCACACAGGGTTTTCTCATGACCCCTAGCCTTTACCATTCTAATTCATCCTTTTAAATTAAAAAATAATTTAATTGAATTAGATAGGGGAATATACTTCAATGGTGTGATTGAACATTGACATTTAACATAGATAACATAAATACAATAGACCATGTACATGTGATCACCTACCTCATTCGGTGTTTTTACACCTTGATGCTAAGGGTTAATAGTAGATTCCAAGGCCCACCAAGCTCATCCATCATTTACCTTGATTAACTAGAACCTAACTCACTCCAAGAAACAATAATTAATTAACTATAGTGATTTATAATTAATTATTTAATTAATTAAATCATGTAATATTGTTGTCTATCTCACTAGGTAATTTTTCCACGTCAAATCCATCGACAACACTATGTGTTCCACTCCTAATGTATCCCTAAATCTAGGCTACAAAAAATCACCAATTCAAAATATCTATTCAATATAATGATAAATTAATTTAGGGAAAAAATCCCTTAGAAAATTCAAAATAGAAACATACCACAAAAAAACAATAAACAAAATCAAGTGTACATCATCTTGAGTTCTCCTCTTGTTAATCTGCAAGGAAAATCTAAATAAAATGGTTGATTTCACCATTTTATGGTGAAATCGTCATTTTAGACCAAGAATGAAAATTCTTGAAATTAGATAAAATGTGTGGGAGTAAACATAAGGATAAGGGGAGGAGAAACCATACCTCCAATGATATCAAATTTCACCCAATATCAACAATAATGTAGAAGAATTAAGGGAATGAGGTGTCATCCAAACCCACCCATGAATGTCTCACTTTCCTAAATAAAAATGTGTCCAAGTCCCTATTTATCAGGAAAAAAAGAAGTTTGTGGTATTTCATAGTGTGACATAAGTTTTCATGCCATGAATTTCTAGAGTAAATGCTTGGGATCTCCGATTTCATGTAAATAAACCTCTAGGTCACACCATTTGAACCCCATTCACATTGTGAATCACTATTCATATCATGAATGGTCTACTACAGCTATTTTTAGTAGCCCATCTTTCTTGTTCCTCCTTAGTTACTCACCTAAAACCCCTTGAATTCCTCTAAAACTTAAAAATCATCCAAAAAATAAGTTTTGGATGTTTAAAACCTTAAAACCTCATTCTGATTTATGGATTTAAAAACATCCCATCCATAAATAGGGAAATTCAAATTATTGATGAAATTCTCAACCTATACGGATGTGGGTTCTTACAAGAGGACACTATAAAATGATATATGACCCTAAACCATGAATACCCAATTAATATTCTCCAATTAACCAATTTCTAGAGAAAGGGAAATGATATAAATCACTTACCTTATAAATAACACATAATGATAAATGAAGACCCAGACAACAATTCCCAACTCCATGATGAATCTATAAGGAACCTGATTTGATCATGAAACAACCCTTATATCTAGCCTAAACTATCCCAATATAAGTTTCTATTCATGGAGAAAATAGAGGATATATAATAAAATAAGGAGGCAAGGAATCTTCAAAATCTCCAAAAGGTGTCTTGTAGGTCTAGAGCATAATCCACAGAAAGAAGAATAAGGAAAATAAGTTGTGTTTTGGGTCTTAAAATAAAAATTCAGATTAATTAATTCGTGTATCATGGTTTATCCACATGTTTTAAAAGAACTAAATTATAACCATGTGCCCCTTTTTGGGATGGTAGAGAGGTTTCATGATTTTGTCACATGGTCTAACAAATTGTGCACCAACCATGTGAAATGACTTTATCCCATGTTTCAGGGTTCAAATATAAGTCCATATGGTTTTTCCTAACTAGGAGGAAACCATGTGACCACTTTTGGAACTCCAAAACAAGTATCGTGGCTTTCGGGGATGACTTGCATGATTTTCCTAATCATATTCTAACCATGAATAGGCTCAAAAAACTATAAAAACTCCAAAATTTCACCCAAAACAACCCAATAAAAACTCAAGTCATGATATAGCCAAAAAAGAATGTTTTTACCTAAAATTGATTTTGGGGTGTGATAGTTGGGATCAACACCTTCCATTTATAGATTTATCATATAACAAAAAAATTCATTCTAACATCCATATGGCACAATATTGGAATCCTATTGGGAAGAGATATAGGACTCCAACATGCTGGGATGAAGTTGGAGTGCTGAAATTGATAGGTCTTGTCCATGTCCAAGAAATGATAGAGAATTTTCAAACCATTCAATGATATACGAAAGTGGCACAAAGTCAGGAGAAGATTTATATTGGTAATCATTAAATATATATAGAGTTTGAAGTTAGTGACAAGGTTTTCTTTAAAATATATCCATAAAATTAGGTTATGATATTTAGAAAGAAATGGAATTTGAGCCCTAGATACAACAGTACCTTAAATATCCTTGATCATGTTGAGGTCAAAGACTATCACCTATCACTCCCTACACACCTCTCAAAATTGAAAAATGTGTTCCATGTATCACTTTTGAGGAAGTTTATACCAGATCCATCATATGTAAAAATCATGGAATTTGTACAATTATAACCCGGCCTTTTATATGAAAAACAAACATAGGAAATATTGAATCGAAGAGACATGGTTTTAAGGAACAAGATCACACATTTAGTTAAATTTATGTGGTAGAATCATAAATTTGAGGAGGCTATATAGGAACCTAAGGATGTGATGAGAGAGAAGTACCATCACGTTTTTTCCTCCATGTAATAAAATTTTGAGGATGATATTCTTTTTAAGGGGGTAAAATGTATTGACCCAAGTTTTAGTAAAATAATCCTCCTTAAAATAAAAATATGATCGATATATTTCTCCATATACAGCACTAAAACCAAAAAAAATATAGACCATTTTAAGGTAGCTATAGAATTGGCAGGTGTAAATATTGGTAATGGAATTATTAAATATATATATATATATAATCATAAAAAACAAAAAAAAAGTTCTCTTTAAACATAGACTCAAATAGTTCATCTAAGTAACTAATAACATATTTTTTCTAAAATTTTCTTCTCTTCAAGTGTAATATATTTTTATATGAATAATGGATTAACACTAGTGTAATTAGTAATTTATAGGAAACAATAATAATAATAGATAACATATCAGAAGTCATTTTATTATAAAAAAATAGTTTTCTTCTATATTTTAATATTTTAATTAAAAATAAAAAACTTTAAATTTTAGGATGAGAATTTGAAAAAATAAACTTCATTTTTTTATTTATCATGTAAATTGTATTTAAGATTAATTTTTTGGATTTTTCTAAAAAATTGATTTTTAAGGTGAATAATGAAAAATATTGTTTTTACAAATAAACTAACATTATTATTGTATAAAATAATTTTAAATTCATACAAAAAATTCTAAGACCAAATATGTATTTTATAAATGAATTTATAATTTAAAAAATTTTGAATTTAATTTATAAACCCATTGACATTTTAGAACATAAGTTATATTTTTTACTAAAATTATTTTTAATACATTATAAATTTATTATTTTAAAGTTAATTTTTATCGACATTATAAATTAAATCTTATTAAATTGATTTAAAATTTTAATTTTTAGGTCTAATTTATTTAAAAATTACAAGTTCATTTTTAGGCATAAAGGATAAATTACTTATGTAAAGACTAGTTATTACGATAAAAGCTAAAATGGGAAAAGTAAAACCCTAAAAGTAAATAACCTAAAACATGTTAAAACATATATGGTAATGTGTGGTTGATGCATTTATAAAACATACCACTTTTCCTCTCCATTATTTTTCCATTTTGTAGCCTCTTTCCTTAATATTGACTCTCCATAATTCAAAATTTATGGGTACTTAAGAAAATGCCATCCCTTTTCACTTATAAAAGGGGCTCTTCTCTACTAACTTCTATCCACACAAAAATCAAATTATTTAGGACAAAAATCCACCCAAACCTCTCATAAACACTTATATACACCTTAAATATGTTATTTTCTTCTAAAAATATCACCCCTCAAAGGTTTAATCCATTTTCAAAGGAGATCATCCAGGTAGTGAGGTAAAATTTTATAACAGGTCCTTTTTCTTTTATATTTATTTATGTGAACTTATTATTCCTAAAATTAAATTAAAACATATTAATATTATAAATTTAGTATCATTAGTATACTTTTATATTATTATAATTATGTTAAAATAATTAACCACCTTTCCCTTTTCCACTAAGAAAAATGAAAATGTGAATCGTGCATGTTGCAGTCTACTTCCTCCATGAATAAACAGGTTTTTTTACTCCACTACCTAACATAGATGGTATAAAATATTAATTTAATAAATAATTATGATATATATGAAATTTATAATAGTGTTAAATAAATAACCATATTTTTTCTCCTATTCCTCTAAAAATGAAATTAGCATCCATGTGTACGTGCGGACTACCACCTCCATAGAAAAAAATATTTTTAGTTTATAATTGATTAATATGTATGATATGTGTGATTATTATATATAATTAATATAAATTTTTATGAAAAATTCAAATTAATTAATGATCTTTATAATGTAATTTGTCGATGTTGATTAATAACATGAAAGTAGATCATCACTGAATTATATTTCATGAAACCCAAAAAAACTCTCCTGTAAGGTAAATATTACATTATTAGAAATTTTTTAATGGTATTTTAATGAGTAACTATGGGAAAATAATAAATTCTAACATCTCTATTACAAAATTAAAAATGATCAAAACTCATTTATGAAAATTTAATACACAAAGAGAATTATTAAAAATTAAGGATATAAATGGAAATGTATGTGAATAAGGTTATTAAATGTGTAATTAAGATGTGTATATTTATGATACATGAGGTTTAAGAACTTCCTTGGGAATCAAGATTAAATTTAAGGGTTTTATTGACTCAATTTTTGATTCATTAGGTCATAGTCGTTCTTACATAAATAAAATTCATAAGTTGTATTGGATCCTAACATTCCCATTTTTTATAGGTAATTTCCTCTTATTCTCTATGGGAATTAATTTTAATCATAAATAACCACTCATTTGATAAAAAAATTCTAAATTAAAGTTATAGTGTTGGTAAGAATAACTTCCATTATTATAAAAATATATATTTTCTTCCATGACCATGTTTTTCCTATCAAAGGTGTTTTCTTTAATAAAATAAAAATATGTTTTGTAATTTATATTCCAAGTAATTTAATTTACCTCTTTATGAAATGAAATTATATCAATGTTTCTTTGGTGTGGTGTCTTCTTTAAAATATCTTAAAAAATTAATAAATGAATTTATTTTCATTATTTACCACTTTAGATTTATTATCTTGATTTTTGTTTTTTTCAAGGATCCTTTATTTGGAAATATTTATAATAATTTTTTAAGCCTTATCTTTTCCTTCTCAAAAATTTTTTAAGGTAATTTCCACTTCATCTTTTATAACAATGTTTAAAAGTTTTTTTGAAAAAAAAATATTTCCACTTCTATTTTTACCTCTAAGTTTTATCTCTCATGAAGTTATGTTTTAATCATTATTTATATTTTATTATGATATAATTCATTTTGGAATATGAGAAATTTTAATATCCTATGATTTATTAAGCTTATGTTACGTGATTTTTTTTTTCAAGAGTTTAAAAATATCCATTCTTTTCCATGGGTTATTTAAGATATGATTATGGTTGATTTTAAGTGGAACACATATGTATAGATAATGATGGGTGGAATATTTTTCGGGAAAAATACCTCAAGACACAATTGAAGCATTTTTGAGGTGATTGTGTCTATTGACAAAGCAGACCATGATGTGTGAGTGTGTTGACAAAGGGGGTTTACATGGTGATTTTTCAGTTTCAAGGGATTCTTCCAACAATCCATGATTGATTGAAGAACCTGGAAAAAGGAATGGACGGTCAAGAGGCGGTACAAAAAGAGAAGATACAAGGTGGTTCTGTTTTCTAGTGTTTGCCAAATTTTTGGGCCTGAAAATCGGAAAATGGAGAGATGTGTTTTTGGAAAAGGTAGGTGCGTGTAAAATTGGAGTGGTTTGCGAAAAAAATGTGGTGTGAGATAAAATGAGCATGATGAGAGAAAAATATAGTGGCGCGCGAAAAATCAGCGTGGTACGTGAAATATTAGCACGGTGTGCGGAAAAATAAAGTGTTGCGCAAAATATTTGTGTGGTGCGTGAAAAAGGAAAGTGATGCACGAAATAGTGGGATGAAGTTTTTCACACAAGAGTTGTTTCGAGGTCCGAAGCTCAAAAAGTGGCAATGTCATGAGTTGCGTGAAATATTGGAGCATTGTGAAAAATGGTGTGGCGTGGAAGATGTGTTTTTCACACTCAAAGAGAATTACACGCTCAAGAAGGGTTTTTCGTGCAGGGTTGATTTTTCCTATAAATATGAAGTGACCCCCCTCCATTCTGTACAGCTCCAGACTTAGAGATTATACGAGCTCTGGCACATGAAATTGGAGTGCACAAGTGAGTTGCGTGAAAAGAATACTATTGTGTGCAAAATGAATTTCATGCAAAAGAGGAGAATTCCGCGCAAGGCAGTGTAGAGGCTGCGCGTAAAAGCTGGTGTGCGTAAAATAATTTGTTGCATGTAAAAGGAGTGTTGCGCATAAAATGGTTGTTGCACAAAAAGTGAATTTTGTGCAAAATCATTGAATTATGCGCATGGCCCAGTGAAGGATGCACGTAAAAATTGGGGTTGCCTGGTACACCCGGTGAAAAAAGAGATTCATCTGTGGGTGAAAGTTGGACGTCAACAGAGCATCTATCAACAGTTAAGGATGTAGATTTCATTAGAGATAATGAAGATACCAACATGTCTATAAACTGTGAGTGGATCTTCTGAAGAATCAGTGAGCACACTTCAGTTGAGAGAGCAGTGAGCTTTCACATTGTGAATGGTTGTAAACCAGGAGGGACAGTGAGTCCGCTCCAAACTTGTAAACAACAGTGCGCTTATAGTGGAATTGGTAAATTGGAACACTGTCGGTGTATGCTCCTTGGACGTAGCCCAGTGAGGGTGAACCAAGTAAAAATCATTGTGTCATATTCATGCTTTAAGGTTTGTTCATACTCTGCATCAGGAAGGAGTGAGAAGAGGGTTTTGTCTAACAACAAAACAAGATCAAAAGGGGAAGTCTTATAATCTGTCATACCCTGATTCACCCCCCCCCCTCTCAGGGTATCTAGTCTAGTGTACCTAACAATTGGTATCATAGGGAAATGTTAATATCAGTGGTTATCTCTCTCAAATGGAAGTCACTAATCATAAAGGGATTCTGATCTTCGACGGGAACAATTTCCAGCTATGGAAGAATCGGATGCAACACTACTTCTGATCATTTGGAATGGATGTGTTCACAGCAGCAATGCATGGCATAATAGTTGATATTAATAGTGGTGCATTATCAGAAGCTGAGCGTAGATAGTTGGATGCTGATGCCAAAGGAATTAATACCTTAGGGGGAGCCTTATCCAATCCTATCTATACAAAGTTGATGTCATGAAAAACATCACATGCCATGTGGGAAAAGCTATTGAATATATATGAAGGGGATACAAAGGTTAGAGAGGAAAAGGTGCAAGTGTTGTGGAACAAGTATGAAGGTCTGAGAATGAACCTGAATGAGTCTGTTGATGCATTATTTGATAGGGTAAATATTGTAGTAGAAGACATGTGAGGTCTTGGTGAAGTTATTGAAGACATAAAGATTGTAAAGTGCATCTTGAGGAAACTTCCACCTCGGTTCAATCCGAAAGTTTTTGTTTTGGAAGATAAAGACCCGAAAGAGATGACATTGGATAACCTGCACAGCACCCTTGTTACATATGAAATGAGAAATGATGATAACGATGCTGTGGAAAAGGGGAAATTCAAAGATGTGGTATTCAAGGTCATAAAAAGCTCACCATTGAAGATTCTTAGGAAGAAGAAGAGACAGATGAGGTGATGTCATTCCTCTCCTCAAACCTTCAAAGAGTAAAATGAAAGTTTAAGGGGAAGCTTCCACTTACTTGTTTTCGATGTGCAAAGGTTGTACATCTTGCAACAAGGTGCCCCAAAAAGTTCCAAGAGGATGATGATGTCGATGAAATTGAAATTTCCAAGAAGAAGTCTCCATCCTATGGGAAAGGCAAGAAACAGTTCAAGAGAAACTTCTTTAATAAGAAGAACCTTCTTTCAAAAGAATATGATAGTTCAGATGTGTCTAAGGTTGAGGAGGTTGAAGAGATAGAGAACTGTAGAGATCGTGGAGAAAATGCTATGGTGGAAATTGTCGATAGCTCTCAGAATAAAAATGAAACTGAAGCTACTGAAGAAGAAGAAGAAGTTGAGGGAAGAGTTGATATTCAAGCTGAGTTAAAGGCTGCTTTGGAGGAGATAGATATTTGGAGAGCCAAAAAAATCCAACAAAGTTGTTCGTGACGCCAAACTCTATATGCAGCAGAAGGAAGAAGAGAAGTCTGAGTTGATGGAAGAAATTAAGAAACTCAAGTCATCAACACCAGAGAACTCAAAATCAGTTAGTGAGTATAAAATAAAAATTGAAGAATAGAAAAGGGAGATTGATATCTTGAACAACACAAGGAAAAATCAAAGAAAATGTATTGAAGAACTTTAAGGATAAGTTTTTGGTTTGTGAAAACAAGTTAAGGATCAAGAAAAACTCTTCACTACCACTGGGACATCGGGAAATAAGATCACTCAGAAAACCGAGAAGCTGAAAGTGGAGAATAGTGGTTCTACAGAAAGGAAGCATCAATTATTTTCAGATGCTAAGGCTGATGGGGGGCTTGATCGAAAACAAAAAGCTTTGAAAGTTAAAGACAGACCATAAGCACCCATTCCAAGATTGAATTTTGATTTGGGCATAAAGAAGATTCAGAATATTCATAGATCCAAAGGGGAAACTAGCAGTGCAGAAGTGACACGAAGAAATCCACCTTATATTAGGTGATATTATTGTGGAAAGATGGGATATTCACAGTATGTGTGTTCCATAGCCAAGAGATATCGAAGGGCATAAGAACAGAGGTGGAAGACAAACAGAGATTGGTTCTATAGAACATATTTCAAAGGATACTGTTTTTGGTGTAGAGAATTTGGGCACATGTCTAGGTATTGTACTTCGAGAATACAGAGAAATGTGCCAAAGGAGAATCAAAATGTTCACAAGCAGTATATCAATGAACCAACAGGTGAGTTAAAAATGAAAAATAGATTTTCAGTTTTTCTAAGATGAAGATGGTCCATCATACTCTGAGAAAGATCAGAAGTCTCAATCCATGCCAAGTGTTATGGACCAAGAAGAAAAATGATAAGAAGGAAATGGTGGTAGAAATTTCCCTTAAAGAAACAGATTTGTCTGGTGTGTGGATCCTTGACATCGGTTTCACATCTCACATGACAGGTAATAAGGATCTTGTTACAGGCGTAAAATATGAAAAAGAAGGAGTTTTCAAGTTTGGAAATGATGAAGGCCTGAAGATAATTGGTTCAGGAAAGGCCAAGTTTGGGGGGAAATAGATGAGACGTGCTGATGTCTTAGTAGTATAAGGCCTCAGTCACAATTTTCTCAGTATCAGTCAACTATGTGACTCAAGACATTCTATAAGGTTTACTAAGAAGGTGTGTATCATCAAAGGAATAGACAGGGTAGTGGTTCTATAGGGAAAAAGAACAAAATGAAATCTCTACCTGGTAAGTGGAGAAGAAGATATGTGATTTCTGTCCAGAGAGGAAGAAAACAAGTTGTGGCATAAACGACTTGGTCATCTATTCCAACCATCCCTAGAAGATATGGTAAAGTGTGATGCAGCAAGAGACCTCCCTAAGTTATCACTTGATTGTACTCACACGTGTGATGCATGCCAACAAGGGAAGCTCATCAGAAAGACATATAATGCAAAGGAAATAAGTCAATAAGAGTGCTCGAATTAGTGCATGCTGATGTATGTGGGCCTATCACACCAAGAGAAATTGATTTAAAGAGGTACTATGTTCTTTTCATTGATGACTATAGCAGAATGGCATGGGTATTTGTTATTTCCAATAAGTCTGATGTGTTCAGCTTCTTAAAATACTACCTAAGAGAGTGCGAAAGGATGCTTGTATAGAAAATTCTGATGTTTCGTACTGATAATGGTACGGAATGCATGAACAGTCAGGTGGAAGACTATCTCGAGAAACACGGGATAAGGCATCATGTAAGATCCCGTTTTTTGGGGAAAGGTATGTTCTCGTTATGTTTTGGTTAAATTCTTTATTTTGGGATTCAAGGGATGTCTTCTGAAAATATGAGAGGCATTGGTGGTGTTCCAGGGGGCTCGGGGCACTGAATAAGGCAAATTGGGAAAGATAGGACAAGGCACATGGCCTGCGCATGGTCAGCTAAACCGTGCGGCCTACCCAGGAGAAACCATGCGACCCTCCCTCCTCTAGATAGAAGCGAGCGCACGGTTTGTGCACGGTTTTCCAAACCGTACGGCTAAACTGTGTGGCTCCTCCTCTTTCGGGTAGTGGCATGCGCACGTTTTGTGCACCGTTTGCTAAACCGTGTGGCTAAACCATACGGCCACTTAAGGTTGGGAAATATTACAGAATTGCCACTCTAGGCTTTATAACCCCAACTCGGGATTTTCCTCCATTTCCTCCCTCTTCACCCTAGGAACAAACTGATTCGCCCAAGAGCTCCAAGAGATCTATCTCCCTCATTTCTAAGGTGTTTTTGGTGTCATTGGTTGCGGATTGAAGCTTCAGGTAAGGCTAATCTCCTCCTTGGTTCTTTTCTTGGTTTAGGGTTTGTGTCGTCTCTCCCTCTTGTTCTGAAGCCCTAAAACCCTATCTTGTGGGTTAGTTTTAGGTTGAATCTCAAAGGGTTGGTCGAATCGAGGTCGAAGGACTCGATTGATAATTATTTCAACCGCGAATTCAAGGTAGGTGGTCTAAAATTTATATCCCATGGTTATTTAGGGTTTTGTGCATGTTAAATTGTGTTCTTGCTTTTCCTTGGTTATGTTTGGGTAGCCTTGGAATTTTTGAGAAGAATGGTGTTTAAAATGGAAAATGGGAACCCTCACGATCCCTGTGGGATGTGTTGGGATTGACTTGACCTAAATTAAGGCCATCCATGGGATGTGTCGGCTTTTCCCTGGGTTTAGGTATTGTTATTGAACAAGTGACATTCTTGTGCTAAATTGTAGAGCCCTTGATAAACATTTTGGCATGAATGGTTGAATCATGGAATAATGAATGGGTTAAATGGTTTAATGTCTAAATTTATTAAAGACCATAATGGGATAGATTATGGGTATAGTATGGAATGATTAGTGAGATAGGCATAACACATGGGAATCGGGTGAATGGTTAAATGATGTGAAATGGTAATGTGTTAATGGGTTAATGCATGATGTGGTTTCCCATGTGGGTTGTTGTGAGTGATTTTTTCCAGTGGGAAATGGTTGGAAGGTTGATGGTTACTTATATATAAGCATGTGCACATGGCTTGGTAGAGTGGGATATTACTTGAGGATCTACGCCCACGGGTCGAGTGAAGAATGAGGCTCTAAACACCACCCTAAATGCACGGGTTAGGAAAGGGGACTGAGGTTCTATTCTCCTAACGGTTTCATCCACCTGGATTGAGGCTTCGAGGTGAGGATATGATTGCTATGAGGGGTTAGTCCTAGTGAGATAGGATAACGAGGTGTTTACCCTCTTGCATGTGATTGTTGGCCTTAGACCCATGTAACATAATGTATGTGATTAACCCATGGAATTGTGATGAAATGGTAAGTGATGATAATTGGTGTGAAATGAATGGGAATGGAAGTGGTAATGGAATTGGCTCTGAACTGGTTAATGGCACCTTAATAATTACTTTTCGTTTATCATTTATTTTCCTTTTGCATGCACCACCTGTTTATACTGGATATTTTGTAGACACCATTGGTGGTGGCCTACTGAGTTGTACTCACACCCTACTCATGATGTTGTTGGGTAACTGAGAAGATTTCATATTTGCAGGTCAGGAAAAGGGCAAGGGTCCTTGCTAGATAGTTGAGTGGACATGGGTAGCTCTTGGTGGACGATCTGGACATGGAGTCGGGACCATTTTGGGGATTTTGGCAGTTGTCCTTATTTTTTATTTTGTTCACTCTTGCACTTGTAGTATGGAATGGTATATTTATTGTTGGATATGATTGTTATACTTGTTCCGTGTTTACTGGTTATTGTTTCCGTTATCTGGTTTATTTCTGTTGTGGATTACCCTGATAAAAAGGGGGTATAGTCTCCCCACTTGACTTTATAGGCCCCCGCTTCTAGTTGGCAGCCTTTGGCGTACGAGGAGGCGCGCTTAAGGTCATATAACCACCCGGCTCAGAGCACCGGTTTAGTGGCTTCCGGGTTGGGGATGTTACAAAGTGGTATCAGAGGAGGTATTTATTCTCCTTCTCTGAGGTCTTTTTATTTGGGATTGGTATCCGAGGGTTAAGATGTGTAGGGACTTGGTAATGAGCTCATGCTTGGGAGTAGCTAACCTAGGTACGGGGGAAAACCCAGGTCACCCTGGGTGGGAAATGCTGTTCTTGGTTGTGTGTTGTTACAGTTGATGATATTTCACCGTTGGGTGTGCACATGTGGTTTGATGTGATTGTTTTATGATATTTGGATCATGGCCTTAATGGCATAAGGATTTGTACTCATGCATCATTGTAGGCACCTAGGGAGATAGGTGACATGCATTGTATTATGCACACGCATGGGAGGGGTGTGTGAGGCGGGAAATTAGGGTGCATTATGAATTTCATGAAACCAAGAAATAATGAGAAATATGAAATAAAACAAGTGGGTAAAGGATGTTATGAAACCTAATGGTTTGAAATGAAGTGGAAAATGTCTTTTAAAATGTTGTGTGAGTTGGTGGTAGTGCATGGTTGTTTACCCCATGTGGACCATGGCCCGCAGTAGGGATGGTTGGGGCGTTTGTATCTAGTTAATGGGTTTTGATGAAGTCATGAATGTTTTATGGTATGCGTGCTAAATCTCGTGTTTGGCAAGGTAGAGAGATGCCACGACGACGTCGGGTACCAGTTGGGCAACAGGGGGATGTTGCTGAGAACACTCCTTCAGTAGAGGGGCAGGAAAATGTGGTGATCAATGAATTTGGAGAAGACCAGTTCCGGGGGAACATGGATCACCTTATGCAAATGATATATCGGGACCTAGGGAGGGGTGCATTGAGTATGTTTGAGCTGACCAGGGAGTTCCAGTTGCAGCACCCTCCGACCTTCACCGGAGAGGGTGGGCCAGAGGTAGCGGAGTTCTGGTTAGAGTTTGTCTAGACGATACTGGATCATCTACATACCCCTGTCAAGAAGCAGGTAAAGCTGGATACTTATATGTTGTGAGGCCAGGCTAGGTGTTGGTGGGACATTCAGGCTCAAATCGAGAAGGCTGAGGGAATGTCGTGGAAAGTTTTTCAGGAAAAGTTTCTGGAGCATTTCTACCCAGATACATTGAGGCAGGAACGGGCTGCAGAGTTTATGATCCTAACTCAGGGATCTTTGTCGGTGTTGGACTATGCTAGTCGCTTCACGGATTTGAGATTCTTCGTTCCAGTTTTAGCAGGGGATGAGGCAGCGGTGGCAAGGCGCTTCCAGGATGGGTTGAGACATGAGATCAGGTCTCAAGTAAATATCTTCCACTTGAAGAGGTTCGCAGAGGTAGTAGATCAGGCATTGATTTCGGAAGGAAACCTGAAGGGAGCTTCGGGTAGTGGGTTTGTAGTGCCGGTGGGGTAGACGAGCGGTGCAGCTACCGAGGGTCGGAAGCGACGACATGAGAGCTCACAGCATGGCGGAAGTGTGCAAAGTTGCTGGAAAAGAGGGTTAGCCTCTCAGTGTGGGAATCAGATGTTCTGCTATCAGTGCGGTAGGTCGGGGCATGTGTGTGGTCATTGTCCTCAACCTCCAGTTGAGTGTCGTTCATGCAGCAGGATGGGGCATGTGCAGAGGTTCTGCAGGAACCCACGGAAGGTGGGCGAGTATGATGGTGGAAATCAGGTACCAGATACGGGAAGGGGATAAGTTTCCCCGTATTAGGTAGGCAGTTGGAGTTCCACGGGCCGTACTGGCAGGGGCGGTGGACGTGGAACTCTAGGGCAAGATCGCTCATGCCAGCAGGGCAGTGTGGCGCAGAGTATTCATGCTGGAGCCCCGGGCAGAGGGGTAGGTCAGCTTCAGGCAGTTCAGTTTGCGCCTGGTGATGGCGAGGCTGGACCATCGACTGTTCGAGGTACGATCCTTGTAGCCTCTAATTTTTCTAGTGTGTTGTTTAACACAGTTTCCACACACTCTTTTATCTCTACTCAAATTTTGGTAGTGCTAGGTTTAACTGTGGAATGGGTTTGTGGAGTTATGTCAATTTACACTCCGTTGGGGGTGCGGGTTGAGGATATCAAGCAGTGCAAGGGATGTGCCTTGGAAGTTGGTGGGTATCGTTTTTTGTGGGACTTGTTCGTCCTCGATATGTCTAGGTTCGATCTAATCTTGGGAATGGATTGGTTGGTGTTGTATCGATCACACATCGATTGTTATCTTCGCAGAGTATCGTTCAGGTCACTTGAGGGTGATGCTTATCTCCACTGTGGCAAGTGGGATGTTCGAGTAGGTCGTGCAGGACTGTTGGGTCAACGGATGAGTGAACTCATGGCTCAAGTGGCATGTCTCATGCTTGGTGATGATAAAATAGGGGAACATATTGTTTTTTTCTCCTGTGGTGGATCGGTTTCAGGACGTGTTTCCTGAGGATTTCTTGGGGTTACCACCCGATAGGGATGTTGAGTTCACGATCGAGTTGCTTCCGATAGTGGAGCCAGTTTCTATTCCGCCATACCGAATGGCACCGACAGAACTCCAAGAACTAAAGGTTCAGCTTGAGGATTTGGAGCATAAGGGGTTTATTCGTCCTATTATGTCTCCTTGGGGATCTCCCGTGCTTTTTTCAAAGAAGGTCGATGGGTCGTTGAGGCTGTGTGTTGACTATCGAAGGTTGAACCAGATGACAGTGAAAACCCGGTACCCTCTTCCTAGAATTGATGACCTGTTTGATTAGTTGAGGGGTGAATCGGTGTTTTCTAAGATTGATCTGAGGTCAGGTTATCACCAGTTGAGGGTGAGGTCTTCCGACATACCACGGACAGCTTTCCAGAGTCGGTATGGGTTGTTTGAGTTTGTGGTAATTCCTTTTGGCTTGACCAATGCACCGGCGGTGTTTATGGCTTTGATGAAACATATCTTTCATCCCTATCTAGATCGGTTTGTGTTTGTCTTTGTTGAAGATATCTTAGTGTACTCGAAAACTCACGACGATCATTACCAACATCTTGACATCATCTTGGGTACGCTAAGAAAGAATCGGCTATACGCCAAGCTATCAAAGTGTCAATTCTGGATAGGTGAGGTGCATTTTCTGGGTCACATCATCTCGGAGGTAGGTGTGTCAGTGGATCCAGAGAAAGTGCAAGCAGTTGTATCTTGGGAGCAGAACAAGAGTGTTTATGATGTTCGGATATTTCTGGGTTTGGTCGGGTATTACCGAAGGTTCATTCAGGATTTCTCTCATTTTGCAACACCACTTTCGGGCTTCACCAAGAAAGGAATTAGGTTTGAGTGGTCTGAGGCTTGTGAGAACGCCTCCCAAGAGTTGAAGAATCGGTTGACGACTGCACCTATCTTGATCTTACCTGAGCCGGGTAAGAAGTACATTATGTTTTTTGATGCATCAGGACTCGGACTTGGCGCTGTGTTGATGGAATATGAGCGGGTTGTGGCTTATGGGTCAAGGCAGCTGAGACCCCATGAGCAGAACTATCGCACTCATGATCTTGATTTGGCTGCAGTAGTGTATGCCTTGAGGTGCTGGAGGCACTATCTGTTGGGAGAACGGTTTATAGTGTTTACTGACCATAAGAGAATGAAGTACATCTTCTCGCAGCGGGGTCTGAATCTTCAGCAGTGAAGATGGGTTGAATATCTCCAATATTTTGACTTTGAGTTTGTGTACATGCCAGGAAAGGGAAATAGTGTTGTTGATGCTCTGAGCAAGAATGTTCAGAATCAGGCAGTTCAGGAGTCCAGCATCGAGTGGAAGGTGATGGCCTTGTTTGCAGAGATGCACCTGGAGGTGTAGGAGGAGAATGGTCAGGTCACTCTTGCTTCCTTAACGATGTAGTCGACGCTTTTGAGTCAAGTTAAGGAAAGTCGTCTTGGTGATCCTGAGTTTTTGATCATGAAGTAAATTCTTAAAGGTGTGGAGCTACCTTCTGGTTGGGCCGTCGGTGTGGATGGTGTTTTTCATGTTCATGATCATGTGGTTGTGCCAAAGTGTGTGCGGGAAGAGTTGATGCGTGAGTTACATTCATCAAAGTGGGAAGTGTATCCTAGTTTGACCAAGATGTACCGTGATCTCCGAAGGCAGTTTTGGTGGCCTGGAATGAAGAAGGAAGTTACGAGATTTGTGGCACGGTGTCTTACCTGTCAGCAGGTGAAGGCCGAGCATCAACTCCCAGGTGGTTTGTTGCATCCATTGCCCATTCCGGAATGGAGGTGGGATGATGTAATGATGGATTTTGTCATGGGTCTTCCGAGGACGCCGCAGAAGAATGATGCAATCTGGGTGTTTATGGATCGGTTAACGAAAGTGGATCATTTATTACCGATTCAAGAGACGTTTATAGTTGACCAGTTGGGTGAGATGTATGTTTGAGAAATAGTGCGGTTTCATGGGGCACCGCAGACCATAGTTTCGGACTGAGATTTGCGTTTCACATCACGTTTCTGGCAAGGGTTGCATAAGGCGCTTGGTACACAGGTGTTTTTGAGTACAACTTTCCACCCACAGGCGGACGGGCGGTTAGAGTGTACGATCTAAGTGTTGGAAGACATGTTGAGAGCTTGTGTCTTGGAATTTGGTGGTTCTTGGTAGAGGCACCTATCGTTGGTTGATTTTTCCTACAACAATAGTTTTCAGGCTACAATTCAGATGGCACCATTTGAGGCACTTTATAGGAGACCATGTAGTTCTCCATTGTGTTGGCTAGAGGCCAGTGAATCTGAGTTGTTGGGACTGAGTCTCATGAAGTAGACTTCAAAGAGAGTTCAGTTGATCAGGAAGTGAATGGCTACGGATCAGAGTAGGAAGAAGTCGTATTCAGATCAGAGGCGTAGACCTCTTGAGTTTGGGGTGGGTGATAAAGTGTGCCTTCAGGTGTCACCAAGGTTGGGTCACCGTCGGATTCGAAAGCAGGGTAAGTTGGTGCCCAGATATATGGGACCTTTCGAGATTGTGGAGAGGATCGGACCAGTGGATTACCTATTGGCTCTGCCATAGCGGTATAGTGGGATGCATGATGTGTTTCATGTGTCGCAGCTTCGATGGTATCACCCTGACTCATCTCATGTGGTTTATGTTGAGGATGTGGACATTGAGGCTGATCCATCCTTTGAGGATCATCCGATTCATGTGGCGGATCGTAGTGAAAAGGTCTTGCGAGGCAAGGTTGTGCCATTAGTGCGAGTACTATAGCAGCATGGGAAAGTTCAGGAAGAAACTTGGGAGCGGGAATCAGATATGCGGGCTCAGTGGCCCGAACTCTTCTCTTCGGTGGAGCAATGAAGCTTGGGAGCTCGGCTCGAGGACGAGCCGTTATAAGGTGGGGAGGTTGTAAGATCCCGTTTTTTTGGGAAAGGTATGTTCTCGTTATGTTTTGGTTAAATTCCTTATTTTGGGATTCAAGGGATTTCTTTTCAAAATATGAGAGTCATTTGGGGGTGTTCTGGGGGGCTCGGGGCATGGAAGAAGGAAAACTAGGCAAGACAGGCCAAGGCGCATGGCCTGCGCACGGTCAGCTAAACCGTGCAGCATGCCCAGGCAAAACCGTGAGACCCTCCCTCCTCTAGATAGAAGCGAGCGCACGGTTTGCACATGGTTTTCCAAAATGTGCGGCTAAACCGTGTGGCTCCTCCTCCTTCGGGAAGTGGCGTGCGCACGGTTTTCTAAACCGTGCGGCTAAACCGTGCAGCCACTTAAGGTTGGGAAAAATTACATAATTTCCACTCTGGGCTTTATAACCCCAACTCGGTATTTTCCTCCATTTCCTCCCTCTTCACACTATTAATGAACCGATTCACCCAAGAGCTCCAAGAGACCGATCTCCCTTGTTTATAAGGTGTTTTTAGTGTCGTTGGTTGCAGATTGAAGCTCCGGGTAAGGCTAATCTCCTCCTTGGTTCTTTTCTTGGTTTAGGGTTTGTGTCTTCTCTCCCTCTTGTTCCGAAGCCCTAAAACCCTATCTTGTGGGTGAGTTTTAGGTTGAAGCTCAAAGGTTTGGTCGAATTGAGGTCGAAGGACTCGATTGAGATTGTGTTCAACCACGGATTCAATATAGGTGGTCTAAAAGTTATATCCCACGGTTATTTAGGGTTTTGTGCATGTTAAATTGTGTTCTTTCTTTTCCTTGGTTATGTTTGGGTAGCCTTGTCATTTTTGAGAAGAATGGTGTTTAAAATGGAAAATGGAAACCCTCACGATCCTTGTGGGATGTGTTGGGATTGACTTGACCTAGATTAGGGCCATTCATGGGATGTGCCGGCTTTTCCTCGGGTTTAGGGATTGTTATTGAACAAGTGACATTGTTGTGGTAAATTGTAGAGCCCTCAATAAACATGTTTGCATGAATGGTTGAATCGTGGAATGATGAATGGGTTAAATGGTTTAATGTGTAAATTGATTAAAGACCATAATGGGATAGATTATGGGTCTAGGATGGAATGCTTAGTGAGATAGGCATAACACATGGGAATCGGGTGAATGGTTAAATGATGTGAAATGGTAATGTGTTAATGGGTTAAGGCATGATGTGGTTTCTCATATGGGTTGTTGTGAGTGATGTTTACCGATGTGCAATAGTTGTAAGTTTTATGGCTACTTATATATAAGCATGTGCACATGGCTTGGTAGAGTGGGGTATGACTTGAGGATCTACACCCACGGGTCGAGTGATGACTGAGGCTCTAAACACCACCCTAAATGTACGGGTTAGGAAAGGGAAATGAGGGTCTATTCTCCTAACGGTTGCATCCACTCAGAATGAGGCTTCGAGGTGAGGATATGGTTTCTATGAGGGGTCAGTCCTAGTGAGATAGGATAATGAGGTATTTTCCCTCTTGCATGTGATTGTTGGCCTTAGACCCATGTAAGATAATGTATGTGATTAACCCATGGAATTGTGATGAAATGGTAAGTGATGATAATTGGTGTGAAATGAATGGGAATGGAAGTGGAAATGGCATTGGATCTGAACTGGTTAATGGAACCTTAATAATTACTTGTCATTTATCATTCATTTTCCTTTTTCATGCACTACCTGTTTATACTGGATATTTTTTAGACACCGTTGGTGGTGTCCTACTGAGTTGTACTCACAACCTGCTCGGGCCACCATTGGGTACCCGAGCAGATTTCATGTTTGCAGGTAAGGAAAAGGGCAAGGGCCCTTGCTAGATAGTTGAGTGGACATTGGTAGCTCTTGGTGGAGGATCCATACTTGGAGTCGAGACCATTTTGGGGATTTTGTTCATTGTCCTTATTTTGGGTTTTTTTCACTCTTGCATTTGTAGTATGGCATGGAATATTTATTGTTGGATATGATTGTTATACTTGTTACGTATTTACTAGTTATTGTTTCCACTATCTGGTTTATTTCTGTTGTGGATTAATCTGATAAAATGGGGGTATAGTCTCCCCACTTGACTTTATAGGCCCCCACTGCTAGTCGGAAGCCTTTGGCGTATGGGGAGGTGTGTTTAAGGTCATGTAACCACCCGGATCAGAGCACCGGTTTAGTGGCTTCCTAGTTGGGGACGTTACACATCAAGTTTTCTTAGTGAGAACTCCACAATAGAATGGAGTGGTTGAAAGGAGAAATTGGATCATCAACAACATGGCTAGAAGGATTCTCATAGAAAAAGATCTACCAGAGATGTTTTGGAAGGAAGCAGTTTTGACATCAGTCTACATTTCTAACAGGGCTCTATTGTGTCCGAAGGAAGGAATGACTCTGTATGAGATGTGGTATGGAAAGAATCCAATAGTGAAATACTTTTGAATATTTGGAAGTAAGTGCTTCATCCTCAACAAGGAGAAACATAGGAAATTTGAGTCACGTGGAGATGAGGGGATATTCCTTGGATATTCAGGAAAAAGAAAAGCATACAAATGCTTTAACAAAAGGCTGGGAAAAGTAGTTGAGATCAATTATGTAACTATTGTAGAGAATGAAGAGAGTATTAAAAATCATAGTGAACAATTTCCATATGAAAGTGATGAGGAGGAAAGTAACAGAGGAGGAGCATAAGTGGATGATTCTAATTCAGAAGAAGATAATGATGATGAGCATGAACAAGAAAAATATGTATATTTACAGAAGCCAAGAAGTCAAGCTGAAATTGATAAGAAAAATATAATTGGCGATCAATCAGCTCTAGTTCAGACAAGAATAATGAAGTCCCTACATCAAATAACTTTCTTATCTTAGGTAGAGCCTAAATGATTTGTTGATGCAGTTGAAGATGAAAATTGGTTTCAAGCCATGAATGAAGAGCTAGATCAGATTGAGAAGAATCAGACATGGGAGATTGTTTTGAGGCCAGCAGATAAGAATGTCATTGGGAATAAATGGGTATATCGCAACAAAATTAATGAAGATGGCACAGTGATTTGGAACAAAGCATGACTAGTGTTCAAGGGATACTCCCAGATAGAGGGAATAGATTTTTATGAGACATTTGCACCGATTATTAGACTAGAGAAAATAAGATTATTTCTAGCCATTACAGTGCAATAGAAGTTCAAATTTTTTCAGATGGACATCAAATCTGCATTTTTGAAAAAGGTTCTAGAGGAAGAGGTGTATATTGAGTATCCATATAGTTTTCTCATTCATGAGGATGAAACCAAGTTTTGCGGACTGAATAAGGCATTGTATGGGCTGAAACAAGCACCAAGATCATGGAACTCAAGTCTTGATCAGTACTTGAAGAAGCTTGGTTTCCAGCATTGGGGATTTGATTACAATCTCTATTTCAACAACAACAATAATCAAAGGATGATGGTCTTGGTTTATGTCGATGAAATAATATTTGGTGGATCGGATGAAGCTCGGTGCAAACAATTTTCTGAATTCATGAAATATGAGTTCGAAATATCAATGATTGGAGAGCTAACATTTTTCCTTGTTCTACAGGTGACACAAGGAATTAATTTAACATTCATTTCTCAATCCAAATATGCCAAGGAGGTTTTGAAAATATTTGGAATGGAAAATTCCAAGGAGATAAAGACTCTGGTTGCTACTCGGATGAAATTATCAAAAGATGATAATGTCAAGGCAGTTAATATCACAAAATATAGGCAGATTATTGGGATCTTACAGTACCTGATAGCTACAAGACCTGATATTGTTTTCTCCACCTGCAAAGCAGCACGATATCAAAGAAATCCCAAGGAAATCCACATGATTGCAGTAAAAAATAATACTTAGGTATATTAAGGGCGCGGTGGACTTCGGCTTAATGTATAATGGAAAATCTCAGATAGAGTTACTGGGATATACTGATGCAGATTGGGCCGGTTTAGTGGATGACAGGAAATCAACATCAGGAGGTGCATTATATCTTGGTGGATTGTGTATTTATTGGCTAAGAAAGAAGCAAGATTGCATTTCATTAAGCACCGTAGAAGCTGAATATATTTCTTGCACTCAATCTTGCACACAGTTATTGTGGATGAAACAACAGCATGATGATATGGGCGTTGAAGTGAAGTCTCCGATCAGAATCCAGTGCGATAACTCAAGTGCTGTAAATCTTAGTAAAAATATGGTTCATCACTCCAGGACAAAGAACATTGAGATAAAGTATCATTTTATCAAGGAGAAGGTTGATTAGGGAATCGTGAAGGTGGAGAATGTGCCTACAGAGCTACAAGTTGCAGACATTCTAACAAAGGCCTTACCCAAGGAAGCTTTTGAGAGGCATCGACTAGCTCTGGGAGTTCAGTCGACTCCCCACACCTGAAAAAGTATTGATGTGGGGCCCCCCTCTCCCCGAGGTATGATGTGTTTTTACCCTAATTTACTAATATGTGTTTTACCCTGTTACAGACTGAGAAGGGGTGCCCTTTGGGTTCGTTGACAAAGGGGGAGAAAACAATGATTGTTCAAGGGGGAGATAGTGTAACAGTGTGGCTATTTGACAAATCATGAATTATATGGGGAGAAGCTGATAGGTGGAGCAGCGAGATAGGGGGAGAGAAATGAGATATGGGGAGAGTTTTAAATTTGACGATGCTAGAAGTGATCGATCAAAGAATAGATATCACGGCAGCTGATGATCATGATGAAAGTAGCAGAGTGGTGTTGGAATGGTGTCAGAAGGTTTCCAGATATCACCAATTGGTTTTCAGAGTGGTATCATCAATTGGTATCAGTTTTCAAACTAGTATCAGTCGGGTGTCAATGGTTGGCGTCATAAATGAAGTGATTCATTGATGAACTTTTCATTTACTCTTGTTTTTCACACCAAGCATTTCTCATGTGGGCTTAGAGTATTTGTTGAGTGAATCCTTGATCGCTATCAGAATCGCAAGAAGCGAATAGTGGTAGAATTTGGAAGAAGCATTAATGTAGTATCAAAGTGCATATAACTTTTATGAGAAGAGTTTTCAACAAACCCAAAGGGGGATATTGTTGGGAAAAAACCCTCAAGACACAATTGAAGCATTTTTGAGGAGATTGTGTTTGTTGAAAAAGAAGACCATAATGTATGAGTGTGTTGAAAAAGGGGGTTTACATGGTGATTGTCGGTTTCAAGGGATGCTTCCAAAAATCCATGATTGATTGAAGAACCTTGATAAAGGAATGGACGATTTGGAGGCGGTACAAAAAGAGCAGATACAAGGTGGCGTCATTTTCCAATGTTTGCCAAATTTTTGGGCCTAAAAATTAAAAAATGGAGAGATGTGTTTTTGGAAAAGGGAGGTGCATGAAAAATTGGAGTGGTGTGAAAAAAATAATGTGGTGCGTGAAAAAATGAGTGTGGTGTGCGAAAAATATAGTGGCACGTTAAAAATCAGCGTGGTGTGCGAAATATCAGCGCGGTGTGTGGAAAAATAAAGTGTTGCACGAAATATTTGCGTGCTGCGTGAAAAAGGAAAGTGATGTGTGAAATAGTGGGATGAATTTTTTCATACAAGAGGTGTTTCGAGGTCCGAATCTCAAAAAGTGGAAAAGGAATGAGGTGTGCGAAATATTGGAGCAGTGTGTGAAAAATGGTGTGGCGCGGAAGATGTGTTTTTCGCACTCAAAGAGAATTATGCGCTCTAGAAGGGTTTTTCGTGCAGGGTCAATTTTGCCTATAAATATGAAGTGACCCCCCTCCATTCTGTACAGCTCAAGAATTAGAGATTATCTAAGCTCTGGCATGTGAAATTGGAGTGCACAAGTGAGTTGTGTGAAAAGAAGACTGTTTCGCGAAAAGTGAATTTCGCACAAAAGTGAAGAATTCCGTGTAGGGCAGTGTAGAGGTTGCGCGTAAAATCCGGTGCATGTAAAATAATTTGTTGCACGTAAAAGGATTGTTTCACATAAAAGGGGTGTTGCGTGAAAAGTGAATTTCACACAAAAGGATGGAATTACGTGTAAGGCCCAATGAAGGCTGCGCGTAAAAATTGGGGTTGCCCGGTGCAAAGAGAGATTCATCTGTGGGTGAAAGTTGGACGTCAACAGAGCATCTGTCAACAGTTGAGGGTGCAGATTTCATTAGAGATAATGAAGATACCTATAGGTCTATAAACTGTAAGTGGATATTCTAAAGAAGCAGTGAGCACACATCAGTTGAGAGAGCAGTGAACTTTCACATTGTGAATGGTGTAAACTAGGAGGGACAGTGAGTCTGCTCCGAACTTGTAAACAGCAGTGCGCTTATATTGGAATTGGTACATCGTCACACTGTCGGTGTATGCTCCTTGGACATATCCCAGTGAGGGTGAACCAAGTAAAAATCGCTATGTCTTGTGCAAGATTTAAGGTTTGTTCATAATCTGCATCGGGAAGGAGAGAGAAGAGGGTTTTTTCTAACAACAAAACAATATCAAAAGGGGAAGTCATTTTAATCTTTCATACCCTGATTCACCCCCCTCTCAGGGTATCTAGCCTAGTGGACCTAACAAATCTTATATAACCCTCTAATGCATTGGATTATTTTTATATCTCATTAGATAATAATACATAGAAATAGATATTTTTCTTACAATGGTGTGGGAATAATGGGTTTGCTCATATTTTTAGGCATAGATATAATGAGTTTGATCACATCGGTGTGGGCATAATGGTTTTTCTCAAAAAAATCATATTCTTATAGTTATTCCTCATTTCCATGTGTTTTATCATGTTTTTTCACATTTTCAAGATTTTTATCAATTTATACCACATTTCCAAGTTGTTTATAAAGTTATTCCACATTTAAAAGATGATTTTCATTTTCATGAAATATCATGTTTTCATGGTAATGCTATTTTTAATGTATTCCATACTTTTTTTATCATGATCACATGTTTAATGATTATTGATATGTATTTTGAGCCACACTGTTACTTTTACACTTACTTAATGATATGGTTATGATATTATGTTTCTCTATCATGTTTTATGATAATCACCTTTAGTCTTATGATTTTTATTAATATATTTATGTATTCTTCATGTTCTCCTAATTTTGGAGCTGACACATTATGATGCATTTTTTCAATACTGAGTATCTGAGCTCACCCATTTCTTATGATTTCATTCCCTAGGTTATGAAGATTATTATATCATGTGAGATTTCTAAAATCATCTAGAGGAGAAATATTATATATTATAGTTTTTAATTTTTTTAAAATAAGTTATTTATGTAACTAATCATCAAGACACTTAACCTTTTATTCTTCGATTTTTGAAACTATTTGTGAGATTTAATATTTAAATAATTAATTTGATGTGTTATTTAAGTTATGTTTAGTTTTTTCACTTTATTTGGTATCATAGAAAAGGTTTAATAATTTTTTTAGGATTATTTTAGATAAATTTAGTAAAAACATTAAGAATAAGTCTAAACGATGAGTCTAAATAAGAGATAACATCCTAAAATTTTTGTAAAGTAGATTTTGTGTGGTTCTTCTTTAAATTAAACCCCTATCTAGATATTGTAATTGGATTCAGCCTTTGTAAAAAATGTACTTAGGGGTAATATCCCTAAAAATGAATATTGGGTATTAAATCAACCATCACCCGATGCAAAACAAAGAGGCCTGACTACACTCCTGGTTTGACACTCCTGGGGGATATAATTTGGTTAATTCACATTCTATTTATGAAACATTTTGAAGGATTTAAATATATATAACTAGTTTAGTTAAAAAAACTAACCATGGTTAAATTATATAGAAAAATATATATTCATATGCTAATGTATACATGACATTTATGAATTCCTCCTCCTATGTTTATAGTTTCCTTATATATGCATTCATTAATTTAAGTATAATCATTCCCAATTTTCCTTTAATAAATTAAATTATGAGAACCAATAAGAACAAAGTTAAAAATGGGTGAAATTGATAATGTGGATATTATACTAATTATAAACCTACTGATATTGGGGCTGGAATAGAAAACCTCATTGAAATTATCACTAAATTGTCTCAAGATTTGGGAAAACCCTCAAATCATGTTGAGTTCCAGAACACATCAAGGATCATTATCAATTCATTTATGAGGAAAATTTCTCCTATAATCCACTAATTTCTGAGAAGTGGGTTAATTAAATGGGAAATATATTTTCTATTCTCTAGTAGTCAGATCTTTAGATGGTCGTTTTGGTAGTCTATCATTTAGAAGGTGATACTGAACAGTGGTGGAATCTCATTAATAATACCATAAAGAAATAGGAATTAGACTCTATAGGATGGGAACATTTCATGAAGATATTTTTTACTAAGTTCTTTCCTTAGACTCTTCACACAAAAATGGATTAGTAATTATAAGAATGTAACCAAAAAAAGGATGAATCTGTTAGATCATATAAAGTATATTTTACAAGACTCATGAGTCATGCCTCTAAATTCATCTCTAATACTGAGAGAAATATTGGTCACTTATTTACTAAATAAAATCCTAGTATTAAAAGGGGGTTATCTATAAGATACTTCAATAGATACAAAGATATTTTTTATGTGATCTTAATGTGGATATAGTAATTAGAACCTATCAATATTCTACATAAAGGAAAAGTAAAGTTTAGTATCATAGAAGCACTGATGATAAGACACATGATGGGAAGAAATTTCAATTTACTAAATGTAAAAAATATGGGAGAAAAAACCTAGGTGATTGCTTCAGGGGATCATGGAAGTGTTTTAAGTTTGGTAAAGTAGGAAACCAAACCCACAACTATAGAACTAAATCTAAGAGGCTGATTAACGCAACATAATAGAAGAAGGTCCCTGCAAATGATCCACTCACACTATAATGCTTCAAGTTAAAGGGGTTTGGAAATTATAAGAATCAATGCCCTAACATGCAGGATAATGAAGAAATTATGCCTCAGAAACCTCCTAAAATGAGAAAATAAGGAAGGGAATTATAGATCACTATTGCTAAGGTAGATCATGATAATAAAGTGATGTGAGGTTAAATTACACTATTTTATAGTTCTTTTAATACCTTATTTGATTCTAGTTCATAAAATTATTTTATATATCACAATTTTTCTAAGAATTTTTAATCACCATCAAAAGAAATGGATATTGAACTATCAGTGAAAACCCCTAATGGAACAACAATCATGTCTAAGATTTATAAATCAACTTCAATTGATATTTTGTAGCATCCTTCATATAGATCTAATTCTTCTTCTGTTGGTTGAATCTGACATTATTGTAAGAACACGGTTCTTATTCTTGAGGTATGGGTTTCTTCCTTTCACTTTTCCTTAAGTGTTTTTGAGAAAATAAGGAAAATGGGGAAAATCCAAAATTTTGTGGGTACACGCCATGTACTTTTCCACACGTCGTGTACTTTGTCCGTGTGGGATGAGTACATATGGCGTGTAGCCCTGTCGGTGATGAAAGGTGTAAAAACCGACTACACGCCGTGTAGTGGGTATTTACACGCCGTTTAGTTAGTCAGAATGTAAATAGTAAGGCGGTGAAAGCAGCCACCAGATGAGCGATAGTACACACTGTGTATTCGGGAATACACATCGTGTACACATGTCGATGGATGAACAGTGCGGCGGTGGGAAAAGTATCCACCAGAGGAATAGTTAAATGACAAAAATACACATCATGTAGTCATTAGTACACACCATGTAGTTTGTTTTTTTCGCTTAAAATGGGCAGTAGCCTCCCATGTTCATAGGGAAGGCTTATAACTGGAGGAAGGCTTGAGAGAGATGGCCAGAACTTTGGAGATCACCTGAGCGAGCACCGGGAATCCGATTCCACCTCCGTCGATCTCATTGGAACCGTACGGGTAAGCCCTTCCTTCTCCTTAAGTCGTTCTTGCCAATTCTTTCCTGAGGGAAAGTTATTTAAATTTGAACGGGATTTTCTTTCACCTCAGATCTACGTCGTTCGTGGATGATTCGAGGAGCGTCGTTCATGTATACCGATCAGAGGCGATCGAGGTAGGTGGCTTAGTGTTTAAATTCCAACTGCTGTGTTTTTTTTGTACCGTTGTGCTAAGAACCCATGTTGGGGTGTCTTGTGGCTGAGGCCTTAGCTGTTTTGGATACCTATAATTGTATAGGTAATTGAATGTGATAATAAACTATTGTTTGGGATCACTGCTTGGATCTAGGACCCACCCCGAGGGTGCATTCCTCTTTTTAGCCGTTTGGCCAGGATACCCGAGGGTATGTCATTGTAATAATGATTATTGAATTTCCTTGAGAGTAATTCTATGTGAATTTCTTGTTTATATGTTGGGCTTGGCCCAGTTACCTGTTTAGCCTGAGGGAAGTGTTTTACTTAGCCTGAGGGCAGTGGTTATTTTGGCCTGAGGGTAATATTCGTTATGCCTGTGGGCGATAGACTATGTTCCTGAGGGCGACACCTTGTATTCCTAAGGGAAATATCAGTTATGAATGTGGGAAATTACCTAAGGGTTTTGTTTCTGATTACCTGAGGGTAAGAGTTTACATGTCTGGGAACACTGACTATCTTCTTAGAACATTCACCGAGGTGATGTCTTATATTAAATGGATAAAATGAATATTAAGAATGGAAATATAATAGGTAAAGTTAGTTACTTTTGAGTATGTCTTAGTTCATTGCATTTACTACGGCACATTGTTGTTGCATATTTTCACATAGTTGGGCACGGGCCTTTGGTGGGTGCCTACTGGGATTTATTTCTCACACTATGTTTGGGTCATGTCTTCGGCCCAAACAGATTACATTTCTGTAGGTGTTGATAGGGGAAAGAGTCCCTATACAGGTACATGATTGTTGCAGAGGAGTAGGAGAGCATGGGACCGAACATAGGCTTGCGATGCTGCTGAGTTCCTATTTCACTGTTTTGTTTTGATTTACTGTACCTTGTACCATGAGCTGTATTGTATTGTACTGTATTTTTGTGTAACATGTTCTGGTTTTTTTCTTAGAACTAGAGACATGTTGCATAATTATCTATATGACTGTTGGTAGTCTTTTATTACAGTTGTTCATCTTAAATGTGTATGGTTTATTGCTTCCGTTGTTGTTGTATGTTGTATATTTTATTCCGCTGCGCTACACTTTGACAAATGAGGGCATAGTTTCCCCACTATCAGACCTGGGCCCTCATTGCTAGTCGGCAGCCTCTGGCATTTGGGGAAATGCGCTTGAGGTCATGTGACCAACCGGGTTCGGGGCACCCGTTGAGTGGCACCCGGGCCCGGGACGTTACAAAGTGGTATCAAAGGAGTTCTTTTCTTTGACTTACTATTTGGATCCTTAGTCAGGGATAGGATGGAAATGGTAGTTGGTAATAAGTTGTGCCCAGGAGTATCTAACTTGTGTATAGGAAAAATCCATTCTACCTCAGTTATTCCAATTTTTTCTAATTTTTCAAATTTTACAGTTGATTGATTTTCACCGTTGGGTGATGCACTTGTGATTGTGCTGTTTATATTTTATCTATGGGTTATATTTAGTTACAACCTGATGAGATGAGGGTATTCCATCTCATGCATCATTTAGGCACATGCTAGAAATCACATTCCATGCATAGTTCCATGCCATGTAGGTGCATTAGAAATTGCATGTAGTTGTGATAGTTTTTGTGCTAGTAAAGCATGTTGTTGTGATAGCTGCTTTGATAAATACCTTCTATGTGATATGGTAATTTTTGTGTGAGCTTGTTGATAGAATGAATGCCAAACTTTGGTTTTTGGGGAGTATAGGCCCTCATTGACCGGAATTTGGTGGATCATTGACTTTTTATCTTATTATAACACATATAAGGTTCCAAAATTTGATTTGCGGGGAGTATGGGCCCTCACGGATTGGAATTTGGAACTTAGGTGTTGTTTTTCAGTATTTATTGGGTTCTTGAGTAGTTTCAAAGGCTTACTGTCCAGAAAACCCAGGATACACGCCGTGTAGTTCCTTGGACACACACCGTGTGTTCTTCTGTTCGAGAAGAAAAGAAAAAAATTTAAGTACACGATGTGTACCCTCAATACACGCCGTGTAGTCTCTTCCTGTGTCATAGACCGTGTGGGCGGGGACACAGGGAAGGGAAAGGCTTGGGGAAAACACGTTGTGTACCGGATGTACACGCCGTGTATTGTTGACCCAGAGTCCGCCCGTGTAACTAAAAACACGGATGGAGGAGACCTTAAGACATACACGATGTGTCCACTGTGGAACACGCCGTGTAGTCTGACCTAGGGACCCGACCGTGTAACTAACAAACACGGGTTGGTGTCACCTCCTCTAGAACACGCCGTGTACCTATGGGACATGCTGTGTAGTCCTTAATGGTGGGAGACTATGTGGGATTAGCCATGTGTCTGGGGAAATGGGGTGGTTTACACGCTAGGTGCGGGTGTAACACGTTGTGTAGTACTACCCAAGTAGTCGTCTGTGTCATGAACAACACGGGCAGTTGGAAGGTTAAACTATACATGCTGTATAGATGATATACACGTCGTGTAGTCTTGTTCAATGGAATCCATGTGGATTAGCCATGTAGAAGGACCCGGGTGGGGGAAGAAATGTCTGGTAAACGCCGTGTAGTCAATATACACGCTGTGTAGTCTTGTTTTGCAAATCTTGAATGCCTTCTTCCTCCTGTTCCCTTTTTGGTCCCCTTGTTTTTAAGTCCTTGATAATCTTGATTTAAGGTGTGTGTCTGACCATGTAGAGTCATTCCGTCGAGACGACCATGCGTTGTTCGCCAAGAGAGCGGCGACGACTATACTTCAGAGATGGTAGGCCATGGGCTACCAGGGTATCCTCTAGCAGAGCCCGATGCGGTGCCAGCTATTATGCTGGACACAGGCGCGGAGGTGCAGTTCCGTGAAGGCTTTTTGCGGTTCATGCAGACCTTTCAGGGAGCACCATCGGTTGCCACATCTATGGCTGAGCTGACTCGTATATTCCAGCAGCAGCATCTGCCTACGTTTTCAGGGGATGGCGGACCACAGGCTATGGAGTCTTGAATGGGGTCTATGAAGACTATTTTTGAGAACCTCAATATGCCTCTAGGGTGGAGGGTCAAGCTCGCTACTTATATGCTGTGTGATTCCACCAAGAGTTGGTGGGATGTTACCACTCAGACAGATCATCACAGAGACATGGCGTGGGAATATTTTTAGACAGCCTTCTATGACTTCTTCTTCCCATAGACTCTAAGGGAAGATAGAGCTCGAGATTTCATGAATTTGCAGCAAGGCGCTATGTCGGTGATGGATTATTCTGCTCGTTTCACCGAGCTTCAGTGTTTTGCACTCGTTCTGGTGGGTGATGAGACGTTGAGGGCTATACGCTTTGAGGATGGTCTTCAATATGACATCTGAGAACTGGTGAACGTTTTCAGGTTGACTACAGTACATGCTATTGTGAACCAGGCACTGATTATAGAGAGGAACCTTCAGGAAGCTAGTGGTGCAGGCCAGGGAGGTTCGGCACTAGTTTCTGGTACTATTTCTGCCGGTAAGAGGAAGCAACAGATGAGTTTCTCTCATGGTGACAGTACTAGCCAGGAAATTACTTCATGTGGCCTGGTCAGGTGCTACCAGTGCGGTAGAGAGGGGAACAAGATACCTCAGTGTCTATGAGACCTAGTCGAGTGCCGAGATTGCGGCAAGATAGGTCATCTGCAGTGCTTTTGTAGGGTGTTTCCATTAGTGTCTAGTGAGAGAGGTTCTGTGCAGACTCCGCATGCGGGAGCAGGACCAGTGGCTTCATACCAGTTGGGAAACTGGGATACATCTGGACATACAGGCAAAGGTGGTGGTTGTGGTTGTGGTATCTAGACATCAGGATCTTAGAGGCAGTAGGGCGGGACAGCTCAGGGTAGCTAGGCTGTGTCACAGGGCCGCAGCACTGGGCAGACATATGCAGTGCAACAGACCCAACCGGAGTAGGATCTCGGACCTTCTACTATCAGAGGTACTATTCTAGTAGCTTCTATTTTATCTTCAGTACTTTTTGACACGGGTGCTACACATAGTTTTATATCTATACCCGTTGTGGAGAGCCTTGGGCTCTGTGTTTCCTCTTCTTCTGATGTTATGATTCTAGACACTCCGTTGGGAACTAGAACTACATGTGTGTGTCAGTGCAAGGAGTGCCCCCTTGAGGTTGGTTGGTGTCACTTTCTATAGGACCTCTATGTCTTAGAGATGAAGAGCTATGATTTCATTATTGGGATGGACTGTTTGGTTCCCTTTCGAGCCTTTATAGATTACTATCGTCTTAGGGTGAGTTTCACATCACCAGAGGGAGGAGAGTTTCTATACAAAGGTGAATGGGATGTTCAGGCGAGTTGAGCTGGACTAGAGCATCGTGGGCAAGGTGGTGTCACAGACCAGATTGCGAGTTTATATATACATGATCAGGGGACTTGTCAGTAGGATTTCTCTCCAGTAGTTGATCATTTCAGGGATGTCTTCCCTGATGACTTTTTAGGTCTACCTCAGGAGCGTGAGGTGGATTTCTCTGTTGATCTTGTGCTAGGGGCAGCGCCGGTGTCCATTCCTCCTTATAGGATGGCTACACCAGAGTTGCAGGAGCTCAAGAGATAGTTATAGGAGTTACAGGAAAAGGGTTTCATCTGACCTAGTACTTCTCCTTGGGGTTTGACGGTCCTCTTTGCAAAGAAGGAAGATGGTACTCTCAGACTCTGTGTGGATTATCGGAAGCTGAACCAGCTGACAGTTAAGAACTGATATCCCTTGTTGAGGATTGATGATCTTTTTGATCAACTTCGGGGAGCATGATTGTTCTCGGATATTGACTTGAGATCAGGATATCATCAGCTACACATGAGACCATTGGACATACCACTTACAGCTTTTCGGAGATGATATGGTTTATACGAGTACTTGGTTATGCCTTTTGGACTCACGAACGCACCAGCAGTTTTCATGGCTCTGATGAATCGTGTATTCCATCCTTATCTGGATTCTTTTGTGGTAGTATTCGTGGATGAAACATTGTTGTACTCTCACACTCGACACGACCATGCCACCAATCTTGAGATCGTGCTGAGTACACTGAGAGAGAATCAGTTATATGCTAAGCTCTCAAAGTGCCACTTTTGGATGGACCAGATTCACTTCCTGGGTCATATCATCTCAGAGGCAGGAGTTGCAGTAAACCCAGAGAAGGTGAGAGCAGTAGTTTCCTGGGAGTAGCCTAAGAAAGTGTTTGAGATACAGAGTTTCTTAGGGCTGGATGGTTACTACAGACTCTTTATCCAGGACTTCTCCCACTTAGCAGGGCCGTTGACTGGTTTGACTAAAAAGGGTGTGAAGTTCATTTGGACAGAAGCTTGTGAGACATCCTTTTAGGACCTGAAAGGAAGGTTGACATCAGCACCAGTCCTGATACTTCCAGATCAAGGGAAGATCTATACAGTTTACTACGATGCATCAGGCATTGGTCTGGGATCAGTGTTGATGTAGGGAGACCGAGTTGTTGCATACGGGTCTAGGCAGTTGAGGCCACATTAGAGGAATTACCCGACGCATGATCTCAAGTTGGATGTAGTTGTTCATGCGTTGCGATGTTGGAGAAATTATCTATTGGGAGAGAATTTTGTGGTTTTCACCGACCACAAAAGTCTCAAGTACATCTTTACTCAGCATGACTTGAACCTGAGACAGATAAGGTGGGTTGAATACCTTCAGTCCTTCGACTTTGAGCTTGCCTATACACTTGGTAAAGGTAATGCAGTAGCTGATTCACTGAGGAGGACTCAGATACAGGCGGTGCATGAGGCCAGTGGTGAGTGGAAGCTTATGTATTTTTTCTCTGAGATGCATTTGGAGGTGCACGACAGTTAGGGGTATACCTATCTTTCATCTTTAGATATGACTTCTACCCTCCTGGATAGAGTGGGGATGAGATAGCTATCTAATTCAGAAGGCCTAGTTCTACAGGAGTCGATGGCAAGTGAGGACCCTCCTCCTGGGTGGACGATAAGAGATGATGAGGTATTGTTTTTACATGGATGAGTGTGGGTTATAGGGGATATATGCGAGGAGTTGATGTGGGATTTTCATGCTTAAGCTTGGGCAGTTCATCCCGGAGTTACCAAGATGTACCGTGACTTGAGACGTCAGTACTGGTGGCCGGGTATGAAGAGAGAGATAGCTAGTTTTGTTACGAGGTGTTCCACCTATCAGCAGGTGAAGGCGGAGAATAAAAGGTCAGTTGGACTGTTATAGTAGTTACCCATTCCAGAGTGTAAATGGGATGATGTCGCGATGGACTTCATGACTGGGTTGCCGAGGTCACTTCGAGGCAATGATGTCGTGTGGGTTGTTATGGACAGACTCACAAAAGTATCTCACTTTTTGCTGATCAAGGATACCTTAGGTGTTGACGAGCTTGGTAATTTGTATATCTGAGAGGCTGTATGTCTTCATGGGGTCCCCTGTTCTATAATTTCAGATAGGGATTCTCGTTTTACATCTCATTTCTGGCAGAGTTTTCAGAGGGCACTGGGGACATAGGTGCTTCTGAGCACAGCTTACCACCCACAGACCGATGGCTAGTTAGAGCGTACGATACAGGTGCTTGAGGACATGTTGTGAGCATGAATCCTAGACTTTGGGGGCTCTTGGGAGAAGCATATACCCCTATTCTAGTTTTCCTATAATAATATTTTTCAGGCAACTATTAAGATGGCACCTTACGACGCTTTATATGGTAGGTCATGCCGATCACCCTTGTGCTGGTTAGAGGTAGGTGAGATAGATTTACTAGGACCACGTCTCGCGTAGGATACTTCTGAGTAGGTCCAGTTGATTCAGAAGTGGATGGCTACTGCACAGTCTCGTCAGAAATATTATGTTGATCGCCGCAGACGACCCTTGGAGTTTGTGGTTGGGGATCAGGTTTTCTTGAGTGTTTTGCAGAGGTTGGGGCCTAGACGGATTAGGAGATAGGGTAAACTTTCACTGAGTTATGTGGGGCCATTTGAGATTCTAGAGAGAGTCGGGTTGGTTGCCTATCAGTTCCAGTTACCATAGAGGTATCGATCCATGCACGGTGTCTTCCATGTATCTCAATTGTGCCGCTATCATTCAGACCCACCTCACATCTTTCGGCCTGAGGAGGTTAAGCTTCAAATCGATGAATCCTTTGAGGAGAATCTGATTCGTATCATTGATAGGAGCACGAAGGTTCTCCTAGGCCGGTCAGTTCCTCTCGTACGGGTGCTATGGAAGCATGGCCGATTGCAGGATGAAACCTGGGAGCGGGAGACCAACGTACGTGCTCAGTGGCCAGAGTTGTTCTGAGTTTTATCTTCGCCACCCTTGGAAGGGAAATTCGGGGATGGATTGCTTTAAGGGGGAAGTTTGTAAGAACCCGGTTTTTATTCTTGAGGTGCGGGTTTCTTCCTTTCACTTTTCCTTAAGTGTTTTTGAGAAAATAAGGAAAATGGGGGGAAATACCAAATTTTTTGGGTACACGTCGTGTACTTTTCCACACATCATGTACTTTGTCTGTGTGGGATGAGTACACAGGGTGTGTAGCCCTATCGGCGATGAAAGGTGTAAAAACCGACTACAAGCCATGTAGTGGGTATTTACACGCCGTGTAGTCAGTCGGCAGGTAAATAGTAAGGCGGTGGAAGCAGCCACCAGCTGAGCGATAGTACACGCCGTGTATTCGGGAATACACTCCATGTACACATGTCGACAGATGAACAGTGCGGTGGTGGGAAATGTATCCAGTAGAGGAATAGTTAAATGAGAAAAATACACGTCGTGTAGTCATTAGTACACGTCGTGTATTTTGTTTTTTTCACTTAAAATGGGAAGTAGCCTCCCTGTTCACAGGGAAGGCTTAGAACTGGAGGAAGGCTTGGCATAGATGGATGGAACTTTGGAGATCACCCGAGCGAGCACCGGGAATCTGATTCTACCTCCGAAGATCTCATTGGAACCGTACGGGTAATCCCTTCCTTCTCCTTAAGTCGCTATTACCAATTATTTTCTGAGGGAAAGTTATTTACATTTGAACGGTATTTTCCTTCACCTTAGATCTATGTCATTCGTGGACGATTCGAGGAGCATCGTTCACGTATACCGATCAGAGGCGATCGAGGTAGGTGGCTTAGTGTTTAAATTCCCACTGCTATGCATTTTTGTGTACCATTGAGCTATGAACCCATGTTGAGGTGTTGTGTGGATGAGGCCTTGGCTATTTTGTAATACCTAAAATTGTATAGGCAATTGAATGTGATAATAAAATATTTTTTGGTATCACTGCTTGGATCCAGGACCACCCCGGGGGTGCATTCCTCTGTTTAGCCATTTGGCCAGGATACCTAAGGGTATGCCATTGTAATAATGATTATTGAATTTCCTTGAGAGGAATTGTATGTGAATTGCTTTTTTATATGCTGGGCATGGCCCGGTTACCTATTTAGCCTGAGGGTAGTGTTTTACTTAGCCTGAGGATAGTGGTTATTTTGGCCTGAGGGCAATATTCGTTATGCCTGTGGGCGATAGAATATTTGCCTGAGGGCGACACCTTGTACGCCTGAGGTTAATATCTGTTATGCCTATGGGCAATTACCTAAGGGTTTTATTTCTGATTACCTGAGGGTAAGAGTTTACATGTCTGGGTACACTGACTATCTTCTTAGAACATTCACTGAGGTGATGTCTTATATTAAATGGATAAAATGAATATTAAGAATGGAAATATAACTGGTAAAGTTAGTTACTTTTGAGTACTTCTTAGTTTATTTCATTTACTACTGCACAATGTTGTTGCATATTTTCACACAGTTGGGCACGGACCTTTGGTGGGTGCCTATTGGGATTTATTTCTCACACCCTTTTTGGGTCATATTTTTGGCCCAAACAGATTACGTTTCTACAGGTGTTGATAGGGGAAAGAGTCCCTATACAGGTACTTGATTATTGCGAAGGAGTCGGAGAGCATGGGACCGAGCTTAGGCTTGCGATGCTACTGAGTTCCTATTACACTATTTTGTTTTGTTTTTCTTTACTATACCTTGTACCTTGAGCTATATTTTATTGTACTGTATTGTTGTGTAACATGTTCTGGCTGTTTTCTTAGAACTAGAGACATGTTTCATCATTATCTATATAACTATTGGTTGTCTTTTACTACAGTTTTTCATCTTAAATGTGTATGGTTTATTGCTTCCGCTGTTATTGTATGTTGTATATTTTATTACGCTTCCATACACTTTGACAAATGAGGGCATAGTTTCCCCACTATCAGACCTGGGACCTCACTGCTAGTTGGCAGCCTCTGGCGTTTGGGGAAATGTGTTTGAGGTCATTTGACCAACCGGGTTCGGGGCACCCATTGAGTGGCACCCGGGCTCGGGACGTTACAATAATATTGGGTATAGTTTGTATTTCCCTACATAAATCCCATATCAAATGTAGGGATAAGGAAATATCATTTCATATCCGAAATCATCCCATTATCAAGTATCAATGAAAGGATGGTTATAAAATCCCTTTGGAATAAAATATTATAATACGGGTTATGATACCCAAAAATGAGGAACTCTTGACTAAATTGATCAGGAAGGAAGTTAATATTGATTACATAGCTATTATAAAGGAATAATAATGTATTTCTATATAAACTAATAGGTCTTCCCCCAGAGTGTGAGGTTGTTTTTTCAATCAAACTCATACCTAAATTTATGAATATCTCAAGGAGTCCATAAATAATGGATCTTTTTAAATTGTAGGAAATAAATAAGTAGTTATAAGAAAATTTGTAAAAGGGTTTTATCTGCCCTAATGCTTCACCATGAGGTTCACCATTCTTCTTGGTCAAAAATAATAATGGATCGATGTGTATTTTTATTGATTATCATGGGCTTAATAAAATCATGATAAAAAATAAGTATCATCTACCCTGTATTGATGATCTATTCAATCAACTTAGAGGAGATTGATACTTATCATAGATTAACCATTTTATCTAGATATCATCATTTAAGGGTTAAAAGGGAGGATATTTCCAAGATATCTTTACATACAAGGTATGGACCCTGTGAATTTATAGTGATACCCTTTGGACTTATGAATAATTTTCTAATATTTGTCAAAAAAAAATGAATAGTTTTTTAATCTTTATGGATATAATGAATATATTATTTATAGACTACCTATATCAAATTTCAGTTGTCTTTATATATGATATTATTATATATTCAAAAAGAAAATAAGATTATGAAGATCATTTTCTATTTGTGTTAACGGCCTTGAGAAAGGAGAAGTTGTATTCCAAGTTTAGAAAGTGTGGATTTTGGATGAAGAAAGTGTCATTATTGGGTCATTTAATCATAGGAAAAGGAATATCAGTAGATCCATAAAAGATGAAGGTTATGGAGAAATGGAACATACTGACCACTATAACCAAGATCCATAGGTTTCATGGGTTAGTGGGATGGTATTGACGCTTTTTGATATATTTATCATAGTTATAAAATCCACTAAACTTTTTAAAATGGAAGGAAGTGAAGTTTATTTGGATAGAAGAATGTGAATAAAGTTTCAAGGATCTTAAAATAGGTTAGTTTCTACTCTTTTACTTACATTAACCTATAATAGAGAAGGGTTTGTAATATAAAATGTTTATTTGAAAAGGGGTTCAGGTTTTATCTTCATACAAAATGATAAGGTAATTTATTATAACTCACACCAATTAAAAACTCATGAGAAAAATTAATTAACATGTGATTTAAAGCTAACATTAGTGATCTTTTCATTAAAGATTTGGTAACATTATCATTATAGATATAAGTATGATATATATACTAATCACAAGATTTTGAAATATATATTAACACGTAATTAATTAAATGTGTTCCAAATTAGATGGTTTCAATTGATAAAATATTATGACTTCTCAATACATTACTGCCTAGGGAAGGAAAATAATGTGGTTTATGCTCTGAGTAGGAAATAACATGCTACTATATATATGATGAGTATTTAAAAAGACTCAATAATCATGTATTTATAGAGGATTAATCTTGAAGTCATGATGGGAGGAGATAAATGTTATCTTTCCCAACTGACTGATTAACCTTCTATTCACATAAAGATCAAAGAATCCTAGAAATATGGTATAGATCTACAAAAAAGGTAGAAAATATTCTAGATTTAAACTTTTATAAAGATTGATTTATTAGGTTTGGAACCTATATATGTTTACATTCAAAAAAGGAATTAAATAAGGATGTAATGACCCATGTTTTGAGCCAAGGTATAATTCCAAGGGAATTTTAATTTTGGTGTCTAGTGGATAGTGTGCTCTTTAAACCAAGATTTGGAATGAAATTTTGAGAGTTGTAACACTCAAAATTGTTGTTTTTAGACTTTGTTAATGACCCTAGAGGTTATTAGGGTGCTTCATCAAGTTTTGGGGGTATTGAGCTCCATAAAATCCAAAATGGGAGAAGATAAAAGAGGCACATGGGTTTTCTAAAACCGTACAACCCTCCAACAGAAAATGTGTGGGGCACTTTATGTATAGAAGGAGGCTGTATGGTTTGAAAGAAGCCATGCGGGTTGGGGTGAACGGTCATATGGGAATCTATAGTTTTTTGTAGAGTGTGAGCATAGGCTACACATGGTTTGTAAAATCATGTGTCTAATACTACACACTTAGTTCCATTTAGACAATATGTTTGAACTGTTTGGTGTATGATTGGTTTACAGTTGGTAAAATTGGGTGGGAAATTTGTGCGAGGTGTGGTTCTTAAGTAGTGGAAGCTACATAGTTGGGGCATGGTTTAGAAAAACCATGAAACCCTATCTTAAAGGGTTAATTTACTATTTTACCCATAATGAAACTTAAAACATAATTTTGTTCTTTCCTCCTCTCATTCTAGTTAATGGATCCTCCCTTCTCCCACATTGATCTCTCCTCCTCCCTAACCTAGGGATATTGATATTTCATGGATATGGACTTCAATTCAACTGTCATCAAAATAATTGGATAGCTATAGGTAAGCTCTTGAATCCTCTTACTTCCTATATAAGTTTCTCTTCCGATATTTTGGGCTATTTTGGAGCGATCTCGTTCTCCCTATTTTCATGGTGGATATAAGTTTCTTTTATTTCTTCCAAACCAAACTAGATCAAACATCAATATTGGATGAGTAAATATTCCTTGGTATAAGGTAGGTGTTCTAAAAAAATTTCTCCAAGTTTCCATTGATTTATAAATATTTTTATCATGCCATGAACCGGCCTTTGTTGCGCGCTCCCTAAAAATGAGTTCTTCATTACTAATTGTTATATGCATGATTTTTTACTTCCATTGATCCTTGATATGTAATTAGAGGATGCCACCACAATTATTTCCACCACTTTGGGTGTGATGGAATGAAATTACTTTCTTTATTTAATTGATTAAATGCCCAAAATGTATTCTAATCATTCGGCTTAGATTTTGAATGGAATTTTCCATATAGGTTGTTACTTAATTGATAATTTCACCTTTTAAGTGCTTCATTGGTCAATGAAATTTATTTTTCATGTTTGGTATCTTTCAAAAATATTCCTTTTTAGTGAATGTGGAGATTGGTGTTATAAATATTTCTTTGATTTATGGAATTTATGTTTCTTATGACTTCATGTTTCTTTCAAGATATATTTCTTTCTTAGTGCATGGAATCTATTAATAATCTTAAATTTGTTGAATAAAAGGGCATGACCTTCCTTATGACTAATTATTTCAAAGACAAACCACCTTATAAGTGAGTTTTCATGTCTTGATTATAGAAATAATTTCCTTTATAAATTAAATATATTGTTTAAATTGAATGGTTTAAATTAAATAGAATTGAATTAGGAGGTACAACCACACAACTTTATATATTTACATAAGCACGGATTATGTGAATTAAAATAAATGTGACTCCCTTGGTTATATTGGGCTTATGAATTATCTTAAGAGGTAATACCTTATTATTAATATTAGTACACCATTGATATTGGATATGATATGATGTTTATGGATTCTTGAGTTATGCCCTGGTCCAATCAACACCTAGTATTCTAGGTAAATGGATACTTATGTCTGTATGTACTTAGTCCATATATGTGGATGTAGCATATAACTATGTTATATATATATATATATTATACATATATATAGTTACTGATCATACAATAATTATGGCCTATTCCGAAGTAGTTAGAGTCATCCTGGTGTCCTGTTGGAACATGATCCAACTAGAATTTATCAATTCAGAATTGTTTGTTATACTTTATACATGAAAACTATCATACCTTATATTCACTAACTAGATTTATCTATTTACATCATTGGTCATGTCCTGATGAGTATATCTCAAAACCTACCTGGGATTCCATTACACTGTGGTACCTGAGCAGATATAATGTTCACAGGACCATGGATTATTTATTTCATTGTGATACTTGTACTTGGGAGTTAGGAGCAAGGGACATAGCAAGAGCTTAGGATGCTCATGGATTTTTTCCTCAGGGATTTTATTTCTTTTCTTTGTTTTTTTACTACACTATATCATGTTTCCTACTTTATGTATACTATTTTAGTTTATATATCATCATTTGGACATGATTTTGTTGTTTTATATGGGCATTCACTACTATTTATATTCTGTTTATATTATTATTATGTTGGTATGCCTTTCATTTATTACTACTTTCATTGTGTTTTGTTATTATTTTATTATATCCCATTGTTCTACTATGATCATGAGGGTTTATTCTCCCCAATATCACCTCTATAGAACCTCGCTACTATTCAGCATCCTCTGGCATATGGGGAGGTGCACTTGAGTCCATGTGGAGACCAGTCCGGCTACTAGTTTTATAGGACGTCGAGTCCGGATGTTACATTGGATATTTTGGATGGAATGTATAACTCTTCATTTTATTTTCATCTAATAAGTACAAAAATATATATATATAAATATATATATATATATATAACAAAAACTTTTGGTGGGATAGCATGAATAATGAAATTGAAAAATATGTATCTCGATGCTGGGTACAACATCTTGTTAAGTATGAACAACAAAAAGTCTAAGTGTATGCTGAAAACATTATCTATACCACAATGTAAGGAGGAAAACAACACCATGTACTTTTTCATAAGAATACCCAAAACATCTAAATTCCATAATTCTATTTGGCTTTTATTCAATCACCGTATGAAGTTAGAATAATTTATTTCCATCAAAGAATATTTATCCCTTGACAAACTCACCATGATATACATAAGGGAAGTTGTGAGGATGCATGGAGTGCCACTATCCATTATATCTAATCAATATATGAGGTTTACTAATAGTTTCTATAGAATAATTCAAAAACAATTATAGATATAATTGATATTTATCACTTCTTATCATCCTCAGACAGGTGGTTGGTCTGAGAGGACAATTCTAACTCTATAGGATATGTTGAGATATTATTTGATAAATTTATAAATATATTGGGATCAACACCTCCCACTAGTATAATTCTCATTTAAAAATAGTTTCCATTATATAATTTATATGGAACTATATGAGGCTCTTTATGGGAAGATATGTTAGACTCCAATATGTTGGGATGAAGTTAGAGAGAGGAGGAACATATGTCCTAACCATGTTTAAAAAATGATTTATAAGGTTCAAACCATTCAGTGGAATATGAAAGTGGTAAAAATTTTATAGAATAATTATTTAGATAATCTTTGATAAGATCTATATTTTAAAGTGGCGACAAGTTTTTCCTTTGAATATCTCTATGGAAGTGGGTTATGAGATTTGAGAATAAAGGTAAGTTGATCCCAAGATACATCGATCCCTTTGAGATCCTTGATCTTGTTAGGGTCATATCCTATCAGTTAGTAATCCATACACACTTATATCAGGTGAAATATATGTTTCACATATCTCTTTTGAGTAAGTAAATACTAGATCCATCACATGTACTATGTTTAGAATTTATATAATTGGAACATGACCGTCCATATAAATAAAAACATGTGGGAGTCTTGGATTGAAGAGACAAGGTTATGAGGAACAAGACCACCCAAATATTTAAAGTTCAATACAGGAATCATAAATTTGAGGATGATATATAGGAACCTTAGGATGTGATGAGATAGAATTAACCTCAACTATTTTACTTCATGTAATAAAGTTTTGAGGAAAAAAATATTTTTATGGGGAATAAAATGTAACGACCCAATTTTTTGTACAATATTCCTCGTTAAATAAATATTATGCTTGATAAATCACTCCATACACAATATCTAAACTAAAATATATATACTATTGTATGGTGGCCATAGAATTGGCAGGTATAAATAGTGGTAATGGAATTATGAAATATATAAATATATATATATATATATATATATATATATATTTATAAGAATTACAAAAAAATAAAGTTCACTTTAAATATCGACTCAACTAGTGTAGAAAAGAAACTGATAAAATATTTTTTATAAAATTTTTATTTTTTCAATTATGGTAAATTTTTATATTAATATAGTATTAACACTAGTTTAATTATTAATTTTTAGTAAATGGGAAGAAGAATAGATAATATACCAAAAGTCATTTTCCTATAAAAATATTTTTCACTATGTTTTATATTTTTAATTAAAAGTAAAAAATTATAAATTTTCAGATAAAAATTTGAGAAAATTAATTTCATTTTTTATTTATTATGGAAATATTATCTTATGATGATTTTTTTATTTTTTAAAAAATAATTATTTTTAGATGAATGGTGAAAATGTCATTTTTAAAAATAACATGAAGTTGTTAGTATATAAGTAAGAATTATAAATTCATGAAATACTTTTATAAGACAAAATATTTATTTTATAAGTAAATTTATAATTCTAAAGAAAAATTGGTCTTAATTTATAAACCCATACTTTACATTTTAGAACTTAAGTAATATTTTTTCAAAAAAATATTTTAAACACTATACATTTATTATTTTAAAATTAATTTTTATCACTTTTAGAAATTTAATATTATTAAATTAATTTTAAATTTTAAATTATAAGGTTCAATTTATTTGAAAAATACCATTTTTTAATTTTAAAGAATAAATAACTTAGGTAAAAACTAGTTTCTACGGTAAAAGCTAAAATGATAAAAGTAAACATTTTAGAGTAAATAACCTCAAACTTGTTTAAAACATGTGATATAATGCTTTTTTGAGGCCTTTATTGACCTTATAACTTATCCTCTCTATTATTTCTCAATTTTTGATCCACTTTACTAGATATTGACTTCTCATTACTGAAAAGTTTTGGGTATTTACAAAAATGTCATCCCTTTTCACTTATAAAAAGAGCTCTCCTATCCTCACTTACCCTCACACCATAGACCCCTTAGTTCATCAAAAAATTTACCAAAAACTCTTCTCAATAATCTTAAATGCCTTTAAGATAATTGTTTCTTCTGAAAATACCATTCCTTAAAGGTTTAAACCATTTCGCAAAGGAGATAGTCCAAGTAGTGAGGTATAAATTTCTAATTGCTCCTTTCTATTTTATATTACTTTATGTGAAATTATTCTTAATCATATTCATTTAAACAATATTAAAATTATAACATAATTGTCATTATTATATTTTTATTTAATTATAATGATCTTACAATCATTAACCATCTTTCCATTTTCCATTAAGAAAAATAAAAACATGAATCATGTGTGTGTGCAGACTACTTCCTCCACAAGTAAGCATGTTTAGTTTTCCTTAACCACCTAAAATGGATGGTATAAATGGGTAATTTAATAAATATTTATGTTATATTTGAAATTTCTAAAAAAATTAATTAAATAAACATATTCGATCTTTCTCCTGCTCCCTGAAAAATGAAATCGTCGTCCTTGTGTGTGTACGGACTACCTTCTCCATGGAACAATGCATTATATTTTTATCTACCACCTTCATGGATATTTTTAGTTTATAATTGATGGATATATATTATATATTTTATTATTATATGTCATTAATATAAATTTTTATTAAAAACAAAAAAATAATTAAAGATCATTATAAGATAATCGTTTAATACCGATAAATAACCTGAAACTAGTTTTCCTCCAAATTTTCTTTCACGAAATGCAAAAAAATCTCATGTAAATGAATTATAAAATTATAAAGCATTAAATAACATCAATTATAGACCCTTTAATGTATTTTTAATGAGGAAATTTGGGAAAATAAAAAAATAAAACATTTATAATATAAAATAACAAAAGATCAACACCCATTTATCAAAATCTAATATATGCAGATAATTATTAAAAATTAAGGGTATAAATGGAAATTTATATGAATAAGGTTATTAAATAAGAAATTAATATATTTATCTTTATGATACATTATTTTAAAACGCTTACTTTTGAATTAAGAGAAAAAGGTAAGGATTTCATTGACTCAATGTCTGATTCATTAGGTCATAATTTTTATTACTTGAATATAATATTCATGTTTTCTTTGATTCTACCATTACCCTATTTTATATGGTATTTAATACTACTATATATGTAAATAAATTCTCATCATAAATAACTAATTCTTCAAAAAAAAATCTAAATTAAAATATATCACTGGTAATAATAACTCTCATTCTTACCAAAGAATATTTTCTTTAATGACCATGTTTTTCCTATCAAAAATATTTTATTTAATGAAATCCAAATATTTTTTTTTTCTTTATATTTCTAATAATTTAATTTACCTCCTTTATTAAATAAAATTATTTAAAATTTTATTACATGAGTATTTTTCTTTAAAACATACTAAAAATCCCAATAAAGGTATTTATTTTCATTATTCACCACTTCAGATTTATTATATTATTTTTTCTTTTTTTCAAGGATAATTTATTTTGAGCCCTTTATAATAATTTTTTTAAGTATTATATTTTCCTTCTCAAATTTTTTTTAAATTTATTTTCAATTCATCTTTTATAACAATGTTTAAAATATTTTGTGATAATTTTTTTATTTTCACTTTTACTCTTTTCCTCCAAGGTTTATCTATCATAAAGTGATGTTTTGATCATATTTTATATTATATTATGACATGATTACTTTTTGAAGATGATATTTTTTATATCCTGTGATTTATTATGTTTATGTTATGTAATTTTTTTGTAAAGTTCTAAAAAATATATTCTTTTCCATGGGTTCTTTAATATATGATTATGGTTGATTTTAAGTGGCATGCATATGTATAGATGATGGTGAGTGGGGTCCTATATCACCTGAAAATGAATTGGTATATATATATATATATCTTATGATATATTCACACATGGACATAATGAATTTGTTCACATGGGTATGGACATAATGGGTTTTCTCACATTTTCAATGGTGGGAAAATTTAGTTTTTTCACATAGGCATGGGCATAATGAGTTTTCCCAAAATGGTTTTCATATGTTTATTGTGGTTCCATATCTTGATGTTTTTTATCAATTTTTTTCACATTTATAATTATTTATCAAGTTATGATATATTTACAAGTTGTTTATCAAGTTATTACACATTTCCAAGATGATTTTAATTTTCATTAAATTCCATGTTTTCATGACTATCCCTTATTTTTAAAGTATTATATATTTTTATATCCTGATCACATGTTTTATGATTATTGATATGTATTTTGAGCCATGAAATAACTTTTAATATTCCTTAATTATATTTTTATGATCTTATATTTCATTATCATGTTTTATGATTATAATATATAGTCTTGTGATATTTTATTAAAATATTAAAATATTCCTCAAGTTCTCCTTCATGTTTATGATATGACACATTATAATAGGGTTTCCCCTTACTGAGCATTTAATATCACCCATTTCTTATGTTTACATTAACTAGGTTATGAATATGATTATATCATGTGAGATGTCTAAAAGGGTCTATAGGAGATCAATTATGGAGTAGAGTTTAAAAGTTTTGTAAAATAAGTTTTTTATGTATATAATCTATAAGAGACATAACCATTCGATCCTTGATTTATATAACTATTTTGGATATGTATTATATGAAAAATTAAATTAATGTATTATTCAAGTTATGTTTAGTTTGGGTCACTTTTGGTTGAACATTCATTTGAGTAAGATGATATTTCTCCCATTCCTTCAAAATATCAAGGTCCATACTTTGTAAATTCATAAATATTGGATACTTTTTTATATAGAACATAGATAATATAGCATGATCCTTTCAACTAAAGGCATCACCCACCTTGTTCACCTTTTTAAGGTGGTAATGTATTGAGTAGACAAAATATTTAATCAAATACAACCATATTCTTTGGTTTATATTCAACTATTTCTAAATGAATATATAATTTAAACTTTTACGATAAGTATATATATAACATAGTTCTCCATAAAGATTATACCTCCATATATTTAATGAAAAAATTATCAAATCTTAATCCAAATCATGGGTCAGGTAATTTTTCTAATGAAACTTTAATTAGCGGGAAGCATAAGCTATCACCATATTGTTCTTCATAATAATACATCCCAGCCCCATCTTTGATGCATCATTGTAAATCACAAACCCTTTTCCATTTTAGGGTAGTTTGAGTACATGTGAACTAACCAACCTCCTCTTATTCTCCTTTAAAATTTCTTCGCATTATTCGATATAAAGGAACTTGACTCATTTCCATGTTAATATGGTGATTGGATTAGCAGTCATGAGAAATTATTCAAAAAGTGTCAATAATATCAATCCAAATCTAGAAAACTACAGATAATGGTCATGGTGATTGGTTTGGTCAAATATTTAATGACTTCTATCTTAGAATTATATATTAATATACCCTCAATAGAGATTTTATAACACAAAAATGAAACTTTATATATCCAAAATTCACACATATAAATTTTTTTATATAAATTATCCTTCCTTGGGGTATTTATTACAATCCTCAGGTGATCTTCATTCTCTTCCTTTCTCTTAGAATATATAATAATATCATATAAATACTACCACAAACAGATCAAGGTAATCCCTTAAGACTATATTCATGAGATCCATGAAGATGGAAAGAGAATTAGTATGACCAAGTGGAATCACTATAAATTCACAGTGTCCATACCTCGTTTGGAAGGTTGTATTGGTTATATCCTTTTTTTGACCCTTATCTAATGATATCCAGATCAAAGATCAGTCATGGAAAAATATTGAGATCTTCTTATTTAATTAAAAAAATCATCAATATGGGGTAATGGATACTTATTATTGGTTGTGATCTTTTTAGGTTTTCAATAATCAATTTAGAGTCTTATTGATCTGTATTTCTTCTTAAAAAAAATAATAGGTTTACCCTATGGTAATGCACTTGGATGGATGAATCCTTTATCAATATTCTCCTATAGTTTCTTCTTTAATTCCCACAACTCAATCAGGGCCATTCTATATGGAGTCTTTGAAATAACTATAACACCTTGTATGAGTTATATTAAAAACTAAACTTCATGGTTCAGGGTAAGACGAGCTAAGTCTTTATAAAATACATTATAATTTTATTGAACAATAGTAATATCTTTGATGTTGAGTTTATCCCCAACCATCTAATATAAATACACCTTATTGATAGGAATCAAGACCCATAAAGTGTAAGTAATTTTCATTTGAATCCCATATTTATCCTCACACCAACAGACAATCATAAGTTAATTCAGAATATTAAATGTGATTTCCTTATTCTATAGATTTATTTGGAATCTTTGTAGAGAGAGTTTATCAATGCTCAAAATCACATCATATTCCACTAAATGATGAGTAATAATATTTTCATAGGGAATATTCTTATAAACTTCAATATGGAATCCCCAACTCTGGAGTAGAGGATAAGTTTTCCTTAACCATCATGATCTACTTTAGTGTTTGATATAGCATAAAAACTTCTTTGGTCTAGGATTTAGCCCTTAGGTTAGTTTATTGACTTAGATAACGCCCAAGTTCCCTACACATAAGACATGGAACTATAAATGGTACTTTAAGAGGTAATTTATTTCCCTCCATCAAACTCTTCATTTTTTCCGATTAATTACTTATTATATTCCCTTATTTTCTACATATTAAAAATATTCCCTTCCATTTAAGATATTTCCCTAGGTGACTCTTCCCAGATTCTTAACATCAAGAAAGTTGGATCTTCTTCCCACCATATTCATTATCACTTAAATTTCCTGAAACACCATATTTCACTTATTTGGTGTGTTAGAAAACTATCCTATATTCAGGTTATTAATAACAATTTCAGATAGATTATTAGTAATGATCAAAAGATTTTATATTCCATCTCTATATTTATTTGGTTACTCGTGAGGATGTTCATTTCATTATATACTACATTCATTGTTCACACGATTCATACCGGTTCCATCCTGTTGGCGCAAAAATATGTGTCGAAGGAAAGGATGTGAAGAATAAACTCATCCCAAAGGGGATAACTTGCGAAGCCCATTCGTGGAGCCCCTTATCACTGCACCATTCATGGATCACCGCATCACTGTGGACGATGCGAAGCTGAAGCCCCCTTTGTGGTCTCTATAGAGTAAATAGGTGGGAGGCTCTACGGTTACAATGAAATTGACTAGGAGATTCGTGCTGTGGAGGGAGCCGAATCGACCTCCGTGAACCCATAGAACTGTACGGAAGCCTCCGCGAGTTCCGCGCAGAGAACCTCAGAGAGCTCCATGCTAAGGAGGAAAAGACGGTCAACTCCACAGTTATGAAAAACTTGACACAATCCATGGTCGATCATGGAGCACCATGTGGCTTTGTTATGAGCTATCACTGCTTTGTGTCACCCCTTACCTATAAAAATAGGGTTCCCCTAGAGCCCAAAGGATGTATAATCTGACCTTTCTCCTTCTCTGCTCTCAAATCAGGAAGCAAATTCTATTATTCAAAACCTTGAGAAAAATTTTCTCTTCCAGGTACTTGATCATTGTGAAGTACCCTTCCCTTAGCTCAAATACAACCCATATTCAAGTAGGGATGCCCTTAGTGGGGCCCATGGGCCACCTTGAAGGAAGTAAATCCTCAAGGGTACTCGAGTCTTCTCAAAGCACTCATGATTTGAAAATTAACCTCCATGAACATGTGAACCATATGCTAAGGCAGGGTCACTGTGCTTCGGGAAGCACATTGCTTTGTAGTGCTATGTTTTTCAAGGTACCCTTGCTTCATGAAGTCCTACTCCACAAAATAATTTCCACTTCACGAAGAACCCTCTATATGAGCCTATGCCATGTACCTAGGCTAGGATACCCCACTTCACGAAGCATACCCCTTCACAAAGCCCCTCTACTACATGGAGCACCAGAGCTTCACAAGGTCCCTTCGTGTGAACCCATTTTCTTTGCAAACCCTTCTCCCTTATGACCCTCCATGTTTGTATGAAGTGATTTAAAGGTCTCTTGGGTGGTGCTTTACATTTCATTTCTTAGCCTTATGCTTCTTCGTATAGGCACACTAATGGCTATTTCTTCTTCGCATAACCACGCTAATATGGGCCCCTCAATGGATCACTCCACAACACCCCCTCGCCATGAAATTGCTGGTTCCTTCCCTTAACCAAGGGTTAAAGTGTTCCAGTTATTTAATTCCTAGGGGTGTGGAGTGAACCCACCTCATTCGAGCTGCAAGACGTTAAATTTACAAGTTCCATCGTCCTCATCACATGACGTTAACTGTTTCCATGCCCCATGCAACACACGTGGGGTGCCCCATCTCAGACATTCTCCATGCCTTCTCATCTCCACAAGAGTGAGATCTTCTTCACATAGAATGAGATCCTCTTTTCTAGAGCAGTGTCTGTCTGTGGGGAAGGTCAACCATCTTGTTGTAAGCCCATATCCTTTCTTGCGTGAGGTAGAACCCCTTCTCCCCCTCTCTTATTTGGTGCTAAAGACTAGAGGATAGATGGGCACAGGGACCTTCGTTATCCCATCCCTATCCCTCTGGGATTTGTCGCCATCAGGCCTCCATCCTAGAGTAAGTCCCAATATCCATCTCCTTGGGCCACTAACCACGCATAATCCCTTGTTTCCTCTTTGGGCTGCTAACCACCCATAATACATTGTTTCCTCTTTGGACCACTAACCACGTGTAAGCCTTTATTTTCTCCCTAGGCCGCTAACCATGTGTAATCCCCTATTTTCTCTTTGGTCCACTAACCACACATAATCCATTATTTCCTCTTTGGGCCGCTAACCATGAATAATCCCATGTTTCCTCTTTGGGCCGCTAACCATGCATAAGCCCTTATTTTCTCCATGGGCTGTTAACCAAACGTAATCCCGTGTTTCCTCTTTGGGTTTCTAACCATGTGTAAGCCTCACTTAACTTCTTTCATACACACCTTTTGTGACATGATCATCAGGTCTTTGCTTCCTCTTGTTTCTCACACCAAGAATGACTGATGTGGGCTTAGAGTAAGCATTGACCATGGAATACTTCTTGGTCCACCTTAGCGTGTAATCCCCAAATGACACCAAACTACGTGGATTTGATCCTTGTCTCCTAGACAAGGTATGTAGGAAGCCTCCCTGAGGTCTAACCTCAAGCACCGGTAAACTTCAGTGTCCCCTTTTTTGGGACCCACATCTCTGGTCCTCCCCCCGGGCATCATACCAACATGGGCCTCCTTGGTGTGTAAGCCCCAAACCACACCAAACTACGTGGGTTTGATCCTTGTCTCCTAGACAAGGTACGTAGGAAGCCTCCCTGAGGTCCAACCCAAATCACTGGTAAACTTTGGTGTCCTCTTTTTTGGGACCCACATCTCCGGTCCCCCCCCCCCCAGGCATTAGACCAACATGGTCCACCTTAGCATGTAAGGCCCAAACCATTCCGAACTATGTGTACTTTGATCCTTTTCTCCTATGGAAGGTACATAGGAAGCCTCCCTGAGGTTCATTCCCAACACCTATTTGTCATGACCCCTTCATGTCGGTTCACCTTCATCCCTTGTGACGTTAAACTATATCCTCCCTTCCAAACTATGTGGACTTTGATCCTTGTCTCCTAGGAAAGGTATGTAGAAATACTACTTGAGGTTCAACCCCAAAACTCATCAGTCCTGAACACTCCACGTCAGTCCACCCTCATCCTTTATGACATTAAATTATACACCCATTTGTCCAACATGATGTGAAACTGTATCCACCATTAGAACTACATGGGTTTTGATCCCTGTCTCCCAAACAAGGTACATAGGAAGCCTCCCAGAGGTCCAACCCCAATCTATGGTAAGCTAGTGTGTTTACCAATAGACGGTAATCCATTGTGTTTCCCAATTGACGGTAATCCATTTTGTTTTCCAATTGATGGTAATCTATTGTGTTCCCTAATTGATGTTAATCCAAAGTGAACCCCAACCAGCGGTAATCCATTGTATTCCCCAATCGATGGTAAGTTGTTGTAAACCCCAATCGGCGGTAAGCCGTTGTGAACCCCAACTAGTGGTAAACCATTTTAGCCCCATCCAGCGGTAAGCCATTGTGATACCCAGTCGACGGTAATCCATTTTGATCCTTGACCAGTAGTAAGACATTGCAGTCTACAATCGACGGTAAGATGTTGTAGTACCCTTTTTTGGGAACCATATATCTGGTCCTCCCCTGAGCATCAGACCAACTCAGGCTTCTAACCATGCATAAGCCCCATTATATCACTGGGTCGTTTTCCTATGCACACACCCTGATTCTATACCCACATCCTAAACTACGTGAACTTTGATTCCCTACCTCATGGATACATAGGAAGCCTCTTTGAGGTTCAAGACCATCACTCATGTCTCATCTTAGTTTGTCCCTTGAGCCTATGTGTTTCGGGATGGTCATGCCCCAACCTGGAGGTTACACTTCTTCCAGGTCATATACATACATCCATTCTCATGGGTCACCTCCTCAGGTGCCCCATCACCCCACCGAACTATGTGTACTTTTATTCCCTATCATGGGGATACGTAGGAAGTCTCTTCGAGGCTCAATCCCAACATCATTGTACCCCTTGCGTCGGCTAAATCTCATTATTCATCCACTCTCAACCATCCATCATCAACATTGATTCTTACCAGGGCCTCCACATCCCGATGAGATCGTGTCACCCACCTTCTCACTACTCCTAAAATTAATTGGGTAACCACGCATTAGCCCCATCATCATTGATCCCTCCTAGGGTTGCACCCATATGATCCACTCATGTTAGTGTTCTAATCAGTCCGATCTGTATCTGCTAGATGTTAAACTCACGGCATACCCTGTGTTAAATATGGTAAGCTGAGGAAAACCTCAAAGACAATCCTATGGCATAAAATTCCTCGCACTCGAAGTGGAATTACTTGGTCTTTCACACCCTTGAGAAGCCCTATCATAAGGGGAAAAAACCCAGATGCATCAGTGTTCCAGCGTCCAGACATGCCAGCGATGTCCAACGTGACTACTCTCCCGACCAAAGGTTGCTACCCTAATTGGACTCCTTGTAATGTCTAGATAGAAGAAGCGTAATTAACTGGCATCCATAAAGACATGTCACTAGGAAGAGTTTCATGAACAACGTCTTAATTCTATAAGGGAGACCCGGACTAGGTAACGAGTTTCAAGGAGGAATCCATATAAGTAGGAACTGACATCCCATTATCCTGTTTTGATCAAAGAGAAACATACCTGAATAAGAGATGGATGCTACCCACCTTTGGAAAGCGGAATGCAGGGATACAGATCAGCGCGTCCTCCGAGAGACATATTTGCGCCCCAGAGAAAGCATCAAAAATAGAAATTGTGAACCTGATGTGAATTTATTCTCCTCAATGTGGAGATTAGTAGCACTCAAGACATCAGTGGTTTATCATCTCACTAGATCCATGTATCTGGTGCCAGGTCCCATAAAGAACATAGTGGGTCGGGCATGAAACTTACCATAAATTGGGGCAGTTGAACATTGGACATCCCGGTATACAACATTGTCAGTTTGGATCCTTTTTACCAACCATATAATATGGAATGGCATTGGGTCACTAGACGTCACTTTCCTTCTTTCAACACTAATGGTTAAACATCCCTGCTTTGTAGGACCCAAAGTGTCATGACAGGAAACCAATCATCACCCACCCACCAACACAGAGGTAGGGGAAACATTAACCGACAATCCCATGTGGCCTCATCTCCTCCATGGTAGCCTCCACATCAATAGTTGTTGGGTACCCAAACCCCATCTCCTCATCTGAATTCATTTAGAGAAGGGTGATTAATGACCTCGTTCAACGATACGAGGAGGAGGGGAATATCCCAACCTAGGATATGGCATGAAAATAACTAGAGGCTTCTGAACCTTGTCACCACTTCTTCCCCCAAGGGCCGCACAGGGATACATTTCTCCCCACTCTGGCATATAATCATTTCGGTAGCCTCTCCCAATAATTATTTGATGAAACCCTCCCCTATGAAAATGAGGTGAGGGATGTCCGGGCCTGCCTAGCTGGAATCCTGATCCAGGGGATTCCAAGGAGGGATCCCACTAGGCCGTGTCAATACCACTACCTGGCCCCACGGGCTGAGGAGTAGGTGATCTATACGCCTTCACCACCGGGCCCAGTCTGGTTAACCCAACGCCAGCGTCGGGCATAGGGTGAGGAGGACGCCTACCATGGGCCATCAATTTCAATGACTACAGTGTCTCGTGCCACTACTGACGCACACCATCAGTCCCCTATTTATACCGAGCAGGGGAACTCGTACGCCCGGCCTAAGTCAAGGCCCTAACCGCCCCACGGCCAGCCTGGGTCGACTCTCCTAGTCATCGACACAGGTGGCATCCATCACGAGCCGACCCACGGCAATGGCATCCAGTAATGAGGTCCTCCTCATACCATTGCCAATGAGAGTGAGTTCCCTCCCTACTCCCAATCTCGGCATGGAGGTCCTCCTTATGTCTCCTTTAATTTGAGTGAGGGTCCTCCCCACTGTATTGACACCCAGTACAGAAGCCTCTTCTGCACCCATGACCTTAGGTATGGATTCGTTCCTCCTGTCATAGGTCATTGATGTGAAGATGCTACCTATCTGGTCAACCATCGGTATGGGTTTCTTCCTCATATCCTTACAGAAACTGAAGTAGGTCCTCCTCATCCCAGTAATTAGAGAAGTATAGGTTTGGATCACTTCATGGGCACCCAACATGGAGGTCTTACCTTTGTTCATCTTGACCAATATGGGGACCTTCCTCGTATCATCTCTACTAAGGGAAAAAAGCATGGAGGCATTTCCCATGCTTCCACCAGCTCTTGTAGAGGTCCTAACCACTCCATAACTTCCTTTGGAGACTCCCTACACACGTCAACCAGTGGACCTGGAGGTCCTCCCCATGTTCTGTTTGACATTTTTTCAGGTGTTCCTCACACCCCGGCTTGCCCAGGAAGAAATCCTCTCCGCCCTAGCATCAATTTAGCCAAAGGTCCACCTCGAGCCAAAGATATACCATGTCCATAAGATCCATACCAGGGTAGGAGGGCGGGTCGTTGATTCCATAAAAAGATCACTGAGAAGATTCAGACCGCGATTAAGCCTGTCTGCTTCTCAGATTCTGAGGCAGAATGCGATTCTGCAATGAAGTCCTCACCTCGATTCTCTATGTCAAGGGTTGGGGAAGGAACCAGGCGTATCATCCTCATCCTTATAGAATGTGAGGTCCACCAGATTCCTAACTCCCTATATAGATACATCCATGAGGAGGAAGATTTGGCCCCTTTTGAGGGTCTAGTCATGCGATCCTCCCTATCACTAATAGGGTCATTCTCTACCTCTACCAGAGATCATGAAGAGTTATTCTGGGGACCGGTAAAAGATGAACAACAGCATGGCCCACCATCATTGACCATGGTCCTTGCACTGAAATTCGTGGTCGCCAACTCATGTTACCAAGATGTAGTGGCTCAGATGTCGCATTCATCATAGGACAACCCTAGATGTGGTGGCTTGTCAGCTCATTTTTCATATTCTCCACCGGCCAATCTACCATCTCAGTGATCTGCTTCAGTGTTGTTACTGATCCCACAGTCGCCTCCAGTTGATGAGTGGGGAAACCAAGGGCTATATCTCATGTCTGATCCAATGATATTTTGGGACATCCTTGCATTAGATCATTTCCTAGAGATGTTCTGGCCAATTGCAACTGCAAGCTTTAGTGCGCCAGAATCACTTACCCAGGAGGAAGTTGTGTGCTTTCGCCAAACCATCTGGGCGATGAACTTCCTTCTCTATTATTAGTGAGTTTATTACCCAAATATTCATGCAAACTTTGAACATATTGACCAGAAATGTTGTATAGTCGAGTTGGTTGTGATCCCTGTCGCCCAGCACCCTGAGTCTCCTGGTCACCACCTGACCCTCCAACAATTATGCTTTCAGATATTTAAGGTGCTCCATATAATTATCAAGGAGGATTACCTACACGTTTAGGTCCATGGTTGGGGGCAGTATGATACCCTCCATTTCAGTTCTATCTGGCGCCAGCCCAACTTTCCATGCGATATTGAGGATATGCCTCCAAGTAGAGTCGAAGTTAACATGGTTAATCTATCAGAGGGGGAGAACGAGCTAGAGATCCTTGATGAGAACTTACCCCCTGGGGGAGTTCCACAACTATTGGATCTATTGGTAAGGGTTACTCGCAAGTATAGAAATCTACTGGGTCTTCCCATACCCACCGAGGCATTATTCCTCAGCTGGTATCCCAATAAGGGAAAAGAGCACCTTAGAGACGTTAAAACCTCTGACCCATCTGGCTCAGTGTAGAAGATAGAGGATGATCCCAAAAAGGCCATGTTGCATCAACAGATCACGGAGTAGAAGAATATGGTCAATAAAATCCTTTTTGAATGCGTTGTAGAGTGGTGACCAGACTACAGTGATCCTCAACCGGGGTAGCAGGGGCAGATATAACTTTCCACCGGCGAGTTTCCCCTAGGTGACCCTGACCATCCTACCTACGTAGATAGGATAGAGTCTAGAACTTATGGTAATATGGTGCGGTATGTGTTTCCAAATCCACTTGAGTGGCATGATAATTCTTAGGACCCATCTCAAGTTCCCCTAGCCGCTTTGTAGGTCATTCCATCAACCGCTCCACAATCTGTTGGGCCTGCTTATCATGTTGAAGAACCTTCCAACGCACTGGTGGTCAGGGACCCTCATCAAGACAGGAATCCCTACCTAGATTATCTGATGGTAGTGATTATTTCTCACCTCAAGGTGTTGGAAACTCGATAGGTGGAAATCTCTCCAGATAGCAAGCCAAATTCGTTGTGGGTAGATGATATGCCAGCACCCTCGGGTTTCGGAAATCCCACCTTCTCCTCCTTTAATGGGATGGGAGACCTACTACAGCATCTAGCCCACTTCATCTCAAGGTGCAGACCCATGATAGGAACTCCAATGCAGCAAGAGGCTGCCAAACTTCGATGTCTTTTACAGACATTGGAAGGGCCTGCGTTTTTCTGGAACAGCCAGCTACCCATTGGGTCAGTCGCCGACTGGGAAGATCTTCGTAGATAGTTACTTTACCAATTCAACTCTACCACCTGGAAGAAGAGTATTTCAGACCTCTTCATGTGTAAGTAGAGGTGTGATGAGCGTGTCTTGGACTTTGTCATCTGGTGGAAAGGCCTCACCTACTCCTTGGATATGCCGCTGACTTAAGAACAGCTAATGACAATGTGTGTCGGGAACGTCAAAACTGAACTGGTCCCCTCTATCATTACTCATAATTACCCTAAGGGATTAAAAAACTTCTCTGATAAGGCCCAGCGTCTAGAGGAAGCCTTGTAGCAGGCCAAGCAGGTGCATCCATTTCCTCCTACAATTCCTATGAGAAGAGCCGCTAAGGCTGATCCCACCGTGGTGGCACAAATAGAGGCCCCTAGGAAACTAGAGTTATTACTAATGGATCCACTTCTATAGCCTCGCAGAGGCCCGCCACCTTAGGAGTATCCTCTATCCTAGCAGCTCCCACCTCATAATCGGCATGCTCCCCCGCGTAACGTGCCACCACCACCTAGGTGAGATAATTAGGTTCCACTTCCTCGACAGGCTCCTCTAGCCCCTCGTTAAGGCTAGGCTCCCAGAGCCCCCTTCCCGGATAGGATAAACTGAACAAACTAATTCAATGAGGCTCAGGTCCCTGATTATTTTTGAAGTTCCTTGGAACTGGGACTTCTACAGTTTCCAAAATGCAAGAGGCCCGAAGAGGTGGATCTCACTGATCGCCCCAATTACTGCCCCTATCACCGGATCTGGGGGAACACCCTCAAACAGAGCTATGTGTTTAAAAACTATCTTCAATACTAGGTTGATAACAACATAGTCAGGTTAGGTCTAGCTTCATCAAAGTTCGCATGTGTATTTGTGAATCCAAATAGTGACAGTGACAGCGAAGGTGAGTGGCATCAGGTTCCCCACTGCGGGTCTCAAAAGTATGATGACTAGATGGCTCGTAAGGTAGTCGCTTGTTCCCATGGTATTATTCATGCATGTATTAATTGACCTGAGCCTTTAGAATATGTTTCATCGCCCATAGCCAATACTTCTTCATCAACATCTTAGCCTTCCTCTTCCCAGAAGAGCAGCCATCAACGATGCAAGGGAAAAAAAGTCCCCCACTGATGTCATCATCATCCCATACTCTCAGTGACTTCATATCCCTAGAGATGGTGATCCCTCCCCCCCAGAATATATCCAGTGTTGGAGGATTCTTCGAGTGACGATCAAAGGTATGCTTTGGTTAACACTGTGGAGATGGTAAACCCCTATATGATTTCCAAAGGTGAGGAGCACCATACAGATCCTCCCAACGTCCCCAGTCATCACCAGTGTTGATGGTGTCATCACTATATGGGTTTTCAGAGTGCCTCAGTCGGTACTTCTAGCTAGGTTGTGCATGCCACTAAAACCAGACAGCAGGCCCAGCGTAGATCTCATCATGCGCAGACTTCTCATTTGGTGTCATCAAGGCCACTTTTGCTGCTATTTGTGTTACTTGGTTAGGAAGAGTCTTCCCGACCGTGTCATGACCGGTCATGCTCTATTATGGAATGGACTTAGTCATATAGCATGAATCTAGTAGTTTCTCCATGAGCTTTGACTAATGAGCAGTGAGATATTCCCAGCACCGGTCAGCTATCAGTTCAGCCGAAAGGGCTCGTCATACCCCCTACCACAGAACGACATCCTGTAGGTCTAAGTTCACACTTTTCATGGAAGTATGATGTCCTTAAGCATCTTTCCATCATACTTGAAAGGATATCTATCATGGAGGCTCTTCTATTATCAGCAGATATGCGTGAAGCCCTCACCGAAGCCTTAAGGATCCCCCTCTAGTTTGAGACGGAGGTAGCAGCCGTAGAAGTCTTCCATGTTGAGGCAATCGATCATACTAAATATCATGTCATTATCTCTTTCTCTAGAGAAGATGAAGGCTCTCCCATACAGGGGAACATCCGCCCACTGTACATCACCATCCACTTCAATGGTTTAAAGGTTCGTCGCTATATTTTTGACATAGGCTCAGAGATCAACCTAATCCCAACCCAGACACTTCGAAAAATGGGATTGTATGAGGACGATATTAGTCCCTTAGACCTAAAAATACATGGTTATGATAGGAAAGAATAGACACTAATTGTTATGATCCACCTAAAGACCTATTTCATTGGTCTGGTAGCCAACACCGAGTTCATAGCGGTCTCACCGGACACCGCTTGCAATGTGTTGATGGGTAGGCCATGGCTCCACCTGCATGTGGTAGTTCCTTCATCATATCACAAATGCCTTAAGTAATCCCTTAATGGTCGAGTGGGAATACTCTAAGGTGATGTGTATCCCTTTTCCTCTTGTGAAGCCTGTTATCTGGATACCGACTATTACAAGAGCATGGACAAGTAGATTCAGGCTAACGAGGTTGAACATGCTACGGCTACGACCGACCCATGGACAGACCTGGATAATACCTACATTTTTTCGATCCACTGATTGCAGGCTATGACCCCAGATATGGGGAAATGCTTCATTATTTCTAGAATGATGGGGAATCATATTCCCAAGTTGAAGCGATGCTAGAATATCACCCTGTATTCATACACAAATCAGTCTTGGTGATCCCATAGCCCCCTACCCCATAAGGTATTGGGATGTCTTCCCCATAACAATGTAAATATGTCATACTTGATTGTTTCTCTAGGATGGGATAAACCAGATAAACACAACATGCCACTATTGTTTTGATATCATCAAGCGTGGAACCTTGAGCCGAATTCTAGATGGGGTCAGGTTGACAACCTTCATCGTTATGGTTTCAACAGCACAGAAGTCCCCCAATGTAGTTTCTACCACCGCTCAGGTTGACACTAGCTTCATAGAAGGATCTGTTGACTCATAGGAATCTCCTCCCACTAAGGATCCCTCCTCTATAAGTGATGAAGAATATTTGGAAGATGCACCTCCCACTTTTGAAGAGGGTGTCTCTGGTACGGTCAATGAACTGGTACAGGTGAACCTCGGTAGCTAGATGAATCTGAAACCCACATTGATCAGTTCTGATATGCCTATCAAAGAGAAAAAGTAGTATGTGGACTTCTTGAAGAAAAATCATGATGTATTTTACTATATTTATGATGAAATTCTAGTACTATATCCTCAGGTCTTCGTGGACCACCTCAGTCTTCTGAAAAATCACTGTAGGTTCAAACAGCCTCCCAGAAAGATGCACCCTTCTCCCAGTGCCATGGTCGAGGCCAAAGTCGATAAGATCATCAGAGCCAATTTCATTAAGGAGTTCCAGTACCCCATATGGTTAGCCAACATTTTTCCCATCAGGAAGAAGAATAGCCAGATCATATTCTGCATTGACTTTAGGGATCTCAATCGTCATTATCTGAAGGATGGTTTTCCTCTTCCTATGACGGAACTATTGATTGATGCCACCGCTAAGTTCCAGGCTCTATCCTTCATGGATGGGTATTTTGGGTATAACCAAATCCTAATGGCCCCTGAGGATGAAGATTCTATAGACTTTAGGGTAACACAAGTTACTTTTTGTTACTAGGTAATACCCTTTGGTCTAAAGAATGCAGGTTCCACCTATCAGCGTGCCATGGACCGCATATTTAAGCCGATCCTCAGGACATTGGTGGAATGCTACATGGACGATATGGTGGTCAAATCTCACCAGCGTCATGATCATATCAAAGACCTTGAGAAAGTTTTCATCTTCCTCCGTTCTCTCCATCTGAATATGAACCCATTAAAGTGTGCCTTCGGGGTCACCTATGGAAAGTTTCTAAGATTTATTTTCATATATAGAGGCATCAAGATTGATTCAGAGAAGATTAAGTCCATCTATCAGATGTCTCCTCTGACAAAATTCAGGAGCTACGAGGCTTTCAAGGCCATTTGGCCTACATATGCCAATTCATCGTGAATTTGGTCAGCAAGTGTAAGACCATTTCTCGACTCATGAAGAAAGTAACTGTCTATCAGTGGGACGAGGAATTTCAGAATTCTCTTAAGGAAATCAATCATTACCTTCTACAACCTCTAGTCCTGATGCCACCCATTTCTGGAAAGTTGTTGGTCCTTTATGTTACTTCCCTAGAATGATCTCCTGGTGCCCTTCTATCCTAAAAGAAAAACAAGGTAATGGAGAACAGTCTATACTATCTCAGCAGCATGATCCTCAATACAGAGACCAGATACTCCCCTATCGAGAAGAACTGCCTTGCACTGGTATTTTCAGTGTAAAAATTACGACATTACTTTCAGCACCATGATATACAGCTAGTGTCCCGAGTGGATCTACTAAATTAAATACTAAATCATCCCTTATTGAAGGGTCATCTAGATGGGTGGGCAGTGATCCTCCAACAGTTCGACATTAGGTTTTTCCCCCGTAAGGCCATTAAGGGGAAATCATTGGAAGACTTCCTTGTCACTCATCTAGCTCCCGCAGACCAGTCTATGGATCTTTAATTTCTCGATGAGTCAATCCTCTTGGTAGACCAAGCCATTTAATGTTGGAAAATAAACTTTTATGGTGCTTCCAAAATTCATACTAGAAGAAGACTCAATGGTCCTAAACTCAACAGGGTGGGCTTGGGTATCGTCTTTATCACGCCAGCACAAGTTATTCTTCCATATTCATTCCTATTGTCAGAAGGTTGTACCAATAATGAGGTAGAGTATCAATATTTCTTCACTAGCCTCAAGTTACCCCTCAAGATTGATGTTACCCACTTTCATGTGAAAGGGGACTCTGAAATATTCATCAAACAGATCAATGGTGATTATATTGTCAGGAAGCCAGAGCTCGTACCACTGTTGGAATGTACCCGCCAGCTGATGGCCCAGTTCCAGTCTCAGCCAGAAGTTACCTATGTCCCTCGATCTGAGAATGGTTGAGTTGATGCCTTGTCCAGCCTAGATGCATCTCTTGAAGATCCTGATCAAGATGATTTGATTATCCATGTGTAACACCATATATTTATCACCCTCGTCAGTCTGGACGATGATGATATCCCGCAGTTAAGTCACCTTACCACTGGTGCCTCCACATCAGGACCCCTAGGTCCCCTTGATGTAGAGCTATAAGTGACTCCCAGCTAGAGTACCCCCTTTATCGAGTACCTCCAACACTGTAATATCCTAGCAGATTGAGTCGAGCATGGGAGAATCTGACACCACGCATTACAATTTACCCTCCAGAGTGGTCCCGGTCTTGAGAAAATCCTCTACAAGAACGGTTTTTATGAGGTTATCCTCCATTTCATTAAAGGAGGTGAGATTTCTCAGGTCATGCCGGAGATTTATTCCAATTCCCGTGGGGCTCATCAGACCGGGTCGAAACTATCTCTCTAGATCCGTAGGTTGGGGTATTTTTGGACCTCCATGATCTGTGACTGTATTGAGTTTTCCAAGTGGTGTAATGTGGGTCAAATTCATGCTAACTTTGTGCATCATCCACTAGATCCTCTCAATACTACCAATTACTCTTGACCCTTTACATTCTAGGGACTTGATGTCGTGGGACCATATCCTCCAGTGACAGCTCGCTAGTGCAGGTCCATCCTAACCGCTACGGATTTCTTTTCCAAGTGGGTAGAGGAAATTCCTCTCAAGGAGGTAAAGGCATGTTCTATCATTGAATTTTTTATCTCCAACATCATCTATTGATTTGGAGTCCCTCATGTCGCCCTCATCGATAACAGCACCAACTTCCAGGAAACCGAGTTGAAGAAATTTTATGCCAAGTACTACATCCATTCTAACCATGCCTCCCACTATCACATACAAGAAAACGAGCAGATCGAGGTGTTCAACAAAACCCTCTCTAATATCCTACATAAAATGTTTGGTCAGAATAAGAAAAGTTGGCCAGATATACTCACAAACTCCCCCTAGGCCTATCGGACAATGACTCGTAATTCCACACAAGTGACCCCATATTCCCTAGTGTATAGAACAGAGGTTGTCCTACCCATATATATTTAATTGCCTTAATTATTCATAGTTGTCTATGATAAATAAGCATTAGATAAGGTAGATAAAATTCATCTAGCTGAATTGGAAGTGCTCAATGAGAACAGACTTCATTCCCTTCATAATCTGGAAAGGCATCAGAACAAGATAACCAGATCTTTCAACAAGAGAGTTCACCTCTACTCTTTCTTTCAAGGTGACCTAGTGTTGGCCTTGAGATCACCAATGATACCTAGTAGGAAACCACCCAAGTTGTAGCCCAAATGGGAAAGACCTTACATCATTCACAAGGTTTACCCCAATGGTGTGTACTCCCTAGTTACCATGGATGGTGAACATATAACTCCTCCCACAATGCCAAATTTCTCAAGAAATACTTTTCATAAGTACACTTGGTCCTACATGACCTTAAACTGTTACGTCCTTCATGAAATTAAACTGCTTTGTTGTCCTGCATGACGATAAATTGCAAGATGGTCTGAGCTCTATGACCTTAAACTAAGATCTCCCTGTATCATCCCACAAGATGTTAAACTGCACCTTCAAGAACTATGTATGGCTTGATTCCTATCCTCATGGGATATGTAGGAATTCTTGGACTCCTCGTCTTAGAGTCCAGCCCTCAAATTCTTATCTTTGACTATCCTCCCTAGGTGTAGTTCTCTTGGAAGATCCCACATGATATAGCATAGACTTCTTTGTCCCCGTCATTTCGTAGCTATGATGATCGCACCATGTGCCTCTCCTCATTCTTTTATCCTCCCACGTCCTCACCACACAATGTTAAATTGTATGGCCCTTTCAAAACTATATATGGATTGATTCCCATCCTTATGGGATACATAGGAACACCCAGATATTTTTTCTGTAGGTCCATCCCCCAACTTCAATATCTCCCCTTGGGTAGAAACACATGGTGTGGTACAGAATTTTTCCCTCATTCACGTCAAGTTCATCGTGACCATACCTTATATCCCTCTCCCTGGAGATCTCCACCTCTTTTATCATCTTGCACGATGTTAAAATGCACAGGCACATTCATGCTTCACACATTCCTTTTATTTGGGTCTTCACCATCTTTCACATCCAAAAGGACCCCCAAACGGCATGGATTATAGGATATAGGGATCTCTTGCCATTTCAGGCCAATGTCCTTGAGGATCTCTAATGAAAAATTGATACAAGTCCCACATTGAAAATATGGTCAGTGGTCGACGCTCATTTGTTATTCCCATTCCAGGTCACACGATGTGGATGCTTTGTTTCGAATGCAGTCAACAACCATCCTCCATCATTTTCACCACCCCCATATGTCCCAAATAGTGGGTGTAGTGATTAATTTTGTTCTTATATCCCTTTAAACATCAGTCTACCTCGAGCAGGAGTGTTAGTCTGGTCAGGGTTGACCCAGCCTAATCTCCTTTTCTCATTTTCGTACCCTTATATGTTGGGGAGAGCCTGATCTTATTCCTTGTTTCCCACACTGATCATTTCTCACGTGGGATTAGGAGATTTGGTAAGGCAATACATGCATAAAGGGTTATGTATCTATTATCTGAGCCCTATGACCTTAAAATAAGATCGACATCATCCTTAATGCAAGTCGTTAAACTGGGAACTGGCTAGGACTTCCCGTCTTAGATCTCTTGACCTTTTCATCCTCCTGTCCCAAGTTCTCATTTAGGATTATACGATGTGGTATGGGATTATGTCCCCATTCATGTCAGGTTACTCTCCATGCCATACACATTCCTCATTGAGATACCTCACCCCTATCTGCATCATTGTCGCATGATGTCAAACTGCACAACATCACCCAGAACTATGTGTGGATTAATTCCCATCCTTATGGGATATGTAGGAATGCCCGAACATTTATCTTTCGATTCCATCTCCATTTCTTATAAACCTCCTTATCATCCTGGCCCCCTAGCCTGAGTTCTTCCAAGAGAGTGGTATATGGTGTGGTATGGGATTACATCCTCATTCATGTCGAGTTTGTAACAACCACGCCATGTACCTCTTTATCCTGATATCTATTCATCCCCCTATTCTATACTCATCTTTTCGAGCCAGCTGCTCTTTAGTTGGGCCCCTCGACCCTCTTTGGCAGTTCACCAATGTTCCCAAGAGAACTCTGGTTCATTACCTAGAGTGTTGGATTCTACATACTTGTTATCGCCCATTTTCATTCTTAATGTTCCCCTTCATTTGGGCTTTCATCATCTTTCACTTTTTAAAGGGCCCCCAAACAACATGGATTCTTGACCCCAGTGCCCTCCTACTATCTTGGTCTAACATCCTCTAGAATTTCAAAAAAAAATTGATACAAGTCCCATATTGAGAATATGGTCAGTAGTTGACACTAAATTGGTGTTCCCATTTCAAGTCACACAATATGGATATTGTATTTTGAATATGGTCAATAGTTATCCTCAATCGTCACACCAACCCCATCAATCCCTAAATATTGGTTGCATGATTCACATAATTTTCCACTCCATCATGTCCAAGTGGAATTTTGACACTCTTGGTGCTATCCCTCAGTGTGTGTTTGCATGTTAGGAGGACAAAGCCATGGTGAGGCATCATTTGAGCCTCCGCACCAATTTCCCCTTTTCATGTATTCCATTTTTTGCAAAGACCTTCTACGCCCTTGTTTCCCACATTGAGCATAGCTCACGTGGGCTTAGGGATTTGGTCAAGGTTTGCACCTGTTTCGAAGAGTCTCTCTTATCTATGGTCTGAGCTCTAAGACCTTAAAACTAAGATCTATATGCATCCTTTACGCAAGACATAAAACTGAACGACACTCCTATAACTATGTACAAATTGATTCTCATCCTCATGGGATACGTAGGAATGCTCGGGCATCTTGTCTTTGGGTCCATCTCAAGTTCCACTAATTACCAATTCTGTCCGGCCTTTTGGCCTTGACTTTCATAGGATTTCATGGTGTGGTGTGTGTGGTATTATGTCCTCATTCACATCAGGTTTTCAATAGCTATTCCACATACTCTCCTTCTAGGAGCGAGTCTCTCCTACCTCTTGTCCTTGCTGCAAGACGTTAAACTGCACCTTTAGAACTACGTATGGCTTGATGCCCATCCTCATGGGATACATAGTAACACCTAGACACTTCATTCACAGGTCCATCCCCATATTCTCTAACCTTTTTTTTCCCCTTTTCCCAAGGTTTCCTCCCCATAATTGCACGTAGTGTGATGTGGACCTCATCCTCATTCACATCGGGTATGCTTTATCACGCCATGCACATTCCACCCTATGTACAGGCCATATGACTTTAAAATATGTTGCCTAGTATCAAATGACTTTAAACTATTACATCTTTACTCCAAGACATTAAAATACAAGGGTTTTTCCTATCATACTACTTTAAACTATGACATTATCATCCTGGCTGCACGATGAAAAACCGCACTACATTGTGATGTCCTCACTTGAGGGGACATCATGTTTTGTAGTGGCTATCCACCATACTATTTTTCAATGCCTACATATGGATTGATTCCTATAGTGATTCCTGGATTCTACATCCTAGGTGTATCGCTTCACAAAAAAACACACAAACATCCTAAATAACAAACAAGATCTATCAAATGCTGCTTTTTTTGGTGTGTGGGATAGACCTGCATGATAGTATTGTCCTTGTAATTGGTACCATACCATGCCACTTCTAGAAATATGTATGGCTTGATCCATATTATCATTGGGTATGTAGGGATGCCCACTCACTTTGCCTTGGGCCCATCCCAACTTTCTTTTTTGATCCCTCGACGTAAAACCTCACCAAGGATCACATGGTGTGATATGGACTCCTATCATCCTCATTCACGTTGGGTTTTTCAATTACTGCATCACATGTCTCCCTTCCTCCTTTTTTTCTACGGTCTGAGCTCTAAGACATTTAAACTAAGATCTAACCATCCTTTTCATGGGACACTAAACTGCACGACATTTTTTAGAACTACGTGTGTCTTGATTCCCATCTTCATGGGATACGTAGGAACACCCATACATTCCATCTACATGTCCATCCCCAGGAATATTAAATACTACCCCTTTTTCAGATCCTTGGACTGAACTCCTTTGGAATCATGTGGTGTGGTGAGAACCTCTTGGTTTCTCATTAATGTTAGGTTTTTCAATAACCGCACCATGTTTCTTCCTTGTCTCTTCCCAGCCTGGTCCAAGTTCTATGACCCTAAACTAAGATCTCCCTATAGGGAACTGCGCATCAGGCATGGCTACTTCGCCACCTTACACTCATCTTCTTAAATCAGGTCCCCTCTTAATGTTCCACTCTACAACCTTAATCTAGGAGTGTGTGACATCAAGACCCTTGTCCTTGGAATGGGATTCAATTCCCTCTATATGATACGTCTTATTGTCATACTCAAATGCATCGTGACAAAGAGCCCAAAGTGTGGAATTTTCACATGGAAATTCTCTCATTTCATGTCCAGGATTCATGATACCTTTAGTTGGATCCCCATCCTCTTCCATGTATGAAAGGACCCCCTTTACGACCTGGTCTCATGCCACATTGGCTCACCTACCATCTTGGGCCAACGACCCTGAATACCTTAGACAACATTTGTGACAAGTCTTGTGTTTCAAACATGGTCAGCGGTAAACCCTCATTTTTCTATCCCCATTCCAGGTTAATGAGAAACATATACTTCGTTTAGAACATGGTCAACTATTATCCTTTATCATCACTCCACTGTCATTGAGATATAGATCTTGGGTTTCATGATTCACATATATCCACTCCCTTGTGTTCTAGCAGAATTCAAGCACACTCGGTTCTACCCCCCCCCCCATGCATGTATGTGCATTAAGAAGGAAACTCAGTAATAGTGGAACGTCACTCACCTAGTGACCCATCTCTCCTAATGTGTTCCTCCCTGCACCAGGGAAATACCATCACTACTCCTTGTTTCCCACATTGAGCATGACTCACATGGGCTTAGTAGTTTTTGTGGGGCATGTACTAGTACAGTTGTGCCACACAGGCTTTTCATCCCACATGACGTTAAACTGTGATCCCAGAACTACATGCGTCTTGATTAACATCCTAATAGGGTACATAGGAACACCCAGGCACTTTACCTCAGGCCCAGTATAACTTTCACTTTTGGTCCCTTGACCTAAAAAACTTCGCCCTGGAATATGTGGTGTGGTTAGAACTCCTTATGTCCTCATTCACGTTGGGTTTATAGCTACTGCATCATGTACTCCCTTTTTTAAGATCTCCCCTTTCACTCTTCTTCCTACCATATAACGTTAAACTGTACGAGTCCACATGTCCTTGACGCATGACATTAAACTACAGTTTTACCCTGAAAAAGTTCAGGATGCCCCATGTTAATTATGGGATGCATTAGCTTCCTCTCCATAGAGGATTCCCCCTACCAGTGTTGGTCTCTAACCACACTGTGCTCAAGAACTACATTTGGCTTGATTCCCATTCTCATGGGATGCGTAGCGACGTCCAGGCAATTTGCCTTGGGCCTAGCCACAGGTCCGTTAAACAATGTGAACCATCCTCACCATACGACATTTAAACTATGTGTTTATTATCCTTATTGGTATGATGTAAAACTATATAGAATTATAGGTCCTTACCAGAGAGGTCCTGTTTGGAAGTAAGTGTGATCCTCGATCATACCGATGCGTCCACCCAATGTGTTTCCACCATAGTTGTGTAATTTTAAGAGTGTTGGATTCCATTTGAACAACCCATCACTCCACCCTCCACAATTTGTGTGTCCTTTATTCAGGCCCTCATCCTATTTCACATCTAACGGAACCCCCTAATAGTATGGATGCTCTACCTATAGCTTGCCTAATTTTTTGTGCCAACATTCTGGAAGACTAATGGATAACATTTCGAGTCAGGACCCATGTTTCGAACATGTTCAGTGGTCGGCCATCATTTTGCATCCCCATTTTAGGCTAACGCAACAGGGATACTATGTTTCGAACACAGTCAACATTTATTCTCCATTGTCACGCCACCCCCACAGTGTTCTGAATTTTGGGTATTGTAATTCACACTGTCCACTCCCCTATGTTCAGATTGATTCTAATGACCCTGGAACTACCCCACTCGTGCACCAGATCACATTGGGAAAATGGAAATTCGATTGTTCTAAGAACCTTATCCTCCATTCAGGCCTCCCTCTTTCTTCTCAGAAATCTGGATTGGTTGTTCAAACCCTGGATGATCGAAGATTGGTCATCACTCTCATATTTGGATGGAATAGCAAAGCAGTCATCTCTTGTTTCTCACATTGAGCACAAACCACGTGAGCTTAGGGATTTATCACTAGATATTTCATGAATGTGATGGAAATGTAGTAAACCAGAATAAATAACGGAACTCATGCATGAATCCATCATAAATGATTAAATCATGAAATTACGTTTAAAATTTTACACGCATTACAGCACCCAAGGGTCGGCCCCTCCCATGGATAGGTTGACCTCTCCAATAGATCATTCCAACTTGCCACTCTCTGGCTTGTGGTGTCCAGGATTCATTGTCACTTGTTTATCTCCTTCTCCTCCTCATAAGAGATGGGGTGTATTTCATCATCTATGATCTAGGCCTGCTCCTCATCGGTTTGGATGATTTCCATCTCCTTAGAGGCTCGCTTCATCCATTCTTCGGCCTCTACCAGCTTGGCCTTTAGGTGCGATACGAGCCCTGATTATGTGTCAAGGAAGGCAGAGTTTTCATTTGCATATGCCCTCAACCATTGGATCTCATCTTCGGCTTCCTGGAGCCTCTTGACGTTCATAAATTTCCTCCACTGCCAACTTAAACCAAGTCCACAGTCATTCTCATGAATCTTCTCTGCCATGAAGTCTCGAATGAGCATATGAGGACATTGGGAATCTACTCCCCCAACACATATCTCATGCAGTTAGGAATGAAGCCTCCCCATCTGGTCTATCCATTTCATTTGAGGAGTCTCCCCAATGAATCTCTTGATCAGCTTCCATGACTAGCGATGGATGATCTTGTTATCTTCTTCATCAGAAGTCATCTTGTCCTAGTCTGCGGGGTCAGCGAGTTCATATGTAGGGAATGCCTCTAGGAAATCATCAATAGAGTCTTCATCTAGCATCTGGTTGGGTAGTTCAAGACCCATGTCGTCCGGTTGATCCTCATTGTCAGACTCCACCTCAATGATTTTGGGATCTGTCCAGTTGATGGCCCCACCTGTGATCAGGAGCGCTGCAATTTGGTTAGCTCGGGCATCCACTACCACGACCACCAGCGTTCCCCAAGGAAAGGAAGGTCCAGAAGCTCAAACCAACCTCACCAAGGTGGCCCATGCCATTTGAATAACTATGCAAACAAGAGGCACATAGACATCAGTTAACCTGGTTAATGGATAACATATATGAATTATGTGAAGAATACTTATAGAGATCAAAAATTTGGTCTCTCTTCTGAGTTTCTACCATCGAAACCCTGAGGTGTGTCCCTCCATATATTATTGGGAAGTCCAAAGGCTCCTGGAGGACCACCCTAGGTGTTGTGGCCCTGCCAGGCATGATGATCTCTATATCCATGGGTGCGGATCCCAAAGTTCCTGCAGTTGCATATACTGTCGAGCAAGAGTGGGTTTTGCATATGAGGCTCTCTGGAACAGGTAAAATTTTAGTTGAGAAGTCCTAAATGACCCATATGGAGACTACGGGGAAGTGGTTTAAGATTTACCTTAAGGGCCTCTACAAACTCTTCCAACTCCGAGTCTTAGTTGTTGACCTCACCCTTCTCAAAGGGCTCCCTCCACCAGCATCCTCCCCCCAGGATGACTCGTCAGATTCTTCCGGTAAAGGGAAGCACTCTCTCAATTTTGCAGCCAACAATAGTGAAGGGTACTTTAGATCAATCATCACCTTTATCCGATCCGTCATTAGGTGTAGAGGACCCCGGGAGTGCCTAAAGTCCTCTATATCATCAAGGAACTACTCCCCCTCCACTTGGGATACCAAAAAAGCTGGCCCTAATAGGACTGATCCTTGGAAAATCCATCCTGATATGATTCATATGTTTCTACACCTTAGATGGGTTGAGGAATTGTCTGTTGATATCCCATATGTCCCAATCCTCTGAGAAGAAATCATTCTCAGGAATGTAAATGTGGCGCAGCCACTTCCCTGGAGCCTGGGTGGGTATCCTACGAAATCCCCTGGGTGGCCTCCCCTCCGGATAACTTTTCTCCTCTGGGACCACCAGTTCTGCCGCTATCTCATGTCTCTCAATCGGTGTAGGACTCGCCGCCACTGCAGTACTAGCACCATGGTATGTCCTCACCGCCTTCTGACCCCGACCTCGAGGTTGGGGAGGCACTCCATCACTGACATAGACGGTCTGTTGTTTCATCATTTCCCCCGAGTAGGCTTCCTCCCAACTATTGGCATATTCCTTCACCATCCCATAGACAGTTGTGGGTGGAGGCAGCTCATTTCGCATCTTCCCATCCTCCTGTGTGAACATGATCCACATCTGCCTCATCACACATGGGTGATCCTCATGGTTCACTCCCAAGTAAACCTGTATGGTGAGCCTCTGAATGCATCATAACTGCCTTGTGAAGCAGTGTGGGATGTACGGCACACAGAGAGGCTCATGGTCGACCCACTCCATTAGGACTCCACCTCAAAAGTCCATGAGGTAGGAATTATTCTCTTCAATTCCCTAGCCTTCATTAGTAAACACACCTGTTGGCAATGGGAATGGGTGGAAGTTGAACCCGTCCTCCATCAAGACTCGATTCAGCACCAACTATAGGCTCATATTGGTTGGGAAACTCTCCATCATGTTCATAATGGCTGGTCAGAAGTTTGACCCTGGAGGGGAAATGGGGTTTGGATATTCGTAGATTCCCCTAACATGTGATGTTATCCACTCGTACAGAAGATGGAAAGGCCCGCACATCCCCTATGTCTTCTTCCCTTCATTGATGTGCCACAGCACCTTATATAGCTTGGAGAGCATCAGGATTCCCAGGTTGACCCGCTCCTCGGTTTCCAATGCGGACACCATGATGAATGTGATCAGTCACACACCCATGTCTGTGCCACTCACTGGAAAAATCCAGCCGTAGATAAGCACCAAGATGAATGAATCCAACCTAACCACTAGTTTCTGCTTTGTATTGAAACTGAATCCCCATGTCTTCCAATGGATATCCTCTTGGAGTCACCAATATGAGTGCTCCTTTCCATTCTGAACCCCCTTTGGGCAGGTTCGAGGCCTCACGAGAAACTGGCTATCTTCATGGAAATTTAGAAACTGCTTGAACCACCGCTTAAAGTGAACATTCCTTACTGACTACTTTTCCTCCCCCGACACTAGGTCCATCAATTCCTTTTCTAGTGGAGGTATTTTCTCTGGTTCCTCTCATGTGTTCACGGTAGGTAGAAACTCGTCATACATTTCCCCTAGTATCGGGACCCCTAAGATTTGGTGCAAGTCCCAGAGGCTGATACTAACCTCCCCATGGTGAAGATGAAAGGTTTTGGTCCTCGACGACCACCTACTTATCAACTCCGGCATCAGCTAGTAGATGTGAAATTGGGAAGCCCAAACCGCCTCATATATCCCTACTCGCCTCATCTCTTCCCCTAACTCCTCGCACAAGGTACCTACCCAGTAAGCCCATGCCCAGTTATCTGTGAAGTTTCCCCATTGGCGCAAATCCCACTCATCAGTCCACCCCTTCTCCAGGTTACCCAAGTTCGCCTTCAGAATGGTGTGGTATAGCAGGGGAGATACCTCTGATTGCAACGCCTTCCCAATGATGTTGTTAACATGGCTATAAAAACAGTCGGTGTTAACAGGTGTGAAATCCTCCCAAGTATGGCCATCATCCACCCTAAACCACTGGTGATGGAATGGTGTAATTTTGAACTAGTAGGTCAGCTCATATTTTCTCTCTTCGGGAATGAAAACATCATCCCTCAAAAATAATCCATATAGAGGATTCCTTTTTCACAGTGGGTAGTTCTTATGACCCTTTGAGAGCAGCTCCACTAGCGACTCATGGTCTAAATGGCTCCGTACATGTTCCCTGATACCTAAGTTATTCACCATTTTTTCATCTGGGTAGAATCTACAAAGTCCCCCATAGAAGCTCCCTAATTATCCATTCAGTCTTCAAGGTTGTTTGAAATTTTGTCCTGGATTGCGGAGTCTGATCGCAAAGCTCAATCTTGAAGCTTGATCACAAAGCTCAATCGTGAAGCTTGATCATAGAGATAGGTCATAGATCTATTCCACATGCCTCACAGATGCAAGCCATGGAGTGGAAACTCTCCAATTCTAAGGACTCCCAATGCGCCATAAAGAATAATGCTTGATTCACAAAGAGCGATCATGGAGCATGTGGAGCTTTGTGAATGGAGAGCTCAGGCATGAAAATGTGAAGATGATAAAGGACAAAAGAGAGGTCAGCCTACACTATTTATAGGTGACAATCCCCTATTCTTTTTGGTGCATCTGGCCGTAGTGATCTATGTGGAGCTCCCAACCCGCACATTTCCACTCTTCATTGCAACCCTACTTCGTGATCGTGCTTTGCGATTCGCCTAAATATTTTGGTGATTTTACCTTAGACTTCAACCCTCATTTTATCCTTGGCTCTAAGTCTGAGGGGGCATTTTTTGGTGCCAAAATATGTTCATAAAGAAAGGACACGAAGAAGAAACCCATCTCAATGGGGATTCCTCATGAAGCCCATTCACGGAGCCCCTTATCACAGTGCCATTCATGGAGCCCCACAACAGTGCGGTCGACGTGAAGCCAAACCCCCATCTTTGGTTGTCGCGGAGTAATGAGGTAGGAGGCTCCATGGTTACGACACAATTGACTAGGATCTTCGTGCCGTGGAGGGATCCTAATCAACCTCCATGAAACTGTCAAACTGGATGGAAGCCTTCACGAGCGCCATGCAGAGCACCCTAGAGAGCTCTGCACCAAGGAGGAGATGATGGTCAACTCCACAGTTACAATGAACTTGATGCAATCTGCGACCGATTGCAGAGCACCACATGGCTTTGTGCCGATCTTTCCCTACTTCGCGCTACCCCTCACCTATAAATATCAGGCTCCCCTCGAGCCCAAAGGATGGATAGTCCAACCTTTCACCTTCTCTTCTCTCAAATCACGAAGAAACCTCTGCTCTGTGAAACCTTGAGAAAAATGAGTTCTTCTGAGTACTTGATCATTGCTAAGTACCCTTACCATAGATCAAATAAAACCCCTCTTTATGTAGGGATTCCCTTCACAGAGCCCACGGGCCACTGCGAAGGAAGGATATCCTCCAGGGGACTCGAATCTTCTCAAAGAACTCATGCTTTGTGAAGTACCCTCTATGAACATGTGAACCATATGATAAGGTAGGGTCATTATGCTTCGTGAAGCACATTGCTTCACAGTGCTATGTTTTTCAAGGTACCCTTGATTCATGAAGTCCTACTCCATGAAAGCCTTTCCACTTTGCGAAGCACCCTCCATATGCACCTATTCCCTATCCCTAGGCTAGGATACCCCACTTTGCAAAGCATACCCCTTCACGAAGCCCCTCCACTACATGGATCACTAGAGCTTCACAAGGTCCCTTCTTGTACACCCATTTTCTTCACAAACCCTTCTCTCGTACGACCCTCTAGGTTTGTATGAAGTGATTTCAAGGTCCCTTGGGTGGTGGTTTGTGTTGCGTTTCTTAGCCTTATGCTTCTTCATATAGGCACGCTAATGGATATTACTTCTTCGCATAACCACGCTAATGTGATCCCCTCAGTGGATCACTCCACAACACCCCCTTGCCACAACATTTCTAGTTCCTTCCCTTCACCAAGGGTTAAAGAGTGCCAGTTATGTAAGTCATGGGGGTATAGAGTGAACTTTACACGTCCGAGCTGCAGGATGTTAAACTACCAAGCACCATGTCCTCAGCACATGACATTAAATTGTATCCTCTCCCCCTAAAACACACATGGGGCGCCCCATCTCATACATTCTCTACACCTACTCGTCTCCACAGGAGTGAGATATTTCTCAAATAGATTGAGATCCTCTTTGATAGAGCAATGTATATCTGTGGGGAAGGGAAACCATCTTGGTGTAAGCCCCTAGCCTTTCTTTTAGGAGGTATCACCCCTGCTCTTCCTCTCTTATTCGGTGCCAAAGACTAGAGGAGATATGGGAACAGGGACCTTCTTTATCTTGTCCCACTCCCTCTATGATTTTTCTCCATTGGGCCTCAATCCTAGAGTAAGTACCAATCTTCATCTTCTTGGGCGTCTAACCACATATAAGCCCCTATTTCCTATTTGGGATGTTAACCACATGTAAGCCCCTATTTTCTCTTTTAGCTGCTAACCACGCGTAAGCCCCTGTTTTCTCCCTGGGTTTCTAACCATGAGTAAGCCTCTATTTCCTCTTTGGGCCGCTAACCACATATAATCCCATGTTTCCTATTTGGGCCACTAACCATGTGTAATTCCATGTTTCCTCCTTGGGATACTAACCATGCATAATCCATTGTTTACTCCCTCAGCCGCTAACCATGCGTAAGACCATGTTTCCTCTTTGGGCCTCTAACCATGTGTAAGCCCCTGTTTTCTCCTTGGGATGCTAACCACGCATAATCCCCTATTTTCACTTTAGGTTGCTAACCACGTGTAAGTCCTACTTCACTTACCGCGTACGCACCTTTCTCAATGTGATCTTCAGGTCTTTGTTGCCTCTTATTTCTCACACCGAGCATAAATCACATGGGCTTAGAGTAAGCATTGACCATGACATACTTCTTGGGACGCCATAGAGTGTAAGCCCCAAACCACACCAAACTACATGGGTTTGATCCTTGTCTTCTAAACAAGGTACATAGGAAGCCTCCCTAAGGTCCAACCCCAAGCACTGATAAACTTTGGTGTCCCCTTTGTTGGGACCCACATCTCCAGTCCTCCCCTTGGGCGTCAGACCAACATGGGTTTCCTTAGTTTTTAAGCCCTAAACCACACTGAACTCTATGGGTTTGATCCTTGTTTCTTAGAAAAGGTGCATAGGAAGCCTCCCTGATGTTCAACCCCAAGTATTGGTAAAATTTGGTGTCCCCTTTATTGAGACCCACATCTCTAGTCTGCCCCTCGGGCATCAGAACAACATGGACCGCCTTATCATGTAAGCCCCAAACCATTCTGAACTATGTGGACTTTGATCCTTATCTTCTAGGAAAGGTACATAGGAAGCCTCCCTAAGGTTCAAGCCCAACACCTATTTGTCTCGACCCCTTCACGTTGGTTCACCTTTATCCCGCATAATGTTAAATTGTATCCTCCCTTACAAACTACATGGACTTTGATCCTTGTCTCCTAAGCTAGGTACATAGGAAGCCTCCCTGAGGTTCAAGCCCAACACTCATCAGTCCCGACCACTCCACGTCGGTCCACCCTCATCCTGCACGACATTAAACTGTACACCCCTTCATCCCACAAGATGTTAAATTGTATTCACCATTATAACTACAAGGTTTTTGATCCATGTCTCCCATATAATTTACGTAGGAAGCCTCTCTGAGGTCCAAACCTAATCGATGATAAGTCGTTGAGTTTCCCAATTGATGGTAAGTTGTTGTGTTTCCCAATAGATGGAAATCCATTGTGTTTTCTAATTGATGGTAATCCATTTTGTTCCCCAATTGACGATAATCCATTTTGAACCCCAACCAGTGGTAAGCTGATGTATTCCCCAATCGACGGTAATCCATTGTAAAACCCAATCAGTAGTAATCCATTGTGAACCCCAACCTGCGGTAAGCCGTTGTAGCCCCATCTAGTGGTAATCCATTGTGATCCCCAATCAACAGTAATTCTTTATGATCCCCAACCATTGGTAATCCATTATATTCTGCAATTAATGGTAAGCCATTGCAGTCCTTTTTTTTGGGACCCATATCTATGGTCCTCCCCCATGTGTCAGACCAACCCAGGCTGTTAACCATGTGTAAGCCCCAGTATATCGTCAGGCTGTTGTCCTATGCACACACCCTGATTCTATACCCCCATCTTGAACTATGTGAACTTTTATTCCCTACCTCAAGGATACATAAGAAGCCTCTCTGAGGTTCAATCCCATCACCCATATCTCATCCTGGTCTGTCCCTCGAGCCTATGTATTTTAGGAAGGTCATGCCCCAACTCGGAGGTTTCACTTCCTCCGGGTCCCATCCATACACTCATTCTCATGGGTCACCTCCTCAGGTGCCCCATCACCCCACCAAACTATGCATACTTTGATTCCCTTCCACAGGGATACGTAGGAAGTTTCTTCGAGGCTCAAGACCAACATCATCGTCGTCCTCATGTCAAATCTATCTCATTCTCCATCCACTCTCAACCATCCATCATCCATCTAGATTCTTACCTAGGCTTCCACATCCTGGTGAGATCATGTCTCCCACATTCTCACTACTCCTAGAAGTAATTGGGTAACTGACTACACATTAGCCCCAGCATCAGCGATTCCTCCTGGGGTTGCACACATCTGATCCACTCCTATCAATGTTTTAATCAGTTCGATCTATCTCCACTAGATGTTAAACTCACGAAATACCCTATGTTAAACATGGTAAGTTGAAGAAAACCATAGAGACATGCATATGAAATAAAATTACCCACACTCAACTTGGGATGCCTCGGGCTTTCGTGCCCTTGAGAATCCATGTCATAAGGGGAAGAAACCCAGACGCATCAGTGTTCTAGAATCCAGACACACCAGCAATGTCCAACGTGACTACTCTCTCGACCGAAGGTTGCTTACCTAACTGGAACCCTTGGAATTTCCTAATAGAAGCAGCATAATTAACCAGAATCCATGAAGACATGGAACTGGGAAGAGTTTCACAAACAATGTCTTAAGTCTATGAGGGAGACCCAGAATAGGTAACAAGTTCCAAGGATGAATCCACAGAAGTAGGAACCGACATCCCATCATCATGTTTAGAACAAGGAGAAATCATCCCTAAATAAGCGATGGATGACACCTGCCTTTGGAAAGCAGGAATACGGGGATACAAATCAGCACGTCCTCCAAGAGACGGATGCGCACCCCAGTGAAAGGATCAGAAACACATCCATTAACTAAAACAAAAAAACATAGTGTGAGAAATAATAATTATAGTGAGAAATCATATAATCATGAAAATTCTTTCATAGGATATCTATATAATGACACCATCTTTTCAATATATGACACCTTAGGTTTAACCTAGGTCATCCATGGAAATTATTTATTAAAATCCTTCATAATGCTTTATAAAAAAATGTTATTTAATTCAAGAATATCCCTTGGGAGTGTCAATCCAGGTGTGCCGTATTATTCCCACTCATCATATATTAGAGAGATCAAGTTAATACCTAATTCACCACTTTCAAAGTTGTTTCACCTATATACATCTGTGCCATAACTGCATCCACTTTCCATAATCCTGATAGGGATGTATTTTATAGGGAAACTACACTCCATTATTTACCATAACTTGGGATTTTATCCTTTGAATAGGCTTATCTCAATAAATTTTTCTAATACAAATCTCTAAAAATTACTAAACCCAGTTATGATATCAACTGATGTGATGAAAACATTACATACATAAATATTACATCATTTTATATGAATATTAAATATGTATCACAACAAAACATTCCCTAGAACATAAAGGTTTAGTTTATTTAGATACTATATATATAAACATCTTATTTCAAGAAAGATCTTTAGCATCTCTCGTGAAGTTCTTTTCACATAGTAAACTTCTTAGTCATACCCTACTTAAAACCTTTCTTCATATCCTGGGGAAACATAAAACATAAGAAAGAGTGAGCGTAGATACTCAGTAAGGGTAAATAAGAGAGATACCAGTCAAAGATCATATATAATCATATTAGGATCATAAGGGTATGATAATATGAGACAAAAAATTGAAAATCATACCTAGTGATTAATATATTATAATCATGGAATAAGGCATTGAAAATTAATACAACATAAATCATAGATGAATCAAATATCATGAGCTATTAGATTATATCATAATCATAATAACATTTCATAGATAATAGCATAAAATGTATAGAATAATCATAATCATATAATTAATATGTCAATGATGCCCTATAAGACATTCATCACATGATAATCTTGGTCTAACCACCAGTGTACTTCCTTCGGTCTTGGGATAACCACATGTGTACCCTCTTTTAGGCTTGGGATAACCTCCCATGTGCACTTTTTGGGCTTAGTAGAACCTCCCATATACCCTATGATATCATAAACATTATAAATTAATCAATTAATTGTATAACTATAATAGATCCACCCATCACATAATCTCAATTCATTCATCTGTATGCCATGAGATCATGAAAATATTTTTGATTTCATCATAGCTTAACCCATGGAAAACCAAATGGATTTCATCAATATTTCATCATCATAATTAATAACCATCCAAAGAAAGAATAAATATGGTAATATTGGATCATATCCCCATTAAATAATAAAAAACATCAAATGTTGTTATTATAGATGAAAATAAATTTAAAATATCGTTGGAAGATTTCTTGAGGAAAATAACATTTTAATTTTAAATTCACTTATTTAAAATCTAAAAAATTACAAAATATTAGGAAAAACATTTTATTTGAAAATAACCATGGAAAATTGTAATGTAATATTCAAATCAAAGAGTATTAATGATGGCGGGAAAAGTTTTTCATGAGGTATATGTTAAATTAATGATTTTGTCCACACCTTTCGTAAAAAGTGCCTCCTTCAAAAAATGACAAGAAGATTAATTTTTAAAAAAATTATATAAAGTTAAACATAGGTAAAAATGAAATTAATCAATAATTGTAGAAAATTAAAATATTCCTAAAATCATTTTATAAAACATGGATATGGAAGATAAATGATTCCCGACCCAAGAGAGAAACAAAGTCAGTTTTTCTTTACAAAAAATTTCATATTTTTGTGCTCATAGAGAGAGAAATATGAAATGAAAGCATATAATCTATATAAATAAAAGAAATAGAATAAAATAAATCATATTTATTAGAGATATATCTTATAATTTCGTCATCATAAATTTAATCATAAAAAATCCTGGTAAAAGTGAGATTGTAACATTGTTACCGCTTTGGTGACTTTTGAATCATAAACCCTTTAAATAAAAAAATTAAAATGAATCTTTAAATTACCTAATTATATATATATTCATGATATTAAATATTAAAGGGGAAGTATAAATCCCCCAAAAATAAATAAGGGGTGAATATGGCATATGTCTCACAAAAATAAAAGTGAGATGAGAAACTCTTACCTCAAGTCTCACATTATTTGTAAGTATTATACCCTCATATATAATAAATTTAAATTTATTACAATTATATACTATAACCATATTCATACTTACAATAATATACATAGTATTTACATTTCTTTCATTAACAATACTTCATTATCATCATCATTTCGGGTGTTAACTGCGTCTTTTTTTGTACGTTTCAGTTTAGTGGTTATGGTATTTACATCATGATCATGGTTAAATAATATCAAGAATGTTAATAATGATATAAATATAATATATATTCACTGTATAAATATTTATAATCATCTATAAAATACCTAAATATAAAATTAATTACATCATTTATAGAGATGGTAGTGTGTACATACGCATGAACTTTGTTTTCATTTTCTAAAAAAATAAAAGCAAGATAAAAAATATTTTATCATCATAGAATCATAATTAAATAATAAATATAATATATATTCAGTAAATCCATCATTATAACCATACATTAGATATGTTAATGTAAAATTAATCATATCACTATGTGGAGACAGTGATCCATGTGTATGCATGAGTGATACTTTCATTTCCCATTTGATGGAAAGAAGGTGGAAAATGTTTTTAAAATAATCATAATAAAATATAAGTATATTATTGATATTGGATTAATTATTTTATTATGTATATTTTATATTAATATGAATAATAATAATAAATAAATTTCAAAGATTTAGGTAAGACAATTTCCTCTTCTTTGAGAGACCTCCCTTGGCTTACACCTTAATCCTTTTTAGGATGGCCTTAGGGTAAGACTAGAAGCTCAATAATGAAGGTAATAAATCTAGTAAGGTTATTTTTTAGGATTATTTTATCTATATTGATCAAATTTTTTAATAAGGTAGTAGAATATGTTCTCTTTTATAAGTGAGGGGAGGGACACACATGGGATTACTTAAAATATTTAAATAATATAATGTCACTTTCATGTGAATGTGGCACAAAATTTACAATAATTCAAAGATAAGATAAAATAATGTTTAAATATATTCATATAATAATATTTATACAAGTTTATGTGACATTTTTTACCCTTATCTCTTAGTTTAACACCCCCCAGGTAAACTTATTTTAACCCTAACAGTAATGAATTTTTTCTATTTTTATTATTCATTATGTCCAAAAATGAAAGTGGTCTCATTAAGAAATTTGAAAATTTTGATTAAAAATATGGAATAAATTTTATCAAATTCTATTTCTATAACTATAAAATTTAATTTTAAAATAAATATGCAAAACACAATGAAAACTATTTATTAAAAAAGTGCATTTTTAAGCATAAACTGAGTTTAATTTCACTCCTTGACTAGTAAAAACTATTAGTTTAATATTAAAATATTTGATTTAATATTTATTATATAAATTTAATTAACATAATTAATCAATGGTGATTTATTTAATTTATTAATATAAAAACACATTGCACACATTATAATGGTTTTTTGAAAAAATTACTCTTTTTACCTTTAAATGATTTTATCTTCATTCCTAACCATTGGATAACTAATGTGTAAATTATTATTTATAAATTAAAAATAAATTTCATTAAAAATTTTTAAATAGTGATCAATATATTAAAAAATATTATATATATAAAAATATAATTTTTTGAAAAATATGAATTTTAATCATGAAATGGTTTTATTAAAAAATAATGATTATTTTGTAGGCACTAATAAATACATTTGAATTAAGGAAAAAATTTCTATATATATTTAATAATTTTTTTAAACCTATTCATACCCACTAATTCAATGGCTAGGTTTTAAATTTTATAATATATCATGGTTCTTTTAGACTCACAGCTGTGTGTTAATCATGTTATCAAATACATAAAATTTATTTTACAAGAATACATATAAAATCATAGGGTGTTATATTGTTGTTTTGATCTTGAACCTCCTTGTGAGAAGTAGGGGATATAATATTTTACCTTTTATTTTGTGAAAATTATGAGACTATCATTATTTTTTTCAATTGAATAATCAGTATGAGTTAACTTAAAGAATTAAATAAACTGGGTAGTTGGAAGTAAGAATGGGAAAGTGTTGCGTATATATCTTATTTATATTTCTGAAATTATTTCATGTGTTATGGAAAAATTACTTATGTAAAATAAAATATCAATAATTTTTACAAATAAATTTGATGTTAAAGGAACTAAAATAATTATGGGAATAAAGTGGTAATTTCACTCTAATATTACTTTAGTATTTAATATAATTTAATTAAAATCATTTTCAATGTGTTTTTATTATCTTTATAAAATATTATATGCTATGAACCTACTTTCCCTGAGAATATGATTTTTTTTGTGCTTGTTATTGGTACCACTTCAAATAATTAAATAATAAATAGATAAATAAATTAAATGGGTTGTAATATAGTCTAGAATTGAATACAAATAATGCTCACCCATGTATTTTATAAATATGTAGATATAATTAATTCTTAATATTGTGTGGTTATGGTTGTGATATTTAGTGGGTTTGTGACTAAAAAATTATATGAATAGTAGTGTGGTGGTGTGGTGATTTTTGGTGGTATAAAAGGAAATGAATGAGATATAAATAATGAATATAAAACTAAAGTGTGATAGAAACTTGATAAGTTTACATGTAATAATATTGATGTATATAAATGTGGTTATGGCTAAAGAATTTGTTTGTTTGAATTTAAACTAATTTCTAAATGAATGATTATTGGTGGATGGTTTGTTGAATAAAATAATGGGAAATGGAACCCAAGTAGTGAGCATTTATGTAATGATTATAGTTAGTCATTCGGCATTATAGGTAGTTCTTGGTGGTGTGATATCAGTAGTGAGTTGATGCTTTTTGTGGTGGTATTTCTTGTTGAAAACTTTCACACCAGTGATTTTATTTTGAGTTATTTTTCTATTTACTTTTGGTCTAGCCTTTTCTCTTTGGGTTTACCTTGTGTTTTTGGAGAAGAATAAAAAAAATAGATAAATAGCAGGTGGATCATAGTTGGAACATGGTTTTTCAAACTTTTATCCCCTGACTAGGTAACTGTGCGGCCAATGGTGATTTTGAATAAAGTCTTATCACACAGTTTGTAAACCTTATAGGCTAACCATGCATCATGTTCCTCTTGGGAAGTAAGGGGAATATGGTTGTTGTATGGTTTGGAAAACCATTTGGAAAAACCGTATGACTTATCCAGGTAATTAAAAATTGGATTTTTAACATTTTTCTTCCTTCAAGTTTTAACCTAAACCCTAAAAAATCCCCCCCCCCTTCAAGATTATTCACCCTAGTCTTCCCCCCCCCATCCCTATTTCTCCCATGGATCTTCGTTTTCTTAGCAGATTTGGTGTGTTTTCTCCATGATCCTTCAAGTAAGTCCCCTTATCTCATGGTCTCTTCCTCTTTTCTAGGGTTTTCTTCTTCATTCTTTAGGGTTTCATACCTCTAGAAGGTTGGGTGACATTTTTAGGATTGGATCTTGTTCTTTAGGGTTCGATCTTGATGTTTATGGTTCGATATTTCCTTTATACAGTTTTCTTGAGGTGCAGTTGTGGTTTTACACCATTTTTCAGAAGTTTCTTCACTTGAGGTAGGTGATTCCATGATTAAACATTATTTGGTGATTTTGGTATGTTTTCATGGCTTCTTGGTTATGTTTTATGTATTTTGTGTGAGGTATAAAATATGTTTTTAAAATTATTCAAGGTGATTTGACTGAAAATTACTTTTTTTATTATCAAAGCACTTTTGAGGAAGAAAGTGAGAAACCACAGAAATAGTCTGAACAAAACTGAAAACAACACAGGAGAAAATGAAAACCAAAGCAAACCACTAGACCTACCCCACCCCAAAAAATTATCCTGCAAACAAGCCTTCACCTACGCATGGCCCTTCAGCAATCAGTCCTGTACAGAAGTGCATGGGCACGGTACTGATGGCATAGTCATACCCTCTCAGCATCCCACTCCAAAGGCCTGCATCGATGAAGACTTCATGCTTTGGTCCCCCTCTAGTGCAGGTCCAAGTAGAAAGCTGTAAAAGAAACCAAAGATCCAAACAAAGACAAACAACCAGAACACCCAAGGGTTGCACCTCAACCAACCCTCTCGAAAAACCTGGCCAAATCCACCCTTAACTAGGATAATTAAAGAGGAACTTAATATTACCTGATTCTCTCTACCTGAAAAGTTTCCAGGATAGGGATGGAACATTTAAATCATCCACTTAAAAAATCTTTTTCTATAACGTAGAAGCAAGTTGATCCCATGTCTAAATATACTCTTCAACTCTGATTATCCCTCTATTGAAACCCCCAACTAGAATGTAGTCCTATCTGTCAATCCATGTATATTGTTCCTCATTAAGAGACACCTCCAGCGACCTCCCCATCATCCTGGTTGCCTCCTCCTCCGATGCATTGAGCATCAAGGTCTGCTCCATTACTTCTTCTTCAGATCTTAAAAGGAGAAACATGTCTTGGTCACCCTGTTCCACTGGACCTTGAGAATACAAATGCTCTTTTTCCTTCTTTTTGTCGTTCATCTTCTTTGCAAATCGGGTCTTTAGGGGAGGAGGTAATGAGGAGTAGTCCTTCTTCCCCTTCCTCTTCCTGAAACCCTTATTACTCTTTGTAGCTGACTCCTCGTCTGCAATTTGGACATGTTCTATCCCTTTGGAAACCTTCACTCCAGCCCCGTCTCCTTCAGCTGGAGAAATGATAACAGCAATCACATCGGCCTCTAGGAGGCCTTCAAACCTATTGCACAAGGGAACCGAGGTCTGGATCGGGGTCAGTCCCCCTCCCTCCTTCACCATTTGAAAAATCCTTACATTCCTATCACAATTATCTCCCAATGGAGTATTCTCCATACTCAAATCAACCTCCCCATCTAGCGACATCATTCCAAGAGTCTCGACATGGCTGGGCTGTATGAAGCCACGCCCCATGAACTGAGGTTGCGTGCAAAAGTCCTCAAGAACCACACTCTGTGTAGCACAAGAAGTCTGCATTCTAGGACACTCCTCGTTGATAACATATTTAGAGTCACCTGCAAGTTGAGACTGATCATTCATGGCCACTGCATTTTCATTACACCCTATGACAGGTCTGCTCCCACCACTAAGGTCACTTATCAATATGCTAAAAACATCTTGAACTTTTGGATTAGTAGGACAGACCGGTGGTTTCTCCTGCCTCGCTTGGTTGGCACCGGAAGAAAAAGGACACGTGCCAACTGCATTTGTGCCAGTCCCTATGTCACCTTTGTCCAGAATTTCAATCTAGGCCACCGTAGCAGCACTCGATAGACCACTTCCCTCATCTATCCCACTACATCTAACCCTGTCTATTCCTTCAGCTAGTATGCCCTCCACCACGCAATTCTCAGGAATTCCAGAATTACCATTGCACACATCCTCCTGAGATTTAGTATTCTTAGCTTCCCGCCTGCAACTCTCTAGTAAATGACCCAACCATTTGCAAACCTGGAAAAACTGGAACCACGACTCATATACCACAGGCTGCTTACACTAGAATTCTTCCTCGACAGTAATCCATACAAAGTCTAATGTAACCTTTGATATGTCCACCTCCACACACACATGAGGGTTAATCGGGTTGGAGACCACATTGGTCCAGCTATCCGAACACAAGTATCTACCCAGAAGGTTCCCAAGAATTTTAACAATCGATGGATTTTGAAATGGAAGAGGAAGATTCAAAAATCTTACCCAGACCTCCACTGATAGAGAGTCGCACTTCATGTGAAAGTCATATGACCATTAGGATAGGAAGAATCATGATTCGTTGCAAATGAGGGGAGCCCTCGACCATGCCTTTATCATATCTTCCTCTGAAGAAAAATGGATCAAGATGTTCTGGTTGTTCAGCAAACCTACGGTTTCCTTTTCTTGCAAATCCCAAGAACCGAACATAAATCTGTCAAATAGATCGAATGAGGGTCTTCTCCTCGAGAATCGAGTGATTAATGACAAACTATGGAGGCCCGAAGCTTCGTTAAACTCAGCGACCGAAATCGGAAGATTGGGACGACCATCATGGAGATATTGAACCTTAGGGCTCAGAAAACATGGTGGGAATGGAAGAAGGAAGTCTGGATTCAAGAACGGGAGAAATGAGGGTTTTGCTCATGTGAAAGACGATGGAGGTCCCTCCCCCGAAGGGGGAGGAACCTGCTCGGAGGCCACCGCCATCACTAGTCGGGAGTCGAACCCTCAATAGCTCGAGCTTTCATCCGATCTCATTCAAGGTGATTTGATGTTGAAATGGTTTTCCAATGGAAATAGATTATGTTCCATGTGTGTTTCATATGTTCTTCCTTGTTTTGTGTTTTTAAGGTGTTTGATGAAATGTGAAGATGGTATGAAACCTATTTTCAAATGTGTTTGGTGTTTTTTAGTTCCAAAATGGGGTTTGGATGTGTAAATGGTGGTTTATCATGTGTTTATGTGAAAATTATGTTGTATTTGATATATGGAATGGAAATTGAGCAGGAGGGGAAACTTGGGTATCTATGTGGGCAAACTGGGACTAGTATGCTAGTTGGATTAGAAGTGGATTATCCTAGATTCATCTATTAGGATTTAATATTACAACTCTAACTAAATTATGATAATGATTGGAGACCACTAGGACCATGGGATGTTCCCTCCTAGTGGCTCATGCATGAGAATGTTGTCAGTTGTGGTTGTTATACCACATTCCACTGAGATATGATGCTCCTAGTATCCCATTAGAGCTAGTTCCTATAGGGTTTTCTCATGACATAGTGCTCTATTGTGATATTATACTTTTTGTCAGCATACGGTGAACTTTTTGTTTTAATTTAGAAGCAAAGAATTTTCTTCCTTGAAAAAGGTTCTTCTTTGAAATGTTTTATCTTTAAAATGTTTTCCATAAAAAAAATTCTAGATTTTAATTTACAAAACATTCATGTAATTTGTTTATAATGTTTTGGCATGGAATCTCTTTATTGGGTTTCATCCTATTGGTCTCTATCTCACACCCTACTTACACCTTTGGGTGTAAGTAGACTTGTTTATGATTGAAACAGGTAAAGGTAAGATGTTTGGAGATGGTGGTTTAGGATGATAGTGGTTTTCCCTTGCTGATGTTGTGGTGGTGTCTTGAGGACGATGCTCCTCTTATTATGTGGTGGTTTTGGGGATGGTTTATTATTCCATTTCTATTGTATCCCCTTTGGTTTTTGTTTAAATGTTGTAAAAATTGAATCTAAAAAATTTTATGCCATGTTTGATTATGATTGTTCAATTTTGGTTTATTTATTATAGTTGGTTGGTTATGATTATTTACATGGGTGAAATTGTTCCCAAGTTTCATTATTGATACCCAGGAACTTATTTTCAGCCCACGGGGATTGGGAATGCCCTTTGGGCCATACCGCAGACCATTTTGGTTATCGGGTTTCATGGAATCCCATCTTGGTTTATGACAAAATGGTATCAAAGTGAGGTCATTCTCTTTTTGGGTCAAGTTATTTTTGGATGAGTCTAGATATAATGGATCTAGGATTATTAGGATTTTATTTTCTAGTTGTAAGTAGGGTTCTTGGATAGCACACCTCATGATAGATCTTAAGTCACCATGGGTTGTTGGTATTTTTGTTTGGATTCTCCTCCAGGTGAGACGTATAGGCTGCAAACTGTATATGGACACCGGGTGGAGGTAGAGTGGTATGTTGGGCATGTTATTATGATGTATTTTTTTTTTATAGAATTTTGGTATTTATTTTCATTTCTAAAAAAAATTATGAATTGTTGTGTTGATAGTTTTTCTTGTGGTTATTGCTTCTTGTAGAAAAATGCCTCCCTTGAGAATTATTGTAAAACCACAAGAAGAAGTCATAGAGATTTCTCCCTAACCTATTGATCATATATTAGTGGATTTAGTGGTTTTTGAGATCCAAGATTTGGTCCAAGGAGTGGGATATGGTTCTACTTAGGTCAGAGAAGCCGAACCAAGTCCTATAAAGGATCAGGATCAGGAGTTCCTCAAGAACAAGCCCCCTTCTTTTTGAGGTAGCACGGAACCTTAGGAAGTAGAGGATTGTCCTGAGAAGATAGAGAGGATATTCTGGTTCCTTGATATTCCTAAGGCAGTAAGGGTGAAATTTTATTCATTCTTGCTAGAAGGTCTTGGTCAGAGGTGGTGGGACTCATTGGTGCAAGCTGGAAAGCACAAGCATATGGGTTGGAAAGACTTTAAGGTTGTTTTTAATGAGAAGTACTATCCTAAGATTTTAGAATATGCTAGATCCCAGGATTTAATGGAACATTTTTAGGTGGGAAATATGTGATGGAGTACACCAACCACTTTTCTAATCTAGTATGGTATGCACACAAAATCATTTCCAATGAGAAGATTAAGACTTAGAGGTTCAAGAGGGGATTGTGGCTAGAGATCTATTCTCAGGTCTTTCTATTTAATATGAAAACTTATTCCAAAGTGGTTGATTGTTCTTTTATAGTGTATATTGATCTCGAGGGTAGGTATAGTTCCTTGAGGGTTGCATCAATAGCGGGTAGTGGTAGGTCATTAGAGAAGAAGAGGAAGCAGGACAAGCAGGGGAAGAAGGGAGGTGGCTGCTCAGGTCATCCTTCTCGGTTGTTTTTGTCTATGGATTTTGATTCAAGGTCAATTTTGTGCCATCAGTGTGGAAAGGAAGCTCACATACTACCTGTTTGCACATCTCCTCCCAAATATTGTCACCGATGTGAAGCTATGGGACACTTGAATCGCTTTTGCAAAGTGGAACATCATTATCAGATGGGTACAGGATCTGTGGCTTTTAGGGGGATACCAACCCAGTAAAAATTATACAGGTTAGTGGGTTCATGGTTTAAAGATTGTGGAATCATGTCGGGATCATCTACTAGGTAGAGTTAGTTCAAGGCAGAGCCACGGGCCATTGGTCATTCCCAGGGTCAAGTTGAGACTAGGAAGCTTCATATAGTGGATTGGGCACTAGTGGAATCAAATGTAGGGCATGTGATAGTTTGAGGTAACATTATCATTGCATCTTATTTAGATATTTTTCTCCTTGATATTATTTATTTTATCTATTTTATCTATTCCCTCCTTTTGATGTGCTAAAAGTGCCAACCGAGCTGATTTCGTATGCAATAGAGTTGGTAACACCTCTTGGCAAGAAGCGAGAGCAAGGTTTCATTTTTCCATCCTGTGAACTCATTGTATCAAGGGTCGAGTTACGATGTGACTTTATTGTTATATAAATGAACCTATTTGATGTAATCCTTAGTATGTATTAGATGGTTCACTTTCAAGAACACATCAATTGCTATAAATGCCAAGAGAGTTTTGTGGCACCTGATTGGAGTATCCATGTTTTTCATAGTGAATGGGATCCTCGATCGAGTCGTGCTAGACCTCTACTTCCAGAATTGGGTAAGATAATTTTCTAGTTATCATCACTAATGTTGTAGGATGATGATAGTTCTCCTAAGGGTGGATTACCTCCTATGGTGTATGAGTTCCCAAAGGTATTTCTAGGTGATTTTTCAGGCTTGTCTCTGGAGCGATATGTGGAGTTCTCTATAGATTTGGCACCAAGAACAAGAAAATATCTCTTTCCTTGTACCGTATGTCCCCCACCAAGTTGAGTAAATTAAAGGTACATCTAGACGCTTTTGAATCCAAAGGATTCATTCACCCAAGTATCTCTCCTTAGGCCAGCAAAGTTCTTTTTTGTGAAAAAGGTTGATGGATCTCTCTATTTGTGTATTGATTACTGGAAATTGAACAAGGTAACCATAAAAAACAAATATCCTTTTCCCTGAATTGATGAATTTCTTGATCAATTAAAAGGGTAAATATGGTTTTCTAAGGTTGAATTTCATTCTGGTTATCACCAAGTCTGGGTGAGAGAGGCGGATGTCCCGAAAACGGCTTTCCAAAGTAGGTATGTCCATTTTGAGTACTTTTTTAGGCCTTTTGGGTTGATGAATTCTCTATCGGTCTTTATTGAACTTATTAACAGAGTGTTCCAATATTATCCCAACCCTTTTTTGTGGTATTAATGGATGACATCCTGGATTATTTTGAATCCGAGCAGGAGCATGAGCAGCATTTGAGGATCATATTGGTAACTCTTTGGGACCACTATCTTTATTCCAAATTTTCTAAGTGTGCTTTCTGGATTAAAGAGGTAATGTTTTTGGGCCATGTGATCTTGAAATGAGGGATTTAAATGGAACCTAATAAGATCAGTGCAGTAATTTCATGGTAGAAACTGAAGAATGTGTTTGAGATCAGAAGCTTTTTAGACCTGGCTAAGTATTACAGGAGGTTTGTTTGGGACTTCTCTTGACTTGCTTCACCCATGACAGTGCTCACCCAAAAAGGAGTAAAGTTTGAATGGATCCCAGAGTTTTAGGAATACTTAAAGGATCTAAATCAGCGGTTGGAAACTACTCCTATTCTGATCTTTCCAGAATCTAGAAAGGGCTATATAGTTTATTTTGATGCCTTAGGTATGGGTATCAGTTGTGTGCTTATGTAAGAAGACCATGTTGTGGTGTATGGATCTTACTAAATTCAACCACATGAAAGGAATTATCCAACCCATGACTTGTAATTAGCATTGGTGATGCATTCCCTAAAGACATGGTGCCATTATCTTTTTAGGGAGAAATTTTTGGTTTGTTCTGATTATAAAAGATTGGCCTGCATTTTCTCCCAAAAAGGATTTGAATTTGAGGAAATGTTGTTTGGATTATTACCTTCAGGGGTTCAAATTTGATATATTTTATACCATAGTAAAAGGTAACATTATGGAAGATTATTTGAGTATAAAAGTTCTAGTGAAATCTTTGAGGAAGTCCAGTGATGAGTGGACTTTGATGGGTATTTTCACCCAGTTGCATCTAGAGACCAAGGAACACTGTGTAGGTGTGTTCTTGGCCAGTTTTTAACTGGCTCCTCTTCTAGAGCTGATTTAGTGGTATTATCCTAATTATGAGTTATGACAGTAGTTTATGAAATTTTTTCATGGTGGGTAGACACCTTGTGATTGGTTGTTGTCTCTCAAGGGAATCTTGTGCTTTAATGGTCGCTTTGTGGTGTTGTTGTCTTTGAGGAAGGTAGAGATACATAATAGTCACCAGTCTTAGTGGTTCATTAATCTTGTAGATACAAATATGTATTATGATGTGTGTTCATAGTTCTGGTGGCCAAGTATGAGGCGGGACATAGCTAACTTCATATCGAGGTGTTATATGTGTCAGTAGGTTAAGGCAGAGCATCAAAGGCCCGCCAGTTTGTTTTAGTTGTTACCCATTCCTAATTGGAAGTGAGATGAGAACACAATTTACTTAATTATTATCTTTCCTCATATACCCTAGGGGAGGAATATAATTTTGGAAGTGATTTACTATTTTACCAAATCTTTCCATTTCATTTTGATCAAATATTCATAAAAGGTGGATGAGTTGGGTTAGATATATGTTTAAGAGGTTGTGAGGCTTCATGTATTGTCGTCAGAAATTATTTCTAACAAGGACCCTCATTTCACCTCTTGATTTTGGGAGGGTCTTCAAAAGGGGATGGGGTCACATGTCAAGTTAAGCACAGAATACCATCCTCAGATGGATGGTCAGATAGAGCATGCAAATAAAATTTTGGAAGACATGCTCTGGGCATGTGTGTTATATTTTGAAGGATCATGGGATATATATTTGAGATTGGTTGAGTTTTCATATAATAATAGTTAACAATTTTATATTTTAATGGATCCCTTTAAGGTGCTTTATGTTCAGTCTCGTTTGTCTCCTTTGTGTTGGGATAAGGTAGGTGATACCTCACTACTGGGACCGAACTTTGGGAAAACGAATTCTAAGAAAGTCAAATTGATTTGGAAGTGGTTGTTGATAGCTCAGATTCACCAAAAATCCTATCCCAATTAGATATGTTGAGATCCAGAGTTTTATGTGGGTGATGAGGTGTTCCTAAAATTGTAAACTTGTTTGAGTTATCACTGTTTGGGTAAGAAAGGGAAGCTAACATTAAGGTATGTCATACATTTAGATATCACCAAGTGGGTTGGTAAAGTGGAATATAGGTTGTCTTTTCCTTTTAAATTGACTTCAATTCATGAAGTGTTTCAAATCTCCCAATTAAAGAAATACAACCCAGATCTATCTCATGTTCCAAATTAAGAAGAGTTGGAAATAGAACCTAATTTATCTGTGTTTGAGTAGCCAGTGCAGATTGTAGATTCCCAAGATAAAGTTATTTGTGGAAAATCTATTCTGATAGTATGAGTCCTCTAGAAACATGGTAATGATAAACATGAGAATTGGGAGTGGAATATGTGGGTTGAGTAAGAATTCCCATTTCTATAATCTGAACAAAATTTAGAGTGACTTTCTGAGGTGGAAATTTTTCATAGTAGGGAGAATTATCACATCAGCGATTTCATTTTGAGGTATTTTTCTATTTATTTTGGGTCTAGACTTTTCTCTTTGGGTTTCCATTTTTCTTTTTTGGAGAAAATGTAAAAATTTGGATAAACATTAGTTGGTGCACATTTCGTGAACTATTTTACAAACTGTGTAACCTTTCTCAAGTAATCGTACAGCTAAATGGTATTTCTGGATAGAGGATTATCGTACGGTTAGCACACGGTTTGTAAAGTGTGCCAAATAACCATGTGACATTTTCCTCTTGGTAAGTGAGGAGTGCATGGTTGCCACATGATTTTGAAAATCGTGTGACTTGTCCAGGTCATTAAAAATTTTATTTTTAACTTTTTTCTCCCCCTAACATTTAACCCTAAACCCCCAAAATCCCCCCCCCCCTTCAAGAATCTTCACCCTAGGTGCCCCCCCTTTAGGATTCTTCACCCTAGGTTCCTCCCCCAGCCCTATTTCTCCCTTGGATATTAATTTTCTTGTCAAATTTTGTGTGGTTTCTCTACAATCCTTCAATTAAGTCCCCTTTTATCATGGTTTATTCCTCTTTTCTAGGGTTTTATTCTTATTTATTTAGGGTTTCATATCTCCTATGGGTTGGGTGAAATTTTTAGGGTTGGATCTTGTTCTTTAGGGTTTGATCTTGATTTGTATGGTTCTATTTTTCCTTTATAGGTTTTTCTTTAGGTGAAGCTATAGTTTTTCATCATTTTTCATAAGTTTCTTCAATTGAGGTAGGTGGTTCAATGCTTAAACATTATTTGATGATTTTGGTATTCTTTATTTTCTTCTTGGTTATGTTCTATGTATTTTTTGTGAGGTGAAAATTGTGTTTTTAAAATAATACAAGGTTCTTTGGTGTTGAAAAATGGTTTTCCAAAGGAAATGGGTTATGTTCTATGTGTGTTTCATATGTGCTTCCTTGTTTTGTGTTTTGTAGGTGTTTGATGAAATTTTTAGATTGTGAGAAACCTATTTTGAAATTTATTTGGTGTTTTTTTGTTCCAAAATGGGTTTTTGATGTGGAAATGGTGGTTTAACATGTGTGTATGTGAAAATGATGTTGTATGTGATATGTGGAATAGAAATTAAGTATGAAGGGAAACCTAGGTATCTAGGAGGGTGGACTAGGACTAGTACGCTAGTTGACTTTGAAGTGAATTGTCCCAGATTCATCTAGTAAGATTGACTATTACAACTCTAACTAAATTATGATAATGATTGGAGACTGCTAGGCCTATGGGATTTTCCATCCTAATGGCCTATACATGAGGACACTATTGGTTGTGGTTTTTATACCACATTTCACCTAGATAAGATATACCTAGTGTCCCATTTGAGCTAGTGACTATAGGGATTTCCCATGACATAGTTCTCTATTGTGATATTATACTTTCCATCAGCATATGATGTACTTTGTGCTTTACTTTAGAAGAAAAGCATATTCTTCCTTTAAAAAGGTTCTTCTTATGAAAAATTTTCTCTTTAAAATGTTTTCTATAAAAAATGTTTCTAGATTTTAATTCACAAATATTTCATGTAAATTATCTTATAATGTTTTGGAATGGAATATTTTTATTAGGTGGAATCCTACTGGGCTCTGGATCACACCCTACTTACACCTTTGGGTGTAAGTATACTTGGTTATGTTTGACACTGGTAAAGGAAAGATCTTTAGAGATGGTGGTTTGGGATACTAGTGGTTTTCCTTTACTAATGTTGTGGTGGTGGATTGATAATGATGCTCATATTGTTACATTGTGGTTTTTTGGATAGTTTACTGTTCCATTTTTTGGTTTATTCCCTTTAGGTTTTGTTTAAATTTTGTAAAAATTGAATCTGAAAATTGTTATTCTATGTTTGGTTATAATTGTTCAATTTTGGTTTATTTATTATATTTGGTTGGTTATGATTATTTACATGGGTGGAATAATTCCCAAGTTTCATTATTGATACTCAAACACTTGTTTCAAACCTGTGGGGATCAAGAATGCCCTTCCGGCCATTCTAGGGACTGGATAGGGTGTCGGGTTTCATGGAACCCCAGCTTGGTTCATGACAAAATCCATGGGTTTGGGTTTGTGTGAGACTACTATATACTTTTATTCTTTTATGAATTTTCTATACATCCCACCCAATATGGGTAACCTGACCAACACCCATAGACCCTGAGGGATTATTTCCCTAACATACATGATGGGGAGGATATGTATGGTTGACAATACCCTCTCTACTGATCTCCCTTCAACAATATCTTCTGGGGATACCGGTGGTGGACAATGAGATATGTGGTACAGGTCATTCATGGTAGGAAGGGGGAAACATGGTTGTTTTATAACATGTTCATGATACCATACTACCATTTTTACCTAATACGAGATATGTGGTTGGTGTTGTGAGACTTGATGTGCAATTGGTTCCATGAGACTTGATATGTAGTTAGTGCTGAGAGAGATGATATATGATTGATGTTTTTATTAGTAGATATGGAAGGTATGAGATAAAAGGATGTACTCTCATTGTGATATAGTATAAAGTAAGTGGGGAAGTGGTTGTAGGGAACATTTATCTATATTCTTATGATATTACATTACTACACTTAGATGTTTTATTTGGTGATAAATCCTTCTTGAGGCTAGGGGAAACTAGTTAACCTATGTAGTTGCTGGTTAGTTATGTTTTTTCACTAGGGAATAAGTATGATCTTCTCGCTTTTTCACGAAAGACCTTGGATGTGATTCTATTGTGTAAACATGTTATTCTAAACCAATGTATATATAAACTATTTTTTATATTTCCAAGATATCTTTGGTGTTCTAGCTAGTAAATACTAGCTTAGATCTTTGGTTATTGCAATCACTACAATAGGATTTACTTTTAGTATTATTTTCTCTTTGGATGTGTTTGTATCTATTTTATAATCATGCATGTGGGATATTTATTTTATGGGATTTTGGTTTATTTATGTTATAGTATGGTGGATTGGTTTGTGGATTTATATTATGATCCATGGATATTGAGAGTAATTCCTCCCATTTTATTATTTTTTACTCTTAGAACTAGTCTCCAACCTAGGAAATACTGGAGATGAGACTCGGGGGGTCACTCATTTTCACTGTTATCCCAAAAAGAGGTACCAATGGAGGATTTCAAGTCATAGTGGTATCAAAGGTGTCGATTAAGAGATAGGGTGGCGCTTGGAGTTAGAAACTAGTGAGGACTACATGGGTTGGTAAGGAAACAGTGTTAGATGAAATTATTATATGATTATAGAAAGGGATACCAACTAGGAGACTGGATTTTAGGGCCCCCTATTATTTGAAACAAGGAACATAACCTCTCTAAATATACTAAGTAAAGTAACACTGATTTCAGTTTAGATACCTAAGAGAAGTACATGCATTATACTTTCTTGAGTTTTGTTTTGAACAAGGTGGTTCTGGGAATAAATTAATAAATTAATTAATTAAATCTAAATAAATCCATTACTACCAAACATAAGAGTCTCTATTTTCATTGAATATATATAGATTGTTCATCACCTATGTGTGGTCTATGTTGGAAAGGTTTAGTATGATAACCCTATTGATCATTGAAGGGTCGATCCTGATTAGGAGGATGAGTAGTTTTGGTGGAAATTGCGTGATTTTTAGGGTTAGGGAATGGAAATGTATGAGGTTGGCATCTCTGATATAGAGATGGAATGATTTTTGGAGGATTTTAGAATTTCTTTCGACTTTATTTGAGCTCAATACAAGTTTTGTATTCCCCTCACAGTTTTTTAGTTAAGGGGAGAAATTTTTTAGTGGTGGACATTGTACCTTAGGGAGTAGAAGTAGAATAGTGTGTCATGTCCTTGATTCCATTAGGAGTTTAGAGTCGAACTCTTATTAATTATAGTGAAGGCAGTGAAGATTCATGAGTTTCTCTCCCTTCAGTAGGGAAGCATGAGAATTCAGTAATTAGGGGATTAAGTTTAAGTACCTTCTATGATTTTATCATGACATCCTTATAAACAAGGGGTCTTGAGGATAGTTCTTTGGAGGAGGCATTATTCCCTTCCTTTTGTTATGTAGTTTCCCTATTTATGTTACCTATATACCTGGAGGTACAGATGAAGGTGGAGGTGATAGAGAGGGTGAATGAGTGTGAAAGAGAACCCATAGATGAGAGTCTATAGGGACCCCTAAGGAGTACGGATTTAGAAGGAGGGTCATGGATGATGGACCAATTGAGGTCCAGGTCAGTATGGAAATGGACCCAATAGTCAACATCTCATTTCTCAAGTGATGGTAGTTCTTGTGTGTCTATTGGGAACTCTCATGTTTTTTTCTTTGGAAATGGTGATCATGGTCACTATCATAATCAATTTCCTCCATCCCCATAGGGTTGGTATGGCTTGGGTGGTTAGGACCCCTTTTAGTAGTAGTGGTAGTTTCCACTAAGGTAGTTTCAGCAGTAATTACTTCTATCTTATGTTCATTAGCTCATACAGTATACTGAGGTGTAGTAGTAAAAGGGAAACCCTAGTATTTCCCTCACCATTAGGGACCCATACCAGATAATGGACATGAATTTCATCTATAAAAAGGTATAAGATTCGGTTAAGGCCATATATATGTAATAGAGGTGTTGGTTCCAGAGGGCCCAGAGGTTTTTCAAGGTGAGATCTATTTATTGTCTACCCTGGTTTCTTCTTCATTTTATTTTTAATATTTTCATTCCTTTATTGAACCTTCCTTGGTCCAAGAATTGGGACTAGATGTGGAGAGGATTTCAATTCCCTAGTGTTATTCACACTAATTGGAGGTTTGGATACTTCATTTAATTTTCATTAGGAATGTAGAATAATGATGAGGAAACATCAATCATTAGGATATTTATTTGGGTTGTATATATAACTATATGATTTTATTCTCAACATGGATTGTTTGTATTCCATTTGTTTAGTGGTTGACTATTTCTAAAGGAGAGTTAAGTTTTTTGATGTGGAAGGATGACGTGTGGTGTTTTCCAATGATAAAGGTTTATGGGTGGGTGGTAGGAACATGGATCCCATTATTTCTTTGATGTCTAAGTCATCAATAGATCTGATGATGGTTCAAGCGGGGCATACCTCTAGAGTTGTTTCATAGTTTCTATATGATATCCTTAAGGAGGCTGTGAAACTACCCCTTGAAATGATGTTGATTTTTGGAAAGAGTTTCAGTGTAAGGACATGAACTTATCATACATAAATATTACATCTTAATAGAAAAATGATCATTAAATAAAATAAAAATTCATGCCAGAAGCATTTAGGTCTAGTGACTTTGGAAACTTGGACGCAAGAGCAATTGGTCCATAAGTTATTTACATCATCTTCCACTATGTTCTTAATAAATATCACCCTTCTTAGGAATACCATACATAATACTTTTTTTCATAACATGGAGAAAGAAAACATAAGAAAGGCTGAGCTCAAATGATTAGTAAGGGTAAACAAGGGAGATATCAATGTTTCATGATCATAAGGGTGTGAGAACATGAGAATAACATTTGAAAAACATACCCTACATATCATAGATCATAAAATTGACTCACAAAATAAATCTTGGTAGTTAATATGACATGAATCATCAAATAATCAAATAACATGATCCATGAGAACATAACATTGTAATAAGACATATTTTTTTGGAATACACATAAGAATATAAAATGTTATGTCAAGGCTACCCACCAAGACATTCATAACATGTTAGTCCTGCGTTAACCACCTTTGTACCATATTTGGGCTTGGGATAACCTCCCATGTACTATATTTTTGGCTTGGGATAACCTATTATGTACTCTCATTCAAGATTTGGATAACCTCATATGTACCCTATTTCAGGCTTGGTATAACCTCCCGTGTACCCTTTGAACTCATATAACATTAATTGTTACCCAATGAATTTGAGGGAGATATAGTTCCAACCTATAAAATAATGAAAATCATACATATGTGTTCCATGATATCATAAAAAATTCATCATATAAGAACCCATTAAAAGAAATGGGTCTTATAAAAATTTCATCATAACATAACATATGGAAAAGAAACATATTTAATAATCATTTAATCATTTAATCAAAGAATAACCTATAGAAAAAGAAGAAGGTTTCATAATCATTTTATCATGGTATAACCCGTGTAACATAAATGGGTTTCATAAACATATTTTCATCATAAACATAAACCATCCAAATATATAATAAGAATGGTATCCTTGGATCATATCCCCAGTAAATCATAAGTAACATAAATGGTTGTCATCTTAGATGAAAAATGATTTTTAAAGATCAGTTGGAAAAAAATTAGGAAAATAACCTTTATTTGAAAATAAATTTTTAAAACTAAACATTATAAAAAATAATTAAATCCTTTTCTTTGAAAATAAACTTTGAAAAATTATAAAGGAAGATTTAAAAATCATTTAAAACACTTCTTAAGGAAAATAACCTTTCATTAAAATTCAATTTTTTAAAACATGAAAAATTTTAAAAATAATTTTATTTTAAAAATAACCACAAAAACTTATAAATTAATCTTAAAATGAAACAATGTTCATGACATTGGGAAATTTTTTCATGTCATACACATTAAAACAAATATTTCTTTCACGTTTTCATTAAAATCCAAAAGGGAATTATTTGGAAAATGACATAAATATTCCTTTTTAAAACATTTTTAAAAATTAAAACAAAGGTAAAAAATACTTTAAACAAACATCTAGGAACATTAAAATATTTTTAAAAATATTTTTAGAAAACATGGACTTGGAATATAAAGGGTTTTTGACTGAAGATAGAAATAAAGTCGGTTTTGTTTAAAAAAATTGTTTTATAGTCTTGAGTTTATAAAGATATGAAAATGAATGGAAAACATGTATTCTTTATAAATAACCATAGTAGAATAAAATTAATGATTTTCTTGAGATATAGGTCATAATATTTCATCATTAGAAGCATAATCATGAATAATCCTGATAAATAATGAGATTATATCATAAAACCCTTACCACTTTGGTAACTTTGAATTATAAGCCCTATGAAAGAATAACATTAAATGAAACTTAAAATATCATGATAATAAATAATTTCATGATATTAAATTTCAAAGGGGTTGTATATACACCTCATAAAAGAAGATAGGTTCATAACATAACATGTGTCTCAAAGAAGGAAAATTCAGACAAAAATCTTTTACAACTTTGGTAACTTTTGAACCATAAATCCCACAAAGGAGATATCATAAAATGGATATGAAAATCACCATAATTTTAATTATAATCATCATAAAATACATTCATGGTTATTATATACACTACATAAAAGAAACATGTGGTGAATTTATCCTGTGTCTCGCAGAAAATAGAAGTGAGACAAAAATACCTTACCTTAAGTCTCAACTTATTTCATACACATTAGAACCTCCTGTATAATAAATATAATTTTATTATATATCTATTATATAACCATAATTATAATGGCCTTAATTTTTAGAAATAAAATTCCTCATTGAAATTTAATTAAATGTCTTATTATGAAATATGAATTCAGAAAACACATGAACTTCTTTGGTTTTATTATAACCAATCAGATTTAAATGACTGTTTAGAATATTTACCATTGATAATATATCTATTTAATATTGATAATATGATTAGTATAAATATAGGTTTTTAACAAATCTAATTGACGTAGATAAAGGAATTTATGGCCTCAACCAGTATGATCGTACCCTATGAATCCCATTTATCGAACATTCTGAGGGGGATAACATAATTCGGATTTTCCCTTTTCCAATACCAATTTGATATCTAACAACTTAAGCATGATCAAAATCATTTATGGGATAATTTCAATCTCATCGATATCACGGTCCAAACCATGTATGTTGAACCACCCCATGAAAGTCTCAATTTTGTGCACCTTACTCTTAGAGATTTTTCTAGTGTATTAAAGGAATATGTATCAAGACCCTAGATATATGAGGGTGTACATTATTTTTTATGTAATAGTGGATATATTTTTATCCTATTATTTTTACTTTATAAATTATTTTTATTTTGATACAATAAAACACAAATAGTATTTTTGGGCAATATTAAAATTCAATTAAGGAATATGTTTTGAGGAATTAAAGTAATTTTGAGATAAATAATATTTTAATAAAATAATATTATTAAATAATTTTTATTAAATATAAATTATCATATAATTTTTATGAAGTCAAATGTAATTTTTATAAGGGTTCGAAAATTGTTATTGTCAAAAAATGCACCATTTTTCAATAAATGGCGGTTATTATTTTAAAAATAAAAATTCACATAGTTAGAAAATTATTTAGATAAAATGAATATTATTTTTGTAATCATAATGTCTAAATTATACAATAGTTAATTTTTCAAAAAATTTTGAGACAGTTGAATTTTCAGGTAAAAATTAAATACCATATAAATATACTTTGTGTATTACGACATCATAATGACCCAAAAGTGATGTAATAAATACTATAAATGGGATTCGCAACCAAATATATGTTTTACCTTTAAAATAATGTGATTTTAAGTTTATTTGATTACTTTTATAAATTCATTATGAATCATCCAAAACCATTAATATATTTTAAGGTTTTAAAATCATTTCTTTAATAGTATGACTCGCCTCCACATAATCAAGGGTATCATAATGACTCAAAAGTGATGTAATAAATGGGGATTTTTGATTTAAAATTGTAAATTATCTTATTTATAGAATTATTTTTATAAAATAAATATTATTTTTGAAAAAATAATTTCAAAATTATCCAATGGTTAATTCTTCATAATTTTCTATGATAGTCGAATTTTTGGGTAAAAATTAAATACGGTATAAATATATAATATGTATTATGAATTTATAAAATCCCAAAAGTGATGTAATAAATATTATAAAGAGTATCCATGACCAAAATTATTTTACCCTTTAAAATAATGTGTATTTTAAGTTATTTGATTAGTTTTATAAACCCTTAATGAATCCTATAAAACCTATATTATATTTTAAGGTTTTAAAATTAATTCTTTAGGAACATGAATCACTTACACATCACCAAGGGTATAATTTTAATTATTATTATTTTCTTATTCTTATAAAATAATTAAAAAAAGTTCCATTTGGTAGAAACCATATAAAAAACCATGGTAAGGTTTGTGGTTTTGATTATTTTATCATATAGATTCCAAAACCTAAGTTTAGAAATTAATAAAGAATTTCCCTCTCTTTTGCTATAAAAACTCACCCAACCTCCAATTTATCTTCACTAAAAACTCTTTGAGCATTAATTCACTCTTAATTTTCCTCTTTATATCCCTCCAAAGGTGTTTCTAATCTTTTAATAATCTCTTATCAATCTTTTAGAAGCATCCTCTCAAGGTATGGGATCCTCTCCTTCTCCTCTTTATCCAAGAACCTTATTTATATTATTAATTTTTATTTCCAATTTTTCATGTTGTGATATGTTTTTTAAACATTCATATTATTTTAATTATTATTTAAAAGTGATTATATACCTCTTTCACTCACATTAAAATCCTTCCATGAATCTTTATGTTCCCCTGTTATGCTGCCGAAATTATCATGGGATTTTCCATGCCAAACATTTATGTAGTGAATTCCCATCCCCATTTCCACTAAAGGGTATTAACCTAGATTTTTATATCCTTCATTGATTTGGGACTTCCATGTATATAACCCACACTCCTTAGTCATTGGATTAAAAGTGATAAAATATATCTTTATGTTGTATGATCTATGTGGAACACTTATGCATGTACATTATATGAATGTGATGGCTCATATCATAATTATATAGTCTTATAATGATTTGGGTAAAGTTTTTATCTTATTAGATACCATGTATGGTGAAAATGAGGTTATCTTAAGACACTATGTTATGATTTCTCATCATTTAAGCTTGACTTATGTCTATGATATCATGTTTTATGTTGTTGACACATTCCCATGTTTCCTTTATGTCATTATATTATATCATGATTTAATGTTAAAGTGTATTATTATCACCCCTATTATGTTACTTTGATATTAACCTTGACTCCATGTACTACTTTACCTTATTCTGTGATTTTATTATTCCCTTACTGGGATTTATAGCTCTCTTTTCCTAAGTTATCTCATTAAATTTTAAAAGAGCAATAGGATTTTAAGGGAATGATATGGAGTTTTAAAATAATATTTTTATACCCATGTTTCAAGTTATTATTCTATGTAACTAATTTCACTAAGACATTAGGCCTAACAATCTTCTGGTATTGTATTATGTGTACCTTTATTTAATAAATTGTGAATTAAGGTGTGTTGAAGATATGGGTTTCCATAGTTTATATCATAGGAAATTCTAGTTATTTCTAGGAACTAGTATTAGAAAACATTAGTAAAAGCCTTATGAATAATACTAAACATAGGAAAACAACCCAAAATTGTGGTAAATTATGGAGTAAGTGATTTTTAAGCAACCAAATCTCTATCTGGATACTATAAGTTGATGTGTCTTGGGTATAGTTTTACCTAGTCATAATATTCCTAAAATGAGCACATTGGACTTTGAATCAATCATCACCTAGTTCATAATGAAGAGTCCTTGTTGTACAATAGTTTTGATACTCCTAGGGGATATGATTTGGTAAATTCATAAGTGATCTATGAACCATTATAAAGGGAACAATAATAACCCTAAAATTTTATGTTAGGAAATAGGCCATGGATAACTTATATTAAAACTTATAAATTAATTGGTTAAGGAATGTATATCATTTATGAGTTATACCTTCAATTTTAATAGTTTCCATTTTATGTGTTTAGTATTTTTAAAATTCACATCCCTAATTTTCCCTTTATTTTAGTCAATGTATGGGAATAGGAGGAACTGAGTCAAAAACCAATGTGACGAGTAATGTAATGTCTAATAAAATGATATTACCAAACCAATAGAAGTAGTATTTGATAACTTCATGAAAATACTTTCTTAATTAACTCAATTTATAAATATAAACTTGAATCTAGGGAAAACTCATATCCCCCTAAGAAATATAAAGTTGTAATTGATACCTTTACATGACAAAGTCCTATAGCTTTTAGCATATATTCTAATCCATTAATCATGGAACAATGGATCAACTCCAATCAAAATATATTCCCCATCCTTTAATTTTATGAGAAAGATAAGTTCTTGTTAGTTTTTTATCATATAGAAGGAGAATATGGTAAATGGTGGGTTTTGATCAAAAATATGAATCTCAAATAAGATATTAAAGATATGGAGTGGAAATAGTTTTGGATAAAAATTGATAAATGCTTTCTTCACACTCTCTGATTTAAAATAGAGAGATATTTCCTTAGACTCAAGTAAAAGGATGACAAATACATAAGGTCATATGAGGAGAACTTCAAAATACTTTTATGATATGCCTCCATCTTTTTAATTTCACCCAAATATAAATTTGACCACTTCTTTAGTGGGATAAATTAGAGTTTACAAAAATATTTGGTGATTCAACACTTTATCAGCTATGAGGAAATTTCTTGATGTTCCCTAAATATAGAAATTGAGATAGGTGAATCTTAAGGGTCTCATGGGTCTAGAGATAGGAATAAGAGAATGAATTTTAATTATGGAGTTGTGATTGATAAATCTCATGGGGGAAAGAAATTATGACACCCCACTTTTCAAAAGTGTGGGAAGAAACATCTTGAAAATTTCCTGAAGGGGATAAAGAAATGATTTAAATGCATAATGGAAGGGAACCTAGATAGTGATTATTGATAGGATAAACCCAAAAATGTGATGGAATAAATGAATACTCGAATTAACCCTCATCCTATTGTCTAATGTTTCAACTACAAGGAAAAAGGAAACTATGTGAATTAGTGCACTAAGCCAAGGGTTTCTGATGACAACTAATGAAAATAACCTATAAGGCCTTGAGAGAATAGTCAAGCTTATGTCATCACACCTATTTATGTGGATCCTAAAAATGAAGTGGTGAAAGGTATACTATTTATTCATTCAAGGATAGTGAAAATAATATTTCCTTCTAGTTCTATAAACTCTTTCATATCACACATGTTTAATAGAACTATTCAAATTCCACCTCAAAACATTAAAGATGAGTTATCAGTGAAGATATAAAATAGGTCAATTATTTCATCCCAAGAATATAACTCATCACCTGTCAAAAATTTTGGGCTGAATTTCTTAAAAAACCTTTTTATACTCCCTTAATATAATCTGATATTATTTTGGTCATTGATTGGATTTCCTTGTATAGATCCAACATAAATTTCCAAGAGAGTGAAATCACCCTTTTTATTAAAAATATCCCTCTGATTATATAAAATTATAATTAAAAGGATGAATATCCTTTAGTATCATCATCTCAAGAATGGATATTATTTCCTTATGAGCAAGTATATCTAGATCAAATTATTGGTACTAATGAAAATATCATCCTTGATGACAAGTCTATTATGAGAGAATTCACTAATGTGTTTCCCAAAATATTATCCAGTCTTCCTCCTGGCTAAGATGATGAGTTATCTATTGAAATTATACCCATATCTTTTCCAATATCCAAGACTCCATATAGAATATCCACTATTAAACTTCGAGAGTTCAAGAAGAAACTATATGAGAATCTATATAAAGGGTTTATATACCCAATTTCTTCACCATGGGGTGCATCAGTCCTTTCCATTATGAATAAGGATGGGTAAATGTGCCTTTTAATTTATTATTTTGAGCTCAAAAAGATCATAATAAAGAACAATTATAATATACCATGGATTTATGACTTGTTTTATCAGCTATATGGAGCTCAATACTTCTCCAAGGTGGATCTTCGATCAGGATATTATCAAGTAAAGGTGAAGAAGGAGGATGTCCCCAAGACTACTTTTCAAACAAGGTATGGGCACTATGAGTTCATAGTGATGCCATTTTGACTCACTAATACTCTATCTAACTTCATTTACTTAATTAATATAGTCTTTAGGGGTTAGCTCAATAAATTTATAGTAGTATTTATTAATGATATTTTTATCTACTTCAGAAGAAAGTAGGAACATGAGGAGCATTTGAATGTTGTAAAGAAGGACTTTTTGAAAAAAAATTGTATGCAAAGTATAGTAAATGTGAGTTTTTTATGGAGAAATTAACATTACTGGGGAATTTTATCACTAGTAAATGGATATCTATGGATACTTCAAAAACCAAGGCAATTAAAGAATGTACTAGACCAACATATGTGATGGAAATTCATAGTTTCCTTGGATTATATGGGTAATGTCATAGATTTTTGAAAAACTTCTCATGATTTTCAATCCCACTAAGAAATCTAACTTTGAATGGAGTTAAGTTTTTCTGAACTGATGAATGTAAAGAGACATTTAAATAGTAAAATAAAAATTTAATTGTTTCACTTGTACTCACATTACCCATCAGTGGGGCAGTATTTTTTATCTAAATTGATGAATCCAAAAAGTTATTAGGTTGTGTACTCATGAAATATGTCAAATTGATAGCCTATTCTTCCTACCAATTAAAGATCCATGTGTAGAACTACCAAACGCATGCTCTAGAATTTTCTTCAATGATCTTCATATTGAAGATTTGGTGACATTATATCTATGGGGAGATGTGTAAAATATATATGGATCATAAAAGCCTCAATTATATATTCACACAAAAGGATCTCAAATAAACCAATGAAGGTGGTTAGATCTTATCAACGAATATGATTGTTCAATCCATTACCATCTTGGTAAGGCAAACAAAGTGGAAGATACTTTGAGTAAAAAGAATCTTGTAACCCTATCCATGATGAGGATTTCAAGGGATGCAATATTATTGGTCATGAAAATGATGTAAGAGATGATAATAAAAGGAACTTTATCTTAACATACTCAAATAACTACTCAACCATCCATTCTTGAGAGGATTAAGGAATCCCAGAAAGATGATGAGGTGCTACAAAAAAAGTTAGTGAATATTCCAGAGTTAAAATTTTATAAGGATAGATTTATTAGGTTTATAACCTCAATATATGTCCTATAAAAAACATATATGAAAATGGAAATTCTAGATAATTCATATAGATCATTCTTCTTTATTCATCCAGGAAGAATTAAGATGTATAAATATCTATAGAAAAACTTTTGGTGGGATAATGATTAGTCACTTAAAGTGGCTAATATTCATTGTTAAGTTCTTAATATTAATGTTTTTAAAAGGTCATAAACATCAATTTTAGTCCAATTCAGAAATTGAACTTCATTTCCCATCATTGTGCAATTCATGCTTAAAATGTCAATTTGGGCTCACTCAATAATGTGCTTGTGGAAATTACAATATTCATCATTTTAATTTGAAATTTTTGGATATGATTGATCACTTTGTTTGAAACATTTTATCTTTTAGGTCCGATGGATGAATCCCAAAGGAAGATGGAGAATTTTGCGCCTGAAGGCAGAAACTTTCTGGAAAAAGCATAATGGGCCTAAGGCCCATCAAACAAATGTGGGGCCCAGAAACCAAGCCCAATGAAGCTCAAATTTATAAAGTAGAAAGATAAAAATATGAGGATCATTTTATTCAACTGTGGCCGGAGCTAATTCTGATGTTTTCATGATGATAAAGGGGTATGAAGTTAACATTTAAATGGTGGACTTGTCATTAATGCAGAGAAATACATCCCACCATTTCGACCATAAATTCCAAACGGCTGAGCCAAATTTCCTGATATTTTGAGAGATTCTATAAGACACATGGACGAAGATATTTTATATTTATGACACCTTCGGATTCGGCCATATGAAGTGTCAAATGCACACGTCAAAATGGAGGACGAATCTGGACAGTTTTCCGGGTCAACTTCGAAACGTCAATTTCCTTTTGATTCTTCACCCTCCTTTTGACTCTCTTAATTGTTGGGGGGTGAATTTAATGTTGGGGGTGGACCTAAGGCTCCTAATATGCCTATATAAGGAGATGGTGGTGAAGGGAATAATCATCTAACATTTTTCCTTGAATCTAACATTTTTCCTTGAATCTAACATTTTTCTTTGAATCCATATTTTCCTTTCAATTGTAATTTTCTGCTTTCCTTTTGTAATCGTATCGTCAATTTTTCCCATGTAAGTTTTTCTTTCACGTTGAGTATCTTAATAAAATTTGTTCTTCTTCTTTATTTTTTCTTTTTATTTTATTCACACGTTGATACCGTTGAATCTAGGTGTGAATTTATTCACACCCGCACTTGTGATTTCAATCACACAACGGTGGAGTGTTCGTTCTTTTAATAATTTTCTTCTTCTTCAATTTCGCCCCCATAAGTATACATCCTGCTTCCATTGGTAGAATAGCATCAATGGAGGGCTAACCTCTTAAGGGTTGATCCAAGGGAGTAGCAAGGTCATGGATTGAATGTTATTTCATGTACTTAATATTTAAATCTATTCGTTATTTTAGGATTTCCATTTGATGAGTTACATTCTTTCTCATCTTTGCCAACTTTAACGATGACACATTTTGAGTGCTAGTACGATCTATTTCCATTGAGTGCTCATTAAAGTGATCCTCAAAGTGAATTAGTGATTAGCCTTGGAATTGTGTAGGGATTAAATTGGTGAATGATTTGGAAGAATTATCTCATTGTTTGGATATGTCTTGAATTAATGACATGAAATTTTCTAAGAAAAGAAATTCATCCAATCCACCCCACGCAAAACCCTAAGATCAACCCACCATCAATAATTGTTTAGTTCACATCATTTTTTATTATATATTATTTAAATTATATCTTTAGTTCTTCAATTAATATCTACCTCAAAGTTGGCCACTTCATAGCCAATCCATCAATAAATCATAGCGTCTCAAGGTTACTTCTTAGGTACCTATGGATTCGATCCCTACTTGTACTTCAACGACCGCTTTTACCAGTAGGGTAAATTTGGGCGCAACCAGATAACATGAAGAGGGGGATTGTATAATTTTTATCTCTATGCTTGGTATGCCAAAAATTCAAGGATAAATGATATAAATATAAATTTATAATGTAACTATTTCCAATACCACTATGGAAATTGGAAAAATAACCATATATTTCATCATAGGATTCCCCGATACATCTAAAGGTAATAACACCATGTGGATGGTAGTCGATCACCTTACAAAGACGGTGCATTTCATTACTATCAAGGAAGATTTATCTCAGGACCAGATAGCTAAGATATATATAAGGTAAGTGGTAAGACTTTATGGAGTGTCACTATCAATTATATCTAATAGAGATCCAAGGTTTACCTCAAGGTTCTAGAGAATCCTTCAACAAGAACTGGATATAGAGCTGAGTTTTAGTACTATTTATCACCCTGAGATGGATGGTCAATGTGAGAGAACCATTCAAACTCTAGAGGATATAATAAGATCACGTTAAATGTATTTCTAAGGATTTTGGGATCAGCACCTTCTCCTATTTGAGTTATCATATAACAACAATTTCCATTCTAGTATTTTAATGGCACATTATGAGTCTCTATATGGGAAGAGGTGTTGAACTTCAACATGGTAGGATAAAATTGGAGAGAATAAGATTATGGGGCCTAATTTTATCTAAGAGATGATAGAAAAAGTTCAAAATATTTATCATCATATTAAATATATGAAAATTTGATAGTAAAGATATGAAGATAATCATCAATGATACCTATAGTTTGTGGTCAGAGATAAGGTGTTACTTTGTATATATTCATGTAATAAATTCATGAGGCTTGAGAAGAATGGGAAGCATAGTCTAAGATACATCAGGCCCTTTGAGATCCTTGATTGCATCATATCTATGGACTATTTATTATCACTCCCAACTAAATTATCTCAATTAAATAATGTGTTCCATGTATCCCTCTTGAGTAATTTCATACCATACCTATGACATGTATTGAATCCATAGGTGGTACCATTGGAGAATTATATTTCATATGAGGATTATCCAGTAAAATTCTCAAATCATGGAGAAAAAAATTATACAAAACAAGACAACTCACATAGTCAAAGTATTATGGTGAAACCACAAGTTAGAGGAAGAAACTTGGGAACCAGAAGAGGTGATAAAGCAGAAGTAACCTCATTTGTTTTAGTGTATGAAATGAGATTTTGAGGGAGAAATTTATGAAGTGGGGAGAATGTAATGACCCAAACTTTTTATAAATTAAATTCCCTTTTTAAATGAATAAAATTCTTATTAAGTAATGTAGTTATAGAAAACACATGAACTACTTTAGTTATTTTGGATAGTTATAACCTATCAGATTTAAAATACCATTAATCATCTTAACCATTGATAATATGGCCAATGTATAATGACCATTAAGATTAGTATATCATGTCCCAACCCATGTTCGTTGAACCACCCCTATAAAGTGTCACTATCACACACCTTACCCTTAGGGAATACATTGGTGTAATAAGGGGTTATGTACCTAGACCCTAGCAGTATTAATTTTTAATAAAATAATTATGATATTTATCCTTTTTTATTATTTCTTTCTAAATGATTAAATAATGAGTTTGATAAAATTAAGATTTTGATATTATGAAACAAAAATTGTATTTTTTTGGGAAATATATAGTTTCAATCAAGACACTCTTTTTTATGAATTCAATAATTTTTTAAATAAATTTTATTTTAATAAAATATTCATATTAAATATTATTTATTTAAATATAAATTATAACAAAATATTTTGAAGTAAAATGTAATTTTTATAAGGGTTAAAAATCGCTATCTTTATAAAAACCCATATTTTTCAATAAATGAGAATGTTTTATTTAAAAGTATAAATTATAATATTTACTGAGTCATTTTGATAAAAATAAATATTATTTTTGAAATAATCATGTCAAAATTATCCAACAACGAATTTTTCATAATTTTATGAGACAGTCAAATTTTTGGGTAAAAATTAAATATGGTGTAAATATATGGTATTAATTATGACATCATAAAATCCAAAACTGATGTAATAAATACTATAAAGAGTATCCAAAACCTAAATTATGTTTCCCCGTTTAAAATAATGCATTTTTTAAGTTATTTTATTAATTTTATAAACCCTTAATGGACCCTCTAAAACCTATGTTATATTTTAAGGTTTTAAAATTATTTATTTATAAACATGAATCACTTCTACATCACCAAGTGTATTATTTTAATGATTTAGGTTAGTATACTTATAAAATATTTAAAAATACTCCTATTTGGTAGAAACCATATGCAAAAACCAGGTTAAGGTTTGTGGTTTTATTGTTTTATCATATAGATTCCAAAGCCTAAGTTTAGAAATTAATAAAGAATTCCCCTCGCTTTTGCTATAAAAACCCACTCAAACTATCATTCATCTTCACTAAAAACCCTTTTATCATGAATTTACTCTAAATTTACCTCTATATATCCATCCCAAGGTGTTACCAATCTCTTAAGAGTCTTATCTCAAGCTTTTAGAAGTTCCCTCTCAAGATAAGGGATTATTTCATTATCCTCTTTTTTCAAGAACCTTCTTTATATTATGCCTTTGGATTTCTAGTTTTTCATGTTGGGATATGTGTTTAAAAATATCTATTTATGTAATTATTATTTCCAAGTTATTAGAGACCCATTTCACTCTCATTATAACCCTTACATGAATATTTATGTACCCTCTTTATGCTAATGAAATTATCTTGTGATTTTCCATGCCAAACATTTGTGTAGTGAATACCCATCCCTATTTCCACACAAGAGTATTAACCTAGATGGACCTATTATTCATTGGTTGTGGAATTCCATGTATGTAACCCATACTCCTTAATAATGGGATTAAAAATTATTAAATATATCCTTATGTTGTATGATCATTGTGGCACACTTATGCATGTACATGGTATGAATGTGACGAGTGGTATCGGAATTATATTGCCCTCTAATGCATTGGGTAATGTTTTTATCTCATGAGATGCCATTTATGGTCCATGGAAGGTTATCCTAAGCACACTATGTTCTGTTTTATCATTATTTATCCTTGAATTATTTTTATGATGTCATGTTTTATTTTTTTATCACATTCCCATGTTACTTTTATCTCAACATCTTATATCATGCTTTTGAGGAAATTTTTTTGATAAAACACATACATTCTTCCTCTATACTCAATGAACATTTTCTTAAATTTTATGTTATTTAAAAAAATCAAAAATGTTATTTTATTTTATCTAATGATTATTTTAATTAATTTTCAACCATATTTGACTTTCTTTTAAAAAATTTAAAAAGAATCTTGTCATTTTCCAAATGAGGTACTTTTGAAATTTTTACCAAAAGTGTGATTGGAATATTTGTTTTAACATTTACCACACAAATATATTTTCTCACTGTCATGATTTTTATTTTCCTTGAATCTTCCTTTTTAAGTTTCTATATTTATTTTCCAAGAATATTTTTCTCAATATTCTAAATTTTTTTAGTTTTAAAGATATTGAAGAAAAATGATATTTTACCATGTTTTTAAAGAAACTTAAAAAATATATTTTAAAGGTATTTTTAATCTATGACAACAAAGTTTGATTTTTCTTATACTTAATTAGGGATATAATGATACTATTTTAACCCATGATGGGGCATAATGGCCTTTGAGTTCATGAGTGGCTAAGCATAAATGCACAATCCTTGTATTGGGCCACTTCTCTTATCTCATATGGTTTCCAATGAGGTTTATTAATGGAGCTAGAAACACTCAACAATTCCCACATCCATAATGAGTTACAGACCTAATTTCTAAAGGAATATATTCATTGGGGTTCCTTACTAATGATGCTTAGGAACTCACATTGATCGAGTGGATGGGAGTTCAGGCTCACCACACCCTATTGGGGGGAATTATTGCCTACTTCGAGACTCTCTTATAGATTTAAGTTGTGTTCATAAATCATTACTATATCTTGATATGAGACTAGCTAACCTAACTTTTATAAATAGTTATTGGCATCGATATGAATAAGTGTACATCTCCAAGGTATCCCATTCACATGAAAATTTGTATGTATCAGAGGTTCTCCATCGATAGATCCTTATGTATGTATTAGAGGTTCTCTATCTTGTTACTCATTATTACTTAGTTATGATGATTAGGGATTATTGTGTTTTAAATACATATATTTATGTGCTCTATAGTTTATTATTGTCTAGTAAGGTATTAGGTGTTTATAATGTTGGTGTCAATCCCATAAAGGGGATTATTATGTATCCTCATTAAAGTAATCATAAACCATGTAGTTTGGTTATATTTAATGGGACATGTATTAACTTTTTAAGGTTATGTAAAAAGGACTGATCCATATAGTTTAACATTGTGAGATAATGAATACTATGTGAAAGATACATAGAAATGGTTGGTGTAGGAATTATAAATGAGAATCCCTTTATGGTTGACCTTGTAGGGAGTATGGCCCAATGGGGATGGGTTGATGTCACAAGAAGTATAGCCCCATAAAGATGAATTACATTGGGGTTATAGCCCAATGAGGATGGTGTGATTGGACCAGGAAGGAATATATCCCTCTATATGATAGAATTATATTATCAACAATATGTCCAGATAAAGGATATTCTATAGGGAGTACGACCCTAATGGATGAGATGTCCAGAATCATGGTATTATGGTCAGGTGAGGAAGGGATGTAAATGATTTCATAATGAATAGGGCTTCATGAGGATGAACATGGAAGGTTAATGGTGTTTGTTTTCAAACATAGGGAAGCATACTACATATCATATCAAGACAGGAATAAAAGACCAAGTAATTTTAATGAGACAGCTTAAGGTCATATAATAGGACCATCCCATACAGTTTAATGTCATGTGGTAAGAATGTATATGGGGATATTCAAATATTGGATATGGGGATCGATACTTGGAGATGCATCCTATAAATACTACAAAGATAGGAATCAGATTCCACGTAGTTCTGAAGTTATGGATTCCTGTTTCATAAAAGGTGTGGTAACAGAGGATTGAATAGGGCTTATGAATATTAAGCTTCCTTGAGATGTTCCATTGAGATTATGTCCCTTTAAATATAATAAGAAATATATGTGGGACTTCATCGAAATAGGAGGCCCATAATGGATGAATTTTCATTATATTAATAGTATGATCATTGTAGATCTCTAAGACCATGTGGGTCTTTCTTAGTGTGAGAAACAAGAGATGGCACAAGATCATACACATTTCATATATGCATAAGTATTAATTTTTTTGGGCATTATAAATTGAGTCTTCCCTCAAGGAAATATGATTATGATTCATGTGGATAATATGGCTCTATGAGATAAAGCATGAACTTCATAAGTAGTATTTTAATGTGACAACTATATGGGGGTATTATAGAATTCATGGGGGGGTCTATCCATGTTAAAAATAATTTAGGAAAAATTTTGGATGTAGATCTCTATCCTTAAAAAGAAATTCTACACATCCTATCTATAACATAAACTAGAGTTCTCATAGTTCATATATTCCTTTCCCACTGATGGGTAAGGAAATATGACTAAACTAATGGGGATTATTTCCTCGTATGTTAGGAAATATTAGAGTATTAAGTACTTACACCAAGGTGGATTATCATGTGGGAAAAGAAGACATTATGGACTAGGATATTCAAGTGGCACTCTTGGGAGTTGGGTGATTGCATAAAGGTTATAAGGTCATGTGATCACGTAAAGAAGTAAAGGGTCATGTGATCAAATAAAGGGGATTCATGCAATTTCATAAAGGTAAGAGGGTCATGTGATCACATAACCAGTAATTGGTTAGGTGATTATGTGACATAATGGCATAAATAAGGGTTCATCACATTACCACATGATTGATAGGTCATCACGTGATCATACAACCAAGGTGTCATCATGTTATTATCTCTTATGCAAGTTCTCACATGGATAAGTCTTGCATAAGTGGTTTATTTGATTTTCATGTGATTGCCTTTTTATTTCCAAGTTCCCATTCACTTAAACTACTTACCAAATTTCCAAATGGTGGGCTTTGAAGTCATGATACTTTCCTTATCTCTCCTTGTGTATCGATTTTTATCCATGTATCAAATTCTTTCAATTATCTCATATCAATTTCATTTTTCCTTATATTTTTAAAATGTTTTTTATAGGAATCCCCCCTATATTTTTATTTTTTTCAAGGTTCACAATCCATATAAACAGACTTAAGGTGGTGGAATATGTTCCTTGTAAATCAGCATGAGATCGTGTGTGTTTCATGACTAGGAGGCATGTCATCGATGACATCCTTTAGTGCATCACATAAAAAAGAGTGACCACAAAAGGTATCTATCATGGACAGCATCATCCATAGTTGATCATGTTATGTATTTTATGTTAGGTGATCATATGAATCAATGGGAGTCATATGAACTATTCAGGGCTTGGCACTCACACATCCCTAAGAGGAATCACATGAATCATTATGGATTACTCGACCACGTGTCCACCAAGGAATAACATGAAGAAAATTGGTCATGATACCATTCTATTATGAATATCCTCATCTTAAAAAAATGGTTGGTGTTAATAAATCCCCCCCCTAAAAAAATAAATCTAAAAGAAGTGAGGACTCAGTTCAGAGTAAGTGGATTCTCTATTGATTTCCTTGGTCTTCCATTTGTCTATTGGTATTCTAGGTGACTCTAAATATTCCAAAAATTCTCCCTATATATTGGATATTTATGGGTTGTATCTTCACTTTCCTCATAGGTTTTATAACTCTGTAGTTTTTTATGATCTCGCAAGAATTCTTTGCTTAAGTTCCTGTCAGGTGAATGCTTCATGTGAACCAATCATGTGATCCTATAGCATGAACGAATCATATAAACCCATCACTTAACTAATCAATGTTAATTCACTTGAAAAATGGGGTCTTGTATCCTCATTATGTTCATACAATCATGTGATTTCTTAGTTATTATTTGATCACATGACGCTTCAAGGATCACATGATCACATGACCCCATCATGGGTTATGTGCTTCACATAATGGTATATGAGTCACACACTTATTTATTATTCAATCCACTTTTAATAAAAAATACTCCACTTTCATACTTAAACTGAATTTCCCCTTTATTTTGATTCATATTTCTTTGATAAAGGATGCTAAGGAAGTTTTTTCCATAAAATTGCCATGGTCAATAGTGTGGAAGCTAACCAGTGTATAGTCATTCAATCTGCTCACGATCATCTTGTGAGCTTAATGGGGAAAATATCTTGGAGTACCCATTGTCTAATTATTTTCCCCTATATGGGTTCATCCTTTATAATTATTCTCAAATATTTCCACCACCTTCAAGTATTATTCCTTCTTGGATCCTCAAGACTCACAATATATTTTTTGGTGAAGTAGGTCATTTCATCCCTAAATAGGATTTCTCTAATGGTTATGTTTTGAAGCCTCTTATTATGGATTTTGAAGAGATATTGTATGATTATAAACCTGAAACCCACATATATATATATTGATAATAAAAAAAATTCAGTATCAAATCATAAATTCAATTGGTCATCTAACTAGGATCTCCAATCAGGTAGAATCTTTGGGATTGATTGGGGTTGGACCATCTGGGTGCAGCATACTTCTATATATTTTTAAGCTAAAATAAATCAAATTGGTTTATATAAATCTATCTAGGTTTCTCTAACCCTCTCTTATTGAAATTTTTTTAATGGTAGACCTTGTATTTTGGAGGATTCCTGACACAAAAACATTCCATCTGATGCATAGTGAGGTCGGAATTGGTCTTTAGGATTCCAAAAAATCTGTAGTGTATCGATTCTAGGAGACATGTATGATGAATTCCTTCCTCTCATGTCTTTTTGGAAATATATGAAATATAATCCTTATATCATGAAGGATCTTATCAACCTGTCCAATGAGTCCCTTAGGAAGTACCAGTATCTAATGGATGACATACCTTTCAAGAAATATGATGATTTGTTTATAAAGAAGACTCAATATGAACTTATATCCAAGAATACCAAGGCTTTTACATCATGAGAATAATGTTTGGAAGAGGGAACCTTTTTACCAATGGTTTAAGATGGTCAATTCAATGATTGAGGATGGTTAGTTAACTTCTAGGCCCATTGCCTTGTCTAGCTAGCTAAATTTTTTGGTGATTTACCTGAGTAGGTATTAATTCTTGATGTGAGAGAAGGGAGGATTAAGGATATCTACCTTAATAATGATTGCAATAATGGTAGGTAGTAGACACATTTTCTTGGTCATTTCCATACTAGCCAAGTTATAACACTAATTTTTCCACATTTATTAGGGAAAGTACCCATATAGAATATTAAGGTCCTTGCAAGTGTTTTGGGAGTAGATGGTGGACCCCATGGGTGGTTACAAGTTCCTAAACACTCAATAAATTCCCAGATCCTGATTCAAGCTATTTCTTCATAGAATTATCATGGAAATCCCCCCACATTGAAAAATTGGGAGATAAGAAGCAGGTTAAACTGGCATGATCAGTTTATATTTATTCCATACAGAGCGAAACCTTGTAAAATAACTAACAATGGAAAGGTATATTCTAAATCCCATGATTATCTGAAAGTGTAGGACCCCAAGACACCCTGAGATGGGAGGGGTGAATCAGGGTGTCAAATTTTTCTTTTAAAGTGATAGATCTTATTCCCACATTGGTAGGGACTCATTAAACCTGTATGATGGAAAAGAACAGGAATCAAACAATCACATGAAAAGATACCACACAACACTTTTACTTTGTTCACCTCTAAGAGATATGTCCAATGAGCATACGCTGACAGTGTGTCAGTAATAAAAAAATACACTAATCTTTACTAGTTGTGGAATACAACAGTTCGATCGTAGTTACTCTATGCTAAGCTCGTTAACTTTACAAAGGTTTAGGGATAGCTCACTACATCCCTCAAAACACTTCTGTCGACTCCCCCAAGCTCACTAATTCGAGATAAGTCTAACTTAGTTTATCAACTTAAAGGTCGATTCAATTATTTGACATTAAATTCTTTGTTTCTATTCATTATGATACTCTGTTTGCATCTAAATCCAGAGTTGATGCACACTGAATACCCTATTCACTTAAAACTTATATTCAAAAACTATCTGTCGCAAAGCTCCTTTGCAAATATCCTTCATGAAGCTCCTTCTTCACAAAGATCACTCCTTCACAATGCTCACTCCTTCGCAACTCTCACTCCTTCACAATGATCACTACTTATCAAATCACACAACTTCACCTATGTGTAATAACCTACCTTTGTGAAGCATGATACCTTCACGGAACAACCTTCCTTCATGAAGCTCACTGAGCCAATGTGAAACATACAATTTTCACGAAGCACTCAATACTTAGAAGCATTGACTTAGGTCAAGACTAAAATAGCCATTTCATGATGCTCAAGTTCTCATAGACAAATAGTTTCACAGAGAACCCCTTGCTTTGTGAAATCATAGTGATTCTGGATTTTCTATAAAAAATTCGTAACAAATAAAGAGGGGTATCCACTTATTTATTGGCACAGCCAATCATGAAGCTCCACCATCACCAGTGCATTTTACGGATCAGTCAAAAAAATCTTTAAGACACTCCTCCATTTGCAAAGAAAGACTAAAATTTTAAGTTTTTGTGATGATCTCTACCAAAACCTTCGTGCGACCGCAATGCTCATTGCCTTCGTCATTCTCAAATCTCATAGTACTCGCAGAGATCACCATAAAAAAATTTATGTCTTTGCGAAAAACACTTCATGAAGCCCATATCTATGAAACTCATGCCTTTTCTATATTTTCATAAGTCCTTCAAGAAAAACCACTTTTCACAATGCTTTCCATTCTCCAAATTTTGAACCCCAAAAATTTGGCAAACACTAGGAAATGATGCCACCTTCAATACTGCTTACGGCTTGAACTGTATGATCCCTTTTCCTTATAATATCTCTAATCATCCATGAGAGGATTGAAAACAAACACAAACCATACTCCATATCCATCAATAAACATCCTTGGTTCCAATAATCTCCCCCTTTGGGTTTATTGGCAATCTGAAGATAAATTCAATAGAGCACTAGTCACTATCAAAACCTGATATGCAAGAATAAACTCATCCAACACTATAAGTCTACGTGAGCAATGATCGGTGTAGAAAAAAATAGGGGAAGATTTAATTGGGTTCTCATGTTTTGTAATGCTTAAATATGTTCAATTTAATCTCTCATCGTGTCACAGAATCATTACATAGCCTGAACGGTTTCCTCCTAACACTGAATTCTCATCATTCTCTATTCTCCATGCTTTCATAAACAGAAAAAAATTTATCCTCCTACTTTGTACCATTGAATTTATTCCTTATACATCATTGGAAATAAATCCAAATACCAGTATTTGTAAAGTGTAGAGATCAAAACACACTCCCCAAGGATCATATATCCCTCATAAGCCTACATCACTTCCATAAATAGATTAAAAAAATTAATTGAACTGGGGAAAGGGGGAATTTTGTGACCTCCTCATGCATTGGGAGGTGGATGAATACTGAGGTTCAACTGATACTTCTCGAACACATCCACTACTAGGGGCTTGGTCATAATATCATACACTTTCTCATCAATTCCCACATGATCCATTTTAATCACGCCTAGTTCAAATTTTTCCTTGATAAAGTGATATCTGATTTCAATGTGTTTCATACGAGAATAAAAAATAGGATTCTTCATAAGATCAATTGTGATCTTGTTATCATAGTGAATCACCATTGGATATTTCACCTCATCAACAATATCGGTCAGTTGTTGTTTCATCCATAATAGCTGAGTGCAAGCCTTTGTAGCAGAGATATACTCATCTTCAGTAGTACTAAGGGAAGTGCTTTCTTGTTTCTTACTTAACCAACCCACACACTTCTTTTTAATAAAGAATTTTCCACCACTTGTGGACTTTTTTCAACCACATATCCAAACTAGTCAACATCATAAAACCCTTATAGTTCACTATCTCTTCTAGTAGAAAAGTATAAACCATAATTGTGAGTGCCTTGAATGTACCTCATGATTCTTTTCACTTCCACCATATGTTCTTCCTTTGGGTTACTCTGAAAATGGCCTGCTAAGCATATTGCACAGACAATATATGGTCATGTTTCTATCAAGTATAGTAAGATTACAATTATTCTACTATATATTGTGGGATATATATATATGTCCCATCCTCGTGCTTTCCCAATTTAGTTTCAACCGCAATCAGAGTTGACATTGGTTTGGAGTCATGCATATTGAACTTCTTCAGCAACTATTTGTCATACTTTTCCTGAGAAATGAAACTATATTCTTTCCTCTAAATCACTTGAAACCCTAAAAAGTAAATTAGTTCAAAAATCATAGACATTTTGAATTCCAATTTCATGTTATTGGAAAATTTATCCTCTGATCCTTACCTACTTCCACCGAATATAATATCATCAACATACACCAACACCATGAACTGGTCTTTCTGAGAATTATTCACATAGAGATTTTGATCCATTCCTCCTCTTTTGAATTCAATATTTTTCAGATAATAATCTAGTTAAGATTACCATGCCCTTGGTGCCTACTTCAATCTATAGATAGATTTATTTAGTCTGTATACCTTCATTTCATCATTGCAAAGAAGAAAACCCACTGGTTGTTCTATGTAAACTTCTTCTTCAGGAACACCATTTAAGAAATAATTTTTGACATAAATTTGATACACTTTGTATTATCTTTGAATGTTCATGGAAAGAAAAAGTATGATTGACTCTAGTCTCTCCACCGGAAAAAATGTTTCTTCAACATCAAAACCTTTAATTTTTGAATATCCCTTACACACTATTCACGCCTTGTTTCAGATCACATTACCATGCTCATAAAATTTATTCTTGAAAATACACTTCATACCAATCACATTTTGATTTCCAGGTCTCTTAACTAGATTCCATGTTTGGTTCTTGTCAATCTGGCCCAACTCTTTATTCATTCCTTTAACTGATGATTAATCCTTTGCGCCTTCTTCAAATGAGGATGGTTCCAAAATTGAAAGGAATGTAAATTGTGAATTAATACTCATTCTCCTCATTTGTGTGGGTACATTCCAATCCCTAATGATATTGGATTGATCAATTTATTCTCTTTGATTTATCCTATGAGATTAAGGAGGATTTGCTTCAGCCATAGTTTCTTCTTCCGATTCTTCATCTGAATCCACATCATTTTGTGACCTCTGAATGTTTTGAACACCTTCATCTACTTATTCATTTGAATTTTCTCCATGTTCCCTCGATTTTTTATCTTCAATAACATCAACATAAGATCCCCTAATGGAATTTTTGGTCTTATCTTCAACTATATTAACATCACTACTTTCTACAATTTTTTTGAGATGCTTATTGAAACACTTATAGGATTTTATATTAATTTAGTATCCAAGGAATATTCCTTCATCATCTACATCACCATATTTTCCCTGATTTCCTTCTTTGTTTCTGATAAAACATTTACTTCCAAAAACATGCAAATACTTTAAAGAGGGCTTACATCCATGCCATAACTCATACGGTGTCTTCATTTCACCCATATAAATCCATATTAGATTTTGAATATATACTGCAGCTTGAACATCCTCTTTCAAAAAATGGAAAGAGATATGACTCTCAATCAGCATAGTTTGGGCTATACTATTCACCTATCGATTATGGTGATCAACAACTCTAATTTGTTGTGGATTTCTTACAGCATCTACCTAATGTTGAATTCTATATTTATCCAAGTAATTTTAAAACTCAATGGGTGTATATTCTCCTCTATTGTCAAATCGTGGAACTTTTATTGTCTGTCTGTTATCATCCTCAGCAATTCATTGATAATTTTTCATGAAATAAAGCACTTTCCATTTTCTATGTATAACCATCACAAATTCCATTCTACTATAATCATATATGAAGAGGACAAAGTACATTTCTCCCTGAGTTCCAGCAACATTTATTGATCCAAAAACGTCTATATGGATGAGATCAAAAATATTTGATACCCATTTATTCTTTGGACGATATAAACAACACACCAACTTTCCTCACATGAAAGCATCACAAGTCTTCTTCCGTTCATGCTTCATATTTGGAATATCCGTGAAAATATTCAGTTTATATATCTTTTACATGTCTTTTTTATTAATGTTCCCCAATATCTGATTCCACAAGTTATTTTCTTCTTCAACTATCATGTATAAAATGTTTTATTTATTATCAACCTAATACAAGTTCCCATCTATTCTACAGCCTTTCATGAGAGAATTCCCTGTATTTCCATTTATAGTTCATCTTTTTTTATTGAATTTCATTATAAGTCCTCCATCACATAGTTGACTTACACTTAGGATATTGTGATGTAACCCATCCATGTAAAGAACTTCAGTTTTCTTTAGCTCACCATTGGAAAGTTCAATACTTCTACTACCTTTGATCTTCAAAGCACCATCATTACTAAACCTTACTGATCCATCAACCTTTTTCTTAACATTCATTAATAGGTATGAATTTCTTATTATATGGGATGATCACCCACTATCAAGAATTCATGTGTTGCTGTTCTTTGTAGCTTTGAGAGATACTTATGCAAGGTTGGATTTTTCATTTATCCTCTTTTCATTCCATGAAATATTAGAATGAGTGGAGGATGGGGATGTCCTTTCAAATCTCATTTCCACGTGCAAGGTTTCTTGATATCTGTACTCTTCTTCCAAATGAGAAAAATTGTTTGAATAGCCATATTGTCTGGTTGTTGAGTATTGACCTGTCTCTAAGAATTGTATGAATTTCTCCTATCATTCCTCTTCCTATAATACATAGCCTTATGGAAAAATTTATCACAATAAAAACAATATCCGTAGAAATTATTTCTTCTATAAGAAGTAGGATATGAATTTTTTCTCCTTTTTGAGCTCTTATCTCTTCCCCATTGAAATAGCTCCTTACCTCTTTGCAATAATACATGGTATGGTCCAAATAGACACATAATTGAAATTTTATGAGTGGAAATATCTCCTCATTTTTATTCCTATTTATGTATCCTTCCTTGGAAAAAAAGTTTGGCTACCTATAATTTCTGGATACTTGAGAATAGTTTTCAGTTATTCTTTCAGATTGAATTAAGGGTTCCTTTTTCAGTACTTTAGGTGACTTTTCAACATGACCAACTTTTATCTTGCCTTTATTCTGGTCAACTTTATTTGCAGCATTTGATGTTTCAGCATCACAACTGATTCCACTATTTCCCATGCATGTGGGTCTTTGATCATTCAAAATCTTTTTAACTCCTTCAGAACCACGCTTCACTCTCTCTAGCAATTCAGCATCTAATAATCTTACAAACTATATTTTCTTCTTTGTTTATTTTTAAATTTATCCACTTTCAAGCTTACTCCTAAGAGAAACAACTTCTTCCTCAAGACCCTTAATAATATTTGAATTCTCTTCCAGACTGAAGGTGAGGTCATTGATGACCTTTTTGTGTTCTTCAATTTTCATCTTCAGTTCCACGACATCTTCTGTACATTCAAGGGTTATTGACTTTACTTTCACTAATTATTATAATAATTCAATTTTAGATTCAAGCTTATCAATATATTCTAATGATTCTTCTACAAGTTCTTTCCAATTTTTGTATCTCTTTCATTTATTCTCAAGCTTATTGGAAGAATCCTTAAGTTGAAACTTGAGATCGATATCAGTGGTCAACTGACTATCTCTAGATTTATCTCCTGAAGGTTCTATCTTATCAATGGTATCCATCATTGACGCATGGGTTCCATATTTAAATTATGGTTCCTCTTCCTCAATGTATTCACTATCATAATCTTCTTCTTCATAGAAAAACCTTTTCTCTATAATTTCTTACCAGACTTGAAGTCTCCCTTTCTGAAAAATCTTTTCTAAGGATTCTTAATGTCTCTAGCTTTATTTTATTCATTATCAAACTTTCTTGTGCACCAAGAGGAAATGTTCCCAACTCTTCTAAAATGGAAACAATCCATAGGTAACTTACCTTTGAATTTCCATTTTCCCTTCTTGAATTTCTTGTCAATGAGAAAGATAAGTTTGCCTTCCTCATTACCTTTATCAACATTATCTCCTGAAATTTCTAGTTTGTCCATGGCTTTGAATGCCATTTCCTTACTGACACATGTTGTCGCATCTTCTGTCTTTACTCTCATTTCGTATGCTACCATACTACTCAGCAGATCATCCAAAAAAAGATTAGAGAGATCCCTTTCCTCAAGGGATGACACTTTTGGGTTGTAGAGAGGTGGAAGCCTTCTCAAAATTTTCTTCACAATATCAATGTCTTTGATTTATTCCCTAAACCCTCAAATTTCTCCAACTACTTTAGTAATATGATTGATGAAGGAATATGCATGCTCATCAGGATGCATCTTCAGATCGTCAAACCTATTGTGCAAGACTTGTAGTTTCTCCTTCTTCACTTTGTTGTCTCCTTCAAATATACTCTCCAATTTTTTACACATAGACTTTTCTGAAGCACATATCATCACCTTTAGATAGATCTGATCATAAAGTGATGTAGTGAGGTCATTTTTTACTTTAGCATCTACATCAAGCATCTTCCTGTCTATATCAGTCATAGACAACCATGTTGGATCAGTTACTTATATTCTTTGTGATGTATAAAATAAAAGAACTTCAATTACAAGAGATCTTAGATGATATCTCATCCTATTCTTCCATATCTGAAAGTTTCTTCCATAAAATAGGGGAACTCCCCTGACATTTACTAAATTCTCTATGATAGCAAATAAATGAAAGATTTAACACCAGCAACCTATCTCTGATACCACTTATAGGACCCCTAGACACCCTGAGAGGGGAGGGGTAAATTAGGGTATCAACTTTTTATTTTAAATTGATAGATATTATTCCTGTGTCTGTAGGAACTCGTTAAACCTATATGATGGAAAATAACAACAATCAAACAATCACATGAAAAGAGACCACATATCACTTTTACTTGGTTCACCGCTAAGGGATACGTCCAAGACGCATACGCCGACAGTGTGTCAGTCATACCAAAATCCACTAATCTTCACTAGATATGGAATACAATAGTTCAGTCATAGTCACTCTATGCGAGGCTCACTACCTTTACAAAGGTTTAGGGATACCTCACTGCATCCCTCAGAACACTTCTATTGACTCCCCCAATATCACTACTTTGAGATAAGTCTAACTTAGTTTATCGACTTGAAGCTCACTTAAATGATTTGACATTAAATTCTTTTAGCACGAGACTTTGGTTGCATCATAATCTTGGGTTTATGCACACTGAATACCATGTTCACTTAAAACTGATATTCAAAAACTACCTATCACACAGCTCCTTCGCAAAGATCCTTTGAAAATCTCCATCGCGAAGCTCCTTCTTTGAAAATCTCACTCCTTCTCAACGATCACTTCTTCACAATGCTCACTCCTTCACAATTATTACTACTTCACAAATTACTCAACTTCACAAAGCTCCTTCACCTTTGTGGAACAACCTGTCGTTGCGAAGCACGCTGCCTGCGTGGAACAACCTTTCTTCACAAAGCTCACTGAGCCAACGCAGAACATCCAATATTCACAAAGCACTCAATAATTAGAAGCATAGACTTTGTTCAAGACTAAAATAGTCATTTCATGAATCTCAATCTTACATAGACAACTAGTTTCGTAGATCACCCCTTTCTTCATGAAATCAGAGTGATTCCAGATTTTCTCTAAAAAATTTGTAACAAATGAATAGGGGTAGCCTCTTATTTATAGGTACGACCGATCACAAAGCTCCACCACCTCCAGTGCATTTTCCAGATCGGTCAAAAACATCTTCTTGAAGTTCCTCCCTTCTCAAATCACCACTAAAATTTGTTGTTTTCATGATGCTCTCCATCAAACCCTTCGTCTCGCCGCAATTCTCCACTCGCAATGCTCATCGCCTTAATTATTCTCAAAGCTCATCATACTCACAGAGATCACCATCAGAATTCTTTATGTATTTTAGAAACACAATTTATGATGCCCATATCTGCAAAACTCGTGCCTTTTCCATATTTTCATAAGGCCTTCAAGAAAACCCACTTTTCGCAATGATTTCCATTCTCCAAATTTTGAACCCCAAAAAATTGGAAAACACTGGGAAATGATGCCAACTTCAATACTTCTTATGGCTTGAAGTGTATGATCCATTTTCTTACAATCTCCCCGATCATCCATGAGATGATTAACAACAAACACAAACCATGCTCCATTTTCAATAATGAACATCCTTGGTTCCAACATATAGTTATATATGAGGGAAACTTATCCACTCATATTAAAAGAAAAATATTCTATGAGTGGCATGCACCATGATGGTTTGGGTAGAAATTTTGGTGTGTTTGAATTAAATACACTTATCCTCCTCTAACATTATTATAAAGGCATCAAATTGTGTCTTACAAATTCTAGATGATTTTTACCAGGGAAGAAACTCATGTTAGAGTGGATTCCCTCTAGTTATTGTAGGGTTTGGTCTCTCCAAGTCTTATATCTATACCTAGAACTAATCATGTCTAAATGGTCAATTGGATTAAATGGTGACGAAATTCAAATATATTTTGATGGTTTTTAAGGATGAGGTTTTAGGGAATCTGATGGAATCAACAAGACATAGGCATGGTAAGCATCCATCTTCTAGTAGACCTGTTTCTCTAGAGATATCCTGGAATAAAAATAGGTTTTTGGAGGATTATCCATTTTCTAGTGGGGAACTGACGGATGTGGCGATAGTGGGTGGGGTTCCTACAAGTGAAATTAATCCAACAGGGTTCCTAATCTAACTTTGGTAGTATTTATTATCATATAGAAGAAATGGGATGACTGGAGAAGGAATTCATTGGTCACCGAGACTTTAAGGGTATTATGTTATGAAGATACAGAGATGAAGGGTTTTGAGAGTGTCGCCACTATTAAAGGTATCTTCTGAGAACAACGCCCCACTGAAGTTGAAGAATTCCTCCAATACCTCAATTTGTAAATACATTCCATCAAATTATAAGTCCATTACATGCCCTGGGTGTTATGAATGTTGATCCTCAACATAATAGTGGCTGATAAAGATAACAGAGACCATCATGGTTCTTGTGATGAGGTATGCTGAATTTAATTATCACCCACAAATGTTTTGTTTGTTATTGAAACTATGATTATCTTTTCTTCCTTTTGAATATTATAGGATACTAGTGAAATTTAGTCACCACTCACCTCTCTGGTATACTCTCCTAGAGGAACGGTGGTCATGGTTGGCTCAGATGGTGATCAGGAGGCTAGTGAGTAGGTCCCTCTTGATAAACTAGAGTTCATGGATGTGAAGTTGCTAATCCAAAAGCAACACCATCCATGCCACTGCTAGTACCGCATCTATACCAAAAGTGTTGATCTCTTTTGAAGGTATTCCCTTATATAGGAATAAGAAGAGGAAATTGGAAAGTTAATCAACTAAATAGCCTCACCCATATTCGAAAATTAAGTGTTGTGTTTGCTAGATATATTCTTTGAATTACTTGAGTATCTATTCCTGACATGTATAACTATAAATGTTCTCATTAGGTCCCTTCATGGGTATAGATATATGTGTCCAGGGAAAATACACCTTTCATCCCTTCAGTGGGACCTCAGGCTTTGGAAGAGGTATGAGGAAGGTTGAAAATGGTTGGGGTTTAAGAAAGGTCAGACCCAGTGTATGATGTGGATACTTTGGTGCTCATACCCTTTGACCAAACATGGGTAAGTGTTCTCTTGGAATATCCTAATACAAGTATTTATTATTCTACCAAACTATATAGGATAGAGGCATCATTAGGTGAGGGTAATAATTTCTTCTGAAATTTAATACACCATCCGGAATGTATCATGTTGTCTAACCTTTGTTTATACCTTCATCCCTTCAAGGTAATGAATGGATTGCATCGATTAAAGGGACATCATCTACATATCAATATAATTTTCCATAGAAATATGTCACTATCTCCCCTCAAGTTGAGTTTGAGGAAACTGAAGTGGCCACTTTCATGGATGGAAAAGGTATATTATTAGTGGTTAAAATGATTTTTTGTTGTTTGAAGTCCTTATTTTTGTCTATTAACTAACATGATATATGTGTTTAATTGTAGAAGGTCCTTCAAAAAATTCATATCTCCTAGATCATTTTGGTTTATGATCTCACCCCATACAATATTTCTATGAACCAAACCTCCCAAGGGATGCAGTTATGAGTCCCTTTCTTAGTGAATTTTTCCTAGAATACATCCATGTTCCTATAACAGGCCTGAGTTGAGGCTTATAATATGAAATATTTCATAAATATATAAGGTAGAAAGTGTGGGGGTATATGGATTCTAATCACTGAGGAAAAATTTGATGATATTAGGGACCAATTAGAGAGTGATTGATCTAAATTTTTACTAGGCTAGGGGCCTAGATAGTATAGCTTGACTTTTTTGGGGGCCATATAGTGGACCTCAAAAGATTTTTGTCGCATTCTTTTATTTTCCTTTTTTATAAGCTTCACATGAGGAGGAATACTTATCAAGAATGGATTTGAATTTTACTTAGACCACCCTTTATAAGTTTTTTACCTAACAAAATTTATACCTTTTTATTTAACGATCAATTTTTCCTAGATTACATATGGCGCATATCTAGTAGGAAAATACTCAAAAAATTTCCAGTCCACACTTTGTGGGTTTTAATCATAATGAGTATTAAATCTATTTACTTAGTTAGTTTAAGGTCTTATTATTTAGAAAAATATAGTAGATGTTTAAGGTTGAATAGATTTGACCTAATAATTATGAATTTTAAGGGTGTATGACTTAAACTATAGGTGATATATTTTAATGTCATATATCTTAGACCATGTGTTTCTATATAGTTCATATAGATAGGACCATATATTGTTTTAGTCTAAGATTATATAGCTTGTAACATATGTTTATGTGTTTTAAGGTCATATAGTTTAGGCTATATATTGATAGAAAAATAATGTGTCTTGAATTCTTGACTCGTGGAAAAGGGGAATCATTTCTCAAAGATCTTGAACCAGGTGATAATATGATACATACGTGTTAAGGATACTCATAAATCACTATGGGGTGATGATTTTTGTTGAAATTTCTTTAGGAATCACAAGGATGAGAGGACCTTTTTACAAGGTGAAGAAGCCTCTAGTTGACAAGTTAGGGGCTCATATGTGGGAGCTAATATGGGAATACATTCATAGTCAAGCATAGAGTCTCTTAAAATAGGAAATACTATTTACTGGTTCTCATGAAAAGTTTTGTGGGGATTCATGCATGAAGTGGGTCACGGAAGATGAGTATTCAAAAAGGGTTTTAGAACCCTACATCCTTACTTCAAGAACGAGTATGGAATATGATGATGTAATGTTGAGGATGTTAAATCCACTTGGATAGTTGTATTATGGACTATGTAAATCATGTCTCAAGGAGTTTGAACTAAGTATGATGATATGGATCAGACATTTCGGGGATTCTCATGAATCAAACTAGGGTGAAGAGTTCTACTACAATGTTTCTAAGGCTCATAGGGATAAAAGGGCCTTTTTGAAAGGAGAATATTCAAATGGTTGATGGGTTGGGAGTCATATGCAAGTGTCGAAGGAATTCATGCATAGTCATGTATAGGGTCCCTTAAAGTTAGATACACTCCTTGCCAATGGTTGTGTAATATTTGAAAATATTTAAAAACTTTATAAATGAAGTAGGTCCTGAGGAAAAGGCTATCCATGTAGGGTTTCAGCACCCTATATATAGTTTATATGGAAAGGGATGAGTGAAAATCATCATGATTGGAGGGTTTATTGTTAGTATAGACTACCTCAAAAATGGATGCATTCAGTTTATGGTAATGAATATTGGACCAATAATGAGTTGTTTCATCCTTAATTTAATAATAGATATGTTATATGGTGACATGATGTCAAGGATGTAAAATATGCTTGAATAGTTAGATTGTGGGTAGTGTAAATAACATCTCAAGGAGTTTGAACCAAGGATAGTGATATGGGATAGACATGTTTGGGATACTCATGAACCACTATAGGGAGATGATTTCTATTGTAATGTTTTTAGGGATAAAAAGGATCAGAGTACCTTTTTTCAAGGTGAAGATGCCTTTGGTTGAAATTTTGGGGGCTCATATATAGAATTTAATAGGGTATTGCATGAAATTTTAAGTATAGGATCACTTGAAGCTAGATATACTCCTTTAAAAGTGTCGTGAAAGCTTTGTGGAGATTCAAACACTTGAGTAATGAAGTAGATTATGGGGAAAGTGATATCCAAGGAGGGTTATGACACCATGGAAATATTTTATATGATAATGGATGATTAAAAACCATCATTAATATAGGGTCAATTTCTAGTATAGATTTCCTCAAAAAAGGTGTAATTTAGTTTATGGTATTGAAGCTCATACTGATAATGAGGTTCTACATCCTTTCTCTGAGAACGGGTATGGTATATGGTGATGTAATGTTGAGGATTTAAAATCTACTTAAAGAGTGGGATTATGGGATATGTAAATCATGTCTCAATTAGTTTGAATTGTAGATGATTATATGAGATATACATGTTAGGGATACTTATAAATCACTCTAGGGTGATGTGTTCCACTAAAATGTTGTTAAGGATTGTAGGGATGGGAGGAACATTTTATAGGGTGAATATACCTCTAGTTGATATGATGGGGGCTTGTATGTTGGAGCTAATATGGGTTTACATGCATAGTCAAGTAGAGAGACCCTTTAATCTTGATACGCTCCTCACTAAGGACCATAGAATATTTGTGGAGATTCAAACACTTGGTCAATAAAGTAGGTTATGGGGAAAGGGCTATCCAAAGAGGATTATGGAACCCTAAAAGTTGTGTCGTCGTGTATTGAACATGTTATCAATGTAAAAGGATGTGATAAATCTTTACTCTAACTTTTTCCTAGATTAAAGGGTCCAATGATATCAACTCGTATTTTTCTAGACCCATGAGATGGACTCTAAGATCTTTGAGCCTATTTTATTTATGCTATAACTTTTTCCTAAGAGCTTAAGATGAATAAATTAGTGATTGGAGACTTGAAGTTTTCACAAAACACCATTTAAGGGTTTCCATTATGAAAAGTTTTATGTCTCTTTCACTAATAGTTTAAGGTCTTACAATTTGGAATATAAATGTCTAGAGTTTAAGGTCATGCAGTTTTGACCAAAGTGCACACTGTTTAAGTTCATGATTCATGGATCAGGTATGAGGGATATGTGTAACACGACAACCTAATTAGGTCTCTCAAGGTCAAGTATATTCTAGGACCCTTTTGAAAGGGAGGTGATGATGATATAAATCATGTATCAAGGATCTTAGATCGTGAGTAATGGTATGGGATATATATTATAGGGATGAACATGAATCACTTTGGGGTGATAGACTATGTTTCCATGTTTCCAGGGATCATAGGGATTGGAGGGCCTTTTTCAAGGAGATGACACCTCTGGTTGATTGGTTGATTTCTTTTATGTAAGATACAATATGGGTGTACATGAAAATAAAGAAGAGGGCCTCCTGTAGCTGGATATGATCCTCACTAAGGGCCATGAAAGATTTTCACCAATCTAAGACACTCAAGACATGAATTGTGATTTATGGAATATGGTGTTCAGAAAAGATGATAGAAGTGTTATGGGATTCTATTGGCCATGATTAAGCTATTATAGTCCTTTGATAAGGAGTTATGGATGATAATATATGTAGTTTAATTTAATGAAACAAGGAAATTGATTAAATGCAATTTAACATCATACAAAAAGGACTCAAGTGTTTTATAGTTTAGAGTCACACGATGATCACCTTATACTATATAGTTTAACATCATACAACTAGGATAAGATACAAGGGATCTTTTATCTTTATATATAGATAAATATCCATATTTTAGGGGACCTTGTATAGATATGACTCATAGAAATAAAATTGGATATCTAAGACTAAACCAATCTTGAGTAGTTTAAGGTCTTGCAAGGTGGACCGTTGATGTCTCCCACCTTTAGTTGGGATGCTCCTAGTTACACCAAATTAGGTGAACAACCAAGACCTCTAAGCACACATGAGTTATTCTGAGTGTGATAAACAATATGCATTCAAATAATAACCCATATTATATCAGCTAAGGGTTCATGAAAAAATGGTATAAGAAATATTGGGGACACTTTACCATAGCATAGGTCTATTAATAAAGTATCCCATACTAAAGATGCATATTATCTCATATATAGGGGAGTCCCTTTCCAAGTTCCAGGTTTTATGAATGTCTAATTCATGCATGAGGTAGAGGCAAATTATCTTGGTGTTGAGAACTGATGAGACCCACTATGTATGGGTTATTTGATCAAGAACCAAGATGAATGGGGAAATTTACAATTTTTATGGTTGGTCACATCTGGGTTTCACTATGAATCTTGTAAGGATAGGAACTAATCCACTAATATCTTTGTCAAAGAAAATCCCATGTGTAGATCATGATCATATGGAAAGGGGTTTCATTTTTTAGAAATTATGGTTGTACCTGGGATAGGAAATCTGGTCATCACTATGTATCCTATAGATATAGGAATCAAGCTACACCTAGTTCTTATATTAGTGGTCCTCTACATAAATTTGGCTCGAATGTAGGGGAAATAGGGAATTTTAGTTTAATTATTCAGATTAGACTAGGATAGAGAATCCTAGAATCACTACATACCTTGTGATAATAGGAATCAAGACACATATAGCTTTTATATGTCTCCCTACATATATTTAACTCATACGTAGGGAGAGGTACATTTTATCAAGCCATACATAATGTTTTTGTGGATTCCTCTACATTTCCATGGATTATATATAGGGAACAATAATTTATCCATACCTTAGTGTAGTACCATCAAGGGAGTGGAGTGTCTCCATAAAGGTTCAAATACTAAGGTAAGAGGGACATATCTTTGAAATTTGTGTCTATGCTTGAAATAGGAAATCTGAGTGTCACTACATATCATGTTCTAATAAGAATCAATCCATGCATACTTCTTATAGAGGAATGTTCCCTGTATATATTTTAATAATATATAAGGGAAGTAAAAAAAGAATTTTCACCTTAGTGCAAGGCTGTTTAGTAAAATGATTGAGGCCAATACTTCAAGGTAAAAGGGGGTATTTTCATAATTTATTTATCCTGACAATAACATACGGGGTTACAGAAATCAATCTTTGCTCTTATATATATATTTTTCTCATGTGCAAGGAAGAAAAGGGGGTATTTTTATTTTAAGGATTATGGTTGGGCCTAAGACAAAGGATCTAGGTGTTACTGTGTATCCTATATGGACAAGAATCAAGTCGCACATAGTTCTTGAAGAAAAGGTCCCCTATATAGATCTGGATCATATGATGGGGAATGAGGCATGTTTCTCCTCAAAAGAGAAGATATCTTCCATAATTTAAGTTTATGATATCTAATTATTGATTATATTATAAAGGTTAAGGGCTCTCATATTGGGATAAACTTTCACTTATGGAGGGTATATTCAAAGTCTTACAACCAAATGGGGGAGACTTATTTTGATATAGACCAAGAACTGAGGAAGGTTATGATGGTTATAAACTTGCGGATGGCCTAAGAAAATATACCCATATGTCATTACGTATCCTGATAGGTCAAGAATTAAGATTTTTGTAGTTCTTATAACAAAATTCCCCTCCATATATCTTACTCATATATAGGGGGATGGAATTTTTTTAAAATTATGGCTAGTCCCAGGAACTTTGATCTAGAAATCACTATATACCATGTATTAATAGGAATCTATCCATATGTAGTTCTTAAAAATAAAGGTCCACTACACAAATCTGACTCATGCAAAGGGGCATTTTATTCTAAGAACAGGTCCATAAATGAGAGAACCCATGTAAAAATCTCTTGAAAATATCCATCTCATATGTAGGAGGGGGTCATGTTCATATATGTATTAATAGAATGATGTTTGGGTCCATTGTATAGTGTCTATATATCACTATGTATCTTATAGTGATGGAAATCAAGCCTCTACACATAGTTCTTTCAGTAGATAATTCCTTTCATAGATCTAGATCATATGTTAGGAAAATGGGGAATTAATTATCTGTAGAATAAGTCAAATGTGTTCCAAATAATTATATGTAGATCAAGCTCTCATGTAAGGGAGAAATATTCCATGTGAAATGGGACACTCTGAGTAGTTTAGAGTCATTTAGGATAAAATTTCATCTTGTAGTTTAACATCATGTGGTAGGGATGGTGATTATGAATTTTAACATCATAGGGTAAGGACATGGGTGTTATTCAGTTTAAAGTATTACTACCAGGACTTGGGTACTCATGTAAAAATTATGTGAAGTATTTCTTAAGAAATCTTACATTAGTGGGGGTGTGATGCATTCCTTATCCATTATGGATTAGGAGTAATATCCATTGTAATAAACCATGTGCATGATGTAATGTCCTTCCCACTTTGGATCCAACTATAGAGGCATCTTTATTGGTATTATTTGGTCTCTAAGATCCATCACCAACTCTCCTTAAAATAATGAGTGTAGGTGGACCTTCTTATTGAAGGATCATGAAATTTGATTCTAATGGACTTATAGATTGTATAATGTATGAAACCTATTCTCATTTAGACATTATAACTCATAAAGACACTTGTGTGATTGTTGATCTCCTGAGAGATGACCACATATAGAAATTCAAAGTGATGGTAACTGGACTATGATGAGGAGAAATTCCTTTGTTCCATATATAATAAAATATAGGGTCACTTGTGTGGTGGTGCGGGTTGTGGTATGATAGGCCCATAAGGCGTGAAGGAGTTTGTTTGACCAGGATTTCTTGTCTTTTCCCACCATTTTATAGAGTATAGTTGATAGAGTCTTATTGAAAGCCTCTATATTCCCATTTTTTCACTATGTGATAGTGAGACAAATGGTTAGACTCAATGTTGTACTTTTAATACATCCTTTTAAACTCAAAAGAATAAAATTTTATGCCATTTTCCATCAATATTGTATGAGGGACACCAAATATGGTGATGATGTTGGACATTATAAAGTTGATGATGTTCTTTATCCAGACTTACTTAAGGGGTATAACCTTATCCCATTTTTAGAAGAAGTCATACGCTATAAGAATGTTCTTAAACTTCTTGGTTTTGGCTGGGGGATATGGCCCCATGACAATAATTCCCCATATGGAAAACGATTGGGATTATTTGTTAGTATGAAACAAATCTAAGGGATCATGGATGAATTTTTCATGTATTTGATAGGCACGACACTTCATGGTGAAATCTGTATAGTCTTATATCATTTTCATCTAGAAATAGCTAAGACTAAAAATTTGGTGGGTGGGCACCATAAGATCTTTCATGGACTTCATGTATTATAATGAGGGTCTCTTCTTCTATAATGCATCTCAGGAGGACTCTGTCAAAGCCCCAATTATAGAAGAGTTTCTATTCATTAATCTCATCATGAAGGGTGAATTTTTCTACTCGATGTTGAATATGTTCCTTTTTGGCTTGGTATAATGGGTGTGTCCCATATTAGAGGTAGTCCATTATGGGGCTCATCTATAAAATTATAGACATCATATCATTGTGACTTATGGAAACATTGATCTAAATGATCCCCTTTATGTAACAGATGATGACTAGGGACACTACCCTTTGGTGTTCAATGTAGAAGACTATTTTATCTATGTTAGGATCATCCAGAACTATGTATGTATTGAAAAACATATCTAAATGATAATTATATGAGTGGGGAATGTGATTCAGTGTCAATTCAAATTATAATTATAATATCAATGCCCTTATATAGACGATGAGAGGGGTTAACTCCTCCTTTATAGTGATATATTTTTCATTAATATGCTTAATAACTATTTCTAAGTTTCTCTTAAAATTAATACTATTTATCTATAGCTTCAAGGAAATCTCCAGACCCACAATAAGGTCTTGTTATTCCACCTTATTATTAGTGTAGCATTCAGATACCAAGAAGGAATATAAAAGAATTTACTTATCTATGGAAACAAAGAAAATCCCTAGACTAACCTAGTTTAACTTTGTGATTTTCATTCTTTTCCTGGTTAGACTGTGATAGGATCCATCAAAATACATCTCCAATGTTTAGGGAACACCATGGGAATAAAAAACCACTTTTTCTTGGAGATCGATGTTTACCAGTGTACTTTATAGGGTAGGATCTATTCTGAGGAAGTAAACTAGAACTTTCCCTTTGATTTACTTCTATGACATGAATTTAATGTCATATTATTTTGGGATGACCACCCATAAGTCCAAACACCTAGTCAATATAGGGTGGATGAGGATGTACTTAAACAATTCAATGAGATATACCAAACAAACTTTATGGTGTTATTAGTTGTGCCTTGGTTTTTTTACTAAAAAAACAAGTGCAAGGAAGTTCTTATTGATATCAGAATATCAGGTCTCATTATCTGTAATTGTTATAATGAGATAGTAGAGACTATTTTTTTCCTACATCATTATTTTGTGTGAGAAAGGAACCAAATGATCACTCCATAGTGGACATATATAGGATGATTAGCTTCCCTTCTACTGATGGCATCAAGACTGGTGGGTGTAGAAGATATTGTTACAGGATCTCTAAGGATTCCTAGAAATATTTTTTCCACTGATAAGAGAATACCTTCTTCATTAACTTTGTGAAGTGGTGGAATTTATTAGAAAGGTTGGATATGAAATTCCTAATGTAAGCATGGAATTCATGAAACCCTCTCAACTCTTTCATATTTTGAGGAGGCGGAATTGCTAGGATTGCACTAGTATTATTAGGGTTGGCCTCAATGTTGTAGTGGAGTACGAAAACGCTAAATAATTTTCCTAAGGTTACCCTAGAAGCACACTTCCAAGGGTTCATCTTTAAGTTATGACTCTATAATTTTCTGAAGAATGTTTAAAGGTTGGTGATATGATCACAACATTTTCAATACTTAACCACTAGATCATCAAAATAACATTCTGTGATTATTCATAGAAAAGGTTTGAAAATATGATACATAGAGAATTGGTAGGTGGAACTATAATTCTTTAAACCAAATTTCCTAACCTGGTAGTAGAATATCTATTGGGGTGCCCTAAAAGTGGTACCTTCCTCATCTTCAGGGGTTATCTTGATCTGGTTATACCCTAAGTACCCATCCATAAAGGAAAGGGCTTGTAGTTGCATCGATAAGGATATCTACACAATCATTTTCTTATTATTGATGATTATAACACCTCGATATTTTAGAAACAAAAACTATGTTCGATAGCATATTTTACACGCAACACCAAGTATAAACGACCTGCGATATATATAAATGTTATAACCTAGCCATTAAATTAGTGAGTATAAATAGTATTAACTACTTTAAGATATATATATATATATATATATATATATATATCCTAATAAATATAAATTATTGATAAATGTTTAGTAAATAATCAAATTTTTAGTGAATTAATTTTATTCTTCCAAAATATGCTTTTTTCAAAAATGATTTTTATTACTTTTCATTAAAAAATATAATAATTAATTTTTAGAAAATTTAGAAAATTTATTTGATAAAATAAACTTCATTTTATAAATCAGCATATCAAAATTTACTTTGGGTGAAATTTGGAATTTTTTTTGAAAATTATTGATTTTTTAGTGAATAGTGAAAAATACTGATTTTTGTAAAAGTGACATTTCTTTCCAATAAATTAAGAAATTTAAAATCCCCATTATGTTTTAAATATAATTTAAATTAATATAAGTATTATTTAGTTATATTTAATATTCTTAATTTCTTTTGAATCAACTTCATATTATATTTTAGAATAAGTTTTTTTGTCTAAAAATGGGCTTTTTCTGAAAACTATTTTAAAATGTGTAATGATTATAAATTTAAATTAACTAAGATAATACATAATTAGGAATATTTTAAATAAAATTTAAAGATTATAAATCAATATATATTAATTTAAATTCATACAATAATTATTATTAGTCATAGAGTTAATATAAAATCATTTTTTCATTGAAAAATGCACTTCTTGAAACCCCACATTTTCATCGCATCTATGGGTTTAATTTTAAATTAATTTTTTTCACTTTTGTAGATTTAATTTGGTAAAATGGATTAAATATTTATAATCATAATAATTTATATTATCTAATAAGTTCAACTTAATTTTTTACCATAATGAATAGTGAAACAGTAAATATATATTATTATGGTTAAGGTGAAAATGGGTTTACCAGGGGTTAAACTAAAAAGATAATGGAAAATGACCTAAAAATGTAAGATCCTTTCTTTTTTCAGGGGTGTGGAAAGATTAAGTGGTGAGTTCTGGCTACATAACAAATACACATCATGGACCCAATCCATGATGTAATTTTCTTTGGATAAACCTTATGAATTTAATTCATGGATTGAATTAATTCATAACTTCAAAAATTTACACCACCTGTAAATGTTTTTCACCACATGTCGGCATGTCACGAAAGTAGTTTTCATCACTTGTAAACATGTCATGAAAATAAATTAAACAATGTTTAATTTCTTTTTAATGTTTTTAAAGGGGTGGCAACATGATTTTGGGGAAAATAAGAAATAAAAAGGGGCTCTTATCCCTCTATCCCATAGAGCCTCTACCTTGGATAAAAACTCCTCTACAAAGCTCCGCCTTGGACTAAAACTCCTCCATGAACCTCTTACTTGGACCAAAACTCCTCCATGAACCTCTGTCTTAGACTGAAGCTCCCCCGCACACCATCGTCTATGACCGAATACCCTCCACACACCTCCTGGGTATGGGTGTTATTCTCATTTAGATCTATCTTTCTCTTCCAATCATATTCCCAAATAAAAATGGAATGTTTATCCATTGTTTAATATATATTTAGATCTAGTTTTTTTTTATCTTGATTCATTTAAATCCTAGATCTTATAATTTAATCAATATCTCGTTCAACGACATTATTCCACTGAAATTGGGGTTTTCTATTGGTAATCGTTCTTCATCACCATTCTTAAGGTAAGGGGTCTATAACTAAAATCACAAATACTTGATTGAAATTATGTTTATGTAATTCTAAAATTTCTTTTAGATTCTTAGAAATTGATTTCCTGATAGAATTAATTAATTTAGTGATTTAATTAATTGAGGAAAATTGTGGAATTGGGGATATTGGAAATGTAGATCTAGAATAATTAATTATTGAATTAATTATATACAAATTGTGATTGTTGAATTAAGAAATTAATTGAGGGATTAATTGGGATTACTAAATTGATTGAGATAGAATAATTAATTAAGGAATTAATTGGGGTTATTGAATTGATTAAGATAGAACAACTAATTAATAAATTAATTGGGGCTATTGAATTGTTGATTTGAGACTAATTAATCGATGAATTAATTAATGGGAGTTATGTGATTATTTAAATATTAGATTGAATAAAGGTATTAATTAATTGATGGATTAATTAATGAGAGTTATGTAATTATTTAATTGTTAAATTAAATAAAGGGATTGATTAATTGATGAATTAATTAATGAGGGATATGTGATTATTTAATTATTTAATTAAATAAGGGATTAATTAATTGATGAATTAATTAATGGGAGTTATGTGATTATTTAATTATTGAATTAAATAAAAGGATTAATTAATTGATGTATTAATTAATGGGAGTTATGTGATTATTTAGTTGTTGAATTAAATTAAGTGATTAATTAATTAATTAATTAATTAATAAGAGTTATGTGATTATTTAAATTTTGAATTAAATAATATGATTAATTGGTTGATGAAATAATTAATGGGAGTTATGTTATTATTTAATTATTAAATTAAATATTGGATTAATTAATTGATTAATTAATTAAGGGGAGTTATGTTATTATTTAATTGTTAAATTAAATAAAGTCATTAAGTAATTAATTAATTAATTAATGGGATTTATGTCACTATTTAATTATTGAATTAAATAAAGGGATTAATTAATTGAATAATTAATTAAGCGGAGTTGTGTGATTATTTAATTGTTCAGTTAAATAAATGGATTAATTAATTGACAAATTAATTAATGGGAGTTATGTGATTATTTAATTAATGAATTAAATAATGGTATTACATAATTTAATAATTAATTAATGTGAGTAATGTGATTATTTAATTTTTGAATTAAATAATTGGATTAATTAGTTGATGAATTAATTAATGTAAGTAATAAGATTATTTAATTTTTGAATTAAATAAAGGGATTAATTAATGGATGAATTAATTAATGTGAGTAATGTAATTATTTTATTATTAAATTAAATAATAGGATTAATTAACTGACAAATTAATTAATGTGATTAATGTGATTATGTAATAGTTGAATAAAATAATGGTATTGATGAGATTAATTAATTAATGTATTAATTAATGGATGGAATGTGATTAATTAAATTGTAGAATTAATTAGTGAAATTTATGTGATTAATTAATTGTTGAATTAATTAATCTTATTGATATGATTAGTTAATTATTGGTTTAACTAATGGAATTGACATTATTAGTTAATTATCAAACCAATTAATTTTATTAATGTGATTAGTTAATTTTTGAATTAACTAATTGATAGATATGATGAATTAATTATTAAATTAATTAATAGAATTATTGTGATTAATTAATTTTTATGTTAATTAATGAGATTGATGTGATTAATTAATTATTGAATTAATTATTGAAATTGGATTAATTGATTGTATAATTAATTCATGGAAGATTTTTATGGTGAAATATGATAAGAGGATTAATATTGATTAATATTGATTGATGTGATATAGTGATACATGTGATATTGTGATGCTTATGAATGAATGATATATGAGTATGAAACACGGACTGATGCTCCAAATACCCATGTGCAATTGATTGATAAATAGGGTGTGGGACATGGACTGATGCTCCAAATATCCATGGGGTCTTAGACATGGTGTTCTAAACCCATGACATGCATACAAATTATATGGGATAGGGACTAAGGCTCTAAATACCCATGATGTGTGGGATAGGGATTGATGCTCCAAATACCCATGATGTGTGAGACAAGGATTGATCTTCCAAATACTCACAGGGTGATAGACATGATGATCTACACCCAGAGATATTGGCATTGGATTACGGATCCAACTATCCATGATAGTGAATTGAAATGAAATGGATAATGAAATCTCATTTGTTATATGAATTGTGAATTGAAAATGTGAAATGGTTCAGATTTTGGCATGGGTCTAGGTAGGTATTGAGGTTTGAGAATCCTCAGTAACTCGAGGGTTTATGCGGTTAAATAAAGGATAATTGAATAAATGTAAACTGTATATTTTATTACTTATATTTCATTCTTTATACAATTACATATTCTATTATTGAATATATTTGTTTGAGACGCCATTTTTGGTGGCCTACTAAGTTGTAATCACATCCTAATCAAGCTTCCTGGTCAGTACTTGAATATAATTTGTGTTTTTTGGATAGGTTAAGGGAAAATGACCTATGATAGATGGCTAGGTTGGGATGGAGCATGGATGATGGAACAAGACGTGGTTCGAGACCCACTTGGGATTTGTCAGTGTCTTTACTTTTGGGTTTTCATTTTGACACATGGTACATACTTTAGCATGGCATATCTACTGTTCAATTTTGATATGGTCTTTCCAGTTTTGTTTTATCTTGTGATGTTGGTATTATTTTGTTTATGATTATGTTATTGGTTATTATTAATTTATTTCCACTGGTGTATTACTCTGATAAATAAAAAAAATATGGTATAGTCTCCCCATGATCAATTTATCATACCCTTGATGCTATTTGGTAGCCTCTAGCATACGGGGAGGCATGCTTGATGTCATGTGGTGGTCTGGTTCGTGGCACCGATGTGTGGCACCCAATCCAAGACATTACAAAGAGGTATCAAAGGTAGTTTTCTTTTCATTTTATTTTGTCTTATTATTTGGGAAAGGTAGATAGAAGATTATGAAGATTCGGAGCTTGGTTATAAGCTTGTGCATGGGATTAGTTACCCCATGTATGAGGGAGAACTCAAGTAACCAGGGTGGTATTGGTATTATTATTGTTTGCTATTATATTTGAATATTATTTCACATTGGGTGATGTACTTGTTGTGTGATGTGATTATTATTTCAAGCATTTGTTGAGATTTGACTCATGGCCTTATAAGGCATGAGAGTTGTGTCAGTAATAATTCTAGGAACTTAGTGTTATTTTGACATTCACCATATTAGGAATGCATGGGAAAATGAGTTATGGATAAGTTTTTGAACTTGAACCATTTTTCCTTGCTTGTGAAATTGAAATGAAAATTATTCCAAACATGAAATTGAGAAATATTATAAAATGATGAAAGATAAGAATAAATGGGCATCTAAATGAGAATGTTTAATAATGATAATGTGTTTACCCATGTTAACCATGACCTAGATGTAGTATAGTTAAGGTTATATATAGTGCCTCGGTTTTGACTATGTGGTAGGAAAAGGGGTGAATACTTGATATGGTTTTGTGTAAATCCCTCTTGTTAACTTTGTTAATGTTGTTAATTAATGATCCTTTGTTTTTTTTTTGTCCCTTGATGTGGGTAGTTTGGGTAGTGATAATGTCCTAGTTTGAGAACTCGGTTGTGAGTTGTGTGAAGGACCATCTGGTTTTGGATCAATGTGGTGAGATGTTGGTGGGCAGGGATGCCTAAGACTTTCGATATATTAAGGTGTTTCTATATTAGGAGGTAACATTAGTGATGGAGGATTTTTTTTGGTGTTCATTGATGACTTCTTAGTGTAATTTTAATTAGTTTCTATCATGTCCCATACCTTGACATCGTCCTGAGTATGCTAAGAAAGATTTGTCTTTACACCTAGCTACTTGAATGTGTTTTTGTTGGATATGGGGACTCTTGGAGGTTGCATCTATGAAGCGGTATATGTGGAGCTATATGGTGGTAGGTACACCTTAAATAGTTTTCAAATGAGGTTCATAGGATGGACCGAAGTTCAATGAATACCATGGGTTCTGTACTTAGAATGTAGGAAAGGGTAGAGGTTGATGTTGTATTATTTTCCTATAAAAGGCTAAAAGGCCACACCCTAGTTTTAGGGTTTAAATTTTGATTGAAGCGTGGGCCGTAGTGGTTGATTTTCTTAACTAAGCAGTATTAACGATGCTCCAAAGGTGGGGATAGATGTTTCAGTAGTAGATGTGTGGATCAATACCTTGAGTTATAAGTGGTGGAATCCTAATTCCAATGTGGAACCTATAAGGTTCATGTTTAAATTCCTCGGGAAAGTCCAAGTGGGCCTTAGAGGTGGTGGATTTACATCCTTTCTAGGTGGTTTTAATGGCAAGGCTAAGTGACAATATTGGATGGTGTTCTTGTAGTGGTTGGGCATGGTGAGTTGGGAAACACTACAGGTATTCTATAAAAGTTGAGCTTGAGATAGATGCATCCTTTGAGGATCATCCAATATGTGCATTAGATCACAATGAGAAAAGTGTTACGGGGAAAGACTGTATTGATAGTTTGAATGTTGTGGAAAGTTGGAATTGTGTAGGAGGAAACTTGGGAGAGAGAAGTGGATATTAGGTCTTAGTTTTCTGATCTTTTTGACTTAGAATCTTAGATTTTCTTGAGAGTATATCTCAAGGATGATCTGTTATAAGGTGGGGAGATTATAATATCCCGTCTTTTTTCAGTGGTGTAGTAGGATTAAGTGGTGAGTTCTGGCTGCAGAAAAAATTTGCATCATGGACCCAATTCATGATGTGAATTGTTTTGGGTAGACCATATGAATTTAATTCATGGCTTGAATTAATTCACAACTTCAAAAATTTATACCCCCTGTAAATGTTTTTCACCACATTTCGACATGTAATGAAAGTAGTTTTCACCACATGTTGACATGTCATGAAATTAGTTTTCACCGCTTGTAAAAAGGTCATGAAAAGAAATTACATAATGTGTAATTTATTTTTTATTTTTTTAAAGGGGTGGTAATAGGGTTTGGGGGAAAATAAGAAATAAAAATGGGATCTTATCCCTCTCCTCTACATAGCCACTTACTTGGACCGAAACTCCTCTGTGCACCTCTGCATTGGAATGAAACTCCTCTATGTACCTCTGCCTTGGACCAAAACTCCTCTGTTCATCTTCGTCTTGGACCGAATCTCCCCCGTGCACCACTGTATTTGACCGAAGACCCTCTACACACCTCCCAGGTATATGTGTTCTTCTTTTTTAGATATATCTCTCTCTTCCGCTCCTCTTCCCTCATAAAAAGGGGATTTTTATCCATTGTTGAATCTATATTTAGATCTAGGTCTGTTATATCTTGATTCATTTAAATCTTGGATCTAGTAATTGAATCAAGATCTCATTCTACGTCATTATTCTACTAAAATTGGGGTTTTCTGTTGGAAAGCATTCTTTATCACCATTCTTGAGGTAGGTGGTCTATAATTCAAATCAAAAAGTCTTGATTGTAATTATGTGTATGTAATTGTAGAATTTCTATTATATGATTAACAATTGAGTTCTTGATAGAATTGATTAATTTGGTGATTTAATTAATTGATTCAAATTGCGGAATTGGGGATACTGGAATTATAGATCTTGAATAATTAATTATTGAATTGATTATATATAAATTGTGATTATTGAATTGAAAAATTAATTGAGGAATTAATTGGGGTTGTTAAATTGATTGAGATAGAATAATTAATTAAGGAATTAATTGAGGATATTGAACTAATTTAGATGGAACAATTAATTGATAAATTAATTGGGGTTATTAAATTGTTGAGTTGAGATTAATTAATTAATTAATTGGAGTTATGTGATTATTTAATTTTTGAATTAAATAAAGGGATTAATTAATTGAATAATTAATTAATGAGAGTTATGTGATTATTTAATTATTGAATTAAATAAAGGGATTAATTAATTGATAAATTAATTAATGGGAGTTATGTGATTATTTAATTATTGAATTAAATAAGGGATTAATTAATTGATAAATTAATTGATGGGAGTTATGTGATTATTTAATTGTTAAATTAAATAAAGGTATTAATTAATTGATGTATTAATTAATGGGAGTTATGTGATTATTTAATTATTGAATTAAATAAATAGATTAATTAATTGATGAATTAATTAATACGAGTTATGTAATTATTTAATTTTTGAATTAAATAAAGGGATTAATTAATTGATGAATTAATTAATGGGAGTTATGTGATTATTTAATTGTTGAATTAAATAATGGATTAATTAATTGATGATTTAATTAAGGGGGTTATGTGATTATTTAATTATTGAATTTAATAAATGGATTAATTAATTGATGAATTAATTAATGGGAGTTATGTCATTATTTAATTATTTAATTTAATAAAGGGATTAATTAATTAACGAATTATTTAAGGGGAGTTGTGTGATTATTTAATTGTTGAGTTAAATAAACAGATTAATTAATTGAAGAATTAATTAATGTGAGTTATGTGATTATTTAATTAATGAATTAAATAATGGGATTAATTAATTGATTAATTACTAAATTTGAGCAATGTGATTATTTAATTTTTGAATTAAATAATGTGATTAACTAATTGACTAATTAATTAATATGAGTAATGATATTATTTAATTGTTTAATTAAACAAAGGTATTAATTAATGAATGAATTAATTAATATGAGTAATGTGATTATTTAATTGTTGAATTAAATAATGGGATTAATTAATTAATGAATTAATTAATATGAGTAATGTGATTATTTAATTATTGAATTAAATAATGGGATTGATGGGATTAATTAATTGATGAATTAATTAATGGATGAAATGTGATTAATTAAATTTTTGAATTAATTAGTACAATTGATGTGATTAATTAATTATTGAATTAATTAATGTTATTGATGTGATTAGTTAATTGTTAGATTAACTAATGGAATTTATGTGATTAGTTAATTATCTAACCAATTAATATTATTAATGTGATTAGTTAATTGTTGAATTTACTAATGGATAGATAAGATTAATTAGTTGTTGAATTAATTTATGGAATTTTTGTGATTAATTAATTATTATGTTAATTAATGAGATTGGCATGATTAATTAATTGTTTAATTAATTAATGTACTTGGATTAATTAATTATAGAATTAATTAATGTAAGATTGTGATGGTGAAATGTTATGAGAGTATTAATGTTGATTAATCTTGATTGATATGATATAGTGATACTTGTGATATTGTGATGCTTGTGGATGAATGATATATGAGTATGGGATATGGACTAATGCTCCAAATACCCAAGTGCAATTGATTGATAAACGGGGTGTGGGACACGGACTGACGCTTCAAATACCCATGAGTTCTTAGATGTGGTGTTCTAGACCCAAGGCATGAATGAAAATTCTATGGGATAGGGACTAAGGCTCCAAATACCCATGATGTGTGGGATAAAGATTGATGCTACAAATACCCATGATGTGTGAGATAAGGACTGATGCTCCAAATACTCATAGGGTGCTTGACATGACGATCTATGACCAGAGATATCAGCATTGGGTTACGAATCCAATTATCTGTGATAGTGATTTTAAATGAAATGGATAATGAAATATCATCTATTAAATGAATTTTGAATTGAAAATATGAAATGGTTCAGACTTCAGCATGGTATGAGGTAGGTGTTGAGGTTCGGGTGTCCTCAAGAACCCAAGGGTTTATGTAGATAAATAAAGGATAGTTTAATAAATGTAAATTGTTTACTTTATTACTTTTATTTCATTCCTTATACAACTGCATACACTGTTATTGACTGGATTTGTTTTAGGTGTCATTGGTGGTGGCCTACTGAGTTATACTCACACCCTAATCAGGATGCCTGATTGGTACCCAAATAGACTTTGTGTTTTCTAGACAATTTAAGGTAAAAGGTCCTGTGTTAGATAGTTGAATCAGGATGAATCATGGATAAGGGAACTAGATGTGGTTCGAGACCCACTTGGGATTTTTGAGTGTCTTTACTTTTAGGTTTACACTTTGACACATGGAACTTACTTTATCATGGCATATCTGCTATTCAATTTTGATATTATCTTTCCAGATTTGGGTCATCCTATAATGCTGATATTATTATGGTTATGATTATGTTATTGGTTATTGTTCATTTATTTCCACTGGTGTATTAATCTGATAAATAAAAAAGAGGGTATATTCTCCCCATGATCGATTTATCATACCCTCACTACTAGTTAACAGCCTCTAGTATATGGGGATACATGCTTGAGGTTATGTGGTGGTCTGGTTTGGGGCACCAGTATATGGCACCCAGGCCAGTACGTTACAAAAAACTTGTCTAGAAACTATTTTATAATCACATTTTGACCTTATCATGTATAATTAACTACAATTATTTATTTTTTTGAGCCTTTTGTCATATAAAAAATGTGGATACACCTTTTTCTTTTCAAAAATTGCAAGTGTGTCACTCATTTCACTTATAGAAGGCCATCCCCTCTCCACTCTTCTTCACACCTTCAAAACCTTTTGATTTGGCCAATACCAATTGAAATAACTTCCATCCCCTCATCCTATGAGCCATGGTTTTTTAATAAATACATTCTAGGAATACTTTAGGTATAATCCTAAATAGGTTGTACGAGAAGAGGTAAAATTCCTAACTATGTGTTTTTGTTTTATTTATTCTTATGCCTCGTTAAAATATTCTTCAACTATGATCATATGATAACACCAATATATCCTATATAATGATATGTTATTATATTAATGGAATAACCTAAATTCATCTCCACTTCCATCAAATGGGATATGAAATAATCATTCGTGTGTACGGTGGGCTACCGCCTCGCAAACCAATGTCATTAGTTTTCCATCATCACCTTTAAAATATTTCTTTAATGATATATTTAAAGAATATATATGATGTTTGTAACATATTTATAATTTTTGAGTTAGGATATCACATATACCTATATAATTTCCATTATATGGGGGATATTATAATGTCACTCATGTGTACAGTGGACTTCCACCTCGTGAAGCGATGTGATTCGTTCTTCATTAATGATTTACATGGGAAGTAATAAGGATAATTTTAATGAAAATATGTGATATAAATGGAATAATAATGATATTCATGACATAATTATCAATATTAAAAGATAATATATCATTTTCTTTCTTACACTGAAAAATGATAACGTTATTCGTGTACGTGTAGACTACCACCTCCATGAAGCGATGTGATTATTTTTAAATAACCACATAAAAAGAATGATATATATGTATATTTAAACAAATAATATTGTATTTATGATATTATTACCATTATGTAAATATTACCTTCTTTTCATAATGATCATTGAAAAATGGAAACGTTGATTATGTGTACGTATGGACTACCGTCTCCATGATCATAACATAGTTCATTTTTCAAAACCATTTTTCATGATTGGTTTTAAAAATATAATTTATGAATAAATATGATAATTTTTTAATGATTATTATTCTATATATTTCGAAATAATGAACACTCTGACCTCATTCAACACACTGAATCCATTTTGAAATAATGAATCGAACGTCCTTAAAACACCCGATGTGGACTTAATTGATTTAATATTCAAATATGTCATTAAAAATAAATAAAATAAATGATTTAATTATAATGTATAAACCTGGAAAATGTTATTAATAAATAAAATAATTAATATAATCTTATTATACTTGATTCAAATTAAATACAAGGAAAGTATGGACTTGAGGTAAGGGTTTTCTCATCTCACTTTTTATTTCTATGAGAAATATGATATATTCACCACTTATTTATATTTTTTGGTGTATATACTGCCCTTTTTACATGTAATATAATAAATTCGTCATAAGTAATGGTATTTTAAGTTTTAATTTGAATTAATTTATCCAAGGTTATTAACTTGAAAGTTACCAAATGGTAAAGAGTTTCGTAACTCAATTTCCTTTCATTGGGTTATAAAACTTTTTTATTGACTCCATTATGATATGATTATGTTTAAATTTATCTTTAAATTGTTTTATTATATATTTATACTTGTTTTTTTTGTATTTATATTTTTTACACATAATATCTCCATTGATTAACTCTCAATTCAGTGATATGATCTTTGTAAGGGTTAATCATCCCAAATACTGTTATTTGGGACATATGATTATGATATGATCCTATCTTCTTTATGAGGATTATATACTGAAATTTTGTCTTGTTATATAATATATATATTTATTTTCATGATATTTAAATTTTCATTTGAATTTATTATTTTATGGGTCTTACAATTGGAGAGTTACTAAAGTGGAAAAGGATTTATATTACAATCTCCTTTCTTTCAGGATTGTTTATTTCAAGGTTCCTTTAGAGTAAATAATATGATAATATTTTATTTCACCACATATATTTTCTTCTGTTATAGTTATGAATGTTTTTAACATGTTTAATTTCTATTACCTCCCTTATTGATTGAAGAAACATCAATAATGACATGTGTAAGTGATATCGATCTTGTATTTTTCTTTTAGATATGGTATCATTCTATTCCACATCCATGTTTTCTAAAATGTTTTCAAAATATTTCTTTTCCAAAAATAAATTATTTCCTAAATAAATTTTATGTTATCTTTCAACATCTTTTAAAAGTTTTTAAAATGAAATTTCTTAACATTTTCCAAATAGACCACTTTTGACTCCCAATTTCAAAATGTTTTAAAAAAAAATTATTTTTAACATTTATGACATGACCGTATTTTCCTACCATCATTTCCATTATTTTAATTGAATCTTTATTTATATTTTTTCAAGTCTATTTTCAAAGAAAAATTATTTTCATAATATTTTTTAAATTTTTAGTTTTTAAAAGTGATTTTCAAAATGAAAAGTTTATTTTCCTAAAAAAATATTTTAATGATCTTTTAATGGTATTTCCATTCATCAACATCAATAACCCTTATTTTTTACTTATGTTCTAATGGGGATATTTTATAATGATACAATCCTCATTATTTCTCTAGATGAGTTAATCATGTTTCAAAGGGATTGTTATGTAACTCATTTCTTTTCTATGGGTTAATCATGTTTCAAAGAGATTTTTATGAAACAAATTTATTTTCTATGGTTTAATAATTTTTAAAAGAGATTATTATGGAACCCATGTATTTTTCATAGGTTAATTATGTTTCAAATATATTGTCATGAAACCCATTTTTTCCACAGGTTAGTCATATTTTTAAAATAATAAATTATTTTTTATGGGTTAATAATTTTTCAAAGAGACTATTATGGAACCTGTTTCTTTTCCATGGGTTAATTATGTTTCAAATATATTGGCATGAAACCCATTTTTTCCATAGGTAATTCATGATTTGAAAATAATATAGGTTTTTTTTATGATTTTATGATAAAATTAATTCTCTATGTGATTTATTTCATGAATAGTACTTGGACATTATTAATGATAATGGGTGCACCCAAATAGTTTCGGGTGAGCCCAATATAGATTATATGATGGGTGCTCCTATATAGTTTCAGGTGAGCCTAATATAGCTTATATAATGGGTGTACCCAGATAGTGCTCCAATGCATTGGGTAATGATTATATTCTATGGATAATGATATTGGAAATTATCCATATGGTTATTCCAATTGTAAGGGTTCTATAAGGGTTATATGAGGATGATGTTCCAAGATAAAAATAAGTTTTATCTATGATTTATATGGGTTTATAATGTTTCTGATGATCAAGGTTGATATCACATGGATCATGATTATTTATTTTGATGACTTTTAACTTTTTCAAACCCTTATTCTATGTTTTCAAGTTTGATGATCCGGGTATTGATGGGTATGAATATTCTTATGTTATAATCATGCACTTTAATTATTCCATCATACCTTTACGATCTTATTATTCTCACTAATAAAATTAAATTATTAATTATTATGCTTACCCTTATTAAGAATTTGAACTCACCCTTCTTATGTTTCATTTTTTCTGGGTTATAAAGATTGAGGTTGAAAAAATTATGTCTAGAAGGGTTCCATATGGATGATGATGATGACCTTATGTGGAATATGAAAAGTTGGGTATAGTGGGAGATGATGTTCATCATTATGAATCAGTTGTTTATGAATCCATGATGTTAAGATTTTTTTCTAATTATCTAAAACTCTAAACCTAAAAGGTATTTTAGAATGTAAGTGGCCCAATATTTTCCTTTTTATGTTCTAAGTTTTGGATAGATAAAATTGGGTCACCTTAATCAGTATCAATGAAGAAAATGTAAAGTTTATGATTTCAGAACCAGATCTAGAAGTGTGGGTCTGAGGATGTTATAATTATATTGTAAATCCATTTCAGATATTGCACCTCTTGAATGAATTTGGATTTGATAATATTATCAACCTCAGATTCCATCTTGGAATTATGTGAGGGGTGCATTCTCCTAGTCACCTATTTGGAACCTAAATGGTTGTTTGGAAGGATCAGGTGATGGGTAGAAATATTGTGATTTAACCCTGGAATCTTTATCTAGTTCTAAGAGAACACATAATAGTCTTGTTTCAAGAAGGATATATACATATCCATCTCTTCGAGAGGCATGGAGGTGCTAATCAATCTAAGTTTTAAGTCTTATTCTATTCCCAAATTTACATTTATGATCTCATAAATGGTTGTGTAGATGCCTTCCCCAAATATTGGAGGGGGTATCTAAGGTCATCCTCTTCGTATTCTATCTCATCTTTGACAGAATCATCCTTAGGATTGGTGAATAGTGTGGGGGAATATTTGTCCTTGACAAGGTATAAGGGGCCACCCCTAGGTCTGAGGAGTTCCAAGGCATGGGTATCATAATTAGGATCTCTTATTAGGTTCTCACTTTCTTTTCTATTATCATTAGGGTTCGATGAATCATTAACAACCCAAATTTCAAGGGACATCATAGGGAAATTCTTAATTTCCTCCAATATTATGGGAGAATTATCTGAAGATCACTTATTTAGTTTATTGATCTCCTAGGGTGTATCCTTTATATCTCTTGAAGGACCTGTTGCCTTGATCAGGTTTATGGGAAGTACATACTCATTACTGAGAAAGATCTAGGGGCTTGCAAGGGTGGTTCCCAATCCATTGGTATAGGCATCGTATATATCACCATTAGTCATTTATTGTGTTCTTTCTCTCTTTTAAAAACCATCCCTAGCATAATGGGATTCAAAAGATTCAAAGGGGTTGTTATCTATACATAGAATTCCAACCTTTATATTGATAGGGTACTTCAGGCATTGATGGAATGTTAATGTAACCACTACATGGCTATGAATCTAAGGTCTCTTTGGCATAACATTATATATTGTGCCCTTCTAGATAACCATAAACTCAAAATTAGACACCATTCCACTAAATTTGGATTTAAGATTGATCTTTTTAGGTGATTTTTATCACTCTTATCATACCCTTTAATGGTCAACTTCATAGGAGATCAATCATCCTCACTATATCCCAAGCACCGGATATTATGTACTGGGATAAGATTGATCTTATAACTTTTATTAATCATATCCCATAAAATTTAAACATTTTCAAGACTTCCTAAGATTTATAAGGGTATGGTATGTCCTTATATGGATTCTTCTCAGTCTTACTCTATGAATGAGATAGTGGAATGACATTCTATTGGGGTAGTTTCCACATGATAAATTTTGGTTGTATAATCTTCTATATCAAACACCTGGGGACTATGAAGGGCCTCAACAAGTGCATGTATGAGTTATTTTGAAATATGGAGAGCATCCAGGATTGAGATATTGTTCGAGATATCCACTATATATTTCAATATGTAATATTTTTTCACCAAAGGTCTACACTTACTAGTATGGAGTTACTCCTTGGCATGTGCATTAGGGGATAAAGTGTCATGACTTGACCTACATCATTCCATAAACCTGATCAACTAACCCCATGGGTTTCCTATAATAACTTAGTTTCCTTTATAGCACACTATAATCTATTACCCACTATATTAACTTATCAGAATAATGATTTTCCCTATAGACCAACACATGTTCTTCCAATGTGCTTTTTCATCACTCACACACACACCATAAGAAACTTACCAGGAGGTCTCCCATCCCTATCACTACTCCAGGATAATCATGCATAACTATGTATTTATAATTAGGTAGGATCCTAAAAATAAAGGTACTCTTTGTTAACATGGGTAGTAACATTTATCCTTTTAAGTCTCACTTTTTCAGTGGTGTTACACCCCCATAAAGAAAAATACCATCATTATGGACCCCGCACCATAAACCTGTGTAGTGACACCACACTTTTGGCTAGGTATTGGATATGATAACATTTTTTATGACCCAACCTACCTAAATCCATGAACCTAGTCAACTAACACCATGGGTTTCCTATAATACCTTGTTTGCCTTCCTAGAACACTCACTTATCAAACTAATGAATGTCCCTACATACCAACACATGTTCTTATAGTGTGATTTGTACTCACTCACACACACCCTATGAAACTTTCTAGGAAGTAACCCATCCTGATCACTAATCCAGACCAAACATGATTAAATATGGAGTACTAATCAGGTAGGATCAAAAAAATAAAGTTTCACCTTGTTGACATGGGTAGAAAAATTTATCCTTGTAAGTCTCACTTTTCCATGGGTGTTACATGAAGTGTTTGAGGTAGATGGAATATGGTGCTTGGATAGAGGTTGAGGGAACACCTTTTGCTAATAGATTGGGTTGAACTAGTCTACCCACTCATCTAGGCTAATAAGTTTTTTTTTCACACCCACTGGTCGATCTTCTAAAATAATTGGGGTTGGATAACTCTTGGAAGACTTTGGGGTGTCTGCATGATCTTGTTGGGATCTCTAAACTGCTTTCACATGGGTATCAGTTTCATGTATGAATTTAGAAAGGATGTAGCTAGGATATTGGGATTGTCCATGACTATGTATTCCCCTATTTCCTCAAATTATATGGCCTATATCTCTGAATCCCCAATATGGTATGGGGAACTCAGGATCATATGTATATTTTTCATTGGGGAATGGGTCTTCTAAGTGGATAATATTAACATGACTGAAGAGAATATCTTCATCTGATGAAGATTCTTTTTGGCAGGGCGGTGATCGTACTTCAGATGATGAGGGTAAGAAATCCACAAGATTCAGGTTCATCTTGGGAGTTAGACAAAAATATTCCTTTATTTCCTTATTTTACTTTTGATGGTTACGTATGCCTCTAGAGGATGGTTTTGACAACCCCAATATAGATAAAGTGGGAGGTTTTAGGACAATTATTGGTTGTTTTAATTTTTCTCTAAGAATAGTGTGAGCTTTATCAATTATCTTCTAGGTCATCCTTTCATCAAAATTTTATCCACACCTAATTAGTAATTCATTCTATTCACCTTTTTCTCCTAGTTGGGTGGTGGATGCTTATTCTACTTGGGATGGGGATTTTCCTAGAATCAATTATCCAAAATCAACCATACCTTGGAGGATATCCTTGAAGAAAGAGAAGTATTGTATAGTGTGGAAGAACCTCCAATGAATAGGTCAATAATCAGGATAATCACTTAATCGAACCTCTCCATGTTTCTTTGGATCAAGAATATTGTGGATATTTTTTCCATAGATATAAGAAAATAACTAAGAAAATATTCATTTCAAAAGGAATAGATTTTTTTATTATGTTCCTAAAAATCATGGTTTGAAATGATATGTTTTCCTCCATTAGGTGTGGTTTCACTATTATTTCTACTCATTGTTAGGTATTGGGTAATGTGGATACTTCTTGGTTAATTTAGTAGGTAATGGACCCAATTTGAGTGTGATAGTGACAATTTATACTTTACCCAAACTTTTACTTTGTGTCATAGGTGTGGGATTATACTTGGTGGAGATTATCCTAATGAAATCCTCTAGATGTTGGTCCATGTCTACAAAATCCTAGAACCCACCCAGATATTTTAACAAGATTAGCAATGTCTGTAGTTCATCGTGGATATTTTCTTCACAAAGTTCCAGTAATTTTTCTTATGGGAGTGGGATGATGAGTATGTAAATATTTTCCATATGATGATAAATTTAGTGGACCTTTCATTTTCATTTTTTTTATATTTCATGAGGTCTATTATCTTCATATACATTAGTGTGGAGTTAAATTAATAGAGTAATTTATGGTGAAGGTATTACCAGCTTTTGATAGACCCTTCCAAGAGGTTGTTATACCAGATGCAAGCTTTCCTCGCCAAAGTCTTCATAAATAATCTTAGTTTTACTACCTATTTTTAGTCTCTTTGTCCCATAATGGGTTTCACCTGGACACAAATTTGAGAGATGTTACTCCGGATATCCTATTATGTCGAAAGTTGAGAAAATGGGATTCCTAAAATTAGGTGGGGTAGAGCGGTATCCACCCATTCATGATATGGATTCCTCTCAAGTTATATGGGATCACGTATCTCTTACATGGATTTCATTCAGGTGTCAAAAGACTTAATGTTGTTGAAGAGTTCTGAGAATAACACTATCTAAACCACCTCCTAAGCATGAAAAGTGGGTAAAGCTTAGCATGCTCACATTGAATTTATTAGTTACTGATTTCCAGTTCATACTAGGGATAGGTGATTATCTCGATATGGAAGAAGTTGTTACCTCAATGGAGGTAAATCTTGGTCTTCCTCAACTCTCAAATTTAGGTAGACTAGATGTTTGGATCTGGAGCCAACTTGGTGTTTATATTCCACTTGTGTAGGAAAAATAACCTCCTTATGATAGGTAAAAGGAGAAATGTTTTCTTCCAATTGAAGGAAATACCTAATAGATATATTTCCCATGATAAAATCTTCATTAATTCACCTGAGATTTAATATCTTGACTTCATACTGTGTGGAATTCTATTTTACATAGGGGACTTCGATCTTTCTTAATGGAACATGGGATGTAGCCACACCTTTTCTTTTATCCTTGATAGAATGTTGTCAAGGGGATGGAAACTCCTCATTGGGAGGTTCCATGTTCTGGTTCGTTCTCTGATTCTGGGTATGTGTTGTCCCATCCTGTACATTGGTGTAACCCACTACTTGGGGTATCATTTAAGCATTGTATCTCTCAGTGTCCTTATCTCGATTTGCATCATCTACCAGGTTAACTGTGAAAATGTTCACCAAGGAATATAGGGCGGTAGAAATCATTTCATTATCCTATGAGTAATAGATTAAATCTGCACTTCCCACATCTCCCATGAAGGTTATATCAAGGCCTTCCTCCCAACCCTTTCTCTCACTGGGCTGCTTTGGATTATGACCTTTGCGGGGAATGATTTTCTTTATCAGATGTTCCCTGGATTTTGGTCTATGAATAGTGACTCTGAGGGAGTCTCTGACTACCCTCTTTGAATGTGACCCAAATGAAAGGGGTGTGTCCCATAGTGGTAGGAATGGTTAGGTTTTTGGTTATTAGTAACCATTTACCATCCTGGAGAAGATCAATCTCTTCGGAGGAGATGGTAACAATGCACTCATACCTAAGGGATGGAGCTAATGTGGGGATTCCACTAGTACTTCCCAAAATTGTAGAGGATTTAAGGGATCTTGGGGTGGTAGATATGTTAAAAAGTATCCCAGCCATATGGCATGGGGTTAATTCAGACCCTTCATCGATTTATTCTTCACTCGCATGGGATTTAATGACCCTTAGGGTAGAGGTAGTGGTCAAAACACCCCCAACCCTATTGGATAGTGTTTATCCCAGATAGATATCATAGTGGAAGCTAATGAAATCTTCTTTATTTGGTGCATTTTTACTTGATCATGAACAGGGTGTAGCACCTTCTCAGACTATGATATTCTTTTCATAGGGGGTTGTCTTGCAGCCTGAGCTTTTGGATCTCTCATCCAAGGTGCGTTCTCGAACCATTAAGAGACTTGGATCAGGATCCTTCCAATGACCTTCTCATTATGACTTCATGTATTAGAGATGTGAATATTTTGTTGTATTTAATAGATAGTACATGAATTATTTTGACCTATGACCCTTACTATGGTTATGAAATTATAGGATGTTGTATATGGGGGACTCTAATGTCTTAGGGATAAGAGAAGTTCAATTATCCATACTCTCCTCGACCTAAAATTCATACATATTATGAGGATTTAATAATTATTTTCAAGAGGGTTTTAAGGATGTGGAGGCAATTATAATGTAAACCCATGCAGTGCTTTCCCAACCTCGAGTCTCGAGCCACAGATAAAGTAGTCTAGTCTACCTGACAGTAGAGTGTGTTCTTGACCTAGATATAGTACTCATATCTCTGATAAGGAAGAAACTTCTCCTTTAGATTATGATACATTTCCCATAGGTTTTGGCATAGGTAAGGTATGTATTCCTCTTTTAGATTATCTAGGATGTCATAGTTGGAAGTAGAGATGAGATAGAACATAGTCGGAAGGTTGTTCTTGACCAAGTATTTCCACATATCCATATCATCCTCTTTTTAAAAGGTGTATTCCTCCATCTTTTTAGACCATAAAGGTTGTTTTTCTATAGATAGTAACTCATGTCCTATAAAAGGTAAGTATGGTGGTCACCACTCAGGGTCATTTGCTGACTGAGGCAAGGTATCATCGATAGTTTATGGGGTATCATATGCAGATGACCCTAGTGTTTTGAGAACCTCTCTGTATGAAGGTTCTATGAAAAGGGGGGTATCCATATCTGGGTGATAAATCACTATGGGGAGGTTGTCCATAGTGAACATTAGGGGTAGGATCCCCATAATCCATCTCTATACTACCACAAGGAAAACTTTAATTATAGGTGTGGCCTTATAATTCATATGAAGAGTCATAGAATCTTTGAAATGATATAGATATTTTTATAGCCTCAAGGATGCTGGAATTAACTAGGGTAGGGATATGAGCCTCATTCTATGTTGTAGTTAAAATATATTGATCTTCCATTTATGGTTTAGCATGAGTGTGATACTGTTGTATAGCAGTCACTGAAATATACTAAAAGTTATCCCTTTCTATTGTGGGAGTGTATTACCACTTTTGGGATACTTTTGGGAAATACTAGTGAGCTTCTAGATTTTTGGTAGGAATATGATCCCGTCTCTGGGTGGCTTCCAGAATATGTCTGCCAACCTTGGTTAAAGATGGAATATGGGCCTAATTCATATGTTCTTTCCCTAATAGAATATGTCGATGTTCCTTTAGAATGAGATAAGGGATATAAGACTTATAATGTCTAGCCTATAATGAATTCTAATATAGTTGTTAATCAATGGGAGTAGTAATATGCACCTGGATCCAATCAACTGTTAGAATATGTTGAGAAGCTTTTAAATTCCTGGAAGGGATATGGACCTACCCTAAGGTGACTTCCATGATTTTATGAAAAATATCAGTTAGAGTGGAAATATGAACTCAATCCTAGTCAAACTTTAGAATATATCTCCCACTCTTTTCGATAGGAATATGTTCTTGTCCTAGGGTTACTTTCAAATTGGTTTGATGAACCCTATCTAGAACGAGGATATAAGTTTGGTCGTGTTCCTCATCCTTTTTCGGGGTATGCCAATAATCCTATTGAATGGGAGTAAGAAAATTTACTTACTATGAATTATCTATATGGTCATGTTTATCACACTGATATATTTCTATGGAAATTGGAATTGGAGTATGTTTCTTTTCCTATATCATTTTTAAAATATGTCAGCAGATCTTCTCTATTGCTGCCAGGATATACTAGCACTTCATAAGGATGTGGGCAGGAATATAGACCTATATGTTTTTTATTTTCAGGATATTCTAGAAAACATATTCAATCAAAGTGGGAATATATTACCACTACTATTATCCATTTTCCATTGGGATTTTCTGATGGGCTTCTTGTATAGGTATGGTAATATGTTTTTTCCCCTTTCTTGTTGCTATAATATATTGGAAGTATTGGTTTAGGTGAGAAAGGATATGGGGCAGCTCATTGGCTACCACCAAAATATGTCGACAGGATTCATTAGTGAAAGTGGGTATCTACACCTGGTACCTATAATCCACAGTTCAATATGCCTAGTGAGATCTCCTAGTTTCCTAGATTTGAGTGTTCAAGGAAGCAACCTGTCAGGAAACAACCTCAAAAAGTGGTTGAGGGGTGGTGGTTTCATATCACTATTGGAGATGGTTAGTGTGATCCTTCCCAGGAGACTCCTAAATCATGGTGAAGTTTCAGTCAACACCCTGATGAACCTTCCTAATATAAGGAAGGTTTTGATTATCATAATCTATGGATAGGATCATGAATTAGTTGTTAGTAGTGATATTCATCGCCAGCATTGTTTTATCTCTCCTTGGATGAGATGTACCAACATGCTTCAGCACCAATAGACCCTTATTTGTATCCTCTAGTGTTTGGATGGTTTTTTTATAGTGATATTCCCTGACCGTCATATTTTCCACCTAGTTCTAGTGTTACTAAGTAGGTGGCATCGTCCTTTGGTTTGCAGAGGTAGCAGATCTCATGGAAGTTATAGTACTGAAATGCATACTTGATTATGATTAAATTTCCTTGGGATTCAAGAGAGTTTCTAAGAAGTTTATCTGCAACTAAAAATAAAAAAACAATAATATTGATCAATGAAACATCACAAGTAAGAAACATAATTTATTAGTTTTGTATAGGAAACTTAGTTGTTTGTTCTTTCTATACAAGATTCACATCAGGTTCATAATTTTTGTTTGTGTAGAACATGAAAAAAAAATGGACCAATATATGGTAACCTGATTATATATATATATATTATTCATTGAAAGATTCGTGTCGGGTTCACCATTCTTGTTTCAACCTAGGGTGAGGAGGCATAGTTTTTGGGTTTATGAGGGGATGAGTATGGCTATATGATCCGCATGTTGGGTTACTAATCCTATCTCAGACAATTTCCAATGGGGTTTATTCATGTAACTAGAAACACCCAATGACTCCCAAATCTGTAACGAGCTACGGGCTTTCCTTCTAATGGTAGACTATCATTGGGGTTCCTTGTCAATGACATTTATGAGCTTACATTGGTCGTGAGGATAGGATTTTGGGCTCATCACATCCTATTTAGGGTAATTATTTCCTACTACGAGACTCTATTATAGATTTAAATCATGTTCATGAATCTTTCCCAGATCTCGATACAGGAAAGGTTACTCTAATGTTTATAACTATTTATTGGTGTCGATGTGAGTATCTATACATCTCATAGGTATCCCATTAATGTGAACATATATATGTATTAGAGTTTCTCCATTGATATATCCTTCTATATGTAATACAGGCTCTCTATCTTATTACCCATTATTGCATAGGATGTTGATTAGGGATTTCTTTATTTTAAAGCCATATAGTTGGGAGCTCTAGATTTTATTTCCATCTAGTAAGGTGGTAGGTGTTTATGGTGTTGGGAACGATCCCATAAATAGGATTCCTAAAAATCCTCATGAAAATAATCAAATCCCACATAGTTCAGTTCCACTTAATAAGACACATCATGCCTTTTAAGGTAGTGTGATAAAGACCGATCCATACATTTTAACATTATGCAGTAAGGATGACTTGGTGAAATATGTCTATAAATGTTTGGTATGGGACTTATGCATGATCATCCCTTTCTATTTGACCTCATATAGAGTATGTCCCAATAGGTATGGGTTGATTTCATGTGGAGTATAGCCCATGAAGATGGATCCCATTGGGGGTATGGATCAATGAGGATGGTATGATGGGACTTAAAAGGAATATAGCTCTATGAGTGGGTGAATTTTATTATTGGGAATATAGCCTGATAAAGGATGGTCTGTAGAGAGTATTACCCTAATAGAAAATACATATAGACATGTCAGGGTATGGTCAAGTGAGGAAGTTATGTAAATGATCTCATGAGGAATATGGATTTATGAGGATGAACTTTTAAGGTTAACATTGTTGGTTTTTATCCTCAGGGGGGAATCGTATGTATCCCATCAATAAAGGAATCAAATTCCACATAGTTTTAATGAAAGGTTTAAGGTTGTATGATAGTACCATCCCATATAGTTTAATTTCATGTGGTAAGAACATATGTGGGTACATTTAAATATTTTATATGATAGATCAAGCATTAGAGAGTCTTCCCACGTATCATGTGAAGAAAGGTATCAGATTCCATGTAATTAAAAAGTTATAGGTGTAGGTGTCTTAAAAGGTGTATCTATATAGAATTGAATGGGTCTTATGAATATGAGTTTTCCCAAAGATATTCCATTGGGAGTTTGTCCCATTAAAGTAAAAAATAAATATAGTCAAGACTTACACCAAATAAGGAGGACCATAATGGTGGAATTTTCATTATACTAGTGGTATGATCATTATAGGTCTCTAATCCCACATGATTCTTTCTTGGTGTGAGAAACAAGAGATAGCATAAGATCAAACACATTTCATATAAGTATAATATTTAATTTTTGTGAGGCGTATACACTAGGCTACCCTTAGGGAAATATGATTATGATTCCCATAAAGAATATGGCTCTACAAGAGTAAATATGAGCTTTCACGTGGATTATTTTAATGTGACATCTATATGGGGGTATTATGGACCTCGTGAGGAATCTATTTGAATGAAAATACTACTGGAAATATATTGGATATAAATCTTGATAATTGAAAAGGCATCCTATGTAACCTGTCTATAATAGGAATCAGAGTCCCCATAGTTCATATATTACTTGCCTACTGATGGGTAAGGAAAGATAACTAAACTCATTTGGATTATTACCTCGGATGTTAGGAAATATTGGAGTATTAGGGACTTAAACCAAGGTGGATTACTATGTGGGTGAAGGATTAAATACAGACTAGAATATTCAAGTAGCACTCTTGGGAGTTGGGTGATTTCATAAAGGTCATAAGGTCATGCAATCATGTAAAGGAGTTTGGGGTCATGTGATCACATAATAGATGGGGGTCATATGATCGCACGAAGGAAAGTGGGTCATGTGATCATGTAACCAGTATTAGGTTAGGTGATCACATGACATAGTCACATAACCAAGGGATCATCATTCGATCACATAATTTATAAGTCATCACATGCTCATGTGACCAATGGGTCATAATGTGATCAGCTCTTGTACAAGTGGTCATGTAGCTATGTCTCATATAAGTAGTTTATGAGATTTTCAAGCAGTCACCCATTTTTTCTAGGTTCCATTTTTTGAAATTACTTACCAGATTTCCAAATGATAGGATTTAAAGTTGTGTGACACTCCTTATATCTCCTTGTATATCAATTTTTATCTCTGTATACAATTATTTAAATCTTCTTGTATTAGTTCCCCTTTTCATTCAGTTTCCAAAGGGGGTTTTATAGGTGTCACCCCCTATATTTGTACCAATTATCAAGGTGGGTGAGCCACATACACAAACTTAAGGTAGTGGAAGATTATCCGCATAAATTGGCATGAGATCTTGTACGTCACATGACTAGGATGCATGTCATCAATGACATCCTTAAGCACGTCACGTGATAAAGAGAGATAGAAAAATGGGTACATCGTGGATAGTCTCACCTTGAAGTTGATTGTATGATTATTTTGATGTTAGTTGATCACGTGGATCTAGGGTAATTGCTTGGGCCATGCGGGGTTAGGTGGTTGCACATCCCTAGTAGGTGTCACATGAATCATTAAGGATTACATGATTGTGTGTCCACTAGAGAATCATGTGAAGAAGATCCACTATAAGAACCTTACATCATAGATAGCCTCCCCTTTTAATTGGTCACATAAATCCCTTGATATTACATGATCGTGTGAAGAATTAAGGGTTACATGATCATGTAACTTGATCACATGACCCTAAAGTGGTCATGTGATCCAGGAATCATGTGTATTTTCTAAATGACACTATAACAAAATGGTACTTATATCTTGGGTATTTTCACCACTACATCTTTCCAATGTTTTTCTAGTGTTCATCAACATATACCATCAATGTTCTTTATTTGGATGGATTATGATTATGTGGTGATAAAATTTTTATGAAACCCTCTTCTTTTCCATGAATTATTCTATGAGGAATTAATGAATGTTTTTATATTCTTATGGAACACATATATATTGTTTTTGTTATGTGTAATTTGGGTTCATTAAATCAATCTAATTCATTGGGTAATGATTGATATATCATGAGATAATATGGAATATAATGGAGATTAAACCCAGTTTTGTTAGGGGAGTTATCCACTATGATAGTCTTGGTAGTGATCCTTGACTAAGGAAATAATGGAATGGAGAGTAAACTCAATCCACTATGGGAATTTGTCCACTATGATAGTCTTGGTAGTGATCCTTGAAAAATGAAACAATTTTATATACTTATTATTATGCCGTGAAATTCCAATGACATGTTTTTATCCTTAGGATATGCTCTCATGGAACATGATTGATTAATAATGATACCTTACTCTTATGACTCATGTATTTTGAAATGCTAAATCTTTATACCATTAATCATGATTTATGATCTATAAAATATTGGGTATAAACTTTAAAAGTTTTAATCATGATCTCATTCTCTTATAAATTTCATATTCTTACATATTATTATTGATTTTTATCTCTAATTTTTACCCTTACTAAGCATCTGATCTCACCCTTTCTCATGTTTCCATTTTCCCTAGGTTATAAAAAATGGTTTTAATTAAGAAATGTCTAAGAAGGGTATTATAAGAGAATAAAGTTTGGGATATGTTGAATATATTTTATGAAATAAGTTTATCATGTATCTAGTCTCTAAATAAACTAAACATTTGAGGCCCTTGAGTGTGTATTATTATGAAATACATTGAATATTCATCTATAATGGTGAAATATTTATGTATGTTATGCTTGAGTTGACTCAATTGGTATTAAAGTATTTTTTAGTTATTTTAAGAGATTAGGTTATGAATAATATGAGTATAGAACATAATAAAACCTATAATGAATTGAAAGTGATATAGGGTGAACCTAAAAGTGTCATAGGTTGATAAGAAGGCGTCATAATTTAGGACATCGCACGAATGATTTTCACGATTATATGATTTATCACTCTGATTATTGTATCTTGATGATTAAATTATGATTTTTGGTTTTATTCAATGGCTATATATAGGATTAATTGTGTTAACAATGAATGTGGTGGACAATTAAATGATTTTCCTCTTGAGTAACTAAATTTCAAGGGAGTTGTAATGAAAAATATTTTTGTTATGCTCGTGAAACTCTCTGAAACCATGAATCATATTGAGATTCCAAATGAGAAAAGGAGGGAAAATTTCACCATTGAGTCTTTCATGAGGCAACATCCACCTTATTTTAGTGGATACTATGATCCTCTAGTTGTCGAGCAATAGATTAGTACCTCTGAAAAAGATATTTTTCATTCTCTAGTGCTTTGAGAATGAATAAGTTTCCCTGGAATTGTATATTTTGTAAGTTTAATTAGACCAATGGTGGAATCTTATTAATAACATGAGGCAAGAGGAAGAAATTTATTCCATGGAATGGGATGATCCTAAGATGGTATTTTTCAGTATGTAATTTCCTTGGAATCTTCACATGAAAATGGAAAGGATATTCTTTGAGCTTAAGTAGAAGTATGATGAATCTATTGGTACCCATGAGGAAAATTTTACAGTAACTATGAGGTATGCTTCTGGTTTTATCATCATCCCTAAAGAAAAATTGATTGGTTCTTCAGTGTCCTAAAATAAATTCCCTAAAAGGTGATATCCATAAGGTAATTTAATAGTTTTAAAAGAAATAATTTGATGTAATATCATGATATAAATAGAGAGTATATATTCACATAATTCTCATAATTTTGATAAGAAGAGAAGGATATAGTTTTTAAGAAATTATAATAATAAAACTCATGGAGGAAAGAAAATAAATATTAATTTATGGAAGAAGTGTGGAAAGAAGCATGGAGGTAATTGTATCCAAGGTATTAGTAAATATTTCAAGTGGGTAAAGGAAGGACATTGATAAAGTGAATATCGAATAGATGTAAATAGGTAAGATAATGAAAAAGAGTGGGGGATCTTAGTTTAATGCACTACCCACACTCCAATGCTACAACTACAATGAGTATGATCATTATGCCACCGAGTGACCAAATCTAGGGTTTTATTATGACAATCGACATCAGAAACCTCATATTCCAATAGATAAAGGGATATCTCATGTTATCACAACCACTAAACTGGGTCATGATAATGAAGTGGTGAAAGGTACACTTATCATCTACACTAGAATAGAAAATGTCTTATTTGATTCTAGTTCCACCCACTCTTTATATCTGAATCATTTTCTAAGGGTATCATATCACCACCTCAATGATTGGATGTTAAATTATTTATAAACACTTCTAATGGTATGATGATAGTATCTCAATTCTATAGCTTCTCTCTAATATAAGTTTGTGTGAATGTGCTTCCTACAAATCTTGTGATTCTCCCTCTAATCAAATTTGATGTTATTTTGGGCTTGTATTATATTTATTTATATAAATACCATGTCAATTTATAATTAAGGTAAGTCACATTTGATATTATGAATCAACCTATGATTATATTTTAGTGTGAGGTTGAATATGAAATTCCAATGGAAATTTCTTCCATTATACGGGTCTTACTACCTACTCATGAGGGATATTTATCTCAAATGGTTGGGGAGAAACTCAAAATTTAATATATGCCTATGATTCAATAATATTTTGATGTATTTCTAAAATAATTTCATAGTATTCCCCTAAATTATGAATTTTAGTTTTTAGTATAACTCATACCTAGTGTTTCACCTATTTCAAAGACTTCAAATAGAATGGACTTGATTGAGTTTTAGGTTTTTAAGAAGAAACTCTAAGAGAATATAGAAAGGGGATTCATGTTCTTGAGTGCATCACTATGGGTTCACCTATTCTTTTTGTTAATATTAAATATGGTTCAATGCATCTTTTCATTGATTATCGATAACCAAACAAGATCACTATCAATAATAAGTATCCTACACATTATATTGATGAATTTTTTGATCAACTGTATGGATCTCAATACTTTTCCAAGATTAAGATTCATTATGTATATCATTAGATTAGTGTCAATATGGATGATATACCCAATAAAACTTATCATATGAGGTATGTCCATTATGAATTTATAGTGATGTCATTTGTACTTACCAATGCCCCTATTATCATCATGGATTTAATGAATATAGTCTTTATAGATTACCTTGATTAGTTTGTGGTAGTATTTATATATGATATTCTTATATATTCCAAGAGTAAGGAAGAGCATGGAGATAATTTGATGATTGTGTTAAAGACCTTGAGGAATGATATTTTCTATACCAAATTTTTCAAGTGTGAGTTTTGGCTATTAAAAGTTTCATTCTTGGGTCATAAATCTCGTGTGAGGGTATATCGGTGGATCCTTCAAAGACAAAATTTACTAAACAACGGTCTAGACTAACCATGGTAACAAAGATTTGTGTTTTTATTAGGTATTATGTCTAACAACCCAAAATTTTATAAATTAAGTTCCTTTTTTATTAAATTAAATTCCCTATTATGTAATGTGGTTATAGAAAACACATGCACTACTTTAGTTATTTTATAGATTTATATGGTCTGTTGGATTAAATAGATCATTAAGAATCATAACCATAGATAATATATCCATTTTATAGTGATCATATGATTAGTATTTATAAAGGGTTATTATAAAGTCCAATTGAAAATATGAAATAATTAATGGCCTTGACCAGTAGGATTATACCCCATAAATACCATTTATCATAGATTTTGAGGGAGATAGCATCATTTGGATTTTACCTTGACCAATCCCAAGTTGAGATTCAACAAATAAATCATGAATGAAACCATTTATGAGAGAACTTAAAGCTCATCAAGACCATGTATCAAACCATATGTTTCTGTTGAAACCTACCAAATGAGCATCGGAAAATATAGAAGGGAAGAAATACTTGAAACATGGGTATTATTTTCTCCTAAAAACAAAGAGAATATGGAAAAATCATACAAATTGTGTAACCTTAAAAATGACACATGGTCATAGGACAGTTGTAATTTCATGTGAACATATCATGCATGGTGCATAATATAATCTTGATCATGTAGATCCCATTTGACAAGCCTCACTGTTCTTGTGAAGGCAACTAGATAATCTCTGATGATCATGCGAAGGTTTCTAGATAAACTCTTTTGATCACATGACTTTTAAACTAGTGGATTCTAACAATCATCTAAAAATATTTTAAAATAAATTATGAAAATATGAAAAAGGTGGATACCTTATGTGGTTATTTATTTTCATGCAACAAGATTAAGTGGTTCACAATAAATCGAAAATACCCTAGCAACATGTCCACCTTTTTTCATAAGATCCTATTAATATGTCACCTTCATCATGAGAAGGGTATTGAACATGTTCATTTGATTATGTGTTGCCCCTCTGGCTCTATAGACAAGTAGAGGGGGTATCTATAACAATACTCATACATCACCATCTGTTATTTCTCACATGATGCATCACAGACAAGGATAATGGTTGTCCTTGAAAACACTTTCATAACTTCTCAAGATATCATACCTTTTTGGAATAAAGAATTGAATAAAAAGGGAAAATTTTGGAAGCTTCTTATAAGGGGAGGATATGCTAATCTTCACATAAATGGGGTTATATGACTTAGTAAATCACCATTGATCTTACAAATCCCACTCAAAAATCTAGAATGATCTCATTAAGTCCCCATTGAAAAGTCGCCCTTATCATCTGAAGGACCTTCGATAAGTCATATTTGATCATGTGAAATAATTTCCATAGGTATCCTGATCTCGCAAAGACTCCTATACATTTCAGCCTTACTTTTTGAAATCTATTTGATATATCAACATGGTTACACGAGATCCCTTTGATTGGATGAGGTCTAATAGACATGGTGATGGAGGAATATTCTCACGGTCTTTGATCATCATGCGACTTTATAGATGACCCACAGCATGATAATGTGAAGTGCATAATACAAGAATTCCTCTTATGACTCCAACTCATATTTATGAGATATGTGATTCACAAAGAATCATATAAACAGGGTGTAAAGGCCTATAAATCTATCCCCCTCTGCATAAAATAGCATCCATCACAAGACCATGGGTGACTGCTACATAGGAGCATGGGATCGGACTTCTCAGAGTAGACAATCACACAGTCGAAAAGGTCTTCCACCAGGTAAAACCTAGTGAATGACCTAAGGGATCACGTGGCATGAGTACAAGATTTGTGTTATCACTCTATAGATAAATCAAAATACTTCTGGCATGTGATTCAAATTATGAGAAGGAGGTCCCACATGTTGATAGGGTCACATGAAACCTAAAATAAGTTACCATTGGACAAAACCTGAGGCACATATTCAATAAAGTCTGAAATAAAGACTAAAAAAATATGGGATACTTATGTGAAGACAAGATACACTGATATCTATACACTTTACATTACCTATAGAGATCATGTGACAGCATCGAGACATGTCACCCAAGTCATGTGACGCTCCCTCGACATATCATTTGGACCATGTGAAGTTACTTCACCATGTAAATCATGTCATGTTATGCCCATAAATCATACCACAAAAGTATTGAAAAATACTTCGAGCTTTCCATTACAATATTGAAATGTCCTCTAAACATGTAGCCTAGATCATGTGACACCCTCCAGACATGCCATCCAGATCTCATGACACCCTCTAAACATGCCAGCCAAGTCTCATGATGTCCTCCAAACATGCCATCCAGATCTCACGACACCCTCCAGACATGTCGTAATATCCTCTAGGAAAGTCAATCTAGATCATGTGACACCCTCCAGACAATTCATTCAGGTATCGTGATGTCCTCCAGACAAGTAATAATGGATCATGAAATACCCTCCAAACATGTCGGCCATGTCTCATGATTTCCTCTAGATAAGTTAGCTTGGATCATGAAACACCATCCAAACATGTCATCCAGGTCTCACGTTGTCCTTCTAAAAAGTCATTCAGATCATGTGACACCCTCTAGACATGCCATCTAGGTCATAAGACACCCTCCAAACATGTCATCCTTGGTCATGTGATGTCATTCAGACATGCCATTCAGATTATGCAATGTACTTCAGAAAATAAAACTAGATCATGTGGTTGTCTTTGTAAATATTCACTAGGAAACTAGTAAATGTCCAAACATCCACATATATTTCATACAGACACCCCATATATGTTAGGAAGATGATCAAGATATGTCAGGCAGACAATCAGGACGTGTCAAGCAGACATCCCAGGACATGATAGCCTTTTTTAATGAACATATTCGAGCATATCCCCAAATTAACTATGAGAACTATAATCCCTTCCATACCTAGGATACATAGGATTCCTTCCTAGGTTCTAAGCTCAAATGGGTACCCATATCAATGTAAGTCCCACCATATCTCTGATATTCCAACTATCGAGACCCAATCTATCCCATGGGATTATCATACTTCCACATCCACCAACAAATTGAGAAGGTAAATGAACTATTATAACTCTAATTATTTTCATACCAAAGATATGTATAGTTCCTTCCTAATTATAGAGCTTAAATGGGTACCCACCTTGGTGTAAGTCTCACCATATCTTCGACATTCCAACAATCAGGACCCAATCTCTCCCATGGGTTTATCATTCTTCCTCATCCACCAGTGAATTGAGAAGGTAACTAAAATATGATGAATCTAATTACTTCCATAATAAGGATATGTAGGACACCTTCCTAAGTCCTGAGATCCATATTAAACATACCAAGGGACTCTATAATTCATAAGTCCCACATCCATATGTAGTGAGACTGATTACTTGATATCCCTTATTTCCCACATCGAGCATAGATCACGGGGGCTTAGGGATTTATAATGATAAAATCATTTTCATTATGAATCATTATATCTAGGGAAACCTTAGAGTGTAAGTCCCATTCAGAAGCATGAAATGGATTCTCCCATACAAGGGAATCCACCTTGGGGTAAGTCCCAAGGGCATGACTGAATTGCAATGACTCTAATTCTTTCTATAACCAAGATACACAGGATGCCTCCCTGAGGCTCAAACTCGATACCCGATGCCCAAGTGTCTTAATATATGTATTTTATACTTGATGTTAAACTACACTGGTTTAATGAACTACATGAGTTTTTATTCCTGTTATAAATAGGATATGTAGGATGCCACATAAAGTTTCAATACCATACTCGAAATATTAATCACCTCCCAGGATGACAGTAAACTATAAAGTTCCTGGTTATATGGATTCAAAATATAATAATCTACCCATTAACAAGAAAAAAATGAATAATCTCAAATACATATAGATTCACTCATTAATAGACCCCCCCCCCTACGCATACAAGGGTTCAACACTTGATCATTTTGTTAAGGTAACTGTTCCCATATCGAGATTAAGAAGAGATTCATGAACATATCATAAATCTATAAGAGAGTCTCAAAGTAGGAAAAAATTCCCCCAAAATGGTTTTATTATCCTAAAATACCATTATCTTGACCAACATGAGTTCCTAAGTGTCATTGGGTCTAAAACACCAATTGACCGCCTACCTTTGGAAAGCAGGTTCATACTCAATTATAGATGGGGAACCATTGGGAGTTTTTGTGGAAGTAAAGCATGGTATACATTATTTGATGAATTTTATAGTACATTCACCCCCCCCCCGACAATAATTTTTCAGGAATCTTTTAATGAAATAAAAAAGGTGAACCCGATGTGAAATTATTTAACTACAACATCTCTTTCACAGGTTAAAAAGGATAGATTACCCAATCCTTGTCTTACCATTTTTTTCCTACCATGCATGTGACCCTTTCAAATGAAATAAAAAATGAAAACTCAACTTGAATTTCTCAAATAATGAAATGATCAATTTACCATGTTTTGGGCCATTTTGTTTTCATGTCTTATTCAAACAAAAATGGTAAGCCCAACATGAATCTATCAAATAACAAAATGACCATTTTACCATGAATTGGGACATTTTTTTTCATATCCTATGAAAAAAATGGTGAAGCTAACATGAAACTCTCAAATAAAAAAATGATCAATTTTTCAGATATAATCAGTCTCTCATGAAATAATTCCATCCTTGTTGTGACAAATACACATGAGTATAATGGTTAGACTGAGAATAAGAAATGACAATTGTATTAACTATGTATATCTGATTGAGAGAATATCATTCTTGAAATGATACACTGATCGGTGACCTTGTTCCTTGTTGTCTTTGTGACTATAGATACTACTCTCAAAAATAACACTTTACCTGAGATCATGTATTCATCTAGCGATCATTCTAGAAAGTCAGTTGTGACTGAAACTATTGTGAGTTGCAGAATGACCTCACCTACTCGGCATATTAATAATCAGGTGGTTAATGAAATGGTCTAGGAATACCAATGACATGGTACAATATCAACCCTTGAGGATACATGCAAGGGTCTCTAAACACTGAAACTGAAAATTTCATGTCATCCAAAGAAATTTTCAATGAAACCATTGGTGCTCATTGCCACTACCAACCACTTAAAAATCTTGTCCTCGGAGTATGAAAATAACCACCTTAAGTATATTATGAATGTGTATCAAGGATTCAACTACAGATCCATTCCAATTCAGGAGTCGTTGAGGAGGGATCCTATAAACCATCATCACCAATTTTATCCCACTGATTCACCTCAGTCACTTGTTGAGGGCACCACCCCACACATTTCCACCTTTGACACTCATGAACAAGAACCAAGGAAGTCACAAAATCCATGGAAATATTTGGATAATTGGGAGTGGACTCATATCCCTACTTCTACTGACAAAGTCTACCAGGATATTCTGATGGTATCTAGAAATCAAGATCATATTCCTACTCATTCAGAGAAAGTTTGCAGGCATATTCATATAGTAAGCATGGATTATGAGTATATCCCCACCTCCTTGCATGAATTCCATCAGCATATTTCAGTGGAAAAAGGAGGAAAGAAGTGGGTTCATATCCTTTCTTTAATAAAATATATCTCCCAGTGTATATTGGAGACAGAAAATGCATAGGCTTACATTCTTACACACACTTTTCTAAAATGTCATTACATTCTGGAAATATATGAAGAACTCCACCAGAATATTCTGGAACTAGCATAGATACTAGGAAAGGAACATAATCTTATACCTACATCCAGGGTAGTACAACACTCTGATCATCATAAAAAGGTGGTTGCTTCATAGTAAGAACACATTCTTTCTCCCATCTAGGAGGATTATTGGTATATTTTGGTATAGGGAGAGGCGCCAGACCGAGCTCATATTCTCATTCCAACTGGGACTCGCCAAGTGAGAGCATCACGTGCCTTCAGAAAAGATCATATCCCTATTGAAAAATACTAGAGGTGTACTCCAAATTCACTATACTGAGCTCATATTCTCATTCTAATTGGGGCTTACCAAGTGGGAGTGGAACATTCCTTAGGATAGGATCATATACCTATTGAAAAAGACCGTAGGTATACTCCAAAGGGATCGGATTGGGATCATATCCATGCTCTAACAAAGGACCACCAGGTGAGAGCTGCACACACCTCAGGGAAGGCTCATATTTCTATCAGTGACACTGCTTGGCATATTCCAGTAGTCTATGGAATCCAAGCTCATATTCCTACTTTCACTAATGAATTACTACACTAGTATCTTTCAAATGATATACAGAAGGAGGCTCATATTCCTTATCCCATTCTGAAGGTCCATCAGCTTATTTCAATAGGGAATAAATATTCGAACTGGTCTCATATTCCCACTTCAGACAAGGTTGATTGGAATATTCTAAAAACCACCCATAGGTGGGATTATATTCTTACCAACAATATAGAATATCACAAGAATATTCCAACATATTCTTAGAAATGGGCTCATATTCCCATAGTTCTTGATAGTTATCAATACATTCTAGTAACCATCATATGATAGGATTTTATCCCTGCTCAATCCCAAATGGTAGTTTGGAATATTCCATCCATGATACATAACAAGGCGCATATCCCTAATCTTCTCAATTCTAGTTTCCTTGAGGTTTTTTTAGATACATTCTCAATGCCCCAAGATTCTGCTAACTCTTCAATCAAAGTAGAAGGAAATCATTACCATGATATTCCTCCTCATAATAGTCTGTAGATGGATCTTAGGGACTCTACTCTAGACATCCACTGTGGTCGACCTCCCTACAGTGATATCTCCCATAGAAAAGGAAATCCCCCCCTTTCCCAGACACCTATTTATATAGGGGTGATCAAAACTCAGATGCCTTTATATAGAGAGGTGATTGAAACACCGGGGTTAATAGTATATAGTTCCCCCATCAACTACCATCAACACTTCACCACAGTCAGCAGGGGACCCCACGAAGAAACTTCTATGGTCTGACCAGGTGGAGGCATGTAAGTTTGATGAAGAGGAAGATAAAATTGATATATATCAATAGTTTTCCAGAAACAACCTCCCAAATATGTTCTATCCCCACACCACTTATTATTATGAGATCCCAAATGAGCTATAAAAGGAGTGAATGCCTTACTTATGCCAAAATATGTGGGAAACTCATCAACGATTGAAGGTTAGATATCTCCCTTATCAAAGATATGAGGCTCACCTTAAAACTATTAGTATATTTTATTATCACCTAGACATGGGTGTTATCTCCATGGCCCATGACTCAAAACTGGAAAAAAACTATGCAAACCTACAATAGGCTTTCCATCATTGAATCACAACTCTTCATAAGCTTATTGTTAAAGCCATGTCATGTATCTATATATGAGGATGGGGAAATTATGGAGAGTTATGCTTCAACACATCCCCATAAAAGTATATCCATCCATATATGAAATATTTTAACGTTATATCCTCCAAAAAGATCATGGTATTGGGTAACGCATGATCTAGTTGGTCACTACAATGGAATACCCCTACTTTAACAATGTCAAGACATCATCAACGGAGGGAGAGGACTACCTGAAGATCTTTGAAATGGGCCCTTAAAAACAAAAGGAATACATTTCAGACATAGAAGCCAAAATTTTAGTCAAACCAACAACTTCTCTTAGAAAATGACTCCCATCATGGGATGTCATTTCACCCAAATCATACATGAGCACAATTGCGCCAAATCAAATGGATAACAGTAGCATTTTTCATAGCATCCGTCCAAGAGCTAACCCAACTCATCGGGCTGGGGGAATATCTACCACCACATCCTCCCCTCAGATATTTAATCCCTAAGAGGATATAAGATGTATTGTTAGCAGCTTCAAACCAACCCCAACCCACAAGTCTAGGTAATCTCAATCATCATCACCAAGTTCATCACACTCTAAGAAGGTCTTAAATAAATAAACAGTGGTTCCAGATCAACCCTAGATCGTAGGGTAGGGGTATTAATATCTCAATTCCCATCCCAAGATTCATCAAATCATCTTCAGAATCATCATATCCTCAACAACAGGATCAATAAATGCCGATGGCATCCCCGAATAATCCCCATCCCATAGGTCTTGGGTGAATTTCATCATCATCATCACTATGGATTAAATCAATCTTTTCTAGGTTGTGAGGTAAATATCAACAGTTGGAATCTCATTTTTTCCTCCCACCGTAAGACGAACCTTCATTATTTGGGGACCATTAGGCAAGAATGACCAGAAACTCCCTCAAGGTCACTATTTATATATGTAGATGGGAGGAGTGTACAATAAAGGTAATCAAACCCTATAGGGTTCGTAATACAAAAAAGGTCCAATAAGGCCAAGGATCAAAAAAATAACCCTGATGCAAGCATTGAAAAATCACCCTATTGCATTGAGAATAATTCACATGAGCCTCATCCCATTTGGTGAGGTGTCTCTAAGTGCATCCATGAGACCCAAGTTCAAAACTAAAAAAGGCATAATTTTCAGGGGGTACTGTAGCAGTACTATAGCAGGACTGTAGCAGGTACTATAGTAGTACTATAGCAGTTACTGTAGCAAGTATTGTTTTGTACTGTAGCAGCTGGAACTATTCACCTTGGGCCACTGGTTTGGGCTTGGAGTCCTTAAGGCCTTCGGTCCACCTAGGCCTTTAGGTCATTAAGGATTTTGGGCCACCTCATGGCCTTCATGCCACCTCAAGGCCTTCGGGGCCACCTGATATGCAGTTGCACAGACAGATTCTACAAGGAAATGCTCCAGAGGAGGAAAGAGTAGGGCGTATTCACCAGAGCAGGGCTAAACAGATTTGAAAGAATGAGAGGGTATGGCATTTTCCATCGGTACCGTGCCTGTGCACCTCTGCACATGGACATGCTAGCCGAACAGCCATGCAAAGGTGGAGAGCTGATCATGATGAAGATGCTGGGGAGGGGCGGTTTCATGTATTCATAGTCTATATGATTTCCTTAAGACCTACAGGTCCTGTAATGTCTCCAAGACTACATGAAATGTAATATCTAAGCCTGTAGGCCTTTTAAGGGTTCCCCCTCATCCCTTGAAAGGGGGGATTTCAGAAAATCAATAAAAAAAGTCCTTCAAGCCATTTAGTCAATCATTGAGAATAATGGGAGAACTATCATTTCTAGATACACCTCTTTGAATTTTGTCACCATTAACATAGTAGATAATGTGGATCTAGATGAAAATGTATAGGGATGAAGTATGGAAAATATACCCTAATAGGAAGGTGATTTGGATGCACCAATTGAGTCTTCACATACACTGAACCAAAGGATAATCCAAAACCTTGCACCTTCAAATATTGAGTTTCCACCTCTATGGAAGAACACTACCAATTATAAAGGGAAAGAAGTGGTTATATCCCACTCATCACCCAGAAGATTTGAAATTCCTTCCATGGAGGAGAAAATGGAATAATATGAGAATGATATTCAAAATCGCAGACAACTCAATGAGAAGCTACTCAGGGTAAACATTCCCATTGGGTATAATCTTCAACTTATGATAGATATTCATCCTCCTAAATATCAATAATGATCTGATCCACCTAAAAGAGTGTCATCTGAGCATCAACTTAGCTCCATATCTAGGAATCTAGTCTATATAAATGAGGAAGTTGAAGATGATCATGACTTCCCTCCATTAGAGTGATATCCTCTCCCCCACTATGGTGATCATTCAGTCTTATCATGAATCAAGAATCAGTGGGATATGAAAACAAGGCCACCAAATTAATCCATTTCTACTCCCTATAGATGGTAGGTATCTTAGATAGCAGTACCTCTAAAACTATTTAATTTCATTGAGTCCATGGCTGCTTGAATGGAATCCATAGAAGGGCAACATACACCCATGTATCCCAAGAAGAAGAAATATCCTAAATGGGTGGATGAAACTTTTCCCCCCACCCAATTTTTCCAATCCTACATTCTCTACCTTTGACATAACATGTGATTCAGAATAGAATCTCACTTACTTCATATCCTAATGTGGTCCAATGATGGGCCCTCAAGATCAATAAGAGGTAACCAAGATGAGGATTTTTGTACATACTCTGATAGGGTCAGCCTTTGTTTAATACAACAGCCTTCTAGAAGGGTCCATTGCAATATGGGAAGACCTTCATCATTAATTATTTTATTATTTCATCTCTGCACTAAGGAAAATGACAATTTTCAATCAAAAAAACTTTAAGAAGTATCGAAATGATAGGGTGTATAACTTTATAGAGAAATGGAAAGGTTTAAACTATTCACTTAGCATCCCTCCCTCATAAGATAAATTGTTATAACTCTATGCTAAAAATATTTAGGATGATCTACATGAACCTATGATCTTGATGAAGTATCTATAAAGATTCCATGTGTTTGTAGAAATGGCACAAAATTTGGAAGATTCCATTTAGTGGTCATGAGCTAAGTCTTGAATAATTCCCTTAGGAAAATAGAAAAGTCTCAACAATGAATATACCAATTTTGTTACCCTAATACTAGTAAAAGTACCCATCTAAGCACCTAGACAGGTCCCAAACCACTCGGTGCCTCCTGTCAAGTAGCAACAGCAGCAAAATCGCCCTTAGTTGGAAGAAAAAAAGAGATCAGGTTCACCCTGGATTTAAGGAATGAATGAATAAAGTATGCTCCTTCTAGAATTAAAAGGTCCTTTTTATTTCTTTTGAATCATGTAAAATAACCTACTTAAGCTACAATAGCCCTGGAAACCTAACAAGGTCAACCTCACTGATCATCCTGACTATTTCCCTTTCCATGGAAGGCTTGGTCATAACATCCAGGGTTTCTTCATCTTCAAATACATCCTCCAAATCATGGTTTATTTTGAATAGGTGATTTTTTAGAACTCCCTAGCATAGGTAACCTATGTAACCATCACCCAACCAAAAGAAGAGAGTTGTTGGAAAAAAGTTTCGGCCAATCATGGGAAGAAGTTTGAAAACTAGATGACTCGAAAGACAGTTGACCGAGCTCATGCCACCTTGAGAGAATAGCTTCATAGACCCATAATAGTTCCATAACCTAGGGAGGTTACATTGAATATGACTCCTAAAGGTGGATGTAATCATTAGGCATAGGAAGAGATAGAAGAGGAAGAGTTGTATTCATCTCTTATGCATGATCTAACTCTTATAGAATTATTTCCTACAACATCCAAAGCATGGGCACCATCCCATCAAACGGAACCCTCATCGGATGAAGAGATCATATTTGGTTCTGTTAACATAAGACACTTGGAAGACCCCTTATCTGATGATGAATATGACTCTGAGTATGAGATCCATATACATGATCAAGGAGCTAGAGGTCACAGGCGAAGGAGTTGAGGATACAAGGGACATCGCGGGCATGTTCAGACCCAATATCTTAGTCACATCCCCAAAGAGGACATATATACAGCCAAGACACAAGGGAAAGAACTCTATAAATCTCAATATTAACATGAAGGTTCCTCAAATCCCTCCATTAGTTTCCCCAACCTAGTCATCTTACACAACCGTTTGGTGAGGATTTGATTGTTCGATTATCCCAAACAATGGGAAATGCTGGTGCGACCTATGCCACAAGCATTTAATGCTCCCTCAACCTCTGCACAAGCACCAGGCCTATCTATCTCAATTTTTCCAACTCCAAATTTTCATAATAAGTAGAAAACCCACCTTGGAAATCACCAAACTCTGGGCCAAAAGTACGAAATTTGGAAATAGTTAGTGGTTTTCCTAGCCAAAATCTCAATCCTAGATGCACTCCATCTTTCAAAATAACTTAGAGAGGCACTCATTGAATCCCTCTAGATCCCATAGGAGTTCAATAAAAAGTCATTGTATATAAGGTTTATTGGGTGGAGACTATTCCATCAGAATTCCATGTCTCTATCTCATTTATAGAATAGGATGGTGAATTGTTCATTCAAGTACACATCAAAACCCAATATGTTTTAGGAAAACTCATAAATTTTTTCATCTAAAGGGATCTAATTTACAATGGTTTTAGGATCAACCTCATCCTGATTTGTACCCTTCAACATTTAGGATACATAGAATGAGATTTTTCTCCTAAAAAGCTAACTATTCAAGGGTATAATTATATCAAGAAAATATCTCTTGGGAATATCAAGATCAAGGATCATTTCAGGGATCTCGCATATAACTTTGAGTTTATGTTTATCCAGAAAGGTACTGGATATAATGTCCTACTTGGAAGACCTTGTCTTCACAATCACATGATGGTACCTTCAACATTTCATCAGTGTTTGAAATACCCCATCGATGAAAAAGTCAGCATACTACGTGGTGACAATGCTCCCTTTGAGACTTGTAAAACCACATATACTGAGGTAGGTCTCTATAAAAGGGATTTAAAAAAATAATAGTGGATATAAATATATAGGTTTCATCCCTTAATGTCTTGGGTACTACCCCTATAAATACATAGAGTATGCTCAATAGCAATTATGTTCTACCCATAAATATGATTGAGGTGATAGAACCGATCCCAGATGTCCAGGTTATTCCTATCCCTAGAGATGGTGTGAAGGGAAATAATCAGCTCTGAAATCTCTCTACAATGAATCTAGTAATAAGGGATGATAATGTCTCTTCCCATGGCCTTTATTATCCTAAAAGTGATAGAAATTCCCTCATATTTCATACCTCACTTGAATATTCTTCCCCAAACTCAGAGGTGGAAGAAGAAGAGAATGGTCTTAGGAATTACCCTCCCTCATTTGAGGAAGGCGTCTCCACCACCATCGATGAGCTTAAGAAGCTAAATCTAAAAATAGAAGAAGACATGCAGCCAACATTGATTAGTTTTTCTATGCCTCTCAAGGAGAAAGATATGTACATTTTACTTCTAAATCAACATCGATATGTGTTCGCTTGGAATTATATAGAAATTATTAGGATGAACCCCGATGTGGCTACACACCATCTCAACTTACCCAATGAACATTGAGGTTTCCAGAAGGTGGCCAAGAGGATGGACCCCTCTCATGATACTAACGTAGAATCATAAGTTGACAAATTGATCAAATACAGCTTTTTCTAGGAGGTGAAATGCCCAAGATGGCTTACCAACATTGTTCTTGTTATGAAAAGAATAGGAAGATTAGGGTCTGGATCAATTTCAGAGACCTTAATCAGCACTTCCCAAATAATGATTTCCCATTACTGATCACAGAACTCTTGATCAATGAAACTAATAGATTCTAAGACCTTTCCTTCATGGATGGGTATTCAGGTTACAATCAAATAAAGATATCCCTTGAAGATGAGAAAGACACAACCTCCAGAGAACCACAGGAGATATTTTTCGATCATTTCATTCCCTTTATATTAAAGAATGTTAGCGATACTCGTCAATTCAATATGCATCATATCTTTAATCCCTTTTATGGATGAATGGCAGAATTTTATGCTGAAAACCTGGTGGTCAAATCCTTAAAATGATGTGATCACTTCACGAACTTCCAAATAGTCTTCGATGAGTTGTGGCAGCACATTCTAAATATGAATCTAATGAAATGTGATTTCAGGGTAACTTTAAGTAATTTTCTTAGATTTTTGGTACACCACAATAGCATTGAATTCAACCCAGAAAAGACTAGTCTAATTCTATCAATGTCACCCCATTGGAATCTCAAATAACTGAGGGGGCTCCAAGGGAACCTCATATACATTCAAAGTTTCATAGACAATATATCCATAAAATCTCTCCCCTTCACCAATATAATAAATAAGGGAGTCATCTACCAATGGGATGAGGGCTGCTAAGAATATTTCAAGAGTATCAAGAAGTACCTACTACACCCACTTTCTTTAATGCCACCAGTTGAGGGAAATCTGCTCCTCTTATATATGGACTCCATGGAAGGATCACTTAGTGATATCCTCACATATAAAAATGATGTGGGGAATGATAAGAATCTCTTTTACCTTGTTTGAATGGTGTTAAGAACTAGGAATCTATATTTCAATGTTGAGAACAATTGTCTCGTGATTATATTTATAGTGAAAAAGATGAGGCATTACTTGCAGCACCATGAATCCCACTTGGTATCTCATATTTATCCACTCGAGTGAATCCTTGGCCATCCAATGTTGACTGGGAATTTGACCCGATGGGATATTATTCTGCAATAGTATTACATCTAGTTCTTGTCACAAAAGGTAGTGAAAGGGAAGGCCCTAACTGATTTCCTTGCGGCATATCCTACCCTAAAAAGTACACTGGTGGACACCGAACTTCTAGATGAGGATTTTTTTTCTATTCCTATGACACTCCATAGACATGGGAGATGTATTTTTATTATGCCTCCCAAAGTTCTATCGACAAGAGACTGGAAAATACAAAACTCAATCAGGTTGGTCTAGGGGTTGTATTTGTTTCTCCAAATAAAGTGATTTTTCCCTACTCTTTCTCACTATCTAAAGGTTGCATGAATAATGAGGTTGAATACCAAGTCCACGTCATTATCTTGGAACTATCCCTATAGCTATAAATAACCTACATGAACATAAAAGGGGATTTTGAGCTAGTGATAAATTCAATCAATGGTGAATATTCCAGAAAAAAGGAAGAATTGTCCCCTCTTGCTAGTTATATCATAGGAATAATGGAAGAAATCCATTTTGAACCCACATTGAATCATGCACCCCAATCACAAAATTCATGTGCCGATGCACTATCTAATGTAACCATAGTTCTGGTTGAACCTGATCATGAGGAAGTAATTTTCTGGATCACGCACCAAAGGATGGTATCATCGATCATCATTTGTGACATGGAATAAATCAATCATATTAATACTCACCCAGAGCATGATGAACTGATATCCACCCCTGTATGGATGGAGCCCATAAATGATTATCTCTAAAATGGGATCCTCTCAACAGATGGAGCCAGAAGGGAACAAATTCGGTGTCGAGAAGTGAACCTTATCCTCTGAGATGGTCCAAATGAGAAAAAAAACCTCTATAAATCCACTTTAGATTAATAGAATAAAGAGAGATTACCACCTTCATTAAAGAATTACACATATTCTCTAGCAGTTCTCACCAATATGGGACTAGGATCTCCCACCAGATCAGGAGGCTAGGTTATGACTATAAAATGATGATACAAGACTATGTAGAGTTCACTAGGAAATTTCATTCATTCCAGATTCATGAAAACTTCATCTATCAACCCCCATAATTACTACATACATCTAAATATTTCTGGACATTTTTTATATAGTGAATGCATGTTGTGGGTCTATATCCCCCAACTACATCTAAGCAGTTTAAGTACATACTTACTATTATTGACTTTTTCCAAATGGGTTGTGTAAATACCCCTCAAGGAATTTAGAAAAAAGAATATCATCAACTTAATTAAGTCCAATATCATCACCACATTTGGAGTCCCTCACAAAATATTGATGAATAATGGAACCAATTTCTTTCCTACTGAGTTGAAGAAATTATACCAGGAGTATAACATAAAGTCCAACCATTAATTTTTCTATCCTGTAGTGGAAAATGGGAAAATATAGGCTTTTAATAAGACTCTATCAAATATAATCTAGAAGATGTTGAATAAGTACAAGTCCTGGTCGGACAAGCTCCTCTATACTTTGTGGGCCTACAATACCACCATGCATACTACTACACAAGAAACTCCATATTCACTAGTATATGGAACCGAGACAATGTTTCCCATAGAAATATAATTTCTCTTACTAAAAATAGTTATTTTTAGAAAACTCTTAGATAATGATCAATCAAAAAAAAATTGGATGATTTGGAGTGGATTGATGATAAAAGTTTTCATACATTGCACAACCTTGAAGTCCATCAGAATCGAATTGAAAGATCCTTCAATAAAAAGGTTATCCTATGTTCATTCCTTTAAGGGGAACTGGTATTAGCTCTCAGAACTCAAAAGATACTAGGAAAGAAAACTCCAAATATGGAACCTTAATGGTAAGGGACTTACATCATATATAAGGTCTATTCCAACGGATCCTACTCATTGGCCATAGTGGATGGGGAACATGTCACACCCCCCACCAATGTGAGGTTTCTTACTAAATGATTTTTATAACCACTATCAAATCCTCTCACATCCTAAATACATGACATTAAACTATTCGAAATTCATCATGGTCGCATGACGTTAAACTGCACAAATGCATCCTGACCACATGACGTTAAATTTTATGGAACACGTCCTAACCTCATGAAGTTAAACTACACGAAATATGTCCTAACCACATGATGCTAAATTTTATTGAAGATATCCTCACTGCATGATGTTAAACTAAATAGAAATAATTGTCTCATTGAATATTCACCACACATGATCTAGATCTATGAAAAATAGAAATAAAGTTCCCCTATCCTTATCTGAGAGTCAGATCCTCATAGGGAATTTCCCCATCTAAGAACTATGCATGGATTGATTATATTCATCACAAGATATGTAGTGACACCCAAATATCCAATCCTAGGACCATCCATAATATATTCTATCATGGTCATAATACATCAGACTGGGCAATAATGTTCAAGCCTTATTTTCCACATCAAGTAACCCTTGTCCTTACCGTGTAATGTTAAACTGCATGGCTTCATGACACTAAACTGCATGGTTTTTCTAGAACTACATATGGATTGATTATTTCCATAATAGGATACATAGTGATTCCCATAACTCCATTATTGGGAACAACCAAAATATTCATATTCTTTCATATTGATTCACCTTTTTCCTTACCACATGATGTTAAACTACATGGATGACGTCCTTGCCACATGACATTAAACTAAACAGATTTCCAGAACTACCTATATATTGATTCTCAATCTAATGAGATACATAGGAATTCCTAGATCCCGTATATTGTCCCATCCACCGCATGATACAAAATTTCTGTGTCCTTTCCTCTAATTGCCTCTATGTGGTGAGAGGAACATTTTTATTCCTTGTTTCTCACACTGAGCATAGCTCACATGAGCTTAGGAATTTCAGTAAGGGATTCCATGAATTACCATGACATATCAGTTCAAGATGGGGTTAACATGGTCCTATATGAAAGACCTTAAAAGTCACACTATGAGTCCTCACTGCATAAAGTTAAACTGCATGGTTTATTTCTCTTGCATGACATAAAATTATGCATTTCCATAGACCTCACTTCAGAGGACCACTATCATTGGTGTTGATCTCCCACCACACCTCTATCCAAGAACTATGTGTGGATTGATTCATGTAATCATATGATATATAGTGATGCATGGATACCCATTTCTAGGTCCGGCTAAAATAATCAGAAAGAAAAATCCCCCCCTTTGCATATGGTTCAGACTAGTATGGAGAGTTTCCCATTCAAGAACTACGTGTGGCTTTATTTCTATCATCACAGGATACATAGTGATTCCAAAATCTCTAGTGTTGGGTCTAGTCACAATATTACTTTTTTATTTTGGGGATCCTACACCCTTGTCTCATGATTTTAAACTGTATGTTTCTCAAGAACTATGTGTGGCTTGATTCCTATCACCACAGGATACGTAGTGATGGTCAGATCCCTGATCCTAGGTCCAACTATAACAAGTAATGAGAACAATGCCCCCCTATGCATATGGGTCAAACCTATGTGATGTATTTCCCATTCAAGAACTATGTGTGGCTTGATTCCTGTCATCATAGGATATGTAGTGATGCCCGGATCACCAGTTCTTGGGTCCAACTATGATAAAATAAATATCCCCTCATCTCTGCATATAGGTCAAACCTACATAGAGAACGTTCGTACAATAACTATGTATGGGTTGATTCCTATCATCGTAAGATACTTAGAAATTCCCAAGTCCCCAATCCTAAGTTCATCTGTAATAAATTAAATAAAAAAATACATCCCTAACTGCATATGGGATGGACCTATGTAGTGAGCTATCTAACACCCACTCTCACACAGCTTAGTCAATTACCTATTTTTCCCTTGTTTCTCATGCTGAGCATGGATCATGTGAGCTTATGGAACCTAGAAAGACACTCTAGCTGATGTGACCAAAACATATATCATATCGGGAACCATGTCCTAGTTGCATGACATTAAACTACACGAAAAAATGTCTTCACATTGAAAAGACCATAAAAGCATCATATATCTATTTTTAAAGGGGGTCAAGTCAAATAAGCTCATTTTTCCTATGCGTAAGTCAAATCTACATATGGATTTCTTTCTCATGTGATAAATCTATGTAAGAAGTTATTCGTCATATGGATACCCACCAATAATCCTATTCACATAAAAAATATACTCCCTGAATTTAAATGCCTTTAATTAGTGTAAAGTGTACCCAAGGATATCTGGAAAAAAAATTAGATCGATTAACACATCCTTACCACATGATGTTAAAATAAAAGGAAATGAGAAAAATTCCTTACCACCTGACATTAAACTGCAAGGAAAATTTCCTTGTCACATGGCAATAAATTGAACGATAGATACATCCCCACTACATGATGTTAAAATGTTTAAGCCATCACCCATAATAATTCCTTATCAAAGGATCATAAGAGCCTGAACCCAGTCAACTAGAGAATGGGGTTCCTCTATCGTCTTTCTAAGAACCTCAACCCATAAATCACACTTCATGTATTGAGAACCTTGGGTTACTACAAACCTCCCATGGCCCTTGGAATAGAATGCCTAGATTCAAGAGACCCTATTTTTTTCTATGCATATATGCCTATGACACCTGCATATAAGCTCCTAGATGTCAACCAAATGCATCATTACCTTGAAAAAAGGAATTTATGATCCTTGTGAGCACTAAAATCATTGTGGTAGAACTCAACACCTTAGGGAGTTCTAGGTCATCCTCGATATGATTCTTCTATACCATTATTCATGGTCTTAGAACCTCAATCCATGATTTACAATATTTTCATCCCCCGCTCATTAGGATTTTGGAGTACTCCTAACCCTAGCTATCCTAATTAGGCTTTTGTGCAACATTCCCCTCATACTAGGTCTATGTGTATCATGAACTTAAACTACATTCACTTTTTTCAAATATTTACAACCTTAAAAGTTAGCCTTTGATGGTCCAAATTGAAAGACCTTAAACTATAGGTGAAAAGGATATAAAACTTTTTAGGTTGAAAACTCACAAAGGGAGGCCTGAGTAAAAAAGTTAATTCCTCACTTGAAAAAATATTCATCTCTGGAGTTTAGGAAAAATTTAAAGAATAAATAAATAAGGAATAAAGCTCATCGATCCCACTTTGTGGCCCTAGTAAAATTCAATTCGTGATCACTGGATACCCTAGTCTAGGAAAAATCTAGAGTAATGGTTTGTCATATCTCCTCACTACAATAATGGGTTACTAGGAAGCTACACAACTTTTAGTGTGATCAAAACCTTCTTGAGTATTATGTTTTCCATAAATCATAATTCATGACCTAAGTGGCTCAGATCGCCATAAACCTTCTATGGCCCTTGGAAAAGGATACCCATCTTTAAGAGACCCTTTATTTTATTATTCATGTATGCCTACGTCTTCTATATATGAGCTTATGGCCATCAACCAAATGAATAATTACCATTAAAAAAGATATTTCTGATCCTTGTGAGCCCTGACATCACCACGATGGAACATAGAACTTTAGGGTATTTTGGGTCATCCCCAATATGATTTTCCTATATTATCCTCATGACTCGAGCACTTTAGACCATGATTTACAATCCTTGTAACCAAATTATTCAAGAAGATTAAACACCCTATACATTACATCACCATGTTTTATACCCTTTCTACAAACATAAATGTGACACTCCATTCCTAAACCTTTTGATGGCCCACACCCCATGACTTAAAACCATAGGTTTTAGGGCTCGAGCTTCTCAACTAAGAGCTAAACTGCCTTAGGGTGCTAGAATGAATATCTTTCTCTCCACTTCCCACTTCATCATCCAGATGTTTTAGACTTCATAAATCTTTCATGACCCTTATAAAATGGAGGTGACACCTATGTTTTACCATGATATTGATGTATAAGGTCTTTGACCTACCAGCCATAGGCATATTATCCTAATAGGAAAGGAACTCTAATCCTTGTGAGCCCTAGTAACACCACATAAAAACCCACACCTCAAGGAGTTTTGGGTCATCCCTAGTATTCCTTCCCCATTTTTTATTAATTGACTCAAACTTTTGGGTTAGGAATTACTCAGCCCACATCCCAACCATCCATGTGGAATCAACTTCCCTATATTTTCACCATTCACCCATACCATCACTAAAATATTCCATGACCCTTGGAAAAAAGTTGTGAAACCTCTGTTTGACCATCATATCAATGCATAAGGGCTTTGACCTACCAACTAGAGGCATCTCCTCCTTGTAAGATAGGAAATTAAATCCTTGTGATCCCTAGAAACAACATGGTGGAACTCAGCACCTCAGGGTGTTTTGGGTCATCCCTAGAATGTCTTCCCCATTCCATATTCATCAATCAAGTCCTATCAGTAAGAATTTAAATTGAACAGTATTTGAAGTCCTTGAAGAAAGACTTTAAACTGCATAGTATTTGATTTTATAGAAGAAATAATTTAAACTTCATAGAATATTTATGTCCTTGCTACATGATGTTAAATTGCATGAGAGATGTCCTTACCGCATGACATGAAACTGCATAACAAATATCCATACCGCATGATGTTAAAATGCATGGTATATGTCCTTACTACTTGAAACTAAAATGCATAGAGAATATTACTTCATGAATGGTATATTACCAATAGTAGAAATCCCCATCTAGAAGACTCTAAACTACCAGTAATAGAAATTATTATCTAGAAGACCCTAAACTACAACACAGAAATGATCAAGTATTCAAGACCTTAAAACATCCAACTGAAAGAGACATAGTTTTTTCTAGGTTAAAAACTCAATAAGGGAATCCTAGGAAAAGTTTAAGTGTCTAATCACTGGACATGCACTTTGTGTGTTCTGGTAAATACTAAGCACTCATAAAATGAAAAATTCACAAAGCATGTTAGGTCAAAAACCTATAAGAGGGTGTCCTGATAAAAAGTTGATTCCATTAACACTAAGCCTTCACCTATATTAAGCTTAGTAAAAAATTAGGGAAATAAAAAATAAAGAGATATGAATCTTGTAGGGCCCACTATACGGCCTTAACAAAAATAAATCTATGATCGCTAATTCTATTGACTTCAACCAAAGATAGATCATTCTCCCTATAATACATATATCTTACCCAAATTATCCTTTTGTAAATTAGGTAATCTCAATACAACTGGAGAAAGTACATTGATGAGGAATCTCATGTTGGTGGGAATTCATAAGTATTTATCAAGAAAAATCTATTATAATCTAAGAATTTAAATAGAGGTGTTTATATTTACTTGGTATTATAAAATATATGGGTATCATTGACAATTGATGAAACATCATATCAATGAAATGTCATACACTTCATGAATAAAATAAAACTGGATAGCGATATGTGAAGACTAGAATATTCATTCATTGATAATGTGAACAAAAAATAAATAAAGGAGGAATATCTATATTCTAGAGCCTCTATGAGGATTACATTAGAAAAAAACATCAGTAATTAGATTACAGTAATATTTGATGGTTTGAATTTTCCAGATCAGTAAGAGCTTGATGAGAAGCGTCGATTGAGCGCGGAATCACCACCTACCCCACTTATTCCACTTCTTCCTAAGGATGGTTATTCTTGATATAATAATATATATCTTAAAATATTTTTTGATTAGTCATTAATGGGGATAATGGTGCTAAAATATCAGACCTTGAATGAGATATGATCTCCTCATGTCTCTCTATATGTGTGGTCAAAGCATCCATTTGGGCGTGCAGCTCAGATATTTTCTAATGGCTCTATTCCAAAACCTCCAAATCTTCCCTAATTAGTTTTTCTAGTGTGTTCCCGTCATTGAAATCATATAGGCCCTTCTATCTAGTAGCTAATTATTTCTAAGTTAGGACAATTTGGTACATGATTTCATATAATGGTTGGCGTTCAAAGTCAACCATCCCCAAACCATGAAAGAAATGGTGAATATGTTCTTCTTGATCATGAAATGTTTCTAGGGGAGTCTCAGTGATCAAGATTTGAATCTAATTCTATATTATCCTATGCCATATTTGATCCTCTACAACTGCTGGAGTAGATATTTCATAAGGATGAAAAATTGGCTGACTTATTGAAGAAGTAAGAGAGGAAGTTTCATGTGCTCTTCTCTCAAAGGATACATCATCCATCACTCATACATAAGTTCCATATTACTTAATAAATTATGACCCACTAATGGTATGATAATCACTAGGATTAGGATGATTCCTTTAAGGATTTCCTAAGTCTTGAATCAACCCTATCATTGTTATTGACAGGGGGTCGGTGAAGCACATGGTTTTTTCACCTAACAGACTAGCCTATCCTGCACACCACCTAGGTAGGTTTACACCCAAGACAAGGAATAATAATAATATAAAAATATAGGGGCACTAACAGGCGTAAGGATAGACTTAGTGTTTGTGTCCTCATGCACTAATATCATCCAAAATGGGCAGAGAATCCCAGGATTTTGTTCTCCCTGCATACCAGGTGAAGGTAGTGGAGAAACTCTTTGAATGCAATAAAACTAGTGGTCTAATTTGTAGGGGGTATATGGTTTTCAAACAACCATCTCATCCATATATGGCATGATAACCCCATCCTAAAGAGATATTTTGTATGACCACTCGTCGAGAGAGACACTACCATTATCAACAATTATCTCAGACAGCAAGGGATATGGTATAAAGTTGAAATTATTGGGATATATTAGTATGTAATCAACCTTGTCATGGCCTAATAGCATTGTCTTGAACTTAGAAATTTTCATTAGACTAGGTTTAAATGAGGCTCTAGGGATCTCGGTAGTGTTTTGGTATTTGTAGCATCAAAAATTATCTCCTATCTAGCTGAACAAGAATTGGAAATGGCTATTGATCCTATAGAGGACATTTCCTTGTTGGATATGAACCAAGAGTTGGTATAGGTGAGAAAGAGTTGGTATATATAGATTAATAATTATAACTTATGATAATCTATCTACCATCACCAATATACAAACTTGTATTCATGAGCATGCATCCCTAGTCAGGAAAATCCATGCATTCACAAACATGGCCAAGAAACCTACTAGCCCAAGACTTTGGGATATTCCCAATATCACTCAATAACCCCATGTTTCATATTCCCCAACCTCAAGGATTTCCCAATAAGATCCCACACTATCACTGACCTTCTAGGAAAGGAACCAATGAGGTCATAAAGAGATTGGTTGAGATCTACTATAGAAAAGAAATATATTGATCTGGTCCTTGAAGGAAATGAATGAGAGCATATTCAGATCCATACTTAACTTCTCTTTCATGATATTAAGCATATCTCTATCCAAGACTAGATTTTGCGTGGGGTTATCCCAGACATCCATGATAGGAAGAATTTCATCATACATCTCCCTAAGAGGAGATGTCCCACCCAGTCGATAAATATCCCAAAGCATGATTCCTACTTCTCCATGGGATAAATGGAAGGAGTTAGTGCTAGTGAATCAATGACTAATCATCTCTTTGAGTAGCTCTGATTTGCGATAAATGATAAACTAAGAAACCCATGATTCCTTATAAAGGTGAATGGCGTATAGCTAATCTAAAAATTATAAGAAACTCTTCCTAATCCAAAATTTTCATTCCCATTCATCAGAGAAATTTCCACCTGGTGGTAAGTCCCATTTCAAGTTCCATCCACTTCTTAGATCACTCAAGGAATAGACAAATATGCTCGAATAACTCTGAGTAATTAGCTGGTGGGAAAAATTGCAACCATCTAGACCATGGGGTAGTTAGAAAACACATAATACAACCCCTGGGACTATACCAAGACCAATTGAATACATTTTCAAATCGCCACTTGAACATAATATTGGGAAGATGATAACCAAAAATATAAACAATTATAGTCAGGCAAGGAAATGGAAGCATCATCCAGCAGCCCAAATACATATAGGGGAATCCAGTGTGATAAAGGATATCTCTAAAGTTTATATGAGAGAATCCTCTTCAGAACCACATTATCAAAGTGCACAAGATACAGAGGGTCAATGTTATGATTTACATCAATCATGACCCTCTAGTTGTCCATGTTAGAAGATTCCTAAGAACTGGAATCCATCTGTATATAAATAAGAAGAGCATGTCAAATAAATGAAATAATCCTAGTTAATGAAATTTATAACTCCAACAACATCATATGAATCACATGAACCATAAATAGATTCTCAATCGCATGACCTAATACCAGTCTCCCAAACTGCATGAACTATGGAGGCCTCATGAAGCACATGACCCATGAGGCATCTCTCCATTGTGCGACCAATCATAATATTCATGATCGTGTGGCCTTGAAATGGTCTCATGATCCACATAATGATCAAGTGATCATGTTAACAAGTTATTAGATCATACAAACCCTGCAAGACAGCCAAGATTCTAAGGATTTGTATCATGGATCAAGTCATTACTGATAAATGATTCATAGGTTCATCTAAATAAGTGTTAAGGAAAATTGAATCTCACAATCAGATCTTGGAAAATAGTAATCGTAAAATAGACTTATGAAACAAGCCTCACAATCAATTCTCATAGAGGGGTCTTGTGAAAAAAATCTTGAAAAGAGGTCTTACGAAGGGATCACATGATGAGTGGGATCATAATATCTCTAGAGAGTTAAAGTTTCTGGTGGAATGAGATGCTACTTCACCCCTATTTATAGGGAACTCTTCAAAATACCAATTATCACTCATAATACCACACATTTCCCAATACATTGATTAGTGGAATCCCCAAAGCCTTAGGCGGACATTTACTTTCCTAATAAATGAGTCCTTATCCCCACTAATGTCTCTCCTAAAGGGAGTAATTTTTTGATTCATGCTAAATAATAATTTTAAAATCTAGTAGGGAAGAAATACCCAATTCATGGGTATTATTTTCTCAGAAAAAAAAGGAAGAGAAGGTGTCCAAATAACACAGGCTACATAACCTTCAAAATAACATGTGGTCGTATGACCCTCAGAAGGTTATGAGAAGGTATAATTCATAGTGAATAATCTACTCTTGATCACATGGATCCCCTTTGATAAGTCTCCCTATTTTTGTGAAGTCACCTAGACAATCGTTAATGATCATGTGAAGGCTTCCAAACAAACTCTTCTGATCACACTACTTGTTGACTGATGAATGCTGACAATCATCCAGAACTCTTTGAAAAATAAAGGATTAAAATATGAAAACGGTGGAAACCTTATGTGGACCTTTATTTTCATGTAAAAATATTAATTAGTTTGCAATGCCTTGTAAAGACCCTAGAGATATGTCCACCTTTTCATGCAATATCTTATTAACATGTCAACTTCATCATATAAAGGGTCTCAGACATGTTTATTCGATTATGCATTTCCCCCTTCAAATCTATAAACAAGCAGAGGGGTTGTCTATGATAATGCTCATGCATCACCACAAAATCCATTATTTTTCATGTGATGCATCACAGCCAAGGATAATGATTTTCCTCAACAACACCTTCAAAACTTCATGTGATCTCTTACCCTTGTGGAATAAAGAAGGAAATAAAAATGGAAAATGGTGGAAGATTATTATAGGGGGAAGATATTTTGATCTTCACATGAATGGGGTCATACACCCTGGGTGATCACTACTAATCTTGTGAAGCCCCCTCGACAATCCAGTGTGATCCCATAAATCCCCCCTTGATAAACTACGCTTATCTCATGAAGGACCTCCGACGATCCGTCTTCGATCATGAGAAATCCTTTCCATGGGTATACTGATCTTGATAATACTCCTAGAAATGTTATCCTTACCTTGTGAAATATCTTTGATATATCAAAATGGTTAGTAAATATCCCTTTGATTGGTCGTGGTCTAATATACATAGCGATGGTGAAACATTCTTTTGGTCGTTGATCATCATGTGGTGTCATAGATGACCCATGGTAGGATCATGAGAAGCATGTGAAACAAGAATCCCTCCACCGACTCTAGATCATATTTTCAAGATATTAACTACACAAGGAAGTATATAACTGGGGATTCAAGGCCTATAAATCCCTCCCCATCATCACAAAAACGAATCCATCATGATACCATGGGAGACCTCTACATAGGAGAGAAGGATCAGACTTCTCAGAGCGGCTAATCACGCGAATTCAAAGTTCTTACATGAGGTAAAACCCAGGGATTGAATTAAGGGATCACATGGCATGAGTATGTACTTCACATGATCACTCTATAAATGTGAAGGAGGCCCTTCTTATTGACTGGGTCACGTGAAACCTAAAATAAGATAAAATTGGACAAAACCTAAGGTACATATACTATAAAGGATGGAATAAAGACTAAAAAATATAGGAGACTTATGTGAATACATGATGTGTTGATCTTCATATGCTTCACATGACCTACCCAGATCACGCGACAGCACCAGGACATGTCACCCAAGTCATGTGATGCTCCCTTGGTATATCGTTTAGGTCATGAAAAATCCCTTCGACATGTCTATAAAGTCATGTCATTCCCTTCAGACATGACACCCAAGTCTTGAAATGTCCTCCAGTATTTCCATACCAGCCTTGTAATGTCCTCTAGACATGTTTCCTAGATCATGAGACACCCTCTTGATATACTATCCAGGTCTCATGACACCCTTCATACATGTCATACAGGTCTTGTGATGTCCTACATACATGCTAGATAGGTCTTTAAACACCCTATAGACATACCATCCATGTCTCACAATGTCCTCTGGGCAAGTGAGCCTAAATCATGTGACACCATCCAGACATATCGGCTAGATCTCACGATGTCCTCTGGACAAGTCAGCCTGGATCATGAGACATACTCTAGACATGCCAACCAGATCTCGCATTGTTCTACAAAAAAATCATCTTGGATCATGATACATCCTCCATACATTCCATTCAAGTCTCATTATTTCCTCTAGACAAGTCATCCAGATCAGGTGACACCTTCTAGACATTTCATCCAGGTCATGTGATACCATCTAGACATGTCAGCCCTGGTCATGCAATTTCCTTTAGAAATTCCATTAATAGTATAAAATTTCATTTAGATAAGTCAATGGGATCATGTTATTGTATTTATACATGTCTTCTAAGTAACTAGGACATGTCCAAACATCCTTAGACATGTCATAAAGACACCTCAGACATATCAGGTAGATAATCAGCACATATCTGGAAGACAATCAGGACGTGTCAACCAGACATCCCAAGACATGATAACCTTATCCAGTGAACATATTCCGGCATACCCATAACTGAACTATGAGAAATCTAATTCTTTCCACACCTAGGATATGTAGGATTCCTTCCTAAGACCCAAGATCAAATGGTCACCCACCTCAGTGTAAGTCCTTCCATGTCTCCGACATTCCATCCATTGGGACTTAATCTCTCCCATGGGCTTATCATTCTTCCTTATCCACCAGTAGATTGAGAAGGTAACTAAACTATGAGAAATATTATTCCTTCCATAAACAGGATATGTAGGGTGGCTTCCTAAGGACCGAGCTCAAATGGGCACTCAACTCAGTGTAAGTCCCTCCATGTCTCCAACATTCTAACCATAGAGACACAATCTCTACCATGGGCTTATCATTATTCCTTATACACCAACAGATAGAGAAGGTAATTGAACTATGATGACTCGGATTCCTATCATAATTAGGATACATAAGATTCCTTCTTAAGGCATGATCTCTATATTAACCATTCTAAGGGCCACCCCAGTGCATGAGTCATGTATCTATATGTAGTGAGTATGATTACTTGCTATCCATTATTTCCCACATCAAGCATGGATCACTTAGGCTTAGGGATTTTCAATGATCATATAATTTTCATTATTAATCTCTGCATCCAGGGAAAGCTCAGAGTGTAAGCCCCATTTAGCGGTATGACATGAATGCTCCCATACAAGGGAATTCGCCTCTAGCTATGTCCCAAGGGCGTGACTAAACTATAATAACTATGATTCATGTTATAACCAAGATATGTAGGATACCTCCCTGAGGATCAAGATCGATACTCAATGCCCAAGTTTCCTCCTATATTTCATTTCCATATGACGTTAAATGGTACAGTTTCAACGAACTATGTGGGTTTTTATTCCTATTATAAACATGATACATAGGATGCCTCATAAAGTTTCAATCCCATCCTTGAAATATTAATCACATATATGGATGATAGTAAAATCATGAGTTCCTAGTTATATGGATTCAAAATATAAATAGCTACCCATTAACGGTAAATGAATGAAGAACCTCATATACATAAATATGGACTCATTAATAGACCCCCCCCCCCCCCATGCATAGAATTTTTCAATGCTTGATCATTTTTTTAGGGTAATCAGTCACATATTGGGATTAAGAATAAATTCACAAACATATATTAAATCTATAAAAGAGTATCATAGTAGAAACAATTCCCCCCAAAAGCGTGTGATAAGCCTGAACTCCCATCCTATCGACCAATGTGAGTTCCTGAGTGTCATTGGGTATGAAACCCCAATTGACTGTCTGCCTTTAGAAAGAAGTTATGTACTTAGTTATGGATATGGGAACCATTGGTAGTTTATGTGGAACAAAAAAAATTTGAACTCTATGTGAATCTATCAAATAACAAAATGATCAGTTTACCACGTGTCAGACCATTTTGTTTGCATATCCTATGAAAAAAAATAATGGTAAAGCCGACATGAAATATTTTAACTACAGAATCACCTTCACAAGTTAAAAAGGATAGAATACCTAGTCCTCATTGTAACATTTTGTTCCTACCATGCATGTGGCCTTTTCCTATGAAACAATGTTGAACCACCCCAATAAAATCTCACTATTGTGCACCTTACCCTTAAGAAGTTTTCTGGTGTAATAAAGGGTTATGTATCAAGACCCTAATAATATTAATTTATATATGTTTATTTTTTTTATTATAAAATAAATATTATATTTATCCTTTTATTATTACTTTAAAATTATTAACTAATAATTTAGATAAAATTGGATTCTAATGCAATGAAACACAAATTGTATTTATAGGAAATATATAGTTTTAATCAAGACACACTTTTTAATGAATTCAATAAATTTTTAAAATAAATGATATTTTAATAAAATATTATTATTAAATAATATTTAATAAACATAAATTATAATGTAATTTTATAAAGTCAAAAATAATTTTTATAAGGTTCAGAAAGCTATTATTGTCAAAAAACCAGTATTTTTCAATAAATATGGATTTTTGATTTAAAAGTGTAAATTCCCATGATTATAAAATTATTTGGATAAAATAAATATTATTTTTTAAATCAGAGCATCAAAATTATCCAATGGTGATTTTTTCATAATTTTTAAAGATAGTCAAATTTTTTTGTCAAAATTAAATACGGTGTATATATATATATATTGTGTGTATTATGACTTCATAATGAACCAAAAGTGATGTAATATATGTCATTAAATGTATCAATGACAAAATATATATATTACCTTTAAAAGAATGTTTTTTTAGGTTATTTTATTAATTTTATAAATCTTTAATGAATCCTCCAAAATCTATATTATATTTTAAGGTTTTAAAATCAATTCTTTATAAACATGACTCACTTCCACATCACCAAAGGTATTATTTTAATGATATAGGTTATTAAACATATAAAATAATTAAATCCACTCTATTTTTATAGAAACCATAGACAAAACCCATGGGATGTTTTGTGGTTTTTATTACTTTATCATATAGAGTCTAAAACCTATATTTGGAAATTAATAAAGAACTCTCCTCTATTTTGCTATATAAACCCATCCAACCTCCCATTTATCTTCACTAAAAAATATTAGATCACTATATTACTCTTCCATTACCTCTCTATATCCCTACCAAGGTTCCCCCAAGCTATTAATAATCTCCTCCCAATATTTTAGAAGCACCCTCTCAAGGTAAGAAATCCTCTCCTTCTCTTTATTCATGAACCTCCTTTATGTTATTCCTTTTGCTTTCCATTTTTTCATATTGGGATATTTCCTCAAACATCCCTATTACTACCATTATTATTTCAAAGTAATTATATACCCCTTTCACCCTTATTAATCCCTACCATGAACCTTTTTGTACCTTCGTTATGCTGCTGAAATTATCCTACGATTTTCCATGCCAAACATTTGTGTAGTAACTACCCGTACTCATTTCCAATCAAGGGAATTCATCTAAATTTACCTATGTTTTATTTATTTGGTACTTATATGTATGTAACCCACAATCCTTAATAATGGTATTAAATGTGATGAAATATGACTTTATATTGAATGATCTATGTGGCACACATGAGCATGCATATATTATGATAGGTGAACCTAGATAGCACTCCAATGCATTGGGTAATTTTTTAGTCTCATGAGAAGTCATGTATGGTATTAGGGAGTAAAAACAATCCATTTTGAGACTTTTTCCACCATTTGATTTTGTATTTTCAGTTATACTTGACTTATGTTTACAACATGATTTATGTTGTTTCCACATTCCCATGTTGCCTTTATGATATCTTGTCATATCATGCTTCGTTGTTCAAGATTATGATTTCCACCCCTCTTATGTTATCTTTGACATCCTCTTGGATCACATGTGAAATTTTATCTTATGTTATGATTTTTTTTATTCCCTTATTGGGCTTTATATCTCACCCTTTTTTATATATGTCCTTAGGTTATCTCATGTAGTTTTAAAAGAAAAGTGGAATTTTAGGAGCATGTTAAGAAAATTTTCAATAATGTTGTTGTATCCATGTATCAAGTTAATGTTATATGTACCTAATTTTATAAATAAAATGGTCTTTATGATCTTTTGAGATTATATAATTTGTTCCTTTATGTAATAAATCATGAAATAAATTTTATTAAAATATGATTTTTCATAATTGGTATCAGAGCATAGTCTAGTTATTTTTGGGATTAAGATTATAAAACTCTAGTAAAATACTTAGGGATAATAAAAAACATAGGAAAACATCCCTAAATTTTGGTAAATTGGATAGTAAGTGGTTTTAAGAAAATACACCCCTATTTAGATACTATAAGTGGATGTATCTCTAGCACAGAGGTACCTAGGGGTAATAACCCCGAGAAAGGCACATTGAGTTGGACTCGATCATCACTTGGTGCATGAAAATAGGAATTATTTCACACCTAGTTTGAAACTATAGGGTTATATGATTTGGTAAATTCACAAGCTCCCTGTGAACCATTATTAAGGGAACAAAAAATTCCCATAAGATTTTATGTTGGAAAATAGATAATGGAAAACATAGATTAAAACCTATAAATTCATAGGTTAAATAATATATATCATTTATGAGTTAACTCTTCAATGTTCATGGTTTCCCAATTATTTTATTACTATTTTAAAAAAAAACATCCCTATATTTCCCTTTATTCTAGTAAATAGTTGGGAATAGGAGGAACTGAGTCAATAGCCAATATGAAGAACAATGTAATGACTACCCAAATGAAATTCCCAACCCAATGGGAGTAGAAATAATAAGATTTGTGATAATAATTTATCAATTTATTAAAGTTTTAAACCAAAAAAATTAATCATGAGGAATTCCCAAATCCCCCTAAAAAAGTGAAAGTTGAAATTGAGACCTTTCTGTGCCAAAGGCCTCTGACTTTCAATGGATCTTCTGATCCCTTAATCATGGAGTAATGGATAAACTCCATTGAAAAGATCTTCTCCAACCCTAAATGCTCTCAAAAAGAGAAGTTTGTGTTGGTTTTTTATCACATGGAGGGAGAATCTGATAAATGGTTTATGTTGATCAAAAATACAATTCCTGAAGAAGTGGTCAAAGCATTGGAGTGGAAGGAATTATGGAAAATATTTTTTGATAAATATTTTCCTTGCACTCTTTGACTTAAAATATAGAGATAATTCCTTATCCTTAAGAAAAGGGATGGAAATCTATTAGGGTATAAAAGTGAAACTTCACAAGGCTTTCATGATATGCCTATGACTTTTTCATTACCCACAAACGTAAATTTGACTGATTCTTTGGTGGGATGAATTCGAGTCTATGAAAAGATTTTTAAATTCAATACTTTGAAATCTATAAGTAAATTTTCTCATATTCCCTCAAATTTAAAATCAATATTAGTGAATTAAAAGGTTTTATGGGGATAATAAGTAGAAAAAAGGAGTTTCATTCTAGCAGTATGATGGAGAAATATAATGGTGGAAAGAAATATCAACATCCCACTTGTCAAAAGTGTGGGAAGAATCATCTAATAAATTTCCTAAAGTGGATAAGTAAATTCTTTAAGTGTGGGTAGGAAGGGAACCTAGCTAGGAATTTTTTATGAGAGAAACCTGCCAATGTGATGGGATAATGGAATGATTCAATCAACCCTTATCCAATAGTATAGTGTTTCAACTACAAGGAACATAGGCATTATTGAAGGAAAATCCCTAAGTCAATGGTTATCGAAGAAAATCAACATTAATAACCTCCAAGGCAGTAAGGGATATCTTATGATATCACAACTACTAAGGTGGATCCCAATAAAAAAGTTGTGATAGGTAAGATAGTTATTCATTCAAGGATAGTGAATATAATTTTTTATTCTAGTTCTATGCATTTTTTTCATATCATGTAAGTTTAGTAGAACTATGAAAACACCACCGCAAATCATGGAAGTAGAGTTGTCAGTGAAAATAAAAAATTGGGTAATTATTACATCCCAGATATATAAATCCTCCCCTATCAAAATTTTTGGGATAAACTTCCCAGAAAACCTTATGATACTTCCTTTAGAAAAATTTAACGATATTCTAGGCATGGATTATCTTTCCTTATATAGAGCCAACATAAATTTATGAGAGAATAAAATCACCCTATGTATCATGAATTGCCCTCTAATTCTAAGAAAGTGTACTAAAGAGGGTGAATATTTTTTGTTACCAATATCTCAAGAATTGATAATATTTCCTTGTGATCAAGAATATCTAGCTCAAATTATTGAGACTAAATAAAAAAATCATCCTTGAATACATTCCCATTGTGAGGGAATATGCTGATGTATTTCCCAAAGAATTTTCTGGTCTTCCTCCTAGCCGAGAGGTTGAATTTTCAATCGATGTTATACCTTGAACTTTCTAATATACAATACTCTATATATAATGGCCATTATTGAACTCAAGGAGTAGAAAAAAAACATTGAGAGAATCTAGATGAAGGGTCCATACATCCAAGTGCTTCACTATGGGGTGAACGAGTTCTCTTCATCAAGAAGAAGGGTGAGTCAATGCACTTGTGCATTGATTATCATGATCTTAACAAGATCATAATAAAGAAAAAATATCCTCTACCACAGATTGATGAATTGTTCAATCAATTATGTGTAGACCATTATTTCTCTAAGGTATATCTTCAGTTGGGATATTATCAAGTAATGGTGAAGAAGGAGGATATACCCAAGACTTCTTTTTATACAAGGTACGGGTACAACAAGTTCATATTAATGCCATTTAGAATCACTAATGTTCTAGAAATGTTCATAAACTTGATGAATACATTATTTAGAGATTACATTGATCAATTTTTTGTAGTCTTTATAAAAAATATTCTCATCTACTCCAAATGTAAGGAGAAACATGAAGAGAATTTGAATACTGTACTGAAGACCATATGGAAAGAAAAGATGTATGTGAAGTAAAATAAATGTGAATTATGGTTGGATAAAGAAACATTCTTGGGGAATTTTATCACTAGAAAAGGTATATCTATTAACACTTCAAAAATAGTGGAAATTGAAGGATGGAATAGACCAGCCTCTTTCATGGATATCTATAGTTTCCTTGGATTAGTCGGTTGCTGATGTCAGTTTGTGAGAAAATTACCATGATTTTCAAGCCCACTAACCATGATAAATCATAAAGGGGTAAATTTTTTCTGGAATTAATAATGTAAGTAAATTTTTAAATATTTTAAGAAGAGGTTTATCACTGCACTTGTGCTCAAATTACCCACCAATGGGGATGTATTTTTTATCTATAGTGATGAGTCCAAAAAGGGTTTGGGTTTTTTACTCATAAAAGATGAAAAATTGATATCCTATGCCTCCCAAAAACTAAATATCCATGAGTAGAACTACCCAAATCATGATCTAGAATTTTCTGTGGTGATCTTTTCATTAAATATTTGGCAGTATTGTCTCTATGGGGAGAAGGGTGACATATACACAGACTATAAAAGCCTCAATTATATATTCATGAAAAAATGAGATTAATATGTTCCAATGAAGGTGTTTATAGATGATAAATGATTATGATTTTTCAATCCATTAACATCTTGGGAAAGAAAACAAAGTGGAAGATTCTCTGAGTAGAAAGGATCTCGCAACCCTATCCATGATGAGGATTGTAATGGATCCAATATTCATGGAAATGAAAAGTATGTATATGGGAATAATAAAAGGATATTCATACTACCTTGATCAAATAACTTCTCAACCATCCATTATTGATAGGATCAATGATCTTGATAAAGATTATGAGGTGTTATAGAAGATGGTAGCAAATATTCTGGAGGTTAACTTTGCTGAAGATAGAGTTATGAGGTTTGGAACCTAGATATGTTTCCCATAAAAATCAAAATTGAAGGGGGGAATTATAAATAACACACATAAGTCATCCTTATATATTAATCTAGAAATAACTAAGATGTATGGAGATTTGAAGCCAAACTTATGGTGGTATAACATGAAAATGGAGATTATGGAGTTTGTATCTTGATGCTTGGTATACCAACAAGTCAACGTTGGGTGACATAAATCTAAGGGTATGATTTAATCATTTCCCATACTAGTATGGAAATGGGAAAACATATACATATATTTTATTGTAGGAATCCCTAGGACATCTAAATGTAATAATGTCATCTGGTTGATAGTCTATCACCTTAAAAATTTAGTGTTTTCCATTTCTATCAAGGAATATTTCTCCCTTGACCAACTTTCCAATATATAAATAAGTTAAGTTGTAATATTTCATGAAGTTACACTCTCAATTTCATCTGATAGAGATACGAGGTTTACCTCAAGGTTTTGGAGAAGCTTTTAGTAGGAATTGTATACATAACTGAGCTTCAACACTGCTTATCACCCTCATATGGATGGTTAGGCTGAAAGGACCATTAAAACTCTGGAGGATATATTGAGATCACGTTAAATGGATTTATAAGGATTTTGGGATCAAAACCTTCCCCTAGTAGAGTTATCATATAACAACAATTCCCATTATATCATTCAAATGGAACATTATAAGGTTTTTTATGGGAAGAGGTGTCGAACTCTGAAATGCTAGGATGAAGTTGGAGTGTGAAAGCTGATGGGGCTTGATCTTATCTAATATATGACATAGAAGGTTCAAAACATTAAACATCATATAAAATCCACAAAAATTCAATAGAAAAGTTATAAAGATAATCATCAACAAAACTTGGAGTTTGAGGTTAGAGATAAAGCGTTCCTTTATATATATACATGGAAGGAAGTCATGATGCTTGGGAAGAAGGGAAATCTTAGTCCAAGATAAATTATCCCCTTTGAGATCCTTTATTTCATCATAGCAGTTAACTATTGACTAGATCTCCCAACTAACCTATCTCAAATAAATGATGTGTTTCATGTATACCTCTTAAGGAATGACATACCATACCCCTCAAATGTACTGAATCCATAGGTGGTACCATTGGAGAATGATCTTTTATATGAGGAGCAGTTGGTGAAGATCTTAGATCTTAGAGACAACATTCTAAAAAAATACAAATCACCTGGTCAAAGTGTTATGGTGGAACTAAAACTTTGAATAAGAAACATGGGAATCAAAAGAGGTGATCAATGATGCAAGATGCTGGGGAGGGGCAGTTCTAGTGGGCTGGGCCTACGGGTCATGTAATAGGCAAGATATGCCTCTGGGCCTTCGGGTCAGGTATTGTGGGTCATGTCGGGCCTTGTGCCTTAGGCCTATGGGTCATGTACGGGTCCCCCTTCAACCCTTAAAAGGGGTATTATCTATAATAAAATAAAAAGAAGGCCTTCAGTCCATTCAGGCAGAAGAGGTGATGAAACAGTAGTACCCTCATCTATTTTCATTTATGAAATGAAAATTTTTAAGGGTGAAATTTTTGAAGGTGTTAAGATTTTAATGACCCAAACTTTTATAAATGAAGTTCATTTTTGTGATTAAATTAAATGCCATATTATGTAATGTGGTTATAGAAAACACGTGCCCTAATTTGGTTATTTTGGATCGTTATATGGTCTTTTGAATTTAAAATTCCATTAATAATCATAATCATTGATAATATAGTCATTTTATAGTGATTATACGATTAGTATTTATAAAGGGTTATGATAAAGTCCAATTGACACAGAAGGAAGAATTAATACCCTCAACCAGTAGGATCATACCCTATAAATACCATTTATTAGAGTTTCTGAGGGATATAACATCAATAGGATTTTCCATTGACCAAGACAAATATGCGATTGAAAATTTAAAGAATGGATGAAACCATTTATGGGAGAAGTTTAAGCTCATTTAGATCATAGCCCAAACCATGTATTTCAAACCACCCTAAGAAAATCTCACCATCGCGCACCTTACCCTTAGAGCATTCACTGGTGTAATAAAGGGTTATGTATCTAGACCATAATAGTATGAATTTGTATATGTTTGTTTTTTCTAATAAAATAATGATTATATTTATCCTTTTATTATTACTTTAAAATGATAAAATAATAATTTTGATAAAATTGGATTTTAATATAATTAAACACAAATTTTATTTATAGGGAATATATAGCTTCAATCAAGAAAATATTTTAATTAATTAATGAATTTTTTAAATAAATTATATTTTAATAAAATAATATTGTTAAATAATATTTAATAAACATAAATGATATTAGAATTTTACGAAGTCAAAAATATTTTTATAAGGGCCTGAAAACTGTTATTGTCAAAAAACAGTATTTTTAAATAAATGTATATTTTTAAAAGTATAAATTCCCATAATTAGATAATTATTTGGATAAAATAATTTTTTTTTTTGAAATTATCACATCAAAATTATACAACATTGAATTTTTCATAATTTTCAGAGATAGTTGAATTTTGGGGTCAAAAATAAATACAGTATAGATATACAATGTGTATTATGACATCATAATAACCTAAAATTGATGTAATATATTACATAAAAGTTATCCAGATACAAATATATATTTTACCTTTAAAATAATGTGTTTTGAGGTTATTTTATTAATTTTATAAAGCCTTAATGAATCCTCCAAAATCTATATTATATTTTAAGGTTTTAAAATCAATTATTTATAAACATAACTCACTTCCACATCACCAATGGTATTATTTTAATGAGTTAGATTCTTAAACATGTAAAATAATTAATACCACTCCTCTTTGGTATAAACCATGGGCAAAAACCATGGTATGGTTTTTAGTTTTTATTACTTTATCATATAGAGTCCAAAACCTAGGTTTGGAGATTAATAAAGAACTCTCATCTCTTTTACTATATAAACCCACCCAACCACCTATTTTTCTTTACTAAAAACTCTTTAAGTAAAAATTTAATCTAACCCTGCTTCTCTAGATTCCTCCCAAGGTGCCTGTAAACTCTTAATAAGCTCCTTCCAAGCTTTTAGATGCACCCTCTCAAGGTAAGGGATCCTCTCCTTCTCCTCTTTATTCAAGCACCTCCTTTATGTTATGCCTTTTGTTTTCAATTTTTTCATGTTGTAATATGTTCTCATACATACCTATTACTAAGTGATTAAATACCCCTATTACTCTCATTAATCTCTCCCATGAACCTTTTTTACCCTTGTTATGTTTCCGGAATTATCCTGTGATTTTCCATGACAAACATTTGTGTAATGAATACCTATTCCCATTTACACTCAAGGTTATTCACCTAAATTTACCTATAATTCATTTATTTTGGAATTATATGTATTTATCCCACACTCCTTAATATTGGGATTAAATGTGATGAAATATATATTTATGTTGAATGATCTATGTGGCAAACATGATCATGTACATATTATGATGGGTGCACTCGGATAGTGCTCCAATGCATTGGGTGATGTTTTAGTCTCATGAGACATAATGTATGGGATTAAGGAGTAAATATAATCCATTATGGGACTCTTTCCACCATGTGATGTTTTCTTGGAAGTTATTCTCGACTTATGTTTATGACATGATTTATATTTTTTCCACATTCTCATGTTGCCTTTATGCTATCATGTTATACCATTATTCATTGTTCAATATTATGATTCTCACCTCTCTTTTGTTACCCTGGTATGAATCTTGTATCACATGTACTACTTTACCTTATTATGTGATTTGTTTATTCCCTTACTAGGATTTATATCTCACACATTTCTTATGTATGTCCCTAGGTTATCACGTGCAGTTTTAAAAGAGAAATGTAATTTTAGGAGCATGTTAAGTAAATTTTCAATGATTTTGTTTTATCCATGTATCAAGTTGATGTGATATATACCTAATTTATAAAATACACTAGGATTCACAGTCTTTTTTTGATTTTATAATGTGAACCTTTATGCAATAAATCATGAAATAAATTGTATTAAAATATGGGTTGTCATAGGATGAATACTATCAACACTTTTTGAGAGATTTCTTATAGTTATATAATATCATAACCAAGTTGACATGGAAGGGATCCAAGTTCCTTTGGATGGATTAATGTGAGTAGAATTTCAATTAATGGAAGAGAATATTGGTTAATGCACCTATGCTCATGCTACCCTATAGTATAGAAGGGTTTTTTATCTATAGTGATGCATCAAAGAATTGAATGGGATGAATCCTCATGAAAAATTATATAGTGATTGTTTATTCCACATGATAATTGAAAATTCATGAGAAAAATTAACTGACTCATGATTTGGAGTTATTAGTGGTAATTTTTGCATTTAAAATATAGAGGAATTATATTTATAGTAAAAAAATGTGATATATATATATTTATTTATTTATCATAAGATATTTAAGTATATATTCACATAGAAAAAGTTAAATATGCACCAAATGAGATGGTTAGATTTGATTAAATATTATCACTGCTCAATACATTATCACCCTAGGAAGGAAAACAAGGTGGTTGATACCCTAAGTAGGAAGGATCATGCTAGTTTTTTCATGATGAGGATTTAAACTTATCCAGTATTTATGTATTTGTAGAGGATAGACCTTGAAATCATAAGTAAGGTAGAAATATCTTATCTTTCTCATATTAATGTTTAGTCATCCATCCATGTGAGGATTAAAGAGGCATGTAATGGAGATGTGGAACTAGAGAATAAGGTGGGGAATGTTCCTGAGTTCAACTATGATTTTTATATAATTATAAGGTTCAAGAACCAAGTATTTGTATTATAAATACTATATTTGAAGAAGGATTTGTTGGATTAATTTCATAGTTCACCATTCTCTATTCATCCTAGAAGTATGAAGATGTATAGATATCTAAATGGGTATTTATGATGGGACAACATGAAAATAGATATTTTAGAGTATGTATCTCATTGCTTAGTATGCTATAAAGTTAAGTCTAAGAGACATAAGTCTAAGTGGATGTTATAACCATTAATCATACCTTAGTGGAAATTGGAAAACATCACTATGTATTTTATCGTGAGACTCCCCAAGACATATAAAGGGAACAATTCTATTTGGGTTGTAATCAATCACCTTATAAATTCAGCACATTTCATTACTATTATATAAGATTTCTATCTTGATAATATTTCCAATTTATACATTAAGGAAGTGGTAAAGTTTCATGGAGTACCACTATCAATCGTATCTGATCATGATTTGAGGTTTATCCCAAAGTTCTAGATAACTCTTCAATAAGATTTGAATATGGAGTTAAACATTATCATTGCATATCATACTCATATAGATGATTAGTTTGAGAGGAATATTAAAAACATATAAGATATATTAAGAGCATGTTTTATGTATTTCAATGTAAGTTGGGATCAACACATTTATCTGGTCAAGTTTTCTGAAAACAATAACCTTCACTCAAACATTCAAATGGCTCCTTATGATGTAACGACCTAGAATTTTATCAATGAAATTTCCCTTATTATAATTATTTCATGTATTAAAAAGCACATATATCACATAGAGAACCCAATAAAAACATTATTCACATAAATTAATAATGATAAATTATTCAAAAAATAAACCAATAATAATTCCAAATATTGAAGTGGGATAATAAATATAAAATAAGATAATAAGAATAAGAAAATTGGGATCTTCTTAATTCACTATAATGACCACACTCATGAAAAAAGTTGTAGAAATAAAACATGATGTTAATAATAAAATATTCATTTAAAAGATGAAATTATATATAACCTTAATAGAAAATATAAGTAGAAAAGAGGTGTTTATAGAAATTAAGGAAACTTTACTGTTGAAATAGTAACTTGACCATTAGAATAGTAATGTGACCATTAGTAATAATAATCTAGCTGTTAGAATAGTAACATAACCTATGGAAGTATAAATAAAATTTATATATATTATAAATGAAAGTATGATATGTTTATATCATGGAATAAGTAAATAAATGTTTTAAAAATGATAAATTAAGTGTTGGTATTTTTTTGAAATGTAAATATTTATTTAAAATTTTATAATTAATATAATTATTTAAAAGAAAATTTATTTTCATAAAATAGATTCATAAATTAGTATTTTTTTATTATAATTACAGTATAATTTTAGGATGCCTTAAATAATTTTTCAAAGTGGCATAAAATCGGTTATAATATTAAAATCGGTATTTTTTGAATAAATTGTGATTTTAATTAAAAATTAAATTTATCATATTTTGAAAATTATTTTCATAAAATGGAGCTCATTTTTGAAATCTACACATTGAAAAATGTTTAGGGTGAGTTTTTTGGATTTTTATAAAATAGTTAACTTTTTGTGAATAGTGAAATACGATAATTTATGGTATTTAACATTTTAAGCCAAATACATGAATTTTTGGGTCATTCAAGATGTAATAATCCATTATTTAAAACTTACGTGCATGAGTTACTATACTTAGTCACAAAAATCAACACTATTGACAGTCTTCGACCAAAATAATAAACAAAAGAATAAAATAATCAAAAACACCCTTCTCCACCCCTTATAAATATCAACTCTCGCAACCTATTCTCCTCACACCTTATAAGATTTGGAGATTGATAATATTATACCCAATTACCTTCCCAAGCCTCTTAACCATTTCCAAGCACTATTGTTCTCAAAAAAAAACCAAACACAAGTGCCTTAAGGAGGTTCTCAAGGAGACGATATTCAAGAGGTAAAATCATCCACCTTTCTCTTTTAAGTTCTTTCTTCCTTCTACCTCATCCTTTAATACCCTATCCAAAGTGACGTGATAACTCTAGTATCATAAATATACTGTAATTTTATTATGTTAATGTAATATTTATCATAAAATCTCTTCTCTTCTCCTTTTAATCTAAAAATGAAAATATCGTTTGAGATGTGTCAATTCACCATCTTCATGGATGATGAGTTTTTGTTTTACTTTATCACATTCAGTAATGGTCATAAAACCATTATAATGGATAATACATATTTTAAAATGTATATTATAACTTGTTTCATATTTTGTAACTAACATATATACATAATATTAAATAATAAAACAAAACTAGTTCATGATGATCGAAAAAACGCCAAAATAAACTAAACGTTTATCATTAACATTTTATCTAATGAATCAACCTCATGTTAGAAAACAAAATTATATATAGAACCATTTAAAATTATGTAATTACTTGAATATAATTTCATTCCACTTATGGATTTTTGCTTCCATTTTACAAAAACTCCCATAATTATACTCAAGGGAACCGGCCATAAAACCATGAAACTAATGCTCCCAGAATAATGAAATTAAACATTATAACTCATAAAAACGGTCATAAATGAACTTAAAAAAATTATAATTAATAAAATACATATTTAATAGGTTATAAATTAAGTAATTAATTGATATAATTTTATTATCTAGGATATTAAGTGTAATTGAATAACACATTCAGACATTAGGTAAAAGATCTCTCTGAACCTCCATTTTACCTTTAGGTTATACTTTCTCTCTCTTTAAACCAATTTATTTCTTCATTATTCTTATATAATTTTTCAAAATTCTATTTATATACTCAAAAAATATGTATCTTGATCAATTCATCCTTCTTTTATGGGGAAATACATATTTTATAAGGTCCCCTTCTCAATTCTTTCCGATAAGAAAGCCTGGTTAAAGGAAACTTCTATATTTATTACCCATTTTAAATTACAATCCATAAAATATTTTCATCCAACATTATTTTTCTAAAATCACTCATTTTATCATGAAAAACTATCTTAGTTCATTTCAGGTTTTATGCAAACAATTATTCCTTCACCCTCTTTAAATACTCTTTATTCTTTTCCCTAAAACCGCACTTATATGGAACATTTATAATGTTATCCAACCACTATTTTTCATGATTTAACTTAAATTATACTTCATTATCCATGATATAAAATTATTTTTCCTTTATTAATTCCCAAGAATTATTAAAATCCATTATATTATGGATACCATTGTTATACGCCCCTTAGTTATTCTTTATAACGTGATTGTGATACCCATTTCTTTCCATGGGTAACCCTTATGTTTATCCCTTATGTTTTATTATTCATGTAGCACACATATTCATGAACATGTTATGATGGGTTCACCCAGATAGTTCTCCAATTAATTGGGTAATTTTTAGTATCATGTGACTTCATGTATGGTATTAGGGGGTAAACCTAATCTATTATGAGAATTTGTCCACCATGTGATATATTCTTGGTAGTTAGACATGACTCATGTTTATATCATGTTGTATTTTTCTTCTATATTCATATGTTTCCATGATCATATGATTCCATGTTCTATTATCTATGCTTCCATATGATTATTCATGTTCTATTCCTTTTATTTAATCGTGTTATGCCTTTTAACTCATGTGTTATGCTTAATTCCCATGTTTATTCCCTAACTAGACTTTTTAGCTCATCCCTTTATCTATGTTTATCCTAGGTTATTCTATAAAGTTGTAGGAGATCAAAGGAAGTTAGGAGATTATTATGGAATATTAATAAATATATGTTTTATGGTTTTAAATTTCATGTATCTTTTCTTCCAAAGACACTAGACTTTATGATCCTTCGTTTGTATTTGATGGTTAATTATGCTTAAAATCATGTAATAATGTGTGTAAAAGGATAGGTTTGATATAATTGGTATCAAAGCATGCTCTAGTTATTTTTGTGGATTAGGAATAGAAAAAATTTAGTAAGACCCTAGGGATAATTCCATCACCATAGATAACCTAGATTGAAACATAGGGAATCATAAGCTAGGATATACTTTTCATTTACAATTTTATACTTATATATTAAAAGTTGCCTTTTTATATGCTTATTATATAACTATTAAATCCCCCCTGATTATATTTTATTTCTTTTATTAGTTAATGGTGGGAAATAGGATAATCCATGACAACAATCAATGTGATGGGAAATGTGATGATTTCCCTAATGAGATGCCAAATATAATGGGGACAAGATCCTAGTACTTCATGAAAGTACTGGATCAAATAGATCAAGTTATGAATAATAACTTGAATCATGTGGAATTCCCCCCTTATCTTAAGAAATATAAGGTTGTGGTCGAATAATTTATATGAAAAAATCCTCCTATCTTTATTGGATCTTTCGATCCCCTCATTGTAGAACAATGTATTAACTCTATTGAGAAGATATTCTTTTTCCTTTAGTGCTCAAAATAAGAGAAGGTTGTGTTAGTGGTGTATCATTTTGATGGGGAATCTGATCAATGGTAAACAATGATCAAAAACATGAACTATAAGGAGGAAATTGATTCCATGGAATGAGAACCATTCAAGAAAATATTTTTCAATAAATATTATCCCCAGACTCTCTGTCTTAATATGGAAAGGGAGTTCCTCAGACTGAAGCAAAAGGACGAAAATTCTATCGAGGTGTATAAGGAAAACTTTACAATTATTTCATGATACAACTTTGGATTTTTCATGAACACTGAAAACAAGTTGTAATTCTTCTTTATAAGACTAAATTTGAGTCTATGAAAATCATTGGTGATTCAAGACTTTGAAAGCTATGGGGATATTTTCCATTGTTCCATTAAGGTTTAGATGGATATTTGAGACTCTCAGTGGTCTCATGGAACCAAATATAAAAATAGGAAAATTGAGTTTAATATGGGAGGATTAGCAGATAAATCCCATGATAAAAAGAAAACCCAATATCCCACATGTCAAAAGTGTTGGAAGAATCATCCTAAGAACTATCTAAAGGGAACCAAGAGATGATTCAAATGTGGGAGAGAGGGGCATTAGGCTAATTGTTTCCAAAGGGATATAAAGAATTCCAAAATTGTGGAAGAATAAAGGAAGGTTTGGATCAATTCCCAAACTTTATTATGGTGTTTCAACAGCAAGGAACGTGGGAATTATGTGATCAAATGCCCTAAGATAAGGGTTTTCAGATTCAATCAATAATAATAACCTCCAAGATAGCAAGGAAGGTTATATGTTATCACTGCTGCTTAGGTGTACCCTGATAATGATGTGGTGATAGGTACACTAGTTATTCATTAAATAATATCAAACATACTATTTTATTTTGGTTATACTCATTCTTTTATATCCTACAAGTTTAGTAGAACTATTCAAAAACTACCTCAAAGTATGAAGGTTGAGTTATATATGAGAACAAAAAATGGGGAAATTATTGCATATAAAGTACATAACTCCTCCCTTGGTAGTGTTTGTGGACTAAACCTACCATAAAATTTCATCTTAATTACTTTAGTGGACTTTGATACTATATTGGTCATGGATTGACTATCTTTATATAAATCCAACATCAAATTTTGGGAAAGGGATATCACTCTTCACATCCCAAGGAATCCTCTAATTTTGTACAAGTGTAAGGAGTATGATGAATCTTATTTAGAATCATCATCTAAATTGTGGATATTATTGACTTATAATAAAGCATATATATCTCAAATGATTAAGACAAAGGATAGAATCATGCTTTAATAAATTCTAATTGTGAGGGATTACACTAATGTGTTTCCTAAATAATTATCTGGTATTCATTATAATCGAGTGTTTGAGTTCTCAATTTATCTTATAGTTGGATCTTTTCCTATATAAAAGACTCCTTACAGGATGGCCACCATTGAGTTAGAGGAACTGATGAAGTAGTTCCAAAATAATATAGAAAATGGTTTCATTTTCCCATGCTTCACCATGGGGTGTGTCAGTCCTCTTCATTAAGAAGAAGGATGGATCAATGCACCTCTGCATTGATTATTGTGAGCTCAAAAAAATCATGATAAAGAATAAGTATCCCCTTCCATGGATATATTACTTGTTTGATCAACTATGTGGGGCCAATTATTTCTTTAAGGTGGGTATTTGGTCATGATATGTCCAATTAAAGGTGAACAAGGAAGATATTCCTAAGACTGCCTTTCAAATAAGGTATGGACACTATGAGTTCATAGTGATTCCATTTTAACTCACTAGCTCTCCAAAAATATCAATGGACTTAATGAATAGAGTCTTTAGAGATTACCTTGAAAAATATGTGGTAGTCTTTATTGATGATATTCTAATATACTCTAATAGGAAGGAGGAACATGAGGATCATTTGAATATTGTTCTAAAGACTTTGAAAAGGGATAAAATATATGAAAATTATAGTAAATGTGAGTTCTATATAGAGTAATTATCAATCTTGGGGAATTTTATCACTAGAAAGGGAATATTTGTGGACCCTTCTAAAAAAAGGCAATTAAAGATTGGCCCAGACCAACATCTGTAATGGAGAACTATAGTTTCCTTGGTCTAGCTGGGTATTATTGACTATTTTTAATAAACTTCTCATTATTTTCAAACCCACTAACCAAGCTGACACAAAAGGGAGTAAAGTTCATTTAGACCAATGAATGTGAATATTGCTTTAAAGAGTTGAAAAATAGGCTTATCACTACACCAAAACTTACACTTCCAACAAGTGGGGAACTATTTGTGGTATAAAATGATGCTTAAAAGAATGGATGAGGTTGTGTATTGATGAAAAATGATAAAGTGATAGACTTCGCCTCAAGGTAGTTGAAATTTCATGGGAAAAAACTATCCCACGCATGATAAAGAGTTGGTATTTGTGATATTTTCAATGAAAATATGGCAGCATTATCTCTATGGGGAGAAGTGTGAGATATATACTTATCACAAGATACTCAAATATATATTCACACAAAAGGAGATTAATATGAACTAGAGAAGATGGTTAGATCTCATTAAGTATTATAACTAATCAATCCACAATCATCCTAATAAAGAAAATAAAGTTTCATATTCTCGAAGTAGAAAGGATCTTGTAATTTTATAAATGATGAGAATTGAGAAGGATCCAATATTTTTATAATTAAAAAGGTTAGACATGGGAATAATAAGGGAATGTATATCATCATTCCTTTCTAAAATTATTTCTCAACCATCCCTTTTATAGAATGTAAAGGATGAGAAAGAGACAATATCAGAAGAAGGTGGAATCTATCTGAAAAGATAAATCCTTAGAGTTCAAAATTTATGAGGAATGAGTCATAAGATTTGGGTCATGACTATGTTTACTATCTAATCTTGAGATAAAGAAAGAACTTTTTAATGATGCACATAACTCTACTTTCTCTATCCACCCAGAGAGAACAAATATGTAGTGAGATCTCTAAGAACACTATTGGTGGGACAATATGAAGAAGGAGATTTCTGAATATACATAAAAGTTCCTGGTATGACATGAAATTAAGGTTGAAAGGAAAAATTATAAGGGTATGATGCAGCCATTACTTGTACCTACATGGAAATGGGAAAACATCACCATGGACTTTTTCACTGGACTTCCAAAGATATCTAGAGGAAATAATGATATATGGGTTTTTGCGGATCGTATAACAAAGAAAACTCACTTTATCACAATCCGAGTGGACTTCTAACTTGATCAACTTGCATGGATATACATTAGATAAGTGGTGATGATTCATGGAGTACCATTATTGATTATATTTTATCATGATATAATATTTACCTCTAAGTTCTGGAAAAGTATCCAGCATACTCTAAATAATGAGTTGAACTTTAGTATGGCTTATCATTCTCAAAATGATGTACAATCTAAGTAGACTATTAGGACACTAGAAGACATGTTGATAGCATGCTCAATGGACTTCAAAGGGGGATGGGATCAACATCTTCCACTAGTCAAATTCTCTTATGACAATAGTTTTCACTCAAGCATCCAAATGGATCCATATGAAACCCTTTATGAGAAAAGATATAGAACACCTACATGTTGGGATGAAGTTAGTGAATGTAACCTAGTGGGACCCAAAATGGTTAAATAAATGGTAGAAAATGTGAAACCCTTCAGTAGCATGTCAAGGTAGCCCAAATTCCATAGAAGATTTATGCAGATAATTGTCTATGGGACTTAGAGTTTGAGGTTAGTGATAAATTATTCCTCTGCATATCTCTACGGAAGAGGGTTATGAGATTTAGGAAGAAATGAAAGATAATTCCTAGATACATCTACTCCTTTGAGATTCTTGATTGCATTGGAGATGTGTCATATCGACTAAAACTTCCACCAACCATGTCTCAAGTACATGATGTATTCCATGTATCCCTGTTGAGGAAGTACATACAAGATATCTTACATGTGCTGAATTCAATTGTGGTAGAGTTGGAAAATTATCTCTCTTATGAGGAGCAGTTGGTGAAGATCTTGGACCATAGAGATAAATTTTCATGCAACAAGACAACTCACTTGGTCAAAGTATTATAGAGGCATTGTAAATACGAAGAGAAAACATGGGAACCAGGGGAAGTGATGAAGGAAATGTACCCTAACCTATTTTCACCATGACATGTAAAATGAAATTTATAGGGTGAAATTTCATAATGGGGGAAGAATGTAACAACTCGTAATTTTATCAATGAAATTTCTCTTCTTATAATTATGTCATGCAGTACTAAGCACATACAACACATAGAGAACCCAATAAAAAATTATTCACATAAATGAATAATGATACATAAGTTAGAAAATAAACTAATAAGAATTCCAAAAATTTCAGTGGAACAATAAATAGAAAATAAGATAATAAGAATAGGAAAACTTAGATCTTCTCAATCCACTAGAATGAACACACTCACGAATAAATCTGTAGAAATAAAACATAATGTTAATAATAAAATATTCATTTAAAATATGAAAGTATATATAACCTTAAGATAAAATATAAGTAAATAAGAGGTATTTATAGAAATTAAGGAACTTATACCATTTAAATAGTAACTTTACTGTTGGAATAATAATTTGACCATTAGTAACAGTAATATAGTCATTATAATAGTAACTTCACCTATGAAAGTATAAATAAAATTTAGGTATCTTATAAATGAAAGTATGATATATTTATATCATTTAATAAGTGAATAAATGTTTTAAAAATGATTAATTAAGTGTTGGTATTTTTTTTGAAACGTAAATGTTTATTTAAAATTTTATAATTAATTTTATAATTTAAAAGAAATTTTATTTTCATAAAATAGATTTATAAATTAGTATTTTTTTGTATTATAATTATAATATAATTTTATGAGACCTTAAATAATTTTTCAAAGTGTCATAAAATCGATTATAATATTAAAATTGGTATTTTTGAATAAATGGTGATTTTAATTAAAAAATAAATTTCTCATATTCAGAAAATTATTTTCATAAAATGGAGACTATTTTTTAAATCTACAAGTTTAAAAATGGTTAAGTTTAATTTTTGGGATTTTCTAAAATAGTTGAATATTTTTGGAATAGTGAAATATGATAATTTACAATATTTAGCATTTTAATCCAAATACATGAATTTTTGGGTCATGAATGATGTAAGTGTAGGTTCTGGGTGCAGCGGAAGAGAATTGGTGGGTTCTTTCAACTTTAATTTTTCCATCAACAACAATCATTCCAAGATCTGTCACGATAACAAAACATCAGATCTTCGAAATATAATGATGAATGAAAGGAAGAAAGGGAGTCCCGAAACTATAGAGAGGATCATCATATATTGGTTATAATTAATTTAATTCAAAGACAAGAATTACCTTGATGGAATTCTATCTTCGTTGATGTTTCCAATCACAATATGATGTGATCCATCATTACATCATAGAATCCAAGTGTAGGATTCCTTTAGTGGTGATCCACACGTGCTCCACGTATCTCTAGACGTCACTGAAGGGATCTCCGGGTGCTAGTGTGGAAGAGAATTCACTTGTGATGTTTTCCTTCGATCTCCTTGAGAGCCGCTTTCAAAGTGATCTCCTTGATCCATTAGAGGAGGATCTCTCTCGTAGCTTGAGAGCGTTCTTGGAAGAAGAAAAATCTCTCTTGTCTTGAGAGATTTCTCTAGATTCATTGTGCACAACCCAAAAATATCTAGGCTAATGAGAATTATATAATTGGGATTTTAATTACTTATAATAATAAAATGAATTAATTATCCGAAAGCATTTATTCATTTCATTTAATTCTTAGAAAGACCCCATGTCTAATAATAATAGTTGACTATTATTATTACTTGACATGCGCCCAGCAAATTACACCTAATATTATTTAATTAAATAAATATTATTATTTCTCACAAATCCCCAGAAAACTACATGGCGTGTATATTAATATACACGGTGTGTAATTTTGTTTTTTTCATTTTCTTTATTTCCTCCACCACATTTATTAGACCTTGAATAATGGCTATTTTTTCTCAAATAAATATCATTTCATTACTCACTAATAAATATATTATTTCGACCACAATATATTATCTCAAATAACTAGTATCGAAATAAATGCCATCAGACATCCTTGAATAATTATTAAACCACGATCGAGAATAATATTTATTCAACTTGTTAAATTAATATTTAACTGAGATACTTAGACACACTTAGTGTGTGACCCTCTAGGCCTCTTTCTCAGTGGCATTAGGTGGAGCCTGCCTAAAGTCCAAGGTTAGCATCTAGAAACACTCCAAGGCACCCATAGAGAAAGAAGTTAACACCACAATGATGTGTCACCTCCTATGAACTCTTACCATGTAACATAATCCCTTTGTCTCGATATCTCGAATCAAGCAGGTTGCATGCTAGTGCTATCAACCCATATGCTCGATTATTCTTTCTTTGACTTTCTGGAATTGAACTCGCTCATTCCTTACCATGGATATAGATTTATTTAGGCTATATAAATTCCATCAAAGGTCCTGATATATCTACTTCTTTTATGGAATATAAGGGACAAATATTTTCTTGCATTATCTATTAATGCAATATTACTCATGACACACCAAACATATCCTACCTCGTTACGAACAGTGTGTTGTCACAATTTTCGTCAATACATCTAAGTGCGTGATTTGTAATACCCATTAATAATAATCTTAAAGTATAAGGACCAATAAACATGTCTGTGGATAGGAACATCCAATAACACTATGAAATGTGGATTTCCTACTGGTGGGTCTCGTTCTCATAATATCCTCCTAGATATTACCAAGGTCACACACCATGAGATGATGCCTCAAATTTTTATGAGTCCTCACCCCTAATGGTCTGTATTATTTGTGTCCCTCAAATAACATCATCCGACCATAGAACATATATTAAAGAATATTGTTATGGTACTTCCGGGTTCTCATCATAGCAGGGATCCTCTATGAACCTTTAATGCAACAGTTATCCTTAGAACATTATCACATACATTGTCATGCAGAAGAACAATCAAGTTGTGATAAGGTATTTATTAATGAATAAAGTAAAAATTAGTTTGTTCTAGGCCACTAACTCCAACAGACTCTCATTTGGACTAGATCCAACTGCTAACAACCTTTAACCCGCTAGCTCTCATATGATATTCATGCTTCTACTAAGATAGGCCTTTATTCATGGGTTCTGCCATGTTCTCTTTATTGGACACTCTTCTCACTACAACTTCACCCCTTTGATATAAATCCATCAAGAGGTGATACTTTAGGAGTATGAGATTTTTCCTTTGATGTGACCTTGTTTCTTTTGCAACAGCCATCACTGCAGTATTATCACAATACAATGTGATAGGATCTTAACTTCTAGGCACCACATCAAGCTACTAGAAAAAGTTCCAAATCTAGATGGCTTCCTTAGATGCATTAGAAGCCACTATATATTCAGACTCCATTGTAGAATTGGCGACAACCAGTTTCTTTGAACTCTTCCAGCTCACAACTCCTCCATTGAGACAGAAAACATATCCAGATTACGACTTCAGATCGTTCTAATCTATCTAAAAAATAGCATCAGCATACCCTCTGATGACAATCTCCTCATCTCCTCCATACACCACGAACATATCCTTAGTTCTTCTCAGATACTTAAGGATAGTCTTAATAGCATTCCAATGTTGTTCTCCTAGATCTTCTTGATATCTTCCTACTATGATCAGTGCATAGGAAACATCAAGTCTGGTATATAACATGGCATACATGATGGATCCTATAGCCGAAGCATATGGGATCTTACTCGTTTTATCTTTCTCTTGTTGTGTCTGAGGACACATTTTCTTATAAAGATGTAGGCCATGTGACACCGGAACCAATACCCTCTTGGATTGTTTCATACTAAATCTATTTAGTATCTGGTCAATGTATGTACCCTGACTTAGTCCAAGAAGCCTCTTGGATCTATCATGAATGATCTTGATCCCTATAATGTAGGCTGCTTCACCCAAGTCCTTCATGGAGAAACACTTGTTTAACCAGTCCTTAACTGATTGTAAGACTGGTACGTCGTTTCCAATAAGCAATATGTCATCAACATATACTACTAGGATAACGACCACATTCCCATTAAACTGCTTATAAACACATGGCTCACATTCATTCTTAATGAAACCAAATTCCTTTATGGATTCATCAAATTTAATGTTCCATGACCTGTATTCTTACTTTAATCCATAAATGGATTTCTACAACTTGCAAACCCATTTAGCTTCACCTGGTCTCACAAACCCTTTTGGTTGTGTCATATAGACATCTTCCTGAAGGTTCCCATTAAGAAATTATGTTTTGACATCCATCTTCCAAATCTCGTAGTCATGGTAAGCTGTTATGGTAAGTATGATTCTTATAGATTTAAACATGGAAACTGATGAAAAGGTTTCATCATAGTTAATTCATTGATGATTTTTGAATACTTTATCCACTAGCCTTACTTTATAGGTGCTAACTTGACCTTTTATGTCCATATTTCTCTTGAATACCCATTTTCATCCAACAGAATTTACATCAACTGGATCATCGACCAGAACCCAAACTTGGTTTTGATACATGGAATCCATCTCATAATTCATAGCTTCTAGCCATCTTGCAGCTTCAGATCTCTCTACTACTTCCTTATAAGAGAGAGGTTCTTCATTTTCCAACAATAATGATTCACCATCCTTAGTGACTAGGAAACCAAATCTCTCTAGTTCCCTTACTTCTCTTGAGCTCCTGCATAGTACTTGTGTTTCTAGAACCTTTTCCATGGGGACCTGTGGAACTTGTTCCTGTACCAACTCCTGTGTATCTTGAGAATCAACTTCATCGAAGTCAATCTTTCTCCCACTATCCTTTTTAAGGATTTTCTCCCTCTCAAGAAAGACATCTTGTCTGGAAACAGTCACTTTCTTTTCTAAAGGGTTATATAGGTAATATCCTTTCGTTTCATTGGGATATCCTATAAAGATACACTTTGTGCCCCAGGGTGCTAGACTGTTTCCTGATAAGGCCTTAAAAAATTCCTTGCATCCCCATACACATGTGTGTGACACAATGGGTTTCATTCCATTCCATATCTCGGAGGGAATTCCATTTTCCGCCTTAGTTGGTACTTGGTTTAATGTGTATGCTATAGTTTGTAATGTGTATCCCCAAAAGGATAATGGAAGATATGCATGACTCATCATCAACCTCACCATTTTCAACAAGGTGTGGTTCCTCCTTTCACTAACATCATTCCATTGTGGTGTATAAGGAGGAGTGAGCTGAGATAGAATCCCAGACTCCCGTAGAAGACCGATGAACTCTTGGTTCAGATATTCTCCACCTCGATCCGATTAAAGTTTCGTTATCTTATTACCAAGATGATTCTCTACTTCATTCTTGAATTACTTAAATTTATCTAAGGACTCTAACTTATACCTCATTAAGTAGACATACCCACATCTACTCAAATCATCAGTAAATGTAATGAAGTAAGAATATACACCTTGAGTTTCTACTGGAAATGGTCTACATACATCCATGTGCACCAATCCTAGAAGCTCTATGGCCCTTTCACCCTATCCACCAAAAGGTGGCTTGGTCATTTTACCTTGTAAAAAAGCGCAACATCTATCAAGTGGTTTTAACTCAGTAGAGTCTAAATAACCATCTTGGTAGAGCTTTTTCAAGCACTTCTTGTTTACATGACTGAGATGGTGATGCCACAACTGGGTGATGTATGAGTCATGTGAGTTTGTTTCGTTATCAATTTCCAACACTTGTTTTTTGTAATTTAATACATACAAACCATTATTTAAATGCACCATACCATAACATACGTTGTTCTTATAAAACAAGCAACCCTTATTTACAAACTTGAAAATAAATCCATCCATATCCAAACATGATACAGAAATTATGTTTTTGGTAACACTAGGCACATAATTACAGTTATGTAAAACCAAAATCATCCCAGTTGGCAATGAGAGGTGGTAATCACCAATGGCTAATGCAGCCAACCTTGTGTCATTGGAAGGTCAAAGATCCACCTCTCCTTTGGTAATATTTCTAAATCTACTTGGTTCCTATATTTTAATATAGATGTGATCCACACAAGTTTTATATAATACCCAATGTGTAGAAATGGAAATATTATAATCGATAATGAATGCACCTTTAGAATACCCATGCTTTTAGATGCAATTCCTCTTCCAATGGCCTAGCTTTCCACATGCAAAACACACCACCTCCCATTCCTTTCCCTACCTCTGGATCTTCCCCTTTTTGGAGGGACGGTGCTCAGGGGTTCAGACCATTTATAAGTCCTTGTCCCCTTTTCCTTGTCCTTCCTTTTCTTATTCACCATAAGGACTACATGTTTTTCATGCCCCATGTCCTTATCTACCTGGATAATTAAGGTCAGAAGTTCTAATAGACTCTTCTCATTGTTTTCATGTTTTAGTTGACAATAAAGATAGAGAAGGTCTTGGGAAGTGATGATAGGATGAGATTTGTATGCAACTCATCCGGGAACTTAACCCCTAAGATGTCCAGGCATTCAATGTAGCCAATAAGATTGAATACATGAGGTCCAGCTGGCACAGACTCTCCAAGATTAGTTGTAAAAAAAGTATTGTATATCTCATATCTCTCCTATCTTGTCTTCTCTTGATAGAGATATTTAAGGTGAGACATCATGTTATACGCATCCATATTTTCATGTTTCTTCAAGAGATCCTTATACATGGCCGATAGCATGAAACATTGGACATCTTTGGCATCATCCATATGTTTCATATAGAGAGATAGTTCCTCATCACTGGCCTCTTTTCTAGGCACAACTATAATAGGCTCTTCCAATATGTACAATTTCCTCTCATGGCGAAGGATGGTGCGTAAACGCCTCTACCATTCCTGGAAATTGGTGTCGGTGAGAAGGTTTTTCTCCTTGAGTATGGTTCGAAATGATATTTTTGAATTAATTTTTCTTTTATTTTATACAAATTAATATGAGCAAATGTTTATTACTTTATCATGATAAAACTGAGATAAATAAATAATTTAATACTTATTAGTCTCCCACTATTTTATCGAAATCCAATAGCCCTCACCATTGACTTCAAAATATTATTTTGCATGAATATTCTAGTGGAAAGGATCTATATTGTCCTTCCAATTACCCCAACTAGGGTTGGTCAAGCAACTTGAAGGGTTTTAGGTAGGCATTCCAAATGCCAACTCCATTAACTCACAGCTCCTAGATCTGCTGAGTGGACTCCCCAATCCTAAAATCCTTTTATTTTGGATTTTCTAAACCTTTGCCTCTTGGTCACACAAAGTTCTGTTGTGGTAGTCAACCCTTGATGTGAACCAAGTCAAGTCAATCCAAAAACTTGAATTATAATTCCCTGATAATTGAAATCACCCCAACTAGGGTTGGTCAAGCACTTTGAACTATAGTTTGATTCTAACCAAGATTATGGAAGGTTATACCGACTTAATATTTTCTTTGAGGGATTTTATCCTTATACGTAAATTGTCATTTTATTATCTCTGATTACATGATTTTTAGTATTAAGTGGGATATACTTAAGTGATTAACCATGTCTAAGATAATATTTACGCATAAGTCAGTCTTATTTTAGTTTCATCTTGCATGCTTTTTAATTCATTAATTATGTGATCGTGACAACACACCCACAATAAATAAACCATGAAACTAACATAAATAAAAAAACAGTATTATCATGAGATTGTTTTATTGGTTAGTTTATCTAGTGGTTGATAAACTAACCCAAGACCCAAGGGAGAAACACCTTGAACCTTTTGGGTTCGTGTTTACAGATTTCCACTTGTCCACCTTTGTATCTCCTTGGATTGGTTTCACCTTGGATCCTAACTTGAGCCGCCTCCACTAGCTTGGGAGATACATCCATTACATATGCTTTTATCTCACTCACATGTGAGGGGTAAAATGGGGATTTACATAAAAGAAACCTTGGGCACATAGGCCCTACATATTAATGAGGAGAATTCTTACAGTCCAAAAAAATTAATTTAAATAAATAAATTAAAAGAAACCATTCACATACAAAGGTCTTGGTCTATCTCATGATCATACATGCATGCAACGATATTTACACATAAATAAAACTAGAATTCAATTATTTAATTGTTCTTGTTTAAGATAAATCACACTCAAATCAATTAATTATCTTTAATTAATCAATCCTTTTATCTTAAACCATTTTTCTGGATTTACTTGAGATTATCATCCATCATAATTTTAAACAAATAAATTCATTTAAAATTATCTTTGTACGTAAATTGTACCTTGGAGGCAACCTATTGAATTCCCATTCATAACTACCCAATTATTAGAAATTAACATTATGCAGATGTTAAATTAAACACATATATATATAACATTTATCATGTGTTTTTGCCTCAGCTTTACGTTCGCACTATGGTACATGTCTCAAGGGTTTGTATAATATAATAACAAATTTTAAAAAATATACATAATTTGGATGAGTACATGGCGTGTAGTTCTGACTACATGGTGTGTACTTTTGTTCACTTTCCATCCGAAGTACACACCCAGGGACATGACATGTATATGTACTTCGAAAAATTTTGAAGTACATGGTGTGTTCAGTGGGACACATGCCATGTAGTATCCACATTACACGGTTTCCAGTCGAGAAAGTCGTGTATGGGGTACACAATCCAACCCTAACCTGAAGGGACTACACACCATGTTCAGTGGGCCACACGACATGTAATACGGAAACTGTGTGCCACCTGTTCCTAGTCAACACACGGAGTCTTAAAGACTTAGATAGAATCCAATGACACGACCTAGTTTGGCGGACCGTCTCGGTGCATGGAACCTATACTGCATGGCATGTACTGTCGAATACACATCGTGTGTTCTAGTGTTGTATGACCAGGAAGATTTGGAACTTCCAAATGAGATCCTCTATTTTATTTTAATCAAAATTAAAAGAAAAAATTGTTTCTATAAAGTGAATGAGAAATGAAAGAGGAGGAATAGATCTCCAGATTTAGATTTATAGAATGATTAACTTGAATTGAAACAACTAAATTATTAAATACATAAATCACCATCAAAAAACTAAATAATTGTAATCAATGATATGACCCCTATGATACCACTTGTAGGTTCCAGGTGCAGCGGAAGTGTGTTGATGGGTTTTCCCAACTTTAATTTTTCTATTAAAAATGATCAATCCAAGATCTATCAAGATAATAAAACGCCAGATCTTCAGAATAGAACAATGAAAAAAATAAAGGAAGATAGTCCTGGAACCATAGAAAGGATCATCATATGTTGGTTATAATTAATTTTATTAAAAGACAAGAATTATCTTGATAGAATTCTCTATTCATTGATGTTTCTGGTCACAATCTGATGTGATCCATCATTGTGTCATTGAATACAAGTGTAGTATTCCTGTAGTAGTGATCCATATGTGCTCCACGTATCTTTGGAAGTCTCTAAAGGGATCTCTGGGTGCTAGCGCAGAAGATCCTTCACTTGCGATGTCCGCCTTTGATCGCCTTGAGAGCCTCTTGCAAAGTGCTCTCCTTGATCCGGCGGAGGAGGATCTCTCTCAAAGCTTGAGATCATTCTTGGAAGAAAAGAATTCTTTCTTGGCTTGAGAGCTTTCTCTATATCCATTGTTCACAACCCAAAAATGGCTAGGCTAATGAGAATTATATATTTGGGATTTTAATTACTTAGAATAATAAAATTAATTAATTACTCGAAATCATTTATTCATTTCATTTAATTCTTAGTAAGACCTCATGTCTAATAATAACAGTTGACTATTATTATTACTTGACATGCGCCTGCAAATTACACCTAATATTATTTAATTAAATAAATAATATTATTTCTCACAAATCCCCAAAAAACTACACGGCATGAATATTAATATAAATGTCCTGTACTTTTTTTCATTTTCTTTATTTCCTCCACCAAATTTATTAGACCTTGAATAATGGCTATTTATTTATCAAATAAATATCATTGCATTACTCGCTAATAAATATATTATTTCGCCCACAATATATTCTTTCGAATAACTAGTGTCGAAATAAATGTGATCAGGAATCCTTGAATAATTATTAAACCACAATCGGGAATAATCTTTATTTAACTTGTTAAATTAATATTTAACTGAGATACTTAGACACACTTAGTGTGTGACCCTCTAGGCCTCTTTCTCAATGGCATTAGGAAGAGCCTTCCTAAATTCCAAGGTTAGTGTCTAGAAATACACCAAGGCACCCATAGAGAAAGAATTTAACACCGCAATAATGTGTCACCTCATACGAATGCTTACCGTGTAATGTAATCCCTTTGTCTCGATATCTCAAATCAAGTGGGTTGCATACTAGTGACATCAACCCATGTGCTCGATTATTCTTTCTTTTACTTTTTGGAATTGAACTTGCTAATTCCTTACCATGTCCATGGATTTATTTAGGCTATATCAATTCCATCAAAGGGTCTAAGATATCTACTTATATTATGGAATAGAAGGGACAAATCCTTTCTCGCATTATCTATTAATGCATTATTACTCATGACGCACCCAACATATCCTACCTCGCTACAAACAATGTGTCATCAGAGTTTTCGTCAATACATCTAATTGCACGAGTTGTAATATCCATTAATAATAATCTTAAAGTCTAAGGACCAATACACATGTCCACAGATAGAAACATCCAATGACACTATGAAATGTTTATTTCCTGCTGGTGGCTCTCATTCTCATAATATCCTCTTAGATATTACCAAGGGCGCACACCATGAGAATATGACTCAAAGTTTTATGAGTCCTCACCCCTAATTTCCTGTATTATTTGTGTCCCTCAAATAACATCATCCAGCCATAGAACATATATTAAAGAACAGTGTTATGGCACTTTCGAGTTCTCATCATAGCGGAGATCCGCTATGACCCTTTAATGGCATAGCTATCCTTAGGACATTATCACATGAATTGTCATGCATAAGAACAGTCAAGATGTGATAAGGTATTTATTAATGAATAGAGTACAAAGTAGTTGGTTCTGGGCCACCAACTCCAATAGTAAGAATCCATTATTTAGAACTCACATGCACTATTTAATGTACTTATTCACAAGAATAAACACTATTGATAGTCTTCATCCAAAATAATAAACAAATGAATAAAATAATCAAAAACACTCCTCTCCTCCCCTTATAAATACCACCCCTCACCACCTCTTCTCCTCACACCTTATAAGTTTTGGAGATTGCTAATATTCTACCAAATTCCCTTCCCAAGCCTCTTCCCCACATCCAAGAGCTTATAGTCTCAACAAAAAACCAAACCCAAGTTTCTTAAGAGGTTCTCAAGGAGACTATATTCAAGAGGTAAAATCCTCCACCTTTATCTTTTAAATTCTTTCTTCCTTCTACCTCATCCTTTCCTCATCTATCCAAAGGGAAATGATAACTCCAGTATCATACATATATTGTAATTTTATTGTGTTAATGGAATATCCAAAATCAAATATTTTCACTTATTTATTTATTCTAAAAATGAAAACATTGTTTAAGATGTGTCAATTCACCACATTCACGGATGATGAGTTTTTGTTTTCCATTACCACCTTCAAGGATGGTTATAAAACCATTATAATGGATAAAATGTATTTTAAAATGTATTTTATAACTTTTTTCATGTTCTGGAACTAACATATATACATAATATTAAATAATAACATTCATAAAAAAACTACCAAAATAAACAACCAAAATAAACGTTAATCAAAACTAGTAAACTGCCAAAATAAACTAATATTAAATATTAGTTTTTTGTTCCTTTTTTCAAAACTAGTTTATGATGATAAAAAATCACCAAAATAAACTAAACGTTCATCATTAACATTTTATCTAATGAATCATCCTCATGTCAAAAAAAGGATGCCTGTAACCATTTAAAATTATGTAAGTTCATGAATACCATTTAATTCCACTTCTAAAGTTGTTCTTCTATTTGAAAAGAACTCCCATAATTGTACTCAAGGGAACCAACCATAAAACCATGAAATGAACGCTCTCAAAATAAGGAAATTAAACATTATAACTCATCAAGGTGGCCATAAATAAACTTAATAAAATTATAATAAATAAAAAATATGTTTAAGTGGTTCTTAATTAAGTAATTAATGGATATAATTTTATTATCTAGGATATTAATTTCAAGTGAAGAATACATTCAAACATAAGGTAATGGATCTCTCTGAACCTCCATTTTACCTTTGGGTTATGCTTTCTCCCACTTTAAACCAATGTATATATTCATTATTCTTAAATAATTATTATAAATTCTATTTATATGTTCCCAACTTATGTATCTATATCAATTAATCCTTCTTTTATGGGTAAATACATGTTTTATAAGGTCTCTTTCTCATTTCCTCCTGATAAGTAAGCCCAATTAAAGTATACTTCTCCATTTCTTACCCATTTTCAAGTACACTACATAAAATGTTTTAATCCAATTTTTTTTATAAAATCAATCATTTTATAATGAAATAATATCTTAGTTAATTTCTGGTTTTATGCAAAAAAATATGCTTTCATCCTCTTTAAATGCTCTTTATTCTTTTCTCTAAAACTTCACTTAAGTGGAACATTTCTAATGTTATCTAACCATTATTTTTCATGATTTAAATTTAGTTGTACTTAATTATTCATGATATACTCTTATTTTTCCTTTATAAATTTCCAAGAATTATTTAAATCTGTTCTTTTATAGATACCATTATCACACGCCCCTTGGTTATGCGTTATGACATGATTATGATGCCCATTTTTTCTATGGGTAATCGTTATGGTTATCCTTTGTGTTTGATTCTTCATGTGGTATACATATTCATGACCATGTTATGATGGGTGCACCTAGATAGTGATCCAATGAATTAGGTAATGTTTAGTCTCATGAGACATCATGTATGGGATTGGGGAGTAAACCTGGTCCCTTGTGGGATTTTGTCCATCATAGTCTTGATAGTTAGCCTTGACTCATGTTTATGTCATGTTGTATATTGCTTCCACATTCTTATGTTTTCATGATCATATTATTCCATGTTATATGTTCTATTATTCTATATGATTATTCATGTGTCATTCCTTTTATGTAATTATGTTATTCCTTCTAACTCATATGTTATGCTTAATTCCCATGTTTATTCCATTACTGGGATTTTTAGCTCATCCCTGTGTCTATGTATTCTCCAAGTTATCCTATGAATATATAGGAGTTCAAAGAAGATTAAGATTTAATTATGTAATATTAATAAAGAGATGTTTTATGTTTTTAAATTTCATGTAACTAGACTTCTAAAGACACTAGACTTTACAATCCTTGGTTTGTATTTGATGGTTAATTATGATTAAAATCATGTAATAATATGTTTAAAAGGCTAGGGTCTCTATATATGAATCCCTCTATTGATAAAAGTACAAAACTATAATGTGATGGTATAAATTTGGAGAATGAAAGCTATTGGAACCTGAGAAAGATGAGGAAATTGTAGAGAAGGTTAGATCCCTTCAGCAGCATATCAGGGAAACTCGTATTTAATAGAAATTTTATGTTGATAATCATCAGTGAGATTTATAATTTTAAGTTGGTGATAAGGTATTACTATGAATAACTCCTTGGAATAGGGTTATGATATTTATAAAGAAGGGAAATTTGAGCCCCATATATATCATTCCATTCAAAATTCTTGATCATATTAGGATGGTTTCTTATCATTTGGTACTTCCATTGAATTTATCTCAAGTACATGATATTTTTCTTGTATCTCTCTTGAGGAATTACATACTTGATATTTCACATGTGATTAAATTAGAGGTCGTACCAATGTATCAGGATATATATTATGAGGAAAAACTAGTGGAGATTTTGGATCAAAGATAGAATGTGATATGGAGTGAGACCACTCACCCAGTCAAAGTTTTGAGGTGAAACCATAAAATTAAGGAAGCTATGTGGGAACCTGAGGATGTGATGAGGCAAAAGTATCCTCAGTTGTTTGTATTAGAGTAGATGAATTTCAAGGGTGAAATTATTATAAAGAGGATATAATGTAATACCCTAAGATTTTATGATATATTTCTCTTTAAATAATTTTGATGTCTTTGATATCTTTCTTTACACACAACATCGAGTTTAAAAAAACTGTGATATACTATTGAAATATCATTCTTAAATGTAATTTTTATTTCCAAGGTGTTTAATTGGTGGGTATGAATAGTGAAAACTAAATTATTAAAAAATTATTTATTAAACATTTATAAAATGAATTCATTGGTTATTAATTGGTTAGAAATTAAAATAAAATCATTTAAAAGTTAAAAAAAGAGATATTTTTCTAAAGAAACTATTTATATGAGCACAATGTGTTTTTATCTTAATAAAATTAAATTAATCATTATTTATGAATGATAATAATGAATTTTTTAGATAATATATTCAATAAAATATTTTAATACTAATTTAATGGTTATTAATGGTTAATGAATGATAATAAATTTAGTTTTATGCTTAAAAATGCATTTTTCTAAAAACAGTTTTTGTTCTTTTTACGTGCTTATTTTAAAATTAATTTCTATCAATTATAGAAATTGAATTTGATAAAAATATTTCCATATTTGGAATCATCATTTATAAATTTTTTAATGAGCCCACTTTTATTTTTTTTCATAATTAATAGTAACTATGGTAAAAATTTGTCACATCACTTAAGGTTAAAAAGTGTTAACAAGGAGTTAAACTAAAACATAAGGCTTAAAATACCCATTAAACATGACTAAATTTGTTTGGTTGAAGATATTTAAAGATTAAATTATCTTATATTCAAAACTTAGTCCATTTTATGAAACTTTCACTTGAATATAACTTTATTATATTTTATTTTTTTAAGTATTTATAAGTTTTCCACCCATCTCACTTATAAAAGGAAGCATTATCCATTCACTTATTCACACCTTTTTAGCCATATATTTGAGAAAATTCATAAACATATCTTCTAAACCTCCCTATATATTTTATATATTTTATTTTATTCTTAAAATACTAACCCAAGGGTTCTTAAGAAGGGGTCTAAATGAGGTTTCTTAAAGAAGTGGTAATCATGTTCATCGAATCCTTTTAAGTTTATTTCTTCTTATACCTCCTATAAATATTATATAACCATTATAAAATGATGAAATAAATATATTTAATATAATTAGATGTTTTTATGTTAATTTAATATCCATTTTCTACCTTCTTTCCATCCTATGATAAATGATAATGTCGTTCATGTGTACGTGTGGGCTACCACCACCACGAGGCGATGTGATTTTTTTTCATGTATGATCTACATGGATGGTTATATAGAGGGTTTTAATGAATTTATATGATATTTATAATATTATTATGATTAATTAAATATATATTATTATTTATCTTTATTTTTTTCTATTCATTGAAAAATGAAAATATTACTCATCCGTACATACAGACTACCATCTCTAAGAAGTGGTGTAATTCATTTTTCATCACCACTATATATGAATGGTTATAAAAATTTATATAATGAATAAATATAATACTTATAAAATTATTAAGATTTTTGTATATGATTAAACCATTACCAAGGTTAAAACATTGGAACCATCACACCAAAATATTCATGGAAAACGGACTAGTTTTCACCCGAATATTAATTTTAATGAAAAATTATTAATAAATGTGTAATTAGAAATTATATGGGAATGTTATATTTTATGAAAAGTATGAATATAGTTATTTTATATATTTTTATAATAAATATAAAGTTATTATACAATATCTTAAGAATGTATATGAAGAAATATCAGGCCATAGGTAAGGGTTTATGTTGTAATCTCATTTCTTTTCGGGGTTGTCTATGCGAAATTTCCATTTAGGGGAATTATATGGATATTATAATTTAAACCTCATATATATTAATCTCCTTTTTTTATTCCTATAATTTTCAAGTATTATTACCATTTTACACTCTTTGGTATTTAAAATGATTGAGAATATTTTAAATAAAAATCAACCTTATTTCCTCTTTAGTCAGCAAACTTTTTCTTCCATGTCCATGTTGTTTAAAATGTTTTCAATAATATTATTTTATTCGATAAAATTACTATTTGATGTAATTTTCAACCATATTTGAATTTATTTTCAATTTTTTTAAAATAATATTCTTTTTATTTTCTTAATGAGGTACTTTTGTAATTTTTACTAAAAGTATGAAAGTAATACTTGTTTTAATGTTTACCGCATGGATTTTCCCACTATTATGAATATTATTTTCTTTGAAGATTCATTTAAAAGTTTCCATGATTATTTTCCAAGATAATTTTTTTATCAATATTTTAAAAAAAATCATCTTTAAATATACTAAATAAAAAAAGATATTTTCCCTTATTTTTCAAAGAAATGTTGAAATTGTCTTTTAAAGGAATTTTTCATCAATGTCAACAGCCTTTGATGTTTATTATGCTTCACTAGGGATATGATCTAATGATATTATCCATTTTATTTCTCTGTATGGATTATGATTATGTGATTATAAAATTTTTATGAAACTTGTTTCTTTTTCATGGGTTATGTTATGAGGAATTAATGAATGTTTTTATGATCTTATGGAACACATATGTATGGTTTTCATTATGTGATTGGTGGGTCAGTTAAAGTACTATAATTTATTGGGTAATTATTGATATCTTATGACATAATATAGACTAGAATGGTGATTGAACCCATTTTAGTAAGGGACTTTTTCCACTATGATAGTCTTGAGAGTGAACCTTGAATAAGGAAATGATGGAATGAGGGGTGAACTCAGTCCATTATGGGACTTTATCCACTGTGATTGTCTTAGTAGTGATACTTGACTAATGAAATGATTTTATATGATTATGATTGTTTCACACAATTCATATGACATTTTTTTATGCTTATGATATACTCTCATGACTCGTGATTGATTAATGATGATTCCACACTCTTTTGACCCTTGTCTTTTGAAATGTTAAATCTTTAAACCATGACTCATGATTTATGATTTATGATAGTTTTGGTCTGATATTTATAATTTTAATCATGATCTCATAATCTTATATGTATCTTATGCTTTCATATGATCATTGATTGTTATCTCTCATGTTTACTTACTAATCATCCAAGATCACCATTTCTTATGTTTCCATTTTCCCCAGGTTATGAAGAAAGGTTTTAAGTAAAAAATGTCTAAAAAGGTACTATAAGAATATAAATTTATAAAATATGTTGAATATATTTTATAAAATAAATTTATTATGTATCTAGTATCCAGATACACTAAACCTTTATGGTCCTTGAGTGTGTGTTATTGTGAAATATATTGATATTTATGTATGTTATGATCTAGTCACCTCATACCCTACATCCCACGATATCAATCCATCCTGAAGGCTCTAATAAATCTGATCCTAAAACACTAAATCTAAAACTCAACTACTCTAACCTCAAGCACCTAGTTACGGCATCCAAGGGACATCCAAGATCTCCTTAGAGATACTAATCCTACCTTCTGGGAACTATCTAAAAGAACCCCAAACATAACTAAATTGGAATATACAATCCAAGTTATCCAATAATATCGCGACCCCCACTTGAGCCACGTATCTCATAAACTAACCCACAAGAGGATTCTGAATCAAAACCTTAAGGAAATAATCTTTTCTAAAGCTCTCCCAATCCAAAAAAACTATCCAAAAGGCCTTTAAATTCTTAAAGGATTCCTCTATCATGATCTTTGTAGAAAAACACTTAGAATGTACTAATCATAAGTCTCATCCTAACTATGGGGTTTAAAATAATAAAAACACCTCAAGGAGGGAAAAGTAAATGATGTGAACCTTGAGTACATGGTGTGTACCCCCACATAGAGTACATGGCCATGTTCCCCATCTGACCTCTAGCCAAATATTCCACATTGCCTCTATCTATGTACTTCACATGATCTCTGGTCATGTACCCTATAAGGCCATGTGCCTCGACATGGGGTGTCAAGTCATTCCCTTGTCCATACCTTGAGTCATTATACATGGCGTGTCCTGAACACACATGTTGTATAACCATCATTTTATACCCTTTTCCCTAAAGGAATAACACATAATGTGTGTTCTCTAAACTATATGTCGTGTAGATGGGTTTTGTGAATGGAAACTTGTATAAAGCCCCCAAAACCCCCATTTATCCTAATAAAACCTATAGATTGATCATCAAGGGGTCCCCAACAAAACATATAGGGCTTTAAAAACATAAAACAATTAATCTATGGAGATCAAGGTGAAAAACTTGAAACAAGGCCTACCTCCTGAGGTAAAATGTTGATGCTTCACTCCTGAATCCATGAGACACACCCACTGATGCTCGATCTACCTCCGAATGAGATCCCTGGTGACAAAAGTGAAAATACCCTATTCATCTACCTCCCTTTCTATCTCAGATGAACATGACCCATAGTGGGTGTATGCAAGAAGCCTCATGGGAGAGGAGGAAAATAAAAAGGGGAAAAGAAAAAGGAAATAAAGGGAAATGGGAAAATGAAAAGAAAAAAGGGATCAAGCTCAGGCCTGAGCCTAATGCTTGTGAAGGGTTTATGGCTTGCCTAGAAAAAAACCCCATTACAAAATGAATCACTGAGTTAGAATATTAATCTGATACTTTGAATATAATATATCACCAAACAAACTTATGTGAATAAATTAATATTTAATTAATTAAATATTAATATTCTGTTGAAAATACAACCAAACTCCTTTCCTAAGATAAAGGTCTTATTTTGTGACCAATGAAGTGGCTAAAAAAATATTTGAGATAATTTGATAAAATAAATTATTGTTTTTTCCATGATACACTCCTGATAATAAAATTTTCAAATTTCTTCTGATTCCCACAACTCCTAATGATGCGGGTAATTATAATACTCCCTCATCTAATCTTCAAAAGGGTGTGAGTCTTCCATTGGGGTCAAAACCTCCTCAACCATGATGTGCCATCAGTGAGGCATGGGTCCCTTGATACAGATATTGAAAAGTTACATTGGGCTACTAGCATCAGGAAAACACTAACTCTTGGAGCTGTGAGAAAACTCATCATCCATAGCTGGGTGAGAAGATAGAGATCTCCCTCTCTCTATTTGACTTAGTTTCTTTTATGATCATATTTTTTTGTTGAGTTTCTTCTCCCTTATTTGACTTGTGGGTGGAGCTGACTATTTTATTCTACTATTTCCCTTTATTTTTTAGGGCATCCTACTGGATATTTATATACTCACCCCTACATGGAATTTTCCTGCACATGTCATGTCTTATATAGATGGATGATAGTAAGATAGTGAGTTTGGTGGGCCTAGTATTGGTGGAGCTTAAGATTACCTGGTGATGGTGATCGATGGCGGTGGTCAAATTTGATGTTCATTTCCTCCTCACCTACTTTTAGGTTATGAAACCTTTTATTTCTGGATGAATGTATATTTTTCCCTTTTATACATAGGATACATTTATACTGTTTTATTTTGGTTATTAATAGTTTTTATTACATGTATTTTTTCCTTCTTGATTTAATATAGTTTTATATATCTTGCATGGTTGTGTTGTGCTTGAAGGTGTGTGTTTGTACAAGTTCATTAGGATAAGGCCCCCCATTTGTGTGACATTCCTACTCAGCACTAATTTCTAGACCCTAACCTATTGGAGGTGAACTTGTAGTTTTAAACTAGGATTTCAACCAGTCCAAGTGGTTCCATGGTAGGATGATGTAACGACTCGTGTTTTTGAACCAGATGAAAATCCAAATGAATTAGATTTTTTGCATTTATTGGATGGGACATTTTTAAAAACAAGCATTGGAATGGAATTCTGAGAGTTTTTTAACATTAATTTGTTGTTTTTGGATGTGGTTCAAGGTCCTAAGGTGCTCTGAGTGTTACTTAAAGTTTTGGGAGCACTGAGGCCTAGAAACCCCAAGTTAGGAGGGTCTGTACAGGGTTCATAGTTTCTCTGAAACTATACATCCCTAGTATAAAATTTTGTATCCTTTATTGGAGGTGAATATGTGCCCCACATAAGCTATGCATGGTTATTCCAAAACATGTGTCTATCTTGCACTGTTAGTGTTAATTAGGTGGTACCTAATCACCATTCATTGCACGGTTTGCACACTGTTAGGCTAACTATGAAGTACAACCCATGCGAGGTGGATTCCTAAGCATAGGGTGTCGTATATTTTGGATAATCATGAGACCCAAACTATGTTTTATGTTTTTTAAAGAAATTAAATTAATTAAAATTAAAATAAATTAAAAAAACATAAGCTACCCTCCCCCTCCTATTTCACGTGATGCACCCCCTGGAGCCCTCAGTCTCGTGCAACCTCCCTCTCCTCATCTCCTCTTCGATGGCCGATTTTAATCGGATTTCTTCTGATTTCTCATTTGATTCTTCAAGGTTTGGCCTCTTTCTCCTTTCTCCTCCCTTGGTTGGCTGATTTTTCTTCTCCCTATCACTCAGTTCGGTTCAACTAAACCCTGGGGTTTGGGTTAATCTAGATTTTTTATTTTCTTCCATTGTTATGACGTGTGGTACATCTCTCAGGACCACTTCATGCATGTTTTGGAATTCTTCATTGAAAGAGAAGTGGTTCAGATCATTTTGGTCCATCTGTCATCAATTTCAAGTATGTTTTCTTCCATTATTCATTGTTTCTCAATTTATTTTTGGGGCTTTTGTAGTTTCTTAGTTACCAGTAATTTTCTTTAGTATGTTGGACCTTACCGCGTTGGTTTTGGGTTTTTGTTTTCAAAGGTGACTTACTCACATATGCATAGGTAGGTATATATATATCTAAGTTCCCTTGTTATATATATATTCACCCATGGAAGAATATATATATATATATATGGGACTAGGTGTGCTATATATATGAAAAAATTATACGGTTGTAAGTGGAAATGGTTATATGCATATATAAGAATATATGTAAGGATAATCCTATATATATTCATGTACATGAAAATATGTACATAGGGGTTAGGTGTCCTTATTTATATTCAAAGGTGAATGTGTTTGGGGGCGGAAAGAGAAGCTTTGAGTGGTCACTGATGAAAACGTCAAGAGCTTAAGTGTTCATCTTGGTTCTCTCCCCTTTGAGGTAGGATCTCATTCCTTTGCCCTTTAAATTTAAGAATTCTTTAATTGATCTTTTTTCACAATTTCTTTAGATTTTATTTAGTTCTATATGATTTTTAGAGTAAATGCTTCTTAAAATGATTTAGGCTATGACTTTGTATCTGATGCATGTTTTATGCTTAAATGAATTGTTTGAGAAATAATGTCGTGATTTTATAATAAAACCCCTCAAATGAGGTGTGTTGTCTTCTAAACTAAAAAAGTGGTGATTTGTTATTTAAATCATGCTTTTGATCTTGCATTGGTGTTTTACCTATGCCTTGATGTTAGTATTGATAAATGGAAAGTTGGGACATAACCTTAAAGGATACCATTAAATGGAACTTCCCTCCTTGATATAAATGCTTATTAAACCAAAGCACCTCTTAAGGGTTTAACCTGAATTATAAATGGAATTTACCATGTATAAAATTAACCAAATTATTGAAGGAACCTCCTAAGTTACCCTTATGCCTTGTAAAATGAAATGCCTTGTTTGATAGACTCAATGGCATGTGTTGTTTTGCATATCTTGATCATGATGGCTCTTATTCCTTGATTGTATTAAATGGATTAATGGAAATGGAATTGAATAGGGTGGTATGAACATGCCTCTTGTGATAATAAAATAATCATTTCTTATATTGAATTGTTATAATTGTGATTCCCTTGTTTATAATGGATATTTGAATGAAAAGTGTAAGAGGTATTTCCCCATGGATTGTATTATAAATATAATGATTCCTTTATATAGTCTTGATAAATTTAAGGCATGAGATTTATTACCTCGTGTACATTTATTATAAATATAGTTATTCCTTATACATAGGTCGAGATATGATGGTAAGGGACTCGTTGAGAATGGCGCTATCACACTCCCTTACATTGGGTGTTGAGCATAGCAACTCGCACTAGTGATATGATGTGGACATTGGGCGAAGGCTCCATGTTCCATGATTAGATTATTGTCATGGAGTGCACACTCTCCATCCTAAGTGATGGGCATGAAGTCCCCCACTCTATCATGATGTAGGGAATGTACCCTATACATGAGATTTTAGGCTCATTAAACTGGTCTTGGATTTGTGAGTTATTCCCTGGTCCAGCCAACACTAGTATTCTAGGTATGTGGACATTAGGAATTCTCAAGTACTTGGTTCATATAGGTGGATTCAATATATAACTAATATGTGTGCATGTGTGTGTGTGTATTACTATATATATATATATATAGTTACTAGTCACACAAGCTTTCCGTAAGTGAGCCGAAGAGTCGACCAGGTGTCAGAGTGAAACCTAAGTTTACCTATGTTATTATTTTAGTATTGTTTATTATTTCATATTACCTACACATTTCTTAATTTATATTTTATAAAATGGATTGGGATAGACATCATGGGTGTCGGCCTACTAAGATTTATATCTCACACCTTGCTCGGGCTTCCATTACCCTAGGGTGCCCGAGTAGACCTTACATTTTTAGGACCTTGGTTGATTACTTGTATTTTATTACTTGTACCTGGGGGTTAAGAGCAGAGGATCGAGCTGGTTCTCGAGATTATCATGGAGCTAGTCATTGGGAAATTATTCTTTTATTAAAATATATTTATTATTGTAACTTTTACTGCTTATACTTGTAGCATCATCTGTCATACATGCATCTACTGTATATTGGCATTTTCCACTTCTACTTTTATATTCATTTGATATTACATTTATCTTCGTCTACTTTATCATTACTTCATACTACTTATGATGTTTCTTGTTATTTATTATCTGATAAACCATTATGCTACTCTGATGTGAGGGTATAGTCTCCCCACTATCACTTTTTGATACCCTCACTACTATTAAATAGTCTCTGATATATGGGGAGGCATGCTTGAGGCCATGTGACCCACCAGTTTGGCCATCATATTAGTGGTCAGTCGATCCAGGATGTTAAAATTTGGTATCTGAGTATGGTTTTTTCTTTTTATTACTTTTTTGGGTTGGTAGAAAGGAGACTAGGAATGTGTCGGTGTTTGGTAAATAGTTTTGTTTGGGACTGATCACCCCACCCATAGGGAAATGACTAAGTGGAAAGGGCTGGGATTGTTGTTCATGCTATTTTCTATTGTAGTTGATATAATTTCACGTTGATTGAATGGTTTACTTTCTGATGCTTATTGATTTATGAGTTTATGTAATTTTTACCTTATCCTGGTATGGCAAGGAAGAAACATTACACGCATCATCATAGGCACATAGAGAATTCACAAGCCATGCATATTCCATTATATGTCGTTGCATTTGTAGGGCTAATTTCTAAATTTGATTTTGTGACTTAAGTGTTATTATATTCTTAGTTTGTACCTGTTTAGGTTTTTCTTCATCATAACTGTTTTTATAACATGCTTGGTGTTTTTATTAAGCATGTTAGTCTGCTTCCATGATTAAATGATTATATGTCATGTTGTATGCTTATTTAGCATGTTTTTCCAGTATGACATGATTTTGTGTTTATAACATGTTTCTTTATGTTTACTTCTTATGATAACATACTAGTTTTTTTTATGTAATTGGTTTCATGGGCTAAATTTATTGGTTACGATTACGACGAGTGATAGTTTTTAGTTGTAAGGTGTATGGGAGCCTTATGATTGGGAAAATGTAACCCATGTATTCAAATCACCCTTGAGATTTTTTCATATATTAAAGACCCTTGTTAAAATGTAAAAGATTCTAAAGTTTAAATATTAAAGTGAATTGGTTTTAATTAGTGGGAGCCAAATTCCAACCATTAAAGTGTATGGGAACTTTATGGATTGGTATATGGCCACCCATTTAATTTAACCATTGTATGTGGTCATGGTATACATTTTGGAAATGTTTTTAAGTGTGTATTTTTTTAATTTCAATATATAATTAAGTATTTAAATGACTAAATTCATAAATGGTCCTAAGTAGGTTAGTTGGGGAATGTTTCCAATGAGATGACCCATTTGGATGTTTACAACATTAATAATTAAGAAACTTCTATTGGTTTTTTTTTTAAGAACCCAAGTTAGCTTAATGGGAACCTCATGAGTCACCTTATCTGTTAAAAGGAATTTATATGGTAAATTTTCTAATTTATGAAGAAAGGCTAATAAATGTTTAATGTTTAAAAATGAAGTTTGATATAGCTTTTCTATATTCCTCGATGTTTGTTTTGAAATCTTTTAGTGTTTAAAGATTAAATGTGAATAAATTTAAAAGGCTTGAAAATGGAACCCTAGGTGATTTTTTTTGTTTAGACCCTCGTGTAAGGGTATTTTTAATTTCTCTTTGAGTTTCCTTGGAATAGAAGTGTGATTATTTTTCATAATCATTCTTTTCCTTTTTATAAATGGCTCAAATGATAGGCTTTTGAGTCTAGTGAATTTTTGGTTATCGTGACCTCATTATGGTTCAATGCTTTTGATTTTGTAAGGGCCTATCCCATGGTAGGTATCACTCTTATAACTTAAATTCCTTGTTAATGCCATAATTTTTCTGATGTTTAGTGCCATTTGGGTGTCATTGTCCCTAGTAGGACTCTTACCTTCTAAATGAAACCCTTATTTGGATGGGTAGTCATGGTATTTTTGGACTTTTTATGGGCATGAGAATCGAGTAATGCTCACTTTCATCTGGTTATACATGCCTCAGGCATGGATGGCTGCTTCGTAAGTCAATTGACACTTTATTTTCCTCAGTGATGGATGACTTGACATGTCATCGTTCAAGTTGAAGATCGTATGGGGCAATATGAATCTGGGTTAATTCTCCTATATGAGCAATCTAATACTTGAATACATAGGCTCGATAAGCCTATGGATATCATTCAGGATGTGCCAGTTGATTTTGTAATCTCTAGGTAGTGAGCATTGATATACGTGGTACCCATAGAGTTGTTGAATGATGTAACGAACCAATTGAGTTCAGTGAAATCATTGAGCTTTGAGTTGTTGAGTGCAGTTTGGGGTTATCTCTATAGTAGGGTGACATGGGCATTAAAGGAATTAATTTCTCCCCAATTATTAGGATGACTTCCTTGTGACTCGATTGTTCTGACATACCAGTCGGTTTGGTTTTTTTTTATTCCAAATGTTCAGTCTTGGTGATGTGGTGATCATGACTCGGAGGATCGACACACTTGAATTTAAAGTGAATCTGGATCTTGTGTGCTTGTGAGTGGCTGGTCTATCTCTTTTCATTCAACAACTAGGAAACTCCTAGGTGGGTAGATTCATGTTGATTCTGGTAAAACATGTCCTTATAAGTAGAAGGAACGCAATTAAAAAGGTTTATTTAGAAATGGTTGGTCTCACTTGAATTTCTTTGAGGCTTACTAGTGTTGAATCCTATCAGTGCTTGCTCGGAAATAAGAAATTGATGTGGTTGGTTTTTTATGTAGCTTATTGAACATCGTTGGTCATGGATAGACTTTGTTGGTTAATTGTGGATGATCACGAGATGCCTCGGGTGGTAAAGGATGGGTGATCGATTAAATGATGACGTGTCGGTAGGTGAAGTCGAGTTTCTTTCAAGAATTCGACCAATTGTGGTTCGGCTATTCTTCTTTCCAGTGGTTGGGGGTGATTGAATGGAAATCATTCAATCCTCTTAGCATACTCTGGTTTAGCGATGAGAATGTCTGTTATCTTGACGTTGTCCTTGATGCACTAAGAGAGTATAGGTCTTACGTCGTGCTAAATTTTTAAAGTCACTGGGCTTGAGATGTGATCTTTATCTGGTTTCATGTTGGATGCATGGTTTTCTTCAAGGTTTGGTTATTCTTGGGTGAAAACAGGATTCCTATGTAGTAATTCCTTGGATGGACTCTTGGACACCAACTGTTCTTTCCTTTGACTCGACTGCCAAACAGATTCCACAATGGTATAACTCAATGAGATAATGTGGATGTTTTATCTTTTTACTAATATCTCACTTGTGAAAATGGAATATGGACTACCTTGGTTTAGTTACTTGGACTTTAATTCGATGAATCCAAGCATACCCAGGACTTTTTATTGGGCTCAAATGTGCTTCTTAAAAAAGGGTGACGATTCTATTGTCTTGGATATGGTTTACACCCTTTTTTGTGTTGTGGAATGAAAGTTTAAATAGTAATTTTATGGTTTGACCAAGGAACTTCACCAGAAGTCAGGTATAGACTTTGGTGAATGTGCCTTTTATAAATATGGAATTCCTTAGAGAAAGGTGTTACAGTTCAGTTTGTAAACTTGTCTGTCTTCTAAGTTGGGTGTTTTTAAGAAAATGTCATTCAGAGGTGGATCCACTTTTTACCTTCTTTTTCTTGTGTAAAATCATAAGGAACCAGTTTAAACATGCCTCCAGGTGAAGGCGAATGTGGTTTAAAGGTTGTCAGTGTCTTCTTAGAAGGCTTGTGTGACCAGTTTTGGTTTATTCGATCAGGATTCGACCATTTCTTGCAGTGATGTTTTTTTATGGCCTCTTAAGTAAATTGGGTTCACCTTATTAAAGAAAAAACACTAAGAGCATCACTAGAACACTTATAGAATTCTTTGAAGGCAATTCCAATGGTGGAGGAACCATAGTTTAGAATTGGCCTCTTCTTACTGTTAAAGATCTAAGGTGGGGAGAACCTTTGGAAAAATGTTTAATGAGATGGATATGTGATCGTTTCTATGTCTAAACGGGCTTATGTAAGCACCATATTAATGTTTTCATTGGAAAACAAGTATTGGATCGGATTTTTATGGCTTAAGTGTTGTGTGCTTAAGAAGTGATCTAAGGTGTGTTGGGCATTTGGAAACACAACACAACCATTTGAACGAGACTTCACAACCCTTATAGGTTGGGAGATGTTTTCATTGTTCTTGAAGGCTTCTCAGGGACGATAAGTTCTAAGGTAGGGAGGTTTTAATGACCTGTGTTTTTGAACCGAATGAAAATCCAAAGGAATTTTAAATTTTATGTTTACTGGATGAGCCATTTTGAAAACTGAGATTCAGAATGGAATTATGAAAGTTTCATCACTTCAGTGTGTTTTTTTAGATGTGGATCCCTGGGTTTTCTATCAAGTTTTGGGAGCACCTAGTCCCGGAAACCACAAGTTTGGAGGGTCTGCACAGGGCGCACAGTTTTTTTGAAACTGTGTGGCCTTGATTGGAGGTGCAGATGTTCCCCGCACGAGCTGTGCATAGTTATTCCAAATCATACACCTATATTTTATGGTTAGTGCCAATTAGGTAGTACCTAAGCACTATTTACCACACAGTTTGTTCACGGTTAGGCTAACTGTGTGGGACAAACCATGCAAGGTGGATTCCTAAGCAGAGGGTCTCGCACGGTTGGTGCATGGTTTGGTTAACTGTGCGACCCAAATTGTGCAGTATGTTTTTTTAATAAATTAAATTAATTAAAATTAAAATCAATTAAAAAAACCTAATCTAGCCTCTCCCCCCCCCTCCTATTCCGTGCGACGCACCCCCTGGATCCCTCAGCCTCATGTGATTCCCCTCTCCTAAGCTCCTTTTCAATGGTCGATTTCAACTGCATTTCTTATGGTTTCTCATCTGATTCTTCAAGTTATGGCCTCTGTCTCTTTTCTCCTCCCTTGGTTGGCCTATTTTTCTTCTCCATGTCACCTAGTTCAGTTCAGACGAACCCTAGGTTTTGGGTTCATCTGGATTTTTTCTTCCATTGTTAGGGCATGTGTTGCATCTCTCAAGACCCCTTCATGTGTGTTCTAGCATCCACTATTGAAGGCGAAGCGGTTCGGATCGTTTCGGTCTACCCGTAATAAATTTCGTGTACATTTTCCTCTATTCTTCGTTATTTCTCAATTTCTTTTTGTGGATTTTATAGTTTATGAATTACCAGTAATTCTCTTTAGTACATTGGACCTTTCCATGTTGGTTTTGGGTTGTTGTTTTCAAAGGAAACTTACTTGCATATGCATAGGTAGGTGTGTATATATATATATGTAAGTTCTCTCATTATATGTATATTCACCCATTATAGTGAATATATATGTGTGGTTCTAGGTGTTATTACGTATATATATGAAAAATGTACATGGGTGTAAGTAGAAATAGGCATATGCATATATAAGCATATATGTAAGGATCTTCTTATACATATTCATGGCTATGTGAATATGTACATAGAGGATAGGTATCCTTATGTATATGTCACATACATAGATTATTTTAAATGTATTTTTATTTTAATTTCCATTAATGCTTTGTTTTGGGGGGTTTCCAAAATTTTTATGGAGAATAGGTGAGTTTTCATGAATTGGGTCAAACCGTGAGCCCAATTCCAGATTTAAAAATAAATTTTGTTTCTTTTATAACTTATTCATTTTTTAATATTTTTCACTCATTCCAACTCCTAAATGTCCTCCCCTGATATATTAACACCACAATTAAAATTTGGAGTCTTTGGAAATCCATAACCAAGGTGTATATGGGTTTTTATTTAAGGGATTGGGCCTGCCCGAAAGCCCAATTCCAGTTTTAAAAATAAAATTTGATTAACTAATAACTTATTCATTTTTAAGGATTATTCGGTGATTACAAGCCCCAAACACGCCCCTTGAACCCAGACGCGCGTCCCATATCCTCCCACCCTCTTTTCAGCTCATTTGCATCGCGTTTTAGGTCGAAATTTCTGGAGAACTCAAATTTCAGGCAGATTTATAAAGGTAATTTGTTTCCTTCATAACTCCTTCGATTCTTACTCTTTTTCCCCCATTAAAATTCCTAAATGATCTACCTATTCTTGTTCAAACCTCCCTGTAAGGTTTGAGTATTTTTGAAATCAGATACTGGTATTTTGGGGGGATATTTCTACAAGATATTTTAATTAAGTTGTTCTCCTCCTTTCTTCTTTCAATTTGTTTAGGGTTACATCCAATTTACTTAGGGTTTCTTCCATTATCATTGAGGTTTCTTATGTACAGGAAGTAGGGTTTAAAATTTAAGGTTTTATATTGTGTTTTATGGTCTGAAATTCTGGTTTTAGGTCTGGTTTAGCTTTCTTGAGGTGCAGCGGTGGTGCGTTTGAGTTTTCGCACAAAGGATTCAAGGGTTTCCTTGGTTTTGGTAGGTGATTCCATTGTGTATGAAATCTTTGTGAATTGGATACTGTTTTTATGGTATTTTCATGCTTATTAAATTTTATTATTTCTGAAAAATATAGTTTTAGTGGTGTTTGTATTTAAAATGAATCCTAAAGGTCAATTTCATGTGAAATTGGGGGTTTTTCATAGAAATGTATTATTAGTTTAATTGGGGCTACCCTATAAGTAACTAGTTGATTTTATTGAACTATAATAGGGATAAAAATACTGTTTTTAATGATTGTCCCTTGTGTTTTTTGCTGAAAAATCTGGTTTTAATGGTGTTTGTGAACCACATGAAATTCTAAGAGTTGTGTTGTGTGAAAAATGGAGACTTTGCAATGATGTCGTTTCTTGAACCATATAGGGTTGCCCTAAAAATGATTTTGTGTTTTCACTGAAATGTAGTGGGATCTCCTTTATTTTTTGGAAACTTAAATATGTGCACATAGTATGCAAGTGAGGTTTATAAGGTGTTTTGTGTCCGAAACACTACGAGATTTTGAGGAATTGTTTTATGAAAAATCTAAGTGTTTTGTTGCGTGTTTTAAGTGGTATAAAATGTGATAGATACTGTATTGGTTGTGATTGAACAATAATGGTGTTTTATATGAAAATTTATTTATGCTGAATGCTGAAATTTATTGAGCACAAAAGGGGAATCCCGGGTACCTAGGTGGGGCGGATTTGTACTAGTACGGCTAGTGGACCGGATGGGTTTTGTCCCTGTTTAACTTAGCATTTGGATAACGACAACTCTAACTAAACTATGTGGATGATTATTGGGGACCACTAGGTTATGGTTATGTTCCCTACTAGTGGATCGTGCACGAGAAAGGATTTTTCTATGGTTACTTTACACCGAGGTACGAGGTACATAGGGCCCAAGACAACCTAGTGCCTAGGGGTGTTCCCAATGTTGTTGCTCATTGGATTTGTAGTATTTACCCATGTCTTAGGGTGTGTTTGGAAGTAAATTGCATTATCTAACATTTCTATTTTAATGTGTTAATATTCTGAAAATTTTGGATTGAAAACTATTTTCAATTTGAGGTTTCATTTCTTGAAATTTTAACACTACTTTTCCTTGCGTTTGAAAACTGCTTGCTTTTTCACATTGTATTTCTTACTCTTTGGAATAATTGGGTGGTATACTATTGGGATTAGGCTCACACCCTACTTACACCCCTTGGGTGTAAGTAGACTTGGTTATGTTTGATTCATTTAAAGGAAAGGATAAGGGTGATGGCGGTTCATGGTGTTAGTTCCCATTCTTGGTGCGGAGTTGTGGAGATAGCTTGGGGGCGATGACCCCTAGTCATGTGGAGTCCTTGGGGCTATCTTGATGCTATAATTATTTTTATTTGGACCACTTGTATAATCTTTAAACCAATTTACTCAGTTTTGGTTTTCACTTAAGTCTTGTTTGGCTCAAAAATTTCAGATTTATATTATGGATTGTTTTTAATGTTTTATGCTTTCATACTCGGGTAAATCGTTCCCAAACATATATTAATGAAACCCGGGAACTTGTGCCAGCCCGTGGGGATAGGGAACGCCCTTCGGGTCATGTCACGGGCTGGGTTTGGTGCCGGTTTTGGCGGTGACCAGATTCGGTTCGTGACAAAATGGTATCAGAGGAGGTTCGCTTCATGGGTCATGTTATTTGGGGAAGAGTCAGCATAGTCTGGAGCTAGGATTTTTGGGACTTGAAATTTCAGTCATGGGTAGTGTGCCTGGCCAGCACACCTCATGAAGGTATTCAAGTCACCATGGGATGTATGGATTTATCTGAGTCCTTTGGTTTTCTTGGTTTAATGATGACTATGGGAAATGAAAAGAGAGTTGGGAGAATAATCTCAGTAAGCTCGCAGGGCCTGGAAAGCCATGTGGAGCCATGGATATTTCCCTAGAATACTCTCTGTGATGGCGAAGTGATTGGAATATGGCTTCCAACCATATGTCCAAGTCACCCACCGAAACTAGTTTCCTCTTGCATTGTTTTGTGGTTTAGTTTTGAAATCTTAGCACTTTGGTTTTAAGGTGACTTGGTTTTAAGAAGCGTAACGTTTTTATGAAATTATTTTCAAATAAAGAGGGAATGGTTTGGTTTATGAAATGGCAGAACTGAATTTTCAGAATTGTTTTGAAATGTAAAATGGTGCGCTTACACCTCTTTGAAAGCAGGAACTATATTGAATTTGGTTTTGAAAAGCGTTTCCAATAGAGTTTTATAAATAATTAAAGTGTGTTTTAATGGGATGATGGATGGTTGATGGAACTACTGGATGAGTGCTGGGATGGATATGAGGAGGGTACCCGGTGTGGCACAAAAACATTCATGTGTGAGGCCCATGGGGTACCATTGGTGGATACGCTTACTGCTAAACCGTTTGTTTTAAAAAAAATTGGTTTTAAAGAAAAACATGATGTCTTGATGAATAGTTTTGTATGGTTTGTATTATGGGTTTTTGAAAATGTTGATGTTGTGGGATGTTTTGAGTTCAAGAACCCCTTCTGTTTGAACTGTGTTTTGGGTTTGTGTTTGGTCGGTAAGCTGTGTTGTGGGGACGGTTAGTGGTCTCTTTTGAAAAAAAAAATGGGATGTCTTTACGGTGGTTCCCTTCATGTGTTTGGATCTGGTTTGTGGCATGTTTTGACCAATAGACTAGCTTGGTTGGGTCCTTGGGTTCTCTCATTGGATAAGGTACGCCCCCATTAAGGGTTAATGCACAACTGAAGTGCAATCCGTTTTGTTTCTCCATTGTAAAATCCTCCAGTTGATCAATATAAAGAATATTTTATCGAAATTTTTTTTTATTGATTCTACAACCATTCATTTCGCTGATTTTTGGATCATCTTGTAGTGGGATAGTGCTTGTGGAAGGTTGAAAGGGACCTTAGTTTCTTAAGTTTTCTGATTCATCAAAGGTGGGAGTGTTCTTTCGTTGTTAGTATGGATGAGTGTCTTGATGGTGTCTAAGAGGGCCTCTGGGTTCTTTATAGTTTCTTTGAAGAAAGAGTTATTATTAAACCACCAATTTTGAGATTTCGGTCATGATAGGATATTGTGTCCACTTTTCGGACTTATCTGTTGTTTGGGGACTTTGAATATGGTCTCGTTCCATGTATTGTTTCTATCAATCGCCAGGGTCATGTTCGATGATGCATTGTGATGTTGTGTGCTCTTTTGACCATAAAGGTGAAGGTCACACAATCCTCTAAGGTTCTATGTTATGTTGGGATTATGTCTCCCTTGGGAAAAACATCAAATCATATATCTTAGAGGAAGGTGTTTATATGTGTCTTTCCCTTCTATTGTTTCTCACCCAAAGAAACAAGGTGCGATGTGTGTGCATCTTCTAATCCCTTGTTTTAGTGAAATGACTGTTTCTGGGTAAAGTGGGTTATGAAGTGTGTTATGTCTTGATGAACCCATCAGGGTATGAAGTGTAGTTGTTTGTGGCACCGAAAGAAGAAGTTCCACATAGGGGTTTCAACAGCCTAACTGCGTGGCCGAAGATGCTTCAATATTTTGAGCTCCAGCCATAGGTCCCGGAGATAAGCTGGCACGTAGTCAGGGGAAACACCGGTGTTGTTTAAACCCTTGTACAATTTCATATCCTCAGTGTGAAAGATATAAAGTGTTTAAACCTATGGTTTCATCATCTTCCTTTTGTTGTTCTCATTCGGTGGAAATAGGTAGAGGGCCTTGTACCCATGTCATCGCCTAATGTCTTTCCCTCCCACATTGGTTTCCATTGAGTCATTGGAGAATGGTTGGAAATTTGGATAGAAAGTTTGAGCACACATTTTGTGCACGATTAGTAGTGACAGCGTGCTAGGAATCCACGTGGAAAGAATTATCAGCATAGTTAGTGCACGGTTTCCCAAACCGTGCGGACTGACCCTGCACCCTTCCCAAATCTTAAAAAAAACGGGTCTTTCTGTGTCGGCCCATGCTGGTCAGTTAAGATGGTTGGTTCTTGTGGTGGGAAGACCCACTATGGGTATCATGTATATTATTTTGTAAATTTCTAATTTATGTATACCCCTTGTACTAGGGAGTCTGTTTGGGCCTCCCCCAATTAGTGTCTTGATTCTGTCTCAAAAAAAAATTAATTAAGTTGTCTCTTACGGTGGGGAGCCCATTTGTGTCTCTTCATACGAGTAACTCATATTTTTCCTTGGTTTTTTTTTATGGGAAGTAGGTATTATAATTTGGAGATATCTAACTACCTACATCTTACTTTGGTAAACATTGATATTGGAGAGTGACAAATGGTTTAGTTATAGAAGGGCAAGTGTAACCTTGTTCGATGTTTTTGTTTATTTGGGTAAATTGATTGAGTATTGTTCAGATTGTGTTTGAGGAGTTTTCATTTGGGATAAAGCCTGAATGTGCTTGATTCTTTCTGGAATGTGGTGTAAGTCATGTTTGTGAGAGTATTACTTCCTTCATTGATCACTGGAGGTGTTATGGCCTTTGGGGGAGAAACCTGGCAAGAGAGTACCTCTTGGTTTCTCAGTTGAGTTTGGTTGTTGCTTTGGCCTTACTGTGACTTTCCGGGGCGGAAAGTTTTCATGGTGGGGAGAACTATCACATACATAGCTTATTTTAAATGTATTTTTATTTTACTTTCCATTAATGCTTTGTTTTGGGGGGTTTCCAAAGTTTTTATGGAGAATAGGTGAGTTTTCATGAATTGGGCCAAACCGTGAGCCCAATTCCAGATTTAAAAATAAATTTTGTTTCTTTTATAACTTATTCATTTTTTAATATTTTTCACTCATTTCAACTCATAAATGTCCTCCCCTGATATATTAACACCAAAATTAAAATTTGGAGTCTTTGGAAATCCATAACCAAGGTGTATATGGGTTTTTATTTAAGGGATTGGGCCTGCCCGAAAGCCCAATTCCAGTTTTAAAAATAAAATTTGATTAACTAATAACTTATTCATTTTTAAGGATTTTTCGGTGATTCTAAGCCCCAAACACGCCCCTTAAACCCAGCCGTGCGTCCCATATCCTCCCACCCTCTTTTCAGCTCATTTACATCGCGTTTTAGGTCGAAATTTCTGGAGAACTCAAATTTCGGGCAGATTTATAAAGGTAATTTGTTTCCTTCATAACTCCTTAGATTCTTACTCTTTTTCCCCCATTCAAATTCCTAAATGATCTACCTATTCTTGTTCAAACCTCCCTGGAAGGTTTGAGTATTTTTGAAATCAGATACTGGTATTTTGGGGGGCGATTTCTACAAGATATTTTAAGTAAGTTGTTCTCCTCCTTTCTTCTTTCAATTTGTTTAGGGTCACATCCAATTTACTTAGGGTTTCTTCCATTATCATTGAGGTTTCTTATGTACAGGAATTAGAGTTTAAAATTTAAGGTTTTATATTGTGTTTTATGGTCTGAAATTCTGGTTTTAGGTCTGGTTTAGCTTTCTTGAGGTGCGGCGGTGGTGCGTTTGAGTTTTCGCACAAAGGATTCAAGGGTTTCCTTGGTTTTGGTAGGTGATTCCATTGTGTATGAAATATTTGTGAATTGGATACTGTTTTTATGGTATTTTCATGCTTATTCAATTTTATTATTTCTGAAAAATATAGTTTTAGTGGTGTTTGTATTTAAAATGAATCCTAAAGGCCAATTTCATGTGAAATTGGGGGTTTTTCATAGAAATGTATTATTAGTTTAATTGGGGCTACCATATAAGTAACTAGTTGATTTTATTGAACTATAATAGGGATAAAATACTGTTTTTAATGATTGTCCCTTGTGTTTGTTGCTGAAAAATCTGGTTTTAATGGTGTTTGTGAACCACATGAAATTCTAAGAGTTGTGTTGTGTAAAAAATGGAGACTTTGCAATGATGTCGTTTCTTGAACCATATAGGGTTGCCCTAAAAATGATTTTGTGTTTTCACTGAAATTTAGTGGGATCTCCTTTATGTTTTGGAAACTTAAATATGTGCACATAGTATGCAAGTGAGGTTTATAAGGTGTTTTGTGTCCGAAACACTACGAGATTTTGAGGAATTGTTTTATGAAAAATCTAAGTGTTTTGTTGCGTGTTTTAAGTGGTATAAAATGTGATAGCTACTGTATTGGTTGTGATTGACCAGTAATGGTGTTTTATATGAAAATTTATTTATGTTTCATGCTGAAATTTATTGATCACAAAAGGGGAAGCCCGGGTACCTAGGTGGGGCGGATTTGTACTAATACGACTAGTGGACCGGATGGGTTTTGTCCCTGTTTCACTTAGCATTTGGATAACGACAACTCTAACTAAACTATGTGGATGATTATTGGGGACCACTAGGTTATGGGTATGTTCCCTACTAGTGGCTCGGGCACGATAAAGGATTTTTCTATGGTTACTTTACACCGAGGTACGAGGTACATAGGGCCCAAGACAACCTAGTGCCTATGGGTGTTCCCAATGTTGTTGCTCATTGGATTTGTAGTATTTAACCATGTATTAGGGTGTGTTTGGAAGTAAATTACAGTATCTAACATTTCTATTTTAATGTTTTAATATTCTGAAAATTTTGGATTGAAAACTATTTTCAATTTTAGGTTTCATTTCTTGAAATTTTAACACTACTTTTCCTTGCGTTTGAAAACTGCTTGCTTTTTCACATTGTATTTCTTACTCTTTGGAATCATTGGGTGGTATCCTATTGGGCTTAGGCTCACACCCTACTTACACCCCTTGGGTGTAAGTAGACTTGGTTATGTTTGATTCAGGTAAAGGAAAGGCTAAGGGTGATGGCGGTTCATGGTGTTAGTTCCCATTCTTGGTGCGGAGTTGTGGAGATAGCTTGGGGGCGATGACCCCTAGTCGTGTGGAGTCCTTGGGGCTATCTTGATGCTATAATTATTTTTATTTGGACCAATTGTATAATCTTTAAACCAATGTACTCAGTTTTGGTTTTCACTTAAGTCTTGTTTGGCTCAAAAATTTCAGATTTATATTATGGATTGTTTTTAATGTTTTATGCTTTCATACTCGGGTAAATCGTTCCCAAACCTATATTAATGATACCCGGGAACTTGTGCCAGCCCGTGGGGATAGGTAACGCCCTTAGGGTCATGTCACGGGCTGGGTTTGGTGCCGGTTTTGGTGGTGACCAAATTCGGTTCGTGACAGTATATCTGAAGGTTCATATACTTGGGGGTGGAAAGAGTAGCTTCGAGTGGTTGCTAATGAAAATGTCAAGAGCCTAAGTGTTCAGCTTAGTTATATCCCCTTTGAGGTAGGATCCCATTCCTTTTCCCTTTAAATTTAATAATACTTTAATTGACTACTTTTCATACTTTCTTTGTATTTTAGTTAGTGTTGTATGATTTTTAGAGTAAATTCTTCTTAAAGTGATTTGGGATATGAATTTAGTATTTGATGCATGTTTATGTTTAAATGGATTGTTTGAGAAACAATTTCATGATTTTATAATAAAACCCCTTGAATGATATATGAAATCTTCTAAACTAAAAAGTGATGATTGGTTGTTTAAATCATGCTTTTGATATTGCATTGGTGTTTTCCCTATGCCTTGATGTTAATATTGATAAATGGCATGTTAGGACATGACCTTAAAGGATGCCATTAAATGGAACTACCCTTCTTGATGTAAATTCTTATTAAACCAAAGCACCTCTTAAGGATTTGTCCTGAATTATAAATGAAATTTCCCATGTAGGAAATTACCCAAATTGTTGAAGGCACCTCCTAAGTTCCTTTTATTCCTTGTAAAACTAAATTCCTTATTTGATAGACTCAATGGCATGTACTGTTTCAAATAGCTTTCTCATGATGGATCATGTTCCTTGATTGTATTAAATGGATTAATTGAAATGGAATTGAATAGGGTGGTATGACCACGCCACTTGTGATAATTAAATAATCATTTCTTATATTGAATTTTTATAATTGTGATGTCCTTGTTTATAATGAATTATTTGAATGAAAAGCATGAGAGTTATTGCCTCATGGGTTGTATTATAAATATGATGATGCCTTTATATGGGATTGATAAATTTAAGTCATTAGAGGTATTTCCTCATGGATTTTTAATATAAATATGATTACGCCTTATACATAGGATGAGATACGATGGTAAGGGACTCATTGAGTATGGTGCTAGAATGCTCCCTTACATCTAGTGTTGAGCATGGCAACTCACACCAGTGATACGATATGGGCATTGGGATGATGTGCCATGTTCCATGATCATAGTGTTATCATGTCATGCACACTCGCCATCTCAAGTGACGGGCATGACGTCCCCCACTCTATCGAGATGTAGGGCATGTACCCTATGCATGAACTTTTAGGTTCATTAGACTGGTCTTGGATTTTTGAGTTACACCCCAGTCCAGCCATCACTATTATTCCAAGTATATGATCATTAGGCAACCACACACACTTGGTTTATATAACTGGATGCAATATATAACTAAACTATATATATATATTACTATATATATAGTTACTATTCATACAATCTTTCTGATAGTGAGTTGAAGTGGATAGAGTTAGTTAAGTGTCTGAGTAAAACCTGAGTTGACTTGTGTTATTATTTCAGTACTATTTATTGTTTCATATTACCTACACACTACTTAATTTATATTGAAAAAAATGGATTAGGCTAGACTTAGTGGGTGTCGACCTACTGAGATTTATATCTCACACCCTGTTCGGGCCACCATTGCACTAGGGTACCCAAGTATACCTTACATTTACCGAACATTGGTTGATTGCTTGTGTTGTCTTTCTTGTACATAGGAGTTAGGAGTAGAGGATCCAGCCGGTGCTCGAGATGCTCGTGGAGCTAGTCATTGGGAAGTTATTCTTTTATTACATTATATTGCTTATTGTAACTTTTATTGCTTATACTTTTATCATCATCTGTCATACATGCATCTATTGTATATTGGCATTGTCCACTTCTACTTTTATATTCAGTTGATATTACATTTATCTTATGTTGCTTTATCATTACTTTATACTGATTTCATTGTTGTTTTCTATTTATTATCTGATAAACCATTGTGCTACTATAATATAAGGGTATAGTCTCCCCACTCTCACCTTCTGAGACCCTCGTTGCTAGTTAGAAGTCTCTGGAATATGGGGGGCACGTTTGAGGTCATGTGACCCACCAGTCTGGCCACCGTCTTAGTGGCTGGTCAGGCAGGGATGTTGCAGTTGAGTTGTGACATCTTAACAAGTTGGACCATGGTGGAGTGAACCAAGTCTATGTGGATCGTGCCTAAAAATGTCTAGTTTGTTTAATCTCAAATTTAATGTGGTTTTAAAAAATTTAGTCCAGTCCAGTTCACATTTTATGCAGACCAGTTTGCGGTCTGACCGCTATTTGTAATTATGATTTAAAACATTTAAAAAAAACTAATTATTATGGAATATTAAATAATAATCACACAATAAAAATTAAATATTAAATTAAAATGGTATTAAAAATAAAAAATAAAAAATTATTATTATTAGATCATGAGCCAATCCTTATTCTATGATTAGCTTGTAGGCCTTTTCCCTAGCTCGTTTAACCCCATTTGAAATAAGATTTGTTTTTTTTTCAATCTCACTTCATAAATGTGGGATGGAGTGTAAAGATACAAACTTATCATACATAAATATCACATCTTAATAGATGAATGTTTATTACATAAAATAATGATCCACACTATAATTGTTTGGGTCTAGTGCCTTTGGAAACTTGGAAAGATAAACAACTGGTTCATAGTTGAGTTATGTCATCTCCCACCAAGTTATTCATAACTAACACCCTTCTTAGACATATCATACATAATACCATTCATCGTAACCTAGGAAATGGAAACATAAGAAATGGTGAACTCAGATGCTCGGTAAGGGTAAACAAGGTAGATATTAACATATCATGAATATAAGGGTATGAGAAAATGATAATAACATTTTAAAACCATACTCTACATATCATAGGTCATAAAATTGAGTCATAGAATAAATCTTAGTAGTTCATATGACATGAATAATAAAGTAATAAAAGACCATAAGCCATGAGAGCATAACATTTTCATAAGATATAAAGTTGTGGTAATTGCATACGCATAAAAAACCTTATATCAAGGCTACCCACTAATACATTCATAACACGTTAGGATCGGGCCAACCACCCATGTACCTGGTTTGGGCTTGGGATAACCTCCCATGTACCCTCTATTCAGTATTGGGATAACCTCCTATATACCCTCTAGGATAATAGAACATTTAATCATTACCCAATGCATTGGATGGATATATAGGTCGCACCCATTACATATAGAAAATCATAAAACATTTATCATATCATAACTCATGAAAAGAATTGGGTTTCATAAAACATCTCATCATAGCATAACTCGTGAAAAAAAGAAACAGGTTTCATAAACATCATGTATTCATAAATATAAACCATCAAAAAAATGAATAAAGATGGTATCATTGGATCATATCCCTAGTAAATATTAAGTAACATCAAAGGATTTCAAATTAAATGGAAAATAATTTTTAAATAAAAATCACTTGTAATATTTCTTGAAGAAAATAACATTTCTTTGAAAATCACCTTTTTAAAACTAAAAATTCATAAAATATTATGTAAATACATTTCTTTTAAATTAACCTTGAAAACTTATAAATGAAGATTTAAAATAATTTAAAAAAAATTCATGAGTAAAATAAAATTTCTTTTAAAATCACCTTTTTAAAACTATAAATTTATAAAATATTGTGTAAATACTTTTCATTGAAAATAACCTTGAAAATATATAAAGGAAGATTTAAAAATCTTTTAAAACATTTCTTGATGAAAATACAATATCTTATAAAATCACCTTTTTAAAACTATAAATTCATCAAATATTGTGGAAATCCTTTTATTTAAAAATAACCTTGAAAACTTATAAATGAAGCTTTAAAACCCATTTAAAACATTTCTTGAGGAAAATATCATTTCCACTTTGAAAACACATTTTTTTAAACATAAAAATTTTCAAAATCCTTTTATTTGAAAATATACTTTTAAAATTATAAAGGAATCCTTAAAACATCGAGTGGTCATGATGGCGGGAAATGTCGTACACGTTAAAACAAAGATTCCTTTCAGATTTTTGATAAAATCCAAATAGGACTTGTTTTAAAAATGACATAAATATTCCTTTTAAAACAATTTTAAAATTTTCAAAAAAGGGTAAAAATGAATTTAAAAATCCCATAGTAACATTAAAACCTTTTTTAAATCATTTTTAGAAAACATGGATATGTAAAAAAATAGGGTTTTCAACCAAAGAGATAAATAAAGTTGGTTTTCTTTAAAACATTATTTTAGAATAATGAGTGCATAAAGAGAGGGTAATAAAGGGAAAACATTTATTCTCATGAAAAATAAAAAGTATAATAAAATCTATGAGTTTCTTGAGATATATATCATAATATTTCATCATTTAAAGTGTAATCATGAACAATATCGGCGAACAATGAGATCGTAACATCAAACCCTTACCACTTTGGTAACTTTTGAATCGTAAGCCCCATTAAATAATAACATCAAAATAAAATTTAAATATCATGTATAAAAGTATATTAATGATATAACTTGTCAAAGTGTCTATATATACACCTCATGAAATAATATAGGTGCATAACATAATTTATGTCTAAAAGAAGAAAAATTGAGAAAAAAAACTTTTACTGCTTTGGTAACCTTTGAACTGTAAACCCCGTGAAAGAGAGATACTCAAATAGATATGTAAATCACCATATTTTTTAATATAATCACCATAAAATACATTCATGTATAGTATATACACCACATAAAAGAACCACATGGTGAATATAGCATGCATCTCATGAAAAATAAAAGTGCGACGGAAATCTCTTACCTTGAGTCTCAACTTTCTTTATACACGTTCAAAACTCCTATATAATAAATATAGGTTTATTAGATATCTATTATAGAATAATTATTATATATATCATACCATATATGATTTAATTATGACCTTTTATTACTCATTTATTAATAATTCCTTGTTAAAATCATGTTTTAGGTAATAACTTCTTTGTTTTTCATGTATATTTTGATTTGATATTTTCAATCCTTTTATATTAATCATGGTTAAATTTTATCAGGAATATTAAACATGATATAAATATTATATATATTCATTATATATTTATTTAGAGTAATCTATAAAATTTAAGGATAGAAAATGAAATACAATGTTCATGGAGATAATATGTCATACGTACGCATGAACGTTGTTTCCATTTTTTAACGGATGAAACAAAAGAAAGGTAAATAATAATTAAAATTTAAAATATAACTATTATTTCATATATTTCACATATATTTATTAACTTTATCCTTATTACCTTCTATTCAAAGTATTAGTGAAAAATGAATCACATCAGTTCGCGAGGTTGTAGCATGTCGTACACAAGAGTGATGTTATCGTATCCCCCACAGAATTTAAAGTAAGAAGCTATATGTGATATCTTAATTAAATAGGTATAATTATGTTAAAAATATCATATATATTCATTATATCCACCCTTATTACCATCCAGGTAAAATGGAAATAGAAAAACACATCACATCAGTTCGTGAGGTGGTAGTCCGCCGTACTCACGAGCGATGTTATTGTTTTCCAACGAGTTGGAAGGTAATAATTTATGTGAGATATTATAATTGAAGAAGTTTAATAATTTAATATTTTATTTTAAATAAAAATTAAATCCATTATTATATCCATACATGAGAGGTGGTGATGGAAAACGAATAACATCGGTTCGTGGGGTGGTAGTCTGTCGAACACACGATCAATAGTTTTGTTTCCCATTTGATAGAAGTGGAGATAGATATAGGTTATTCAATTAAAAAAATAAAATATAATTATATTTTATATACTGGTGTTATTATATCACTATAATTTAATAATATTAAAGGATATGGAATAAGAAATACAACAAAAACGCAAGTTTAAGAATTTTACCCCTTCTTCAGAGAGCCTCTTTAGGTTTACACTTAAAGCCTTATTAGTAGGGATTAATAAACAAAATAAGTACTCTAGGATGTTTTTATGGAATTAGGTAATATATTTGGATATATATTGGGTTAATCAAAGGGTTTTGGAAGTGTGAAGAGGAGAGGATATTGGGTGGCCTTTTATAAGTGGGATAGTTTAAAAGAATAAAGTGTACCCATATTTTTTACATGAAAAAAGGATACAAAACAGGTCATTATAGGACCTTAGAGATTATAAGGTCTAAATATATCCATAAAATGGGTTTTGGATAATTTTCTAGGTCATTTTACCCCTTATCTATTTAGTTTAACCCCCGGTAAACCTGTTTTAACCTTAACCGCAATAACTACCTTTTACTATTTTTACTATTCATTATGTTTAAAAAAATTAAGTTAAACTCATTATATAATATTAATTATTATAATTAAAAATATTTAATCCATTTTTATAAATTCTATTCATATAAGTGGAAAATTTTAATTTAAAATTAAACTTACAGGCGTGATGAAAAAATGGTTTTCCAAAGAGAAAATCTTCAAAAATTTAAAAAGTTTTTAGATAAAAATTAAATATGAAATTAATTCCAATGAAATAAATTGTATTTATAAATATATATTTTTACTAATTTTACTTTTAAAATCATCTTAGAATAATTTGGATGTTTTTAAATTCTTTAAAATAAATGACAATTCTTAATAAAAACTAGTATTTTTCACTATTCATCAAAAAAATTATCTTCTCGGAAAATTATCAAAAAATCACCCATAAATAATTTTAATATTTTGATTTAAAAATTAATTTCATTTTTTCAAATATATTTTCTTAAAGTTTCAAAAATTAATTTTAAAAATAAGTGTGCAAAATGTGATAAAACTGCTTTTTAGAAAAATATAGTTTTTTAAGCATAAATTGGATTTATTCTCATCAAATGTCTAGAAAACACATAAGATGAATTTTAAAAAAATTAATTAAATATATAATATATATAAATTTTATTAGAATCATTCACCTAAAGTGTTTTATTAAATTTATTGAGATAAAATATGTTTGTGGGCATAAAAATAGTTTTTCAGAAAATGATTTCCTTGATTTTTAATGGTTTTTATTTTCATTTATAATTAATTGGTAACCAAAGAATTAATTTTATATATGTGTGTAAAATATATATTTTTATTAGTTAGTTAATCCTATTCATACTCGATGTTCCCACAGATAAGCGATAAATATCATATTAAATAATAATATTTCAATAGTATGTCATGTTTCGTTTAAACTCGATGTTGTGTGTAATGTAGACTAAACTCAGTGTTGCTTGTAACGTAAGATAAACTCGATGTTTTTTGTAACATAATCTAAAATCATTATTTCATGTAACACAAGTTAAACTTAGTGTTGCGTGTAATGAAAAATATCTGGAAAAATTAAATTAATTTGGAAAAAAAATCACAAAATCTCAGGGTGTTACATTCTACCCTCTCCCCCTTAAAATGAATTTCACCCTAAATTTTTTTCACTTTGATACCAAAAATTGAGTATAATTCTACCTTATTACATCCTCAGGTTCCCACATAGCTTCTTCAAACTAGTTCTTTTTCCACAAAACTTTTACCAGTGAGTGGTATTATTTTGTATCACTTTCTCCGTACGATCCAGAATCTCCACCAGTTGTTCCTCATAAGAAAGATCATGCTCCAACGGTACAACATCTAAGTTTAGTACATGTGATAGATTAGGTATGTAATTCCTCAGGAGATATACATAGAACTCATCATAAACCTAATAGATGTTCGGTGGAAGCACAAAATAATAAGTTATTATCCTGATGTGATTAAGAATTTTAAAGGGACCAATATATCTGAGGATCAACTTTCCTTTATATTATAAGAAAAATTTCATCCTTTGATTGTTCTTTGATAAATTCCCAATTCATCCCTTACTTAAAGAAATTAAGATGAATTTTTCATTCCTGAAACACTAAAATTAACTTCTAATAGATCATAAGAATGAAAATTCATTCCTTTAATCTTTAGTTATGGTAAAATCCAAAATGGTTACCATAAGTTATCCAATATGTATAAATATTCATATGATGAAATAATAAATTAATCTCTAAAATCTCAATAACATAAAAAATTCCATATTAATCCATTCTAAAAAATAATTAACCTTAAGGCTCCTAAAAAGATTAAAATTCAAAAATTTAGAAAGAAGTTCACTAAATTTCCAAAATAAACTTATCATTAATCCCCCAAACAACATGAAGTGTCTCTTAATGTCACATACCAAATATTTGAATACCTTAGTCATATATTCTTCTGAAACATGGTAATAACCTAAATTAACATAAAACCTCAATGAAAACAAACTTGCTTCCAAAAATTAACTCTTTCCTCATTCCTTAAATAAAATCACATATTATAGAATAAATTTCGTAAATCTAAAATTTTTGAAGCTCCATCAAAGATAAGATTAACCACTTTGTTATCAAATCACTAATTAGTTCCAAGGTCATCAATAATATCCAATTTACTGTATCTGTATCAATTATCTCTTTATCCAAACTAAAAACCGTCATCCCAACATTGGGAACATATTAAGGGTTATCTTCCCTTAATCATGTGTTTTCTATAAAATATTACCTTTCCATTAAATCAATTTTCTATATCATCAATACTATTCAAAATATTCTTGCAAATCCTTAATGAAAACATATACCTAATGATATTTATATATTTCAGGATTCATATAACATGATTCTTGAAGTCCAATACATAAACACTTCAATCATTCCACTTCATTCTTAAACCATTAACTATGATTCATCATATTATTACTTAATACCTATTTCCTATAATATGAAATATGAATCATGTATTAACATTAATCAACCATAATTTAATCATGCTTATTATGTTTAATATAAAAAATATTGTTAGAATACCCCATACCTTTTATATGGCATTCAAAGTCTCTTCATCATCAGCAGTATAACCATTATTCATACAACCTTGTCTATTTTATTCACAATATTTCCCCCCCAGGACATCAATTTTCATAATTCTCATAATTTCCACATTTAAAACATCCAACCATCAATAATACCTTAGGGAGACTATTATTCCCATCTATTGTATTAACTGAATTTTTCATTTTTCCTTGATAATTTCTTGATTTGTGTCCTTCCTTTCCACACTCAAAACATATTCTCGTTCCTATGAGACATTCACTTGAGTGCTTTTTCCCACATTCTTGACATATAGAAAACTAAATATTCTTTCCTCCATTATCTCCACTACCCTAGCTCTTAAAAAAATCTATCCTTCTCTTCTTTGTTGAGTCTAGGAGTTATTTAAAGTGAAAGTTGTTAATCATATATCATAATAAAAGATTAGGCATAATTACAATATACTTTACTCCCATAATCAACCCATTTGGTTTCTCATCAATGCATTTTCTATCACATTCAACATTAACTTGGTTCCTTATGGTTCTCGGCATTAACTAAAACCAAAAAGCATGATGTGAGAAACAATAATCATATTGGGAACCCACATAATCATGAAAAATCACTTATAAGGTGTGTAAATCATGACACTTTCTTTTTAATATGTGACACCTTAGGTTTAACCTAGTTCATTCATGGTAATTATTCAAATACTTCATGATGGTTCATAAATATTTTGTGAATTTTCAAATCATATCCCTCAGAAGTGTCAAACCAGGTGCGCAGTAAGACCCATTGTCGTATACCAGATAACACTCAAGTCAAGCCCGACGTACCTTTTTCAGAGTTATTACCCCTAGGTACATCTATGCTAGAATCATGTCCCCTTGTAGTATCCATATAGTTATTTAATTTTTCAGAAACAACTCGCTCCATCCTTCATCAAAATTCTATAATATTTTCCTATACTTAGACTTGTCCTTATGGTTCTCACTAAAGTTTTCTCATCCTGGTTTCTAAATGTTTAACTAAAACTTTCTCTGATACCAACTATAAAGACCTAAACTTCTCATACATAAATATTACATCTTAATAGATTAATATTCATTACATAACATAATGATCTATTCTAGAATTTTTTAGGTCTAATACCATTGGAAACTTGGAAACATAAACAACTAGTTCATAGGTGAGCTACATAATCTCCCGCCAAATTCTTCATAACTAACACTCTTCTTAGACATATCATACATAATACCTTTCATCATAACCTGGGGAATAAAAACATAATAAATGGTGAGATTAGATGATCAGTAAGGGTAAATAAGGGAGATATTAACATATCATGAACATAAGGGTACGAGAACATGAGAATAACATTTGAAAACCATACCCTACATATCATTGGTCATAAAATTGAGTCATGGAATAAATTTTGGTAATTCATAATACATGAATAATAAAGGAATAAAAGAACATAGGCCATAAGAGCACAATATTGACATAATACATAGAGTTGTGGAAATCACATAATCATAGAAAAACTTATGCTGAGTATACCCACTAAGACATTCATAACATGTTAGGATTGGGCTAACCACATACCTTCTTTGGGCTTGGGATAACCTATCATTTACCCTCTATCCGGGATTAGGATAACCTATCATATACCTTATGAGCTCATAAAACATTTAATCATTACCCAATACATTGGAGGGAGATATAAGTCCCACCCATCACATAATAAAAATCATACATATGTGTGCCACAAAATCATAAAACATTCATCATATCATAACTCATGAAAAGAAATGGGTTTCATAAAAAATTTCATCATAGCATAACCCGTGAAAAATAAACATGTTTCATAAAAAAAATTCATCATAAACATAAACCATCCATAGAATGAATAAATATAATATCATTAGATCATATCCCTAGTAAAGGTTAAGTAACATCAAAGGATGTCATCTTAGATGGAATTTTTTTTTTAAATCACTTGGAACGTTTCTTAATGAAAATAACATTTCTTTGAAAATCACCTTTTTAAAACTATAAATTACTAAAATATCGTAGAAATAATTTTTTTGAAAATAACCTTGAAAATTTATAAAGGAATCTTAAAAATCTTTTAAAACATTTCTTGAGGAAAATAAAATTTCTTTGAAAATCATATTTTTAAAACTAGAAATTCATAAAATATTACAAAAATACTTTTCTATGAAAATAACCTTGAAAATTTATAAAGGAAACTTTAAAATCATTTAAAAAAATTCTTGAGGGAAATAAAATTTCTTTTAAAATCACATTTTTAAAACTAGAAATTCATAAAATATTACAATAATCATTTTCTTTGAAAATAACCTTGAAAACTTATAATGGGATCTTTAAAAATGATTTAAAACATTTCTTGAGGAAAATATATTTTTTACTTTGAAAAACACTTTTTTAAAACATAAAACATTTTCAAAATACTTTTATTTGAAAATAACCTTTGAAACTTATAAATAAATATTTAAAACATTGAGTGGTCATGACTGCGGGAAATGTCATACATGTTAAAACAAAGATTCATTTCACATTTTCAATAAAATCTAAATGGGCCTTATTTAAAAAAACATGAAGATTAATTTTAAAAAAAAATTAAAAATTAAAAAGGGTAAAAGTGACTTTAAAAAATCCTATAGGATCATTAAAACATTTTTAGAAAACATGTATGTGGAAGGAATAAGGGTTTTTGACCAAAGAGAGAAATAAAGTTGGTTTTCTTTAAAAAAATATTTTGGAATCATGAGTACATAAAGAGAGAAAAATGAAGGGAAAACATGTATTATCATTACATGAATGGAGGAGAATAAAATTAATGAGTTTCTTGAGAGATGGATCATAATATTTCATCATCAAAAGTATAATCATAAACAATCTCAATGAACAATGAGATTGTAACATCAAACTCTTACTGCTTTAGTAACTTTTAAATAATAATCCCCATTAAATAATAACATGAAAAAGGAAACATTAAATATAATGAATAGAATTATATTCATGATATAACATATCAAAGGGTCTGTATATACACCTCATAAAATAATATAGGTGCATAACATAACATATGTCCCAAATAAGACAAACTGAGACAAAAATCTCTTACCGATTTGGTGAAATTTGAACCATAAAACCAATGAAAGAGAGATCCTAAAATGGATATTTAAATCCCAATAATTTTTAGGAGAATAATCATGAAATATATTCATTTGCACTATCATAAAATAAATACATGGTGAATATGTCATGTGTCTCACAGAAAATAAAAGTGAGATAAAAATCTCTTGCCTTGAGTCTCAACTTCCTTCATACGTGTTTGAACCCCATGTATAATAAATATAGGTTTATTATACATATATTACAGAACCATAATTAAATATATCATATCATATATGATTTACTTATGACCTTTTATTACCCATTTATTAACAATTCTTTTTTAAAATCACATTTCAGGTAATAACTGCTTTGTTTTTCATGTATGTTTTGATTTGGCATTTTTTAGCCTTTTACATTAATAATGGTTATATCATCTATATAATTTTAACCATGATATAGATATAATATATATATATATATATATATATTCATTATATATGTATTTATAATAATTCATAAAAGTTTGAGATAGAAAATGAAATACACTGTTTATGGAGATAGTAAGTCATACGTATGCAGGAACGTCGTTTCCATTTTTTAATAGATGAAAAAAAATAAAGGTAAATAATAATTCACATTTACAGTATCATTATGATTTTGTATATATTACATATATTTATTAACTTTATCCTTATTACCTTCCATGCAAAGCGTTAGTGAAAAATGAATCGCATCGCTTCACGAGGCGGTAGTTCGCCATACACACGAGTGACATTATCGTATCCCCCATGGAATGGAAAGTAAGAAGGTATATGTGATATCTTAACTATATAGGTATAATTATGTTAAAAATAACATATATATTCATTATATCTATCCTTATTAACATCCAAGTAAAATTAAAATGAAAAAACACATCACATAGGTTTGCGATGCGGTAGTTTGTCGTGCATGCAAGCAATGTTATTGTTTTCAAAGGGTTGGATGACAAGGATTTATGTGTGATATTATAATTAAATAAATATAATAATATCATATATATCTTATATAAACATTAAATCCATCATTATATCCATCTGTGAGAGGTGGTGATGGAAAATTAATAAAATCAGTTTGTGAGGCGGTAGTCCACCGTACACACAATCGACAGCTTCGTTTCTCATTTGATGAAAATGGAAATTGATATAGGTTATTAAATTGACATAATAACATCTAATTATATTTATATACTGGTATTATTATAACATCATAGTTGAATAAGATTAAAGGAGGTGGAATAAGAAATAAAACAGAAACACAAGTTTAAGAATTTTACCTCTTCTTCGGAGAGCCTCTTTAAGTTTACAACTAAAGTCTTATTTGGAGAGATTAATAAATAAAATAAGGAATATAATATGATAGTAGGGAAGTATTAAATATATTTGGGAAGGTATTGTCTGAACCAAATGGTTTTGGAAGTGTGAAGATGAGAGGAGAGGGGGTGACCTTTTATAAGTGGGGGAGAGGCCACACATGGAATTTTTGAAAAGAATAAAATGTAACCACATTTTTTACAAGCCAAATGGCTCCAAATTGTGTAATTATCAAAATTTATAGGTTATAAGGTCAAAATATATTCATTTAATGGGTTTTGGAAAAGTTTCTAGGTTATTTTATCCCTTATCTTTTTAGTTTAACCCCATGATAAACTAGTTTTAACCTTAACCACGGTAATTACTTTTTTTTTGTGTTTACTATTCATTATGGTAAAAAATTAAGTTGAACTCATTAGATAATATTAATTATTCTAATTTCAAATATGGAATTCATTTTTCTAAATTTAATTCACATAATTTTCAAAATTTAATTTAAAATTAAACACGCAGACGCGATGAAAAAATGGTTTTCCAAAGAGAAAATATTCAAAATTTTAAAAAGTTTTTATATAAAAATTCAATATGAAATTGATTTAAATGACCTAAATTAGATTAATAAATATATAATTGAACCACTTTTAATTTTTAAATCCATCTTAAAACAATTTGTATGTTTTTAAATGCTTTAAAAGAAATGAAAATTCTTAATAAAAACAAGTATTTTCATTATTCATTGAAACATTTATCTTCTCAGAAAATTATCAAAAAATCACCCTAAGATAATTTTGACATAATTATTTCTAAAATGAATTTTATTTTTTCAAATTGATTTTCTAAAAGTGTCAAAAATTAATTTTAAAAATAAGTGTGTAGGATGCAATAAAACTACTTTTTAGACAAATATAGTTTTTAAGTATAAAATTGGATTTATTATTATCTCATGTTTAGATGAATGTTAAAATATTTGATTGAATATATAATATATATATATATATCCTTAAAATCATTCACCAAAAGTGATTTATTAAATTTATTGAGATAAAACATTTTTATACGCATAAAAATAGTTTTTCAAAAAATGATTTCCTTTATTTTCAAATAGTTTTTATTTTTATTTATAATTAATCAGTACCCAAATAATTCATTTTATATATAGTTCCAAACCATATATTTTAATAATTTAGTTAATTTTATTCATATTCTTCATCTCAACGACTGGATGATAAATATTATATTAAATAATAATATTTTAATAGTATGCCGCGTTTCGTTTAAACTCAGTGTTGCATATAACAAAAACTAAACTCGTTATTGAGTATAACACAAGTTAAACTTGGTGTGTGTGTAACGCAAAATATTGAGAAAAAAATAAATTAATTTGAATATAAATCATAAAATAGTTGGCACTGGAAAACAAATCCATAAGATATTCTAAATACTTCTATAAATGATCCAAGATCGTAGCCCGTTCTGAAAGATTTGATTTGACCGGTCATAGAGCCCGAATGGAGTTACGGATTAGGAGTTATGTAAATTCGAAGTTGGGCTAGAAAACTGGTTTTCAGAGCCCATTCGCGAAGCTCCCTCCGTGATCGCGGAGCAGAGGGAACTTGACTGAAGCCTCCGTGAGCGCCACGAAGGCCGTGATGGTAGCCTCCGCGACTACAAGAAACTTGAGGGAACTTGACCAGAGTCTCCGCAAGCGTCGCGAAGGCCGTGACGGTCGACTTCGTGGTTACGACGAACTTGAGGGAACTGCCTCCAGTTGCGGAGTGTGATTTCCTTCGTGGTGTCATTTTCTCTTCACATCACACATTTGTTCTTCGCGGAGTGCTCCACTGACCTCCATCTCCTATAAATAGCCGACTCACACCCCTTCATAAGCACGGTTACGCTGCCCCTTCAGCGACGGATCTCCCATTTCACAGTGCTCCCGAGCACCGCGAAGTGATTCCCTTCGCAAAGGGCTCTTCCCTTTGCGAAGGAAAGAGCTCCTTCGGGTTGCTCGAGGCTCTACAAAGCCCCTTTGCTCCATGAGCACCTTTCCTTTGCAAAGCTGCTTCGTGAGATCCCATGCTTCGCAAGCACCTTTCCTTCGCGAGACCCCATGCTCCACAAGCACCTTTCCTTCACGAGACCCCATGCTCCGTGAGCACCTTTCCTCCATGAAGCTACTTCGAAAATCCCTATCCTTTTCAAAGATCCTACTTTCGTGCCCACCAGTCAGGTCGGCCCCTTCACTATCGTCACTGACCCCCATGAAAAATGGAGAGTCACACCGTGAACTTTTTGGGCCGGGACGTCGGCATTTTCCATTACGCACCCACCTTCCGCCTATGGAATACCATGATTTGAGGTACTAATCCACACACCATGAAACGCCTTGAGTCAACATATTTCTCTTGGTTTGTTTCCCATGTAGTGAGTTGAGATTCTCATCATCAATTTCCCAAGTACTTTGATTCAAACCATTCCTTAAGTAACTCATCCAAACCCTATCACCTGACTCTTATGCCAGGATCCACTAGAAAGGGCCGCTCTTGCGTAAGTCCCAACACCAACCATTGTTAGGAACCTTATGATCGATAGTCCTATCTATATGACTTTAAAATGTAGTATACCCTATATGAAAAATATAGGATGTCTCTTGCTCCAAACAAGAGATGCCTTATGTGCCAAGCATAAGATGCCAGTAGTCCTCTCTACATGACTATAAATTGTAGTATGCCCTATACGACAAATATAGGGTGTCTCTTTCTCCAAACAAGAGATGCCTTATGCACCAAATATAAGATGCCAATAGTCATATCTATATGACTTTAAACTATAATACTCCCTGTGTGACAAATATAGTATGTCTCTTGCTCCAAATAAGAGATGCCTTATGCGCCAAGCATAAGATGTCAATAGTTCTGTCTACATGACTATAAACAGTAGCATGCCCTATCATTCAATAATAGTATGTCTCTTGTTCTAAATAAGATATGGCTTATGTGACAATCATAAGATACCTCAAACCATGATTAAATGGGCATAATTTCAAGTGCGTTGGAATCTGTTCAAACATTCCATAACTCCACCTCATGCTTTGTGTATCCTTCATTCAGATCTTCATCCTATTTCATGTTTGAAGGGACCCCCTAACGGCCTAGTCCCATGCCACCTTGGATCACCTACCGTTCTGGGCTAACTCCCCAGAAGACTTTGGACGACACTTCGAGTCAGGTCATGTGTTTTGAACACAGTCAACAGTTGACCCTCATTTGTTTTCCCCCATTTCAGGATAACATGATATGGGTGTTGTGTTTCGAACATAGTCAACAGTTATCCTTCATCGCCACATCACCCTCACTACGTTCCGAATGTCAGGCATGTGATTCACACTTTTCATCTCCCTTTGTTCGGACTGATTCCAACGCCCTTGGTGTTATCCTGCTTGTGCACTAGTGAATAAGTGTAGACCTCAATTATATACCTCAACCCACTAGTGAGTTGGGATGCCCTCATGTCCAGACATAATGAAGACATTATGGGCATCGTCCATGCGTAAGCCCCATACTCTATTGTCGCTCCTTAGTGGCACTGGACATCTTCCATGCGTAAGCCCCATCCACCATTGCCGCTCCTTAGCGGCAACAGAGCAGCTTCCATGCGTAATCTCCATCCACCATTGCTACTCCTTAGCGACACCCGAAAAACTTATATGCGTAAGCCCCATCCACCATTGCAGCTCCTTAGTGGCACCTGGGCAGCTTCCATGCGTAAGCCCCATCCACTATTGCTACTCCTTAGTAGCACCCGGGTAGCTTTCATGCATAAGCCCCATTCACTGTTGTCGCTCCTTAGCGGCACTCAGACTACATCCATGCGTCAACCCCATTCACCACCCTTTGTGGCCACACCTTTGCACCACGATCGTCAGGCCTGTTGTTGCCTCTTGTTTCTCACATCTAGCATGACTCATGTGAGCTTAGAGTGAACATCGACCCTACACCCTTCTAGGGATGCCCTAGCATAAGTCCTGAGCCTCCATTACAAACTACGTGGACTTTGATTTTTTCCCTCTTTAAGCAAGGTATGTAGGAAGCCTCCCTGAGGTTTAATCCCAACACCTATTTATCCCGACCCCTTTAGGTAGGTTCACCTTCATCCCGCAATGACGTTAAACTGTATCATCTCTTCCGAACTATGTGGACTTCGATCCTTGTCTCCTAGGCAAGGTACGTAGGAAGCCTCTCTAAAGTTCAAGCCCAACATCTACTTGTCCTGACCCCTTCAGGTCGGTTCACCTTCGTCCCGCATGACGTTAAACATTATCCTCTCTTCTGAACTACGTGGACTTTGATCCTTGTCTCCTAAGAAAGGTACGCAGGAAGCCTCCCTAAGGTTCAATCCCAACACCCATCGGTCCCGACCACTTCACGTCGGTTTACCCCATCCTGCACGATGTTAAACTGTACACCCCCTTTTTCGTCCCGCATGATACTAAACTGTACCCATTTGAACTACGTGGTCTTTGATCCTTGTCTCCTATACAGGGTTCGTAGGAAGCCTCTCTGAGGTTCAATCCTGATCGACGGTAAGCCATTGTGATTCCCAACAAGTGGAAAGCTGTTGGAACCTCAACCAGTGGTAAGCCACTGGAACCACAGTCATCGATAAGTCGTTGTCAACCCCAACCAGTGGTAAGCCATTGTAGCCCCATCCAACGGTAATTCGTTGTAGTCTCATCCAGTGGTAAGCCGTTATAGTCCGCAATCAACAGTAAGTTGTTTTAGTCCCCTTCGTTGGGACCCATATCTCTGGTTTGTCCCTGTGGCATCAGACCAACTCTCGGGCTGCTAACCACACGTAAGTCCCAGTATATCACCGTGTCGTTGTCCTATGCGTAAACCCTGATTCTATACCCCCATCTTGAACTATGTGGACTTTGATTCCCTACCTCGGGGATACGTAGGAAGCCTCTCTGAGGTTCAAGCATGTCACTCATGTCCCATCGTGGTCTCTCCCTCGAGCCTATGTGTTTTGGGAAGGTCATGCCCCAACCCGGAGGTTCCACTTCCTCCGAATCCGAGGCATGTGTCCATTCTCATGGGTCTCCTCCTCAGGTGTCTCATTGTCCCACCTCCTGAACTGCGTTGACTTTGATTCCCTACCATGGGGATACGTAGGAAGCCTCTATGAGGTTCAAGCCCAAGGTTTCCGTCACTTTCACGATGATTCCATCTCATTCTCCATCCACTTCACTCAACCATCCATATCCATCCTAATTCTTACCCGGGCCGCTACATCCCGATGAGATCATGTCACCCACTTCCCCACTGCTCCTAACAGCAATCGTGCAGCTAACCATGCATAAGCCCCACACAATCCATAACCATCCAACAAAGAGCGCTCCTCTTGTGACGGGCCGCTAACCACGCGTAAGCCCCAGCATGTCTTCGGGTCGTTGACCTTTGTGTACACCCTGATTCATCACCCCTTTGAACTACATGAGTTTTGATCCCTTTCACCTACACATGGTGTGTAGGAAACCTCCATGAGGTTCAATCCTAGCCAATGGTAAACCTTGGTGTCCCCCATTATGGGGTGCACTCTCCCTGATCCGCCCCCAGTGGTGTCCAAATCAGCCTTCATGGTGTGACATCTTCCCTTTATGGGACACACCACTCTGGGTCTTCTCTCATTGGACATTCTGACCTATTCATCTGGTGTTACCCATTCTAGGGTGTACTCTTTCTGATCTTCCCTCAGTGGTGTCCAGATCATCCTTCACGGTGTGATATCTTCCCTCTATGGGATACACCACCTCAGATCTGTCCTCATTGGGCGTTCTGATCCATCCATCTGGTAAACCTTCTAGGTGTTCCCTCCTAGAGATGTACCAATCTGATCCGTCTCTATGGGATGTTCTGATCACTCTCATTCCGTCTCCGCAAGACGTTACACTCGCAACCTACCTCGTGTTAAACATGAGATGCCAGAGGAAAATCTCGGAAGACACGCCTTTGGCGTAACCGTCTCTACAAGATGTTAAACTCACGGCATACCCCGTGTTAAACATGGGAAGCTGGGGAAAACCTCAGAGACATGCCTCCGACATACCCCGCGACCGACATAGGATGTCTCGGGTTCTGTGCCCTTGAGATGCCCTCTTATGAGGAAGAATACAGGTTCCCTAATATCCACACATCCAGATATGTCCCGACATGCCTGATGTTGTCATCTACTCCGACCGAAAGTTGCTACCATGTCAAGACCCCATGGAATGTCCCGACGGAAGTAGTGTAATTAATCGACGTCCACAAAGATATGGCACCAAGAACGAGATTCACGAACCACGACTCAAATTTATGAGGGAGACTCGGACTAGGTAATGAGTTCCAATGAGGAATCCACGGAAGGAAAAATCGACATCCCATCATTCTGTTTCGATCAAGGAGCAAACGTCCCTGAATAAGTGACGGATGTCGTCCGCCTTTGGAAAGCGGGAATGCGGGGCAACAGATCAACGCGTTCCTCCACGGACGGATGCGCGCCCCGACGAAAGTGTCGGAAACAAAAATCTCAGGGTGTTACATGACGAATTTGACCTACTAGCCCAGGCCTGTTAAGTGCCCCTATTATTTTTCACTCCATGTAAACAAATTATTTTTCATTACTCTATGGAATTTGATTTTCCATTAATGGTATATTTTGTTAATGTTATATCTTCCTTCTAGTGGCGGTGTTTGAGAGGTCTCAGTTTTGAGTCTCTCTATGCGCAATTAGATAGATTTTTGTTTGTTTCTTCGCCCCTTCACGACTGATGCAATATATCTCACACTCTACTAATATAAATCTGATTGATAATGTGAGCTGTTAATATGGTGAAAAGTTGAATGTTTAATTATGGGAGTCATAATTAATATGGTTGCCTAAGTCGAATGCTAGTTGGTTGTGTACTTAATAACATTTGAGAGTTCCCATGTTCAAGGCTTGCTTCGTCGTGAGTGTTTGTGTGTGTATTTTATTACATATTTTCTTTCAAATTTAATTAAATAAGGTAGTCACAATTCAAAAGCACTGGGTCAAATATCAAATCCTTGTTAAACATTTACAACTTAACCATACTTTGGACTGACCCAAATTAGTCTCACGATGATGCAGATTTGGCAGGGAAATTGATACAAACAAAATGAGGCTTTCGGTTCATAAACATCATGCGACCCACATATATCTCACACATGATATTTCGTGAAGGATGTTTTCTTTCGGCCCGGCCCACCCGAGATAAGTCCTCCGTCCGGAATGAACCGGGGCTGACCCGGCCTGATCTTCACAACTCAGAAATTCCACGAATCCACTACGCGGGTGCAAGGGAGGCTGTAGCGAGCGGCGGAAAAGATCGGACAAGAGGAGAAATGGCGGCTTCAGCTGTTCAGTGTCTATCCTCTTCTTGTTTTACCATCCCATGCAAGACCAGGTGGCCCTCTCTCAGCGCTTCTCTTTCCTCCCCAAGCCATTTTAATTCCACATCTATCAGTTCTCTCAGCTCCTCCTCAACCCTCTCTTCCAGCTTTTTATCCAGAGGTAGCGTGCTCCTCACCCCAGTTGATCTGCTTTGCAGCCTGTGCTCTCGAAGTTTGATTTTCCAGTGCCTTTGATGAATTCCAGGATGTTTGTCGATGAGGAGAACCCTAAAGCCTGTTAACCCTATTGTCTGCCAGGCTGCTCCCAATAAGAAACCGGATTCGGCCGCGAAGAGGGTTCGTCAAGCTGAGAAAAGGCGCATGCGCAACAAATCCCGAAAGTCGGAAGTTAAAACCCGCATGAGGAAGGTACGGGTGTTTGATTTTGACATGAATTTATGGGTTACGGTTCCATTTCCGAATGCAGTGAAATTTGCCCTTTTCAAATAAAAAATGATAATCTACCGGAACAAGATGCTTGAAACGTTCTCTGTAGTTTGAATTCCTTGTCCACTGGACCGTCAGCAATAATAATTAGCCCAGTTTCTCCAGTGTACTGGCTAAAGTATTTATTTGTCGTAGGGTTACTTACTTCTATCAAGTATTCTTACAGATGGTTCTTGCGAAGCATTTTGCAGCTATTTTATATAACTAAAAGGGATCTTAAGAACTGCATAATCTTAAATTACAATATCAAAAGTAGTCTCTCATGTGTCTCGTCTCATAGGCTTTTTCATGCAACCTATGATGCTGACTAGCTTCGTTTATCTTGACCACAGTGGTCAATGCTGCGTGCGTGTATCATGCTATAGTTCTCTTATGGAGCCTGTTGTTGGTAAAAACAAGGTTCCACAATCCTGGAATGTCCTGGGCGGTGAGTCGTGAATAAAGACATTGTATTCTTTGCATTTTTTAGACCATTTTTTTTGATTTCTCTCCTTTTAAATGAATCTTGTTCCCAAGTTCATTAGGAACAAAGCATTTAGATTTGTTTATGAGAAATTAAACCAACATAACAAACAAAGCAAACACAAGCATATGAACACACTGTTTGGTTTATCTCCAACGTGGAGGCTGGTTGGAGTGTGGTGAGTTCACTACTCCCACACCTGGATCACTATGAATCATGTTCAGTTGCATGATTCACTACCCAATATCATTGCCCTTGATTCACTGCTCCAATAAAATTAACAGTTTAAAATGAATAACTTCGGTAATACATCCCTTTTGAATGAATGTGATTTGCAGCACAAACACTCTCCTTCATCACAACAATAATCTTCAAGTTCCTCAAATCTTCTCAGCAAGCACAACAAAAATCTTGGGCTCAACTTTCTCTTAAATTTTATCATTGTTGCCAGTCACTTCAAGTTATTATTTTACATCTTATTAGCTAATAAAGTCTGTACAAAATATTGCTTGGCCAAACTCTTCACAAATTCAAAATTTGAATTTATTCTCCATCTTCTCCAACAGCCTTGGTCAAGGATATGGTTCCTTGATTTTCTTTATTTAGATGTATTAAAATTTCCTTTACAAAACTCTCGTCAATTTCTTTTAAAAAAATACTTATCCATGTCGAGTTGAAGATCTCCTTTGATAAACATGCTGTGCTTTGACCAGGATAACGAAAACCTTATTTTTTTTTGTTAAGAATACATTTAATTACCGATAGCATCTCCATAAATCTTCCGTAAAAACTCTCATAAAATCTTCAGTGATTTCCAAATCCGAGTATTCAAATATCTTCCTACAAGATTAATCCATGCCAAATCAAAGATTCGTGGCATCATTTTAGCAAGTGCATTCATCCTCAGCTGATCTCCATATTCACCCTTGGTCGAAACTAACCATAACTGACTACAACAAAACACTTAGCTCTCCTGGGAGCTTCTCTGTCTACCCAGGCCTAGGCCAACTGCCTAACAACCTTCTGTTCTCCCCCACTCCCTCCGGACAAACACTTATTTATACACTTAGTAAAGAAAAGAAAAAGTACATTTACCAGACTACCCTCTCTTCACTTATCCCCCCTACGCTTGTAAGTAAAGAGAACAGGTGGCCTGTTCTGCCTATCCAATTCCACCGTTGCTCTATCATTTCCGCCACCTTGAAATTCCACCTTGTCCTCAAGGTGGAAATCTGGAAATTGCGTTCTCATTACTTCAGCATCTTCCCATGTGGCATCTTCAGCCGATCTGCCCTGCCACTGAATAAGCCACTTTAGTACCCTATCCTGAGTTTTAGTTGCCAAAATAGCCATCGGGGTTTCATTCTCTTCCAAAAATTCTGCAGGAAGTTCCTCCTTTCCAACGCTTTTCCCAACTGCTGCTTTTAGTTGTGAAATATGAAATACTGGATGAACTTGGCTGTTCTGTGGTAATTCGAGTCTGTAAGCTACTGTCCCAACCTTCCCTGTTATTGGAAATGGCTCAAAATAACGTGCAGCTAGCTTCGAACAAATTCTGCGTGAACTGCCAGGTCGATTGGGTCTTAATTTGACCCAAACAAGGTCCCCAAGCTCATATGGCACCTTCCGACGATGCCGGTTGGCATTCTTTATCATTAATTGTTGTGCCCGATAGAGATTCACCCGGAGTTTTCATAAAGCTTCATCCCGTTCTGCAAGAGCTATTGCCACCTCTTCTACCACTGTTTCTGATAGGGTGCGGAACAAGAGAGAGAAAACAGAAAAGTTTCTATAGGAAAATCAGCCACTACGTAAAGGAATTACAGAGGAAGGTAAGAAGAAGAAGTTGAAGAAGAAGTTGAAGAAGAAAAGAGAAGAAGAAATTTCTCCAAGACGCTGCTTCGAGGCCCATGGCAACAGCCCGATTTTCTGCACAGCAGAACCTTCTCCAAATGCAAACGTAACTCCCCAGCAGCAGCAAACCCCCCCTTATTTAATAACCCCCTCCTATCTAACAACCTTGCCAGCTAGCCTCCTACTAAGTATTTACATCACTGCCCCTGGCAGTTGAGAATAGACCCTCCCTTTTAATATCCCTCCAACCACTATCAACTCTCCTAACAACTATAAAGGGAAATTAAACAGCTGCCCCTGGGCAGTTTATTATTACTCCTACCCTTATGGCCAACATCACCCAGCCCCTAGTCCCCCTTCACAATAGCAGGCAGCCCCAGTCTCCCCTTCACAGCAAAACTAAGGCCCACGTTCCTATCAATTTCACCCTCTTAAAACCACCTTGTCCTCAAGGCGAGAAGGTGAAACTATAGGGAACTCTTACTCCCGTCATGAGCTGCTCGCTCAGCTTGTCGTATGGCATCTTCTTGTCACTGCTAAGCGCCAAACATCCAGATATATCCATGGTGGAGGCTCTGGCGGTGACCTTGGCAACCATGCAACAGTTAAACTAGCAACCCCATTCTTAGTTTGCTGAGTCAGCCTTGGAAATTCCTGACATCTTGAGAATGCCCCAGCCTGCTTCTCCTTATGCTTCCCTAGTTTCAGAAAATCTTCTCGATGACAAACAGTGAAACCGACCAAAGTTGTACGTTCCTGCACAGTTTGCACAACGCCTCCCCTTTCCATTTCAGTTTGACAATTTCTCAGGCCTACTGTTGCAGCTTCCATATATATAGTTTTGTTCTCAGCATGCTTCTTCAGTTCCGGATGTGCCAGCTGTTCTGGAGAAAGAGCCTTGACAGGAGTAGACAGGACCACGGGTTCTCCACCAGGGAAATTCGTCATCTCCACTTGCTTAGTCAACGCGCACAACTCATCATGCTCAACAGCCCACACTTCCTTGTCGGGTTCAACTGCTTCAACACTCTGATTTTCGCCTTCAATTTCTAGTTTCGGACAAAATCCTCCTTCCTCATCATTGTTGGACTTCTCTTTGTCTTCGTCACGTCCAGTTCGTTCCGCCAGATACGGTGCCAACGGTGTCATAGCCATCTTCAATTCCCGCAATAGGATTTCTATCCGCTGGGATGCAAAATCCAGTCATCGTTCAAGGCGCTGGAGTCCAGTCCACAGGTCGGCTACAACCGATTTTGCTCTAGCAACTCTGCTCTCCATCCGTGTGAACATACAACAATCAGACTTACAGTAGAACAGGGAAGTAGGAAGGATTTGTGTTGTCGCGTTTGATACTTCTCCCCCGCTCTAGTTGGTTGCTGCGTTTGCTCACTACTGCGATTCCACTGTGGCGATCCGATTCTCTACTGCTGAAACTGCTGCGCCGTGAGCGGTCCTCCACTGCTGTGATTCATCTGTTGCCGAACAAGTTCTTCCGCACCGCTTAACCTGTTGCGTCGCTGCGTCCAGAAATTTCCAGCAAGAATAGGCAAGTATCTCTATTTGGTTTCGGTCTCTCTGTCCGATCAATTCTCAATGAAAGCACCAATTGATGGGTGCGGAACAAGAGAGAGAGAAAACAAAAAAGTTTCTATAGGAAAATCAACCACTACGTACAAGAATTACAGAAGAAGGTAAGAATAAGAAGAAGGTAAGAATAAGAAGGTAAGAAGAAGAAGAAATTCCTCCAAGACGGTGCTCCGAGGCCCAAGGCAACAACCCGATTTTCTGCATAGCAGAACCTTCTACGTAATCCCCCACCAGCAGCAAAACCCCCTTATTTAATAACCCTCTCCTATCTAACAACCTTGCCAGCTAGCATCCTACTAAGTATTTACATCACTGCCCCTGACTGTTGAGAATAAACTCCCCCTTTTAATATCTCTCCAACCACTAAGAACTCTCCTAACAACTATAAAGGGAAATTACACAGCTGCCCCTGGGCAGTTTATTATTACTCCCATCCTTTTGGCCAGCATCACGCAGCCCCTAGTCTCCCTTCACAACAGCAGGCAGCCTCAACCCCCCCTTCGCAGCAAAACCAAGGCCCACACAGCCCCTAGTCCCCCTTCACAACAGCAGGCAGCCCCGGTCTCCCCTTTGCAGCAAAACCAAGCCCACGTTTCTATCAGTTCCCCCATAGTATAATGCACAATTTGGGGAGGATGTCGTCGATATACTATTTCAAAAGGTGTTTTTCCGATTGAAGTATGGAAGTATGAGTTATAACGAAATTCTGCCCAAGGTAACCATGTTACCCAATGCTTCGGGTGGTCAGAAGAAAAACATCTCAAATAAACCCCAAGGCATCGGTTTACCACCTCTGTTTGCCCATCACTTTGTGGGTGATAGGAAGAACTCATTTTTAGGGTGGTACCTTGCAATTTGAAAAGTTCTTGCCAGAAAATACTTGTAAAAAGTGGATTTCGATCAGTGACTATTGCCCGTGGAAATCCATGCAGTCGCACAACCTCCTTCATAAAGCTGTATATGGTTTTTTAAGGGGAATAAAATGCGCATACTTAAACGATCGACCACCACAAAAATAATTTCATAATCTTGTGATTTAGGCATTCCGGTAATAAAATCCATGGATAATTCTTCCCAAATATGTTCCGGAATTGGCAACGGTTGCAACATCCCTGGACTAATTGCCTCATATTTACTTTTTTGACATACTTCACACTGGTTAACAAATCACTGCACATCCCGAGACATTCCAACCCAATGAACTCCATATGCCAGCCGTTTATATGTCTTTAACCTGCCCCATGCCCTCCTCACGAGATGAATGATAATGTTGCAGCATTTTAGGAATTAGGACTGAATTCTTTGGCAATTCATTCTTGTAAGTATAATGTGGTCTTGAGGCCGTGTCATGCTGCAATGCTTCTACCATCACCTGTAACCTGGTATCTTAGCTCACTTTTTTTTTAACAATCTGTAGATTGATAGAAACCCGAGGACTGACTTCTTATATTGATGTAAGAAAGTAACCAGACATACAACGGAGCGGTGGTAGAAGTAGAGTAGAAGAACACTTCGAGAGAGCTGGTGCTCCTCGCCCAAGCCTACAGGCCGTTTCCCAAGACTACAACCAATTCTCTACAATTATGTTCCCTCCCCCCTTTCCTCTCCCCATGCTTCCTTATTTATAGCAGATCCCACCTCCATGTGGTCCCCCCACTAGCAACTAATATCCCCCCATAACAGTCTCCAACTCCCCCAACAAACCTCACTTCAAAGACAAATATACCCCTCAACAAAAACAACCCTCCAACTTGGATCCTAACACTTGTCACCCCTTAAAACAGTCTTGTCCTCAAAACTGAAGAAAGGTGGCCTTGCCGCGTAGACGAGCCAAACAATCTTTCATATTTGCCGCTTGGAGTTTGCGCTTGGGGTGAAACCAAGCAACATCATTGACTGAGGACTGAGCCGCCAAGGTGTTGTAGAAGGCGCCCATATTGCATGTGCACGCCACACAATCTTCCGTATGCGTCGTCCACCGTCATTGATCAGTATTGGTTAGATCAAGTCGAGGGTGTCTCCGTTCGTAAGGATTTCCCCTCTTATGCCGGAAAGGCTCCATGTGTGATGTAGTGAACTAGGTCGCAAGTACGGGTGACACCACCCTGCTTCGCACTTGGAAAAATGGCATGGATCTTGAAAAATCGGGGGACCCCATCCTGTCACCATGGGCTTAACCCGTGCAGTTGGTGGTAAAATAAGAAGAGCCCATGGTTGAGCCGACTCAGTCTGCTGCGGCTCGTGCTCCACCATGACGAACTTTGAAGTGTTCGGCTCCGCATTGGGCGGCAGGTCTATCACACATGGGCCAGAGGTAGCGTCGTTATGATTTTCAAGCAGCCCCGTGCTCCAACTCTGTGTTCCGTGGTTGGTTGGCTCCTCGGAATGCGCTGCGGATAGTGGCGGTGTTGTCGATGGAAAACCAGATGTAGATGCAAAGGCTTCCCCAGCGACGTTGCTGAAGTCCTCAAGGAGCGCTGTTTTGAGTTGCACCCAGGTGAACGTAGTCACAGGTCCTTTGGCCAGTAAAAACCAAAGTTCATACAGACTTGACATGCATAGGTGTGCCATTGACACTTTCATCTGATCCGGCGTTTGATTGCACGAGAAATATTCCTCAGCCCTCGAGATCCATGTCTCTGGGTGGGTGGCCGAAAATTCCGGTAGAATTTCTTCCCACAAGTATTTTTCTTGATTTCTGGTCACCCGGGAAAGTGAAACCTAGAGTTCCTGCAGTTGAGTTGCCGTAGGCTGCTGCGTTTGCCGATAGTGCTTTTCCCCCTTGTTTTTTCCTTCCTGTGCTTGTCTTCTGCGATGGAAAAAGTGGCCCGCCTCTTTTTTTTTTTTTGATTGCAACAGTAGCTCTTAGGTCGCACGGGATGCGTCTCTTCGCGAGTGATTCACGAAGTCCGACCGTGCGTGCCTCCTCCAATCGCGATCGGGGAGCGCGCGACTGCTTCCGCGGAAGTCACCGGCGGTGCAGCGGGGTGCGACATTGTGGAATTGGAGCCGCAGTGTGCATCGCGTCGGAAGGGAAAGCAAGCGGTCGATGGTGCTTGCCGTCGAGGGAGATGATGCGATCTAGCAGTGGGCATTGCCGTTGAGTGAGATGAAATCCACTAGTGAGGCGCGACTTTGGGGAACCGGGAAGAACAGTGAGTCGCGTGTCTCCTCCTCTAAAGGCAACCCGGCTGAGTGCGTCTCCTCGGGCTGCGAGCTGAGAGTGCGTGCTGCTGCCAAACGAAAACCGTTCAACAGTTAGTTCGAGTAGAAAAAATTGTTCTGTGTGCCTCGGTTGAGCGAACACACAGTAGGGTGCACCTCCTCGACTGGGTCCGACACCTCCACTGGCGATGCGTGCTGCCACATGACACACGATGAAGACGACTAACATATATTCCTCCCCTGACTGATATTCCTCCCTCCGAATGATCCGACGGATGGAAAAATCCAACAACATCAGGTTGCTCTGCAAGACGTGATGCAACCGAAGAACAAAGTGGAAATGATGCGTGACAGAGCGGCGAAAAACAACAGGTTGAACGGGGAAGCAACGACAGGGTTGCGCCGGAAGCGATGAATCCGACGAACAGAAAGGCAGGTCGGACCAATTGATAGAAATCAGAGGACTGACTTCTTATATTGATGTAAGAAAGTAACCATAAATACAGCGGAGCAGAGGTAGAAGTAGAGTAGAAGAACATTTTGAGAGAGTTGGTGCTCCTCGCCCAAGCCCGTAGGCTGTTTCCGGAGTCTACGACCGATTCTTTACAATTTTGTTCCCTCCCCACTTTCCTCTCTCCCCCATGCTTTCTTATTTATAGCAGATCCCTACCGGATCAATTGATAGAATCCAGATGACTGACTTCTTATATTGATGTAAGAAAGTAACCAGAAATACAGCAGAGCAAAGGTAGAAGTAGAGTAGAAGAACACTTCGAGAGTGATGGTGCTCCTCGCCCAAGCCCGCAGGCCGTTTCCCAAGCCTATGGCCGATTCTCTACAATTCTGTTCCCTCCCCCCTTTCCTTCCCCCCCATGCTTCCTTATTTATTGCAGATCCCACCTCCACGTGGCCCCCCCTCTTAACAACTAATATCCCCCCATAACAGACTCCAACTCCCCTAATAAACTAACCTCACTTCAAAGACAAATATACCCCTCAACATAAACAACCCTCCAACTTGGGTCCTAACATAGATCCTCCCAACAAGGTTGAGAAATAGCCAAATATCAATACTCTACTGCAGATTCTGCCCGAGATAAAGCATCTGCAGCAGAATTTTCTTTCCCATACTTGTATATCACCACAAAATTGTACCTCAAAAGTTTTGTTTGCCAACATTGTTGATCCATAGACATTACTCTTTGACAAAGCAAGTGTTTGAGACTCCTATGATCAGTGTAAACTTCAAACCTTCTGCCCATCAAATACTGTTGCCAATGCTGAATTGCCAAAACCAATGCCATCAACTCCTTTTCATAAATAGATTTTGCTAAATTAGCATCGGACAATGCTTTACTAAATTATAAGCCAAGGGTTTTCCTGCACCTATTCCCGAACCAGAAGCATCACACTCAATTGAAAATTTTTGTGAAAAATCAGGCATCACCAAAACCGGAGCTGTAGTCATGCTGTCTTTCTGTTTTTCAAAAGCCTCCTGCGCTTCGGGTGCCCATTTAAACTCAACCTTCTTAGTTAAGGCTGTCAATGCGCGGGCGATTTTTCCGTAATCTCGGATATACTTTCTGTAATAACCTGTTAACCCCAAGAATCCCCTGACTTCCTTAATTGATCTCGGTACCCGCCAACATTTTATAGCTGCTAATTTTTCAGGATCCATCGCAACTCCATTTTCAGAAATGATATGTCCCAAATACCCAACAGTTTTCAAGCCAAAAGAACATTTCTCCAGATTAGCATATAATTCTTTCTCTTGCATCAACTGCATTACCTGCTGTATATTCATCAGATGTTCCTCCCACCCTTTGCTGTAAATTAAAATGTCGTCAAAGAATACCAATACTCCCTTTCGTAGCATCTTCTGAAATATTGCATTCACAGTAGCATGGAAGGTTGTTGGAGCATTCATCAATTTAAACGACATTACCAAATATTTACAATGCCCCTCATGTGTCTTAAATGCTGTTTTCTCCACGTCCTCACCCTTCATTTGGACCTGATGAAAACCAGATCTCAGATCTAACTTGGTGAAGTAACCTGCCCCATGCAATTCATCCATTAGTTCCTCTATAACAGGTATGGGAAATCTATCGGGGATTGTCAATTTATTCAAAGCTCGGTAGTCCACACACACGCGCCAACCTCCTCCTTTTTTTCTTACCATGATTATAGGACTAGAATATGGGCTGGTAATACATCCAATAAACCCCTCTAATAACCCTTGAACTTGCAACCCAATTTCATTTTTCAGATGAAAAGCATGCCTGAATGGCCTAATATTTACCGATTCTGCCCCTTCTTTCAATTTAATGGTGTGATCAGTCTCCCTTACAGGTGGCAATTTTCTTGGTGCCTCAAATAACTCACAAAACTGGCTTAACAACTTCTGCAACTGACTTTGTTGGGTTTGGTTCAGCTCTACTGCTTTCATATCAGCACTTTCTGTAGTTTTCCACTGCATTCCCTGTACAAATTTTCCTCCTTTTCCCAGGTATCCCTGTAATGCACCAGGTGCATTTTGCGGAAGCCGTACCCCCAACAAGGTAATACCTTTTCCTCCCTTCTCAAAACTCAATCAGATTTTTCCAGTGGGTTGTAACATACCCTAGTGTCTCCAGCCATGACATACCCAATACCAAATCAGGCCCAGTAGTGTTGAAAATGTATGCCTCTACATCAAAATCCTCCTCTCCCAAACGTACCTTAAGCTTCTTACACATCCCTTGCGACTTCACCCGGTGTCCATCTCTAAACCATATGTAAAATGGCTTTGTTTTGGAAACCTGTGTTGGGAAATATCGTAACAACCGTTTTGAAACGAAATTATGGCTCGCGCCACTATCCACTAAAATTAGCAATGGATTTCCCTCTATGCTTCCTTCCATTAACATAGACCGGGTACATTTCGCCCATTCTTTTTCTTGTACATAGAATGAAGTGCCCAACATTTCCATTTCCCACAAATCTCCAGTACTACCTTCCTGTACCTCTCCCAAAGGTACTGATTTTGCTTCGTCAGTATCACTAGGCTCCACACATTTCCATACCATTAGTTTAAAACCTTTCTCGGGACATCTATGCCCTGGACCAAACTTCTGTCCACAGGCATAACATAACCTCTTAGATTTCCTTTCTTCAAACTCTTCCCTGGATAGATTTCTGACTCCTCTTATTCGAGGTGCCACAACTCCTCTTCTATCCCGCCCATTTCCTTCTTTTGTTGGCAAATTCCTGACTGTATTTGTATTCCAGCTTCTCTCTTGCCCAACTGGAGGATAACTCTTTGTGCGTGAATCTGAGTATTGAATATTTCCTTTCACCAGCACCTCCCTCTCTACTCTCTGTGACAAAGTAAAAAGTCGAGCTTTGTCCTATGGTCCATGCATCATTACTGTACTCCCTATTTCTGGCATCAAAGCTCCAATAAAAAAGCTTAAGAACCATTTCTCTGTAAAATCTGGTACGCGCAAAGCTATTCGCTCAAACTCCATCAATGTAGGAATCCACGGTTCCTGTCTGTCACAGCTCCTTTAGAACGATAACAGGATCCTCTTCTGCTGCATTATTGTAACGCCCCAACAATTCCTCCTTCAGCTGTGTCCAAGTAAGTTCTAGTTTCACTGACTTTGAAGAAATGATTCAATATTGGACCATCCCTTCCATGCACAATTGAGCCAATAAAATTTTCAACTCCTCCCAAGTTTGACAGATCAAAAAATAGATGTCAGCTCGAGTTATCCATGTTACAGGATCTTTTGCGGTGAATACTGGCATTTCCACGTGTTTCGTTGCCAATCGTATCTCTTCCAGTGCTAAGTCGCGCTCGTCCAGCCTACGCTCCCCTTTGACAGTCATCTGTCCTTTCTCTACTGCATCGGATTTCATATTACTCCCACCTTCCTGATTCGAACTCTTCATTTTGTTTTCCGCCTGACTCAAGGTAAGCTTCTCTACCGCGGTTGTCAACTTTTGCATCTGATTTTCCTGGCGCTGAGCTCCAGATGTCAATTCCAGTACCGCGACTTCCAACGTGGTAAGTCTACTCTCCATTCGTGTGGTCATACGTCTTCTTACTTCACTCAACTTGTGGCCAAAATCTCTCTATCCAAATCTTGATCTGCTGCTTGTGCTTCTCTCAATGAAAGCACCAAGATGATAGAGAAGATTTGTAAAAGAATTATCTAAACTGAATTACAGGAAGAAGTCCTTACCTGTAGAGCTCGAAACTAACCATAACATACTACAATAGAACACTTCTCTCTCTTGGGAGCTTCTCTGTCTACCCAGGTCTAGGCTAACTGCCTAACAACCTTCTGTTCTCCCCCACTCCCTCCGGACAAACACTTATTTATACACTTAGTAAAGAAAAGAAAAAGTACATTTACCAGACTACCCTCTCTTTACTTATCCCCCCCCCCCACACGCTTGCTACATGGTTGTCTCGCCTTTGCCAATTTTCCGAAATCATGTTTCTTAGCCAAAATGCATCGAGCAGAAGAACCCCACATGTTTATCTTGTGTTACTTGGACCATGCCTTATCTCTGTGTTGAGTAGAAAAGCTCCCTGTATCTATTTGTGTCGAGTAGATCTAGAATTTGTTTCATGCAACTTATTTTTGTCGAGCGAGTAAAACTCCTTGTCTGTTTCAGGCAACTTGATGTGTGTAGTAGATTTCAGTGGTTTGTTCGTTAGACTCAAGTTTGTTCAATGCAAAATGTTGCATGCTGTAGAACCCGACTCATGTTCAATGCTGTTTGGACCTGCGGGTTATGAAGAGTCCCGAGGCAACCTGAGAGGGGGTGAATTAGGGTGCTGACCCAATTAAAACTTTTCTTTCAGTTAATCCTCACCCGTCATTGGATCTTTCTCTTTTTAGAAGGAATATGTTCAATCTATTACTCCTTTGAATTCCCTCGCATCAAATGCCAAACACAAATGCAGAGGTGAAAGCATACAAGAATACATGGATTTTACTTGGTTCACGCACTGGGCAATGTCTAAGGAGCATATACACAATAATGTGTCAATGTATCAAAATCCACTGCCACACACTGTTTGGTGGATACAATGTTTAGACGGTGGTCACTCCACGCCAATGCTTGCTGCCTTAGCAAAATGTTTAGGGATGGTGCTCTACCTCCCAAGGGCCACTCTATTCTTTCCCCTATGCGCGCTGCTTTAGGGTAGTCTCAAACAGTTTATAGACATGATGGTGTTTCCATGTTCACCATAAAAAACTGAATCGTTGTGCATCATCAACTCCCTATTTGATACTCCAATTGAATCCCCCTTGATGCTCTCTTCTCCAAATCCATCCAGATATGATCAACTTTTGAGTGTGAGAGTCGAATTGGTGTTCCAAACAAACTTCATAGCAGCGCTAACTCCTCCAGATAAAGAATAATTCCAGGAATTGGATTACCTTTTGCTTCGCTCCGTCTTCATCAACTAGCCGGATATAGTCTCAGGATGATGGTGTTTCCATGTTCATAAAAAACTGTATCGTTGTGCATCATCAACTCCCAATTTGACGCTCCAATTGAATCCACCTTGATGCTCTCTTCTTCTCCAAATCCATCCAGATATGATCAACTTTTGAGTGTGAGAGTCGAATTGGTGTTCCAAACAAACTTCATAGCAGTGATAACTCCTTCAGATAAAGAATAATTCCAGGAATTGGATTACCTTTTGCTTCGCTCCATCTTCATCAACTAGCTGGATATAGTCTCAGGCCTTCTTCGTCACATTAACCAGATCTATCAATGATGCTCTGTTAATGGCTCTTCTTCTCTGTGAATCAGATGCATCAATTACGTCTCCCATTCTCCAGAACCGCCACAATAGTTTATATATCAACTTCCATCTCCAAGCCCTTTATTCGGCGACAATGACCAGTCTATGTTATCTCAAAGCTCTGGGATCATGCCATGTGTACCGGATGTTTTAATGTGGTCAAATTCGTCTAATTAAACTGAGTCGACCTTCCAAATATTGAGCCAAATCTCCCTTTCTTTGAATTTAATCTGATTCTTCAAGATATGCAGACTTTCCATAAATCATCGCGTGATGTCCTCCATTGCGGCATGATACATTGCAATCACAGATTCCTCTGAAAATTACGGCATGATTCGAATTCAAATTCCCTTAAATTACGGGGTTGATCACGTCAAGTATTCAGCCAAGGCCCTGTAGGCAGTTTTTTTTTTCTGGACGGCACCGCCCCCCCTTGATTTGTCGAAGGGGGCTGGCGGGGTAGATGGTGGGTGGCCAACCCCACCCAATCCACCAGCGTGAGAATGCAACTGGAAGGGGAGAGGCAGCCTATAAACGAGGCTCTCTCCCAGTAGATCTCTCGTCACTTGCAACTTCATCCGGTTTCTCATCACCGGTAGTCATCATTATTCGAGCGGTATTTAGTGAGGCGGTTTCCCTACCATATTCAAGAGAGTTTTTACGAGTGTTTTCTCCTTGTAATAAGTGAGGGAGTGTGTACCCACTTTTACCCCATAGTGATCCTTTTATTCGCCCGTGTTTTTTTACGACTTCCAGAAGGGGTTTTTCCACGTTACATCTGGTGTCCCTTTTATTTCCGCATTTTGCACTTTATTTTATCTCGTTATTATCGCTGCACCGGTGGACCAATCATTTACAGTTCCAACAAGTGGTATTAGAGGAAGGTTCTGGCTCGGTTATGTTCACATTTTTGGGTATTAATAATTCTCGTAAATTTTAGTATGCTCTGTGATTGCGACTCCGGTTGATCTTTCACATCAAAAAAAATTTATTGAGATTATTAAATACACCGTTGTGAAACAGAGGAGGTTTTGGACTAATGGTGTGTCCAGATGGCGGCGAAATTCGAGATCGAAAAATTCAATGAGAATAATTTTTCGTTGTGGAAAATGAAGATGCAGGCAGTGTTGCGGAAGGATAATTGCCTATTGGCAATTGGCGAAAAACCGACGTGTGTGATGGAGGTGAAATGGAACGATATGGACGAGAATGCTATTGCCAACATCCATTTGGCTTTGGCGGGGTCCTATCGAGCATTGCAGAGAAAAAGACGACAAAGGAAATATGAGATACTCTGACGAAGTTATACGAGGCCAAGTCACTACACAACAAATTTTTTCTGAAGAGAAAATTGTACACTCTTCGGATGGTGGAGTCATCATCGGTGACCGACCACATCAACAACCTCAATACCTTGTTCGCTCAGCTCACGACGTTGGGCTATAAAATTTTAGATACTGAACGTGCGGAGATTTTACTTCAGAGTTTGCCAGATTCGTATGACCAACTCATCATCAACTTCACCAACAATATCCTGACGGATATGGTGCTCTTTAATGATGTTGCAACCGCGATTCTTGAATAAGAAAGTCGGCGTAAGAACAAGGAGGTCAGACAGACAACTTCGCACCAAGTAGAGACTCTGTCAATGGAGAGAGGAAGGATGATGGAGCGTGGTTCTAGTGGGAGCCAAAATAATGGCAGATCCAAATGAAGGAGTAATAAGAAGAATGTCACATGTTTCAATTGTGGCAAGAAGGGGCATGTCAAGAAGGATTGATGGAACAAGAATAGTGAAAAAAACTCTCAGGGGAATGTTTGACTGATGGAACAAGAAGAGTAGTGAAAAAAACTCTCAGAGGAATGTGGCAAGTACTTCTGGAAAAGGAGATATACTAGTCAGTGAAGCGGCAACGACTACTGGGAGCAGGCAGCATCTCGACGATGCATGGATTATCGACTCAGGAGCAACATGGCACATGACGTCTCGACGAGAATGGTTTGACCAATATAAAACCATCCCAGAAGGACTTGTGTACATGAGGAACAATCACACTCTGAAGATCGTTGGAGTCGGTATCATTAAACTGAAGATGCATGATGGTATTGTTTGAATCGTCCAAGGAGTACGTCATGTGAAGGGCCTGAAGAAGAACATATTGTCTTTGGGACAATTTGATGACATCGGATGCAAGACTCGCACCGAGAATGGAGTGATGAGAATTGTGAAGGGCGCACTTCTGGTAATGCAGGCGAAGAAGATTTCGAAGAACCTGTATGTGTTTATGGGTGAAACGTATAAGGAGGCGGAGATAGTTGTTGCATCAACTACCTCAACGGAAGCGTTGACGACATTATGACATCAGAAGCTTGACCATATGTCAGAACAAGACCTGAAAATTCTTGCGGATCAGAAGTTGCTGCCTGGTTTTACAAAGGCATCCTTACCATTTTGTGAGCATTGTGTTTTAAGCAAGTAACACAGGTTACAATTCGGGACGTCAACAGCAAGAAGTCAGGTGATCTTGGAGTTGATCCATTCCGATGTTTGGCAAGCACCGGTTATATCCCTGGGAGGAGCAAGGTACTATGTATCTTTCATTGATGATTATTCCAGGAGATGTTGGGTGTACCTAATCAAGAGGAAGGCGGATGTTTTTGAAGGCTTCAAAACATTCAAAGCGCGGAAGGAGCTTAACTCTGGAAAGGAGATCAAGTGTCTGATGACTGACAATGGTGGAGAATATACAAGCGAGGAATTTGATACTTTTTGTCAGCAAGAAGGAATCAAGAGACAGTTCACAGTGGCGTACACTCCTCAGCAGAATGGAGTGGCAGAGCGGATGAACACAACCCTGTTGGATAGAACAAGGCGATGTTGAAGACTGCAGGAATTGCCAAAATATTTTGGGCTGAAGCAGTGAATACTGCTTGTTATGTGATCAACCGATCTCCTTCAATGGCGATTGAGCTAAAAACACCGATGAAGATGTGGACTGGTAAACTCACTGACTATTCCCGGTTACATACTTTTGGAAGTCCTGTATATGCATTGTTTAATGACTAGGAAAGATCAAAGTTGGATTCGAGATCCAGAAAATGTATCTTCTTGGGGTACGCTGATGGTGTGAAGGGGTATCGTTTGTGGGACCCCACTGCCCGCAAATTTATTATCAGCATAGATGTCATTTTTGCAGAAAATAAGATGCAAATGACAACTGATCGAGACACGGAGAAGGAGAATAAAGAAACTGCAACAGTCGAAGTAGAGGACAAATCAAAGGAAGAACCAGTTTCCTCTGAGGTATTACCAGCGCACGATGATCAAGTACTGGTTGAGTCTGGACCACGACGGTCAACTCGGGAGAAAAGAGCACCAGTATGACACTCAGACTATGTCATTGAGAGCAATATTGCGTACTGCTTATTGATGGAGGATGGAGAGCCATCTTCTTTTGTGGAGGCGACCCAGAATCCAGATGTATCCTCATGGATGGCGGCGATGCAGGAGGAACTTGAAGCCCTGCACCGGAACAAGATTTGGAATCTTGTTTCATTACCTCATGGAAAGAAGGCTATCAGAAACAAATGGGTGTTTAAGATCAAACGGGATGGAAAGGACCAGGTGGAAAGATATCGTGCACGACTGGTGGTCAAATGATTTGCTCAGAAGGAAGGTATTGATTTCAATGAAATATTTTCTCCTGTTGTTAGATTAACGACTGTTCGATTAGTTCTGGCGATGTGTGCAACATACAGTTTACATCTAGAGCAGCTGGATGTGAAGACTGCTTTTCTTCATGGTGATCTTGTTGAAGAGATCTATGTGCTCCAACCGGAAGGTTTTGCAGAAGAAGGCAAAGAGAACTTGGTTTGTAGGTTGAACAAATCTCTGTACGGTCTCAAACAGGCGCCGAGGTGTTGGTACAAGAGATTTGATTCCTATATCATGAGCCTTGGATACGACAGACTTCATTCAGATTCTTGTGCATATTTCAAGGGTTTGGATGGTAATGATTTCATCATTCTTCTGTTGTACGTGGATGACATGTTGGTTGCAAGCCCCAACAATGATCAGATCCAGGAGACGAAGACACAGTTGGCTAGAGAGTTTGATATGAAGGACTTAAGACCGACAAATAAGATTCTTGGGATGCAGATTTACCGAGACAGAAATAATGAGAAGATTTGACTATCACAGAAGAGTTACTTACAGAGAGTCTTGAAACGCTTCAACATGCAAGACTGTAAGCCAATCTCTACCCCTCTTCCCGTTAATTTCAAGTTATCCTCCACGATGAGTCCTAGCAGTGAAGTAGAGGATGGAAATGTCTCGAGTACCGTATGCATCGGCAGTGGGTAGTCTGATGTTCGCTACGGTTTGTACTAGACCAAACATTGCACATGCAGTGAGAGCAGTTAGTCGGTACATGACAAATCCAGGACGGGAGCATTGGAGCACGGTGAAGAAGATCCTGAGATACATCAAGGAGACCTCAAATGCTGCATTATGTTATGGAGGATCGAATTACACTATCAGATGCTATTTGATTCAAATTTTGCAGGTGATTCTGACCGGAGGAAATCCACTACTAGTTATGTGTTTACTCTTGCAGGAGGAGCTGTGAGCTGGATTTCGAAGTTACAATTAGTTATGGCTTTATCCACGACGGAGACAAAGTACATGGCGGCTGCCCAGGGTTGCAAAGAGGCAATTTGGATGAGAAAGTTGTTGGAGGAGCTCAGACACAGACAGGAGCAGATTCTATTGTTTTGTGACAGTCAGAGCGCCCTGCACATTGAAAGGAATCCATCTTTTTTATTTCAGGACGAAACACATTGGGGTACAATATCAATTTGTCCGAGATGAGGTGGAGGAAGGAAGTGTGGACATGAAGATTCACACTAAAGAAAATCTGGCAGATTTCCTGACGAAGGCAATTAACTCTGATAAGTTCCGATGATGCAGATCCTTGAGCGGCCTTGCAGATACATGAGCAGCATGGTTTGACAGATAGAAATGATGTGTGGAGATGTGATTTGTTCTCAATCGCATCTCCAAGTGGGAGATTTGTCGGCAGTTTATTTTTGGACGACACCGCCCCCCCTTGATTTGTCAAAGGGGGCTAGCGGGGTAGACGGTGGGTGGCCAACCCCACCCAATCCACCAGCGGGAGAATGCAGCGGGAAGGGGAGAGACCGCCTATAAATGAGGCTCTCTCCCAGCAGATCTCTCATCACTTGCAACTTCATTCGGTTTCTCATCACCGGTAGTCATCATTATTCGAGCGGTATTTAGTGAGGCGGTTTCCCCACCATATTCAAGAGAGAGAGTTTACGAGTGTTTTCTCCTTGTAATAAGTGAGGGAGTGTGTACCCACTTTTACCCCATAGTGATCCTTCTATTTACCCATGGTTTTTTACCCATTCCAGAAGGGGTTTTTCTACGTTACATCTGGTGTCCTTTTTATTTCTGCATTTTGCACTTTATTTTATCTCGTGATTATCGTTGCACCGGTGGACCAATCATTTACGGTCCCAACATGCCCATCACGGCATGACACAACCTGTTGCAGTGTGATTCCTTAACCAGAGCCAGTCAGAGCCACACCACTTTTTCATGGGGTTTAATCATTACGGCATAGCGTCATGCGTTACGGTACAATATCTAGGATTGCGGCGTGACTGTGGATGCTCGGGAAAACAGCCCGAACCAATTTTTTTCACATCCTGATGTAACTTTGTCCACTTCACGACACCACCGCTTTCATGGCGGCGTGACTACTTGCCTGTAATCAACACTCTTATGCAGCAATCATGGCGTAATACTGATCCATCACGGCGCAAGACTCCCACCATCATCAAAACAGAGCTGCACCACTTTATCACGGTGCAATGCCATGTGGGTCGTAGCTTGGTTTGTTCCTCTGCAAAAGCCACTTTCCAAATATCTCCAACCTTCTCCAATCATTTTCAAACTTCACCAAATGCCTAAATAGGCCAGAATGAAAATCTTAAACTTCTTACTTGAGCCATTAATACCAGATATCCTCAAGTAAAGTTTATCTCTCCTCTCTTCCTTAGCCTTACCATTCCAAGGTACTTGTCTCTGCCTTCGCCATATACTCCATGCATTCACTGTGCTCTCCTGATCTGCCATACCCATCCTCACGCTCCAATGCCATATATGTCAATGCTCTGCATCCTTCATCAAGTATGATTGCCAACATTCTCTACTCTTAGCTCAATAAGTGTTCGACACTGGTAATGATTTTCATTTCAAAGGTTTTTTGTTTTTCCGGAGTGCTATTTTTGTAACCATATTGTCTCATTTAATAATATTTTCCGAACATAACCTAATTTCATGTTGTGGTTGATTTGTTCAGTGTGTAAGTTATAGACCCATGTTGGGGTTTATTATTATAGCATGTTCTTATATTTTTTTATGATCTATGATTTATGTGAACTATGCGCACCCTGCAATGCAATGCTCAGGCTGCTTTCTACTCAATGCAGCCACATTCTGTGGCAAATCATGGTGTTCAGAGTCTGACGAGTAGCCGGGCACTTAACCTGAGTCTGTGTTTGACAGCACTTGTTACTTATGATAAACAGTTATTAAAAAACCATCATCAAACTCTGAGAAATCTGGTTTTAAGCTAAACAGTCATGACTGCTGTCGATGCTGGTTGGTGCTTTTCATGGCTTGAGTCCCATTTTAGGTTCTGAAAGCACTTGACCAGCTGAAGGTGAGAGCCGGCGCACAATCCGAAGAAGTGCTCCCGATTGAGAAGCTGATCGGAGAAGCCTACTCAGCCATTGACAAGGCAGTGCGCAAAGGAACGTTGCATAGGAACACTGGGGCGAGGAGGAAGTCGCGGCTAGCGAGAAGGAAGAAGGCAGTGGAGATCCATCATGGCTGGTACACGCCTGCGGCTCCTGCCGACCCCCAGCCTGTGTAATGGGGCCACCTGGGTCTCCCTGGGGAACTGAGAATGTTCATCAAAAAGCCATATTTTGTGGTAAAAAAATGTGTTCTGTTGTTGGGAATGTTCTGTTCTGTTCTGTTGAGGTCCGTCTTCTGCAGACTTTGTAGTGTCTGCAAATGTGAAGTAGCTGGCAATGGTGGTACTGTGGTGTCTGTTCCCATAGTTTCACACTTTTTTTCCATTCGCATTCTGTAAACATTGAAGTGTCTTCTTCTCACTTTTTTTTTTAAATTCCGCATATATTTGAAAATTCTTAACATTCCTGGCTAAAAATCCTCGTAGATTAATTGTTTGTTTATTCATTTTTTATTTAATTCCAATTTTTTTGTTTGATCATCAGATATTTTTCTAGATTGGTCGATGGATGGATGGGCGAATGCAAATCTGTGCACTGTGAAATTGGACATGAATCATCATTGAACGATGTTACCCGAGGAATTTGCAACTTATTGATCATGTTAATCTGAATGAACTCCTAATTTCCTCACATTTTGTCAAAATAAACCTTTTTTAGTTGTTACATTTGATTTTCTGATCACGCAGCTCATTGTTTCTGGCCACCATAGTTGACTTTAGTTTCAATTCATTTTCTTTTACACACCAGTCACATAAATCAAATTTTACACTTTTACAAAGTGATCTTTGTGAACCCATATTTAGGGTTTGATTGGATTTGTTGGTAATTAGCATGGTGGAAGTGATTGAAATGTATGTGTTGATAAAGTTAAAATATGGAGGGGGAATGACAATGGGGGACCAAAAGTCCCCCCTAATACTAAATAAGGACCATCCTTAGTTCTGTGAGCAGTGATTTTTCACTGTTCATAGACCTATGCCGGGTCCTTCTTGGGTATTAGGGGGGACTTTTGGTCCCCCATTGTCATTCCCCCAAATATGGAGCAGTAATGAAGTGAACATGAATATAGGACGAGGTGATGTGCAATTCATTTAAGTACCCTTTTGTTAGTCCTACATAATTAATATATCAAGGGAGTTTTTTTTTAATATACGTTTTTTTAAAATATTTATTTAACGTATAGGTTAAAAATATTTTGAAAATCAATGCCGAAAGGCGACATCGTTGATGTCGTCCTTAATAAAAAAAAACTTTTTAAATACATATGTTTGTATATTTAAAAATATGTATGTTTATATATATATATTGTATTTATTTTATTTTGTTTAGAATTATATCTATTAATATTTGAAAGTGAAAATATTATATTTTTAATTAATAAATTTTATGACATGTAAATTAGATTTTACTTATTATATTTATATTTTTTTTGTTTATTTTCAATTATGTTTTATATGTTGTGTCAGTTTGTTAAATACCATTTAGATTGTATTTATATTTTATAAGTTATATGTTTTCAAAGTCACCTATATGAACCATAATAATATTTTAAGTTGGTAGATTTAAAAGTTTATAAATAATAAAATAGAAATACAATCTAATTGAAATTTGACACACTTATCAAACATAAACAAAATAATTCAAAATAACAAACATTTCATAAAAACAATTAATGAAAAGTAATTTTAGTGACACAATATATTGTTGTTTTAAACCATCACATTTGTATTTATAATTTTTTTACATTACTTGCATTTTCAATTGTTTATTATATTTATGAAATTCTTTTTATTTTCAACAAATTTTTAGATGTTTAGGTCATGTTTTAAGTTTTATTTAGATTATTTTTATAGTTTATATTTTATAAGCTTTTAAACTTTTCTATTTGAAATTTAATAAGTTGTGTTATGTTTTAAGTAGTCGACTTTGAAATCTTATAAAATAGAAACTGTAATTAAAATATAAATGAAAATTGAAACAGTGGCTAAACATGTAAAAATGGTTGATAGTAAAAAGAATTTCATCATTTTAATAGATAGATAATCAGAGGATATAATACATTGTTGTTTCAAATTCTTTAAGTCAACAATAAACATATAAATAAATGAGTACAATCACTGTCTATGACGAGCTCTCGTCCCACATGATGGTGTGAAATGTGACGTCCGTATCAAGATCGTCAACCTCTGTGCTGGGGTGGAGTATGATGAGCTGGATATGACTCTTTCTCGGGCACTGGAACCACGAATGTCAGATGCTATAGCTATGACTTATCAGGAGGAGGTGTCACCTGGATGTCATCATGTTCACCTGATCCGTCTCCCACTGCGTGAGTAGAGGGACCTGCCATCATCGCCTGGGGGAACCATACAACATGTGAAGACTCAGACATGAAAGGTGGAGGTATGAGAAATGACTCCTGATAGAAGCTCAGATCAGTTGTACCCGGAGAAAACTATGGATATCCTGGCAGCATAAACGAATCTCATGCCTCCTAATACACATCCCCAATTGGCTGAGGCTGGACTGTTAGAGGGTCGACCTCTGCCTATGGAACATGTGATGACTCACGTGCAACACGATGTGGTCTACGTCGTCATCGTCGTCGTTGCTACTCGACATCAGCAGCTGCTGGAGGAGGTTCCTAAGCAGGAACATCCACTCTCCGGCAGGAATATCATCTCCCTGGGGTGGACAATACTATCGTGTAAAACATGATACGCTGACATCACCCCCTACGCTGCAGCATGGTACGTTGTCTGGCTAAAAACCTCATCGTCCTCCGGATCAGACATGCAAATAATATGTTGTAGCCGAGTATGTTGTAAAAAGTTTCAAAATGAATTAAAAAAAGTACAACAAAAAAACTAATGGAAATTTATTAACTTACTAGACCCTGGAGCCCTCTGTCATGTGGAGTAAGATATAGTATAAACTTCAGCCTATACCATGACTTATACTCGAGCCGCTCTGCTAGAGGGAATCACATAGTACACATACCCTTGATGCACGTCTGTCGTGGTGCATGGAAAAAACAATATTATATTTTTCCTAATACAACACAATGGCTGACCAGATTCGTCTCACTTGAGGAGCCTTTCAGTTTGTTCACTTGGTTCTTCTAAATCACCTAAGTTATATCTTTTTGTGGTTTTAAGTATTTAATGAGAACAATGACAATCTTTTTGGGTTTTTTGATTTATGACATGCAAAATGGAAATTCTAATTTATACTACCATGCAAATCTAAACAGAATGAGTTAAGGAAAGAAAACACTCGGTCTTGGGTTTGGTTTTGGATTCAATCATTATTTTTCTTTATATGTTCGATTTCAATTTGATAATCCAAACATAAAATATCATGTTTGAACTACTATTCTTTATTTAGAAATTGTGGAATATCACCGAATGCCTAAACACTCTCAATTCTACCTCCTCATTTAATCAAGGTTGATGACACTCCTTGGTCTTGAAGGTGCCATCTTCTATGACCCAGTTCTATTGATGTTTTTTCATCCATTTATTAGCTCAACTCCAACATGTGAAGAACTAACCAATGAAGAGAGGGAAAAGTGATTAAATAAAAGAATAAAGATAGATTGAGTTGCATGTCATTGGGGGCAGTCACCACATCAGAGACATTCGCCTCACCCATTCATACTACTCAATTCTATCTACAAACTTAAAATTAAACTTTAAAGAAAATTCATGAACATCTTGACCTCCCCCTCAAACCAAACCTTGGGGTCAGTGTAACGACCCAAACTTTCATTAATGAAAATTTTTCTTGATCTAATTAAATGTCTTATTATGGTTATATAAAATGTGAACTTCATTGGTTTTATGTTTTTGGATTTTAAAATACCGTTAAGAATTGTGACCGTTGCTAATATAGTCGTTGAACAGTGATCACATGATTAGTATAAATATAGGGCTTTAACAAATCCAATTTACTCAGACAAAGGAAACGATGACCTCATCCAGTAGATTTGCCCTGTACGAAGCCCATTTGTCAGAGCTCAGAAAGGAGGTGACGTCATTGGGCTTCGCTCTTGACCAAGCCCAAGCTGAGCTTGAACATGTTAAACTTGAGCAGAACCGACTACGGGAGAAGTGAAAGTTAATAGAGATTACCACCCGAGCGATGTTATCCGAGCCACCCCAAGAGTCTATCACCATTGCACACCTTACCCTAAGGTCTTATGCGGGTGTTTTAAGGGGTTATGTAATAAAACCCTAGTATTACGATTATGTACATTATTCTTGTATAGAGAATATACATTTTTTTTTATTATTGTTACTTTGTAAATAGTTTTTAAAGCACAAATAGTATTTTTAGTTAATATTCAACTAAGAAATCTATTTTGATGAATTAATGGAAGTTTTGAATTAAATAATATTTTAATAAAATATTATTATTATTAAATTAATTTTTATTAAATATAAATGACCGTATAATTTTATGAAGGCAATTGTAATTTTTATTAAAGTTTAAAAGATGTTTTTGTCAAAACCCATGAATTTTCGATAAATGTTGGTTTTTATTTTAAAAGTAAAAATTCACACATTTAGAAAATTATTTAGATAAAATGAATATTATTTTTGGAATCAGGACGTCGAAATTATCCAATGGTGAACTTTTTATAATTTTCTGAGACAGTCGAATTTTTGGGTAAAAATTAAATACCGTTTAAATATATAATGTATTTTATGACATCATAATGACCCAATAGTGATGTAATAAAATAATATAAACATTTTGTTTGGCCAATATATGTTTTAACATTAAAATAATGTGATTTTGGGTTTGTTTAATTTATTTTACAAAGATTTAGTGGACCCTTCAAGGATTATAATTTTTTTTGTCTTTTTAAACTGTTTTCCTCGAGAGTGCGACTCACCTCTACATAAGAAACCCTATTATTTTAAGAAATTCGGCCATTGGCCTTATAAAATATTGTTTTTCACTCCCCTTTGGCAAAAACCATGGGCAAAAACCATGAGCTGGTTTGTGGTTTTGATTAGTTTAATGTGTGGTGTTCCAAACCTAAATAATAAAGAATTCCCCCTCCTTTCCTATATAAACCCACCCAAAATCCCACTTCCTCTTCACTCAAAGCCTTTGGAGTTCATCCAACCTCTTCCCTACTCTCTCTATAATCCTCCTAAGGCGCCCCAAGCTCCTAAGAATCTTCTCTCAAGCCTCTCCCAAGCTTTTGAGGCAACACTTCTAAGTAAGAGATTTCTTCCTTTCTCATTTTTGTTCAATTTTCTTTAAGTTGTTATGCCATTTTGTTTTCAATTAAAAATGTTGAGGTATTATTTCGCACCTCCCCCATACTGCTCTCTTTATGTTTGGATGATGGGAGACCCCTTTCTCTCTCATGAATGCCTCCCATGTACACCCGTTACCATGCCGAAATTCTGTGAGAGATTTCTCTTTCCTCTTTTACATCCAAGTAATCCTTTTGTATTATGCATCTAAATTCCATTAAATTTGTTGGGACATGTATCTATATGACCCCCTTACTGTCCATTTCATGTACATATGATGAGACACCCATTTTCTCTCTCATCAACCATTTTTATGAATCCTTATGTCACGCCGTTATGCTGCCGAAATTGCACCACGTTTTTCCAAGCCAATATCATTGTGTAGTGAATACCATACCCATGTCTCTATCAAGGGTATTCACCTTTATGCGCATATACACACTGAATGTTATTTTCATGTATTTACTTCACATCACTTAATCGTGGAATAACTTATGATGTTTATTGATTCCGTGTTATATGATCCATGTGGCACACTTATGCATGAAATGAAATGTTTAAGAAGGGTGCGCCCTGATAGTGCTCCAATGCATTGGGTAAAGTATAGTATCATGATACGTCATGTGAAATGAGTGTTGACTCATGCTAATTCAAGTGCAACGAGAGTTTACTCGTGCTTCATGTGCAATGACGGTTTACTCATGCTCCATGTGCAATGAGCCTTAGCTCATGCTAATTCCATGTTAAGTGTTGTTGCCACATTTCCATGTTATGATTATCATGATTTATCATGCCTTTATGTTCATGTTTCTCTTTTTCTCCATTGATATGAATATTTCCTAACATGTATTGTAATTTTCATGTTATTCCTTGTTTACTCCCTTACTGTGCTTTATAGCTCACCCTTTTCTTATGCATGTCCTCAGGTTATCCAATGCAATGCTAAGTACAAGGGAATGTAGTGGTCATGTAAAGGAAGTTTTCAATAAGATGTTGCGTTTCATATTTTAAGTTGTTATGTAATTTTCCTAAGCCCCAAAGACACTATACCTCTCGATCTTCTATATTGTATCAAGTGAAGGTTTTATGTAATAAATCATGTTTAAGTATGAAATAAAGAGCAGGGTTGTCATAGTTGGCATCAGAGGATAGGTTTAGTTATTTTTGGGATTAGGATTAGAAAACCCTAGTGAAAGCCTTAGGGATAATACTAAGTATAATAAAAACATCCCTACGTTTTGGTGAGTATTGAGTAAGTGGTTTATCAAGAAAATACATCCCTGTCTGGATACGAGCAGCTAGAGGCAGCTCTGGCACAAATGTACCTAGGGGTGAAAACCTGGACAAGTAGTTTCGGGCTTGACCCAGGGTATCCTGGTACACGACAACGGGCCTTGCTTCACTCTTGGTTACGACACTCCCGAGGGATATGCATTGGTAGATTCACAAGCTTAGTATGAACTATTATTTAGGGAATAAAAAAATCCCCTAAGAATATATGTTAGAAAGTAGATCATGGATAACATATATTAAAGCCTATAGATTCATAAGTTAAGGAAATAAAATCTATTTATAAGTCATTTGTTTTGTCCTTGGATTACCCTTTATGTGTTACCCCTAACTTTCCTTTTATTCTAGCCAATGGCCGGTAATAGGAGGACTCAGGCTAACAATCGATGTGAAGATCAATGTGATGACCGTGCTAATGAGATGCCCAATCCGATGGGAGCAGGAATTGCGAACTTTGTCACGATACTCTCTCAGTTAACTCAAGATTTGAATAGAAACATGGGTCAAGAGGAATGCTCAACCCCCCCTAAGAAATAACAAGTCGCCATCGAAATCTTCATTAGACAAAGACCTCCTACTTTTAATGGATCATCTGATTCCTCAATCATCGAACAATGGATCAAATCCATTGAAAAGATCTTCTCCATCCTTCAATGTTCCGAACAAGAGAAGGTTCTTCTGGATGCTTATCGTATGGAGGGTGAATTCGATCAATGGTGTACATTGATAAAAAATACGAAGCCTGAGGAGGAGATCAAGGCATTGGAATGGAAGGATTTTCAGAAGATGTTTTCTAATAAATATTTTCCGTGCACCCTCCGACTTAAGATGGAAAGGGACTTCCTTTCCCTTAAGAAAAAATACGACGAATCTATTGGAGCATATGAGGAAAACTTCACAAGGCTTGCATGATATGCTTCCGGATTTGTCGTTACCCCCAAATGCAAGGTTGACCACTTCTTTGGTGGGATGAAACCTAGCCTGTGGAAATCCCTGGCGATCCGTGACTTTGACAGCTATGAATTTTTTTTCCGATGTACCCTAAAGGTTGAAATGGAGACCGAAAAACCTTAGGGGTATCATGGGGATAAGAAGTGTAAGGTGGAATTCAATTCTGATGGTCTGATGGATAAATCCAACGGTGCTAAGAAAATCCAGTACCCCACTTTCCAAAGGTGCAGAAAGAAGCACCCTGAAAATTTACTGAAGGGGACGAGGAAATGCTTTAAGTGTGGAAGAGAAGAGCACCTAGCCATTAAATTCCAACAAGAAAAACCCACGACTGCAATAGAGGAGAGGAATGCTCCATTCAACTCTCAACGCATTGTTCATTGCTTCAACTGTAAAGAACCAGGGTATTTTTCAAATCAGTACCCTAAGACAAGGGTTTTCGGAGGCAACTGATAACCTCCAAGGCAACAAGGGAAAGATTTTACCATCACTACTGCCGAAGTGAACCCAAACAATGAAGTGGTGACAGGTATGCTAGTTATTCATTCAAGAATAGTGAACATAATTTTTGATTCAGGTTCTACACATTCTTTTATATCCCGAAATTTTAGTAGAACAATCCCAACACCACCAAAAATTATGGAAGTAAAGATGTCGGTGAGTACGAAAAATGGGGAAATCATTGCATCCCATGAATATAACTCCACCCCTGTCATAATCAGTGGATTGAACTTCCCATAGAACCTCATCATACTCCCTCTGGTGGAATTTGATACAATTCTTGGCATGGATTGGCATTCCCTATATAGAGCCAACATAAATTGTCGTGAGAGGGAAATCACTCTCCATGTGGAGAATCGACCACCAATTCTATACAAGTTTAAGGAGGAAGATGAATCTTCTTTAGCTCCATAATCTCAAGCATGGATATTACTACCCTATGGGCACACGTATCTGGATCAGATAATTGATTCTAAGGAGGCAACCATCCTTGAAGACATGCCTATTGTGAGGGAATTCTCCGAAATGTTTCCCAAGGAATTTCCAGGTCTTCCTCTTAGAAGAGATGTTGAATTATCAATTGATCTTATACCTGGGGAATTTCCAATATCTAAGACTCTGTATAGAATGACTATTGTGGAGCTTGAGGAGCTGAAGAAAAAATTACAAGAGAATCTAGATAAAGGGTTTATATGCCCAAGTGCTTCATCATGGGGTGCACTAGTCCTCTTCGTTAAGAAGAAAGATGGGTCAATGTGCCTTTGCATCGATTATTGTGAGCTTAACAAAATCATGATAAAGAACAAGTATCATCTCCCATGAATTGATGACTTGTTCGATCAGCTACATGGAGCACAATAATTCTCCAAGGTAGATTTGCAGTCGGGATATTATCAAGTAAGGGTGAAGAAGGAAGATATCCCCAAGACTGCTTTTCGTACAAGATACAGGCACTATGAATTCATATTAATTCCTTTCAGAATCACTAATGCTCTAGCAATATTTATGTACTTGATGAATAGAGTCTTTAGAGATTACCTCGACAAATTTGTGGTAGTCTTTATAGATGATATTCTAATATACTCCAAGACCAAGGAGGATCATGAGGAGCATCTAAGAACTATACTAGAGACCTTGTGAAAGGAGAAGCTCTATGAAAAGTACAACAAGTGTGAGTTCTAGTTGAAGGAGGTCTCATTCTTGAGCCATATCATCACAAGCAATGGGATATCTGTGGATCCCTCCAAGATAGATGCAATAGAGGGATGGCCGAGGACAACATCGGTAACGGATATCCGTAGCTTCTTGGGGTTAGCTGAATATTATCGACGATTTGTGAGAAATTTCTCATGATTGTCCAACCCTCTTACCAAGCTAACTCAGAAGGGAGTAAAGTTTTCTTGGAGTGATGAATGTGGAGAAATCTTCAAGGAGTTGAAAATGAGGCTTATCACTGCACCCGTGCTCACTTTACCCACAAGTGGTGAACTTTTTGTGGTATTCAGTGATGCTTTGAAGAAGGTCATGGGCTGTGTGTTGATGAAAAATGACAAAGTCATTACCTATGCTTCAAGGAAATTGAAATTTCATGAGCAGAATTATCCAACACATGATCTGGAGTTGGCTGCGATGATCTTTGCTTTAAAAATTTGGCAGCATTATCTCTTTGGGGAGAAGTGAGAAATATATACGGAACATAAAAGACTCAAGTATATATTCATAAATAAATAGTTGAACATGTTCCAATGAATATGGTTAGAGTTGATCAAATACTATAACTTCTCAATCCATTACCACCCTGGGAAAGCGAACAAGGTGGAGGATGCTCTAAGTAGAAAGGACCCAACGATTCTATCATTGATGTGAATTGAAAAGGATCCAATCTTCTTAGATTTGATGAATATGGACATGGGAATCATAAAGTAGGGAACATCATCAATCCTTTTACAAATGATTGATCAACCATATCTTTTGGAAAGGTTAAAGGATGATCAAAAGGATGATGTGGGAATTCAGAAGAAAGTGGAAGCTATCAGAAAAGGTAAATCCTCAGAGTTAAATGTTAATGAAGAATGAATTGTGAGATTTAGGAAAAGACTATGTGTTCCATAAAGTCCAGAGCTGAAGAAGGAGCTTTTGGATGATACACATAGTTCAAATTTATCTATTCACATAGGAAACACAAAGATGTATCGAGATCTCAGAGATCATTATTGGTGAGATAATATGAATAAGGAGATCACTGAGTATACATCAAATTTCCTGGTGTGTCAGCAAGTGAAGTAAGAGAGGCAGAAGTCTAAGGGGATGATGTAACCATTGCCCATACCAGCATGGAAATGGGAGAACATCACCATGGAATTTGTCACCTGACTTCTAAATAAATCCAAAGGAAACAATGCAATATGGGTTGTCGTGGATCGTCTTACAAAGTCTACATACTTCATTGCAATTTGGGAGGATTTCTAATTGGGTCAACTAACACAGATATACATTAGGGAAGTGGTAAGGCTGTATGGAGTACCACTATCTATTGTATCCAATCGAGATCCAAGATTCACCTCTAAGTTTTGGAAGAGTCTTCAAAATGCTCTGCATACTGAACTGAACTTTAATACGGCCTATCATCCTCAAACTAATGGCCAATATGAGTGAACTATTTAGACACTGGAAGATATGTTACGATCATGTTAAATGGAATTTAAAGGAGGTTGGGATCAACATCTTCCTCTAGTTGAATTCTCTTATAATAACAATTTACACTTGAGCATCCGAATGACACCTTATAAAGCCATGTATGGGAAGTGGTGCAGAACACCAACATGTTGGGATGAAGTGAGCGTAAGCTACTAGGACCAGAAATGGTCGAATAAATGTTGGAGAAGGTGAAAACCATTCAGCAGCATATCAAGGCAGCCCAGAGTCAACAGAAGAGTTATGCAGATAACCATCAATGATGCCTTGAGTTTAAAGTTGGAGACATGGTATTTCTACACATATCTCCATGGAAGAAGGTCATGAGGTTTGGAAATAGAGGGAAGTTAAGTCCTAGGAACATTGACCCCTTTGAGATTCTTGGTTGTGTTGGGGCTGTGGCCTATTGACTAACACTTCCACCTACCATGTCCAAAGAACATGATGTCTTTCATGTATCCCTCTTAAGGAAGTACATACCAGACCCTTTATATGTACTCTCTTCAGAGGTAGCACAACTAGAGGATGATCTTTCTTATGAGGAGCAACCAGTGAAGATCTTAGATTGTAGAGAAAAATTTCTACAAAATAAGACAATGCCCCTCATCAAGGTGTTGTGGAAAAACCAAAAGTTTGAAGAAGCGATGTGGGAATCAGAGGAAGTGATGAAGCAGAGTTACCCATATCTATTTTAGTGTTGGAAAAGGAAATTTTGAGGGTTAAATTTCTTAAGGGGGAATATTGTAACGACCCAAACTTTCATTAATGAAAATTCCTCTTGATCTAATTAAATGTCTTATTATGGTTATATAAAATAAAAAATTCATTGGTTTTATGTTTCTAGATTTTAAAATACCATTAATAATTATGACCGTTGCTAATATATCCATTGAATAGTGATCACATGATTAGTATAAATATAGGGCTTTAACAAATCCAATTTACTCAGACAAAGGAAGCGATGGTCTCATAAAGTTGACTTGCCCCGTACAAAGCCCATTTGTCGGAGCTTGGAAAGGAGGTGGCATCATTGGAAATCTCTCTTGACCAATCCCAATCTGATCTTTAACACTTTAATCTTGAGAGGAACCAACTACGGGAGAAGTGGAAGTTAATAGAGATTACCACCCGAGCGATGTTATCCGAGCCACCCCAAGAGTCTGTCACCATCACGCACCTTACCCTAAGGTCTTATGCGGGTGTTTTAATAGGTTATGTAACAATAACCTAGTACTAATATTATTTACACTATTCTTGTATAGAGAATATACATTCTTTTTATTATTGTTACTTTGTAAAAAGTTTTTAAAGCACAAATAGTATTTTTAGTTAATATTCAACTAAGAAATATATTTTGACGAATTAATGGATTTTTGAATTAAATAATATTTTAATAAAATATTATTATTATTAAATTAATTTTTATTAAATATAAATTATTTTATAATTTTATGAATGCAATTGTAATTTTTATTAAAGTTTGAAAGCTGTTTTTGTCAAAACCCATGAATTTTCGATAAATGTCAGTTTTTATTTTAAAAGTAAAAATTCACATATTTAAAAAATTATTTAGATAAAATGTATATTATTTTTGGAATCAAGATGTCGAAATTATCCAACAGTGAAATTTTTATAATTTTCCGAGACTGTCAAATTTTTGGGTAAAAATTAAATACCGTTTAAATATATAATGTGTTTTATGACATCATAATGACCCAATAGTGATGTAATAAAATACTATAAACATTATTTTCGGCCAATATATGTTTTACCATTAAAATAATGTGATTTTGGGTTTGTTTGATTTATTTTACAAAGATTTAGGGGACCCTTCAAGGATTATAAAACATTTTGTCTTTTTAAATTGTTTTCCTTGAGAGTGTGACTCACCTTCACATAAGCAGCCCTATTATTTTAAGAAGTTCGGACATTGGCCTTATAAAATATTGTTTTCCACTCCCCTTTGGAAAAAACCATGGGCAAAAACCATAGGCTGGTTTGTGGTTTTGATTAGTTTAATGTGTGGTGACCCAAACCTAAATAATAAAGAATTCCCCCTCCTTTCCTATATAAACCCACCCAAGCTCCCACTTTCTCTTCACTAAAAGCCTTTGGAGTTCACACAAACTCTTCTATACTCTCTCCAGAATCCTTACAAGGTGCACTAATCTCCCAATAATCCTCTCTTAAGCCTCTCCCAAGCTTTTGGGATTACACTTCCAAGTAAGGGATTTCATCCTTTCTCATTTTTGTCCAATTTTCTTTAAGTTGTTATGCCCTTTTTTCAATTAAAAATGTTGTGGTATGATTTAAAACCCCCCCATACTGCCCTATTTTTGTTTGGATGATGGGAGACCCCTTTCTCTCTCATTAATGCCTCCCATGTACACCTGTTACCATGCCGAAATTCCGTGAGGTATTTCTCTCTCCTCTTTTACATCCAAGTAATTCTTTTGTATTATGCATCTAAATTCCATTACGTTTGTTGGGTCACGTATCTATATGAACCCCTTACTATCCATTTCATGTACATATTATGAGACACCCCTTTTCTCTCTCATCAACCATTTTCATGAATCTTTATGTCACACCGTTATGCTGTCGAAATTGCATCGTGTTTTTCCAAGCCAAGATCATTGTGTAGTGAATACCATACCCATGTCTCTATCAAGGGTATTCACATTTATGAACATATACATATTGAATGATATTTTCATTCATTTATTCCACATTAATTAATCTTGGAATAACTTATGATGTTGATTGATTGCATGTTATATGATTCATGTGGCACACTTATGCACGAAATGAAATGTTTAAGAAGGGTGCGCCCTGATAGCGCTCCAATGCATTGGGTAAAGTATAGTATCATGATACGTCATGTGCAATGAGTGTTCATGTAAAGGAAGTTTTCAATAAGATGTTGTGTTTCATGTTTTAAGTTGTTATGTAATGAACCTAATCCCCAAAGACACTACACCTCTCGATCTTCTATGTTGTATCAAGTGAAGGTTTTATGTAATAAATAATGTTTAAGTATGAAATAAAGAGCAAGGTTGTCATAGTCAACCTATCATCTCCAAGAGTAAGAGATCACTTGGTGGAGTGGGTGGAAGAGAAGAAGAAATAAAATAAAATAAAATAAAGAAAATTTAAAAATACCGGTGACGAGAAAACAAAATATTAAAATAAAATAGAATTGGGATGAGAGAGAGAGAGAAAATAAAAGAAAATAAAATAAATTAAAAAATAATAATAAATTTATATAATTTATAAATAATTTTAACATAATAATAATAACAATTATTAATAATAATAATATTATTATAATTAAGAGAATAATTTATTTTTTAAGAAGAAGAGAAATAAGAAAATGAGAAAAGAAAAATAAATTTAAAAATAAGAATGATAAAATAATAATAATAATAATAATAACAATAATAATAATAATAATATTAATATTAATAATATAACACCCCAAAACTTGAACCTCATGTACTGATAAGTTTATGTTTACATTTTTTTTGAATATCATAACAACTGAACAAAACTTGTTTCTCATAAGAAAGTAATAATATGGTTTTAATTTATGTTAGAATACAACCAAGTAAAACACACAAATGGACACAAGGCATTTCATTTAAATAAGAACACCGTAGTGTTTACAATACACTGAGATAAGAAGAGTAATCATGATAACAAAATATACTTACTAAAACCCTATCAAGGCCATGAGAAGACCCCCAAATACAATAATGAGGCCCAATAAATAAAGGAGATCCCTCAGGTCAGTCAAAACAAATAACATCACCACCATGATCATGAATACCATACTGAGCATCAGGGGTATAACAAGCACCATCTTCTTCAATCGCCTTGAATTTAGGACACCCTAAGGCATGGTTTTATATAAGGCAACAACTTGACCATTTCTTTGGGTGACCATTGGATTCCAACAGCTATAATTATAGCTGTTGGCCTTATGGTGAATCAACTAAAAATATTCAAGTACATCTTGGTTTTCGAAAATTTAAGAATTGGAAATTATAAGATAACTTCTGATTATGGTGAAATATTTTGAATTACATGATTTTGAAAAGTATTAAGGAATTCAAAAAACTTTACAAATATTTTAAATACAATGTAATTATTTTCATCTCTTATAAAGTGTTTGAAAATATGTTTAATTTCTTTTAACTAAACTATGTTTTTGATTAACTTAGTTTTTACTACTATAATATTAGTATAAAAGATTTTATATGGGAACACCAAAAATTCAATTTATAAACTTGAATGTTAAATATTTAGTGTTTATAAATAATTTTAGTAATATTATTAGATAAGGTATAATTAGGTATTCATTAACCCTTTTTAAGATTATATAAAATTCATATTTAGAAGGATAATTTTTATATAGTATTTTTTACCTTAAGACTTCACTCTTTTTTAGGTTAGTTTTTATAAAAAAATTGGACCCGTTAGGGCCAACCCTTTATGGCTGGGCCAAGGGAGGAAACTCACACTAGGTGGCTGAGCCTAGCCCTCAGCCCAAGCTTAGGCCAGCCCGAGCACGAGCATAGGTTCCCCGAAGGGCGCACAAGAGTAGGAGCGGATGAGCGCGCCACCGCGAGCACAGGGCCGCGACGAAGAATGGGTAGGCCGAGGCCTGTGGGGGGGGGGGGGGCTATGTTTAAGGATCCCTTGTGTGTGCTGTGTGTTTTTTTGAGCTATCGTTAGGAGGCCTAGGCTTATAAAGGAGGCACAAACATCCCACTGTTTCGATGTGGGATGCGTTTTTCTGGGTGAAACGCAATCTGGGCCATTGGATCGCGTTGCTCGCGATCAGGGCTGTCCATCTCAGTCTGAGCCTCGACTCCCAGCAGCCATGGGAAAACTTCCATATTTTTATACGTCGTTAGATTAGGCGAGATCTAATCACAACCATTATAGGTTTTAAAAAAAAATCCATGTCGACCCAGACCGTCCGATCAAAATCAGATTTAATACGAGCCACCCTTTTCTTTTTAAAACCGAGGATGCACCCCGACCATTGGATCAAATCCAGATCAAATCCTGATAGTTCATTAATTTTTCCAATCTCCATCTCCCGCGCTATCTTCTTCTTCTCCGCCTGCTTTGAACGAGTAACCCTACACCCTATATTGCACCATTTTTTTCTCCCATGACAGCCGCTGGTCTCCCTCCTTTCACGCGGATTCCACAAGGACCGACCATTAGTATTTTTATAAGCCACTTGGGCCTCAAATTCTATGCAATTTCATTAAAATATTCAGTATGGTTTATAAAAAAAACACACTCAAGGAATCCCAAACCTCTCGGTCCTTCGCTCTCAGTTTCCAGCAAACCCCAACAAGTATCCTCTGGAATTTCCAGTGCTTTTCCGAGCCCCTCCTCCTCCTCAAGCTAAGGCAGGGGAATTATATTTGTCTTTCTTGTTGAGTTTTAAGTTTTATGTTTATCTACACTTGTTATATAAATATACATCACCTTGCGGTTGAGTTTGAACCCCTCTTTACCTGAAATAGAGTTTCAGGATTTTTCGAGTTCAAAGAGAATTAGCAGACCCAAAGCATATATAACCCTTGCAAACTTATTTACATGCCACATCCACATACCACACACACACACACACACACACACACACACATATATATATATATATTCATATGCACAGCCCTACAGTTTTTTATAAAACCATCTGTCTGGAATTAAGTTTTACTAAAAACTTTGAGGTTCAAAATTAATGAAGAACTATAAAATGCATGGAGTCATTTTTGTAAGAAAACTTTTATACCTGATTATTTATGTTCTTAAATATAAAATTACAATATATACATGCAGTGTTAAGAATTTTAACATTATACTTTTAGTTCATGTTTTTGATAATCTTGCAAGTGTCAAATAAGCATAGTATGAGACCCTTACATATACTCATAATGTATAATCAGGTATGTGGGTACATGTGTATATATGCCAACTTTGATCTCCAATTATATTTATAAATTTCCAAGGTTTGCGAAGGAAGTACAAAACATGTGTTTTCAAATATTTTTTTGCTTTGACTAAACACTACTTCTTATGCACACCCCGTTGAATGAATGTTTTACACAACATGAAACCCTAAGTATAGTTATCCCAAATGTTTTTCTTTTGATGTGCTTAGTTCATGAGTATAAATATTGGAGGCTTTCAACTCTATATTCACATGTATGAGTTACTCTCCACTATTTGTATTAAATGATAGTGGTTATGGTTATATGTATGCACCTTAAAGTTTGAACCACAATCCGAATTAACTTTGCCTAAAACAAACGTCGGTGGATAAAGTATGTTTTTGATTTGTTTAATTAAATATATGAATAACATAAAAAAAATGATGCGCTGCAATTCAATTGGCCTTATATGCTATGAAACATAAGGCATGGCCATTTAATAAGACGCGACTATTTATCAGTGCATGCTTTGTGTACAAATGAATTCTATCTTAATTCAAACTTGGTTATTTTAAACTATAAATGTTCATTTCCATGAACCAAGGATTTGGAAAATTAAGGAACTATCATTTTATGTAGTAACACCATTACTTGCGTGTTTTAAATTAATATCACATGCGTAAATAATGTTTACTATATTATGCATGTTGTTAGGAAATTTATTATCTAAATAATAACTGACATATTATGATTTAGTCCAATGTCATTTACATTTATCAATACATGAATTGAGAATGAATAATACCTAACCAAATTTATAAACATGCAATGTAATGCATTGAAAGTTTATGGAAGAAATTGTAAAGTTATTAATTTATGTGATAAATCAAAATATTTATTATTTATCACTTATGATAATTTATTAAGTATTTAGGTATTCAAGGTGTTATGGGACACTTTGGATACATGAACTTATTAAACATATGAGAAATGTATTGGACTAATATGTTCCGGGTTGGGGACTGGTAAAAGTAATCCCTCCGGGTTGGGGTCCGGTTATAGTAGACCCTCCGGGTTGGAGTCTGGTTACAGAGACTCTCTGAGATGGAGTTCGGTTATAGAGGCTCTCTGGGTTGGGGTCTGGTTACAGTTATCCCCTAGGTTTTGCCACGAGGCCATGACACAGAAATTAAAGTCCGGCATTATACATTCCCTCATTATGTGTATCATAATTAATTAACTAAATGGATATTCAACTAGTAGAATATCCATGGTTAAGAGCTAGTACTTATGAGTATTAGAAAAGTAAAATATTGTGGCATGACATATGTTTATCACTCAGTGAATTAGTATTCGATGTATGAAATTGAAGTTATTACCTTTACGCACAACACTTATTATTCATTACTCTTAGCTATTTAATTTGTACTCTCATATGCATATGTCATAAATGTTTAGAATGTCTTTTATTTATTACTCCAAATGAGCATGCCTATAAATGAATCATGAATCCTTGTATTTCTATTAGCACGTTTTTAATTGAGCACTTTTATGATATGTTACATGTGTTACAACTTTTCTTTAAGAGAATTTTTTTATGGAAAGTTTTAAAGTATGTTTTAAAAATTTATATTGGTTTATTTTAAAACCCCTTACTGGGCATTCGTATGCTCACCCTGCGTTTTTTATTAAATTTTTTCAGGTAACAGCTTTTAGCAGATGAAACAATTCAGAAGTAGCTGGTTTCTCAGAGCCTGAATTGAATAAGATCCTCTGTTTGGCACCATCTCCAGGTATTTGGGAGTCGGGGTAGGATAGATAATAATAATAATAATAATATTATTATTATTAATACTAATAAAAATTAAAAAGGGGAATAATTAGAGAAGAAGAAGAAAAAAGATGGATGGCACTTTATAAAAATGCATGTAATTTATTTAACTAAATGGAATTTAAATTACAATTAAAAATTAAATTCAAAACTAAAAATAAAATAATAAAAAGAAGAACAAAGGGATAAGTTGCAGCAGCGTCCTCCTCGATCGAGGATCCTCATTCGGGGGTCGAGTTGATGATTTTGGAAGGAGGCATGACCCTCCTTTTATAAGCAAGGGTGAAAGTTTAGTTCTAGAATTTCCATTTGAAAGATTCTACATTTTATCCCCATTAAATGGAAGAATATGGAAAAAGTTTCTTCATAAAATTTGTTCATAAATTTCTTGATAGTTTCCTCTCTAAATTTCAGCTTCATCCATGATGTTTAGAGAGAGTTATATCCATTTTACTCCAAGAATATATTCTGCCCAGGAAAAATTTTTATATTCTAAATCTCTAGTTTCCCATGCATTAATTACCTTGAAAAAGGAAAATTAACACATATAATCTTTCATTAAAGTTATTAATCAATGTATTTAAAGTTTCTCCTCCAAATTTCATCTCATGTGGTCAATCCATTTAGGATCTATGGTCCAAACATAGAAAATATCTAGATCTGTGAACTGTTTTTAAGTCCCAACTTCTGAGCTAGTTTTGGGCTTCTAAATAGTGGATTTAGTTTTGGGTCTCGAAGGTAAAGTTGTATCCTGTAGATAAAGGAATCCTAAAAAAAGAATCACATAAATTGGATTGATAATTTAAAATTTATGATCAAAATTTCAAAGTGATTAAAATCTATTAAAATTCTAGAATTAAGTAATTTTTATATTTTAGCCTATTTTCATTCTATAATTCAATTTACCCATTATTTTAATAAAACATTAAAATCCATGGGTTTTATCATTGAAAATAATGAGGAAATCATCAGAATTTGAATAAAAATTTCACTTAATTTTGGTTTTTCAAACACCCCACACTTAAACCATGTTTGTCCTCAAGCATAAAATCTCAAAATTGAAAATCAGAGGGCACCAATATTACCAATATTTAAATTGGAAATAAAAAAAATCAAATAATTTTCAATGTCAAATAAAATTTACAAAAATACACATAAAATATCAATTTAATTTCTCAATTTTCAAAGAAACAACCAATTCATGAAGTTTACTTTTCCCCTTTGAAAACTAATGAAACTTTTCCTTTCATTCATTTAAGTTCCTCAAATTATTATTATTAAACATTCCAAATAATGATCTAACTCACAATGGATTATTTTATCTCATCATTCATGATACAATTCAATTAGAGTTATGATCATATCATGAGAACATGCTCTTTTTACATAGGATTGTAAAGGAACTACTTTCTTCACTTTGTAAAGAAAAAAGACACATAAAATCATGAGAACTTTCAATAAAATTTAAAATGACTCTGTGGCTTAAGGTTGGTAGGATTTGATGCTTTTAAAAAATTAAGGCACAATGAGGATGTTTAACTCTTAAAGAATAAAGCATGATATTCAAAGTAAAACATTTAATGACATTCTCCCCTTCCAATTATAATAACTTAAAAATTTCTCAAAACTCAAAGAAAGGATCATGACTAGTTTAAGTATAATGAATGATTTGTGCCCTCTCTTTATTTTTTTTCCTATTTTTATACCATTTTTTTCCTTTTTAAAGAACATTTTAATTTTTTTTATTTTTTGAAAGTAATGATTTAGAATAAACCTCACATCCAACACTTAACCATGTATGATATAAATAATAGGTATAATAATGGTGATTTTTTGTTTTACCAAATCACAACCCATTTTTATCATTTTTTTGGTTCTTTTTGTCATTTTAATTTTTTTTATATTCAAGAGGGGAAAAATAATAGAGTACAATGAATGATTCCACAACCTTTTACAATTCATACAATAAGTACCACACACTTCTTCCTTACAATGAAAATCATTCCATTTACCATGATTCCATTCACCCACACACTTTAACTTTAAAATATCATTCAAATACTAAGAGAAGGGAAAAAATGGATAAAAATAGATTGAAACGTGGATCATTACTATAAAGGTCATTCATGATATCTATGTGCTAAAGAAGGATTTATGTAAAGGTGGTTTTTAGGATAAGTGGTTATCAAAGGAAGAATCAATCATTTTAAATGTGTTTTTTCATAGTCATAGCTTTGATAAGTTCAAATGAAAGTTCTCGCGGGTGGCATGTCCCAAGATCACTCAAGAAATATTCTCAAGATAAAATATGATGTACTTGGTCTATAAATCCTAAAGAGAATGGACACATGATATGTGAAAATAACTCAAGGCATGATTAATAATAATAAATCAATTCACATGAATTTTATAAATTAAAAGCATGAAAAATGGTTGGGAAATTTCATTTACTTGAATCAATTAATTTCCTTAAATCACGAGTCATTAGTTTAATATTCATGCATCCCTTTAATTATCCAATTATCTATTTTACCCATTTAATCTCATTAACATTGAATTTTAAAACATGGAATCATATGATTATTAAAAAAACTCACGTCTCCTAGATTAGTCAAGTAAATCATACTTCAAGTATGGGCATGTAATTTTCACTTTAAAGCTCAAAACATGATCTGGAAAAAAATGTAGAGAGTTTATAAGATAAAAAACTAAAAGTGAACTCCCTTTCCCATAAAGCTTAGTCATTATACTTAATTATTCATGGATTCCTTCTGCTATTATGATCCTCTAAATGATAATTAGACAATTAAGAATAAGGATCATGTCATTAAAGCTAAAAAAGACAGGAGGGAGTGAGCTGCATACTGGACTACTTCCTAATAAATGAAATTTAAAATTTAAATTCCTAGAAAAAATATGAAAGGGATAAGTCTTGGTATGATCCCCCAAGTGGGGCCTAGATTTTTACTGCCCTCAGAGGGAAGTACTAGCTATTATCCAAAATTATTTGGTGGATGAAGCTTCTTTGATTTTAACCACCACATGTGGCTCTTCCTAGCGTGTGATTCATCCTTGTTCTTTAGGAATGATCCATGAATAGAGTACACCAGATCCCCCCTTCATAATCAAGTACAACTTTCATGGTAGGTGTAGGATGGATTATGAATCATCCACCTTATTGATTTCTACTTGTTTTACTTCATTATTGTAACGAACTGAATCCGGATCCAATCAACTGGTGCCCCGTACCCGGTTCGCCACATGACCTCAAGTGTGTTTCCCCAAATGCCAGAGGCTTCTGACTAGCAGCGAGGGCCTTGGAGAGTCATTGGGGAAACTATGCCCTCATTTGGTAAGGTATACAAAGAAAAGGAAATAACAGTCAATAGAGGAAGCAGTAAACATCATACAATAACTGAAACTAAACAGTGGAAGCAATGTATAATATAATAATGATGAAAATGATGCAGCAGGTACAAGTATCCAAGGAAAGAAGTAACACAACAACGTTCTAAAATACAACTGAGAACAAAGTACTTAAAAGTAAACAACAACTCCAGTAGCATCACAAGCCTAGGCTCGATCCTATGCTCTCCAGCTCCAACCAGAAATCATGTACCTGAAGTAGAAGGGCCACAATCCATATCCACACCTGCAACCATATAACCTTTTTGGGCCAAAAAGCAGGACCCAAATAGGGTGTGAGACTAATCCCAGTAGGCAATCACCACAAGATCTGTTCCCTACTATCAGTGAGAAATATAGAAAAAGTAAATGAAATAAATGTAGCATAGAAACAAGAGTACACTAAGTAAATAATCCTATAAATCTCCATTCACATTTATTTAGTAATTTAATTTAGTCATTTAATTATCACCCATGGAATCTAGCAACATCTCTATATTTGCAAAACATAGCAAGTAACACAACAGGTATCTCAACAGACTACCTAAACTACAAGCAGTACAAAACACAAGCTTGTTCTTTGGCTTGGTGGAATCGTCACAACCAACCAAACAAAAATCACACTGACTCTCTGGGTGGCTCATACTGGCAGACCCCTATAGTCAAGTAATCATACAAAGGCACAGACACTCTGGGAAGCACTCACCGTCAATTCCCCTGTGGTCTTGCAACGATAGGTATAGACTCTCTGAGGAAGCAATTATGTCTAATTCTCCCTATAGTCTCGATACGTAACTAAGGACACTCTGAGGAAGCACAAAGTCTAATTCCTATAGGTCCTTCGAACGATACTAATTTATAACAGACTCTCTAGGGAAGCCCTTAATCGTCAATTGCCTCTTCAGTCTACCACACCAGGTTCACACAGCCCTGAGCAGTCTAGTCGTGCGTAATCGACTATAATCAACCCTAAGTAAGTTCAACAACTACTTGGATAATAGATAAAATGCATCAAAATCATATAAACAACATGAAATACATGCAATCAAATATCTCAAGGCAGGCAATCAATGCAACAAGGTATGCCTCACAGGCAACCTAGGCCAAACGGCGGTAAATAACCAAAACAAGGGAAACACCCATGGGTTGATCCTCAAACATGATAACAAGAAATCATTAATAATATAATAACCTCAAGCATACAAGCAATCTAAGGCAGATAATAATACAGGTTCAAAACCCCAACCCGAGATACCCAATACATGGGAATCCGACACTTTTTGCACAAAAACTCAAATACATTCAACGTAGGGAAACAAACCACCTACCTCGATCCTAGGAGATCGATATACTTGAACCTAGGCCTGTGAATCGGCCTAGAATGGATAAGGTCTGCAAAAACGTCTAAAACGTTCAACCTTAGATAACTCTCATAAGAGAAAGAATCAGGAAATGTGGCCAAGGAAGAACCAAGAACTCACCGCTGCGATTCTATTTCAAACGACGACATTTTATTAGGATAAATGGTGATGGATCAGTGTCTTGGAGAATATTTGGTCTCCTCGGACACTCTGGACGTAATTAGGCAAATAAGAAGATGGAAATAGGGATTAGACGCGACCCCGGTCCGTTTAATGAAATAAAAATAAAAGTACACGACATGTACTTCTTGAGTACACGGTGTGTACTCTCCTTTTCCGTACACCGCATTAAGCGGCCTCCACATCACCCCTACACATCGTGGGTGTGGCCCAGACATGACCAACACACGACCTCACATGGGATCAAAGTACACGGCGTGTACTTAGAAAATTTTCAAATTTTCCTCTTTTCCTAAAAAATGAACAGAAAAGGAAAAATATACCTGAAACAAAGATCCGGGTTCTTAAAAACTTCCCCCCTTAAAGAAATTTGTCCCCGAATTTCCCTAACAAGGTGGCGAAGAAGAAACCTCTAACAACTCTGGCCACTGTGATCACATATCGGTCTCCCTCTCCCAAGTCTCATCCTACACACGACCGTGCGGCCATAACACCCGTACCAGAGGAACATATCGGCCACGAAGTACCTTTGCACTACGATCAACAATCCTAATAGGATGCTCCTCAAATGATGCATCCTTTTCCAGCTCAACCTCCTCAGGTTGAAAGACATGAGACAGGTCTGAGAAATAGCATCGAAGCTGAGAAACATGGAAGACGTCGTGCATAGCCTGGTACCTCTGAGGTAACTACAACCTATAAGCAACCAGCCCGACTCTCTCTAGAACCTCAAATGGCCCGACGTATCTCGGTGAAATCTTACCCTATCTATTGATCCTCTTGTGTCCCAACCTCGGGGTAACAAATAGGAAAACCTGATCTGCAACCTTGAACTCCAAAGGTCATCTCCGCTGATCAGTATAAGATTTATGCTGAGACTGTGCAGTAGAAATCCTTTTCCGAATCAACTCCACCTGTTCTATGGTCTCCTGAACAAGATGAGGTCCCAGCATAGCTACCTCTCCTACCTCTAGCCAATAAAAGGGTGATCGGCACGACCTACCATACAAAGCCTCATAAGGTTCCATCTGAATAGTTGTTTGAAAACTATTATTGTAGAAAAAATCCACTAGAGGTATATGTTTCTCCCAAGAACCTCCAAAATCAAGGACGCATGCTCATATCATGTCCTCTAGCACCTGTATCGTGCGATCTGACTAGCCATATGTCTGAGGATGGTAAGCTGTACTCAGAAGTACCTGTGTACCCAAATCCCTCTGTAGCCCTTTCCAGAAATGCGACATAAAGCGGGCGTCCCTATCTGAAATGATAGTACTCAGAACCCCATCCAAGCATATAATCTCACAGATGTACAACCGTCCAAGCTCATTGACACTGAAGGTCTCCTTGATTGGCAAGAAGTGAGAAACCTTCGTGAGCCTATCAATGACAATCCATACCGCGTCATTCCCTCAAGGAGATCTTGGTAACCCTATCACAAAGTCTATCACGACATCATTCCACTTCCACTCGGGAATGGGTAGCTTCTGTAAAAGCCCTACTGGTCGCTGGTGCTCTAACTTCACCTGCTGACAGGTGGAACATCTCATGACAAAACCAGCAACATCTTTCTTCATACCTGGCCACCAATACTAGCGGTGCAGATCACGATACATCTTGGTGATGCCAGGATGAACTGACCAAACTGAGGAATGAAAGTCTCGCATCAGCTCTTCACATATATCTGCTGTCACCCATACGCATCCCTAGAAATGCAAGATCTCATACTCACCTATGGTCTATCTGGGAAGAGGGTCCTCTCCTGACATGCTTTCCTGTAGGACTAGGCCTTCGGAATCTGATAGCTACCTCATTCGAACTCGGTCAAGAAGGGTAGAGGTAACAACTACAGAAGAAAGAAATGTTTAACCCTGTCTGTCGTGCACCTCAAAATGCATTTCAGAGAACAGAACCATAAGCTTCCACTCACTAATGGCCTCCTAAACTTCCTGTATCTGTGTCCTTCTGCTCAGTGCGTCTGCCACAGCGTTTCCCTTCCCAGGCGTATAAGAAAGCTCGAAATCGAAAGACTTTAGGTACTCAAACCACCTCCGCTGTCTCAGATTCAAGTCACACTACGTGAAGATATATACTTGAGGCTCTTGTGGTCAATATATACCACAAAATGATCTCCCAGAAGATAATGTCCCCAACAACGCAAATCATGAACGACTACAGGCAACTCCAAGTCGTGTGTAGGATAGTTCCTCTCATGTTCCCTCAACTACCGAGATCCGTATGCAACAACATGATCCTCCTGCATAAGCACTGCTCCAAGCCTGATGCCAGATGCATCACAGAAAACTGTATAACTCTTGACCGACTCTGGAAAAACTAGAATCGGTGCTGAAGTCAATATCCCCTTCAGCTCTTGAAAGGATGAATCGTAGGCTTCTGACCAAACATACTTCACCCCCTTCTTAGTTAAGCTCGTCAGCGGCACTGCTAAGCTTGATAAGTCCTGTATAAACCACCTGTAGTAACCAACCAGCCCTAAGAAACTTCGTACCTCGAAGACATTCTTCAGCTGCTCCCAGGTAACTACTGCTCTCACCTTCTCTGGGTCTACTGATACTTCTGTCTCTGAGATGACATGACCCAGGAAGTGAATCTCGTCCATCCAAAAGTGGCACTTTGAGAGCTTATCATATAACTGATGCTCCCTTAGTGTACTCAAAACGATCTCAAGATGGGAAGCATGGTCGCGTCGAGTGTGAGAGTACACCAAGATGTCGTCCACGAAAACCACCACGAAGGAATCCAAGTAAGGATGGAAAACTCTATTCATCAGCACCATAAAAACTTCTGGCATGTTCGTGAGACTGAACGACATAACCAAATACTCATACAGACCATACATTCTTCGTAAGGCTATAAGAGGTATATCAGATGGTCTGACATGCAACTGATGGTAGCCGGATCTCAAGTCGATCTTTGAGAACACTCTGGCTCCTCGAAGCTGATCAAAGAGATCATCTATCTGTGGAAATAGATATCGGTTCTTAACCATCAACTAGTTCAGCTTCCGATAATCCACACAAATCCTAATGGTGCCGTCTGCATTCTTCGCAAATAGGATAGGCGAACCCCAAGGAGAAGTACTGGGTCGGATGAAACCCCTTGCCTGTAACTCCTCCAACTGCTTCTTGAGATCTTGCAACTCAGGTGTATCCATCATATAAGGAGTAATGGACACCGGTGCTACTCCTGGAACAAGCTCGATAGAAAAGTCTACCTCTCGCTCCGGAGGAAAACCTGAAAAGTCTTCTAGAAAGACATCTAGAAAGCGATTAACCACTGGAGGAAAATATATCTGAGAAATCCCATGGTCATCCATATATAAGCTAGCAATATGGGCCGTAACACCGCCCAACCCATGATGCTCTGGTCCCGCTCTGCTCGCCTGGACATCCAATTCTCCCTTGTGAAGAAAAGATCCGCCCTCCGGTGATGTAAAACTCACCCTACGACGATAGCAATCGACAAAGGCTTGGAAGGGAACTAACCAGTCCATCCTGAGAATGAAATCATAGCCTGTCATTTCCAAAACATAGAGACTCCATGAAAAACGACACCCACCAACCTCAAGGGGGAAGTCTAAGCACTGATGCACGCTAGTAGTTCTAATTCCCAAGGGAGTGTCTAGCGTCATCATATCCCCATAAGTATAAACAGTAAGTCTCAGAATTTCCATAGTATGCACAGAAATAAAGCTATGAGAAGCTCCTATATCAAAAATTTCAGAGGATAAAACTAAGGCTACTAAAATCATACCTCAAACTGTGGAAGGTCCAGGATCCTACCCCTGATAAATCTTCTCTACTGCAAAAGTCTGGCCTGCACCGCGGCCCTGTGTATCAGCCTAAGATCCCTAAGCTGACCCTCCCTGATCCTGACCACTACTTCCATGGACTCTACCCTATCCTGAACGACCTGAATAACTCCAGCCCCCAGTCTTCTGTGGAATTGGTAATCCTGCTCCTGTACGTGGAGTAGAAACTGATCCTCCTTTACTAGCCACTGGAAGAATAACCTTACAGAAACGCTGCAGATGACCCATATTGCCACATAATCGACACTCCACTGGGTCTCTCAGGCACTGAGGATTCTTATGCCCATTTTTCCCACACTGATATCACACCACTTGGTTTCCAGAAGGAATATCTTGTCTACTATAAGGAATGCCTCGCTTCCTCGAGTCACCTCGTGTAGACTCTCGGTGGTGCTTCTTGCCGTCTACCTGAAAAGATTTACCCCTGGAAGCTGAACCGCCCTGGTCCATAGCTCTATTCTCCCTCAGGTTTCTCTCCGTGATAAGCACCTAGTTAACTATCAGAGTAATATAAGTCAACTAGAAGAAGTTCACCTGCAATCTGATGTCTGGTCTGAGGCCTTCCTCAAACTTCCTCGCTAAAAACAACTCGTCATTCCCCAGAACGGGAGTGAAATGCCGTAACTCTGTGAAGCGAGAGGAATAATCCATAACTGTGAGAGTACCCTGCTGCAGGTTCATGAACTCTATGGCTCTGTCAGCCCTCAGTGTCTCCAGGTAGAAGTATTCATAGAATGTATGCTAAAACTTGTCCCAATCCATATCCTTTTGGTACCCTGTCTGCGAAACCACATCCCACCACCTCTTGGAAGAATCTCATAGAATATAAGTCGCAATCTTCACTCTCTTCTCTGAAGGCGTCTCCAGGTGCTTGAAGATGGATAGCATGGATTCTAGACATGACTCCGTAGCCTGCGGTCCTCCATACCCTATGAACGTGGGAGGGTTCTGCTGTTGAAAAACCTGCGTCAACTCTGCCATAGACGGGGCAAGATGCTGAGCTCCCTGGAAGGTCTGCATGAATCTCATGAAACCCTCTCTGAATTGAGCGTCAGCACCAGTGTCTAGAATCACTGTAGGTGCCATGTCTGAAGTGATAGGCAGAACTACAGGTAGTCCCTGATCTTCCGTATCAGGCATACGGTCACTGCCTTGTTCCTGACGTGCAATGGGAGGACGTCTTGGTGCCATAGCTCTGAAAAGTCAAAAGCACAACTTCTTTAATGATGAAAACAGTTGAAACATAATAGAGTAAAATGAAACAAGAGGGAAAAACTTTAAAATTCTGAAAAAACATGACTACATGGCATGTTAGTAACACTACACGGTGTGTTATCAAACTACACGGTGTGTACTAACCCTTTTTTTCCCTGATCGATCACTCCTACATGGCTAGGAACACAGTCTGTCCCAGTAGGAAACTACACAGTGTTTTTGTCCACTACACGGCGTGTCCTTAATATTTTCCCCTATCTGTGTCGTTAGTCACACAGACTGGTACACAAACCACTACTACACGACATGTCAACATGGTACACGACGTGTTTCCCTGCAGATTTTCCAAACCCATGTATTCAACTATACGGCGTGGTCACACGACTTCCCTATGACAAAACTACACGACGTGTTCAAAGGAGACACAGAGTGTACTAGACATGCCTTACCTGGACCGTGTTGTTAGAGACACAGCCTGACACATGACCAACCTTACACGGCGTGTAAAATAGTACACGGCGTGTTCCTACAAGAACCTTCACAACCCTGTGTCCCTGTCCACACAGTCAGTGACACGGCTAAAAACTACACGGCGTGTATTCATAATGTACATGCTGTGTATTCTGGGTTTTTCTAGACAGTAGCCTCAGACCTGTACCGGAGCACAGAAAACACAGAAAACCAGCGTTAAGGTGCCAAATTCCGATCCGTGGGGGACCATACTCCCCACGAATCAAGGCTTGGCATCATAACAATGCATATAACAAGTAAATAGTATAACAAACTCACGACCCACCAAATTACAATCCTCGAGGGCCCACAACACCTCTAAGACCAAAGTTTGCCGTCCATGATAAAGAATCTCTAAACAAAAGATACCCTATCAACATGGCAGGTATTCTATCACAGCAGCTATCACAACAACATACATCGTCTATCACAAATTCTATCACAACAGCATGAAAATTCTAATGCAACCTAGATGTCATGGAAAAATGCATGACATGTGATTTTCTAATAAGTTCCTATGTGATGCATGAGATGACATACCCTCATCTCATCAGGTTGCAACAAAATAGAACCACAATCATATAAACAGTAACAACACAAAACAAGTGCACCACCCAACGGTGAAATCAAGTAAATTGTAACATTTGAAAAACTCAAAAATTGAAACATTCGAGGTAATATGGATTTTTCCCTATACATGGGTTCTAGAACTCCCAGGAACAACTATTTACCATTTACCTATTTCGTCCTATCCCTGTCTAATGTCGCTAAAAAGTAAGTCAATAGAAAAGGAAAGAACTCCTCTGATACCACTTTGTAACGACCTGAATCCGGAGCCACTCAACTGGTTCCCCGTACCTGGTTTTCCACATGACCTAAAGCACGTTTCCCCAAATGCCAGAGGCTGCCGACTAGAAGCGAGGGCCTTGGTGATTCATTGGGGAAACTATTCCCTCATTTGGTAAGGTATACAAAGAAAAGGAAATAACAGTCAATAGAGGAAGTAGTAACAAAATACAATAAATGAAACTAAACAGAGGAAGCAATGTATAATATAATAATGATGAAAATGATGTAGCAGGTACAAGTATCCAAGGAAAGCAGCAACACAAAAACGTGCTGAAATACAACTAAGAACAAAGTACTAAAATTAAACAGCAACTCCAGTAGCATCGCAAGCCTAGGCTTGGTCCTATGCTCTCCAGATCCAACCAGCAATCATGTACCTGAAGTAGAAGGGCCACAATACCTATCCACACCTGCAAACATATAACCTGTTTGGGAAAAAAAGTAGGACCCAAACAGGGTGTGAGACTAATCCCAGTAGGCAATCACCACAAGATCTGTGCCCTACTATCAGTGAGCAATATAGCAAAAGTAAATGAAATAAATACAGCAGAGAAACATGAGTACACTAAGTAAAAAATCCTACAAATCTCTATTCACATTTATTTAGTAATTTAATTCAGTCATTTAATTATCACCCATGGAATCTAGTAACGAATCTATATTCCCAAAACATAGCAAGTAACATAACAGGTATCTCAGCAGACTACCTAAACTACAAGCAGTACAAAACACAAGCTTGTTCTTTGGCTTGGTGGACTCATCACAACAAAACAAACAAAAATCACACTGACTCTCTGGGTGGCTCATACTAGAAGACCCTTATAGTAAAGTAATCATACAAAGGCACAAACACTCTGGGAAGCACTCACCGTCAATTCTTCTGTGGTCTTGCAATGATAGGTATAGACTCTCTGAGGAAGCACTTACGTCTAATTCCCCCTATAGTCTTGATATGTAACTAAGGAAACTCCGAGGAAGCACAAATTCCAATTACTATAGGTCCTACGAACGATACTAATTTATAACAGATTCTCTAGGGAAGCCCTTAATCGTCAATTCCCTCTTTAGTCTACCACACCAGGTTCACACAACCCTGAGCAGTCTAGTCATGCGTAATCGAATGTCAGCAGCCCTAAGTAAGTTCAACAACTACTTGGATAATAGCTACAATGCATCAAAAGCATATAAACAGCAGGCAATACATGCAATCAAATATCTCAAGGCAGGTAATCAATGCAATAAGGTATGCCTCACAGGAAACCTAGGCCAAACGGCGGTAAATATCCAAAACAAGGGAAACAACCATGGGGTGATCCTAAAACATGCTAATGATAAATCATTAATCATATAATAACCTCAAGAATACAAGCAATCTAAGGCAGATAATAATACAAGTTCAAAACCCTAACCCAAGATACCCGATACATGGGAATCCGACACTTTTTGCATAAAAAATCAAAGACATTCAACGTAGGGAAACAAACCACATACCTCAATCCTAGGAGATCGATATACTTGAACCTAATCATGTGAATTGGCATAGAATGGATAAGGTCTGCAAAAACATCTAAAACGTTCAACCTTAGATAACTCTCATAAGAGAAAGAATCAGGAAACGTGGCCAAGGAAGAACCAAGAACTCACCGCTGTGATTTTATTGCAAATGAGGGTGTTTTATTTGGATAACTGGTGATGGATCAGTGGATCAGAGAAGATTTTTCCTCCTTGGACACTCTGGACGTAATTAAGTGAAGAATAATACAGAAATAGTGATTAGACGTGACCCTGGCCCGTTTAATGAAATAAAAAGAAAAGTATAGGCGTGTACTTCTGGAGTACACGGTGTGTACTCGCCTTTTCCATACACCACATTAAGCAGCCTCCACATCACCCCTACACACCATGTGTGTGGCCCGGACATGGCCAGCACACGACCTCATGCGGGATCAAAGTACACGGCGTGTACTTATAAAGTACACGACATGTACATAAAAAATTTCCAGATTTTCCTCTTTTCCTAAAAAACGACCAGAAAAGAAAAAACATACCTGAAACGAAGATCCGGGTTCTTACACTTATCTTCTATGCTAGTTTCATTTAGGCTACATGACTTGAATAATCAAAGGGGAAGTAAATAAGTATTTTTACTTGAATAAAATGTGAATTTTTAATAAGTATTTCTCCCCTTCAATAAGAGCAACCTATTTTCTAATTTACTCAAGATCATATGTCTGTATATCCTGATGGGGATCCTCCAATGCATGTTCATTGAAATCAGGGAGCTCCATGTGTTCCTCAGTAGGTGTAGGTCTAGTTTCTTCATCCTCCTTTAAGGCATATCAAAGATTGTATGAATCTGAAATTTCAAAATAATAGGGAGTGATGCACAATTTAGTTTAAATAAAATAAAATGAAGAGATAGAGTATGATAAAAGTTCAAATCCCTATATTGGTTTAGATTCAATCAATGCCTCAATGGTAAGTGCCCCTTGGAGTAGGTTCTCAGAGGATGGAGGAAGGTAGTTGGGATCCTCCATTTTCACTTCAAATTCCACCACTTGGGTGGTATCTTCCTTCACCAATTTTAGCTCTTCATCTTTGTAGGGTATGGGGAGATCAATCACCTCCTCACATTCATTCCAAAATTCATTTATTTCTTATTGATATCCTACTTATATCTCAATAGTCAAGGCTTCCTCCTTATTTTCCTCAAGTAAGACAAGTGGTTTATCTTCTGTTTCGGGTTTAGATTTAGGTTTAGGTTTTTCTGATGATGCTTAGAAATATATAGTTATCCAATCCATTTGGACTTGGAGAGCCTAAAACTTTTCATAAATCTATTTAATATTATACTTGAGTTTTTATTTTTCCACTTACTCCTGGAAATATTCTAGTGGAACTTCTTCAAAAATGTTTTGAGGGAATGGGGAGCACTCTTCTTTTATCTTGTACAATTCTTGATAGAATTTTGGTAAGTATTCCAAAAATTCACTTAGCTCCCTGGGAAATCCTTCAAAACTGGTTACTTTAGGGTCTCCCTAAGATCCTAGATGAGTTCATTTAATTCCTCCTATTTGTAAATTTGGCTCTGGGATTCCTTGATCTGTCTAGCCTATAATGCAACACTATATTCTACAAATTAGGGTGCTTCAACTACTGGTTCTTGTACCTAAGAGTAAATTTTCTGTAAATTGAATAAATGATCATTGGAAAACATCATGGATATATTTTTTAGTTTTTTTATAAAATAAATTAAATCTATATAAAATGTGAAATAGAAAAAATAAGAAAACTTATGATTGGATCCCTAACAATGATGCCAGTTTTGACGCGTGCCTGTCATGGGGTATGGAAAAATAAATATTATATTTTCCCTAATATAGCATAGTGGATGACTAGGGTCGTCTCACTTGAGGAGACTTTCAATTTTTTTAATTTCTTCTTCTAAATCACCTAAGCTATATCTTTTTTGAGGTTTTAAGTATTTGAGGAAAACAATGACAATATTTTTGGGTTTTTGATTTATGACATGAAAAATGAAAATTATAATTTATACTACCATGAAAATCTAAACTTGGTTTTGATTTTGGATTCAATCATTATTTTCCTTTATATGCTTGATTTTAGTTTGATAACCCAAACATGAAATCTCATGTTTTAAATACTATTATTTATTTACAAATTATGGAATATCATTGAATGTCTAAACACTCCGAATTCTACCTACTCCTTTAATCAAGTTTGATGACACTCCTTGGTCTTGGATGTGTCATATTCTAGGACCCACCTATATCGATATTATTTCATCAATTGATTAGCTCAACTATGACATGTGAAGAACTAACCAATGGATAGAGGAAAAATTGGTTAAATAAAAGAATATAGATAGATTGAGTTGCATGTAATTAGGGACAATCACCACATTAGGTACATTCATCTCATCCATGCATGCTACTCAATTATATCTACAAACTTAAAATTAAACTTTAAATAAAATTCATGAACACCTTGACCTCCCCCCGGGCCAAGACACAAGGTCATCCTCTCATTATCAAGAGTAAGAGATCACTTTGTGGAGTGGGTGGAAGAGAAGAATAAGAAATATAATAAAATAAAAGAAAGAAAATTTAAAAATAATAGTGATGAGTAAACAAAATATTAAAGTAAAATAAAATTGGGATGAGAGAGAGAGAAAAAAAGAAAAGAAAAAAAAGAAAAAAAATTAAAAAAAATTAAGAAATTTATATAATTTATAAATAATGTTATAATAATAATAATAATAATAATTATTATTATTATAATAATTGAGAGAATAATTTATTCTTTAAGAAGAAGAAGTGAAAGAAGAAAATGAGAAAAGAAAAATAAATTTTAAAATAAGAATGTTAAAATAAATATAATAATAATAATAATATTATTATTAATACTAATGATATTAATTATAATAATACTAATAAAAATTAAAAAATAGAAGAATTATAGAAGAAGGAAAAAAAGATGGATGTCACTTTATTAAAATTCATGTAATTTATTTAACTAAATAGAATTTAAATTACAATAAAAAATGAAAATTCAAAACTAAAAATAAAATAATAAAAAAATAACAGAGGGATAAGTTGTAGAAACCTCATCCTAAACCAAGTATCCTCATTTAGGGGTCGAGTTGTTAATTTTGGAAGGGGGCATGACCCTCCTTTTATAGGCAAGGATGAAAGTTTGGTTCCAGAATTCTCCTTTGAAAGTTTATACATGTTATACCCATTAAATGGACACATTTAGAAAATTTATCTTCATAAACATTATTAATCAATTTATTTTTCACTTACCCTATAAATTTTATCTTCATCATCCATATTCAGGGAGATTTATGTCTTTTTTAATCTGAGAATTTATTATACCCATGAAGAATCTTCATATTCCATATCTCTGGTTTCCCATGCATCAATGACTATGAAAACATAAAATTAAAATGTAGAATATTTCATGAAAGTTGTTCATACATGTCTTTTTCATATATACTTTAAATTCTAGATTAGTTAGTCAGTCCATTTATGAACTATGGTCCAAACATAAAAAATCTTCATATCTGCGCCCAATTTTCAAGGCCCAACTTATGAGCTAGTTTTGGGCTTCTAAATGGTATATTTATCTTTATGTACATAAGGTAAAGTTGTATCCCACAAAAAATGGAATTCTAAAAAAAATAATCACACCAATTAGGTCGATAATTTAAAAGTTATGATCAAAATACCAAATTGATTAAAATCTGTCAAAATTCCAGAATTAAGAATTTTTCATATTTTAGCCCATTTTCATTCTATAATTAAAATTAAACATTATTTTAATAAAACATTGAAATATATGGGTTTTATCATTTAAAATTATGAATAAATAATTATAAATTTAATAAAAAATTATACTTATTTTTTTTCTTTCAACCCTCGATATGAAATGACGCTCATCTATGCGAGAGGTATAAATACTCTACATGTCATCGACACCAGTTAACATCCTGCATCACTATTAGCTTCATGGAATGAAGCACTGCTGACTGTCTTAGTGGAAAGGGAATACACTGAACAAATCAAAAACTGGTGCATGGCTCTATCAGGATGGTGCCACTCAACAATGCAAAACTGAAAGAGTGACACTACAACCATGGCATCACGAATCCCATCAGTGCAGTATGTGGGAAGCTAGTCTAATACAGCCCAATATGAAAGCTATGCAATCTAAAATTACATGTAACATTTTTAAAAAAAATTTGTTACTAAAAACCAAAAAATATAATATTATGAAATTAATTAGTTAAGGAAAGACTGCATATACTTACATTGGTGGGTACTAGACTATCCAACATGAGACGATATAAAACCAAGTTGTGCCTCAGTGTACTGAAAAAGTGTTGTTCATGACTCCACCTATAATGTATAAGATAGAAAGTGATAAATAGTAAGAAATTAAATTTTATAACTCATAGTAGTATTAGAAACAAATAAAGATGGGTGATCATACCAGTTTCCACACAGAGTTTCATGCAATACATCTCTATGAAGCTCCTGACCAGTAACAATAGGGGAGAGGGGAGGTATGTTCTCCGATGCCCATATATGAATAAGGATGACACATCCCCTGATATCCATGTGACCTAGTCGAAATGAAATTCATAATTCTCTGTAAGTGTAATCTAAACACACAGATCCCCAACTGTATATCCTAGCCTGATCAAAATCCTCTAGTAACTCCAGATAAATCATGTTCACATGTATACCAGAGTGATCAGTGCACAATGTCCCTCTAATAAGCCGTAATATATATGCATGGGTGTAATGCATGATAATATGTTCATCAACATCAGAAGGTAATTGTGGAAAGCGTATCTCAAGAAACCTCATAGATATTGACCCGCCTTCAATAGCATCATCATCACCCACAATTTTAATGCCTAGAAATTATAGTACAAGCTTAGGCCAGTCTCCATGTGTGGGTCCTATAACAATATCCCCCTAGATAGGAAGGATGAGCAGAACTGCCACATCCTTGAGGGTGATGGTTTTCTCTTACCTGGGCTAGTGGAATGCGTGTGTCTCAGGTCTCCATCTCTCGGTGATCACAACAAGGAGGTGATGATCAACGAATGTAAAATCAGACATAAAACTTCCATAGAGTCCAGCATGATGTAGGTATGGTATAATAGAATCTAGAGGAAAAATTCAATGATAATGGTGTGCAATACACACCCTAATATGTCAAACCTCACGACCCTCAAGCACGTCACATGAAACATGCCTATACTGCTCAGTGAGTAGCACAATATCCTCCATCTCTATATAAAAAAATGAAATAAGTCTTAAGTGAATCATTATTTAGTCATTAGTTAATCATATGTTATTTATTAGTTAGTTATTATCTAATCATTGGTTAATCATTATATAATACTATATTAATTATGCCTTAATCATTATTTAATCATTAGTTAAGCATTTTTTAATCATCCCTTAATCATTATCTAAGAATTATTTAACTATTAATTAATCATTAGTTAATAATTCTTTAATAATTAGTTAATCATTATTTATTCATTCTCTAATCGTTAATTTCAATATTCTTTAATCATTAATTAATCATTAGTTAATCATTAGTAATTCAATATTTACTCATTAGTTAAACATTATTTATTCATTAGTTAATAATTCTTTAATCATTAGTTAATAATTATTTAATCATTAGGTAATCATTCTTTAATCATTCTTTAATCATTAGTTAAAAATTATTTAATCATTAGTTAATAAATCCTTAATATTTAGTTAATAAATCTTTAATCATTAGTTAGTTATTCTTTAATTATTCCTTAAGCATCAATTAATCATTATTTAATAATTTTTATGTATTAGTTATTAATTCTTTAATCATTAGTAAATCATTATTTAATCATTAGTTAATTATTCTTTAATCATTAGTTAAGCATTATTTAATCATTAGTTAATTATTCTTTAATCAAAATTTAATCAATATTTAGTCACTAGTTAATCGATCTTTAATAATTTTTTAATCATTAGTTAATCATTCTTTAATCACTAGTAAATCATTATTTAATCATTATTTAATCATTAGTTAATTATTTTTTAATAATTAGTTAATCAATCTTTAATCATTAGTTAATCAATCTTTAATCACCAGTTAATCAATATTTAATCATTAGTTAATCATTATTTAATAATTAGTTAATCACTCTTTAATCACTCTTTAATCATTAGCGAATCATTATTTAATCATTAGTCAATCATTATTTAATAATTAGTGAATTATTCTATAATCATTAGTCAATCATTCTTTATTCACTATTCAATCATTAGTTAATCATTCTTTAATAATTAGTTAATCATTACTTAATCATTACTTAATCATTAGTTAATCATTATTTAATAATTAATTAATCAATCTTTAATCATTAGTTAATCATTAGTTAATCAATCTTTAATCATTAGTTAATCATTCTTTAATCATTATTTAATCATTCTTTAACCATTAGTTAATCATTCTTTAATCATTAGTTAATCATTCTTTAATCATTAACCATTCTTTAATCATTAGTTAATCAATATTTAATCATCAGTTAATCATTATTTAATCATTAGTTAATAAATATTTAATCATTAGTTAATCAATATTTAATCATTCTTTAATCATTAGTGAATCAATATTTAATCATTAGTTAATCATTCTTTAATAATTAGTTAATCATTCTTTAATCATTAGTTAATTAATCTTTAATCAATCTTTAATAATTAGTTAAACATTCTTTAATCATTAGTTAATCATTCTTTATTCATTAGATAATCATTAGTTAACCATTACTTAATCCTTCATTAATTATTCCTTACTCATTAGTTAATCATATAGTATTTATTAGTTAATTATTATTAGCAAATCATTATCTAATCATTCTTTAATCCTAATTTATTTATTAGTTAATCTATACTTAGTAATTAATAATAATAACTATTATTTATAAACTATATCTAACTAAATAAACTAGTAAATAAATAACATATTTACAACTAACTAAAAAAAATCAATTAAATAAATAAATAATTTTAAAATAAATAAGAAAAAATACCTTTAAATGATGCTCTTCAAAATTCGACACTCCTTTTAGGCGACCAAAAACACCACGCACAAAAGAAGAACCACCAGACTAATTGTAGAGATATAGAGAGTGAAACTTAAATAGATGAAAGAAATTTATAGTAAGGAGGGGGTTTATTTTATAGGCACTTCAGGGAAAGGTGGAAAGGAAATTTCCACCTTTTGCCTTTATTTAGGTGAAAGGCATTATCGCTGAAGCCACCTTTTGCTTTACTTTAGTCGAAAGATGACATTAACCGTGCCAACTTTTCAGTGTCATTTATCCATGTCAATGAGAGGAAAAGGTGGCATTGGCTATGCCTCCTTTATGTATTAGTTAAAAAAAAAATTTAATCTAGGCTTATTTAAATAAATATTAAAAAAAAAACATAGGGTGAACCAGGTTATTTCAATTTTAGAATGACCCTTACAACTATCTTGTTCTGTGGTAAATCTAAACACCACTCTCCATAACAAAGTATGTAAGCGATTGAGAATAAAATAGAGACAAACAATGTTTACTTGATTCACCCACACTAGATTAAATCCAAGAAGTATACACCCAGTGATACACTATTGAAGAAAAAACCATTAAGTGCACTGATTTTTTTTTAAAATTCATAGAGGTCTTATTGTCCCTCTAGGTTTATAACCCTCACAATTATAGTGAACTCACTTCTCTCATTTACTCTAAAATATCATTGCTCCTCCAAGTGAAAATGCCTTGATCTTCCATTAACAAAGAATAAAAATTACACCAATGATGGTGAAGCAATATGGTCCTCCTCCATCATCTTCATAAATCTCCAAAAAATTATAGTTAAATAACTCATGGATCTTCCTATCTTATTTCCATCACGGTCTATAATTCCTTTATGTATCCATATCCTCTAATCGGTATTCTTTCTTGTAAGATCCCTGTTTTAAACTAGTTGAAAATTATAAGTGAATTTGAACCTTTCATTTGGTGAATGAGTCAGATCTTAAATTGAGCCTCATAATGTAAATATGACTATTGGAATACTTAAATGTGTTGTTTTTATATTAGTTTTAATCCCTAATAGGTGTTTATGGTGTTCAAATGAGTTTCCTAAGCATCAGTATTTGAAAAACGTGTTTTTGGAAAGGTAGGGGCACATGGTTAGTACTAAATATTCACCCAAACTGTGTAGCTCTGTGAGGGTGGAACACAATTTTTCAAACTGTGCACCCAAGGCTTCATGGCCATGAAAGTTTTATATAGAAACTTGTAGAGGAAAACCACATGGTTTTTCTAATTGTGAGACTAACAGTGTGGGGTGTGGGGGGTTGGACAGTTCTAAGCACATGACTTGTGCATGGTTTTTATAAATATTCTCCTAGTACATTTGGGGTGTGGATTCTTGAAAAAGTGAGATGCATGGTTAGAACATAGTTTTCCTAATTGTGTGGCCTAACCATGCACCTCATCAAAATGGGAAAAATTATTGATTTACCCTCCAACCCTTAAAGGGGTTTCAACCCCTTTTCACCTTTATTTGTCCATGAGGCTCCCCTCACACAATTCTTTATATCCTCCTCCATGGTGGTTATACTTTATTAATTATTTTAATTAGACACCTTTCATCATGTTATAATCCTCTTGGTAAGGTTAAAACTCCTCTTCATTCTTTTCTTTGTTTATCTCACCTGATGGAATGCTATTTTCGTGCAAGATCATATGCCCTATTTCTTGGACATCTTTCTATTCTTTTGGTTTCTCTCATTCTGGATCAAATAAAATCTCAATAATGGATGAGTGAGGATTCCTTGGTATAATTTAGGTGGTCTATATTACTTTCCCTTAAATTTTTATCATTTATAAAATGCGACGTTGTTCTGCACGCTATACTTTCGGTGCGTCGCCTTCAAATTGTAAAATTAATTAAATAAATTGCTAATAACTTGAATTGGATGTCCTTGGGACCCAATTCTATCATTGAGGTTTTCTACCTCAACAAGAACCACCCCTTTGGGAATTTTGTTATAAATTACTTGAACGCTATGCCCTACTTATTCAATTTAATTGCCCTTGAGGCGTGTTGAGTTTCCACCCGATTATTGGGACTCATAATTGAATTGGATTAACTCTTAAATGGTTAAATTTAACCACTTAATTCTTTATGAAAATCACTAAATAATTGGATAATGGTGTAAATAGGAATGAAACTGGGGTTTGTCGGTTAAATGAATCATGGTGAGTTGTTTTTGCACGTGCAGTTCTACTCAGCCCTTAATGAATTAAAAGCATGATTGGATTATTTAGGAATACGATTGCCTATGAAATGATCCACCTTTTGAGGTGTGTTACTTTGAACTTTTCATTGGGATGTTAAGATAAAATAAGGGAAAAGTAAATGGTGATACCATGTCACTTGGACCTTGCCTATTCCTATGTGACCAAACCACATGCTAAAGTGAGTTTGGTTTATTTCATTATAATCTAATGTTTTGAAAGAAATGGGAAGTGGGTGAAAAAACCATTGAACCTTATTAAATTACAAAGTATACTTGTATATATGGTAATTATTTGGCATGGTGTACCTCACTATTTTTCTGTTACTCATTGGGCATGATTCCCCTTAATACATTTGTTAGAGATCATTGGGAATGATGTTCCTTATCATTTATTTTAGACAGATGGGCATGAAATCCATTATCATTCATTTGGGATTGTTGGGCATGGAATCAATTATTTTTTATCTGAATTTTGGGAATGACATCCATTATCGTTCAGATGAGATCCTTGGGAATGAAGTCCCTTATTTAAAGTATGGAACTAATTATATTATCATTATATGGATGCCTTGGTCTTACACCTTAGGTACTCACCGGTGCATGTATATATTTTCATATATAGGTTTACATATATGCATATATATTCATTACACACATGTTCATAGACATTCTATCTTAGGATGAAGCAGGTATGGTCAGCCAGGTGTCTTCTAGGGAGCCTTAGTTGACTTGATTACATTTTCCATTTACTGCTTTATTTATTATACCCACACACTGATTTATTTTATACTCACAGACTAAATTTAATTAGAAATCATTGGTGGTATCCTACTGAGTTTATCTCACACCCTTTTTGGGTTTCCGATTGGTACCTAGAAAGATCTCCTAGTTGCAAGGTGGGACCTTGGACTGAGATCTATGCTGTTTTACACTATGGGCTAGGACTAGACACGGGAGCTTGGAAGTAATGGATGAGCATGTACTCGGGCTTCATTTTGGAGTTGAAGTCTCTTATATATTTATTTCTTTAGTTAATATAGCTCTATTGTATCTTTTTTATGTTTAATTCCTTGTATTTATGTAATATAATGTTCATGCATGGATGGTTTTATTTGGCATTGAATTTTCTATTATTACTTCTTAGTTATTATTTATCTTCCACCGCCTTTCATTTATCTATGATTATGATATATTTATTACTAATCTATAGGGTATAGTCTACCCACTATACCACATTTAGACCCTTGTAGCTAGTTGGCATCATCTAGTGTATGGGGAGGCATGCTTGAGGCCATGAGACAAACTGACTCAGGGCACCAGATTAGTGCCTGTCAGGTCGGGATGTTACAAAGTGGAATTATAGATTTCTTTTCCTTTTGTATTGTTGTTTTGGGATTGTATATAGGAGACTAGAAATGCGTCTAAACATGGTAAATAGCTCATTTCTAGGTCCATCCAACCCTCGCACAATGGAAAGATCAAGTTTCTAGTAATGGTATTATTTATGTTGTTGCTATTAAAGTTTATTTCTATTTCACCTTGGGTGATTGGTTTACTTTTCCAATGCTCATAGATTATGGAATTTAGCATATTTTACCCTTAACCCAGTATGATATGGAAGTATTATTCAGGAATCATTATAGGAACTTGAAGATTTAAATGTCATTTCATGTTTATTTTATGCCCTCAATTGCTTGTTGCATGTGATATGTTCCTGAAACACAATGATTAAACTGTGATAATGTTTCTTGCAAGAATAATGGGATAAATAATTGGTTATTAAAGTTTCCGCATCAACCTAAATGGTGTTTTCCCAAATATCTTGATGGTGTAAGCTTAACTAACCAATTATCATATGCTTAATCCATGGAAATATAGTTACTTGGGTTGAAACATTTGTGGTTATGATTAAATGAGTTCCAATTGAAATTTATAGTGTATGAAACTTTATAAATTGATAAAGGTTACCCATATAGTTGAACCATCATTTATGGTCTTATTATATTTAGATACTAGAGGTGAAAATCTGGTCACAATTACATGAAGTGCCAATTTTAACTTATAAAGGCTTGTACCTTTATAATTTTGAAATGGTGACTTATCTAACTAGAAATTTGTATAAGTATAAAAAATAATAAATTTTGACTCATAAATGATGTGATTAATTATGATTTATGCATGAATCAACCAAAGTAGTTCATTCATGGTATGATATTCTTATGAGATAAACCTGCTAAGGGTGTGATTAAAAATTCAAATAAAACAACTATTATTAGGTTGTATTTATATAGACCCAAGTTTGATTGACGAGACCCTCATAGGTTTCCTTTATCTTTATACGCATTTTTTATTAACCCCATGGGTGTATACTCATGTTCTATGTAATGACTATTTAAAGTGTCATCATCCAATTATACGATGTTTCTTATAAATGTATGGTGGAATCTTACTAAACCAATTCCCTTAAAATGATAAAAGAAATTTTATCTAGTTTTTAGATTTATTATTATGAGGCTTCCATTAATTAAAATTTTAATTACAACCTAAAGGATGTTTTCCTATATATCTTAGAAATTTCTATTTTCTTTAATTAAGACAATTTTAATGAATTATGGATGATTAAAATGGTTAAAAAGTAAATTATAAGATAATTTACCTATTATGGTGCATGAAATCAGATAAATAAAGCGCTAAGTACATTTTAAAAAATGTTTTCCTTTATAATGAGTACTCTCCCTTTTGATATATCTGAGCGTTTTAAAAGTAATAATAAATGTGAAATGATGTAATGGATTAAATAAAGATTTAATGTGGTGTTCTTAGCTTTAACCCTTGAGTAAGGGTTAGCTTTAAATGTTTCCTTGGATGGGAATGTAGATTCTTCCCATAGGTATCAACTGACCTTTTTATTTTACAGTGATCTTATAGGTTAGACTAGTAATCCTAGTGACCTTTTCATCATGACCTAGTTATAGAGTTAACACTTTATAACTTAGTAAGAAAGGGATAGCCTATTTTGGTAGCGCCACATAAATGACAAGCATCGATGGATGCTACCTTAATTTTTCAGATGAGAGGTGTTATTCAGGTGTTGTTGAGTCGGGTAGGACTCTTAATTTATAGAAATACACTTAGTTAAGGTGGGTTATTGTGTGATATTTGATCTTTGTTGGAATCATGAGAATCATGTAATGATCTAGTTCAATGGGCTAAACATGCCTAAGGCATGGTCAACTATTTTGTTAGTCCTGTAACCTTTCTTATTTTCTAATGGTGCACGAATAAAAATCCATAAAAATATTAATATTAATATGGATAACATGACTCTGAGTTGATCCATGTGTATGATATTGCATTACAGTAATGCATAATGCCTTTTACACTATTTCAATATCGTAGTGGAATGTGTTGTTACATGCGGTGACCGTCAAGTTAAGAAGTTATGTGTTAAAATACATACAGTTTGAGTGACAAGGTCTCGTAATAATATAAATTGTGTGGTTTCATGATTTCTTGGAAGGAGTCGTGAGTACCTAAAGGCTCCATTCATAGGTCATATCTGAAGTATAGTGACCTAGGCATTGAGAGATCATTGCAAGTGTTGTATCATTGAGATGATAATTAGAAGATGAGTTCTCCCAGTGATTATGGGTGACATTCTAAAAAGGATCGGGTACAATAACCCTACTGACATGGATTAGTTTCAGATTTTATTCTAGATGGTGATGACATGCGTGAACATGAATTTGGATGAACATCATGGTTGGTTCCTCTCTTCTCATGTTACCAGTTGGCATAAGTGCATTGGACATGTCTAAGAGTTGTGTTCGGTGGTGAGGGAGTGTGCGCTATGGGTTGAGTTCCTATTTTCAATAAAATTATTCCTAGGACACTTCTAAGGTGGGGAGTGACATGTCATTTGTAAAGAGCATGTCTTTCCAGGAAGAGAGAATATGACCATATAGAACCATTTGGGAATGGTCAGAATGGATTTTGAAAGCTACAAGGCTAGTAATTTTGAGTTTTCTAGTCCTTGAAATGATTATCAATGTAAAAACCCTATTATTGGTTTGTATGGAGTTTGGATACTATATTTAAGCTTGGGTTTTGTGGAATACCCAAAAAAATAAATGCTTCTTCAACACGTCTATGATTGCAAGGAAACATGATGATGAGGTGGTTGGTTGACTACCCAACTATTGATGAACACCGAGAGTCAGGGTTAGAATTTGGTGGTTGATCTTAAATGATCACAAGTAACTTTTTATTTAAGAATACATGTGTTGGTACCACTTTGTGTATGAAGATTTTATTTGTTGTCAACAGTTGTCAATGCTGGTTAAAATGAAGAAGGAGATTGTATTTGTTGTCAATAGTTGTCAATGATGGTTAAAATGAAGAAGGAGACGAATTAAGGACTCCAAAGTTAATGGAGATTAGTTGAAGTGAGTATTCCTGGAGAATTGTTATGAAATCATTTCATTGGATGTCATGATTTTCAATTCTATTTGAAGTAAAAATCAGAAGATTGTTGAACTGATCCTTAGTTCAAAGAACTTGTGTCAAAGGTGACACATTGTTTACAAAAATAAAGAATGGTGAGGTATCATCCATCTGAGGATGATTAAATAAGAACGAGGATTTGAAATAAGACCATGCAATTATTCATGATCTCATGAGAGCCATGTAAAATCTTACTTGAAGAATGGAATCATATGATTTGCATGAAGTAGAGAATGATGGGTGAAGAAGAAGAGAGAATGTGGAAGGACTTGGAATTCTGATATGTCCATGCATTTCACATGGTATCCAAAATTAGACAATGCTTTGTTGATATGTATTTCAAAAATATCATAAGTTAGGATAACTTGTGATGAAAGCCTCATGAAGGAAAGGGGGATTAAAGGTGATGCCAGTCATATGAAGTTTTGATTGGAAAGAATGATGCTGCTGGAAGATAGTGAAGTTTTAGTACTTCTCATTGAAAATCCGACGATGCTAAAGCTATTCGATCAAAGGATACATATCACGATAGTGTATTTCATGATGAAAGATGAAGAATGTTTATGGGATGAATTGAAGAGAGAACATGACAAAGGAACGAACTATTTGGGGGCGACACAAAAGAATGTTTTAAGGTGGCGTTGTTTTCTAGTGTTTTCCAAATTTTAGGGCCTTAAAATCAGGAGATGAAGAAATGTGTTTTGGAAAAGGATGTTGTGCTCAAGTTTGAAGATGGCTTGGTATGTTGCGCGCAAGTGGATTTCCATGATCTGAACATCAAAATATGGAAAATGAGAGGCTTTCGTTAAAGATTGGGTTTTACACGCAAGATTGGTTTTTTCACACAAGATTAAAGGGAGTTTAGAATCTTGTGCATGAGGCATGATTTGAGGTACAAAATCAAAAAAATGTAAAAGTAAGGAAGAGCGTGAAATATTAAATAAGTGTTCGAAAGAAGAGGTTGGCTCGAAAGAGAATTACATGCCAAAGGCGGCGTTAAATGGGGTTTTGCGCGCGAGGCATGATTTGAGGTCCAAAATTTGAAAAATGGAAAAGGAAGGAAGTGCGCGAAATATTCTCAAGAAGTGCATGAAAGAAGAGGTTGGAACGAAAGAGACTTACACGCCCAATGCAACGTCAAATGTGGTTTTGTGCGACGTGTCAGGATCTTGTGTGACACATTGGGGTTTTTGCACGCAGGGGTCGATGAGGTCTATAAATAAGAGGTGACCCCATCACATTTGTTATGATCAACACTTAGAAGAAATCGGAGCTCTAAAGTGAATAAGAAATCAACATTAAGGTAGTTAAGTGCAAGAAGAGAGTTGCACGCAAGAAAGGATAGTTGTGTGCAAGAAGAGAGTTTCACGCTAGTTTGAAGTTGCGCGCAAGAGGTCTTCCGTGAAAAAAGTTGAATGTTGCGCGCAAGTCATTATGTTGTGCGTAAGACTCCCAAGAGGGGTGCACAAAAGATTTGAGTCCCACAGGCCTTCGACAGGTGCATAACAGTCTCGAAGTAGCTTTGTAAAGAAGAAATAACTGTGAACCATTCGGTTTCACAAAGAGAAGTTGAACCACACTCACATGACTAGTGTTTAACACTCTCATTGTGATTTGCGAAGTGAAGAAGAACTAGATGTGCAACTGAATTCATATCTGCATGAAGAAAGAAGGTAATATACCGATACACTCCTATTTTGGTATTGATAATTGAAAAAAGAGATTAAGACACTACAATACTATTCCTTATTATACCGTGTCAAAGAGAAAGAAGATAATAAGAAGAATAGAGTATTCCCAACTGAAGGCTGACAATTATTCAGGGCAGTTTAATTCAGATGATGTTATGTGAGCGGATCCTTAGTGTTTGAATAATCACATTGGTGTATGTGATTCTAGTTAAAGAAAGAATAATATTAGTGCAGTCAATTGTTGCACTAAGAAGAAGAAAAAATAAGTCTAGTGTAGTTGATATTGCACTATAGAAGAAGAGAAAGAAATAAGAGAGAATTACTTGCCTACTGCTTTGAAAGTAATAAAGTGAAGAGCACTAAAGAAATCAAGAGCAGAACCTACCTTGTGAAGAAGGAAGAATGCTGTCTTCATAGGCAGTATAAAGAACCAGCTAGAGGCTGCAAGTTGGACTAGGCTATCACCAGTCCAGGGAAGAGGATTGTTTCCCACCCCCCTCTAAAGTGTAGGGACACACACTGGCTATAGGATTGCTTTCCTAGCCACTCCACTGTAATAGCATATCACATCATAGTGGATAATCCATGCACTGGTCATATCCATGCATGAAAAGGATGTAGCTACTCTTATTGAGTGGTGAACCTTGTAAAAATATCATGTGCATATTTTTACTACTTTCTATTATTGCATGTGATAGGGAAAAGAGAAGAAGAGAATCAAGATCTTAATAGGTCAAGAGGTACAGGGATAAAAGTTGTAATTGGTTTAAAAATCCCCCAACACTGATTCACCTCCCCTCTCAGTGTTAGGTATATCCCAAACTGGTCCTCTCAACATGATCAATCCTTTAAATACTACACTAGCCATTAATCTAGATGTTTTTAGATAGGTCATTCTGGAGCAGATCCACTGATGCTTTAGTAATATGATGAATGTGTTCTGGGCGGTTAACTCATAGTTGGACCTGACCACACATCATTAAGAGTCATGGTTCTAGGGGTTGGTTCAAGGAAAGTATAGACTGTTTTGATGGATCATGGCTCGAGATAACTATAAGAGCCTATCTATGGTATTTATCATTATCATCTTACTGTACTCCCTATTTATAGGAAATTATGCCCCATATCTTGAAATCATGTAGAGTACATTGAGAGAGAGTGTCAGGTATATACTGATCTAAATAAATAAAACAATTCCTTTTCTGGTTTATGGATGGAATCCATGGGAGTTTCACTTATGGAGTGATATAAATAATGATATATTATGTGGATTCCACCATAAGATGTTGGGGTTGACCCTAGTGTGGGTCCAGTCATTAGACGATCATTTTGAAATTCAAACGCATTTGAATAAATGGAATCATATAAGGCTGGATTCCTTAGTGAATTCTAGGTATAGGTTCATATATGAACTTCGGTGAGCATGCTCAAAATGATCTTGGTGTACCTTGGTTAAAGGATATGGAATCTGGTTTTGATAATGCACCAGCTCTTGAAGCCAAGATTTTCAAATATCATCATCTAAAAGTGGATCAACTTGTGTTCTCTTGTTTGGATAATGTGGTCAATTGAGGAACCTTGTCAGGAATGTTGGAGGATGAGACAAGTACAATGTAACAATTATACAAGGATTTTCAAGGAAAAGTCGACACAACCAGTTAAGCTCAGCCGATTTAAATTCAACTGATTTGAGCTAAAAAAGGACCAAGACCTTATTACTCATGTGCAATCAAGTTTTGTGAGTTTTGAATCATTATAGAAGCATCATTAGGACACTAGGGATATGTTTTAATAGATAATTTCTATGGTGGGAGTGTTGTGGCTTAGAATTGGCTGTGGAAAGCTAGAACCTATGGTGGGAAGTGCCATAGGTCGGTTAATTGAAGAGATGATGATGTGACCATGTATCACATTATAAGGTATTGGGTAAGTTCCTCCTTGATTTTCATTAGTATTTATGATTGTTGGATCAGGTTTTAGCTGCTTAATCACCACATGTTTAAAGTAGTGTTTACAGGTGTGTTGGATATGGGAAATGCAATGCTTCCTTTTAAATGGAAATTCATGAACCAGGTAGGTAGGGAAATGTTTCTGTTATTACTTAATGATTATCATGGATGATAAGTTCCAAGATGGGGATATTGTAAGATCCTATGTTTTAATCTAGTTGAAAATTCCAAGAGAATTTTAACTTTTCATTCGGTGGATGAGCCAAATCTTAAAATGAGACTCATAATGTAAATTTGAGCATTGGAATACTTAAGTGTGTTGATTTTAGATGGGTTTTAAGGTATGAGAGGTGTCTCATGTGGTCATATTAGTTTCATAATCATTTAGCTTCGAAATTTAGGTTTTTGGAAAGGTAAAAGGGGGAATATGGTTAGCTCATGGTTAGTGCTAACCATGCACCCAAATCTTGCGACCCTATGAGGGAGAAACACAATTTTTAAAACTATGCACCCAAGGACACATCCATACGAGTTGTCTATAGAGAATTTTAGAGGTGAACCTCATGGATTGTTCATGGTTTTCCTAAGCACTCGCTTAATCATGTGAGGTTTGGGGGGGGTTGGATGGTACGAAGTGCATGAATTGTGTATAGTTTATCTAACCATGCGCCTAGATAATACAAGGTGTGGATCCTTGACTGAGTGAGCCACAAAGTTGGTGTGAAATTTTTCTAACCATGTGGCCTAACTATAAACCTCATTAAAATTGGTAAAATTACCAATTTTCCCCTATGAACCTTAAATTATTTTCACCCCTTTCTACCCTCATTTGGCCAGGAGGCTCCCCCGTATACACTCTATTCTCCCTCTCCTCCTCCATGGTGTTTCTCCTTTGTTACTTTACCGAATTATACATCGTTCATCATGTCGAAAGCCTCTAGGTAAGTCTATCACTCATCTTTCTTATTTTCTTTGTTTATATCACCAGATGGAATACTATTTTCATGTAGGATAATATGCCCTATTTTTAGGAATTTTTCCTATTATTTCCATTTCTCTCATTCTAGCTTAAATAAAACCCTGATAATGAATGAGAGATGCTTCCTTGGTATAAGGTAGGTGTTCTATATTCCTTTACCTTAAATTTTCATTTTTTATAAAATGTTCCATGATGCCAGACACTGGAATTTCCATGCATCACCTATGAATTGTGAAATTAATTAAATAAATTTATAATATATTGAATTGGTTGTCCTTAGGATACAATTCCATTGTTTAGGCTGTGTATTTCAATATAAACCACCCCTTTGGGTGTGATGTTATAATTTTTTTGAATGCTATACCTTTCTTATGTAATTAAACTACCCTTGATGCATGTTAATTTCCCACCTGATTAGTGGGAATCATAATTGAATTAGATTAAATCCTAAATTGTTAAATGTAATCACTTTCCCTTTTAGGAAAATCGCTAAATAATTGGTTAATGGAATGAATAGGAATGGAGTTAGGATTTTTTGGTTAAATGAATAGTGGTGAGTTTTCTGTAGGCATAAAGTCCTACTTGGACCTTAAGAAATTATAAGCATTCTTGGATTATTTTGGAATATGATTTACTATGAAATGTTTTAACTTTTGAGGTGTGTTATGTTTTCATTTTCATTTGGATATTAAGATAAAATAAGTGAAAAGTGAATAGTGAGAGCATGTCACTTGGCCCTTGTTTATGCCTATGTGACCAAACCACGTGCTAAGGTGGGTCTGGTTTATTTCATTATAATTTAATGTTTTGCATGAAATGGTAAGTGGGTGAAAACACCATTGAACCTTATTAAATTATGAAGTATACTTGTATATATGGTAATTATTAGGCATTACGTCCCTCATTATTTCACTAGTAATCATTGGGCATGATGTCCCTTATCATTTATTAGTGATCATTGATCATAACATCCCTTATCATTTATTTGAGGATAACGGGAATGAAATCCCTTATCATTAATTTGGGATTGATGGACATGGAATCTCTTATATTTTATCTAAATTTTGTGCATTCCTTCCCTTATCATTCATATGAGATCAATGGGAATGACATCCCTTATTTAAAGTATGAAACTTATTATATTATCATCATGTGGATGACTTGGTCTTATGTCTCGGGTCCTCACTAGTTAATGTATATCTTTGAATATATAGGTTTATATATATGCATATATATACATGATGGAACATGTTCAGAGACATTCCGGCTTATACTGAAGAAGGTATGCCCATCCAGGTGTCTTCTGAGGAGCTTGAGAAGACTTGATTACATTTTTTATCTACTGCTTTATTTATTATACTTGCACACTAATTTATTTTATACTCATGGAATGGATTGTATAATGTCATTGGTGGTGGATTAATGAGTTTATCTCACACCTTGTTTGGGCCACTGATTGGTACTTGAACAGATCTCATGGTTGCAGGATGAGACCTTGGACTGTGCTATGTGATATTTTACATTAGGGGCTAGGACTAAACATGTGATCTTAGAAGTAGAGGATGATCATGTACTTGGGATACCTTCCAAAGTTGTAGTCTCTTATTTATTTATTTCTTTAGTCACTTTAGACTTATTTTATATGATGTATTTTCACTTCCTTGTATTTATGGAATAGTATGTTCATGCATGGATGGTTTTATTTGGTATTAACCTATTCATTATAACTTCTCAGTTATTATTTTTCTTCCACAAAATTTCATTTATCTATGATTATTCTGTATTTATTACTTATCTGGAGGGTATATTCTATCCACTATTCTACCTTTAGATTCTTGCTTCTATTCAGAAGCCTCTAAGATATAGGGATGCATGCTTGAGGTCACGTGGAAAATAAACTCAAGGAAATAGATTAGTGAATCCTAGGTCAGGAGTAACATTCCTCATCCTTTTGTGCTAAAAAATATATTCTAATCAAAATATGTTTTACAAATTTACCTTTATTAATTTCTTCAAGACATATTTGAATTAATGGACAAATTATTCCATAAAAGTCTTCCAAATCCAAGTTAATCCTATTGAATTTGAATAAAAAAATATCTACAGAGATATAAGAAATAAAAAAAATATATATTAACTAAAAATTGGTCCACCATGACATGTATAGATTCTACCATGTAGTGTCTATCTCCAATCAAATTTTTTACTCCACAAAGTTCAGCCTTCAAATCTCTAATACCCTGAAAATCTCCTTATTTCAAACTATGATATGATCTTATTTGTAGTGTGGGACACCTCTAACCATAATGTAGAAGAATTATAGGTGGAACACCTTTTTCAACAAACTCTAAAATATATTTTTCCTATTTTAGAAGAACTCCAAAAAACCTAATGAGCTCCATGCCTTCCACCACATCGAAGAACATTCCAACAACCCATTTTGATTGATCATGTGAATAAACACCATGACTAGCTCTATACCAGTTTCAGTCTTCCTTGTTTCCTACAAGAAAATATTTAACACACCAAAATGACTAAAACACCCATTATGAAACTAGTATCCCTTTTCTTATTCCACATTCATAATGAGAATGTCCACTCTCAGCCATAAAAATGACTTGTCTCATCGTTCCCCATTAGACAATGCCTACCACTATAACCTTTTTTCTCATCCCATTTCATAAAGTAAAATTTTCAGATTGAAACATTATATTCCATGTAATAAAACACTTACCACCCCCATTTTTAGATTCTAGGTATGGACCTTGAAGACTTCATCTAACACTTAGTTGTTTCCAAAAAACATGGGCCTCACTATGACATAAACATCTTAACACCATGAAATATATGGAGTCTTTATTCCAACTTAAATCAACTATACACTAATCTTATTCCAACATTTCCAACACTTCACATTAATATTATGGATATTTTATAGGATTTATGACATTATTTTTCAAAAACCACAACCCAAAAATTCTTGATAGATTTTTTTAACAAACCCCCCTTTGAGTCTATTGACAATACATCACATCCTCAAATGATTTCTCCAACAAAACATTCATCAATTGAAATATGCACCATTAGATAACTAATCAATTATCCACTACTCTAAGACCACATGAGTTGTTCTCACTGTTAGTAACAAGAGTAAAATGAAAATTTTATAATGAAACACTTCATTGAACTTTATGACTTACTCTATATGACACTTATTGGTAATCACTCTTTAATAGCTCTAGAAAATACTTGGAAATCACACATCACTTCTGTGAAAATATACATACCAATCCCTCTTCAATGAACTCTTCCTACAGAATAAACATTCAAATACCACAAAAAAATTCTAAAAGAATAGTTATCCCTTTATCAATAAGAAAATAAAATACTTTATCATAATTACTTGAGCTATATATACCCTTTCAATAATTTTTGAGTTAACTCTCCCCAAACTTAGGTTAAATCTCCCCCTTTATTAATGAACCCAAAGAGAACTTCTTTGGAAATTCATAAGAGAGAATTAGAATCTCAGTTAATTAGACCATGAGATATATCATGCCTCACAGTGAACCAATTGTTGATGACTCCAATTATTTAATCAGTTTATGGAATGAAAAAAACCTTTAGTGAGTTGCGGACCCTTCTCCAAACTATCTATATGGATTCAAATGGTTGGAATCTAAGAGACAATAGTTGTCTTTCAAACACTTCCTTGGGTGGTGTCTTTATCATAACATCCACAACATGAATTTGAGTAGACACATTCTCCAATATTACTAGCCTATGATCAAACTTCTCATTAATGAAGTGATATTTGATCTTAATGTGTTTTTTTTATTTTTTATAAGATTAATAGTAATCAAGTTATCAAAATTGACAACAATAGAAGATTTCACCCCAAATCTAATATCCACAAGTTGTTGCTTCATCCATAAAATTTATGTACATGATTGAGTTTCCACGATGTATTCAACTTCCACAGTGCTTAATGATATGTAATACCACTTATTGCTTAACCAAAAAAATAAAAAAGTTTATGAGATAAAATTAACCACCCAACATTGACTTTTGATCATTTGTTGAACTGGACCAATCTGTATATGTAAATCCTAAAAAATCCATCTATGATCTTTATTTATAGAACAAACCAAAATCCACCACACCTTTGAAATAACATAGTATTTTTTTCACTAATTTCAAGTGGATTTCCTTTGGATTAATTTGTTTTTTTTCTTGATAAGTAGTAAACACAATGTCTAGTCTTTTCATTGTTAGGTATAATAGGCATCTGATGATTTTCCTATACTCCATAACATCAACATATTTATCATAATCATCCCTTAAAAACTTCATTTGGGTATAAATCATTATTTTAATGGCATTATAATACCCCATTATAAATATTTTAAGCACTTATTTGGCATATTTATATTGAGAAACAAAATCTCCATGCCTTTCTTAAATCACTTGAAAATTAAGGAAAACCATCAACTCCCCAATCATTGATATTTAAAACTTTCACCTCATGAATTCCATAAAATGCTTGAATTGTAATTTATTTGACCCACCAAAGATTATTACATCAATATAAATGAGAACCATTATCATTTGATCATTCTCATTTTTGAAATAAAGATTATGATCAAATCCACCATGTCGGGATCCAAGATTTCTCAAGTGTTGATCAAGCCTGGAATACCATGATCTTTGTGTATGATTCATCCCATACAATTCCTTATTCAACCATTTTTTTATGTATTCATGAATAAGAAAACCATCCAAATGATCTATGTACACTTATTTGTCAAGAAATCCATTTAATAATTGTTATTTTATGTCCATTTGAAGTACCTTGAACATCATTTTTACCACTATGAACAAGAATAATATAATTGTTTCTAATCTAGACATGGAAGAAAATGTCTTTTACATGTAAATTCCTTTAATATGGGAATATCTTTTTCACACAATTTTTTCCTTATTCTAAATCACATTTCCATCCTCATTGATTTTTGTATAGAAGACCCATTTGGTTCTGATAACGATCATATCATTTGGCCTGGAAATAATTTTCAAAGCCTGATTTTATTGATTTGCACAATATCTTAATTCAAATTCTTAATAAAAATCTCATCCTTATTAGCCTTTTCAAACTTTTCAGGCTCTACTTGGGATAAAAGTGACATTTATTATAGAGACTTCATCCTTCTCATTTTCACTGGAGCTTTTTGGTCATCATTGATGTTCTCTTTATTTATTTAATCCCATATTCTTTACTTTATTAAAGTGGGTGGAAATTATTTAACCTACTCATAATAAACTCCTTATTTAGAATCATCTCTAACCCCTTATTCTCCCCTTGATCTTCTCAACAATTAATCACTTTCCTCTAGAATTTTATCACAGTTTTTTTGAAAATTATACTTGTTTTTCATGATAGTGATGTCTTGAATTTCAATAAAATTTCCAAGAAATTTGTTGAAAATTTGTATTCCTTTCTCTTAGATGAGTATCCAAGAAATATTCATTTATCTCCATAAGATTAAAACTTTTAGTGACCATTATACCTTTTGATAATAATTAATTTAATTCTAATGATTTGAAAGTATTTCAAATTAGGATTTTCCTATACCACATCTTGTATGGAGTATTTTCTTCACCTAAACATAAAAAATATCAATGTGCGATGTAGAATGACGTCACAAACACTTCTTTACAATACCTATATGATTGGTCTTCCTCAATGAGAATAATTTAACCCATGTTGTTAATGATTCTATTTCTCCTCCTCAACTCCCTCATTTTGTTGAGGTTTTTATTCAATGTGAAATTTAAATATTCTTTGTTTCAATTAAATGATTATATACCCATAATTTTTAAAAAATCTGGGTAAATATCACATATTTAGTAGTTTAGGGTATTTTAGACTTAAATGTGGAAAGGAACTAAATCCTTGATTTTAATGATTAATTTGATAAAATGAGTTTTATTGCCATGAATTCACGTTATTTTTTGTATTTTGAAGATTCTGTAGTTAAAGAGGATTGGCGAGTAATGAAGAAACTGAGAAGTCATATGGGATGCAAAGGGAAATTCTGAGAAATGTATAATTCGTTCTATTAACAATGAATGCTACGTCATAGCCTAGTGATATGACACCTCCCCAATGTAATCTCAAGGAAAGTCCCAAGGTTACACCTGAACAATCACATATGAATAAATAAATATTCCTGAAGGTTATTCAAGAGAATCCAAGGTTTTTCAAATGCTACATTAAATGCTAGTTTTCAAATATTAAATCATACTTTCAACAAGATATGCCAGACTACCAAAGAAATCTATCAAAATTACTCAAAATGGAATTATCTAGCCAATGTTTCCCTATAATCACACTTCAGAGTATGCCAATGTCTAACTGATACTGCATCAAATAGCTGGGGAAACATTTCATCACAACATAATATGGAGTAAAACCTCAACATTATTTCTTTATCCCAATGCAAACTCCCATAAGAACCCCATTATATATCTCAAGTCCAATAGAATATTATATATCCAATGCATAATGCATCACTCAACCAACATAACCTCAAGGGAAAACACAGCTTGCCAACTCCATATAACAAAATTAGAATTTTTATCCCTTGAACCGAAGCACATCCCAACATAACTAAAATCTCATGTTTCCACCCAATAGATTTTAATCCTTAACCATGATGCTATATCCACCAGCAAACACACTCTCAATTTCCAACACACATTATGTCAGAGGGTGGATGGTCAAGCCACAAGCATCATTACTTTATATGGCCTTGGACCAGTTTAGGAATTTAAAAAACATGATACACACAATCTATAACTACTAGGTAGTATAGGAATTTAATACCCGAGGTCAAACCCACAGAGATAAGAGTATAAAAAAAATTAAATTCAATAGATAAGACTATACTAAAACACAAAAATTGCTAACTAAACTAAGGGAAACCAAATAATATGAGATGTACTGGGATTTTTCAACTTTAAAATAACGATATAATAAAGTATAAAAGAGATGTATAATGGTCACAAAGTCATGAGAATCAGGTCCTAGTGAATCCCTTTGTCTGGGTAAACACTCTAAACTCCCTAATATCACCTTTTCTCATGGTTAGGTACTTTAGATTACAAAATAAGGTGGGTAACCTAAAATATTATTTAAACACAGAATAAGAACTAACCCAATGTTCATGGTGGAAGTCTCACTATAAAAATAACACTATAAAACACTCTCTCTAACTAATGACAATGATCATGATCAATAGAAATAAATATAGATGAATCACACTTACCACCCCCTAAAACAATGGCCATGCATTAGATGATAAAGAATGGGAAATAAATAAAAGAATGAATGCACATAACCAATATGAAATCATAAAATAATTGCTTTAATAATAAATTACCTTACATTAAAAAACCTAGAACTTGAAACAATAACCTCTCATTCTATCCATGAGAGGTAGAAAACAAAATAAAAAAGAAAACCAACCCCTAAAAATAGCAGCAACTCCCTCCATAAGATAGTAGTAAAAGATGTCCCCATAATTCAATGAATTTGAGTGAATAGTGGATGCCTTTATTTAAAGACAACTTCATTCAAAATATATCCTATGTATATTCCATAATATCACTTGATATATTTTTTTATATCTTGGTCATATTTATCCCACTTTGATTTGAACTTTAACTCCTTGTAGATAGGTGGTAAAATCCACCTGTAAAAGTACTCACATATAAAAAATAAACTTCCAAAAATGGAGCAAGGATATGGATATTCAAACCAACACGGTGCTTCCCAAAATTACATGCAAATATCACTGTGGAAATTTCACGTAGTATTTTCCTATATATTCTCTTAGACCATCAAAATGAATGCACCAACACATTCATAACCATGCTAGAGGTTTTGGAATTGTGAGTTCAGTTTTAATATATGATCCACAACTTCTACCTATATGACATAGAGATAACTATTTCATTTATCTAAGAAAACTCTTTCATGCTTTCAGTTTACATCTTCACCATGCCACAACACCATTTCCTTGGACATTTTTTTGGGCATTTCCCATTCCTTACCAAAATCCATTGAACTTGAATCAACATGCTTGGTCATATATGATACCATGAAATTCACCATGTTGAAGGACTATAAGTTTCACCCATTGAAACTACCTATGAAATAAATCCACACTCCCTATGACACAACAATCACTATTTCTAATTTCATCAAGATTCTTGCAAGTAGTGGGATCGAGCTCCCCTTTACTATTGTGGGATCGAGCTCCCCTTTACTGTTGTGGGATCCTTCATTGTGGTCCCAATACTTCATCATAACCATAACCTCTTACTTCTCAATGGATTGAATAATCTGTAGTGGTTAGTACATAGCAGTTCTAACCTTCACAATATTGAAATGAGCACCATAATGATAATAATGGAAGGTTTCCAATGACCAGACATGATATGAATAGTGGTAAATAGTGCGAGGTTTCAAAGGGTCTGTCTGAGTGAGGGGATGTGGGTAACGACATGGAACAAAATATTTTAAGTATGAAATATGCACCACTTTTCCCATACCACATTGAAATTTTCTTCAAGTAGACACTGCTTTTTATATGAAAACACAACAAGGAAGTCCCAAACAAGTCTCTTAGGACCCGACCCATGCTAATGAGCAACCATATGCCCTCTCTAGTTCACTGACCCATGAACTCTCTACCTCATTTGATATAACTACTTAGAAAAATTATGGTTCTTAATTTCCCATTTGTGTATCCATGTCTAGTGTAAGGACTCTCTTTTGTATCTATAAATAAAACCATTTCCCCTTAATAAAACATCCCTTAAAAATCAAACATTCATTTTATTTTTTCATAAAATTATATTTTAAATTATCCTAACATAAAATAAATAAAACAATGAATAATTAGGTCAGGATACTAAAATAATTAATAAAATTATTGGATTTAATAATAAAAATTTATGTATGATATGCACATATCAAATCACCCTACACTTAGAGTATTTATTATTCTTGAGCATAAAATATCAACTTGAATCATAGAGGGAACCCATGATACTAATATTTAAATTTATTAGATAAAAAAATCAAATTATTATCAATAAGAGAGTAAACTTTCAAGAATAATGAATTAATAATTTTTTAATTTCTCATTCTTTAAAGAAATGAAGCCAATCATGTATTTTACTTTTACACTTTGAAAAATTGAAACTTCTCATAACTTCCATTCAAGTATCTCAGTTAATTATTTCATGAATTCCAATTTGTGATATATCTCAACATAAAATATTGTTCTCTCATCACTCAAGGTAAATATTTACTAGAGTTATGTTCATACCTAAGTTCATGTTCCCAACTATAGGATTGGAAAGCATCTCAAATATCCACCCCATAAAGATTTTTTCCCAATTACTCACGAGGACTTCAAAGTAAGGATAAAATGTATCTAAGGCATAGGATTAGTAAGAATTTATGTAAATTATCAATAAATCTAAAAAATGAGGTTAAAAACTTAATAACTATGCATGATATACAATCGAGATCAATGAAAAATACCCTCTTCAAAGAAGTACATATCCCCACTTCCCAAAATCAAAGTAAAGAATTATAAACCATAATCAAATAGATACAATTAAGTATCCATATTTTTAAACTATGTTATATTCTAAAATCATATTTTTTTCCAATATTTATCAACAATTATTTTTCTTTTACTTCCTTTTTTTAGAAATGATTATTTTTATTTTTAGAAGAAAAAAATGAAGTACAATGAGAAATAAATTCATAAACATTTCTTAAATACCCAATGAATCAACTCACATATTATATTAAATGCGAACCATCCCTTTTCCACCATGGATAACCTCTCCCCAACACTTAAATCATTGAATATTATGAAAAAATACTAAGAGTAAGGGTAGGAAATATAATACAGTCTTCTAATGTGGATCTTCTCTGACATGGACATTCATGGTTTATATGAGCTAAAAATAACGATACAAATATAAAGTTAGGTCTCAATTATAGGGGTCTTATCATTAAAATTTTCAAAATTATTTCAATATGATTTTTTTTAAATTATAGATTTGAAAATATGAAAAGAAAATTCTAGAAGGTTTATATGCCCTAAGTTTCTCTCAAGAAATGGGTATAATAATGAATATGAAAAATTTGATCTAGAACCCTCTCTAGAATGGGAAACATATGATAATAGTCAACCACTCATAGAATGAATAATAATAACCAACCAATCAACATGAATTTTATAAATTCAAATCATGAAACATAGCAAAGGGAGTTTCATATAAATAGATAAACTAACCTCCCCAAATCACAATTCATCAAATTAACACCCTCATGCTTACCTCTAATCAATCATCTCTAATATTACTCATTCAATATCATTAATAATTTAATATAATGGAATAATGGTTTTCCTAAGTGACTTTTTTATTTTATATCTAAAATGAAGTAAGAATCAAAGTGGGGCATGCAATTTTCAGTTAAAACCCAAAAACAATAAAAAAATGTGGGGTGGTAAAATATAATGAATCAAAAGTAAAAATACCCTTTCCAAATGAATCTATTAGCCTATTCCTTTTCTTTTGCCTTTTTTTTATGATGGAATTAAAAAATAAAACAAAATCATGAATGTATAAGGTCCATGCACATTTAAGTTCAAAAATGTTAAAGGGGAATTAAATCTAAATCCTAATATATTCCTAAAATAGTAAAATACATAACAAAAACTAATTATTAAGGTCTTATAAAGCATTAAAAAACTGGGATAGATTCTGTAAAGTGCTTTTTTATGGTCATTTAGCTCATCCTTACATAATTGGATCATATAATTGGAGTATCATATAGAGTTACCCAATCAATATTGATCCAAGACTAATTTTGTAGTTTACCTAGCGTATCTCTAATTTTCCTCTATGATAACTTCTTCAAACATTTTTGAGGAGAGATCCAAGAAATTGGAAACTCTAGATATTGAATACGTAATTTTTTTACCACCCATACTTGTAACGCCCCGACCCCAGTTACCCAGAGTCGGTGCATTATTACATAACATTGGCATGATCACAATAAAGATCAAATCTCGAAAGACCGATTGGTTTAGTAGCCTTGGAAACACTAGATATATTCATAAAGTTTTACATTACATCATAAAGTGAAAAACTACTACAACAACATAATGTCTCCATAGTCCATACTATTATCCCCTCATAATATCCCTGCAGGTCATTCATAACTTACTTCTTCACATCCTGGGAAAAATAAAACATAGAAAAGGGGTGAGCTCAAATGCACAGTAAGGATAAAAATATAGCGGAAACTTTCCAAAATAAGCATAAACATTTAAGGCAATGTATAACTAAAACAAAAGCCTTTTAAACTTGAACTTCAAAATAGTATGGAAAAAGTAAAATGAAATAATGCCATTTACTTATTCACATGGATATTATACTAATCGAATAATCACATGCAATATCAATAACCACTTTCATAATGATGGAATGCATAATGACAGACTATCATAACCACATAGCCAAGGCCTCGTGCCAAGACTACAAATAAGATTTTTCCAAGGCCTTGTGCCAAGACACTAGTTTGTCTCATGAGACCTACCGATGCATCAAGGAGCTATAGTGGGCTCCACCCTTCACTTACTAAGTTCAATGCATTCCCATATGAAAAGGTTTAAACATAATATAAACATTCGTATTAAAACTAGCATACGAAATGTCAATACTTTCTCCATAAACCATGAATGGTATAAAAATAACACATCCACAGTCAAACATATCACAAAACCTTCAATACAATATGGAAGTTTTGTATCATAATAAATCAACTTCATATAATAATAAAATCCATCAAAGGATGTTGACATATATGAAATCAAAACTATTTGAGAGAAATATCTCGTTTTTTTAAAATCATTTAAAAGTCACACATTTATAAAGGAAGTAATTAAAAAGAGATTTTTGAATCAAAGTGTCCCATACCACTTTGAAACTTTTGAAAGGAATTAACATTTTAAAAACATTCATGTCCATATAAATAAATCCTTAAAAACCATTTTGAAGACATGGACATTAATTAAAAAGATTTAGAAAGATAAATCCTTAAAACATGTAAAATTCTGATTGTGATAAAGAGTACCATTATGAAATTCTTAAAATATTCATTTTGAAATAATTTAAAAGTTAAATAATTATAAAATAAAACATTTACTTTGAAAATATCCTTGTCAACTTGTAAGGGAAGTTTTGAAAATTTTATAACGATGCTAAATAGCCGCACCCGCCGTATAAGTTAAAAAAAACATTCTTACCTTAATTTTGTCGAAAAGGTTAAAAAGCACCTTGTTTGGAAAACAACGGAAAGATTCCTTTATAAACTTATTATAAAAGTCAAACAAGGGTATAAATAACTTTAACCCATATTCTAGTAAATAGTAAATTTTTTTTGAAATTCATTTTTAAGAAACATGAATGTGGATGATAAAGAGATCCCAGTAGATTATTATGTATAAACAACCTCGGATAATGAAGAGATTGAGAAATAAACCCTTACATTGTACTTTTCCTTGGTTGGGGTAGGTTAACCTCTTGCATAATGGTGAAATAATTGTTATTAAATTATTCAATAATCATATACATTAATATGATATCATATATGATCTTTTAACATTGCTTTGTTAATAATATCTTAGAATTATCGTCGTTTCGGGTGTTAACGTACTCGTTTTCTTTTATATGTTTTGTTACGTAAGCCATGTTTGTAATGGATAGTTTGTATCTTATTCATATCCAGAATTATATCAAGTCCTTATATACTATTATTAATCATCAAATGAGAATTATACTTGAATGGATACGATGGAGAATGAATCTCATCGCGTTCGTGGAGACGGTAGTCCGTACGTACGGACGAGCGATAATATCATTCTTTTGATATTAAAATAATATATAATTGGATGGTATATCATATATAAATAATCATTATCATGTTATATTTATTATTTACATGAGTTACACATCATTATTATACCCATCCAAATAATAATTTATTGAATAACAATTACACAACGACGTGGAGACGGTAAGCCGTACGTACGCACGTATGGTGTCATGTTATTCAAAGGATGGATAGAATAGTGAATATGGTTGTACCATATTTATAATAACATCACAGTATATATATGATACTGTAGTTATTATTTTATAATGGTAACAACAAAGGAAGAAGAAGTGGAAGAAGAAAGGAACTTGAAAAAGGGTGGTGAAATCATTACCTCTTCTTCGGGTTCTTCCTTTTGATTTGATCAAAAGGGCTCCTTAGGTTGGATTTTTGATAAAAATAAGGCCTCTAGGTTGTAGTGAGGGAATTTGGGAAAGTATTTGGGCAGAGTTTGGCCGAACCAAAAGGCTTTGAAGGTGTGAATAAATGATAAGGAGGAGTTCCCTTTTATAAGAGGGGTGAGGGGTACCTTTGAAAAAGCTAGAAATATTAATTTATAATAAATTCATATTCAGTTTTTAATGGCTCCAAAGTGGATTATTTAAATTTTAAGGTGGGTATAGGTCTAAAACCATTCAACCAATAGAATTTAGACAGGTTGGGGTCATTATATTAACCTTATCTTTTAGTTTTAACTCTTAGTTAATTAGTTTGACATTTACCATGTCACTTTGTATTTTTATATTATATAGTTAATAAACTTACTATATACATCCAAGAGACCCCCAAGTGGTCCATTAATGATACAACTATCATTATATAAGTCTCTTGGATGAACCTTAGATTTTTAGGAATTTAATATCAATTAATAATATAATATTTGTTTTAAAAACTCTTTTATGTCAATTTTGACACTATTCAATAGTTGATTTTTGTGAAACTCATAACAGAATTATTACTTAGAAAAAAGTCAATTAAATAAATCCTAATATGTAATATTATCCTAGAAAATTAGTGTAATTCATTAAAAGTCTCAAATTATATTTATTTGGGTATTTATAATATCAATTATTTTAATTTGTCACTATTTTGGTAATTACTGCATCATCATTGTGTCATAAATAAATTAAATTATTTAAAGTATAAAAATTATAAATAAAATATCATTATATAGGAAATATTTTTATCTTTCTAATGAATATTTATAGTCGAAAATCCAACATATATAACCCTATTTAAAAATTGGTTTTCTAAAAGATATATGCTTATGTCATTTTTGTACTTATTTTAACTTAATTAAAATAAAGTGTCCCTATCACCTACAAGTGGATCCACGAGGTCCCAAAATCGACCCAAAGATGCCTATGGTCGAAAATGTATCAAACAATAAGGTCAGGACACGTTTTAGGGTAATTTAGTATTATTATAATATTATTTTTTAACCCTTATTTACCGGATTTACCCTTAACCATGGTAAATAAAATATTTACCGAAGTAATTATTCAAAATGTCTAAAAATAAAAGTTACCTATTTACACAACTTGAACATCCTGATTCCAAATATGGAATCCATTTTTCCAAATTCAAAACACAAAAGTGGCAGAAATTAATTTAAAATTAATTCCCGTTGTTAAAACAAAAAGCGTGTTTTTAAGAGATAATAACTATCAAAAGATTGACACTTGTTTATGTCCGGTTTAATTGTAAAATTATCTCCAATGACCAACATTGTATTAAATGGTAAAAATATATTCTAAATATACTTTAAAACCACTCAAATTCATTATTTATCACTATTAATTATTTTGATTAAAAAAGTTGTTTTTAATTAAAATTTAGTAATTTTCACTATTCATCAAAATATTAAAGTTATTCGAAAAGTACCAAAATTTCACCTTAGGATAAATTTGATATTGCGAATCCAAAAATGAAGTCCATTTTGAGAGATAAAATTTCAAAAAGTAGGTATTACTATTCATAACGGCTAGTTTGATCGGTTGTGGTGTGTGTTAAAACTCGAAGTTGCGTACAACACACGCTACTGTATTATTCAAAGGAAAGCATACCGTGGAAGCTTGGGATGTTTCATTTTAAATTTTTGATGTCCCCATTTTGTCAAAAAGTTTAAAATATTGTATTTAAAAAGGGTTCACTATTAAAAGTTGATAAAAGTGCAATACTGAAAATGAATTTGTTCTTGCATTATGTCTAAGAAACTCATAATATGGATTCTAAAATTATAAGGATTATATAAAGTTTAAAATTTAGTCAATACTATTCATAAACTCTTTTGAACGACTTGTTTGGTAATTCATGGTGCGATTGAACTCAGTGTTGCGTGTAGTGCAAGTTATTGAATTATTTTGAAGAAATAACACACTATGAAATCTTGGGGTGTTACATTCTCCCCTCCTTCAATAAATTGCGTCCTTGCAATTTGAAATTGTTCTTCAAAAATAAAAGGTTGAAAATAGAAAATATCTTTGTGGGAAAACCCACATCGGAAATTAGGTTACAAAAATTTAGTCTTAATATGAGGAAAATAGAAATGAAAGGGTCACCACCAAATTATGATCTCGATTAGGAGAACATTGGTGGCAATTAGAGACATATAATTAGAGGAAAAATGTAAATATTTATAGGTAGTGATTGAGGTCATCAATAACAAACAAGTGTAAAATTGTGGTCCTTAAATTCATCAATCTATGATGATTTGAAATACCATCGGTTCAACAAAACATAGGGTATTAGGATAACACATTTTTGGTTTTAGGATTCCTTAAATAAAGTATAAGAATTAATTTCTTCATAGAATAAGAGAAGAAGAAAAATATATTCTTGACAAGTAGAGTTCCATCCTTTAACTAATTTATACAAAAAACTCATCTTTCACTCTAAAAGATAATAGAACGTAAAAAAATATTCTATTTATCCTATTCGTATAGGGTAAAAAAAACAAATTTATAATTCATCTACCAGATCTTTTAAAAAAACTACATTATTTAATCCCAGACATTACGTGGGTCAGTGGTATGTGATACACCCTTGTCGCCCTTCGGTTGTGGGTTCAAGTCTCGCGACCTTGCCAGACGCGACGGGTTGCCGCCCGACCTCCGAGTTGTCCTTTTATGGCAATCCAAAATAATACAAACTAGAACTATCCAAAATAATTCAGTCCAAAATTTATAAGGAAGTTAAACACAATGAAGATCCTTTTTTTTTCGCGTAATAACATGTGATCACCTTCATCATGTATTCTTTTAAAACACTGCAACATCCTGAATTATCATAAAACCTCATTGATTACATTCATGATCCCTTATTCCTTATAGAATAATAGATATACTCCTTCAATCCAAAAATGTTGTAAACCCCAACAATGATGGAATATACAAATCATTAATTAGTTTCAAGGTAGTCAAGAATATCCAATATAATTTATCCAAAACAATCATGTATTATTCTAAAATCACTACCTCGGTATCAGAACCATATTATGGTTTATCTTTCTCTCAACCATATATTTTCCAAAAATTTAACTTGCTATTGAGTCACTTTTCTTTGTTCCAAAAAATCTCAAGTCCATAATGAAATAGTACTGCAGTACAATCCTTATATACTCCATAATTATTATAACAAGTACATTGTTGATACAACACTCAAATGACATAATCAACATAAGAACTCTAATCATTCCTCTTCATCTGTGGTAGTATCATAACTTGATTATTATCCAATAGCATCATTTGCGGCATAGTCTGATGACTGAGACATAGGTTCGCGTAGTGTCCAAACTCCTTGCAAATGAAGCATTGTACATTTGAAACCATTTTCTTACCCTTGCAGTCACGTACTTTGTGCCCTTTTCCTCCACACTTATAACAAACTCCCATTCCTTTCAGGCAAGTTCCAGGGTGTTTCTTCCCACAGTTATCACATATGGGAAAATTCTTCTTTTCCCTCTTCCCTTTATCCATCTTTCCCTCTTCCATCTTTTTCTTCTCTTGCTTCCCTTCAAAGCCATAGGACTCAGTAAACTCTTTACTTATCTTATCAACACATGATATTATTTCTTCATATGATGATAATACATGGGAGACTATTTATCTTATAAATTCTAGCTTAAGACCATGAAAGATATGATCCTTCCTTCTCTTTGGATCATGTTCATTGCTGGAGTTCTCATTCCTTCTTCTGGGAGCCATTTCTAAACAATGGAATACACTAGATTAGTTTATGAATAACAATACCTAATCCCAAACTTGTAAAACACATAACATAAATTAAATAGTTTATGGATATAATACATAATCATAAAAATTCCTCCTTTGAGGAAGTATATACTCATAAACCCTTCATAATGGTTTGTAAAGAAAATGAGAATTATCCTAAGCATATCCCCCGGGAGTGTCGTAACCAAGAGTGCAGTAAGAACCGTTGTCGTGCACCAGTTCCTGTTCGAGTCTAGCTCAAAGCGGTGTTTTCGGGTTTTACCCCTAGGTACATCTGTGCCAGAGCCGCCTCTACCTGCTCGTATCCAGACATGAATGTATTTCTCGGAAAACTCACAAAATCTCTACAATACCAAAATTCTAGGAAGTTCTTCTATACTAATCATCAAAGTCCATCTTAAATCTATGTGATCTAATCAGAGTTTATCTAAATCTAGCTTCCAAGGTTTGTACTAAACTTCCTCTGATACCAACTGTAACGCCCCGACCCCAGTTACCCAGAGTCGGTGCATTATTGCATAACATTGGTATGATCACAAGAAAGATCAAATCTCGAAAGACCGATTGGTCTATTAGCCTTGGAAACACTAGATATATTCATAAAGTTTTACATTACATCATAAAGTGAAAATCTACTACAACAACATAATGTCTCCATAGTCCACACTTTTATCCCCTCATAATATCCCTACAGGTCATTCATAAATTACTTCTTCACATCCTAGGAAAAATAAAACATAGAAAAGGGGTGAGCTCAAATGCCCAGTAAGGATAAAAATATAGCGGAAACTTTCCAAAATAAGCATAAACATTTAAGGCAATGTATAACTAAAACAAAAGCATTTTAAACTTGAACTTCAACATAGTATGGAAAAAGTAAAATGAAATAATTCCATTTACTTATTCACATGGATATTCTACTAATAGAATAATCACATGAAATATCAATAACCACTTTCATAATGATGGAATGCATAATGCCAGACTATCATAACCACATAGCGAAGGCCTCGTGCCAAGACTACAAATAAGATTTTGCCAAGGCCTTGTGCCAAGACACTAGTTTGTCTCATGAGACCTACCGATGCATCGAGGAGCTATAGCGGGCTCCACCCATCACTTACTAAGTCCAATGCATTCCCATATGAAAAGGCTTAAACATAATATAAACATTCGTATTAAAACTAGCATACGAAATGTCAATAATTTCTCCATAAACCATGAATGGTATAAAAATAACACATCCACAGTCAAACATATCACAAAACCTTCAATACAATATGGAAGTTTTGTATCATAATAAATCAACTTCATATAATCATAAAATCCATCAAAGGATGTTGACATAGATGAAATCAAAACTATTTGAGAGAAATATCTCTTTTTTTTGAAATCATTTAAAAGTCACACATTTATAAAGGAAGTAATTAAAAAGATATTTTTAAATCAAAGTGTCCCATACCACTTTGAAACTTTTTAAAGGAATTAACATTTTAAAAACATTCATGTACATATAAATAAATCCTTAAAAACCATTTTTAAGACATGGACATTAATTAAAAATATTTATAAAGATAAATCCTTAAAACATTTAAAATTATTATTTTGATAAAGAGTACCTTTCCGAAATTCATAAAATATTCATTTTGAAATCATTTAAAAGTCACATAATTATAAAATAAAACATTTACTTTGAAAATATACTTGTAAGATTGTAAGGGAAGCTTTGAAAATTTTATAACGGCGGTAAATAGCAGCACCCACCGTATAAGTTAAAAAAAACATTCTTACCTTAATTTTGTCGAAAAGGTTAAAAAGCACCTTGTTTGGAAAACGACGGAAAGATTCCTTTATAAACCTCTTATAAAAGTAAAACAAGGGTATAAATGACTTTAACCCATATTCTAGTAAATATTAAAATTTTTTTGAAATTCATTTTTAAGAAACATGGATGTGGATGATAAAGAGATCCCAGTAGATTATTATGTATAAACAACCTCGAATAATGAAGAGATTGCGAAATAAACCCTTACCTTGTACTTTTACTTGGTTGGGGTAGGTTAACCTCATGTATAATGGTGAAATAATTGTTATTAAATTATTCAATAATCATATACATTAATATGATATCATATATGATCTTTTAACGTTGCTTTGTTAATAATATCTTAGAATTATCGTCGTTTCGGGTGTTAACTTACTCGTTTTCTTTTATATGTTTTGTTATGTAATCCATGTTTGTAATGGATAGGTTGTATCTTATTCATATACAGAATGATATAAAGTCCTTATATACTATTATTAATCATAAAATGAGAATTATACTTGAATGGATACGATGGAGAATGAATCTCATCGCGTTCGTGGAGACGGTAGTCCGTACGTACGCACGAGCGATAATATCATTCTTTTGATATTAAAATAATATATAATTGGATGGTATATCATATATAAATAATCATTATCATGTTATATTTATTATTTACATGATTTACACATCATTATTATACCCATCCAAATAATAATTTATTGAATAACAATTACACCAAGACGTGGAGACGGTAAGCCGTACGTACGCACGTATGGTGACATGTTATTCAAAGGATGGATAGAATAGTGAATATGGTTGTACCATATTTATAATAACATCACAGTATATATATGATACTGGAGTTATTATTTTAGAATGGTAACAACAAAGGAAGAAGAAGTGGAAGAAGAAAAGAACTTGAAAAAGGGTGGTGAAATCATTACCTCTTATTCAGGTTCTTACTTTTGATTTGATCAAAAGGGCTCCTTAGGTTGCCTTTCTGATCAAACTAATACCTCTAGGTTGTAGTGAGGGAAGTTGGGAGAGTATTTGGGCAGAGTTTGGACGAACCAAAAGGCTTTTAAGGTGTGAAGAAATGAGAAGTATGAGTGCCCTTTTATAAGAGGGGTGAGGGGAACCTTTGGAAAAGCTAGAAATATTAATTTATAATAAATTCATATTCGGTTTCTAATGGCTCCAAAGTGGATTATTTAAATTTTAAGGTGGGGATAGGTCTAAAACCATTCATACAATAGAATTTAGACAGGTTTGTGTCATTATATTAACCTTATCTTTTAGTTTTAACTCTTAGTTAATTAGTTTGACCTTTACCATGTCACTTTGTATTTTTATATTATATAGTTAATAAACTTACTATATACATCCAATAGACCCCCAAGTGGTCCATTAATGATACACCTATCATGATATAAGTCTCTTGGCCAAACCTTAGATTTTTAGGAATTTAATATCAATTAATAATATAATATTTGTTTTAAAAACTCTTTTATGTCAATTTTGACACTATTCAATAGTTGATTTTTGTGAAACTCATAACAGAATTATTACTTATAAAAAAGTAAATTAAATCAATCCTAATATTTAATATTATCCTATAAAATTAATTTAATTCATTAAAAGTCTCAAATTATATTTATTTGGGTATTTATAATATCAATTATTTTAATTTTTCACTATTATGGTAATTACTGCATCATCATTGTGTCATAAATAAATTAAATTATATAAAGTCTAAAAATTATAAATAAAATATCATTATATAGTGAATCTTTTTATATTTATAATGAATATTTATAGTCGAAAATCCAACATATATAACCCTATGTAAAAATTGGTTTTCTAAAAGATATATGCTTATGTCATTTTTGTACTTATTTTAACTTAATTAAAATAAAGTGTCCCTATCACCTACAAGTGGATCCATGGGGTCCCAAAATCAACCCAAAGATGCCTATGGTCGAAAATGTATCAACCAATAAGGTTAGGACACGTTTTAGGGTAATTTAGTATTATTATAATATTATTTTTAACCCTTATTTACCAGATTTACCCTTAACCATGGTAAATAAAATATTTACCGAAGTAATTATTCAAAATGTCTAAAAATAAAAGTTACCTATTTACACAATTTGAAAATCCTGATTCCAAATATGGAATCCATTTTTCCAAATTCAAAACACATAAGTGGCAGAAATTAATTTAAAATTAATTCCCGTTGTTAAAACAAAAAGCGTGTTTTTAAGAGATAATAACTATCAAAAGATTGACACTTGTTTATGTCCGGTTTAATTGTAAAATTATCTCCAATGACCAAAATTGTATTAAATGGTAAAAAGATATTCTAAATATACTTTAAAACCACTCAAATTCATTATTTATCACTATTAATTATTTTGATTAAAAAATTTGTTTTTAATTAAAATTTAGTAATTTTCACTATTCATCAAAATATTAATGTTATCCGAAAAGTACCAAAATTTCACCTTAGGCTAAATTCGATATTCCGAATCCAAAAATGAAGTCCATTTTGAGAGATAAAATTTCAAAAAGTAGGTATTACTATTCATAACGGCTAGTTTGATCGGTTGTGGTGTGTGTTAAAACTCGAAGTTGCGTACAACACACGCTACTGTATTATTCAAAGGAAAGCATACCATAGAAGCTTGGGATGTTTCATTTTAAATTTTTGATGTCCCCATTTTGTCAAAAAGTTTAAAATATTGTATTTAAAAAGGGTTCACTATTAAAAGTTGATAAAAGTGCAATACTGAAAATGAATTTGTTCTTGCATTATGTCTAAGAAACTCATAATATGGATTCTAAAATTATAAGGATTATATAAAGTTTAAAATTTAGTCAATACTATTCATAACCTCTTTTGAACGACTTGTTTGGTAAGTCATGGTGCGATTGAACTCGGTGTTGCGTGTAGTGCAAGTTATTGAATTATTTTGAAGAAATAACACACTATGAAATCTTGGGGTGTTACAACACTTGGTATAAATTCACTTCTACAACTTCTGGCTATTATTATATATTTTTAACATGATTCTAAATTTAAAACACCTTAACCTCTTCTTCTTACTGTTTTTTTCAAAAACTCCCTAGGTTCTAGATCTTCCTCCACCACCATGTCCATCACATTTTTATATATTTAATTAATTGTTATCATTCTATATTTCTTATATTTTTATTTAGATAAGGCTGGTTCTATTTTTCATCCACCCCCTCAACAAGTGTGAAGGTTCCTTCTCCAAATTATTTGGATTTAGATTCATTATTATAGGTTACCTTTAATTAAACTTCATTATCAGTTTCACTCTTGGATTTATCCTCGAGCATTGCCTCAAATTTGGATTTCTCCTTGGGTACATCATTTGATTCATAGATTTCTTTGGCCATTCTCTCCAAGAGTTATAACCCTTACTTGTATGCTTCTTCCATGATTTATAGTAATTTTTTTTCTAGACTTAGGTGTGGTTTTTGAACCCATGATTGAAGTTATCATTCCTATCCATGGATTTGGATCTTCCCTTTTAGTGTATAAATATGATATGATATATTTTCCATTTGGATGCTAGAATTCATTTTTATTTTATCCCAGAACCACTTTAAAAATCACCAATGTGTGTAAAATTAAATAAAAGAGAACTCATACTATAAAAATCATAAAAAATAAATATATGATAAAATACTTTTTCCTAACTATTTAATTAAAGTTTATCCTAACCCAAGCCCTTCAAAATAGTTCCAAAAACTTGGTTGGGCCACAAGAGTAATCAATTTCTATAACTTTGGACTAGTTTATAAATTTATAAAACATTAGAAATATTACCTAAAAGTACTAGGTAGTATAGAAATGCAAGCCCTGAGGTCAAACCCATAGAGACAAGGGTAGAAAAAACTGAAATTAAATAAATAAGACTACACATATTCTATGTAAGATTAAATACTACCTTATAAAGACTAAATAAAAATTTCAATGGGATATGTTGGGATAACAAAAACATATCTCTAAATTCCTTGATATGGAATTGATAGCCAACACTTCCGCACATTAGCACTTTAGAGTATGCTAGTGTCCAAATAATGTTTCATCAACTAGCCAATAAAACATTTCATCCCAATGTAATCTAGTGGAAGACCTATGTGTTACAAATATTTCCCAATAAAACCTCATTAGAATCACCCCATGTTAAGTATAAAGGTTAAAATAATCTCAACTCTTCAGCACACAATTCATCACTGAACTAACATAACTTCAAGGGATAACACAACTTATGAACTCCACATAACACAATGATCATTGTTATCCCTTGAACTGGGGTACCTACTAATGAAATTACAAGCTCACATTTCCACCCAATGGATCCTTATCCTTTACTATGATGTTATGTCCACTAGGAAACACACTTTTATATGACAACACATATTATGTTAAGGGGCGGATGCATCCCCAAAATTTCAAATCTAGCACAAAGGATCCTTGGTCGTTGATGACGGGGAAATACACATGGATGGAATGAATGAACCAAGAGGTTCATCTAAGAGCCCCATATAAATTTTTAATATAATTAGGTAAATAAGAAATAAGAAGGATACATAGATATCATCCGGAGTGATATAATATTTGGATCATGGTTTCTAAAACTAAGGTTGACCAATTCTTTGAGGGGATGAAAATAGAAAAGATATGTATAAATTGAAGGGGAGTAAATTGTAAAAAATCTTCCTCATTATTGGGATTATATTATGTTTCCATAGTTTTCATTATAATATAAATTCATTATATTTTAATATATTTTTTCACTTATTCTCATACATTTTTTATTTTTGTGACTATGAACTCCACCTATGTTAGTAAAAATCCCCTTGGTGTATTTTTAGGGATGTACTTAAAGAAAATTTAAGATTTAAAAAGGATATTACATAGTCATAATAAAGGCTATATGAGTTATATAATAATTTTGGAGGAGTTATAAAAGTTATGTTAGCAAGAAATAAATCCCACTGTGGAATTATTGGTTATATACTGGAAGAGGTTCTCAGTGAAATGATAAAGGTAAGAGATACCCTGATGTGTAAGTGTATTTAATATCATATGTAAGGGTATTTGGAAATATATGTAATTTTTTACACTTTAACTCTAGGAATAAGTATGGGTTGTGTTGTGGGAGCCTATGTTGTATCATGGGAGGAACAAAAGTACGAAAATATGGAAATGTCCATGGTTATAAAAGATACATTTATTTATTAAGGGATGATACATGAGAGTAACCTATATTGTATGTGAGGTTTTTTAATTTTTTGTTTTGAGGAGAAAAATCATTCATGCCATGGAGGATATGACCACTCCATGAAGAGATTGAACTAGATTTTGGTGGTTCTTTAATCTTGAAGGTGTTTGTGACATGGTGAAGCACTACACTATGGAAACTTGATATGAAAGTGTTAATATTTATAGAGTACATGTGACCAAATCTTAAAGTGTTATGTTGCAACATGGTGTGTGATTAAAATAATAATCTTGGATTTATATCCATGAAATTTTTTACAGATGTAAGCCAGGAATTTCAAAAGATACATATTATACGCTGCAGTGGAGTATGTTACACTGTGGAGGTATGCATGGATGTAGAAGGTCACAATTATAGTTTCAAAGTGAGCTGAATGTTGCATCTTGGTGATTATTATCACACCATAATAGCGTCAAGTCATTAGGACCACATATTCAAAGTTATTATATTTTAGGAGGAATATAATGGAATAAAATGGGGGAGTATTGAATTAGTTTTTATTGGATATTTAGATGAATTTAATCCACTTATCATAGGAGGATTGGGGATCTATCTATAGGTAATTTTTATGAATCTATTAAGATAGATACGATATGTTTTTCTCTTACAAAAGGATGAATAATACTCATGAATATAAGAACAAAAGGAGAATAAAAGAACATGGGAGTTATTCCAGACTAGTTCTAGAAAGATAGAAGGAGATCTAGTAAGTATTCTCATTAGAGGTTTATGAAGTTCATCAGTGGATGAAAGTGGAGAAGAATTGATATTCCCCCACCACTATAAAATCACTCTTTGTTCAATTAGATCAAAACAAAAACACTAATGGTGGTAGTGATTTGTTTTATTGGTTGGGAGCAGGAATTTATTTATTTCTATTAGGGTTGGAAACCTAGAGGGTCAGTGTGTCCACTCCAAAGTATATTCCAAGTAGTGTGAATAGGATTTCAGGTTCATGCCACATAACCATTGTATGATACTTATATTAGCTTGATTTGGGTGAACCAAGTAAATTTTCTTATTTCCATATCTTATTTTCTTTAACACTCTATATCAATTGCGAGGGAGAGGAGTGTTCATAATAATAGGGGGAAAAGATTGTTGGTGAGAGGTTATTTATGAAAGATTGATATACCCTAATTCACCCTTCCTCTCAGGGTATTTACCTTTTTTAAGACCAAAAACCTCAATAATAATGGAGAGATAACCCGAGGGTTTCTCTAGGAGAGGTTTTATGAGCTTTACAAGTCCTTAAGCTTTTAATTCCAGTATTCAGTTTGATCTTAAAGGATTTATAAAGTTGTAGGAGTAGAGGTTGATCACAATGACTTCATTATTGTTCCTTTTTCTATTTCCTTCTTTTACTAAATCATTATTCTCCCTTCCTTCACTTAGTACATGAGTATACGGTGGAAAAAATGGATTGAGTGATGAAACATTGTGGTTGAATTCTAGGGGAACTAGTAGGATATTATCTTGGTTGAGGAGTATCTTGTTGGTTTCCTAAAAAGAAGGTACATGTGTATACACATGAGGGTTCTCGGGTAAATTATGAATTAAAATCTTCAAAAGAGTAATTATATATGAGAATACATATTATGGAGTATTTTTATTGAGTTTGGATGATATTTAATTGAGTATAATAGTGAAGGAACTTATCAGTACCAATCACAGGGGAAACTTATTTATTCCTAAAATCATTATGTGTGCATTGAATTTGTGTATCTTAATTTTGTTTTCATTACACACCAAATATAATACCCTTTAATTCTAGTTTTCTTATTATTATTTCATTAATAATAAGTGAAAAGATATTTAGTAAATAATTATGGTCATACTCAAGAGAAATCTTATGGTCAATACCCTTATTGCATTTATAGAAACATAAATTCTAAAGTGGAACCAAACCCTTCAATAAGGTTTGGGCACATCAAGAGTCCTCACTGTTGAAACTTTATTCCTTATCTCATATTTATCAGGATAATAATCAAATTCATGGTTGGTAAACTATATACCTTTATCAGTTTTAAATTTTAGAATTTTAAGTCTAATCATCTTATCCTCCATTCTCTGATAACAAGTATTGAAATTGAATGTCTCAGACTTGTGACTGAGCACCATCAACCAAGAAATCCTACTATAATCATCAATTAATAACACATCATAACTCTTTCAATTAATGGATTTTGGTGATATCAACCCACAAACATCAATATGATACAACTCAAGAAACCATGTCAGTTTTTTATCCATTGGATTATATATCATTCTAATGATATTTATCTTTTGAAAAAAATCACATGTGTGAGTATGATCATGTGAGAGTTTAAGGATATCACAAGTTCCTTTATTCTTCAAAAACTCTTTAATAGATTTTTATCTCAAATGGACAAGCCTTTTGTGAAAAAGCCTATTTTCATGCTCCCTGGATAGGAAACACATCTATTATTATCCACTAATGAGCTAGAGATTCCATTTTATCATGATTCCATTACATCACAATTACAACCTCTTTTCCCTTTATAGTACACATATTCTTGGGGAAACTTATTTCATGCCCTGATTCACACAATTAACTTATACTTAGTAAATTTTGACCATGGTCGTAAACTACCAAGACATATATGCAGCTCATATTTTGGTTCTAAATTTCTTTTTCCCAAAGTCAATGATCTTCAAGCCTTCATCATTACTAAATCTCGTGACACCATATTTTTCATACATGATTCCCATGGTAGGATCTTAATTTCCCAATATATTGGATGTGTATCCACTGTCAAAGATCTATAATTTGGACCGATCCATTTATTTTTGAGAAATATATACAATATCCACTTTATTATCCCATTTCTGATTGATCTATATCAGTTTTTTACCTTTAGTGGTGAGTATTATTATTCCTCCTCTAGGGAAGATGGACCAGCTTCATCTTTCAAAGATGAAAATTGATTATTCATTTTCATACCACTTTATGATACCTTATTCTACTGAGAATTTCCACTTTAAGTATCATTTGTCATATTCTTTTTCATTCATGATGTGAAATATATGTCTTTGTGTCTATAACCTTCACACAAAAAAACAATACCCATTGAAAAAATATCGAGTATATGTGTTTTTGGTCATTTTTATCTATTTCTCTTATTCCATTAAGTACTCCTTAGATATGGAATACACAAATTGTGTATTCCCCATCTTTCCACAACAATAACACCTGATTTTTGGTGTATTCTTATGTGTTTATTGATTCTTAAATAATATTTTAGGTCTTTTAGTGACACATAAATGAACATTTATCCTCAAAGTAGGTTATTATGGTTTGACATCAACCATGGATTATTTTTTTATAATCAAGACCCACACCAAAATTTTATTTTTTAATGATCCATTTTTATGAAATAAAATCCTCTAACTTCTTTATTTGATCAACACGTGTCATCTTCACTTTCTAGGCATCTCACATAATCCAATTTCCCAATTTCATCCCTAGAGTTGAGAGTATCTCTTGATATTACACCTTTATCTATATACTAATGATTTCTCCTTTGATCTACTAGATTAATTTGACTTGATCTTTCATTATGGTAGTCAAACTATCAATAATCCAGGATTTCTCTTTAATGTTGAGTTTGAATTCAACCACTTTCTCTGATTTTTTTAAATTTTCAGATTTAAGTATTTCAATATCAACCTTAAACTTATTTTTCACCTCTTCTTGCTACTATACATAGAGTTTAGAGTCATGAACCACTACATTAGATTTCTATATTTAGGCCTACCAACCATCCATGTCTTCGAGTGCAACCACTAACTCCACTTTAAGGTATAATCTTTCCACAACCTTAGTATATTAATCATCATTGTTTTCCCTCAGTTTTTCTTTTTCTATGGAAGTCATAAGAAACTTATTATTGACATATTTTTAGCCCTCAATTTATTACACTTTAGTTTCTTCCAAGATTATATCCTCTTATGAAATAAAGTTCTTATTTTTGAATAATTTATATTTATTTCTTCTCCCTTTTACATCATTAGGTGATTTATTTATGGTTGTATCATTTTATTTATCATCTTATAATTTATTGGGACACCTTATAGTGTGGTTACCAACCTTTTCACATTGAAAACCAGTGAGTAGAGGTTTCCACTTTACTTTTACAATTTTCAAGATTTAGAAAAGTAATTAAATGACCTCATTAACCTATATTTATTTTGGATCACCCTCCACTAAGATATTATTCATTGCCTTGAATTTCACTTCATAAAATTTATCCTTTTTCCACTGGATCATTATCATTAGTCATCATTTCATATGAAATGAGAGTGCTATGAGGACTATCCAATGTAACTTAATTTGGATCCTTACCCTAAAAAAACATTTGGATTAAATTTAGGTGGTAATATTCTTAGTAAATGCTTTAAAATATTGATATCATTGAGTGTTTCTTTGATTCTATGCATTCCCTCTATAATCACGTTCTCTTGATCAATGAATGTATTAATAGATTCATTCAGGTGAATCCTTAAAGACTTATACTTGTTCCATAGTACCTAAAATTTAACTTCAAATTCCTTTGAATCAACTTTGTAGATATTTAATAACTTCTACCACATGGCATGTTAGGATTTACATGACACCACCTTTATGGAGATCATGTTGGAAAAATCTCCACATAATGAATTCATTCCTTTGGTTCCAACATCAAAATCCTTATGATATTTTTATAAAAAAGATCCAATTTCAATATTGACTATAATTACATATATAATATCTACAAAACACATATATTTACAATTATTAGATATAGTTCTTTATTTGGTTCTTCCATAGTTGAAAGTGTTTTACATCGAAGACTGGAATACCTTTATAATTTATAACTATTTTCAAGGATTCCAAAGAGAGAATAAACTACAAATTTGAACCTTTTTCTCTAATACCACTTTCTAGTCCCACAAAAGGAAAATACCTTGAACTGGGGGGGGGGGGTGAATCTAGGTATATTAATTTCAAAACAACCCTTCAAATGATATTATTCCATAGTAAAGTAAAATACTCCTCTCTTCTTCATAATGAAATATAGAAACGATAGATCATAAAAGAGCGACACAAGTAATTTTTTACTTGGTTCACATGTTGTGGGATATATACAAGGATAATACACTCAATAATTCACTGATGTACCAAAAAGCACTAAGTGAACTTCCCATTCATTGAAAATTTAGAGTAGTCACATTGAACCTCTAGGTTTATATAACACCCCATTTTAAATTCTCAAATAGACCTGATCTAGATCGCTAAAAGACCTTAGAGGAACCTCTTAATTACTATAGACCAACATAAACACCTAGGTAAAAATGATGCACAAGTGAGATATGGTTTACTCTCTTTGAGTTTTAACCTACCAATGGACATCTAATATAAGGATAAGCTAGAAATCTGGCATGATCTTTGGGGTTATTGGACATACAAGGCTCAAACTTAAGCACTCGCCTATATGACACCCATTATTCATGTACTTAGTTAAAATGTGATTCAATAAATATATAAAAATGTATACAAACCATACCATAGTCAAAATCATCCATAAGTTCTACTTATTGAGTGAAAATAGAAAAAAATAACATATACATAAAGCGTGGCAACCAAACATGACTTCAAGGGGAAAAAGGGAGGAACCAAGGTGAAATCCTCTATATGGTTGAGCATGGATAGACCCATTATATCATCCCTACATTTCCACCAAAAATACTGAAAATTTCCATCCAAACTCTAGACGCTAAGTGAACATACTACCCCTACCCTGATACTCTCAGGCGTCATGTGCAAGCACTTCCTTTACCTAGATCAAGATAAACATGGTCTATATGAATTACCAAGGGAAAACATGTAGGGTGTGAGTATTTAATACCCTATGGAATCCACCACCTAACTTTATTCTATCTATTATAAATCTAAGTGTGAAATACAGGAATATAAAGTAGGCAGGTAACATGAAAACATAATAATTAATAAAAAAATGAGAATCTCACAAGTAATCATGCTAAATATGTAGGCATGTTATTTAATAAATCATACAACAAAGATCATGTTTTAATCAGGCAGTAATAATTTTCAACTACATCATCCTAACATACTTTGATCTAATATCGAAATCCGAGTAGGGTACTTTTCCACCTTAATGGATATTATCATCAAGGATTTTCATCAGAACATATCCTCTATAGTAGGTAGTGTGTGTATATATATACATGGATATATACATATATGTATCCATAAATATCCACCCTTGAGGTACACTCTCTCCTTATAGGGAGTAACTACACATACATATCTAACATCTTCACCTAGGAGGCTACTCATCTTCGCTTAGAGAGGAACACATACACACACACATATCCATAACTATATACATATACATAGAGATCCTCTATATGTAGAATATCTTCTATTAGGTAAGAAAATATCATACATGTATAAAAGATCACCACTAGAAATTAATACACATTCCTTGATATGGGACCTACAAGATAAGGCTCAACACCTGTATATGTAATAAAAATAAGTACAAGAATATACATATGAAAAACCATCAATAAAGTCTTTAAAAAATATGTGTTGGAGTTGGTGTCCTAGAACTAACTATTTTTTACTTTGATTACATGTATATTCAAACATTTGAATATTAATAAAACATATTATTACATATTTTTCATTATTCTACATGAATTTTATGTAATAATCTCCTAGGGTATATATCGCATTGATAAGGTCATAGCAGTTCCCTGCTATGATAATAACATTTAAGTTTAATGATAATATTCTTAAATATATTTCTATGGTTGGATAACATACTACAATAGTTCACATAGTATATAGACTGTTAGGTGTGAGTACTCATAAGAAGATGAGTATTCTTCCCATGAAGTTTTCACTTGATAATATCTAAGATGAGAGATTATGAGAACAGACTCACCATTAGAAATTTTACATGTTTTTTTGTCATTATATATTCTTATCTCCAAGAATATATAATGGTTATTATACTTTAAGATTATTATTAATGCATTTCATGACTTGAGAAATTAGATTTACTGACAAATACCATGATGCTATATGTTCTTGGGAAGTAGGGTACGTTGGGTGTATCATGAATGACATGTCATTAATAAATAAGTCGAAGAAGGATTTTTCCCTTCCATATTTTTGAATGTTGATATCTCAGAAATTTGACTAGAATAGAATCATCTCATTAAATTCTATGGATATGGTGTAACTACGTGTTTATTTTAGATAGTCAAAGAAATATATATCGAGAAAATAGTTTGATGACACAAATGTAAAACCTTCTTGATGATATATTGAGATAAAAGGATTATATTACACAGTGAGCATTCATATGTGGTTGTAGATGTTGCGACATTAAGTTATCTCTCTTGGGTGCCTTGACCCATTACTAGATTGTAATCTTGGACTTTTGGCAAGATCATCTAATTCCAACAAGAAATAATCCCAGAGGGTCACATACCATGTGTTTCCATTAATCTCAGTTAAATTCAATTTGAATTCAATTAATTTAATAAATATCATTCTCAAGAATAAGAAATAATTTTATTCAATTTTTATTGATTTCAAATATTTTATTTAATATTTAATAAATATTTATTTTCTAGTTTGTGGATAAATTATTTATTCGATAAATGCTGAGGAGTTTGAGAAGACCAAGATTGTGTTTAGTGATGAATATTAATTTTCAAGTTGGAAAAATAATATTTATCATTGCACCAGTTAGCATATTCCATAAAATAATAATAATAATACTAATATCATTTTTATATGCCATGAGGTTTGTTAATAATTATTATATTATTTAAGGGCTGATACATAATTAAATAATATTATAATAGAAACCCTAACTCTATAAATAGATGGTTATGTCTATTTTATAGGGTTAATTGAGAATTATTAATCATTTCTCACAATATAATTCTCTCTTTAATTACTTCTCTAATATTCTCAAGAATGAGAATAACTCCTTCAAGCCTGAAGGATCTTCAAGTGATCAACACAAACAAAGCAAGATAATTGATTCATCATGCTAGCACCCAAAAATTAATTAGAGTCACTCAGAGATAAAAGGAGCATGTGTGGATCACCTCTAGGGGGATTCTACACTTGGATCCTCTAATACAATTAATTTAATCCAAGAAGGGTTTACACAAAATCATCATCATCTTCGAATAAATTTCCCTGATGAGTTAATCTTTTCTTCTGATTATAAATAAATTAATTATAAGTTTAATATTAAAAGTTCTTCTCTAGTTTTTGAGTTTTTTTATGTCAATATTTTGTGGAAGATTTTTTTTGGTCATAGAATTTACATAATGTAATTTTTTTAATGATCTTATCGAATCAACAAAACCTTTATGGTTAAAACGCCCACCCCAGTGCTTATTCTGCACCTGAGACCTTCAATATGAACATGTTAGAATCAAAATTTGGAATCAAGGTATTGAACTACTAAATTATAAAGGCTAACTAACTCAAATAAAAGAACCAAATCCAAACATAAAGATTTCATATGTAACCTTTGGTTTTCTGATGGAATGCTATAATTTATATTAAACATGGTTAACCCTAGACATGTCATGCGAGGCATGAATCTCACCACATGAGTAAACATACATAATGAAAGGTTTATAGGGAAACCCCTAGAATAGTTCAATGATTCCAAACTAACACATTCTCTAATGTCAAAACAAAGAAACTCATAACATATTTTATCCATGTAGAGAACCGATTTTTCCTTATAAGACTTTGAAATATTTCTATATATTTTTCTAGAACCATGTGCTAAGACAACATGCGATTCTTAATCCCAATGTGTCCAGAATTAATTTTATAAAAATATTAAGTATATTTTATATTGCGCATGCAAGATACCTCAAAGAAAATGGGATAACTCTTAAAAATATACTCGAATCATAAATTAGAGACCACTTTTGATTCCTAAACATAGTGTTTACCCTAGGTATGACATAAAATGGGTTGAAGCATGATGTTTAGACCCCTTTCTCATTGGAAATGCATTTAATGAGTTAATTAATTATTAAATTAATTAATTAGTTTGTTTTAAGAGTAATAGATGAATCTATAAGAGAATCACTATAAATATTTCTCTAGGGTTAGCCACATAAACCCTAGGAGAAATCCAAATATCTTCCTCCCTTCTACATTGGCTAATCATGTTAGATGATGATGAAACTTCATATCAAAGCTGATCAGGACGTAATGAATGAAACAACATATCTCTCTCATTTGAGGATGTGTTATTCATCAATGAAAAATATATAATCAAGTTAGGACACATCATTTAGTGTTTTTACACCCTTTGATTAAATAGTTGAGTAGATCTATTGACGTTGTTTGATCTCTACCCTTATTTTCATCCTTTACATGCGCCTGAGTACTGAAATTAAATTATTTTCAATTTTTATCTAACCCTAGTATCCCCATTCTTAATAAATTTCCAATAACTCTTGTCCAATGACATTTAAACAATTTTTTTGGTGCTTCTTCCCAATTTTTTCTTCACATTTTTCACCAATTGGACCCCAAGGTCCCATTTTGACAATTTCCAAGCATTACTGAGCCTGATTGGACCCTCATATTCATAGTGGCTTCATAAAAAAGATCAGATCGATGAACCAAGCATAGATCTGGGAATATTGAGAGGCATAGAAGGATGTTTTTGTGATTTGAGATTAATAAATCAAACATAGAACCATTAGTGGCATGAAAAATGTACTATGGAACCCCCAATGATGAACATAGTCAATTTCCAGCTAACGATGACCAAGATCCATGATTTTCAATTAGATCCACAAATTTCTACTAGATAGAGGGCCTAAATCGAAGCCAGATCAATCAGATTTTCATGTGGGAGTTGATATGGAAAACTGTAAGAAACTTGACTACATGACTTGTTCAAAGATGAACACATGATGTGTATCCCCCTAGCGGTGGTGGCTAGGTTTTTAGAAAACTTAAAAATAACATGACCTGAAACCCTTCTACACGCTGTGTATCACTTCCCTAGTTGGAAAATACTTGTGATAGATCACACAGGTGGGAAACTGTGTGGAAGTACATGGTTAGGTACATGGATGAGTACTCTGGTACATGGACATGGGGTCTGGTACATAAACATGGGGTTTGGTACATGGACATAGGGTCTGGTACACAAACACGACCAGCAGGACATGACCCGATCCCAATTAGCATGGACACACCCTGTAGTCCACATACATGACATGTACTAATACACAGGATGGATCTGTGTACTTTACAGGGAAATGGCCTTGTGGTGGAGTGGGACCACATGCCGTATGGGTCCCCTCACACACTGTGTTCCCCTAGTTCCTTTTTGATAAAATTTTAAACTTTCATATCTCCTTCATTTGAACTTGTATTTTGGCCCACGAGTAGCATATCCCGAGTGTTTTTCCATATAGAATGTGGTGATTCCCTTGGTTGAGGCTTCAGAGATATTATGTAAAATGTTATAGGCACAATGAATACTTAGGTGATACCCGACGATGATAGTGATCATGTAGGATCACTAGAGACTTTTCCAAGTGGCACACTTCCGCAGGGCAGAGAATGGGTCCTCGATGAATTAGAGTGTCACCCTCAAGCCAGGGCTAGGAATGGGTCCTTGACCTTCTAAGTGGAACCATTTTTTAGGGAAGGTCATGGGTCCTCAATGAATTAGAGTGGTACCCTCTATCTGGGATGGGCATGGGTCCTTGAACTTTCGAATGGTACCCTCCTACGGGGCAAGGAATGGGTACTCGATGACTTAGAGTGGCCCTCGACCTTCCAAGTTTCATCCTCCTATGGGGTAGGTCATAGGTTCTCAATGAATTAGAGTGAAAAACTCCATCCAGGATAGGCATGGGTCCTCAACCTTCTGAGTGGAACCCCCTCTACCGAGTCAATCACAGATCATCAATGAACTAGAGTGGTACCCCACATCAGCATGGGTGTGGGTCCTATACTTAGATTTGGTACCCATTAAACTATGCATCACAATGATGAGGCATGGTTAGACTTGTACGATTACTTATAGGAATATGTGTGAGATTTTGGGAATCATTGATGGACTTTTGGAACTATTGGATACTCTTATTCTTAGGCTGAGCTATGATATTGAGATCCCCTTACTATATCGTTTAGGTTTCTTTGACTGAGAATATATATATCCTTCTTCGGTATCCACACGTTTGATTTGGTTACTATCATTTTCAGATTGGTGAAGACATGCAGGGTATGCCACATGCTTTTTGTGTCCAGCTTCTCATAGTTGGATGAGTCTACCCTTCTCCTATAGGTGGTGAATATTTTATGGGTAGTTCATATACTCACTGTGTTTATCCCCTTGTGCTTGGAAAATATTACTTTCACTCTTGGTTTGGGTTGATTTATTCTCTTTGATTGTAACATGTGGTATATAATTTCTTTCTTTTTCTATTGTATCTCTTACTACTCCCCTTCATCTTTAGGGGTGTCCTACGGGGTATTTGTTGGGAAAAAAATCCCTCAAGGCATCATTGAAGCATTTGTGAGGTGATTGTGTTTGTTGAAAAAGTGGGCTTCCATGATTGTGTTTGGTGACAAAGAGGACCATGATGTATGAGTGTGTCAATAAAGGGGGTTTAGATGGTGTTTTTTCAGGTTCAAGGGATGCATTCAGCAATCAATGATTGATTGAAGAACCTCGACAAAGGAATGGACGATCTGGAGGCGGTACAAAAAGAGCAGATACAAGGTGGCGCTGTTTTCTAGTGTTTTCCAAATTTTTGGTCTTGAAAATTGGAAAATGGAGAGATATGTTTTTGGAAAAGGGTGTGGTGTGCAAAAGAAAAGAGATGCGTGGAAAAATTACATGTGGCGTGAAAAATTAGCGGGATGTGTGAAAAATTAAGTGGCCCATGGAAAAAAGCGGGTTGTGTGAAATAGAGGGATGAATTATTTCGTGCAAGAGGTGTTTCGAGGTCCGAGGCTCGAAAATTGGCAAAGGTATGAGGTGCGCGAAATTTTGGAGCAGTGCACAAAAAATGGTGTTGCGTGAAAGATTTTTTTTCGCGCTCAAAGTGAATTACGCGCTCAAGGAGGGTTTTTCGCGTAGGATCGATTTTTCCTATAAATATGAAGTGACCCCCTCCATTCAGTGAGTTCAAGACATAAAAATTACCCGAGATCTGGTGCGTGAAATTGATGTTCAAAAGGGAGGTGCACGTAAACTTTAAGTTTGCATGTAAAGTCTGGTGTTGCGCGAAAAGCTAAGGCTGCATGTAAATTTGGCGTTGGTGCGTCAAAGTGGTGTTGCGCGAAGAGTGGATTTTGCACAAAAGCAAAGAATTGCGCGCAAGGTAGTTTCCAAGATGCGTGTAAAAATAAGAGGTTGTGGGTAAGAAAGGTGTTGCGTGAAAATTTTATTTCGCACAAGTCAAAGGAATTGCGCGCAAGGTGTCGTAAGGGCTGCGCGTAAAAATTGGGGTTGTCCGGTACACCCGGTGCAAAGTGAGATTCATCTGTGAGTGAAAGTTGGACGTCAATAGAGCATCTATCAATAGTTAAGGATGCAGATTTCATTAGTAATAATGAAGAGACCTACAGGTCTATAAACTATGAGTGGATTCCTTCTAGTGTAGTGAGGAAAGGAAGAGGAAGAAGGCGATCCTCTCCACCGGTAGTGAGCCAGAGAGAGAGAGAAACAGGGAGTGACCCTTGGGAAAGCAGTGAGCTAACCCTAAAACTTGTAAAGGCAGTGATCCTAGAATAGAGTTACTGTTCCCAGATCCTTGTATCCACATCTAGTGAAGATTAGTGGAATTTGGTACGACCGACAACTTGTCAGCCTATGCTCCTTTGACGTAGCCCAGTGGGGGTGAACCAAGTAAAAATCACTGTGTCCTGTGCATGCTTTACTTTCTGTTTATATTGTGCAATGGGAAAGAGAGAGAAGAGTGTTTTTCTTAACAGCAAAACAATATCAGAACGAGATTTAAATTTAAATTAGTCATACCCTGATTCACCCCCCTCTCAGGGTATTCAGCCTTGTGGACCTAACAATTGGTATCAGAAGGAAGGTTGATATTTTTTATTCTCTCAATGGAGGTCACTAATCATAAAGGGATTCCGATCTTCGATGAATTAAATTTTCAGATATGGAAGAATCAAATGCAACACTATTTAAGATCATTGGAAATGGATGTGTTTTCAGCATCTATGCATGGTATCACAACTGATATTACTAGTGGTGCATTATCAGAAGCTGAGCACAGAGAGTTGGATGCTGATGCCAAAGCAATTAATGCCTTGGGGGGAGCCCTTTCCAATCCCATCTATACAAAGGTGATGTCATGCAAAACATCACATTACATGTGGGAAAAGCTTTTGAATATATATGAAGGGAATACAAAGGTCAGAGAGGCAAAGCTGCAAGTGTTGTGGAACAAGTATGGAGATATGAGAATAAACCCGAATGAATCTGTTGATGAATTTTTCGACAGGTTAAATGTTGTTATGGAATACATGCAAGGTCTTGGAGAAGTCATCGAAGATATAAAGATTGTGAAGCATATCTTGAGAAAACTTCCACTTCAGTTTAATCCAAAAGTCTCAGTCTTGGAAGATAAAGATCCAAAAGAGCTGACATTGGATAACCTGCACAGTACCCTTGTTTCATATGAAATGGGAAATTATGATAACGACGCTGTGGAAAAAGGGAAATCCAAAGAGGTGGCATTTAAGGCCATGAAGAAGCTTACCATTGAAGAATCTCACGAAGGAGAAGAGACAGATGAGGTGATGTCATTACTCTCCTCAAATCTTTAAAGAGTAAAAGGAAAGTTTAAAGGGAAGCTTCCACTTGCTTGTTTTCGATGCGGAAAGGTTGGAAATCTTGCAGCAAGGTGCCCCAAAAAGATTCAAGAAGAAAATGATGAAGATGAAGTTGAAATTCTCAAGAATAAATCCTTAGCCTATGTGAAATGGAAGAAGCAGTTCAAGAGAAATTTCTTCAATAAAAAGAATCTTCTATCACAAGAAATAGACAGTTCAGATGAGTCTGAGGTTGAAGAGGTAGAGGAGATTGAAAATTGCAAAGATCGTGGAGAAAATGCTATGGTGGCAGTCATCGGTAGTTCTCAATAGAAGAACGAAACCGAAGGTGATGATGAAGAAGAAGAAGTTGAGGGAAGAGTTTACATGCAAGCTGATTTAGCGGCTTCTCTTGAAGAGATAGATGTTTGGAGATCCAAAAAAAAAATAAAGCAAACAAAGTTGTTTGTGATTCCAAACTCTATATGAAGCAGCAGGAAGAAGAGAAGTTTGAGTTGATGGAAGAAATTGAAAAACTTAAGACATCAACACCAGAGAACTCAGAATCAGTTAGTGAGTTTAAGCTCAAAATTGAAGAAAAGAAAAGGGAGATCGATGGATTGAATAGAAAAGTAAAAGATCAAGTCAAGTGCATTGAAGAACTTGAAGAAGAAGTGGTCAGCCTGTGAAAAAAATGAAGGATCAAGAAAAACTCTTGACCCCCAATGTGATATCATAAAAGAAGGCCATTCAGATGAAAGAGGAGGCTAGTAGTTTAGCAGGAGTGAAGAAGCAAGTGAGCTCAAATGTTAAGGCTGATTCAGGGCTTGATAAGAAGCAAAAAGATGTGGCAGTTGAAGTCAGACCACAAGCACCCGTCCCGAAATTGAAGGTTGATTTGGGCACAAAGCAGGATCAGAATATTCAGAGATCCCAAGGGGAAACTCGTAGTGCTGAAGTAACACAAAGGAATGCACCTTATATCAGGTGTTATTGTTGTGGGAAGATGAGACATTCAAAGTATGTGTGTTCCATAGTCAAGAGATATCGAAGGGAAAAAACAAAGGTGGAAGCCAAACAGAGAACAGTTTTCCAGAACATATTTTGAAGGAAACTATTTTTGGTGTGGAGGATTTGGGCACATGGCTAGGTACTGCAATTCGACCATTTAGAGAAATGTGCCAAAGTAGGATCAAAACGCTCGCAAGAAGCAGATCAATAAACCGACAGGTGAGTTAAAAATACAAAATATATTTGTGGCCTTGCAAGATGAAACTGGTACATAATACTCTGAGAAGGAACAAAAGTCTCAATACATGGAAAGTGTGAAGTCAAAAATATGGACCGAGAAGAAGAATAATGAGAAGGCTGTGGTGGCATAAATTGCCCTAAAGGCATTAGATCGCTCTGGTGTGTAGATCCTTGATAGTGGTTGCACATCTCACATGACGGGTAATAAAGATCTTGTTACAGGAATAAAATATGACAAAGAAGGAGTTGTCAAATTTGGAAATGATGAAGGCCTGAAGATTGTTGGCTTAGGGAAATCCAAGTTTGGGGGAAAAGAAATGAGACATGCTGATGTCTTGGTAGTAGAGGGTCTTAGTCATAACTTACTCAGTGTCAGTCAACTATGTGACTCTGGGCACTCTATCTGATTTACCAAGAAGATGTGTGTTGTGAAAGGAAAAGATGGAGAAGTTGTTCTAAAGGGAAAAAGAACAAAGGGAAATATTTACCTTGTAGGTGGAGAAGAAGATACGTGCCTTTTATCTAGAGAGGAAGAAAACCACATGTGGCATAAGCGACTTGGTCATCTATGCCAACCATCCATGGAAGATCTGGTGAAGTGTGATGCTACTAGAGACCTTCCCAAATTATCACGTGATCGCAATCACACGTGCGATGCTTTCCAAAAATGGAAGATCATCAGAAAGTCATACAAGCCAAATAAACAGAGATCAACCAGAGTGCTTGAATTGGTGCATGCTGATGTATGTGGACCTATCTCACCTCGAGCTATAAATGGGAAAAGGTACTATGTTCTTTTCATTGATGATTATAGCATAATGGCCTGGGTATTCGTCATTACCCATAAGACAGAGGTGTTCAGTTGCATAAAGCAGTATAGGAGGGAATCAGAAAGGATGCTTGGGCAGAAAGTTCTGAAGTTTCGTACTGATAACGATACGAAATTCAAAAATAGTCAAGTTGAAGACTATCTCGAGAAACATGGGATAAGACATCAAGTTTCATTAGTGAGAACTCCCCAACATAATGGCGTGGTTGAGAGGAGAAATCGGATCATCAACAACATGGCCAGAATGATTCTCATTGAAAAGGACCTACCTGAGAAATTTTGGAAGGAAGTAGTTTTGACATCGGTCTATATCTCGAATAGGTCTCTGTTGTGTCAGAAGGAAGGGAAGACTCCATATGAAATGTGGTACGGAAAGAAGCCAACATTGAAATACTTTCGAATCTTTGGAAGTAAGTGCTTCATTCTCAATAAAGAAAATCACAGGAATTTTGAGTCAAGAGGAGATGAGGGGATATTCCTTGGATACTCAGGGAAAAGTAAATCATATAAATTCTTCAACAAAAGGATGGGAAAAATTGTTGAAAGCAATGATGTCACTATAGTAGAAAATGAATAGAATACTCAACGACCTAGTGAACAGTTTCTGGATGAAAGTGATGATGAGGTAAGCAACACAGGGGGAGTAGAAGTGGCAGAGGCTGGCTCAGAAGAAGATACTAATGATGAACAATAAAGTGTCAAGTCTGTGTCTGTAAGGAATCCAAAGAGTCGAGTTGAAATTGATAGGCAGAATATCATTGGTGATCAGACAGCTCCATTTCAGACTCGAAGAATGAAGTCATTACAGCAAATATCGTTTTTCTCTAAGGTGGAGCTGAAATGTTTTTCCGATGCAGCTGAAGATGAAAACTGGGTTCAGGCTATGAATGAAGAACTTGATCAGATTGAGAAGAACCAGACATGGGAGATTGTTTTGAGGCCAGCAGATAAGAATGTCATCGGGACTAAATGGGTCTATCAAAACAAGATGAATGAAGATGGAATAGTGATATAGAACAAAGCACGACTAGTGTGCAAAGGATACTCCCAAATAGAGGGCATTGATGTTGATGAGACATTTTCACCGGTTGCAAGGCTGGAGACAATCAGATTATTCTTAGCCATAACAGTGCAAAGAAAGTTCAAAGTATTCCAGATGGACGTCAAATCTGCATTTTTGAATGGGGTTCTGGAAGAAGAGGTTTACATTGAGCAACCAGATGGTTTTCTCATTCATGAGGATGAGAATAAAGTTTTCAGGCTGAAGAAGGTGTTGTATGGGATGAAACAAGCACCAAGAGCATGGTACTCAAGGCTTGATCAGTACTTGAAGAATCTTGGTTTCCAGCATGGGGGAGTTGATTACAATCTCTATTTCAATAACAATAGTAATCAAAGGATGATGGTGCTGGTTTATGTCGATGACATAATATTTGGTGGATCAGATGAAGCTCAGTGCAGATAGTTTTCCGAATTCATGAAAAATGAGTTTGAAATGTCAATGATTGGAGAGATAACGTTTTTCCTTGGTCTTCAGGTGACACAAGGAAGAAATGGAACATTCATTTCTCAATCCAAATATGCCAAGGAGGTTTTAAGAAGGTTTTTCATGGATAATTCCAAGGATATGAAGACTCTGGTTGCTACTCGGATGAAATTATCAAAAGATGAGGATGGTAAGGTAGTTAATATCACAGAATACAGGAAAATCATTGGAAGTTTGTTGTACTTGACCGCAACAAGGCCTGATATTGTTTTTTCCACATGCCAAGTAGCGAGATATCAGAGTAATCCCAAGGAAAGACACATGCTTACAGTGAAAAGAATAATTCAGTATATCAAGGGCACGGTGGATTTCAGCTTGACATATAATGACAAATCTTAGACAGAGTTATTAGGATATACTGATGCAGACTGGGCCGGATCAGCAGATGACAGAAAATCAACGACAGGAGGTGCATTCTATCTTGGTGTATTGTGTGTTTCTTGTCTAAGAAAGAATCAAGATTTCATTTCATTGAGCACCGCGGAAGCTGATTATATTGCGTCCACTCAAGCATGCACACAGTTATTGTGGATGAAGCAGCAACTTGAAGATATGGGAGTTGAAGTAAAGTATCCGATTGGAATTCAATGTGATAACTCAAGTTCTATAAATCTTAGAAAAAATACCATACATCACTCAAGGAAAAAGCACATTAAGATCAAATATCATTTCATCAAGGAGAAGGTGGAGCAAGGGCTTGTGAAGTTGGAGTATGTGCCTACAGAGCTATAGGTTGCAGATATTCTTAAAAAGGCCTTACCCAAGGAAGCATTTGAAAGGCATCGACTGGCTCTGGGAGTTCAGTCAACTTCTCACACTTAAAAGAGTGTGGATGTGGACCCCCTCTTCCCGAGGTATGATGTGTAAATCCCTAATGTGCTGATATGTGTTCTCTAATCTGTTACAGACTGCAAAGGAGTGAACTTTGGGTTCATTGAAAAAGGGGTAGAAACTAGTGATTGTTCAAGGGAAAGATCAAGGGGAAGAAAGTGTGGAAATTTGATAAATCATGATTTATATGAGGAGAAGCTGACATGTGGAGCAACCAGATAGGGGGAGCAATGAGATAGAGGGAGAATTTTAAATCTGATGATGCTAGAAGTGATCAATAAAAGAATAGATATCACAACAGCTGAGGATCGTGATAAAAGCAAAACAGTTATGTTGGAATGGTGTGAGAAGGTTTCCAGCTATCCCCAATTGGTAATAGAGTGATTCAACAATTGGTATCAGCTTCACAATTGGAATCAGTTTGGTATCAACAGTTGGTGTCTACAATGAAGTGATTCATTGATGAACTTTTCATTTACTCTTGTTTCCCATGCCGAGCATTGCTCATGTGGGCTTAGAGTACGTGTTAAGTGAATCCTTGAACGCTATCAGAATCGCAAGAGGCGAATGGTGGTAGCGGATGGAAGGAGCTGTAATGAGATATCAATGTGTAGAGAAATTTTATGAGAAGAGTTTTCAACAAACCCAATGGGGGAGATTGTTGGGAAAAAATTCCCTCAAGGCATCATTGAAGCATTTGTGAGGTGATTGTGTTTGTTGAAAAAGTGGGCCTCCATGATTGTGTCTGATGACAAAGAGGACCATGATGTATGAGTTTGTCAATAAATGGGGTTTAGATGGTGTTTTGTCAGGTTCAAGGGATGCATTCAACAATCAATGATTGATTGAAGAACCTCGACAAAGGAATAGACGATCTGGAGGCTGTACAAAAAGAGCAGATACAAGGTGGTCCCGTTTTCCAGTGTTTGCCAAATTTTTGGGCCTGAAAATCGGAAAATGGAGCGATATGTTTTTGGAAAAGGGTGTGGCGTACAAAAGAAAAGAGGTGCGTAGAAAAATTACGTGTGGCGTGAAAAATTATCAGGATGTGCGAAAAATTAAGCGGCGCATGGAAAACAACGGGTTTCACGAAATAGAGGGATGAAGTATTTCGTGCAAGAGGTGTTTCGAGGTTTGAGGCTCGAAAATTGGCAAAGGCATGAGGTGCGTGAAATTTTGGAGCAGTGCACGAAAAATGGTGTTGCACGAAATATTTTTTTTCGCGCTCAAACTGAATTACGTGCTCAAGGAGGGTTTTTCGTGCGGGGTCGATTTTACCTATAAATATGAAGTGACCCCCCTCCATTCAGTGAGTTCAAGACATAGAAATTACCTGAGATTTGGTGCAAGAAATTGATGTTTGAAAGGAAGGTGCACGTAAACTTTAAGTTTTCATGTAAAGTATGGTGTTGTGCGAAAAGCTAAGGCTGCGCATAAATTTTGCGTTGGCACGTCAAAGTGGTGTTGTGCGAAGAGTGGATTTCGTGCAAAAGCAGAGAATTGCACGCAAGGCAGTTTCCAGGCCGTGTGTAAAAAGAAGAGGTTGTGCGTAAGAAATGTGTTGCATGAAAATTGTATTTCACGCAAGTCAAAGGAATTGCACGCAAGGTGTCGTAAGGGCTGCGCGTAAAAATTGGGGTTTTTCGGTACACCCGGTGCAAATTGAGATTCATCTGTGTGTGAAAGTTGGACGACAATAGAGCATCTATCAATAGTTAAGGATGCAGATTTCATTAGTAATAATGAAGAGACCTACAGGTCTATAAACTGTGAGTGGATTCCTTCCAGTGCAGTGAGAAAAGGAAGAGGAAGAAGGTGATCCTCTCCACCGACAATGAGCTAGAGAGAGAGAAATAGGGAGTGACCCTTGAGAAAGCAGTGAGATGACCCTAAACCTTGTAAATGCAGTGATGCTAGGACAGAGTGACTGTTCCCGAATCCTTGTATCCATATCTAGTGAAGATTAGTGGAATTTGGTACGACCGACAACTTGTCGGCGTATGCTCCTTGGACATAGCCCAGTGAGGGTGAACCAAGTAAAAATCACTGTGTCCTGTGCATGCTTTACTTTCTGTTTATATTGTGAAACGAGAAAGAGAGAGAAGAGTGTTTTTCTTAACAGCAAAACAAGATCAGAACGAGCTTTAAATTTAAATTAGTCATACCCTAATTCACCCCCTCTCAGGGTATTCAGCCTCGTGGACCTAACAGTATTTATATACTCACCCTTGTATGGGATTTTCCTACACGTGTCATGTCCTATAAAAACGATAGACATGTTAACCATGAACACATAGAAGCTTAGGGATACTAGGTTCTTAGACCGCATATGGTGGTCGTAGGTTGGGATTTAGGTGTTGGTCTCTATCAACTGTTTACTTTTATAGTCTTATCAGGTTGGTACATATTTCTGGTTGGGTGTGTATTCTCCCCTTTACTTTTCAGTTTACACTATCGTACTTTTTTACTGTTTAGAGGTTCATGCATGATTGGTTTACTTTATAGTAGTGTTTCATCTTTTAATCTTTCCCTCTGCACTTTTTCATTAAGTTGGCTATGAGTGTGAATACATGTACTTAGGAAAAGGCCTCCCCATGTTAGTTATGCCTTCAGCACTGGTCACTAGCCCTTGACATATGGAGGCAGGATTGGGGAAGTCACAACTCGAGCCCCCACATGAGTCGGGTCATGAAAATCCACTAATAGTGTGTAGATATTAATCAAGGAAAAAAATCAATGTATAATTCTTCAAAAACTAACAAGGGATAACAATTCCATATTTTTTTATCAATAAAAACATTTTATTAAAATTTTCCTTAAAACCCATTAATAGGGTATCCCTCACTCTACCCTATCCCCCTAAAATAACCACACTTTGACAGCATAGGGTAAATATAATATGATCACCCACCTTAAACTATATAGATACAAATTCATAAGCCTAAAATTAAGTATATTCACCTACTGATGGATTCAAGAAACCTCAAGAATAATGATTACAACCTTTTTCAACTACCCATAAGAATAATGGATGAAGGAGAGCCTTAGATTCAAAACCCTTAGCCTTGATGATTATGGAATCCCACTGATACTTGGCAATGAATTTATGTAAATATCGAATCTATGGATGAAGGTAATTGAAAATAAATGGATAGTGATAACTTATTTGGATCAAAATAATAGAATTAATAGGTAAATCCCAATTTAGAGCTTAAATAGATTTAGTTTTAAATTTGAATACACAAAAATAAAAAATTTACCCTCTAAAAAAATAGAATATTCCCACCAAAACTCTTATGGAAGAGGAAGAATCCTCTGCCTTGGAAATAAAAATTATTATATAAAGTCTTATTTTAAGAAAACATCCACTATCCAACCCTATTCTCTCCCAAAACCCCTTATTTCCTTCTTAACACAGTATTAAATCATAAACAAGATTTAAAGGAAAAAAATATGTTGGGGGGAATATTTAAAGGGAAAAAATATGTTGGGGGGAATAACCTTAAGGGATACGGGTCTTTATAGTTTACAACCCTTACAATGATAGATAATTCACTACTCTCCTCTATCAAAAAGATAACTACTCCTCCAAGTGAAAAAACATTGATCTTTCATAAACCAAGAATGAGAATTACACTAATGATGGTGTATAAATATACCCTCCTCCATCAAATTTATGAATATCTATGAAATTCTAGTGAGATAAACTCTTGGATTCCCTCTCTTCTTTCCAACAAGTTTTATAATTCCTTTCTCTCTCAATCTCCTTCAATATCTAATATTTATTCTTTTTTTTGTATGGGAAGATATATATTTTAATCATAAGATAATTTCCAAATTTCCCCTTATCAATTCCTTCAATACATATTTGAATCAATTGGAAAATTCAGTCATAAAAATATTTAAAATCGGAGTCAAACACATTAAATTTATATCAAAAAATATCTCCATAAATATAGGAAATTTGAAATAGAAATATTAACCGAAACTTGGTCCACCATGAAATGTATGTATTGAACCATGATGTGGCCATATCCAGTCAAATATTTGACTCTAAAAATTTGGATCATTGAATCTAAAACACCTAAATAATTTCACCATTACAAAATGTGATTTTACCTTCTCCATCACATGGAACACCTCTAACCATGACATAATTGACTTCCAGGAAAAATACCTTTCACAACAGCCTCTAAAATACATTATTTTCATTTTATAAGAACTTAAAAAAATTTAATGATCTCTATACCTTTCACCATGGCAAAGACCATTCTAGTTGCTTTTTTTGATTAATCATATGAAATAACACCATGACTAGCTCTATGCCCATTTTGAGAATCCCCGTTTTCTATAGGAAAATATTCAATGCACCATCATGACTAAAATAAAAACTATAAAACAAGAATCCTATTTTAAGTTCTTTCTTAACAACTACAAATTGTATTCCCAGCCACAAAAATAGACTTTCTCACTCTTCCCCACTAGAAAATTCCTACCACTATGGCCGTTTTTCTCATCCTGTTTTATATAGGAAAATTTTCAGTCTTAAATTCCATATTCCACAACATAGACCACATGCATTCACCATTTTTAGATTCCAAGTATGGAATTAAAATACTTCAACTAACACTCGATATTTTTCCAAAAAATGAGGACCACATCATGATATAAACATCTTGACGCCATGGAATATATAGAGTATTCATGAAAAACTTCAATCAACCATCCAATAATCTTATTCCATGATTTTCAAAACTCAATGTAATGAATCATCATCATTATTTTGATTCTTTTAGTATATATATTCCATGAATTTTCAATAAACACAAGCCAAAAATTATTGAGGGGATTTTTAAAAACACCTTTATAGGGTATTTAGAGTAGGGGATTATGTTATAACCTGGTCTCATCAAAACTCCCTCCCTAGATAACTAACAAGAATGAGAGTGACACCACAAACCCATCTACAATAGGTCTAGGACCAAAGTTAGAAATTTATTTTATAAATCATACAAACATGTGATATATTTCCCTCATAATCTAGGCATTTGTTGTAAAATAAGGAATAACGTGGTAAAATATTACAAGTAATGAAAATAGGTAAATTCCACGTATTTCAATTCATGGATGTTATATAATCATAATAATATGAAACAACTACCGATGAAAAAATAAAGTTTAAAAATAAATAAAATAAGGAAACCCAAAATTACCTAGTATACCTAAATAATAGTATACCTTTAATCCGCTCCTTAACCAATTATAATTCACTAACAAGATAAATATGATCAACTTAACCAACCAAATGCTCCTAAATATCAAAAAATATATATAAAAACATACTCAGTAAATTTTCACTTTAGTCTCTAACTGTACCAATGTGATTAAATCATAATAATGCATCCATGATCATGATTTACTAGCTATAAATCTAGTACCTTCTAAACCTCTAGAAACACAACTTAAAAATTAGCCCCCACAACTATTAAATAAGGCTTTACTATATATGCCCAAGAAATAGACAAAAGAGTGAATGAAAATAATTTTCAGTCTTTTAAGAAATTAATCCTCAAAACTAGGTCATATCAAACATCCACATAAAGCTCCCAAGGACTACCTGATCAGTAAAAAATTAATAATAAGAGAAATAACCATACACTAACCATAACTTCCAAACCAATAATCCAAACTCTACCCCACAACTTCCTTTTTCTAATAATTAAAACACATCCCATTTCTATAAAATTTTCAAAACCTACCATTTTAGATACAAGATAAGGATGGGAAAAAGTCAAAAATTAGATAAAAGAAAGGAACCCTATGGGACCATCCAAACTTCTAGAATTCCATCCATAAATCAACCAAAAAATACCTTTTTCTTCTTGTAAACCACAAATAACTTCAATAAGACCCCCACCTCTTGAAAGAGAAAATAAAAAAGTTTTAATGTTTTGTTAAACCATAAAGTAATACTTGATTACACCATCCTCCATACCATATTATCCCACTAAAGTCCCCCACATGTTACTTTATCCATTCTGCTTCCTTCCAAATCTCATCCATCAACCGATATATCACCATTCATTATTTTAACCATGGAATCCAAAATGATTAAAAATTAAATAAGTGAGATAAAATATTGAAAAAGGAAATAAATAGGAGCACAATAATTTACATTGTTCAAGAAGAATCCCTATATAACAACCTCAACTTGAATACCTAAATAGTGCCCGAACTAGGTTTTCATAATTATTTAGGCACGCTCCCTAATTTCTAGAGGATTTACTGAACACCAAGGGATATTAATTATATATTATGATAATAGGTTTTCTTATTTAATATTAAATAAACTAGTATAAAACCTTCCAAAAATTTGGGATGATTCTTGCAGATGATGGACAAATGAAAAATATATACATTTCCATCATGGGTACCTGTACAACATGGATACCTATTGTACCTAGATATTAGCATATGAATGAATCTATATATAAATGATAATTATTATAAATAATTTCCAAAAAAACATATACAAACTATTGATCATATATAACCATACATAATGAACATATATAAGAATGAAGTAAAAAAAATAAATACTAAAGAGTGTAAAGGGAAGTCTCATGTGTGAGATATCCCATATAGAAAGACTAAGGACAAACCATGATTTCCACACTTGGTTAATCCACAAAAATATATAAAAGGATCCAACCAAAATCTATACTTAAAGTTATAAGATCTTGTATGTTTCAGTTCCTTTCATTTTCTTAGATCACATACAAAAAGGTTTACACACATCTTAGGAAATGTATATAGTGTGAGTACGCCATAACCAGTAGCCCTTAACCACCCTCCCCTATATGTTTTCCATAAATCCACTTGCATGTAGTATAAATACAAGGCAGGTGAATAGGAAAAAAATTAATACACTACTTACATAAATATAAAACACAATCAATAACTTCTTATCATGGTGTAAAATTCTATGCACCCTTTGATTTTTTGTGGAATCTAACCTAACCACTTTGAGAATAGCTTAGAATCTAAGGAAAAAATATTGAAGATCTATGGAATTTATTACCTATACCATGGGAAAGGGAATGGTGTATACATAGTCAGGTAACCTTTAATCCCATCCCTTAATGAAAGGGTAAAGGGTTATACAAATCCAGGGCACCATCATCCTGTTTCATCTTTAACAACCCATTCATCAATATTTGGAATACCCATTTCAATTTTTAAAAGTAATATCCCCATTTATACTTGCTCAATAATTATCATATAATAGGAATTAATAGGTAAGTAACTCTAAACATGAACCCATATAAAAAATTCACTAATAAGTACCTCCATGACATGTTCAATAAGCTAAACTACATGTGAAACATAATATGGAAAACAATAACACATAACCAAAAATCCAACCATGTGTAACCTTTAACATGAAAAAAATAATACATGTTGAATATACTAACCATGTATACATTATATGTATGAAGAAACTAAGACATGCTTATGTTAAAAACATATATTTCTTATCTAAGTAATGTTCATATTTATATTTTTTTAATAAAACCTATATTAATGAAAACATTTACTTTTTAATCATTTTCACTCAAACTCATACCACTTCTAACCCAACCACTACAATGATATGGAAGAGCGGAGGGTTTATCTATAAAAACATATGTTGAACCCACTTTAAATGACTAGTGGAAGTGGATAATTCAACACTTGAGGCATTAAAAAAACCTAAAATAAATATTCCTAGGGATTTATATGCCTCTCAAAAATTTAGAAATTAAAAAAGGAGATCAAGGGGGTTACCTTTGATTTACCAATGATTAAATACTATGAATTTTTGACAAAATAAATCCCAAAGAAAGAGATGTATTTACAAAACCTAGAGAAAAATATTTAGATATTAGAACCACATCCTTGAAGAACATAGAAAAACACAGTAATTAAACAATACACCTTCCTATTTCATGTTAAAGATGAGATATGATGACAACTTAGAAGTGATACATACAATATTTAAGGAGGGTTCACCTTAGAGAGAAAGTGGATGAGAGTAAACATGGAAAAATGAATATAAATTACAAATTTAGGAAAAATACTAATCCAAGGGTTTATGAGTTTTAATTTTAATATGAAATTAACCATTTACCCTACACTTAAAAAAATTAAGAGTCTAATGGGTAGCCAAAACAAAACATCAAGAACCCAGTTCTATTGAAAAAATTATCTACAGTACACCAAATACCATTTAGTACCTTATGATACTCCAACACCTTTACCCTTTTCCATTTCATCCCTTTACTTCAATTATTCTAATATCCTTATTAAATTTAAAACATCACTGGTGGTTTGTTTCTACATTTTTTTGGTTTGGTGGGGTTTATTTATTGTTGTGGGTCGTCATCCTAGTTAGCCTAGCTTCCTCCTATGTTTATTATACTCTTCCTTCTTGGTTATGAATTGGTCTAGGGATGATTTTTCTTTGACCTGTTCCCTTATACTCATTGGACTAAGGCAATGAGCTTCAAGATACCAAGTCTTCTAATTAATCTCAATGGTGAAGTACAATTAAGGATCCTTTCATATTTCGAGATGTATATTTTCAAGAAGTGTATGAAGAAATCATTCATTATAGGAGGTTTTTAAAATAAATTTAGTTGGATAATGATTTAAAATAGTGAGTTTCCATATTTGGTCAAGTAGTGATGGTTTTTAATTCTATGGTTGGTGGTTTTTTATTTTTGTTCTCTTTGTATGTTGATAATATCAATGAAGTTCTATAGTATGACCCAATGCTGATAGATGTTTTGGTTTTTGGATTGGCGGTGTTGGAGGTATTTCATTTCCTCTAGTTTTTTTACTGTTGGGTGTGGGTGGTATTGCTCGATATAAAGGATATAGAGGTCTAAAGATGGTAGCTAATATAGGTTAGATTAGTGGTGATATGACATTGGATGACAGACTAACCTCATGTTTTGAGCTATCACATGAAGGTTTAAGTGGTGCATAATGTCTAAGACAAATCATAGTTTCCAAGGCCATCACCAATCATGCACATTATGTGGATCAAGGGATACCAATTATTAGTTGTCAATATGTATTTAATTTGTATTTTTTTTATTTTAGTATCTTTTTAAATGGGTATTCTAGTATTAGTTGGACATTTTCATGGTTTCTACTGAGATAGGGAACCCAAAAAAGACCTTTTATGAATATTTTACAGTGGGTTCCAACTCAAACCTCAAATTGTATTTATATTAAAATGAAAAAATGTTATTAGATAGGACAAAACCAAACTAGGATATTTGAGTCATTAAAACTATCCACCATCTGTCTTCACATCCTCAAAATGATTTAATGATCCACCTAAGGAAATAAGTTCATCCATTGAGCCTTCATATTTTCTTCCTACTCCTAGGTTTCATCTAGTAATATCCTATGTTTCCATCGAACATGAAATAGATAAATAAGGTTTCCTCATAAAAAAATTTCACTCCCATAGATTATACAAATAATTTTCCCCACATTGGAAACATACAAATCAAATTTGATACCATCAAATCAGATCATATTCATAGGGTAAAATATATATTTATTCAATTATGAAACATGGAATACATTATTTATAACACCAAATTCTAAAGGCAAAGGAAGATGATATGCATTTTCCCCGATTCTTTCTAAGATCTCAAATGATTCGACGAACCCTAGAGTTGAGAGGAAAACTTTTGGATTTGCTCAACGCTGGGGGGGATCAATGTTGATAACTTTTAACTAATTAAATTTTTTTATCCCTTTACCTATTAGACCTGTTAGGATATCAATTCTCCTATTCTCTTTTCCTTATCATAGGAAAGTATATGAAAGAAAGTAAATATGGCATATGATATTTTTACAAGGTTCACTACCTAGTAAGAGTAGATAGTCTTTGCCATGTATGGTGATGACCAATACACATATTCTATACTATAATGAGATATCAAATATAATGGTGTGGATAAAAAAACCTTTTCCATAGTGTGGTTCCCTACACTTTAGAAGGAGTATATGTAACATTCCACCCCTCCTCATTGGCTTGAGAAGGTATAAGGTCATTACTTGGCCTTATGTGACATCCCCAAGACACTAATGGCTAAGAATTAATGCCAAGGGATTCATTAATAGTTGGGGGAATATTTTACCTTAATAAAACAACCAACCAAGGATACCATAATCAAACAACCACTAAATTATGCATGAGAACAATGTATACAACTCAAATAAAACTAACTGAAAACAATAAAAAAATACAACCAAATCACCATATCAAAGTACAATGTGGAAACCAAGATCAATATGAGAGTATTAAGAGAAATATGAAACCAAAAAAACTAAAATAAACCAACTCCACAGCTCCCAACATACACCAATCTCCCACTCCATAAGACATGCCCAAAGTATCACAATGCATTACTAATGAAATGAAATAATTTTCCTTTACTTGTGTCCTGATATACAATATATGAAAATGTACCAAAGTTCCCAAGTAGGGGGTGAGTAATGAAACTTAGTAGGTTTTACCCAAATGAATTATCTAATCACACTAATAGGATAGAAAAATTTAGCACATTTATATAAAACCATTTAAAATAATTTCAATAATTTATATCAAAGCCAAGGAAATTCCATACCAAAAAACTTTTCTACACCAAAACAGTTTCCAAGGAAAGAAAACAAACAATTCTTTAAAACTATTTCTCAAATCCCATTTTGGTATAACTAATTCCATTTCCACACAACAACACACACACACACACACACTCAATATTGGGTTTTCCATTGACGATAAAATATCATGTCCATACTCCATCCCTTTGACGGTGGTACTTCATGAACATTATCCATCCCATTCAACTCACGCCCAACCATTAATGATAAAAACCATGCCAACCAATTGTTCCAAACAATTTCAATAAAACACCATTTGATTAAAAAAATTTCCAAAAAAAATTAATGCATTAAAACTAAACAACTATTTTAAAATCATTATTTTAAAATCATGAAACCAATTGCACTTTCTAACAAAACAACCATTTTACTTAATTCTAAAAACCATCACTAAAGAGGGTTTCCAATAAGATTTGAAAAAAAATTACACAATTAAATTCAATTAATTCAATCAATTTAAAATCAATCCTTAAAGTTATAATAAGAGGAGTTGAGAGTGAATCCACCTACCTCAAAAACTTAGGTAAAAATGAAGAACAACACAAATTCTTTAACAAACTAGGTTGCAACTCCAAAAACCCACCTTAGATATTGTTCCCTATCATATATATGGCTAAATATCATCATTATTGGAATCAACCAACATAGATCTATCCCCAACATATTATATCTATGAATCCAAGAGAGGGGATAAGAATAATCTAAGGAAAAATAGCATGAATGGACACTTACCAAGGAATCTAGGCCTCCAACGCACAAGTAATCTCCAAAGGATTTCTCATGGATCAAGGGTAAAGGTCTCTCTAGCCTCAAAGAGAAGTGGAAATTGTATTAGGGTCATACTAGGGGAAAACGACCCCTTAAGGGTCTAATTAGGATTAGATACACAATTTATGGAGGTTCACCTGTATGATTCATGGTTAGGACACATAGTATAGAAAACTATGCTCCAACCATGTGAGTGATACTACCTTAAGACACCTCCTCTCATGGTTGTCTTGTACAGTTATAAAAACCATGTGTTAACTGTGATTTTCCCTTTATCCATAATATACATGGTTTCCCCTGGGTGGCCGCACAGTTTTTCCAAACCATGTGCCAACTGTGCGCCTACCCAGTTCCCACTATTTACATTTTCATGATTTCTTGGAGGTCTTTCATGGTTTCTAATAATCTTTCTCAAACCGTTCACCTCCATAAAAACCCCCAAAACATTCCAAAAATCCTCCAAACCATCCCAAACTTAACCCAATTACTTTATATACTTAAAATACATAAATAAATGGTCAATTAACTGAAATATGGGGTGCTACATTCTCCCCAAAATTGGAATTTCCGTCCCCAAAAAGTAAAAAACTACCAATGTTGTGAAAGAGTTCAATCCATTAATCTACCATTTCCTTCTCTCATTCCCAAGTTTCTTCTTGAATCTGACCATGTTGCCACAAAACCCACACTAGACCGATGATTTTCTCACACAATACTTTCTCCTGACTATCTAGAATCTATACTTACACATGAACCAATGAAGCATATGGATATAGGTCAATGTGATATCATTAAATTACATGGTCAGGATCAGGATGATACTTTTTCCAACTGAGATACATGAAACAGATTATGCACTAAACTAAACCTTGGTGGAAAATCCAATCAATATCCCACCTCACCAACCCATTCAAGTATATCAAAAGGGCCTATATATTGAGGAGATAACTTTATATACTTCCCAAAACAACAATTCCCAAGCCTTGAAGAGATACTCAAGAATACATGATCACTCACCTTGTATGACAACGACCATAGATGATGACCAACATGTGATTTTTGAAAAATTCGAGCCATCTCCATCCTTTTACTAATCAACTCAATATTCTCTATTGTCTTTTACATAAGTATCAATACAAATAGTGAAGTCTCACTTGTTTACACCTAATAAAGTGGAGAATAATAAGGACACCCATACAATGCTTTAAAAGGATCCATATGTATCATGGCATGATAAATGTTGTTATATGAGAACTAATCAATGGTATGTGCTCCTCCCATGAGTTACCAAAATCCATTACACAATCCCTAAGCATGTATTCCAATATTTGTATCATCCTTTCTGATTTTACATCCATCTGAGGATGATATGCCACACTCATAGTCAACTAAGTCCCATGGGTTTGCTCTAAGTATTTCTAGAAACGAGATGTAAAACTCATATCTCGATCTAATACTATTGAAACTAGTACACCATGACTATTTACCACTTATTGAATATAGATTTTAGATAATTCCTCTATCACATTTGATTCAAAAAAAGGGATGAAATGGGTTGACTTTGTGAGCCGATCCACTATCACCTATATGAAATTGTGTTTTCGACCATCTTTGGGTGACTTGTAAGAAAAATTCACAGCTACCTTCTCCAATTTCAAAATAGGAATAGGTAAATACTATGACATACCCTCTATTCTTTGGTGATCTTATGTAACCTACTGACAATTTAGGTATTTCATAACAAACTCAACCACTTCTCTTTTTCATGCCAACCCACCAAAATTGTGCTTTCAACCCCTTATACATATTTTTTATTCTAGGATGAACAACCTAAATCTAATGATAGTAATCATGAATAATTTTTTCCTAAAAATCCAAATGTATTACCATATGATCCAAAAACCACATAACTAAACTCCCATCCAACTCCCATCTCTCAATGGTCTCTCTACCATTGAGTTTTGACCTCATTGAAACACATTATGAATCAGATGTCTGTGCCTCTTTAACCTTCTTACATATTAAATATTTTCAATTATTTTAATTGGAATTTAATTTTTTTAATCCCACTAATACATTATTTTAAAGAAAGTTGTCAAATTTTTAGGTTTTTCTAGTATTTTGAGCTTAATTGATAAAATGGTCTAATTTTGGATTTTAACTGTTTTATTTTTATTCTTTATTTCATGCATAAAATTTTATTCAATAATCCAAATTGAAAAATTATTTTTTTTAGTATTTTATTTTAGATGGGATTCATTTTATTCTTCTATACCCAATGCTCAATCCACAATTTGGAGGCCCAAAACAAGCTCACAATACAAGCCTCTAAAACTATACACAGATCTGAAGATTTTTATTGATGGGACCATATCTTATAAATAGAAAAACAAAATGAGCTCCAATTCCACATGGATAAAAAGGAAATCCAAAGTAAAAAATTCTTTAATTGTGTCCCCACCTTATTCAGCCTTCTTCAAGGTCATTAATTCATGGGAAAGTGGAACATTAGAATATAAAGAGTCACCTATATAGAATTAATTTATCTGATTTAATCAGCCATAACTCCCACATCATGAGGACAATAAATCTCAAATTTTTAGGTAAAATGATTCTAAAGTATTGGAAAACATTCAAGAAGTAACCTTGTCCAAATTCGGTCATTTAATGGGTATACCTCGTAGGAACATTTAGAGAATGATTTTGGAGAAAACAATTTCACCTCTTTTACCTATAAAAGAGTGTTTCTTCTTCATTTCAAGGGGTTTATGTCATGACCCGTCCCCCATGGCTTATTCCGTGACTACCCCAAGACTACCTTCTATAGGCCAGGGGCTGGTGACTAGCACCAAATAGGCATATCACAAAAAGGGAAGGCATTTTACTTTAAAAATGTACATACACACAAAGCTCAAACAGTGGAAAGTAAACATAAAGTAAACCACAACTGTCACTGAGACAACTACAGAGACTACAGTAGAAACTGAAAAGTAAAAAGGGGCTATAATACAAGCCCAAAACCATAAAAAAAGCACAACTACTATGGTCTGTCAACTCAAACCCTTCCTGAAGGGTAGAAGGAGGGTAACTATTTTTAGCTGTAGAAGTACATCCTGTAAGTCCCATCTCACTGGGAACCATCTGGTCCCAAACCGCCAAGGTATCAGTTGAAGCGTCAATCACCTGCAAGAGACACGACATGTGCAGGTGAAGCCTGTATAGGGGTAAGTAACACAATACTCAATAAGGACCCCAAACCAAAAAGGAAGGAACATAAAGCAAGACCACACAACAAGATCACACAACAAGATCACAAAGCAAAGACATATCACACTAGGTATAACTCAAAGTATAGAAAGTAATACTTTTAGTCGTAAAGATGAATCATCTTGTACTACTAAGGGACTCATCCATGACGAGCCTAAGGTCTTCTCGGCTACCGGACCACTGAGGTCCACTCGGCTGCTAGACCACTGAGGTCTGCTCGCCTGCTAGACCACTAAGGTCCAATCGTCTGCTGGACTACTAAGGTCTACTCTGCAGCTAGACCACTGAGGTTCACTTGTATATTGGACCACTGAGGTCCAATCAGCTATTGGACCATTGAGGTCCTCTCATCAGCAGGACCACTGAGGTCCGCTCATATGTTGGACCACCGAGGTCCGCTCTTCTGCTGGACCACTGAGGTCCACTCATTTGCTGGACCACCGATATCTGCTCATCGGATGGACCACTGAGTTTCACTCTACTATTGTACCACTGAGGTCTGATCCTCATATCCTTCATGTCACAGCCACCCATAGGATTCTCGTTCTCTAGTAGGCTTGATTCTGAGGGAATATACTCCTCAATCCATTGGTAGTATCTCTAATGTTACAGAATATTACTTAGAGTATTCCCAAAGGACTGTATCATCGCAAGATTCCCAATGTCGTAGACGGTACATCAATCAGATGCATGATATGAATGATATTGGCGTTTTAGTAAACAGGGGCTGGCGGGGCCTGGGTTTAGTCTGACCTGGCTGGACCGACCCAACCCGACCCAACCTGAGGGCCCACTGACCCAAGGGCCCGCCAACCCAAGATGGGTCTAGCCCAACCTGGATCCAACTTGGTTTCGGGTCTAGCCCAAACTAGTGGGGCTGTGGTTCTGGCCCACTTGGAGCGAGCCAGTCCGCTCGCTCTAACTCGGCCTCTTGAGCGGCCAACTTTTTCTCTAGCTGGGTGGATGCAGTCGGTGACTGCGTTTCCCCCTTTCTATCAATGTGGAATTAAGCATCATTGACCCACACCCCAAGTCTGGTTGTTATTGGATTATCTCATTAAAGGGACATGATTGACCGCCACATGTAATGTAGAATACCACTGCATGTCACACCTGTAGCTGATGTCGTGGGTCTTTCGGCACCACCATGGCCTGGGTGCTGCCACCTGGTGCCACCACTGCGGCCTTATGCCGTGACATCTCCCCGATGTCTCGGCCCACCTGGCTGCGACCCTTCCTGCCCAATGCCGCTATCTCTTACAGCCTCCTGCCGTGGGCTGATGTGCCGATGCGCTGCTGCGGTCTTATCTAGACCAAAGATACCATCACTGCCAAAATCATTTCACCACGAAGAATGGGAAGAAAAAAATAAGAGGAGAATGGAAGGAGTCATACATAAGAACACCCAAATAATGATTCAAGTCTTTTTTCATGTTGAACCAGATGTGTTCTTATTAGCAGGATCACGAAGAATGAAAAAAATAAGGAGAAATAATCACTAAGATAGATATTCCCTTTATCCCACATCATTAACCACTCCACACGAATGATCAATCCATGGGTTAACTCATTCATGAGATAACTCACATTCTTCGTTTAAAAGAAAGAACAGGGAAAATCAATTCACAAAGAAAATCATCAAACCCCTACCTAAAGGGTAGGATTTTTGGTCGAGGAATAATGGGATCACGATCCTCCATTCTTCGTTCTTGATCTTAATCCCACCATTTCTAGCAATTCTTAGAAGGGTGGAAGAAAGTTCATTCGTCATTCGTCGTCGCCACCCACCAAAGCCTCAGAGCAATTCCAGGATTGTGCCAACAATCCTGCATTACCTGTTAGGCTATTAATTGATGAAATGTGAATCAGTGTTTCTATTATCCTAACTCATTAATGAGGTTCATTAATGGGATTCATTATCACCTCGTTGCTGCATCGCAGTGCTGATGAGTCACTGTGTAATGAAGAAGAAAATCTAATAAAATAAAATTTTAAGTTATTTTATTTTTCTTCTGAAAATTCTAAAAATTAACTTTCACCCTCGACCCACACTGGTCGAGTTTAGGCTCCACTTAAGGGAATCACGCCCTCACAAGCTCAACGGTACTCTCAGATTTTTGATTCAAGTTACCTTTTAGGAGTTATAAGTATTTGAAAATAAAATAATCGTTATTCAATTATTTTATTTATGGCCAAAAACTATTTTCCACAGTTGGCCTATTCCGGACAATGTTAGGCCATTACTAAAATAATCCCAATGCTCTGAGTTCAATTATTCCCTCATATTTTTGATCCAGGCTCTAGTTTAAAAGTTAGAAAAATCCGCTCACACGTTTATTTAATGAACTTTAAAAATAGTTCAAAAATACCTTCAGACCACTCTAGGTCTCAGAATTACATGTCGTCTTAGAGCCTGGTCTCAAAATAATACCATTTAATTAAAACAAATCATGGAATTACTAGGTATTACATACCCCCCCTTTAGGGATTTATGACCTCATAAGCCAAAACAAGGGCTAATCAAAAAAAAGGGGGTACTAAGCATGAATCTGAGCCTCCCACTCCCATGTTCTTTCCTGGAGATTCTCATGCTACTAATGAACACACACTAGAGGAATCTACTATCCATGGAGGATCATCTCCTATCGATCTTTTATCTCTACCGGGGACTCCGTGAATGTTTCCTCATCGTCAATCTCCAGCTCGCCATGGTCAATGACATGAGAAGGGTCATGCACGTATCTCCTTATCTAGGATATGTGGAAGAAGTTGTAAACCCTATCTAACTATGGTAATAGAGCCAATAGGTATGCCACCTCACCCACTCTACACAGTATCATGAAAGGTCTGATGAACCTCAAAGATAACTTGCCGCCAGAGTAAAATCTCCATATCCCTCGTCAAGGAGAGACCTATAGGAATACACGGCCCCTCTCTTCATACTCCAAGGGTATCCATCACCTATAAGAATATGAATTCTATTGTCTCTATGCATTCGTAATCCACTCTCAGATAACCTACACCTTCTCAGTGGTACCCTGTACCATCTCTGGATCCATGAGTGCTGACTCCCCTAGGTTTGTCAAGTATAACGGTGACCTGCATGGTAATTCATACAATGCCTCAAATAGTGCCATACTGACGGTGGAGTGGTAGATATTGTTGTACGCAAACTGCACCAGTGGTAGGCGGTCCTCCCAACTATGACCAAAATCAGGAACACAAGCATGAAGCATGTCCTCCAAGCACTGTATAGTCCACTCCATCTAATCATCCGTCTATGGGTTAAAGGCTATGCTCAAGCACAACTGAGTCCCAAAATAATCCTACAATTTCTTCAACAACTGGGATGTAATGTGTGCATCATGATCTGAGACTATCGTAGATGATACTCCATGGAGTCGAACTATCTCCTACATGTAGAGGCATCCCAATCTCTCTACTAAACCTTGTTCTCGAATGGGTAGGAAGTGGATAGACTTAGTGAGTTGGTCTACGATCACCCAAATAATATCATTCCCTCTGGAAATATGTGGTAATACTATCATAAAGTCCATAGATATCCCATCCCACTTCCACTATGGTACGTCATGGGGTTGTGTCAAACTTGTTGGAACCTGGTTCTCAACCTTCACTTATTGACAAGTGAGGCATCTAGAGACAAACTCTTCCACAACCTTCTTCATCCCTGACCACTAATAATGACATTGAAGGTCCTGGTACATCTTCTCCACACCTGGATGTACTTCCAAAGAGGATGTATAGAACTCCCTCAACAATTCCTCCCGTAACGCCACTGGTACAATGATGCATCCTCTAAAAAGGATGACATGCTCCCTACCTTTCGAATATGCATCAGGGGAATTCCCTGTGGACATCTAGTCATGTGTAGTTTCATAATTGGTATCTCTGAGCTGCGCCTCCCTAACTCACTATAAGAGTGGAGGGGAAACTACCATCGAATGAAGAAAAGATACCTCATATGAATCAAAAAAGGATATCTGAAGTAAGGCCAACTGCTCTGAGGCCTCATTAAATAGCTGTGAACTCGATCTCCTACTAAGAGAATCTGCCACCACGTTACCCTTCCTAGGAGTATATAATAACTCAAAGTCATAGTATTATAGGAACTCTATATAATTCTGTTATCTCAGGTTCATATCCTTCAGAGAAAGATATACTTGAGACTCTTGTGGTCAGAGTAGACAATAAATCATTCGCCCATAAGGTAGTGTCGCCACATCTTCACTGTGAAGACTACCGCTTCCAAATCAAGGTCATCCATCACATATTTCTTCTCATGAGGTATCAATTTCCGTGATACATAAGCAATTACTTCTTTCCCCTACATCAGGACACAACCAAGCTCGGTTCCTTATGCATCACAATACACCATGTGTTTGGTTCCCACCTCTGACAACCTCAAGATAAGAGCACTCATCAAGCTCTTTATTAGCTACTAAAAGCTCTTATAGAATATTTCTGTCCACACAAAGGGTTTACCTTATTCATCAATGCTGTCATGGGTGGTGCTACTCTGGAGAAGTTGGGTACAAACCTCCGATAGTACCCAACCAACCCAAGTAAACTTTGCACCTCGGTAACACTCTTGGTTGGTTCCCAAGCAAGCACCACCTCGATCTTTGCCGGATCCATCGAAACTATAGCCTCTAAGATGACATGTACCAATAAATGAACATTTTTTATCCAGGACTCACACTTCGAGAGCCTTCTGTAAAGTTGGTGCTCTCAGAGTGTGTCCAAAACCATCCTTAGGTGTATCACGTGCTCCTCCTCGGATGTTGAATACACTAAAATGTCATCAATGAAGACCACTACAAACCGGTATAAGTATGATTGGAAGATCCTATTCATGATTCCCATGAACAATTATAGGGAGTTCGTCACACCAAATGACATCACTAAGTTCTCTTATTAGCTTTAGTGACATCTGAAATCCATCTTTGAGATGTCCTCATCTTGCAATTGAAGCTAGTGATAGCCTGATATGAGTTATATCTTCGAGAACCATCTCACTCCCTTAAGCTAATCGAAGAGGTCATAAATACTCAGTAGAGGATACTTGTTCTTCATGGTCACCTTGTTCAGGCACCAAAAGTCCACTCATAACCTCATTCTTCCATCTGACTTCTTGGAAAACAATACTAGGGCTGCCCATGGTAAAATGTTGGGCCATACGAACCCATTCCTTTGTAAATCCTCCAAATGTACCCTCATCTCTCAAAGCTCTATGAGAGACACTTGATATGTAGGTGTAAATATCAGTGCTGTCTTGGGGCACCGATCAATGAATAAGTCTACCTCTATGTGAGAAGGTAGTCTTGGAACATCCTTTATAAAGACATCCTCGTACTCATCCACAGTTATAAAAACTGTGGACTCATCTCATCCACTACACTGAGGGTCATGATAGCTAGCTGATGAGTGATTGGATGCACCCTCCTTTATGCAAGTCCATCTTACACTACTCTGGTTTCCTTTTCAATGATAAAATAAAACCCAGTCCTATATTCATGGACACACCACACTATGTGCCTAAAACATTCGATCTGGGCATGATGTGTAGATAGACAGTTCATACCCATGATGATGTCATAAGGTCTCAACAGTTCTACTAGGAGATCCCACCCTAAGCTATTGACTTTAAGAGTATGTTAACGCTACTAGAACTAGTGCGTGATCACCGAATACCCTCTCATATAAGTCTCTAATCATAAGGATTAAGCCAATGGATCAATCAGAATCTCCAAGCTCCGAACAAGGTCCATGGTAAGGAAAGAGTGACTGACACATATGTCTATAAGAATGTAAAATAAAGTGGAGAAGACACATATCATACCTTGAATCATCTAGGAGATGTTTGGACCATAGGCCTTGAATTCTTGAAGCTGAGCCCGCCCCTATCCACCTGCTCTTAGAGCCAGTAGCGGACCACCAGGGGGTGGTGGTGGTAGTACTCTATACCTACACCCACCTCCTGCCGATCATCCTACTCTTATATCATGTCCACCTCCTAGAGGACCACCCTGTTCCTATCTTTGCTGCTGCCTCAATGGTCCCTCGACCATCTGTCGGTCCTCTGCATGGTGAGTTAGGAAATCCCGATCCATGTGCCCCTACCTACTGCATGCATAGTATACTCTGCTCCCTTGATGACTCCCTCTACCCTGGGGGCCTTGTACCACTGACCCTGAGTCCTGGGGTCATCCTCCAAATGGTCTGGCCCATTTGGTCCTCTGAGTCATCTTTTGGCTACCCTCCATGGATGACTCGACCACCCGTCACCCGACGATAGCTCCCATCATCGGTGCATTCTCAGCGAGGAAGCTCTCTACTAGTAGAGCTTTCTCCAGCACCCCAGCCTAAGTAGGGATGTTAAGAGAAATCATCGATGCCCTGATCTCCCTTCGTATCCCCTTCTTAAAGGTCTGGGCCCTGAAGAAAGGTTCCCACACCATATCCGTAGAGTAACGGGATAGGTATGTGAACCTTGTAGTGTACTCAACCACTATTAGGATGCCCTATTTTAAATGAAAAAGCTTCTGTATGCACACTAATCACAAATTCTCGAGGAATAAATCCTCCCTAAAAAGTCACTCGAAGTTAGACTAGGTGAGTTTCGCCTCCTCATGAGTCTAGATTGTCAAACTCCACCATCTACCTGCTGATCCCTATAGAAGGCTGAATTCTAGAACCACCATTTGGTCAAGTGGCTTCCTAAATAAGCAGAAGACTCACGTCATCACCTCCATCCAATCCTTAGTGACCTGAGGATCTATCTCTCCCCTAAATTTGGGAGGTCTCTATCGCTGCAACTCATGTAAGGCACTGAACCTACATGCATCATCTATCAGTAGCGTCGAGAGTAACTTTTGACCAATGAGCGGTGGTATCACTGGGGAACTACCCAAAGGTTCCATATCGGGCAACAGTACCTGAAATTAATCTTCATTGATCTTTGGACCATCCTTGTGGTCACGTGCTGAAATCCTGGCTAGTGGTCTTCGTGGAGGCATCCTGAAAGAGATTAAAATGAACCACATTCAATATATCATGCCTTGTGAGTTGAATCTTACTCAAAAAAAGATCATGAGAAAACATTAAAGGATGCATGCAACCAGTGTTTTCATGTATTGAGTCAGAAAGTAGAATTTAGGGTCCTGGTGTATGGATAATTCGGCCACCACACCAACACTGGACTCCCTGACCTGAAAGTTGAACCTGAAACACTTAACACTGTTGCCCCATAAAAAATTTTATAGACACTCAGTTCTTCTAGTAGAACTGACCACCCTCTGATACCACTTTGTCACGACCCATCCCCCAGGTCCCATTCAGTGACTACCCCAAGCCCACCTTTCATAGGCCAGGGGCTGAAGACTAGAACCAAATAGGAATATCCCAAAAAGAGAAGGAATTTGACTTTAAAACTATACACACGCACACATCTCAAATTGTGGAAAGTAAATACAAGTTAAAACACAACTATCACTGAGAAAAATACATAGAGTACGATACAAAATGAAAAGTAAAATGGGGCCAGAATAAAAGCCCAAATCCAAAAAGGAAAGTACACCTGCCAAGGTCCATCTGCTTAAACCCTACCTGAAGGGTAGGAGGAGGGTAACTATCTATAGTTGTAGAAGTACGTCCCGTCTATCATATCTCACTAGGAACCACCTAGTCCTATACCACCACAGTCTCTATCAAAGCTTTGATCACCTGAAAGAGACACAAAACATGCAGTTGAAGCCCGTGTAGGGGTGAGTAACACAATACTTAGTAGGAACCCCAAACCACAAAGGAAGGACCACAAAGTAAGACCACAAAACAAGATTACACATAAAGACCAAAAAGAAGAGACAACTAACACCAGTTATAACTCAAAGTATAGAAATTAAGACTTTCAATCGTAAATCTTAATCATATTTTACTAATAATGGACTCATCCCTAATGATCCACTGAGGTCTGCTCAGATACCGGACCACTGAGGTCCGCTCGACTGTTGGACCAATGAGGTCCACTCATCTGTTGGACCACTGAGGTCTGCTCGTCTACTGGACCACTGAGGTCCTCTTGTCTACTAGACCACTTTGGTATAATCTATTGCTGGACCACTCATGCCTGCTCATCTTCTGGACCAATGAGCTCCGCTCTTCTGCTGGACCACTGGGGTCTGCTCTACTGCTGGACCACTGAGGTCCTCTCATCTACTGGAACAATTTAGATTGCTCTACTGGTAGACTGCTAAGGTTTTCTCATCATATCCTTTGTGTCATAGCTAGACGTAGGATTATCTCTCTCCAGTACACTTGATTCCAAGAGAATCTACTCCTCAAGCCATCGGTCATATCTCTACTATCATAGAATCTCACTTAGAGTTTTTCCAAAGGACTGTCTCATCACAAGGGTCCCAATGATGTAGATGGTGTGTCAATCAAACACCATATCTGAACGATATATGCATTTTAGTAAACTAGAACCAGTCGGGTATGGGTCCTGTCTAACTCGGTCAGACCGACCCGACCTAACCCAACCCGAGGGCCCGCCGACCCAAGCTGGGTCTGGCCTAACCCAGATCCAACTTGGGTTTGGGTTCGGCCCAGACTGGCTGGGCTATGGATCTGGCCCGCTAGGTTATGGGTCTATCCCACTACCATCCTAGACTGGTTCGGTTGGGTTTGGCCTACCTAGGGTGGGCCGATTCACTCGTGCCGAACTGGACACTAGAGAAGCTGACTTTTTCTTCAATTGGGAAGATGCAGTCGGTGGCCGTGTCACACCCTCCCAGTCACCGTGACATTTAGCTACGTTGACGCACACCATATGACCAGTTTCCATGGGGTTTTCTCACTGAATGGACGTGGCCAACTGCCACATGCAACGCGGCCAACCGCCATGTTTCCCACCTACAACCGATGTCGTGGGTCTTCCACCGCCACTACGGCCTCGGTTTCACGGCTGTCTGCTGCCGTCATATCCTAGGTTTCATGGCATGGTGTCACCACCGTGGCCTGCCTGGCCACAACCCTTCCTGCTCGATGCCACAATCTCCCACTACCTCTTGTCACTGGCCGATGCATCGCTGTGGTCCTATCTGAACCACATATACCATCACCTCCAAAATTATTATTCCATGAAGAATGGGAAGAACACAAGAAAAGGATAAGGGAAGGATTCACACATAAGAACACCCAAATAATTATCTGGGTCTTTTTTTGTGTTGAACTATATGCGTTATTGTTAGCAGGATCACAAAGAACCAAAAAATTTAAGAGGAATAATCACTAATATAGATATTATCTTTATCCCGCATCATTAACCATCCGACACAAACGATCGATCTTCAAGTTTACTTGTTTGTGACTTAACCCGTGTTCATCATTTAAAATAAATAACAGGGAAAAAAATTCAAATAGAAAAGAATCAAACCCCTACCTGAAGGGTAGGATTTTTGGTCGAGGAAGAACGAGATCGCGCGCCTTTGTTCTTCGTTCTTGATTCGTATCCCACCATCACTAGTGATTCTTCAAAGGGTGGAATAAAGCACGTTCTTCATTTGTTGTCTCCACCCACCAAATCCTTAGAGTAATTATAGGTTTGTGCCAATAATACTGAATTGATTGTTAGGATATCAATTAACAAAACATGAATTAGTATTTCTATTATGCTGACTCATTAATGAGGTCAATTAATGGGATTCAACGTCACCTCATCGCTGCATCGCAGTGCTGATGAGCTGCTATGTAACAAAGAATAAAATATAATAAAATAAATTTTTAAGTTTTTTTATTTTTCTTCTGAAAAGTCTGACAATTAACTTTCACCCTCGACCCACACCGGTTGAGGTTAGGCTATGCCTAAGGTAAGTACTCCCTCACGAGCTCAATGATAATCTCATATTTTCGATCTGAGTTACCGTTTAGGAGTTATAAGGATTTGAAAATAAAATAATCATTATTAAATTATTTTATTTAAGGCCAAAAACTATTTTCCCCAGTTGTCCTGCACCGGCCAATGTTAGGCCCTTACTAGGTGAATTATGATGCTCTGAGTTCAATGGTACCTCATATTTTTGATCTGGGCACTGATTTAAAAGTTAGAAAAAACTGATTTCATGTTTATTTAATGAACTTTAAAAATAGTTCAAAAATACATTCCGACCATTCTAGGACTCAGAATTATGTGCCATCTTAGATCCTGGTCTCTAAATAATCCCATTTATTTAAAAAAAAATTCATGGAATTATGGGGTATTACAGTTTACAATATAAGTGTCCATTTTATATAGTTTAGTATTTTATTTTATTTTATTTTCATTATGTAATCACATTTCATATTTTAATTTAAGTGTTATCCTTTATATCTTATTCTTTCTCTCTTTTATTTTCTTCCCCTGTTTTCTTTGTCATTATGAACTCTTATGCTCACGATCATGAGTAGCTAACCTGAGGAAGTTTCTAGGGGAGTAATCAAGTGATGAAACCAATTCACTACTCATTAATTTCTAATGTTTCTTTTTTTTTATAGTTAGTCCAAGGGGGATCTTAGTGGGAAAGGTGCTTTTGTGTCTCCACTTGCCACATGAGGCTTAGATTCTTCTTTCTGAAATATTCTCTATCGATCGAGGAGGTGGATGTGTGGTCTCTCAGTGACTGTTGAGTGTACCATATATTCACAACATGGGTCGGAGAGTATGTTCATGCATACAATGGACCATGTTCCTTAATTTGATTTATAAAAAATAATATATGATGAAGGTTCACTCTGGGTGTTCTCCTGGGAGGATCTCCTTTCTGTCTAACATCATTCTATTTTTATTCATTCTATTTTAATTGCATTTGCATGTTTAATTTTTGTATTAAATTATCAAACCTCATTTACTTTAGTTTTATTTCAGGAATAAAAAAATATAAAAAATTGAATTATAAGTAGCGAGTGTTTGATCGCAACAACTCCTCAAGAGAAAGACCTTGGTCAGATCCTACGCTGCACTTAGTTAGAAATATTTTTGAGAGCAAGCATGATAAATATTAATCAAATTAGCTCCATTTATAGATATCCAAGAGGTATTAAATCACTATTTTTATTCAATTTTTTTAAATAATTTACTTTTTTTTTTCAAAAAAAAAACACAAAAAAATCATAATTTTCAAAAACTAAAAAAATATCTTTGTTCATGATGTATTTTGATTTAGATTATTTTACATGGACTGACCAATCTCAGGTGAAAGAAAATGTTTAATATGATCTCGATGCTCAGTTTAAAAGGATTAGTGACATAGTGAAAAACCTAGAGAACCAAATAGAGTGGATAAATAAATATGTACATGCATGTCAAGAGCAACTGGAACTTGAACCAGAATCAGGACCTGAATCAAAACAAGTGGTGGAATATATTTCACCAATCATTTTCTATGTTAAAGTCTTGATACATGTGATAAGGAGATAATAAAAGAATTAACCACATCATCATTCACTCAACCATTGCTCAAGGAGGTCCCTGAAGTACACATTCAAACTGACGCACTTAAGGGAGATCAATTTTTTTGGAAGAATCCTAGAATAGATTTGTTGAATATAACTTGTAACTTGATCTTCCTCTCCTTGATAATGAAAAATCAGAACATCTCTACCTATATATTAATTTTAAATATGATAATTAAGATTCAACTTTGAAGATTTATTTTCTAATGGTCATTCTAGAAGAGATTAATTTCCAAGCTATTTTATTTGAAAGGGAAGATTTATTTAATGATTTGTCTTGTTTTAATCTTATTCAAGCTGATTTTTTTCTAAATTCTATTTTTCTAAATTTTATGATGCATCAAAAATAGAAAAGGCCTTGGATTTAAGGTAAGAGACCAACCAAATGGCGGTGATCAATGAAGAAGAGCTGTAAGATCATTTGGTGGTGTGACTACATCCTATACAACAACTTGCATACCATATGGAGGAGGACACCACAAAATTAAACAAGGATCACCCCTTTCTTCTTTTCCCTCCCACTTTGGACTTCAATTTTTATCTTTATTATTTTTTAGGGGTTGGGAACTTTCTTCTCTTATTTTGGGTTCTCCAATATCAGTGTATACTCATAGATACTGGGAAAAGTCATATGTTGTGGTTCATCTCAAAGAAACCACACCCACCTTATGATTGGGGATAATCCACTGCAACTTCCTGACTAGGGCTAGTAAAAACCTAGAAACCTCTTAGGGATCTAAACCAAGAGTTATCCATTTTATTTCCCCTTTAAATTTCTTTTTATTTATTTTTCTTCTGTTATGTTTTGTTTTATTCTTTCTTGTATTTTTAAAGTGGTAGCTAATAGAATATTAACTCAAGGCTACCGCTGAAAAATAAACCAGGTTGTGTCTTTCCTTTTCTTTATTTTATTTACTTCCCAATTTAAATTATTAATTTAGAATTTCTTAATCAAATTTTATCTAAAATAGGGTAGTATATGATATAAGTTTGGGGGAGTTATTTTAACCTATTTTTAGGAATTTTGTGCATGATTTAATTTTATTTTCATGTTTTTTTCTGAATTTTTCTGAATTTCTTGTTTTCATTTTTTGTGTGTTTTTTGGATTATAGAGTTGAATAAAATGATTTGGAATATTCAATACATCTTAGTGTTTTTATTCACATTGATTTATTTGAAAATTTTATGATATAAATGATTTCTTAATGGTTTTTTCTTTATTTTTAATCTTTTCATTTGATGAAGTTTGATTGATTGTGGAACTCATGAGTACTAGTACTATCCAAATTGAAAATCTTACCCAACCTGAGAGGTTTATAAACCTTTTTGACATATTATTTACATTTATATTTTTCTTGAGAGTCTTGAGACATGTTTTTTGATCTATAAATTTCTATTTTTCTATTTTTTAAATCTTTCAGAGTTCATGGAATGTGTTAAGTATGATTGAGGCACCAATTTGAAATCCCTTTTGATATTGAACTTTAATTTTGGCCTACCTTTTCATATGACCTTTATTAATCCCCTAGTATCCATGAAATTACTTTTTAATCAGACACATTACAATCCATTTATCCCTTTACAACCTTCTATATAAGTTAAATTCTTGATTATTGTTGAACTCAAGTGTGGGGGAGGGAGAAGATGAGCTATATTTTTCTTTCCGGAAGAATCTTTTTGAGCTTAATTGAATTTATTTCAATATATATTTCTACTATGGTGGAAGAAATTTCTTGATTAAAATATGTATGGGAGGCCCAAAATATCATTACACATGTGGGTTGGGTGTTCATCAATTTTTTAAGATCAAAAGGTTCCTCTCTTTTCCTAAAAAATATGATTTTGAAGAGAAATATAGATCTAAATTCAAACTAAAACAACGATAAAAATTGGGGAAAATGGGGATGAAATTTATTATTTATTCTAAATTTCCAAGTGTAAACTTACCAAATAAATAAATATGTGTTTGGAGGTGATTCATTTTTGAGTTGATTGAGGAGCACACCATTCTCGAGAAAAACCGTTTTCATGCATTTACTTCACTTTAGAGCTTAACCCTCCCTATTATACCTTAGATGTTTTTACATTTAAAACATACCAACCCTCAACCTTATAAAAACCCATGAAAAATACTACATGATTGAAGAATTTGTGACTATTTTAAGTGGATATACTGGGAGGATATCAAGCCTATGAATATTACACATGTTCTTGATAATGAGAAAAACTCCACATTGAAAATCCTTGAGCGAAGAGAGAAATATTTTTATGAGAAGGTAGGTATAACATGAATTTAAGGATTAACATGAAATTTAATTAATTCTTATTATTTTTTAGAATTTAGGAAATTTTTATCCATATAGGAGGCATAATATTTTCTTTGATACGATAATTGAGTTGTGTTGTTATTTATGATTTGGGAAGTTTGTTTTGACCATGATACAAGATGATTGCCTAGAAGTGCAATGTTTAAGTGTGGGGGAATTGAAAAATAAAACATTTTCAATTATTTTATGTTTAATTTAAATGTTTTTAATCCCAATTATATAATATTTTAAGAGAATTTGTCACATTTTTAGGTTTTTGTGGTATTTTGAGCTTAATTGATAAAATGGAATAATTTATGGATTTTAAATATTTTATTTTTATTCAGTATTTCAGCCATTAAATTTTCTTCCCTAATCCAAATTGAAAAATTATTATTTTTTAGTATTATTATTTTGATGATATTCATTTTATTCTTCTAGATCTAATGCTAAATCCATCATTTGGAGGCCCAAAACCAGCTCACAATGAAGGCCTTGAAAACTGTGCACAAATCTGGGGTTTTTTATTCTTGGGCCCATATCTCATAAATGGAGAAACCAAATTAGTTCCAATTAAATATGTATTAAGAGGATATCCATAATAAAAAATTATTTAAGTGTAGACCACATGATTTAGCCTTCTTTAAGGTCATTAATGCATGGGAAAATGAAGCATTGGAAAATGACGAGTCACCTATCTAGAATTATGTTCTTGGATTGAATCGTCCATAACTTCAATATCCTGAGAACAATAAATCTGAAATTTTTATGGAATACACAGATAAATTATTTGAACAAATTTCAATAAGGAACCTTTTCCAAATTCAGTTATTTAATAGGGATACCACATATAATAATTCATAGGATGATTTTGGAGAAAAAAAATCACCTCTTTTGCCTATAACAGAGTGTTTCTTCTTCATTTCAAGTGGTTGGAACTATAAGTAGACATTTTATATACAATACTGGAAATTAAGGCTATATACATGGTTTGAAACTGTGTCTATAAGTCCAAAAATCATGGCTATATGTTATAGCCACGGTTCAATGGGCCGTGGCTGTTATTGTTGTGGCTATAGGGCAAGACCTATAGCCACAATTTTAAACTATGGCTAAAGGCCTATATCCACCGTTCAAACCATTTATTTAGGCCTATTTCCATGGTTTTACACTGTGGCTATATCCCTTTATCCATGATTTGAAACCATCACAGAACATTAAGCCACACAGGGCCTATTTCCACAGTTCAAAACCGTGGCTATATGGCTATAGCCACAATTTAAATCTATGGAAATAGGTGTACAACCACGGTTTAAAACCGTGGCTATCAGCCTTACCATTTCATAAAAAAACACCCCACAGATGCCCCTTGAACAATCCCTGCACCCCCATTCCTCCCCTAGACAGATCCCCTACACCCCTTGCACCCCCATGCCCCCTGGACAACCCCCTTGCACCCCTTAGACAACCCCTTTCACCCCCACACCCCCATTCCCCCCCATGGACAGCCCCCTTGAACCCCCTGGACAGCCCCCTTGCACCCCCCTGGACAGCCCCCTTGCACCACCATGAACACCCCCTACACCCCCTACACCCCATGCCCCCTAGACAACCCCCTCACACCCCCCTGGACAGCCCACTTGCACCCCCTGAACACCCCCTATACACCCATTCCCCCTAGAAAACCCCCTTGCACCCCCATGGACAGCCCCCTTGCACCCCCTTGAACACCCCCTGCACCCCCATTCCCCCCTGGACAACCCCCTTTCACCCCCTGGACAACCCCCTTAAACACCCCCTACACCCCCATGCCCCCTGGAAATTCCCTTGCACCCCCTGGATAGCCCCCTTTCACCTCCCTTAAACACCCCCTACACCCCCTACACCCCCATTCCCCTGACCCCCCTCCTAGACACCCCCCCTCCTAGACACACCCCCCCTGCACACCCATGCCCCCTTGAACCCCCCTCCTGGACACCCCCTTGCACCCCTGGATAGTCCCCTTTCCCCTACTTGAACACCCCTAGCACCCCCTGTATTAGACCACCCCCTAGGTTTGTCAAGTATAACGGTGACCTACATGGTCATTCATACAATGCCTCAAATAGTGCCATACTGACGGTGGAGTGGTAGATATTTTTGTATGCAAACTCCACCAGTGGTAGGCGGTCCTCCCAACTATGACCAAAATCAGGAACACAAGCATGAAGAATGTCCTCCAAGGACTGTATGGTATGCTCCATCTAATCATCTGTCTATGGGTTAAAGGCTATGCTCAAGCACAACTGAGTCCCAAAATCATCCTATAATTTCTTCAACAACTGGGCTGTAATGTGTGCATCATGATCTGAGACTATCGTAGATGGTACTCTATGGAGTCGAACTATCTCCTACATGTAGAGGCATCCCAATATCTCTACTAAACCTTGTTCTCGAATGGGTAGGAAGTGGATAGACTTAGTGAGTTGGTCTACGATCACCCAAATAATATCATTCCCTCTGGAAATATGTGGTAATACTATCATAAAGTCCATAGATATCCCATCCCACTTCCACTATGGTACGTCATGGGGTTGTGTCAAACCTGCTAGAACCTGGTGCTCAACCTTCACTTATTGACAAGTGAGGCATCTAGAGACAAAATCTGCCACTACCTTATTCATCCCTGACCACTAATAATGACATTGAAGGTCCTGGTACATCTTCTCCACACCTGGATGTACTTCCAAAGAGGATGTATAGAACTCCCTCAACAATTCCTCCCGTAACGCCACTGGTACAATGATGCATCCTCTAAAAAGGATGACATGCTACCTACCTTTCGAATATCCATTAGGGGAATTCCCTGTGGACATATAGTCATGTGTAGTTTCATAATTGGTATCTCTGAGCTGCACCTCCCTAACTCACTATAAGAGTGGAGGGGAAACTACCATTGAATGAAGAAAAGATACCTCATATGTATCCAAAAAGGATATCTGAAGTAAGGCCAACTGCTCTGAGGCCTCGTTCAATAGCTGTGAACTCGATCTCCTACTAAGAGAATCTGCCACCACGTTACCCTTCCTAGGAGTATATAATATCTCAAAGTCATAGTATTATAGGAACTTTATATAATGCTGTTATCTCAGTTTCATATCCTCCAGATAAAGATATACTTGAGACTCTTGTGGTCAGAGTAGACAATAAATCATTCTCCCATAAGGTAGTGTCACCACCTCTTCACTGTGAATACTACCGCTTCCAAATCAAGGTCACCCATCAAATAGTTCTTCTCATGAGGTATCAATTGCCGTGATACATAAGCAATTAATTCTTTCCCCTACATTAGGACACAACCAAGCTTGGTTCCTTATGCATCACAATACACCATGTGTTTGGTGCCCACCTCTGACAACCTCAAGATAGGAGCACTCATCAAGCTCTTTATCAGCTACTAAAAGCTCTTATGGAATATTTCTGTCCACACAAAGGGTTTACCTTATTCATCAATGCTGTCATGGGTGGTGCTACTCTAGAGAAGTTGGGTACAAACCTCCGATAGTACCCAACCAACCCAAGTAAACTTTGCACCTCGGTAACTGTAGAAACCCGTATCATGACGTACATGGACATTACACTACTTTTGCGGAATACTTAGTACATAACAAAAACACACACACAAGGATCGTAATAGTTTAGTGTCTTTGGAAACTCGGAACGTAATCTTCTAATCCTGGTGAAAGATCTTCAACATCTCCCATAAAGATCTTTTTTTTATACCTAAACCTTTCTTTATATCCTGGGGAAAAGTAAACATAAAAGGGTGAGCTCAAATGCTCAGTAAGGTTAAACAAATGAAATATCAATCACATCATATTCATAAGAACATATCTTTTGGAAATCTTAACCTGCAAAAGAGAGCATAATTTCATAACATGGGATAAATCATGGTAGTGAAATGTAATCACAATAATCATAACTTAAAACATGAAACTTTGTGTCATACACACATAATCATAGAGAATCATTTCTTGTTAGTCAAGACTCATTTCCAATACTATCTTAGTGGACAAAGTCCCTTTCTGAATCGAGTCACCCTCGTTTCAGTCCTGTTTCACTGAACCGGTATAACCTACCGTTCCAGCCATGTCTATCTCATGAGATATAAAATCTTTACCCAATGCATTGGAGGGAGATATAGGTCCCACCCATCTCATAATGAAACCATTATTATGTGTGCCACGAAATCATAAATCATACATCATTACATAACCCATGAAATAAAAATGGGAATCTTAAACATCGTGACATCATAAAACAATTCATATAAGATAAAGGAATTCATAAAAATATTTCCATCACAACATAATCAAATCAATGTAATAATAGGGATAAAAACATAACCCTTTATTATCTTAGATGGAAAATAATTTTTATAAAACACTTGAACTTCATTCTTGAGGAAAATATCCTTTCTATTTCAAAAACACTTTTCCTTTCTTAACATGTCATACAATTTTAAACTAAAAGAAGTTGATTAAAAATAAACTTGAAAACTTGTAAATGAAGCTTCTTGGAAGTAATGTTTTAAAAATCCATTCATGCCGCATAAGTTAAAAAAAACATTCTTCTCGTACTTTTTTTGGAAAAGTTAAAAAGTATCTCGTACGAAAAAATGACAAAAGATTCCTTTCATATCCTTTACTAAAAAAACTCACCGAAGGGTAAAATTGGATTTAAACAATTGTAGGTGGATGGAAATAAAATTACATATTGGAGAAACATGGATGTGGATGATAAAATACACCCCAGTAAATACCAAAGTATAAATAATCTCGGATAAAAATGAGATTGTGATATTTCCCTTACCTTAGGTCCGATTTGCTTCGTAAGTGTCCGAACCTCCTCTTTTTGACGCGCCTTCACTTAACCTCCACTTAAAGAACTAAGGATGGTCTTTGAAGAAGACCAGGACCTCTAGGATGATACTAGGGAAGTGGAGAAGAGATTTTGGCAGGGGTTGGCCGAGCTTGAATGCTCAAATTGGTGTGAGGAGGAGAGGGAGGAGGTGTCCTTTTATAAGGGAGGAGGGGGCACCTTAGGAATATCTCAAAATATTATTTTATATTAAAGTAAAAATCGGTTTATAATGGTTCCAAAGTGTCTTATTTTGAAGCTAAAGTGGGGATGGGTCTAAATCCTATCAACCAATAGGATTTAGACAAGTTTAGGTTATTATTTTAACCTTATCAATTAGATTTAACTCTAAGTTAAATAATTTAACTTTTACCGTGTCTTTTTGTTTTCTTACACTATATGGTTAATACACTTACTATAACATGCCAAACGAACCCCAAATTATTTATTATTAATATATATATATCCTTATCTAAGTCATTTGGCCGAACCTTAGATTTTTAGGAATAAAATAACAATTAATAATATAATATTTTATTTAAAAACTATTTTGTGTCAATTTTGACACTATTTGATATATGATTTTTTTGAAAGTCATAACAGAATTATATGTTCAAACCAAGTTGATTAAATCAACACTAATATATCATATTAACCTATAAAATTAGTTTAATTCATAAAAAGTCTCAAATTACATTTATTTGGGCATTTATAACATCAATTATGTTAACATTTCCTTAAAAGGGTAATTACTGCATCATCGTTGTGTCATAAATAAATTAATTTATATAAAGTCTAAAAATTATAAATAAAATACCATTATGTAGGAAATCTTTTTATCTTTCTAATGAATATTTATAGTCTAATTTATCTTATGTATAACCCTATATTAAAAATTATTTAGTTATTAAACTTTGATTTTAACTATTTTAACCCTTCTTTAAATAAATTAATAATAAATGTCCTCATCTAATCCAAGTGGACCTAAATGGTCATATTTTATTCCTAAGTTTGTTTTTGGTCGAATTACACTTGTCCAATAGAATTAGGACATGTGTTAGGGTAATAATAATATCATTTTTACCCTTAATTACCCTATTTACTTTTAACCGTGGTAAAAAAAAGTAAAAAGTTACTATTCACCAAAAAATTATTTTCATCTCATTGAACCACATTTTAGTCCTTGATATTAACCGTGTCTCTCGGATTTTCCAAATTCCATTCACAGAAGTAGTAAAATTAAGTTTTATGCAAAATTCAGTTTTTAACCTACCACTTAGTGGTTTCACTATTCATCAAAAATTGAAAGTTTTCAGAAAAATACCAGAATTTCACCCTAGGATAATTTCGGTATTCCGAATCCAAAAATGAAGTCCATTTTGAAAAATAAAATTTACAAAATTTCAAAAAGTGGTTATTACTATTCATAACGACTAGTTTTAATAATATTTTAATAGCATATCGTTGTTTAGTAAAACTCGGTATTGCGTACTACACACGCTATCAAGGAAGGTCGCGATTGCGTGTAATGAAAGGCAAGTCAAGGATGCGTGTTGTGCAAGCTCCTTTTGGTGTAGCATACAACACAAGACATTAATGAAATTAAAAAGAATATTTTTCATAAAATATCGGGGTGTTACAGTAACACTCTTGGTTGGTTCCCAAGCAAGCACCACCTCGATCTTTGCCGGATCCATCAAAACTCTAGCCTCTAAGATGACATGTACCAATAAATGAAAATTTTTTATCCAGGAATCACACTTAGAGAGCCTTCTGTAAAGTTGGTGCTCTCAGAGTGTGTCCAAAACCATCCTTAGGTGTATCACGTGCTCCTCCTCGGATGCTGAATACACTAAAATGTCATCAATGAAGACCACTACAAACCGGTCTAAGTATGATTGGAAGATCCTATTCATGATTCCCATGAACACTTCTAGGGAGTTCGTCACACCAAATGACATTACTAAGTACTCTTATTAGCTTTAGTGACATCTGAAATCCATCTTTGAGATGTCCTCATCTTGCAATTGAAGCTGGTGATAGCCTGATATGAGTTATATCTTCGAGAACCATGTCACTCCCTTAATCCAATCGAAGAGGTCATAAATACTCGGTAGAGGATACTTGTTCTTCATGGTCACCTTGTTCAGGAAACAAAAGTCCACTCATAACCTCATTCTTCCATCTGACTTCTTGGAAAATAATACTAGGGCTACCCATGGTAAAATGTTGGGCCTTACGAACCCATTCCTTTGTAAATCCTCCAAATGTACCCTCATCTCTCAAATATCCGCGAGAGCCACTTGATATGTAGGTGTAAATATCAGTGCTGTCTCGGGGCACCGATCAATGAATAAGTCTACCTCTATGTGAGAAGGTAGTCTTGGAACATCCTTTATAAAGACATCCTCGTACTCATCCACAGTTATAAAAACTGTGGACTCATCTCATCCACTGCATTGAGGGTCATGATAGCTAGCTGATGAGTGATTGGATGCACCCTCCTTTATGCAAGTCCATCTTACACTACTCTGGTTTCCTTTTCAATGATAAAATAAAACCCAATCCTATATTCATGGACACACCACACTATGTGCCTAAAACATTTGATCTGGGCATGATGTGTAGATAGACAGTTCATACCCATGATGATCTCATAAGGTCTCAAAACTTCTACTAGGAGATCCCACCCTAATCTCTTGACTTTAAGAGTATGTTAACACTACTGGAACTAGTGCGTGATCACCGAATACCCTCCCATATAAGTCTCTAATCATAAGGATCAAGCCAATGGATCGATCAGAATCTCCAAGCTCCGAACAAGGTCCATGGTAAGGAAGGAGTGACTGACACCTATGTCTATAAGAATGTAAAATAAAGTGGAGAAGACACATATCATACCTTGCATCATCTATGAGATGTTTGGACCATAGGCCTTGAATTCTTGAAGCTGAGCCGGCCCCTATCCACCTACTCTTGGAGCCAGTAGTGGACCACCAGGGGGTGGTGGTGGTAGTACACTATACCTACACCCACCTCCTACCGATCATCCTACTCTTATATCATGTCCACCTCCTAGAGGACCACCATGTTCCTGTCTTTGCTGCTGCCTCAATGGTCCCTCGACCATCTGTCGGTCCTCTGCATGGTGAGTTAGGAAATCCTGATCCATGTGCCCCTACCTACTGCATGCATAGTATACTCTGCTCCCTTGATGACTCCCTCTACCCTGGGGGCCTTGTACCACTGACCCTGAGTCCTGGGGTCATCCTCCAAATGGTCTGGCCCATTTGGGCCTCTGATTCATCTTTTGGCTACCCTCCATGGATGACTCAACCACCCTTCACCCGACGATAGCTCCCATCATCGATTCATTCTCAGTGAGGAAGCTCTCTACTAGTAGAGCTTTCTCCAGCACCCCAGCCTAAGTAGGGATGTTAAGAGAAATCATCAATGCCCTGATCTCCCTTCGGAGCCCCTTCTTAAAGGTATGGGCCCTGAAGAAAAGTTCCCACACCATATCCGTAGAGTAACGAGAGAGGTATGTGAGAATTATAGTGTACTCAACCACTATTAGGCTGATCTATTTTAAATGAAAAAGCTTCTGTATGCGCACTAATCACAAAGTCTCAAGGAATAAATCCTCCCTAAAAAGTCACTCGAAGTCAGACTAGGTGAGTTTCGCCTCCTCATGAGTCTAGATTGTCAAACTCCACCATCTCCCTACCGATCCCTATAGAAGGCTGAATTCTAGAACCACCATTTGGTCAAGTGGCTTCCTAACTAAGCAGAAGACTCACTTCATCACCTCCATACAATCCTTAGTGACCTGAGGATCTATCTCTCCCCTAAATTTGGGAGGTCTCTATCGCTGCAACTCATGTAAGGCACTGGACCTACATGAATTATCTATTAGTAGCGTCGAGAGTAACTTTTGACCAATGAGCAGTGGTATCACTGGGGAACTACCCAAAGGTTCCATATCGGGCAACAATCCCTACAATTAATCTTCATTGCTCTTTGGACCATCCTTGTGGTCACGTGCTGAAATCCTGGCTAGTGGTCTTCGTGGAGGCATCCTGAAAGAGATTAAAATGAACCACATTCAATATATTATACCTTGTGAGTTGAATCTTACTCAAAAAAAGATCATGAGAAAACATTAAAGGATTCATGCAACCAGTGTTTTCATGTATTGAGTCAGAAAGTAGAATTTAGGGTCCTAGTGTATGGATACTTCAGCCACCACACCAACACTGGACTCCCTGACCTCAAAGCTGAACCTGAAACACTTAACACTGTTGCCCCATAAAAACTTTTATAGAAACTTAGTTCTTCTAGTAGAACTGACCACCCTCTGATACCACTTTGTCACGACCCATCCCCCAGGGCCCATTCGGTGACTACCCCAAGCCCACCTTTCATAGGCCAGGGGCTGGAGACTAGCACCAAATAGGAATATCCCAAAAAGAGTAGGAATTTGACTTTAAAACTATACACACGCACACAACTCAAATTGTGGAAAGTAAATACAAAGTAAAACACAGCTATCACTGAGAAAAATACATAGAGTACGATACAAAATGAAAAGTAAAATGGGGCCAGAATACAAGCCCAAATCCAAAAAGGAAAGTACACCTGCCAAGGTCCATCTGCTTAAACCCTACCTGAAGGGTAGGAGGAGGGTAGCTGTCTATAGCTGTAGAAGTACGTCCCGTCTATCCTATCTCACTAGGAACCACCTAGTCCTAGACCACCAAGGTCTCTGTCAAAGCGTCGATCACCTGCAAGAGACACGAAACATGTGGTTTAAGCCAGTGTAGGGGTGAGTAACACAATACTTAGTAGGAACCCCAAACCACAAAGGAAGGACCACAAAGTAAGACCAAAAAACAAGATTATACATAAAGACCAAAAATAAGAGACAACTAACACCAGTTATAACTCAAAGTATAGAAATTAAGACTTTTAATTGTAAATCTTAATCATCTTTTACTGATAATGGACTCATCCCTAATGATCCACTGAGGTCTGCTCAGATACTGGACCACTGAGGTCCGCTCGACTGTTGGACCACTGAGGTCCACTTGTCTGCTGGACCCCTGAGGTCTGCTCGTCTACTGGACCACTAAGGCCCGCTTTTCTACTAGACCACTTAGGTATAATCTATTGCTGGACCACTTAGGCCTGCTCATCTTCTGGACCAATGAGGTCCGCTCTTCTGCTGGACCACTGAGGTCTGCTCTACTGCTGGACCACTGAGGTCCGCTCATCTACTGGAACACTTTAGCATGCTATGCTTCTAGACTGCTAAGGTTTTCTCATCATATACTTTGTGTCATAGCTAGCCGTAGGATTATCTCTCTCCAGTACACTTGATTCCAAGAGAATCTACTCCTCAATCCATCGGTCATATCTCTACTATCATAGAATCTCACTTAGAGTTTTTCCAAAGGACTGTCTCATCACAAGGGTCCCAATGATGTAGATGATGTGTTAATCAAACACCATATCTGAAAGATATAGGCATTTTAGTAAACTAGTTCCAGTCGGGTATGGGTCCGATCTAACTCGGTCAGACCGACCTGACCTAACCCAACCCGAGGGCCTGCCGACCCAAGATGGGTCTGGCCTAACCCAGATCCAACTTGGGTTTGGGTTCGGCCCAGACTGGCTAGGCTGTGGATCTGGCCCGCTAGGTCATGGGTCTAGCCCACTACCATCCTAGACTAGTTCGGCTGGGTCTGGCCTACCTAGGGTGGGCCGATTCACTCGTGCCGAACTGGACACTAGAGAAGCTGACTTTTTCTTCAACTGGGAAGATGCGGTCGGTGACCGTGTCACCCCCTCCTAGTCACCGTGACATTAAGCTAAGTTTACGCACACCATATGGCCAATTTCCATGGGGTTTTCTCACTGAATGGACGTGGCCAACCGCCACATGCAACGCGGACAGCCGCCATGTTTCCCACCTACAACCGATGTCGTGGGTCTTCCGCCGCCACTGCGGCCTCAATGTCACGACTGTCTGATTCCGTCATATCCTGGGTTTCATGGCATGGTGTCACCACCACGGCCTTCCTGGCCACAACCCTTCCTGCTCGATGCCACCATCTCCCACTACCTCCTTTCACTGGCCGATGCATCACTGTGGTCCTATCTGAACTGCATATACCATCGCCTCCAAAATTATTATTCCACGTAGAATGGGAAGAACACAAGAAAAGGATAAGGGAAGGATTCACACATAAGAACACCCAAATAATTATCTGGGTCTTTTTTTGTGTTGAACTATATGCGTTCTTGTTAGAAGGATCACGAAGAACCAAAAAATTTAAGAGGAATAATCACTAATATAGATATTCCCTTTATCCCGCATCATTAACCATCCCACACAAATGATCGATTTTCGAGCTTACTTGTTTGTGAGTTAACTCGTGTTTGTCATTTAAAATAAATAACATGGAAAAAAATTCAAATAGAAAAGAATCAAACCCCTACCTGAAGGGTAGGATTGTTGGTCGTGGAAGAACGAGATCGCGCGCCTTCGTTCTTTGTTCTTGATTCGTATCCCACCATCACTAGTGATTCTTCAAAGGGTGGAATAAAGCACGTTCGTCATTCGTTGTCTCCACCCACCAAATCCTTAGAGTAATTATAGGATTGTGCCAATAATAGTGAATTGATTGTTAGGATATCAATTGACAAAACATGAATTAGTATTTCTATTATGCTGACTCATTAATGAGGTTAATTAATGGGATTCAACGTCACCTCATCGCTGCATCGCAGTGCTGATGAGCTGCTACGTAACAAAGAATAAAATCTAATAAAATAAATTTTTAAGTTTTTTTATTTTTATTCTGAAAAGTCTGACAATTAAATTTCACCCTCGACCCACACCATCTGAGGTTAGGCTATGCCTAAGGTAAGCACTCCCTCACGAGCTCAATGATAATCTCATATTTTCGATCTGAGTTACCGTTTAGTAGTTATAAGGATTTGAAAATAAAATAATCATTATTCAATTATTTTATTTATGGCCAAAAACTATTTTCCCCAGTTGTCCTGCACCGGCCAATGTTAGGCCCTTACTAGGTGAATTATGATGCTCTGAGTTCAATGGTACCTTATATTTTTGATCTGGGCACTGATTTAAAAGTTAGAAAAAACTGATTTCATGTTTATTTAATGAAATTTAAAAATAGTTCAAAAATACATTCCGACCATTCTAGGACTCAGAATTATGTGCCATCTTAGATCCTGGTCTCTAAATAATCCCATTTAATTTAAAAAAAAAATTCATGGAATTCTGGGGTATTACAGTTTACACTATAAGTGTCCATTTTATATAGTTTAGTCTTTTATTTTATTTTATTTTCATTATGTAATCACATTTCATATTTTAATTTAAGTTTTATCCTTTATATGTTATTCTTTCTCTCTTTTATTTTCTTCCCCTGTTTTCTTTGTCATTATGAACTCTTATGCTCACGATCATGAGTAGCTAACCTGAGGAAGTTTCTAGGGGAGTAATCAAGTGATGAAACCAATTCACTACTCATTAATTTCTAATGTTTCTTTTTTTTATAGTTAGTCCAAGGGGGATCTTAGTGGGAAAGGTGCTTTTGTGTCTCCACTTGCCACATGAGGCTTAACTTCTTCTTTCTGCAATATTCTCTATCGATCGAGGAGGTGGATGTGTGGTCTATCAATGACCGTTGAGTGTACCATATATTCACAACATGGGTAGGAGAGTAAGTTCATGCATACAATGGACCATTTTCCTTAATTTTATTTATAAAAAATAAATATATGATGAAGGTTCACTCTGGGTGTTCTCCTGAGAGGATCTCCTTTCTGTCTAACATCATTCTATTTTTATTCATTCTATTTTCATTTCATTTGCATGTTTAATTTTTGTATTAAATTATCAAACCTCATTTACCTTAGTTTTATTTCATGAATAAAGAAATATAAAAAATTGAATTATAAGTAGTGAGTGTTTGATCACAACAACTCCTCAAGAGAAAGACCTTGGTCAGATCCTATGCTGCACTTAGTTAGAAATATTTTTGAGAGCACGCATGATAAATATTAATCAAATTAGATCCATTTATAGATATCCAATAGGTATTAAATCACTATTTTTATTCAATTTTTTTAAATAATTTATTTTTTTTTCAAAAAAAAACATAAAAAAATCATAATTTTCAAAAACTAAAAAAATATCTTTGTTCATGATGTATTTTGATTTAGATTATTTTACATGGAATGAACAATCTCAGGTGAAATAAAATGTTTAAGATGATATCGATGCTCAGTTTAAAAGGATTAGTGACATAGTGAAAAACCTAGAGAACCAAATAGAGTGGATAAATAAATATGTACATGCATGTTAAGAGCAACTGGAACTTGAACCAGAACCAGAACCTGAATCAAAACAAGTGGTGGAAGAGATTTCACCAATAATTTTCTATGTTAAAGGATTGAGACATGTGATAAGGAGATAATAAAAGAATTAACCACATCATCATTCACTCAACCATTGCTCGAGGAGGTCCCTGAAGTACACATTTAAACTGACAAACTTAAGGGAGATCAAATTTTTTTGGAAGAATCCTAGAATAGATTTGTTGAATATAACTTTTAACTTGATCTTCCTATCCTTGATAATGAAAAATCAGAACCTCTGTACCTATATATTAATTTGAAATATGATAATTAAGATTCAACTTTGAAGATTTATTTTCTAATGGTCATTCTAGAAGAGATTAATTTCTAAGCTATTTTATTTGAAAGGGAAGATTTCTTTAATTATTTGTCTTGTTTTAATCTTATTCAAGCTGAATGTTTTTCTAAATTCTATTTTTCTAAATTTTATGATGCATCAAAAATAGAAAAGGCCTTGGATTTAAAGGAAGAGACCAACCAAATGGCGGTGATCAATGAAGAAGAGCTGTAAGATCATTTGGTGGTGTGACGACATCCTATACAACAACTTGCATACCATATAGAGGAGGACACCACAAAATTCAACAAGGATCACCCCTTTCTTCTTTTCCCTCCCACTTTGGACCTCAATTTTTATCTTTATTATTTATTAGGGGTTGGGAACTTTCTTCTCTTATTTTGGGTTCTCCAATATCAGTGTATACTCATAGATACTGGGAAAAGTCATATGTTCTGGTTCATCTCAAAGAAACCACACCCACCTTCTGATTGGGGATAATCCACTGTAACTTCCTGAATAGGGCCAGTAAAAACCTAGAAACCTCTTAGGGATCTAAACCAAGAATTATCCATTTTATTTCCCCTTTAAATTTCTTTTTATTTATTTTTCTTCTGTTATGTTTTGTTTTATTTCTTCTTGTATTTTTAAAGTGGTAGCTAATAGAAGATTAACTCAAGGCTACCGCTGAAAAATAAACCAGGTTGTGTCTTTCCTTTTCTTTATTTTATTTACTTCCCAATTTAAATTATGAATTTAAAATTTCTTAATCACATTTTATCTAAAATAGGGTAGTATATGATATAAGTTTGGAAGAGTTATTTTAACATATTTTTAGGAATTTTGTGCATGATTTAATTTTATTTTCATGTTTTTTTTTCTGAATTTTTCTGATTTTCTTGTTTTCATTTTTTGTGTGTTTTTTGGATTATAGAGTTGAATAAAATGCTTTGGAATATTCAATAAATCTTAGTGTTTTTTTTCACATTGATTTATTTGAAAATTTTATGATATAAATGATTTCTTAATGGTTTTTTCTTTATTTTTAATCTTTTCATTTGATGAAGTTTGATTGATTGTGGAACTCATGAGTACTAGTACTATCCAAATTGAAAATCTTACCCAACCTGAGAGGTTTATAAACCTTTTTGACATATTATTTACATTTATATTTTTCTTGAGAGTCTTGAGACATGTTTTTTGATCTATAAATTGCTATTTTTCTATTTTTTAAATCTTTCATAGTTCATGGAATGTGTTAAGTATGATTGAGGCACCAATTTGAAATCCCTTTTGATATTGAACTTTAATTTTGGCCTACCTTTTCATATGAAATTTATTAATCCCCTAGTATCCATGAAATTACTTTTTAATCAGCCACATTACAATCCATTTATCCCTTTACAAACTTCTATATAAGTTAAATGCTTGATTATTTTTGAACTCAAGTGTGGGGGAGGGAGAAGATGAGCTATATTTTTCTTTCCAGAAGAATCTTTTTGAGATTAATTGAATTTATTTCAATATATATTTCTACTATGGTGGAAGAAATTTCTTGATTAAAATATGTATGGGAGGCCCAAAATATCATTACACATGTGGTTTGGGTGTTCACCAATTTTTTAAGATCAAAAGGTTCCTCTCTTTTCCTAAAAAATATGATTTTGAAGAGAAATATAGATCTAAATTCAAACTAAAACAATGATAAAAATTGGGGAAAATGGGGATGAAATTTATTATTGATTCTAAATTTCCAAGTGTAAACTTACCAAATAAATAAATATTTGTTTGGAGGTGATTCATTTTTGAGTTGATTGAGGAGCACACCATTCTCGAGAAAAACTTTTTTCATGCATTTACTTCACTTTAGAGCTTAACCCTCCCTATTATACCTTAGATGTTTTTACATTTAAAACATACCAACCCTCAACCTTAGAAAAACCCATGAAAAATACCACATTATTGAAGAATTTGTGACTATTTTAAGTGGATATATTGGGAGGATATCAAGCCTATGAATATTACACATGTTCTTGAGAATGAGAAAAACTCCACATTGAAAATCCTTGAGCGAAGAGAGAAATATTTTTCTGAGAAGGTAGGTATAACATGAATGTAAGGATTAACATGATATTTAATGAATTCTTATTATTTTTTAGGATTTAGGAAATTTTTATCCATATAGGAGGCATGATATTTTCTTTGATACGATAATTGATTTGTGTTGTTATTTATGCTTTGGGAAGTTTGTTTTGATCATGATACAAGATGATTGCCTAGGAGTGCAATGTTTAAGTGTGGGGGAATTGAAAAATCAAATATTTTCAATTATTTTATGTTGAATTTAAATTTTTTTAATCCGACTTATATAATATTTTAAGATAATTTTTCACATTTTTAGGTTTTTGTGGTATTTTGTGCTTAATTGATAAAATGGCATAATTTATGGATTTTAACTATTTTATTTTTATTCAGTATTTCAGCCATTAAATTTTCTTCCCTAATCCAAATTGAAAAATTATTATTTTTTAGTATTATTATTTTGATGACATTCATTTTATTCTTTTAGATCTAATGCTAAATCCATCATTTGGTGGCCCAAAACCAGCTCACAATGAAGGCCTTGAAAACTGTGCACAAATCTGGGGTTTTTTATTCTTGGGCCCATATCTCATAAATGAAGAAACCAAATTAGCTCCAATTAAACATGTATTAAGAGGATATCCAGAATAAAAAATTATTTAATTGTAGACCACATGATTTAGCCTTCTTTAAGGTCATTAATGCATGGGAAAATGAAGCATTGGAAAATGACGAGTCACCTATCTAGAATTTTGTTCTTGTATTGAATTGTCCATAACTTTTATATTCTGAGAACAATAAATCTGAAATTTTTATGGAATACACAGATAAATTATTTGAACAAATTTCAATAAGGAACCTTTTCCAAATTCAGTTATTTATTATGGATACCACATATAATAATTCATAAGATGATTTTGGAGAAAAAAATCACCTCTTTTGCCTATAACAAAGTGTTTCTTCTTCATTTCAAGGGGTTGGAACTATAAGTAGACATTTTATATACAATACTGGAAATTAAGGCTATAGACATGGTTTAAAACTGTGTCTATGAGTCCAAAAATCATGGCTATATGTTATAGCCACGGTTCAATGGGCCGTGGCTGGTATTGTCGTGGTTATAGGGCAAGACCTATAGCCACAATTTTAAACTATGGCTAAAGGCCTATATCCACAGTTCAAACCATGGATTTAGGCCTATTTCCATGGTTTTACACTGTGGCTATATCCCTTTATCCATGGTTTGAAACCATCGCAGAACATTAAGCCACACATGGCCTATTGCCACAGTTCAAAACTGTGGCTATATGGCTGTAGCCACAATTTAAAACTATGGAAATAGGTGTACAACCACGGTTTAAAACCATGGCTATCGGCCTTACCATTTCATAAAAAAACACCCCAAAGACGCCCCTTGAACAATCCCTGCACTCCCATTCCCCCCCTAGACAGATCCCCTACACCCCTTTCACCCCCATGCCCCCTGGACAACCCCCTTGAACCCCCTTGGATAACCCCTTTCACCCCCACACCCCCATTCCCCCCATGGACAGCCCCCTTGAACCCCCTGGACAGCCCCCTTGCACCCCCCTAGACAACCCCCTTGCACCACCATGAACACCCCCTACACCCCATGCCCCCTAGACAACCCCCTCACACCCCCTGTACAGCCCCCTTGCACCCCCTGAACACCCCCTATACACCCATTCCCCCTAGACAACCCCCTTGCACCCCCATGGACAGCCCCCTTGCACCCCCTTGAACACCCCCTGCACCCCTATTCCCCCCTGGACAACCCCCTTTCACCCCCCTGGACAACCCCCTTAAACACCACTTGCACCCCCATGCCCCCTGGACATTCCCTTGCACCCCCTGGATAGCCCCCTTTCACCACCTTAAACACCCCCTACACCACCTACACCCCATTCCCCTGACCCCCCTCCTAGACACCCCTCCCTCTTAGACACACCCCCCCTGCACACCCATGCCCCCTTGCACCCCCTCCTGGACACCCCCCTTGCACCCCTGGATAGCCCCCTTTACCCTACTTGAACACCCCCTAGCACCCCCTGTATTATCCCACCCCCCTGGACAACCCCCTTGCACCCCTTGAAACCCCCCTGCACCCCCCTTCAGTAGCCCACCCCCTTTCACCCCACACCCCTACAGTATCCCATCCCCTACAAAGCCCCCCTAGACATCTCCCGACCCCCCCTCCTTGACACCCCCTCCCACCTGGACACCCCTCCCTCCTGGACAGCCCCCCACCTGGACACCCCCTCCCTCTTGGACACCCCTACCTAGACACCCCTCCCTCTTGGACACCCTTAGACACCCCCACCTCCTAGACACCCCATGGACACACCCCTCCCAGACCCCCCTCCTATACACCCCCTTGCACCCCCTGAACAACCCCCTTGAACACCCCCTACACACCCATGCCCCCGTGCACCCCCCTCCTGGACACCCCCCTTTAACCCCTTGGACAATCCCCTTTCATCCCCTTTAACACCCTCTTGACACCCCCCTTGCACCCCACTACACACCCATGCCCCGACCCCCCTCCTAGACACCCCCCGCCCCTCCTGGATAACCCCCTCCTAGACCCCCCCTTGCACCCCCTGGAAAACCCCCGTGAACACCCCCTTGCACCCCCTAACACCCATGCCCCCTTGTACCCACTAGAGAAACCCTTGCACCCCCGCTCCTATAGTAGCCCAACCCCCTACAAAGCCCCCAAACCCCCTCCTGGACACCCCTCCCACCTGGACACCCCCTCCCCACTGGACAATCCCCCTCCTGGATAGTCCCACCCCCAACTTGGACAGCCCTCCAAACACCCCCTTACACCCCCTAGACAACCCCTTGAACACCCCCCTGCATGTTGCAAACCTAACCTATATCTATGTGGAAATTGGAGAAAATAACTATCAATTTTTTCATAGGTTTACTATGAATGGTTTGAAAATAGGATTCCTTATGTGGGATTATGGATTGGATCTCAAATTCATCTCACTTCATACCTATTCATGAATCTAATATGGTGGAAGACTTACCAAACTGTTTGGTGAAATTGTGTGGATCCTAGGTTGATATCTAGTGTCATGACATCCAATTAAACTTTAAAAAGGAGGCACAAACATAATATAATTCACTGCATGAGGAATTACCTCTCATGTTCCAATTTAACCATGTTTGATTCCATTTAACTCATTCAATTCATTAAGTTAACCTTTCACCCCTAGACAACCCCCTTGAACAGCCCCTGCACACCCATGCCCCCTTGAAGCCCCCTCCCCCCTCCTGGACACCCCTTCCCCTTTCCCCTCCCCCCTTCACCCTCCCCCTTCCCCTTGCACCCCCTGGCCCTCCCCCCAACACACCCCTTGCACCCTACCCTTCCCCTTGCAAAAGAACCCAGCACACCCCCTCCCCTACACACCCCTTGGACCCCCCCTGCGCCCCTCCCCCTGCCCCTTACACCCCCTGCCCCCAACACACCCCCTTCCCCCTCACCCTGCACACCCCCTACCCCCTTCCCCAGCACACCCCCCTACCCACCCAACCCCCCTACACACACCCCCTACCCACCCTCTGCACACTGCACACCCCCATGCCCACACCCTTGAACCCTACCCTACCCCTTTCCAAAAACCCATCACCCACTTGGACCCCCCCGCACCCTTCCCCTACCCTCAGCACACCCCCTACCCACCCCTTGTACCCCCTTAACCTTGAAAAAAAACCCATCACCCCCAATAGCCTACATTTTTGGTCCTTGATAGGGGTATTGTCAGTGAGGTTTGCTGATAGGACTAGTTTGGATCAGCGATTGAGTAGTGGTGTATGGGAAGCCATAAGAACCGTGTATGGGAAGCCATAGGGTGGAGAGCGCACCATTGACTATCATTAGATGAAATGGATGATCTATGGTGATTTGAGAGTCGATGGAAATGGATATTTCATATTAGAATTTAGGGATAAGCGGTTCAACCACATCTAGTCATTTCATTTAGTGATGGATAGAACGGGGGATACATAGATCGGGTGTTTGGTTTGGAAGGTCAATGATAATGATACTCCTATGGTAGGGAGAATCATATCAGTTGTGGGTGACTGACACTCATGTCATATGGGTCTTTGTTGTAGTGAGGCCGATCATTGAATTATTGATGTGAAAAAGTGATTCTAGTGTGTGGGAAGATCCTATATTTTTTGGTTCCTTGGGTAATACTAGATTTGAAGTTCAGATGTGGTGTTGAGTGGAGCTAGTGAATTGGAATTGGGATCATGATGGTTTTTGAGTGATCTGAGGGTGAATCACATCATTGGTGAGTCAGTTCTTAGAGTGGGAGCATGATGGAGGAAGAAAATAGTTTGTGATCCAACCATGAAATTACACTGGGAGTTAGGGATCAGACTTAGGTGTAGGCAATATATGATCTCATGATGCCTTAAGAGGTAAAGTCATCTTGATTGAGAGATGCGATAGCACACCAGTAGGTGAAACCATGAAATTTCAGGAAAATTCATCCATAGGAGAATGGAATGGTGTTTTTCGTGGGGTAGGATGCAGTGAGCTGAAAACCACATTGAGATCATTTTTCAAAATCCAGTTACCAGGTCGATAGACCATTGGAAGATCATTCTCAGTTGGAAATTCATATGGTTAGGAGCACCATGATGTTTAGTCAAACTTCAAGATAAGATTAGTATGGTGAGGATAACCATAAGCTTTAGGATAAATCAGTTGAAGACACTGAGGAGTGTCCATATATATGGGTGTAGTGGGAGCCTTCTTGGTGTTTTCATTTGTAGTGAGTGAGTGGATCGACTTCTGGTGAAAAGTGTGCCTTGATGTTTGGATTTTTGTAATAGAAACTTGTTTAGAATTCATAGACGGAGAATAGTGAGTTCATAGGGAATTGACAAACATAGTAGTTTGTGAGACATGTTTTTGACAAATACAATGACTTCTCCGGGATGAGAAGTGTTAAGGTGGGTTGTTTGAAATACCCCACAGGTTTCCGATTCATTATTTTTGGAGGAAATTTTGGTTTTTAATATGAAGCATGGGTTGTTTCTTAAATTTGAATTTGGATCATAAATCTGAACATTATATATTCCAAAATGGTATTTTTGGATTTGGTTTTAGTCCCCTATTGGAAACTATGAGGTTTGAGTAGAAGTTTGTGGAGGTTCAGGGTGAAAAATAACTGAAATTTAAGCTATTGTATCCTTTCATGCTATGACCCATCAGGTTTATTCCTTGAATGGGGTTGGTTGAGGGGTGAACCCCATATCTCAAACATTTCTAGTTGTGAACCTTAGTTCAAGCCATGAAATTCCTAAGGGTATGGATTCATGGTGTGAAACCCCTAGTCACACCATGAATCTTGCCTAGGTGGATTTATTTTAATAGGTTAAATTTTATATTATTCCGGGTCAAGTGTTTCATAGTGATGTTACTGAAGAAACTGTCAAGTTTTCAAGGTCGGTTGTTTGTGTTTGATGAAATGAAAACAAATATTTTCTTTAAGTTTTAGATTTTTATGAGATTTCTTTGTTCATGTTTTCTCAAAATGAGAGCATCATCATCTCTAAAGTGAAGGAAATTTCATTTTCTACTATTGAGTTGGATGAAACTTTCTACTAGTTCACGTTGAAGGCTTAGGGAAACCATGTAAAATAGGTGAAAATGGAATTTCAAAGAGACACCACCAATTTTCATAGAATATACACATTATATAATAATGAAAACAAGTTTTTAAAATACCCAAGAAATTATATAATTCAAATTAAAGGGTTAGACAAAGGGAACTTACCTCAACCTCAAGGCACACTGCTTTTGACGATGACAACTCGAATCTTTTTTTTTCCGCTTGCACACATATGCAATTTCACATATATATAAGGACACCTAGCTATTATGTATATATTTTCATGGCTAAATATGTACAAGGGGATCCTTAGATATATTTTTATACTTTCATATACCCCTTTACACTTACACAAGTATGAATTTTTCATATATATATATATATATATATATATAAGCACACCTAGCCCCAATATATATATTCATACTGTCATGAGTGAATATATATAATGGGGGAACTTATATATGTATATTCCTACCTATTCATACACATGTAAGCCTTAGTGGATGACCCCCTCCCTCCTGGACAACCCCCATACCTCTTGGACATCCCCTGGACACCCCCTCCCTCCTAGATAGCCCCTGGACACCCCCCTTCTGGACACCTCCCTAAAAATTGACTTTAAAATAAAAAGATGTTTTGAAGAAGATAGGTGTTCCCAAAACATTAAGGTAAAAATAAGGTTGAAAATAGTATCATTCCTTTAAAAAGTAATAATATTTATCCCTTTTTAAAGAAAATTCAGTGTGCACATGCATTAATTCATTGAAAACCCAAAATGATTTTCAGTCAAACATGCAGAACAACATGTAAAGAAACTCTTTTTAGCAGGATAAGAGAAAAATATAGTGAACATTTAACATTAAAATCACCATGAAAACATTTTTTATATTACCACTCCACCCTCATTAATTAATATTTAAGATATTTTCAACAAATAAATCATGAAATATAAATTTCACAATAAACATAATCATACATTAAAAATCAACACTAAACATGTTTTACCATAAGAAAGAATATCTTCAATAACCATTGTAAACATATTCAATTCAATAACATCAGCATGAAAAGTATTCAACAGTTTAATTACAAACACTCAACAAGAATAATATACTAAAATCAAGAATTTCAAAAGATTTACAATAAGTGGCAGCATGAATGAATTGTTCTAAACAAGTAAAAATCAAATTAAGTACTCACCTGTAATGATATGATGCAGTTTTCTTCTTTTTAATGAGCCAAACATCCTCTTATATTTTTCAATAAACCTAGACATTCTCATTGAAGTACCTAAAAAGAAATAAAATCAATATCAAATTCAATCATTTATGTTAAAAATAAATAAAACAAGTTCTATGGTGAGAAAGGAGTGGCCATGAAGCTCCAATTCAAAGGTGTTTGTTATAGTTCACTATGGGAAAGATGGATTTCATTCCCCCTAGACATCCCCCATCCCTCCTAGATATCCTCCCTCCACATCCCTCTTGGAAACCCCCCTGGGACAGTCCCCCACCCCCCTCCGAGACACCCTCTCCCAGACAACCCCCTCCCAGACAGCCCCCTCCCTCCAGGACACCCCCTTCCCTCCTAGACACCCCTTCCCTCTTGGACACCCCTTGGAGGACATACCCCCATCCCTCCTGGACAACCACCCTCCTGGACACCCCCTCCCTCCTGGACACCCCCTGAACAACCCCCCTCCCTGGACAGACCCCACCACCCTCCCTAGATAGACCCCCCTTCCCATCCCTCCTGGAAACCCCCTGGATAGCCCCCATCCCTCCTGGACAGCTCCCCCTCCTGGACACCCCCTCCCTCCAGGACCCCCCCTAGATAACCCCCTCCCTCCTGAAGGACAACCCTATAAAATACAGGGAGACCCATAAAATACATGTTCCAATGAATCAATATGAGTTCTAAAGATAACATTGTCATCAAACACCAAACATACATGTCATAATAAATTGTACATATTACATCAAAATAGATAAAGATAGATCTACGTTAGTTCTCATGTTACTTGTGAGATCAATCCAATTATTCAATATTGTTGAGATGAATTAATATGTATGAACATCAAACTAAACATTATTAAAAGAGATATAGATAAATAATAATATAAAATAACTATTAAAGGATGTTTAAAAATAATTAAAGAAACAATTCTAATATATTTTGAGTAATGTATTTAAAATATAATGCAAGTACTATGGAAATTGCATATATGAGATATGTATATTGCATATATAAGTATATAAAATAGTGCATTTTGATTAACTTGAAAATACTGTAAACTAAAAAGATAGTGCAGTAAGTGCATCAAAATAAGATAGAACATGCTTGAAAGTGAAACAAAAATGTAGCACAATCTCTTATCCATGCAATGAATAATACATAAAAAGAATTAATGAATTATAATGATTAATAAATTTATGTAATACACACACATGTAACATAACATATAATAATATGTGTGTATATTACAATCCACAAAATCCAGTTTCGAGGAAGTAATGAATTAAATAATATTATGTATTAAAAATGAATTATTTGGATTATGCAACATAAACCTTCTTAGAAAATTGGTTTGAATTTCACTACCAGCTTTCATCTAGTGTTAGCAGCCTTAATTTTTGTTTCCTACAAGAAGAAATGTAAAATAACGTGTCTAGTGTCAGGATTATAACAGAATTGTTTATCAATTGTAGTTGAAAAATTAAATGTGAACTCTAAAGAGAATATTAACATATTGGACGATAATAATATCACAAAGGGATTACAATGCCATGCTATTCTGTAAAAACTATTGATCAATGAAATAATTACAATAAATACATGAAGTATGTAGTGAGATGTTGAATTTAAAGAATTAGAAAATACAAACACTTGAAATTTAATTAAGCAAATTTATGAACAAATAATTTTAGAAATGTATTATATAAGCATTTTTATGTATATAAATTTAAATTTCAATAGATCAAATATTTACAAACCTGTATAAAAAATGGATTTTTTACAACAATGAAATTAATGTAAAAAATAGTGAATATAATTTCATGAGTTGCATGCATGTAACAAAATTACACTATCAATTGTTCTAAAAATCCCTAGAGAAATTAAAATCCATTTGGTGATTAGAAAAAATGTATATCATTTTAGGAAAATCTGATTGAAAGAGGTGACCTATGGATTAAAAAGGGGAATATGGAAGAGTTAAATCAAACCTGTAAGCCCAAGGAAGAGGGAAATTAAAGATGTGATCCTATGGTAAATCACCACAATAGAGAATAATCAAATCACCTTTGATTTTATGTCTATCAACAAAATTTATGTAAAACAATATAGCATCCAAAATATATTAACATAAAAACAATCATGAATCTGTATTGACCAAAAATTAGAGGTCTATATTGCTTACCACTTACAGTTATCCCACAGTGCCCATGTATAATACCCCCTTTACATTTCATCTATATGAGGACAAAAAAAATCATTTAGCCTATACAGTAACATGTAAAAGGAATACTGCCAACTTGTAAAATTCATTAAGTTGGTAAGGTACTTAGTATGGTATTAGGTTCTTTTTTAATCCCTCAAAACATTCTAAATTGAAATTAATACATTGTTTAGATCATAGATCCCTGCAAAAAAAAATAGAACATATACTTGTATAGTAATTTATATAATATAACTAAAAACAAAATTATATAGTTAATAATGGAAGGAAATTGGATAAATTTTGGTTTTATACTCTAATTGATGACACATTGAAAAATGATTATGAAAGTTACAATTTGTTAGAAAAATTATTCCACATGTGATGCACAAATTTCTTCATACATCCTTCATACCATAAAGAATTGAGATCACATCAAACAACATGAACTAAAAATAAGGGTTATATTTTTTTTGACCAAAATTAACAAAGTTAAGTGTGTCAAACTTAATTTATTGGCACCATACAATCATGATATACATGAATAATATTTTTTTTGTTTAAAATTTAAATGGAACATAATGTTAGTCTTTAAAAATTATAAAAATCAAGATTTATCTCAATTACTTGACTCAAAAAATGTAGGACAATGAACTATTAAGTGAAAAAATAGAACTTGAATGATATCAGAACTCTATTTGATCCACCATTTTTTGTCTTATTTTTCTTATTTACCATTTTTCTTCCATTTTATTGAACTTTCTTTTCACTATCTAGTAGAGATCTATTTCATCACATACAAAAAAAATAACATCTTGTTAATTACCATAAAAGAAATTTAATAACTGTTATTTTTGTAAATTTGGATATAGATGACCTGGAGACCTGAGTTCTCATATTCATTTTAATTGACCCTACTATTTTTGGAATTTAATTGGATCTAACTTGAATATCCCAAGATAAAAATAAAATTGAAATGGACACATGTTCATTTCCTTATATTTCACATATTCATTTATAGAAATGTATTCATTGCTTTCATATTATTGAAAGAGGTTGTAGAACCTTAAAAAAATCATTTTTGGAAAGGTTGACAGGAAAAAAAATTCAATAGGTTTCATGATATGAAACAATGATTATGAGGAAATCGACATTCAAGTGATTCCAAGAAGTTGAAATATTTTTATTTCAATGTAGTTTTGAGAGAGAAACAGGTCCATGAAGATCGATTCATCAATATACAATGAATTTTCCTACAAAGACAAATAGAGCATCATAATGTAAGAGATGAATAATCAAACCTATTAAACTAATCCAAACTAAATGTATCGAATATGATGAGTAACAAAGATCTCTTGAGTGATTCAATACTTGGCCTTCCCTTCAACAATTTACTGAACAACACCGATGCCAAGTCATAGAAATCATCGTCTGCAAATTCTACCAATAGAATTCCAATAGAATTCCATCATCATCTTCAATCCCCAACTTCATTCAGGCCCCCTCACTGAAGGATTTGAGGGAAGATCGGTTCCGTAACCACTCAGGATATTCATTAGGGTTTATCAGATTATGATGATTCTTGAGCAGCGGCAGTAGTGCAGCGACAGCGTGAGAAGCCTGATGAAAATCGATTTTTAGAGGGAAAAAAATTTGACCAGGAAGAGGAGCGACGATGTTGATTTGAAGAGTTAGGGAGGAGGGTGCCGAGAGAGAGGTCTATGTTACGTAGGAGGGTCGTTGGGAAGGAGGTTCATCAGGGAGGAGTGTCGCGATGTTGATTTTAAGTGTTGATCGGGAGGAGGGTCGCAGATCGAGTCGAGTCGGAGGAGGATCCTGATGAATATCGGGAAAAAATGAGATGACCACAGTTTTTAATTGAATATTGGCTATAAATTGGCTATAGATACAGACTTATAAAACCATGGATATAGACCCGTGTCTATATCTTAAATTTCTAGTAGTGATAATTTAGTATTTTATTTTATTTTATTCTCATTATTTAATCATATTTCATGTTTTAATTTATTTTTTGTATTTTATATATTATTCTTTCTCTCTTTTTTTTTCTTCCCCTACCTTCATCTTCACTATGAAATCTTATTCTCATGATCATGAGTAGCTAACCCGAGGAAGTTTTCAAAGGTGTAATGTAATGATAAACCCAAGTTATTGAACATTCATTTCTAATGTTTCTTTTTTTCCCTTAGAGTTAGGATGATGGATATCTTAGTGGGAAAGGTGCCTTTGTGTCTCCACTTTCAACCCAAGGCTTAAGTTATTCTTTCGACAATATTCTCCCTCAATTGAGGAGGTTGATGTGTGTTCTCTCAGTGATCGTTGAGTGTACCATATATTCAAAACATGGTCAGGATAGGATTTTCATGAATATTATGGAGCATGTTCATTAAGTTTATTTGGAACAAATAAAGATACAATAAAGGTTCACTCTGGGTGTTCTCCTAGGAGGATCTCCTTTCTGTCTAACATCATTCTGTTTGCATTAATTTAGTTTTAATTTCATTTCTATGTTTAAATTTTTTCATTTCATTATCAAAACTAAATTCATTTAGTTTAATTTCATGAATATATATATATATATATATATATAAATCTAATTAGAAGTAGGGAGTGTTTGATCGCAACATATCCTCAAGAGAATGACCTAGGTAATCCCCTGTGCTGTACTTATAAATATTTTTGATAGCGTGTATAATAACGCTTCATCATAATCTTGAAAAAATCAGGAAAAAAATTAAATAGAAACAAAACTACAACACTACCTTGGTCTTTAAAATCCAAGTTCATGTTAGCAAACACCGACACCAACTACCACCTATTTGAAGCCTCTTTTTCTAGATGACTATATGATTTTTTGTGTAATTCATCTACCAGCTAATTTCTTTTACTTGATTTATACATCAAGTCAAAGTAAAACATTTGGTGATACTCCATCCATTTTATTTGTCACAATTTTAAATTCCTTTGTGAGAAAATATGTTTCAAGATTTTGTTATCCATAAACACCATAAATGTCTCACCAAATAGGTAATGATGCCAAGTATTCAAAGTATCAACTACATCATCTAACTCAAAATAATTTTTTGGGTTGTTCTTCTCATGAAACTGCAACTTCTATAGTACATAAGAAATAACATGATATCCCTGTATGAGAACACATCCCAACCCTAATCCTGAAGCATCAAAATACCCCACATAGCCTTGTCCTGATTATGGAAATATCAATATTGGTGTTGATGTAATGTGAACTTGAAGATCTTGAAAATTCTTATAACATTTCTCATTCCATTATAATAAAACACTCTTCCTTGACAAAGCTATAATTGGTGAATATAGTCATGAAAATCCAAGAACAAAACATCAATAATAAAAAACAAGACCAATGAAACTGCACATCTCAAAGTCATTCTTTGGAGGTTTCCAAGATATCACAACCTCTATCTTTTCTGGATCCATAGAAACACCTTTTTTAGTGATTAAACGGCCAAGGAAACATACTTATTGTATATGAAAATCACACTTTGAAAGTTTTTCATACAAATAATGATCCCAAAAAATATTCAACACTATAGAAAAGTGTTACTCATGCTTAGCATTTGTCCTTGAATACATCAATATGTCACCCAAAACAACCACCACAAAATAATCTAGATACCTTTGAAATATCCGATTCATTCATTACATAATGACTACTGGTGCATTCATAAGATTGAAAGGCATAAACATATACTCATAAAGGTGATACCGACTCCTAAAAGCTATATTTGGAATATCTTTCTTCTAAAACTGCAATTGGTGATATCCCAATAACAAGTAAATTTTAGAGAACCATTAGGATCCTCTAAATTGATAGAATATATCATTAATTCATGGAAGTAGATATTTATTCTTTATCGTAAATTGGTTAAGCTTATGATAATCTTCATAGAGTTGAAGAGTTCTATCTGTATTTTTCACAAACAAAACTAGTTCTTACCACAAAGACTTATTAGGATAAATGAACCCTTTTATTTATAACTCTTACAACTATACTTTAAATTAACTTAATTCTATTGGTTCCATTCTACAAGATAGAAGTGAGATAGGTCTCGACTCTAGTAAGAGATTAATCGTAAAATCCACTTGTCTTTTGGGTGGAAATCTTGATAAATTATTGAATATTTTTTTTGAAAACTGATCAAAAACTACTAAGAAATTTTATCCCTGATATTGTCCATCGATTCCAAGGTCAATACTTCCAAATGGTACTTGATAATTCCAACTACTGGTGCTAACAAGCCTATTTCACCTGCCTTTACATTCCGATCTCCTCTAAAGAGATACTCGATGCCATCATTAGTCGTAAAACTAACCCTTCGTGTATAAAAATAGATGAGATATTTTAACATTGTCAACCAATATGTACCCAAGATTATGTAATAGACATACATCTCAAGAAAATATAAATACTAACTCAATTTGGATCCATCAATTATTATAGAACATGATTTTTATATAAATTCTCTATATTCTCTTTGATCAAGAGGAGTTTAAACTTTCAGAATAGAAGGCATCATCTCAACATAAAAACCCATAATATCAACAACATGAGAAGAAATAAACAAATGAGATTCACCCATATCAAAAAAATATTGTATAAGGGTAAAATTCAAAATAATCATACCTCTCACCATCGATGGTCTAGATTGATCATCCATAATCACCTGCTCATCCCCATATAATTTATTACTCTCTGTACTTTTCTCTTTGTTACAATATTGATATTTCACTTGTTGAGGAGTCATAGTATTCCTAGAACACCATGTCTAACTCAGTTCGGCTAATGAGTGGTATTTTTATACCCACATCCCATCAAAGCATACGATGTCTGCAAAACATGAGATGTGTCCCGAGAACCTGACCTTGGAGCACTATGACAACAGTGCAGAATATGTACCATATGCTTTCAATTGCGGCATTATCTAGGTGGTTCTGGACATTATCACTTCCTATGATACCAAAAACCACATTGAAAACACCCTGACTTACTCTTGGGTTTGGGAGGAAGATTCACTGATCTAACTGTCTGATTCTGAGTCATTTCACTACCTTGAAAACAGGTGTCCCTCTTTCCTCTTATTCATAGCATTAGAGTTCTCACTATTTCCCATAGGTATTAATATGCTTCCTCTACCCATAGTTTCTAAGATGTACCCTTCTTCCACCATCTCTATATTGACCATCTTGGTATAATCTGTTATACAAATCATGAAGATCTTCAATCAAATCTCTAGGCTTAATACTAATTAAAAAATATGTACCTTTAAGGACACAATTTCAAAAACTTCAGGTGAAAATCAGACTAAATTCATAATTTAGCCTCATAATCTATCACTGATAGGTTATACTACTTTAAGTTTAAAAAGTACATCATTCTAAAAATCTTGAACATGTGAGGATATAATTGTTTATTTAACAATTATTCAAAATACTCCCATGCAATACCTTGGTCTAATTTAGCCCGAAATGCTAAATCCCACCACTAGAATTATAGATCCTCTAACATGTATGTTTCCAACTTGATTTTCAGCTTAGGTGGTGTTCCTAGGAAATAAAATATCCGATTCATCCTATTTAGCCACACATCTGCTTTCTCTGGTTCTGAATCACTTTGAAAGATGGGAAGATTCTACTTCTGGAACTAAATAGAATGATCCTCTTTCCTTGGTTCATCTCTTCTATTACCTCTATCCATGGATTGAAAATCCTATACAAAACTTTGAACCAGTTGTTGGTTCACCTATGGCTTAGGTGAAACTATATTCTCACTAGCATCTTTTAGTTGTTTTCTTCTATGCCTAGCCAATTCAATTTCTATAAATAAAATACAAACACCATTATTTATCACTCTCTAGAAACTGATGGCTTATAAATTTCAAATTTTACCACATAAAATTTATCAAAATAATGATTTCCAAAATTAAACATTTTTCCTTTTCAAAATATATTTAAAAATTCCAGTAAGATTTTGAAAATCAAACCATTTTTAAAATACCACTACCATTCCTTTTCAAAATATCACATTTGAAAATAATTTCAATACTTTTTAAAAATCAACTATTTTTCACCGAATCATAAATCAATACTCAAAATAAAATATTCACTCCTAGTGGGAAGTAATTTATATCAATTCATACCATTCTCTTCTCATTGGATAAACCCATGATGTAGAGACTCGTCCCTTGAAGGCTCGGAGCTGGTGTCTGCTATCAATTGCATTGTCATGATTACAAGGAATCAAATCTAAAAGGACCAAGAGTTTAGTAGTCTTAGTAAGCTAGAAACATATATGAGTATTGTATTACAAATTAATACACTAATTACAACATAATTTTTTTTTAAAAAACTTTGAGAATAAATTTATCCCATATAGTATATCCATGTATATATTTCATATCATGCTTCTTGGATTCCTAGGGAAAATGAAACAAAATAAGGGTTATCTCAAATACTCAATAAGGGTAATTTATAGAGGAAGAAATAGTTAATCAATGAGAAAAATAATTATGGAATGGTAAATAACTAAACTCACATGCGATATAATCAATAAAATGAGAAGTAATTTCATAAAAAATATGGAAAGGTAATAACTAGATAAGAAAAAATAAATATGACAAGGTAAGAAACTAAAACACCTTCCATTTAATCAATGATCTGAAAATGAAATGTATCCATAGATATGTTGACACAAAATATCATGGATGAATAATAACTAAAACTAAATGAGGTAAATTCTTAATTATTATACATCATGTCTATGGAACATGAAAATATATACTGTCAAGACCTTTCACAAGACGATTTAAAAACAAAGATAGATACCTTGTTACATGAGAACCTATTGATGCATCGAGGATCTATATATAGTATGGGATCCACCCTTCATTACAAGTCCAAATCATTCCTCATATTGAATAACCAAAATAAATAATACACCTTATCAAATATTTGTGTTGAATAAAGAATACCGAATTATCAATATTTCCCTGTATGTAAAATGGTATATGGTTTATGAAATAATAATATCCATGATAAATGAAATGAACAATTTAGGGTAAATTCAATGTTCAATGATCATATGATATTGAATATTTCAAGGGGACAAACAAATAAATCAAGGAAGTGAATGTGAATACTATCCTTAGATAAATAAATCATAAACCATACAAAGGAATAATAAGGATGGTATGAATAGAATATATACCAAGTGGAGTAAAATAAATTGCCGTTGTCATTGATGAATAGAAATACTATAAAAATATATTTTAAAAACATTATTGAGGAAAATATACTTTGTTTTGAAAAAACTTTTCTTTGAGAATCTCTTTTTAAAAAATTTTCTTTAAAAAATAACCTTTTAAAAATGTAAATAAAACTTCAGAGAAATGACAATGAGTAAATTCATATTTTCCGTACAATGTAAAAAGAAAATTCCTTTTTCATGGTAAAAAGGTTAAAAAAATGCCTTGTTCGGAAAGTGACAAGAATATTCCTTTGAAAACATTGGTAAAAGACAAAAAGGGTAAAAATTTATTTACTAAATCATATAAAAAACACTTTTGAAAACCTTTTTAGAAAATAGTGTTTTTAGAAGAAAACAAGTTCTGTGACTAAAGAGAGAAATAAAGTTAGGTTTTCTTAAAAACATTTTCTAAAAAATTTTGAGTATCAAAGAGTGGAAAAATGGTACTATTACTTAATAAAGGCCATGAATAACCAAAGTATAAGAAAATTAAAGGTTTTATTAGATATTTATCATATAATATCCTCTGATGTAAATTTAATAGTAAATAATACTGAACAAAATGATATTTTAAATTAAATCCCTATAAATATTATAATATTGGAGTTAGAATAAATCAATGAGTAGATTATGTGTATCAACTATAAATCCACATATAGAAGAGGAAATAAATCAATAGATATTAAAATTAATTATACAAATGATCATATAATATTAGCAACAATAAGGAAGTAATATAACCCAATTAAAATAAATTGAGTTATGAAATTATTTTCCACTTGGTAACTTTTAACTCAAATCCCCTTAGATGAAATAATTCAAATTGAAATTAAAAATATCATGAAGAATTATTGAATCATGAAATTATATAAAAAATTGGTAGTATGTGCACCATATATATGAAATTAGGTTCATAATAATAAAATTATTGTTTCAAGAGAAATTTAACCATCACAAAAGGAAGTGAAATTGAAAAGATATTCATTAAAAATTTTCTTGAGGATAATAATATTTAAACATTACAAAGTGCCCCATACAATTTTTAAACATTTTAATCATAATTAAAATGAAGTAATAACATTATATGAAACTTATAATATCATGAGAATAAAAATTTTCAGTACATAACATTTCAAATGGAACTATATACACTATATAAAATACACTAGGTGCACAACAACAAATAAGTCTCAATGGAATGTAAACTAATATGAAATATCTTACTTTAAGTCCAATTTGTCTCGTATGGATTTATATTCCAGAATAAAAATATTATGTTAATTATTTACTTTATTGAGAACATTTTTCATGTTTATCATAACTTTTATTTCACTTATTACTATGTTTTATACAACTACTTAAACAATTATGTTTACGTTGGTTGTTTTGACCAAATTTGGTTTATGCGTTAAAAACAACTTTGGTAGGTCAATTATGGTCAAATGGGTCTTTATATGACATATCAAGAACAATAATAATGAAATAATTATCATATTTATACATCAATTATAATTTAAAAAAAAAATAATTAAATATGTTTTTGAAAAATGAATCAATGTTACAAGCATGGAGATGGTAGGCTGTATATATGCATGAGTAACGTTCCCAATTTTCAACGATCATTATGGAAAGAAGGTAAGTAACAACATATATTTTTATAATTATAATTATATCATAAATACCATGTTATTTATTCATATATACTTATATATATAATTCTTATGATGTAAAATTAATCACATCATGTTGAGGAGACGGTAGTCCACACGCCCATGATCGACATTATCACTTTTTAGTGTGTGAAAGTGTAATAAAGAAAATGGTATATATATATATATAATATTTCAAGAAAGTTAATTATGTCATTAATATCATATAGATTTTTTTTATGTCTCATATTTTTAATTATAATCATCCTTTATACATTCCATGTATCATGTGATCGAATCACATCGCTTTTAGGAGGCGGTAGTCCACACTTCCTAAAATGATGTTATCGTATTCCTATAAAATAGAGTATAAAGGCATGTTATATATAAAAATAAAAGAAGCATAAAGGAATTATAAATATAATATATAACATATATAAATTGATTTTCCATCAAAATTAACACCATGATAGGTAATAAAGGAACAATGAACAATCATTGTTTCGTGAGGCGGTAGTTCGCCGTTAATGTAAACAGTATCTCGTTACCCATTAGATGGGAGTGTTTATAAGTGTAGGTCTAAAACTTAACATAAAAACATCCTAATATATTTATGATACTGGTTTTTTTATATAATCATGGAATAATAAGAGTTTAGGAGGTAGAGATTGGAAATAAAACTAAAGAGATTATGGAAAGATGTTACCTATTAATTAGGTAACTCCTTTTGGTTTGTACCAAAAAGTTTATTTGGGTTACTTTATTCATAAGGGGAGGATTCTAGGATGAGGGGAGGTATGTTTAGGATATATTTTGGAAAATTTTTGTTGATACAAGGTTGTTTGAGAGGTGTGAGGAAGTTGGAGGAGAGAAGGACTTTTTATAGTAGAGGATGAGTGTCACTCTTGTAATATTTTGAAAAAGGAATTCCATACACATTTTTCACATTGAAAGTGGATACCATAATAGTAAAATTTATATAAAAGGGATTATATTGTCTAAATATATATATCAAATGTATTTTTTATAAGTTTATAGGCCATTTTGGCTCTAAGATTAATGTTTAGTCCCTTAATAATTTTAATTTTACTTTAATCATTATAATTAATTTTAATTACTTTCACTAATATTTTTGATAAAAAATTAAGTTAAACTTATTAGAAATTAAAAATTATTCTCAATCTAAATATGGAATCATTTTTTATAAATTTCAATCACATAAGTTATAGAAATTAATTTAAATTTAATCCTGTAGACCAGACGATAATGTAGGTTTTTGAAGTAAAAATGATCAAAAGTTTGGTATGTTTTTATAGATAATTTTAAAGTGAAATTGATTTCAATGAACTAAATTGGATTAATTGATAAAAATATGATCTAATTAAACTTTAAAACCAATTTGAAATGTAATTTATCCTCATAAATAAATTACATAAAAAGAAGTTTTGAACTAAAATTCAGTATTTTTCAATATTGGAGATGGATCCTTTCTCTCCCGGATCTCTCCTCTCACTTTTAGATCCTCCTCAGGTTTCCTCCTAAAACCCTCCTCTGTGGGGTTGGTAGCACACCTGAGTGTCATTATCCTTATTTTCCTTCCTCTCTTCTCCTCTTTTCACCTCCTCTCTTCTTTGTCTTTCTCCATTTGTGCATCATCTCCATGGGTTCTACCTTGATGTTTCTTTCTCAGCCACTCCATTCCTAGTTTTTTCAATGAAGCCTTCTTGCATGGTGGTTTTAGGGTTCTGGTGATGGTCTTGTGCTATTGAATTCCTTTGTTTCTCTTTCCCCTGCTCTGACCCCTTATTCCTCTACGCCTCTCCAAGTCAGACATGGAGCGGGTGTAACAAAGTGGTTTTGGGATCTATGTTTGGCGATCAATGGGTTTCAAGGTTCCATTCACGTCTTTTGCCTCGTCATCTATGTCGTTGCTTAGAGTACTCGGCCACTCATCCCTGCTCTGACCTCACATTCTACGACTCCTCTCCAGGTTGGATCTGGAGTGGCAGTAACTATGAGGTTCTAGGTTGTGAGGTCCAGAAGCCGTGACTATTCCAGAAGTGTGCTCTTCGATGCTGGTGTGGTTTCGGGGTGGCAATGGCTCTTCGTTGGTGAGTTTTCACTATCAATTTATGTCTATATTTGGGTATGTTTTATTCTAGTTGTGGCGGCGTCCATAGGTGATCTACGATGGTGACACATTGAGGTTTGTTATGTTATGTTGAGGATGATTATTCTGTGATAGCGGTTGATGATTCGGTGGGTCATTGGTTGATGGGTTCTTGCCGGTGATGCGGTTCTGATGATGGTAGTTGATGTGCTTTCTCTCTCGATGATATTCAGTTTCTGTGATGTTCTTTCATGGTTTTCGACGACATCAATGGGGTTTTACGGTGGTGACCTATGACAACTATGGTGAAGGTTGACAGTGTTTTAATGGTTGAAGGGTGATGTTTGTTTTCTCTGGTCATTATCTCCAGTGGTGATGGGGCTAAAGATGGTGATGTGATGAAAATGACAATGATGCGATGGTGTAGTGGTTTCTTAGGTAGATTACGGGATTTTGTTCCCACGCTGAACGCTTTTCCACCTTATTTTGTTTCCTGAATTTTGAATTTTTAATGCCCCGATTATGGTTTAATTCGGTCGGTTCCCAATCTACCCTCAAAGTGTCTTTAATGAAAATACTAAAAAAATGATTTGGAGGAGTATTTTCACTATTCATTTAAAAATGAAACTTAATAAAAAAATACCAAAAAATCACCCAAACCTAATTTTTATGTTTTTATTTAAAATATTATGTTTATTTTGACATATAATATTTATAAAAGTTCCAAAAAATGTATTTAAAATAGGTTCACCATTAAATGGCAGTAAAAATTACTTAATAAAAATATATGTTTTTATGTGTAAAATTGGGTTTGTTCTTATATTATGATTATCAATTATATTGGATGAATATAAAAAATATTTTATTGAATAATATATATATATATATATTACATTAATATCACTCACTAATTATAATTAAATTAATTTATTAAGATAAAACAAATTTATGAGCATAAAAAATAGTTTTATATAAAATATTCCCTTTATTTTCAATTGGCTGTTATATTCATTTCTAATTAATTTTTAACTAATGAATTCATCTTATATTTGTGTAAGCCGTATATTTTCATAAGTTAGTTAATAATATTCATAATAGTTAGTTTATGTCCTATTATATTAAATAATAATATTTTCATAATATAATATTGTTTGGTAAAACTCGATCTTGCGTGTAACGAATTATATTGAAGAAACTCATCATTGCGTATGTCAATACTAACTCATTATCAAATGCATTAAAAAATATAAAATATATTTAATTTATTTAAAATATAAAATTTATTATAAATTCTCAAGATATTATATTCCCTTACGCGTTTGGTGTCGCGTGTCATACACGCTATCGAATACAAGTTACTCTTTTAAAATTTTTAGGGTGTTACATTCTCCCTAAATTAAATAAATTGAATCGTTGCAATTTAAACTTGGTATTGGTGATATATTGTTTGAAATTTCCTATGTTTGAAATCCCACATCATGAGAAGGGTTCATAAATCATTCTATATAATAGAGAGAATGGGAAGTAAAAAGGTCACATGGGCTAACATATAACTAGGTCTCTAAGTTGAAGAACATTAGTGGAAATTAGAGATACATACTTATAGGAATAATTTAAATATTTATAGGGAGTGATTGAGGTCACCAATCACAAAAAAGTGAATGATCAATGGAAAGTTGAGTGCCTCAAATCCATAAATCTGTGATGATTTAGAAGACCATCATTTCAGCACAAGTTAAGGTATTAGGAAAACATTTTATTTCTAAGTAATATTCCTAATGTCAGGTAATTATTTTACTACCTAATAATATAAGGAAATTTACTTACATGTATATATTTTAATTTTATGTGAATAATTAAATCTTTTGGTTACGCTTAGATCAAATTATAATTCATCCATTACTTTAAGAAATGGATATCCAAAAATTAATATTGATTCTTGAATCACTGAAATAAAAATTTAACAGATAATAATGCCCATAAAAGAGTGATAAGTCTAACTAATTGACTCTAACTATTCTCCAAAAGTCAATATGGTTAATACATTAATCTCTAAACCTAAAAAGGTACATTTCTGGTTCATCATTAATATTAATTCATCTAAATTCTCAACTAAAAAAATGAAATATTAACTAGGAAATTGCATAGGTCAGTGGTTGGCGTGAAATCCTTATCGTTCTTTGGTCACGGGTTCAAATCCCATGGACTTACAGAATTTAATTGGTTGTTACATGACTTATAGGTTTTTATTTTCTAAAAACATATTAATATAATTTACAAAATAAATTTGATATAAATCCTTGAAATAAGGTTAATCACTAAATTAACTTTTAACTAAGGTTTTCAATATATAAATACTTCATCCACTTATTTCCACATAGGTAATTACTTGGTCTAAAGTTTATCCATAATATCATTTATAGGATATCTAAATCATGACACATTATCTTCAATCCAAAAAACCTTAGGTTTAACTTAGGTTATTCATTTTCAAAATCCTTTATAGTGGTTTTTAAATAAAATGTTAATTTTCCTAAGAATATCCACCATGATTTTCAAAACAAGTGTGCAGTAATACCGGTTGACATGTACCAGGTTATGCCGAGTCAAGCCCAAAACACCTTTTCAGAGTTGTTACTCTTAGGTATATCTATTCTAGAACCACATCCATTTGTAGTATCCAGATATGGATGTATTTATATAAAACCCACATAATCTCTACTTTAGAAAAATTCTTGGGCGATCTTATATACTTATCCTAAAATTCTACATGAGTGTAACATTATATAACCTATGTTTTCCTAAATCTCGTTCATGAGATTTATACTAAATTCATTTGATACCAAATGTAGAAACCCAACCCAAGAAGGACTGAAGCCGATGTTTTCTATAAATTTCATTGGCATTGTTACAAGTAATCAAATCCTGAAGGACCGATAGTTTAGTAGTCTTGGTAAACCAGATACATGAATGAGTCTTGTATTAAAAATTAATACACTAATTACAACATAATTTTTTTTATAAAAACTTAGAGAATAAATTGATTCCATCTAGTATATAACTGCATATATTTCATAGTATTCTTCCAGGATTCCTAAGGAAAAGGAAACAAAATAATAGTGAGCTTAAATTCTCAATAAGTGTAAAGTATAGCAGAATCAATAGTGAATCAATGAGAATAATAATTATGAAATTTTAAATAACTGAACTCACATGCCATATAATCAATAAATTAATAAGTAAGTGCATAAAAAATATAGAAAGGTAATAACTAGAAACACATTCCATTAAAATAACTAGATAAGGAAAAATAAATATGGAAAGATAAGAAACTAAAACACATAACATTTAATAAATGAACTAAAAATTAAATGTATCCATATATATGTTGATGAAAAATCTCATGGATGAATAATAACTAAAACTAAATGAGGGAGATTCTTAATTATTTGACATCAAGTCTAATGCACATGAAAACCTATACCATCAAGATATTTCACAAGATAGTTTAAAACCATGTATAGAAACCCATTTAATTTGCATGACTAATTTTCTCATGAGAACCTATTGATGCATCGAGGAGCTATATAAATCCTAGGCTCTAGACTTTATTACCAGTCCAAATCATTCCTCATATCGAATAACCAAAATAAATAATATTCCTTTTTAAATATCTATATTGAATAAAGAATATGGAATTATCAATATTTCCCCAAATAATCAAATAACTATCAAATTAAACACCATATGTAAAATGGTACATGGTTTAAGAAATAGTAATATCCATGATAAATGAAATGGATAATATATGGAAAATTCAATGTTCAATTATTATAGGAGATTTAATATTTCAAGGGGACTAACAAATAAATCAAGGAAGTGAATGTGAACACTATCCTTGGACAAATAAATCATACACTATCCAGAGGAAGAATATTGAGGTATCAATAGAATATATCCCAAGTGGAGTAAAATATATGGTTTTTGTCATTTATTAATAAAAATACTATAAAAATATCTTTTAAAAACATTTTGAGAAAAATATCCTTTGTTTTGAAAAAAAACTTTGGAAAAAAATTTTATTTGTAAATAAATTTTTAAAACATTTTATTTAAAAATTAAACTTTTAAACACATAAATGAAACTTCAAAGAAATTATGATGAGTAAATCCATACTTTTCATTCAAGGTAAAAAGAACATTCCCTTTGCATGATAAAAAGGTTAGAAAAATATCTTGTTCAAAGAGTGACAAGAAGATTCCATTTAAAAAATTAGTAAAAGATAAAAAGGGTAAAAATGTATTTACTAAATCATGTTGAAAACATTTTTGAAAACCTTTTTAGAAAATAGGGTTTTTATATGAAAGAAATTTCTTTGACTAAAGAGAGAAATAAAGTTGGGTTTTCTTAAAAACATTTTCTAAAACATTTTGAGTACCAAAGAGTGAAAAAATGGTACTATTACTTAATAAAGGTTGTAAAAAACCATAAGAGAATAAAATTAAATGGTTTATTATAAAATGATCAAATAATTTCCTCTGATTGGATTTAATTGTAAAAAATCATGAACAAAATGAGATTGTAAAGTAAACCCTTGAAAATATTATAATGTTGGAGTGATAATCAATCAATGAGTAGATTATGTGTATCAAATGTAAATACACATATAGAAGAATAAATACATCCATAGATAGTAAAATTCATTATAAACACGATCATAGAAAATTAATTATAAAAAGGAAGTAATATAAACTAATGAAATGAAATTGTGTCATGAAATTCTTTTCCACTTGGTAATTTTTAAATCAGATCCCCTTATATGAAATAATTCAAATTGAAACTAAAAATATCATGAAGAATGATTGAATCATGATATTATATGAAAAAATGGTAGTATTTGAACCATATATAATAAATTAGGTGCATAAAAATAAAGTGACTATTTTAAGAGAAAGTTAACAATCATAAAAGGAAGCGAGAATGCAAAGATAATCATTAAAAATATTCTCAAGGATAATAATCTTTAAACATTCCAAAGTGTAATATACCACTTTGAAACATTTGAATCATAATATCTATGAAGGAATAACATTAAATTCAACTTATAATATCATGAGAATTAATATTTTCATAATATAACATTTCAAATGGCAGTATATACACCATATAAAATAAACTAGGAGAATAACAACAAATAAATATCAATGGAATGCAAATTGAGAAAAAATCCCTTACCTCGAGTCAGATTTTTCTCATGTGTCTTTATATTCCTGAATAACAAAATTATGTTAATTATTTAATTTCTTGATAAATTTTTTCATGTTTATCATAGATTTTATTTCACTTATTGATATGTTGTATACAACTACTTAAAAAATTATGTTTACATCGGTTGTTTTGACCAAATTCGGTTTATGTGTCAAAAATAACTTTGGTAAGTCAACTATGGTCAACAGGGTCATTATATAAAATCTCCAGAATAATAATAATGGAATAATTATCATATTTATACATCAATTATACTTTTATAAACAATCATTAAACACAGTTATGAAGAATTAATCAAAGTTACAATCATGTAGATAGTAGGCTGTACATACACATGAGTAACATTCCTATTTTTCAATGATCGTTATGGAAAGAAGGTAAGTAACACCATATCATTATATAATGATAATTATATCATAAAAAAATTTATTTAATCATATGTACTTATATATACAATTCTTTTGATGTAAAAGGAATCACATCGCATTGACGAGGCAGTAGTCCACACGTCCACAACTGACATTATCACTTTTTAGTGTGTGAAAGGGTAATAAAGAAAATGACACACACACACACATATATATTATATTTAAATAAAGTTAATTATTTCGTTAATATCATATATATGTTGTTTATTTATCATATTTTTAATTATAATCATCCTTTATATATTTCATGTATCGTGTGATTGAATCACATCGCTTTTAGGAGGTGGTAATCCACACTTCCTCAAACAATGTTATCGTATTCCCATAAAATGGAGTATAAAGTCTTGTTATATATAAAAATTTAAGAAGCATAAATAAATTATAAATATCATATATAACATATATAAATAGATTTTCCATCATAATGACCACTATGAGAGGCGGTAAAGGAATAACGAACAATCATCATTTCGTGGGGCACTAGTCTACTGTTCACGTAAACAGTATGTTCATTACCCATTATATGTGAGCGTGTATAAGTTTAAGTTGAAATATTAACATAAGAAAATCCTAGTATATTTATGATAATGGTTTTTTATATAATAATGTAATAATAATATTTTAGGGGGTGGAGAATGGAAATAAATCTAAAGAGCTTAAGGAAAGATATTACCTCTTAATTGAGTAACTCATTTCGGTTTGTATGAAAAGTTTTCCTTGGATTGATTTATTACCAAGGGTAGGATTATAGGATGAGGGGAGGGATGTTGAGGATATATTTTTGTAGATATTTTTCAATCAAAAGTGTCTTTATAGGCGTGAGGAAGTGGGGGGAGAGGAGGCCTTTTTATAGTTGAGGAGGAGTGACACTCTTGTAATAATTTGAAAAAATAATTCCATCCAAGTTTTCAAATTTAAATTGGATACCATAATGGTAAAATTTAAATAAAAGGGATTATAGGTTCTAAATATGGATATAAAATGAATTTTGGACAAGTTTATAGGTCATTTGGTCCCTTAAGATTAATGTTTAGTACCTTAATATGCTTAATTTTACCTTAATCATTGTAATTACTTTTAATTAATTTCACTAATATTTTTGGTCAAAACTAAGTTGAAATTATTATAAATTATAAATTATTCTAATTCAAAATATGGAATTAATTTTTCCAAGTTCCAATCACATAATTGGCAGAAATTAATTTAAATTTAATCTTGCAGATAGGACGACAATACATGTTTTTAAAGTAAAAACGATCAAAAGTTTGGTATGTTTTTATAGACAATTTCAAAGTGAAATTGATTTAAATGACCTAAATTGTATTAATTAATAAAAATATGTTATAATTAAACTTTTAAACCAATTTAAAATTTAATTTAACCCAATAAATAAATTACATAAAAAAGAAGCTTTGAACTAAAATCCAGTATTTTTCACTATTCATTAAAAAATGAAACTTAACAGAAAAATACAAAAAATTCACCCAAAAATAATTTTTATGTTTATATTTAAATTATTAAGTTAATTTTTACATATAATTTTTATAAAAGTTCCAAAAATTGGATTTAAAATAGGTTTGCCATTAAAAGGAGTTAAAAATGCCTTATAAAAAATATAGGTTTTTGTGTATAAAATTGGGTTTGTTCTTATCTTTTGCTTATCAAATATATTGGTTGAATATAAAAAATATTTCATTGAATATAATATATATATATATATATATATATTACATTTATATCACTCACTAATTGTAATTAATTTACTTAATTAATATAAAATAGCTTTGTGAGCATAAAAATAATAGTTTTCTATAAAATATTCCCTTTATTTTCAATTGGATCTTATAATCATCTATAATTAATTTGAAACTAATGAATTCATATTATATTTGTGTAATACATATATTTTCATAAGTTAGTTAATAATATTCATAATGTCTAGTTTATGTCTTATTATATTAAATAATAATATTTAAATAATATATTATTGTTTGGTAAAACTCGGTCATGTGTGTAACGCAAGCCATTGATGTAACTCCCTGACCCCTATAGACCAGAGTCGGTGAATTACTAAGTATATTCGCATGGTTAGAAGGAATAAAAATCCTGAAGGAATGAGCAGTTTAGTAGTCTTGAAGAAACTAGATACATAGATGTAACTCAAATTACATTGGAAAGGTTACCAAATACAATACATAACAAAAACTAAAACCCACAACCGCATGAACTCAATAAATGATCTCCTCTTCATCACCCGTTGAAGGTAAAAAGTGAAAGGGGTGAGATCAAATACCCAGTAAGGGTTAGAAATGGTGGAAGCATGAATGAATAATAACTGAATTGTAAACCATTTGATATAATCAATATGGCATGATGAATAAATGAAAAACTCACGCCATTAATAAACTGAGAATGAAACTGCATCCATAGATTCATTCATAGTGAAAAACTCATGGATAATAATAAATAATAATTAATAAAGAGAATTATTATTAATTGGACGTCATGTATCTGGAACATGATACCATAATACCGTAAAAACAGTTTAGTTCTGTGGGTAGAAACCCATCTGATTTTTTTTTGAAACAAACTCAAAGGGTTTGTTGCCGACTGATTTGACCCATGAGACCTACCAATTAATCAAGGGGATTTAGTGGGACACAACCGCCGATTCATGTAAAAATCATTATTTATACATAGATTCAATATAAGATCAATATTCCTTTACATTATCTGTACAGAATAGAGGATACAGATTCATCAATATTTCCACAGTCAAAACAACATTCAAAATAAATACCGTATGTAAAATGGTATAAAAATTATAAAATAATAATATACATGGTATGAGAATATGGTAATTTAAATGTAATATAATTTCAATTTAAAATTAATATCAAATGGGTAGCAGGTACACCACATAAGAAAGGGTAGGTGCACAATACTAAACAAGTCACAATGAAGTGAAAATTGAGACAAAGCTCGTTACCACGTTGTAATCAATTGAGTCGTATGAAAAAAAGTTAATAACCAACAAATTAATCACATAATAAAATGAATATAAATATAATCATGATAATATATATAAAATGGTAGTACAACTATACCACATATATGAAATAAGTGGCGAACAATGGAAATCCCACAGAATTGAAAGTGAGATGAGAAAACCCCTTACAAACATTTTTGCATGGTAACGAGTGTTCTTGTGAGGGATTAATGAGAAGTAAAGGGGTATCCCATTATTTATATATCATAATGGGAGTATGGGGGAGGTGTGAAAACATACCCCATCATTAGGTATTAAAAATAAAAGAGCATAACATAGGGGAGATTCTTGAACAAAAGTGAGAGAGAGGATCCCCTACCTTACGCTCGAAGGTGTACTTGTTTGTTCTTAACAACCTGAATAATCTAATTTGGATTCATTAATTAACAACTAAAGAACCTCATAAACATATAATTGATATTCTATAACCTTATTAAGTTCATTAATGAGCTTTTTTATGGGTTTAATAGATTCAATTTTATTGTTTTGGAAGCATTCTCTTACTTGGTTTCATGATTTGTTTACTTGTATTCATGAATGGAAGTTCATTTGAAATGTGATTAAACATCAAGAATTATTAATATATATTATTAATAAAATTATATAGATATAAATGATATTATAATTATTCTGGTTATATACCATGAGGATGAATCATTCTATGAGTTAATGATAAACCCTTGGATTTGGCTTGGCGGTTTTGTGCACAATGAACTTGTTTTGTATTATTATTCCATTTTATGAGTGTCTAAGGATTCAAGAATATTAAAGATGATAAAATAAATATATTATGATCTGATTCAACCATTTAAAAGGTTTCATGACCAGTATTTAAGATACTAATGCAAATTGAAAACCCGTCTTCCTTGAGTGTGATAAATTAACACATCTCGGACGGTGTTTGAATTTATAGTATAAAAGGAGGGGAAAAAAATATTATAATGAAATATTACATTAGAAAAAAGAAAATACAGTACATGTTTGATAATGGAATTATCATGGCATTTGGATGAGCTGAGGTGAGAATAGAGAACAAAATAATAGAACTTGTAAATGGAATTGAAATAAAAAGGAAGAGAGGTTCACCTCTTGAGTACTCTTCTTTGAGAAACTTCTTAAGACCTTTGATTTTAGCCTTTTGGTGAGACTATTAGGTATTGGACGTGGGGGAGGAGGTTAGGGATCTATTTGAGCATAATTTAGGAAAGTCTTGAAGCTTGAGTGGTGTGGGAGGAAGAGAGGGTGAGGGGCGATTTATATAGTGGAGGAGAGGAGGGTTTTCATAAATTTTTAATCATTAGTTTATTATTTCTTCACAAGAAAAGGAATAGTAAGTATTACATGACCAAGAATAGTAATAAATGCATGTGACTTCTAACCAATTGGTATTACATCAGAATACCATCATCAATGACTCAATAAATCCCTTATTTAGCATTTATCGTAAATTATCGCATTTTACTATTCATAAAAATTCAAGTATTTCAGATAAATCCCAAAAATTTACCCTAACCATTTTTCGACATGTATAATGCAAAAATGAAGTCAATTTTTCAAAAATAATTTTCTAAATATGATTATTTTAATATTTAATTAAAATTATTATTTTATTGAAAAATATAAACACTTAAATTATTCATCTTCATTTTTAAGGTGCCTAAATTTATTTATACATTCAGGGGTGTGAATACCATTCATAAGAGTCATATTACTATACATAAGGGTAAGTTACTATTCCTAAGGGTTGGTTACTATTCATAAGGTTATGTTACTATTCACCAAAAATTAAGTTAATTCTATTAGACTCTAAATATCATCCTAATCACAACCGTGTATGTCATATTTTCAAAATTCAAAACACACAAGTGGAAAATTTAAGTTCAATGACTAGGCTATGACTATCTCCTAAATAACCAAGTTTTGTTTCAAAGAAACTCAATACTTTATAAAATATAGGCTATGGATTGAATGTATTTAAGAGAAACATACCATAAAATGTTTGGGGTGCTACATTATTACCTCCTTCAAAAATTTCATCCTTGAAATTTTTCATTTATAAAGCCCACCAAAAAGATGTGGGTGGTTCTTCTTCATAACATCCTCAGGTTCCCATGTTCCTTCCTCCATATTCTAGTTTTTCCAAAGAACCTTTACTAGACGAGTCGTCTGATTTCTCAATACCTTCTCCCTTGTGTCAAGGATACTAATAGTCTCTTCACAGTATGACAAATCATGCTCTAGTTCTATTTCTTCATAGGTGAGTACATGCATTGGGTTTGGCATGTATTTCTTCAACAATGACACATGTAACACATCATTAACTTTGGAGAGACTTGGATGCATTTCTAAATGGTAAGCTACAACTCCAATTCTTTCCAGAATTTCAAATGGTCTGATTTACCTGGGACTCAATTTCCATTTCTTACCGAACCTTAAGACACCCTTCCATGGAGATACTTTCAGAAAGACATGATCTTCCACTTGGAATTCAAAATCTTTTCTCCAGTTGTCAGCATAACTCTTCTTTCTACTTTTGGACGCTTTAATATGGGCTTGAATTGTCTTCACCTTTTCCATGGTCTATTCAATAAGTTTTGGGCCTATAAGTTTCCTCTCACCAACCTTGTCCCAACAAGTTGGAGTTCGACATCTCTGTCCATATAATGCTTCATATAGAGCCATTTGAATACTAGAATGGAAACTATTATTGTAGAAAAAATCCACCAATGGAAAGTATTGATCCCACATACCTTGGAAGTCAAGATAGCATGATCTTAGCATGTATTCTAGAGTTTGAATAGTCTTTTCAGACTATCCGTCAGTTTGGGTGTGATAAGAAGTACTCATACGAAATTCAGTATTCAAAGCCTTCTGGAGATTTTTCCAGAATCTTGATGTAAACCGGGGATCTCGATTGGACATAATCGATATAGGTGCACCATGAAGTCTTACAAATTCATTAATATAAAGTCTTTCCAGGAACTCAAGTGGTAAATCCTCTCTTATAGGAAGGAAATGTACTAATTTTGTGAGACGATAAACAATTACCCATATTGCATCATTCTTTCTAGGTGTACTCGGTAGTTCGGTGAAAAAATACATCGTAATGTTATCCCACTTCTACATAGGAATAGGTAGATGTTTCATCAATCCTCTAGGATGTTGTATTTCTACCTTCACTTTTTGAAAAACTAGACACGTTGACACATAGTCAACAATTTCCCGCTTCATGTTATCCCACCAGAAATATTCCTTCAGATATATATAAATCATTGTGCTACCCGGGTATATAGAGAAATTAGATCTATTATCATCATCTAATAGTTCCCTTTTTAGCTCAGGTACTGATGGAATGCATAACCTCTTACCAAACTTCAGAACTCCTTCCTCATATACGAAGTCTTCCAATATCCCATCCTTAACAACAATAATTTTCTTGTGTATATTTTCATCATCAGATTGAGAGATTTTTATATTCTCTAGTAAAGATGTTTTAGCAATCATTTGAAATAGGAAAGATGTTTACCCTTCCTTAACAACTCCCATATCCATCTTTAGTAGATCCATGAATATAGTATCTCTATCAATCCTCATTTGATTCAGAAGTGCATGATCTTTCCTGCTTAATGCATCTGCCACCTTATTTGGATTTCTTGGGTGGTAGTGTATTGAACAATCATAATCTTTGAGTAACTCGAGCCATCTCCTTTTCCTCATGTTGAATTATTTTTGTGTGAAAATGTATTTCAAACTCTTATGATCTGTGTATATCTTATATTTTCACAGTAAAGATAATGTCTCTATATCTTCAGAGCAAAGATTACGCCACTAACTAAAGATCATGTGTTGGATAATTATTCCCATGAGTCTTCAAATGTCTTGATGCAAAATAAGTAAATTTACCATTTTTCATAAGAACGCAACCCAGACCATTCTTTGATGCATCACTGTATATTAAAAATCCATCACTTCTAGATGGAAGATTCAAAATTGGAGCATTGAAAAATCTTCTTTTAAATTCTTCAAATCATTCTATATATTATTTTGTCCACACAAACTTAACTCCTTTATGTGTGAGCTTGGTTAGTGGGTTAGCCAGTCGGGTGAAATTCTGAACGAAATGCCAATAGTAACCTAATAATCCAATAAAACTACGTACCTCAGTTATGTTTGTTGGTGTGAGCCAATCTTGTATTGCCTTTTTCTTCACAGGATAAACTAGGATTCCATCCTTATAGATAATATTACCTAGAAAATAAATTGATTGTAGCTAGAATTTTCACTTTCTAAACTTCCCGTATAATTTTTTTTCTTCTATGAGTTTTTAGAATAATCCTAAAGTGATCCTCATGGTCTTCATAGCCTTTTGAGTATACCAGGATATCATCGATGAATACCATAAAAAAGTTATCAAGATATTCCTTGAAAACTATATTCATTAAATCCATGAAAACAGACGGTGCATTCTTCAGTCCAAAAGACATCACTGTAAACTCGTAATGCCCATACCTGGTTCGAAATGCTGTCTTTAGAATATCTTACTTCCTCACACGCAGTTGATGATATCTAGATCGAAGTTCAATCTTTGAAAAGTATTGACCTCCAGGAAGTTGATCAAATAAATCATCAATTCGGGGAAGAGGATACTTATTCTTTATTGTAATAGAATTTATTTCTCTGTAATCAATGCATATCCTCATGGATCCATTTTTATTTTTGACAAACAAGACCAGGGCTCCCCAACGAGAAACACTAGGTCTAATAAATCCTTTGTCACTCAACTCCTCTAGTTGTTTCTTTAGCTCCACTAACTCCATAGTGGGAATTCTATAGGGGGTATTTGATATAGTTCTTTCACTAGGAATTAAGTCAATATAAAACTCAATTTCATGCTCTAGAGGATGCCCAGGTAAATCCTCTAGAAACACATCAATGTATTCTTGCACTATATGCACATATTCAATTTGAATATTTTTTCCCTCACCCATAGATATTGAGTTATCTTCCTCTCCAATAATTGCATTCAATAGAGATACTGGGGGTGGTCTAGATAAGAATCAGATGGTGAGGTCTCTGCTATAAAGATAAGATATTCTACACCATTTTCAAAAATTATAAATTCCCTTTTCTTTCAATAAATCTTCGCATCATAGTTTGATTTCCAATTAATACTGAGAATTATATCAAAGTTAATCATTGGTATGATGATAAGTTTAGCAACTAAAGCACGTTTATGTGTCATGAGGGGGACTCATTGACATGCCTTTGTTGCAATGATGCATCCCCTAGGAGTTTTGACTGATAAATCCTTTATTAAATAAAATTGGACATGTCTGATTTTATTGGAAAACTGGGAAGATATAAATGAATGTGATGATCCGGAATCAAATAAAGTGTTGGATAAGTTTGAGAAAACAATTAAAGTACTTGCCACCACACCATTAGGAAATTCAACTTCTGCAGTTGTAATTTCATATGCTCTCCCTTGCTCTCTTGGATTTTTCTGAGGCATGTTTCCTTGGTTCTTAGGATGCTCATTTTCATAGTGTCCCATATCTATACAATTTTATCATTGAACATCATCAAATTGTTTTTCTCCTTGAATTAATGAGATAGATGACCCTTTTCTCCACACATATAGCAGACTCCCATGCCTTTTAAGCATTTCCTGAGATGATTCTTTCCATAGTTTTTGCATAATGGTAATTTATTAATTCCCTTGTTATTATTTGGTGCTTCACATTTCCCTTGGTTATCAGAGTACCTCTTCTTATCTTGGTTTCCCTTGAGAAAATTTGATCTAGCAAATTCCTTCTCTATTTTGATGGCACTTGATACAATTTCATCATATGATGAAAATGTTTGATAAGCCAGTGCCCTTTGAAGACTTGGCTTAAGACCTTCATAGAAATGATCAATCTTGTCTACTGAGTCACATATGTAATCTATGACATACCTGGCTAGCCTTGTGAAGGTATCCTCATACTCTGCAACACTGTCTTCTTCCCTTTGCTTTAAGACAAAGAATTTCCTCTTCATTTCAATTCGTTGCTCATGAGGGAAATATTTTTCAAAGAATATTTCCTTAAAAGTCCTCCATTCCATATCTTATATTTCTTCTTCCTTCGTGGTATTATGAATCAAGGACCACCATTGATCAGTGTAGCCCTTGAGACAATATACTGCAAGTACTACCTTTTCATTTTCATTTCATCTTAATGCCATGAATATCTTTTCAAGGGACTTGACCCATTTCTCAGTAACCAATGGATTAGTAGTCCTGCTGAAAGATGGGGGATTCTACTATATGAAATGATCCAACACAGGTGTGGAATGGTTATTTTTTACAACCTGAGTAAGTTGTCCCAATATGGTCATGATCTGATCTCCTCTAACATTGACTGTGTTGACTTAATCAGTGGGTATATACCTACCTTGCCCATAAGTATTGATTCCCCTTATTCCATTAGACACCATTTCTAAATAATGGAACACATTATATTAGGGTATGAATCATAATGTATAATATTAACTTAATAAAATACTTATCATAAATTGGGATCCTACGCATGGCTGATCCCATAATCAGAAAAATGGTTTCTTTGAGGAATAATTTACATTTGAATCCTTCATAATGGCTTGTAAAGAAAATATGAATTATCCTAATCATATAACCCAGGAGTGTTGTAACGAAGAGTGTATCAAGGCCCATTATTCTATACCAGGATATCCCAGGTCAAGCCTGAAACTCCTTGTCGGAGCTTTCACTCCTAGATACATCTGTGCCAGAGCCACCTCTACCTTCTCATGTCCAGATAGGGATATATTTTCTATAAGGATTCACATAATCTATTCCTTACCAAAATACCATGATATTCTTGTACGTTTATCCTCAAATACTACCTTAGGGATTTGTTCCCTACTATACATTTCCTACTCTAGTTTCCAAGTTTTCTACTAAACTTCCTTTGATACCTACTATAATGCCCTGACCCCTCTAGACCAGAGAGGGTGAATTATTAAGTACATTGGCATGGTTAGAAGGAATTAAAACCCTGAAGGAATGATAATTTTAGTAGTCTTTAAGAAACTAGATACATAGATGTAACTCAAATTACATTGGAAAGGTTACAAAATACAATACATAACAAAAACTAAAAATTGAAACCACATGAACTCAATAAATAATCTCCTATTCATCACCTTTTGAAGGTAAAAAATGAAATGGGTGATCTCAAATGCTCAGTAAGGGTTAAAAATGGTGGAAGAATGAATGAATAATAACTGAATTGTAAACAATTTGACACAATCAATATGGCATGGTGAATAAATGAAAAAATCACGCCATTAATAAACCGAGAATGAAACTGCATCCAAAGATTTTTTCATAGTGAAAACCTCATGGACAGTAATAACTAATAATGAATAAAGATAATGCTTATTAATTGGAAATCATGTATTTGGAACATGATACTATAATACCGTAAAAAAAATTTAGTTCTGTGGGTAGAAACTGGTCTGTTTTTTTGGAAACAAACTCGAAGGGTTTGTCACCAACTGATTTGTCTCATGAGACCTACCGATGCATCGAGGGGCTGAAGTGGGACCCACCCAGTGCTGCATGTCCAAATCATTCTTTATACATAGATTCAACACATGATCAATATGCCTTTACACTATCTGTATAAAATAGAGGATACATATTCATCAATATTTCCACAGTCAAAACAACATTCAAAATAAATACCATATGTAAAATGGTATACAGATTAGAAAATAATCATATCCATGATATGAGAATATGGAAATTTAAATGGAATATAATTTCAATTAAAAAGTAATCTCAAATGGTTAGTAGGTACACCACAAAAGAAAGAGTAGGTGCACAATACTAAACAAGTCACAATGAAGTGAAAATTGAGACAAAGCTCGTTACCACATTGTAATCTATTTAGTCGTATGACCAAAAGTTAATAACCACAAAATGAATCACAGAATACCATGAATATAAATATAATCATGATAATATATATCAAATGAAAGTACACCTATACTACATATAATAAATAAGAGGCGAATAATGGAAATCTCACATAATTGAAAGTGAGATGAGAAAACCCCTTACAAACATTTTGGCTTGATAACGAGTGTTCTTGCGAGGGATTAATGAGAGGTAAAGGGGTATCCCATTATTTATATATCATAAGGGCAGTATGGGGGAGGTGTGAAAACATACCCCATCTTTAGGTATTAAAAATAAAAGAGCACAACATAGGGGATATTCTTGAAGAAAAGTGATAGAGAGGATCCCTTACCTTATGCTTGAAGGTGTTCTTGTTTGTTCTTAAAAACCTGAATAATCAAATTTAGCTTCATTAATTAATAAGTCCAGAACCTCATAAACATGTAATTAATATGGTTTAACCTTATTAAGTTCATTAATGGACTTTTTTATGGGTTTAATAGATTCAATTTTATTGTTTTGGAAGCATTTTCTTACTTGGTTTCAGGATTTGTTTACTTGTATTCATGAATGGAAGTTCATTTGAAATGTGGTTAAACATCCAGAATTATTAATATATATTATTAATGAAATTATAGAGATATAAATGATCTTATAATGATTCTGGTTATATACCATGAGGATGAATCATTCGATGAGTTAATGATAAACCCTTGGATTTGGCTTGGCGGTTTTGTGCACAATGAACTTTTTTTGTATTATTATTCCATTTTATGAGTGTGTAAGGATTAAAAAATATTAAATATGATAAAATACATATATTATGATCTGTTTCAACCATTCAAAAGGTTTCATGACCATTCTTGAAGATAGTAATTAAAATTAAAAACCCGTCTTCCTTGAGTGTGATAGATTAACACATCTCAGACAATGTTTTCATTTATAGTATAAAAGGGAAAAAAGAGATTATAATGAAATATTACATTAGCACAATGAAAATAAAGTAAATTTATGGCAATGTAATTATCATGGTATTTGGATGAGGTGAGGTTAGAAGAGAGAAAAAAATAATGGAACTTGTAAAAGGAATTGAAATAAAAAGTAAGAGAGGTTCACCTTTTGAGTACTCCTCTTTGAGAAACTTTTTAAGACCTTTGATTTTGGCCTTTTAGTGAGACCAGAAGGTATTGGACGTGGGGGAGGAGGTTAAGGAGCTATTTGAGCATAATTTAGGCAAGTCTTGAAGCTTGAGTGGTGTGGGAGGAAGAGGGGGTGAGGGGTGATTTATATAGTGGAAGAGAAGAGAGTTTTCATTATATTTTTATCATCAGTTTATTATTTCTTCAAAAGACAAGGAATAGTAAGTATTACATGACCAAGAATAGTAATAAATTCATGTGAATTCTAACCAATTGGTTTTACATCAATAGGTCATCATCAACGACTCAATAAATCCCTTATTTAGCATTTATCGTAAATTATCGCATTTTACTATTCATAAAAATTCAGGTATTTCAGATAAATCCCAAAAATTCACCCTAACCATTTTTTGATGTTTAGAATGAAAAAATGAAGTCCATTTTTCAAAAATAATTATCTAAATATGATTATTTTAATATTTAATTAAAATCATTATTTTATTGAAAAATATAAACACTTAAATTATTCATCTTCATTTTTAAGGTGCCTAAATTTATTTATACATTCATGGGTGTGAATACAATTAATAAGAGTCATATTACTATTCATAAGTGTAAGGTACTATTTATAAGGGTAGGTTCCTATTCATAAGGGCATGTTACTATTCACCAAAAATTAAGTTAATTCTATTAGACTCTAAATATTATCCTAAACACAACCGTGTATGTGAGATTTTCAAAATTCAAAACACACAAGTGTAAAATTTAAGTTCAATGGCTAGGATATGACTATCTCCTAAATAAAGAAGTGTTGTTTCAAAGAAACTCAGTGCTTTATGAAATATAGGCTACAAATAGAATGTATTTAAGAGAAACATACCATAAAATGTTTGGGGTGCTACAATTTAAGAATTTTGTTATTGCGTATGTCACTCACTAAATTAGTATCACATGCATTACAAGCTATAGAATATATTGAATTTATTTTAAATTCTTAGGATATTATATTCCCTTATGCGCTTGGTGTTATGTGTCATACATGATATCAAATAAGAGTTACTCATTTATAATTTTTGGGGTGTTACACATGATGATGAGGTTAAAAATCCTAAAAGTTTATCAAAACACTCAGGTACACAACTCCATAGTAACTTGAGGTTTAACATAAATAGGTCTGTTATGCCTCTTTATTCTCTATATTTCAAGCTCTGAAAATATTACCCCTTTCTACCATCCCAACTCAAGGACTAATCAAGAATGATTTCCAACTCCAAGACCAAAAAACTAATACTATTTATCCCAAAATGAAATACATACCATCCAAGACTGATACCATTTGTAACATCTCACCCCTCATCATTGGCTTCAGAAGGCATAATGTAATGAGCTGACCTGAATACCCTCTCAAACTAGTACCCTACCCAATATTCCACATACCCAAAGGGAATTCCCAATCCCCATGGTCTGAAAACTAGCACCCAAGCATTAAAAAATAGAAAATGGAATGATTTCTACCAACTTGAAGCAAAGAAATGACATATATATACATAATAAAGAGAGAAACAATATAAGATGAATATATTTCATAATTAAAACAAAACAAATCAAAAGTATAAATAATATCCAAGTACAAGTCCAACCATAAAGGACTACCAAAATAAGAAAAACCAACCACTCTGTGACAGAGTGGGAAGGTTACCACCATCTCACCACCAGCTACCCATCCCAACTGATAGAAAACCCCACCACCTCACTACAATGCCTTTCCTTTACCTATATAGAAATACATAACCAGGTGTATATACCACTGGAGAAGTGCACAATGTATAACCTAATAGGATTAGTAGGGTCTCACCCAAGTGTTCCATTTAAAGTCTCTGAATAGTAATCCAAGCATGCTCAACTTTAAATAAAACAAGGAATGATAATAGTTTAATAGTTTTTATAACAAAACCATGGAAAAATAGTTTAATTCCCCCCTTTTCCACATTTCCAAATAAAGCTGATAAATCAATTTCAAATAAATTCATAACCAAATATCTCATAATATATATCATTTCAAAACAAAGTATGAACCACATATCATATCAAATCCATGTAAGTACAATAAAATAGTACAAGACAAATACAGAAACATAGGTAACATCATTCCAGGGATAAAACTAGGTCAGGATAGATAGGAAAATCATAACAAACATAGATAATCACATAAACATCAAGAAAATATACATATTCATTGAGTCTAGAGGGCAGTGGAACACCCCAGAAAGTGAACCCCTCAAAAGGTCTAACAAGACCCTAGAAAAACAGGCCTAGAGAGCAGAGATAAGCCCCATTTGAAAATATCCAAACAATGGAAGAGACTTATTACTATACCTTCCACCTAAGTAACCAAGGATTCCCATGTGCTCTATTTTCAAAAATAGTTTATCAAACCATTTTAATCAAACCATTCTTCAAAAACCATTTTATAAAACCATTTCACAATTCTTTAAAAACCCTTTCCATTTAACCAAAACTAGGGGGAAACCATATTTTATAAAAAAACCCTATTCCACATACATAAAATAATTAGTCATATCATGCAATTTATTTTAAATAAATAGTTTATAAAAACAAGAGAAATTAATTTCAAAAACATAGACTAGAGATGGATCCACATACCTCAAAACATGGGGTCACACATGCCCATGAAGGATCCAATAACAAGAAGAATGAAAAAAAACAATAATAGAGGCCCTAGAATCAATATACACACCTTAGAATTTATTCAATTCAACAAAAGGGTTGGAGGAGGAGAGGAAACAAAACTGTCACGAACCAGCCCGAGTCGACCCTGAACCGGTTACCCAGGCCAGCCCGTGACAAGTCCCGAGAGGCATTCCTGATCCTCCTAGGATGGTGACAATCACCAAGGGAATCAATAGAGTACACAAGGAAACAATTTATCCCATATATAAACAATCAAACAAACAACGGAAATAAATGGACAACCCAAAATACCATTATATAAAAATTGAACTAAACATTATTTGTACAAGAAACTGAAAGTAGAACTAAACCAACAACTTGAATGAACAAACCCGATAAATAACTAAATCCATGCGAAACCTCTGGTCACTCTCCAACACAATGATCACATGTCACCCAAGGTGATCAAACTCGAGCTGAAACCTGCACAAGGGATAAAAATAGAAGAAAACTATAGGCGTGAGTATTAAAACTCAGTAGGTTATCCCGATATTATATTCCCAATGAACTTCCTTTAAAATAAAAGAAACACCAATTTATAGTTTTAAATACAAGATATAAAATTATGTTTTTCAAATGAGGTTCCATGCTATAATAGTTATCAGACAACTACATGCATGTTTAACAAACAAAAATGAATGTAACAATTTTTCAAAGTGGTGAAACTTCAAAATGAAAATAGTTTTCAATATAGATGCTTTAAAGAATGTAAAATTTTAAATAAATAACACACACTACTTAATTTACCAACCAAACACACCGTATGCCGATGGTGAGTACAAAATAGCTAATGAGCACAACTCATGAGAACACCCCTAGGAACTAGTTAGTTGTGCGCCCCAGGTACCTTATATCTCGGTAAAAGTAACCATAATAAATATCCATTCTCGTGCACACGAGCCACTAGTAGGGAGAATACACATAACCTATGGTATCCCAAAATCATCATCATCATAGTTTAGTTAGTGTTGTCATCGTCAATCTTGCTACGTGAAATAGGGGCCAAAACCCACAAATTCACTAGCATACTAGTACACGTCCTCCCACCTAGATACCCGAGATTAAATTTAGTGCTCAATCAAGTTACAAATATTATCAAATACACTTTTCACATAAAAATTCCATTACCAAACCATAATCACACAAACATCCCTCAAACATGCTTCAAATTTCTTTCACAAATCAATAAACCACTAAAAAGTTTTGTAAAACAATCTCAAGGGGTATAATGAGGCCTTGCACATAAAATCCATTCAAAAATGATTTTAAAGGAAAAAAACCCATCAATAACATATAAAAACAGATTTGGAAGCCCTAAAACCAATTAATAAATCAATTTCATGGACCATAAAATGGCCCCAAAAGATAGAACATAAAATACACATGGAAAATATTTTTTAAAAAAACAATGCCAAACGGGCCTTTAAGGCTTTCTCAAAACTAAAATTTGACAAAGGTATGAATTTAATTTTTATTAAGGATGTGTATACACACCATTTAAAGCAGAAAACCACATTCATAAATCTCTTATAATACTCAGGATACATTTTCAAAACATAACCATTTTCACAAAGATGTGAAACGGTCCATTTTCGGGCAACTCATGCCAAAATATGTTGTAAACCAAAATCCATTTGTTTGTAAAACAAAATAAAAATTGGAAATACATATAAGGAACTAAAAATACCATTTTTCATTCTTAAAATACATTTATAAATCCAAACAAATAATTTTTAAATCACACTTAACACATAAAATCCAACCGAGCAATTTACCGAACACACGACATGCTCTTTTAAACAAAACAATTTATTTTAAGAACATAACAAGGAATAAAACACCAATTGCGTGACATATTTTATTAAAGATTATGAAACATGTTAAAAATACCATAAACCAGGTTCTCAACCTCATAATACAAGTGTGAATGATAACTAAACATTTAAACAAACACTTGGTGTGCACTTTCATGACAAAACAACAATACCTTTCACAAAACAAGGATTAAAAAACCATTTTACAAACCAAGAAAATTATAAAAAGGCTTAAAAACAATAATAAACATATATATAAATTGATTAAAATATTAAAATGATGAAACTTGAATGTTAAAGGCATGTTCATGGGATATCCTACCTCAAATCCTTGGCATAATTGAAACGCACACACGAAATCACCATCCGAGGGTTTAAAAACCCTAAAACTATGACGAACAGAACCAAATGAATAAAAAAACCATAAAAAATCATGGAATAATAGAACCCTAGGTCGAACAGTACTATGAGAGATTATAAAAGAAAGAAATAATGAAAGGAGGAAGAAGAGGAAGGATTAAGGAGAAGGAATATCACCTTTTCAACTAGAAAACTATTCGTATTCCATTAGATATGCACCCTTAGATAAAAGGGAATGGATTGGAACTTATTTGAGATAATAATAAGTTCTGTAAGAACCAGGTAAAGGAGATTGGTGGCAAAAAGAGTACGGATTGAATTACTTATGAATGATACAATTTACCTTGTCAATTCTGGACGATTTGAGAGAGATTGATAATGTTTCCCAACTAAGCGACTATTATGATCTACAAAGAGGGAAAATAGATAATGGGGATGAGGATATGGATATTGGATTCAGGTGTGAGGTGGAATAGCCAAAAAATATTAAAAATTAAATTAGATATAAAATAAAAAAATTATTTTTTTAAAACTGGAAATGGTCCCATGGGCTAGCCCAATACCTAAATAAGTAACCCCAATTCACCATGATTATGAATTTTTAAGGGGTCCAAAAGGATATGTTGGTTTGAATATATTAGTGTAGGAAAAGTATGAAGTTTAATGTTTGAAAGATGTTTTAAAACAAAGGAGTTATAAAATAAACACATTTGGTTTTTAAAACTGGAAATGGGCTCATGGTTGGCTCAAATCATGAAGTAACCACCCTTTCTCCAAAAACTCCCAAACAAGCAATGGAGAACCCAAATTAGGGTGATTAGACATAGATGAAACTTAAAAACTCAAAATTCATCTCACCAAAGACCCAAGAAAAGTATCGGGATTTTAAATGAACCGGATCAAAACAAAGACATGAAAAACTGGGTGTGACAAAAACATACCTCAAGAAAACACACCCGACGCACCACAAAAAACAAAGAAAATATCCCTCAGAACAAGATCATACCATTGATCTATAAGTAAACAATAGTAATAATCATTAAAGATCAAAAAATCCAATAACGCAATGCCACAATGCTACCACAATCAAAGTAATGAAGAATTAGAAAGGCCTACTAACCCAGAGAGATGATAACTAACCAAAACAGTGATAAAATACCAAAAATATTAATCTGGATCGAATGGAAAGTCCAAAAATTACCGAAGAAGGGTTATAGGTCCAGAACCAATAGATCTATGGAAGAATGAAATGAAATTGTAGTCGAGAAACACCCTAAAATATGAACTCCTAACAATTACATGACATGTAACTTCTTTACATGATGTGTAATCTATGGTGATAAAGTATTCTAAAAAAACCATCAACTTTTTATTAAAAACCAATATTTTATTTTTACATATTGTGTTACCATTAAACAATGTGTACCCACTTCATGATGTGTACACATTTCATGAATTGTGTCTAGTGACAAAGCACATGTCGTGTAACCCCTTTACACATCATGTAGCCACCCAACGTACAATAGAAAAATACAGAACCAACTAGAGCATCCTATGAACTCAGGGAGAACCCCAAAAAACCATCAAAAAATTTAAACCCGAACTCTCTTAATTAAAACAAACATCCATCTTATAATTTTTTTTCATTTTTCTCATAAAATTCTCTCCATCCTTGGTAGTCCAAAGATTCACCCAATTAAAGAGAAAAATAAGAAAAAAAGATAGGGTTACCTAAAAGCAGGTAATAGTATGTTACAAACTCTCCACCATGGGAATCTCCTTTCTCAAGAAGTCATGTGGAAGAGTGAAGTTTGGTAAAGAGGTGAGGCCACTACTACCTCATAAATGACTTGCACTACCAATTATTATGAGAATCTGATCCGTGTCACTATAACACTCTGACCAACATAATATAATTCCCACACAAAACTTTCACTTGAGAATCCATGATATCTATTGGCTATTTAATAATATAAACATCTGTCTCTAACTCAATCTATTACCAAATCAGAATGTGATAGGGATTGGGATTATATTTCCTGAGCTATGATATGTCGAAAACACCATGAATAATTGTCAACTGAGCTAACAATTACAATCAATAACTAACCTTCCCAAGATACTCAAATACCTCAAATTGTCCCACATATCTCGGATCCAACTTTCCCTATTACCCAAGATGATGATGACCTAAACAAGGAGATACTTTAAAGAAAACTCAATCACCTATGGAAAACTTCCAAGGAAGATTCTGTTGATCCGTCTAAAACTTATTCCAACTCTTCACTATGAACAAATGGTGACGTATATCCTGAATCCTTGCAGAAATCTCCTGAAACAAACTTGGTCCCACTAAAAAGATTTGCCCACCTATGCCCAACAAAGAGGTGACCTGTACTGGTGACCATACAAAGTCTCAAATGGATCCATTCTAATTAAATATTGATAACTTTTTAATAGTAAAACTCAACCAGTCCCAGAAAGCTATCCCAAGACCCACCAAATTATAAGACACATGCATGAAACATATCCTTTAGAATTTGAGTAACATGCTCCATCTGACCATCTGTCTGTGGATAATAAGTTGTACTCAAACTAACCTGAGTCCTCATCACCTCTTATAGAATTATTCAGAACCTTGAAGTAAACATAGGATTTCTTTTTGAAATAATATCCAAAGGAAACCCATGTAACCTCATCACTTCCTGAACATATATCTTACCCACATATTCAACTTTTGTGGTGTCCTTGATTAGAATAAAATGTGATGACTTTGTCAATCAATCAATCACCACCCAAATATCATTCCACCCTTGGGGATTCCATGGTAATATGATAAGAAAGTTCTTGAATACCTCATCCCATTTCCAAACTGGAACCATATGAGGTTGAAGAAAACTATAAGGTTTCAAATACTCAACCTTTATCTGCTGGAAGGTACAATAGTGGGAAACATAATCAGAAATGTCACACATCATAACCAGATACTAGAATCACCATCTCATACCATAATACATATTCATAGTTTTCTAATGAATAAACAAAAAAGAACCATGCAAATCAAACAAAACTGAGATCATCATTGATGATGGGACAACAAACCGATCCCCAAAATGGATTATACCATCTTGAGAAAAAGACCAACCAGAAAAAGGTCTCCCTCACATATAGGGTTTCTTGAATTCCTTTGAACAAGATATCCTACTACTGATTTTTCAGAATAGACTCAAGGAGAGATGATTATAACTAAACACCATTCAAAACCATACCAGAAACATCCTTCTATGCATCTAGATGTATCTAAGAAAAATTCACCATAAGTTTCTACTCCTCCTTCGATTCCAAAATATATTATGATAGAACTTTTCTTTTAAGAGCTTGTCCAATTACATTCCCCTTCCTCGGGGTGTGGGAGATATTGAAGTTAAACATCTAAAGGTATTACACCAATTATCTCTATCTAAGATTTATTTATTTCTAAGAGAATATATATATCAAACTCTTATGATCAGAAAATACTGTAGAAATTTCATGTAAAGACCCCAACCCCAGTAGCCCAGATCCGATACCTTATTTTATTACATTGTTACTATGAAAAAGAGATAAAATCCCAAAGGACCAAATAGTTTAGTATCTTTGGAAAACCATATTCAAATATAAGTTTTATATTACAACTTGAAATGAAATACAACATAGTAAATCCATTTAAAACACCTAAAAACCCCTAGATCATCCCTAAAATTCATTTATAATATACATCTTCACATTCTGAGAAAAAATAAAACATAAGAAATGGGTGAGCTAATATGTTCAGTAAGGGTAAGAAATAAAATGGAAGCTATCATAAATAAATGTAAACAATAAGTTATGATGAACAACTAAAAATACATACCATTAAAACATAATATTGAGCATAATATGGCATGAATAATAGCTGATTAAATAATTCCATAAATAATCACATGAGAAAGAAACTTAACCATGGATATTCTACCAGTTGAATAATCACATGGACTATAAATTTCTAGTAAAATATTTAGGGAATGCATAATTTCATACATCATAAACCTACTGTTAATACTTTAGCTAAGACACCATATACAAATGGGTAAAAACCCAATCTAGTTTGTCTCATAAGATCTACTGATGCATCGAGGGGCTATAGCGAGCCCTGCCTGCCACTTACTAAGTCCAATGCATTACTCATATTAAAGGGTTGAAACATAATCAACATATACATTCATATTGAAACTAGTATATGAAATGTTAATAACTTTCCTCAAACAATATACATAATCATAAACCATCAAGACTAATATTAAGAATGGTATCAATATAGTACATCCCCAATCAAAATAATCATAATCCATTAAATAAAATATGGTAGATGGTAACACAAGAGATAAATTTCAATAAATCATAATATTAAACAGAGGGTTTTGAAATAGATGGAAATAATTTAATAAAATCATTGAGTAATTCTTGATAGAAATACCCTTTTTTACTTTTCGAGAGAAGAGTTATTTTGGAAAATAATTTTGTATTTGTCATAAAATCAAATTATAAAAATGTATATCCCAAAAAATAAAAGTAAATGAAATTATATTTGATGAATATTAAAATAATATTCATACTAAAAATTTTCAACTGAAGTGAAAACATGTAAAAAGAGTGTTTAAGAAACTTTAGAAATGAGCCACTTTAGTGATATTTAAGGGAAAATATACATGAGTATTTAAAGCAAATGAAGGAATAATTATTTGCTTAAAACCAGAAATAAAATAATATAGTATTTATGGTAAAAATAATTATTTTAGAAAAATATTGGGGGATTAAAACAGATTATGGGTTGGACTTGAAAATGGGTAAGAAATTTGGATGTTCCCATGCTTATGAGGGGGAAATAAAAAGAGAACCTTATAAAAAATGTATTTACCATCAAAGAAAGAATAATTGAGAAAGGTATATATGTTGTAACATAAAAAAAATTAGGACATGCACATAATAATAATTAATAATTACATTGGGGTAAAGATAGAGAAAATGTAACCCAAAGGAAAAATGGAGGTTTGGGAAGAAACCCTTACCACTTTGTAATTAGATGGATTACATGCCTCATAAAAGTAATAATTATCAAATGAAAAATTTTATACCATGAAAATAAATATATTCATGATATGATACATAAAAGGGAAGTATACATACACCACACACAAGAAATAGTGGTGAATAAGGCATATCTCATAGAAACAAAAGTGAGATGAAAAAAATCTTACCTTATGTCCAAAAGTTTTTTTCACTTGTACTTAACATCCTGGATAATGAAATTAGATTAATTAATAATTTAATTTAGAACCTATTAAACATTTATTTTATTTATTATAATTTTATTAAGTTTATTTATGGTATTTTTTATGATTTATAAGATTCAATTTCATCATTCTAGAGTGTTCATTTCCTTGGTTTTCATGATTGGTTCACTTGTATACATGTATGAAAGATCATGTAAAGTGGGAATAGTTATCTAGAATTGAAGTTATATATTATTAATGAAATTAAAGGATATTTAATGGTCTTATATATCATGTTTTTTTCCAGATATTATGATTATTCATTAGATAAAATGTTAATGATAACCGTTTAGATTATTTTGGCGTTTTTTCGATCATCACATACTTATTTTGTTTTATTATTTAATATTATGTATATATACTGGTTCCGGAACACTAAATAAGTTTTAATATACATATTATAATATGTTTTAACCATAAAAATGGTTTCATGACCATCCTTGAAGGTATTATTATAAAATTAATGAATCATCGTCCATGACGGTGGTGAATCCACACCTCATGGACGACGTTTTCATTTTTAGAACAAAAAGGGGAAGAGAAAAGAATTGATGGTGGATATACCATTATCATAATAAAAATAAAGTATATATAAGATACTAGAGTTATCATTCATGTTTTGATATAGGATTTAAGGAAAAGATAAGAAAACAATAAATTGAAATAAAATTAAAATAACGAAAGGGGAATTTACCTCTTGAATTCCTCTCCTTGAGAACCACCTAAAGGAACAATGAAATGGTATTTTGGGTGAGAACAGTAATAAAAAAACGTGTTGAAGAGGTTTGGGATAGGTATTGTGTATAAATTTTACAATATTTAAGGATTTAGATGTGTGAGGAGAAGAGGTGGTGAGGGGTGGTATTTATATTCGAGGAGAGGGGTGTTTTCTGATTATTTTATTTGTTAAGTTATTATTTTGGCACAAAACTATGAGTAGTTTTTATTCACATTACTAAATATAGTAAAAATAGAATGAGTGTTTGAGATTATGGGATTACATCATCCATATATCCACCATGACTCAATAATTAATGTATTTAGCTTATTTCCTAAATTATTGTATTTCACTATTCACCAAAAATTCAACTTTTTCATAAAAATACCAAAAATTAACTTTAACCATCTCTCAACATTTAGATTTAAAAAATGAACTCTATTTTATGAAAATAATTTTATATATATGAGAAATTTAATTTTTAAATGAAATATCATTTACTCGAAAAATACAGATTTTAAAATTATAAATAATTTTATGATACTTTCAAAAATTAATTAAGGTATTATAAAATTATATTATAATAATAAGACAGGAAAATATTAATTTATGAATATATTTCATGAAAATAAAGTTTATTTTAAATAATTATTTTAATTATAAAATTTTGAATTAACATTTTTGTTTCACAAAAATACAATTGCTTAATTTATCATTTTTAAAACATTTATTTACTTATTACATGATATAAATATATTATATTTTAATTAATAAGATAAGTAAATTTTATTTATAATTTCATAGGTTATATAAAATTCAAATCATAAATATAATTTAATATAATGAAATTGAAAATTTCAAAAAAATCGAGATTTTTGACTATTCACTGAAAAATAAACATTTTTTGAAAAATACCAAAATTTCATCTTAAGATAATTTTGACATTAATATTTAAAAAATTAAGTTTATTTTGTTCAATATAATTTATAAAAGTTTCAAAATCTAGTTTCTAAACATGTGAGCCATTAAAGGTGGTAAAATTTTATTTTAGAAAATATATCTTTTTATGCTTAAAATTGGATTTATTCTTATCTTAAGATTATCAAAATTATTGATTGAATTTAAAAAATATTTGATTGAATATGTAATATATAAATTTTATTAATATATATCTATAATAATGATTAATTTAAGATAAAATTCCATTGTGTTCATAAACACATCTTTTATGTTTAATTGTTTTTTATTTTCATTTCTTATTAATTGGTAACAATATAATTCATTTTATAAACATATGTAAACTATATTTTCATCATCATAACAATTATTTATAAAATAATAGGGGAAGTACAAGGCTGATATTTCCCAAGAAGAGGGCCTAGGGGGTCTAAAATAATGTAATCCTAGGGCATCCACTCTCACAAGATTAAACCCTTTAGGTTTAAGCTAGTTTAAATTATAGAAAAAAGATGTACCTGATCCTTAAGCCAAAACAATCCCATATAGTCTGCAACCTTATTCCCATCACACCACGTATGACTCACCCATATATTAGAGAGAATTATCCTACTTTTCCTTTTACAGTATGTGATAGACCAGGGGGTTGGGCTAGTGCCATGCAACGAGTTGAGGAGGAATTGGGAGTCTGTTTTAGCTTCGGATATGTCAAGCCCCCCTGGACACAAAGGGTGAGTATTGAAAGGAAGGAATGGGCCTCCTATACAATGGAGGCACCCTTACATAGGAAATTCGATAATGAAAAGACAAATGAGACCTTGGCATCATGAACCACCCCTCCTCCCTTTATGTTTCCCTCAGTGCAAGAGTCGTCAGTGTTGAGCTTCAGGCCATAGGGAGACAAAGACTTCAGTGTAAACTACATTTTCAAAATTTAAATAATCTTTTAATTCTCACCATTCTAATGGATATGTGATAAATATCACAATAATAATATTTAATCATTTTTTTAAGCTCAATGTTTTGTGTAGTGTACACTATCAAAGAAGATAAATTAAAAAAGAGACATACCGTAAAATATTAGGGTGTTACATTCTCCCTTATTTCAAAAAATTTCATCCGCACAATTTAAAATTTCACTTAAAAAAAGTTTGATACTTTAAAATTTATTTGTGTAAATCACATTCGATGAAAAGGGTTTATAAACTTTGCCTTAAAAAGTGGTAAAGAGAAATGTGAAGGTCACCACCAAACTAGGATTTCAGGTAGGAAATTATTAGTTGAAAGTGATAGCATGAAAATTAAAGAGAAATATAACCATAAATTTTTGATGGAGATTGATAAAAAACATGGTCATTATAAAGTTAACCATAAAAAACCATAAATATTGTGATTGGTTAAAATACCATTGATTTATCAGAAATAAAAGTAAACTGATAACATTTTTGTTCCAAAATATTTTTCCTAGAGTTGAGGAATTATTTTAAAATTCAGATAAAACCTTGAGAAAAATAAACTTACTTGATTAATTTTAATGTCATAATGATAATATTATCCTTTGGTTGTGATTCAATATATTTTCACTTCATCCATTACAGGAAGAAATGAAAGTTAAAAATTAATTTTTCATGCCTGAAGCACTTTTATGAACCATGAGACCCACAAGTCATTCCTTTAGCCTTTAAATATTTACTGAAAAAAAATTATTAGAACAAAGTATACAATAAATAAAACATTAACCTTAAATAATAACATACAATGTTCAACTTATTCCATTCCAACCTTAATACTCATCCAAAATACATATGTCCAAATTCACAGTCCAAAAAGGTCTCTAAATTTCCAAGATTTTCTAAAGATTTCCATAAATAACTTGAATCACCATAAGTCCACAATAAAATCATATTTGACTTCAAAATGTAATTAAAATTTTTATCTTTAAAATATTATTCATCTACCATAATAACATTAATCACTTAATCACCAAATCATTTTCCAATCCTAGGGTTATCTATTTGATAAAAAAATGTCCCTAAAATCCAAACAACCTTTATCCATAAGGTAAAAAATTGTCACGCTAATCAAGAATTCATGTAGGGTAGTGGTAGCAATTTCACCCTTGTCTCCCTTTGATTGTGGGTTAAAACCTTACGGCCTTACTAGACATGAAGGGTTGTCACCTGACCTACGGATTGTCCGATATTAATATAACTTCTAAAATAGATAAGATGGAAATTATTGAAATAAGGTTGATCACTAATATTATCAATAAAACAATAATACACAAATACTTCATCCATTTATTCCCCATAGATACTTACTTGGTATATATTTTATCCTATAGAAGAGGGAATTGACTCAGGTAATGCTCAGATTCCCCATATTTAAGGAAATTAACTACAAATGGATTCTTAGGATATGTTTTATCTTATTCCATCACACTCTTCATTTTTCCTCAGAAATTCTTTAATTTATTTCCTTCTTTCCCACAAATAAATCATTTATCCATTCCATTGAGACATTTTCTTGGGTGTCTCCTTCCAAATTTCTTACATGATGGAAATAAACCCTTCTTTTGTCTATGGTCTCCACCATTAGAGCTCTTAGAAAACTGCATCCTTATTTTATTTTGTGAGTTTGAGAGTTGGTTAAGTTATATATTGTTAATAATATTTTGGGAAATCTGATTATTCATGAAAATGATATATTTCACTTCTATCAATATCTCATTTGGTTTCTCATTTCCACCACCTTGTCCATTATGTTAAATGTTAAAATGACTCCTTTGGGTTCCATCCATTTATTAAAAAAGAAATAATAGTATGAGTAACAATAGTCATAGTGAAAAAAATGTATAATAATTTATAGAATATAATGAAACCTTATTTTCAACCTAAAACACCTTAGGTTTAACCTAGTTTATTAATTTTTATTATATATTCAAATCCTTTATAATGATTTGTAAAGAAAATGTTAATTATCCTAAGCATATCCCCCAGAAGTGTCAAACCAGGTGTGTAGTAAGGCCTGTTGTCATGGGGTAGGTTACACCGAGTTAGGGTTGATGTACCTTGTCAGAGTTCTTACCCCTAGGTAAATCTGTTTTATAACCACATTTACTTGTAGTATCCAGACAAAGATGTATTGCTAGGAAGATCCACATAATCTCTACCTTACTAAAATTATAGGATGTTCTTATATGATTATCCTCAAAGTCTATCTTAGGGTTATGTTACCTAATCCAGTTTCCAAGGTTTCTACCAAACTTTCTCTACTACCAACTATAAATACCATGACCCCAATATCCTAGAGATGGTGCCTTATTTTATTACATTGGTACTATGAAAAAGAAATTTCATCCCAAAAGACCAAATATTTTTGTAGCTTTGTAAAACTAGATTAAAATATAAGTTTTAAATTATAAATTGAAATAAAATAAATCATATAAACTTCATTGAAAACAACCAAAAACCTCTATATCATCCCTGTAATTCATTTATAATATACATCTTCACATCTCAAGGAAAAATAAAACATAAGAAATGGGTGAGCTCAGATGCTCAGTAAGGGTAAGGAATACAATATAAGCTATCATAAATAAACTTAAACAATAAGGCATGGTGAATAACTAAAAATACATGCCATTAAAACATAATATTGATCATAATATGGTTGGAATAATAGTTTATTAAACAATTCTATAAATAATCAAATGAGAAATAAACATAACTATGGATATTATACTACTCGAATAATCACATGGACTATCAATTACTAGTATCATATTGAGGGAATAAATAATTATGGGAATCATAAATATATTGTCAAGGATTCGAATAGGACCCCATACATAAATGGGTAAAAACACAGTCTATTTTGTCTCATGATACCTACCAATGCATCAAGGGGCTATAATAGGCCCTACGAGTCACTTACTAAGTCCAATTTTAACACCCCAAGGTTTTACAAATAAATTTAATATAGAATGTAATGCATGAAAAACTGAGTATATTTGAAACAACACTTTATTATTATAACTTATCCATTAAACATAATTTTTCCACCACTGTGATTTGAATTTCAAAAAATAGACATACATGGTTGTGATCAGTAAGATATTTAGAGTCTGATAGAATCAACTTACATTTTTTAGTGAATAATAACTTGACCTTAGGAATAGTAATATGACTCTTATGAATAGTAAACTAGCCTAATAAATAGTAACCACACACATGAAAGTATAAATAAAATTGAGGCATCTCATAAGTGAAAGTATGATATAATTATATCATACTATAAGTAAATGAATAATTTGAAAATTATTAATTAAGTGTTGGTATTTTTGTGAGTCATAAATATTTAATTACATTTTTTTAATTAATAAAATTATTTAAATGAAAATTCATATTCATAAAATGGATTCATAAATCAATATTTTATTGTCTTATTATTTTAGGGTAATTTTATGAGACCTTAGTTAATTTTTGGAAGTGTTATAATATCAGTTTTTAAAATAAAATCTGTATTTTTCAAGTAAATAATGATTTTATTTAAAAATTAAATTTCACATATTAATAAAATTATTTTCATAAAATGGAGTCCATTTTTTAATTCTAAATGTCAAAAAATGGTTATGGTGATTTCTTGGGATTTTTCTAAATTACTTGAATTTTGGTGAATAGTAAAATATGACGATTTACGGTATAAATACATTAGAAGTTAAATACAATATTAATTGACTAATAGATGATGTAATAACACTTTTTTTTAACTCAAATGAACTTATTAATATTTTTTGTTGCAATAATCAACACTATTTCTTCTCTTGAGAAAAATAATAAAATAATGAATAAGATATTCAAAAATCACCCCTCCACTCCACTATAAAACCCACCCCACACTCCCTCTTCTCCACACTCCCATAAGCCTTGAATATTGTAAAATTTCTACCCAAATCCTCTTCCCTAGTATATCCCAATGTATAGGATCTCTTTTTCTTGCCAAAATACCAAAACCCCTTCCCTAAAGGAGGTTCTCAAGGAGGACATTTCAAGAGGTAAATCCTCTTCCTTTTTCATTTAATTTAATTTCAATTTATTTTATTATTCTCTCCTAATAAACTCTATCCAAATGATAATTATAACTCCAAAACCATCTATATAATGAAATTATATTATGTTAATGGAATATCCCTCATCAAACTACTATATATATATCTCTCTTTTGTTTTAAAAACGAAATCGTTGTCTGGGAGGTGTCAGTTTACAACCTTCATGGATGATGAACTTTCATTCTTAAATTTCTTCTTCAAAGTTGGTAATTATACCATTTTTATGGTTAAAATATACTATAATATATTCATTATAATCTATTTAATTTTCTGAAACTATTACAAATACATAATAATAATTCATATAACAAAACTAGTTTGTGGGGATCGAAATATCACCATAATAATCTAAACTATCATCACTAAATGTATTATCTAATGATTCATCCTCATACCATATAAAAAAATGATACATATATATCTATTTAAACTTATTTATTATCATTAACAACATGAAATTCAAATTTTGGATAATTATACCCATTTATGTGAACTTTATTACTTATAAACAAGTGAACCAATCCTGCCTGAATGGCCTGAAGGCCATCTTTTTATTGATTTTTGATAACCCACCTTTCAGTGGATGAGAGGTAACCCTTAAAAGGCATATATTCTTAGATATTACATGACTTTTAGGTATTAGGGAAATATACAGACTATAACTACATGGAACTTCTCCTCCCCATCTTCTTCATTATGATGTTAGCTCTCCACCTTCGCATGGATTGTCCAAGTAGGCTTCCCATGTATGCACAGGCCAGTCCTAATGGAAATTACATACCCTCTATTTCTGAAAAATACTCTTAGCTTATACTATGGTGAATGAAACTTCTCTGAATCCTCTTCTGGAGTCTACTCCTTGTAGAGTATGTCTGGTCATTTAAGCACAATTTCAGGTGGCCTGAAGGCCTTGAGGTGGCCCAAAGGCCTTGAGGTGGCCCGAAGGCCTTGAGGTGGCTCGAAATCCTTACTGGCCCAAAGGATATGGGTGTATCAAATTCCTTAAAGGACCCAAGGCCCAAAATAGTGGCCCAAAATCCCAAATATATGAATAGTTTTGTCTGCTAGAGTACCGAACATTACCTGCTACAGTACAGCTACAGTAATACTATAACACCCAGAAATTATGTCTCACCCCAGTTTTAAACTCTATAACTCATAAATAAGGTCATAAATGAAATTCATAAAACTATAATGAATAAAATACATGTTGATAAGGTTCTTAATTAAATAATTAATGGATTTAATTTTATTATCAAGGATGTTAAGGTCAAGTGCAGAACTCATTCAGACATAAGGTAAGGGTTTTCTACCCACACCTCCTTTTTCTTTTGGGTTACTCTTTATCTCTCTTAATATAAATTAAAATTTTAATTATTCTTATTTAATCCTCATAAATTTTGTGGGAATGTTCTATATATTTTTACCAATTATAATCCTTCTTTATTTTATGGGGAGTTAAATGTTTTATAAGATCTTTCTCAAATTCTTCTCGATAAACAATCCCAATTCAAGGGAACTTCTCAAATTCTTACTTATTTTTAAGTTCAATCTATAATATATTTTAAGACACCATTATTTTTCTAAAATAACTCATTTTATTATGAAAAAACTATCTTAGTTCACTTTTGGTTTTATACAAATATTTTTCCAAAATAACTCTTCTTTTCAAAGTAAAAGAGTATTACTCTCAAGAATTCTTTGATGATTTTGTTAGAGCATTTTCATCTATTTCAAAACCCCTATTGAATCTTATGTTTCATTGGAATTAACCTCTTATGATTATGATGTAACATATTTTATTAAATGGGTTATTATTAGTTTGACTGTGGATGTGCTATCTTTATACCATTCACCATACTACTCAAAATGGTTAGTGATTATGTCTACAGATTGGAGAAAGTTATTTTATATGTTCATGTTGTTTATGTTTAGAACCATTTATATGAGGAACTAATTAGTATTAGAAAGTGACAGGTGGGTCCCACTATGGACCCTTGATGCATTGGTAGGTCTAATGAGACAAAATAGAATTAGGTTTTGGCTGAGGCCTTACCTTAGTATTTTCAGACATCTTGGCCGAGGCCTTAACAATATATTTCAGATGTCCGACATTATGAATTACCACATTATGATATTATTAATTGATAAACCATGTGATTATTTGACTAGTATAATATAAATGGTTATGTTCCGTTCTCTTATTATCATTTACATGGTTTTATTTAATCAGATTTTATTCTTGCCATATTATGCTCAAGTATATTTTTAAAGGAATATGTTTTTAGTTGTTCACCATTCCTAGTGTTTATTTTTTTATGATAACTTCCACTATATTACTTACCATTATTGAGCATTTTATATCACCCCTTTCTTATATTTTATTTTACCTAGGTTGTGAAGATGCATATTATGAATTACTTGTAGGGATAATCTAGGATTCATAGATGTTTCCAATGTAATTTCTATTTTGTATTTCATTTCAAGTTATAATGTTGAACTTATGTTTGTATCTAGTTTTCCAAAACTACTAAAATATTTGGTGCTTCAGGATACGATTTTATTTTAATAATTTCAATGTAATAAAATATTGCACTGGCTTCGGGAAACTGGGGTTGGGGCATTATAGTTGGTATTATAGTAAGTTTAGTAGAAAACTTAGAAACTAGATTTAGAAAACATAGATTAGGTAACAAAGCCCTAAGGTAGACTTTGAGGATAAGTCTATAATAAATTTCTATAATTTTGGTAAGGAAGAGATTATGTGGATCTTCTTAGAAATACATCCTTGCCTGGATATTACAAGTGGATGTGGTTCTATCACAGATGTACCATGGAGTAATAGCTCGGACAAGGTATTCTAGGCCTGACTCAGGGTAACTAGGTACACAATAACATGCCTTATTGTGCACTTAGTTTGACACTCCCAAGATATATGCTTAAGAAAATTCACATTTTCTTTACAAATATTATGAAGTATTTAAATGTAAATATTTCCTCAAAGAAAACATGTTTATGATTATGATATTAGATATGCATTGGATTTCAATTCATGTTAAGTATTTTTGTAGTTGATATTATACATTATGATTCATAACCTAATATATTATATGCCATTATTTAGAAATGGTGCATAGTGAAAGGAACAAAAACCATATGGATGCATGTATCACATATATATATTTTCCTCCTATGTAAATAATGATGTTGGTTCTGGAGCTGCCACTGGTGCTGATCAACTTATAACTATACTGGGAGAGTTGACTCAAGTTATGAACAATAACCTTACCCATATGGATTATCCTGAACCACAACACAAAGGATAAATGTTAGACTACTTTATACGAAAATAGCCTTCGTCATTAAATGGGACTACAAACCAATTAATAGCAAAGTAGTGGATAAGTTCTTTGGAGAAGATATTTCTTTCCTTGGGATGTAATAAAATGGATAAGGTTATCATGGAAGTCTTCTATCTCTCAAGAGATGCAGATCAATGGTGGTCATTGATTCAAAACACAAAGGAGGAGGAAGAGATTAAAAATATGGAATGGAGGTATTTAAAGGAAATTTTATTATAAAAATATTTTCCTTATGAACAATGAGTGGATATGGAGAGGAAATTCTTGAGTCTCAGACAAAAAGAGGATGAATTTTTTTGCAAAGTATGGAGCCAAATTTACAAGGTTATCAAGACATGATGTAGAATACATACATAATCCAAGGAGAAATTTTGATCGATTATTTGATGGTTTAAAACCATTCCTTTGAAGGGAACTATTTTCCCAAAGTTTCTCATCATATGAAGATATTGTATCTTGTGATATAAAGATAGAGAAATAATTATCTAAGTCTTATGAATTTAAGGGAAAATAAGAGAAGAAGAGGGTGGTAGAGGAAATAATGGATAAAGGGAAGAATAAAAAGGGATTTTTCCAATATGTGATACTTGTGGAAAGAAACACTCTGGAGCATTCTTAAAAGGAAAATTAGTCTATTAAAAATGTGGAGAAAGAGGCCACCAATATAATGATTATAAGGGAAAAAAATAATCTACCAATGTTCAATGATACAATTGTAAAGATATGGGAAATTATTCCAATGATTGTCCTAAGCATTAAGGAAAAATTACCTAGAGAAGTCCAAGGGAGAAAGTCCAAGCTCATGCGATAAAAAATGTTGAGTTTGAAGTTCCTAACGATATGGTGGAAGGTATTTTAATCATTTATTCAATCTTAGACAATGATTTATTTGATTCTAGATCATCATATTCTTATATATATTCTCAGTTTTCCAATAAAATTAGACATTTCCAATTTTATTAAATAAAGGAGTTATTAGTCAAAACTCTTAAGGGGGTTATCGTTGCAACACAAATATATCGATCAGTCCCCCTTATAACACATAAATGTGATTTAGTTTCTAACATTATAATTATACCTATGATTGAATTTGATATAATTATTGGTATGAATTGGATTTAAAATTAATATGTGAAAATCAATTGCAATTAGAAGGAAGTTACAATTTTTGAGAATGGTGTACAATCCATTATCTTTAGAGGAGAAACCTCATTATTTGATTCCTATTTAGATCCATCCTCAGTAGCTCCACCGAATTCAATTATTGGGGAGGAATATAAAACAATATCTATGGGTGAGGAAAGAAATCTTCAAATTTAAGATGTACCTATTATGAAAGAATACGTTGATGTGTTTCCAAAGGATTTACCTGGACATCCTCCAGAGTGGGAATTTGATTTCAATATTGATTTAACTCTTGGTTCAATACCTATATCAAAGACTCATTATAGAATTACCACTATGGAGTTAGTAGATATTAAGAAACAACTAGGGGAATTGAGTGATAAAGGATTTATCCGCCCTAGTGTTTCTCCATGGAAAGATTCTATTCTTTTCATTAATAAGAAATATAGATCTATGAGGATATGCATTAACTATAGAGAGATAAATGCTATTATGATAAATAACAAGTATCCTCTTCCTCACATTGATGATTTATTTGATCAACTTCATGGAGCCCAATATTTTTTGAAGATCGACCTTTGATCTGGATATCATTAGTTGCATGTGAGGAATGAAGATATTCCTAAGATATCATTTCAAACTAGGTATGGGCATTAAAAATTTATAGTAATGCCTTTTGGACTGACTAATGAACCCTCGGTTTTCATGGATCTAATGAATAGAGTTTTAAAGGAATATATTAATGAATTTTTTGTGGTATTTATTGATGATATCTTGGTATACTGAAAAAGATACAAAGAACTTGATAATCACTTACACGTTATTTTGAAGACTCTTAAAAGAAATGAGTTATATGAGAAGTTTAGAAAGTGTGAATTCTAGATTAAAATGATTTATTTTCTTATCCATATTTTCTCTAAGGATGGAATCTTAGTGGATCCTATAAAGATAAAGACAATTCAAGAATTTCCTACACCAACGAACATAACCGAGGTACGTAGTTTTATTGTTTTAGCAGGTTATTATCAAAATTTCTTTCAGAACTTCACCTGATTAGCTAACCCATTATCCAAGCTTACTCGTAAAGGGGTTAACTTCGTATAGAAAAAATAATGTTAATAATGTTTTGAAGAATTTAATTAGAGGTTAGAGAATGATCCAATATTGACTCTACCATCAGGAAATGGTGGATTTCTGATTTATAGTGATGCATCAAAGAAAGGATTTGGTTGTGTCCATATACATAATGATATAGTTATTACATATGCATCAAGTTAGTTAAAAATTCATGAATAGAAATATCCAACTCACGATCTTGAGTTACCAGCTGTGATCTTTTCTATGAAGATATGGAGACATTATCTCTATGGTGAAATATGTGAAATATATACTGATCACAAGAGATTGAAATATATCTTCTCATAGAAATAAAACAATACGTGGCAAAGGAAATGGCTCAATCTACTCAAGGATTATGATTTTTCGATACAATACTACCTAGAAAAGGTAAATAGGGTAGATAATGCATTGAGAAAGAAGGATCATGGAGTTCTAAACAAAATGAGAATTAAAAGGGATCATGTGTTCATGGATCTAGTAAAGATGGATATGAGAATTATCAAAGAAGGTGAATCATGACTAATTTTTAAATTAGTTTCCCAACCATCTTTATTGGAAAGGATTAAAAGTTCTCAGATTGATGATGATAATATTCAAAAGAAAATTAAAGCTGTGAATGATGGGAATTTTCCAGACTTTGTGTGTGAAGATAAAATTATGAAATTTGGGAGGAGGCTCTATGTTCCCGCTATACTAGAGCTAAAAAGGGAGTTATTTGATGATGACCATAGTTCAAATTTCTCTATATATCCTAGTATCAATAATATGTATAGAGATTTGAAGGAGCATTTCTAGTGGGACAACATGAAGTAGAGAATTGCTGATTATGTATCAAGATTTTTAATTTTCCAATAGGTGAAGGCTGAAAGACAACATCCTAGAGGATTCATGAAACCTCTACCTATTCCTACATGGAAATGGGATGAAATAACTTTGGATTTTATCTTTAGTTTACCCAAAACTCCAAGAAATAATAATACAACATGGGTAATTATTGATCGACTTACCAAATCTACACATTTCCTTTCTATAAGGGAGGATTTTCCATTGGAGTGCCTTACACGAATCTATATAAATGAAGTTGTAAGAATCAATGGAGAACCTATCTCTATTTTGTTTGACCATGATCCATGGTTTACATAATTTTTTTGGAAAAGTCTCTAGAAAGATTTGGATATTGAGCTTTATTTGAGTACTGCTTATCACCTTCAAACTGATGGGTAATTAGAAAGGATGATCCAAACTTTAGAAGACATGTTGAGATCATACATTCTTGACTTTCAAGGTAAGTGGTATCAATATTTACCTTTGGTGGAGTTTTACTACAAAAATATTTTCCATTATAGTATTCAAATGGCACCATATGAAGCATTATACATAAAGAGATGTCGTACACCAACATGTTGGGATGAAGTTGGTAAAAAGAAGCTTCTAGGATCAGAGCCTGTGGAGGAAACAAAAGTGAAGGTAAAGACTATTCAAACCCATATCAAAGCACCTAAAAGTAGGAAATAGAGATATGTCGACAATCGAAGGAAAAATTTAGAACTTCAAAAGGGAGATCATGTTTTCATAAAAGTATATCCATGGAAGGGAGCTATAATATTTGGGAAAAAAGGGAAATTGAGACCTAGGTACATTCGTACTTTTGAAATTTTAGAGAGAATTGGATATGAGGATTATCATTTGGAAATACCACCTAGCCTCTATAAGGTACACGAAGTGTTCCAAGTCTCTTTGTTAAGGAAGTACATTCTAGACGCAACACATGTACTCACTTATGAAGGTATATAATTGGAACCTAACTCATATTATTGTGAATATCCTATCTAGATTCTAGAAACTAAATAATAGGTGTTGAGGAATCAGATGACTCGATTGGTAAAGGTAATTTGAAAAAATCATAAAATTGAAGAGGCAACATGGGATCCTAAGAAACTTATGATGAAGACCTACCAAAATCTTTTTATGTGGTAACATTTTTGGAAATTTTGAGGATGAAATTTTTGTAAGGGGGGAAGGATGTAACACCCCAAGGTTTTACAAATAAATTCAATATAAAATGTAATGCATGAAATAATGAGTCTCTACGAAACAAAACTTTGTTATTATAACCTAGTCGTGAAACATAATTTTTCTTCCTATGTGATTTGAATTTCAAAAAACAGACATATATGGTTGTGATCAGTAATATATTTATAGTCCAAAATAATCAACTTACATTTTTTGGTGAATAGTAACTTAACCTTAGGAATAGTAATATGACCCTTATGAATAGTAAACCAACCTAATGAATAGTAACTACACCCATGAAAGTATAAATAAAATTTAGGCATCTTATAAGTGAAAGTATGATATAATTATATCATACTATAAGTAAATTGATAATTTAAAAATTATTAATTAAGTGTTTCAATTTTTGTGAGTCATAAATATTTAATTAAATTTTCTTAACTAATAAAATAATTTAAAATAAAATTAATTTTCATAAAATGGATTCATAAATCAATATTTTATTGTCTTGTGATTTTATTATAATTTTATGAGACCTTAGTTAATTTTTGAAAGTGTTATAAAATTAGTTTTAAAATTAAAATCTGTATTTTTCAAGTAAATAATGTTTTTATTTAAAAATAAAATATCACATATTTAGAAAATTATTTTTATAAAATGGAGCCCATTTTTTAATTATATATTTCAAAAAATGGTTATGGGTAATTTTTAGGATTTTTCTAAAATACTTGAATTTTTGGTGAATAGTAAAATACTGTAATTTACGGTATAAATACATTAGAAGATAAATACACTATTACTTGAGTCATAATTGATGTAATAACACTTGTTTTGAAATCACATACACTTATTACTATTTTTTTCACAATAATCAACACTATTCCTTATCTTGAGAAAAATAATAAAATAAGATATTCACAAATCACCCCTCTCCTCCATTATAAAACCCACCCCTCACTCCCTCTTTTCCTCAATCCTATAAGCCTTGAATAATGTAAAAGCTCTTCCCAAATCCTCTTCCCTAGTCCCTCTCCATGTCTAGGAGCTTTTGGTCTTTCCAAAAGACCAAAACCCCTTCCCTTAAAGAGGTTCTCAAGGAGGATATTTCAAGAGGTAAATCCTCATCCTTTTTCATTTAATTTCATTTCAATTTATTTTATTAGTCTCTCCTCACCTCCTCTATCCAAATGATCATGATAAATTGTAACTCCCTGAACCTATTTACCGAGAGTTGGTGCATTATTACATAACATTGGCATGATCACAAGAGATCAAGTCCCGAAAGACCGATCAGTTTATTAGCCTTGGAAGTACTAGATACATACATAAGTTTTACATTACATTATGAAATGAAAAACAACAAAATTGTGTCTATTTTTAACACAATCATATCCATTATCCTATACCTATAGGTTAATCATAATATATGTCTTTGCATCCTGGAAAAAATAAAACATATGAAAGGAGTGAGCTCAGATGTTGAGTAAGGATAACAATATAGTGGAAACTATTATAAATAAGCATAAAAATTTAAGGCAATGTATAAGACTAAAACACGAGCCTTTTAAAATTAAACTTAAGAATAATATGTCAAAGATAAATCAAATAATTCCATTTACTTATTCACATGAATATTCTACTAGTCGAATAATCACATGTAATATCAATAACTAATTTCATAATGATGGAATGCATATTACCAGACATCATAACCGCATAGTCAAGGCCTCATTCCAGGACTACAAATAAAAATATTGTCAAGGCCTTATTACAATACACTAGTTTGTCTTATAATACCTACTGATGCATCGAGGGGCTATAGCAGACCCTTCCCATCACTTACTACATCCAATGCATTCCTCATATTAAAAGGTTAAAACATAACATAAACATTCATATTAAAACTAGCATTCAAAATGTTAATAATTTAACCATAAACCATTAATGGTATAAAAATAGAACATCCACAGTCAAACATATCACAAAACCTTCAATACAATATGGAAGATAGTATCATAATAAATCAACTTCAAAAAAGCATAAAATCCAACAAAGGATGTTTACATAGATGAAATCAATCCAAAAACTATTTAAGTGAAATATATCTTTCTACTTTGAAATCATTTAAAAGTAAAGAAAACATTTATTTTCAAAATATTTTTATAATATTTTAAGGGAATATTAAAATGTGTTATAATGGCAGAAAATAGCTACACCCACTGTATAAGTTAAAAAAACATTCTTTCCTTAATTTGTCGAAAAGGTCATAAAATACCTTGTTTGGAAAATGACAAAAAGATTCCTTTCAAAACATTTTATTAAAAGTAAAATAAGGGTATAAATGAATTTAACACCTAGTCTAAGAAATAATAATTTTTTTTGAAATACATTTTTAAGAAACATGGATGTGGATGATAAAGAGGTCCCAGTAGATACTTACATATAAACAACCTCAAATAATAAAGAGATTGTAAAATTAACTCTTACCTTGTACTTTTACTTAGTTTATGGTATGTTAACCTCCTGTATAATGGTTAAATAATTTTTATTGAATTATAAAAGAACCACATACATAAATATGATATCATATGTGATCCTCTAATATTGATTTGTTAATAATATTTCAATAGTATCATTATTTCAGGTGTTAACTGATTCATTTTCGTTAATATGTTTTGTTATGTAATTCATGTTCATTATGAATAGGATGTATTTGATTCATATACATAATTATATTATGTTCTTAAATATTATTTTTAACAATCAAATGAAAATTATTCTTTAATGGTTACGATGGGGAACAAAATCTCATCGCGTCGTGGAGATGGTAAGCCGTATGTACGCATGAGCAACAATATCATTCTATTGATGGTGAAATAATATGTAATTGGATGATATATTATATATAAATAATCATTAACATGTTATATTTATTATTTATATTAATTATACTCTTTATTATACTCATCCAAATAATGAAGTGTTGAATAACAAATTACACCACGACGTGGAGACGATAAGCCGTACGTACGCACGTATGGTGACTTTATCATTCATAGGATGGATATAATAATGTATATGGTTGTACCATATTTATAATAATCTCTAAGTATATAGAAGTTATTGGAGTTATTATTTTAGTATGGAAACAACAAAGAAAGAGGAAGTGGAAGAATAAAAGAACTTTGAAAGAGGTGATGAAATAATTGCCTCTTCTTCGGGTGATTCCTTTTTATTTGAACAAAAGGGCTCCTTAGGTTAGCTTTCTGATCAAATTAAGGCATATAGTTTGAATTGAGGGAAGTTGTGAGGATATTTGTTCAGGGTTTGGTCGAGCCAAAAGGCTTTGGAGGTGTGAATTTGAGAGAAGGGGAAGTACCCTTTTATAAGAGAGGTGAGGGGCACTTTAGGAAAAGATTGAAATATTAATTTATTATAAAATAATATTAGGTTTATAAAAGTTAAAAATGTATTTATTTAGATTAGAAGGTGGGTATGGGTGGAAATCCTCTCAAAAAATAGGTTTTATACAAGTTTAGGTCACCATATTAACCTTATCTTTTAGATTTAACTCTTAGTTAAATAGTTTAACTTTTACCATGTCTTCTTGTATTTTTATATTACATGGTTAATATAGTTACAATAAAATTACAAGAGAACATAAAGTGGTTCATTAATGATATATATAACATTATATAAGTCTTTTTTCCGAATTTTAGATTTTTAGTAATATTATATCATTTAATAAAATAGTATTTGTTTTAAAAACTCATTTATGTCAATTTTGACACTATTAAGTATTTGGTTTTTGTGAAAGTCATAAAAACTTTATTAATTCTAAAATAATTAATTTAATCAACCCTAAAATGTCATATTCAACTATAAAATTCATGTAAGGAATCGAAAGTTTCAATTTACATTTATTTTAATATTTATAACATCAATTATTTTAATCTTTCATTAATAAAATAATTACTGTATCATCATTGTGTCATAAATAAATTTATTTATTTAATGTATAAAAAATATAAATAAAATATCATGTTGTATTAAATATTTTTATATTTCTAAATAATATTTGTGGTCAAATATATCTTATGTGTAACCCTATATAAAAAATGGTTTAGTTATTAAACTTTGAATTTAACACTTTTAACTCTTCTTTAAATAAAATATAATAAATTTCCTAATCTAATAAAAGTGGATCAAAAGGATCATATTTTTGTCCTAAGGTTTATTTTGGTCGAAAAACACTTATCCAATAGAATTATGACATGTGTTGGGGTAATTATATTATTATTTTTTCCTTTAATTACCCTATTTGATTTTCATGGTAAATAAAATTCAAAAGTTAATATTCAAAAAAAAATTATTTTCATCATATTGAACTACATTTTATTTACTAATAAAAACCATTTCTATCAGATTTTTGAAATTCAATTCATAGAAGCTGTAAAATTACATTTTATGCAAATTTGTGAATGTGCCAAGAAGGTGGGTAAAAGACGTTTAAAAGTTCAATAAAATTTTATATATCTAATATTATTATAAAATGACTCCAATAAATTACATTGGAATAATATAGGTATTATTTATTTATTTTCAATTTAAAATAAATTTAAATTTTTAAATATTTATTTAAATAAAAAGTCTGGTTTTCAACAACAACCTAGTGTTTTTCACTATTCATCAAAAATTGAAAGTTTTCAGAAAAAAACCATAAATTCACCCTAAGATAATTTTGGTATTCCTAATCCAAAAATGAAAAATAAAATTTATAAAATTTTAAAAAGTGGGTATTACTATTCATAACTAATTTTTAAATAGCTAGTTTGATTGGTTGTGGTATGCTAGAACTCAAATTTGCATACAACGCAAGCTATTGTATTATTTAAGGAGAAATGTACTGTGGAAGCTTGGGGTGTTACATTCTTCCCTCCTTCAAATAATTTCATCCTTGAAATTTCTAGAATACTACAGCATAAAAAGATTCAAGTGGTTCTTCATCATAAGTTCCTCAGGTTCCCACACTGCCTCTTCCATTTTATGGTTTCTCCAAAGAACTTTTACTAGACAAGTCATCCCATTTCTCAACACTTGTTCTCTGGTATCAAGAATCCTGATAGGCTCTTCACAATAAAACAGTATTGGTTCTGGTTCTATTTCTTTATAGGTGAGTATATGCATTGGGTCAAGCATGTATTTTATCAACAGTGATACATGTAACTCATCATGAACTTTGGAGAGACTTGGTGGTATTTCCAAATGGTAAGCTACAATTCCAATTCATTCTAGAATTTTGAAAGGTCCAATGTACCTGGGACTTAATTTACCCTTCTTACTGAATCGTATAACACCCTTCCATGCATATAACTTCAAGAAAACATGATCTCCTACTTGAAATTCCAAATCCTTCCTTCAGTTATCGACATAGATCTTTTGCCTACTTCGAGCTGCTTTGATGTGGGTTTGGATAATATTCACCTTTTCCATTGTTTCCTCAACAAAATCCAGGCCTATGAGTTTTCTTTCACCAACACCATCCCTAAAAGTTCGTATACAACATCTCTTTACATATAATGCTTCATATGGTGACATCTGAATACTTGAATGTAAGCTATTGTTATAGGAAAATTCTACCAAAGGTAAATATTGATCCCACATACCTTGAAAGTCAAGTGAGAAAGATCTCAACAAGTATTCTAAGGTTTGAATAGTCCATTATAATTGACCATCAGTTTGAGGGAGATAGATAGTTCTTAAATGAAGTTTAGTATCTAGGGCTTTATGAACACTTTTCCAGAATCTTGATGTAAAATGGGGATCATGATTAGAAACAATCGATAGGGGTATACCAGGAAGTCTTAAAAATTCCTTAATATATAGTATTGCTAAACATTCAAGTGGTAAATCTTCTCTTATAGAAATAAAATGTGTTGAATTGGTAAGACAATCAACAATGACCCATATTGAATCATTACTTCTAGGAGTCTTTGGTATCCCCATGACAAATTCCATCATAATATCATCCCATTTCCACTCAGGTATGGGAAGATGTTGCATAACTCCTCTAGGATGTTGTCTTCCAGCCTTCACCTATTGACAAACCATACATCTTAACACATAATCAAAAATCTCCCTCTTCATGTTGTCCCACCAAAAATGTTCCTTCAAATCTATATACATCTTAGTGCTACCATGGTGTATAGAGAAATTGGAGCCATAAGCGTCATCCAACAATTCCCTTTTTAGATCAGGTATATTGGGAACACAATTCCTCTTCCCAAATTTCAAAATTCCATCTTCATATAGGAAGTCAATAAATCTCCCATCATTCACAACTTTAATTTTATTTTGAAACTCCTCATCATCAGTCTGAAAATTTTTTATCCTTTCTATTAAATATAGTTTGATAACCATTTGAAAAAGTTTATATGTTTCAACTTCCATGATTATTCCCATATCCATATTTACTAGATCTATGAACATAAGATCCCTTTCAACTCTCATCTTGTTCAGAACTCCATAATCCTTTCTTCTCAAAGCATCTTCCACCTTATTTGACTTCCCTGAGTGGTAGTGTATTGTGGAATCATAATCCTTGAGTAGTTCAAGCCATCACCTTTGCCTCATGTTGAGTTATTTCTATGAGAAAATATAATTCAAACTCTTTTGATCAGTATATATCTCACATTTTTCACCATATAGATAGTGTCTCCATATATTGAAAGAAAAGATTACAGCTGCTAACTCAAGATCATGAATGTCATATTTTTGTTCATGAATTTTTCACTACCGTGATGCATAGGAAATAACTCTATCATTATGCATAAGGACATAACCAAGTACTTTCTTTGATGCATCACTATAAATAACAAACCCATCATTACCCATTGGTAGAGTAAAGATAAGATCATTGACTAATATTCTCTTCAATTCTTCAAAACATTATTCACATTCTTTTTTCCAAAAAAATTTAACCCCTTTATGTGTGAGCTTATTTAATGGGTTATCCAATCAGGCAAAATTTTGGACGAAACACTGATAGTAACCTTCTAAACAAATAAAACTACATACCTCAGTTATACTTGTCGATGTTGACCATTATTATATTTCCCTTTTCTTAGAAGGATCAATAGAGATTCCATCCTTAGAGATAATATAGCAAAGAAAAAGAGATATCCTGAAACTAGAATTCACACTTACTAAACTTCCCATATTATTCATTTCTTCTAGGAGTCTTCAAAATAGTGCACAAGTGATTTTCATGATCTTCATAGCTTTTGGAGTATACCAAAATATAATTAATAAATACCACCACAAAGTCATCAAGATATTCCTTGAAAACTCTATTCATTAAATCCATGAAAATAGAGGGTGAATTAGTCAGTCCAAAAGGCATTACTGTAATCTCGTAATGACCATACCTGGTTTGAAATGCTATCTTTGGAATGTATTCCTTCTTCATGCACAACTGATGATATACAGATCGAAGGTTAATCTTTGAAAAATATTAATCTCCCTGAAGTTGATCAAATAAATCATCAATACAAGGTAGGGGATACTTATTATTTATTGTTATAGAATTTATTTCCTTTTAGTCAATGCACAACCTCATAGATCCATCTTTATTCTTAAAAAAAATAATAGGGGCTCCCCATGTAGAAACACTAGGATGAATACATCCTTTATTACTCAATTATTATTATTTTTATTTAGTTACACTAATTCCACAATGGCCATTCTATAAGGGGTCTTTGATATGGGCCTTGAACCAAAAATTAAGTCAATGGAAAACTCAATTTCCCATTCTGGAGGACGTTTAGGTAAATACCCTATAAACACATCAAAAAATTCTTGAACAATAGGTACATCCTCTATTTGAACATTCCTTTCCTATCCCATAGTTATTTCACTCTCTTCCTCCCCAATAATTGAATTTAGTAGAGATACAGGGGGTGGATCTAGATGAGAATCAGATGGTGATGTTTCTACTCTAAAGATAAGGGATTCCTTATTATCATCAAAAATTAAAACCTCCTTCTTCTTACAATAAATTTTCACATCATGGTTTGAAAGCCAATCCATACTGAGGATTATATAAAATTCAATCATGGGTATTCCAATAAGATCAAAAGATAAAGAACTTTTATATTCCATAATGGTAACTGATTGAAAAAAATTTGTTGCAATGATACTTTACTTAGGATTTTTGACTGAAAAATCCCTTAATAAGTCAAATTGTAAATGTATAATTTTCTTGGAAAACTGGAAAGATATGAAACAATGAGATGATCTAGAATCAAATAAAGTATTGGCTAATTTTGAGGAAACAATTAAAGTACCTTCCACATGTCATTTAGAACTTCAACCTCTGTATTTGTGATCACATAAGCTTGGCCTTGCTCCTTTGGCCTTTTTTGAAGTAAGTTTCCTTAACTCATTGGAAATTCATTTTCATAATTCCCCATTTCCATACAATTGTAGCATTGAACATTGAAAACCTCTTTCTTCCCCTTGAAATCATGAGCATGGTGGCCTTTTTCTCTACACTTGTAACAAACTCCCATCCCCTTTAGGAATGTACCTGGATGTTTCTTCCCATAATTACTATAGGATGGAAATTAAACTTTTCCCTTCTTCCCCTTGTTTCCTTTTTCAGAGTGTTCAATATATCTCTTCTTCTCTTGATTTACTTTAAAGTCATAAGACATAGAGAATTATTTTTCGGTCTTTATAGCACATGAGACTATATCTTCATATGATGAGAAGGATTGTGACACTAATTATTGATGGAGAAATGGTTTTAACCCATAAAATAATCGATCAATATTACTTCTTGGGTTACTTATATAATTTACAACATGCCTTGATAACCTTGTAAAGTTATCCTCATACTTTGCGACATTCTCATCCTCCTTTTGCCTCAAACTTAGAAATTTCCTTTCCATATCCGCTAAATATTCACAAGGAAAGTATTTTTGTAATAAAATATCTTTAAACTTCCTCCATTCCATATTTTATAATTCTTAATCCTCCTTTGTGTTTTTAATTAATGACCACTATTGATCTGCATCTCCTATGAGGCGATAAACTTCCATGACAACTTTTTACCTTTCGCTACTCCCTAAAGCATGAAATAATTTTTCTAAGGAACTTATCTATTGCTCAAATACAAATGGATTTTTATTCCCATTGAATATTTGTGGTTGTTTCCTCATGAAGTAGTCTAACATTTATTCTCCGTGTTGTGGATCAGGGTGCTCCATACGGGTAAGGTTATTATTCATAACCTGAGTGAGTTGTCCTAGTATGGTTATAAGATGTTCAGAACCAGTTACATCACCAGCTCCACTATAATTATTTTTATTTGGAGGGAAATACCTACATGGATTAATTGCATTGATACAGTTTCCATTCCTTCTACTATGCTCTATTTCTAAACAATGGAATACACTAGGTTAGTTTATGAATCACAATCCATAATTCCATACTTGTAAAATACTTAACATAAATTGAACAGTTTATGCATATAATTCATAATCATAAACATTTTTTCTTTGGGTAAGTATTTACTAATAAGTCCTTCATAATGGTTTTTAAAGAAAATGTGAATTATCCTAAGCATATTCCCCATGAGTGTCAAACTAGGTGAACAGTAAGGCCCGTTGTTGTGTAGCATGATACCCTGGGTCAATCCCTAAACTCCTTGTCGGAGTTTTCACTCTTAGGTACATCTGTTCCAGAACCACGTCCACTTGTAGTATCTAGATAGGGATGTATTTCTTGGAAAACTCACAAAATCCCAACATTACCAAAATTCTAGGAAGTTCTTCTATACTAATCCTCAAAATCAATCTTAGGGTAATGTTCTCTAATCAGAGTTTTTCTAAATCTAGTTTCCAAGGTTTGTACTAAAATTCCTCTGATACCAACTATAACACCCTGAACCTAGTTACCCAGAGTTTGTGCATTATTATATAACATTGGCATGATCACAAGAGATCATGTCCCGAAATACTAATAAGTTTAGTATCCTTGGAAGTACTAGATACATACATAAGTTTTACATTACATTATGAAATTAAAAAAATCAATATTGTGTATACTTTGAACACACTCATATCCCTTATCCTATCCCTATAGGTCAATCATAATATACTTCTTCGCATCCTGGAAAGAATAAAACATAAGAAAGGGGTGAGATCAGATGCTCAGTAAGGATAAAAATATATCAGAAACTATTATAAATAATCATCAAAATTAAGGGCAATGTATAAGACTAAAACACAAAAATTTTAAACTTAAACTTCAGCATAACATGGAAAGGATAAATCAAATAATTCCATTTACTTATTCACATGGATATTTTACTAGTCGAATAATCACATGTGATATCAATAACTAATTTCATAATGATATAATGCATAATGCCGAACATAATAACCACATATTCAAGGCCTCATGCCAAGATTAAAAATAAAAATATTGTCAAGGACTTGTTCCAAGACACTATTTTGTCTCATGAGACCTACCGATGCATCGAGGGGCTATAGCGGGCCCTTCCCGTCACTTACTACATCCAATGCATTCCTCATATGAAAAGGTTGAAATATAACATAAACATTCGTATTAAAAATAGAATACAAAATTTTAATACTTTAACCATAAACCATGAATGGTATAAAAATAGCACATCAACCGTCAAACATATCACAAAACCTTCAATACAATATGGAATATTGTATCGTAATAAATCAACTTTAAACAAGCATAAAATTGAACAAAGGATGTTGACATAGATGAAATCAATCCAAAAACTATTTGAGTGAAAAATATCATTCTACTTTGGAATCATTTAAAAGTAAATAAAACATTTATTTTGAAAATATTCTTATAAGATTATTAGGGAAGCTTTGAAGGTGTTATAATAACATAAAATAGCTCCACCTTCCATATAAGTTAAAAAAGCATTCTTTCCTTAATTTTTCTAAAAGGTCATAATGTACCTTGTTTGGAAAACGATGGAAAGATTCATTTCAAAACATTTTATAAAAATTAAAACAAGGGTATAAATTACTTTAATCCCTTGTATAGGAAATATTAAAAATGTTTTGAGATACATTTTTAAGAAACACATATGTGGATGATAAAGAGGTCCTAGTAGATACTAACGTATAAACAACCTCAGATAATAAAGAGATTGTAAAATTAACCCTTACCTTGTAATTTTACTTAGTATAGGGTAATTTAACCTCCTTTATAACGGTTAAATCATTTTTATTAAATTATATAAGAACCACATACATAAATATGATATCATACATGATCCTTTAACATTTCTTTGTTAATAATATTTCAGTAGTATCATTGTTTCAGGTGTTAACTGATTCATTTTACTTAATATATTTTGTTATGTAAGTCATGTTAATTATGGATAAGATGTATTTTATTCATATCCAAAATGATATCAAGTTATTAAATATTATTTTTAATCATCAAATGAAAATTATTCTTGAATGGTTATGATGGGGAACAAAATCTCATTGCACCGTGGATACGGCAAGCCGTACGTACGCTCGAGCGATAATATTATTCTATTGATGGTGAAATAGTATGTAATTGGATGTTATATTATATAAACAGAATAATTAACATGTTATATTTATTATTTACATCACTTATACTCATTATTATACTAATCCAAATAATGAAGCGTTGAATAACAAATTACACCACGACGTGGAGACAGTAAACAGTACGTACACACGTATGGTGACTTTTTCATTCATAGGATGGATAGAATAATGAATATGGTTGTAAAATATTTATAATAACATCTCAATATTTATAAGGTACTAGATTTATTATTTTATTATGGAAACAACAAAGAAAGATGAAGTGGAAGAAGAAAATAACTTTGAAAGGGGTGATGAAATAATTACCTCTTCTTCGGGTGCTTCCTTTTGATTTGAACAAAAGGGATCATTAGGTTGAATTTATAATCAAATTAAGGGATATAAGATGAATTTAAGGTATTTTGGAAGATATTTTATCAGGGTTTGTCCGAGACAAAATGCTTTGGAGGTTTGAATTTGAGAGAAGGGGAAGTACCCTTTTATAAGGGAGGTGAGGGACACTTTAGGAAAACTTTGAAATATTAATTTATTATAAAATCATATTCTATTTATAATAGATAAAAATGGATTTATTTATAGGATAAGGTGGATATGGGTCGAAATAATATCAAATAATAGGTTTTAGACAAGTTTAGGTCACCATATTAACCTTATCTTTTAGATTTAACTCTTAGTTAAATAGTTTAACTTTTACCATGTCTTATTGTATTTTTATATTAAATGGTTAATATAGTTACTATAAAATGACAAGGTAATCTCAAGTGGTTCATTAATGACATATCTAGAATTATATAAGCCCTTTTTCCAAATCTTATGTTTTTAGAAATATTATATCATTTAATAAAATAGTATTTTTTTTAAAAACTCATTTATGTAAACTTTGACACTATTTAGTATTTGGTTTTTGTGAAAGTAATAAAAACTTTATTACTTAGAAAAAAATACATTTAATCAAATCTAAAATGTCATAAGAAACTAGAAAATTCTTGGATTTAATCAAAAGTCTAAATTTACATTTATTTTAATATTTATAACATCAATTATTTTAAACTTTCATTAATAAGGTAATTACTGTATCATCATTGTGTCATAAATAAATTTAATTATTCAATGTCTAAGAATTATAAATAAAATAACATGATGTAGGAAATATTTGTATCTTTATAATGAATATTTATAGTCTAATTTATCTTATGTGTAACCCTATATAAAAAATAGTTTAGTTATTAAAATTTGAAATTAACACTTTTAACCCTTCTTTAAATAAAATATAATAAATGTAATAATCTAATCGAAGTGGATAAAAAGTATCATATTTTTGTCCTAAGGTTGATTATAGTCTAAAAAAACTTATCCAATAGAATTAGGACATGTATTGAGATAATCATAATATTATTTTTACCTTTAATTACCCTATTTACTTTTAACCGTGGTAAATAAAATTCAAAATTTAATATTCACCAATTTTTTTTTCATCCTATTAAACCATATTTTACTTAATGATGAAAATTGTGTCTATCTGTTTTTTGAAATTTAATTCACAGAAGCAGTAAAATTATCTTTTATTCAAATTTGTAAATGTTCCAAGAAGGTGGGTAAAAGACGTTAAAAAATCAATAAAATTTTATATATCTAATATTATTATAAAATGACTCTAATAAATTACATTGGATTAGTATAGGTATTATATACCTATTTTTACTTTAAAATAAATTTAAATTTAAAAATAATTATTTAAATAAAAAGTTGGTTTTTAAACAATAACACATGTTCTTCACTATTCATCAAAAATTGAAAGTTTTCAGAAAAAGACAAAAAATTCACCCTAAGCTAATTTTGATAATTTGAATCCAAAAATGAAGTCCAATTTGAAAAATAAAATTTATAAAATTTTAGAAAGTGGGTATTACTATTCATAACTGATTTTTTAAATGTCTAGTTTGATTGGTCGTGGTGTGCTAGAACTCGAAGTTGCGCACAACACAAGCTATTGTATTATTTAAAGAGAAAAATACCGTAGAATATTCAGGTGTTACATAACTCCATTACCATATATATATTTTAATTATATCATGTTAATGTAATATCTCTCCTCAAATTACTATCTCTCCCTCTTTTATTTTAAAAACAAAATCGTCGTCCGTGAGGTGCCGATTTACTACCTTTGTGGATGATGAACTTTAGTTCTTCAATTTATTATTAAAAGCTATTAGTTATACCATTTTTATAATTAAAAAAGACTATAATATATGTATTATAAACTATTTAATGTTCTAAAATCAGTACATATATATAATACCAATTCATACGACAAAATTAGTTTGTGGTGATCGAAACACCACCGTAATAATCTAAATGATTATAACTAAATGTATTATATAATAATTCATCCTCATACCATATAACCACATGATATATATAACCATTTAAACTTATGTATTCTCATTAAAAACATTCAATTCCAATTCCGTTGAATTATACCCATTTACATGATCTTCATTACTTACAAACAAGTGAATCGATCATGAAAACCAAGAAAACGAATGCTCCCAAACGAAAAAATTATACTCTATAACTCATCAATAAAGCCAAAAATGAAATGAATAAAACTATAACGAATAAAATATATGTATATAAGGTTCTGAATTAATTAATTAATGGATTTAATTTGATTATCTAGGATGTTAAGTTCAGGTCCAGAACTCATTCAGACATAAGGTAAGGGTTTTCTACCCAAAACTCCTTTTTCTTTTAGGTTACTCTTTGTCTCTCTTAATTCTAATTAAATTATTAATTATTCTTATGTACTAATCATAAAATCTGTGTGAATTTTCTATATATGTTTACCAATCAAAATTTTTCTTTATTTTATGGGGAGTTAAATGTTTTATAAAGACCTTTCTCAAATTCTTCCTGATAAACAATCCAGGTTCAAGGGAACTTCTTGAATTCTTACCTATTTTCAAGTGAAATATATAATATATTTTAATACACCATTATTTTTCTCAAATAACTCATTTTATTATGAAAAAATATCTTAGTTTAGTTCTGGTTTTATACAAATATTTTTCTAAAAGAACTCTTTGTTTCAAAGTAAAAGAGTATTACTCTCAATAATTCTTCGATGATTTTATTAGATCATTTTCATCTATTTAAAAACCCATGTTGAATATTATGTTTTATTGGGATTAAACTCTTATTATTATAATCTGAAATATTTTAATAAATGGTTTATGATCAGTTTGACTGTGGATGTTCTATCTTGATACCATTCACCATACCACTCAGAATGGTTAGTGATTATGACTACAGATTGGGGAAATTTATTTCAGATGTTCATGTTGTTTATGCTTATACCCATTCATATGAGGAATGAATTAGAATTATGAAGTGATGAGTGGGGCTTGCTATATCACCTCTATGTATTGGTAGGTCTCATGAGACAAAACATAATTGATTTTTGGCCGAGGCCTTACCCAAGTATTTTCAGATGTCTTGGCTGAGGCCTTGACTATATGTTTCAGATGTCCCCATTATGAATTCCCTCATTATGATATTAGTAATTGATAAACCATGTGTTTATTTGACTAATGGAATATAAATGGTTATGTTCCATTCTCTTATGATCATTTACGTGGCTTTATTTAATCATCTTTCATTCCATCCATATTATGATCAAGTATATTTTTAAATTCACATGTTTTTAGTTGTTCACCATGTCTAGTGTTTATTTTTTTATTATAAATTCTATTGTATTACTTAGCCTTACTAAGCATCTGAGTTCACTCCTTTCTTATGTTTTATTTTTCCTAGGTTATGAAGATGAATATTATGAATTACTTGTAGAGATAATCTAGGAGTTATAGATGTTTCCAATGGAATTGCTATTATGTATTTCATTTCGTGTTGTAACGTCAAACATATGTTTTTATCTAGTTTTACAAAACTACAAAACTATTATACCCTTCAAGATATTACTTTATTGTAATCATGCCAATGTAATAAAATAATGCACCGGCTCTGGGAAACTGGGGTTAGGGCATTATGCCAATGCATTCCTCATATGAAAGGGTTGAAACATAATCAACATATACATTCATATTGAAACTATAAAATGAAATATTAATAACTTTTCCCAAATAATAAACATAATCATAAACCATCAATAATAATATGGTGGATGATATCAAGATAGTATATCCCCAATCAAAATAATTACAAGCCATTCAATAAAATATGGTATATTGTAAAATAATAGACTAATTTCAATAAATAATAATATTTAATAGAGGGTGTTGAAATAGATGAAAATACTCTAATAAAATTATTAAGGTATTATTGAGATAAATACCCTTTTTTACTTTTGTAAATAAGAGTTCTTTTGGAAAATCATTTTGAATTTGTCATAAAATTAGATTATAAAAATGTATATCATAGAAAATAAAAGGGAATGAAATTATATTTGAGGAATATTAAAATAATATTCAAAATGAAAATTTTAAATTAAAGTGAAAACATTTAAAAATAGTTTTTAAGAAACTTTAGAAATGAGCCACTTCAGTGCGGTTTAAGGGAAAAATATAAATGAGTATTTAAAGAGTAAAAAGGCATAATTATTTTCATAAAACCAGGAATTAAATAAGATAGTTTTTCATGGTAAAAATAATTATTTTATAAAAATATTGAGGGATTAAAATATATTATGGAGTGTACTTGAAAATGGGTAAGAAATTTGGAAGTTCCCTTTAATTGGGATTGCTTATCAGGAGAAATTAAAAAGGGAACCATATAAAACATGTATTTAACATCAAAGAAATAATAATTGAGAAAGGTATATATTTTGGAACAAAAAACACATAATTTAGGAGTGGTATATAATAATAATTAAAAAATAACATTGGGGTAAAGAGAGAGAAAATGTAACCCAATGTAAAAATGGAGGTTTGGGAAGAAACCCTTACCATTTTGTAATCAGATGAATTGTATGCCCCATAAAAGTAATAATTATAAAATGAAACATTTTATACCATAAAAATAAATATATTAATAATATGATATATAAAATGGAAGTATAAATACACCACACACAATAAATAATGGTGAATAAGGAATATCTCACAGAAATAAAAGTGAGATGAGAAAACTGTTACCATATGTCTGAAAGTGTTCTACACTTGTAATTAACATCCTGGATTGTGAAATTAGATTCATTAATAATTTAATTCATAACCTATTAAACATATATACTATTTAGTATAATTTTATTAATTTCATATATGGTATTTTTAATTTCTTATAAGATTTAATTTCATCGTTTGGGAGTGTTCGTTTCCTTGGTTTGCATGATTGGTTCACTTGTATACATGTGTGAAAGATCATGTAAAATGGGAATAGTTACCCAAAATTTAAGTTATATGTTATTAATGAAATTAAATTAGATTTAATGGTATTATATATCATTTTTTCTAGATATTAGGATGATTCATTAGCTAAAACATTAATTATAACCATTTTGATTATTTTGGTGTTTTTTTGATCATCACATAATTTTTTATTTTATTAATTAATATTATGTATATATACTGGTTAAATAAAACTAAATAAGTTGTAATATATGTATTATAATATGTTTTAACCATAAAAACATTTTTATAACCACCCTTGAAGGCAGTATTATAAAATTAAAGAATCACCATCCATGAAGGTGGTGAATCGACACCTCACGGATGATGTTTTTGTTTTTAAAACAAAAAGGGGAATATAAAAGAATTGATAGTGGATATACCATTATAATAATAAAATTAAATTATATATAATATACTGGTGTTTTAATTCATGTTTGGACAGAGTAGGTATGTAAATGATAAGAAAATAAAAGAAATTGAAATAAAATTAAAAGAACGAAAGGGGAAGTTACCTCTTGAATTCCTCTTTTTGAGAACCTCCTAAAGGAACTTTAAAATGGTATTTTGGGTGAGATAAACAAGATAAAAACGTGTTGTATAGGTTTTGGATAGGTATTGGGTATAAATTTGATAATATTAAAGGCTTTTGAGGTGTGAGGAGAACAGGTGGCGAGGGGTGATATTTATAGTGGAGGAGAGGGGTGTTTTTTGATTATTTTATACATTAGTTTATTATTTTGGAACAAGAATATGAATAGTTTTGATTTCCATGACTAAATATAATAAAAATATAAATATTTTTTGAGATTATATTCTTACATAATCCATACATCATCCATGACTCAATATTTCATGTATTTATCTTATTTCATAAATTATTGTATTTTACTATTCACAAAAATTCACCTTTTTTAGAAAAATCCAAAAAATTAACCCTAACCATTTTTTGATGTGTAAAATTTAAAAATGAAATAAATTTTTTGAAAATAATTTTTTAATATGAGAAATTTAATTTTTAAATAAAATCATCATTTACTCAAAAAATACTGATTTTAAAATTATAACTAATTTTACGACACTTTCAAAAATTAATTATGGTATAATAAAATTATCTTATAATCATAAGAAAAATATATAATAATTTATGAATATATTTTATGAAAATTAATGTTCTTTTAAATAATTATTTTAATTATAAAATTGTGAATTAAAATTTATATTTTTCAAAAAATACAATTACTTAATTTATCATTTTAAAACATTTATTTACTTATTCCATAACATAAATATATTATATTTTCATTCATAAGATTCCTAAATTATATTTATAATTTCATAGGTGAGTTAAAATTCAAATAATAAAAATAATTTAATATAAATAAATTGGTAGTATTATAAAAATCATGATTTTTGATTATTCATCCAAAAATAAATATTTTCAGAAAAGTACCAAAATTTCACCTTAAGATAATTTTGACATTCTATTTTAAAAATGATGCTTATTTTGTTCAATAGAATTTATAAAAGTATCAAAATTTAGTTTTTAATCATGTGATCCATTAAAAGGTGGTAATTTTTTTTTTAGAAAATATATCTTTTTATACATAAAATTGGATTTATTCTTATCTTAAGCCTATAAAACTTATTGATTGAATTTAAAAATTATTTGATTGAATATGTAATATATAGATTTCATTAATATATTTCAATAATAGTGATTAATTTAAGATAAAATTCTATTATGGTCATAAACACATATTTTATGTTTAATTAATTTTTATTTTAATTTCTAATTAATTGGTAACTAAATAATTAATTTTATAAACATTTGTAAACTATATTTTCATAATTTAAATAATATATTTCATTCCCGCCATTCCAACGGCTAGGTGATAACTATCACAATAATAATATTTAAACATTTGTTTATGCTCTGTGTTCTGTGTAGTGTACACAATCGATAAAGATAAATTTAAAAAGAGACATACCATAAAATCTTGGGGTGTTAAATTTCCCTAAAAAGATAATGTTGCCAAAAATTAAGCACATGCATAATTGAAACAATCTCTAAATCATGAGTGGAGTAATTATTCTCATGTGTTCGAAGATGATGTGAACCATAAGTTACCACATGATCATCCTGCATGATCACAGAACCCAAACCAGTGCTAGAAGAATCACAAAAAACCACATATCCTTTATTAGGATCGGGTAATATTAGAATAAGAGGTGATGTTAGAAGTCATTTTTGATAATAAAAAAAAGACTAAAACTTTTCATCACATGAGAATTTCACCACTTTCCTGGTAAGAGAAGTCAAATGCGACACCAACTGTGAGAAATCCATGAAAAACCATCGATGGTATCCAGCCAGGCCAAGGAAGCTCTGAATTTCAAAGTCATTATCTGGATATTCCCATGATAGGAAAACCTTTACCTTATCAGGATCAATTTATAATCCATTCTCAAAAACCATGTGTCCAAAGAATTTAACTTCTTGAATCAAGAAGTTTCATTTAAAAATATTTTCATACAAATGGCGACTACTTTGGATTTCTAGATCCAAACTTATATGGTGATCATGCTCACACTTAGATCTTGAATAAAACAAAATATCATCTATGAACACTACCACAAAAGTATTGAGATATTTATGGAATATATGATTCATTGAATCCATGAAAACTATAGGAGCATTAGTTAGACCAAATGACATCACAAGATTTTCCAAATGGCCATACCTACTCCTAAAGGCTTTCTTTGGTATATCACACTCTATAACCCAGAGATGGTGATAACCCGCTCGAAGATCAATATTCAAAAACCACCTTTCCTAATTTAACTGAGCAAAAAAATCATCCACATGAGGCAAAGGATATTTGTTCTTAATTGTTACCCTATTCAGCTTCTGATAGTCCATGCACAATCGGAGTGAACCATCCACCTTCTCGGTAAAGAGAAATGAGGCTACCCAAGATGAAACACTAGGGAGAAAAAACCCCTTTCACTAGGTTTTCCAATTGAATATTGATCTATTTCAACTCTGTTGGTTCCATACAATATGTAGGTATCGATATCAGTTGTGTTCCTAACACTGGTTCAATCTTAAAATCTACCTCCCTCTCTGGAAGAATCCCAAATAAATCATTTGGGAAAACATCTGGGAAACCTTGAAAAAAAGTGGGAAGATCAAAAATAGAAGAAACTTTATTAGGCTCAACTACAAAAGTAGACAATAAGCTCTTGAGCTCTCAGTGGGAAGGTCCTGCATGACCAGACCTCAGATCCCACTCTCCCTGAAACACCCATGAGCTCCCATTGACTGAAAGAAATGATACATGATGATGAAAAAAATAAATCTCATCTCTATGTGAAACAATCCAATACATCCTAATGATGACATTAAATAGATCCGGATCGAGAGCAAGAAAATCTCAGACAATCTCCCTATCAGCTATTAATAACGCACAAGAAGAACACCGAAACCCCTGCTCTTTCCTCTTCCCAAGAGGGTTTTTTATCTCCATAAAAAGGAAATTCATTCTATTGTAAGTTTAATCATATCAAAAAAACAACTATATATAAATGAGTGGAAATCACCAATAGAAAATAAAATAATTTCTACTAAGAATTCATTAAAGATGGTACCTCTCACTATTACTGGACTTGCATCTACCTCCACTAGAAACTCATCTACTGCATGAAGGTGCTTCACTTATGATGCCTGTGTAGAGATTCATATATTATTTAAAGTATCTGACTACACCATAGTATCCTTTTGATCTGACAATCCCCGACCATATTGAGGAGTATACATAGACAAATAGAAATGCTTCAGATGACCATAACACCAATAGTTGCTAAAATTATTTTAAGGTGAAGGGAAATAACTTCATGTGTGTTCAACCTTGACAAACTGATAGCAAGTCATAGGTACCCCACTAGATGCAACTAGAGGTGCCGAAGAGGCCTGCTAGTGAGAACCACTTTCATTTCTTCTATGATGATCCTGCCACTTCCTCTTTTCCTTGGCGTTCCACTGAAGCTTCCCTAGGTGGAAGAGAAGGGGCAGAATATCTAACATTTCTTACCGTGTTCATCTCTTATATCATAAACATGTCCACTGTTGTCACATAGGTTAAAATATTCATCATAAATAACTATGATTTGATATTCGATCACAAACCATACAGGTACTTCTAAGCCTTCAGCTGGTCATTATTTACAACCTATATTATAAAATGAACTAGCTCAGAAAACCGATTGGTGTATGCCGACACCAAACATTATACCTGATGAAAAGAGATGAATTATCATTATTTTTCCATCATCAGTGAATCTGGAAAAAAATTCTAGAAGAAGAGAGTATTGAAACCATTCCAGTCCAAGTACACATGCTTATCAGCCAATACCATGGAATACCACCACCTCTTGTTGGGACCCTTGAGTCTGAATGATACACACTTCACCTTGAGATTATTTTGTGTTTCTAAGAAGTCAAATATCTGATCAATCTTTTCAAGCTAGTCCTCCACATATTGGGTTTCATTAATACCTTTAAAGGATGATGGTTTCTCATACAGGAACTCCCATGATCGATCTATTACTCCCATATCTCCCGACTGTACCTCAACAACTATTTTATGAACTTACAAAAAATTATGGTCAACAACATAGGCTTCTCACTTGATATCTTCAATAAATTTCTGATCAATTGTAGGATTCCCTTGATTAGAATAAGATAAACCCTCCTGAGGAACACACAGAAAATGACTCAGAGGCATACTTATATACACCAAAATAAAATAAATGATCAGACAACAGAACAATATTAGTTCAAAATATAAAAACCATAAGAAAAAAATAAAGATTAACATCAAGAGCTCAAAGAATGAGACACTCATCCCTATATCCCATGGTAACTTGAGTCTCATCTTGGAAATATATAGTTAGTAACTCACTACAAAAAACCTATCGAGCCTCGAAAATTCTATCTCTAGTCTACTAAAAATTACAATACAAATATAAACCCAAAACCTAGGGCTCTGATACCGAATTGTAACAAAACGACCCGAATAACCTCTCAAACTGGTACTCGACCCAATACGTCAATTTCCCAAAAGGTGTCCCCAATCCCCATGGGATGGTGACTATAACACAATCATCAACAAAAAATACTTGAATCTTAGATAGAGAATATGGGTGGAATACCTTCATATTTTTGAATTTGATATCACCTATACCATAGGGAATGATTTTTTTGTAGATTCTCTTAGTAGAAAAATCCCATCACAAGATATTTTGGAATCGAAGGAAGAGTGAAACCGAATGGGTCTTTTTTCTCAGTTGCATATGGACGGACAAGAGGATGTTTTTGGTATGGTTCTACTAGTGTTAAGTTATCATCATCTATTATTGAGTATATTATTCAAAATTAGTAGCAGGATGTCAATTTTAGAGGAATTATAGTAACCTTATATGGTGAAGAGGTATTTTCTGGTTGGTCTCTTTCTTTAGATGGTATACTCCATTTTTGGGATTAGTTTATTATCCCAACACCAGCGAGTAGATCTGTTTTGTTTGATTGTAATGGTTCTTCATAGGTAATTAATCCAAGAACTATTAAGATGTATTATGACATGAGATAATTATTTTTGCATTTGGGTATGAAGTGTGACATTTCTATTATGTGTCCCACTATTAAATCTACCAGTAGATAAAGGTAGAGCATCTGAAACCATCTGGTTTGCTTCAGCCTCTTCCAGTGACAGTTTAGAAATGGGATGGGGTATCCATGGAATTTATTTTTAGATTACCATGGAATCATTAAGGAAGGAATACTATCTGGGTGGTGATTTATTAGTTGAACAATTCTTTTGATTTTATTCTGATCAAAGACACTACAAAAGTTAAATATCTAGGTAAGATGTATATAAAAAAAGTGGTGAGGTTACATGGGGTTACATAAACTGTTGTTTTGGATAAGGATCCTAGATTTAATTTGAGGTTTTGGATAAGTCTCCAAGTGGTGATGCGAACTCATGTTATTTTGATTATATCTTATCATCCCTAGAAATACAGTTAGATAGAGCGTATTATTCAAATTCTGGAGGATATGATTTGTGCTTGTGTCTTAGACTTCGATGGATATTTGGATAGAAATTAGGGATTGGTTGGTTTTTCCTATAAAAACAATTGTCAATCTTCAATCAGAATAGATCTATTTTAGTCTTTTTATAGTCACCCATGCAGGTCACCTCTTTGTTAGGTAAAGGTGGGAGAATCTTCTTTGGCAGGACTAAGTTTGATTCAAGATACATCTGTAAGGATTCAAGATATACATTGGCATATGGTTATAGTGCAGAGTCATAAAAAGTGTTATGGGGATAAAAAAATCATCCTTTGGAGTTTTCCATAGGTGACCAAGTTTTCTTGAAAGTTTCTCCTTGGTTGGGTCACCATCAGCTTGGGAAATAGGAAACGTTGGCTCTGAGATATGTGGGACTATTTGAGGTCATTGAGTGACTTGAGTAGGTTGATTATCGATTGGTATTTCCTGCTCTGTTGATAGGCATTCATGATGTTTTCCACAAATCACAGCTCAATAAATATCATCCTAATCACTCTCACATTCTGATTTGAGAATATATTGAGTTAGAGACAAATGGTTCTGTTATTGACCAGCTAGTAGATATCATGGACTCTCAAGTGAAAGTATTGCATGTGAAGTCTATTCTGTTGGTCATAGTTTTATGGTGGTATGTATCATATTCTCATGAGAATTGGGAGTGTGATTTATTGATGTGGACACAATGGACTCACCTATTTACCAGAATTTACTCTTCTACATGAATTCTTAGGGTTGGAAAGTCTTATGGTTGGGAGTTTGTAACATCATGTCACCTGCTTTCAGGTAACCCTCTCCTTTTGTCTCATATTCCTCTTTAATGGGGTGCATCTTAGGACTCCCAAGGATGGATATAATTTTATGATAAAAATGACTTAAATTTTGTAGATGGACGTTTGTTTGAATTAATAATGTCTAGGTATAAATGTGTTTATAGTTTTGTGGGGTTATCCCCGAGTTTAGAGGAGGATCGAGTTGGTTTTTGATTTTTCTATTGTATGATGGGTGACTACATGATGTGTAAAGGGGTTACACGACTTGCACATGGTCTCCAGACACAAGTCATGAAATGTATACACAACGTGAAGTGGGTAAATGCCATGTAATGGTTACACGATGTGTAAAAATAAAAGATCAGTTTTTAATAAAAAGGTAATAGGTTTTTTTGAATACTTTATTTTCATGGATCACACATCATTTAAAGGAGTTACACATCATGTAATTTTCAAGAGGTCAGATTTTAGGGTGTCAATAGAATGAAATTTCATTTCATTCATCCACATCTCTCTTACCTCTTGATCTAGAACACTTCTCTGATGTTTTTTAGAGTCTCCATTTGATATAGATTGATCTTTCATACATTTTATCACCGTTGCATTCAATTCACTTCTCTATGGGTGAGTAGACCTTTAGGATTATTCATTTCTTCGATCACAGTACTTTCATGGCATCATGTTATTGGATTTGTTGATCTTTAAGGATGATTCCTATTTTTTCCTTATATATATGTGGTACAATATTATTCTAGGGTCCATTTCCTTTATTAGTTGTGGTGTAGTTTGTGTGGCATGTTTTGTTTTATCTCCTCCTCCACCCCTTTTGTTGAATTTAATCAATTATAAGATATGTAGATTTATTATAGGGCCTCCATTGTCACTGTTTTATTCTTCTTATTGCTGGATCCTTCATGGGCATTGTGTTTTAAAGGGGTGTAGAGTGTAACACCCATGGAAAAGTGATACTTAAAAGGATAAATGTTACTGCTCTTGTAAAAAAGGTGAACCTTTATTTTCTGTATCCTACTTAATTATAACTACGTAGTTAAGCATTCTTGGATTGAATTAGTGATTAGGATGAGTGACCTTTTGGGAAGTTTACTAGGGTGTGTTTAATTGAGGAAATAACACACTTGAAATAACATGTGTTGGCATGTGGGGAGAGTTATTAGTCTGATAAGCAACCCCATTAAGTAATAGATTATGGTGTGTTGGGAATGAAAAAAAGGTACTAAAGGAGACCCATGGGGTCAGATGACTTGGTTCATATCCCAAGGAAGGTTGGGTCATGATAATTGGTATTAGATCTAATACCTAGTTGTAAGTGATGAGTCACTGCCTGGGTTTGAGGCTTGGGGTCAAAATGAGGGTGTTGTGCTTTAAAGGGACAGAGAGTGTAACACCCTTGGAAAAGTGATACTTAAAAGGCTAAATGTTACTACCCATGCCAACAAGGCGAGACATTATTTTTAGGAGCCTACCTAATTAGAACCCCACAGTTAAGCATTCTTGGCTAGGAGTAGTGATTAGGATGGGTGACCTTATGTGAAGTTTCCTAGGGTGTGTGAAAGTGAGGAAAAATTAAACCAGAAATAACATGTGTTGGAATATGGGGAAATACATCAGTTTGATAAGCGACCCCAGTGAGAAATAGCTTTTGGTGTGCTGGGAAGGAAAATAAGGTATTATAGGAGACCTATGCTGTCATATGACTTGGTTCATGGCCTGAGGAAGGACTGGTTGTGAAACAGAAGGGAATTACTTGGACTTTGGTGAAATCCCCAAGACACCAAAGGATAAAAATAAATTCCAATGGATTCATAAATAGTTGGGGGATGATTTTATTTTTTTCAAATAAAAAAACTAACCAAGAATACAATAATCAAACAACCACTAAATTATACAAGAGAACAATGTATACAACTCAAATAAAACCAATTTAAAACAATACCAAACTACTACCAAATCACCATATCATATTATAATGTAGAGACCAAGACCAATATTAGATTATTAAGAATAAGACAAAACCAACAAAACTCAAAGACTCTAAAGACACCAAATCCACATCTCCCAACATGATCCAAGCTTCAACTCCAAAACCATGATTAAAGTATCATGATGAATTACTAAATAAATAATATACTTTTCCTTTACCTATGTCCCAATATATAATATACACAATTTCCCAAAGTTCCAAATAAAGGGGTGAGCAACGAAACTTAGTAGGTTTTACCCAAATGAATTTCCTACTCACACCACTAGGATAGAACAATTTCGAAAATTTATAAATTTTTTATATAAAACTATTTAAAAGAATTTCAACAGTTTATATCAAAGCCAAATTAATTCCAAAACAAAAATATTTTCTACACTAAATAAGTTTCCAAGGAAAGAAACCAAAAAATTCTTTAAAACCATTTCTCAAATCCAATTTTAGCATAAACCATTACATTTCCACACAATCATCCACACACTCAATATTGGTGTTACTATTTACAGGGGAACTTCATGTCTATACTTCATTCCGTTGATGGTGATACTTCATGACCATTATCCATCCCATTAAACTCACACCCAACCATTAATTCCTAAAACCATTCCAACCAATTGTTCCAAAACATTTAAATAGAAAAACTTTTATTGAAAATGATTTTACAACCAAATTTTCATGCAATAAAATAAAAAAACCATTTTAAAATCATAATTTTAAAATCATGATTTTTTTTTTACTTTCCACCAAAACAACTAATTTAAACAATTATATAAACCATCACTAAATATGGTTTCCAAAAATCTTTTCACAACAATCCCAAAATTCAATCTAATAAATTCAATCAATTTTAAATAAATACTTCATGTTATAATAATAAGAGTCAATATTGAATCCACCTACCTCACAAACTTAGGTGAAAATGAATAATGTCACAAAATCTTTAATAAACTGGGTTGAAACTCCAAAACCCACTTAGATATTGTTCTATATCATAAAAACAACCAAATATCATCATTATTGTAATAAAAAACATAGATATATTCCCATAGGATTAGATCTATGAATCTAAGAGAGGGAATAAAAATAAACTATGGAAGAGAAAAGACACTTATCAATGAATCTGCGCATACAACACATAAAGAATCACCAACGGATCTCTCCTGGATCAAGGGGAAGGGTCTATCCATACTTTCAGAGAAGTGGAAATTGTGTTAGGGTTAGATTAGTGGAAAAATCCCTTAAGGGTCTGTTTCATATTAGATCTACAATTTAAGGATGACCACCTATACACTGCATGGTTAGGCAAACCTTGTGCCAACCATGTATGTGATATTGTCTTAATCCATTACTCACATGGTTGGTTTGTATGGTTAGACAAACCATGAACCGACCATGATTTTCCCTCTTTCTATATCATGCACAGTTTCCCCTAGGTGGACACATAGTTTTGATAAACCATGAACCAACCGTTCACCTACCTAGTGTCCACTATTTCCCTTTATATGGTTTCCTAGAGGTCTTTCATGGTTTTTACTAATTGTGATCAAATAGTGAACCTACAAAAAATAACCAAAAACATTCTAAAACTCCTCCAAAAATTCTCAAACTTAACCTAATTACTTTATATATTTAAAATACATAAATAAAGGGTCAATTACCTGAAACCGGGGGTGCTATAGAATAAGAAAACAATACTTCTTCCCTAGACTAGTGAAGAACCAATATAACTTGTATCTCATCGCTTGTTATTTATAATTCCTTGGAATATAGTATCCAACTTCTTTAAGAAACTTTATAACACCAGGAAATTATTTCACCAGTTGATAATTTTTATGGATGTTATAGTTCTACTTAGTTACTCTCTTCCTTCTTCTTCACTTGTTACTTGAAAAACAATAGGAAAGAAACATTATTTTCCTTCATCTATCTAGAACATATATATATATAGTATTATATCTAATCTCATCCATATATTCATATCTATATAGTGATGTATATTTGGTTATGTTTCACCTGATAACAGTTCAAAAATTATTTTTCTTCTTCAAAACAATAAAATAATTCTTCCTTAGTCTATAACATTGTTTTTTCGATTATTCTATCTAATCTATCTATTCAATATGTTTCATCTGATGTCAGTTCAGTGGAACCTTCTTCTCCTTCTTCTTCCATATCATCATCTGTGTTGACTCAATCTGATTATTCCTACTTAGTCTAGTACCCATATGTCTGATATTTATTCCATATTTCCTTCACCCAAAACTATAATGTTAAATTTGGTGATTCCTGTCCATCCATTAACACCAAATCTATTTATTTATTCTTTAACCAAAACTTCAACCATGATGATAATGAATCTTTTTCTTTATGGACAGTGCTTTCTTATGGTATAATTTCTTCAGTAATTCATCTCCTCCACATGTATAAATATCATTACACACATTTTTATGGTTCCACCATTCATTTATATAGGTAGTGGTTCTATGAATATTTATAGCGAGGTTAATACTTAAAATTCATTTTATCACTTCAATGAAAACATTAATTTCAAACTTCCCACTCATTTATATTTCCTTAGAATATTTATAAACTATTCCAAAAAATTAAATATATTAACAAACTTCCTAAAACATACTTAAATCTCACTAGAATCACTATATTCCCTTTGTAAAAATTGGAACATTGAATGGTCAACATAATATCACCATAATTGAGATAAATTTACAAACTTTGTAAAATTATTAGAACACTCCATCCAGTACAACTTCATAAATTATCTTCCATCTGGTGAAAATTCATTCATATTTACTTCACAATTCATGGGAAAATATTGAAATATTTTGAATGATACTTCCTTTGACCAATTAAATGATTCACAAGACATTAATATGATTTTATATTTGTTATAAAGACTCTGTCTATTCTTCCCTTTAAAATTTTATTCATCATGCTTTCATGGGGTTCTTATTACATTTGTTGGGTTTATAGATGTTTGTTAATTTTACTTCATCTGTTGAAACCTCAGAGATATAATCTAATTATTCTATCTAGTAACTTTTTATAACTTTTTTAGAAGAATTTTTGATACCCAACCTAATTTATTTTAAATAATTTCTCCAATAAAATCATTCAAAAACATTTGCCTGATGCAACTATTAAAAAACCTAAGTAGTATCTATTTTATCATCTTGTATGGAAACTTTTTTCCAATGAGAATCACATAAAAACTTATTCTCTATATGATAATTCAGAATCTATTTTCTGATCATTTGAAAATATCTTCATTCTATGATCTTCACACATATACTCTAACGGTTAAATTTTTAGGAAAAATATATTTGATCTATCGAGATCTTCTGTCCGGTAGAGTCTATTAAACAACCGACTAAGTTTATATGACATACATTATACTTATATTTAAACTATTACAGCCTATTAAATAATTATTTATACAATTAATTGATTAGAATAAACCTCAGACAATATTTTACAATGTTAGGGAACCAAGGTTCCATTGGTTTTTATTATAAATTTAATATCTTTATAAATTTGAACATTTTATAGACACTCATAAATCTCCCTTTGAGTTTAAGATGATAAAACCCTCTTTAAAATACTTATATTTTCTTTTTAAATATTATGTTAAATAATACCCATAAGTTATTGTGATGTTGAATCAATGAAGAACTTATCACTTAGAAACATCTGATATATGTTGGTCTGATCACTCCCTATCCAATGTAACTTATGAATATAACCAGTCAAATATTTTTTTCTTCTCCTCATTTAATCGATTCTACCTGTTCACATAAGTCTAATAAAAATATGAATGTTCCTTTAGTGGGTTTCCCAAATATTACTTTGTTTTATTAGACTTTATAACTTGGTCTATTCAATGTACACTTTGTACGATGGAATAGTTCCGAAACCATTGCTCGATGATCTTGGTTTGATTGACTCTGTTTGATTTATTTAGTGAAATTAACTTTGTTCAATCACATTTATAAAATTATTACTCTAAAACTTCTTAAATAAACTCTATTTTTTAGTCTTTTTAGACATTCTAAAGAAACTCCTTAAAGAAACTATGTCTAGTTGTCTTAATTGTATCTATCCTTTTAGTTTTACAAACTTCTTAAGGAAACTCCTTAAGTAAAATTTCTCAATGTTGTTAACAACATGATTCTCCAAACATTAATAATTTTTTTGATACATGAATTTCATATCATTGATATTCATAACTAAACTCGACATATTCAAAAAAATATTCATAAATATAATAAGACTTGATCACTTCCTCTCTTCAACATCTTATTTCAATCAACCAAGCATTATCAACTTTCTTACCAAACTTCCCACAACTTCTTATTTATAGATTTTTCAACATATTGAAATCAATAAAATCTTTATATTTTATCAAAAAACATTGTAAACCAATAAAAATATTAATAGCAAATAAAACTTACACACAAAGTGGTTACTTCAATATACCCATTCTTATTTGTTGACAATTCATTAAAAACTTCTTTAAAATTAATATTCCAATATGTGAATATTTATCTATGTTTCTATTTAAAATTATATACCCCTTTAATTTCAAAACTTTTATTTCACTATCTATCCCCATTATTGATAAGAAATGAAAAGTACATGGGAAAGGGTATCAGTCCACTCTTAAGAAATGTTCCATACATCATCTCACTCTAAGTCTATATGAACCATGTTTGGTATAGAAAAAAAGAATTTGATTTAGTCAATAAATTTGTTCACTATCAACTGATCTTAATACCTCATGGAATAAGAACTCTTAACCTCTCCTTTAAGGGTTATACACTTTTATTCTAGGATGAAAATACTTAAATGGGATGTGAAACTTTTATAAGAAATTTTGACCAAAAAACTCACACTCTTACTTTAACAAACAAATAAAAAACATCCAAGTGCAACAAGCGGGATAAAAGGCCTTGGGTAATTTTTATTACCTTCATTTTTCTTATGTAACTGCTTAATTCAATCCCTAATTTGTGTTAATATTCTTATTTTTAGTGAAAAAATATAAGAGTTTGATAAATTCACACCTTTTCAATGACATGATTTTTAATAAATTTCAAGAATAATCAGATTTGTATGATGTAATGATTATAGAAGTTTCTTTAACATTATCCAAACATATCCCCTTCAAGGACACTTTCATTATGATCTTCATAATGATAAAACTATTCAATATATATGCTTTAGGATTTGCATTTTGAGAATACATAAAAATGGATCTTTTCTTATGTGGATAAACAAATATTTACAACTTCCACATCTTCACCAAGAATGACCCCTTCATACAAATTTTCTAGTTATCCGACATAAAAAAAATTCCAAGATGGAATCATTATTATCTAAGATTACCATAGTCTTCAATATTTTTATTTCAACTCTTGTTCTCTACCTGAGTATATAATTCACCTTTAATTCCTTATTATGAAAGTTCAAATTCACTACAAAAAGGTTAAGGGAATAAGGTGGATATTACTTTCTTATTAAGGTGAATAGTAAGGATGATTTTCTCAAACAAGTTTATTTATTTCATCTATTATTTATGCTTGAACATCTAAAATTAAATTATGATTTGGGATTTGTGGATATTATCACTTCTTAAATATCTTTTTGTGTGGAATTTCTCTTCTCAAGAGACTTTAGTCCACTTTTATCACATAGTGAAACTTTTTTCTTTCTTAAAAACTCTTCTTGTGTTGGAATTATTATAGAATCTTTAGGAGTGTGTATATATATGTTTCAACTCACACAAAAAAATTATTCAACTTCATTTGGAATTTTTATTTTCTTTTTGAACTATCCTTTTCTTTCGTTTCTTCTATTTTCCACATTATCTTCAGATATTATGAAAAAATTACTAATATATCATTAGAAACATTGGAAGAAAGTTTTGATTTACCATATGGATTCTTATGAGTGTAATCATTTTTATTTTTACTTTTGGGTGCATCAATTTTCTTCAACTTTTGGGATTGGGAATCCAAGGTCTTATCACCTTTATTACTTGATATCTTCTTGGGAGAATTTTTATTTATAACATTCTTTATCTTAATTCCCAAGGATGCTTCTTATTTATTAACCTTCTTCGGTGGTATTATTTTATTAACATATTTAGATTCACTTCTAAATGAGCATGCACTATTCTTGCGACCATTATCTTTTCCAACATCAAAATTATTATCAAACTTTCTAGAACCATTAAAAGTTTTTATATTTTTATTACACTGTGAATGTTTTCCTTTTCATCTATATATTGACCCCCCTTAACATGGTACTTATTTGTGATCTATAATTTAGATGATTTTACCAATAATCTAATACACAATGACATAATCTGTTATAGTATCAATATTAAAAAAAAACCTTGATCTTTTTATTTCTTATTTATGAAGTTTTTGGGTCTTAATTATAACTTATTATACTTTTCATAGAGAAAAATATTCCACATTATTTTTATTATACACCCTAGTCATGGTGGGAGGCTCCTTATCATCTATCTTCATCCATAATTGTATATATTTTTCAACATGTAATATTCATGAATTTTTTTTAGAAATACTATTACAAGATAATGTGGGTGGTACTGTTTTCTTCACCAATTCTTGATATAGATCATATAATGAGGCCATGATATTCTTATTAGATGTTGGGGTCATTTAATCTAAGAATCTTATAAAGATAATTAAGTAGTAGTAATAAATTTCTACTTATTTTTTGAAGTATCAATATGTGTCTTCTCAATATTATCTAGATTAACTTCTAATTATAGACATTTCATACTGAGGGTGTTTTTCAGATCTTCAATCATAATAACCTTTTCTTCATAAAATATCTTCACTCTTTCAACATCTTATTCATACAATATAATAATATTTTGTAACAAAGATTCAATTTCCTTATTTTCTTGGATTTTATTTCAAATTTTAAATCCTTAACATCAATGTTGTTTTTCAAAATTTATTCAAGTGAAATGATATTTACTATTAGGGTATTCATGACCCCATATTTCTATTTAAATTCCTAAGACATTTAATTTCAAAATTTTAAGAACTCATTTCAGGATCCACCTTTCTTGCTTCAATGTTCTAACCTATATAGAGAGCTTTATACATGCTAGAAATTTTTCTTTCAAATATTTCTCTATATTATCCACTTCTTGTTTTAGCTGGGTGATCTCTTACTATATACTTTGAAAGATTTCACAAATAAGAGATACTATTTATTTGGGAATACAATTCATAATATATATTAATCTATCAATATATATATCTTGAGATGTTTTAGATTGATCATCATCACCACTTATAATAGGATATTATTTTTTGGAACAATTTTTATAATAATTTTCACATACCTCATGATCACTTAATAATATTGGTTCACTTGAGGTATGATTTTTGTCCTTTTACTTTTTTGGAATCCTGGGCCACATGCTCTTCAATTTTCAATACAAATTTATCTTATTTATTATAATATATTGTAGATAATGATACCTCCTATTCTTTAAGAAAGAGGGATAACTTATTTAGATTTTTTATCTTTATTTCTCCTATTCATTGTGTTCTTAATAGAAATACAATTCTTCTGATAGATAACTGAATCTTCACCAAAAATAAACTTTATTGTAAAAAAAGAAGAAAATAAAAGATTCAAAAGGGAATAACTAAAATGTAGTGAATCCAATAGAGTTAAAATCCCTTTGATACTAATTGAGAGGACCACTTTGTGATATGCTCAACACTAAGGGGGAGGGGGGGGGGGGGTGAATCAGTGTTGGGAAATTTTAACTAATTAAAAGTTTTTATCACTTTACCTATTGGACCTATTATGATCTAAATTATCCAATTCTATTTTCATTATCGCATACAAGTATATGAAATAAAGTAATGATGGAACATGATATTTTTACAAGGTTGACTACCTAATAAGAGCATCTAGTCCTTACCGTGTATGGAAATGATCAGTACATAGATTATCTACTATAATCAGATATAAAATACATTGGTGTGGCTAGAAAACAATAATTGGACATATCATGGTTTACTAAATTTTAGGTGGGGTGATAATAAACAATCCTTCTTCCTTGTACTGGTGATGACCTGGTTCAACTTGCGGCTCCTTTCTGGTTCTTTATACTACCTCTAAAGATAGTATCTAACTTCTTTATGAAACATTATAACACCAGTAAATTCTTACACCTATTTAGAATTATTATGGATTTCATAGTTTTTGTTATTTATTCTCTTCATTCTTATTCACTTTTTTTACTTTCTTGGTAGTAGGAAAGAAACTTTACTTTTCCTACTCTTTTTTGGAACCTGTCTGCCCGATCCTCTATTTGATCCTATTCATCAGTTCCGATACATCGTGTGATTGTCATATAGTTATGTTTTACTTGATGATAGATTGATAGATGATTCTTATTCTTCATAGTAGTAAATTTTAATCTTCTCTTTCTTTATTTTTCCTTCATTCATAACTTTTTCCATTCGATTATTCCATATGATTTATCCATACAATGTAGTTAGTCAAGTGAAAGTTCAGTGGAACCTTCTTTTTCTCCTCTTCCTCCTCCTTATATCTGATCATCTAGTATCTATTCATATGTTGTGTTAAACTCCGTATAATTATACCTTATTAGTACAATACCTCTATGTTTGATCTTTCTTTCTACTTTACTTCACCCACAACTTTAATGTTATGTCTAGTGATCCCACTTTGTTAATTACCCCCTACTCCATCTGATTCTTATTTAACCAAAACATTGAACCTGATGAGAATGTATCTTCCTAATTGTGGATGGTACTTTATTATAGTGAAAATTATTCAGAAATTAGGCTCCTCCACATGAATAAATAGTGTTATGCACATTTTTATGGTTCCATAATCCCTTTATATAGGTAGTAGTTTTTCAAATATTCAGGATGAGGCGTGTACTTCAAATTCATTTTCCTACTACAATGAAAACATAAATTTCAGACTTCCTACACATTTCTATTTCACTAGAACACTTCTCAACTATTTCAGAACATTCAAGATATTAACAAACTTCCCATAACTTACTTAACTCTTTCTAGAATCACAACCTTCACTTTGTGGTTATTCAAATGTTTAACGGTCAATACAACATCACTACAATTGTGATAACTTTACAAATTTGTAAATTTATTCAAACACTCCATTTGGTACAAATTCATAACATGTATTTCATCTGGTGAGACTTCATCTGGTGTTCCTTCTCTAATTCATGGGAATATCTCGAAATCATTCACGAGAAACTTCCTTTAACTGATAATATGATTCACAATATATTCATATGATAACATATTTGTTCTAACAACTCTATCCATTCATCCATTTAAGGGTTTATTCATCATAATTTAATGGGGTTTTCTTCCATCCTTTGGGTTCATAGATGTTTATTAGTTTTCCTTCATCTGTTGAACCCTTAGAGATCTACTCTTCTTCTTCTATCCAATGAATTTGTAAAACTATGTTAGATGAATTTGTAATACCCAGTCTGATGTATTTGAAATAATTTCTCTAATAACATTATTCGAAAACATCTATCTGATGTAAATATTTGGAAATATCAGTAATATTTTTCAGATTAGATTTCATGGAAGATTTTATCTAATGAGCATAAAATAAAAACATCCTCTCTGTCTAATGATTCTGAATATCCTGTCTGATCATTTAGTAGCCTCTTCATTTGATGATCTTCACACATTTCCTCAAACTATTAGCTTTGTTAGGAAATATATGTTTGATCATTTGATATCTTATGTCTAGTATATTATGTTCTATAACTCATTAATTTGATACAATAGACTTTATACTTTATTTTAACTATTATAAAATCTTCAATACTTAATTTGTTCTTTCATCCCAAATTCTTCTCTTCACATATCTTTCTTTGTAGTAGTGTTTCCAATGTACTTTGTAAAGTTCTTCAACTATCTTCAAATTCATTCAGCATTTCACAATGTTTAGGAACCATGATTCCACTTATTTTTATTTCAACTTTAATATCTTTATAACTCTGAACATTGTACACCCACTCCTAAATCTCCCTTTGAGTTTATGCTGATTGAACTCTCTTTTAAATACTTTTCTTTTCTTTTAAATTTCAGATTGGATCATATCCATAAGGAATTGTGATGTTGAATCAATAAAGAACATATCACTTAGTAATGTCTGATATATATTCATATGATCATTCTCTATTTGGTGTAACCTATAAATATAATCAATCAAATTTTTTTTCTTCTTCTCCTCATCCAATCAATTTTGTTCATTTACATCAGTAAAATAAAAATATGAATGTTACTTCTATGGGTTATCCAAACATTCTATTGTATGATTGGACTTTATAACTTGATCTGTTTGATGAACACTCGATCTTATGGAATAGTTTTGAAACTTCCATTCGATGGGATTGGTCTGATCTACTATTCATGATTTCTTTAGTAAAGTTAACTCCATCCAATAACCTTTATAAAATTATTAATCTAAAAAATCTTAAATAAATTATATCTTTTTTCATCTTTTCATACTTTTTAAGGACAATCCTTAAGGAAACTATGTCTGTTTCTCTTAACTATATATATATATATATTCAACTTTACAAACATAATAAGGAGACACATAAAGGAAGCTTTCTCAATATTATTAACACACACTATTCTAAAACCATCAAAAATATGATTGAGACATGAATATTAGCTCACCAATCATTATAATTAAACTCAAAATCTTCAAAATATCTTCTTTAATATAATAATACCCAAGTACTTCCTCTCTTCCTCATACACCAGTGACTTAATAATGGAGTGACTCGAAGGAAAATACGATCACCAACCTTAAAATCAAAAGGTCATCTCTTGAAATTAGTATAAGTATTTTGGTAACTCAAAGCGATGACCAATAATTTATGAATCATATTTATCGATTATTATATCTTTTGAATGATATTGATCCCAGTCGAATAATACTTTCAAATATTTTTTCGACATAGAGGAGATAAAGAAGTCCTACTATAGAGAGCCACAAAAGGACCCATATAAATAGATGATTGATAACTATTATTTTAGTAAAGATCTAAAAGTTATTAATGGTATTACCATGATACAAAAAACTCAAGAATGAATGATCATATCATATCTTCAATAATATGGACTGGACATTATTTTCAAGGTGATAATCTATACTCAGCTTCAACTGATTACCTAGAGCCCATTATAACTCTTTAAATAACTAATACATGAACCTTGGGTCCTAGTAAAATATAATACTAATTATTATTTCATGAAGTTTAATAATTTCTTTGACATATAAATTCCCTATATCATTAACAAAAGATTATTCTTTTTTGAAAAAAGTAATTCATCTTGGTTTGGTGGTTTATAAAGACCCAGACAGTATTGTGAACCCACATATAGGGGTGCTTAATGGGGTATACTAGGGTGGAGTGGCCAAAGGCCATATAGATTGGACCTAAAAACCATTAGTATATTTAGGACCATATTTTGAAGTACCCTTGGAATGGTTGATGGTGTTTTTTACTGGATAATATTTGTTGAAAGTCTTTGTTAAGATTTTTTGGAGTTTTCAGAGATATTATTTCTGTGTTTGAAATAATTTTTAGTTTGTTAAAGGTGGGTGAAATTTATTTGAAAAAGTTTTAAGTGAGTTGGTTTTGTGTTATAATTATTGTAATAAATGTTAATTTTGGATAAGTTAATTATCCTATGAGGCCATCACATGTAATTTTTTAAGCCGTGAAAATAGAAAAGGAATTTTATCCACACATATGAGATTTTTCACCACATAGTTCAATTTAGCTACATGGATAAAATTTAGATATGTGAATTATAATATGGGACAACCATGTTTGTCAATTATCCCACGTGTGTGAAATTTGGTATCTTGTATGATATTTTACTTTATAATCATCTTATTTTCATGAAAGTGATTTGAGGAAATGAGGGAAAAATCTAAGCTTGTATGAATTTTTGGAAGCCTGTACTATATTTAGCACTCATATAACTTTTTGGAAAAAATGATAAAGGGTATTAATCTATGAGAAAGAGTAGTGGTATCTTGTATGATATTTTCATTTATAAAAAATCATGTTTCTAGAATTGCAACACTCTAAATAATTGAAAGTTGATGATGCTGAATATGATCATCAAGGATTAAAAAAATCATATCTAACATGTGATATAAGTTGATTTACTTGAGAATTCAAAATGGGTGATCTTTGTTGACATATGTTTGAAGTTTAAAATTGTGTTTTTATATGGTATTATAATATGAGTTTTTATTGATGATGAATCTCGAGATATAAAATCTAGAATATTAATGTGATAATGATAACATAATATGAAGTTATTATAATCACTATCATTCAATGATGTAGTGATTCAAGATAAATATTTTGTGTGTGTATTCTTAAACAATTGATTATTTGAGTTCTATTTCATGGATCAGTTATTTATACCATGAGCTGGGATAAGAAGGGTTCGAGCTATTGTAGTAAGAATGAGATGATGGGTATTCCTAGAATTCACAAAATCATTTATTTGGGAATTATTTTTACGACGATTGAAGTTGGGAATATTCTTGAATGTTTTTTTGTATCTAAATGAGAAAAAGTGTAAAAGAAGAAATGTTATATAAACATGTAGTTATTAAAATATATAATATTATGAGAATATAGGGGTTGTACTTGAGTTTAACTGGATAAAAAAATCATAGTGGATTGTGTTGTTAGATTATATTGAATTCAGTTTTAGGAATGATGAGCTATAATTTATTTCTCCTAAATTAATTTAATTCTGAGAGTTTAAAAAATTATAAATATTAAGAGATGTCTAAGTGAGAGAATATAGATATGAGAATTGAAAAAATATATAGGATCAAAATATTGAGAGAATAAGTGAGTCTAAAGCTTGAAGTTTTGAAGAAATTATCATCATTTGATTAAGATCAACCATTTAGATGAATTAAATCTAAGTATGAGTCTTGAATAGAAGATCATCATTTGATTATTCACTGAGTGAGCATATTATTCTACTTGTGATTGAAATATCAAGGGTAATATCATCAATAATTGTTGAGCAACCGAATTCTCAAGAGATATTTATCATCTCATTCTGATCACTGTTTAACCAATGGGATACTAGTAAATGATAGAGTAATACTGATGAATAATGACTCAAGATAACACCTAACCTAAAAACTAGTATTTGATCATAATATTTATTAGAAAATTCATGGTTTGGTTGGAGTAAAACATAATAAGGAGTAGAAACCCACACTGAATTCCAACCTTGTAAAAAATTTCTTATCCCTTGTACTATTTACTTGTTCATTTCACACATGTAAGGTTGAGTGAATATATTTAGTGAATCATGTATTAACCTATAGTAGAGGTTTATTTATAATAAAAGTAAATTGTAAAATAAAAACACCACCAATTCATCCCCCTAGTGGTGCATCAGTTATTTGGTCATTTAAAGTGGTATGAAAGCTACCGGGTTTCCTCTGTCAGATCCTTAATGAGTTTGTGATGAATAATATTAATTTAGTGAATAGAAGATTTTTACTAACCTTCAATGGAATTAACTACCATGTATAAAATAATATGATATTTACCTTTCTTTTATCACTTGGTCTTAAATTTATTTTTGTAGTTACAATTAGTTTTCCACCATTTGACAGAAATGATAAAATGGATTTTACTGATAAGAGAAATTCATAGACTGATGGGAAAGAAGGAAATGTGATTCTAATTTCTTTATCTAACATGGTCTATAATAAGGTGATGATATTTCAAACTGAAATGGAAGTATGGGATAAGAATGATAGAATCCTTGAAATAAATTTTAGAGTCAAAGAAGCTAAGATACAAATCTAGAGAAGTAAATTTTAAGACATCAATATAGCCAAAAATTAAAAAATTGATGAATTATTTAAATGAGTGAAAGTAATTGTTAGTAACATTAGAGGATATATTAAGAATTTATAATACTCTACTATTGCTAAAAATTTGATGAGGAACTTTTTTAAATAAGTTTGATCCTAATATTTCATCTCTAGAATATAGAGAGAATCTTACTCTTGAATAAATTAATATTATTTTAAGTTTATATGAAATGACTAAGAATATGGTATTTAAAAAAAATCCAAATTTTGAATCTATGATAATGATGAATATTAAATATGAAGAATCTAAAAAACAAAGTGACTCTACTAATGAAGAAGATGATGAATATAAAAGAATAATTTAACTTATCACATATAACATTAGGAAAGGAAATGGAAAATAAAAAGTTAAACCCCAAATTAAATGTTACATCTAGGGGAATATTGGACACATTTCCATTAATTATACAAATAATAAAAGTACAAAATATTATGATGAGGATGTGAAGAATTAAAATAAGATATGAGTAAATTATAAAAAAGAAGCCTAAAAATAAGGCAAGAATAAGAATAAGTTTTCAAGAAGAAAAAGAAGAAATATATTAAGAAATAATAGGAAGAAGACTCTTTTAATTTTCAATCAAATGAATAAAATAATAGAAAAGTAAAAACTTTCATGGCCAATGTAGTGAAACATGATGAATCTTCTAGTAGTGAAGATGAGGAAGATGAAATAGCCTACATAGAACATATTATGAAATTTGATTTATAGGCATGTCTAGAGAAGAATACACAACTCAATAAAGAAGTTAAAATCTTGAAAAGGTAAATGGAAATAAAGTTGAATCTTATGATGGATTTACTATAAAGAAATCTTCCTATATTAAATGTATTAAAATCTTCATGATGAATTATATGGAAAGTGATAATATGATAAATGATATTAAGGATAAACTCATGTATAAATATGAGGATATTTTCAAGACTCTATTTAAATTCCTTGAAGATAAAAAATAATTAAAGAATCTAAAAGATGATTATAATAAATCTATGGAGATCAAGGATGATTTATCAAAGTTCGCTGAAAATGTGAATTCACAACAATAGGTTAAATACATATCTATTATGTATCATTGTAAATTTATCTTAACAATGAAAGTTCAAATTAAAAATCGTGTACTATATAGGATAATAAGTGTGGAGAGAACACTCCCCTACACCTAAGTTGGAGAAAACCCCCTATAGAATACCCATTTCTCCAAGGGTGAAGATTTTTTTTAAAAACATTCATTAGGATGTTAGTTTAGAGATTTTATGGTTGTGTCTTTTGATAATGTGGGTTTTGATTCATTGTAACACCCCAAGCCTCCACAATATGTTTCTCTTTGAATAATACAATTGCTTGCATTGTACGCAACTTCGAGATTCTAATACACCGTGACCAATCAAACTAGCCGTTATGAATAGTAATACCCACTTTTTTAAATTTTATATATATTAATTTTAAAAACAGACATCATTTTTGAATTAGAAATGTCGAAATTAGCTTAGGGTGAATTTTTGGTATTTTTCTGAAAACATTCAATTTCTTATGAATAGTGAAAAACACTATGTTATTGGTTAAAACCGACATTTTATTTAAATAAATATTCATTTTATTTAAATTTATTTCAGTTCAAAATAGATAAATAATACCTATATAAGATCAATGTTATTCATTGGAGTCATTTTATAATATGTTTAGATATAAAAACTTTTTTATTGAACTTTATACCATCTTTTACCCACCTCCTAGGAGCATTAGAAAATTTGCATAAACTTATTTTAAGGTGAAGGGAAATAACGTCATGTGTGTTCAACCTTGACACATTGATAGCAAGTCATAGGTACCCCACTAGCTGCAACTAGAGGTGCCGATGAGGCCTGCTAGTGAGAACCACCTTCATTGCTTCTATGATGATCCTGCCACTTCATCTTTTCCTTGGCGTTCCACTGAAGCTTCCCTAGGTGGAAGAGAAAGGGAAGAATATCTAACATTTCTTACCGTGTTCATATCTTCTATCATAAACATGTCCACTGTTGTCACATAGGTTAAAATATTCATCATAAATAACTATGATTTGATATTCGATCACAAACCATTCAGGTACTTGTAAGCCTTCATCTGGTCATTATTTACAACCTATAGTATAAAATGAACTAGCTCAGTAAACCGATTGGTGTACGCCGACACCAAACATTCTCCCTGATTAAAAGAGATGAATTATCGTTATTTTTCCATCATCAGTGAATCTGTAAAAAAATTCTAGAAGAAGAGAGTCTTGAAACCATTCCAGTCCAAGTCCACATGATTATCAGCCAATACCATGGAATACCACTACCTCTTGTTGGGACCCTTGAGTATGAATGATACACACTTCACCTTGAGATTATTTTGTGTTTATAAGAAGTCAAAGATCTTATCAATATTTTCAAGCTAGTCCTCCACATATTGGGTTTCATTAATACCTTTAAAGCATGGTGGTTTCTCATACAGGAACTCCCATGATCGATCTATTACTCCCATATCTCCCGACTATACCTCAACAACTATGTTATGAACTTACAACAAATTATGGTCAACAACACAGGCTTCTCACTTGATATCTTCAATAAATTTTTGATCAATTGTAGGATTCCCTTGATTAGAATAATCTAAACCCTCCTGAGGAACATACAGAAAATGACTTAGTGGCATACTTCTATACACCAAAATAAAATAAATTATCAGACAATAGAACAATATTAGTTCAAAATATAAAAACCATAAGAAAAAAATAAAGATTAACATCAAGAGCTCAAAGAATGAGACACTCATCCCTATATACCATGGTAACTTGAGTCTCATCTTGGAAATATATGGTTAGAAACTCACTACAAAAAACCTCTCGAGCCTCGAAAATTCTATCTCTAGTCTACTAAAAATTACAATACAAAGATAAACCCAAAACCTAGGGCTCTGATACCAAATTGTAACAAAATGACCTGAATAACCTCTCAAACTGGTACTCGACCCAATACGTCACTTTCCCAAAAGGTGTCCCCGATCCCCATGGGATGGTGACTATAAAACAATCATCAAAAAAAAAATACTTGAATCTTAGATAGAGAAGATGGGTGGAATACCTTCATATTTTTGACTTTGATATCACCTATACCCTAGGGAATGATTTTTTTGTAGATTCTCTTAGTAGAAAAATACCATCACAAGATATTTTGGAATCGAAGGAAGAGTGAAACCGAATGGGTCTTTTTTCTTAGTTGCATATGGATGGACAAGAGGATGTTTTTGGTATGGTTCTGACTAGTGTTAAGTTATCATCATCTATTATTGAGTCTATTATTAAAAATTAGTAGCAGGATGTCAAGTTTAGAGGAATTATAGTAACCTTATATGGTGAAGAGGTCTCTTCTGGTTGGTCTCTTTCTTTAGATGATATAATCCATTTTTGGGATTAGTTTATTATCCCAACACCAGCAAGTAGATCTATTTTGTTTGATTGTAATGGTTATTCATAGGTAATTAATAAAAGAACTATGAAGATGTATTATGAAATGAGATAATTATTTTTGCATTTGGGTATGAAGTGTGACATTTCTCTTATGTTTCCCACTATTAAATCTACCAGCAGATAAAGGTAGAGCATCTGAAACCATCTGGTTTGCTTCAGCCTCTTCTAGTTCCAGTTTAGAAATGGGATGGGGTATCCATGGAATTTATTTTTAGATTACCACAGACTCATTGAGGAAGGAATACTATCTGGGTGGTGATTTATCAGTTGAAAAATTCATTTGATTTTATTCTGATCAAAGACACTACAAAAGTTAAATATCTAGGTAAGATGTATACACAAAAAGTGGTGAGGTTACATGGGGTTACATAAATTGTTGTATTGGACAAGGATACTAGATTTAATTTGAGGTTTTGGATAAGTCTCCAAGTGGTGATGTGAACTCATGTTATTTTGATTATATCTTATCATCCCTAGAAATACGGTTAGATAGAGTGTATTATTCAAATTTTGGAGGATATGATTTGTGCTTGTGTCTTAGACTTCGATGGATATTTGGATAGAAATTAGGGATTGGTTGGTTTTTCCTATAAAAACAATTGTCAATCTTCAATCAGAATGGATTTATTTGAGTCTTTGTATGGTCACCCATGAAGGTCACCTCTTTGTTAGGTAAAGGTGGGAGAATCTTCTGAAACATGATTTTAAACATTTTAAAATAGAAAAAATTGGCTTTCCACAAGTTCTATTTTCAATAGAATACATGAAAATTTTCTTTTAAAAAGTGGTTTTAATTTCCAAAACCCATTTCAAAATCCAAAACCCCAAATGAAAATCCCACATAGATAATTAAAAAGAGGGCAACAGAGAAAGTAAATGAGACCTAAAATGTAAGAACAACTATCAAATCTAAAAATCTACACATAGAAAAAGAAAAAAAAAACATACAGATAGTAGATCATGAGCATTTCCTAAACATATATAGAGGAAATACCTGGATATACTTAGTTCGGACTCACCAACTGGAATATGGTTTACCTCTATAGTCAATAACCAACTAGCTAGTATAAACTACCCACTCTAGTGGCACATCCCACCTAGCCCCATCAAGTAAAGGGGGGGTACCAACCCATCTGATTAGGGTCGATAAAAAACTGTCACTCGAACCTCTGGACAATTCTCAGAATCCCATGATTATAATAATAGTAATAATACTTGTAAAAAAATGTATAATAATCACAACCAACAATGTTATCATGCATGATACATTATAGAGGATCTCATCCAATGTTATAATGGGATCAATACCAACAACGTTCCTATGCATGACCCACTAGAGAGGATCTCATCCAAAGTTATATTAGACTTTCCTAAAATAATCAAAGTATCACAAAAACATGTGAAAATCCATTTCATTCAAAAGTTCCAATAAGGTTTTACCTCACTTGGAACAAAAAACTACTTTCCCATTAATTTTCAAATACCAACCTTGCCTCACACTACCCAAGTTTTCAATCCATTTTACAAAACATGCCATGATTCCCACCAGGTGAAAACATCAGAGATGTTCCAAAAACCAATTTCTAAAACAAAATAATGTTCCAATATGGCCTTCAACTCATCTAACATTAAAAAAAAATTCCAAGGCAACACAAAGTACTAAATAGGTTTTCAAATCATTTGAGTTTTAAAGTAAAAATGTAAAAATATCATAAGATTCAATGAGGAAACACATTTCCAAAACCAATTACAATTCAAACACCATTTCAAAACCTGTCTTAAAATGCACACCACATTGAAATTTTGAAATGGGACTTTGCATCCTTTTAGAAACCAAGCCACATAACAAAATGCAAAACATGCCAAGTTTTTTTAACCATGATTGAAACCAAATTTAAAGTGAAATAAAGTACCAACATAACATTTAGAAATCAATAAACAATTTTGGAAGAAGAAATAAGGATAAGTGGAAGATCCTTTGAAAAAATATGGTTCAGGGAAGAACCCATTTTCGTCTAAGTACCAAACGAGACTCAAGAAACCATTAATAAAAACATTATGAAATCCAACCATTAATATGGGAAATGTTTCATTCAAATATACATGTACATAAAACCAATTTTAAATTATGATTCACTCCACTTGAACAGTTCATAACACACCTTTAAAAAACATAACAAATAATACCACGTGAAATAAAACCCATTTTATTTTGAAAACCAAATTTCATCATATTTTTACCTTAAAACATTTTTAAAAATTATTTAGAATCTTTCAAAAAATCCATTGAAAAAATTAATAAAGTATGACAAAGATTTAACCATGAAACAAAATCAACTTCCTATTTGAATGACAACTTTCATCCCATATGCACATCAAATTACTTAGAAAATAATATTAGTTGGAAAGAAGAATTTTGATGAAACACCATTTGTTTTATCACCAAATACAATAAGCCACACATAAGAATCAAACCAAAAAAGTAACCAAGTCCCATATACAACACCCATTTCAAAACCCAACCTATATACCAATACATAATAAAGGGAAAACACCACCCAAATCACCCAATTTCATTTTAAAATATTGATTATAATTTTATCAAACACCTTGGGTGAATTTACATATAATCATAATTAATTAAATCCTTTGAAATCCATTCCACACCCATTTTATATCATTAAAACACCAATTCAATTTATACTAAAAATCAAAAGAATGATTATAACACTTTTAAAACATTAAAGGAAAGCTCAAAGATCAATGAAATGAATTAGAAAGGAAATGGATGAAAACACCTACCTCAACGATGTGTGAATGAAAGGAAAATTTGGGAGGAGGAAGAATTGATATTGATAGACAATCCTCACAACCTAATATTAATGAAATTGAACCACACATCAACCTTAACCCTTAGGGTTCATCCAAGAGATAACCCACTAAGAAAATACCAAGAAACCATGATAGGGAGAAGAGAAGAAGAGGAAAAGGAAATATGTGATGAATAAATCATGAATAATCACTAACCATTATTGATAAATCACCCAAAAAGTGGCCCAAGAAGAAGGATAATGGGGGGGGGGGGGGTATTTGGTCAATTCCCAACTAAGAGGGGTTTAAATGGGAGGTGGAATCACTTAAATCTAGTTTTTAAAATAAATATTATTTATGGTTTAATGGGATACATGGTTTTATGCATGATTTTATAAACCATGTGAAAAATATGAGAATGTTACTAGAAATATTATTTAAAATTTCATATTTAAGTTTCATGGTTTGAGAAAACCATGCTCAAACCATGTGACCTAAAAAATGCCCCAAACCCTTAAATGACACCCCAAATACTAGGGGAGTCCACCCAAGGATCCTTGAATGATTTAAACACAATGTGGTGATAGTGTGGGTGTCAAATAATACTCACCATGACACTTTATCTTAATAAAATTTACAATAACCATGCATAGGGACAAAATAAACCGAAAACCACCAAAATACAAAGACTCTTGGAAGATACTCAACCTGAACCTCAAACAAAATATCAAAAATCAAGAAATAAATAAAAATAAATGAAAACCATGGTCGGGGTGTGACACACAATATTTATAATTTATAAATTTTATATCATATTTAGAATCAGTGATAACAAATTATATAATAAAAATCCCTCTAACTTAGTCTTAAAAAATAAATTACATAGTTTAGAAAATTGGTTAACATAATGAAAAACCAAATGATAAAATAAAAAAAATTAATAGTTGAGAAACAAAATGTTTAAAAAATGTGTAAAAATGTGAATTGGAGGTACTAATAGAATATATAATCCCTCCATAACTTTAATTATCAGTTTTTAGCAACTTCATGTAAGCTTGACCTCCAAATAGTGAATACTTTTGTGTATTTACAATAACACCACTCCTCCTCAACTATAAAAGGGAACTCAATATCATCCATTGTTCACACCTCTTAAGCCATTTGGATCAACCAATATCTACCCAAATCACTTAATAAATTCACTCCTCTCATATTACATACCTTACCTTGGGAATAAATCCTACTAGGGAAGTCCTTTGGTGCGATCCAAAAAGAGATACCAGAAGATGAAGTAACATTCATCAACAAATGTTTTTGTTTTATTTCTTCCTCAAACCACTTCAATTATTTTTATATAATGTTTTTATAATAACCTCAATATCTCTAGTATATTTATAATTTTTATGGTTAGGAGCTACAACCCCACACACTTCTATCAAATTGGATAATAAATTATCATTCGTGTGTATGACTGACTGTCACCTCATGAACCGATCTCATTTATTTATCCATTACCACCTTTTAAGGTTTGGAATAATGAAGTATAGAATATTTATAAATTATATATAGGATATTTTTGATGTTTTAATGATTATATAATTATTATATAACATATACCTTCATGCTTTCCATTTTTTTAGAAGATGATAATGTCGTTCATGTGTACGACAGACTATCACCTCACAAAGCGATGTGATTCGTTTATATTTTACATGGAATATATTAAGAATGGGTTCAATAGAAATATGATATATATATGAAATAATAATTCAACTATAATTATAATATGTATATATAAATATATCATTTACTTTTTTTCATTCAATAAGATAACAAAATGGAAACAAAGTTCATGCGAACATATGACTTATCGTTTCCATGATCAGTGTATTTTATTTCCTATTTCTATATTTTATAGATTATTATAAGTAAATATATACAGAATATATATGATATTTATATCAGGATTTATATTATTTAAATGATTAAATATTGATCAAATTTTGAGGACCAAAAATAACAAGTCAGAACCAATATAAAAACCCAACCAGTTTTTACCAAAAACATAACTTTAACATGGAATTATTAAAAAACGAGTAATATAAATTCATAATAAAATCATATATGATATGATATATAATAATATGTTTCTATGGTATATTTATAATAAAATTATATTTGTTATATAGTAGTATTGAACAAGTATAATCGAAGCCAAGAGTTAAGGCAAGGGATTTCCATCTCGGTTTTTACTTTTGTGAGACTCATGCTATATTCGCCACCTATTTATTCTATGTGGTGTATATAAAACTCATTAATATATTTTATTATTATTCAAATAAACATTATTGGTATTTACTTACCCATTTTAGGATCTATCTTTCATGGTATTTTTGGTTCAAAAGTTACCAAATTCGTAATGAATTTTTTTGTCTCAATTTTTATTCTTTGAGGCGTACATTATGTTATGGACATATATTATTTAACAAGGTGTATATAAAACTCATTTTATTGGTAATATAATTAATTTATTTATATTAATTATATTTTGAGTTCCAATTAATATTATTCCTTTAGAGGGTTTATGATTCAATGTTACTAAAGTCATAAAGATTCATGTTACAATCTCATCATTTATCAAGATTGTTTATGATTATGATTAAAATGTTCAAATATCATGATCTAAATATAAATATTACTCATGGATTTTATTATACTCTAGTTATTCATGATATATCAAAGCAATGGTATCCATTTACACTCTTTGGATATAATTAATATTTTTTAAGAAGAACTGACTATTTCTCTCCGGTTGGAAATTTGTGTTCTTTTAGAATAATATTTTCTAAAAATGATAATTTTTTTAAATTATATATTAATATAAATTTCAATGAAAATTATTTTTTAAAATTTCTATGTTTTGAAAAGTTTTTAAAATTATTTTCAAATATTCCTTTATATGTTTTCAAGGTTATTATAAATGAAAAAAGTTTTCAAAAAGGTTTTTGTTTTGGAAAGATTTTTTAAAATAGGAATGGTTATTTTCCTCAAGAAATGAATTAAATTAATTTTAAAAGAATTATTTATAATTTTCCATTAAATTTTTAATGAAATTTATTTTAATTTTTTTAAGAAATTGATTCTCAAAGAAAGGATATTTTAATTAATAAATGTTCCAAGTGATCTTTCAAAATCCTTCTCCATCTAAGAAAAAATTATTCTATATAATTTATGACTTACTAGGGATATGATTGGAGGATACAATTATTATTATTTATATTAATGGTTTATATTCATGATGAAAAGTTGTTTATGAAACTAGTTTCTCTTCCTTGGTTTATACCATAATAAAATGCTTATGAAACTCGCTTCTTTTCATAGGTTATGCTATGATGAAATCTAACCCCTGAAATTAAACATCACATATTTTAATATTTTTTGAACTAGAATTCACATTTGAGGATATTTTAAGTTTATAGTAATATATAATTAGGAAAAAATATTATAAATTAAACCCATACATTACAAGTGGACACTTATAATCATTATCCATTTTTCACCAAATAAAACATTGTAAAATAAAACATGGTTTCTTTATATAAAATTATTATTCTCATATTATCCATATCCTTGTCTCCAATAATCCTTTAACCTTGTGAAAAACATTTTAACACTTTAGATGATCATTAAAATCTCAGTAAGGGATGAAAAAGAAAGAAAACCTTTACTCTAGTGAAAAACATGAAAACCCAATTAATGTTATTTGAACGAATGAAAAAAAATATTTTCACATGAATAACACACATAATTTTTACTTAAAAATAAAATAATTAAAACCAATAAAAAGTAATTAAAATTAATATAAAGTAATTAAAACTCTTTTAGGTGACTTAGAGAATCATATTTATAAAACCTTTTCAAAACCTTTTCAATTAGAATAACTATACAACCAACTTCCAATATTATTATTACCCAATTAATTTTATATCTAAATGTGGATCACCTTTTTTATAAGCTATATCAAGCTCACCCATGAGATATAAAGGGGATCATCCATTCATATAAGCTATATCGAGCGCACATGTTAGCTATAATTATGGTCATCCCTTCATATAAGCTATATCATGATCCCCTATGAGCTATAATGGGGATAAAACCTTTATATAATATCTATCAGGCTCAACCATTTCATATAGTTCTCAAGTATAATTCCATGAATAAAACACTTTCATCACAAAACCCTTAAAAGGGATCTTTTAATCCCATATGTAAAAAAATTCGTATAAAAATACAATTTTCTTTTAAAAACCCAAAACTTAAAAATGAAAATAAGTATTTTTATTTTAAGAAAACATGTAATATTTCAAAGGAAGCTAGAAATTAAATAATAGTCACAATGGTGAAAAAGTTGTTGCCGTCGTATATGTGAAAAAGAACATTCATTTTTTTATTTCTCAAAACGTTTTTTATAAAACATGTAAACATATTAATTTTTGAAAACTTTGAATTAAATTGAAGATATTGATAAAATTTAACCTAAAATTATTTTATATTCATATAATAAATATGTAAAAAAATATCAAGAATATTTTTATGGAGAAAAATATTTTACAATTAAATTTTTAAACATTCAAAGAATTCCATACAACTTTGAACATTTAAATCATAAGCCACATGAAAGAAGAAAATTTTAAAAAGCATTTAACATCCTAATAACAGATATAATATGGATATGAAACATAAAAGGGGATTTATATACACTTTATAAAAGAATAAAGGTGCATATCATCAAAAAATGTCTCAATAAAGGGAGATTGAGAAGAAATCCCTTACCTTGAGTCTGACTCATCATATACAATATTTATCTTCCAAAATAATAAATTTAGTATAATTATTTATATTCTTAAGGAAATTTTAAATTTTATTATTCCTTTTTTTATCACTTATTAGAATTTTATACCAATAATTTAATTATTTATTTTCACGTTAGACGTTTTGATGATATTTGGTACTTGAGTCCAAAATTACTTTGTTATCATGTATATAGTCAAAGTGTTCATTATTATATCATATATATAATAATATTCCTGACATAATAATAAATTTTATACATTAATTATAATTTTAAATCATTACATTACATATAGATATGAAAAATTAATTACGTTACAATCATGGGGACGGTAAGCCGTACGTACACATGAGTAACGTATACATTTTTCAATGATCATTATGAAAATAAGGTAAGTATTATTTATCATTAAATAATGATTATAATAACATTAATATAATATTTTTTTTTAATATAATTATATATATATATATATATCATCCATGTGATTTAGTGATGAAAAATGAATCACATTGCTTCCTGGAGGTGATAGTTCACACGCACGCACAAATGACATTATCATTTTTCCATGCATAGAAAGGTAAGAAATTAAATGATATATTATATTTTAAAAATTAAAAATATGTCATGAATATAATATATAAAATTTAATTCCTTCATTATAACTAGTCTTGAGTGACGGTGATGGAAAAAAAATTTATCAGATCGCGAGGCGGTAGATTGCTGTACACAGGAACGATAATTATTTTCCCATTTGATTGAAATGGAGATGGATTTAAGATATGATTTTAACATTATAAAATATAAGTATATTGAGGATAAAAGATTTATTATTTCATCATTGTTTACTAATATTTGAAGTACGTGGAAGAAGAAATAAAATATAAATAATTAATTAAAAATGATACATTTTCTTCAGACAATATCCTTTGATTAACACCTTAACACCTCTAAGGAGAGTGTTATTCCAAAAATAAGTCATCTAGATTGTGTGTAGGGAATCTAGGAAGGTATTTGGGCATATATTGACCGAACCAAGTTGGTTTTGAAGTGTGAATAAAGGGGAATAATGGGTACCCTTTTATAGGACAGGAGAGGGGAACTCTTGGAATTCTTCAAAATGTTATATTAATGTAAATTAATTTTGTGTTCCAAATGGGTCCAAAGTGATTTATTTAGAATATAGGATGATTTTTTATCTTAATAAATTAATCCAATGAATATTATACATGTTTTTTTTAATATTTAATTATTTTTTCTTTAACCCTTTTAACTCTTACCATGATATCATTTAATTTACAATTTGAGGGTCAATATAATTTCTATAAAATGACAAACGACCAATAAATGAGTCATTGAAGAAATTTTATGAATTAAACTAATTATTTGTCCAAAATTTATATTTTTAGAAAATTTATATCATTTAATAAAATATTATTTATTTTTAAATATCAATAATGTCAATTTTGACAATATTCATTACATGATTTTTTAAAAATATCATAAAGAAAGATAAATTTGAAAAAATACTTATAAATTATAACTAAATGTAAAATTAATGTTGTGGATAACATTAACCATCTCAAATTATATTTATTATAGTATTTTTAACATCATTTATTTGATATTTCCTTTAATTAAACAATCATTACACCATCATTGATTAAGCCTTTTAATTTAATAATTTATTTCCTTAAAATTAAAAATAAATTTTCATAATAAATATAATAATTTTTTATTTCAAAAAATTTTTTATAGATGAAGATATTTCATGTATAAACCCATATTAAATATATTTCACTTGTAAAAGATATAAGTATGACAAAATTGACTTTTTTTAGAATAAAATACTATAAAAGGGATAAAGTCCTCTAATTGGACCTAAAATCGTCCCAAGGAATATTTTTGTCAACAATAACTCATTAATAGAAATTATGACAAGTGTTAGGGTAATTTTATAATATTTATAATATTATTTTTACCTTTAATTACCTGATTTACCTTTAACTGTGTGAATAAAAAATTACTAAAGTTACTATTCATAATGTACAAAAATAAAATGGACCTATTTAAATAATTTTTAACTTATGATTAAAAATATGGAATCTATTTTAAAAAATTGAAAATACAGAAATTTCATAAATTAATTAAAAATTAATCTCGTTGACGGAATGAGAAAATAAGTTTATAAAGTAAAAACGTTCAAAAGTTCACAAATTTTTTATATCCAATATCAATGTTAAATTGATTCTAAAGACATAAATTGAAATAAATTAAAAAAATTATCTAATTACAATTTAAAAATAATCAAATATAAAACTTAACACAAAAATTATTTTGATGAAAAAGCTCTTTTCAACTATAAATGCAATATTTTTTAAATGTTCATCAAAAAATGAATCTTGTGAGATAAATACCGAAAATTTAACTAAATTAATTTTTTATACTATCATTTAAAATAATAAGTTTATATTTTCTAAGATAATTTATAAAAGTATCAAACACTATATTTAAAACAAGTGCTCCATCAATAGGCGGTGAAATTGCTTTTTTAGAAAAATAATTTTTTATATATTAAAAATTGGATTTATTCTTAAATCATGTATTGAAAGCACATAATATTAATGTTAAATATTAGATTGAATATATTATATATATTTTTTATTCATATAATCCAACAAGAGTGATTTTATTATTTACTGGTATAAAACACCCTTGCACACATTTAAATGGTGATTTAGAAAAAAAATTCATTTTATTTTAAAAATGGGTTTACATTAATTTATAATTAATTAGTAAAATAATTATATATAAATGTGTAAAATATATTTTCATAAATTCGTTAATCTTTTTTATATGCATAATTATAAACATTTAGGTTATAATGGTAACATTTAAATAATAATATTTAGTTGTTTCTTTAAGCTCGATGTGGTGTATCATGTACGCTATCAAATGTAGTATTTTTTTTTAAAACTTAGGATGTTACATTATATCACATTTTTTAAATTACATCCTCAAAATTTTGAATTCAATATCGGTAAATTAGGTTTGAATTTTAAAAATACCCTTATTAAAATACCATATTTGAAAAAGGATTAATGAGACTTCTATTTTAAAATAAATAAAGGGAAGTACGAAGGTCACCTGAGATAACACATACTAGGGTTTCATGTAGGAAAACATGGGTGTGGAAGAGAAAACAAACTATTATGTTCTGATGGAGAGTAATATATAACATGGTCATGATAAAGTTAATAATCAGAAAACCAATAATATGTGATGGGTTAAAAGGATCATTGATTTCATAATAAGAAAAGTAAATGAAAAATGTTTTTTTCAATATTCTTTTCAAAGAGTTGAGGAATTACTTTAATATCTAAAACATAAAGAAATATATTTGATATATTTTTATTTTATAAGAAAAATTTCATCCTCATAACATTACAATAATTATTATGTACATCCCTAAAAAAACATTAATCATCAATGATCATATATATCCTAATGGTTATAAATACCTTAAAAATCATGTCCAAAACTAAAGTAATACATCTTATTAAACAAAAAACTTATAGAAACATAAGCCCAATAAAACATCGCCCCAAAATTCCTTAATCACTTAAGATCACATAACTTAAAACCTTAGAAGGAGCTTCTAAAACCTTGAACTTATGAATAACCTTTGAAAAATAGTGGGCTCTCTGGAGCTTCCATCACTTCACCAGACATCTCAACATCAACTAAAATAGTATAAAAATATTTTACCACACCTTTTTGTTTTTGATCATGATGATTTCCTCCCTGAGTAAATTTCTTCGGACACATATTCACATAATTTCCTAACTCATTGTAGTTAAATCATTTTACTGTAGACTGGATATCTGTTATCTCATTATTGGACTATTCATAACTCTTTCCCTTATAGTCACGAACCTTGTGGAAAAACATACCAGACCAGTAACACTTTCTAGATCCTTAAATAAATTCCCAAAAATATATTCTACCACACTTGGAAGATGTTTTAGGCTTAACTATATAATGCTTAGTTGGTTTTTCTCAATTTCCTACCACCTTGACCATTTCATACACTTATCATCTTGTGACATGTATGTGTTGGAAAATTCCATTTTAAATTTCTCAGAAAAATGAACCAATTTTTCATAAATTTTAAATTCCAGTGAGTCCAAATCTCTTTATAGGCTTGGTTTAAATCATGAGTAAAATCTATTAATTTCACTGTCAAAGTCTCAAATAAAATCCGAAACATACCTGACCAATCTTGTGAATTTTTCTTCATATGTAGAAATTGAATTGACGTCATTTTTCTTTCATTCTAATAATTTTTTCCATCCTAAGATGAACAACCTTAGGGAAATATTTATCAATTAAAATATCCTTAAATATTTTCCATTATATGGAATTAAGATCATTTTTCTCTCTAGTATTCTTATCCAATGACCACAATCAACCAGTTACACCTTCAATATGATAGATGGAAAGAGTTACTTTTTGTTTTTTAGGACATCCCATGAATTCAAATATCTTCTCTAAGGAATTGATCCATCCTTCATCTACCACTAGGTCAGATGATCCATTTAATGATCAGGCATGTTGCCTCATAAATTGTTCCAATAATGATATATTATTCTATGGTTCATTTGGATTATCTCATGCTTGAATAAAACCACCATTTATAGTCTGTGTAAAATGATCCATCACAGAAAAAACTTTCCAGTTCTGATTCTGACCATCTTATAATGCTGATTTGGAAGGTTGTTTTCCTCTCAATGCCTTCCCATTATAGCTTTCCTATTTCCTATATGGAAAACTATTCTGAACAGATATGGTTTAAATGAAGCAACAAGGTAATCTTAAAATTCTACATCATTCCAAAATAATCATAAAGTTAAATATTCTAAGGGAATTATATTAACACTATCCTAGCCTCTAAGGTTGTCTAAACCATACTTTGATACCAAATGTAAGGCCCCAAACTTAAAAATTACATATTTTGATATTGTTTGAACTAGAATTCACATTTGAGGATATTTTCAATTTATAGGATTATAGAATTATGAAAAAATCTCAAAAAGTAAACCCATAAATTAAAAATGGACACTTATAGTATGTATCCATTTTTCCTAAATAAAACATGGGTTCTTTATATAACATCACAATTATCATCTTTTCCTCATCCTTATCCCCACTCATCCTTTATCACTATAATTTTTTTAAAACTTAGGATGAGAAAACAAACTCACTAAGAGACATAAAAAGGAAGAAAACCCTTAGTATAATAAAAAACATGAAAACCCATTTAATGTTCTTTGAGCGAATTAACGAAAACAAAAATCACTTGAATGACACACATATGTTTTACTCAAAGAAAATCATTAAAACCAATAGAAAGAAATTTTATTTAGGTAAATTAGAGAATCATATTACTAAAACCCTTTCAAAATACTTTCAATTTAAATGAACATATAGATGAATTATAATATTATTATTACCCAATTAATTAGAGATATATAATGGGGATCACCTTTTGTATAATCTATATCAGTCTTACTTGTGAGCTATAATGGGGATTATCCCTTTGTATAAGCTATATCAGGCTCACCTATTTGCTATAATGGGGATAATCCTTTTGTATAAACTATATCAGGTCCACCTCCAAGATATAATGGGTTTCAACTATTTTTATAAGTTATATCGGGCTCACCCACTTTATATAAGTCTAAAGTACCATTCCATACACTTTCATCACAAAACCCTTTGAGAAAATCTTCTAATCCCATATGAAAAACACTTTTATATAAAAATATAACTTTATTTTAAAAATCAAATACCCTAAAATGAAAAGAAATTGTTATAAGAAAACATTTAATCTTTCAAAGGAATCTAGAAATTATATAATAGTCACTGTGGTGGAAAAGTATTTGTCACCATATATGTTAAAAATAACATTCCTTTTTTCGTTGGTCAAAACGTTTCGTATAAAACATGTAAAAAGATTCCTTTTGAAAAACATTGAATGAAATTAAAAACAAAGATAATATTTTCTTTATAATCCTTTTATATTCATATAATAAATATTTAAAACAATATCAAGGATATTTACATGGAGAAAATGATCTTACAATTAAATCTCTAAACATTCAAAGCATCCCATACCACTTTCAACATTTAAATCCTAAGCCACATGTCAGAATAAAATTTAAAAAAACATTAAATAGCATGATAACATATATAATATGGATATGTAAAGTCCAAGGGGCTATATATATGCTTTATAAAATAATAAAGGTACACATCATTGGGAAATGTCTCAATGAAAGGATATTGAGATGAAATCCACTACCTTGAGTCCGACTCATCACGTGCAATATTCATATTCCTGAATAATAAACATAGGATAATTATTTAATTTTTGAGGATATTTTTAGATTTTATTATTCCTTTTATATCACTTATTATCATGTTATAACAATTACTTAATTATTTATGTTCACGTTAGATGTTTTGATGATATTCAATACTTGAATCAAAAATGATTTCGGTATGATGTCTATATTCAAAGTGGTAATTATTAAATATTCTAAAGAATAATATTAATGAAATAAAAATTACCTTTATACATAAATTATAATTTTAAATCCATCCATTACATATGTATATGAAAAATCAACTACATTACAATCATAGAGATAGAAAATCATACGTACGCATGAGTAACATTTCCATTTTTCAATGATCATTTTGAAAAAAAGGTAATTATTATTTTATCTTTATATAATTATCATCATATAATTAATAAAATATTAATCTTTTAAATAAAATTATATATATCATCCTTGTGATGTAGTGATTAAAAATTAATCACACCGCTTCATGGAGGTGATAGTTCATACATATGCACGAATGATGATAAAATTTTTCCATGAATGGGAAGGTAAGAATGTAAATGATATATTATATTTTAATAATGATAAATATTTTATTAATATAATATATAAACATTAATTCCATCATTAGAATCAATCTTTAGTGATGGTGATTGAAAACAAATTATATCGGTTTGCGAGTCGGTAGTTCATTGTACATAAGAACAATAATTATTTTCCAATTTGATAGAAGTAGAGATGGATTTAGGTGATTATATTAACATAATAACATCTCAGTATATTTTGGATAAAAGAGTTATTATTTCATCATGGTTTAAGAATATTTTAATTAAGTCAAAGAAGAAATAAAATATAAATACATAATTAAAAATGAAACATTTTCTTTAGAAAATATCCTTTTATTAACACCTTAACACCTATAAGAATGATGTTACACCTAAAATAAGGAATCTAGAATATATATATGGATTTTATTAAGGGATTATATTAGAAATTTTCCAAAACAACTTGTTTTTTATGTGTGATGAAAAGACAAGAATGAGTTCCCTTTTATAGGAGAGGGGAGGGGCACTCTTGGAATTCTTCAAAATATTAAATTAATATAAATTAATTTTCTAATCCAAATGAGTCTAATGTAATTTATTTATAATATAAGATGATTTTGGGTCGAAATAAATTCATAAAACGATAATTATACAAGTTTTTATTATTTTCTTAATCCTTATTTTTTGTTTTAACCCTTTTAACACTTACCATGATATTATATAATTTACAATTTGAGGGTCAGTATAGTTACTAGAAAGTTATAAATGACAAATAAATGAGTCATTGATGACATTTTATGATGTTTCCAAATTATTTGGTTTTAATTTATATTTTTTGTAAAATTTGTATCATATGATAAAATATTATTTATTTTAAAATAGCAATAATGTCAATTTTTACACTATTCATTTTTTGAATTTTTAAAAATATCATAAAAACAAGATAAATTCGACCAAGAACTTTTAAAACATCACTAACATGTCAAAGTAATATATAAAATTTTCGAATGACATTAACCATCTAAAATTATATTTATTGTAACACCCCGACCCTAGTTACCCAGAGTTGGTGCATTATTACGTATCATTGGCATGATCACAAAAGATCAAGTCTCGAAAGACCGATTAGTATAGTAGCCTTGGAAACACTAGATACATTCATAAATGTTACATTACATCATAAAGTGAAAAAAAGACAATAACATAGTCTCCATAGTCCACACTCATATCCCCTTTAGACTATCCCTACAGGTCAGTCATAAAATATTTCTTCACATCCTGGGAAAAGTAAAACATAGAAAGTGGTGAGATCAGATGCTCAGTAAGGATAACAATATAGCAGAAACATTCATAAATAAACATAAACATTTATGGCAATGTATAACTAAAAAAAAGCCTTCTAAACTTTAACTTAAGCATAATATGGAAAAAATAAAATGAAATAATGCCATTTACTTATTCACATGGATATTATACTAGTCGAATAATCACATGAAATATCAACAACCACTTTCATAATGATGGAATTCATAATGCCAGACTATCATAACCATGTAGCCAAGGCCTCGTGCCAAGACTAAAAATAAAATTTTGTCAAGTCCTCATGCCAAGACACTAATTTGTCTCATGAGACCTACCGATGCATCGAGGAGCTATAGCGGGCTCCACCCATCACTTACTAAGTCCAATGCATTCCTCATATGAACAGGTTTAAACATAACATAAACATTCATATTAAAACTAGCATATGAAATGTAAATACTTTCTCCATAAACCATTAATGGTATAAAAATAACACATCCACAGTCAAAATATCACAAAACCTTAAATACAATATGGAAGTTTTGGATAATAATAAATCAACTTCAAATAAGCTTAAAATCCATCAAAGGATGTTGACATAGATGAAATCAAAACTATTTGAGAGAAATATCTCTTTTTTTGAAATCATTTAAAAGTCACATAATTATAATATCAAAAATTTACTTTGAAAATATTCTTATAAGCTTGTAAGGGAAGCTTCAAAGATTTACAACGGTGGAAAATAACTGCACATGCCGTATATGTTAAAAAAAATACATTCTTACCTTAATTTGTCGAAAAGGTTAAAAAGATCCTTGTTTGGAAAATGACGTAAAGATTCATTTATAAAAATATTATAAAAATTCAAACAAGGGTATAAATAAATTTAACCCGTAATCTGTAAAATAGTAATAAATGTTTTGAAATACATTTTTAAGAAACATGGATGTGGATGATAAAGAGGTCCCAGTAAATAATTACGTATAAACAACCTCGGATAATGAAGAGATTGTGAAATAAACCCTTACCTTGTACTTTTCCTTGATAGATTGTAGGTTAATCTCCTGTATAATAGTTAAATCATTGTTATTATATAATACAAGAATAATATAAATAAATATGATATCATATATGATCTTTTAATATTGCTTTGTTAATAATAGTTTAGTATTATCGTCGTTTCGGGTGTCAACTGATTCGTTTTCCTTTAGATGATTCATTACGTAAGCCATGTTTGTTATGGATAGGTTGTATCTCATTCATATCCAGAATGATATCAAGTTCTTAAACATTAATTTTAATCATCAAACAAGAATTAGTCTTGAATGGATATGATTGGGAAGTGAATCTCATCACGTTTGTAGAGATGATAATCTGTACGTACGCACGAACGCTACTTCTATTTAATTTTTTTATTTTAAAAAGAATCAAAAACAAATGATACATAGTTATATTATTATTCCAGTATAATATAATATCTTATATGTTTTACTTATTTTCATTAACACTATCCTTTATACGTTCCATGTGTGGTATGAATGAGTCATATCACTTTGATGGGGCGATAGTCCGCACTTCCTAAAATGAAATTATCGTATATATATACAACAAGAAATGAATAATGGTATACTATAAAATGGAATTACATAAGATTATATATAAAATAAATATAATTAATATCATATTTAATTATAGTGCCATCATAGTGGCCACCATGAGTGGGGGTAGGAGATAATTGAACAATCATCGTTTCGTGAGGCGTTTGGTTGCCATCCACAGAAACATTATGTTCTTCGCCCATTAGATGGAGGTGTGTGTAATTTTAGTTTGAATACTTCTCATAAAAATATCCTAGTATATTTAGTATAATGTTTTTTTTACAAAAGAAAATAATAAGAAGAGTTTACGGGTTGGAGAAGTAAAATAAAAGAAAAGAAGCTAAGAGAAATCATTGCCTTTAATTTGGGTAACTCCCTTTGGTTTGAACCAAAAAGGACTCTTGATGTGCCTTCTGACTGAGGTAAGTCTTCTATGAGGAGGATAGGGATGTAGGGAGATTAATGGGGTATAGGTTGGATGAGAAAAAAGTCTTTAAAGGTGTGAGGAATTGGTTAGAATTGGTGTCCTTTTATAAGGGGATGAAGGGGCTCTTTAGAAAAAACTTAAAGTATTAATTTATAATAAATTCATATTCGGTTTATAATGGCTAAAAAGTTGATTATTCAAAGTGTAAGGTGGGTATGGGTCTAAATCCCCTAAAAAAATAGATTTTAGACAGCTTTGGGTCACTATAGTAACCTTATCTTTTAGATTTAACTCTTAGTTAAATAGTTTGACATTTACCATGTCTCTTTGTATTTTTATATTATAAAGTTAATAAACATACTATATACTTCTAAGAGACCCCCAAGTGGTACATTAATGATAAAAATATCATTATATAAGTCCTTTTTCCTAACCTTAGATTTTTAGGAATATAATATCAATTAATAATATAATATTTGTTTTAAAAACTCTTTTATGTCAATTTTGACACTATTGGGTATTTTGTTTATGATAAATTCATAACAGCATTATTACTTCGAATAAAATTAATATAATCAATAATAATATGTCATATTAACCTATAAAATTATTTTAACTCATAAAAAGTCTCAAATTAACTTTATTTGGATATTTATGATATAAATTATTTTAATATTTCATTAATCATGTAATTACTACATCACGATTGTGTCATAAATAAATTACATTATTTAATGTCTAAAAATTATAAATAAAATACCATTATGTATGAAATCTTTTTATCTTTTTAATTAATATTTATAATCGAATTTATCTTATGTATAACCCTATATTAAAATTTTTTTAGTTATTAAACTTTGATATTAACTCTTTTAACTCTTCTTTGAATTAAATAATAATAAATGTCCTAATCTAATCCAAGTGGAAAAAATAGGTTCATATTTTATTCCTAAGGTTGTTTTTGGTCGAATTATACTTAGAAAATATAATTAGGACATGTGTTAGGGTAATAATAATTTCATTTTTACCCTTTATTACCTTATTTACTTTTTACCGTGGTAAATAAAAGTAAAAAGTTACTATTCACCAAAATTATTTTTATCTTATTGAACTAAATTTCACACCTTGATATTAACCATGTCTCTCATATTTTATAAATTCCACTCACAGAAGATGTAAAATTATGTTTTATGTGAATTTTCAAATTCTCATAGGAGATAGGTAAAAGACCGTGAAAAGTTCAATAAAATTTTTATATGTCTAAAATTATTATAAACTGACTCCAATGAATTGAATTGAACTTATATAGGTATTAAGAATCTATTTTGACCTAAAATAAATTTAAATAAAATAAATAATTATTTAAATAAAAGGTCAGTTTTAACCAATAACTCAGTGTTTTTCATTATTCATCAAAAATTGAAAGTTTTCAGAAAAATACCAAAAATTCACCATAGGGTAATTTCGATATTCCAAATCCAAAAATGAAGTCCGTTTTTGAAAGATAAAATTTATAAAATTTCAAAAAGTGGGTATTACTATTTATAACGTGTAACGACCCGAAATTTAAATAAATCTTGTCTCCTAATTTTATGTGTTATTTTATTTTATTTTTATAATCAAAAAAATGTTTCATTTGATAACATGAGTATAATTAAAATGAGACTGTTGGGTTTTGACTGTTATTTGACCATTGGTCAATATGACCGCTGGAAACTAAACGTTTTGACTATTGTCTCTAAATACAAGCCATCTTGGCTAATTAATATAGAAAGAAGATTCGATGGCCTCACCCAGTAGTCTTGGACCAATCGAAGCCCATCTAACAGAACTTGGGAAGGAGGTAGCACCACTGGGCTTTACTCTGGACCAAACCCAAGCTTAATTTCATCGTGTGAATCTAGAACAGGATCACCTTCGCGAGAAGTTCAAACTGATAGAAATTACTACTCGTGCAATGTTGGCCGAGCCTCCCTCGGATTCTCTCACCTTAGCACACCTTACACTTAGGTCCTATGCTGGTGTGATAAGGGGCTATGTAAGGAGACCATAACTGCCTTGTGTAATCCTTTGTTTTAAATAAAAATTGGGATTTCTTCTTATGATGAAGTTTATGAATTTTCAAATGTCCTGATAAATATAGTATGCATATTTTTGATGAATTTTAGAGAAAAGATATTTTAAAAATGTTTATGTAAAATTTAAATAAATAAAAATGTGTAATGATTTTCAAAAAATGGTCTTCTACAATTATGTTCAGTACGAAATTTCGAGTCTAATAAGATCAACTTGATTTTTGATGAATAGTAAATTATGAATAGTGATTTTACGCTTAGAATTAGTAATGTGACCAAATGGATTAGTAAATTCACTCAAAGAAAGTTTTAATATAATTTAGACACCTAGATTAAGTAATAAGATTCAATAAAATGGGTAAATAACAGTTTCATAAATTATTATTCAAGTATTAGTTTTTTCGGGTGAATAGTGTTTTTTAATTAAAAATTAAATTAAAAATATTTAGAAAATTATTTTTATAAAATGGATTTCATTTTTGAACTCAGAGCATCGATATTATGTTAAGGTAATTTTTGGGGATTTTTCTGAAAAAATTGAATTTTTGGTGAATAGTGTGTTTATTTAAAAAATGAATTAAAAATATGCAGAAAATTATTTTTATAAAATAGATTTCATTTTTGAAATAAGTGCATTTATATTTGGTTAATGTAAAATTTTGGGATTTTTCTGAGAAAGTTGAATTTTCAGTGAATAGTAAAAATACAGTTTTAGGGTTTCGGTATGTTTAATGACATCATAACCGTGTCGTGATGATGTCATGAGATATTTTAAGGGATGGTCGAATAAAGAAGATGAATTATTGTGTGGGGGTCCCCATGTGGCCTAACTCTATGGGAAGTACCATGGGAGGGCCCATGCTTTTGAGAAAACCACTTTTGAGGTGTCCCTTGGCCATTAATGCCTTGTCCCCTCACTTTCCCTATAAATACCAAGCCCTCCTCTCATCTTTTCGACTCCAAAAGCATCCTCAATGCAGTTATGGTCTCCTTACCTCCCAAGGAGTCCTCCCAAGATTCCCCCAAGCCCTCAAGGTCCAAACCTTTGAGTTTTAAGAGTTACGTTTTAAGGTAAGGGATCCGACCTCTCTCTTTCTTTTTAAGTAATCTCTTTTATGTAATTTCATTTATGCTCCATGTTCTTATGTTAAAGAGTGTTCTTTTATACTCCTCTTACTTCCCTTTTCATGTTCACATATTGAGAGATCCCCTCTTACTCTCATTATTTCGTTTTATGAAGTTTTAAGAGGCGCCGTTAGGCTGCCGAAATTTTTGTAACAGATTCATTCTCCCTTCTCATTTTTCAAGATCTATTTTCATGTAAAGTATTTCAAGTTCCTTTTTATTATGTTGGGGTATGATCTCTAAATTTATCATACTGATCTTTTATGATCATATGATGAGAGACCCCACTTGATCTCTTTAATTCAGTATTTTGAAGTTTTAAGTGGCGCCGTTAGGCTGCTGAATTTTTAAGTGGTTCTTCACCCTTCTCGTTTTGAAGTTCTACTTTCATGTCAATTCTTTCAAGTTACTTTTTGTTATTTTGGGGTATGATATCTATATCTATCATACTGATATTTTATGAACATATGATGAGAGACCCCATTTGATCTCTTCAATTCAGTATTTTGAAGTTTTAAGTGGCGCCGTTAGGCTGCCGAATTTTTAAGTGGTTCTTCACCCTTCTCGTTTTGAAGTTCTACTTTCATGTAAATTATTTCAAGTTCCTTTTTGTTATGTTGGGGTATGATCTCTATATCTATCATACTTATCTTTTATGACCATATGATGAGAGACCCCATTTGATCTCTTCAATTCAGTATTTTGAAGTTTTAAGTGGCGCCGTTAGGCTGCCGAATTTTCATAAGAGAAATCTTATTTTTGTCTTCCTTTCATGTTCTTCATTTCATATGGTATATTTTCAAATTTCATTACCATGTTCTTAAATACTTTATATTCTGTCCCTCTACTGTTTTATGGGTTATTTATGAATGTTTGACTCTTGTCCCCTCTCTTTTCAATGTTTTCTAAAACCCCGAAACGTAGCCGTTATGCTGCAGAATTTTCGTCTCAAAATGCCTCTCTCTTTTCTCAAAATTATTTTATCTTATTAAGTGAATACTGAAAGATCTTATTTCTATAGGGGTATTCACATATATATGAAAATGTTCTATTTTAAATTCTGGGATTTACATACATGAAAACCGCTTTCCCTTTCCGTGGGTTTAAAGTGACATAAAGATCATGTCTTTAAAGCATTTTTTAAAACGTTATGATTATGAAATGAAACCCATTTCTTTTATGCTATATGGGTTGTTTATGAAATGATTTATGATGATATATGTGGCTCACATGATAATAAAGACATGTCAAGGGTGCGCCCAGATAGCGCTCTAATGCATTGGGTAAAGACTTAATCTCTAGAGATGACTTTTTAGACTGATACCTTGGTGAATAACCTTGGTAATTTTTAATGACACCTTGGGGATGGACCTTGGTGAAACGAAATGATTGTCAATATTAAATGTTGCAGACACATCTTCAAGTTATGAAAAATGTTATTTTTATTATGATGTATCTCATAATTTCTTTCTCATGCCTTAAAGTTCTTTTCATGTCCTTATTGAAGTATCTCAAGTTCACATGTAAAATGTTTCTCTTGTTTCCCTTACTGGGTCTTATGCTCACCCTTTCTTTTGATGTATGTCCCCAGGTTATGAGATGCAGTAATGAACCTAGGATTAACTTAAGGATAATCCTTTCAAGTGTTTAAGAAGAATTCTTTATGTTGTTTTCATGTATTATGTTCCTTGTTTCTAAGACACTAAACCTTAAAGATCCTCAGTTTTGTGTAATGTAATGAATGTTTATGTTATAAAAAGATGGGATGCTATAGTTGGTATCAAAGGATGGTTTAGTTATTTGTGTAAATTAGGATATGAAAACTCTAGGAATAACCCTATAGAAAAGTTTAAATATAGGAAATATTCCTGGTATTTTGGTGAGTATTGAGTAAGGGGTTTCCAAGAAAATACATCCCTGTCTGGATACGAGCAGGTAGAGGTGGCTCTGGCATAGATGTACATAGGGGTAAAACCCGAAAACACCGGTTTGAGCTAGACTCGAACGGGAACTGGTACACGACAACGGGCCTTACTGCACTCTTGGTTACGACACTCCCTGGAGATATGCTTTGGTAAATTCATAAGCTTAGTATGAACCATTGTTAAAGTAACAAAGATAAAATAAAATAAATATTCACATAAGAATATATGATCATGTATAACCTAGATGGGAACCTAGGGGATCACAAGTTAGGGTATACTTTTCTTCTACAAGTTATCCTTATATGCTTTCAGTTCCTTTTCATGATTATTGGCTAAGTACTTAAGCCCCTAAATATGCTTTCTCTTCTTAGTTAATGGTGGGAAATGGAAGAACATGTCCCAACAACCAATGTGATAGGAAATGTTACGATTGTCATATTAATATGACAGGGATGATTAGGGGATTAAAAGATGATTATTATTTTGGAAGACGTTCACTATTTTAGGGACCCTATATGATCGAGTTAAATAGATTACTACGGTATTTTCATTAAGGAGTAAGGTTGACTTATATTTTGAAGAATTGATGAATTTAAGGTGGAATTATATTAATTTAGGTTACTTATGGGAATGATTAACCTATCTTGAGTAAAATATGTTTAGGTTATCTCCTTTTGTTATAAGATGTTAGGAGTGGTTGATGTTGTTTGGAGATGAACAATGAAGTTTATTTTGGAAGACTGTGTTATCAAATCCTTCTTGTATTTGGGTTTCAATCTTAGTTGGTTTATTTTGAGGAATTTTAAGGACCGTTATTTATGGAATGGTCTATGAGGAACTTTGTGTAGTACCATGGAACTTTGAAGATTTAAAAGTAGTTTCCATTCCTATGGGATTCTTTCTTTTTAAAGAGTTGTTTTACCTTAACCTTTCTGTTTTTGGGATAATGTTTAATGATAGAAGAAATAGATAGTTAATATTTTGTAGATTATGTGATTCTCTAAAAGATGATTCTTGTGCTTTTTACGAGACCAAGTGTTTTTGAATTCTCATCATTTGGAGAAAAGATTAGTGTTGGTAGGGAATTATTAAAGGATGAAACTCTACTTGAAGGTAGGTATATTTTCTTATGTTTTTGTTCTATGTAGTAAATGAATTCCTCAAAATTATGAAAAGAAACGTAAAACAAAAATGTTGTTGGTTTACGTTTCCTACTAGGTAATCAAAGACCGTTTACACACATCATAAGTTTGGGATTTTATTATGGTTAACTTTATCCTAATCATGTTCTCTATCACTCTCCCTCAGAACTTGACCCTCTGTTTTCTCCTCCATGTCCATGTTTTCCTATATGGAATCCTAATGTGGGTTAACTCGGGTGACCTTTGTACTTCCCTTTCTTTATTTTAAAGTAATAGTTTTACTGACTCCTTTTCCGATGTGGGACTTTCAATGAAATTTCAAAACCCAATTTTAAAAATTGCGAGGACGCAATTTCTTAAGGGGGGAATATTGTAATGACCCGAAATTTAAATAAATCTTGTCTCCTAATTTTATGTGTTATTTTATTTTATTTTTATACTCAACAAAAATGTTTCATTTGATAACATGAGTATAATTAAAATGAGACTTTTGGGTTTTGACTGTTATTTGACCATTGGTCAATATGACCGCTGGAAACTAAACGTTTTGACTATTGTATCTAAATACAAGCAATATTGGATAATTAATATAGAAAGAAGATTCGATGGCCTCACCCAGTAGTCTTGGACCGATCAAAGCCCATCTAACAGAACTTGGGAAGGAGGTAGCACCACTGGGCTTTGCTCTGGACCAAACCCAAGCTGAACTTCATCGTGTGAAGCTAGAACGAGATCACCTTCGCGAGAAGTTCAAACTGATAGAAATTACTACTCGTGCGATGTTGGCCGAGCCTCCCTAAGATTCTCTCACCTTAGCACACCTTACACTTAGGTCCTATACTGGTGTGATAAGGGGCTATGTAAGGAGACCGTAACTGCCTTGTGTAATCCTTTGTTTTAAATAAAAATTGGGATTTCTTCTTATGATGAAGTTTATGAATTTTCAAATGTCTTGATAAATATAGTATGCATATTTTTGATGAATTTTAGAGAAAAGATATTTTAAAAATGTTTATGTAAACTTTAAATAAATAAAAATGTGTAATGATTTTCAAAAAATGGTCTTCTACAATTATGTTCAGTACAAAATTTCGAGTCTAATAAGATCAACTTTATTTTTGATGAATAGTAAATTATGAATAGTGATTTTACGCTTAGGATTAGTAATGTGACCAAATGGATTAGTAAATTCACTCAACGAAAGTTTTAATATAATTTAGACAACTAGATTAAGTAATGAGATTCAATAAAATGGGTAAATAACAGTTTCATAAATTATTATTCAAGTATTAGTTTTTTTTGGGTGAATAGTGTTTTTTAATTAAAAATTAAATTAAAAATATTTAGAAAATTATTTTTATAAAATGGATTTCATTTTTGAACTCAGAGCATCGATATTATGTTAAGGTAATTTTTGGGGATTTTTCTGAAAAAAATGAATTTTTGGTGAATAGTGTGTTTATTTAAAAAATGAATTAAAAATATTTAGAAAATTATTTTTATAAAATAGATTTCATTTTTGAAATAAGAGCATTGATATTTGGTTAATGTAAAATTTTTGGATTTTTCTGAGAAAGTTGAATTTTCAGTGAATAGTAAAAATACAGTTTTAGGGTTTCGGTATGTTTAATGACATCATAACAGTGTCATGATGATGTCATGATATATTTTAAGGTATGGTCTACTAAAGAGGATGAATTATTGTGTGGGGGTCCCCATGTGGCCTAAATCTATGGGAAGTACCATGGGAGGGCCCATGCTTTTGAGAAAACCACTTTTGAGGTGTCCCTTGGCCATTAATGCCTTGTCCCCTCACTTTCCCTATAAATACCAAGACCTCCTCTCATCTTTTCGACTCCAAAAGTATCCTCAACGAAGTTCTGGTCTCCTTACCTCCCAAGGAGTCCTCCCAAGGTTCCCCCAAGCCCTCAAGGTCCAAACCTTTGAGTTTTAAGAGTTGCGTTTTAAGGTAAGGGATCCGACCTCTCTCTTTCTTTTCAAGTAATCTCTTTTATGTAATTTCATTTATGCTCCATGTTCTTATGTTAAAGGGTGTTATTTTATACTCCTCTTACTGCCTTTTTCATGTTCAAATAATGAGAGATCCCCTCTTACTCTCATTATTTCGTTTTATGAAGTTTTAAGTGGCGCTGTTCGGCTGCTGAAATTTTTGTAACAGATTCATTCTCCCTTCTCATTTTTCAAGATCTATTTTAATGTAAAGTATTTCAAGTTCCTTTTTATTATGTTGGGGTATGATCTATAAATTTATCATACTGATCTTTTATGATCATATGATGAGAGACCCCACTTGATCTCTTTAATTCAGTATTTTGAAGTTTTAAGTGGCACCGTTAGGCTGCCGAATTTTTAAGTGGTTCTTCACCCTTCTCGTTTTGAAGTTCTACTTTCATGTCAATTCTTTAAAGTTCCTTTTTGTTATGTTGGGGTATGATATCTATATCTATCATACTGATATTTTAGGACCATATGATGAGAGACCCCATTTGATCTCTTCAATTCATTATTTTGAAGTTTTAAGTGGCGCCGTTAGGCTGCCGAATTTTTAAGTGGTTCTTCACCCTTCTCGTTTTGAAGTTCTACTTTCATGTCAATTATTTCAAGTTCCTTTTTGTTATGTTGGGGTATGATCTCTATATCTATCATACTTATCTTTTATGACCATATGATGATAGACCCCATTTGATCTCTTCAATTCAGTATTTTGAAGTTTTAAGTGGCGCCATTAGGCTGCCGAATTTTCATAAGAGAAATCTTATTTTTGTCTTCCTTTCATGTTCTTCATTTCATATGGTATATTTTCAAATTTAATTAACATGTTCTTAAATACTTTATATTCTGTCCCTCTACTGTTTTATGGGTTATTTATGAATGTTTGACTCATGTCCCCTCTCTTTTCAATGTTTTCTAAAACCCCAAAACGTAGCCATTATGCTGCAGAATTTTCGTCTCAAAATACCTCTCTCTTTTCGCAAAATTATTTTATGTTATTAAGTGAATACTCAAAGATATTATTTCTACAGGGGTATTCACATACATATCAAAATGTTCTATTTTAAATTCTGGGATTTACATACATGAAAACCGCTTTCCCTTTCCGTGGGTTTAAAGTGACATAAAGATCATGTCTTTAAAGCAGTTTTTAAAATGTTATGATTATGAAATGAAACCCATTTCTTTTATGCTATATGGGTTGTTTATGAAATGATTTATTATGATATATGTGGCTCACATGATAATAAAGATATGTCAAGGGTGCGCCCAGATAGCGCTCCAATGCATTGGGTAAAGACTTAATCTCTAGAGATGACTTTTTAGACTGATACCTTGGTGAATAACCTTGGTAATTTTTAATGACACCTTGGGGATGGACCTTGGTGAAACGAAATGATTGTCAATATTAAATGTTGCAGCCACATCTTCAAGTTATGAAAAATGTTATTTTTATTATGATGTATCTCATGATTTCTTTCTCATGCCTTAAAGTTCTTTTCATGTCTTTATTGAAGTATCTGAAGTTCACATGTAAAATGTTTCTCTTGTTTCCCTTACTGGGCCTTCTGATCACCCTTTCTTTTGATGTATGTCCCCAGGTTATGAGATGTAGTAATGAACCTAGGATGAACTTAAGGAGAAGCCTTTCAAGTGTTTAATAAGAATGCTTTATGTTGTTTTCATGTATTATGTTCCTTGTTTCCAAGACACTAAACCTTAAAGATCCTCAATTTTGTGTAATGTAATGAAAGTTTATGTTATAAAAAGACCGGATGCTATATAACGGCTAGTTTGATTGGTCACGGTGTGTTAGAATCTCGAAATTGTGTATAATGCAAGCTATTGAATTATTCAAATGGAAACATACTGTGGAAGCTTGGGGTGTTACATTCTCCCCTACTTCAAATAATTTCGTCCTCAAAATTTCTAGAATATTATTGCTTAAAAAGACTCGGGTGGTTCTTCATCATAAGTTCCTTGGGTTCCCATGTTGCCTCTTCCATCTTATGGTTTCTCCATAAAACTTTTACCAGAAGAGTCATCCGGTTTCTCAGCACTTGTTCTCTTGTATCAAGAATCCTGATGGAATCTTCACAATAAGAAAGATCAGGTTCTAGTTCTAATTCCTCATAGGTGAGTACATGCATTGGGTTAGACATGTATTTTCTCAACAGTGATACGTGGAACACATCGTGAACTTTGTAGAGATTTGGCAGCATTTCCAAATGGTATGCTACAACCCCAATTCGTTCTAGAATTTCGAAAGGTCTGATGTAGCTGGGACTCAATTTACCTTTCTTAACGAAACGTATAACTCCCTTCCATGGAGATACCTTCAAGAAAACATGATCTCCTATATGAAATTCCAAATCCTTCCTTCGATTATTGGCATAGCTCTTCTGCCTACTTTGAGCTGCTTTGATGTGGTTTTGGATTACCTTCACCTTGTCCATCGATTCCTCCACCAGTTCTGGGCCTACGAGTTTTCTTTCACCAACGTCATCCCAACAGGTTGGTGTGCAACATCTCTTTCCATATAATGCTTCATATGGTGCCATCCGAATACTTGAATTGAAGCTATTGTTATAGGAAAATTCCACCACTGGTAAATATTGATCCCACATACCCTGAAAGTCATGTGATAAAGATCTCAACATGTCTTCTAAGGTTTGAATATTCCGTTCTGATTTTCCATCAGTTTGGGGGTGGTAGGTAGTGCTCAAACGATATTCAGTATCTAGGGCTTTCTGAAGACTTTTTCAAAATCTTGAAGTAAAACAGGGATCATGATCAGAAACAATCAATAGGGGTACTCCATGAAGTCTCACAACTTCATTAATATGTAGTCTTTCTGGACATTCAAGTGGCAGATCTTCTCTTATAGCAAGAAAATGTGCTAACTTGGTAAAACGATCAACAATGACCCATATTGCATCGTTCCTTCTAGGAGTCTTTGGTATCCCCATGACGAAGTCCATCATAATATTATCCCATTTCCACTCAGGTATGGGAAGAGGTTGCATGACTCCTCCAGGATGTTGCCTTCAAGCTTTCACTTATCGACAAACCATACATCTTGACACAAAATCAGCAATATCCCTCTTCATGTTGTCCCACCAAAAATGTTCCTTCAAATCTCTATATATTTTGGTGGTTCCATGGTGTATAGAGAAATTGGAACTATGCGCATCATCCAAAAATTCTCTTTTTAGATCAAGTATATCAGGAACACAAAGTCTCTTCCCAAATTTCAAAATTCTATCTTCATACACAAAGTCACTCAATCTCCCATCATTAACAGCTTTAATCTTCTTTTGAAATTCTTCATCATCGGTCTGAGAACTCTTTATCCTTTCTAGTAAAGATGGTTTGGAAACCATTTGAAAAAGTATCGACGTTTCACCTTCCATGCTAATTCCCATATCCATATTCACTAGAACCATGAAAATAGGATCCATTTCAATTCTCATCACGTTTAAAACTCCATGATCCTTTCTGATCAAAGAATCTGCCACCTTATTTGCCTTACCATGGTGGTATTGTATCGTGCAATTATAATCCATGAGTAGTTCAAGCCATATCCTTTGCCTCATGTTGAGTTCTTTCTGTGAGAAAATATACTTCAAACTCTTGTGATCAGTATATATATCACACTTTTCACCATAGAGATAATGTCTCCATATCTTCAATGCAAAGATTACACAACTAACTCTTGATCATGAGTAGGATAGTTTTACTCATGAATTTTTAGCTGTCGTGATGCGTAGGCAAAAACCCTATCATTATGCATAAGGACACAACCAAGTCATTTCTTTAATGCATCACTATAAATAACGAACCCATCATTCCCTGATGTCAGTGTCAATATAGGAGCATTGACTAATCTTCTCTTCAGTTCTTCAAAAAAATCTTCACACTCTTTTGTCCAAACAAATTTAAACCTTTTACGTGTGAGCTTTGTTAATGGGTTAGCCAATCAGGCAAAATTCTGGATGAAACGTCGATAATAACCTGCTAAAACAATAAAACTACGTACCTCAGTTATACTCATTGGTACTGGACATTCTTAGATTTCTCTTGTCTTATCAGGATCAACAGAGATTCCATCCTTAGAGACAATATGACCAAGAAAAGAAATCTCTTGAAGCCAGAATTCACACTTGCTAAACTTCCCATATAATTCATGTCTTCTCAGAGTTTTAAGGATAATGCATAGGTGATTTTCATGATCTTCATAGCTTATAGAGTAAACTGAGATATCATCAATAAATACCACTACAAAATCGTTGAGATATTCCTTTAAAACTCTGTTCATTAGATCCATGAAAACAGAGGGTGCATTAGTCAGCCCAAAAGGCATTACTGTAAACCCGTAATGCCCGTACCTGGTTCGAAATGCTGTCTTTGGAATGTCTTCCTTATTCACACACAACTGATGATATCCAGATCGAAGGTTAATCTTTGAAAAGTATTGAGCTCCATGAAGTTGGTCAAATAAATCATAAATGTGAGGTAGGGTATACTTTTTCTTTATTGTTATAGCATTGATCTCCCTGTAGTCAATACATAACCTCATAGATCCATCTTTCTTTTTAACAAAAATAACAGGGACTCCCCATGGAGAAACACAAGGGCGAATAAATCCCTTATTACTCAATTCCTCTAGTTGTTTCTTTAGTTCAACTAATTCCACAGTGGCTATTCTATAAGGGGTCTTCGATATAATCCTTGATCCAGGAATTAAATCAATGGAAAAATCAACTTCTCGTTCTGGAGGATGTCCAGGTAAATCTTCCGGAAACACATCTACATATTATTTCACAATAGGTACATCCTCTATTTGAACATTCCTTTCCTCACCCACGGTCATTTCATTCTCTTCATCCCCAATAATTTAATTTAGTTGAGCTACTGGGGGTGGATCTAGATAAGAATTAGGTGGTGATGATTCTTCTCTAAAGATAAGGTGTTCCTTATCATCATCATCAAAAATCATAACCTCTTTATTCTTACAATAAATCATCGCATCATGGTCCAAAATCCAATCCATACCAAGGATTATATCAAACTAAATCATAGGTATGACGATGAGGTCAGTGTATAAAGAACATTTATGTGCTCTAATGGGGACTGATTCACAAAACTTTGTTGCAATGATACTTCCCTTTGGAGTTTTAACTGACAACTTCCTTGTTAAATCAAATTGGAAATATCTAATTTTCTTAGAAAACTAGAAAGATATGAAACAATGAGATGATCCAAAATCAAATAAAGAATTTTCTAAACTTGAGGAAATCATTAAATTACCTGCAACCACATCTTTCTGAGCTTCTACCTCAGTAGTAGTGATAGCATAAGCTTGGCCTTGATCCCTTGGCCTTTTCCAAGGTAAGTTCCCCTGACGCTTAGGATATTAATTTTTATAATGTCCCATATCTCTAAAATTATATCATTCTATATCGACAAAAACTCTCTTTCCCTTGAAATCATGAGCCTGGTGGACTTTTTCACTACAATTGTAATAGACTCCCATTCCCTTCAATCAAGTACCGGGGTGTTTCATCCAATATTTATTGCAGGATGGATAATCAACCTTTCCCTTTTTCCCTTTATTTCCATTTCTAGAGTGGTCAGTAGATCTCTTATTATCTTGATTTTCCTTAAAGTCTTAAGACTTAGCAAATTCCTTTTCTATCTTGATAGCACATGAGACAATATCTTCATACGATGAGAAAGATTGTGAGACTAATGCTCGATGGAGAAACAATTTTAACCCATCAAATAAACGATAAATCTTACTTCTTGGGTTACATATATAATCTAATTCATGCCTCGCTAACCTTGTAAATTTAGACTCATACTTTGCAACATTCTCATCCTCCTTTTGCCTCAGACTCAGAAATTTCCTTTCCATATCTGCTCAATGGTCACGAGGAATGTATTTTTCTAAGAAAATATCTTTGAACTCCCTCCATTCCACATTTGATACTTCATCATATTCCTTCGAGTTTTGTATCAATGACCACCATTGATCAGAATCTCCAATGAGTCAATAAACTACCATGACAATTTTTTCCCTTTCACTACTCCCCAAAGCCTGAAATATTTTCTCTAGGGAACTTATCCATTGCTTAGCTACTAATGGATTTTTACTCCCATTAAATGTTGGTGGTTGTTTCCTCATGAAGCGATCTAACATTGATCCTCCACGCTACAGATCAGGGTGCTCCATACGGGTAACATTATTATTCATAACCTAAGTGAGTTGTCCCAGTATGGTGATTAGCTGACCTGCACCAGTTGCATCACCAGCTCCACTATAATTATCTTGAGTAGGAGGGAAATACCTACATGGAGTGTGTGCATTGATACAGTTTCCATTCCTTCCACTAGACACCATTTCTAAACAATGGCATAAACTAGATTAGTTTATGAATCAAAATACATTATTCCATACTTGTAAAACACTTAACATAAATTGAACTATTTATGGATATAATCCATAAAAAAAAATGTTTTCTTTGAGGAAGTATATACTCATAAACCCTTTATAATGGATTGTAATGAAAATGAGAATTATCTTAAGCATATCCTCTGGGAGTGTCGTAACCAAGAGTGCAACAAGGCCCGTTGTCGTGCACCAGTTCCCGTTCAAGTCTAGCTCAAAGTGGTGTTTTTAGGTTTTACCCCTAGGCACATCTGTGCCAGAGCCGCCTCTACCTGATCGTATCCAGACAGGAATGTATTGCTTGGAAAACTCACAAAATCTCTACAATACCAAAATTATAGGAAGTTCTTCTATACTAATCCTCAAAGTCCATCTTAGGTCTATGTGCTCTAATCAGAGTTTATCTAAATCTAGCTTCCAAGGTTTGTACTAAAATTTCTCTGATACCAACTATAACGCCCTAGCTCCAGTTACCCAGAGTCTCTACATTATTACGTAACATTTTCATGATAACAAAAGATCAAGTCTCTAAATACCGATTAGTTTAGTAGCCTTGGAAACACTAGATACATTCATAAATGTTACATTACATCATAAAGTAAAAAACTACAATAACATAGTCTCCATAGTCTAAACTCATATACCCTTCAGACAATCCCTGCAGGTCAGTCATAAAATATTTATTTACATCCTAGGAAAAATAAAACATAGAAAGGGGTGAGATCAGATGCTCAGTAAGGATAACAATATAGCAGAAACTTTTATAAATAAACATAAACATTTATGGCAATGTATAACTAAAACAAAAGCCTTTTAAACTTGAACTTAAACATAATATGGAAAAAATAAAATGAAATAATTCCATTTAATTATTCACATGGATATTCTACTAGTCAAATAATCACATGCAATATCAATAACCACTTTCATAATGATGGAATGCATAATGCTAGACTATTATAACCACGTAGCCAAGGCCTCGTGCCAAGACTACAAATAAGATTTTGTCAAGACCTCGTGCCAAGACACTAGTTTTTCTCATGAGACCTACTGATGTATCGAGGAGCTATAGCGGGATCCACCCGTCACTTACTAAGTCCAATGCATTCCTCATATGAACAGGTTTATACATAACATAAACATTCGTATTAAAACTAGCATAAAAAATTTAAATACTTTCTCAATAAACATTGAATTGTATAAAAATAACACATCCATAGTCAAACATATCACAAAACCTTGAATACAATATAGAAGTTTTGTATCATAACAAATCAACTTCAAATAATCTTAAAATCCATCAAAGGATGTTGACATAGATGAAATAAAAACTATTTGAGAGAAATATCTATTTTTTTGAAATCATTTAAAATTCACATAATTATAAAATAAAAAATTTACTTTGAAAATATTCTTATAAGCTTGTAAGGGAAGCTTCAAAGATTTTACAATGGTGGAAAATAGCTGCACCCGCCGTATAAGTTAAAAAAAGACATTCTTACCTTAATTTTTCGAAAAGGTTAAAAAGGTCCTTGTTTGGAAAATGATGTAAATATTCCTTTATAAACTTATTATAAAAAGTCAAACAAGGGTATAAATGACTTTAACCCATATTCTTTAAAATAGTAAGAAATGTTTTGAAATACATTTTTAAGAAACATGGATGTGTATGATAAAGAGGTCCCAGTAGATAATTATGTATAAACAACCTCGTATAATGAAGATATTGTGAAACAAACCCTTACCTTGTAATTTTCCTTGATATAGTGCAGGTTAACCTCCTGTATAATAGTTAAATAATTTTTATTAAATTATACAAGAATCATATACATAAATATGATATCATATATGATATTTTAATATTTCTTTGTTAATAATATTTTAGTATTATCGTCGTTTCGGGTGTCAACTGATTCGTTTTCCTTTATATGCTTTGTTATGTAAGTTGTGTTTGTTATGGATAGGTTGTATCTTATTCATATCCAGAATGATATCAAGTCCTTAAACATTACTTTTAATCATCAAATGAGAATTAGTCTTGAATGGATATGATGGGGAAATGAATCTCATCGCGTTCGCGGAGACGGTAATCCGTACGTACAAATGAACGCTACTTCCATTTCATTTTTCATTTTAAAAGGAATCAAAAACAAATGATACATAGGTATATTATTATTCCAGTATAATATAATATCTTATATGTGTTACTTATGTTCATTAACTCCATCCTTTATACGTTCCATGTATGTTATGAACGAGTCATATCACATTGAGGGGGCGGTAGTCCACACTTCCTCAAATGAAATTATCGTATATATATACAACATGAAACGAGTAATGGTATGCTATAAAATGGAATTACAGAAGATTATATATACAATAAATACAATTAATATCATATTTAATTATATTTCCATCATAATGGACACCATGAGAGGTGGTAAGAGATAAATGAACAATCATCGTTTCGTGAGGTGTTTGGTTGCCATCCACAGAAACATTATGTTCTTCACCCATTAGATGGAGGTGTGTGTAAGTGTAGTTAGAATAATTCTCATAAAAATATCCTAGTATATTTAAGATACTTTTTTTGTAACAAAATAAAATAATAAGAAGATTCTAGGGGTTGGTGAAGTAAAATAAAAGAAAAGAATCTAAGATAAATCTTTACCTTTAATTTGGGTAACTCCCTTTGGTTTGAACCAAAAAAGACTCTTGAAGTGCCTTCTGCTTAAGGTAAGGATTCTAGGAGGAGGAGAGGGATATAGGGAGATTAATTGGGCAGATTTTGGATGAGAAAAAAGACTTTATAGGTGTGAGGAATTGGTTAGAAGTGGTGTCCTTTTAAAAGGGGGAGGATGGGCTCTTTAAGAAAAACCTAAAGTATTAATTTATAATAAATTCATATTAGGTTTATAATGGATCCAAAGTGAATTATTCAAAGTAAAAGGTGGATATGGGTCGAAAACCACTCAACCAATATATTTTAGACAGTTTTGGGTCACTATAGTAACCTTATCTTTTAGATTTTACTCTTAGTTAAATAGTTTGACATTTACATGTCTCTTTGTATTTTTATATTATATAATTAATAAACTTACTATATACTTCTTAGAGACCCCAAAGTGGTCCATTAATGGTACAAAAATAATTATATAAGTCCTTTGGCTGAAGCTTAGATTTTTAGGAGTATAATGTCAATTAATAATATAATATTTTTTTTAAAAACTCTTTTATGTCAATTTTGACACTATTGGGTATTTTGTTTTTGATAAATTCATAAAAGCGTTATTACTTCGAATAAAAATCATATAAACAATAATAATATGTCATATTAACATAAAAAATTATTTTAATTCATATAAAGTCTCAAATTACATTTATTTGTATATTTATAATATCAATTATTTTAATATTTCATTAATTAGGTAATTACTGCATCAATATTGTGTCATAAATTAATTAAATTATTTAATGTCTAAAAATTATAAATAAAATAACATTATGTAGAAAATCATTTTATCTTTATAATGAATATTTATAACTGAATTTATCTTATGTATATCCATATATTAAAAATGTTTTAGTTATTAAACTTTGATATTAACTCTTTTAACTCTTCTTTGAATTAAATAATAATAAATGTCCTAATCTAATCCAAGTGGACCAAAGAGGTTCATATTTTATTCCTAACATTTTTTTGGTCGAATTATACTTAGAAAATAGAATTAGGACATGTGTTATGTTAATAATAATTTCATTTTTACCCTTAATTACCCTATTTACTTTTTACTGTGGTAAATAAAAGTAAAAAGTTACTATTCACCAAAAATTATTTTTATCTTATTGAACCACATTTTACTCCTTGATATTAACTGTGTCTCTCAGATTTTCTAAATTCCACTCACAGAAGCGGTAAAATTATGTTTTATGTGAATTTGCAAATTCTCCTAGGAGATGGGTAAAAGACGGTGAAAAGTTCAATAAAATTTTTATATCTCTAAAATTATTATAAACTGACTCCAATGAATTACATTGAACTTATAAAGGTATTACGTATCTATTTTGACCTAAAATAAATATAAATAAAATAATTAATTATTTAATTAAAAAGTTGGTTTTAACCAATAACTCGGTGTTTTTCACTATTCATCAAAAATTGAAAATTTTCAGAAAAATACCAAAAATTCACCCTAGGAAAATTTTGATATTACGAATCCAAAAATGAATTCCATTTTGAAGGATAAAATGTATAAAATTTCAAAAAGTGGGTATTACTATTCATAACGGTTAGTTTGATTGGTCACGGTGTGATAGAATCTCGAAATTGCATACAATGCAATCTATTGCATTATTCAAAGGGAAATGTACCGTGGAATCCTGGGGTGTTACATTTATTTTAGTATTTTAATATCATTTATTTGATATTTCATTAAATTAAATAATTATTACATCATCATTATTTAAGCATTTAATTTAATTATTTATTTCCCAAAAAATTAAAAATAAGTTATCATGATAAATATAATCATTTTATCTTTCAAAATTCTATTTATAGTATAAGAGATCCCATGTATAACCCCATATTAAAAATATTTCACTTCTTAAAAACAAAAGTATAACAAAATTGACTTTTTTGAATAAAATACTATAAAGGGTTAAAGTAGCCCAATTAGCTCCAAGTGGAAATAAAATCATAAAAATGAATATTTTGGTCCAAAAAAACTCATTAAATGAAATGAGGTCAAGTTCTAGGGTAAATTTATAACATTTATAATATTTTTTTATCCATAATTACCTAATTTACCTTTAACCGTGTTAATAACAAATGACTAATGTTACTATTCATAATGTCAAAAATATAAAGGTCCTTTTTAAATAATTTTGAACGTATGATTCCAAATATGAACACCATTTTATAAAATTCAGCAAATATAAATTGTATAAATTAATTAAAACGTAATCCCTTTGATGGAATGAGAAAATATGTTTTTAAAGTAAAAAACATTCAAATGTTCACAATGTTTTTATATCCAATTTCAATGTGAAATTTTATCCAATATATTAAATTGGATTAAATGATAAAAATATTATCTAATTATAATTTAAAACTCATCAAATATATAATTTAAAACTATAAATTATTTTAATGAAAAAGTTGTTTTAATTAAAAATTCAATATTTTTCACTATTCATCCAAAAATGAATCTTATCAAAAAAATACAAAAAATTCAAACAAAGTAAATTTTGATAATCTGATTTCAAATAATAATTTTTATTTTTTGTATTATAATTTATAAAAGTGTCTAAGAATATATTTAAAACAAGCGCGCCATCAAAAGTCAGTAAAAATTCTTTTTTTGAAAAATAATTCTTTTATATTTAAAATTGGATTTCTTCTTAAATAATGTATTTATAAATAATAATATGAATTTTAAATATTTTATTTAATATATTATATTTTTTTTATTCATATAATCCAACATGAGTTATTTTATTATTTAATGGTATAAAAAACAATTTTTACATTTGAATAGTTTTTTAAAAAACATTTCATTTTATTTTAAATAGGGTTTTACATTAATTTATAATTAATTTTTCAAATAATTATATATACATGTGTAAAATATATTTTTATAATTTAGTTAATCCTATTCATACCCATAATTTTAACGACTCGGTTACAATGGTAACATTTAAATAATAATATTTAGCTATTTTTTAGGCTCGATGTGGCGTATCATGTACGCTATCGAACATAGTATTTATTTTTTAAAATATTGCGATTTTACATGAAATTATTATGAAACCTATCTCTTCTCCATAGGTTATGATATGGAAAAAAATTTATGATACCCATTTTATTTCACGGTTTATGATAGGATGAAGGTTTATGATCATGTGGAAGACATATGTATGATTTAATTATGTGATTAGTTAGACCTATATCTCCCTCCAATTAATTGGGTATTATAAATGTTTTATGTTCTCAAAGGGTACATAGGTGGTCATACCAAGACCACAACAAGATGGTACATGGGATTTCATCCCATGCCCCCAATAAGAGGGTGCATGGGAGGTCATCCCAAGCCTGAAAAAAGAGGTTATGTGAGAGGTTATAATAATCCCATAATAAGTGGGTACATAGGTGGTCATCCTATCCCCAAAAGAAGAGGGTACATGAAATTTCATACCAATCCCAAAGCAGGTACACAAGTGATTATCCCAAGACTAACATGTTATGAATGTCTTGGTAGGTAGGTTGGAGATAATATTTTCTAAGATTATGCATATTCCATAAATTCCATGTCTTAGGCCATTGTTATACTCTCATGGCTCATGTTCTTTGATTATCTTATGATTCATGTCTTATAAACCACCAAAATTTATTCTAAGATTTAGGATTATGATATTTGATTTAAAGGGAATTATTTTAAAATTCTATGCTTATGTCATCATGACCTTATGCCCATGTTATGCATATGTATCTCCATTTTTTACCGTTACTGAGTATTAGAGACCACCCTTTCTTATGTTTCGTTTCCATAGGTTATGAATAAAGGGTTTAAGTAGGATTATTAAATGGAAATATCTTTTTTGGAATCATTGAATATCTTTCACCATACTAGAATATTGTGTTCCATGTTTCTAAAGGAACTAAACTATTATGGTCCTCAGACATGTGTTTGTGTAAGGTAATAAATATTCAACTAAAAAATATGTAATATCCATGTTTGTTAATCTTGGATCTCTATATTTGGTATCAAAGGAAATTTTTAGTCAACCATTAGAAACTAGGATCCGAAAAATTTACTGATATCCCTAGGGATATTTATTAAGATATGTTTAGGGATATCTAATGATAAGTATAAGGATAAGTCAAAGTATAGAAAAATGTCGAAGAATTTTTTTAAAAGATAAAGAGACCACTTTACTAGAAATATATCATTTTATTGATATTATAAGTGCAAGTGGCTCTAGCACATATGTATCTATGGGAAATAACCCTGAAAAGACCGTATTGAGCTAGAATCAACTGGGAACTCATGTAAAAAAATGGTACTTTATGTAAACCAGGCTTGAAAATCCCAAAGGATATGCTTTGGAAATTCAAAAACTATTTATGAACCATCCTGATGGATTTAAATAGATGATTACTATGAATGACCTGAAAAAAAATAAGGTGTCATTGATAAAAAATAAGGTTTTTGATTTAGACCTTGTAAATGATTTTCATACCATACGATTTTTCATTTTGAATAGTGTTGTTCACACTATTCTTTCTAGACATAGCTAGTAGATAAAACCTGAAGGAACCATGTTAATGAGGAATAAAATGGAAAATGCAATGATATTCCTCCTGAGAAACCGAATGTAATGGGATATGGAATGAAAAACCTCATTGGTATAACCATATAACTTTCTTAATAAATGAATCATCCTAACATTCCAAATGATTAGAAGAGGGAAAAATGTTTTCATAAGTCCTTTGTGAGGTAACTTGCACCTTATATTAGTGGAACGAATGATCCACTAGTTGTTGAGAGAGGAATCTATGCCACTCAAAACCTATTTTCCATTCTTCATTGTTCAAAACATGAAAAAGTTATATTAGAAAACTATTGATTAGAAGGTGAACCAAATAAATGGTGGACCTTTATCAAGAATATGAGGAAACATAAAAAAATTTACTCCATGGATTGGGATGTGTTCAAGAACTTATTTTTTAATAAGTACCTTCCACACATCCTTCATATGAAAAGGGATATTGTAGTTTCCCATCAATTTCATGGTTATGATAATAAAAGAAAGATATAATTCAAAAGAAACTTCAAAAATTATGGAGATATGAAAATGAGATTTACTTTATGATCAAAGTGTGGAAGGGAACATGGAGGATATTGTCTTAAGGGTACTGATAAATGTTTTAAGTGTAGAATGAAAGGTCATCAAGTGGATAAAATAAAAAGTAATTGAAATATAAAGAAATCTACATAGAATGAACCTCTCTCAATTCAGTTTTACAAATGTAATGAGTTTTGGAATTATGTTAAAAAGTGTATAAAACCAAAGTTTAATGATGATGATCGACATCATTATACTCTTATGCAGAGGGATACATAGAAATATTATCAAATCACAATAGATGAAGTTAATCATCATAATTAGGAAACATATATACCTTAATCCTTAGTTCAAAATTTCATGTTAGATTTTTTGGAATAATCTCTATGTGAAACTTTTTGTTAATCTTTTAGTGAATTCTTATGTGATTTTAATCATGGATTATCCCTCCCCACATAAAGTTTAGAATAATGAAATCAATTATGATTTAATATCAGTTCAAGGATGAACCCATATTTCCAAAGGAAATATTTTTGTCTAAGATAATAAATTTTTAAAGGAATAAAAGGTGAATTATATTTTAGAATATTAAATTTTGTTATTATGAATTTTTGGAAGTGACTAAGGTGTGTATATTTTAGTATGATAGTTTATGGAATATTAATACTGTTATTAAGATCACAAAAGGATATGATAATGTAAGATCCCAACCTTTTTTGGTGATTTCTTGTGCTCATTTACAGGTACTATTATGCATTTTTTAGTTTAGGTCTTGATTTGGTTTTACTTTGGTAATGTTTCAGGTGAAATGGAAGAATTTTGGAAGAAAAAGGGACACAACACAGTTGGCAGACGATTTTCCCAAACTGTCCCCCTTACCCCTAGAAAACTATGAAATCCTAGATAGAGGGGAATTTCATGCTTGGAACATGGTTTGTCAAACTTTTTTCCTTCTAATTAGAAATCGTGCACCCCTAAGGTGATATGAATAGTTAGGGTACATAGTTTGGAAAACTATGCACCCTATCCTAGGAAAACATGTGCATGAGTTTTCTTCCCCTAATATTTTAATTAAAATCCCGAACCCCCCGGTTTTAACCCATAAAAACCAATCTCAACGATAAACCTATTAATTCAAAATTTTAAGATCTCTAGAGGGTTCTAAATATCCGGGTTTCCAAGTCTCCTCGAACCCCATTCCTGATGAATTGAAGATCCGTTAGAAGGGTCATCTCTCCATCGGTAAATAACTCATTTCCCATTTGGATTTATCTCTTTCTCTTGTCTCTCTTTCTGGATGAATAATAATTCTTTGTCCTACATTGGAAGTGGTTTAGATCTATGTTTTTATGGATGTTAATATGTTTGATCCTCTTTTTAGTTTTTGGTCCAAGATTTATAACATCATTTTGATCATGATATTTCCACTTCAATTTGGGGATTTTTGGTTTAGTGAATGTCTGTCAATGATCCTGAGGTAGGTGGTCTAATTTCAAATTCCCATTTCCTTGATTATAATTTCTTGTATGTATTTTTGAAATTGAAATTTCCATAGTAGGAAATTTCATTTTGGAATTGAATTAATCAATCAAATAACGGGATTATGAAATAGGTCAATTAATGGAATTTTAAAATTAGTCAATTAATGGGATTGTGAAATTGGTTGATTAATGTGATTATGTATTTATTGATAATGGGAATTAATGGATGTTTAGTTAACCTTTAAGGGTTAATAGATTATGATTAAATGTTGATAAATGGTTTGATGGTTAATTGTTCATATTATTCTATATAATTAGAGTAAAGAATCATGTTTATTATGATAAATTGTCTTGGTTGACCATGATGTGAATAATTGATAAAAGGGTATTTATGATTAAACTTGATAAATTTGAAACATGTGATATATTGGATTGATTAACAAAGGAGGCGTGGGACATAGACTGATGCTCCAACTACCAATGGGGTGCTAGACATGAAATTCTAGGCCCCAATTTATACATGTGAGTATTATTGTATGTGACAAGGATTGATGCTTCAAATACAAATAGGGTGCTAGAAATGAAGTTTTAAGCCCATGATATTTTCCTTGGACTAGAATTCCAAGTATCAGTAATATTAAATTAGAATTAAATGGATAATAGACTCCTGTGTTATAATTAATTATGATTCACTATGTGATATGGTTTAGACTCCGGAACAGGCTAAATCCAGACATTATAATAGAAATAGACCTTTATTAGATGGATTAGTTGGGATAAATCTTGGATTAGGGAGTCTGGCTTGGTGTCGGAACCTACTTAAGTGTTTTTAATGTGTCTTTATTTTGGTTTTTGGTTTTTAAAATTGACACATACATGGAATGAAATATCTACTTATTTGGTTTTGATATTGTTTTCCTATTTTGGTTCATCATGTGATACTGGTCTGTATTGGTTATAGTATTATTCTATTCATTGGTTATTTTAATTTGGTTATTTTCTATTTATTTCTTTTCCGTGATACCTTGATATAGAGGGTATAGTATCCTACCATTATATATTATACCCATAATACTAGTCGGAAGCCTCTAGCATATGGGGAGGTTCACTTGAGGTCATGTATCGAACCGGCTTGGGGTACTATTGTGTGGCCCCCTGAGTCGTGACATTAAAAATTGGAATCAAAGGAGGGTTTGTTTTCTTTTATTTTGTATTACTATTTGGGAAAGGTAGACAACATACTATAATGAGTCAAAACATGGTCAATATCTCATGCATTGGAGTAGCTAACCCATGTATGAGGGAAATTCCAATCACCTAGGGTGATATTGTTGTTATTGATGTTTTATAATATAATTGAATGTTATTTCACCTTGAGTGATTCCCTTGTTGTGTGATATTATTTTTTTATATTTTATTCGTGGCCCGATATGGAATGTAGCTTGAGTATACATGCATTATTCTAGGTACTCAAAAATTATTATGACATGCATCATTTTAGGCTTGCATGGAAAAGCAAGTTATGCGTGAATTTTATAAATGAAAATGGTTTTCTTTTCTTGTGTAAATTAAATGAAAAGGTGCCTAATATTATATTGATACTTTTAAATAATGATAAAAATATGGTAAATGAAATGGATAAATTGGTTACTAATGGGAAAACATGTTTATGAAAGTGTTTTACCCTATATGATCCATGACCTAGAGGAGGGATGACCAAGGGTAGTGATAAAACCTTAGTTTTGACTCTATGGAGAGGTTTGCAGTATGAATTTATATGAATTTATTTTAATCCCACTTTCAAAAATGTGATAATTATGTGTTATTTGTCCTTAGATGTGTGTTTGTAATTATAGATAAATACCTCCATGATGAATCCTTTTGATAGGATGATAAGAGGATATGGTTATAAATGATCCTACAATAGTGGAACTCGAGGCCCTGATAGTACCAGGTGATGTTTTGTGAGAGAAATTCCATGATAAATTTTCTCACTTCATGCAATTTATAGAAAGAGACCTCGAGCGTGTTGTGAATAGTATGTATGACTTGACTCGGGAGTTCCAGTTGTAGCACCCTCTGAAATTTACCATAGAGGGTGGAACTAAGGTAGCTGAGTTCTGGATTAAGTATACCGAGATGATTCTTGACCACTTGGAGTCTCCTCCTAAGAATAGAGTCAAACTAACAGCTTATATGTTACATGCTCAAGAGATGAATTGGTGGGATATCCCGATTCAGGATGAAAAACTAGAAAATATAGAGTGGAAGGACATTCATGAGAAGTTCTTGGGGGAAAATTTACCTTGAGATTCTCAGGAAAGTGATGGAAGCTAAATTTATGAGGTTGACCCCAAGAAGCATATCCATGATAAACTATGCTGGACGATTCACAAAATTACAATGATTTGTTCTAGTGTTGATAGGAGATAAGTATACTGTAGTGAAATGGTTTCAATATGGGATTAAATATGATATTAAGTCCTAGGATAACATCTTTAGGCTGGATAATTTTTTTGAAGTGGTGAATCGGGATCTCATATATGAGGGGACCTGAAAGAGAATTCTAGTGGGGGAAATTGGTTTTTACTGGATGATCAGAAGATACGTCTTCCAATGGTTAGAAGCATCACTATGATAATGCCAACTTGGGAGATAGTAATCCGAGTGTCATGGGGAAATGACCAGTTACTTAAGACATTTATTGAGTGCTCTGCCACTATTGTTGTGGTCTAGGTAACTATAATAGATAGTACGCCCAACCATAGGTATATTGTAGAGATGTAGGCAACATGTGATATATACGATGGTTCTATAGGAACCCACAATAGGTGGATAATGATGAAGGATATAAGAATAATTAGAGTTCTAGAAGGGGGTATTCTACCCCATATTAGTATGGTAGTTATAGTTATACCATCCTTGGAGGTTGAGGCATTGGTAGTGGTTCTTCTAGGAAAGAGTGCTCATATCAGTAAAATGGTGTAGATCATGGGGCTCAGAAAATAGCACATGGAAGAGGGGAAAGATAGTTGCACCCATATTAGACAACACTTATGGATAATGAGGATAGACTATCGACAATTATAGGTACTATTCATGTAGATTCTATTATTACTAGTGACATATTTGATATAAGAGTCTCTCATTCTTTTATATATACACAAATTTTGAAAGGGTTGAGTCTAACAGTGGAGTTTGTGAGTGGGGTTATGACAATTGTTACACCGTTGTGAGTACAGTCGATAGAGATGTTCTCTCATGTTTGGGGAGTATCATTTTAGTTGGTATCTTTACATCCTTGTCATGTTAGTGTTTGAATTGATTATGGGTAAGGAATAGTTAGTAGCATACTGATCCCACATAGATTATTACCGTCGGAGGGTCACTTTTACGTCCCTGGAGGGTGAAAATTATGTTTATCATGGAGAGTGGGATATCCAAGAAGGTCATGAAGGGCTAGTTCATCAGAAACTAAAGGAGTTTGCTACCAAGGTTTCAAATATTTTACTAGATTATGGGGGTGTGAATAATGATGCCTTTCCACCTATAATGGACTGGTTCCAGGACATGTTTCCTGAGGACTTGTCAGGGATACCACATGGAAGGGATGTGGAGTTTATAGTTTAGGTCATGCCTCAAGACGATCCAGTTTCAATTACAACTTATAGAATGGAACCAAAATAGATTTGATAGCCCAAAAATAAACTGTAAGAGTTGATGGATAAGAGATTTATCTGTATGAGTATGTTGCCTTGGGGTTCTCTAATTTTGTTTACTAAGAATGCTGATAGGATGTTTTGCTTATGTGTTGATTACTGGAAGTTGATCTGAACGAAAGTAAAAAAAAATACTCTTCAACATATCGATGATCTCTTGGACAAGTTTTGAGGAGCTTGTGTGTTCTACAAGATTAACCTAAGATCAGGGCATCATCAGTTGAGAGTTAGACCTTCTGATATACCATGTATTTCTTTCAGAGACAGTTATAGACTTTATGTGCTCTTCGTGATGTTGTTTTGGTTGACAAACACTACGACTATGTTTATGGAATTGATGAACTAAATCATCCACTTTTACTTCATTTATTTTGTGGGTATTTTCATGGATGATATCTTGGTGTACTCTTAGACTCATGACGATCAAGCCCAACATCATGACATCATCCCGAGTACGCTGAGAGAACATCACCTTTATGCCAAGCTATCTATGTGTTGATTATGGAATGATATGGTACATTTCTTGGGTCACATAATCTTAAAGGAAGGTATGTCAATGGGCCCCAAGAATGTGAAGGTAGTGGTTTCTTAGGAGCATCCCAAAAATGTTTTTGACATACATAGCTTTTTGAGTTTAGTGGGATATTATCAGAGGCTCATCTAGGAATTTTACCACTTGGAAGTGTTGAGATGCTATGTGAGTATGATATACTCTATAATACCAAATTTAGGATTGAATATGTAAAATGAGATACAAATACAAGAGGGGGGGGGGGGTGAACTGTATTCTTTAAAAAAAATCCTTAAGGAAATTTTGAATAACCAAAATTCACAACACCTCTGAGTTATAATAACATGCTTGATTCCAGAAAAGTGATTCTAGAAATGAAACTTAACAAAAGTTTACAAAAAATAAGATTCTACCTTAAAGCGTATAGAATCTAACTAAATCAGAGTACACGTATAAAGAAGTATAAGAAAGTTATAATTTCCTCAATAATACAAATAACAACGGAAAACATGTAACAAAACAAGTAACAAAGTAAATCTTTTAAGAAAAAGAGAAGGGTATCCAACAACCTTGGATAAAGGTCCCTTGATTTATACTTTCAAGAATGTCTGACTTACCCACACTAGGGTAAGCCCTAGATACTAAGATCAGAGTCTGTCTTGCTATACCAGCAAGACCTCAAGTATCAGGTAATCAGAACCTCTATCTTTCTATCCCCGTAAGTCCTCTATTGTACACACTAACAATCGGAGTCGCACTAAGAAAATCTGCTCGAAGAAAAGTTTGAACATGACATTTAAACTTTTTGCACGAATACTGAGAGTTTATAAGAGCCTCTCTGTCTAGAAATAACTTCTGAAAGTTCTGAGCTTCAAAAATTCCAAAAGTCTCGAGCTCTTTCAAATGAGCTCCTATTTATAGACATGGCTTCAACGGTCAGATCCCTCCTCCAACGGTCATATTTTTCATTGAATTTCAGAGGGACCTGTTCACGTGTAACTCAAAAAAAAGTTAGTGAGTAACTAAAATCACAACATCATTTTATAACTAAACAGATATAATCATAACCAAAAACTGATATTCGAAATGAAATTAAATGAATATTCAGAGTCTAACCAAAAATGAATTCGGAGTCTATAGTTCAAGGATATTCAGATTCTGTTTTGTAGGAATTCGAAACCTGAATTCTATAGAATTCCATAGTATGAATTTCAAGGAAATTCGGAGTCTGGATTCATAAGAATTCGGAACCTAAACTTAAAAAGTTCAGAGTCAGAGTTCATGAGAATTCAGAGTCAGAACTCTTAAGAGTTCGGAGTCTGTATTCAGATAACTCAGAGTCATAACTTAGATAAGTTCGTAACCAGAATTTGTAATCAGAATTCGGAGTCAAAACTAAGAAGATTTTGTATCTAGAATTCGTAATCAGAATTCATAACCAGAATTCATAGTCGAACTTTACATAAGTTCGTAATCAGAATTTGGAGTTGAACCTCATGAATGTTTGTATCCATAATTCAGATTTGAACTTCATATCTTTCATATCCAGAATTCGGAGTTGAACTTCATGAGAGTTTGTATCCAGAATTCGGACTTGAACCTCATAACATTCGTATCCAGAATTTGGAGTTAAACTTCATGAGAGTTCATAACTAGAATTCAGAGTCTTAAATAGAATGCTTCATATCTAAGTATTATATGATTCCAAGGATTTAGATATGACATTGAATTTTATACTTAGACAAGATAAAGAACTAAGTAAAACATGGTAAGGATAAATTTCCTTGAGGAATAAAATTTTCCTTAGATAAGTAAAACAAGGGGTAAAAAGAGTTTTGCCTTGAGATAAGGTGTTTGAGATTTTCAAAACAAGATGGAATCGCGAAGTCATAAGGAAAGCCTTAATGACTTAACAATCTCCCCCATGTAAGAAGAAATGGAAAATTCACAAGGAAAGCCTTATTGACTCAATAATCTCCCCCTTTTGGGAAAGCACAAAAATCATTATGAAAAATAATATAAGGTCTTAGCAAATGATTTTATAGACTTTGAAAATAAAACTTATCTCCCTTTACATATGAACAATGGTGAATACGAATAACTCCCCCTTAGGTTTTGGAAAACTAAGGATCATATTCTAGATTTCTGGAATGAGAATTTTCATTTGAATGTGGAAATATTTGTAATGAGAAGTCCCCCTTACTTAGGGATATTTCTTCTTTACTTATAAATATTTTTCTTTCTCCCCTTTAGAATTATTTTTCCTTCTCCCCTGTTGTGATTTTCAAAAAGAGTTTGAGGGAATGGAAAAAATGGTACTTGGAATATTAGTAAACACATCCAAATGAAACATGCATCCACAATTTCATTACGGTTGGAAGAATTTTTATAAGGAAAAGCAGATACAAAAAAAAGATCGGATTTGGATCTATTTTGCTTCTTTTTCCTTGGGCATTAGCTTATTCACAATGTTCTTCAGCTTTTTCAGATCTTTGGGATCTTCTTCTCCTTGCTTTTATAGTGCTTTGATCCTGTCTTCCAGAGCTTTCATGGACTCTTCTCGAGCCTTCATCAATTCATCTTGCTTCACCAGCTTTTCTTGGATCTCAATCCAGAGATCCTTTTCTGTTTTCTAGCTTTGGAAAAATAACTCAACTTTCTATTCATGTCATTCACCTCTTGAATTCGAATATTTTATTCTAGATTTATCTTTTCCTTAAAGATGTTTGTAAGATCCTTGATCTTGGTATCTTCAGTGTCAAAATCCTCCTTGACATATTCTTGAAATTGATCAAGCTCTCTCAAATCCTCAACAATCTTCTTCGACCAACTGGTCATTTTAATGCAGGATTTTATGTGGGATTAATAATTGATAAGGAATTTTTTGTGTTTAGCCTCAATATTAACACACCTATCCATCACCATGGATGCAGAGTCTGTTTTATGATTCATACAATGCTAAAGCATCTGGAACCTGGATTCAATTGCTGGAAAGATCAGAATGGTGTCCACCAACTTCTTCAGGGACTGAATGACAAAATCATGTCCTAAAGCTGATGACTTCGAATCTGACATTTTTCTTGGAGAAGGTTCTTCCAATATCTCTACCAGCTTTCTCTTAGAAGATCCTCCAGCTTCCTTCTTCCTCAAAATATCTTTGGTTGGGGTATCAACAACCACTTGTTTACCCTTATTGGTTTTCAAAACAGCTTCTTCATCGGGAGATTCATGCTCAATTTTAGATTATTGAACAATCTTATCTTCATAAACTTTTTCTTTCTCATTTCCAACCTTAATGTCTTAAAAATGAATAATGTTATGATTAAAACTCTCTTCTTTAGACAACTTGTTTACTTCCTCTTCACCCTTCTCATCTATTCCAGGGTAGAAAGTTTTGAAGATCCGGATTGAGAAGTCTGGATTGACAACTTTTTAGAAGCACTTTCCTTCTCATGAAAGTCTTCTACTTGATTTATCAGATCAGCTGTCTCTTCAGAGATTTGAGCTTCTCGAACTTCTTCCACAACTTCCTGAACAACTTCCTTCTCTTTAGCTTTTTTTGGAGTGAAGAAATTCTTCCATGGAGTCTCAGGCAATGATTCTACTAAGAAGGTTTTCAGAACATGATTTTGTTCGGATGCTATCTTAGTATCCCTTAGAATAGATTGACAAACATCAGCCTCATACATCTTCTTATTAAGTTTCTTCTCTTTGGATTTCTTCTCAAGCTCTTCAGTAGTTGATTCTTTCATGGCCTTAGCCTTAGCAGGATCCAAACTGAACTATGGATCCCTTGCTTTTCTATTTTTCTTATCCTCCCTCCATTTTGATACAACCTCATCTGGGTAGGCTTTATGCTTCTTGGGTTTAGGAGGCGTGGATTGGAATTCCTTATATTTAGGAGTTTTGTCCTCTACTTCCACTTTCTTCAACTTTCTTTTCATTCCAACGTTCTTTTATGGTTCAAATTTTTCAGAATTTTTCAGAATGACTTCTGCCTCTTCCACTGGCAGATCATAAAATTATCATGACTCCTTAGAAAATCCCATATTCATTCTTTTCAAAGTGTCATACCTTACAAGCATAACTTTAAAATTCCTTGGCTTGGAACTACAAGGGATCTTGAATGATTTAAGACACCGAACTATTATCTTAGAAAGTAAGGCAAGATACATAATAATCTGAGCTCTCAAATTCCCATTTTTGATATTCTCTATCGTAATGAGAATATTACTCATCAAATTGATTTTCCTTAGATTTACCAAGAAATCCAAGATATATATGTCACTTTTCATTAAGGTGTCCTTATCACCTTTTCTCAATACGAAAAAACCTAGAACTCATAGCTGTAGGATCCGATTGTTGGTAGATAGATGGGAAATATTTGCTGTCTTTACATTAATAAGGCCAATGCATTCCATAGCCTTCACCTTGATGAAACTTCATTGAACATCCGACATCTTGTGAGAGAAAAATTCGGTTTATCCTTCATATGACAGCTCCACCAAGATCAAAGCCTTGGTGCAAGAGAGTTTACATGTCTTTCCATAACTCTTGAAAGAGAATTTTTCTCTACCTTATTCCTTAAAGAAGCATACTGATTGATAAAATTCTATGAGAAGATCCAGATAGACAACATCCTGAGCTCCTGTCTTTGAAATAGCTACACTTTTCCATCCATTGAGCTTGATGTTCTTGGAGATAATAGAGTCATAGTTATTGAAGAAGTTGGGATGAACTAACCTCTCCCTGTATATTTTCCACTCTACAATCATCTTGACATAAGACATATCTTGAGAGGAAACTTCTGCAGACATTCATAATTAAGAAATTTTTAAAAGTTCGTAATGGGATTTTATAGAGGGGTAGAGATTCGACACACACAAGCTTTGAAAACTGATGTGGGACAACCATCAGGGGTCCCCTTTATATAGGTGTTGAAGAAATGGTTGAACTTCTCATTTGAATCCAATTGCTAAGAATTCTTCAAATTTGATCTGACAGTTGAAATGATAGACACAAGGAAAAATTTAGTTGAGTCCGATCTTTTGAGGTTTTAAAAGGAAAACATTCCTATTTAAGGAAAATAGAATCCGAGAAATTTTAAAAGAAACAGAAAATAACAGCAAGTAAAAGATAATTACGAAAAACTCAAGAAATAATCTTACCTTTCAGATTTCTAGGAAGATTATTCGTACTGAGGAATATTCTTCTTGATGAACTTAAAAAAACTTGAATACAAAAAAAACATCACTACGAAAATTTTCAAATCTGAAAATTTTAAATTCGAAAATTTCAGGCTTAAAGATTTTCATTACGAAAATTTCATGTCAGTAGATTCTTATTACGAAAATTTCAGGTCCAAAGATTTTCATTACGAAAAATTCAGGTACAAATATTTTCATTATGAAAACTTCATATCCAAAGACTTCCATTAAGAGAACTTCAGGTCCGAAGATTTCTATTACAAGAACTTCCGGTCCGAGAATTTTCACTATGAAAAAAAAACTTGAAAAACTATAATAAAAAAAACTTGAAAAACTTCTTTATGAAAAATATGAAAAACCTCATTATGAAAAATATGAAAATTTTCATTACAAAAAATAACAAACTCTTCACAAAAAAATGTAATCCCCTTATGGAAAAGAGTTTATTATTGTAAGGAGATTGGTTTAACAGGAAGTTAATCGAGGAGGATTACCTTACAGTTATCATTCTTAACTTCTATTTAATGTATTCAAATCTATAAAAAGGTAAGGATTTTGTGAAAATATCAGCAATTTGATCTTGCATTCCGATAAATTGAAGAATGATATCTCCTTTTCTTTGTGTGATCCCTAAGAAAGTGATGCATAATATCTATGTGCTTTTCATGAGAGTGATGTTTAGGGTTTTTACTAAGGGAAATGGCACTTGTATTATCACACCAAATTTGTGTTTTGGTAAAACTCATACCATAGTCTGTGAGTGTGTGTTGTATCCACAATACATGAGCACAACAACTTCCAGCTGCTACATATTCAGCTTCAGCAGTGGAAAGTGCTACTGAGTGTTTTTTCTTTCTAGACCATGAAACTAATGAATCTCCTAAGAAATGAAAAGTTCCGGATGTACTCTTTATACGCATTCTACATCCACCAAAGTCAGCATCTGAAAAACTTTTTAAAACAAAATCATTTTCAGAAGTATAAAAGAGTCCTAAATCCATGGTTCCCTTTAGGTAGAGAAAAATTCTGTTCACTTCCTTTAAATGATATTCCTTAGGATTAGATTGATATATTTCACATAAGCATACTGAAAACATTAAGTCTGGACAACTAGCTGTCAAGTAAAGTAGATTTTCTATAATACCTCAAAAAGTTGTTTGATATAATGGCTTCCCAGCTTCATCAAGATCAATTGTGTTTGAGGTACTGATGGGAGTAATTATACTCTTTTTTTGTCATATCCATACTTTTTAAGATGATATTTAATATCCTTATGTTGGGATATATAGATTACTTCTGGTTTTTGAGAAATTTGAAAACTGAGGAAATTGTTAACTCACCCATCATACTCATTTCAAACTCAAATTTCATTAGATCCGCAAAGGAATCAATTAAATATTTCTGAGTTGAACCAAATATAATGTCATCAACATAAATTTGAACAATAAAAACATTTTTCTTATCTTTCTTTATAAAAAGGGGCGAATCTTCATTTCACTTAACATAGTTATTTTGAAGCAATAATCCTGTAAGTCTATCATACCAAGCTTGAGGGGATTGTTTAAGACCATACAAAGCTTTGGTAAGTCTAAAAACATGATCAGGATGTTTTGTGTCTTCAAAACTAGGAATTTGTTCAACAAAAACATCCTCTTGAACATAACTATTAAGAAAAGCACATTTCGCATCCATTTGGAAAAGTCTGAAATTAAAGAATGCTGAAAATGTAATTAAAATATGAATAGATTCAAGTCTAGATACTGGAGCATAGGTTTATTCATAGTATATTCCCTCTTGTTGATTATAGTCTTTCGAAAATAATCTAGATTTATTCCTTACAATTATTCCATTTTCATCACACTTATTTCTGAAGACCCATTTTACTCCAATAACAGAAGTTTCCTTAGGTATTTCAACAAAGGTCCAGAGTTTATTCCTTTCGAATTCATTTAGTTCATCTTGCATGGCTTTAATCTAATCATCATCACCTAAAGCTTCATCAGTGATCTTGGGTTCTATTTGGGAAAGGAATGCTAGATGTTCTAATTCATTTCTTAAGGAACATATAGTCCTTATAGGTTTATTTATATCGCCAATGATACTATCACTGGGATGATTCTTTAGAAACAAATTATTTGAGTTTTGTAAAACCTATTCATCAACATAGGGTAGGAAATCTTCAGGGGTAATTGTTTCAGTAGTATCTTCTTGAACATTTTCCTTATCAGAAGGATATTCTATCAAAGGTTGATAATCAATTTTTGAAAACACATCCAAGGATGTAGGATGGGGTTGTTTAAAAACAAAAAGATTAGTTTCATCAAATTTCACATGCACTATCTCTTAAACAATACAAGTTTTTTTATTGAAAACTCGATAAGCCTTAGAAGTTGTAGAGTATCCTAAGAAAATTCCTTTATCATATTTTGGTGCAAATTTATGAAGATTGTATTTAGTATTCAGAATTAATACCCTGAAACCAAAAACCTTAAAGTAGGAAAGTCTAGGTTTTCTACCATTCCATAACTCATAAGGAGTTTTATTACGAAAAGGTATAATCAAAACTCGATTTATAGTATAACAAGAATTACTTACAGCTTTAGCACAAAAATGTTTGGCTACAGAATACTCACTCAACATGGTTCTTGTTATCTCTTGAAGAATTCTATTTCTTCTTTCAACAACACCATTCTGTTGAGGTGTTCTAGGTGCTGAAAGGTTATGTGTAATTCCTTTTCTACTACAAAAATTTTCAAAATCAAAATTTTGAAATTCTCCTCCATGATCACTATGAATAGTTTTCAATGGAAGGATTATCTCATTTTTCACTTATGCTCTAAAGATTTTGAAATAAGAAAAATCTTCAGACTTATTTGCTAGAAAATAGACCCATGTAAATCTAGTGTAATCATAAATTAGAAAAAATACATAATATTTGCCTCCAATACTTCCAGTTTGTGTAGGACCAAAGAGATCCATATGCACTAACTGTAATGCTTTCGTAGTTGAGACTTCACCGAATGATTTAATACGTGATTTATGTTGCCTGCCATATTGACAAGGATCGCAAACTTTTGAAGAATCAAATCTAAGCTCCGGTAGATCCTTAACTAATATTTTCTTAGAAAGTTTTCATGAGTTCCTAAGGTTAAAATGTCCTAACCTTTTATTCCACAACCAAGAATGATCTTCCATTGCACTAAGGCAAGGTATGTTTTGGCTCCTATGGTCTTCTAAGTTTAGTGTGTAAACATTCTCTTGCCTATGGGTAGAAAGAATAAACTCTTCCTTGGAATTGTGTACTAAGCACTTGTCATTCCTAAAATTCACAAGGTAGCCTTCATCACATAATTAGCTTGTGCTAATGAGGTTGTTATTAAGACCCTTAACAAATAAAACATTTTAAATCAATGTTTTTACAAGAAGAACAATGTTACCTATACCAATAATTTCTCCCTGAGCATTATCTCTAAAAGTTACTTTTCCTCCTTTCATATTGATAATATTTTCAAAATAGTTTTTGTTACCAGTCATATGCTGGGTACATCCACTATCCATGTACCACGTATTACTATTGGTACCTTCTCTATTTTCCAGAAAATAAGAAAAATTTAGGTTTTCAGAATCCAAACTTTCTTGGATTCGGAATTTTTAGAAAGAAATTTTTTTAGCACCCACATCTTCTTAAAAAATTAGGCTTTATGAAATCCTGAAGACTGGTTTTTTTAAGAGAACAATTCTTTGCCCAGTGTCCACCACACTAACACATTGTCCAGAAAGGATCACTTTGTGGGACAAAATAATTACTACTAAAAATAGGTTTATAAGTAGTATAACCAAAAATAGAACAATTCCTTAGAGGTCGGATTTGAGAATACATTTTATCAAAATTTTCTTTACCTTAGGTAAAGTTTGAGAAACACTTCCTGAAGGAAAATATTTTGGATTTGAGTTTGATAACCAAGTACTTTCCTTCAAAAAACATTTGATTTTAAACTAGATTTAGGATCGAAAACATTTTTTTAGAAATTACATTTTATAGTTCTTTAGAAAGTTTATTCTTCTCAGAATTTACTTCCTCAAGATTTTTTGAAATACTTTCAAAATAAGAATTTTTATTATCAAGATCTTTAGAAAGATCTGATATTTCCTTAGTAAGAATAGTATTCCTATAATTTGCCTTATCAATTTTTTTCATGAGTTTTGAATTCTCAATCTCAAGAAATTTGGAAAACCAAGAAAATTCTTCATAGGTAGGTATAGTATTATCTTCATCAAAAGAGGATTCTTCATCCAAAGAGTTATAATATTTACTATCATTAGAATTTAATGAAACATTTGTCAATGATTTAGCATTGTGTACCTCATCTATTAAACAATGATTGTCAATAGGTAGTCTGGCTATTTGACCAAGATTCTTCTGTCCAGAAGATTCATAACATGTGACTTCTGAATCTTTCTTATCTTTCCTTTCCTTTTTCGTATATCTGGATTGAAAGTTCCTCTGTCCTGCTATATTGTTCATCCTTCGAGAAAGATTTGATAATTCATTTTCTAAGGATTTACTTTTATTAGATTAGGATTGGATAACAACATTCTTAGATTTGGATCTAGTGACTCTCTCAAGAGTCTTAGCTTTATTATGATTAGAATTTTTTGTAAAAGCAACACTACCATTCCCATTCTTCTTCTTTACATTATCAGAATCTCTATTAATTATAGTTTCATGCTGAAGAAGAGTTCCAAACAGCTCATCAAGAGTAATTTGAGTAACCCTTCTGTTTTCATCAATAGTAGTCCTCTTGGATTCCCACTCATTAGGCATGATTTCTATGATTTTGTCAACAAGGGAATCATCATCTAATCCTTTATTACCCATTGATTGTAAAATATTCACAATTTCCATGAATCTTTGTTTCACCTTATATATGGGTTCACCATAAAGAAAGCAGAAACCATGATATTCAGCTCTAAGCATGGCTATTCTTGTTTCAATAACTTTGGAAGTTACAAAGTGAGTAACTTCAAGTTTCTTCCATATAGAATTTGCAGCTTCCAAAGATGAAATTTGGCTATATATATTTCTAGTCATGGAGAAAAGTAAAGTATTGCATACCTTATAATTCAGTTTATATTCATGCTTTTCTTGATTAGTAAAGGTATTAACTTCTTTGTCATGGATTTTGTATCCTCTAGTAAGCATAACAAAATTATCAAAACCAGTATTGATAATGATAGTCTTCATTTGATCTCTCCAATACTCATAGTCATTTCAATCAAAGATAGGTGATCTATTTGGATTGAGATTGTCTATGGAACCAACATTGATTCCTGTTATCTTTAAGAAATGTTTTTCCACAAAACAATTGTTAATAGAAAAAGTTTGTAAACAAAAGAAAATATTCCTAAGCAAGGATAATAAAGAACCAGAGTATCTCTAAGAAAAAATGAATCTAAACTATACGAGTATGAAAAATTTGACTCTGAAAAATTATGATTCTGGAAGTTCAATTCCGAATGAAATAAGAAGAAGAATTATCTTATGAATCTAATCATGAGATTAATTCAGGGGTCACCTTCCTCAATACCAATTGTTGAATTGGTTCAGGGGTAGTCTATCTTAAAGAAAAACTTATATGTGAATATACGTACTTCAGAAACCTCCTCTAATACCAATTTTTGAGATGGTATGTGAGTATGATATACTCTATAATACCAAATTTAGGATCAAATATGTAAAATGAGATACAAATACAAGAGGGGGGTGGGGGGTGAATTGTATTCTTTAAAAAAAATCCTTAAGGAAATTTTGAATAACCAAAATTCACAACACCTATGAGTTCTAATCACTTGCTTTATTCCAGAAAAGTGATTATGGAAATGAAACTTAACAAAAGTTTACAACAAATAATGTTCTACCTTAAAGTGTATAGAATCTTACTAAATTAGAGTACAAGTATAATTATGTATAAGAAAGTTATACTTTCCTCAACAATACAAATAACAGTGGAAAACTTGTAACAAAACAAGTAACAAAGTTAATATTTTAACCCAAAGAGAAGGGTATCCAAAAACATTGGATAAAGGTCCCTTGATTTATACCTTCAAGAAAGTATATCTTATCCACAGCAGGGTAAACCCTCGATATGAAGATCGGAGTCTGTATTTTTTATCCCCGCAAGCCCTAAACTATCAGATAGTCGACACCTCTATCTTCCTATTCCCGGAAGACCTCAATTGTACATAGTAACAATCGGAGCCGCACTAAGAAAATCTGCATGAAGAAAAGTTTGAATAAGCCGTTCAAACTTTCTACACGAAACCTGAGAGTTTATAAGAGCCTCTCTCTAGAAATCACTTCTGAAAGTTCTGAGCTTCAAAATTTCCAAAACTCTCGAACTCTTTCAAATGAGCTCCTATTTATAGGCATGAATTCAACGGTCGACTCCCTCCTCCAACAATCATATTTCTCCTTGAATTTTTGTGGGACCCGTACATGTGTCACTCAAACAACGGTTAGTGTGTAACTGAAATCAAAACATTGTTTTATAACTAAACAGATGTAATCATAACCAAAACCTGATATTCGAAATGAAAGTAAATGAAAGTTCCGAGTCTAACCAAAAATTAATTCAGAGTCTATAGTTCAAGGATATTAAAATTTATTTTGTAGGAATTCGGTACCTGAATTCTATAGAATTCCGGAGTATGAATTTCAATGAAATTCAGAGTCTGGATTAACAAGAATTTGGAACCTAAACTTACAAAGTTCGAAGTCAGAGTTCATGAGAATTTGGAATCAGAACTCATAAGAGTTTGGAGTCTGTATTAAGAGAACTCGGAGTCAGAAATTATAGAAGTTCGTAACCAGAATTCGTAAAAGGAATTCAGAGTCAGAACTCAGAAGAGTTTGTATCCAGAATTCGTACTCAAAATTCATAACCAGAATTCATATTCAAACTTTATATAAGTTTGTAATCAGAATTCGGAGTCAAACTTCATTTATGTTCCTATCCAGAATTCAGACTTGAACTTCATAATGTTCGTATCCAAAATTCGGAGTTGAACTTCATGAGAGTTCGTATCCAGAATTCAGAATTGAACTTCATAATGTTCGTATCCAGAATTTAGAGTTAAACATCATGAGAGTTTGTAACTAGAATTCAGAGTCATAAACAGAATGCTTCATATCTAAGTATTATATGATTCCAAGTATTTAGATATGACACCTAATTTTATACTTTGACAAGATAAAGAACTAAGTAAAACAAGGTAAAGATAAATTTCCTTGAGGAAGGAAATTTTTCTTAGTGAAGTAAAACAAGTGGTAAAAAGAGTTTTTCCTTGAGATAGGGTGTTTGTGATTTTCCAAACAAGAAGAAATCGTGACATCATAAGGAAAGACTTAATGACTTAACAATCTCCCTCACGTATTAAAGAATGGAAAATTCATAAGGAAAGCCTTATTGACTCAATAAGAAGAACCACTTTTAGGCTAGACCAATAAGGGAGTTAAGTTTGAATGGTCTAGATCAATTGATAACACTTTCTAGTAGTTTAAGAAGTTTTTGACTACTACACAAATTTTAATAATACTTGATCCATGGGAGGATTATAATGTGATTTTTGATGCATCTTTGATAGGACATGGAGTAGTATTGACATAGGGGGATCGAGTTGTGGCATATATGTCATGATAGATGTGGCCTCATGAATAGAATTACCCTACACATGGCCTTGAGTTTACTATAGTGGTTTATGACTTTAAGTGTTGGAAGTATTATCTATTGGGAGAAAATTTTTCTATCTATACCAATATAAATAGACTAAAGTATATCTTTTCACAAAAATACTTGAATCTCTGGTAGCAGATGGGTCGTGTATACCCATTCATTTTATTTTGAGCCAGCATATAAGCCTTGGAAGGAAAATAATTTGGATGAAAATTTTGTAGTAAAACACAGACTTAGGTAGTTCAGGAGTCTATTTCTGAGTGGAATACGATGACTTTACTGTATGAGATTAATGTTGTGTTTTGGGAGCACCAAAATCAGATGACCCTCATATCTGTAACACCCCAAGCTTCCATGGTATGATTCTCTTTCAATAATGCAATAGCTTGCGTTGTACGCAAGTTCGAGATTCTAACACACCGCGACCAATCAAAGTAGCCGTTATGAATAGTAATACCTACTTTTTGAAATTATTTAAATTTTATATTTCAAAATGGACTTCATTTTTGTATTCGTAATATCGAAATTATCCTAAGTTGAATTTTTTTTAATTTTCTGAGAACTTCCAATTTTCTATGAATAGAAAAATACTTAAAAACAACTTTTTTAATCAAAATAATTTATAGTGATAAATTATTATATTTAGTGCTTTTAAATTATAATTAGATTATATTTTTACCATTTTATCCAATGGTGGTCATTAGAATTAATTTCACTTTTAAATTGGACATAAACAACTGTCAATCTTTTGATATATATTGTTTCTTAAAAACACGCTATTTGTTGTGACAACGAGAATTAATTATTAAACTAATTAATGAAACTTATATGTTTGTAATTTTGTAAAATAGACATCATTTTTGAATTCAGAATATCAATTATAGCTTAGGGTGAATTTTTGGTATTTTTCTGAAAAACTTCAATTTTTGATGAATAGTGAAACCACTAAGTGGTAGTTCAAAAAACTGATTTTTTGTTTAAATGAAACTTTACCACTTATGTGATTTGATTTTCAAAAATCCTACATAAATGGTTGTCATTAGGAATTAAAATTTTGTTCAATGGGATTAAAATAATTTTTTTGGTGAATAGTAACTTTTAAGTTTGATTAATCACGATTATAGGTAATTAGTGTAATTTATGGTAAAAATAATGTTATAATAATATAAAATTACCTTGACACATATCCTAATCTTATTGGATGATCCATGTCCGACCAAGAAAATCCATGGGTCAACTTGGGGACCTCATGAAGCCACTTGGGTAAGAAAATGACATTAATAACTTTTTATTTAAAGTAAAAATAAAATTGTCACAAACATGTGTTGTTTTACTAAAAAAATTATTACATGGGGTTATATAAGTTATATTTTTGACTATAGATATTCATTGGAAAGGTAAAAATATTTAATATATCATGGTAATTTTATAATAATTTTTATACATTAAATAAATAAATTTATTTATCACACCATGATGATGCAGCGATTACCTCATTAATTAACGATTTAAATAAAATGAAAAGATAATTTAAAATATAAGACTTACACTTGTCAAAAACCTATTGAATGAGTATATTTACAACCCTTATCACCTTATCTTCGAAATATATAATTGTGGGACCTTTGAAATCCGAAAATCATTTCATAATAATGTAACATTTCATGACTTTCCAAGAGTGCCCCTCCTCTCCTCTTATAAAAGGACCCACCTCTACCACATTATTCACACCATAAAAGCCATTTGGCTCGGCCAACCTCTGCCCAAATACTCTCTCAACTTCCCTCTCTTACTCCTAAAAGCCTCAATTTGGGCAGAAGTATTCCCAAATAAGCCTTTGGCTCAAATCAAAAAGAGTTACCCAATTTTAAGGTAATGTCTTCTCTTATGTTATTTTGTTTTATTTTGCTTCTCCAACCCCTTAAAATCTTTTTATTAATTTATTTTGTAACAAAACCAGTATATACAATATACTAGGATGTTTTCATGACAAGAATTTTATTTACACTTACACATACCTTCGTCTAATGGTTAAGGAACATACTATTTTTGTTGGTGGCGAATTACTGCCTCACGAAACGATTATTGTTCAATCTTCTTTTAACACCTCTCATGGTGGAAATTATGATGAAAATATTTTCATATATGATATATATATTATGTTTATGTTTTCCTTATTCTTCTATATTTCTCATATATGGCATACCTTCATGATTTCCATTATGGGTAAACACAATAATTTCATTTTTGGAAGTGCGGACTACCACCCCCTCAAAGTGATTTGAATCGTTAATGCCATATGTGGGAGGTGTAAAGGATGGAGTAAATGATATTATATATGATATTATACTAGAATTATAATACACCTTTATATCATTATGATTTTATTCCATTAAATATGAAATAGAAATGAAAGTAGCGTTCATGCGTACGTACGGCTTACCGTCTCCATGAACGGTGCATTTCATTTCTTACCTCTAAATGTTACGTAATATTATAAATGAATGTATATAATAGATATATATTCTATATATGATATCTACGTCATGAATATAATTCTATATATAATGGATATTTTACCACATGAACAACTTGTAATTATAAGAAGTTTATTTTTGACTCAAGTACCAAAGATGGACAAAATGACCGTCATTAACATAAATAATTACATAATGTTCATAACATGGTAATAAGTGATATAACAGGAATAATAAACTTGAAAAAGTTTCTTAAGAAATTATAAATTAACTCTAGTTTATTATTCAGGAGGTTAAATAACGGTCGAGTCAAGTCGGACACGAGGTAAGGGAACTTCTTAACCCAATTTCCGTTCTTTGGGTTAATCTCCTAATTTCAAATTATGTCATGATATTATTATGTCCTATATTGTATTTTTACTTTATTTATGTGTACTTATAGTTAATACACATAATAGATCTATTTTATTTTAAAAAATTATCTTTGTAAGGGACTTCATCTCAATCTCCTTTCATTGAGGCATATTTTGTTTTATACACAACTTTGTTTTATACGGTGTATGAACCCCTTTGACTTTTACATTTATTCAAAGGGAATCTTTTATATATGAAGTGTTTTACTAAATGAAAAAATGGAATGTTTTTTTGTCATACGTATGTGGCGACAACAACTTCTCGGCTGCCATGACCATTATTTGAGTTTCGGCTTCCTCTACAAGCCATAACTTTTTTTAAATGAAAAATAAATACAAAGTTTTAATTTTCTTTTATTTTGGTAATGAAAATGGTTTTGAAAGTGTTTTTTATATCAATGTGTTGTATTGATATCTTGTGATTGAAATGTGGAAATGTTATGTTTCATTTATGCATGTTTTATGTGATACGATTATGTTATGGTTTATGATATGTTTAAACCTGTTCATATGAGGAATGTATTGGACTTAATAAGTGACGGTTGGATCCTACTATAGCTCCTCGATGCATCGACATGTATCATGATACAAACTAGTGTCTTGGCACGAGGCCTTGACAAAATCTTATTTGTAGTTTTGGTACGAGGACTTGGCTACGTGGTTATGATAGTCTGGAATTATGCATTCCATCATTATAAAAGTGATTATTGATATTGCATGTGATTATTTGACTAGTAGAATATCCATGTGAATAAGTAAATGACATTATTTCATTTTATTTTTTCCATATTATGCTGATGTTCATGGTTAAAAGGCTTTTGTTTTAGTTATACATTACCTTAAATGTTAATGTTTATTTATGAAAGCTTCTGCTATATTGTTATCCTTAATGAGAATCTGAGCTCACCCCTTCCAATGTTTTAATTTTTCCAGGATGTGAAGAAGTATATTATGAATGACCTACAGGGATAGTATGAGGGGATATGAAGACAAGATGTTGTTGTAGTTTTGTTTTACTTTATGATGTAATGTAAGACTTATGAATGTATCTAGTGTTTCCAAGGCTACTAAACTAATCGGTCTTTTGAGTCTTGATCTTTTGTGATCATGCCAATGTTACGCAATAATGCACTGACTCTGGGTAACTAGGGTCGGGGCATTACAGTTGGTATCAGAGGCAGTTTAATACTAACCTTGGAAGCTATATTTAGATAAACTAGGATTAGAGCACATATCCCTAAGATAGACTTTGAGGATTAGTATAGAAGAACTTCCTAGAATTTTGGTTTTATAGAGTTTTTGTGAGTTTTCTGAGCAATACATCCCTATCTGGATATGAGAAGGTAGAGGCGGCTCTAGAACAGATGTACCTAGGGGTAAAACCCGAAAACACTGCTTTGATCTAGACTCGAACGGGAACTGGTGCACAACAACGGGCCTTGCTGCACTCTTGGTTACGAAACTCCCGAGGGATATGCTTAGGATAATTCTCATTTTATTTACAAACCATTATGAAAGGTTTATGAGTATATACTTCCTCAAAGAAAACATTTTTATGATTATGGATTATATCCATAAATAGTTCAATTTATGTTAAGTGTTTTGAAAGTTTATTATTATGTATTTCGATTCATAAACTAATATAGTTTATGACATTGTTTAGAAATGGCACCTAGTGGAAGGAATGGAAACCGTATCAATGCACGCACTCCGTGTAGGGATTTCCATCCTGCTCAAGATAATTATAGTGGAGTGGGAGATCCAACTGCTGCTGATAAAATTATCACCATACTGGGAAAACTCACTCAGGTTATGAATAATAACCTTACTCATATGGAGCACCCTGATCCGAAATGTGGAAGATCAATGTTAGACCGCTTCATGAGGCAACAACTGCCAACATTTAATGGGGGTAAAAATCCATTAGTATCTGAGCAATGGATAAACTCCTTAGAGAAAATATTCCACGCCTTGGGGAGTAGCGAAAGGGAGAAGGTTGTCATGGCAGTTTACTGCCTCACTGGAGATGCCGATCAATGGTGGTCGCTGATTAAAAACAAAAAGGAAGATGAATAAGTATCAAGTATGGAATGGAGGGAGTTTAAGAAAATTTTATTAGAAAAATACTTTCCACATGACCATCGAGCAGATATGGAAAGGCAATTTCTGAGTCTGAGGCAGAAGGAGAATGCGAATGTCGCAAAGTATGAGGCTAACTTTACAAGGTTAGAAATACATGCTGAAGATTATATATGTAACCCAAGAATTAATATTGATAGTTTATTTTATGGGTTAAAACCATTTCTCCATCGAGCATTAGTCTCACAAACCTTCTCGTCGTACGAAGATATTGTCTCGTGTGCTATCAAGACAGAAAAGGAATTCTATAAATCTTATGACAATAAAGTAAATCAAGAGAATAAGAGAATGGTGGAACATGAGACTAATAAAGGGAAAAATGGAAAGAAGGAATTTCCATTATGCGATAATTTTGGGAAGAATCACCCAGGTACTTGCCTAAAAGGAATGAGAGTTTGTTATAAATGTGGAGAAAATGGTCACCAGGCTCGTGATTGCAAGGGAAAGAAAGAGGCTATCAATGTTGAATGCTACAATTGTAAGGAAATGGGGCATCATGAAAATGAATGTCCTAAGCATCAAGGAAACTTATCTCAGAAAAGGACAAGGGATCAAGGCCAATCTTATGCTGTTACTACAGTTGAAGTGGAATAATTAATATATTGGTGCTTTTGGACTCAAGGATTATATTCTGGTTATACGAATGATGTGATATATATAAGGATTGTACTGAAGTACTTGTTGTTTTAATTAAGGTTTTAATATGATGAATGTAATCATATTTTTAGTATGTGACAATAAGAGAAAATTTACTTTGTTTGGGGAATCTGATGAATTTATTTTGGAATTTAGAGACCTTTTAGAGGAAGTCTGGACAGAGGTATTTTGGATAATTATAATGGTTGGAATGGATTAAGTTGAACTTTGGATAGTATTGTTTATGGTTAAAACATTTGTGAAGATTATTTTTGGAATATTATAATACTATAGTTTTTTTGGAAAAGGACAACCTGCAATTCGGGGGATAACCCGTCGCGTCGGACAAAGCTGTCAGAATCGAACCCACAACCATAGTGCGACAAGCCTTTATTACCGACCACTAGCCTACAGAAAGTCCCTGGTTATTACAAAATCTTTTTCTTCATGGCATGTGTTAATATTTTGAACCTTGTATGATTAGGATAAATATAATATTTTTGAGTTCTATTATCTTTTTGAGTGAAAGATGAGTTTGTGGTAGAAATTAGTTGAATGTTAAAACTCTAATTATCAAGCATATATATATATATGTATACCTATCTCTTATTCTATGAATAAATTAATTCTTAAACATTAAGAAAGGGATATTAAAAAAATGTGTTATCCTAATACCTTATGTTTTGTTGAACCGATGATATTTTAAATCACCATAGATTGAAGGCTTTGAGGCCCTCAATTTTACACTTGTTTGTGATTGATGACCTCAATCACTCCCTACAAATATTTACGTTTCCCTCCAATTATTTGTCTCTAATTGCCACCAATGTTCTCCTAATCGGGATCATAATTTGGTGGTGACTTTTTCATTTCCATTTCCCTCTTATTAAGGCTAAATTTTATTATCCGTATTTCTGATATGGGTTTTTCCACAAAGGTATTTTCTAATTTGAACCTTTTATTTTAGAAGAACAGTTTCAAATTGCAAGGATGCAATTTATTGAAGGATGGGAGAATGTAAAACCCCAGGCTTCCATGGTACGATTCTCTTTCAATAATGCAATATCTTGCATTGTACGCAAGTTCGAGATTCTAACACACCGCGACCAATCAAAATAGCCGTTACGAATAGTAATACCCACTTTTTGAAATTATATAAATTTTATATTTCAAAATGGACTTCATTTTTGTATTCAGAATATCTAAATTATCCTAGGTTGAATTTTTTGTAATTTTCTGAGAACTTCCAATTTTATATGAATAGAAAAATACTTAAAAACAACTTTTTTAATAAAAATTATTTATAGTGATAAATTATAATATTGAGTGGTTTTAAGGTATAATTACATTATATTTTTTACCATTTTATCCAATGGTGGTCATTAGAATTAATTTCACTTTGAAATTTGACATAAACAATTGTCAATCTTTTGATATATATTGTTTCTTAAAAACACGCTATTTATTGTGACAACGAGAATTAATTATTAAATTAATTAATGCAATTTATATGTTTGGAATTTTTTAAAATAGACATCATTTTTGAATTCATAATATCAATTATACCTTAGGGTTAATTTTTGGTATTTTTCTGAAAAACTTCAATTTTTGATTAATAGTGAAACCAATAAGTGGTAGTTAAAAAAACCGATTTTTCGTTTAAATAAAACTTTACCACTTCTGTGATTTGATTTTCAAAAATCCGACATACATGGTTGTCATTAGGAAGTAATATGTGGTTCAATGGGATTACAATAATTTTTTGGTGAATAGTAACTTTTAAGTTTTATTAATTGCGATTAAAGGTTATTAGTGTAATTTAAGGTAAAAATAATGTTATAATAATATAAAATTACCCTGACACATGTCCTACTCTTATTGGATGAGTCATGGACGACCAAGACAATCCATGGGTTAACTTGGGGACCCCATGGAGCCACTTGGGTAAGAAAATGACATTAATAACTTTTTATTTAAAGTAAAAATAAAATTGTAACAAACATGTGTTGTTTTACTAAAATAATTATTACATCGGGTGATATAAGTTAACTTTTAGACTATAGATATTCATTGTAAAGCTAAAAATATTTACTACATCATGGTAATTGTTTTATAATTTTTAGACATTAAATAAATATCTTTATTTATCACACCATGATGATGCAGCGATTACCTCATTAATTAACGATTTAAATAAAATGAAAAGATAATGTAAAATATAAGACTTAAACTTGTCAAAAACCTATTGGATGAGTATATTTAGAAGCCTTATCACCTTATCTTTGAAATATATAATTGTGGGACCTTTTAAATCTGAAAAGCATTTCATAATAATGTAACATTTCATGACTTTCCAAGAGTGCCCCTCCTCTCCTCTTATAAAAGGCCCCCACCTCTACCACCTTATTCACACCATCAAAGCCATTTGGATCAGCCAAACTCTGCCCAAATACTCTCTCAAATTAACTCTCTTACTCCTAGAAGCCTCACTATGGGCAGAAGTCTTCCCAAGTAAGCCTTTGGCTCAAATCAAAAAGAGTTACCCGATTTTAAGGTAATGTCTTCTCTTATGTTCTTTTGTTTTATTTTGCTCCTCCAACCCCTTAAACTCTTTTTATTACTTTATTTTGTAACAAAAACAGTATCTAATATATACTAGGATGTTTTAATGAGAAGGATTTTATTTACACTTACACATACCTTCGTCTAATGGTTAAAGAACACACTGTTTCTATGGGTGGCGAATTACTGCCTCACGAAATGATGATTGTTCAATCTTGTTTTAACACCTCTCATGGTGGCCATTATGATGAAAATATTTTCATATATGATATATATATTGTATTTATGTTTTCCTTATGCTTATTTATTTCTCATTTATGGCATACCTTTCTGATTTCCATTATGGGTAAACGCGATAATGTCATTTTTGGAAGTGCGGACTACCGCCCCCTCAAAGTGATTTGAATCGTTAATGCCATATGTGGGACGTATAAAGGTTGGATTAAATGATATTATATATGATATTATACTGGAATTATAATACACATTTATATAATTATGATTTCATTCCATTAAATATGAAATATAAATGAAAGTAGCGTTCATGCGTACGTACGACTTACCGTCTCCATGAACGGTGCATTTCATTTCTTACCTCTAAATGTTACGTAATATTATAAATGAATATTTATACTGGATATATATGATATATATGATATCTACATCACGAATATAATTCTGTATATAATGGATATTTTACCACATGAACAACTTGTAATTATAAGAAGTTTATTTTTGACTCAAGTACCAAAGATCGACAAAACGACCGTTATTAACATAAATAATTACATAATGTTCATAACATGGTAATAAGTGATATAAAAGGAATAATAAAATTGAAAAAGGTTCTTAAGAAATTATAAATTAACTCTAGTTTATTATTCAGGAGGTTAAATAATGGTCGAGTCAAGTCAGACACGAGGTAAGGGAACTTCTTAATCCAATTTCCATTCTTTGGGTTAATCTCCTACTTTCAAATTATGTCATGATATTATTATGTACTATCTTGTATTTTTACTTTCTTTATATGTACTTATAGTGAATACACATAATAGATCTATTTTATTTTAAAAAATGATCTTTTTAAGGGACTTTGTCTCAATCTCCTTTCATTGAGGCATATTTTGTTTTATACACAAATTTATTTTATATGGTGTATAAACCCCTTTGACTTTTACGTTTATTCAAAAGGAATATTTTCTATATGAAGCGTTTTACTAAATTACAAAAGGGAATGTTTTTTTGTCGTACGTATGCGGCAACAACGACTTCTCCGCCACCGTGACCATTATTTGAGTTTCGGCTTCCTCTATAAGCCATAAATTTTTTTAAATGAAAAATAAATACAAAGTTTTAATTTTCTTTTGTTTTGGTATTGAAAATGGTTTTGAAAGTTTTTTTTTATATCAATGTGTTGTATTGATATCTTGTGATTGAAATGTGGAAATTTTATGTTTTCTTTATTCTTGTTTTATGTGATACGATTATGTTATGGTTTATGATATGTTTTATCCTATTCATATGAGGAATGCATTGGACTTAATAAGTGACGAGTGGAGCCCGTTATAGCTCGGGGATGCATCGAAAGGTCTCATGAGACAATATAGTGTCTTGGAATGAGGCCTTGACAAAATCTTATTTGTAGTCTTGGCACGAGGACTTGGCTACGTGGTTATGATAGTCTGGCATTATGCATTCCATCATTATGAAAGTGGTTATTGATATTGCTTGTGATTATTCGACTAGTATAATATCCATGTGAATAATTAAATGACATTATTTCATTTTATTCTTGCCATATTATGCTGAAGTTCAAGTTTAAAAGGCTTTTGTTTTAGTTATACATTGCCTTAAATGTTAATGTTTATTTATGAAAGCTTCCACTATATTGTTATCCTTACTGAGCATCTGAGCTCACCCCTTCCAATGTTTTAATTTTTCCAGGATGTGAAGAATTATATTATGAATGACCCACAGGGATAGTATGAGGGGATATGAAGACAATATGTTGTTGTAGTTTTGTTTTACTTTATGATGTAATGTAAGAATTATGAATGTATCTAGTGTTTCCAAGGCTACTAAACTAATCGATCTTTTGAGACTTGATCTTTTGTGATCATGCCAATGTTACGCAATAATGCACCGACTCTAGGTAACTGGGGTCGGGGCGTTATGGTTGGTATCAGAGGCAGTTTATTGCTAACCTTGGAAGTTAGATTTAGATAAACTCTGATTAGAGCACATAGCCCTAAGATAGACTTTGAGGATTAGTATAGAAGAACTTCCTAGAATTTTGGTTTTATAGATATTTTGTGAATTTTACGAGAAATAAATCCCTGTCTGGATATGAGCAAGTAGAGGCGGCTCTGGAACAGATGTACCTAGGGGTAAAACCTGAAAACACCGCTTTGAGCTAGACTGAAACGAGAACTGGTGCACGACAACGGGCCTTCCTGCACTCTTGGTTACGACACTCCTTAGGGATATGCTTAGGATAATTCTCATTTTCTTTACAAACCATTATGAAGGGTTTATGAGTATATACTTCCTCAAAGAAAACATTTTTATGATTATGGATTATATCCATAAATAGTTCAATTTATGTTAAGTTTTTTGCAAGTTTTTTATTATGTATTTCAATTCATAAACTAATATAGTTTATGAAATTGTTTAGAAATGGCACCTAGTGGAATGAATGGAAACCGTATCAATGCACGAACTCCATGTATGGATTTCCCTCCTGCTCAAGATAATTATAGTGGAGCGGGAGATCGAACTGGTGATGATCAACTTATCACCATACTGAGACAACTCACTTAGGTTATGAATAATAACCTTACTCGTCTGGAGCACCCTGATCCGCAACGTGGAGGATCAATGTTAGACCGCTTCATGAGGAAACAACCACCAACATTTAATGGGGGTAAAAATCCATTAGTAGCTGAGCAATGGATAAACTCCTTAGAGAAAATATTCCACGCCTTGGGGAGTAGCGAAAGGGAGAAGGTTTTCATGGCAGTTTACCGCCTCACTGGAGATGCCGATCAATGGTGGTCGCTGATTCAAAACACAAAGGAAGATGAAGAAGTATCAAGTATGGAATGGAGGTAGTTTAAGGAAATTTTCTTAGAAAAATACTTTCCACATGACCATCGAGCAGATATGGAAAAGCAATTTCTGAGTCTGAGGCAGAAGGAGGATGAGAATGTCGCAAATTATGAGGCTAACTTTACAAGGTTATCAAGACATGATGCAGATTATATACATAACCCAAGAAGTAAGATTTCTCATTTCTTTGATGGGTTAAAACCATTTCTCCATCGAGCATTAGTCTCACAAACCTTCTCATCGTACGAAGATATTGTCTCGTGTGCTATCAAGATGAAAAAAAAATTCTCTAAATCTTATGACAATAAAGTAAAGCAAGAGAAGAAGAGAACAGTGGAACAAGAGACCGATAAAGGGAAAAAGGGAAAGAAGGATTTTCCATTATGCGATAATTGTGGGAATAATCACCCCGGTACTTGCCTAAAAAGGAATGGGAGTCTGTTATAAATGTAGAGAAAAAGGTCACCAGGCTTGTGATTGTAAGGGAAAGAAAGAGGCTATCAATGTTGAATGCTATAATTGTAGAGAAATGGGGAATTATCCAAATGAATGTCCTAAGCATCAGGGAAAATTACCTCAGAAAAGGCCAAGGGATCAAGGCTAATCTTATGCTGTTACTACAGTTGAAGTGGAATAATTAATGTATTGGTGCTTTTGGACTCAAGGATTATATTCTGGTTATAAGAATGATGTGATATATATAAGGATTGTACTACAGTACTTGTTGTTTTAATTAAGGTTTTAATATGATGAAGGTAATCATATTTTTAGTATGTGAGAATAAGAGAAAATTTATTTTGTTTGGGGAATCTTATGAATTGATTTTGGAATGTAGAGACCTTTTAGAGAAAGTATGGACATATTTATTTTGGATAACTACAAAGGTTGGAATGGATTAAGTTGAACTTTGGATATTATTGTTTATGGTTAAAACATTTGTGAAGATTATTTTTGGAAAATTATAATACTATAGTTTTTGGAAAAGGACAACCTGCAATTCGGGGGATTACCCGTCGCGTCGGACAAAGCTGTAGGAATCGAACCCACAACCATAGTGCGACAACACTTTATTACCTACCACTAGCCTACAAGAAGTCCCTGGTTATTACAAAATATTTTTCTTCATGGTATGTGTTAATATTTTTAACCTTGTACAATTAGGATAAATATAATATTTTTGAACTCTATTATCTTTTTGAGTGAAAGATGAATTTGTGGTAGAAATTAGTTGAAGGTTGAAACTCTAATTGTCAAGAATATATATATGTATACCTATCTCTTATTCTATGAATAAATTAATTATTAAACATTAGGAAAGGGATATTAAAAAAAATGTGTTATCCTAATAACTTATGTTTTGTTGAACTGATGATATTTTAAATCACCATAGATTGAAGGCTTTGAGGCCCTCAATTTTACACTTGTTTTTGATTGATGACCTCAATCACTCCCTACAAATATTTATGTTTTCCATCCAATTATTTGTCTTTAATTTCCACCAATGTTCTCCTAATCGAGATCATAATTTGGTGGTGACTTTTTCATTTCCATTTCCTTCTTATTAAGGCTAAATTTTATTATCCCTATTTATGATATGGGTTTTCCACAAAGGTATTTTTTAATTTGAACATTTTATTTTAGAAGAAAAATTTCAAATTGTGAGGAAGCAATTTATTGAAGGATGGGAGAATGTAACACCCCATGATTCCATGGTACAATTCTCTTTCAATAATGCAATAACTTGCATTGTACGCAAGTTCGACATTCTAACACACTGCGACCAATCAAAATAGCCGTTATGAATACTAATACCCACTTTTTGAAATTATATAAATTTTATATTTCAAAATGGACTTCATTTTTGTATTCTGAATATCGAAATTATCCTAAGTTGAATTTTTTGTAATTTTCTGAGAACTTCCAATTTTCTATGAATAGAAAAATACTTAAAAACAACTTTTTTAATCAAAATAATATATAGTGATAAATTATACTGTTTAGTGGTTTTAAAGTATAATTAGAATATATTTTTACCATTTTATCCAATGGTGGTCAATAGAATTAATTTCACTTTGAAATTGGACATAAACAATTGTCAATCTTTAGATATATATTGTTTCTTAAAAACACGCTATTTGTTGTGACAACAGGAATTAATTATTAAATTAATTAATGCAACTTATATGTTTTGAATTTTGTAAAATAGACATCATTTTTTAATTCAGAATATCAATTATTGATTAGGGTGAATTTTTGGTGTTTTTCTGAAAAACATCAATTTTTGATGAATAGTGAAACCACTAAGTGGTAGTTAAAAAAACTGATTTTTCATTTAAATGAAACTTTACCACTTCTGTGATTTGATTTTCAAAAATAATACATACATGGTTTTCATTAGGAAGTAAAATGTGGTTCAATGGGATTAAAATAACTTTTTGGTGGATAGTAACTTTTAAGTTTTATTAATTGCGATTAAAGGTAATTAGTGTAATTTAAGGTAAAAATAATGTTATAATAATATAAAATTACCTTGAAACATGTCCTACTCTTATTGTATAAGTCTTGGCCAGCCAATACAATCCATGGGTCAACTTAGGGACCCTATGGAGCCACTTGGGTAAGAAAATGACATTAATAACTTTTTATTTAAAGTAAAAATAAAATTGTCACAAACATGTGTTGTTTTACTAAAAAAATTATTACATGGGGTTATATAAGTTATATTTTTGACTATAGATATTCATTGTAAAGGTAAAAATATTTAATATATCATGGTAATTTTATAATAATTTTTAGACATTAAATAAATAAATTTATTTATCACACCATGATGATGCAGCGATTACCTCATTAATTAACGATTTAAATAAAATGAAAAGATAATTTAAAATATAAGACTTACACTTGTAAAAAACCTATTGAATGAGTATATTTACAACCCTTATCACCTTATCTTCGAAATATATAATTGTGGGACCTTTGAAATCCGAAAATCATTTCATAATAATGTAACATTTCATGACTTTCCAAGAGTGCCCCTCCTCTCCTCTTATAAAAGGACCCACCTCTACCACATTATTCACACCATCAAAGCCATTTGGCTCAGCCAACCTCTGCCCAAATACTCTCTCAACTTCCCTCTCTTACTCCTAAAAGCCTCAATTTGGGCAGAAGTCTTTTCAAGGAAGCCTTTGGCTCAAATAAAAAAGAGTTACCCGATTTTAAGGTAATGTCTTATCTTATGTTTTTTTGTTTTATTTTTATTCTCCAACCCCTTAAACTATTTTTATTCCTTTCTTTTATAACAAAAAAATTATCTAAAATATACTAGGATGTTATCATGAGAATCATTATATTTACACTTACACATACCTTCGTCTAATGGTTAAAGAACATACTATTTCTGTGGGTGGTGAATTACTACCTCACGAAACGATGATTGTTCAATATTCTTTTAACACATCTCATGGTGGCCATTATGATGAAAATATTTTCTTATATGATATATATATTATGTTTATGTTTTCCTCATGCTTATTTATTTCTCATTTATGGCATAACTTTATGATTTCCATTATGGGTAAACACGATTATTTCATTTTTGGAAGTACGGACTACCGCCCCCTCAAAGTGATTTGAATCGTTAATGCCAAATGTGGGACATATAAAGGATGGAGTAAATGATATTATATATGATATTATTATAGAATTATAATACAACTTTATATAATTATTAGTTTATTCCATTAAATATGAAATATAAATGAAAGTAGCATTCATGCGTACGTACGACTTACCGTCTCCATGAACGGTGCATTTCATTTCTTACCTCTAAATGTTAAGTAATATTATAAATGAATTTATATACTGGATATATATGATATATATGATATCTAAATCATGAATATAATTCTGGATATAATGGATATTTTACCACATGAACAACTTGTAATTATAAGATGTTAAGTTTTGACTCAAGTACCAAAGATCGAAAAAATGACCGTTATTAACATAAATAATTAAAAAATGTTCATAACATGATAATAAGTGATATAAAAGGAATAATAAACTTGAAAAAGGTTCTTAAACAATTATAAATTAACTCTTGTTTATTATTCAGGAGGTTAAAGAACGGTCGAGTCAAGTCGGACATGAGGTAAGGGAACTTCTTAACCCAATTTTCGTTCTTTGGGTTAATCTCCTACTTTCAAATTATGTCATGATATTATTATGTCCTATATTGTATTTGAACTTTCTTTATGTGTACTTATAGTGAATAAACATAATAGATCTATTTTATTTTAAAAAATGATCTTTGTAAGGGACTTCGTCTCAATCTCCTTTCATTGAGGCATATTTTTTTTTATACACAACTTTCTTTTATACAGTGTATAAAACCCTTTGACTTTTATGTTTATTCAAAAGGAATCTTTTCTATACGAAGCATTTTAATAAATGACAAAAGAGAATGTTTTTTTATCATAAGTATGCGGTGACACTGGCTTCTCCGCTTCCATGACAATTATTTTAGTTTTGGATTCCTCTACAAGCCATAACTTTTTTAAAATGAAAAATAAATACAAAGTTTTAATTTTCTTTTATTTTGGTATTGGAAATGGTTTTGAAAGTGTTTTTTTATATCAATGTGTTGTATTGATATCTTGTGATTGAAATGTGGAAATGTTATGTTTCCTTTATGCATTTTTTATGTGATACAATTATGTTATGGTTTATTATATGTTTAAAACTGTTCATATGAGGAATGCATTGGACTTAATAAGTGACGGGTGGAGCCCGCTATAGCTCCTTGATGAATCAGCAGGTCTCATGAGACAAACTAGTGTCTCGGCATGAGGCCTTGAAAAAATATTATTTGTAGTCTTGGCACGAGGACTTGGATACGTGGTTATGATAGTCTGACATTATGCATTCCATCATTATGAAAGTGGTTATTGATATTGCATGTGATTATTCGACTAGTAGAATATCCATGTGAATAAGTAAATGACATTATTTCATTTTATTTTTGCCATATTATGCTGAAGTTCAAGTTTAAAAGGATTTTGTTTTAGTTATACATTGCCTTAAATGTTAATGTTTATTTATGAAAGCTTCCGCTATATTGTTATCCTTACTGAGCATCTGAGCTCACCCCTTACAATGTTTTAATTTTTCCAGGATATGAAGAAGTATATTATGAATGACCTGTAGGGATAGTATGAGGGGATATGAAGACAAGATGTTTTTGTAGTTTTGTTTTACTTTATGATGTAATGTAAGACTTATGAATGTATCTAGTGTTTCCAAGGCTACTAAACTAATCTGTCTTTTGAGACTTGATCTTTTGTGATCATTCCAATGTTACGCAATAATGCACCGACTCTGGGTAACTGGGGTCGGGGCGTTACAATATCAGTATCTGTAGAGTCTACAATTTTTATATTTATTAGGGAGAGGTAGTATCAATATATGGAGTTTTTCCCTTGAGGAAAATCCTTGAAGGTGGGTAGTCACCTTCCAATTAGACTATGGATGAGGATGATATCATTTATGATTAGAACTATGTTGTTCTTCCTACATGTATGCTCAAAGAGGTGATCTGTGAATTTAATTCCTCTAAGTTGGTGGTGCATCGGGGTATGACCAAAATGTACCATGAACTACATCAACAATATTCATGGCCGGGCATGAAAAAGGAAATTGCAGGGTTTGTGGATCGTTGCTACAACTGTTAATAGGTAAATATTGAGAATTAATGACCCAGTGGTTTACTATAGCTATTTCCCATTTCAAAATGGAAGTGGGATGACGTTACTATGGAATTTTTGGTGGGTCTCCTGAGGAAGACTTAGAAGAATTATGATATCTAGTTGATTTTGGACCAACTGATGAAATTAGCACATTTATATCCTATCAAGAAGACTTTCTCAGTGGAGTAGTTGGTAGAATTATATATTCAGGAGATATTCCATTTGCATGGGGTGCCATGGAGTGGAGTTTAAGACCTTGGATCATGTTTTAATTTTCACTTATGGAAAGGATTTCAGAAGGTACTTGGTATGCGGTTATTTTTGAGTATGGAATTACACCCGCAGATTTATGGGAATTAAAAACATACTATACAAGTTTTAAAGGATGTTCTATAAGAGTGCATCCAATAATTTTATGGGTTTTGGGAGAATCACCTAGAACTTTCTGGGTTTTCCTATAAAAACATTTATCAGTCAGCTGTTCAAATTGAACCATGTGAGTATATTTATGGTAGGCTATGCAAATCACCTATATGTTGGATAATGGTAGGGGAGTTAGAGTTTTTTGGATTGAGAATCATCCATGATACATCAGAGTAGGTCCAATTTATTTGGAAATGTGTGGATACAACTTAAATTAGGTAGAATTAATATGTTTATAGACATCAACGAACCCTTGAGTTTACTATGGGTGGCCTTGTGTTCTTTCGGGTGTCACCTAGATTGGGTCACCATAGGATTTGGAGGTAGAGAAAGTTTGAGCCCAGGTATGTTGATCCTGTTGTGATTGTGGAGAGAATTATGCCAGTGTAATACCAATTAGATCTTCCATAAAGTTATAGTGTTATTAATGATTTTATTCATGTGTCAAAAACATCACCAATATCACCTCGACCCTTATCATGTGATCAATATTAATTATGTTGACCTTGTGAAAAATGTGTCCTTTGAGGAGCATCTGATAAACTTTATTGATTGCAGTGAGAAAGTGTTGTAGGGAAAGGCAATGCTAATAGATCACGTGTTATGAAAACATAGACATGTTTAGGAGGAAACATAAAAGAGAGAAGAAAATATACGGGATGAGTTGCCTAATCTTTTTACCATAGAATCTTAGAGATGATTGGAAGTACAACTCAAGGACAAGCTATTATAATATGGAGATATTATAAGATCCTAACCTTTTATGGTGATGTCTCATGCTTGTTTACTAGTACTCTTTTACCTTATTTTGTTTAGGTCATGTTTTGGTTTTAATTTGGGATTTTCCAAGTTAAATTGAAGAATTTTGGAAGAAAAAGGGGTAGTGCATAGTTAGCGCAAGGTTTTCCCAAACTGTGCACCTACCCCCCAAAAAATATACAATCCCATATAGAGGGGAATTTTATGGTTGATGAATGGTTTGTCAAACTGTAAAACTTATTAATATAAACCATTCACCCATAATGTGAGGTGAATAGTTAGGGTGCACAATTTGGAAAGATATGCACCCCAAACTTGGAAACTGTGCACATAAGTTTTATTCCTCTGAACATTTTAATTTAAAATTTTAACCTCTCAGTTTTAACCCCTTAACACCCTATCTCGACCCTATACCTATTCATTCAAATTTTTAATCTCCTGAGAGGGTTCCGAGGCTCCTCGAACCCCATTCTTGATGAATCAAAGAACCATTCAAAGGATTGTATCTTCGTTGGTATATAATTCAATTACCATCTGGATTTCTATCTTTCCCATATCTTATTCCAAATGAAGAGTAATGATTTATCCTTCATCATTAGTGGTTTAGATCTAGGTTTTGATGGATTTTTATTTTTTTTCTTGATCTTAGTTTTTAGTCCTAGATCTTCCACACCATTGTCATCTTGATATTTCTACTTCAATTTAGGGATTTCTAGTTTGTTGAACATCTATCATGGGTCTTTTAGTAGGTGGTCTTCTTTCCAAATCACACAGTATTGACTATAATTTCATATATGTATTTGTGTAATTGCAATTTCCATGTTGTGAATTTCATTTTGGAATTGAATCAATCAATCAATTAATGGGACAATGAAATTGGTCAATTATCTAATCATGATATTGGTCATTTAATGGGATTGTGAAATTGGTTGATTAATGTGATTATGAATTGATTGATAATGGGAATTAAGGGATGGTTGGATCAACCTTTAAGGGTTAATAGATTATGATATAATTTTGATAAATGGTTTGATGGTGAATTTTTCATATTATTCTATGTAATTAATGGGAAGAATCGGGGTTTTTTTTATAAATTGAACTGGAGAACCATGATTTGAATAATTGATAATAGGGTTAATGACGATTAACCTTGATAAATTTGATACATGTGATATATTTGATTGATTGATAAATGAGGTGTGGGACACATATTGATGCTCAAAAGACCCCTGAGGTTCTAGAAATTATGTTTTATGACCTAATTCATGCATGTGATTATTATTGTATGGGACATGGATTGTTGATAAAAATACCCATGGAGTGTGGGACAAAGAATGATACTCCAAATACCCACAGGTTTATAGACATGATTTTCTAGTCCCATTATATTGGAATTAGAATAGAATTCCAAGTAGATGTAATATGAAATTGAAATTAAATGGATAATGGAAGCCAAATCCATAATGGATTGCGAATCCCTATGTGATATGGTTTAGACTCTAGAATAGGCTGAAGTAGGTATTATTGGTTTGTGTGTCATCATGAACCTGAGAACTTATGTGTTTAATTAAAGAATAATTTAATTGTGGAATATTTTCTTACTTTATCACATGTACTTTACTCTTTATACAACTGCATTCTTTGTTATACACTAGATTTTTATTTTAGATGCCATAGGTGGTGGCCTACTGAGTTGTAATCAAACCCTATTTAGTCTTCCTGATTGGTACCCGAATAGATTTCTTGTTTTCAGGAATGGATAAAAGAAATATACCTATGTTAGATGGATGAGATGGGATGTACAATGATAAGGGAATTGGACATGGTGTCAGGACCCACTTTAGAGTTTTTAGAATGTATTTGTTTTGTTTTTTCTTATTGAAACATGACATATATATAGAATGGCATATCTATTTCTTTGGTTTGTATATTTTTTTCCTACTCAGGTTCATCATGTTGTACTAGTATGTATTAGTTATGGCATTATTCTGGTAATGGGTTATCTTCATTTGGTTATTGTTTATTTATTTCGTTGTTGTTATAATTTGATAAAGTGGGTATAGTCTCCCCATGTTATATTTTAGAACATCAGTTATAGTTAAATCTCTCACATAAGGGGAGTCATGCATGAGGTCACATAGGGAATCGACTCAGGTCACTAGTGTGTGGCACCCAAGTCGGGACGTTATCGAGAAAAAAGACATTCCAATAATTGGAATTGGATTTTGGTCAGAAAAATCCAGAAGGAGCCTTAAGGTAAAAAATTTATGAAATGGTTTAAGTGGAACTTTGGATGAGGTTTTAGATATTACTTCACCATATAAATACTTATGAATATTGATTAACTTGTTCTAACCATGTTGGTTTTGTAAAATAGTTAGAGATGGACGAAATGAATTATCTTTCTATTTATAGATCTTATGATCCGTTACAGCTTTAGGCAAAAAAAATTTACATTTATTTAATAGAGTTAGAGATGAAGTAGAAATTTATCAAGTAACAACCAAAGGGTATGATTTTTCTTATAAAATGAAATGAAATTAAGTAGGTATACCTTCTCAGGAAAATTATCCAACATTAAGAAAAGGATCTCAGAATAAAATTTTATCCTCATATCATCATTTTTTATGATATCAATGAAAATTTTCAAGCGTCTTTGTTTTATGGATGTGTGATAGTTAACTTTTTCTTAACCATGTCTAGTATCACTTTACATCAGTATTTGAGTTTTAGTTTTCTCTTCTATGTCCATGTTTTATCTTTCCACTTATTATCCCCTAAATGTAAACCTAGCTATGATTTACATTGGGTAACCATTTTGTTTCTGAATTTCATTCTTTAAATGATGTTTTATTATTAGTTTTTACGACGTGGGTTTATATGAAAGGAACATTCATGTATTAATCCTTTGATGAACCTGAGGAATTTTAAGGGTTAAATTCATTTTAATTGGGTTAGAATGTAACACCTCTAGATTTTGTGAATTATTATTTTTCTAATGAATTAAATTTATTTGATGGCTTGAATTTCATGAAAAAACAAGTTAATCTTTCTTTATACACAACCCCATGTTGTTATTGTGCTATATGAATCATTTATATTAGCTTTTGGTACAAACAACACTCTATTGGCTGGTGTTACAAACAATACCAAGTTCCTTTTATAGCTTGTGTTATATGCAAGAACGAGTTTCACCAAACTACAATATAATATTAATATTATTATATAATATAATAGTTATCAAATGGATTATATAATTTCAGGTATTAAAATGATTAATTAATTTATTTAAATATTTTTTACACATTTTTATATAATTATTTTCTGATCAATTAATTAGAAATGAAAACAAAACCCTTTTAAGATAAAAGGAAATGTTTTTCCAAATAAAAATATTTTAAGCACACAAGTTTGTTTTGTATCAATAAATTAACCAATTAAATTTTCATTAATGATTTTAATAAAATTTATATATTATATATTCAATAATTTTTTTTAACATTCATCTAATATTTATTCTAGACAAGAGAAAAGAATTACATGATTGAAAACTGTATTGTTTTAAAAAATAGTTTTGTCAGTTTTTTATGGTGCACTTATTTTTAAACTAAAATTTTAAACAATTCAAAAATTAATTTGGAAAATATTTTTTTTAGAAATCATAATATCAATATTATCTTAGGGTTATTTTTTCTATTTTTCTCTGAAGTCTCATTTTATGATGAATAATGAAAAATACAAAAATTTAATTGAAAATTGAATTTCCATTTATATAATTTGTATTATTAAACTATATTTTTAATTGGTTTTGAAGTCAAAATATTTCAATTATAAATCTATTAATCCAATTTAGGTCATTATAATCAATTTATTATTGAAATTTAATATAAAAACTTTGTAAACTTTTGATCTTTTCCGTTTTAGAAGTCTGTTGTCTTGTCTCATCCGTGAGATTAAGTTTAAATTAATTTATACCACTTATTTCAACTAAATTTAAAAAAATGGATTCCATATTTGGAATCATTATAATTTATAATGTATAAAAAGGTTAAATTAATTTTTTACCATAGTGATTAGTGATATCAGTTAAAATTAATCACGACGATTAAGAGAAAAATGAGCTTACCAAGGGACTAAACTTTAAACCTAAGGGGAAAATAACCTAAACACTTGTACAACACCAATTTTATGGAAATATTTAGAAAATTATGACCTTATTATCTATTTTTTTTATTTTATTGGACACTTATCCATGAATGTTATCCATATAATAATATGAGTAAAGAAAAATAAAAAAATGTGCCCCACTGTTGGTGGTGGGGTGGTAAGGGTTTGGGGGGGTGAGGGGCAGGTCATGGGGTCAAGTACCTGGGCTTGAAATTTAATTTAATTTTCTAATTTGTGTCGTGTACCACTTTCGCAGTTGTACCCAATTTTTAAAAAGAAAAAATGTATCTTTCTTCCTTTTAATTTATTTAAAGATTTAAAATGGGAAAAGAACTATATAAATTCGGTTATAAATATTATTTTTGAATATAAATTATTTTTTCACCCTTAAAATTTATTTCAACTTTTTTAGATAATATAATTACATTAAATTCTTAATAAACACTAGTACATGAATTATTTAGTTAATAATTAAATAAAACAAATGATACTAAAAACATTAAAAGTGAAGTAAACTGAATGAATTGCTTTGATATATTATTTTTGTAGACTAATATATCATGTTAAATAGGTATAGAAATAATTTATTTTATTTCCATTTTTTTATTGTTTTATTAATATAAATTAAATGTATAATTTTAAAATTGACATTAATGTCATTTTATAAAAATTGATATTTTATTAATTGATTTAAAATTACATAAAATGAAATATTTAGTAAAGTGATTTTTAAATATTTATGAATATAAACTATGGCCTAGTCCTGGAAAAATATTTCTATTATAAATAATATATTAACTGTTATAATTGAAAAAACACGGTTAGCATATTTATGGTTAAAGCCATATTTTTTCACGTTACATGTGCTTGTTTAAAAGTTAATTTCAAAAAAAATATTATTTATAATTTATAACTTATATAAAATATTTATAATTAGTGATTAAAAATTATCTAATAAGTATCACTCTAAATTATTCTTAAATAATAAATTACTTAGTTTACAAAACTAGTTAAGATGATAAAAAAAAATGATAAAATCAAGAAACTTAAGAGTTAAGGAATCAAATGTTTAAAAAATGCATATAAATGTGTGGTGGAGATTTGGATGAATCATATCATCCCTAAAAACCTATAATTATTAGTTTTTGAGTAACTTGACATAATATTAACCTCTCAATAGTGAAGACATTTGATTATTTACAATAATACCACTCCTCCTAAACTATATAGGGGTACTCACTCCCCCACATTCTTACACCTATTAAGAAATTTTTATAGAAAAATATCTAAAAAAATTAATTTTAAACTTACCTACCATCATCCTAGAAGCATTTATTTTGGAATAAATCCAACCAAGTAAGTCCTTTAGTGAAAACCAAAATGAGATACCTGAAGAAGAGGTAATATTCATCAACAAATGTTTTTGTTTAATTTATTCCTAAAACTCATTTAATTATGTTCATATAATATTTACATAATAAAATAAATTTATAAAATAAACTGATATGTTTTTATGTTATGTTCACAGTATATAATCACACACAATTCCATGAAATGGGCTACAAAATCATTATTCGTTTGTATGGTAGACTACTGCCTCCTGAACCAATGTCGTTTGTTTTTTCATTACCACCTTTTAAGGTTGGGGATAATGATATAAATGAAGTTTATATATGATATATATGATATTTATGATGAATTTATGTTTTTTTAATTATTATATAACACATACCTATATATTTTCCATTTTTTGAGAATACGTTAACGTCATTCGTGTGTACGATAGACTACCACCTCACGAAGCGATGTGATACATTCACATTTTACATGGAATGTATCAAGGATGGATTTAATATAAATATTTTTTATATATTAAATAATAATTATAATGGTATGATAATATGTACACACACACACACACATATATATCATTTAATTTTCTTTCTTTCAATATGATAAGAAAATGAAAACAATTTTCATGTATATATATAACCTACCGTCTCCATGAATAGTGTATTTAATTTACTATTTATATAATTTATATATTATTATAAATAAATATATACAAAATATATATGATATTTATAACATTTCTTACAATTTGGAAATTAGAAAATCATGATCAAAGTAATAGGACTAAAAATAACAAGTCAAAAAGATATTTGAAAAACATGGTGGTTATTACCCAAATCGTAACTTTAACATGAAATTGTTAATAAAAGGATAATATAAAGTCATAATAAAATAATATATGGTATGATATATATTAATATTTTTATTTGGTAGATTTATAATGAACTCATATTTATTATAAAGGAGGATTGATCAAGTACAATGGATGTCAAGACTTAAGGTAAGGGATTTCCATCATGCTTTTTTTAATTTTGTGAGAAACATGCTATATTCACCACCCACCTCTTCTATGTGGTTTAAATACTTCTCACGAATTTATTTTATGCTAATTATACTAAAATTTATTGGTATTTAAATACCCATTTTATCATCTCTCTTCCATGGTTTTTATAGTTCGAAAGTCTCCAAATCGATAGAAGATTTTTATCTCATTTTTCCTTCTTTGAGATTCACATTATGTTATGCACCTATATTATTTAACAATGTGTATATACAGACCCTTTGACATGTAATATCATGAATTAATTTATCATAATTATATTTTAAGTTCAATTTTATGTTATTTCTTCATGGGTATTTGGATTCAATGTTAGTAAGTTATAAATATTTGTGTTATAATCTCATAATTTATTGGGATTATTTATTATTAAGTATAAAATGATTTAATATAATTATATAACTCTTAATATTACTCATGAATATTCTTATCCTATGGTTGTTGATTATATCTTCAAGTAATGGTACAATTTTCCCACTCTTTGATACTGAATATAATTAAGAAAATGTTTTTAAGAAAATTCGACTTTATATATCTCTTTGGTCATAAATATGTGTTATTTGAAAAAATTGTTTTATAAGAATGTTTTAAATGATATTTTAAATTAATTTTCAAGGAAAATGATTTTGAAATTTTTTTATGTTTTAAAATTGTTTAATTTTTTTTTCAAATATTCCTTTATATGTTTTCAAGGTTATTTTCAAAGAAAAAGGTTTTCAAAAGGTTTTATGTTTTAAAAAGAGTTTTTCAAAGAGGAATGTTTATTTTCCTCAAGAATTTTCTTAAATTAATTTTTAAATATTTCGTTATAATTTTTAATTGTATTTTTAAGAAAAAGGATTTTAGAAATGTTTTATGAAAGTGATTCTCAAAGAAAGGTTATTTTAATTAAGAAATGTTCCAAGTGATCTTTAAAAATCCATGTCCATATAATATGACATCCTTTTATATAATTTATGTCTTGATGAGGATATGATCCAAGGATACCATTATAATTATTTAGTTGATTGATTTCTGTTCATGATGACAAGTATTTTTTGACACGGGTTTCTCTTCCACAGGTTATTCCATGATAAAACTCTTATAAAACCAGCTTCTTTTCACAGGTTATGCTACAATGAAATGATAATTAATTCTATATCTTCTCCGTAGGTTATGATATGATGAAATGTTTATGATACCCATTTCATTTAATGGTTTATTATATGTTGAATTTTTATGATCTTTTGGCACTGATATCTCTGATTTTATTATTTTTTAGGTGGGACCTATATATCCCTCTGATGTGGTGGGTAATGATAAATGTTCCATGAGTTCAAAGGGTACATGGGTGGTATTAACAAGACCAAAAAAATATGGTACATGAGAGTTTATCCCAATCCAGCAAAAAAGGGTACATGAGAGGTCATCCCAAGCCTATAATAAGAAGTTACATGAGTGGCCATCCTAAGCCCGCAACAAGATGGTACACGGGAGGTCATCTTAATCTCAAAACAAGAGGGTACACAAGAGGTCATCCAAGACCCATAGAAGGTACATGAGTGATTATTACATGTCTAACATGTTATGAATATCTTGGTAGGTATCCTTGACATAATATTTTATAAGATTATGTATATGCTAAAAATTACATGTCTTATGCCATTGTATATTCTCATGGCTCATGTTCTTTGATTATCTTAAGATTCATGTCTCATGAATTGAAAATATTTATTCCCTGATTCACTATTATGATCCTTGATATGGATGGTATGATTTTTTAATGTTATAATTATGTTCTCATGCCCTTATAATAATTTTATTCTTATATATCTCCCTTATTTACCTTTTATAATAATCTAAGATCAACCTTTCTTATTTTTACTTTCCCAAGGTTATAAAGAAAGGTTTTAAGTATGAGTACTAAAGGGGAAGATCTTTTTGGGAAATATTGAAGATCTTTCACCATTCTTGAATATTACATTCTGTGTTTCTAGTGGAACTAAACTATTATAGTCCTTAGTCATCTGTTTATATGATGTGAAAAATATTCATATAAAAGGTTGTAATATCCATGTATTTTAAGCCCGAGTTGCTATAAATAAATTGCAATAAATGATGATACATGTACTTAAAAGTCCCATCCCATAAACCTAACATGAATGGAGGGCCTCATCCAAAAACCAATGGTATCAACTACCATAAACTGTGGACTTATATAGTGATCACCTCCTCCATATCGATAGTCAACCCCGTCTACTTTGTCTCTTAATCTAAAGATTCCTCTTCCCATAAAAAGTAGTCAAAACCACCTCATGGGCCATACCCTATGCGCAAAAAACCCCAAAGACCCCATACACAACCCACAGTGGGTATAATAACCAATATCATAGGACATACCTTCAATTAAGCTCTATCACCACTTGATAACAACATCATATAACTATATTAATTCCTATTAACATCCGATTTATCTTGGAGAACTATGATTCATCGCTTCTGATGATCAATATCACCCAAAAACAAAAAATCCATGCCCAATGAATTTCCAAAAAACCATATCACCTCTCACATCCTGCAAATAATGGAAGGACTGGGACATTAACATTATATTATATGGTGTATTTATACTTAAATTCATTTCTTTCATTCCTGAAGATCTTTTAAGATTAATGTTCAGAAATTTTATTCATAATTATTATATTAAAATACCATATATTACATAGTGGACACTTTTACTCATTATCCTTCTTACCCAATATGAAACTTTTAATGTAAAACATGATTTCTTTTCATGAAACAAATCACAAATTTCAACTTGAATTCTTCATTTACCATTCCCATCCTTATACCCTATGAATTTTGTAAATGTGGGATGAGTAATAAAAGATTAGTAAGGGACATACAAATAATAAATCAATTTATCTAGTGAAAAATAGGAAAACCCATGAAAAATTTTACGAAAAAACATCCCTTTTACCCAAAAGGGAATCATTTTACAATTTAAAAAGATAATTTTCTTACCTTTTGAAATCAAGGGATTTCCATGAATTTCGTTTATCAAGCCTAGAAAAGTCATGTAGGTTACTTGAGATATCATCATTATAGAACCATTAAAGAATCCTTACAAGAACTAATATAATTATAATAACCATAAAGCTCAAACCTAATATAATATTTTAGAGAACATAATCATTACCCAATTCATTAGAGTGATATTTAGGTCCATATATCATATAAGCTATATCAAGATCACCAATGAGCTATAATGGGGCTTAAATATTTATATAAGATGTATATGGATAACATATGATCTATAATGGGGATAAACCCTTCATAAATGATGTCCAAGGACCATATCATGAATAAAACCCTTGAAAAACTCTTTTAAACTCATGTGCAAAACAATTTTTGATATTAAAATACCTTTTTTTTCTTAAAAACCCATTTTTAGTAACGGAAAATTCAAAAAAACGGGAAAGTGGGGTTTTCTTTGAAGAAAACATGAAACCTTGTAAATGAATCTAAACTTGAGATAATGATTACGGTGGTTGGAAAATTAATTATCTCTATATGTGTTAAAATATAACATTCTTTTTGTGTTTTGTAAAAAAACATAACATTTCGTAAAAATATTATATTTTGAAAACCATTTAAATAAATCAAAATAAAATGAAAATCATAGTTATTTTATTTCCATAAAAATAAATTCATAAAATATTTTAAAAATATGGACTTGGAAGATAAAGGTTTTGAAAATAAATCTTTATAACATTTAAAACGAGGTTTTAAGTTAAAGTGTCAATTAACTCGAGTCTGAATCATCACATATGTTCTTTATATTCCGGAATTATAAACTTATGTTAATTTATTTACTTTATTAATAACCCTTTTCAAGTTTATTATTAATTTTTATTTTATTTAATACAATTTTATATATAATTACTTAATAATTTATGTTTATATCAGATATTTTGATGATATTCGGTTCATAAGTCCAAAATGACTTCGGTAGGTTAAATATGGTCAAATATATCATTATTAAATATTATACATAATAATAATCCATAAAAAATTATCACTCATATACATAAATTATACTTTTAAATACAATCATTAAATATGGTTATGGAAAATAAACCATATTATAATCCTGGAGCTGGTAGGCCATACATACACCTGAGTAAGTTTTCTATTTTTCAACGATAATTGTGGAAAGAAGGTAAGTATTATTATATATTTATATAATATTAATAATATCATAAATATAATATTATTTATTTCAATAAACATATATATCAAACTGGTAATGTGGTGAAAAAAATGGATCACATCGCTTCATGGAGGTGGTAGTCTACACGTACGAACGAACAACGTTATCATTTTTTAGTGAATGGAAATGTATGAAAATATATAATATATTATATTTTAATAATTATAATTATTTCATGAATATCATATATGAACCTTAATTCCATAATTATAACCATCCATGTGAAGTGGTGATGAAAAAAACTAAATCAGTCCGTGAGGGGGTAATAAACCGTACACACGAACAATGGATTCCTTTCCCATTTGATGAAGGATGGAGATGAATATATGTTATTACATTAACATAATAACATATAAGTATATTAGATATAATAATGTTATTATATCATCATTTTTAAAGAATATTTGAAGTATGTGTAAAAAGAAATAAAACAAAAACACTTTCTTAAGAATGATATATCTTCTTTGGACTACCTCTTAGGGTTTACACCGAAAACATTGATAGGATTGTTTCATGAAAAACCTCTAGGATATGAGGAGGTATGTAATTAAATTATTTTTCAAGGTCTTGGATGAACCAAAATTCTTTTTTATGTGTGAAGAAAAGAGAAGAAGATATTCCCTCTTATAATAGAGGGGATGGTCACTTTTGGAATTTTTTATAGTATTAAATTAATATACATTTATTTTAAATTACAAATAACACCAAAATTTAAATATTAAAATATAATATAGTGATTAGTCAAAATACCCTTATAATATTATTTTTTTACAACTTTATAACATATTTTTACCCTTATATTTTTATTTTAACTCTCCGTTAACCCTCTTCACACTTATTGTGATGACATGCTTTTTAACTCTTTACAGGTTAACATAGTAACCATAAATAGAAAATAACCCATAAATGGAGTATGGATAATATTTTAATCTATATTCCTATTAATTTGTAAAATATTGGATTTTTATGAATTTTAAATCTTTTAAAAAAATATTATTTATTATAAAACATCATTAATGTCAATTTAAGAACTATTTATTTACTTCGACTTTAAAAACTAAAGTAAAAAAAGATATTATAATAAAATTCATACAAACCTTTACAATATTTAATTTTTATCTAAAATATATATATAGAAAATCACTCAAATAATTTTATTTGTAGATTTTTTAAAATCATTTTATTTATTTTCTTATTATCTATACAAGCACTTTGTTTGTGTTTCATAGGAATTTAAGGTAATTATTTCATCCATAAAAATAAGAAATAAATTACTATGAAGAAAATAATTTATATTTAAAATAAATATTTATAACTGAATATCTAATCTATTTATCTCTATGTTAAAAATATTATAGTTATTAAAAGTTATAGTGTGACATTTTTGGCTTTATATTCAATTATATATTATATAGGTCAAAATCATGGAAAAATGGAAAAAAACATATATTATAATTTTATATTTTTATGGATGAGAAATTATAATAAAATAAAATTAATTCAAGTGTTAGGGTCATGTTTTAATCTTTATAATTTTATTTTTAATCTTAACTACCTGATTTACCCTTTACTGCAGACATAAAAGTTACTAAGGTTACTATTCATAATGTCTAAAAAATAGGCCTATTTATAAATTTTGGACCCAATGATTCAAAATATGGAATAATGTTTTTCAAAATTAAAAAAAATAATTGTAATAATTGAATTTGAAATTAAATTGAAAATGCATGATGAAAAACAATTTTTCATAAAAATTCCATTTTTCAATATATTTTTTTATTCTAAATTAAAGTATAAAATTCATTTCAAAAATCATAAATGTATTATTTTAAAACAAAATAACCTATTGATAATTTACAAATTATCCAAAATATAATTTTAATTTATAAATACTTTAAAATAAAATATAATTTTTAATAAAAATATGTCTTTTAACTATTCATTGAAAAATAAAACTTTTCATAAAATTATATAAAATTAACCCTAAGATAATATTGTAATTTTTATTTCGAAAACTGAACTTCATTTTTTCAAATAAAATTTCTATATATTCAATTAATTAATTATAATATTTTCTCACAAAATCAAATAGAAACTATTTTTGAAGAAAAAATATTTCTAAAGAACCAAAAGACTACTAAAACGAAGTTCTTATTTCCTATGAATTAATCGATAAATTTTTATTCATTAGAAACTATATATATATATATATAACAATTTAAATAATCATATTCATACCCACTAACTTAACGACTTAGTTATAATGTTCATATTTAAATAATAATATCTTATGGTTCGTTTAAGCTCAGTATTTCATTTCATAAATGATATCAAACATAATATACTTATTTTAAAATATTGGGGAATTAAATTATCCCCACATTTAAAAAATTTCATCCTTGAAATTTGGATTTGTGCTCAGTAATTAATGGTTTGAAATTTTAAAATACGTTTGTTGAAATCCCACATTATAAAATGGGTTAATAAAACTTCACCTCTAAAAAGGGTCAAAGGGAAATATGAATGTTGTCTCGAAGGAATAGTTTTAAAAATAGAAAAAAATTATTTGGAATTGAAAATGTAGACTTGGAAGAAAATAATAATGTCCAAAAAAACAATGGAGAGTGACACACACCTATCGCGGGGTGTGGAAAAACAATATTTTATATTACCTAAGTAGATTATAGTGATAAACCCTAGGTAGTCTTCTGAAGAGTAGTGTACCCAAAATATATTTTCATCTTTTTTAATTAGAGAAAAAATTAATTATTTTAGAAATTTTTAAGTTTTGAATGAAAAAAATAAAATAAATTAATTAATAAAATGATTGTAATGAAATTAGAATCTCAAGTGATTGATAACTATGATACGAGAAGGGTGATCAGGTCAGAGTTGTTTTTCCAATTGAAGTAATATCATTGTTCATTTTAATTCAATCCTCTTTTGTTAAGTTGGTTAAAGTGAGATTCCATAATTGTTTCATCTCACTCCCTTGGTCAAATAGTGATGGAGAGTGGAAAAATTACCAAGATCTTAGTTTGGTCGACCCTTCCTCATTGTGTAATAGAGTTGTAATGAATATCCTTACATGACTAAGGAAATACCCAATCGGGTCTTGTTTATTTGAAGAAAATCAAGAACATCCACTACCCCTTTCACAGTTACTAATAATCATTGAGTACTTTACCACTCAACCCTAGTCTATTCCATTGAATATAAAACAAAACCTAGTGGGGGGAGATAATAATCATTGACCAAAAGAAATAAACATCATAATTGAAAAAAATATGATCATAGTTTATAATAAAAACCACTATATAAAATTGAAAACAACATAATATAAGAGAGAAAGATATTTCATTATATTAAGTCCAAGAACTCAAGCATTACAAAAATAGAAAACCAACCCTTCCCCAATCACTAAAATGTTTACCCCACCATGGTAAGGGTAATCAAGATGAATGTGGAAGAGGAAGACATTAAAAAACTAAGAATATGAAATTGTGGAAGAAGAAGCTGGTGAAGTGTGTCTCCTTGGTGGAAATGTCCTCGTTAGTGGTCGACTGAATGGTATGGGATGGATTGGAATGCTTTGGGAAGGTGGATCTCTCATCCTTTTATAGGAAAGAATTCAACTTAAAATGTTACCATGTGATAGTCCAATTAAATGGTCAATTAACTAATAGACTTCATCATAAAATATGTTAATTAAATGTCTTGTTCATCTACCCTCCAAAGTTCATTGTATTTAGTGATGTGTAGATAGAGTTATTTCTGTTCTACTCATAGAATTTATTCTACCTAGACATAATATTCATATTTGAAATATCTGGTTTCCCATGAATTAATTGCCTCGAAGATAGTTGATTCATGCATGGACTCATTCATGAAAGTTTTTACTTAATGTATTTTACTTCCACCCTCCAAATTTTAGATAATTTAGGTTTTCCAATCACAAGATATGGGACCAACACAAAAAATTTCCAGATCTATGAACAATTTGAGCATCTAGATGGTGGATTTAATTTTGGATTAAGAAGAATGAATTGAATCCCAGAATGTATGAAATCTTAATAATAAATAATTTAACTATTTTAATTAGTAAAGAAAATGTTATATCCAAAATACATAAATAATTTAAAACTGTTAAAATCCAAAATGATCCATTTTTCTAGTTAAGTTCAAAATACCACTAAAATCATAAAATGTGACAATTTCCCTTAATATAAAACATTTGTGGGATTTAAAACCTTGAAATTCAATGTAAACTTATTGAAAATATTTTATAGATCAGATATTAATGGAGATCATTGATTATGAGAAAATTAATGATCATGATAAGGTCAATGACTACAATACCATAAACTAAAGAGATAAGAAAAATACCATAAATTAATAAAAAATGAATATAATTGGATAATTTTTTGTCATAATATATATTTTTTTATTTTAGGAAGAGAAGATAAGAACATAAGGATGTATACTAATATGGTATATATAATTTCATCATTTAATAAATTTCCACCTTGATCTCATCGTTTTCTCTAAAAGATGAGTATTCAAAAAATGATTTTTATATATGATGTGATAGAATAAAATTCCATAAATCATATAATTATTTTAAAGGATAAAAAATATTTATCATATCTTTATACATCAATAAAAACTAAAACAATTATCAAAAGTCAAGATAATTCCCAAAAAGAATAAACCATTATATGAATACATAACAACTTAATCTCTAAAATTCAACAGTAATTCCCAATGTTTATACTAAATAATTTTTAAATTACTATATTTAATATTTAAAAATATATTCTCCATTAATATTGAAACAAAAAGATTAAAATGGTTTCATCACATATTATTCCATGATAAATTTTAAAATTATCTCCAAATAATACTAACCACTATTAATATATTATATCAAAATGTATATTCCCTAATCATATAATCTCTAAGATATAAAAATAATTTCCATAAATAATCCAAATCCTTATAGATCAACATTAAAATCATATATAATTCCATAATATAATCAACATTTATTCCTTAAATGAAATTCCATAATATTTTTTACCTTAATCATATACCATGCCCCAAAATTATAGTGGTATTCCTCCAAAATAAAATTAATCACTTAATCACCAAATCAATTTTCAATCCCATGGTTATCTATACAATAAAACATATGCTTCCAAATTGTAATAACCCATCATTAACTCAATATCAAAGATCATATAAACTCTTAATGTTATCAATACCTTTAAAATTATGTCCCCTAAATTTAAATGCATTATTTCTCAAATGACAATCTATGTTAAACCTAAGGGTTACAAATACCTCAACCTAATTAAAAGTCTCCTAAAATACTGTCAATAACATTAAAATACCATCACATAAAACATATAAATGAGTATTAACTCTCGATCACACTTAAATCATCATTCATGAATTCCTATATATAGACTCCTCAATCATTAAATATTATTCATAATCGATTAACCCGTATTTTCAAATTATTCCTCAATACTTCTTTTATACAATAAAAAATATGAATCATTCCATAATATTCATCAATATAAAAACATAAACCAAGATATAACACATACATTTCATATGTCATTTTGAATTTTCTAATCTTCAACTATAATCCCATTAAGCATTACTAAATATTTATATGCATGGTATTACTGATCCTTTTATTCAAATTTCTCCCTAGGATATCTATTTTCATAATGAAAATTGTCCTAAAATTTAAAACATTCAATTAATACATTGGGAAGAACAATATTTCCCTTTATAGGTTTAACTAAGCACTTCCTTTTTTCCTTAGAAGATTATTTTTTTATTCCCTTTTTTACCACATACACAACATATTCCCATTATTTTAAGGCAATTTTTTGGGTTCTTCATTGCACATTATTGAGACATAGTCCATTAAATTTTTTTACCTTTACGATTTATATCACCTGATCTTACTAAGATATTTATTTCTATCTTATTTTATGCTTTTGGAAAATATTTTATTTTTAAGTTGTTAATCATATTCATGATAGCTGGTTATGAATATCTACAAGATATTCTACTACAACTCCCATTCCATTCAGTTTCTTATTTATAATGACACCATATTTTTCTTTACATCCATCATCAATTTGGTTCTTTCTAGATATAAACATTTAATAAAAAAAATTTAGTGTAACCATATTAATAAAATCATAATAAAACATCTTATGAGGAGGATAATAACTAAAATATCCTAAAAAAATGTTATCTTAAACTATTTTTATTTATCCAAAATAACTATAATTCTCCCAAAGATACAATACATCATGGTTATAATTAAATTTTAACTTATGATCAAATAAAATACTCACCTCTAATGTTATCTAAGCCCTAATATGATACCAATTGTAAGGACCCAACCTTACACATTACATAATTTAATGTCTTTAGAATATAATTCATTTATTTCATTTTATAATATATTTTACCTTTACAGTTTTAGATAATTAGGGAATAATTCGTACATAAAAATCCCATATATTATAAAGTGGACACTTCTACTCAGTATCTATTTTTCCCACAATATAAAATTTGTAAAGTAAAATGTGATTTATTTTTATAAAAATATTTCATGGTTTTCAACTTGACTACTTCTCATCCCTCACCCATCCCTAAACCCCATAAAAAAATTATAAAATATGGAATGAGCACAAAAATTGCAGTAAGGAACATAACAATAATAAATCTATTAGTTAAGTAAAAAACATGATAACCCAAGATAAACATTTTCTTAAAAAATACACCACTTTACCATAAAGTGTATTATTTTACCTTTAAAAAGATCATTATTTTACCTTTTGAAATAAAAAAAATTCCATGAATACTCATTAGAATACATATCAAACTCATGTAGGTGCCTTGGGAAATCCAAACCATATAACCTCTATAGAACCCTTACAACTCAAATACACATATGGCCAACTTCCCATATAATTCTTCAGAGAACATAATCATTACTCAGTGCATTGGACCACCTATCTAGGTGCACCCATTATAGGAGATATATCAGGATCACCCATGAGATATAATGGAGATTAACCCTTCATATAATCTTTATCAAGCTCACCTGTGAGCTATAATGGGGCTCAAACCATTGTAAATAATGCACAAGGACAATATCATGAATAAAACACTTGAGAAAATCTTTTTTAAAAATGTGTACAAAACACTTTCAGATATCCCAATACCATTTTTTCTTAAAACACCATTTTCAATACAAAAATATCTAGAAGAAGGGAAAAAATTTTTGTTTGAAGAAAACATGAAATATTGTAAAGGAATTCAAAATTCAAACAATGGATTTGGCAACGAGAAAAGTAATTGTCTTCATATATGTTAAAATATAAAATTCCTTTTATATTTTCAAAGAAAGTCAGACATTCCATAAAAATATTCCTCTTAGAATACCTTTCAAATAAAGAAAAATAAAATTCCATTTATATTTATTTTATTTACATATAAATAAATTCATAAAATAATTTTAAAAACATAGAAAAGTATGAGAAACATTTTGAAAATAAATCATTATAACATTTAAAATTAGGTTTTAAATTAAAATTCCCCTTACCTTGAGTTCGACTCATCACATATGTTCTTTTTATTCCTAAAAAACAAAATTATGTAAATTTTGATTCCTCTATAAAGAATATTTTTCATGTTCATTATTACATTATATTTTTTGATTCCATGTTATATACAATTACTAAATAATTTAAGTTCATGTTAAGTGTTTTGATGATATTCGATTCATAAGTCCAAAATGACTTAAGTAGGTTCACTGTGGTCAGATAGTTCATTATTTCATCTTCTCCAGAAACCTAATAATTACATAATTATCACTTTTTATATATGAATTATATTTTTAAATCCAACCATTAAATATGATTTTCAAAAACGAACTATGTTACAATCATGGAGAAGGTATGACATACATACGCATGAGTGAAATTTATATTTTTCAATGATCATTATGGAAAGGAGATCAGTATTATTATATATTTCCATAATGATAATAATATAATAAATATAACATTATTTCTTTAAATATATGTATATATCATCCATGTGATGTGATAATAAAAAAATAAAACACATTGCTTCATGGAAGTGGTAGTCCACATGTATGTACAAACTCTGTTATCATTTTTCAGTGAATGGAAAGGTTAGAAAATATATGATATATTATCTTTTAGGAATGATAAATATACCATTAATATCATATATAAAAATTAATTCCATCATTATAACCAGCCATGAGAGTTGGCGATGGAAAATAGATTACATCAGTCAGTGAGGTGGTAGTCCACCATACACACATGTGATGGATTCCTTACCCATTTGATGGAGGTTGGAGATGAATATAGGTTATTCCATGTAACGAACCAACTCAGGCCAACTTAAAGAAGCCACCCAAACTATCTTGTCATGTAATATTACAAAAACAAGATATAAAAAATGGATATAAGTAAAACAATACATAGAACCAAATTACACAGCATAAAATAGAAAAGATACAAAAAAATACATAAAATCCCTGCCAAACAGACTAAATAATAAAGTAATTCATAACCCCATGTGACTAACATTCACCTTAAAACCAACCCAAACTAAAAAAAGAATAATAAAATAATCCAATATGCTATAAGATTCTATTACCTTTACTTGTATCCTATAATACAACGACTAAAAATTACCAAAGTCACAAGTAGGATGTGAGGAACAACCCAATTGGATACCACCACCATTTATATACAAGGTCCAATACCAAGAATAAAACAATTATATCCAAAAAATGTTTTATGACTCATTTTAATAAAGTAAAATAAATCCAATTGTAAATCATTTTACCTTTGATTTTCATAAAATACTTTCATATCCTATAACCATAAATATGAAAAGTAGATGTAATAAATTTAGGAAATCACATCCTTCCAAAAATAGGTAAGAAAGTAAACACATATCCATGCAATAACCTATCATGAGAAGCTATGTGATGCAACCTCATATATTAAAATCTATGACAAACAATCCATGGTAAAAAAATCATGCGATCAATACCCAATAAGGAAAATGAGTAAGAACCAAGTATTGGTATCTAGCCTCTAGGAAAATTCATACTAGACAGTCATAAGCCTAAACAGGAATATGTTAGGTCCCAAAGATATCGATTTCTACAAGTTAATATAAAAAAAGTTACCTCCTAGTGGTGCAACACACACTAAGGATACCTATGTATCTATCCCAATGCACCCAAAGTTCCCAATGTACAATTGTCCAATACTTTTCAAAACCATGCTCACAATTTTATAAAACGTTTTGAAATCCAATAATATTTGTATTGAAGTTTTAAAACCCATTTCAAAATCAATAAATTCAATTTTTACATCAAAACCCATTTTTGAAATCATTTTCCATTACAAGAAATCATTTGAAACCATTCATCACTTCCAATCAATGAACAACCCAAAATAATTTATCAAGAATAACATAAAATTCATCAATTCAACCCATTGTATAGAAACACCAACCTCAACATGGTAAACACCAAGTTTATTTCCTCAATGGTGACCAAAAACCAAGAGAATTACCTTCGAAAGAAAAGTTGTACCAAGATTCTAAAAAGGATCAATAAAAACACTATCTGATCATAAATCCTCATCCAAAACATAGTCGTAACCAAAACTAAAGAATAATGACAAGGAATTATTACTTTAAGAGAAGAAATCCAACCAAAATTATTATCAATCACTAAAAAAAGAAATCTATATGGAAAGAAATTTCCCAAAATCACTTATAGAGCTCTATATGTCAAGAGAGTGGAGATGAAAATGAATTAATGAATTAAAAATCCTGACAAAACTCTAAAATCTTGAATCAAAACTTTTACATGGAATATATATATATTACATGGTTTGAAAACCATTCAATCCATGTATCCAGTTCATGGATGCTTCTGGGTATCAATTACATGGTGTTCTCATCAATTACATGACATCTAAGTTCCCAGAAAGTAGAAAAAAGTGCAGGTATAAGTGTTAAATTACAAAAAAATTGACTTAACCATTATAGGTATCCTCCCAATTACTTCTTGGAATTACTCAACTAGTGGAAACTGCAAACCAAAATAAATGTAAAAACATACCTGACATAAAGGTAATGGGGTTTTATAATATCCCCACTATAAAAGATTTTTGTCCCTTGAAATCCCCCAATATACAATATCTACAAAACAATAAGGCCACTACTGCCTCATAAATGAATCCCACTCCCATGTATCATCTTTATCCTATTCTCACTTCCATAGTATCTGTTCTAGAGGGATCATTTTACCACATGGTACCTTATCCTGGAGATCCACAATATGAACCAACTCTTCCACTAATTGGCATCAGGATCAAGATCAACATCCTCCAATATAATCACATGGGAAGGATCTAGTATAAAGATCCTCAAATGGGAGACTTGAAACACATCATTTATAGCTTTCCAAATATATGGAAAGTCAAACTTATAGTCTACCCTCCCCATTCATCCAACAATCTCAAAGGGCCCAAAAATCTCAATGCCAACTTACCCTTATTACCAAACCGGTGATTTCACAAGCAAGGTGAAACTCTGATATAGAACCAATCACCAACCTCAAACTCCAGCAGTCGACACTAATGGTCCTCATTAGATTTCTGATGACTCTTCACCAAGGTCAAATTCATCTAGAGCAACTACACTATCTCTGTCGTCTCCTGAACAACAGTCAACCCAACCAAGGACCATTCTCCCAACTCTACCCAACACAAGTGATATCTACATGGAAACCCATACAAAGCCTTGAAGGGAACCATATTTATAGAATCCTAATAAATATTTTTATTAAAAAACTCAAACAAAGGAAAATATTTTTCCAAATATCCTCCAACATCAATCACACTAGTCCAAATCATATCATCTAGAAGCTAGATAGACCTCTCTATATATCCATCATTCTATAGATGATAATATATTCTTAATATAATTTGGGAACCCACATCCTCCTATGAACATTTTTATAACCTATATGTGAACCACATATCCCTATCATAAACAACTACAGAGGGAACCTTGTGAATTATCATAATCTCCCAGACATTCTTTTACCCGAGCTATTCCATAATCACAATCTCATTGATATGTAGGAAATGTTCCAATTTCATGAGTTGATAAATGATCACCGAAATCACACCATTACCACTATATTTCCATGGAAAACCAAAGAAAAAATCAATTTAAATATCATCCCACTTCTATATAGGAATGGGTAAAGGCTGCAACAACCCTACCGGTCTCTAGTGCTCCACCTTAACTCTTTGACAAGTAAGGCATCACGAAACAAAATTCATAATTAGTCACCTCATACCATTCCACCAATAATAACATCTCAGGTCATGATACATCATGGTATTCCAAGAGTTCATGAACAAACAAGAATGGTGTCCACTATCCAATAATTCCCTTCTCAAGGGAAATGGAACAAACAACCTGTAACGGAAGCACACAGCTCCACTTGGAGACTGAAATCACTCACTCAAAGTATCCAAACCATAGAGTCTTTCACTAAAGAATTGGTACTTAGTGTCTACAACCTTCTTGAGATGAAAATTGTTATCAAAAGATAAGTTAACATTCATCAAATCCAAGAACACCTTTCCACCAAACTATTCCACTCCCAATCTCATCTCAGCGAACAAACTCATCAGAGACTACTCCTCAACTGATTCCTTCATGACTTGTGCTAATAATTTTTTTCTCAATGCATCACACATAAAATTTAATTTTCTAGGGTTATAAACAATATTAAAATAAAAATTCTAAATATATTTTACCCAACATCTCTATCACAAATTCAAATCCCTTTGAGTAAAAAAAATAGTCTCTTATGATCTAAATATATCGTAAACCGCTCCCAAAATAGATATTGATGCCATATTTTGAGTGTATGAATAATATATTCCAACTCAAGATCATGGGTAGGGTAGTTCTTATCATGAGGGATTTACTTGAGGAATCCATATGATACAACCTTTTTTCCTTTACATTAAGATACCTCCCAATCCTATACTAGAAGCATCACAGAAAACATCATAACCCAACGCCAGTTCCGAAATAATCAAAAATGATGATGAAGTTAATCTCACCATTATCACATAAAAATATCTCTAAAAATTTTCATTCCATTCAAACTTTAATCCCTTACAGTCTAAAGATTTCATCGAAGAATAAAGCTTGGAGATATCCTGAACAAACCATTTATAACAACTTGCCAATCCCAAGAAGCTTCAGATCTCAAACACATTTATGGGATTCTCCTAGGAAATAATTTCCAATACCTTTTTAGGATCTACTAAGACACCCCTCTTAGATATTAGTTTCTCCAGAAACTTCCCCTCTCAGATCCAAAATCACACTTGGAAATCGTACCATATAGAAAATGTTCTTTCAAGGTTCAAATAGTGATATTCAAATTGTATATATGATCATCCCATGACTTGGAGTACACCAAAATATCTTCCATGAACATAAAAAATATATTTGAAGAACCAATGAAAGCTTCAATTCTTTAAGTCCATAAACACCATAGGAGGATTAGTGAGACAAAATGGCATAACTAGAAATCTGAAATTCCCATATCAAATCCTAAATATTATCTTAGGTATATCCTCTTCGTGGACTATCAACTAATGATACCCTGACCATAGGTCAATATTATAAAACCAAAAAGCCCCTCTAAGCTGATTAAAGAGATTATCAATCCTTTGAAAATGATTCTTGTTCTTAGCGGTCATGCAATTAAACTTTAAATAATCAATACAAATTCTAAGGATATAGCATGTATTGATAGAAAAGAGGATAAATAAAGCCAATGGTGACACTCTAGGATGAATAAATCCTTTATCCTATAGGTCCTCGAGTTAGACCTTGAGTTTCACTAACTCAGAAAGTTCTATACAGTAAGATTGTATAGAGATGGGAATCATACTATGGAGCATGTAAATAGTAAAATAAACCTATATATATATAAAAGAAAACTTGAAAAGTCACCTAGAAATGATTTAGGGTACTCACAAAAAACTATAGGAAGTACACCACCCAAGAGAAAGTCAACTACATCTAGAAAAAAAATCTGAAAACTGCCATGATATTTCACCATCATATTGAATAATATGCCCTTCTCTTCCTGATCTAGAGTCCCACTCACCCTGAAATACATGAGTGTCCCGATTGGAATATAAGAACTAAACATGAGGATGATAAAATTCTATTTTATCCTTAATGATGATAATATAATCCATGCTAAGAATCAAGTCCAAGATGTCAAGATAAAGAACCAAAAAGTCACACTCCACCTCAAAGTCGACTATCATCTCCCAACACATGATACATCTAAAACCCTGTCTAGACTTATTTCCTAAAGGCATGGAAAGATCCAAAAATAAATCCATAAGTTTAGAACACAATCCAAACATTTAAACTAAATTTTATGATATAATATAATGAGTTTCACCCATATCGAATATAGCTTGCACCATAGAAGAAGAAATAAACATTGTACCTCTTAAAATAACTAGTCATACTTTAGATTCCCCTGGAACATACTCTACTACATGAGGTCAACTTTTCTTATCCACACGAACATATCCCTATTCTTGAGGATTAGACCCAACCATTGCGAAGAATCTGAATTAGCCTGATAAGCCTTAGTGAGAGTAGATCATTCCATACTTCCCTGAGATATATTATCACAAAAGAACTATAGATGGACAGATCATCCCAAAATATGGAAAGTATTAGGATCCTTCATATAGTTAGGCTTAGTATGAAATCTCATTTCACACTGGCATCAAACAACATGCTACTACCCTATCATTTCCCTTGAGACTAGTCCTGAGGAAAACTGACAACTCTTACACTACCTTTTTGTCCAGAAGATACACTTTGGTTAACCACCAAACCAACTAAAGCTCCACCAAACCTATCTTCCCAACTATTTTTTCCTCAGATAAATATAACTTTTCAACTACCTCTATAAAGGTCAAAATTCACATGAGTATCAATGTTGACTAAATATCATGCCTCAGTCCTAACTCAAACCTCTGAACCTTTACGTACTCATTAGTGAGAAGATTTAGTGAAAATATCACTTACTTAGAAAAATAGGTAGAATACTCTAGAAAGGTATTCTCCCCCTTCTCAATGGTTTGAAACTCCTGGGTCCTCTCCACATTAAATTTATCAGGATAGAACTGCAGGTCAAATTTTTTTAGAAGGAATCCCATGTAATATCCTCATGCAACTTAGCCTGCACTATAGATTCCCACGATCTCCTTCCTAGTCCAACAAGAATAGATGTGCGAAAACCAACCACAGTGTCTTATGGTTTTTTCAAGAAGTTTTATATCCTCTTTGTCTACTTAATAATCTCTTTCTATTATAGGGTTCCTTGTTCACCATGAGAGATGGGTGGATGCTTCTTGGTAAATTCTGATCCAAGATCCACTATGCATCCTAGGTTTATGATGGCCACTTGACCTAGAGTCTTAACAATGTAGATAAAATTTTCAACCAATTTGGGTCTAACAGATGACTCTCCTATGGAACATTTCTCACAACTTCCTCTCTTGGATTTAGAAGATCGCTTCTTAGAGGCATTTCCTAACAAAATAAAAAACATTTGTCAAAAGAAAATTACAAAATCACCGGACCTACTTATGGTATTGATAACAAATATTTAAAACATTTAGAATTTAAATGAAACATGAAATACCTTAATTAAAAATGAAAAAGCCAATTTAAATAAAATTATTTTAGATTTCATTCAGATGACCTCAAAATAAAGGTCTCAAACCTGATAAAATTCCATGACTGCACATGATAAATTAGTTTTACTCATAGAAGTGAGTTGGATAGGCCCCCTTTCCACACCTCCTATCCAAATTTTTATTTTCCTAAATACAATATACCCAAGACATAGAACCAAACCTAGGTAGCACTAAGACACTTCAGGCTGATAATCCCGTTGATACCAAATTGTAATGAACCAACCAGTGTCAACTTAGAGAACCTACATGAACCGAACCATCATGTAATATTGGTAATGAAGGATATCAAAAAACTTGTCCAAAATATAAATAAAAATAATAAAAATAACCAAAGTAAGAAGTGGAAAATAGACAAGATACCACAACAGAAATGAAATCCGAGCCAAATAGGATAAATTGGGAAGTAGGTCATAAACCCACGTGACTAATAGTCACCTCAAGAACAACCTAAACTAAAAGCAACAGTAATAAGAGAAGCCAATAAGATACAAGATTCAATTCCCTTTACCTGGATCCTTCAACACAACATCTAAAAGTTCACAAAGTCACATGTAGGATGTGACCCAAATCCCAGTAGGATACCACCCCAATTTTTGTATAAGGTCTAATATCAATAATGAAATTTTTTATCTTTTAAAACAAAACTGTTTTACAAACCATTTTAATAAACTAAAATAAATCCAATTGTAAACCATTTTCCCTTTAGTTTACATAAAATAATTTCATATCCTATAACCAGAAATCTGATAAGTAAAATTGATAAATACAAGAAAGCATATCCATTCATCAAGAGGTAAGAAAGTAAATAGATATACATGAAATAAAATATCATGTGAAGCTATGTGATACAACCACATAAATCAAAAAATATGAGCAACAATACATGATAAAACAAACTTGTGATAATTATCCAATAATGAAAAATGACAAATAACCTGGTATTGGGCTCTAGACTTTGAGACAATGCACAGTAGACACCCACAAGCCTAGCCAGACATACATTGGATCCAAAATATATTAGTTCCTTCCAGTTTATATGAAAAAAAGTTACCTCATAGTGGTAAAACACACTCTAAGGCTACCATTATCTCTATCTTGATGCACCCAAGGTTCCTAATGTGAAATTGTTCAATAATTTTAAAAAACATGGCCATAATTTCATAATTTTTTTTCAAATACAAGTCGATACACTTTGAAGTTTGAAAACCTATTTCAAAATCAAGAAGATTCATTTTTCAATGAAAAAAACCTTTTGAAATCATTTTCCTTTACCATAAATCATTTGAAACAATTTATCACTTCCAACAAATGAACAAACCAAATAGATTTATCAATAATAACATAAAATTCATCAATTTTACCCATTTTATAGAAACACCTACCTCAACATGGAAAAAACCTAGTTACTTTCAACAATGGTGACCAAAAACCAAGAGAACAACCTTTGAAATATAAGGAATTCTAAGAATGTAAAAAGGAGAAATCGAAAATACTATCCAATCTAAAAACTGGAGCCAAACCACAACTACAAACAAAACCAAAGAAGAACTAGATGAAACACATATTTGAAGAGAAGAAATCCAACCACAATGGTGATCAATCAATGAAAGAAGAAATATAGATAGAAAGGAATACCCCCAAATCAACTTTGGACCTCTCTAGGTTGAGAGTGGGGAATATAAAAGAAAATAAATAAACTAAATATCCATAAAACACCCTAAAATCCCAACTCATGACTTTTAAATATCATGTATCTTTTATATGGAATGTAACTAATTCATGCCATGTATCCAGTTCATGGATTCTTCTTGAAAGCCTTTATACAGTGTTTAATTTACTTAAAAAAATGATTAAGTTCCCCAAAAAGAGAAAAAAGTTTAGGTCTAAGATAAAAATTCCAAAAAATCCATGACATCAACATTATAGGAATCCTCCCAGTTCCTTCTCAGCATTACTCAACCAATGAAAAATGAAAAGAAAAAAAATGTTAAAACATACCAAATAGAATTGTAATGGGGTGTTACATGCCATTAATATAATAATATATGATTATATGGTAGATATAGATGCTATTATCTTTAAATGGTTAAATAATATTTTATGGAGGAGGAAGAAGAAATAAAACAAAAAACACTCGGTTAAAAATGATACATCTTCTTTAGACAACCTCTTAATGTTTACACCAAAACCTATTCTAGGATCATTTTATAACATAAAAACAACTCTAGGATGTCAGGAGGTATTTAAGGAAGGTATTTTTATAGGTATTGGGCAAACAATAAGGATTTTTAAGTGTGAAGAAAAGAGAATAGATTCCCTTTTATAAGATAGGGGAGGAACACTTTTGGAATTTCTTAATTTATTAATTAATTTAAATTTATTTATATTCAAAAATGGATCTAAAACGATATAATTAGATGATAATATTAGGATTATTTGAAATGATATCATAAAATAAATTTTTTACAAGTTTATATCACATTTTTAGCCTTATGTTTTTGTTTTAACCCTCTATTAAGCATTTTCACACTTATTGTGATAAAAATATTATATAATATTTGAGGGTTACAAAAATTACTATAAATAAAAAATGGTCCATAAATAGAAAATAGATGATATTTTAAACCTTATACGAATTAATTTTCCAAATATATTATTTTTAGGATTTTTAAATAATTTAATTAAATATTATTTATTATAAAATTTAATTAATGTCAATTTTAGAACTATTCATTTACTTTGACATTAAAAACTAAAATAAAATAAATGAATTCAAATAAAATTTATCCAAACCTTTATAATATTTAATTTTTATCTGAAGAAATGGGAACACAAAAAATCACCCAAATAATATTATTTTTATAGTTTTTAATATCATTTTGTTGATTTTTTTCCTTCTCGCACAAGCACTTTTTCAGTGATTCATAAAAAATTAAGATAATTATTTCATCCTAAAAAATTAGAAATAAATTACCATGATAATAAAATTATTTATATTTTAAATAACTATTTATAACTGAACATATCCTCTGTTAATCCCTATTTGAAAAATATTATAGTTATTAAAAGATAGCGTGTGACATTTTTGGCTTTATATTCATTTAAATATTATAAAGGTCAAAATCATATCCAAATGGAAAGAAAAGGTCACATATTTGAATTTATGATGATTATGGATGATATATAATCATTAAATAAGATTAAATAAAGTGTTAGGGTCATTTTTTAGTCCTTATCGTTTGATTTTTAACCTTAATTACCCGACCTACCCTTTACCATGGTAACACAAATTACTAATGTTACTATTTATTATGTCAAAAAATGGGGACTACTTAAAAAATTTGAAATCAATGATTAAAAATATGGAATATATTTTTCAAGATTTTATAATATAAGTGGTATATTTTAATTTAAAATTAATCTTAAAAACATGATGAAAAGATGATTTTAATAAAAATTCCCCTTTTGAGTGTAAAATGTTTTTATACTAAAATGAAGTATACAATCCATTTTAAAAACCATAATTGAATTATTTTAAATAAATTTTAACTAATTATATTTTACAAATAACCCAAAATATAATTTTAATTTATAAATACATAAAAAGAAAATATAGTTTTCGATAAAAATCAGTATTTTTCATTATTAATTATAAAATTAAACTTTTCAAAAAATTATCAGAAATTCACTCTATGATAATATTGACATGATGATTTCAAGAAATGAGGTTAATTTTATCAAATAAATTTTCTAAATTTTTCAGTGATTAAGTATAATATTTTCTAAAAAAATCAATAAAACCCATTTATGAAGAAAACATTATTTAAAGAAAAAAACGACTTTACTAAAAATAAAGTGACAATTTCATAATAATTAATAATAAATTTCTATTGATTAATATATTTATATATAATTCCTAATTTGGATAATCCGATTCATAACCACTAACTTAACTGATAGGTTATAAATTCATATTTAAATAATAATATTTCAATGTTCTTTTAAGCTTTGTGTTGTGTGTCATACACACTATGAAATATAATATACTTATTTTAAAATATTTTGGTGTAACAAATAATACCTATAATGAGAATTATCATGAAAAACCAAACAAGGAACTATATATCACACCTTCCATGATATACGAGGCTCAACCAAACCACTTTATACTTGAGCTACCCTCTAGTATATCCTAGAAACAATACAAACTTTAAACAGTTCATAAATTTTCTTATCTGGAATACCCCACACAAAACTATGTATGGGAAATCACATAACACATGTATAATTTATGAAGAATAAGGACACAACCTACATGGAGCTTTTAGGACTCCACTCATTAGAAGCCTCCAGATACTTTGACCTTAATTAAAAGATTTAAAAAATTATGACAAAATCCTTAAAATTAGGGTTTTTTGGTGAGGGATGAAGAATTAAAATAAATATAAGAATTAGTCAGATAAAAATTATTTTTCATACATATAGCTCCCTCCTACCTTAGAAGGTACTCTATTTAGATAGAAAGTAAAGAATATATCCCTCAATAGGAAAATGTGAGCCCCTCTTGGATGATTTTTTTGAGTTATAGGTGTTAGGAATAGCTAAAATCCATTAAAAATATGTTTTAGCCTTTATTTATTAATTTTGAAGATTGTGGAAGTACTATTCAAATAAGATGAAATTTGGAAATTCTTTTAATTTTGAACCCCCTTACATACGAATCCCCTTATGAATAATAATTCAAGAATCCCCTTCAAAATTACCATAGGAAAAATATTCTACAACCCCCTTAAGAATTATTTTACTTACAAATCCCCTTATAAATTCCCTTACTTAGGAAAAGTGAATCAAGAATACACTTACCTATAAATCACCTTAATTAAATTCCTTTTTACAAATTTCATAAAATTTACTATAAGTTCCAAAAACACCCAAAACCACTAAAATTCATTTTTATGCATTACCAAAATTTACAGACCCTTAAATAATTAAATATTCATGTTGGAACAATTATAACCCCCTTTACCAAAATCAAAAACTTGAGCTTGAACCAACTCCCAGGATCATTCATTAGTTTATATTGACATTCTAACACCTCCACTAGTCCTAACATAGTAATTCGATCCAAGACCTGAACTAAATATATATTCCAAATACCTATGCCCTTATTACCTCCCCACAATACCATATCTAATCTTCGAGCTATCCCGAACAATTACCAATGAAATATTATCAACACCTGATTATACCTCAATACACATTCATATAACACCTAGATGATGTGGAAAAAATATTTATCTTCCCTATATACCTAGGATACCTTTATTACCCAACATAAAAAATTGGTTCCTTCCATGGAAACTCCCCACAATAGGAATCAATTACCTGATCTCATAAAAATCAAAATTTCTAACATGATGATGGTACCACACTCATATATCCCTACACACTGATTATCCACATGTATCTAATGGAAATCATCCCTCACTACCCCATATCCTTATGATTCCAAAATCTCATCCTGCATCATACCTGAGGCCCACATATTATCCTACATCGTATTGGCTGCTTAATTTATTCTTCACCATACCTAATTCACACACAAATCCTATATTACACATGATTCCTATATAAATCTTTTATCAAATGTCATTATCACATAGATCACACACCACACCTGATGGGCATGTAAATCCCACATTATACATGATTCCCACTTTAATTCTCAATTCCAACACATCCCATATTTACCATGCATCATATCCGATGCTCACATGTTAATCAACACATAATTATCTCATATAACATATATAGACCTAAAAAAAATATATCTTTAAAACAAAACCAAAAACCTTGATGACACCCTCAGAACTTACCTCTGATTTTTTTTGTATCTTTGACTTACTTTGATTATATCTTCTCAATTGCATACAGCTCGAATGAAGTTTGATTGCATGATGCATGTCCTCCCTATGGAGCTGTACTCCCCACCGACCCCTGTCCCTACCACTGGGTATCTCTCCCACTTCCACATCATGAAAGTGAAGTTATATCCTCACTAATAGCTCCTAGGAAAACTCCGGATACTACCATATATAATAGAGTTTGACCTGGCCCATGAATCCTTACTTCTTATGAATTCTTCTAACAAAACCTCTCCAAATCCCCCCTCTAGATGCATTCTAAACACTCCTTCAGTGGTAGATCACACTAAGAATATACATACCCCACCTTCCGATACTATAAATATTTTATCAATGATACACACTATGGTGGAATCATCAAGCCTATGATTTGACTATCCTACTAGGTCTCCTCATAAATCTATTTATAATTAGTTGAAGCTATAATATATATATATCACCTGATTCAATTATTTTTCTCAGTATGGTTTCATTTTTTAGGTTCCACTGTACAATAAAGTACATATTCACTACCTCCAAGAATGAGGTCAACCAGAATATATAACCTAAACCCAAATAACATAAAATTTTATGACATGTGATCTCATCTCCTACCTGTGCTTGTGAAAACCACACCAAATAAGAGAACCTAGTTTCATAATCAATGAATGATGTCTATTATTTTATCTAAATCCATAACTGATGTCACTTCTTTAACATAGAACATTTATTCCCATATCAATTATACCATACATTTCTAAGATCATATTGCTCCCTGTTTCATGCCCTAGATATCACATACTAAGCTCACCCTCAGTTACTTATCCATCTGCTGCCTAACTCCTCTAGCCTCTCCGACTGACCCTCATTTAGAAACACAACAACAAACTCTTCCTCATTACATATATAATAGTTTAGATATTGTAAATAGTGAAATATTTAATAGTATTTATGAACCACTATCTCCTGGACATCCCTAATTCACTCATGTCACATATCATCCATCCTTATGGACCTCTCCCACCCATATTAGAGACATGGCCCACACACCCCATACACATATAGATCCACATACTAACCACACTAAGAGTAACACACCTAGGCTAGATAAGTATAATTTCATCTAGAATATATATGGTAAAAAATATTTATAGGTTTTTACTAAAACTTTAAATAGTCAAACCCATTATCATTTTCAAAAAAACTTGTGGGATATACACTAAAATGTATATACATGAGATGCATGTACACATGAATATGATTCATAAAGTATATATATAATATATCATATTGTATATATATAGTGTACATCTAATATATGAATATGATTCATCTATATTTTTTGTGCATACAATGCATGTATTGATATATATATATATATAGAATATGATATATATATTTATATATATTATATTAAATATTCATATTAAAACTATTTTATATGATGAAGAAGTTTACATGATTACTCCATAGTAGTTTTTCTATAGTTACAAAGAAATGAGTTGGGTTATTTATTCATGCTTATTCTTTGAAGTGTTTGATGAATATTACAACCAACAAATAGTAATCTATGTGAAGCATTAAAAATGAAGAGAAATTAATTTAGCCAATATAAAGAGTAGAGTCATATTCTATTGGGGTGGGTGTGCGGATTATGTTCAAATGGTGATGTGATAATTAATTTTATGCAAAGTTTTCAATAAATAACTCTATTTTCACAAGATCTATTTATCTCTTTTGAGAAGGCACCACCAACCATTCATAAGTTCAGGTATCCTTATGATACGATAATGGATCCTTCATAAACTGTATCACCTTAGAAGAAGGGTGATTTTTTTTCACTGTTCCTTATGATCTTCCATAATTATTTTCCAAAAATAAAGAAATATAGATGCTACAACTTCTATTTTTAGGAACTCTTTTTACCTATGTTTTTTAGATTATTATTACATGTTATTTCTTGAAGATAGATTATAATGTTTTTTGGTTGTTTTATACTACCAAAGATAGTTTGATGACCAAAAGAAACCTATCGTAGCATCATTGAGTTTTTTTAAATATTTAAACATGTTTTATATACTTGTTTTCAAATAAAAATAGCATCATAAAATAGTATCATCATTACATACCTTTACAGGAGATATGTATAGGTAATATGAGATTTAAATTTACATGTGGAGTTTACAAAAAGGAAAACTAAGACTTATAGTTATGCTATGGGGTCATGTAATGGTAGTATAGAATATACCCTTATGTGAAGTTTTGATGTATAGGTATTTTGATACTAATCTTACCTTAAGAAGTTTACGTAATGGTAATTTGTAACTTAATTTTATGTAAATAATTACAAATAAAGGTAAAATAGATGTACCTTTACACAGCATGTGATGTGTAAAGGTCAATAAGATCCACCCTTATGTAAACAGTCTATGTAAGGGTGGTGAGAGGTTACCCTTGCACCTAATATGGATTCAACGTAAGGCTAATCATAATTTTTTTTAATTTTAATTATTTAAATGGTATTTAGGGTTTCTTAAATATTTATATATCATGTTAAAATGAATCTTGGGAATATTTAATTTATAAAAAATTTATAAATAAATAAATTAATTATAAGGGTTTATAATTAAATAAATATTTTTTTATGAAACTTTTTCCCCAAATATTAATTTTTTATATTAAAATATCTTTTAGGAAAATTATATGGCATGCCTAGTGATCGAGAAACAAAAGGATTTATTTATAAATCATAAGAGGTAGTTTTGAAAGTTTTTATTAGTTACAAAATAGGCCAAAATATAAAATATTTTATATTTATAATTATGAAATGACCATAATTAATTAAATTTGAAGTGTTCAAATTAAAATGGTCTATTTGATTATTATTTTGACCACATTAAAAATATTTTGATCAAATTATTAAATAATTAAATATGAATATGATATTTAGATTATGTAAAAGGTTTATATAATATAAATTGAATATAAAAATGTTTATAATTCATAAAATATCATATATAAATGCCATATAATACTATATATGAAATATTTCATATTAAAATGAATATAAAATGATTCTATTCATGATTATGGAATTTCTATAATGATAAGTATAATTTTAATATGTTAATAATATTATTTAATTTATGAATATTTCATAAATAGTTATATCATGTTCAAATAGTTGAATTTTTCATTTATTTAAATTTTATTCTAGGATTTATTCATGTTTTGTAAATTTTTTATGAAATGTGAATTTTGTGTAAGCTTTATTTTTACTATTAAACTAGTACTAGGTATGACACTATAAAATCCTATAGTTAAAACCTTGAATTATATGCCAGGTAAGACTCTATAAAATTAGGATTTCATATACCTTGACCTATGATTTTAATTTGAGCTATTATCTTTAATTTGGTATTTATAAATTGTTTGAGAATATTTTTTGGTAGAGATATCATGAATTAAATTCAATCTTGAATGAAGTATCACTAGGTAGAGGGACTTTTGATTGGATTAACTATGATCCAGAAGGCTAATAACTTGTTTATAAAGTTTATTGGGGTTGGTTATTTATCTATATGAGTTTAATCTTGTGTAAATTTTAAATCTCATACAGTGATCAAATTTTACGTGAAGTGTTCATGTAACTTATACATATGAGGAATTTGAACATGTGTAAATATTACTGGATTCTACTTTTGGGTGAGTAACACAAACCATCGAATATGTAAAGAGATACACATCAATATGGTATGCACAAATTGATTTTATGGAGGGAATAAGATTAATAACTAAATAACTATAAGCATATATAAACAAAGGGAAGAAAACGAGATAAGTTGGTGGGATTAAATACCCGTTGAATACTAAGTGTGATATTATTTCCAAAGAAACACTTTTCAAGACCTAGATCATCCAAATGGGTGGGTTCATGCCAAAGTGGGGTTCCCATGGATTATTTTCTTTAAGGAAAACATGTAATGGGTGACACTGTAACATCCTTGGGTAGTTTCATGCCAATGTATGATTCCCTTGGATTGTCTTATGTTAGATTTTTTTTACATTTGTTTTGGGTTTCACATGGCTAGGAAACGCTCAGGATTGAGATACCAGAGGAATAGAGTTAGATTTATCTATAATAGGGATTAAAAAATGTGGTATTTTATTAATTATCCAAGAGTAATACATAATATTATCGAGATGTTTCCCTACCCAAATAACTAAGTGGAAATTTTCATCCTAAAGAGGGGTGATTTTCTTAGTGAAATGTGGATCCTTTCCAACTAATTGGAATGATGGATTTATAAAACGGGTTATCAATCTAGTGGGATCAATTTTAATAATAATAATTTTTAAATTATTATAAAACATGATAGTTATATGATATAAGATTATAGTTTAGATAAATTCATCATCATCATTAAGATAAACTCTAAGATTAATCCGTGAATTAGGGAAGATTAATATAATCCAATCCTAAGACTGATGGTTGAAGGAAAAGTTCTTAAAGAAAATTCCATGTGTTAAAGAACAATATACCTAAGTAAAATAGTGTTTAATTTGTTCAATAAGTGAATTTATATGTTTATAGAAGCATAAAATGACTAATTTATGGTTTCAAAAGGAATTATATAAAAACTAAAATAACTAATTTTAGTCTATACTAATATATTCAATATGATTAGATATACCAAGGAATTAGTTAAACTTGAGGTTACATTAAGTCTTATTCTGGTCAAGGAATTGATTCTAATATAATATAGTGAAATGTTCAAACAATATAAATGAATTCTTTAAAACATATTATCAAATAATTGATAATAGATAAACTAGGAATATGATGTCATGGTATGGTACTGCATAGAAAATATTAATGGGTAAAAGTGAAAACTATAAGAAGAATGATTGGTTATAATTTCCAATAATGTGTCTATAAGCAGCTAGACTGTGTTATTGAAACTTTTAAAAAAAATCTATAATAGGAAATTAGTATTAGTTCTATAGGATAAAATTTTCCTGATTACATGAAGAGTTTTAATAAGCCCATCTGAGAGTCCTCATAAGTTTTATAGGATTCAATTCTAATATTCCTAGAGATATATGATATCAATTGTATTTTTTAAAAAGTTTATAAATATACAAGAGGTTATATGATAAAAAAATAATTTAAGTTTGATGTTTTCTTTTATGCAATGGAGAAAAGGATTTTCTATATTTTTAACCTAGATGCTTCAATGTTAGATAAAATTATCATAATATGTGTATTGGTGATCTCATTTTTCTATTAACAAGAGCATATAAACAATTTTTATTTTAATTAAATGGTGTAGGTATTTTTTATACACATAAATATGATTTGTTTCAATTTTATAACATGATTAAAGGGAATCTAAAATATCTTGTTGTTGTTAGTGAATTCATATTTTTTCATTTATGGAATTATTCTGACAACATGAATGATTTTTAAAAGGTTTAACTAATATTCTCAAAGTGTTATCGATAGATGAACTAGGCATATGATGTCTACAATTTGGTGTTGTGTAGATAGCTTAAGCAGGTAAAAGTTTAAATAAGGAGAACAAAAGTATCTTAAAGAGTTAAAAATTTCTTTTTTCGAGAATCCAATTAATATATTTGGAATATAGGGTTATTAGGAAAGACAATGAATAATTATATATGACATGATTATCCATAATACCTAAATGAGTTTGCAAAACTATATGGAATGTACATGTCGGGTATCAATGTTATAAAATTAAATTATTTATTTCTGATAGGTATATGTTAAAAAATGTGTTATTTTAAAGTATAGTAAATACAATAGAGTTCAAAATCAAAAGAATAAATGATTTATCTTTTAGTTTATATTCCTATTATGAATCAAATAGTTTCTATATCAAATATTTAAATAAAATAAATGTTTCAAGATTGGATAAATCTAATTAAATGGCGTGTATCTTCATCTCATTTATCTTATGTGATAAGATAGGTTGTTAGTTAATAAATTGTTTTTATGAACAAATTGATATGATTGATTACATATCAATGGTTTATGATTCATCAATATTCTATAACATGTTTTTTCTGAGAGGATATGTATAAAAATGTTTTATCTAGGATAAATTTTTCATTTATATTTTTGTTAAAATATAAGGGAATGTTTTCTTTCCACCCATTGGTGGTATATTTTAATAATGTTTTATTTTAAAAAGAAAAATGTTCAAAAAGATATAATACCATATAGAACATGGAACAATAGTTCATTTGTTAAGTATTTATACGAAAAAGGAAATAAATGTCCTTTCCTAAACACAATGTAACGTTTTTAGTTTTTAAATGATATTTAAACCATATTTTTTTTACGTTCTGTAAGTATTTTTGATAAAAATTTAAAAACATTCAACTAATGTTCTACCCTTACATAAGTAATAGATACTAAGTAATGTTAATTACCTTATACCATTACACTAGGTGGTTTTTAGGAGTTTTATAAGAGTAACTCCTCTTTTACATAAGTAACATACATGTAGGGGTTAGGTTTTGTAAAGTCAACCAAGGATTTATATGGGCTATGTATGGTTAAGTTTGACACATATGAGGCTAAGGACCATTTTATATATCCTAAATAAGGTTAATACTAACCTACATAAAAGTAACTCCCTTTTTCCATATTCTACATAAGGGTAATGAATGGTCTATATAAAGGTAACCCTTAAATTCAAAAAAATTAAAAAGTGTACATGTGAACTATGTCAGGGTAAGAATTCTTTTCAATGTGCTGCGTAAGGGTAGTTCCTCTATTCAAATAATGGTATACCCTATTTGTCTAAGGGTAATCCAGGGAATTCATAAGGGTAGCTACAAGTTCCTAAAGTATGCATAAGGGTAAATATAGCTATGTAAGGGTAGTTTGGAATTCAGGAAATACATAAGGGTAAAACTCCATAACTTCACATGATAGCTATGAGTTGTGTAAGAGTAAACCATGTTACCCTTACACAACACCATTTATGTGGAAAACTTTTTTTTATTTCAGTTTTCATTTCCTCCTCCCCACATTGACCCTATAACTCATTTTTTACTATTTAAAAATTCTAAATTTATTAGAATTAAATCATTGAATTATTAATATCCTTAGATAATATTTATATAATAATTTAAACACTATAATTGAGATTCTATTAAAAAAAATTAAACGATGATATTTAATTTTTGGTTTTTAATAATGTGAACATATATGTTATTTTCTTCTTAAAATGATTCTGGCCTTTACTGCCTTTAATTATTGGATTTTCCCTTACATTTGAGAAGCCTAGAACTTCTTTTTCTAGGATATACTAAGTATTCTTCGAGTCACTGTTCTAGTTTCCAAGAATGTGAGAGTTATCTCCCCCTCTTCCTTTTTTGGGTTTAGAATTTTAAGGGAATAATTTCAAGTTATATTTTCAGGATAACTTGTGAATTTAATTCTCCTAAGATTTATTGAAATTGATAAAAAAGTCTAGAAACAAAAAATTTCAAATAATAATACTAAAGAATTATCACTTGAATAATATTCCAGAGAGACAGAGTATTATCACATGTGGATTTATAATTATTCTTTAAGAAGAAGTTTATAGATTAAGTGTTGGAATAAACTGATAATTTAAATTATCCATGAGAGATAATATACTATTCACATGTGGTGTTTTATTTATTTTTCAAAATAAAATATTTAGAATTGGCCCTAGGAATCCTTGGTGATTAGTTTGAGCTGAAAAGTAAATGTACATGTTTTGGGTAATGATTCCATAAAGAAACTTGATGCGAACATCGATAAATTTGAGTTAGGAAGTTCCTTACCTTATGTGGCTCTCATATACAATTATTTTCCTTGGTATTTTTCTTGTGATGGTATACCTTGATGTTTGTGCTTGATTGTGATCACATGTGGGTGTTTGTGTAGCCTATGAGACTTTTTAATAATGATTGATTCCATGATTATTATTACAGTTTGTTTGGCCATGTTTGAGGATTATCACATGTATATATATTTTTACATTATTCTCACAGTGATAGGATTTCCTTGTATGATTTAACTTTTTTATTTATATTACCTTACCTATGATAGTATCGTTCTTGGTGCTTGGAATAGGTGGACCATTGTGACATGATTTTCACTTACAGTGGTAGTGTGCATGACTTGTGATGATGAAGTATATGGACCTAAGAACTTGGTAGAGATATGATGATTCTATAGAATTCCATGATGAGGATACACTCACTGCTTGGAGGCTATGTATTGGGTTAATCGATGCTTAGTGATTTGTGAGTAGTGCTGATGCCTAGTGATTTGTGATACGAATTACATACTTGAGGCTTAGGGAAGATGAGTTTAATGTACACATGATACCATGTTGTTGTCAAGTAATAGATTTATTGGCCCTATGGATAGGTTTGGCTACTTATGAATTCTCTTAATTTTTTTTCATCATGGAGATGAAGTGGGTATGGTCGGGGGTTTGTGGTAGTTTGGTTAGAACACAACCACTTAGTAAATGATCATGTGTATTTATCCTTGTTATAAATTTATTATTATCATGAAATGCACTTTTTATAATTGAGAAAACTTTTCAAGGATGAATTGGTCGTTTCCTATTGGGTTTTGTTACTCGCTCCCTATATGGGAATTTCAATGGATCTGGATGCTTCAGGTTTAAGGATCTGATTAATGGAAAGGGTCCCATGGTCGATAGATGAGAAGTGAAGCATGGATCAGGTAGAATAATGGTATGGACTCCAAAGGACCCAATTTTTTATTATTTATTTATCTACATCTTTTATTACTCTTGTTGGCTTTCCACCTTGGGATCCTTTTTATTAATTATATGAAATGTATGCCATCTATTAGTTTCCACATGATTTCTGTGATTCTTTATTATTATTTATTTGTTTCATGACTTGATACAAAGTTAATTGTACCCTCAATAATGGAATTAAACCCTCAAAGCTAGTAATTATCCTCTTGCATATGGGGAGGTGCACATAAGATCAGGCAACACACCAGCTTAGACTCGATATTTTGGGGTGTAGTCTTACGAAATGGTATCAGAGAAAAATTTCTTATTTTATTTTATACTTACACGGGACATGGTATAAAGGAGATAACTGTGTTTGACTCATTTAGGGGATTTTCCATGTGTCTATCTAGTACATGTGTAACTGAACTCCTAGTTAACATGGATGTAATTTCTGTTACTATTTTTATGATATTTCATGTGCATTCAAGAATCATGACTATGAACATATGATAAAATTCCATATATATACCTATTTTAGGCCATATATTATTTATTTAATTAAATTATTTTATTGGTTCTATCTATTTGGGAAAGATTATATGTTGTGTGGTATATTTGTTTTTCCTTACTCTATGATATATATTTGTTGGAATTTATTAGTTTACTTGTGTATATTATTGTGTTATTTTATATACATGATTACTGTGACTAACATACATGGATAATACCTTTTTTAGTGATATAAGGGGTATACCTTTGGTCAGGTGTAGAATCCTATAATAACTTTGTGTGATCTTATAGATCGATTAGGGTTTATCCTTACAACTATGGTTTTTTTGAAGTGTTTCCTTCATGATATAGAACGTGTCACCTCAACATGGTCTTGTGAGACTATATGGTATGTAGGATAGAATATTGTTACAAGATATTTTGTTCCTACTCTACCCCAAAATTTTTAGGAGTATATAGCTAATCACACTCCAACAACAACTTTGTGGTTTAAGCATTAGGGATAATTCATCCATAATACTTTCTGTTAGTGTTTTCCAAGGCATAAAAGTTCAAGACTATGGTTGAATAATCTATGACTTTCAACTCCATCATTCTTCATATTTCTAAGGATCCAAAGACCCTCAAAATGCTGAAAAAATTAGTTGAAATCATTATGGGAATATTTCAACTAGTAGATAATCTAGAGTATTGACATGTTAAGATGAGATATAAATAATTTTGTGTGTGCATATCACATTATGATACCCCTTTTAATATAGATCTAGTACAACTATTGGATCTCATGGTAAAACCCAAGGACTTAGAAAAATTGGATTTATTAGGATAAGTACTTCACCATGGTGTACACCTATGTTGTTTTCCAAGAAGGTTGACAATAGTCTTTGACATTGTATTGATTACTAGAAGTTAAACTAGGTGATGGTAAGGAATTGATATTTTTTTCACAAGATCAATTATCTTTTTGATCAGTTATAGAGAGCCTAGTGGTTCACAATGATTTATATTTGATCAAGATACCATCAGTTGTGGGTTATATAGGAGGATATCAAGAAAATGGAGTTTCAGAGTACGTATGGGATGTATGAGAGTCTAGTAATTCCATTTGGTTTAAATAATGATCCGACAATGTTCATGCATATCATGAAGAAGTTTTTTATCTATAGCTATACTCATTTGTTATGGTGTTTTTTGATGAAATAATAATCTAATCCCTAACACTAGAGTAACATTATTGTCATCCAGATATACTCTACAGTATGATTTTAACACATTGTCTTTATGCCAACATGTTGAAGTGTAACTTCATGATTTAGGAGGTAAAGTTCTTAGGTCATTTGGTTTTTTTGAGATAGTTATATCCCTGAGCCTAGAGAAGGAATAAGAAGTTATGTATTCAAAAATTCCCCATAATGTGCTTGAGATCAGTAGATTTCTAGGCTTATTAGTATATTACTTGAATTTTATATAGGACTTCTCCCAATTATCAGTACTTAGGACCACTCCGAAGAAGATGGGGGTGAAGTTACAGTGGTCTAACCTGCGTGAAGAAGTGTTCTTAAGCTGAATAGGAGAGCACATATTTCTCTAGTAATGATACTTTTAGATCCTAGTATTATATATGAATTATACTTCAATTCACCAGACATTGGATTAGGAGTATTATCGATGCAGATGGAGAAGGTAGTATCACATGGGTCATGATAGTAGTGACCCTATGATTAGAACTACCCCACTCATTGACCTAGATCTAGTATCCATGGTTTAGGATTTAAAGTGTTGGAGGAACTATATATTTGGAAAGAGATTTTTTGTTTACACTTAAAATAATATTATCCATTACATTTTCACATAGTGGGTCCTAAACATGAGGCAGATGCATTGGGTAGAGTATCTTTAGATGTTTGACTTTGAAATGGATTATATACCAGATAAACGTAATTTTTTTTATAAATTATACTTGACATAATACTTCGGTTGTGAATGATCATGGTGAGTGGTCTACTAAAGAGTAGTTTCACTTGATGAGCTTGTTGGATAATTGGAGGATGGATGCTTTTGGGGATTAGGGATCGATGATTTTTTCTCCTTCCGTAGAAATATATTCTCTAGTAGCCTAAGGAAAGGCTATATAAGACACTAAACCTAGTTTTCGGTGATGTGAGAACAACTATCATGAGATGACCAAATACCCAAGTGTTTATTTAGAGATGATGATATGATCCTTGTATATGATAGAGTAGTAGTCCCTACTTCCATTAGAGAGGATATGATGAGGGAATTCCAAACCTCTAAATGGTAGATACATACTGGTGTGATAAAGATATATAATGACCTTAGGTGATTGTTCTGGTGGCCAGGGATGAAGAAGGGAATTTATAGGATTGTTTCTCAATGCCTTACATTATATAGGGTAAAGTACACACATCAATGTCAGGGTGGTTTTCTCTAGCCACTTCCAGTGACCATGTGGAAGTGTGTGGATGTCATGATAGATTTTTTATGGGGCTTACCAGGAACCTAAGGAGTTATGATGTATTCTGGATGATTATCAATCAAGTAAGGAAGGCTTCTCACTTATTAATGATATTAGAGTCTCACTTAGTTGACAAGATGAGAAATATATTGGTTCGTGATATGAAACTATTTCATTGAGTTACATTTCTCATTTCATGTGATAGAGATTCATGTTTTACATCATGATTTTTTGAAAGGATTATTGAAGGCCTTGGGGAATCAGTTGCATTGATCACAATGTACCACCCATAGATAGATAGATAGTTAGAGTGAACAATTAATATACTAGATAATATTTTCCATGATTATGTTATAGATTTTGATGGAGCTTGGTATGATCACCTAGAATTGGTAGAGTTTTATTACAACAACAATTTCCTATATTTTATAAAGATGGTTAATTTAATGATCTCTATGGAAATACATGCCACTCATCACTGTGTTAGCATGAGGAAGGTGAGGAAGTAGTTTTTGGGATTAGTCTGGTGAAAGATACCTATGAGAGGGTGTATCTGAGCAGGGAGCAGTGGGTGACTTCTCTGAGTAGGAAATATTCATATACCGACTAGGGTTGATTAACTTTAGAGTTCACTACAGGTGGTACGTTTTTCTTATGAGGGTCACCTTATTTGGGTAATTATCATTTCTAAAATCAAGGGAAACTAGAATTTCATTTTTTTAGACCCTTTGAGGTCACTGAATTGGTTGGGATAATGGTGTACCATCTGTAACTTCTTCCATGTTATCAAGGAATGAATGATCTATTCCAAGTTTCTCAGATTCAGAGGTATATAGTTGATCCTTCACATGATATGGACTATGGAGATGTAGTGTTATATCTAGATACATCTTATGAGGAGTGTCTAGTGTTAATCCTTGACTGAAGAAATAAAGTCCTTCGATGAAAGATGGTACCACTTGTGGTGATCTTATGCCAGTATAGACTGATCCAGGAGGAGATGTGGGACCAAGAGGTAGAAATTCAAGCTTAGTAGCTTGAGTTGTCTGAGAAAGGCCACCAAATACCCATATTGATCTCGATAATCCATTATTAGGGTAGAATCATAACATTCATAGTTTTTAAATAACATTTAAACCATTTTTTATGTTTTTCATTTTTTTGGTGAAAATTTTAAAAAATATCATCTAAATTTATATACATTGCAAGAAATAGGTCCTATGTAAAGTTAAGTACCTTCCACCCTTACACAGGGTTGTTTTTTAGTGTTTTTAAGGGTGAATCCTCATTTACATGAGTTACGTTTGGGTAAAGTTTATGTTACGTAAATATAACCATGGGTTTAAAAGGTTTATGTAAGGTTAATTTTAACTTGTGTAAGTGTAAGTTCCTTTTTCTATATGACTCATAAGGGTAAGAATAACCTATGTGAATTAATCTCCCTATTTCCATATTTTTTTAAGGGTAATTCTTGACCTATGTAAAATAAACCTTAAATTCCTAATGACACATAAGGGATCCTAGGTGCTACATAAGGGTAAGTGGGATTTTTTATGTACCACGTATGGGTAGTTCCCCTATTCACATAAGAGTAAACCCTATTTATGTAAGGGTAAGATAGAGTGTGTGTAAGGATAGATGTAAGATTTTAAAGGATGTGTAAGGGTAAACTATGCCAGTTTAAGGGTAGTTTATAATTCATCCACTTTGTAAGGGTAAAAATTTATAACCTTATGTGAAATCCATGATCAATGCAAGGATAAACCATGTCACCCTTAAAAAAAATCCATTTTGGGGAAAAAATGTTTATTATTACTTTTTTTTGTTTCATAATTTATAGATTGATTTTGTAATACAATTTTTACTGTTTGATAAGAGTTTTGGGAGTTAAATCATTGATTCATTTAAATCCATAAATCGTATTTATGGAATAATTTAAATAATGCAATTGAGAATCACTTAAAATAAAAACTAAATGAGGATAATTAATTTGGGGTTTTCAATATTGAGAACTTGTATGTGGTTGTATACTTAAAAATGCCCAACCCTTTACTGCCTTAAGTTTCTGAATATTCTCTTATATCCAAACAGCATATAGCTTCTTTATCTAGAATCTGAGAACTCTTCTTCAAGTCCTTCTTCTAGTTTCTAGGTATAGAAGAGTTATCCCTCCCTCTCCCATTGTTGGGTGAAACATTTTAAGGGAATAATATCTTGGTATATTTTATGAGAAATTATGAATTTATTTCTCTGAAGACTTTTTTAAATTGATAAATAATTTTTTAAAATGAAAATTATAAACTATTAATAAAAAATAATTATCACTTTCATTTTATTATAAAGAGTTATAGTATTATCACACGTGGTTTTATAATCATTATTGGGGAATAAATTTCTAGCACATGCATTAGCATAAAATGATAGTTTAGAAATTTTCCAACAGAGAGAATTTATTATCACATGTAGTGTTTTATTTATTTTTGGAAACTAAATAGTTGGGATCAGTTCTAGGAATCCTTAGAAAGTGGATTGGGAAGAATAATATGTGGAAAATATTTGGGTGATGATTCCTTGATTAACCTTATTGTGTAAATTGATAACTTTGATGTATAAAGTTACTTACCTTATTTGGATCTCATACAAATTATTTTTCCTTGATATAGTTCTTGTGTTGGTATAACTTGATGACCACTCTTGATTGCGATTGCATGTGTGTGTGTGTGCATAACCTGTGAGACATATTTATGATGCTTGTTGTCATGAGTATTATTGTAGATTTTATGGACATGTTTAATGATAATCACATGTTTATATGTTTCGACTTTATCCTCTTAATGATATTCATTCCTTGTATTCTATAACTCGATATGTATATTACCTTGACTTCAGAGGTATAGTTCTTGGTGCTCGGAATAGGTGGACCATCGTGACCTGATTTCCCCTTAGTGGAGGAGTGAATATGACCTATAGTAAGGGATATGATTGAATTGAACATAGGGTTAAGATACAATTATTCCATGTAAAACTATTTTGATTGTTCACTTGATGCATGGTGTCCAAGTATCGAGTTTCTCGATGCCTAGTGATTTTAGAGTAGTGCACTCGATACCTAGTGATTTGTGAGAAGGATTCCATACTTGAGTCCCATGAAATATAAGTCCATGTATGCATGATTCCATGTGGTTTTTGAGAAATAGATTCAATTTCCCTGTGGCTAGTTTTTGTTACTTCCAACTTCTCCTCATCATCCTTTCAACATGGAGATGAAGGAGGTATAACTGGGGGTGGTGGAATCTTAGTTAGTGCATGGACCCTTAGTATGTGATTGTGTGTTGTTATTATTGTTATAAATGCATTAATACCACGGTATAAACATGTTATACCTGATAATACTTGTTAAGGAAGAATAAGTGGTGTCCTATTGGGTTTTAGTACTCACACCCTATACGGGCATTTCAATGTGCATGCAGACTTCATGTTTAGGGATATAATTAAGGGAAAGGGGACCATGACCGATGGTTCAAAAAAAGAGAATGGAGCTGGTTGTGGGCCTACATGGACATTGGAGGACCCCACAATTTTATTAATTAATTTATCTATTTTTTTATTACTCTGGTTTGGCCTGCTACTTTGTGAACCTTTTTATTACTTGAATGACATGTATGACATATATTACCCATTTTAGGATTATTATGTCAATTTATTATATTATTTGTTCTTAGTTATTTATTCCATGACATGATACTAAGGGTATAGTCTCCCCACTAGTGGAATTAGAACCTCATTACTAGTCGATAGCCTCTTACATATAAGGAGGCATGCATGAGGTCATGTTGCACACTAGCATAGTCCCTGTGGTTCAGGTTGAGGTGTTACACATAAAGTAGTTTGTATATCTTAGAAAACTATTTTAAAAGGAATATAGTGACTAAGAGGATAATTGGAGTATGTTTATAGGAGTTAAAATTTATCAAATAAAATATAATATTAGTCTAATATTAATATGATTATTCACTTAATATCCTAAAAGAGTTTAGGTTGTGTGATGGTAATAAAAAATGTAAAGAGTTTCATTTAATTACCATTACAAGTTAATATCACTATTTCTGAATAATTTTTCTAGGAAAATTTAAAAATTGAAATACTCTTGATATCCTAAAAGAGTTAAATATATAGTTTCAAAGAGAAATGTAAACAGTTAAAATAGTTTCTATAATAGATTTCATATCACTAAATCCTAAAAGAGTTTAGGATGCACTAGTACAGTACAAGAAAAACACCATCTAATATATTTTTTTAATACATGGTGGTTAAAAATTACACACATAAATCTATAGTGGTTTTATATATCGTCACATTTTAATGAGTCACAAGTTAATTAGTATCATTCTTTATTAGCGGTTGTCCCTGATAAAATATGTGCATCTATTATTAGTGAAAATTCAGAATCCACCTCTAAAAAATGTGGTAGTTTATTTTTTCAAATATTTTTTTTATAATATAGTGGTATTTACAACCATATCTAATAAATCCATGGAGTTTTAATTCATTTTTTTATTCCTTAAATACCCATCTTTATAACCACTAGTAATTATATTAGTGGCAGTTGAGCTGTATATAACTATATATAACAGTGGGTTTTCAGTGAGTATCGATGGTTAAAATTACAACGAATTATATAAGGACTATTTAAACTGCCACTAATTAGAAAAAAATAGTAGGTTACATCAACATTCAATATTTTCTACCACTTATAATATAAAGTAAAAATATATCCCTAATGTACAAAATTCAAGAATTTCAGTATTCAAACAAACCAAACATAAAAATGATAATATTTAAAAAAATAATCTCATAATATTTTATAATTATGAAAAATAGTTATCTATATAAAATGCTAAAAAAACAACATACATTAGTTTTTATTATAAAACAAGACATGAAAAGGGGAATCCAACATCAACCCTTCTCTCCTAAGTCAGGATAACTTCCCCTAGATGATCTGTGCTTCTGATTTTCCTATAGGTTACCAACCTATAATGCATATATTGTATACATTAAATGAAATGTAGTGTATAAGTTATTCTTAATTAGATATAGTATGAAAAATATATTTAAAAAAATTATAATAGTAAAATAAATATATTAAAATAAATATAACAGATTCAACACCACTATAGTTTTTCATACCAAGGATGCAATGTTCGATGGAATGCTCCCAATCATGAATTGAAATAGATTACCCAATAATTTTATTTAAATTTGATAACAATATCAGATAAAACCTATACATATTTATTTTCAATTATTTTAAGTTGTTTATAAAAATATCTTTCTTCTAATCGATGGTAATATTCCTCCAATCATGATATGTGATGGGAAGGGATGACATATCAAATGTTAACTAGCTGAAGATCTTCCCATATAACCCCCTAACATCATATTTTGGCACCCAAAACATATCTGATGGAACAAATATTTTAAAATTTCTCATCCACCAAACATATAATGTATTCACTTTCATTTAAATCTTGTTATTAACTAAATATATTTAGAAAATATATTAAATAATTAATAGATAAATGCAATAAATTATTTGTTCACATTAAAATTATATACTAATAATTTTCACCCTTGAGTACCATATTGATGATAACTATGGAACCATATGCTTTGTTGATGACCAATAATGAACTACTCTATCTAATCCCTTCAAAATCCTTGGAGAAAATGGCATTGAGTTGAAAGTAGGAAGAATAACTAATGAATATGGGAGAATATTAGATATTATCTAATGACATAAATAGAAGAATACTGTACCTAATGTAGGAGGGATCACATCGTATGGTGCACTTGATATCATAGGATCTATGGAAGATCAAATCACATCTTTATATTATTCTATTAATAGAATTCATGTATCTAAAAATAATATAAAACATGTTAGAACATGATATATTATATAAAAAAATATTTTTTGAATATTTTTTACAATCATTAATTGAATTCATGATTTCTAAATAAATAAATAAAAAATGAGTTAAAAGAGGATTGAAAATACAATCAGTTAATTCATCATTGAAAATATTATATTCAACCTCGACCATTAACATGCTTTCATCATCTTTACCCTCCCTTAAAAGGACAACCATTTCAATATCATCATTGACTAATAAATCAATATTGTGTTGTTGATGGGGTTTTAATTCATAAAACAATTATTCAACTTCATCACCTATATAATACAAGTCTCTCGATTTTATATAGACCAAAACACTGAAACCTTCATCAAGTTCATCAAACAAAAAATAAACCATCTTATCTTGTGAATCCAAAATATATGGATTGTGTTCTTCACACTCACTAGTATAAATCAATTGAGATAAGTTAACATAAGCATTTTTTTGAAAAAATTTCATTATTCCCTGATAAATATTTATCCATTCCCATTTAAATAAAAAAACTAAAATTTATCCATGATAATTTAATTTCACAATCTCAATAAACTTTCCATTATATCCCAATTTTTAAAATTTTGTGAATATTCCAATATTTTGTGTTTTAAAACAATCATTATGAAAAACTGTATGAATGTTAAATCCATTAATATTATAAGCATCAAATCTTATATACCGTTAAAAATGTCTTTGAGATAAATATTTTAAATATTCATAATCTCTAGCTCGATTATCAATCATCCTGATCTTCATGTATAAATATAAAATATTATTAGATCCATAATATAATTATATCAATATATTATGAATATAAAATTTATTAAGACCTTACATTACATTTAAACAAATTAATAATGTATTTATTAATGACTTTTGTTATCAATTTCTCATTTTGTGTTCAAATGCGAAGTCATCACATTTTTTTGTATTAAATTATTTAATAAATAGATCTATAATATCATTATTTGGTTGAATATATCCATATTTTTGTATAAACTGTATTTATATCCATAAAACTGATGATATTTTCCCAACTTGATGACCTAACATTGGAATGTTTGATGATTTACTATAAGACTACAATTTATTTTTATTATCATTAACACATCCCAATATATTGAATAATGTATAAATATTTTATATATACCTCTGAGAAAAGGTTAGGCACTCTTCTTCTATATAAACTTCAACAGTTTATCCTTCCAGTTGAGATTTTTTCATGTAACAAACTTCAAATAACCTAGAATCCTCATGAAAAAGGAAACATAGAAGAATAAAACTCATATATAATGAGTCTGTAAATTTAAATGTAGTATTCATAAAAAATTAAGATGATAATACCTCTATATTTTATACATCCATAAATAATTTATGGGCCCCCAACTTTAACTTCCTTAGTCAAATTCATAGTTATATGAATCGTTATAGTGAAAAATAATGGGGGAAATATCATTTTCAAATTATAAAATTTAATTACAATTATTTAATAATGTTTTCATCCTTAATGAGGGTAAAAGTTTTCTAACAAATATATCTACAAAATATGAGAAAATTAATTACAAAATCTATTATTTTATCATATAATAATTTAAAAACTACCAAAGGTAGCAACTAATTCATCAAAATATGTGATTCATGTAATTTAAGTACATGTAACTTACAATGTTTCAAGTAAATATATATTAAAATGTAACTCAAATATCAATCACGAACTTTAAATTCTTTTAGTCATTGATTTAAAATATATTTATATTGATTTTAAATGTGAAGATTACCACATAACACTTTCCATAATTATTTTCCCACAAATCATGATTTTTATTCATTTATTTCAAGATCTTACAAGAATTAATATGACCTTTTTATTTTCCCTAATCATTTAATAATGTCAAAAAAATTACCAATTACATTCTTCTTAATTTTCATAACATCAATATTAGGTTATAATAATTGAAATTTTAAATAATAATTTTTGAAAAAGAATACTCTGTTTCTTATATTTTTGGGTACCGACTCTATCCGATTAGGATTGAACTCTTTTTCCAGAAACCTTCAACTAATACTCTTTCCCAAAATTATCATCAATAATTGATAATAGTGAAATACTTTATAAATATGATAATAATTTTGGTGGTGGTCTCAACCCATTTTTTTATTGAATTCTGAATTGTTAAACCAATATCTATGAGATGCATCTAAAAATTTACAACTACACATAAAACAACACTTTCTAATATATGGTAGTCTTGTAGGATTTAAATAAAAGTTAAAATATAGAAATTCTTTATTTGTGTGAGTGTTACATCCATACATGTCTCTTAATATAGTGAAATAAAAATTCATGCACATTAGAGTAACACACATTTTGAACATTTCAACAGTCTATGCATCATATGTATCTACACCATTATTCCATAACTCTTGAAATTATTCTATAAGAGGATAATGGTTTGCATATATGTAATTTAAAAGATTTTAATTTCCTATAAATATAATTAAAATAATGAAATAATATTTTTGTGTACACATCAAAAAAGTTATATTATAAGGGATCAAAATAACATGCCAATTTCTAGGAGTTGTACTTGGAATCTGTAATTAACTAATTCCATTAATATAAAATCCTAAATACACATTCCTAAGATCTGAATTGAAATTTAGATATAAATATTCAAAATATTTCAATGATTTTTAATCTATTTTATGTCATATGAACCCATTATTTTTTCTATAGTATCAGAGTTCATTTTTTCTACTATATTAGAAAAGATGAACAATATTTGAAATGTTGATTTTATTAGAAAGTAATAAAACCATAATAATATATTTATTACACATTTATTCATAGTAATTTCAATAATAATTTCATTATGATTCACCTATTTCTATATATAATTATAAAATCTCTTATAGTGTTCTATATTTTAATCTACTCTCTGATAAATCATGTATTCATTCTGACATGCGTGTTGTAACACCCCAATATTCTATAATATTTTCCATTTTACAATAAATTTTATTTTATTGATAGATTGATTTATATGATAAAAGAATTTATTCTTATACTAAATGTAAGGCCCCGAACCTAGTTACCTAGAGTCGGTGCATTATTTTAATACATTGGCATCATTACAAGGAATCAAGTCCAAAAGGACTGATCAGTTTAGTAGTCTTGAATAATGGATTACATACATGAATGTTACATTACATTTTCTAACATAAAACACAAAATAAATAATCCCTTGAGAACGCCACTATTACCCAAGATCAACCCTACATATCAAACATAATATACTTCTTGGAATCTTGGGAAAACAAAATATAAGAAAGGGGTGGTCTCAGATGCTCAGTAAAGTTAAATAGTTTACCCGAAGATATAACCTTTTAAGGCAAGACGAGTAATAAAAACATCTGTCTTTTAAATAGAAAACTTGAACATAATATGGAAAAAATAAATCAAACATCACCATATAAACATGAACATTGATATTCAACTATTTTAATAATTACATGTAATAACTAATTTCATAATGAGGGAATGCCTAACACTGGTCGTCATTACCACATAGTCAAGGCCTCGTGCCAAGACTACAAATAATTTTTTTTGTCAAGGCCTAGTTCCAAGACACTAGTTTGTCTCATGAGACCAACTGATACATAGAGGAGATATAGTAGGCTCCACATGTCAGTTACTAAGTCCACTGCATTCATCATATGAAATTTTTGAAACATAACATAAAAATTAATATTAAAACTAGCAAACAAAATGTCAATACTTTATCCATAAACCATGAATGGCATAAAAATAGAACATCCACAATAAAACATATCATAACTCATTAATTACAATATGGAAGATTTAATTACAATAAATCAACCTCAATCAATAATAATATCCAGTTACAGATGATGATATAGTTGAAAATGATCAGTAAAACTATCTGAGTGAAATACACCTTTTTCATGAAATCATTTAAAAGTCACATGATTTATAAAGGATGAAATTTAAAAAATATTTTTGAATCAATGTATCCCATACCACTTTGAATTTTTTTAATGGAATTAACATTTTAAAACATTCATGTCTATATAAATAAATCCTTAAAACCATTTTGTAAATATGGATATTAATAAGAAATATTTAAAAGAATAAATATTTAAAATATTTAAAATGATGGTTAGTTAAAGAGTACCTTAAAAATAATCCTTTTGAAAACTCTTTTATTAAACATGGATATGGATAATAAATACGTCCCAGTAAAAACATACACATAAAAAATCTCAGATAATAATGAGATTGAGGAATTAACCCTTACCTTGTACTTCCCATTAGTCAAGGGTATGTTTAACCTCCTCCATAATGACCATAGTGTGTTATTAAATTATACAAGAACCATATTAATATTTATGATATCATACATGATTCATTTATGAATTTATACTACCCATTTAATAATAATTTCAATGTTAACTTAACATTTTGGGTAATAATCGCTTTCTTTATCATACGTGTTTTAACTGTTTATTCTTGATCGTATCACTTAGATAATGATTTAAATACTTATAGAATACAAAAAATGATTTATATATCAGAAATATTTATAATATAAATGTTTAAAATAGATAGATATATGAAATGGAAAGCAACGTTTATGGAGATGGTAGGACGTACGTACGCATAAATGCTATTTCCATTTTCATATCGTATTAAAGGGAAGAAAGTGAATAATATATATATAAGTACATAAATATATAAATACATATATCTAGTGTATCATTATTATGTAATATATTACATTATTTTTAATAATATATATTTTTATAATCATTGTTGGATGGTGAACGTGGAAATGAATCCCATCGCGTCGTGGAGACGATAAGCCGTACGTACACACGAGCGACGATATCATTTCCTTAATGATTAAAATATGCATGATTGGATGGTATATTAATTTCAAAGAGAAAATATCATGTTATTTTTATTATTTATATATATATTACTCATCATTATATCCATCCAAATAACATAGAGTTGAATAAACAATTACACCACAGTGTGGAGACTGTAAGCCGTACGTATGCACACATGGTGACATTATCATTCATAGGATGGATATAATAATGAATATGGTTATAAAATATTTATAATAACATCATAGTATGTATAAGGTACTGGTTTTATTATTTTGTTATGGAAAAAAAGAAAGAGAATGTGGAAGAAGAAAAGAACTTTGAAAGTGGTGATAAAATAATTACCTTTTCTTCGGGAGTTTCCTTTTGATTTGAACAAAAGGGATACTTAGGTTAGATTTATGATCAAGGGAAGGAATCTAGGTTGATGTGAGGGAAGTTTGGAGGATATTTGGGTAGGGTTTGTCTAATCCAAATGGCTTTGGATGTGTGAATCTGAGATAAGGGTAAGTTCCCTTTTATAAGAGGGGTGAGGGGCACCTTAAGAAAAAATTGAAATATTATTTTATTATACAATCATATTTGGTTTCTAATGGCTAAAAATGAATTTAATTAGAGACTTAGGTGGTTGTGGGTTGAAATTATTTCAACCAATAGGTTTTAGACAAGTTTAGTTTACCATATTAACCTTATCTTTTAGATTTAACTCTTAGTTAAATAGTTTAATATTTACCATGTCTCCTTGTATTTTTAAATTATATGGTTAATAAAATTATTATAAAATTCCAATCGAACAACAAGTGGATAATTAATTACATATATATTATTATATAATTCTTTTGGTTGATCCTTATATTTTTAGTACTATTATTTAATTTAATAAAATAGTACTTGTTTTAAAAACTCATTTATGTTAATTTTGAAACTATTTAGTATTTGGTTTTTGTGAAAATCAACACAACTTTATTCCAAATAAAAAAATACATTGAATCATCCCTAACATGTCAAATTCCTCTAGAAAATTCTTGTATGTCATCAAAATACTCAATTTACATTTATTTTTATATTTGTAATATCAATTATTTTAATATTTTATTAATAAGGTAATTACTACATCGTCATTATGTCATAAAAAATTTAATTATTTAATGTATAAAAATTATAAATAAAATAACATGATATAGGAAATATTTTTTTAATTATAATGAGTATCTATAGTAGAATTTATCTTATGAATAACCCTATATTAAAAATGTTTTAGTTATTAAACATTGAATTTAACACTTTTAACTATTCTTTAAATAAAATAATAATAAATGTCCTAATCTAATATAAGTGGACTAAAAGGATCATATTTTATTATTAAGTTTGACCTAGTTCTAAAAAAACTTATACAATTGAATTATAAGATGTGTTAGGGTAATTATAATATCATTTTGACCTTCAATTACCCTATATAATTTTAACTGTGGTAAATAAAATTCAAAAGTTACTATTCACAAAAAATATTTTCATCGTATTGAACCAAATTTTACTTACTAATGTCAAAAGTGTCTCTCAGATTTTTGAAATTAAATTCACAGATGCAGTAAAATTACGTTTTATGCAAAATTGCAAATGTGCCTAGAAGTTGGGTAAAAGACATTAAAAAATTAAATAAAATTTTATACATATATTCTTATTATAAAATGACTCATATTAATTAAATTGAACTAATATATGTATTATGTATCTATTTGGAATTTAAAATAAATTTAAAAATAAAAATTATTTAAATAAAAGTTGGTTTTAAACAATAACGCAGTGTTTTTCACTATTCATCTAAAATTGAATGTTTTTAGAAAAATTTCAAAAAATCACCCTAATATAATTTTTATATTATTAATCCAAAAATTATGTCTATTTTACCAAATTCAAAAAATTTACATTTCATTAATCAATTTAAAATTAATTTTGGTTGTCAAAACCAAAAAGTGGGTTTTTTAAAAGTAAAAACTATCAAAAGATTGACATGCGTTTATGTCAAATTTAAATGTGAAATGAATTATAATGACCTAAGTTGTATTAAATGATAATAAGATAATCTAATTATATTTCCAAACCATTCAAATTCATAATTTAACACTATAAATTATTTCTGTTCAAAAAGTTGTTTTCAATTAAAATATAGTATTTTTCATTATCAATCAAAATATGAAAGTTATCAGAAAAGTAAATTTTTTTTATCCAAAATAAATTTTTATGTCACTATTCTAAAAATATATATAATATAATTAAACTGAATATATACAAGGGTTAAATATTGGTTTTAAAAAGGGTTTTCCATTAAAAGGCGGTAAAATTACATTTTTTGAAAAATACTACTTTTATATTAAAAAAATTAATTTGTTCTTATATTATGTATAAGAAACACATAATATGGATTCTAAAATTATATGGAGTATATAAAATTAAAAATTCAATTAATATTATTCATAACCTCTTTTTGAACAGCTAGTTTGGTAAGTCGTGGTGCACTCGAACTTGGTGTTGTGTGTAGTGAAAGTTATTTAATTACTTTGAAGAGATAAAGTACTATGAAATCATGGGGTGTTACATTATTCCATCCTTAAATAAATTGCGTCCTTTAAATTTGAAATTTTTCTTTGAAAATAAAAGGTTAAAAATAGAAAAATACCTTTGTGGAAAACCCATATCAGAAATTGGGTTGATAAAATTTAGTCTCAATAAAAGGAAAAGTGAAATGAAAAAGTCACCACCAAATTATGATCTCAATTAAGAGAACATTGGTGGAAATTAGAGACACATAATTAGAGGAAAACAAAAATATTTATAGGGAGTGATTGAGGATATTAATCATAAACAAGTGTAAAATTGAGGGTCTCAAAGACATCAATCTATGATGATTTAAAATATCATCGATTCAACAAAACATAAGGTATTAAGATAACACATTTTTGGTTTTAAGATACCTTCCCTAAAGGTTAAGAATTAATTTATTCATATAATAAGTAAAAAAAGAATACTTGACAAGTAGAGTTCCATCTGTTAACTAATTTCTACCACAAACTCATCTTTCACTCCAAAAGATAATAGAACTCAAAAATATTTTATTTATCCTAATAAAAAAGGGTTCCAAAAAAGTGAATTTACAATTCATCTGTCATCCAATTTTTTAAAAAACTACATTATAAAAACAATGTCATCACTTTATCTAGTGGTAGGTGATGCACCCATGCAGCTCTTCGGTTGCGTGTTCAAGTCTCGTGGCCTTGCCGGGCGCGACATGTTTTCACCCAACCTCTAGGTTTTCCTTTTTATAACAATACAAAAATAATCTTTAGAAATGTTTTGACCTTAACCAATTGTATCCAATGTCCAACTTAATCAATTCCAACCTTTAGAATTATCCAAAATACATCTGTCCAAACTCACAGTACAAAATCTTTAAGGAAGGTAAACATAATGAAGATCTCTTTTTTCCACATAATAACATGTGAATACCTTCATCATGTATTCTCTTAAAACATGGTAACACCCTGAATTACCATAAAACCTTATTGATTACATTCACTCTCCCTTATTCCTTATAGAATACTAGATATAGTCCTTATATCAAAAAATGTTGTAAACTCAAACAATGATGGAAGATACAAATCATTAATCAGTTTCAAGGTAGTCAATAATATACAATATAATTTATCCAAATTAATCATATATTATTCCAAAATCACTAACTCAGTATCAGAACACATATTAAGTTTTATCTTTCCTTAGGCATGTATTTTCCAAAAAGATAAACTTTCTATTGAGTCACTTTTCTTAGTACCATTCAATCTCAAATCCTCAATGAAATGGTACTGTAGTACAATACTTATATAATCTATAATTATTATAACTTATACATCATTAATACAATGCTCAAATGACACAATTATTTAATAACAATATTAGAATACTAATCATTCCTCTTCATCTACAGTATTATCACAACATGATTATTATCCAATAGCATCATTTGGGTATACTCTGATGATTGGGGCATTGATTTGCATAGTGACCCAACTCCGTGGAGATGAAGCATTGTACACTTGAAACCTTTTCCTTACCCTTGTAGTCACATACATGGTGTCTTTTTTCTCCACACATATAACAAACTACCATTCACTTCAAGAATTTACCAAGGTGATTCTTTCCACAGTTATCACATATGGGAAAATCCTTCTTTCCCATTTTCACTTTATCCATCTTTCTCTCTACCATCCTTTTCTTCTCTTTCTTCCCTTTAATGCCATAGGAATCAGATAATTCTTTACTTATTTTATTAACACATGTTACTATTTCTTCATATGATGAAAATACATGGGAGAATATTTCCCTTCTAAATTTTGGCTTAAGACCATGAAATATATGATCCTTTTTACCCTATGGATCATGCGTATTACTGGAGTTCTCATTCCTTCCACTTGGAATTGTTTCTACACGATGGCATACACTACGTTAGTTTATGAATCACAATGCATAATTCTAAACTTGTAAAATAACTTACATAAATTTAGACATTTATCCATATAATCCACAATCATAAAAAAACTTTTAATTTGAGAAATTATTTACTCATAAATCCTTCATAACGGTTTGTAATGAAAATGTGAATTATCCTAAGCCTATCCCCTAGGAGTGTCATAACCAAGAGTGCAGCATGGCCCATTGTCATGTACCAAGATACCCCATGTCAAGCCCAAAACTCCTTGTCAGATTTTTTACTCCAGGGTATATCTGTGCGAGAGCCGCCTCTACCTACTCGTATCCAGACAAAGATTTACTGCTTGGAAAATTCACAAAATCTCTAAATTACCAAAATTATAAGAATTTATTCTATACTAATACTTAAAATTTATCTTGGCATAATGTTATTTAATCAGTGTTTATCTAAATCTACTTCCAAGGTTGTTGCTAAAATTTCTCTAATACCAACTGTAACGTCCCGAACCCAATTACCCAGAGTTGGCGCATTATTTTAATAAATTGTCTTTATTACAAGGAATCAAGTCCCAAAACACCAATCAGTTTTGCAGTCTTGGAAAATATATTACATACATTAATGTTACATTACACTTTCTAACAAAAAAACACAAATAATACATTGAGAACACCATTATTACCCTAGCTTAACCCAACATATCCAACATAATACACTTCTTGGAATCTTGAGGAAACAAAACATAAGAAAGTGGTGAGATCAATGCTAAGTAAGGGTAAATAATTTAGAGGAAGCTATAAACTTTTAAGGAAATATGTATACTAAAAACAATAGTCTTTTAAATAGAAAACTTGAACATAATATGGAAAAAATAAATCCAACATCACCATATATACAAGCACACAGATATTTTACATGTAGAATAATCACATGTAATAACTAATTTCATAATGAGGGAATGCCTAACGCCAGATATCATTACCACAAAGTCAAGGCCTCATGCCAAGACTAAAAATAAAATTTTTGTCAAGGCCTTATGCCAAGACACTAGTTTGTCTCATGAGACATACCGATGCATCGAGGATCTATAGCGGCATCCACCCGTCACTTACTAAGTCCGTTGCATTCCTCATATGGAATTTTTGAAACATAACATAAACATTCGTATTAAAACTAGCATATGAAATGTCAATACTTTAGACATAAACAATGAATGATATAAAATTAACACACCCATAGTAAAACAAATCATAACTCATTAAATACAATATGGAATATTATATTATAATAAATCAACTTCAATCAAGAATAATATCCTTTAAAGGATGATGATATAGTGGAAAATGTTCAGTAAAACTCTTTGAGTGAAATACCCTATAACACCCCAAGATTTCATAGTACGTTATTTATTCAAAGTAATTCAATAACTTGCACTACACACAACACTGAGTTCAAGTGCACCATGACCTACCAAACTAGCCCTTTTAGAAGCATTTATGAATAATATTAACTGAATTTTGAACTTTATATAATTCTTATAATTTTGGAATCCATATTTTGAGTTTCTTAGACAAAATGTAAGAACAAATTCATTTTTTTCAGATAAAATAAGTATTTTTCAAAAAATGAAAATTTACCACCTTTTAATGGATAACTCTTTTTAAATAAAATATTTTAAACTTTTATATATTCAATTTAAAAAAATAAACTTCTTCTTTAGATTAGTACATTTATTATTATTTAAATTAAAGAACATTTAAAAGTGTTAAATTCAATGTTTATTAACTAAACCATTTTTAATATAGGGTTTTACATATGATAAATTCGACTATAAATATTTATTAGAAATCTAAAAATATTTCCTACATCGTGATATTTTATTTACAATTTTTAGACATTAAATAATTAATTTTTTTTTGATACAATGATGATGCAGTAATTACCTTATTAATGAAAGAATCAAATAAATCGTATTATAAATATTAAAATAAATATAATTTCAATGTTTTTATGATATCCAAGAATTTTTTAGGTGAATTTAACTTTTTAGGTATGATTCAATGTATCTTGTTCTAAGTAATGAAGTTTTTAGGACTTTTAGAAAAACAAAATACCAAATAGTGTCAAAATTGACATAAATTAATATTTTAAACAAATACTATATTATTGGTTGATATAGTATTCCTAAAAATGAAAGGTTAGAACAAAGGGCTTAAATAATATTATATATATCATTAATGAGCCACTTTAGGTTCTCTTGGATGTTTAGAGTAAGTTTATTAACCATATAGAGTAAGAATAGAAGAAGACATGGTAAAAGTTAAACTATTTAACTAAGAGTTAAATCAAAATAATAATGTTAAAATGGTATCCTAAACTTGTCTAAAACCTATTGGTTGAGAGGATTTAGACCCATAAAAACCTTAGTCTCTAAATAAATTCATTTGGAACCATTATTAACCGAATATTATTGTATAATAAAGTAATACTTTAATCTTTTCCTAAAGTGACCCTCACCCCTCTTATAAAAGGGCACATCCACTTCTCTCAAAATCACACCTCCAAAGCCATTTGGATCATCCAAAACCTACCCAAATATCCTACCAACTTTCCTAAATTGATTTTAGAGGCCTTATTTTGATCATAAAGACAACATATGGATCCCTTTTGATCAAATCAAAAGGAAGAACCCGCAGAAGAGGTAAATATTTCATCACCTCATTCAAGTTCTTTTCTTCCTGCACTTCCTCTTTATTTGTTGTTTCCATTATAAAACAATAAATACAGTATCTTATATATACATTGATGTTATTATAAATATGGTACAACCATATTAATTATTTTATCCATCCTCTGAATGACATGTCACCATACGTGCGTATGTACGGCTTACCGTCTCCACGGTGTGGTGTAGTTGTTATTCAATACATTATTATTTGGATGGGTATAATAATGATGCATAATTAATGTAAATAATAAATATAAAATTTTAATTATTATTTATTTATGATATGCCATATATTTAAATACTATTTTAAATCAAAATAATGATATTGTCACTCGTTCATACGTACGGATTACCATCTCCATGGCGCGATGAGAGTCATTTCCATGTTTACCATTCAACAATGACTATAAAAATATATATTATTAATAATTATGTAATATATGAAATAATAATGATACTGTATATATATATATATACATATTTACTTATATAAATATTATTCACTAACTTCCGTTCTATATGATTTGAAAACGGAAACAACGTTTATGCATACGTACGGCCTACCGTCTCCATAAACGATGCCTTCCATTTCACATATATATATCTATTATAAATATTTATATTATAAATATACATGATATATAAATCAATGTTTATATTCTAGAATCATTTAAATCATAATCTAAATGATACGATCAAGAATAACAAGTTAAAACACATACGATAAAGAAAGCGATTATTACCCAAAATGTTAATTTAACATGGAAATCATTATTAAATTGGTGGTATAAAGTCATAAATGAATCATAAATGATGTAATAAATATGAATATGGTTCTTTTATAATTTAATAACATACTAGGTTCATTATAGAGGATGTTAAATATACCCTCGACCAAAGGAATGTGCAAGGTAAGGGTTATTTCCTCTATCTCATTATTTATCCGAGATTGTTCATGTGTATATATTTTCTGGGACATACATATCATAGATACCCATATTTCCTAAAAATTATTTCAAAATGAATATTTTAAGGTTTTATGGTAGGGTTTATTTAATTATATCATCATTTTAATTTTTTTTAAATATTTATCTTTCTAAACCCTTTTAATTAATGTACATGTTTTCAAAATGATTCTAAAGATTTATTTATATAGACATGAATGTTTTGAAATAATGATTCTTTTCAAAAGTTTCAAATTGGTATGGGACACTTTGATTCAAAAATATATTTTAAATTACTTACTTTATAAATGCGTTACTTTTACATGATTTCACAAAAAAAAATGATATTTTCTCAATTGTTTTTAATGATTATTTTCAACTATGTAAACATCCTTTTGGATATTATTCTTGATTAAGGTTTATTTAACATAAATAAAATATTCAATATTGTTTTTAATGAGCTATGATATGTTTGACTATGAATGTTCTATTTTTATACTATTCATGGTTTATGGTTAATTTATTGACATTTCGTATGATTGTTTTAATATGAATATTTATGTTATGTTTCAACATTTTCATATGAGGAATGCAGTGGACTTAGTAAGTGAAGGGTGCATCCCTCTACAGATCCTTGGCGCATCGGTAGGTCTCATGAGATAATTATATGTGGAATTGGCCGATTCCTTTCACAATTTGATATATGGTTTTGGCCGAGGCCTTAATCATTTTTAGACGTCTTGGCTGAGGCCTTGACAAAATGTTTCAAAATGTCTAGCATTATACATTCCCTCATTATGAAAATAATATTGATGGTTCATGTGGTTATTCCACTAGTATAATACCCATGACTATGTTTTATTATGGAATTATTTACTATACTCATATTTATTCTATAAAGTTTTCATGTTTATTATTTGTAAAGTCACGTGTTTTCAATTATTCACCATGAACATTCTTTATGTTATCTTATGCAAAATTATTTACCCTTATTGAGCATCTGAGCTCACCCCTTTCTTATGTTTTATTTTCCCAGGATCCAAAGAAGTGTTTTATGTTTGATATGTAGGGTTAAGCAAAGGGAACAATGGCATTCTCAAAGGATTATTATTTTTTGTTGTATGTTAGAAAGTGTAATGTAACGTTCATGTATGTAATCTATTTTCCAAGACTACTAAACTGATTGATCATTCAGGACTTGATTCCTTGTAATCATTCCAATGTATTAAAATAATGCACTGACTCTGGGAATCTAGGGTTGGGGCGTTATAGTTGGTTTGAGAAGAAGTTTAGAAATAACCATGGAAATAGATTTAGATAAACTCTTATTAGATAACATTACCCTAAGACAAACTTTTAGGATTAGTATCAAAGAACTTTCTAGAATTTTGGTAATTTAGAGATTTTGTGAGTTTTCCAAGAAATACATCCCTGTCTGGATACGATCTGGTAGAGGCTGCTCTGGAACAGATATACCTAGGGGTAAAACCCAAAAACACCACTTTGAGCTAGACTCGAACAAGAACTAGTGCACGACAATAGACCTTGTTTCACTCTTGGTTAAGATAGTCTCGGGGGATATGCTTAGGATAATTCACATTTTCATTACAAGCCATTATGAATGATTGAGAAGTAAATACATCCTCAAAGAAATTTTATTATTATTATGGATTATATCCATAAACTGTTCAATTTACGTTAGGTATTTTACAAGTTTGGAATTATTCATTGCGATTCAATAACTGACCTAGTGTATACCATTGTTTAGAAATAATGCCCAGTAGAAGGAATGAGAACTCCATCAATACGTATGATCCGAAGAGTAAGAAGGATCATATCATTAATAGTATTAATCCAACATTTAGAATGTAAATATTCTTCAATGTATTCTCAACATATGAAGAAATAATATCATGTGTTAATAAGATAAGTTAAAAATTCCTTGAGTGCTATGGATTTGAAGGGAAGTAATAAAAGAAAAGGATGGTAGAGAGAAATATGGATAAAGAGAAGAGGGGAAAGAAGGATTTTTCCCATATGTGATAAATCTGGAAATAATCACCTTGGTAAATGCTTGAAGGTAATGAGAGTTTGTTATAATTGTGGAGAAAAATGACACCAAGTATGTGATTGCAAGGGTAAGAAAAAGGTTCTGAATGTAAAATGCTTCATCTACAAGGCGTTGGGACACTACACGAATCAATGTTCCATTCATCAGAGTATACCACAAATGATGCTATTGATAATAATCAAGTTATGATACTACCCCAGATAAAGAGGAATTACTAGTGTTCTTATGTTGTTATTATAAATTTATTTCATTTGAGTGTTGTATCAACAATATACTGGTTATATGAATTATAGAGATAAATAAGGATTGTATTGCAGTACTATTTTATTGAGGATTTGAGATTATATGGTTCTATAAAAAGTGACTTAATAGTAAGCTACACTTTTTTGGAAAATACATGGTTGAAGGAAAGGTAATCCTTAATATGTTCCTGATAATGAGGTAGTAATTTTGGAATAAGAGATGTTTGATTTGGATAAATTATATTGGATATTCTTGAATTCCTTAGAACTGGTTAATAGTCTGTTTATTTCATCATTGTTGGAATATTCAAATTTTTTAGATATAAGGAATATATCCAGTATTCTATAAATAATAAGGGAGAATGAATGTAATCAATATGGTTTTATGGTAATTCTGGGTGTTACCATGTTTTAAAATAATACATGATAAAGGTGTTCACATGTTATTATGTGGGAAAAAGGATCTTCACTGTGTTTAACTTCCTTATAAATTTTGGACTATGAGTTTGGATAGAAGTATTTTGGATAAGTATAAAGGTTGGAATGGATTATGTTAGAAATTGGATACAATTGTTAAGGTTATTTTTGGATTTTCCTAAAAAAGACAACCTAAAGGTTGGGCGACAACCAGTCGTATAAGGCCCCTGCCTTAAACCTTACTTAATCTTGAGTTATTACAACATTACACATTGAGGATCTTTTCAGGTTTAGAGTTTTAGAGAATTAGATCATAAAACTAGCATTACATTCCACATATAAACAGAGTGGTTACATAAAGATAGTATTCTTCATTCCCATCAATGGAAACATATTTAAAATAAAACATGGATTCATTCTTGACACTTCCTTGACACTATCATCATATCATGTACCTTTCCCTTGACCTGTGAAAACATTTCAAAAAAACTTGGGATGAGCATAAAAAGCTCAGTATGGGTTATAAAAACATGGAAAGGAAACATGGGTACATATATACATAAGAGTGAAATCATACTTTACCCGTAAAACATAAGCACATTAACATACCTCATCAAATCATTAGTAAATCATTGAAATCTTAAGACATAAAGGTAACTTGAGGCATTCATAACATTCTTACGTAGGGAGTAACCCTCTTGGTTACGTTTGGAATACCCATCATAGTATATTCCCTAAAATCTCTTTGGGGAAACCTTAACGTTTCACTCCTTCATGTTACCCAATGCATTGGAGAGCTATATCGGGCTCACCCGCCCTTAGTTTATCACTGAACCACCCGTTTTCATAATAATGCCCAAGAACCTCAACATAATCATATCACATACAACATGCATAAAGGAAGCATAACATTACCACCTTTCAATCACAAGATATCAATACAACACATTGATATAAAAACATTATGAAAACCATTTTCAATACCAAAATAAAAGAAAATTAAAACATGGTATTTATTTTTCTTTTAAAAAAAAGGTATGGCTTGTAGAGGAAGCCGAAACTCAAATAACGGTCACGACGGCGGAGAAGTCGTTGTCGCCGCATACGTATGACAAAAACATTCCCTTTTTCCATTTAGTAAACGCTTCATATAAAAAAGATTCCTTTTGAATAAACGTAAAAGTCAAAGGGGTTTATACACCGTATAAAAGAAAGTTGTGTATAAAACAAAATAAGCCTCAATGAAAGGAGATTGAGACGAAGTCCCATACCTCGTATCCGACTTGACCCGACCGTTCTTTAATCTCCTGAATAATAAACTTGAGTTAATCTCTAATTTCTTATGAACCTTTTTCAAGTTCATTATTCCTTTTAAACCATGTTATGAACATCATGTAATCATTTAAGTTAATAATGTTCATTTTGTCGGTATTTGGTTCTTAAGTCAAAAATAGACTTATTACACTTACATGTTGTTAATTTGGTCAAAGGTTCATTATATCCAGAATTATATTAATGATTTGGATAACATATATATCATATATATTCATCATATACATGTATTTGTAATATTACATCACATTTAGAGGTAAGAAATGAAATGCACCGTTCATGGAGACGGTAAGCCGTACGTACGCATGAACGCTACTTCCATTTCTATTTCATATTTTCTGGAATGGAATCATAATTATATAAGATTATATTATAATTCCAGTATAATAACATATATAATATCATTAACTTTATCCTTTACACATCCCACATATGGTATTAACGAATCAAATCACTTTCAGGGGGCGGTAGTCCGCACTTCCTAAAATGAAGATATCGTGTTTACCCATAATGGGAACTATAAAGGTATGTCCAAAATGAAAAAAACAGAAGATTAAGGAAAAAATAAACATATTATATATCATATATAAAAATAGTGACATCATAATGGCCACCTTTGAAGGTGTTAAATGAGTATTGAACAATCATCGTTTCAGGAGGCAGAATTTCGCCATCCACGGAAACCGTATGTTCTTTAACCATTTGATGTAGTTGTGTGAGAGTGTAGCTCAAATAAATCTTATAAAAACATCCTAGTATATTGAAGATACTGGTGTTGTTACAAAATAAGTAAATAAAAAGAGTTTATGGGGTTGGAGAAGCAAAATAAAACAAATGAACATGAGAGAATGAATTACCTTTAAAAGTGTAACTCCTTTTGATTTGAGCCTAAAGGCTTCCTTTAAAAGGATTATCCCCAAAGGGAATCCTCTAGGATGAGGAGAGGGATGTGGAGAGAGTAAATGGGCAGGTGTTGGCCGAGAAAAAGGCTTGAGGAGTGTGTGAAATGAGGTAGAGGTGGGGGCCTTTTATAAGAGGAGAAGAAGGGCACTTTTGGAAAGTAAAGATAAGTTACTTTATTTTAAAAAGAGTTTCAGATTCAAAAGGTCCCACATTGCTATAATTCTAGGATAAGGTGATAAGGATTCTAAATCCACTCATCCAATTGGTTTTGTCTATGTGTAGGTTTTAGATTTTTCATTATCTTTCCATTTTATTTAAATCGTTAAATAATGAGGTCATCGCTGCATCATCATGATGTCATAAATAATTTAATTTATTTAAAGTCTAAAAATTATAAAAAAAAGACTATGATGTAGGAAATCTTTTTATCTTTCCAATGAATATTTATAATCAAAAATCTGATCTTTATAACCCCATGTAAAAATTGTTTTCGTAAAACATATTATGTTTGTGTCATTTTTACTTTAACATTTAATAAAAAGTTATTTATGTCATTTCCCAACCAAAATGTCTCCATGGGGTCCCCAAGTTGACCCATGGCTTGTCTTCGTCGTCCATGACACAACCAATAAGTTTGGGACATGTGTCAAGATCATCTTATTTTATTAAAGCATTATTTTTACCTTAAACTACACTAATTACCACTAATCGCGATTAAAAACTTAATAAGTTACTATTCACCAAAAAATTATTTTAATCCCATTGAACCACATTTTACTTCTTAATGACAACCATGTATGTAAGATTTTAAAAATTCAATACACATTATTGGTAAACTTTCATTTAACTGAAAAATCAGTTTGCTTGATTACCACTTAGTGGTTTCACTATTCATCAAAAATTGAAGTTTTTCAGAAAATTACCAAAAATTCACCCTAAGCTATATTTGATATTTCGAATTCAAAAATTAAGTCTATTTTACAAAATTCAATACATATAAGTCACATTAATTAACTTAATAATTAATTCCTGCTGTCAGAGCAAATAGCGTGTTTTTATGAAACAATAAGTATCAAAAGATTGACACCAGTTTAAGTCCAATTTCAAAGTGAAATTGATTCCAATGACCACCATTGGATTAAATGGTAAAAATATATTCTAATTTAACTTAAAAACCAATTCAAAAGATAATATAATCATATAAATAAATTAGATTAAAAAGAAGTTTGGATGTAAAATGCAGTATTTTTCACTATTCATTAAAAAATGAACATTGTCAGAAAAATAACAAAAATTCACACAAAGTAAATTTTGAAGTCCCAATCATAAAGAATAAGTTTATTTTGACAAACATAGTTTATAAAATTGTCAAAAGATAGATTTAAAGAGGGTTTTCCATCATAAGGCAGTAAAATAATCTTTTAAGAATATTAGTGTATTCCATGCATAAGATTGTATTTATTTTCATTTTAAGCCTCTAAAACACTATATTAATCATTAATAGACATAGATAAAAATATCTATTATTCATTACTTACTTGGGATGTTACATCCTTCCCCCCTTTAGAAAATTGCATCCCCGCAATTTATTTACTTATCAAATAAATGGGGGTACTTATCCCTCATTGCATTTTCAGATTCCGATGTTGCCTCTTCAATCATTTGGTTTTTCCACAAAACCTTTACCTGGTGAATCACCTTATTATGCAACACTTGCTCCCTGTGGTCAAGAATCTGGACCGGTTGTTCCTCATAAGATAGGTTCTCTTCCAGCTGAACTACCTCTGGACTCAAAACATGAGATGGATCTGGCATATACTTTCTCAACATCGAAACGTGAAAAACATTGTGTACCTGAGATAAACTCGGAGGTAAAGCCACTCGGTATGCAACTGATCCAACTCTCTCCAGAATTTCGTATGGTCCAATGAACCTTGGACTCAACTTTCCTTTCTTACTAAATCTCATCACACTTTTCCAAGGAGAAAACTTGAGAAAAACATGATCACCTACCTCGAAAGATAGATCCTTCCTCCGGTTATCCGCATAACTCTTCTGCCTGCTCTGAGCTGTTATCATGTGTTTCTGAATCAGCTGAACTTTTTCTGCCATCTCTTCTACCAATTCTGGTCCCATTAACTTCCTTTCACCCACTTCATCCCAGAAAGCTGGAGTTCAACACCGCTTCCCATATAATGCCTGAAATGGTGCCATCTGTATACTGGAATGAAAACTGTTATTATATAAAAATTCAACCAAATAATGATATTGGTCCCAACTTCCTTGATAATCCATAGAACAAGCTCGTAGCATATCCTCCAATGTCTGAATTGTTCGTTCTGACTGCCCATCTGATTGAGGATGAAAAGCTGCACTAAAATTTAATTCAGTACCCAACGACTTCTGAAGGCCTTTCCAAAAGTTAGAAGTAAACCTGGGATCACGATACGATACAACGGAGAGAGGAACTCCATGTAACCTGAATATCTCTTTAAGATACAAACGGGAAAGTTGATCAAGAGAGAAAGTATCTCGTATAGCAAGGAAATGAGCCGATTTGGTCAAGCGATCAACAATAACCCAGATTGCATTATTACCTCGAGATGTCTTCGGTAATCCCACAACAAAGTCCATAGATATATTCTCTCATTTCCACTCTGGCACTGGTAAAGGCTGAAGCATCCCTTCCAGTAACTGCCGCTCTGCTTTAACCTGCTGACAAGTCAAACACTTCATAGTAAAATCAGCAATATCTCTTTTCATTCCATCCCACCAGTAATACTCCCACAGATCTCTATACATCTTAGTACTTCCCGGATGAACTGAAAACGGAGAACTATGAGCTTCACATAACAACTCTCTCTTCAACTGTGAATCACAAGGCACACACAATCTCTTCCCAAATCTCAAAACACAATCATTATCAATGTTGAATTCAGGCAACTTTCCTTTTTGAACCAGCTCTACCTTTTTCTGCAACTCACTGTCTTGCTTCTGTGCTTGCTTGATTCTATCTGATAGAGAAGATCTCACTGATACCTGAAACAAAACAGAAGGACTTCCTCCACCAACAACTTCTATGCCAAAGTTCATCAAATCCTTAACCAAAGGATCACGTTCCAAACGCAACATTGTTAATGAAGCATTACTTTTTCGACTCAAAGCATCAGCCACTTTATTTGATTTTCCCGGATGGTAATGAATTGTACAATCATAATCCTTGATTAATTCTAGCCATCTCCTTTGTCTCATGTTCAATTATTTCTGAGTGAATATATACTTTAAACTTTTGTGATCGGTATATATTTCACACTTTACTCCATACAAATGATGCCTCCAAATTTTTAAAGCAAAAACAACAGCAGCTAGTTCCAAATCATGTGTAGGGTAATTTACCTCATGAGTTTTCAACTGTCGTGAAGCATAAGCAATTACCTGATCATTCTGCATTAGGACGCAACCAAGTCCTTTCAATGAATCATCACTGTATATAACAAACTCACCATTCCTGGAAGGTAGTGCCAAAACTGGAGCATTCACCAATCTTCTTTTCAATTCCTGAAAACAATCATCACATTCTTTTGTCCAGATAAACTTAACACCCTTCTGAGTTAGCTTAGTCATTGGACTACATAACCGTGAAAAATTTCTAACAAACCTTCGGTAATAGCCTGCCAAACCAAGGAAGCTACGAATCTCGGTTACATTTGTGGGTCTTGTCCATTCTTCCACAACTTTTGTTTTTGCAGGATCAACAGTTATTCCATCTTTAGAAACAATGTGACCAAGGAAAGAAATTTGTTGCAACCAAAACTCACACTTTCTGAATTTCCCATACAGTGTCTTTTCTTTTAAGGTTTGCAAGATAACCCTTAAATGTCTTTCATGCTCCTCTTTACTTTTAGAAAACACCAAAATATCATCAATGAAAACCACCACAAACTTATCCAAGAACTCATGGAAAATTCTATTCATTAAGTCCATGAATACAGCAGGTGCATTGGTTAACCCAAAAGGCATTACTACAAATTCATAATGGCCATATCTCGTACGGAACGCGGTCTTCAGAATATCTGCCTCCTTTACCTTCAGCTGATGGTACCCCGATCTCCGGTCAATCTTTGAAAAAAACTGAGCTCCCTGGAGCTGATCAAACAAATCATCGATATGAGGCAAAGGATATTTGTTCTTAACAGTGATGTTATTCACGACTCTATAATCAATGCAAAGTCTCATAGAACCATCTTTCTTTTTAACAAATAAAACAGGATCACCCCATGGTGATGTGCTAGGTCTAATGAAACCTTTCTCTAATAAATCTTGCAATTGCTCCTTCAACTCTAAAAGTTCAATTTGTGCCATTCGATAAGGGGGTTTTGAAATTGGATTAGAATCAGGAACTAAGTCAACAGTAAACTCAACTTCCCGATCTGGTATTATTCCAGGCAACTCATCAGGAAAAACATCAGGATACTCATTTACCACTGGCACATCATTAATCTGAACAGTTCCTTTATTTTCAATGACGTGTGCAAGGTAAAATTCATTTCCATCTTTTACAAGTTTCTCAGACTCTTGATATGTTATCAAAAGTAAGGGTTCATTCTTGTAAACAAACTGAAAGTCTTTCTGAAAAGAAACTTCTTTAGCTCTACAGTCAATCTTAGCATGGTAATTAGAGAGCCAATCCATACCCAGGATAACATCAAACTCTACTAGAGGTAGAACAATAAGGTTTGCAAGTAGGTTCCTTCCACAGATAAGGATAGGAAGATTCTTATAAATTATTTTTGCCTCAAAATTTCCCCCAGGTGTTTTTACCAAAAGTTCAGGAGTCATTTCTTGAGATGGTATTCCCATTTTACTAGAAAAGGTTTCAGAGATGAAAGAATGTGTAGACCCCGAATCAAACAAAACACTGGAATAATCTGAAAAAACAAACAAAGTACCTGATACAACTTCATTTGATGGCCCGACATCTGCTGAAGTAGTTGCAAAGGATTTCACCACCCCTTTCTGCTTGTAGTCTAACTGCTTCCCATCACTCAAGATCTTTGTCGGACACTCGTTTGCATAGTGACCCATCTCATTGCACTTATAACATTTCACTAACTATAAATCAAATTTGTTCTTACCTTCACCTTGATCCTTTTCAGTGCAATCATGAGCCTTATGTCCCATCTTACCACATCAGTGGCACTTTCCAGAATTTAGAAGACATTCCCCAACATGCCTTTTGCCACATTTATCACAAATTGGAAACATAGTTCTCTTACCATCAGAATTTTTTGAGGAATTCTTACCTTTCTCCTGCCACCTCGGTCTCTTCTTCTGTTGGAAGTTATAGAACACTTGATCATCGGCAAACTCCATTTCCACCTTCTCAGCACATCGAACAAGCTTTTCATAACTTTTAAACTCACGAGAAGCTAATGCCCTTCGATATTTTGGATTTAATCCTGAGTAAAAACGATTGATTTTACTATCAAGGTCTCGGATAAAATTTGGAGCATACCTTGCCAATCGAGTGAACCTTTCTTCATAGGCAGCCACTGAGTCTTCCTCTTGCCTCAATTCTAAGAATTGTTTTTCCATCCTAAGTCGAACAGCCTTAGGAAAATACTTCTCAAGAAACATACCTTTGAATTCATCCCAGTCGAGAGCATCAATATCATTGGCGTCCCTGATATTTTTAACCATAGACCACCACTGATCTGCTTCACCCTCCAAACGGTAAATATCAAGACTATCCTTTTGATTGTCTGAACACCCCATGACATCAAAAATCTTCTCCAGTGCTTTAATCCACCCTTCAGCTAGCACAGGGTCAGATGATCCTCTGAATGATGGTGGATGTTGCCTCATGAAATGTTCCACCACTGACATGTTCCTCTGCGGTTGATCTGGCTGATCTCGTGCATGGATACCACCACCATTTATAGCCTGAGTCAATTGCGCCATTACGGCAACAAACTGTTCAGTTCCAATTACGACCATCTCAAGATGCTGATTCGGAAGGTTATTTCCTTATGTATGCCTTCCTAGCACTGCTTCCCTGTTTCCTCTGCGGAAAACCATTCTGAACAAACATGTCTTAGATGAAGCAACATGGTAATCTTCAAATGCTATATCACTTCAAAAAAAATATTTTGGATAATCATTTAATAAAATTATAACTCCTAAAGTTATCTAAACCGACCTCTGATACCAACTATAAGGCCCCCGCCTTAAACCTTACTTAATCTTGAGTTATTACAACATTACACATTGAGGATCTTTTCAGGTTTAGAGTTTTAGAAAATTAGATCATAAAACTTGCATTACATTCCACATATAAACAAAGTGGTTACATAAAGATAGTATTCTTCATTCCCATCAATGGAAACATATTTAAAATAAAACATGGATTCATTATTGACACTTCCTTGACACTATCATCATATCATGTACCTTTCCCTTGACCTGTGAAAACATTTCAAAAAAACTTGGGATGAGCATAAAAAGCTCAGTATGGGTTATAAAAACATGGAAAAAAACATGGGTACATATATACATAAGAGTGAAATCATACTTTACTGGTAAAACATAAGCACATTAACATACCTCATCAAATCATTAGTAAATCATTGAAATCTTAAGACATAGAGGTAACTTGAGGCATTCATAACATTCTTACGTAGGGAGTAACCCTCTTGGTTACGTTTGGAATACCCATCATAGTTTATTCCCTAAAATCGCTTCGGAGAAACCTTAACGTTTCACTCCTTCACGTTACCCAATGCATTGGAGAGCTATATCAGGCTCACCCTCCCTTAGTTTATCACGGAACCACCTGTTTTCATAATAATTCCCAAGAACCTCAACATAATCATATCACATACAACATGCATAAAGGAAAAAAAACATTCCCACCTTTCAATCACAAGATATCAATACAACACATTGATATAACAACATTATGAAAACCATTTTTAATACCAAAATAAAAGAAAATTAAAACATGGTATTTATTTTTCTTTAAAAAAAAGGTATGGCTTGTAGAGGAAGCTGAAACTCAAATAACGGTCACGACGGCGGAGAAGTCATTGTCGCCGCATACGTACGACAAAAACATTCCCTTTTGTCGTTTAGTAAATGCTTCAAATAAAAAAGATTCCTTTTGAATAAACGTAAAAGTCAAAGGGGTTTATACACCGTATAAAAGAAAGTTGTGTATAAAACAAAATATGCCTCAATGAAAGGAGATTGAGACGAAGTCCCATACATCGTATCCGACTTGACCCGACCGTTATTTAATCTCCTGAATAATAAACTTGAGTTAATCTCTAATTTCTTATGAACCTTTTTCAAGTTCATTATTCCTTTTATACCATGTTATGAACATCATGTAATCATTTTAGTTAATAATGTTCATTTTGTCGGTATTTGGTTCTTAAGTCAAAAATAGACTTCTTACACTTACATGTTGTTAATTTGGTCAAAGGTTCGTTATATCCAGAATGATATTAATGATTTGGATAACATATATATCATATATATTCATCATATACATGTATTTGTAATATTACATCACATTTAGAGGTAAGAAATGAAATGCACCCTTCATGGAGACGGTAAGCTGTACGTACGCATGAACGCTACTTCCATTTATATTTCGTATTTTCCGGAATGAAATCATAATTATATAAGAGTATATTATAATTCCAGTATAATAACATATATAATATCATTAACTTTATCCTTTACACATCCCACATATGGTATTAACGAATCAAATCACTTTCAGGGGGCGGTAGTCCGCACTTCCTAAAATGAAGATATCGTGTTTACCCATAATGGGAACCATAAAGGTATGCCAAAAATGAAAAAAAACAGAAGCTTAAGGAAAACATAAACATATTATATATGATATATAAAAATAGTGACATCATAATGGCCACCTTTGAAGGTGTTAAATGAGTATTGAACAATCATCGTTTTGGGAGGCAGAATTTCTCCATCCACGGAAACCGTATGTTCTTTAACCATTTGATGTAGTTGTGTGAGAGTGTATCTCAAATAAATCTTATAACAACATACTAGTATATTGAAGATACTTGTGTTGTTACAAAATAAGTAAATAAAAAGAGTTTAGGGGGTTGGAGAAGCAAAATAAAACAAATGAACATGAGAGAATGAATTACCTTTAAAAGTGTAACTCCTTTTGATTTGTTCCTAAAGGCTTCCTTTGAAAGGATTCTGCCCAAAGGGAATCCTCTAGGATGAGTGTAGGGATGTGGAGAGAGTAAATGGGCAGGGGTTGGCCGAGCCAAAGTCTTGAGGAGTGTGTGAAATGAGGTAGAGGTGGGGGCCTTTTATAAGAGGAGAGGAGGGGCACTTTTGGAAAGTAAAGATAAGTTACTTTATTTTAAAAAGAGTTTCGGATTAAAAAGGTCCCACATTGCTATAATTATAGGATAAGGTGATAAGGCTTCTAAATCCACTCATCCAATTGGTTTTTTCCATGTGTAGGTTTTAGATTTTTCATTATCTTTCCATTTTATTTAAATCGTTAAATAATGAGGTCATCACTGCATCATCATGATGTCATAAATAATTTAATTTATTTAAAGTCTAAAAATTATAAAAAAAGACTATGACGTAGGAAATCTTTTTAGCTTTCCAATGACTATTTATAATAAAAAATATGATCTTTATAACTCTATATAAAAATTGTTTTCGTAAAACATATTATGTTTGTGTCATTTTTACTTTAACATTTAATAAAAAGTTATTTATGTCATTTCCCAACCAAAATGTCTCCATGGTGTCCCCAAGTTGACCCATGGCTTGTCTTGCTCGGCCATGACACAACCAATAAGGTTGGGACATGTTTCAAGCTCATCTTATTTTATTAAAGAATTATTTTTACCTTAAACTACACTAATTACCACTAATCGCGATTAAAAACTTAATAAGTTACTATTCACCAAAAAATTATTTTAATCCCATTGAACCACATTTTACTTCTTAATGACAACCATGTATGTCGTATTTTCAAAATTCAATACACATTAGTGGTAAACTTTCATTTAACTGAAAAATCAGTTTGCTTGATTACCACTTAGTGGTTTCACTATTCATCAAAAATTGAAGTTTTTTCAGAAAATTACCAAAAATTCACCCTAAGCTATATTTGATATTCCGAATTCAAAAATGAAGTATATTTTACAAAATTAAATACATATAAGTCACATTAATTAATTTAATAATTAATTCCCGCTGTTAGAGCAAATAGCGTGTTTTTATGAAACAATAAGTATCAAAAGATTGACACCAGTTTAAGTCCAATTTCAAAGTGAAATTGATTCCAATGACCACCATTGGATTAAATGGTAAAAATATATTCTAATTTCACTTCAAAACCAATTCAAAAGATAATCTAATCATATAAATAAATTAGATTATAAAGCAGTTTGGATGTAAAATGCAGTATTTTTCACTATTCATTAAAAAATGAACATTGTCAGAAAAATAACAAAAATTCACACAAAGTAAATTTTGAAGTCCCAATAATAAATAATAAGTTTATTTTGACAAACATAGTTTATAAAATTGTCAAAATATAGATTTAAAAAGGGTTTTCCATCATACGGCAGTAAAACAATCTTTTAAGAATATTAGTGTATTCCATGCATAAGATTGTATTTATTTTCATTTTAAGCCTCCAAAACACTATCTTAATCATTAATAGACATAGATAAAAATATCTATTATTCATTACTTACTTGGGATGTTACAAGTCGCATCCAGTAAGGCCGTGATACTTGAACCCGGAACTGAAAGGAGACAAGGGTGCATCACCTACCACTAGCCTATGTGATGTCCAGGATTGTATAATGTAGTTTCTTTTTTAAAAGGTCTGATAGGTGAATTATAAATTCATTATTTTTGGAACACTATATGATAAGGATAATTAAAATATATTTTTTGAAATCTTTTGGAGTGAAAGATGAGTTTGTGGTAGGAATTAGTTAAAGGATGTAACTCTACCTATCTAGTATATATATATATATATATATATATATATTTATTTCTATCTTATTCTATGATTAAACTAATTCTTAAACTTTTTTTAAGGGACTTATTCACAATCTCCTATCATTGAGGCATCCTTTGATTTCCAAATGAATTTATTTTATATGGTGTATAAAACCCTTTGACTTTTCATTTCAAGGGGAATCTTTTTCTATGAAGCGTTTTACTAAACGACAAAGAAAGGAATTTTTTTTAATGTAATCAGTGACAATGACCTTTCCACTGCCACAAGTTTTATTTGATCTTTGTCTTCCTTAAGAAGCCAAAATGTTTAAAAAAATGAAAATAAATACCATATACTCTTTTTACATATTTTGGTATTGAAAATGGTGTTGATAATGGATTTTTTATGTCAATATATTTAAATTATATATTTTTGTGGATGACCTCAATCACCCTCTATAAATATTTACGTTTTCCCTCCAATTATGTGCCTCTAATTACCACCAATATTCTCCTAATCGAGATCATAATTTGGTGGTAACTATTTCATTTCCTTTTCCCTCTTATTAAGACTAAATTTTATTAACCCAATTTCTGATGTGGGTTTTCAACAAAGGTATTTCTCTATTTTCAACCTTTTATTTTTGAAGAACAATTTAAAATTGCGAGGACACAATCTATTTAAGGAGGGGAGAATGTAACACCCCAAGATTTCATAGTATGCTATTTCTTCAAAGTAATTCAATAACTTGCACTACATGTAACACCGAGTTCAAGAGCACCATTATGTACCAAACTAGCTGTTCAGAATTAGTTATGAATATTATTAACTGAATTTTTAACATTATAGAATCCTTTTAATTTTAGAATCCATATTATGAGTTTCTTAGACCTAATTTAAGAACGAATTCATTTTTTTCAGATAAAATAGTTATTTTTGAAAAAATGAAATTTTACCACCTTTTAATGGAAAACCCTTTTAAATCCAATATTTGATACTTTTATATATTCAATTTGACAAAATAAACTTCTTCTTTAGATTAGGACATTTATTATTATTTAATTTAAAGAAGAGTTAAAAGTGTTAAATTCAAAGTTTACTAAATAAACCATTTTCAATATAGGGTTGTACATTTTCTAAATTTGACTATAAATATTCATTAGAAAGATAAAAATATTTCCTACCTCATGATATTTTATTTATCATTTTTAGACATTATATAATTAAATTTATTTATGACACAATGATGATGCATCAATTAACTTATTAATGAAAGAATGAAATAAATGGTATTATAAATATTAAAATAAATATAATTTCACGGTTTTTATGAAATCCACAAATTTTCTAGGTGAATAGGAAATGTTTTGTATGATTCAATGTATCTTTTTCAAAGTAATAAAGTTGTTATGACTTTCACAAAAACAAAATACCAAATAGTGTCAAAATTGACATAAATTAATATTAAAAAAATACTATATTATTGGTTGATATAGTATTCCTAAAAATGTAAGGTTTGGCCTAAGGGCTTAAATAATATTATATATGTCATTGATGAGACACTTGAGGTTCTATTTTAAGTTTAGAGAAAGTTTATTAACAATATAGAGTAATAATACAAGAAGACACAGTAAAAGTTAAACTATTTAACTAAGAGTAAAATCTAGAAGATAAAGTTAAAATGGTAACCTAAATTTGTCTAAAACCTATTTGTTGAGATTATATCTACCCATAACCAACTAAGGATCTAAATAAATTCATTTGGAACCATTATAAACCTAATATTATTTTATAATAAATTAATACTTTAATCTTTTCCTAAAGTGACCCTCACCCCTCTTATAAAAGGGCACTTCCCCTTCTCTCAAAAGCACACCTCCAAAGCCATTTGGCTAGGCCAAACCCTGCCCAAATATCCTCCCAAAATCCCTCACTTGATCCTAGAGGCATTATTTTGATCATAAATCCAACCTAAGGAGGCCTTTTGATCTAATAAAAACGAAGAACCCGAAGAAGAGGTTAATATTTCATCACCTCATTCAAGTTCTTTTCTTCCTCCACTTCCTCTTTCTTTGGTGTTTCCATTATAAAACAATAAATCCAGTATCTTCTATATACTATTATTTTATTATAAATATGTTATAACAATATTCATTATTTTTCCATCCTATGAATGACATATCACCATACATGCGTACGTACGATTTACCCTCTCCACGTCGTGGTGTAATTGTTATTCAATACATTATTATTTGGATGGGTATAATAATGATGTATAATTGATGTAAATAATAAATATAACATGTTAATTATTATTTAATTATGATATAACATCTATTTACATAATATTTTAATTCAAAAGAATGATAGTGTCGCTCGTGCGTACGTACAGATTACCATCTCCACAACGTGATGAAATCCATTTCCATGTTCACCATTCAACGATGATTATAAAAATAAATATTATTAATAATTATGTAATATATGAAATAATAATTATACTAGATATATATATATATATGTATGTATGTATGTACTTGAATAAATCTTTTTCACTTACTTCTATTCCATACGATGTGAAATCAGAAACGACATTTATGCGTACGTACGACCTACCGTCTCCATAAACAGTGAATTCCATTTCATATATATAAATCTATTATAAATATTTATATTATAAATATATATGATATATAAATCAAGGTTTATATTTTATAATAATTTAAATCATAATCTAAATGATATGATCAAGAATAACAAGTTAAAACACATACGATAAGGAAAGCGATTATTACCCAAAATGTTAATTTAACATGGAAATCATTATTAAATGGGTAGTATAAAGTCATAAATGAATCATGTATGATGTAGTAAATATGAATATGGTTATGTTATAATTTGATATCATACTATGGTAATTATACAGGAGGTTAAACATACCCACGACCAAAAGAAAGTGCAAGGTAAGGGTTATTTCCTCAATCACATTATTTATCTAAGATTGTTCATGTGTAAGTATTTTCTGGGACATACATATCATCGATACCCATATTTCCTATAAATGTTTTCAAAATAAATCTTTTAAGGTTTTATGGGAGGGTCTTTTTAACTATATCATCATTTTAAATGTTTTAAAGATTTATCTTTCTAAACCCTTTTAATTAATGTCCTTGTTTTCAAAATGATTCTAAAGATTTATTTATATGGACATAAATGTTTTGAAATAATGATTCTTTTCAAAATTTTCCAAGTGGTATGGTACACTTTGATTCAAAAATATCTTTTAAATTAATTCCTTTATAAATTCCTTAATTTTAAATGATTTCACAAAAAAGGATATTTTTCTCAATGGGTTTTAATGATTATTTTTAACTATGTCAACATCCTTTTGGATATTATTCTTGATTAAGGTTGATTTATTATAAATACAATATTCAATATTGTTTTCAATGAGCTATGATATGTTTGACTATGAATGTTCTATTTTTATACCATTCATGGTTTATGGTTAATGTATTAACATTTCATGTGATAGTTTTAATACAGATGTTTATGTTATGTTTCAATATTTTCATATGAGGAATGTAGTAGACTTAGTAAGTGACGGGTGGAGCCTGCTATAGCTCCTTGATGCATCAGTTGGTCTCATGAGACAATTAGACATGGAATTGGATGAGTCCTTTCCCAATTTGATATATGGTTTTGGCCGAGGCCTTAATCATTTTTAGACGTCTTGGCCGAGGCCTTGAAAAAATGTTTCAGAATGTCTGGAATTATACATTCCCTCATTATGAAAATAATATTGATGGTTCATGTGGTTATTCGACTAGTAGAATACCCATGAATATGTTTTTTATAGAATTATTTACTCATCTCATATTTCTGCCCTAAAGTGTTCATGTTTATTTTTTTGTAAAGGCATGTGTTTTCAATTATTCACCATTCATATTGTTTATGTTATCTTTTGCTAAATTATTTACCCTTACTGAGCATCTGAGATCACCCCTTTATTATGTTTTATTTTCCCAGGATCCCAAGCAGTGTTTTATGTTTTATATGTAGGGTTAAGCTAAGGGAACAATGACTTTCTGAAAGGATTTTTTTTTGTTTTATGTTAGAAAGTGTAATGTATCATTCTTTTATGTAATCTATTTTCCAAGAGTGCTAAACTAATCGGTCATTTAGGACTTGATTCCTTGTAATCGGGCTAATGTATTAAAATAATGCACCGACTCTGGGAATCTAGGGTCAGGGAGTTACATTCCCCCTTTTCATTAAATCATTTAAAAGTCAAACAATTTATAAAGGATGAAATTTAAAAGATATTTTTGAATCAAAGTGTCCCATACCACTTTGAAACTTTTTAAAGGAATAAACATTTTAAAACATTCATGTCCATATAAATAAATCCTTAAAACCATTTTGAAAACATGGACATTAATTAGAAATATTTAGAAAAATAAATATATAAAAAATTTAAAATTATGCTTTGTTAAAGAGTAACATAAAAATAATCCTTTTGAAAACTCTTTTATGGAACATGGACATGGATAAAAAATTTTTCCCTGTAAAATCATACATAAAAAACAATCTCGAATAATAATGACATTGAGGAATCAACCCTTACCACGTACTTTCCGTTAGTCAAGGGTATGTTTAACCTCCTTTATAATGACCATAGTATGTTATTAAATTATAACCGAACCATATTAATATTTATGATATCATAAATTAATAATTTATGAATTTATACTATCCATTTAAAAATAATTTCCATGTTAAATTAATATTTCGGGTAATAATCGCTTTCTTTATCATAAGTGTTTTAACTTTTTATTCTTGATCATATCACTTAGATCATGATTTAAATACTTATAGAATAGAAAAAATGATTTATATATCATATATACTTATAATATAAATATTTATAATAGATAGATATATGAAATGAAAAACACCATTTATGGAGACGGTAGGTTGTACATACGCATAAACGCACATTTCGATTTCATATCATATTGAAGGGAAGTAAGTGAATAAGATATATGTAAGTATATATATATATATATCTAGTAGAATTATTATTTCATATATCACATACTTATTAATAATATATATTTTTATAATCATTATTGAATGGTGAACGTGGAAATGAATCCCATCACGCCGTGGAGACGGTAAGCTGTACTTACACACGAGCGATGATATCATTTCCTTAATGATTAAAAGGTTTAGAATTGGATGGTATATTAATTATACAGATAAATTATCATGATATTTTCATTATTTATAGTCATATTACTCATCTTTATATCCATCCAAATAACATTGTTTTGAATAAAAAATTACACCACGGTGTGGAGATGGTAAGACGTAAGTACGCACACATGGTTACATTATCATTCATAGAATGGATAGAAAAATGAATATAGTTGTAACATATTTATAATAACATCACAGTATGTAAAAGGTACTATCGTTATTATTTAGGTATGGAAATAACAATGAAAGTGAAATTGTAATAAGAAAAGAACTTTTAAAGAGGTGATAAAATAATTACTTTTTCTTCGGGTTCTTCCTTTTGATTTGAAAAAAGGGATTCTTTGACTGGATTTCTTCTCAAGGGAAGGAATCTAGGTTGAAGTGAGGGAATTTGGTAGGAGATTTAGATAGGTTTTGGCCGAGCCAAATGGCTTTGGAGGTGTGAATTTGAGATAAGGGGAAGTGGCCTTTTATAAGAGGGTTGATGGGAACCTTAAAAAAACTTAAAATATTATTTTATTATACAATCATATTCAGTTTCTAATGAATAAAAATGAATTTATATCAATAATTATGTAGTTATGAATCTAAATAATCTCAACCAATAGGTTTTAGACAAGTTTATGTTACCATATTAACCTTATCTTTTAGATTTAACTCCAAGTTAAATAGTTTAACATTTACCATGTATTCTTGCATTTTCATATCATATTGTTAATAAACTTACTATAAAATGAAAATAAAACCCCAAGTGGTTAATTAATAACATATCTATTATTATATAATTCCTTTGGCCGAACCATATATTTTTAGGACTATTATATAATTTAATAAAATATTATTTGTTTTAAAAATTCATTTTTGTCAATTTTGAAACTATTTAGTATTGGGTTTTTTTGAAAGTAATCACAACTTGATTACTTCGAATAAAATACATTGAATCAACCCTAACAGGTCATATTCTTCTAGAAAATTCGTACATGTCATCAAAAGCCTCAATTTACATTTATTTTTATATTTATAATATCAATTATTTTAATCATTCATTAATAAGGTAATTACGACATCATCATTGTGTCATAAATAAATTTAATTATTTAATATCTAAAAATTATAAATAAAATACTATGATGTAGGAAATATTGTTATATTTCTAGGGAATATTTATAGTCGAATTTATCTAATGTATAACCCTATTTTAATAATGTTTTATTTATTAAACATTGAATGTATCACTTTTAACTCTTTTTTAAATAAAATAATAATATATGTTCTAATCTAATACAAGTGGACCAAAATGATCGTATATTATTATTAATGTTTATTTTGGTTGAAATACACTTATCCAATAGAATTATGACATGTTTCAGGGTAATTATAATATCATTTTTACCTTTAATTTCCCTATATACTTTTAACCGTGGTAAATAAAATTCAAAAGTTACTATTCACCAAAAATTATTTTCACCCTATTTAACCACATTTTACTGACTAATGTCAACTATGTCTCTCAGATATTTGAAATTCAATTCACAGAAGCGGTAAAATTACATTTTATGTAAATTTGCAAATTTGCCTAGAAGGTGGGTAAAAGACATTAAAAAATTCAATAAAATTTTATACATCTATTCTTATTATAAAATGACTAAAATGAATTACATTGAACTAATAAAGGCATTATGTTTTTATTTTGACTTTAAAAAAATTTAAAAATAATAATTATTTAAATAAAAGTTGGTTTTAAACAATAATACAATGTTTTTAACTATTAATAAAAAATTGAAAGTTTTCAAAAAAATACCAAAAATTCACTCTAAGATAATTTTGATATTCCAAATCCAAAAATGAGGTCTATTTTACCAAATTAAAAAAATATAAGTTGCATAAATTATGTTAAAATTAATTCCTGTTCTCAAAACCAAAAAGTGGGTTTTTAAAAAGTAAAATATACAAAAGATTTACATGTGTTTATGTCAAATTTAAATGTAAAATTACTTATAATGACCTAAATTGTATTTAATGATAAAAATATAATATAATTATACATCAAAACCCTTAAAATTCAAAATTTAACACTTAAATTATTTCCATTTAAAAAGTTGGTTTCAATTAAAAGTTAGAATTTTTTATTATTCATCAAAATATGTAAGCTTTTAGAAAAGTACCAAAAATTTATCCAAAATATATTTTTATGTCTCATTTCAAAATAATAATTTAATCTCATTAAAATGAATATATAAAAGTTTCAAATATTGGTTTTAAAAAGGGTTCACCATTAAAAGGTGATAAAATTGAATTTTTTGAAAAATAATTCTTTTATTTGAAAAAAATGAATTTGTTCTTATATTATGTCTAATAAAAACATAATATGGATTCTAAAATTATATGGAGTATATAAAATTTAAAATTCAGTTAATAATATTCATAATCTCTTTTTGAATGGCTAGTTTGGTAAGTCGTGGTGCGCTCAAACTTGGTGTTGCGCGTAACACAAGTTATTGAATTAATTTGATGAGATAACGTACTATGAAATCATGGGGTGTTACAATAAAAAAAATATAGATATTATATTTTGGTATACATAAAACAATGTTTTTAGGTTCTATACACAATACCAAGCTCATTAGAAAGCTTTCGTTGTATACAAGACCGAGTTTGACCAAAAATACATTATACAATAAATATTATTATTTAATATGACAGTTCCAATATATCCATTATAAGGACATGTATGGAAAGTATTAACTAAATTTTGGAAAAATTGTTTACATATATTTATATAATTTATGCGTGACCAATTAATTAGAAATGAATATATAAACAAATCGAATATAATGGAAATGTTTTTATAAACACTATTTTTAGGAACAAATGGGTTTTTATCATAAAAAATTTAATTAATTACATTTAGTGGATTATATAAATTAAATTTATATATTATATATTCAATTAACTATTTTTACATTCATCTAATAAATTTTATTGGCATAAGATAAGAACAAATCCAATTTTACGCCTAAAAATATTTAATTTTCTAAAGACAGTTTTTCCGCCTTTCAATGGAAGAATGGTTTTAAAAATAAAATTTCACACATTTCTAAATTTTATTTAACAAAATAAAATTTATTTTTAATCTTAATTTCAAAATTTCTTGAGGGTGAATTTTTGGTATTTTTCAGAGAAGTTTCATTCCCTGATGAATAGTGAAAAATAACGCATTTTAATTGAAAACTGAATTTTCATATAACTTAATTAAATAGTTAAATTATATTTTAAATTAGTTTTAATTTATAATTATATCAAATATACATAAATTAATAAAATTCAGGTTAATGTAATGAATTTGATATTGAAATTAGATATAAAAACATTTCAAATTTTTGAGTATTTTCACTTTAAAAACCCACTTTCTTGTATCATCTACGGGATTAACTTTAAATTAATTTATGAAACCAATGTGATTTTAATTTTGAAAAATGGATTAAATTTTTTTAATCAGCATAATTTATAATTTCTATTAAGATAAAATTAGTTTTGTACCAAAAACATTAGTGAAATCAATTTAAATAAATTACAATGGTTAAAGTGAAAATGAGTTTACTTAGTAATTAAACCTTAATATTAAGGGGAAAAATGATCTATAAGATTATAAAAAACCTGATTTTTGGCCATATTTATACATTATAGTCCCTTTTATATACTTTTTATCATTATTGGAGGCACAATATGTAAGTTAGACCCCCCAAATAGTGTTTTCCTTTTAACATTTACAGGAATGCCACTCCTCCTCCACTATGAAAAGGCACTCACCCCCTCACTTATTCACACCTATAAAGCCATTTTAATTATAAAAAATATGCCCAAATAATCTCCAAAACTACCTAATATCATCTTGTAATCCTCAATTATTATAAAATCAAACCAAGGATGGCCTTTGGTGAAAAAAAGGAGCTACCCGAAAAGAGGTTACGTTCTTCAATGGTAACTTTTGTTTTATTTATTTCTCTACTCCTTAAATTATTATTATATAAAAATTATATCAAAACCATATTATATTAAATATAATGATATGTTTTTATTATAATATTTCAACCTCAAAATTCACACACTTCCATCTAATGGGATATACGATCATCATTCGTGTGTATGGAAGACTACCTCCTCACAAACTGATGTCATTCGTTTTTCCATTATCACCTTTCAAGGTTTGGAATAATGATATATTTATTTTTTATATATGATAAATATATTATATCTATAATTTATTTATTCTTATGATATTATTTCATAACACATACTTTAATACTCTCAATTTTTTGGGAATACAATTACATCGTTTGTGGACATGTGGACTACCGCATCCTCAAAGCGATGTGATTCATTCACTTGTTATATAGAGTTTATTAAATAAGGGTTTAATAAAAATATTTTATGTATATGAATTAAATATTATAATTTAATAATATATATATATATATTTTACTTTTCATTCTTTTAATACAACAAGAAAATGGAAATAATGTTCATGCGTATATATGATATTCCATCTCTAAAAACGATGTATTTCATTTCCTATCTATAAATTTATTGGATTAGAATATATATATATATTGAATATTTATAATATTTAAATAATTTTTTTGATTTTTTTAGATGATTAATTAATGATCTAAGTAAAAAGAACAAAAATAAAAAGTCAAAACATACTAGAAAAACAACACAATTAACACCAAAAAAATGAAAATTATGAATGATTATTAATGAAAGGGTAATAAGATATTATAAAATAATAATATATAATATCATAAATATTAATATGGGTTTAGAATAAGTTAGTAAAATGATTAAAACCATTATAAAAGATATTATATCATGTTCATCCAAAATGGAGTGTAAGGTAAGGGGATTTCTAGTCTCATTTTTATTTCTACGAGACTTTTTCCATATTCACTAACTGTTTATTTTGTGTGGTGTATATACTAACCTATTAAATGATATATCATGAATTTCATTTATTTAATTATATTGAATGTTTCAATAGATATTATTATCCCATGGACCTCTCGATTCAAATGTTACTCAAGTAGTAGGGTATTTAATCTCAATTTACATTCCATTGAGTCTTATTTGTTATTATTCTCTAATTCACTTATATATGGTGTATACACCACCCATTTGAATTGTAATATCATGGATAATTTATTCTTCATGGTATTTTAATTTTCAATTTGAATTATCTCACCCAAGTGGTATTGACCTGAAAATTACCATGCTGTAAAAGTTATCTTTGAGATATCACTTTATTCTGTGATTCTTAACTCTCTTTAGAAACAAACACTTTATTGTAATCATATTTCATTGAAAATTACATGTCTAATAAATATCCACATTCTTGTATGATTCATATGATTATTTTGTAAACCATATTACATTTTTTACGTACGATGTTTACTTTTAGGGTTATTTGATTAACTGGGGAAATATTGATAAATACATATATTTGACTAAATAGTGATATTTGATACGTCTACCATCCTGGACCGGGTGCCATATTTTGGCACCCTAAACTGATTGATCACATGAACTCAAGAGCACCCCCTTGTATTCTAGAGGTTTCTGACTAACATTAAGGGTCTAATATCAATCATGGGGAGACTATAACCTCTTTTATTAGAGTAATACACTAGAGGAAAATAAGAAACAATAAAAAAATAACATATAAACATTACTTGAATAATCCAGTATCCCAAGATAACAAAAAATGGAAACAAAATATCAAAAATAAATAGTAGATAGTCCATGATAAAGTACATACTATGTGTCAAAATGAAAATAAAAAGTAAAGACACCGATAAATCTTAAGTGGGTCCTGAACCACATCTCATTTTTTCATCTAAGGTCTATCCCAACTTAGCCATCAAACACAGAGACTTTTTCCTTATACTGTCTTGCAACCATGAAATCTTCTTGGGTACTGATCAGGAAACCTAATTTGGGTGTGAGTACATCTAAAAAAGCCACCACTAATGACATATAAAACAATATCCACTCAAATAGGACATGTAGTTGTATAAAGAAAAATAAAAATAATAATGTTAATGGTTTATATTTATTCAGTTATTCTTTATATAAAGACATAAACCCATGAATTTCTGAGGACACCCAAACCTCAATACCTGCTTCAGCCTGTTTTAGAGTCTGAATTATCTCTAAGGCCTATCATATCTCAGAATTGAATTATTATCATTCATCATCTCAATTCCCATATAAATGAAATTTTTACGAATCATTACCTCAATATCATGTATGAATGTCATTGTTACCATTCATTAACTCAATATCACACATGAATTCCACTATTACAAGTCATTGCCTCATTATCACTTATGAATTCCGTTGTTACAATTAATTATCTAATTATCACATTTAATTCCATTGTTAGCATTCATTGTCTCATTATCACATATGAATTCAATTTTTACCATTAATTGTCTCATATCACATATGAATGCCATTGTTACGATTCATTATCTCTTTATCACATATGAATGCCATTGTTACCATTCATTATCTCATTATTACATATGAATTCCATCATTACCATTCATTATCTCATTATTACACTCCATTAATTTATTAAAAAATTAATTAACCACCTCGATAAAACTATTAAATTAAAAAATAAATTAATCATATCAATACCATTAATTAACTAAAAAATTAATTAATCATCTCAATCTCATTAATTAACACAATAATTAGTAAATTAACTAAATATCATTAATTAAGATAATAATTAAATGATCATCTCAATATCATTAATTAAATTGATAATTAATTAATCATCTCAATTTCATTAATTAACTCAATAATTAATTAATCATCTCAATATCATTACTAAATCAACAAATAGTATGTCATATCAATCTCCTTAATTAATTACTAAATTAATTAAGCACATAAATCATATTAATTAATTCACCAATTAATTAATCACATTAATTTCATTACTAATTAAAAAATTATTCTATAAAATAAATCCCCTTAATTAATTCCCCAATTAATTAAGAACACCAAACCCATTAATTAATTCACCATTTAATTAATCAAAATTCACAATCCCAATAATCCCATAATTAATTCAATAGTTAACCATCTTGATCAAACAACTCAATATATATATAATTAATTCAATAATTAATTATTTCAATTAAATCAATACCAATTATTCTACAAATCAAAAAATTCATGATTCTATTAATTAATTCAACAATTCATTATTCTCAATTCAAAATCCCTTAATTAATTAATTTTTTAAATTAATTAACTAAATAGAAAACCAATTTTTTTAAAAAAACCTAAAATTTCTACAATTTCATACACATAATTGAAATCATGACTATGGTATTTGAATAATAGACCACCTTCCTCAATTTTTTGATGAGGGATTATCCAACAAAAATACCCAAATTCTGTGGAACAATAACATAAAATGAGATCTAGATATTAAATAGTAAATCAAGATAAAAAAATCAAGATCCCTCAATTATTGATATAGATCTAGAATCTTTTATCTAGATCTAACCAAAATATGAAATAATAATCCTTCAACTGATGGAAGAATAACGATAAAAGAAAGGAAGTTACACGGGATGAGATCCTCTTATTGGGAGGGGTGTAGATCTTAAATCTGGGATTCAAATCACGAATAAAGGAGGTATTTATGGATAGTATTCTATTATGGAGGCTCTAAAATCATGAAGAGGTGTTAGGGGTATAGTTAGGGCCAAATAAAAGATAAAATGTGGGTTGAGAAATTTTAAAACAAATTTTTAGGGGATTAAACCCCCCCCCCCCATACACAATTTTCTATTTAGGGTGAACAATTTCCCCTAACTATATACCTTAACCGTGCACCTCTTCTTGGGGGAGGTTTTTTATTTTATTCTACAGAGTTTGAAAAATGGGGTTACAGTTTTTCAAACACTATCTATCTTGGATTGAACAGTTTTCTGGGCCAAGGTGTAATGCCCTGACTCTAGTTACCCAAAGGCAGTGAATTATTTTAATACATTGGAATTATTACAAGGAATCATTTCCTGAAGGACATATCGATTGAGCTCTCTTGGAAAATATATTACATACATGAATGTTACATTACACATTCTAACATACAACACAACATAAATAATCCATTGAGAATTCCATTATTCCCCTAGCTTAACCTTGTATATCAAACATAATACACTTCTTCGAATCATGAAAATATATATAAGAAAGTGGTGATCTCAAATTCTCAGTAAGGGTAAATAATTTAATGAAAGCTATAAGCTTTTAAGGAAAGATGTATAATAAAAACATCAGTCTTTTAAACAGAAAAGTTGTATGTAATATGGAAAAAATAAATCAAACATCACCATATAAACATGCACATGGATATTCTACTAGTTGAATAATCACATGTAATAACTAATTTCATAATTAGGGAATTCCAAACACTGGACATCATTACCACATAGTCAAGGCCCCGTGCTATGACTATAAATAAAATTTTTGTCAAGGCCTTGTGCCAAGACACTAGTTTGTCTCATGAGACCCACCGATGAATCGAGGAACTATAACAGGCTCCAACCATCACTTACTAAGTCCATTTCATTCCTCATATGAAAATATCGAAAAATAACATAAACATTCGTATCAAAACTAGCATACTAAATGTCAATACTTTAACCATAAACCATGAAGGGTATAAAAATAGAACATCCATAGTCAAATATATCACAACTCATTCAATAAAATATATAATATTTTATTATAATAAATCAACTTTAATCAAGAATAATATCTAGTAAAGGATTTCGATATAGTTGAAAATGATCAGTAAAATTATTTTTGTAAAATACCCCTTTTTCATGAAAAAATTTAAAATTAACACAATTTTTAAAGTAAGTAATTTAAAAGATATTTTTAAATCAATGTGTCACATACCACTTTGAAACTTTTTTAAGTAATTAACATTTTAAAATATTCATTTCCATATAAATAAATCCTTAAAACCATTTTGAAAACATGGACATTAATGAGAAATATTTAAGAGAATAAATATTTAAAAAATTTAAAATGATGTTTTAATTAAATAGTAACTTAAAAATATTTCTTTTTAAAACTATTTTATGAATCATGGACATGGATAATAAATATTTTCCAGATAATACTTACACATAAAAGATCTTGAATAATAATGATATTGGGTAATTAACTCTTACCTTGTAATTTTACTTGGTCAAGAGTACGTTAAACTCTTGTATGATAGTTAAATCATTGTTATTAAATTATACAAGAACCACATACATAAATATGATATCATATATGTTCTTCTAATATTGCTTTGTTAATAATATTTTAGTAGTATCATTGTTATGGGTGTTAACTGATTCATTTTCCTTTATATGTTTTATTATATAGGATATGGTTGTCATGGATAAGATGTATTTGATTCATATAAAAAAATTATATTAAGTTATTAAACATTATTTTTTATAATCAAATAAAAATTATTCTTTAATGGTTACGATGGGGAATGAATCTCATCATGTTCGTGGAGATGGTAATTCGTACGTACACACGAACACTGCTTCCATTTCATTTTTTTTATTTTAAAAGGAAACAAAACCAAATGATACATAGGTATATTATTATTCAAGTATAATATAATATTTTATATACATTAAATAAGTTAATTAAATCCATCCTTTATATGTTCCATGTATGGTGTGAACGAGTCATATCACTTTGAGGGGGCGGTAGTCCGCACTTCCTGAAATGAAATTATCATATATACACAACACATAAAGAATAAAGGTATGGCATAAAAGAGAATTACAGAATATTATAGATAAAATAAATATCATAAATATCATATATAATTACAGTTCCATCATAATGGCCACCATAAGAGGTGGTAGTAGAAGATTGAACAATCATCGTTTCGTGAGGTAGTAGTTCACCTTCCATAGAAACATTATGTTCTATACCCATTAGATGGAGGTGTGTATAAGTGTAGTTAAAATAATTCTCATAAAAACAACCTATTATATTTAGGATACTGGTGTTGTTATAAAAGAAAGTAACAAAGAGAGTTTAGAGGGTTGGAGAAGTAAAATAAAAGAAAAGAACTTAAGAGGAGATATTACCTTTAAAACAGGTTACTCCCTTTGGTTTGAACCAAAAGGCTTCCTTGAAGTGCCTTATGTCTAAGGTAATGATTCTAAGAGGAATAGAAGGATATAGGGATCGTAATTGGGTAGAGTTTGGATCATCCAAGGGGATTTAGAGGTGTGATTAATGGGTTTTATGTGATGGCTTTTTATAAGGGCGGGGAGGGGCACTTTTGGAAGGTTTGAAAATATTATATTATTATATATTTTTTTTCTGGTTTATAAAGGCCCAAAAATCATTAAAGTCTAAGATATGATGACTCATGTTATAAATAAAATCATACAATAAGAGTTGGATTGGTTTTGGATATTGTTTTAATTTTTATAATCTCATTTATTTAAATCATTCATTAATGAGGTAAACACTGCATCATTATAGTGTCATAAATAATTTTATTTATCTGATGTCTAAAAATTATAAAAAAATACCATGATGTAGGAAATGTTTTTATATTTCAAATTAATATTAATAGTCTAAAAGATAACTTATATATCCCCATGTAAAAATTGTTTTACGAAAAGATATATGTTTATGTCATTTTTCTCTTTACATTAAATTAATTAATATAAAGTGTCATTATCACTCTCAAGTGGCCCCATGGGGTCCCAAAATAGACCCAAGGATGCCCATGTTCATACATGTGTCATCCAATAAGAATATGACACATATTAAGGTAATTTAATAATATTATAATAATATTTTTTTACACTTATTTGTTAGATTTACCCTTTAACCATGGTAAATAAAATATTTATTAATGTAAATATTCATAATGTATAAAAATATAGGTTACCTATTTACAAAATTTGGACCTCCTGATTACTAATATGAAATAAATTTTTCCAAATTCAAAACACAGAATTAACAGAAATTAATTTAAAATTAATTCCAATTGTTAAAACAAAAAATGTGTTTTTAAGAAATAATAACTATCAAAAGATTCACACTTGTTTATATCCCGTTTAAATGAGAAATTACATCCAAGGACCTAATTTAAATTAAGTGATAAAAATATAATCTAATGATACTTTAAAACCACACTAATATATAATTTAACACTATAAATTATTTCGATTAAAAATGTTTTTTTCAATTAACATTTAGTATTTTTCACTATTCATCAAAATATGAAAGGTATGAGAAAAGTAACAAAAATTTATCCAAACTAATTTTTATGTCCTTCTTCAAAAGAATAATTTAATTTCATTAAATTTAATATATAAAAGTTGAAATATTGGCTTTAAAAAAGTTTCACCATTAAAAGGCGGTAAAATTGCATTTTTTGAAAAATACTTCTTTTTATCTAAAAAATGAATTTGTTCTTATATTATATCTAAGAAACACATAATATAGATTCTAAAATTATATGGAATATATAAAATTAAAAATTCATTTAATATTATTCATAACCACTTTTTGAACGGCTAGTTTGGTAAGTCGTGGTGCGCTCGAACTCGATGTTTCATGTAGCACAAGTTATTGAATTTCTTTGAAGAGATAACATACTATGAAATCTTGGGGTGTTACACAAGTTACATGGTTAAGGAAACCATGCACCAACTGTGTACTATGATATTTCTTCCATTCATCTCAAATTTACACCCAAACACACCCCAAGGTAAACCCAAACACAATATATTAAAACAAAGGCAACATATTACCTGAAATTAATCTCGATACATCACCCTAAAAGGAAAAGAAATCATAATAAGGCACATTTTTTATGAATTAAATCCATTATTTGATATATAAGGAATGTTATGGACAGGTATGCCATGGTTTGGTGAACATTTAATGTTACCCCCTAGATGCATCAACAGTCTCTTGAGATGAATCCGTTGGCCAAATCAGATGGGTATCTAACAATTATGTTAAACCATCATGTGAATGTTCTTGACGATAATGGTACCATATAACTAGGAAACATGGAATCCAATAATTAAGAATTTATTTTATTGAGAATTTATTTATTATTATCCAAGATATTTTTTTTGACATTATCTATGGATGAATTTAATTTTTAGTTTATTCATTTAATGGAATGTATTTATGTTATATACATTTACATATGAATTATGCCTTATACATATATTTGTGTCGAATGTGTGTTTAGTTATCGACATTTTTATGTTGATTATGATTTTTGATTCATGCTAGCTTTTGTTGTACTTAACCCTTACTAAGAATTTGAGGTCACCCTTATTTTTTTTCTTTTCCCCAAGTTATGAAAATGAATCCATTTAATGAATTTTTCAAGATGATGAGTATTTTAGTATGTTATTTATTATGTTTCATTTTATATTCCCAATATAAAATGGGTATTATGTATGTAATATGGTTTTACAAAAATAATAAACTTGTTGGTCCTTCAGGATTTTATTCCTTGTAATCATGAAAATGAAAACAGTAATACATCGAATCCAGGATTTTAGGTTTGGGGTTCTTTAGTTTTTATTTAATTAATTTTTATTGAAACCTTGGAAAATAGATTTAGGTAAAAATAGATTAGATAACACAAACCTATGATGGAATTTGAGGATAAGTATATAATAACATCTGAAAGAAACCATGTTTATGATTTTGAGATAACACACACATAAATATTTCAATTTATGTTTAGTATTTCACTAGCATTGAGATTATACATTATTTTCCCTAATGATATGACCTAATATAGTGTACGTTAACATTTAGAAATGGAACCTACTATAAATAATAGGAACCTAACCAATGAATATGATCAAAAGAGTTATAAGGATTATATATTTTATGGTCTTAATAAAATATTTCTAAGGGAACTAGTTTCCAAAAAATTATCATCATATGAGTACATAATATCATCTACTAACAAGACAGAGAAAAAATTCTCTATGTATTATGGATTAAGTAGGTAGCATGAGAACAAGAGTATAACTGGGAAAAAGATGGATAAAGGGAAGAAGATAAATATGTATTTCACCACATTTAATAATTATGGGAATAATCACCCAGGTATTTACATAAAAAGAATGAGAGTTTTCAACATGTATGGGGAGAAAGGCCACCATTCTTGCGATTGAAAGGATAAGAAAAAGGTTTCCAATACAAAATGCTCAAACTACAAGGATATGGGACACTACACAAATCAATGCCTTATGCGTCAAAGGAATATACCACAAAATATTCTAATGGATCATGGAGAAGATTATACTACAACCAAAAATTATGAGGAATGATTAATATTCTTGTGTTTGGACTAGAGAATTACATAATTTGAGTATTTTATTAGTGATACATTGGTTTTAAGACTTATAAAATATATAATGATTGTACTATTATACTTTTTCATCAAGGATTTAAAAGTATTTGTTTATTGATATCGCTGACCAAGAAAAAACTAATTCAGTGAATAATTTACCTTCTCTGAAAACACATGATTAAGGCCCCTTAATAAGATCCTGATGTCGAGATAATTATTTTTAGATAAAGAGATTATGGATATGGATAAAGTAAATATTAATGACCATCTTGGAACTGATTATTGATTTATTGGAAACATTTTTTGTGACTTAATTTATGGAGTTTACAATTTTTTTTGTATTTAAGGAATATATCCAATAATCCATGTTTTAATTAAGTAATAAAGAAGACGGTATGTTTTCAACAAGGTTTCATGGTAATTATAGTTATTACCGTGTTTTAAGAGAATTCATTATAAAGGTGATCACTTGTTTAATATGTGATTATTAAAGAGATTCCTCAGTTTTATAAAAGGATAATGATATGTTCATTTCAGAAATTCATTGAACTTCCCTATAAAGTGTTAGATCATAATCTTTTGGAATTTTTAACTATTTATTAAATGTTTTAAATTGAAATTTGGTTGAGGTTTTAGAGATTGATGTATTAATTCCCAATGTGATGCAACCTATGCTAAGAGAAGATGTATAAATAGTTCAAGAAACAACCAATGGATAATATCGTTCTCAGTAAATATAAACATATCAAATAAGTATATTTAAATATATTCTTAGAGAGTAAATTAATTATTCAACCCCAAGAAAAATATATTGAAATAAAAATGTTATAATATTCCATAAATTTCAAACGAATCAAATGGTCCTTTAGATAATCATAGATTTACGGTTTTGAGGCCCTTGAATTTCCATTGATAACTTAATTTATTTTGATCAATGGCCATAGTTATTTATGATTTTCTTCCATGTCTATGTTTTCATTTCCCACCCATGTTCTCCTACTTGGGATCCTAGTTACATAAACTTCGTACTTACCTATCTCTCTTATGAAGAATTTTTTTATTAACCATATTTATGATTGTTATGTTTTGAGGCCCGTAGCGGAAGCCAGTGGGATGTGGATTTTAAAATTTTCATCAACAGGATGACAAAACTTGATGTCGTCGATGATCCGAGCCCCAGATAGGTCCGAGGATCTTGCGTAAATTATAAGGAGCACAAAATAAAATAAAAATCGTACCTGTTTCAAATACAAAGTCGTGGTCGACTGAAACTTGTTGATGGTGATCATCGCTTGAAGGATCTAAAGAAATAACTCTCTAGATAGTTAACCCACACTTCAAAAACCCACATGAGCATCAACTATCAAATTCTGGGTGCTAGTGAGGAGATCTCATAGCGCTTTCGAAATCCAGATGATCACCGCATCGTGATTCCTTCAATAATAAAACTTCATATATTTTATTTTGGGGAAAATCCTTATTAGACTAGAGGTTCACCATAGTAAAAATAATAAAACTTCATAGATATTCTTGTTGGGAAAATCCTTTTTTTATTTTTATGTTCTTCATTACCCAAGAAAATGATTATTCCAGAAATACAGGACATAAAGAACATTCTTATGGAAGAACTCATTGAGTGTCTCATGATCTGTGAAATCATAATGAAAAGGAAATATGAAAAAGGAAAATAAGGATCCTAAATAAAGGTAGACCATTATTTTTAGATAAATTGTGTAAAACAATTATGATAGGTAAACTAAAATATCTTAGTTGTCAATGAATATGAACAATTTTATAAGGAAAAAGTGATCATTTTTATAATCTAAAAAAGTAGGAAAATGTAGAGAAACCAAAGTGATTCACTGTAAATACAATAATAAGGGTCACATCAAGCCAAATTGTCCCATTTATAGGGATGATATGAATGAGAAAACTAAAATCAAGAAATAATTCAAAGTATTTAGTTGTAGTGAAAGAGATGACCCCCCTTTATCCGAATCAATTGATTATAACACTAAATTGATCATAAAAAAATTAAGGAAAATATTATGTAATATCATGATACTTATTCAAGTTCTAAAATTTATTTAAACTATAAATCACTTAAAACTAATAGAGACCAACTTGAGGAAGGATTTTGGGAACTCACTATCAGATTCAAATAACTTAAGAATAATTGTATTAAAATTTCAAATGAAAAGGATAAAATCTATAAAAAAAAGGAGAACATGGTCTTGAAACTAAAATATTTAATAAACATTTATCAAATAAGTTACACTATTAAAGATCATAGATAGGATCTCTCCAAATTAACTCAATGTGAAGACAATTTAGATAAAATTATAGGTTATTAAATCCATTGGAAGAACCTATTTCAAATTAGTTTCAATAAAAAAATATTTTCTTAAAAAACAACCAAATTTATAAAAGGAACATGTAAACATAATATTTTAATTATTATTATAATACAATAATTTTATTTATGAATAAAATTATAAAATTTCTCATTATGGTGGACCAAAAATGGGTTAATTATGTTCTTAATTTTATTATAGATTTCCATATACAAAGAAAATATAGTTTCCAAAATCTAATTTTCTTAACATTAGTGGAAACAAATTCATTTAGGTACCTAAATATTTATTATCATGAATTTTTTGTAGGAAAAATTACATAAGAAAAAAAATACAAAAGTGGTACATGGAAAATGGGAATTGAATTGTAAAATCATATATACAATGACTAATTTGAGTTCAATTACTAATAAAATATTGATTGTGGGAATTTCACTTTTAGTTGTAACTCAAGGATAATGATCATCGGTACAGGTACCATAGGTTTTATTAATTCCATTATTATTAAATAAATTTTACATATTCATGGACCTAAGTATTTTTCTATGTATTGGTCAATTATGTGATAATGGTTTTAGAGATTCCATTGAGAATGAAATTTTTAAAGTGATTGATTATTAGGGAAAACTATAATTTTATATATATTATTTTGAAATTATATTTGTTATTGATATATAATACCATTATATCTAACATGTTAAATTCTAGAGTGTACAAGATAGCGAGTCTTTACCATGGAACAAACTCTTTGGTAATTGTATCACATACACGCAAACACTTGTAAAGACAAATAGAAACTTGTATATGACATTACATAATTTAATCTCCAAGAGTTCATTATATGTGTGGCCTTTCAAATAAGTAAGAAACACAAATATTCCATAAAATATAAAAAGGAAGTTTCCTCTTAAAATTCCCATGAACCTTTTCACCTAGATATATTTGGAGCAACTGAAGTTTCTCGTATAATAGGTAAATCTTACTCTAGTAATTGTTGATGATTATACAAGAATTTCTTGGATTTATTTAACAGCACAAAAAAATGAGGATTGAAAAGTTTTTATTATATTTTCCAAGAAATATAAATGTGAAATTGGTTATAATATTATGTACATTTGGAGTGATCGTGTGGTAGATATTGAAAATAAATACTTTTATGTAAATTTTGTTTCAAAAGGATATATTCATTATTTTTTCCACTTCTAGAACTACTAAAAAAAGTTGAGGTTTTTGAAAGAAGAAATTTAACTCTATAAGTGATTGTAATAAATCTATTTAATTAATTAAAATTCCTTAAATAATTTTGGGATAGGAAATAGATATCTATTATTATACTCTTAACCATGTCTTTGGAAGACCCTTTCTTAAGAATACCAATTATGAAATTTGTAAAGGTAAGAAATCCATAGTGGGTTATTTAAAGGTGTTTTTTTATAAATATTTTATTATTAACACCAATGATAACTATGTAATGTTTTATCCAAAACCACATGAAGTTAGTTTTGTTTGGTACTATAACTTATTTAAATGCAAGACAATCATCAATAATATGACCAAGAATGTAAAAGAATCATTTCATGTTAAATTTGGTGATAATTTTCCTACACCTCAAAAACAAATTGATGACATTGAGTAAGGATTATAAAATAAGAAAGTTTATGTTCCAACTCTTTCTAAAGAAATTTAAGATGAAGAATAATAACAATTAATTCCATTTCCAAGTGCATAAATTAAATCAAAAGGTTATCCCTTAGAAACGTTATCAATGATTTATAAGTTGGTACTCAAAGTAAAGGATAATCCTTAAATGAAATTGAAAATAGAGGTTTTATTTCATATCTAGGGACTTAAAATATTAATGATTCCATTAATGTTGAAAAATGGGTACTTGGTATGCAAAAGGATCTAAATAAATTCAATAGAGCTTATGTTTGGAAATTTTTTTAATGACCTCATGATAATACCACTATCAGTACTAAATGGTTTTTTAAGAATAGTTATATGGTCAAAAAAAGGAAAAAATAAAGTTTAGATTATTGAAAAAGGCTATAATAAATAAGAAGTTATTGATTATGATAAAACCTTTTAACCCATTAAATGGATTGAATCTATTAGAATCTCACTGGAATTCAAAATTCACCTGAATTTAAATATTTTTCAAATGGTTGTTAAAATTGATTTATTTAATGGTTTTATTTATGAAAATTTATTTATTGAGAAACCTCATGGTTTTGAGGATTTTAAATTTCTAAATCATGTGTTTAAGTTAACCAAACACCACTTGGAAAATTAATTCAAAATGGGAAAATCCATTATACTTTTTTAAATAATTTTAAAATGTTTTTTTTGTTTTAAAAATTTTATATCAATGATGTTATATTTGGTTCAATTAAATAATATATTTGTTTTAAATTTTCATATTTAATGTGAAAATAATTCAAAATTAGTTTTGGGGATTAGTTGAATTTTTTCCTTACTTTTTAAATTAATCAAAAATGGGATAACATTTTTTTAATACAATATTAATGGAATAATGAACTTTTTAAATGTTTTTGGAATGGATATAATTAAGTAAATAATTAAAGTTATGAGTACTTTATATATGTTAACATGGGGCGAAGTTAGTAAAATGATGGACATTAAGATTTATCATGATATAATTGTGATATTTCGTTACCTTACAATGACACAAATCAACATTGTGTTAATTTTTTGTATTTTTGATTTTTTAGGAAAATCCTAAATAATATATCCTTATATATCTTAATAAGATATTTAAATGTCAAAAATAAATGAATAATCTTAGATAATTATATCAAAATGAATTTTTTTAAATAAAAAATTTATTAAGTTGATGAATCTGGAGGATTATAATTTGAATAGAAAAGTAAAGGTGGGACTAATCACATACTTAAGAAATAATTAGTATCATGGATTAGTAAGATATAAAATTAAGTTTCTATATTTAACACCAATGAAGAATACATAGTTATGAGATGTTGTTATGATCAAATAATTTAGATATAGAATAAATACTAAGACTACAATCTATCTTATGACTATATTCACATTATGTGTAATGATAATAGTACCATTAGTTTCTATAATAATCATATTCAACACTCTCTTGATAAACACATTTATCTTAGACACAACTTATTAGGAGGTCAATTTTAAAAAGGTCATATCTTTCTAGAGTTTATAATCCCTTATCACTAACTAGATGATATTTTCACTAAACGCCACTCAATAGAATGTTTTTATTTTATCAAAGGGACTTGGAATGGAAAAAATGTGTTTATTTAATTGAAATAGGAATAAAATAATATCATATAAACAAATATATTTTATCAAATTTGGTCTCTTTTTAGTATATGATTATGTGTAAGATGTAAATTCATTTTGAGATTAATTTATTTCATGATTCATATAGATTATTTATAATTTTTATTGTGCTTATTTTGTTATCCTTCAATTGAATATTCATAATTTAATCTTATATCATGTTAAATGTTAATTAAAATTATGATTATGAGGTCAAATTAATGAATTGACATTGTTTTTATGATTTTCATATCTTCAATTAAATATCATTGGTTAATGATTGTTTTAAGATTATTTGATAGAGGTTTAAGACCATAAATATTTTATTTTTTTGTTTTATTTTTTTAATAGTCGAAATCCACCTGGTATAGGAACAATAGTGTCTTAGTGAAGGAGACAGTGGATACTTTCTCACTCACCAGAGTCTGGATGATCCAAATTAGTGTTTCAATGGACATCTAAAAAATTCATTAATGTTCTATTAAAAATATTTAATCTTTGAATATCTAACTTATCATCAATCATATGAACACCCTCTTGACTCTATATTAGTCTCCAGTGAGTCCACACTCATTTACATCACTTTTTGATCATTTTCTGTAATATTACAACCATTATATTTCTTTTTTTTATTAGTTATGAGGAGTTATAAAACAAACCCAAATATGTACACATACCTGAGGAAAAAATTGGGTTAGACCACACCCACCTAATATGTTGCTCCTACCCAAATATAATTTTTATTATAATATGAATGGTCCTCATGGTCATTTTATTTTTATGGCCTCAGCTAGACCATTTGATAATGATTACCCTATAGTTTTTTTTTATCTCGAAGGAACCTGGATAATAAGCATGCTTTTTCTAAGTCCATTACTAGCCCAAACTTCACATCATATGCCTTAAGTCATGAAGTTTGATAACTAACACTAAAGATCAAGATCATAATGATTTATTCAACATGACATCATATATATGCACATGCATGCCACATGAGAATCCAACCAATTGGATTACCTGCACTTAACACACATTGAAGATCACCAACCGCCTCACACACACTTTATGTTATTGAATAAAATTACCTTGTTTAACAAAAAAATCATCACATGAACATCTAAATATTATTAAAAAAAACACAAAATACAAAAAAATTATAGGTGGATAATAATTAATTGTTCAAACCCCAAGCCTCTATGATGTCGAACAATGAAAGAACCAATAGGATAAAACTTGATACTTTAAACCATTATATTTTCTTATTTCATAATTTCCTACATATTTCTTTAAGTTTCTTATAGTTTTATAAAATTAATTTCTCTCTAAAAACCATATTTTTATTGTGGTTCATTTCATCTCTTGAATAGATCCTTTTCATTTTCCAATTATAATAAATCCTACAAAATCAAGGAAATGAAAATAGAATGTTGGTGAATCATCAGAGACGTAAGAACCTGGTTTTTTGCTGCGAAAGACTTTAGAAAATTCTTGATTTTATTCCGGAGCAGCTCCTTCAAACGGCGTACGATTCTAAGACCCGGTGTGGCCGGAATAAAATTTTCAGTGCATTCTCGCTGGGAACGATAAAGAAATGGAATAAATCCTAAATGGTAGATCGGACGGGAAAACCGAGGTCACTATTGAGTTCAAAGTGTTCCTTTTAACCGAGGAGGGGTGTAAATTTGGCGGGCGCGGGCCGTCTGTAAAAAATGGCCCCAAGGGAATTTTCGTAATTTGGAGGCCTCAAGCGTTGAGTTTAATAACTTTTGAATGGGGTCTCAGATTAAAATCCCAAGACCACTGTTGTGCTCGGGAGGTAGTTTTTACCCTAGGGGAGGCTTAAACTCAACCCTGTCGAGAGTTTCAGATACAGGTTAAATTATGGATGGAATTAATTAAATTTTAATTAATTAATTTTTTTCCCTACTTAAACCTAATCCCATCTCCCCTTCCCCATTCCTTTCCTCTGGCGGAAGAAACTCCTAGCATCTCCCTCAACCCCTCAACCTCCTCCCCCTTCCACCGATCAATGTGGAAGAAACTGTGGTGAAGCGCGGATTGACCGAGAAGCTTTGGGTTGCGCCATGCAAGGTAGGATCTTGTTTATATTTCAAATTCCCACACCTACTTCGATCTTGATTCATAGCGATGGATTGTTATTATTTCTTCAAACAAATCCCATATCTGCATATTACTTATCCTCAGATTTCCAATGGTTGTTACAGATTTAAAATCCAAGTCCTGACGCGTTCACAAACATCCGATGAAGTTAATGGGTTTTTGATGTTTTCCGGCAGGTCTGTCCAGTCCGACAAGGGTTCTGAAGGGCGTCGGTCCGGGAGAGCGTGGATGTCAGTGGCCAGACGAGGGAGGACGACAGAGTGGCAGTAGAGGGTGAGTCAGCAGGCGGTGAGCCGGACGGCGGAGCGGCGGAGGCCGGGGGCTCAGGTGAGCGTGCGGCGGGCCTCAGTCGAGTGGGGAGCGCAGCAGGGTGAGGCTCGGCTGTAGGGGCTTGGGTCGAGTAGGAAGCTGCAGGGGAGGCCGATCACGGGGGTCCTCTGGCGACGCGATCGAGGGGGGATGGCCTCCGTTGGTGAGGGTCGCAGTGGAGACCCTGGTCATGTGGGAGGAGAAGGACCCGCTGAACGTGGGTCCTGTTCTTGACGAGGGAGAAGACCGCAAAGAGAAACAATAAATAAATAAAAAAGAAATAAAAATTAATAATTAGTTTAAAATAATAATAATAATAATATTATTATTGTTATGAAAATGTTTTATATATCAGAAATCATCCGCAAGGCGTCCGATTTGGGCACCATCTGCGGCGACGCGTCGATTAAATTGAGTCGAATATTTTGAGATGGTTTCGGGGGATTTTAACTCTCGAAACAGGGGCCTTGGTGGCACGACATGCCTTTAAGTGGTTTAACACTTTTCCTGGGGGTTATTGTTTTGGACGGCACAGGCACATCCAATATCTGAATTGAGAACCGTCAGTGGCGTTGCAACCCTGGCATTGAGCTGGAGTTTTCCATGGGGTTTTCGGGAATTGAAGCTAGAGTTGAGGCATGGGCCCCACAACCCGTCTTTTAAGCTGTGAGCAGCGTTTTGTAAATTTTCCATCGGACGTCCATTCGGGGCATGCGAGCATTTGATTTTGGGTGTTTTTCCAAGGGCATTGCAATGAAGGAATCTGCCCGCTTTAATTCTTCACGATGGTGCAAGCACCACGAGGGCCGTTTTGGGGAGTTGCCGGTGATTTCCATATCCTTCACCGGGTGTCTGATTCGGGCAAGTGAATAGTCAATCTCATGTACTATTTTGAGAGGATTGCAATGGTGTAATCCATTTGTAGAGTTTCAGGACCGGGATACGGGTCCCACGAAGCACCGCTCATGTGCGGTACGACGAAATACATCTTTATCTCTGGATATCCATTGCACTCAAGTGAGATGTCAATTTGACGTGTTTTCCCAAGGGGATCTCAATGGTGTGATGCACCCGACTGGTTTCAGGACCGAGGCTCGGGACCACGGGACGCTGTTCGGGTGTAAAGTGGTGTTGGTGACTTTTCCATCAGATATCCTTTGGAGGTGAGTAAATAGTCTATCAAGAATGTTTTTCAGTGAGGATTACAATGGTACAATCCGTTTGGATGTGTGGAGTCTCATTCAAGATCTCATTAAATGTGGAAGCATGAAAGGTGTACCAATGGTGGTTCTTCCTACAACGTTTTTAGAAAACCCTTAGAGTGTGATCGCGTTCACTCCCATGTGAGTGAAGTTGATGTTTAAAGAGATGTGGTTGGCCATGCTAGGTTCGTGGAGGAAGCAGGTTGGCAAAACTATGTTTATGCCTTTTTGCGTTGACTTTGGGTGTCGTGTGCACGATAGACCTTGGGCTAGAAATGTAGTATACTCTGAGAGTATACGAGAATGCTTGGAGGTAAATGTTGTAGTTTGTACCTGAGAACCGTTGTGCTCTTGGTTTGGAGATGAGTTGGGGCCACTCGTCGTGTGGGCCCCATGTGTGTGACGTGTTCTACTTTATGTACTTTTGACCTCTCATAACGTATAGGGTCCTACTGTTCTCGATGGTTTCGACCAGCAGGGTTGAGTGGGTTTCCCCCTGGTCCTTTTCATGATGGTTTAAACTAGCAGGGTTGAGTGGTTTCCCCTGGTTTTGTTCTGGAGTTGGGTGGTTGCGTGATACCCACTCCACATTCTGTTGGCCAGTGTTGTACCATCCAGTAGGTATGACCAGAGCAACTTCTAGTTTAACCTCCAACAGAGACTGGGCGGTGGGTTTCTCATCGAATTCTTTGGGTTTACCCTCCAGCAGAGACTGAGCAGTGGGTTTCTCATCGACTTCATCGGGTTTACCCTCCAGCAGAGACTGGGTAGTGGGTTGCTCATCGAATTCTTCAAGTTTAACCTCCAGTAGAGACTGGGCAGTGGGTTGCTCACTGACTTCTTTGGGTTTACCCTCTGTCAGAGACTGGGAATTGGGTTTCTCACCGACTTCTTTGGGTTTACCTTCCAGCAGAGACTGGGAAGTGGGTTTCTCATTGACTTCTTCGGGTTTACCCTCCAGCAGAGACTGGGCAGTGGGTCACCCGACGACCTCTTAGGGTTTACCCTCCAGCAGAGACTGGGCAGTGGGTCACCCAACGACCTCTTAGGGTTTACCCTCCAGCAGAGACTAGGTAGTGGGTTACCTGACAATCTCTTAGGGATTTCCCTCTAGTGGGGCTAGGCAGTGGGTTACTCGGTGACTTCTTTCAGACTCAGTACTTTCTACTAGGCTAGTCTGTGGCTTTTCTCTGTGACTACTGGAGCGGGACCCTTGGTTTTACAGGTTAGTGTCGTGATGACTTGGATTTTGAGAATACCTCTCGACTGGGGGGCTGTGACGAGGTGTGGTTGTACTTTCCCTAGAACTCTCAAGTACTAGGAACACTTTACCCACCAAGATGCGTCCTTGTGACGTGACCTAAAAACTGTGCGGGCGAGTAAGTGTCGCCCAAAGCGGACATTTTCAAGGTGTGGTGATTTGAGCCCCTTGACTTGCAGTTCGGGGAAGACGTGTGGGATGCTGGGCATTGATGGTGTTTACTTCTGGGACTGTTGGATACTCACTTTCTTGGGCTGAGCTACGAAATGGAGATCCTCTTACGATCTTGTTCGGGCTTCTTGATTGAGAATAATGTTATATATATGTATACCTTGTTCTAGTACCCACTTCTTGGGTTTTGGTTACTCTCCTTCTAGGAGAGGCGAAGATGTGCGGGGTATGCCACATGGTTTTTGTGTCTATTTTCTCGTGGTTGGACGAGTCTACTATTCTGCTATAGGTAGAAAATACTCGACGAGAAGTTCATCTTCCCACCGTTTCTAGCTCCTTGTGTTTGGATGAGTCTACTTCCTTCCTCCTGTTGGGTTGAGCTGTACTCTTTACTACACTCTCGGTTGTAATCCTTTACTTTTACCTATTCGATCTACTACTCACCTCTTTAGTACCTCTTTTTTTTCTCCCTCGAGCCTTCGGGGCATCCTACTGAGAATTTTTATACTCACCCCTGCTAGGGAATTGCCAACACTTGGTGTGCCCTTGCAGACGATGGACAGGTTGGTCGTGACTTTAGCAAAGCTTAGGAGTTTGGGAGTTTGGACCTTGTACGATGGTCGTAGTTGGGTTCCATGTGTGGGACCCTTCAACTTTTTTACTTTTGTTTACCTATTGCCGGGTTGTGGCACTTTTCTGGTTGGGCACGTATTTTTCCCTTTTCCTTTTCGGTTTACCTTCAGCATATACTTTGTACTATTTAGAGGTCGATGCAATCTTGTGGTTGTTTATAGTAGTTGTAACTTTACTTTACTTTTTTTTACTCTAAACTTCTACATTGAGTGGGATGCATGTGTGTGTATAAGTACTAAGGAAAATGCCTCCACGAGTTGTTTAGCCTTCGCCGCTGGTCGCCAGCCCCAGGCCTATGGAGGCGGGCTTGGGGTAGTTGAGGCTCGAGCCTGGGTAGGGTCGGGTGATGACAAAGTGGTATCAAAGGTGGTTCTTTCCTTGGGACGTTGTGAAGATGTCCCTAAAAAGGAATTGGTTGGGATTTAGGAAAACAATGTTAACTTGTCTCGAGAGCGTCTCTCAGGCCAGGGAGTCTAGTGATGGTGCGGCGGCAGACGTATCCATTCACCAGGACCCTGATAACCCGATTTTCGACTCGGCATGCTGAGACACTTGTTTCAGGGAAAATTGGTTTGTGCATCACATAAGATTGAGTCTTGACTGTCCTTCTTAAGTCAGCTCCCCATTGTTGTTACTGTTATATACATATATGCTCATCTGATCTCGACACTCCTTGATAACATTCAGGATGTCTCCGTGAAGAAAGCCATCTAGGATACCAGCTTTGGTGTGTGACGACGACCCTGTGAGCTACGAGGCCTTAGTCCAGGACCCATCATGTGAGTCCCTTTCTCCGGGTGGTCCGGTAGCAGCACCCCACCTGGTGAGCAACAGACAGCTTCAGCAGAGCAGAATGAGCTTGAGCGCAGGTTGAGCACACTCCGTGAGTTCCGCTGAGGTTCAGTGGTGAGCCAGACCCTCAGGCTGTAGTGGTTTGGATCGATATAGTGGTTCGCCTTTTCATGCTTGTGCAGACACTGTCAGATCTTATGGTGGCTTTGGCCGCCAACCTTTTTCCGTGGAGGCAGTGCCATGATCAGAGTAGTACCTAGAGAGTGGTTCTAGTAGAGGAGTCAGAGGAGATGGTAGTGGGGGATGACATCACAAGGTCTTCCCATCACCACTAGGCGATCCATATTAGGCTCCGAGAGCTGACGGTTGGGACCGCAGACAGCCGCGAGCTTTTGATGTCTACGATCATGTGGAGCATGAGGTGGAAAGAGGTATGCCCTACAACCCTTCTACTTTTTTCAGTATAATTTTTAGACTCTATGTGTGGAATTCTTTTTCTCTCCTTCTCTTTTCTTGGGTTATTACCAGGGTGACGCAGGGAATTGGTGTGGCCCTGTGTCAGCAGAGTGAAAGGCATGGAACCTTTCTCTTTAGTCAATGGGGTTGACTCATTCTCTTCCGAGTGTGTAAGAGGGTCTTGGTTGTGGGACATCGAATGTGAAACCTTATGTGACCAGATATCCTTAGGTGCTTCACCATATGGATATTATGAAGGAGGGAATCACCGGTTCTTGTTCTAGGTGCGGGCGGTGACTCCAGACGCAAAATGCGACGTAGAGGTTCGATCGGGGAGGTGAGCTACCCCTGAGGTACTTCAGACCGTTTGAGAACGTGAAAAGTGATGACGAGGTTCCCTACCGCCTTTCCCTAAACCCAAAGTCTGGAGTGGGTGGATGAGGTCTCCCACATGACTTACCTGAGAAGATGTGTGCATGCCCCTATGCACATCATCGGCGAGGGTAGACCTCGCTTGAACAGATCAAATCCTTTGGTCTATGTGCTGTGACGCAGACCTGTGCAAGAGTTTTCCTGGGTACGAGAGATCCATGTGTGGGCTTAGTACCCTAAGTTGTTCCCTAGTTTTGGATTTTTGGGGAAGAAAATCTTGAAGAAGGGAATGATGTAAGAACCCAGTTTTTTTTCTGTGAAAGACTTTGGAAAATTCTTTATGTTATTCCGGAGCAGCGCCTTCAGACGACGTACGATTCTGAGCCCCGGTGTGGCTGGAATAAAATTTTTAGTGCGTTCGCGCTGGGAACACCAAAGAAATGGAATAACTCCTAAACGTTATCTCGGATGGGAAAACCGAGGGAACCATTGAGTCTGGAGCGTACCGTTTACCCTAGGAGGGGTTTAATTTTCACGGGCGCGGTCCGTATGTGAAAAATGGCCCCAAGGGCATTTTCGTAATTTGGCAGCCTCAGGCATTGAGTTTAATAAAATTTTAATGGGGAATCGAATTAAAATTATGAGACTGCCGTTGTGCTTGAGAGGTGGTGTTTACCCTAGGGGAGGCTTAACCTTGACCCCGTTGAGAGTTTCGGATGCGGGTTAAATTAAGGATGAAATTAATTAAATTTTAATTAATTAATTTTTTACCTACTTAAACCTAATCCCCCTATCCCCATCTCCTTTAATTTCCTATGGTGGAAGAAACTCCTACCATCTCCCTCAACCCCTCTAACTCCTCCCCCTTCCTCCGATCAAGGTGGAAGCAACGACGGTGAAGTGAGGATCGACCGAGAAGCTTCGGGCGGCGCTATGCAAGGTAGGATCTTGTTTATATTTCAAATTCCCACACCTACTTTGATCTTCATTCATAGCACTGAATTGTTTTTATTTCTTCGAGAAAATCCCATAACTGCGTAGTACTTATCCCGAGAATTCCAATGGTTGTTATGGATTTAAAATCCGAGTCCCGACGCATTCGAAAACGTCCGGCGAAGTTCATGGGTTTTTGATGTTTTTCGACGGGTCAGCCCGGTCCGACGAGGGTTCAGGCGGGTGTTAGTCCGGGCGAGTGTGGAGGCTCGTGGCAAGGCGAGGGCGGATGGCAGAGTAGCAGCGGAGGCCGGGTCAGTAGGCGGTGAGTCAGACAACGGAGCGGTGGAGGCTGATGGCTAAGGCAAGCATGCGACGGGCCTCTGTCGAGCAAGGAGCGCCGTAGTGCGAGGCTCGGATGCAGGGGCTTCGGTCGAGCAGGTAGCTACAGAGGAGGCCGGTCACGGGGGTCCTCCGACGATGCGAGCTGGGGGCGATGACCTCCGCTGATGAGGGTCGCAGCGGCGACCCTGGTTGCGTGGGAGGAGAAGGACCCACGAAACGCGGGTCCTATTCTTGACGAGGGAGAAGACCACGGAGAGAAAAAAAATAAATAAAAATAAAATTAATAATTAATAATTAGTTAATAATAATGATAATGATAATATTATTATTATTATTATGAAAATTATTTATACATCATAAATCATCCGTAGGGATTCCGATTTGGGCACCGTCTACGGCGACGCGTCCCTTAAATTGAGGAGAATATTTTGAGATGGTTTCAGGGGATTTTAACTCCTGAAATGGGGGCCTCAGTGGCGCGACAAGCCTTTAAGTGGTTTAGCACTTTTCCCAGGGGTTCTTGTTTTGGACGGTGCAGACACATCTGATATTCGAATTGAGCGCCGTTAGTGGCATTGCGACCCCGGCATTGAGCCAGAGTTTTCCATGGGGTTTTCGGGCATTGAAGCCAGAGTTGAGGTGTGGGCCCCACAACCCGTCTTTTAAGCTGTTAGTAGTGTTTTGTAAATTTTTCATCGGACGTCCGTTTGGGGCGTGAGAGCAGTCGATTTTATGTGTTTTTCCAACAGAATTGCAATGGCGCAATCCTCCCGCTTTAATTATGCATGATGGTGCGGGCCCCATGAGGGCCGTTTTGGGGAGTTGACTGTGATTTCCATCTTTTTAACTGGGTGTCCGATTCGGACAAGTGAATAGTCAATCTCTTGTACTTTTTTGAGTGGATTGCAATGGTGCAATCTGTTCGTAGTACTTCGGGACCGGGATGCGGGTCCCATGAAGCACCGCTCATGTGTGATTCGACGAAATACATCTTTTTCTCTGGATATCCATTACACTCAAGTGAGCAGTAAATTTGTCGTGTTTTCTCGAGGGGGTCTCAATGGTGCGACGCGCCTGACTGTTTTCGGGACCAAGGCTTGGGACCACGGGACAATGTTCGGGCGTAAAGCGGTGTTGGAGAATTTTCCATCGGATATCCGTTGGAGGCGAGTAAATAGTCTATCTCACATGCATTTTTGCGAGGATTACAACGGTATGATCCGTTTGGCTGTGCGGAGTCTATTTTGAGATCTCATTAAATGTGGAAGCATGAATGGTGTACCGATGGTGGTTCTTCCTACAATGTTTGTAGAAAAGCCTTGGCTTGTGATCGCGTTCACTCCCATATGAGTGAAGTTGAGGTTTGAAGAGATGTGGTTGGACATGCTTGGGCCATGGAGGATGTAGTTTGGTGAAACTATGTTTACACCTTTTTTCTTTTACTTTGGGTGCTGTGTGCACTATAGCCCTTGGGCTGGAAATGTAGTATACTTTGGGAGTATACGGGAATGCTTTGAGGTACATGTTGTAGTTTGTACCTGAGAATGTTTGTGCAGTTGGTTTAGAGACGAGTTGGGGCCACACATCGTGTGGGACCCATGTGTGTGTCATGTTATGATTTACGCAGCTTTGACCTCTCGCGACGTAGAGGGTCCTCCTCTTCTCGATGGTTTCGACTAGAAGGTTTGAGTGAGTTTCCCCCTGGTCCTGTTCACGATGGTTTAGACCAGCAGGGTGGAGTGGTTTCCTCTGGTTTTGTTCTAGAGTTGGGTGGTTGCGCGATACCCACTCCGTGTTCTGTTGGCCAGTGTTGTACCATCCTGTAGGGATGACCAGAGCAGCTTCGGGTTTACACTCCAGCAGAGACTATGCAGTGGGTTGCTCATCGACTTCTTCGGGTTTACCCTCCAGCAGAGACTGGGCAGTGGGTTGATCATCGACATCTTCGGGTTTACCCTCGAGTAGGGACTGGGCAGTTGGTTGCTCATTGAATTCTTCGGGTTTACCCTCCAGCAGAGACTGGGTAGTGGTTTGCTCACCAACTTCTTCAGGTTTACCCTCCGGAAGAGACTGGGCAGTGGGTTCCTCACCGACTTCTTCGGGTTTACCTTCCAACAGAGACTAGGTAGTGGGTTGCTCATTGACCTCTTAGGGTTTACCCTCCAGCAGAGACTGGGTAGTGGGTCACCTGACAACCTTTTAGGGTTTACCCTCCATCAGAGACTGGGCAGTGGGTCACCTGATGACCTCTTAGGGTTTACCCTCCAGCAGAGACTGGGAAGTGGGTTACCCGAGGACCTCTTAGGGTTTACCCTTCAGAGGGGCTGGGCAGTGGTTTACCCAATGACTTATTTCAGACATAGTCCTTTCTACTAGGATAGTCTGTTGCTTTTCTCCATGACTACCGGAGCGGGACCCTTGGTTGTATGGGTTAGTGTCATGACGACTCTGACTTTGAGAAGACCTCTCGACTGTGAGGAAGTGACGAGGTGTGGTTGGAATTTCCCCAGAACTCTCAAGTACGAGGGTCGCTTTCCCCACCGAGACGCGTCCTTGTGACGCGACCTAAAAATCATGCGGGCGAGTCTGCCGCCCAAAGTGGACAGTGTCAAGGTGTGGTGATTTGAGCCCCTTGACTTATAGTTTGGGGAAGAGGTGTGGGATCCTGGGCATCGATGGTGTTTACTTCTAAGACTATTGGCTACTCACATTCTTAGGCTCAGCTATGGGATGGAGACCCCCTTACGATCTTGTTCAGGCTTCTTGATTGAGCATATGGTTATATATATGTATACCTTATTCCAGGACCCACTTCTTGGGTTTTGGTTACTCTCCTTCCAGGAGAGGAGAAGACATGCGGGGTATGCCAAGAGATTTCTGTGTCTAGATTCTCGTGGTTGGACGAGTCTAATCTCATGCTATAGGTAGCGAAGACTTGACAAGAAGTTCATCTTCTCACCATTTCTAGCTCCTTGTGTTTAGATGAGTCTACTTCCTTCCTCTTGTTGGGTTGAGCTATACTCTTTACTGCACTTTCGGTTGTACTCCTTTACTTTTCCCTATTCGATATACTGCTCACCTATTCAGTACCTCCTTTTTTGCTCCCTCGAGCCTTCGGGGCATCCTAATGAGTATTTTTATACTCACCCCTGCTTGGGCTTTGCCCGCACTTGGTGTGCCCTTGCAGACGACGAACATGTTGGTCGTGTCTTCAGTAGAGATTATGATTTTTGGAGCTTGGACCGCGTACGGTGGTCGTAGTAGAGTTCTAGGCGTGGGACCCTTCATCTTTTTTACTTTTTTTTACCTGTTGCTGGGTTGTGGAACTTTTCTGGTTGGGTGCATGTTTTTACCTTTTCCTTTTCGATTTACCTTCAGCATATACTTTGTACTACTTAGAGGTCGATGCACTCTTATGGTTGTTTATAGTAGTTGATACTTTAGTTTTATTTTTTTACTCTGCACTTCTGCATTGAGTGGGCTGCGTGTGTGTGTACGGGTACTTAGGCAAAGGCCTCCCCGAGTTGTTTAGCCTTCGGTGCTGGTCGCCAGCCCCTGGCCTATTGAGGCGGGCTTGGGGTAGTTGCGGCTCAAGCCCGGGTAGGGTCGGGTCGTGACACGAGACACCAAATATTACCCCAATAGTTGATACATGGATAAATAAAACTATTATAATTATTTACATTATAATCATTAGAGAGATAAAACATTATTTCATTCTCCTCTAAGATATCATTATTTTTCAAAGGTGGAAATAATTCTTTGAACAACCTTTAAAGGATGTCATTTATCCCTTTAAGATTTAATAATTATATAAAAATATCTTTTTCGATATGGTGTAGAATATAAAAGTATTGCATCTGACATCAATGGTTCTCTTATTGAAGTAAACTCTTTTTATTTTTCTAAATTTATGGGTATACCTCCTGAAGGATCATATTTCCTTATATTTGAAAATTTCATAATAACCCTCAAGACAATTTGACCCAATCTCTTTGAATTATCTGTTGTAAATATAAATTGATAATAATTAAACTCAATGATATAGTAGTGGACATTCATATCATTGAAAGAATCATTCAAACATTTACTGCTCCTTAGCTTCCTGGATTTCATTCCTTAAAAAATATTGATATTTATGTCTTATATCTCATCACTTAAAATTAATGTTTCAATATCATTCATTTCATTTTTCATGTAATGCATTACACCTCATACCATCCTACCAAATCCTAATTTATTATATTTTGTAGCCTTATTACTTGAATATTTAAGCATTTCATCTTAATCTATCATCCTCTAAATATAAAAAATTCATAAAGAATAAATGATGGGAAAAAATCGATTAAACAAATATTTATTTATCGTCATCATTGGAACCAAGTGTGCATGCATGGGACACCACAACATAAACCACCGAGTCTGGATAAGGTGAGGCATAACCTCATGCGTGCCTCCCTGAATGTAAGAGGCCACTAACTAATAGGGAGGATTTGAAAAATATTTTGTGGAGAATATACCCTTGGTAACATTATCCATATTCCAAAAATAAACAAGATATAAATAAATTATCTCAATAGTATAATGGTAAATGAAATCAATATTATAATGTTATAATAATTTATTCCATGTTATATAACATAAAAATATTCAAGGACCCCCATGTGGCATGTCAGGGAAAAGTATAATCAAAAGAAATAGGAAATGAATAATACATTGCAATATCTATCCAGAATCTATCTAGGAAATGACTTTGAACACCGACGTCTATCTCCTTAGTGAACTTCCATTGGGCCTTAATGGTATAAAATACACATAAAAAATCCAAATACCAATTCCATTTGATACATTGAGAAAATAAAACTATTTCCCTAATTTTGAAGCCATTCCATGAAATCCCTACACTTTATTAATTTCACAACCAAAGTGACCCCAAATTCCCTTTAGAAAAACTAATTCAATTTCAAAATAGGACATTTAAAATTTTCACCATCACTCAACATTTAAAGGTCCCTTAAAAACCAAAATCCTTTGAAAAACATTCAACCATTTTATGCCAAATTAATTTTCTCCTATAAAATCACTTAAAAAGGCTCAAACAACATAAGAAATGCCAAAGGAAAAGCATACATAATAATTTCACAATACAAAAAGACCATTTAGCAGTGGCCTTTCAAAGTCCCTATGAAATACGATGTCGCGAATCATTCCACTGTAGTTTTTAGAACTGATGTAGATCATTTAATTGTGGTTTAAATCACAGTTAAATGATGAGTGGTGATTTTTTAAGTTTTTAATTTTTAATTACATGATTAATTAACTAACTAATTATTTTGTATTGATTATTTATTGTACAATTCATTCCACGTAGAAATTCACCATATATATGTGTTAGGTGAGATTTTAACCTATTACCTCTTGGTTATTCTCCAAAGATTTTCTCACTCCAACAAACTCTTGATGATGTGAGTAAAGAGAATTTAATATACTTATAAAAATACAAATAAATACATAAAAATATGTATACATAAATAATATTATTAAAGAGTAATACTAATAAAGAATAAAAAAATACAAAACAAATAAATATGAAATAAATAATAAACAAAAAATAATTATTAAATAAAAAAAATGATTAAGAAATAATAAATGATAAATAATAGATAACAAATAAAAAATAAAAAATAAAAAATAATAAGTAATAAATAAATATTAAATAAATTAACAATAAATCAATAATAAATATATAATAAGTAAATAATAAATAATTAATGAATAAAAATAATTAAATTGGTAAAAACTAAATAAATAAATAAATAAAAAATAAAAAATAAAAATATTATAAATTAATAACAAAATGACACACAAACAATTAATAAATTAATAAATAAAAAATAAAAAATAAAAAATAAAAAATAATTAATTAATATAAATAAATAAGTGATAAATAATCATTATATTAATAATTAAATAATAATAAAATAATAATAAAATAATAAATAATTGAGAATGAATTAGTAATAAATATATAAAAATAAAAAATAATAAATTAATATTAAAAAAATATTAAATTAATAAGAATAATAAATCAATATATAATAAGTATGTAGTAAATAAAAATAAATCAATATATACTTAATAAAAGGTAAATAAATAGAAAATAAAAAATAAAAAATAAAAATAAAAATATATCAAAAAAAATGAAAAATAAATATTATTTTAATAATATAATAATAATAAATGATAAAATAATAATAAATTATAAATAATATTTAATAATATATAATAAATATTAACTAAATATATAATGAATAAATAATAATTTAATAATAAATTAAAAATTAACAATAAATAAATATATAATATATACATATATAAAAAATAAATTAATAATAAATAATAAATAAATAAATGAAAAAGTAACAAGTAATAAGTAATAAGTGAAATTTAATAAATAAGAAATAATAAATAAGAAGTAAGAAATAAGAAATAAGAAATAAGAAATCATAAATAATAAACAATAAATATTAAAAAATAAAAAATAAATAATTAATAAATACTTATTATTACTTATTAATTTATTCAAATAAAATTATATATATATTTTATAAAAAATATAAAAATAAAAATAAATTAATAAAAATGTATATAAATTCAAGCACATAAACACAGACTCACACACACCAACCAACATGATACATGTAAATATATATACCGACATAATATATATAAATACATATTAATGTATATAAATATACATAAATTATTATAAATATCTATAAATATATATACATATAATGAACTTTACATGAATATATATAAAAACACATTTATATAACATAAATATATATAAACGCACAAATATATAAAATTTTATATTAATATATATATATAAACACAAGTAAATTTAAATATCTATATATATTCCCATATAATATATAAAAATATATAAAAAGAAATATATATAGATATCTATGAATAGATATAATTATTTATAATTTTAAATAAATATTTATAAATATATATGAACTAAAAATATATCTACATAAATGTATAGAAATACAAACATGCACACTTGTATATAACAGATAATAATTCACCAAAATAAGGAAAAAAAATACAATATCAAATTAATAGGAATGTAATTCCATGGAATAAAATCATAGATTTCCCAAAAAGAAAATGATGATACTCATAAATGAAGTTGAAATCACATCGAATATTCAAAAATCATGGTATCCAAACCAAAAAATAAGTTTTGGAGGAATTATAGACCTTTTTTGAAATCTAAGGAAAAGTTAATACGGTTTCTCTAAGATAATATGATATAGGTATTTTTCAAGCTTCTATTTGACATCTCACATAGCCCAAACAAACACATAGATCAAAATTTATGTCCGTTGGAAGTTAGAGTTTATTTTTTAGGTTCTATTAAAAAATTAATAAATTTTAGTCTATTAATAATTACCATATTATCATATTTTTTTTAATTTCATTTCGTAAGCTTTGATTTGACTAGTTGTGGAGCTAAAATGGACACCTGAATCAAATGTTAGGGTCATTGTATACTGATGTTTAATTTTTAACTTATACTAGAATTAATTTAAGTTTCAAATAATTTCTAAATAATAATTATGAATAAGTAATAATTAAAAAATAATAATTAATAAAAATTTTAAATATTAAATACTAAATTATTATAAATAATAAAAAATTATAAAAAATAAAAAATTATAATTAATTATTAATTATTTAATATTTTTTTCCATTACATAAGTAGAATTTTTTAAGAAACCAAGGCTAATTGTTGGTGGTTTCTAAAAACCATCTCTTATAAGAATTAAAAATATATATTTAATGATGATTTTTGAAAAACCGCTGAAAAAAAATTAGTGGTGGATTTTTAAAAACCATTGCTAAAAAATGTCCATGAAATATTTAGTGGATAATTTGAATATTTATAGTAAAAAACTTCCATAAAATTGAATTTTTCCAATACTCTTACTACATACTCAAGGAACAATTCTAGGTCTTTAATACTTACATAGAAGTTTAAGGGTCTAGATTTGCGTGGAATGACCCTTTTTATGTTCTTGAGGCTTGTAGAGATCAGAGGAGGCTCAGAGGAAGTTTGGAGGACTCAGGTGTTGAGAACTCAGAATAAGGAAATTTCACAATGTGAAAGTGGGGTTCACACCATGTAGAAGAATTTCATAATGTTAAAGTGGAATTCAATTCGTGTAATATTTTTGGGTTTTAAAAATAAAATAAATGTGAATATCGATCATTTTTTCAGTGGAATATGACCTTAGGGAATTAAAAAACATGAAAGGGGATTACATGTCATGTAATCCTCTGATGCTGTAATGTTTTAAAACATTCCATCCACTTAGGTTGTCAAACCCTATATCTTTTAATTCCCTCACTCTCATCCCAGGTGACCTGACAGTCCCCTCTTTAGCATTTTGGAGATCCCTTCTATAGGAATCGATATCGGGTTTCCATCTTTGATCTGTGGTGGCCTAGCTTTATCCAAGGTGTGTTTTTCCTCCGCTTTCTAGTGGTTTCACCTAGTTTTATATCGGTTCCCCTTATATTTTCTCATCATGATATGGATATTTCTTACCCATGGTTCTAATTGGGTTTCTCATAGTTTTTGTTGGTGTAATAGTGTCGTGGAATCCTTAGTTGGATGCAGTTCTTGTGGGAGAGGTGATCAAAGATCCGTTATATGATCTGTTCTCATGCAAAGAACGTTGATGGCCTTTTAAGGTATGGATTCATTTCTTCACTATTTAATTATGTGCAATCATAGATCTAACATGGTTTAGCCCCTTGGATCACAATTAAATTGGACTAATTAAAAATATGAACATTATTAAGGGATTTTTATTGATCATAATGCAATGTTGTTGCTTTATACTATGATCGAAGTTTTCCCCTTGATTTATTAGATAGCATGATATCTATTCCTTTCTCGGTTTTTAATTTTATTCTTGATGGAAAATGTTAAAAAATTTAAATCCATAATTAATTAATAATTAATTGGATAGAAGATAAAGTGGTATGTTTAAAGAATCTAATTGTTTTCATTGTTGTTCTAATTTGATATTAATCAAAATGATGCATGAATGCAAGTTTAATTGAATTGGTTAATGAACGTAAAGTATGTTGATTCTTTTTGATAAAAGAATTAAAGGAATGTTAAGTTAATCGTTTAATTAACTTGTGATATCCAGTGATATCTTGGTTTATAGGTTACCCATAGTTGGAACTTTTGAATAATGAATCCATTAATTTAAGATGGAATAAGAACCAGTAGTGTGATAAAGATAATGCCTTTGTAAGATCTGGGTTTCCTGCTTTCTTGTACAACCTAAGTGCCTTGTGATTTGGCGTCCGGAGAGCTCATTGTGTGTAAAGGTTGGAAGCCTTGATTTAGTGAAAAGGGATCAATTTCTTATTTGTTTTCTATTACCTGTGACATGTGCCTCAGATATATGATACTAGAGGAATATTGTTGTTTGTGGGGAAAGGGAGGCCTGGATGTGACGTGAACCTGATATGGCTGGTTCTGGAGGGTGTTTGTGGTATGAGGGTCATAGAGTCCAGGTTTTTGTGGAAACAATTGATTCCTAGAGTGGAAGGATGCATCCGATTAAGAATATGGTGTCAGGGAGGACACCAAAGATGAAAAAACATGTTAAAGTTTGGCTTACCCATCATTATGAAAGATAGGTTCTTATTTTAATCAATTATTTGGATAGAGTCCATGTTTTTTTTATCTACTTTCATTTCCCCACTGCTTGAGGAAGATAGATGTGTTTGGTTACACTCTTTCCATGGGAGGTAAAGGCTCACGGGGTATGCCATGTGCTATCTATTTTTATATCCTTGTGGTTGGATGAGTTTACTCTTCTATTATAGGTGGAAAGGACTGGACGAGTAGTTCATCTACTCACCATGTTGAGGCCCTTGTGTTTTGGGATCTTAGAACATTTTCTTAGAGAACTTGGTGAAATGGAAAGAAATTTTGTTAAATAAATGAATAAATGTTTAACCCATGGGGTTGGAACTTGCTGGGATGCAATGCCGAGGTTGAAATTCAAAGAAGTCATGGATTCAGTTTTGTTATTCCTTATGGGCATGGATCTTTGTTGAAATGGTAGTGTGATGTAACATGGAAATTATAATGGTTAATTAATTTTAAAATAATTAATTAACATAAATTGAAACTGGTAAAAATAGATAAATTAATTTAATTTAGCTCTTTAAATGGTTTCATTCTTAGAGGATATCTAGTCTTAGAAGTGGAAGATGGGAGTTTGAGAGACATTAGCTGTAGTTGAGTCTGAGACAAGGTTATTATCATTTTTTTTGTTGTGAGTTATATTATATGCTAATCCACCCTATCAGTTAGGGAAACTGAAACCCCGTGGATTCTAATCCTGGGGGGGGGGGGGTGTTTTCCTCAACATCTCAATGATAGGATTGATGGATGACTAGCCCCTATGGACCTACTCTGTTCTCTCGGTAGTTATTTATGATGGTATGAACTGTGGTTAGTTTTCCCAATATATGTATGTATTGGGATATAATGGATTATGGTTATTTCACACACATGTATTCTGAATATATTTTCCTAAGAACTACTATGGTTATAATGTGTATAGGCTATGATGTATTCAGGATACTTACTCAGTGTATGGGCTGTGTTGGATTGAGATATAATACCCAACATATGCTACAACTTATGTGAGATATGGTGGCTTCTGAAAAATACCTTGTTACTTTTGGTTTTGGGGACGTGGTGGTGTATGTTACACGAGGTGCATGTTGTGGTGCTTAACCCAGGTGTCTGCAAGCTATCCTTTTTTCGAGAGAGATTCTCAAGATGTGTGAAGTTGGGGAAGAGTGGGAAACTAGTGGGGATATAGAAGCAGGGTACCCTTGATATTATTTATTATATTATATACTCTTGTATGTGATACTTGGTGAGAGTAACCATGGTGAGGCTGGGAACTTATTATACCTGTTTAGCTGGTGAGTTAGTTTCACTTTTTGTTCATTTTTCTTTATCATGGTTTCTTTACTTCTTCAAGAGAGGTTCTAGAGAGGATCCCAATGTGTATACTCTTATACTCACTCAACATATATATAATTTTTTTTTCATGTCAGTTAGAGTAGGTTGGAGATTAGGATGGTTACTACTAGCTTGTGGGTTGAAAGAGCTATTTGGGCTTTGTGGTCACTACCATCCTTACTTTGATTTGTTACTTTCATTTTTATTTTTAGTTTTAGTAGTTCTTATATGACATTACATTTTTGTAATTGATTTTTCTTCTATATTGTAGTCTGAGCAGAAGTTGGTCGGTTTCAATCTTATCTTTCTCTTTCACATGTGTTTCTCTTTGATGGCAATTACTCCCATATCTGTGTTTACTATACCCTCGGTGCTCATCGCTAACTCGAGGCCTATTATAGGTGGGACTTGGGGGGTCACTATCCCTCTTATCCCATTTCCATCAAATTAGGGATACAATTTATGGGGAGGGAGTCATATCATAGTGGTATCAGAGGTCAGGTTAAGGGATATGATGAATTTTGGAGTTTGGTACAGGTGTGGTTTCTGGGGTTGGATGGGAAACAATGTCAGATAATTCAGAAAGAATTGTAAACAGAAGAGATCAGTTGATGCATGGTTATTTAGGCGCCCCTATGATCTGATAAATGAACAATTATGCTTACAACGACTACAAAACAAAGTGATGTTGGTAGTAGGGTAGAGACCTTGGAAAGGATTATGCATCATTCTTCTTTTCACCTATGTTTTAATGGGTTGATCTTGGGATATTTTATCCTAAAATGAATAAAATAAAATAATTAATTAATGTTAATGTCTTCTATATTCTTATTTTAAGAGATCTGATTATTTTTTATTTTATAGGTATGGATCTAGGTCAATGTTCTCATCAGGTTCTCATAGAATATGTTTAGAAGGTTGGGTCAAAAGATTGACACAAGGTAGAGGTTGACAAGGATGAAACTTGGAGGAGGACATAATAAGAGTTTCAGTGCTAGAGTCTATAGAGGTATGAGTGATCTGTTTTAGATGCAGTCATTGAATACTGGTTGGTGGAGGTTGAGATAGACTTTAGTTTAATCCATGATCATAAGGAGCACTGGGTATCATTGGATATGATGATGTTGTGTGGGGTAGCGAGGTTGTGGTGGATCTTGTTCAATGGGGATCTGGAGGAGTTGATCATCTCATAGGAGGAGTTATGAGACCAGTTCTGAATCAAGTTTCTTTCTTCAAACATGAAGGAATCGAATCACTATGAGATACTTACCCTTTGAAAAGGGATCTCTAGTGTGTGAGAGTTTGGAATCCATTTCATGAACCTTCTGTGATATGATTCAGACCTATTTTTGGTTGATGTAGCCAGTGAGAGGCATTCTAAGGAGGCTTTGCATTAAAATATCCAATTCCAGGTCACCCCGTTTATGTTGAAGACATATCTCAAGGTGCTGGAAAGAGAAACGGTCATCCAGAGGACATTAAAATGAACTGTATCATCACAATAGGGGAGTGTTGAGGATTCATAATAAATTAGAGCTGTGGTACAAGGTTCATAGTTTTGAAGATTGAAGTACTTCTAATCAGCTAGGGGTAGGTCCTGAACCTCAATGTATCATATCTCTAGGGTAAGTATCTCTGAGCCCTATTCTAAGGTATCAAATGCATGTTTTTCTTGTGGAGTCCAAGGTTATCAACAGAAAGTATGCTTGACCTTTTTGATTAGTTAACATGCACTAGTTGTTCCACTTCAGGTTCCTCCATTGAGGTAGTTCTAGCTGAGGTAGCAGCAATTGGTTTCTCCAGTTTGGGATCAACAGAGAGTAGATGGGGAAGGAAAAAGAGAGCCCCAGTATTCTCCCTATCCTCAGAAAGTAGAGTGAATACATAGAGGTGGTCATCATCATGGTCAGAGAGTTTATGGAGTAGGTCGTGGTCAGCTTCATGCTTTAGTACTTTTAGTACACGGCAAGACAAACGTCATTTGAGGTACCACTTACTAATTTTCTACTTGGGTGTATTATTTTATTGATATAAGAGTGACAAACTCCTTCATATCATATTCCCTTTTCTATTCATTAGGACTTGAGGTAGATAGGCTGACAGTGACCTTGGTGTTGACTACGCCAGTTAAAAGTCGAGGTATCTTATTTGAAATATATAGAAATTGTGAGTGCTGGGGCAGAACTGACCATAGGGAGATTTTCTATGTTTATAGAGACAAATATATGACATAATCATCATAATGGATTGGTTTTATTCAGTTAATGATATCATGGATTTCTTCATAAGGTAGGTGGTGTTCCATGATGCTGATGGAGATCCAACAATGTTTGTTTTCAAGAAGACCCTCAGATGGGTTAGAGGAATATTCTGTCCTTGTCATCCTTGATGGTTGATCTGATGCTGAGTTCATCATAGGTTCAGTAGTTGGTTTTTCCCCAGGTTTTATAAGATAACATTGATGTCTTTCTAAAAGAGGTATTTTTTATTACCCCCTTGATGAGAGACCGAGTTCAGGATTAAACTACAGTTAGGTGGGTCTCTTATCTCAATGTTTCCATAGAGGATGGAACCTTCTATGTTTCGAGAGTTGCATTTACATCTTGGTGGTCTATTGGATTGTGGTTTTTTGGTCAAGTGTGTCACTGTGTGGTGAACCAATTTTGTTCATAAATAAGGTTGATGGTAGTTTGGAGTTGTGTATCAATTATCCTCTCGTAAACCAAGTGAACGTGAAGAACTGCTATCATCATCAATGTATTGAGGATTTATTCAATCCAGTGAACTATGCAAGTTGGTTCTAGATGATTGTTTTGCGGTCAAGATATCATCAAATGCATGTAAAGGATGAATATATCCCAAATAAAACTTTCTATTTTCCTCATGGGACTTATGAGTTTGTTGAAATGCAGTTTGGTGTGACGAATGCTCCAGCTATGTTCATGAGGTTAATGAATGTTGTGTTCTTTGAGTTCCTGGATAATTTCATGGTGGCTTTCATCAATGACACCCTTCTGTAATCTGATATTGATGATGAGAATACATATTATCTATGTGTCATTTTGGGAGTTCTTTGTCATCAGAAGCTATTTGGGATGTTATCAAAGTGTGAGTTTTTAGATCAAGAAGTCCATTTCATGGGGAATGTTGTATACTAGTGGGGATTAACTATGGATCCATCAAAGAATGAAGAATTTGTATCATGGTAATCCCCTTAGATAGTAGCTTAGGTGTTAAATTTACTAGATCATGAAGGATAATATAGGAGGTTTATAGCCATTTTTTCTCAGGCTTTGACTCTTCTGACAGCATTGACCAGAAAGGATCAGACATTCTTGTGGGATAATCATGGTCAGGGATCTTTTGAGTATCTAAAGGAGAATTTGTTTAGTGATCCATTTCATTTTATTCCTACACAAGGAGTTGAGATTGATGTTTTTTATGGAGCATCACATCTTGGGTTGGGTTTTGTCCTGATGCCGCAAAAATCAGTCATTTCTTATGTGTCTCAGTAGTTACATCTCCATTAATGTAACTATGAAACACATGATCTCAATTTGGTGGCAGTGGTGTTTTCTCTAAAGTTGTAGAGACATTACCTCATTGATGAGCTCTTTTTGGTGTTCACCGATCATAAGAGCATGAGGTCTATTTTCTCTCAATATGACTTAAACTTGAATTAGTGTCGGTGGATGGAGTTCTTATAGGATTGAAACATCAATATTTCATATACACATGGAAAGGGGAATATCGTGGACGATGTGCTTAGTAGGAAGTCACACAATGATGCAGTTTGGGAATTAGGGTATTTTTGGGGAGTGATGGAAGAACTTTCAACATTGCACCTCAATATGGGAGAATATGGGTGTATAGTTAGTATTTTTTTCACATGGTCTTCTCCAGCTATTAGATGGTCCTTAGTGGAAGTGGTAAGACATCTCAATGGACATTGTTACTAGTTTACCTCAAGATTAGGGAGGATATGATGCTATATGCATGGTAGTGGATTGTTTTACAAAATCCCCTCACTTTATAATGATAAAGAAGTCGATATCGGTGGATGTTTTGTTGAGGCAGTATCTGGAGGAGGTGGTGAGACTCCATGAAGTCTTTAGGATGATCATTTTGAATCGAGATCCTTGTTTTAACTCTAGGGCATGGAGAGGTCTCTATCATGCTTTTGGTTCTCAGATATTCCTTAACACTACTTTTCTTCAGTAGATGGACAATTAGACAAATAGGACTTTCCATTCTCTTGAAGACATTTTTCACTCTTGGGTCATGGATTTTTGAGGTTCTTGGATGAGGATCTTTCCCTTTGTAGAGTTCTCATACAAAAATAGTTTTCACTCCACCATTGGTATGAAACTGTTTTAATCCTTGTATAAAACACCTCATTGTTCTCCATTATAATGGACTGGGGTTAGAGAGTCAGCGATTCTCGGGTCGGAATTGGTATAGAATTCGATAGATATGGTTTAGGTGATTCATGGTAGGATGAAAGTAGCACATTATCCTAAGAAAACCCATGATGGTCATAGGAGGATACTTCTGTAGTTTGATGTTGGGGATCATATGTTCTTGATGGTGACTCCCCATCTTGGAAAAAAATGTTTGATCATGGGAGTAAGATTTCTCCACAATTTTTTGGGGCTTTCGTGGTTTTGGATCATGTTGGATATGTGGAATATTAGATCTAACTTACCTCATAGATGAGCCAGATACATGATTTTTTTCATGCGTTGCAACTCTATCATTAACTTCATGGAATCTATCACATCATCAATTGGGGTGAGATCAATTCTGACAATGATGCAACTTTCTAGGAGAATCCTACAATGATCTAGGACCACCAAGAGAAGATGCTGTGTGAGTGTTCTATACCCTTGGTTCATGTGTTGGGGTGGAACAATGGCATGGATGAGATTACCTAGGAATGTGAGTCATAGATACGTGCTCAGTACCCCGAGCTATTTGATGTTTATCTATTCTTTTGTAATGTTGTTCTTTTAATGTTTGTAGAACATTCTGGTTGTGAGATGGATTTTTATTTTTCTTATTTTGGATTTATCTCATTTTATATGTGTCTCCATTTAAATAATGTTTTGGAGCTAGTTGTGGTTGTAGTGTAGTTTGCACTAGTTCCTCTAGTGAGATGGTGAGCTCTTGTGGTGATGAGAACCTTGAGATGTATCTCACGAGATGGATTTTCAAATAACCACTATTTTTCTCTCTCGGTTGGTTTTTGGATTCTTGATGAAGATAATTCTTTGAGAGTAATCTAATTTAAGTTCTAAAATATATGTGGATCGACCCTTTGTGTGTTCCTGAGGCTTGAGGAGTTCAGGCAAGCCTCCAAAGAAGTTCGGAGGGACTCAGGTGTTGGGAACTGAGAGTAGGGAACTTTCACAGTGTTAAAGTATGTTTCATGACATGTTGAATAATTTCACAATTCCAAAGTGTAATTTACATCATGTAATATTTTGGGGTTTTAAAAATAAAATAAATGCGAAAGGATAAGGTTTTTTTGGTAGAAACTGACCTCGAGGAATTTCACGATGTGAAAGGGGATTACACATCATGTAATCCACTGATACTATAATGTTTTAAAACTTTCCAGCTTCTCTGGTTGTCAAAACCTATGGATGCAGATTCCCTCCCTCCCATCCAAAGAGAACCTACATTCCCCTCTTTGGTGTTTTGGAGATACCTTCTACATGAATCACCCTCTGGATTCCATCTTCAATTCATGGTGACCCAGCCTGATCCAACTTGTTTTTTTCTTCTGTTTTCTAGTAGGTTCTCCTGATTTTATCTCGTTTCCTCTCATATATTATCACCGTTCTATGTTGGTTTCTTACCCATGGTCATAATGGGGGTTCTCTTGGTTTTTGTTGGTGCAGTCGTGCTGTAGTGTCCTCAGTTGGATACAATTCTTGTAAAAGAGGGGAGTAGAGATATGTTACATGGTTTGTTCTCATGCGAAGAATGTTGATGAAATTTTAAGGTAGGGGGTTCATTTCTTATCTATTTAATTACATAAAATCGTAGATCTATCATGGATTATCCCCTTTTATCACAATTAAATCAACCTAATTAAGTAATATAACTAGATTAAAGAATTAGTATAGATCGCATAATGATGTTGTTACTTTGTAATGTGATAGAAGTTTGATTTCTGATTTTCTAGATAGTGTGATATCTATGACATGCATGGTTCATTATATTGTTCTTTATGGAAATTTTTAAAGAACATAAATCCAAAATTAATTTATAATTAATTTTCTAAAAGTTAAAGTGGCATGTTTAATAAAATCTAGATGTAGTTGTAATTTGATGTAAATCTAATTTATGTAAGTATGCATGTTTAATTGAATTGTTTAATAAACCTAAAACATGTTGATGTTTGTTGATAAAATAATTAAAGTCATTTTATGTTAATTTTTTCATTAATATGTGATATCTTGTGATAGATTGTTGCTTAGGTTTCCCATATTTGGAACATGTGAATAACGAATCAGTTAATTCAAGATGGAATAAGAACTAGTTTTATGATAAAGATATTGAATTTCTGGGGCATAATTTTCCTGAGTACTTGTAAAGGATGAGTGACCTGTTCTTTGTAGCTCTGATTGATTTTAATTTTTTAATGGTGAATGCCTGAATTTAGGGCCAAGAGCTTGGTTGCTTGTTTTTATCCTGCTACTTGTGATGTGAGCCTTGAATGGTTGTTCTTGGAGGGATGTTGTGGTGTGTGGGGGAAGGGAGGCTCAGATATGACGTGAACCTAGGATGGATGATCCTAGAGGGTTGTTGTGGTATGAGGGGTAGGGAGGCCTGGTTTTTGTGGTAATAGTTGACACCTAGAGTGGTGAGATGCATAAGTTTATGCATGTGGTGTTGAGGAGGACACTAAAGATGACATAATGGGTTAAACCTGGGATCACCCATTATTATGAAAGCTGGATGCTTGTTAGAATATATTGTTTGGTTAGAGGATAATTTATTGTTTATGTACTTTCCTTTCCTCACTGATTAAGGCAGAAATATGAGTTTGGTTACTCTCCTTCCATGAGAGGTGATGATGCGCGGGGTATTCCACATTCTTTTCATGTTTAGATCCTCATGTTTGTATGAGTTTACTTTCATGATATTGGTGGAAAAGGCTCAATGGGTAGTTTATCTACTCACAATTTTGAGCCCCTTTTTTTAGGGAGATAAGAATGTTTTCTTAGATAACCTGGTGATATTTAAAGTAATTCTGTTAAATAAATGAATAAATTTATAACCCATATGGGTGGAGCTTTCTAGTATGCAATGCTGAGGTTGAAATTATGAGAAGTCGTATACTGGGTTTGCTTATGCCTGGAGGGAACTTATCTTTGTTGAAGTGGTAATGTAATGTAATGAGGAAATAATAATGGTTAATTAATGGATAAAGAATTAATTAACATAAAGTGAAACTAATAAAAAGGGATAATGTATTGTAATATATCTCTTTAAATGATTCTGTTCTTATAGGATTTTTAGTCTCAACAGTAGTTGTTAGGAGTCCAAGAGATGTTTGTTGTAGTTGAGTCTGATGCTAGGTTATGAACATAGTATGGTTGTGAGATATATTATATCCTATACTTTTTGTGTTTCTATATGCTACTCACCCCTATTGGTTAGGGAACCCTACACCCCTTGTATTCTAAGCCCTAGGGGGTGTTTTCTCTAACATCCCAATGGGAGTATAGATGGCTGACTACCCCCTTTGGCCCCACTTTCTTCTCTTGGTTGTTACTTATGATGGTATGCACAATGATTAATTTTCCCAAAATATGTGTGTAGAGGACTGTAATGAATTTTGGTTATTTCAAACACATGTATTCTAAATATAGTTTCCTAAGGACAACTATAGGTATAACTTTTATAGGCAAGGATGGCTTGAGGAACCTCACATGGTGTTTGGGCTATGGTAGATTGAGGTATAAAACCCAACGTATGATACATGTTATGTGATCTATGGTGTCGCCTAGAAACCACATGGTTACTTTTGGTTATGTGGATATGGTGGTGTGAGTTGAATGAGGTTCATGTGGTGGTGCTTTGCCCATGTGTCTTTGGGCTATCCTTTTTGGAGAGAGATGATCAGGATGTGCAATGTTGGGGAAGAGAGACAAACTAGTGGGTAATTAGTAGTAGGGTACCCTTTATATTCAGTATTATAATATATTCTCTTATTTATGATACCTGGTCAGAGTATCCATGGAGAGGCTGGGAACATAGTCTATCTATTTAAGTGATGAGTTAGTTTCACCTTTTGTTCATTGTGCTTTAGCATGATTTCTTTACTTTTTTCAAGAGAGGGCCTATGGAGCATTCTACTGAGTATACTATTATAATCACCCTATATATATATTAACTTTTCTTCAGGTTAGTTGTACCAGGTTTCTGATCAGGATGGTTACTACTAGATTTTGGGTTGCAGAAGCTGTTTAGGGTTTTTGGTCACTGTCGTCCTTAGTTTCTTTTGGTACTTGTAGTTTCCTTTTAAGTTGTAGTAGTTGTTGCATTACATTAAATTTATTTACTTCAGTTTTATTCTATATTATATTCTGATTAGGAGATAGTCAGTGTCTATATTATCTATATATTTCTCTCTATCTCTCTTCTGTATGTGTTTCTCTTAGAGGGTAATGCCTCCCATTCATGTGTTTACTATACCCTCAGTGTTAGTTTCCCACCCAAGGTTTTCTAGAGGTGGGACTCAGGGGGTCACTATATATCCCTCCTATTGTAGGCCCAGGAGGAGTACACTTTTTGGGGAGGGGGTTGTGACATTATTCACACTGATACACACATATAAAAATGTATAACATGCTTAGGTTCACATTTTTAAGTATAAAAAATAACACACCTGGAAGAATAACACATATATTATAACTATCACACAATTATTTGAACCACTATTTATCACAAGAAATTATTTCCATGACATGTCAACCTACATCCCTACTCATGAAACATTAATGTACCTAAGTACCATAAAATTTAACAACATGATAGTGATCAGATCAACACAAAACTATAATACTAAAATCAGTAATAAAAATCACATCATCGATAACATAGAGGTCTATTATATAAGAGCTGGTCGAGCACTTATGTGAATCCCCTACCTGAGTGCCATACAACTGATCTCCTTCTATCCTTTACGCAAACATATTCGATAATAAAGAAAGGAAAACCTCATTTGATATGATTTTTTAATGCCCTGATTCAAATACTAGTTTTGGTATGAAGTCCTACATGACCTCATCTGCACCTCCCCATTTAAAATAGACATCCAACTAGTAGAGAGGGTCTAAATAAAACTATGTGGAGGCTATACACTCAATAATATAGCCAAACACTAGAGTAATAATGATATGAATAAAACATACCAATAACAGATTGATAACTAGAAATAAATTTATAATTCTATAATAATTTCATCAAATTCATACATTATAAAAATAAACATGGATCCCCTATATGGTAGGTTAGACAAGAGTATTTTAGATCCCCAGGAATGTTTGACCACTAAGAGTGGAGGGGTGAATAAGTTTTTTTATGAATTCATTTTTTTTCAATTCAACCTATCAAAAATTATAAGGTTCATAATATACTCAATATTATCTCTCTATATCATATCATGTGCATTTTTAATAATAGAGAGAGTAGCATAGATGATTTAGAAGGTTTGACATAAATCCCACTCCTTACTACAACCAATTATTCCCCCAATTACAAATTCTTTACTATCAAACATTTGATTAAAATAATTCTTGATCCAATAAAGAGTATTCTTATACTCCGAATCTAACTGAGAGACTCTATTTTCTTCAATCTCTAACTGAAAAACTTTCAATACATTTAGCTCAGACTAATAGACTTCCTTCTCTATGGCTCAAACAGGGAGAGTCCTTCTCCTCCAGGATCCAACTAGAAGACTTTAAATTTTATAAATTATTGATCTAATATAGGTTGACACTCTATCTTCCCCCATGATATCACTGAATAACACTTTCTCAAGTGATATTCAAGTACCTTCAATAACTAATAAACGAGTCTATTGGCCTTTCATAGTTATTCTGATAACCTATAACTGATCAATTTTTTTTAGTGAAAGTATACTCGAGCTATAATTATTCCATACTCTAAATTATCTAACTAAATTGGATGTGTGGAAGAAATAGACACAATTATTCTTCAATATATTATTCATGGGTGATACTTTCACGTTCTCAATTCATGTTCTTTTTTATAATATCAACTCAATTCATGCATGCATGAAATATGTGAAATGCATGAGAATTACACACGATTATATTATTTTATGCTCCTTTTGTGTATATTAATTCATTTATGCATGTGAGTATGAAAATCAAATGTTGTTCTAGCACTCACCATTTTCTTCCCTGCACTAGCTCGAATGGGTATGAGTGTAAAAAATCATCCACATGGAAGTTACTACATGTAAAATTGAATGGGAGAGTTTTGACACCTACAACATAAGCCCTGAAAAATCCACAAGGGAATAAATACCTAAATATGGGTATTATTTCTTCCAAAAAGAAAAGGAAGAAGAAGGTATCCAAAATCACGCAGATCATGTGAACATCTGGAATACATGTGATCACATAACCTTCAAAAGGTTATGCAGATGGTCTCACATAGTGCATAACATTTAGGAGATATCTTGGAGCCCATTATATGAGTCATTTTTCTCTCAAAAAGGCATCCAAGAAACTCACTGATCAAAAAATGAAAACCAGATGTGTTCTCCCAAGTCACACAAATTTTCTACCGACAGGCACTTGAAAACCATTCAAAAATACTTGTAAAACAAGGAGGAAAATATCCGAAATATGGGAGCCTCTTGTGGTCTTAAATTTCAAGTGAAGTATCTAGGTAGTTCTCAAGACACTGTATAATACTTGGAGATATGTCCTTTTTATTTCACAAAAGATGAAATACATGTCATTCTCATCACACAAAGGGCATCAAACATGTCCATCTAGTTCTATGCTCCCCATTTGGATCTGAAGACAAGAAGAAGGGTTTTTCCATGATAATTCTCACGCATCACCATAATACCCTTTGTTTTTCATGTTACACATTAGTTATGGGGAGAGTGTTTGTCTTCCACAACACTCGAGAAAACTTGTGAGGCCTTAGGCCCTTGTAAAATAAATAAGGAAATAAACATTGGAAAGGCGAGATCCTATTACAGTCATAAAATTCAAGAAATGTGCTCATGAACTCTACAAGACCTCAAAAATCCTTTTGTAATGACAACCTGATCTTCCAATGCCCCCTAAAAATATATCTTTGTCTCACAAAAGATCCTAAACAGGTCACCTTAGATCACATGAAGGCCTTTCAATAGGTGCCCTGATCTCACAAAAGTTCTTGGACATATCATCTGGACAATGTGAAAGCCCCTTATAATGCCCAAGTATTTAGGAAAGAACCCATTAATTGGACATAATCCAATAAATGGGGAATTGATGGGATGGTATCACGGTCGTTGAAAATCACATGATTCCCTTGAGATTTCCTAGAGCAAGATCTCATGAATAACCTAACAGTAAATCCATCTACCGACTCCTTCTGGGATTTTCACAATATGAATAGTGTAAAGTGATAAGTAATCAAGGGGGAGAGACCTATAAATTTCAGACCCCATAATGAAAAATGAATCCTTGTATCATTGCACCAGCATACCCAAGTAGTATAGTATATTTCTCAGAGTAGCGGATCTCTCGATCAGAAAGGTTTTCCATTAGGTATTGTCTTGGGAATAACCTAATAGATAATGTGAAATGCATAGGCACTTCGTGTGATCATTCATAGATCACACAAAGGAAATATGATGCGTTATGCGGAGGATATCTTACATATATTCACTAATATGATACTTAAACATGATAAAACTAAATAAATATAAGAAATATGTGATAAAAGGCTGGAAATAAGACTATAAAGTTGGGAGAAATGTGCGAAGAACATATATGATGATCCTCATGTGATTCGTATGAACAACCCAGGTAATGTGAAAGCAATGGGACATGTAACCAAGATCACCCAACACTCCTTTGTTATACTATTTGGATCATGTGAAGTCCCCTAGACATGTCAAAGAAAGTCACATCGAACCCCCAAGAATTCCACTCGAGTATTGAAAACCCTTGGGATTTTCATACGGACCTTTAAATTTCCTTCATACATGTCTCCCAAATCATACAGATACACCAGAACATGTTAGATAAGTCTTGAAATGGCACCAAAGCATGTCAAATGGCTCCCACGACATCCTCCAAACAAGCCAGTCAGATCTTGTGATGCCTTTCGGGCATGTCAAATGGATCTTATGATGTCCTATGGATATGTTAGCTATGACAACCATGCTTTTTAATACAAACTTAAACATGATTTATTACATAAAACATCACTTGATACAACAAAGAAGATCAAAAGGTTTAGTTTCTTTGGGGCTTAGGATCATTACATAAAAACATGAAACATGAAATACAACATATTTATTGAAAACTTCCTTTACATGACCACTACATTCCCTCGTACTTAGCATTGCATGGGATAACCTGAGGACATGCATAAGAAAAGGGTGAGCTATAAAGCCCAGTAAGGGAATACACATGGAATAACATGAGGAGTACAATACATGTTATACATTAGTCATATCAATAGAGCATAAGAGAAACATGAACATAAAGGCATGACAAAGCATGATAATCATAACAAGGAAATGTGGCAACAAAACTTAACATGGAATTTACATGAGCCAAGGCCCATTGCACATGGATCATGAGTAAATCCTCATTGTACATGAAGCATGATTAAACCCTCGTTGCAATTGAATTAGCATGAGTCAACACTCATTGCACATGACGTATCATGATACTATATTTTACCTAATGCATTGGAGCACTATAAGGGCGCACCCTTCTTAAACATTTCATTTCATGCATAAGTGTGCCACATGGATCATAAAACATGGATTAATTAAACACAATAATTTATTCCATGATAAAGGAATGTGGAATTCATATAAGAAAATTTATAATCAATAAGTAAATGTGCATAAAGGTGAATACCCTTGATGGAGAAATGGGCATGGTATTCACTACACAATGGAATTGGCTTAGAAAATCGGTGCAACTTCAAAAGCGTAATGGCTTGACATATGAATTCATAAAAAACGGTTGATGAGAGATAAAGGGGTGTCTCATCATATTTACATGAAATGGAAAGTAAGAGGGTAATATAGATACATGTCCAAACAATTGTAATGGAATTTAGATTCATGATATAAAAGTATTGCTTGAATATAAATGAGGAGAGAGAAGTTCCTTTTGGAATTTCGGCATAGTAACAGGTGTACATGGGAGGCATTTAAAGAGAGATAAAGGGGTATCCAATCATTAAAACATAAATAGGGTAGTATGAGGGAGGTGCGAAACCATACCCCAACATTAATAATTGAAATTAAAAGGGAAAAACACCTTAAAGAAAATTGGACAAAAACGAGAAAGGAAGAAAAAACCATTACTTGGAAGTGTGCTTCCAAAGGCTAGAGAGAGGCTTGTGAGAGTCTTCTTGGGAGCTTGGGGAAAATTTGGAGGATTATAGAGAGAGTAGGGAAGAGATTGGATGAACTCCAAAGGCTTCGAGTGAGGAGGAAGTGGGAGCTTGGGTGGGTTTATATAGGAAAGGTGAGGGAATTCTTTATTATTTAGGTTTGGGTCCCCTTACATTAAATTAATCCAAACCACAAACCATCCCTTGGTTTTTGCACATGGTTTTTGGAAAATGTAAGAGGAAAAAAATATTTTATAAGGCCAAAGTCCTAACTTCTTAAAATAATAGGGTTGCTTATGTGGAGGTGAGTCACACTCCCATGAAAAATAATTTAAAAAGACAATATGTTTAATAAGTCTTGAGGTGTCCATCAATGCATTGAAAAGTAGGTCAAACTAACGCAAAATCAAGTTATTTTAATGGTAAAACATATATTGGCCGAAGATAAAGATTATAGTGTTTTATTACATCACTATTGGTTCATTATGACGTCATAAAACACATTATATATTTAAACGGTATTTAATTTTTACCCAAAAAATTTGACTATCTCAGAAAATTATGAAAAATTCACTGTTAGATAATTTCGATGTCCTGATTCCAGAAATAACATTTATTTTATCTAAATAATTTTCTAAATATGTTAATTTTAACTTTTAAAATAAAAACTGACATTTATCGAAAATTCACGGGTTTTGACAAAAATGGATTTCAAATCTTAATAAAAATTACAATTGCATTCATAAAATTATAAGATAAGTTATATTTAATAAAAATTAATTTAATAATAAAAATAATATTTTATTAAAATACTATTTAATTCAAAAATCCATTAATTTAATAAAATAGATTTATTAATTAAATAATAATTAAAAACACTATTTTTACTTTAAAAACTAGTTACAATGTATCAATAATGACAAGAAAGTATATACATTATTATAGACAAAAAGTAATGTACATGAACATAGTACTATCGATTCGTTACATAACCCCTTAAAACAGCCGCATAAGACCTAAGGGTAAGGTGTGCGATGGTGACTGACTCTTGGGGTGGCTCAGATAACATCGCCCGAGTGGTAATTTCTATCAACTTCCACTTATCCCGTAGATGGTCCCATTCGAGCATGACATGATGAAGCTTAGCTTGGGCTTGGTCAAGAGTGAAGCCCAAGGACACCACCTCTTTTCCGAGCTCTGACAAATGGGATTCGTATGGAGCAATTCTACTGGATGAGGCCATCGCTTCTTTTGTCTGAGTAAATTGGATTTGTTAAAGTCCTATATTTATACTAATAATGTGATCACTGTTCAACGGCTATATTAGAAACGGTCAAAATTCTTAACATAAAACCAAAGAAGTTGACATTTTATATAAACATAAAGAGACCTTTAATTAGATCAAGAGGGATTTCCATTAATGAAACTTTGGGTCATTACAATATTCCCCCCTTAAGAAATTTCGCCTCAAAAATTTTCATTTCCCCACACTGAAACAGATGTGGGTAACTCAGCTTCATCATTTCCTCCGATTCCCAAGTCACTTCTTCAAACTTGTGGTTTCTCCACAACACCTTGACGAGGGACATTGTCTTATTTCGTAGAACTTTTTCTCTATGATCTAAGATCTTCACTGGTTTCTCCTCATAAGAAAGATCATCTTACATTTGTACCACCTCAGAAGGGAGTACATGTGAGGGGTACGATATGTACTTCCTTAAGAGGGATACATAAAAGACATCATATACTTTGGCCATGGTAGGTGGAAGTGCTAGTCGATAGGCCACAACCCCAACAAGATCAAGAATCTCTAAGGGGCCACTGTACCTTGGACTTAACTTCCCTTTCATTCCAAACCTCATGACCTTCTTCCAAGGAGATATGCATAGAAAAACCATGTCTCCAACTTTAAACTCATGGTCTCATTGATGATTATCTATATAAATCTTCTATCGACTATGAGCTACCTTTATATACTGCTGAATGGGTTTCACCTTCTCCACCATTTCTTCAACCATTTCTGGTCCAAGCAGCTTACATTCACCAACCTCATCCCAACATTCCGGTGTTCTGCACCTTTTCCCATACAGGGATTCATATGGTGCCATTTGGAAGCTTGAGTGGAAACTATTGTTGTAGGAGAATTCAACCAATGAAAGATGTTGATCCCATCCTCCTTTAAAGTCCATTTATCATGATCTCAACATGTCCTCAAGTATTTGTATTGTCCGCTCGGATTGGCCATCAGTTTGAGGATGATAAGCTGTACTGAAGTTCAGTTCAGTATTCAGAGCATGTTGAAGACTCTTCCAAAACATAGAGGGGAATCTTGGATCTCGGTCAGACACAATAGGTAGTGGTACCCCATGCAACCTTACCACTTCCATGATATGTATCTGTGCCAGTTGATCCAATGAGAAATCCTCCTGAAAAGCAATGAAGTGTGCAGTATTTGTAAGACAATCCACCATATCCCAGATCACATTGCTGCCTTTAAATGTCCTCGGAAGTCCGGTGACAAAGTCCATGGTGATGTTCTCCCATTTCCATTCTAGTATGGGCAATGGTTGCATCATCCCCTTATACTTCTGCCTCTCTACTTTCACTTTTTGGCACACCAGGCACTTTGATGTATATTCAATGATCTCCTTCTTCATATTATCCTACCAAAAGTTTTCTTGGAGATCTCGATACATCTTGGTGCTCCTTGGGTGAATAGAGAAATTTGAACTATGTGCGTCATCCAAAAGTTCCTTCTTCAGCTCCAGACTTGATGGACGACATATTCTTTTCCCAAACTGCACAATTCCTTCTTTATTAACATTAAACTCTGAGTATTTCCCTTTTTTGATAGCTTTCACCTTTTCCTGAATTCCCACATCATCCTTTTGAGCATCCTTTAACCTTTCCAAAAGAGATGGTTGAGTAATAATTTGTGAAAGGATTGATGATGTTAAATTTTTTATGATTCCCATGTCCATCTTCATCAAGTCTAAGAAGATTGGATCCTTCTAAATTCTCATAATTGATAGAATCACTAGGTCCTTTCTACTTAGGGCATCTGCCACCTTGTTCGCTTTCCCAGGGTGGTAATGTATTGAACATTCATAATCCTTGATGAGATCTATCCATATTCTCTGGTGCATATTAAGCTCTTTCTGTGTGAATATATATTTAAGACTCTTGTGGTCAGTATATATCTCACATTTCTCCCCATAGAGATAATGCCACCAGATTTTCAAGGAAAAGATCACCGCTGCTAACTCCAGATCACGCGTTTGATAGTTTCTCTCATGGATTTTCAATTACCTTGAGGCATAGGATATCACTTTATCATTCTGCATCAGCACACAACCTAAGCCCTTCTTCGAAGCATCACTGAAAACCACAAAAGGTTCCCCACTTGTTGGTAAAGTGAGCACGGGTGCCGTGATAAGCCTCTTTTTCAAATCCTTGACACTTTCTTCACATTCATCAGTCCATGAAAACTTTACTCCCTTTCGAGTTAGCTTGGTAAGAGGGTTGGACAATCCTGAGAAATTTCTCACAAATCGTCGATAATATCCAGCTAACCCCAAGAAGCTACGAATATCTGTTACCGATGTTGGCCTCAGCCATCCCTCAATTGCATCTGTTTTGGAGGGATCCACAGATATCCCATTTCTTGTGATGATGTGACCCAAGAATGAGACATCCTTCAATTAGAACTCACACTTGTTGTAATTTGCATAGAGCTTCCCCTTGCGAAAAGTCTCTAGTACAGTTCTTAAATGCTCCTCAAGATACTCTTTGGTTTTGGAGTATATTATAATATCATCTATAAAGACTACCAAAAATTTGTCGAGGTAATCTCTAAAGACTCTATTCATTAATTCCATGAATATTTCTAGAGAATTAGTGAGTCCGAAAGGAATTAATATGAATTCATAGTGCCCGTATCTTGTTCGAAAAACAGTCTTGGGGATATCTTCCTTCTTCACCCTTACTTGATAATATCCCGACCTCAAGTCCACTTTGGAGAAGTATTTTGCTCCACGTAGCTAATCAAACAAGTCATCAATTTGTGGGAGATGATACTTGTTCTTTATCTTGATTTTGTTAGGTTCACGATAATCGATGCAAAGCCGCATTGACCCATCCTTCTTTTTGATGAAGAGGACTGATGCACCCTATGGTGAAGCACTTGGGCATATAAACCCTTTATCTAGATTCTCCTGTAGTTTTTTCTTCAGCTCTTCAAGCTCTAAAAAATCCATTCTATATGGAGTCTTGGATATTTGTAATGCCCCAGGTATAAGTTCAATTTGAGAATTCAACATCTCTTCTAGGAGGAAGACCAGACAGTTCCTCGGGAAACACTTACGTGAATTCCCTCATAATAGGAATTTCTTCAAGAATGGTTTCTTTTTTAGACTCAATCATCTGAGCCAGATACGCATGCTCATAGGGCAGTAATATCCATGCTTGAGATGATGGAGCTAAAGGAGATTCATCTTCCTCCTTACACATGTAAAGAATCGGAGGTCGATTCTCTATATGGAGTTTTATTTCCATCTCCCGAAAATTTATGTTGGCTCTATATAAGGAAAGTCAATCCATGCCAAGAATTTCATGAAATTCCACCAGAGGGAGTATGAAGAGGTTCACTGGGAAATTCAATCCACAGATTATAACAGGGGTGGACTTATATTCATGGGATGCAATGATTTCCCCATTTTCCGTACTCATCGATATCTTCACTTCCATGATTTGTGGGGGTGTTGGGATTGTTCTACTAAACTTTCAAGATATAAAAGAATGCGTAAAATCTGAATCAAAAAGTAAGTTCACTTTTCTTGAATGAATAACCAGCGTACCTGTCACCACTTCTTTTTCGGGGTTCACTTCGGCATAAGTGATGACAAAATCTCTTCCTTGCTGCCTTGGAGGTTGTTGGTTGCCTCTGAAAACCCTTGGATTATGGAACTAAATTGCAAGATTCCCTGGTTCTTTGCATTTTTAGCAATGAAAAACGCGTTTAGGTTTGAATGGAGCATTACTCTCCTCTGTCGCAGCCACGAGTCTTTCTTGCCGATAGTTAACAGCTAGGTGCCCTTCTCTTCCACACCTGAAGCATTTCCTCGTCCCCTTAAGGCAATTTCCATGGTGCTTCTTTCCACACTTTTGGAAAGTGGGGTGCTGGATCTTCTTAGTACCATTGTATTTATCCATCGGACCACTAGCATTGAAGTCCACCTTACACTTCTTATCCCCATGATACCCCTGTGATTCTCAGATCTCCATTTAGACCTTGAGGGCACATCAGACAATTTCCTCATAGGTGTCGAAGTCACAGATTACTAATGCTTTCCGTAGGCTAGGCTTAAACCCACCAAATAAGCGGTCAACTTTTCATTCTGGGGTAACAACAAAGTCGAAAGCGTATCGTGCAATCCTTGTGAAGTTTTCCTCGTACGCTCCAACATATTCTTCATCTTTTTTCTTGAAGGAATGGAAGTCCCTTTCCATCTTAAGCCGGAGGGTGTGTGGAAAATATTTATCGAAAAACGTCTTCTAGAAATCCTTCCATTCCAACGCCTCGATCTCTACCTCAAGCTTCATATTTTTGATCAACATACACTATTGATCAGCTTCACCCTCCATACGATAGGCCACTAGGAGGACCTTCTATTATTCAGAACATTGAATGATGGAGAAGATCTTTTCAATGGAGTTGATCCATTGCTCAGCGATCGTGGGATCAAATGATCCACTAAAAGTAGGAGGCCTTTGTCTCAGGAAGATCTTGATAGCGACTTGTTCTTTCTTGGGGGGGGGGGGGGGTTGAACGTTCATCTTGACGCGTGTTTCTATTCAAAACATGAGTTAGCTGAGAGTGATGCATGACAAAGTTCGTGATTCCTGCTCCCATTGGATTGGGCATCTCATTAGTACAGTCATCACACTGATATTCACAATGGTTGTTAGCCCGAGTCCTCCTATTACCGGCCATTGGATGGAATAAAATGAAATTTAGGGGTAAAACATAAAGGGTAATCCAAAGACAAAAGTTTATGACTTATAAATAAAATTTTATTTCCTTAACTCATGAGTCTATAGGCTTCAATCTAGGCTTTTCATGATATACTTTCTAACATATATTCTTAGGGGCATTCTTTTAATTCCCTTAATAAGGGTTCATACTAAGCTTGTGAATTTATAAAAACATATCCCCCGGGAGTGTCATAACCAAGAGTGTAGCAAGACCCGTTGTCGTGAAACAGTTCCCGTTCAAGTCTAGCTCAAAGCGGTGTTTTCGGGTTTTACCCCAAGGATACATATGTTCCAGAGCCACCTCTACCTGCTCGTATCCAGACAGGGATGTATTTGTTTGATAAACCACTTACTCAGTACTTACCAAAATTTAAGGATGTTTGTATTATACTTAGTATTGTCTCTAAGGCATTACTAAGGTTTTCTAATCCTAATCCCAAAAATAACTAAACCTATCCTTTGATAAAAACTATGACAACCCTGTTTTTTAATACAAAATTAAACATGATTTATAACATCAAACTTCACTTGATACAACAAAGAAGATTGAGAGTTTTAGTGTCTTTGGGGCTTAGGAACATTACATAAATCTTGAAACATGAAATAAAAAATCTTTATTGAAAACTTCCTTTACATGACCACTACATTCCCTCGTACTTAGCATTGCATGGGATAACCTGAGGACATGCATAAGAAAAGGGTGAGCTATAAAGCCCAGTAAGGGAATACACATGGAATAACAAGAGGAGTACAATACATGTTAGACATTAGGAATATCAATATAGCACAAGAGAAACATGAATATAAAGGCATGATAAAGCATGATAATCATAACATGGAAATGTGGCAACCACACTTAACATGGAATTAGCATGAGCCAAGGCCCATTGCACATGGAGCATGAGTAAATCCTCATTGCACATGAACCACAAGTAAACCCTATTTGCACTTGAATTAGCATGAGTGAACACTCATTGCACATGACGTATCATGATACTATACTTTACCCAATTCATTGGAGCACTATAAGGGTGCACCCTTCTTAAACATTTCATTTCATGCATAAGTGTACCACATGGATCATAAAACATGGATTCATTAAACACAATCATTTATTCCACGATAAAGTAATTTGGAATTCATAAATGAAGCTTTATAATCAATAAGTAAATGTGCATAAAGGTGAATACCCTTGATGGAGAAATGAGCATGGTATTCACTACACAATGGCATTGGCTTAGAAAATCGGTGCAATATCGACAGCGTAACGGTGTGACATAAGAATTCATAAAAAAATGGTTGATGAGAGAAAAAGGGGTTTTTCATAATATTTAAATGAAATGGACAGTAAGGGGGTCATATAGATACATGTCCAAACAATTTTAATGGAATTTAGATTCATGATACAAAAGTATTGCTTGAATGTAAATGAGGAGAGAGAAGTTCCTTTCGGAATTTCGGCACAATAACAAGTGTACATGGGAGGCATTTAATGAGAGATAAATGGGTATCCCATAATTCAAAAATAAATAGGAAAGTATGAGGGAGGTTCGAAACCATACCCCAACATTCAAAATTGAAATTAAAAGGGAAAAACAACTTAAAAAAATTGGACAAAAATGAGAAAGGAAGAAAAAACCCTTACATGGAAGTGTGCGTCCAAAGACTAAAGAGAGGCTTGTGGGAGGCTTCTTGGGAGCTTGGGGCACCTTGGGAGGATTCTAGAGAGAGTAGGGTAGAGTTTGGACGAACTAAAAATGATTTGAGTGGGTAGGAAGTGGGAGCTTGGGTGAGTTTATATAGGAAAGGTGAGGGAATTCTTTATTATTTAGGATTGGGTCCCCTTACATTAAATTAATCCAAACCACAAACCATCCCAGGGTTTTTGCCCATAGTTTTTGGAAAAGGGAAGAGGAAAAAAATATTTTATAAAGCCAAAGTCCGAACTTCTTAAAATAATAGGGTTGCTTATGTGGAGGTCAGCCACACTCCCATGGAAAAAAATTTAAAAAGACAATATGTTTAATAAGTCTTGAGGGGTCCATTAATGCTTTCAAAAGAAGGTAAAACAAACCCAAAATTACATTATTTTAATTTTAAAACATATATTGTCCTAAAATAATGCTTATATTATTTTATTATATCACTATTGGGTCATTATGATGTCATAAAACACATTATATATTTAAATAGTATTTAATTTTTACCCAAAAAATTTGACTGTCTCCGAAAATTATGAAAAATTCACCATTGGATAATTTCGATATCCTGATTCTAGAAATAACATTTATTTTATATAAATAATTTTCTAAATATGTTAATTTTCACTTTTAAAATAAAGACCGACATTTATCGAAAATTCACGGGTTTTGACAAAAACGACTTTCAAATCTTAATAAAAATTACAATTGCATTCATAAAATTATAAGATCATTAATATTTAATAAAGGTTAATTAAATAATAAAAATAATATTTTATTATAAGACTATTTAATTCAAAAATCCATTAATTTAATAAAATATATTTTTTAATTAAATAATAATTAAAAATGCTATTTGTACTTTAAAAACTATTTACAATGTATCAATAATGACAAGAAAGTATATACATTATTATATACAAAAAATAATGTACATGAACATAGTACTATCGATTCGTCACATAACCACTTAAAACAGCTGCATAATACCTAAGGGTAAGGTGTGCGATGGTGACAGACTCTTGGGGTGGCTCGGATAACATCGCTCGAGTGGTAATTTCTATCAACTTCCACTTCTCCCATAGACAGTTCCGTTCGAGCTTGACATGATGAAGCATAGCTTGGGCTTGGTCAAGAGAGAAGCCCAAGGAAACCACCTCTTTTCCGAACTCCAACAAATGGGCTTCGTATGGAGCAATTCTACTGGATGAGGCCATCACTTCTTTTGTCTGAGTAAATTGGATTTGTTAAAGTCCTATATTTATACTAATCATGTGATAACTGTTCAACGAATATATTAGAAACGATCAAAATTCTTAACATAAAACCAAAGAAGTTGAAATTTTATATAAACATAAAGAGACATTTAATTATATCAAGAGGGATTTCCATTAATGAAACTTTGGGTAGTTACATTAGCTGGGTTTTGAGATGACACTATGACATGTCATCCATGACATGCATCAACCTCCATACATGTCACACTATATCTCATGACACCATCCAAGGGTGTAAACTAGATATCTTGATGACACCAAGGAAATTTAGTTGGATCATGTTACACCCTCTAAGCATGTCTGCCAAAATCATGTGATTTCCCCCTAGATCAGCCAACCAGGTCTTGCGATGTCCTCCGAATAAGTAAAACTTGGTAATGTGATGATGTTTTGATATTCCATAAAGATTATATGAAATCCATAAAATAATTAAATTGGATAATGTGATTTTATTTGGACATGTTAGGTAGATATTCTATGACATTTCAACCATAAAATAAAGGCCTGAAATTCATAAAATTAATGCATGTTAGGAAAAAAAATGAGACAGGTCAAGAAGGAGTCCCAAGATATGATAACCTCTTTCCATTCTGGATAAAAAAAATCATTTTTTAGGGTATCCGATCCCATATTGGGATTATGAATTGATTCATTAACATATCTTAAATCCATAAGATAATAATAGAGTAGGAAAAATTTACCCCAAAAGGGTTTGATGAGCCCAAAATCCCTTCCACTCGAACAATGTGAGTTTCGAAGTGACATTGGGTCTAAAACCCCAAATGACCACTTGCCTTTGGAAAACATGATTGTAACCGGTTAGGGATGTGGGAACCAATAGGAGTTTCTGTTAAGAATATTGATGAATGAACCCCTCTTTTTGAAAAAAAGATAGAAAACCTGAGGCTAACTCAATTAACTGCGACATCGCCTTCACATAAAATGGAAAGGTCTCCCAGTTATCATTAGACCATATTTTACCTACCATGGGGTTCCCCAAGAAATTCATTATCATATTTTCCATCAAAACCAAAATTGTGAAATCGACTTGAATCTTTCAAGTAACAGAATGATCAGTTTACCATGAGTTGGGCCATTTTGATTTCATAATCTATAAAAAAATGGTGAACCTATCATGAATATGTCAAATAATAGAATGATTGTTTGACCATGCGTCATGCCATTTTGTCTTTATAATCTATGAAAAAAACAGTAAACCTGATGTTAAAATCTCAATTTAATGAATGATCATTTGACCATGCATCAGAATACTTTTTTCATAATGTAAAAAAACTAAAATGGTGAACCTGAGGTGAATATCCTAAATAATATAATGATTGGTTGACCTTGTGTTGGTCTATTTTAGTTGCATATCCTATGAAAAATGAAAAACCCTAACATAAATCTTATAAATAATCCTCTATAGTAGAGGTTCTTATGAAATAAGTCCATAATCACTTTTACAATTACATGTGAGAATAATGGTCAGATTGAGAATAGTAGGATAATTGTGTTACCCATGAAAAACTAATTGGGAATATATCATGCCTACAATGATGCACTGATCAATGCCCTCCTTCCTTGTTGTATTCTTGGATGCATATAATTCTCTCTCAAAACAATCATCCTAATCTGAAAGGTCTTTATCCAACAACTAATCTGAAAAATCATCCACAACTGAAACCCATACAAGCCTCAGAATGACCTCTACCACCTGGAATCTTCAGCATAGGGTGGAGAATTCAATGGTTTTGGAGTACCATCAACATGGTATGATTTCCACCATTGAGGCAAAGCATAAGTTCTTACAAGCACTCAAATTGACAATTATACCTTATCTAAGGAAATATACAGTAAATACAATGGATCTTTTTCCACAACCAACCTATTTGAGAGCTTATCCTCGGAGCATGACAATCACCATATTCAGTATTTGATGATGGTGGAACAAGGAGTCAACTATTGATCTCTTTATGTCTAGAGTCTACTTAGGAGGGATCCTATCAATAAATATTACCAGTACCATCCCATTAGTAGCCTTCAGTTTCCTGTTGAGGGTACCACCTGACACACTGCCACCTCTACTACCACGGGCAACAAGGAAGATACATTTGGTGAGAAAAAATTTGGATAATCATGAGTGGGATAAAATCCCCACTCCCTCTAATGGTTTATACCGAAATATTATGGAAGTAATCATCAATTGAGCTTATATCCATACTGATTTGGAACATTTCTGTGTTCATATTCTTATATCAGGCTTGGGGGATGCATATATACATACCCTCATTCATGAATCCCATCGACATATTCTGGTGGCACAATGAGGATTGAAGTGGGCTTATATTCCTACTTCAATCGAAGATATCTTCTAGTATAACGTAGAGACCTAAAATGTGTAGCCTTATATACCTAATCACACTTTTTTTGAAGTGTCATTACATCTTAGAAACAACTGAATAACACTTCCAGCATATTCCAGAACTTGTAAAGATACAGGGACAGACACATATTTCTATCCCTACAGTCAGGACATCACAACACCCTGATCATTATGAACAAGAGGTTTCTCTAGATAAAGTGTACATTCTTGATTCTATATACGAGGATTATTAATATATTCCAATAATTAATGAGGCACAAGACTGGGATCACATTCCCATTCGAACATGGGCTCACAAAGTGGGAAAAAAACATGCATTGGGATAGAGGCACATTTCTATTGAAGAATACCGGTGAGATAATCCAAAAGTTGGATCAGGCTCATATCCCCATTATAGTAAGGTGTCACAAGGTATGAGGAGCACATGCCATTGGATATGCACATATTCCAATCAATGAAGACTAGTAGAATATTCCAAAGGCCTAGGATCTGGATTATATACCCATTTTGGATAGGGATCACTAAGTGAGAATGGAACATGCCTGTAGAAATATTCATATTTTTGTGAAAAAATCATCCTAGCATATTCTATCTAATCATGAAAGCCATGATCATATCCCTACATATGAAAATTAACGACTACATTAATATCCATTCGAAGCTATATAAATGGAGGCTCATATCCATTCCCCAATTCTGGAGGTTCATTAACATATTCTAATGGGGAATTCATATTCAGTTTGGGATCATACACCCACTCCAACCAGGGATGGAAATGTGAGAGAAGAACAAGCCTTTGGACATGCTCATATTAATGCCATGAATGACAAGATTCATGTTTCAAAGTCTCATGATTGAGCTCATATCTCCATTTTTATCGAGGATCATCGAGTAAGAGTGGAATATTCCTCAAGGCAGTCTCATATTCCTTCCAATAATGAACAATATTATTGGAATATTCTAGAAACTTCGTAGTGATAGGATCATTTTACCATATCACAAAAATGTTATGAACAAGGTCTAGAAACTGTTATATAGAAAACTCATATCACTACAAAATTTCAAAATTCAGGTTGGCATATTGCATCCATGACATAGAAGAAGATTAATATTCTCAATCTACTCAATGTTGGTGTCCATGAGGATGTTCAAAATATATTATCAATGTAACACCCCAACCCTAGTTACCCGGAGTTGGTGCATTATTACATAACATTGGCATGATACAAGGAATCATGTCCCGAAATTCCGATTAGTTTAGTAGACTTGGAAGTACTAGATACATTCCTAAGTTTTACATTACATCATGAAATAAAAACATCAACAACACTTTGTCCCCTTTTGAACAAACTTATATCCAAATCCTATCCCTATAGGTCAACCATAAAATACTTATCCACATCTTGGGAAAAATAAAACATAGAAAGGGGTGAGCTTAGATGTTCAGTAAGGATAACAATATAGTAGAAACTTTTTTAAATAAGCATAAACATTTAAGGCAATGTATAAGACTAAACCAAAATCCTTTTAAACTTAAAATCAAGTATAATACGACAAAGATTAATCAAATAATTACACTTAATTATTCACATGGAAATTCTACTAGTCTAATAATCAAATGAAATATCAATAGCCACTTTCATAATGATGGAATGCATAATGATAGACTTCATAACCACATAGTCAAGGACTTGTGTGAAGAATACAAATAATATTTTGTCAAGGCCTTGTGCCAAGACACTAGTTTGTCTCATGATACCTACCGATGCATCTAAGAGCTATATCGGGCTCCACCTATCACTTACTAAGTCCAATGCATTCCTTATATGAAAAGGTTACATAAAAATTCATTTTAAAACTAGCATAAAAAATGTCAATAATTTATCTATAAACCATGAATGGTGTAAAAATAACACATCCACAGTAAACAATATCACAAAACCTTCAATACAATATGGATCTTTTTTATCATAATAAATCAACTTCAAATAAGATTAAAATCCATAAAAAGATGTTGACATAGATGAAATCAAAATTTTTTTAGAGAAATATATCTTTCTATTTTGAAATAATTTAAAAGTCATATAGTTATAAAAGAAAAAATTTATTTTGAAAATGTTCTTATAATATTGTATTGGAATCTTTGACAATGTTATAGCGGCATAAAACAGCCACACCCACCGTATAAGTTAAAAAAAAATACATTTTTACCTTAATTTTGTCGAAATGGTCATAAGGTACCTTGTTTGGAAAATGAAAGAAAGATTCCTTTCAAAACATATATGGTCAAATAAGGGTATAAATTACTTTAACCAATTGTATAGTAAATAGTAAGAATGTTTTGAAATAAATTTTTAAGAAAACATAGATGTGAATGATAAAGAGGTCCCAATATATACTTACGTAAAACAACCTCAGATAATAAAGAGATTGTGAAATTAACCCTTACCTTGTACTTTTCCATATTCTATGGTATGTTAACCACATGTATAATAGTTAATTTTTTTATTAAATTATACAATAACTATATACATAAATATGATATCATATATGATCTTATAATATTGCTTTGTTAATAATATTTTAGTAGTATCATCATTTTGGGTGTTAACTGATTCATTTTATTTTATATGATTTATTACGTAAGCCATGTTTGTTATGGATATAATGTATTTGATTCATATAAAGAATGATATTATGTTCATAAAAATTATTTTTAATCATAAAATGAAAATTATTCTTGAATGATTATGACGGGGAATGAATCTCATCACGTTCGTGGAGAGAGTAATCCGTACGTACGCCCAAGCAACAATATCATTATATTGATGGAGAAATCATATGTAATTGGATGGTATATAATATATAAAGAATCATTAACATGTTATATTTATTATTTAAATCCGTAATACTCATTATTATACCCATCCAAATAATGAAGTGTTTGAATAACAAACTACACCACGACGTGGAGACGGTAATCCATACGTACACACGTATGGTGACTTTTTGATTTATAGGATGGATAGAAAAATTAATATGGTTGTAAAATTTTTATAATAACATCACCGTATATAGAAGATACATGAGTTATTATTTTAGAATGGAAACAACAAAGAAAGAGGAAGTGGAAGAAGAAATGAACTTGAATGTGGTGATGAAATATTTACCTCTTCTTCGGGATATTCCTTTTGATTTGATCAAAAGGGATCCTTAGTTTGGCTTTATGAACAATGTAAGGCCTCTAGGATGAAGGTAGGAAAGTTGGGAGCATGGGTTTGGTCGATCCAAAAGGTTTTGGAGTTGTGAAATTAAGATAAGGAGAAGTGCCCTTTTATAAGAGAGGTGAGGGTCACTTTAGGAAAAGCTGGAAATATTATTTTATAATAAAATAATTTTGGGTTTCTAATGGCTCCAAAATAAGATAAGGTGGTGATGGGTCTAAAACCTCTCAACAAACCGTTTTTAGATAGGTTTAGGTCATCATATTAATCTTATCTTTTACATTTAACTCTTAGTTAAATAGTTTGACATTTATAATGTCTCTTTGTATTTTTATATTAAATGCTTAATAAACTTACTATAACAAGAAAAGAGAACCCCATGTGGTTAATTATTAATATATATAACCTTATTTATGTCCTTTGGATGAACCTTAGATTTATATGAATATTATATCAATTAATAATATAATATTTGTTTTAAAAACTCAATTATATAATTTTTGACACTATTTAGTGTTTGATTTTTTTGAAAGACATAACAAATTTATCACTTCGAATAAAATTTATTTAACCCACCCTAAAATGTCATATTAACCTATTAAATTCGTGAAATTAATCCTAAGTTTCAATTTACATTTATTTGGATATTTATAATATCAATTATTTTAATATTTCATTAATAAGTTAATTACTGCATCATCATTGTGTAATAAATAAATTAAATTATATAATTTCTGAAAATTATAAATAAAATAAAATTATATAGTAAATATTTTTATCTTTCTAATGAATATTTATAGTCTAATTTATATTATGTGTAACCATATATTAAAAATGGTTTAATTATTGATCATTGAATTTAACTCTTTTAACTCTTCTTTAAATAAAATAATAATAAATGTACTAATCTAATAAAAGTGGACCAAAGAGGATCTTATTTTATTCCAAAGGTTTTTTTGTATAATTATACTTATCGAATAGAATTTAGAAATGTGTTTTGGTAATTATGATATCATTTTTACCCTTAATTATCCTATTTACTTTTAACTATGGTAAATAAAAGGAAAAAGTTACTATTCACCAAAAATTATTTTCATCTTATTGAACCATATTTTACTTACTGATTTTAACCGTGTCTCTCAGTTTTTTTAAATTCAACTCACAAAAGTGGACAAATTATGTTTTATGCAAATTTGTAAATGCTCCTAGGAGGTGTGTAAAAGACAGTAAACAGTTCGATAAAATTTTATATATCTAAACTTATTAAAAAATGACTAAAATGAATTAAATTGAACATATATATGTATTATGTATCAATTTTTATCTAAAATGATTTAATATAAAATAAATAATTATTTAAATAAAAAGTCGGTTTTAACCAACAACGCAGTGTCTCTCACTATTCATCAAAAATTGAATGTTTTCAGAAAAATATAAAAAATTCACCCTAAGATAATTTTGATATTCAAAATAAAAAAATGATGTCCATTTTGAATGGTAAAATTTATAAATTTTTTAAAAGTGTGTATTACTATTCATAACAGCTACTTTGATTAGTTGTGGTGTGTTTGAACTCGAAGTTACGTATAACACAAGCTATTGTATTATTCGCACTGAAACGTACCATGGAAGGTTGGGGTGTTACAATCAACACCCCTAGGGTCCATCTACTCTTCAACTTAAGTAAAAGGTGATCATTACCACTATATTCATCCTCATGGTTGTGTGAAGATAGACTGTAGAGACTCTACTCCTAACAACCACTGTGTTCAGCCATCCCATGATGATATCCTCTACTCCAGTTACCAGGAAAACCCAAGATACATCTTCTATGGTATGGTCAAATGGAGGCATGTAAGTATATTTAGGATGAGGGTAACATTAAAATATAAAGAGAGTTATCTATAAAGTACCTCCCCACTATGTTCTGTCCCCTTTCCACTTATTACAATGTGGTACTTGATGATCTAGAAAAAGAGTGAATGCCTTATCTAAACTAAAATATGTGGGATACTCATCATCAACTGTAGGATATAAATCTCTCTTATCCAGGATAAGAGTATCACCTTCACATCATCAATACACTCTGTTTTCGACTAGATATAGCCACCTTTTTCATAGATTGGAACCCAAGAATGTGGGAGTATGAAAAATGCCTACATAGTTTTTCAATCACATCATGGAAACTTTCCACTGAATTATTTTTAGAGCATCAATAGTTGTGCATATTTGAGGATGAGAGAAATATAAATAATTTCACTTCACTATGTCCCCAGAACAATAGGACCCTTCAGATATAACATCAGGCAATGTAGTAGCCTCTCTAGAAATTAGAGGACTGGGAAACATATGGGCAAGTTGGTCACTATAATAGAATTCCCCACTTCAACGGTACTAAGACACTATGAACAGAGGAATAGGACAACCAAAGAGATTTGACCTAACCCCTATAAATAATGTGAATTAATTTAAGAAATGGAAGACAAATTTTCATTTAAATTGACAACTTTCTATAGAAACTAACTCCCATCATGAAATGTGCATAGCTTCACCACATCGAAAATGCTGCAATTTGATCTTCCATAGAAGCTGTATAAGAGTGAATCCAGCTCATCAGACTACGGTAATGTCTACCACCATTTCAACATCTTAGATCATCAATTAATGAGATAATATAGGTCATATCAGAAAAATCTCAAAACAACCCCCAACCCAATGGGATGGAGGCATTTATATCTCAATCAACATCACCGAGTTCATCATCACCCAAGGAGGTCCTTGGAAAATCAACAATGGTTCTAGATCAACCCCATACCACTGGGATGTGGAAATTTATATCTCAATTTTTCCCCAAAATTCATCAAATCCCCAAATAGAATCACTACAACCTCAACAATACGATCAATCGATGCCAATTATCGCCCCAAATAGTCCCTAGCTTGTAGGGTTGGGTGAATTTTCAACATCATCATCACTGTAGAGGGAATAAGTTTTATTTAGGTTGGGAGGTAAATATTGATGATTAGTAGTAACTACTAGAAACTCCCTCAAGGTCATTAGTTTAAGGCTGAGATGAGAGTATCGTACGAAGAAGGAGATCAAACCCTTCTGGGATCACATGACAAAACTAACCAATATTTCCACATCTCTGAGGATTGAACCTAATACATGTAGCATAGAATCATCCCATTACATTGAAAGTAATTGGAAAACCACCATTTTCTGATATAACTATTTAAATTTCATTACTATGAATATAACAGATATTGTGGATCAAGAAGCAGATGAAAATGTTCACAACACAGAAAACCTACCCCGAGAGGAGGGAGATCTTGATTCACTAACCCAGGCTACAAACACTCAAAACCATAGGAGACTCCAAAATATAGAACCTTTGAATATTGAGTTTCCACCTCTATAGTAGAACACTGCCATAGATAAATGGAAAGTTCTGGGTATATCCCAATCACCAACCATAAGAATCAAAGTTACTTCCATAGAGGAATAATTGTCATAATATGATAATGAAATAAAAACTCTCTGATAATTCAATGAGGAGCTACTCAGGGGAAATATTCCCACTGGGTATCATCTTCAGGTAGATATGAATATTCTTCCTCCTAAAGTTTATCTTCCCACAAGAGCAACATTTTACCATCAGAACAACTATGGATCTAGGTAGCTGATCTAAATAAATAAGGAAGTAGAAAATGATTATGAATTCCCTTCATTAAAAAGAAAAATGCTACCTATATAGGTTAATCACTCATTCTACACAAAGGTCTAGAATCAATGGGAGAAAAAAGAATACCACCTCGGTAAGCCTCACTTTCTCCCTATAGATGTGAAGCTGTTGAAACAATAATACCTCCAGAATTTATCAATTCCATTGAGTCCATGACTACTCAAATGGAATCCACGGAAGGGAATCATGAACTTTTTTGTCCTAATAAAAGTCCATATCTTGAAAAGGTGGATGAAACTTTGCATTCACCCAATTTTGGGAATTTTACCTTCTCTACCTTTGACGGTATGATGGATCCTGAAAAAAAATATCAATCAATTCATATCCCAATGAGGTCTAATGACTGGACATCTAGATTAATGGGAGATTACAAAGGTGAGGTGTTTTGTACAGACTCTAGTAGGACCATCCTTTATTTGGTACAACAGCCTTCTAGTAGGATCTGTTACCATATGGGAAGACCTTTATTTTCACTTCCATCACCAATTCATCTCCACATTGAGTAATATGGAAATTATTGACTTGATGAACTAAAAAAACATGAAAATGAGTGGTTTTATGAGTTTATATACAGATGGAAAGGTTTAACCAATTCACTCAACAACTATCTTGAACAAGAGAAATTTTTGGAACTCTTTGTTTAGAATATACAAGATGAGTTGAACACCCCTCTAATCCTAATGATGTATCCAGATGGGTTCTGTTAGTTCTTAGAAATGAAACAACATCTAGAAGACTCCATTTAGTGAACCCAATCCAAATCTAGACTCCTGACCTTAGCATAGGGAAACATCTTGGAAAAGTAGAAACTATCATTGTTACCCTCAAACCAGTACCAGTGACCATTGAAGAATCAAAGTAGGTCCCAAACCACCCACCACTTATTGTCAAGTGGAATCAACCAAAAAATAACCCTTAACAATAATCCATAAGGGATTAGGTTCACTCAGGATTTTAGGAATGAATGAATAAATACTAATCCTTATAAATTGAATAATTCCTGAGTTATTTCTTAGAATCCATTGACAATAACCTACTCAATATACCAAATCCCATGAATCCCAATGAGTTAGACATCACTGACCGTCCCAATTCCTTCCATTTTCATAGGATACTAGGTCATAACATCGAGGATTGATTCAACTTCAAGGACATTCTCTAAGGCATGATTGATTCTGGATAGGTGATGTTGGATAACTCTCTAGAGTAGGTGACCATCCAAAACATTTCCCAGTTAGAATAAGGAGGTGATTGGAAGATATTTATGACTAGGCATGGGAAGAAGTTCACCAACTAGATGAATCAAAAGACAGTTGATTGATCTCATGCCACTATAAGAGAACAACTTTCCAGACCTACAATAGTTCCAATAAATTAAAAGATGACATAAGATATGTCCCCTAAAGATGGATTCAACCATAAAACACAATAATAAATAGAAGAGGAATAGTCATAATCTTCTCATAAGAAATCCCTAAATGTTGTAGACTTCTTCCCCACAATATCCAAATAATGTGAACTATCCTATCAAATGGAACCCTAATCATATGAAGAGATCATATTTTGTTATTTAAATCTAATACACATGGAATACCCATTCTAGAATGATAAATATGTCTCCAAGTACAAGTTTTATATACCTATCCAGGGAATAGGAGGCTGTAGAAATCAGAACTGAGGATACATGGGATAACATGAGCATGGTTGGACCCAATACTTTTTTTCACATATACATAAGAGAAATGTATTAATCTAAAAACTATGGTAAATAACTCCAACATGCCTGAAAAGGAAATGGATGTGTCCAAGAACCCTCCAGTGGTCTTCCACACACAGTTTTCTTATATAACTGCCTCAAAGAGGTGCAATTATTTGATCAACCTAAACAATAGTGAAGGCCAACAAAAATTATGCCACTAGTAGTAGATGCCCCCCTTACCTCTCTAAAAGATACAGACCTATATTCCTTAGAGATCCAAGTTTTTGAGCTACATAGTATGGGGAAACCCCACAATGGGAAGAGATGACCTATGGCACAAAAGTATGAAATTTTGAATCATATGGTGACTAAACCAAAAAATCTCTCAATACAATATGCACTCCATCAGTCAAAATAACTCAGGGATGAACTCATTGAATCCCATAGGAGTTTGAGATAGATGTCACTAAAGTCAGGGTATATTAGGTGGAAACTATTCCAACATTGTTCCATGTCTCCATCTCATTCACAGATCATGATCAAGAGGAGGTCATCTAGGGGCACAGTAGGACCCTATAGGTTTTGGGTAGACTCAATAATGTTGACATCCGAATTGATCTGATTGAAAATGGTTCCGAGATCAACATCAACCTAATTTAGACTCTCTGACATTTGGGGTATAGAAAAGGGTATTTTTCTCCCACAAGGATAACAATTTAGGTGTATGATAATAGTGTGGTCAAAGACCTCTCAAGAAGATCAAGCTACAAACGTATATAGAGGATCTCACATATAAAATAGAGTTTATAGTTATCCAATAATACACCACATTCAATTTCAATCTCAAAATTCCCTTGCTACATATCCATATGGAGGTACCCACAACATCCCATCAATGTTTGAAATACCCCATCGATGGAATGTTCAACATAATAGATGGTGATAGGCCCCCTTAGAGACTAGTGAAGCCACAAATGCTGAAGAAGGCTTCTACAAAATAGAAGGAAAATAACCAATGGTGGATGATGATATACATGATTCAACCACCAGTTTCTTATAAACCAACCCTAAAAATCCCTAGAGTATGATCAATAGTGATGATGTGCTCCCCATAAATCTAGTTGATGTAATAGACCTAATCAATGATGTCCAAGCCCCTTTTCTCCCTAGTGGTAGTGTAAAAGACAATCAGCTCTGGAATCTGTCTAAAATGAATCTGAAAATAGGGATAATAATGTGTTTTCTCATGTACTCTCTCCCCTCGATAGTGACAGAGATGCCCCCATATTACTAACTTTGTTAGTAACTTCTTCCACAAACTTATAGGTGGAATAAGAGGAGGCTGACCTCAAGAACGTCCCTCCTAAATTTGAGGAATGCATCAACACTGCCACTGATAATATTAGGTTGTTAAATATAGTAATAGAAGAAGAACCACTTTCTACATTGATCAGTGCCACTATTTATATTATGGAGCACAATATGTACATAAAATATCTAAAGAAACACATATATGAGTTCTCTTGGAATTATACAAAAATGCTCAGACCGAGTCCAGATGTGGCTACGTGCAATCTTGGTTTACCTAACGACCATCGAGGATTCATGTAGGCAGCCAGGAGGATTCACCCCTCTCATGATACAAATGTATAGGTGAAAATTGAAAAATTATTTACATAAGTTTTTTGATAAGTGAAATACACAAGGTGTATTTTTAATATCATCCCTATTAAAAAGATGATTGGTTAGATTAGGGTCTTCCTCAATTTCATATACCTTAATTGACATTTCACGAAGGAATAATTCTTTTTTTACAATCACATAACCCTTGACCAATAAAAATTATAGCTTCCAAGTCCTATCCTTCATGGGTGGGTACTCAGGGTACAAGAAAATAAGGATGGCACCTAAATATGAGGAAGTCAGTTCCTTCAAATAACTACATGGGATATTTTTTCAATCACTACATGCCCTTTGGAATAAATAATATTGGAACTACTTAACAATGTTCCATGAATCATATATTTAATCCTTTATTGGGAAGAATAACCAAATGTTATATCAAGGACAAGGCAGTCAAATCCTAACAGCAATGTGATCACTTCACGAATCTTCAAATTGTATTCAATAAGTTGCAACAACATAGTATAAAGATGAATCAATTGAAATTATATTTTTGGGTAACATTGGGTAAGTTCCTCATATTTTTGGTATACTACCGAGGAAAAAAGTTTGACCCTAAAAAGAATAGTGCAATTCTATAAATGTCAGGCCCTCAGAATCTCAAAGAACCAAGAGTGTTCTAAGGGAACCTCACTTACATTCAACATTTCATAGCCAAATTGGCTTGAAAATTTATCCTCTTCACCAAGATAATGAAGAATGGAATCACATATCAATGGGATGAGGACTTCCAAGAAGCCTTTGAGATTCTCAATTAGTACTTGCTACACCCTCTGGTCTTGTTTCCACAAATGGAAGGAAAGAAAATTATATTATATGCAGCCACTATGGAATGCTCACTAGGAACCCTCATCACATATAAGAATGATATGGGAAGTGAGAACAATATCTACTACCTCAGTCGAATGATGCTAGGTATTGAGACTCAATACTATGATGTTGAGGGAAACTGGGTCGCTCCCATATTTGTAGTGCAGAATCTGAGGCATTACTTACATCACCAAAAAGTCCATTTGGTCTCTCGTATTGATCCGATCAAGTACACCCTTGGAATTACTATGCAGACTATAAATTTGGCATTATGGGAGGTCATTATATACCAATAAGACATTAATTTCATTTCACACAAGTCAAAGAAAGTATAGGCCCTAAAATATTTCCTTATGGAATATCCCGCTCAAGAAATCACACTAGTAGACACCGAAATTCAAGATGAAGAGGTTTTCTATGCCGATGAAACTACCCAGACATGGTAGATGTATTTTTATTGAACCTCCTAGAGTCTTATTAGCAAGAGACTAGAAAACTTGAGACTCAATCAATTCATATTAGGGATTGTATTTGTTTCTTCGAACAAAGAAATTTGGAAAAAATCATTCTCACTATACGAAGGCTTCAAAAAAAATGAAGTTGAATAAAAATCCATCATCACTATCTTTGAATTATCCCTACAGCTACAAATAGACAACCTAAACATAAAAGGTTATTAAAAACTAGTGATAAAGAATACAAATCACAAATATTGCATTAAAAAGAATAACCAACCCATCTCAATGGCTATGTTAGGGGACCAATGGAAGATTACCCTTTTGATACCAGACCATGTCATGTTCCCCGATCATACAATGATCATGCCAATGCATTGGATGATGCAACCAATGTCCTAGAAAACCCTCATCAGGGGAATCATTCTTCTATATCATGCATCGTAAAATGGTCTCATTGATCACTGTCTGTGATATATGAGAAATCAACTAGGTCAGCACTTCCCCAGAGCATGATGCACCAATATCCAGTCTTGGATGGATGCAATCCATAATCAGTTATCTTCAAAATGGAACTTTCCTAATAGAACAATTTGTAAATTAATATATTTGACGGTGAACAATGAAATTCACCCTCTAAGATGGTCCAAATGTGAAAAAATCCCTCTATAAGAAATGATTTGATGAAAAACTCTTCAGATTCATAATAGAAAGATAGATTTTCTCAATCATAGAAGAATTAATTGTGGTATCCTACCATGATCATCAATATGGGACCAAGATCTCCCACCAAATCATGATTTTGTGTCACTACTAGAAAACCATGATACAAGACTGTGTGGAATTTACCAGGAAATGTCATTCAATCTAGGTTTATGAAAACTTTATCCATAAACCCCCAAAATTTCTACATATGCTAAATTTTCCTGATCGTTTTCATTTAGGGAATATATATTGTGGGTCCATAACCTATAGACATATCTAAGTAGTTCAAGTACATACTTACTGCTAATAAATTATTCTCCAAATGGGATAAGTAAATACCACTCAAAGAAGTCAGGACAAAATAAATCATCAAAAATATTAAATTCCCATATCATCACCATGTTCAGGGTCCCTCAAACAATACTGTCAGACAATGACACTGACTTGTATTCCACAAAATTTGATGAAATTGTACTTAGTGTACAACAACAATTCAAATACCTCATCTCACAATCATGTAGTGGAAAACAGAATGATAGATGCCTTTAATAAGTCACTATGAAATATACTCTAGAAGATAGTGAATAAGGACAATAAATACTGGTCATACAATCTCCTCCATGTTTTATGGGCCTAACATACCACCATGCATACTACTAAAAAAGTAGCACCATATTCATTGGTGTTTGGGACTGAGGGAGTGATACCCATCAAATTCCAACTACCCTTACTCTGACTAGCCATTTGAGGAAAACTCTCGTATGATGAGAAATCACAAAAGTATCTAGATGAATTGAGGTGGACTGATGATAACATGATACATACATTTCACAACCATGAATTCTATTAGAATCAGATCACATAGTACCTCAATAAATTGGTCCTTCTTTGTCTATTCCTCCATGGAGAACTTGTATTGGTTCTTATGGCCCCAATGATACTAGGAAATAAGCCTTCAAATATGTAACCAAAATGGTGAGGACCTTATATTATATATAAGGTCTATCATAATAGTGATTACATGCTAACCAAAATGAATGGGGAGCAAATCACATCCCCCAACCAAAATGATATGAAGTGTATATAAATACTTTTCATAACCATCATCATGCATCATGTCCTTGAATAAAGACTTTAAACTACACAACATATCATGTCTTAACTACACAATATTAAATTGTATGGATAATGTATTGACCACACAATATTAAACTATATGCAAATCATCCAAACCCCAAGACATTAAACAGTATGGATCCCATCCTTGCAGCATGATGATAAACTTCAAAACATCCATTTTATTTACACGTGATGTTAAACAACATGGACCCCCCATGTTCATCGTTATTCACAATGGGTGACCCTAATCCTCAACACAAGACAATAAACTGCACATCTGATGTCCTTATTTCATGAAGTTAAACTACATAGAAATCATTATATTACAAATAATTCACTATACATGAACTAAAAATTTGTGAAAGGAAGATGAAATTACCCTTTATCTCTATGAGATTTAAACCCACATAATTAATATCTTCATAAAAGAACTATGTGTGGCTTGATTCTTACCATCGTAGGATATGCAGTGTAACCCAGACCTCTATTCTTGGGCCCAATCACAACATTGCTTTTTGAGGTGACCCATGTATTTAACACAAGATGTTAAATCAAATGAAATAATTCCATATCACAATACATAAAACTGGATGGATCCCTAACATTATTCTTCTTTTAAGATGAGTCACCCAAGCCCTTAATGCTCAACGTTAAACTACACGACTGATTTCCTTACTATATGAAATTAAACTAAATGGGTCTTTATATCTATGTATACATTGATTCTCACTCTAATGAGATATGTAGGGAGGATTGGATCCTATATCCTGGACCTACAATCACATGATAAAAAATACCCTGGTCCTTTCTCCACTTTCCACCAAATTGCGAGGAACCTTTTCTATTCTTTGATTCTCACACCGATCATAGCTCATTATAGCTTAGAAATTTTTGTAAGTGATCTCCCCATGTGGATGAGTCATATAAGTTCATTAAAGGTTTATCACGAGTACACAATTTATGATGATAAATTTCATAGTTTATATCCCATTTAATGTCACAAGAGTGTGCATTTTTTTGGGCCTCACTTGAGATAACCACTACGCATGGTTTTGGTCTCCCACCATATATCCATTTCATAACTACGTGTGACTTGATTCCTATCAAAAAAAGATATGTAGTGATGCCAAGATCTCCAATACCAGGTCCAGCTACAACAATCAACATGAAAATTACCCCCACTCTATGTATGGGTTAGACATGCTCAATGAGTTCTTTTAAGAACTAAGTGTGACATGATTCATCTCATCATAGGATGTGTAGTGACACCTGAACCTCTATTACTTGGGCCTAGCTACAACATTTACTTTTCACATTGGGAATCCCATGTCCTTACCACATGTTGTAAAACTGTACGGTTTCTCAAGAACAATGCATGGATTGATTCCTATCATCGCAAGATATGTAGTGACACTCAAATCTCCAATCCGATGCCCTAATATAATAATTAATGTGAACAATTCCACTTTCAGTATGGGTCAGACCTCTATAGTGTTTCTCCCATTCAAGAAGTACGCATGGCTTCATTCCTATCCTCATAGGATACATAAAAATCTATAGATATTTGATTCTTAGGCCCATCCATTATAAAAAAATTATACCCCCATACCTATGTATGATCCAGACATGCACAAGGAAAATTCCCCCAAACTATAGAGGGGTTGAGTCATATAATCTCATTTATTGTACATATGAGTCAGATCTACATATGGATTTTTATGCATGTAATATATCTTACACAATTTTGTTTCACACTGGTCCCCATGTCCTTACCACACTATATTACACTATAAGGATCCAAATACATCCTTATCGCATAACCTTAAACCACAAGGAAAATTTCAAGGCCACATGACTTTAAAACTACATGAAAAGTACACCCCCACTACATAATATTAAAACTATACAGACCATGAACCATGTTTATCATTTATTAAAGGACTAACACCACTTGACCTCAGTAAACCAGAGAACGAGGTGCTTCTACCATCTTTTAAGAACCTTAATCCATAAATTGCAATTCATGTCTTAATTACTTTGGGTTGCTTTAAACCATTCATGGAACTTGGAAAGGAAAAGAGTTATCTCTTCCTAAACATGCTATTGAAGCATAATTAACCAGACCTACCAACTAGAGAAATATTAGATTTGTAAGAAGGGATTTCTAATCCCCATGATCCTAACATCACCATGGAAGAACTCAGCAACTCAGTGTGTTCTGTGTAATCCTTGAACCTATTGTCCTATATCATTACTCAAGACCTAATTATCCTGAGCCATGATTTACAACATTCTCATCTTCTTATAGGATGGATGTTGGAGTAATATTGACCTTGAATGTCCTAATTAGGCTCTTTATAACATTTAATTTATATTAGGTCCATGTGTGTCATTACCTTAAACTACCCATAATTTGTTCAAAGAAGTACGAACATAAACTCTTGCCTTTTATTTTCCAATTCACAAGACATTAAAATGATAGGGAAAAAGTCACAAAAATTTTCAAGATAAAAACCCACAAAGGATGGATTAAAAAAATTCAAGTCTTATCTTTCTAAACTCTTCATCACTAGTGTTTAGGGAAAAAATTTAGGTGAAAATAAATGAGGCATAAAGATTATAGGGTCCTCTTTATGGCCCTAGTAAAAGCCGAGTTATAATCATTGGATCATTTGGAATAGAAAAAAGTTAGAGTAATGTGTTTTCACATCTCCTCTCCTTGATAATGTGTTTAATAGAAGTCAATAGACATTTTTTTACTTGAAAACTTCATGAATATTACATCCCCCATAAATCAAAATTCATGATTTGAGTGCCTCAGATCACCAAAATTATCTGTGGCCCTTGGAAAAGGATACACACCTTAAAGGGATCCTTTTTTTGACAATACATGTATGACTATGTCTCCTTCATATATGCATATGTTCATCAACCAAATGTGTTACTCTGTAAAAGGGATTTCTAATCCTTGTGATCCCTAACATCACTAAAATAGAACTTATCACCTCAGTGTGTTTTGGACCATTCCCAACATGATTTACAGACACCATCCTCACAATCCAAACACTTTGGTCAAAAATTAACAATTCCTGCACGTAGACTATTCAATAGTATTCAACAACCTTGATGTTGCATCACTATATTTTGTACCATTTTGTAAAGAAATAACAAGACAATCCATTCCTAAAAAATTTGATGGAACACATCCTAGGATTCAAAACCAGGGGTTGTAGGGCTTGATCTTCACAAAAGAGTCAAAATTCCCTAGAGTGACAGAACCCTTCCCAGATAGCCTTTCTTTTCATACCCAAACTCACCATCTAGATGTTTTAGTATTCATAAATATTTAATGGCCCTCATAAAGTGTGGAGTTTATCTTTTCTTGGCTATGATATCGATGAATAAGGGCATTGAAATACCAACTAAAGGCATATCCTCCTAGAAGGAATCAAACCCCAATCCTTTTTAGCCCTAGTAATACAATGGAAGAACCTGATACCTCAGGGTGTTATGGGTTATCCCCAACATGGATTCCACATCCCATATTCATTGACTCAAACTTTTGAGTTACAATTATCATCAACCATATTACAACTATCAAGGTGGACCTAACATCCATAGTATTTCTCCCTTATCCAATATCACACCCATAAATCTTCCATAACCCTTGGAGAAGAGTGGAGGCTCTTAAGCTAGAAAATTCAACCAATGCATAAGGGCATCAAACTACTGACCATATCCATCTCCTCCATGCCAAAAATTGAGATCAAATCCTTGTGAGAATCGACAAAACCATGAATTAACTCATTATCCTGGGGTGTTTGGATCATTATTGGATTTTCAGAACCATATTCCATGATTTTCGATCAAGTCTCGGTAGAAGGATGTTAAACTACAAGGCATCATATGGCCAAAGCTAAAAGACCCTAAACTATAGTGACAAAACATCTGAGATAAAAGACCTTAAACTACAATAATAGAAGGTCTGAGCTAAAAGAAACTAAAGTACAATGATATAATGTCTGAGATAAAGGACCCTAAACTACAATGATAAGAGGCCTGAGATACAATAACCTAAACTACTTCATAGTAACGATTTATTTTCTATCTAATTACATTTTATTTGAAAAAATATAAAGCAATTTCCCCTAGGACTAATATTCTACTCAGATTAACCTTCTAGGAATTCGGTAATCTCAAGATAGATATAGAAGATATATTAGTGAAGAATATCATGTCAGTGGACATTCAAGAGTATTTCTCATGAAGAATCTATTATGATGTAAATATTCATATCCATGCATTCAAGTTTACTTGATATTATGGAAAGGATGGTATCATTTATGTTTCATGCAACATCAAACTAGAAAAATTTCATGATCATCATGAATAAAAGATAACAAGAAAAAAATTATAATTATTGGAATATCTATTCTCTAACATCGTACAAGTGGAGGAATCTACACATATTAGAGTCTCTACCATTAACATACAATCCATGTTTAAATTGAAAAATACAATCCTATCACAACATCTGATTATAGGATTACTTATGATCTAAAAACCTCTACTTAAGGGTGGTAACCGATTAGTGTAATTGATCAACGTATTTTTTCTCCATATCAATAGTCTATCACAACTCCTCCGCCAAAACGACAACATCAAGACTAACCTTCTCCACCATGTCAAGAATTACATATTGTTCTAGAAAATTTTTCTATGATATCTAATGTGCATGCTAAAACATTGATAACTCTACCTAAAGATAGCTAATTTCAGACTTGAGATAGTTGAATTCAACCTTACCGGTGATGATAAAATCCCTGTGAGTTGCCTCTTCCATCACATACTCAGAATCATCATTTAAGTATTTGGACCACTCTTGTTTAATTGAATAGTAAGTCTCAATGACTACAACCCTGAATTCAAGGGCCCTCTTCTTCTACCTCAGATAAATTACCCCCATCATCCGGGCATGAGGGTCGGTATAGTAAAAATCCTCATAAACAAGGGAGATGAACGTAAACTGAAGATAACCAAACCAATCCTTTAGACCATCCAATATGGTTTTTGAATCTAATGTTTTGATCTCTTTCCACATTTTCATTTGCATCAACAGGTAACATGATGCAGATCCTGGGCCTTGATCTATGAACATCCTAGGAATAGGTATATATCTTGAGACTAGATCACTAATATGAGGAGATATGCTTAGGGTCTTCAATTAAGAAGGAAGGAAGACAACCTACACATTGCTCAGACTACTCATAGGAATACCTAAGAGGGATGGGACTAGAACCTCTTAGATTAAAGGTAAAGACACTGTAAAAAAGGTCAAACATGTTTATCAACCAAAGAATAAGTTGTATGATATAAAAAAATAACCAAAGTATATGACAAATGTTAGGGAAATAACTCTCTAGGTTGCATCACTAGTGATGTTATTTATCCCGCCCCCATCCTTAGGTGAAGAGGCAACACCCTATTATAATGAGAAGATTCATGGAAATTCAGGTACCTTCCCTAAATATATGCTTAACTCACCCCCTTGAGGGCTGTAGTAAAAAATATATTGTTAGGCAATATGAAAAAAATAAAAAAATTTATAGTTTGGAAGAATCATTCACCTTATTGAAAACTCAAATACATTAAGGATAACATGGTATAAGAATAGATACCTATGTTAGTATCCTACAGAAAAGCATCCACCCATGTCAGATCAAGTGATGCACTCACTAGGACTTCCACAGTAGGAAATGGGCATAACTGAGGTGGAACTTCAACCATATATTCTCTTCAATGGGCCATGCCAAATAGATAAATTCCTTCTAATGAAACTGATCACTCACTTGAATACTAAGGGAAGGATAAATTCTCTTCCAAGTGAGACCAATGGGGACCTAAACATTTTTGGAAATTCAGAATGCGGTACCAAGATAATACAAAATAAGAGAATAGTGATATTCCACAGTTACTTGAGGATTCCGGAGAAGAGGACACTAAAAATTTAGAGTTCTTACTCTTCCCCATACCTTTTATTGAATACCCCCTAGAAGGTGCTGAATATGAGTTTGTTTTTGTATAAACTATAATGGCTACCCTCATCTAGGTTAGTAGATATGGGGATCCCTTATCATCGACCCCTAGTCACTATTAAATTCACCCCCAATATTAGTTCCCCAAGGAGAATATATGGGGGATGAATGGATTAGACTATCTCATATGGTCCCTATTTCATCAAAAAAACACAAAGAACATCAACAAGGTTTCAATTAAACCATGACCATTTAAACATAGCAGTGAGTTCATCATTAAAACTTCCATGGCGATGGGATAAACTTTTTGGTCCATGAATAATTGTAGTGTTCCCTGAATGACCATTTAGTGGACCAATTAGGAATAAAAAATCATACCCTTTATGCTTTCTAATGTTATGTCAAGGTTATGAAGAAAAGATTTGAACTATTGAGGTCAATTATTGAAAGTGATGCCTAGAGGGGTAGTGACATGGGAGAAACATTCCAAAGGTTACTTTGATTGGAAAATTATATCTCAGAGATCAGCCTCCAACTTATGCATTCTTTAAACCATGCATCTATTTTTTAGATTAAATAGGAAATTATAACACTGGTGTGACTTCAAACTTTTGTACTAAACTCACTGAAACTTCATCGGTTGGTGCTTCTACACGAAATGAGGGTAGTAGAAAATGCCTTATTTCCTTGTGGGGTGTTATAAGATTGTTGGTCCTCTTGAATTAAACTATTTTATAGGCCTTGGATTTTCCTCATAGGATGTTGGTAGTTGGAAATCTTCGCTTTTTTAGTTGGGATAATTTCTTTTTGGGTTATGAAAAGATCCAAATATCATCATAACCGTATGAGAAACCAATATCCACTCTGTGTTGAGAGAGGTTTATCTTATCTTGAGTCTCCTCTCTATTAAATATAATCCAACACTGGAAATCCACCATTGGGTGGTCCTCGGATAGAATATGAATTGGGGATGGACATCTCGATTGGAAACACAAGAACTGATGGCTAAACTTATAAGGTGCATACCATTCACAAGGGAGGTCCCCATCAATGCGAGTGGAAAGAATTCAGTCAGAGAGTGATAACATATAATCCCAGACCTCAAGGCTTTACCCACCATTATAAACCATGCTTCGAATGGGAAATGGACCATAAGGATTTAAGGGGAAGCAGTTACGATGACCCATGAAGGCCCTGAACTCCAAATGTTGTAGTGTAATGGGATTCACCCCACTAATACAATATAAAAATGTTTTGAAACTGAAAATGGAGATGTTCTAAATTTTTAAGAGCTCGTATCCTCCAACAAGATCCTCCACCCAACCCCATAACACTTAAAAGGAGACCTAGATTCTAGAAGGGGCATCTCCACTCTAAATATGGTTTAAAAGGAGGAAGAGTTTGGCCAAAATAGGGATGGATAACCCAACATGAAGCCCACATACCATTGATGTTTCTATTATGTAAGTGAAGTCCTCAACTCCACCATTATCCTTTACTAGGATTATTTACCCACTTAGGTACGTGGTAAAAAAACTGGACAGTTGAGCGTTCATTTTGATACTTGGGAAAACCTCCCATTATTAGTGTCTGAAATTCCCTTCTTCAACCTTAGTCAAGTAAGTTCCCTTCATTCCATAAGATTCCTTCATAGGATATGCTTTCAACATCTTGACCTATGTCTTATAAAAAAATTTCTTGATAAACTAGATAACTAATTTCTTGAATGAGGTATCATCTTCAAGAAGTGGATCCTTCTGAAGGGCCTTTTCAGCCAGCCTAATCAACTATCAAGCAATGGGATGAGTCCACGTTATGTAATTTCATGTAGATCGTGGGGGAAAACTATACTGATACCCACCTCACTAGGTATGTGGTGTAAAGTGTTTGTATCATGGCTCCGGTAATGACCCAAAATTTTATCAATGGAATTTTCATTATTGTAAAAATTTTATGTAGTATAAAAAAACTACATCACATAGAGAACCCAATAAAAACATTATTATCATAAAGTAATAATTTAATAAGTGGTATTTATTGAAATTAAGGGGCCTATACCGATAGAATAGTAACCTAACCCTTGGAATAGAAATATGACCATTAAGAATAATTACCTGACCAACAGAATAGTAACATAACCTATGGAATTATAAATAATATTTAGGCATATTATAAATGAAAATATGATATATTTATATCATGGTACAAGTAAATAAATGTTTTTAAAATTGATGAATTAAGTGTTGTTATTTTTGTAAGTCATAAATATTTACTTACAATTTTATAATTAATATAATGATTTAATGTAATATTTATTTTCATAAAATAGATTCCTAAATTAATATTTTGTGGTCTTATAATTATATGATAATTTTATGAGTCCTTAATTAATTTTTCAAAGTGTCACAAAATTGGTTATAATATTTAAATCATTATTTTTTTGAATAATTTTTTTAATTAAAAATTAAATTTCTAATATTTAGAAAATAATTTTCAAAAAATGGAGTCCATTTTTTAAACCTACACATTGAAAAATGGTTGGGGTGTTTTATTGGGATTTTTCTAAAATAGTTAAACTTTTGGTGAATAGTGAAATATGGTAAATTATAATGTTTAAAATTTTAAATAAAATAATTGAATTTTTTATTCATTCATGATATAATAAACCATTAATTTAAAATCACACACACAATTTACTATAATTATTCATAATAATCAACACTATTTATATCCTTGGGACCAAATAATAAATAAATGAATAAAATAATCAAAAACACCCCTCTCCTCTAACTATAAATACCACCCTCACCACCTATTCTCCTAACACCTTATAATATCTGGATATTTATTATATTATACCCAATTACTCTCCCAAACTTCTTCCACATAATTTTATTTTTGGTCTCACCAAAATATCAAACCCAAGTTCCTGAAGGAGGTTCTCAAGGAGACGACATTCAAGAGGTAAAATCTTTCTTCTTTCTCTTTTATTTTACTTTTTATTTCTTATCTTATCCTAAGATCACATCTCCAAAGTATAATAATAACTACAATATAAAATATATACTATAATTGTGTTATTTTAATGGAATATACATAATCAATTATCTTCTATTCTTATTTTATTATAAAAATTAAAACATCATGCATGATGTTTCAATTCGCCATCTTCATGGATGATGAGTTTTTATTTTCCATTACTCCCTTCATGGATTGACATTATCCCATTATAATGGGTAAAAAGATTTAAAAATTTATATTAAAACTTTTTTTAAGTTCTCTAACTAATATATATTCATAATATTAAATATTAAAACAAAACCAGTTCATGATGTTCAAAAAACCGCCAAAACAAACTAAACATTAATCATTAACGTTTTTTTCAAATGAATCATCCTTATACTAGAAATTTAAAAAGATATATGGGAATATTTAACATTATATAGTTTAATAAATATTATATAATTCCAATTTTAGAGTTTTTCTTCTATTTGAAAAGAACTACATTAATTAAACTGACGGGAACCGATCACAAAATCATGAAATGAACGCATCTGGAACAACAAAATTAAACAATATAACCCATTAAAATATTCATAAATGAATTTAATAAAATTTTAATAAATAAAATATATATTTATGTTATTTTTAATTAAATTATTAGTTAATCTAATTTTATTATCTAGGACATTATGGTTATGTGAAGAACAATTTTGGAAATAATGTAAGGGATTCTCTCCAAACCTCCAAATTACCTTTGGGTTAAAATGTATATCTATTTTATCCAATGTATTTCATCATTATTATTTTATAATTCACCTATATTAATTTTATATGTTCCACACAAATTTATCAATATCAATTCAATTTTATTTTATGGGGAAATTCATATTTTAAAAGGTTCCCCTCTTAATTTCTTTCGATAAGAAGGCCCAATTAAATAGAATTTCCTAGTTTCATACCCATTTTCAAGTACACTACACAATACATTTTAAGACAACATTATTTTTCAAAAATAACTAATTTCATCATGAAAATAAATCTTAGTTCATTTTTTGTTTTATACAATAAATTATTCGTTTTTCCTCTTTAAAAATAATATAATATTTCCCTTAAATTTCACTAAAGTTGCTCATTTATAAAGTTTCTTAACCTCTCATTTTTACATGTTTTCACTTGAGTTGGAAATAATTTATCATTATATATGAAAATTTTCCATATTAATATCCATGTATTTTTTAAATCCATTATTTCTTGGACACCATTATGATATTACCTTTGGTTATGCTTTATCATATGATTACAATTCCCATTTCATTCCATGGGTAACCCTTATGTTTATCCCTTATGTTTCATTCTTCATGTGGAACACATATGCATGAACATGTCATGATGGGTGAAACCCGATAGCTATCCAACACGTTGTGTAATGTTTAGTATCATGAGACACCATTTATGGGATTATGGAGTAAATCTAATCCATTATTGGACTTTTTCCACCATGTGATATAGTCTTGGCAGTTGTCCTTGACTCGTGTTTGTTTTATGTTGCATGTTTCTTCAAAATTCATATCCTATTATGATCATATGGTTCCATGTTATATGTTCTACACTTCCATAAGATTATTCATGTTCCATGCCTTTTAGGTTATTATGATATTCCTTCAAACTCATGTGTTACGCTTTATTGCCATGTTTATTCCCTTACTAGTTTTTTAGATCTTCCCTTTGGTAATGTTTTCCTTATGTTAACCTATGAAGATGTAAGAGCACAAAGAAAGTTAGGATCTCATTATAGATAATAAATAAAATTTGTTTTTATTTTTGTTTCATGTTTTATAATTATGCACCTAGTCCTCCAAAGACACTAGAATAAATGATCCTTGGTTTGTATTTGATGGTTAATTATGGTTAAAATCATGTAATATTTTGTTTGAAAGGCAAGGGTCACAATAGTTGGTATCAAATCATGATATAGTTTTTTCTTATCTTATGACCAAAACACATTATTTAGAAACCTAGGGATAATTAAATCATCATGGATAACCAATATTCAAAATTATAGAATCACATGTTAGGATACATTTTTCATGTAAATGTTTATCCTTATATGTTCAAAGTTTAATTTTTTATATTATTATTTTCTTTGTATTGAATCCCCCTAATTTTAATTTTTTTTCTTAGTTAATGGATTAAAACAGGAGATCCTATTCCAATAATCAATTTGATAGGAAATGTGTTGATATACATAATGAAATTCCAAATATTATGGGAATAGAAACTAAACAAATCATGAAAATACTACCAAAATTAGATCAAGTTATGAATAATAACTTGAATCATGTGGAACACCATCCTTATTCTAAGAAAGATAAATTTGTGTATGAAATCTTTTTATGAAAATGGAATTATATCTTTAGTGTTTCTTCTGATCCCCTCAATGTATAATGATTTATTAACTCCACTAAAAATATATTGTATTGTATGTATTGCTCAAAATAAGAGAATGTCATGATGAAAATCTGAAATTTTGATAGGGAATCTAATCAGTGTTGGAAAATGATAAAAAAAGTCCAAAGAGGAAATTTATTCTATTTATTGGGAAAAATTAAACAAAATAAATTTCAATAAATATTTTTCCATAACTATCCATCTTATGATGAAAAGGGAGTTCCTCAGACGTAATAAAAAGGAAGATGAGTCTATTGGGGAATGTGAACAAAAAAATGTAAGACATTTACAATATTCCTCTATTATTTTCAAGAAAACTGAAATAAAGGTGGATAGCTTCTTTAGCAGACTAAGGCCGATTCTTGGAAGAGCATTGGAAATTTAATACTTTTGATATCTATAAGAATATTTTCTATTGTAACCTTAAGGTTGATATAGAGATTGTAGACTCTTATCGGTCTTGTAGGATCGGAGATAAAAAGCAGAAAATAGAGTTTAGTATTGTATGATCAACAAATAAATACCTGGATGGAAAGAAAACCCAACATCCCACATGAAAAAAGTTTGATAGGAAGCATCCTAGGAATTCTTGAAAGAGAACTAGGATATGAATCATATGTGGAAGAGAGGGGAATCAAGCTAATTATTTACAAAGGTATATAATAAATCTGACAAATGGGGAATATGAAAGGATGTTTTAGATCAAAACTTAGCCTATAGTATTGTGTTTAAACTCCAAAAAACATGGGAATTATATGAACCATTTCCCTAAGCTAAGGGTCGTCATAGTAAATCAACAACTAAAACCTCCAAGACAACAAGTAAGGATATATTCTATTAGTACTGTTGATGTAGATCCCAAAAATGATGCAGTGATTGGTATGCCAGTTATTCATTCAATAATTGTGAATATATTATATGATTTTGGTTCTACAAATTCTTTCATATCTTGGAGGTTTAGTAGAATTATTGAAACACCACCTTAGAATATGAAGGTTGATTTATCTTTTCGAACAAAAAATGGAGAAACTATTGTATCTAAATTATATAACTCATCCCCATATAATTTTTATGGACTAAACCTTCATGTAAATATTATATTACTTTAGTGGAGTTCAATTCAATATTAGGCACAAATTAACAATATTTATACAAATAAAACATCAACAATAAAACCTCCTTTATAATAATCATATAAACTATCGATATTATTTTCTTATGAGAAAGAACATCTCGAAAAAATGATAGAGAAAATGGATATAATCATGATCGAAGACATTCACATTGAGTGAGACTACATTGATGTGTTCCCCAAAATTCTTCTTGGTCTTCCTCCTGAATGAGTGGTTGAGTTCGAAATTGAACTTATTCCTAGATCTCTATCTTTACCAAACAATCCATATAGAATGACCACCATTGAGTTATAAGAACTGAAGAAGAAATTACAAGAGAATCTGTACAAGTGTTCCATATGTTCGAGTGCAGCACCGTGGGGTGCACCAGTTCTATTTGTCAAAAATAAGGATAGATCAATGCACATATGAATTGATTATCATAAGCTCAACAAAATCACAATAATGAACAAATATCCCATACCAATGACAGAAAACTTGTTCGATCAACTATGAGGGGACAAATATTTCTCTAAGGTGGGCCTTCAGTCGAGATATCACCAATTAAAGGTGAGGAAGGAAGACATTTACAAGACTTCATTTCAAACAACGTATGGATATTATGAGCTCCTAGTGATGAACTTTAGACACACTAATGCTCAAGAAATATTCATGGACTAAATGAGTAGAGTCTTTAGATATTTCCTTGATAAATTTTTGGTAATATTTGTACATGATATTCTGATATAATACAGGATCAAGGAGGAGCATGATTCGAATTTGAAAATTATGCTAAAGACATTGTTAAAGGTGAAAATTTATAAAATTATAGTAAATGTGAGATCTGGATAGAGGAAGTATAATTCTTGGGTCATGTTATTACAAACAAAGGAATATATGTGGACCCTTTCAAGATAATGGAAATTGAAGAGTGTCCCATGACAACATTTGTAATAGAAATCCATAGTTTTGTTGTCTTAGCTGGGTACTAATGAGGTTTTTTGAGGAACTTCTCATGATTATATAACCCACTAACTATGTTAACACAAATAGGGGTAAATTATATATGGATTAAAGAATGATTGGAATTCTTGAAGGAGAAAAATAAGAGACTAATAACTGAACAAGTACTCACACTACCAACAAGAGGATAAATTTTTTTTATATAAAATTATTCTTAAAAGAATGTATTGGGTTTTTTATTCATGAAAAAATAGAAAGTGATAGCCTACGCCTCACAATAGTTTAAGATCTAAGAGAAGAACTACCTAATGCATGTTATAGAGCATACGACTATGATTTTTTCCTTAAAAATTTAGCTGAACTACCTATATTGTAAGAATTATGAAATATATACTAATAACAAGAGTCTAAAGAATATTTTTACATAGATGGAACTCAACATGAATCAAATAAAATGGTAAGAGCTAATCATGGACCATGGTTTCTCTATTATATGGGAAAGATGATAAAGGTAGCTGGATCTCTTAGAAGAAAAGAACTTGCCACATTATCCTAGATGTGGATTGAGAAAGACTCCATCTTCATGGATATGTAAAGGATGGATATTAAAATAATAATGATAATTAATGTATCCTATCTTTCCCAAATGATTTCCAAACCATCTACCCATAATAGGATCAAGGATATAAAAATGGATAATCTGGTGCTAAAGAAGAATGTAAAAGTTGAAATAGTATGGAAGCTACAAGAGTTACATATCGATAATGATGGGGTGATTTGATTTGTAAGAAGTATTTATTTTCCTTCATCACATGATATGAAGAAGGATCTATTGGGTTATGAACATAACCCATATTTCTCCACCCATCCTGGGTAGTACTAAGATGTATAATGATCTTTGAGAAGACTTTTGGTTGGAAAATATGAAGAAGGATATTGCTGAGTATATATGAAGGTGTTTGGTATGTGAGAATGTTAAAATAGATAAATATAAGTCCAAAGGGGTGATGAAACCATTGAATATACACACATTAATTTGAGAAAACGACACAACGGATTTGGTCACTGGTCTCCTAAAAATATTCAATGTAAATAATGTGATATGGTTTGCGATGGATCGACTCACCAATTATTATTACTTTATCTCAATTTGGGAAGATATATCACTTGAAAAAACATCCATGATATATGTGAAGGAAGAGGTGAGGATACATGGGGTTCTACTTTTGATCATATATGATCCTGATCCATGGTTCACATCAATATTCTGGAGAAGTATTCAACATGATTTGAGTACTGAATTGATTTTCATCACGACCTATCTCCTTAAAAAGATGGCCAATCTAAAAGGACTATTCAGAAACTCAAGGAAATGTTGAGAGCCTGCTCAATGAATTCAAAGAAGGATGGGATCAACATGTTTAATCTTATGCAAGAGATGACATATAAGGTTCAAGAAATCCAATAACACATCAAATATACTTAGATTTGGAAAAATAGAAATGATGGCAATCATTGAAGGGTTATATAATTTCATGTTGGAGACAAATTCTTCCTTTGAATATCACTATGGAAGAGAGTCATAAAGTTTGGGAGGAAAGGTAAGATTAGCCCATGGAACATCATCCCCTTTTATATCCTTGATCTCACTGTATTAGTGGCATACTGACCGGAAATTCCACCAAATATGGCTCCATTTAATGACGTGTTCCATGTATCTCTCAGGAGTAAGTTTATACAAAACCCCTCATATGTACTGAATCTGGAGGTGGTACAACTAGATAACAACCTCTCGTATGAAGAGAATCCAATGAAGATCTTGGATCGTAGATACAAAGTCCGGCACAATAAGAATACCCATCATTTTAAAGTGTTATGGATGAATCATAAGTATTAATAGGTGACATAGGAACATGAGGAAGAGATTAGGGAGAAATAACCTCACATATTTTTACATTATTATGTATATGATATTTTATGGGTGAAAGTTTAAAAGGGGGAAATAATGTAATGACACAAAATTTTATCCAGGTAATTTACCTTCTTATAATTATTTTATATAGTATAAACTATATACATAACATAGAGAAACCAATAAAAATATTATTATTATAAATTAAGAATGAAACAAGTAGTATTTATAGAAATTAAGGAACCTATACTGATGAAATAGTAATATGACCATTAGAATAGTAAAATAGCCATTAAGAATATTAACCCAACCAATAGAATAATAAAATTACATATGAAATTAGAAATAAAATTTAGCCATATTCTACATGAAAATATGATATATTTATAAAAGGGTATAAGTAAATAAAGCTTTCAAAAATGATAAATTTAGTATTGGTATTTTTTTAAGTCATTAATATATAATTACAATTTTATAATTAATATTCTTATTTAAAAGAAAATATATTTTAATAAAATAGATTCATATATTAATATTTGTTTTCTTATAATTATAATATAATTTTAGGAGACCTTAATTGATTTTTTGTAGTTTCATAATATCTGTAATAATATTAACATCAATATTTGTTGAATAAATGATTATTTTAATTAAAAATTAAATTTATTATATTTAGAAAATTATTTTCAAAAAATGGAATCTATTTTTTAAATCTACAAGTTGAAAAATTATTGGAGTGATTTTTTTTTATTTTTCTAAAATAGTTGATTTTTTTTAATAGTGAAACTCTGTAATTTTTGGTATTTAATATTTTAAGCCAAATAAATGAATTTTTTACTCATGGATGATATAATAACCCATTAGTTCGAAATAAAATTCACTATTTATTATAATTAGTCATAAGAATCAAAACTATTGATAGTTTTTGATCCAAAATAATAAAAAAATGAATAAAATTTTCAAAAACAACATTCTCATCACACTATAAATACCACACCTCATCACATTTTCTCTTCAAAACTTCTAAGATTTTGGGCTTGATTATATTCTAAAAAATTTCTCTCCCAAACCTCTTCCACATCTGTTGGTCTTTCAAGTATCACTAAAATTCCAAACCCAAGTACCTTTAAGATATTCTCAAGGAGAGGATATTCAAGAGGTAAAATAATTATTATTTCTCTTTTATTTTTATTTTTATTTCTTATCATACCCTCACCTAACCTCTCTGAAATAGATTAATAAATCTATTATAATATATATATTGTAATTTTATTATGGTAATGGAATATCCATTATTTCATGTATGCCATTATGATATTCCATTTGGATATGATTTATGACATGATTATCACACCCATTTCATTCCATGGGTAACCCTTATGTTTATACCTTATGTTTGATTTTTCACAGGGAACACAAATGAATGAATATTTTATTATGGGTGCAACCAGATAGAACTCCATTGCATTAAGTAATTTTCAGTTTCATGAGACATCATATATGGGATTTGAGAGTAAATCTAATCCATTATTACACTTTTTCCACTTTGTGATATAGTTGTGGAAGTTATCCTTGAGTCATGTTTATGTCATGTTGTATGTTGCTACCACATTCCTATGTTTCCATGACCATATGATTCCATGTTTTGCGTGTTACTATGATAGAAAATTATTCACGTCCCATGCCTTTTAGGTTATCATGTTATGATTTCTAACTCATGTGCTATACTTTATTACCTTTTTTATAACCTTAATATACTTTTTAGCTCATCTATTTGTTCAAATATTCCCTTGGTTATCCTATGCAGATGTAAGAGCTCAGAAACATTTAGGGTCTCATTATGGAGATTAAATAAAATATGGTTTTCTTTTGATTTCATGTTTTAAAATTATATACCTCATCCTCCAAAGACACTAGACTATAGGATTCTTTGTTTGTATTTGATGGTTAATTATGGTTACAACCATGTAATAATATCTATAGAAGTTTAGGGTCACTAAATATCTAATGACTGAAGATGTCTGACATTAGGACATTTTTGTAATATCTAAACCTTTTCAAAATCAAAATTTCTTCATACATCCTGATGCACTTCAACTATGTGGAAAACTAAGAAGAAATATATTTCACCCATAAGGGACAACCCCAATCCATTACATAGCTAAACCCTAATCAAAAGTCCCTATTGGTGACCCACCCAAACTTTTGGCTATTGGAAGACTACTATTTTATTGATTGGTACATATGAAAATCTGAATTAGGCTCACATTTCTTCTCAAAAAATTATATTGGCATGAATGTCAACATATTCCTGTCAGTGCAACCCCTGCCGGAAATGAAGTTTCATACCTAGGAAATATTCACCTGAAATTTGTTATAGGTCTTAAAAATCTAGGAATGGGGAACCATTGTTTATTGTGGAAAAGTAATGGGAGAGTATTTGGTATGAGGAAACCTATAGAAGGGAAGGTAATCTGAAATGGGATATTCCCAATGTTTTTCGGCCATTATTTTGATCAAACTTGTCTGAAATGAACCAACATCACATCAAAAAGTAGGACCCACACATTCTTTGATAATATACTAATGATCCATCTATACTTTATCCTCCTTATTTTAAGACTCTCAAGAACTATTTTGAGATCTAGAAGCCCACTACTCAAAACAAATAATCATATTTTAGATTAGTGAAATCCTATATAGAGAAATGAATATAACCTAGTAACCTCATGCACATTACATGAATAAAAATGGATTTATGTTCGCATAAATGAATCAAAAATTTCATATCTCATGAAGACCTCATAGAACGCATAAACCCCTAGAACACAATGTATCCTACTCAAATAGTCACAAGACTCATGTTTTTGTGAACCTAAAATGGTCATGTGATCTATATAATAGTCATGTGGTCATGCGATCAATCTATAAGATCCTGAAAAACCTTCAATATGGTTATGTTGTCCCAAGAGCCAATGTCTAAGAAATTAATAAATATAGATTTGTGGTTGATTCAAACAAGAACCTAGGAAATACGAGTCTTATGAAGGAGTTCCCATGAAATATTCTCATGGAAGGGTCTCACGATTGGTTCTTGCGGGAAGGTATTTTGAAAGAATCATTCGATGGAGGAAAGGAACATGATCTCTATGAATAGAGTAGCCTGTGAATGAGCCTCCCTCCATTATCCTATTTATTGGGCATTCTATAGAATACCAAATGTTTCCCAGCAGACCAAGCATTGTCCAAGACATCAATTAGTGACAACACCAAATTCTTAAAAGGGTATTTACTTTCCTCATAACCAATATCTTGTCCCTGTGGATATATATCCTGAGGGGGGGGGGGATTTTTTGACACCCACCTAATGAAAATCAAAAAATCCAAAAGGGAAGAAATACCTAAATATGTTTATTATTTCCCCTATATAGAAAATAAATTATAATGTGACCAAAATCATGCATATCACGCGAAACATCAGAAGAAATGTGGTGACATGACCTTCAGAAGGTCATACAGATGACCTTATGTAGCACATAACCTAGAGGATATCTCATAGAGCATGTTTGATGTGTCTTTATTCTATCCTGAAGGCTTGAAAGACACTAACGAATCATGTGATAGTATCAAGATGAGTTCCCCAAATTTATGTGACATTTCTTATGGTAGGCGCCTAACAACCATCCAAAAAATATTGTAAAATAAGAAGGAAAAAATCAAAAGGGTTTGATCCTCATGTAGTTTTAAATTTCATGTGATGTGCCAAGGAGGTTTTTAAGATACTGTAGAATCCCTATAGATATATATTATTTATCATGAAAAATCTCATGGAAGTGTCACCCTCATCACATAAAGGGCTTAAAAAATGTCCATTTAGTCTTGTGATCCCCCTTTGTCTCCAAAGAAAAGGAGGGGTTTTCCATGATAGTGATTATGCATCCCCATAGGACCCTTTGTTGGTAGCATGATAGATCATTGATGGGGAGAGTGTTTTTCTTTCACAGAACTCAATGAAACTCACCAAAACCCAATCCATTGTAAAATAAATAGGTAAGTAAAAATGGAAAAGGCAGGATTCTCTTGTGGTCATAGACATCATGCAACATGCTCATGCACTTCATAATACCACAAATAAAACCTTCAACATGATGACATGATCTAACAAATTCCCCCTATAAATCCATCTTTTTTATCATGGAAGATCCCATACATGTCTCCTTATATCATGTGAAGGAATTTAAATAAGCACCCAAATATCATGAAGTCACTTGGACACATCAGCATGATAATTTGAAATCCCCTTTTCATGCCCATATGATTAGTTAAAACCCCATTAATTAGTTTAAATCAAATAAATGGTGTATTAAGGGGATGGTCTCATGGTCACTGAAAATCATGTGATTCCCCCAAAATGACCTACAATAGGATCATTCAAAACAAATGACATCAAATCCCTCCGTCAAATCTAGTGAAAATTTAGGAAATACACACTGCTCAAATAAGTTATTAATCAGGGTGGTGAGGACTATATATTCCCCACCCCATCATGAAAAAATGCATCCTTGGATCCTCACATCGACACACCCAAGTAGTAAAGTAGATTTCTTAGAGCAACTGATCTCGCGATCAGAAAGGTTTTCCATCTGGTAATATCAGGGGAAAAAACTAAGTGATCATGTAAAATGAATAGGCACTTAGTGTAATCACTCATAGATCATGTGAAGGAATTTTGATGGGTTATGTGAAGGAAATACTATATCTGGTAAATTAAGAAAAAACATAAACAAGCTAACACTAAACAAATCAAAGGTATATGAAATAAAAGGCTAGAACAAAGACTAAAATATGAGAGACTTGTGTACAATGTATATACATTGATCCTTATGTGCTTAACATGAACCTCCCAAATCATATGACAACACAATGACATGTCTCCTAGATCACGTGACACTCCTTTGGTATACTACTTTGATTATATGAATTCCCCTAAAAATGTCAGATCAATTTACATGGTTCCCCCTGGGCATGACTCCCATGTCTCACAAAACCCTATTGGATCACCATCCAAACCTTACAATGACCTTCATACATGTCACCCAAATCATATAATAAAACCAGAACATGTCATTTGAGTCTCACAATGGCACAAGGTCATGTCAAATAGATCTCATAATTTCTTCCTGACAATCCATCCAAATATCTCGAAACCATCCACACTTTTCAATTGGATCATGTGACATCCTCTGGACATGTCAATAGACTTTCATGATGACACATAGAAATGTCATCCATGATATGAAACACCCTCCAAAAATTTCACACTTACTTTCACGACACCCTCCAAGAGTGTCATCCAACATTCATGAAGATGCAAGGGAAACTTATCAAGATCATGAGATTCCCTCTATGTATGTCAGCTGAGATCATGTGATGGACTCTAGGATCATCCAACTAGGCTTGTGATGTCCTTTATACAAGTCATCCTTGGTAATGCAATGACCTTAAATCATTCCATCCAAATTAAGCGATGTTCCTTGGATTTGTCAACTGGATCACATGATTTTATTTGGAAATTTCAGAAAGATATCCATTGACATATCAAGAAGGAAATGAAGGAATGTAAGTAAGACAATCAACACATGTTCGGAAGGTAATCACACTTGGTCAGGCATGTATCTTAGGACTTGATAACCCTGTCTAACCTCAATATCAAGGCACCCATAGTGTGTAAGACCCAGTCAACTAAACCATGAAAACATTGATTCCTATAATAAATAGGATTTGTATGACCCAATACTAAATACATATCTCAAATAGACATCCACACCAGTGTATGACCCCCAATGTATCCAACATTTCAACTATCAAGACCAAATAATTCTCATATGATGATAATTATAACTCATCCATCAATGGAATGCAAAACCAATAGAACTATGATGGTTCTTATTAATTCTATAAATATGATACATATGATGCCTTCCTATGGCCCGAGATACATAATAATCAACCAAATGGATATCTTAGTACATAAGTCCTATATCTATTTGCAGTGAGACTAACTACTTAGTATCCATTATTTCTTAAATTTAGCATGGATCACGTGGTATTAAGGAGTTGAAATAGTCATATAATTTGTATCATGAATATACACTATCAAGAGAAACCATAGTGTATAAGCCCTGATGAGTGGTTGGATATGACTCCCTCCATGTAATGAAATATACCATCAGGATAGTCCTAAGGGAATGATCTAACTACTATAACCCGGATTCCTTCCATAACAATAATACATAGGATGTATCCTTGAGAATCAAGATCAAATACCTGATGCCTAAGTGCTTGCACATATATCCTTTCCATATAATGTTAAACTTCACACGTTCAATAAGCTATGTGGCCTTTTATTCTCAATAAAAACATGATACAAAGGATTCCTCAAAGAGGATCAATCCCATTATCGACATATTAAATTCCTCCCTATGTGGCGGTAAATTCAGAAGATCCTGACTATTCAACATCGACATATTAGTTCCAACTCACCAAGGGAAATGGATTAATAACCTTAGATATATACATATGGATTTACTAAAATGTTCCCCTTTGTGTGTAAAATGGATTTGACCTATGGTCATTTTGTGGGAGACACTGATTACGTATCTGAAATGTAAAGAGGTTTAACCTATATACATTTTATTAGGGTATCTAGTCCTGTATCAGGATTAGTAATAGATTCATGAACATATAATAAATCAATATGAGTGTCTTGGAGTAGGAAACAATTTCCCCCCAAAAGGGTGTGATGGGCCCTACCTCCCATCCCCTCCACCAATATGATTTCCTTAGTTCCATTGGGTCTAAAACCCCAAATGACTACCTACCTTTAAAAATTAGGTCTGTATCTTATTATGGATGTGGGAACCATTGGGAGTTTCTGTTAATAACAATTATGAATGCACCCATATTTCCGACAATACAAAAGATAGAAAACATAGAACCAACTCATTTAACCATGAAATATCCTTCACATAAAAAGGATATACCACCATGTTATCACCAGACTATCCTGTCAATTTCATGATAGTTCCCCAAGAAATATGTTGTCATCTTTTTCTTCGACATAATGATTCCAAGATTCTTCTTCCTCTCATGCAATAGTGTATTTTATTATTCTTCTTCTTCATGAGACATATTGTAAGTGTATACTGTCTGGTGTTATCTCATAATGTTTATAAAAAATAGAATGATACACATAAGGGTATCTAACTCTAGAACATATTCACAAAACAGGGTTCTTCATAGAGAAATACAAGTTTTCTTTTCTCAAGACGAGTAACCTTGGATATCTATTCTCTTTCACATAATTATATCATGGTAGGGATTTTGTATTTCAAAACCATATGGTTCACATTTCATCTTTTTCTTTAGAAATAAAAGAATATCTCAAAAATCACAATGACACATAATGGCCTCATTCCAGCTCATTTTATAGGCATGTTTCACTATCTTTGATTCTAGAAAAATTCCAAATAGGATCTATTTTTTCATACCATGTTACTGAATTTTAATTCATCGAAGGATTTTGTATTCTCAAAATTAATTTATGAATATAAAAAAATATTTCTTTCTCAAATTATTTCACATATTATCCTTACTCCATAGTCCTCATGTGTATGTAGTTAAGATCACATGATCCACATTTTCCAATATCAAATTCATCCATTATTTGATGTATGAGTATCCCCCTATAAATCCATATCATCCATAGTAGTGTCGGTTTATTCAAATGATTCATTCATGAAAGATGAAGATTTAATTAATGGAGTTTATTCATATCATCATCTAAAAATTTCACCCATAGAATTATCGTTGTTGTCTTAGGCTAGGTCGTTAGATATTTGACTTGAAATCTAGTGAACTTCAAAAAAATCAGACAAGGTTGAGGTTAAAGACAAAGGTGAAGGTGATGGATTGATCAAATGAATCAAAAAAATAGATCTATAGAATGGTATTTTATCCATATATTAGTAATTATGGATGAAAAATAGCAGTAATTCCATGTCACACATCGATCTCAATAATAGTTGGGTCCTTTCTTTATTAACAATCCCATTCTAGAACACTTCTGATCTAGATATGTTGGATCATCACCCACACACACTTTCACTGCGTGACACATGGGCCACACCACACCTACACTAGCCCATCAACAATAGACTAAACCCATTCCCAACTAGGCATGTGTTCCTACAGGCCTTATACACAAGTCTTCTCTCACCTACCTCCTTACAGGCTGGGAGGACCTCTTCTGTCACATGGTCAAGATCCTCCCCCCACAAGAGTGGGATTGTGTTGGTCCATGTAGAAACCGTGGTTGGCCTTAATATTTTTAATAATTCAACTAAAGAAATACTACCATTACATTATCTATGTTTAGAATATAATCCCGTTTCAATCCATCTACACCATCAAATTAAATATTCATAATTCAAATACATGGATATTATTTTACATGCCCACCTTTTTAACTCTCTTATAGTAATAAAACTATTTCATGGCCTTAAAATCTCATTATTTAAATTTTTTAGGAAGTGTGTCCCCATTTACATAAAACTAAGAATTTCAAATTTAAGAACAACTTAACAATCATAACATTTTCAAGGACAATTTTCCTAATGTGGCATCAAATTCCAAAAAGTGGATCGATAAAAATTCTCCAAGAATCAACACTTATCCCTAAAAACTCACCAAAAACATATTGACACATAATAAAAAAATAATAAAACACTGGGCCCAAATATCTCTCCATTTTAATTTTTTTTCAATATCTCTTCATATATTTAAAAGTCAATAAGTGTGAGCAAAACATCCACCCCTTTTTAATTTTTTGTTATGTGAATAAATTTTTAAATTTTGAATCTTGATCTCACGAATAAAAGATACTCCCTTCTTGATCACCTCCACCAATTCATCATCAAAATAGTACTATTTATTTCTCATTATTTTCATAGTTAATTTCTTGTTTTCCTTCGCAATATTATTTTTTCATTATTGAGATATTGAATTTATACCATATATAATTATAATTTATCTTTCAGCTTCCACATAGGTTCAGTTCCTTCATCTTTATCATCACTACTTCTCTAAGAATTATTTATTTTCTTTTCATGAGAAAAGAAAACAATTCCATTATTCGACGAAATACTTGATGATGAATCTTTCTTTGTCTTAATCATAATATTTATCTTCTTGATGTTATGTTTCTTGTTTTTATTATTTCCCAATTTGTGTTTAAGATATTTCTCATTTTCTAATTCTAACTCTTCAACCTTCTTCTTTGGACACATCTTGAAAAAATGATTAGAGTGACCACAATTAAATAATTTTAATAATTATTTATTCTTTTCCTTCCAATTTAACTTTCTTAATATATTAGATAAATTAGAAACAAACTGGTTGAAGTCACCATCATCCTCATCACTTTCTAAATCACATAATTTAACATTTTCTTCTTCTTCATCTTTCCCATTTCTTATTTTTTTAAAGGCCTTTTCAATTTTTTAATTCTTCTTGAAAGATGGAATTTTTGTCATATCATAAGCTATGTGAATATTGTTTAGTTAATCAAGATAAAATTTTTATCTTTCTTATTAGGTGGAGATATTTAAATTAAAATGAGTTGGAAAATTCATCAACAATTTTTTAACAGTAATAGAGTCATTCAACTTGTCACCAAAACACCAAATGTTGCCCAATATATCACTCACTCTTGGGAAATAGTCATCAATATTTTATTCTTCAGTCATTTTGATTTCCATAAAGTTACTCCTCCAAACATGTAGTTTGGATTCCTTAAGATTGATATTACCTTTTTAGATAATTCTTAGTTTATCCCATATCTCCATGGTAGTTTGGAGACTCATTAACTTTTTGTTGACCATTTATAAGAAAGACATCAAGATGAAATTTTAAGCCTTTACATATAACTCCATATTTTTTCTATCAACTTGTTTCATGGTATCATCATCATCAATGGTGGAAAACACACTTTTGTGGCATATATCACTTATAGGCTGAGTGACAGGAGATATGGTAGCATCATATTCCTCCATCTATGATAATTCTTTCCATAAAATGTGGGAACACCTAGGATATTGATATAATTATGGTTTTTAATTTTTCAGAATGAAACTTAGATAATTAGAGGGAACCTTTTCTCTAATACCACCTATAAAGCCCCATGTTAGATTGAACACTGATAGGGGAGGGGAGAATAATTGGTTTCTTTTTATGATTTCATTTTTAATTCTAGTTCAAACTTATAAACATTTAAATTTTCTCAATACACTCAATATTATCTCTCAATTTCTTCTTTTGTATAATTAATAATGAAGAGAGTAGATAACATGATTTACATGGTTTGGTAGAAAGCATACTCCTTGATGTAACTAGTTAACCCCAATGGTTAATTATTCTTCACTATCAAATAAGTGATCACAATGATTATAGATCTAAATGAGATACTTATATACTCTATATACAATAGTGAGACTCTATTTGATTATAAATCTAATCAAAAGACTTCCAGTGCTTTCAACCCTAACTGAAGGACTTCTTTTTCTCTTGCTCCAACTGAGAGAATACATCGGCTCTTGGCTCCAACAAGAATAATTATCTTACTCCCAGAACTAACAAAAATACATTACCATTACTCAAGTCATGATCCACTATAGGTTGATATTTTATGTTCCTCCACAAGCTCACTGAACCCACATTTCTTAATATCCCTTAATGTATATTCAACGACCACTAAAGGAGCCTGTTGTTCTTGCTAAATTATTTCAATCACCAATAAATGATTATTATCCAAATTGAAACTATTATCATGCTATAATTTTTCCTCTTACAAAATTCCTACCATAAATTGGATGTATGAAATATATAAAAACATTTTTTCTTCAATATATTTTGAAAGTATAATACTTTCACAATCTCAATTCAAGTTCTTTTTATAATCTCAAATCAATTCACACATTCCTGAAATATGAATAATGAATGACCATTCGAAATGGACGTATTAATTTATGTTAATTTTTTTTATATTCACTCATGTATTCCTGTAATTATGGACATGAATTGTTGTTCTGGGACTCACCGCTATCATCATTTCTCTTGAGATCTTGACTAAGATTCTATATGAAAGTTCCTTTGTGAAAACCCAAATGGTTGATTCCAAGTTTCTTTTTCCATGAACACAATAGTCTATGTCATTTTTCTTCTTCTTATTCATCATGATACACAATGTATGTTTACACTATCATATGGTGTATCATAATGTTTTTGTAAAACATAAGGATATTCCTAAGGGTATCATTAATTCGAAAGGATTCACATAATAAGGTTCTTTTTGAATCAATATGAGTGTTATTTTCACATGTTGAGTGACCTTAGATTTATGTTTTCCCTCACATAAGGATATTATGGGAGGTATTTACTCTTAAAGAAACAAAATTTTCATAGTTTCTTTTTTTCATTGGATGTGAGATTGTCTCTCAAAAATCACAGTAAAACATAAAGTCCTAATTCCACCTCCTTTTATAAGTGAGTTTCAACACCTATGATATGAGGAAAATGTCCCATCAGATCTCCCTTTTTTATTCCATTTTACAAAATTTTATTTCACTATAGGACTGAGTATTCTCAAATAAACTTACTCCAATAAACATTCCATTATTTATTATGAGATTTCATGTATTCTTGTCACTTTTTCATTCCTTATATTCATGTGGTTAATATTTCATGCTCTTTATTATTAAGCTCAAACTCAACCATTATCAGTAGCATGAGAAGCCTCCTTTAAATCCATATCATCCTAAAAAATATAAAATTTCTTTAAATTTTTTCATTCATTCCATAGAAAGATTTTATGTGAGGTTCTTTATCTCATCGTCTCAAAATCTCTACCATAGAATTACCATACTAACCTCTAGTTCAATCGTAGGTGGATTGAATTGAACTTCAGTGAACTTGGAACACTTTTACTATGAAGATTTTGAAGAAAAATTCACTGAAAATATTGAATAACTAAAAAATTATATCATATTGACATGATTTTATCCATATACATTTAACGATGAATGAATAGTAGCATGTATTATGCATCCCACATCAATATCAAGAATAGTAGACTGCTTCCTTTATTAACAATCCAATTCCACAACACTTTTGAGCTTAAATCAGGGGATCAACACTTGCACACACTGACACCATACACCACACGAGTTGTGACACACTTTCACTGGCCCACTAAAACTAGCCTAAACCCATGAAGACCTAGGTGCATGATCCTACGGGCCTTATACATGGGATTTATATCACCCTCCTCCATGTGGGATTCATGGAACTCCTCTCCCACTTGGTTTAGGTCCACCTTCAACATGTGTGGGATCTATTTGGGCTATGTGGACTTCATGGTTGTCCTAATTTTTTGTATAATCCCACTAAAGAAATACTTCCATTATATTCTCTAGGTTTACAATATAATCTCAATAAATTCCATCCTCACCATAAAATTCCCTATTCATCCTGAATATATATGAATATATATTTTTTGATATCATATTTTTTAATTCTCATGTAATAATAGAACTATTGCATGGGTCTGAAATCATTTTCTTGAAAATTTTGTAGGAAATGGGTACTCATTGACACAAGACTTTGATATTTAATATAAAATTAAAAATAATAAAATCTACTTGGAGAATTTTCTAAGCATAAGAGTCAATTACATAAAGTGAATCTATAACAATTCTACATGTATCACCACTTCTCACCAATAACTCACCGAACACATATTGACACATCATTAAAAAAATGAAATGTTATACCAAAAAAGTACAAGAAAAAGAAACATGAAATAAACAAATACACTGTGACGTTTATCTAGAGTCTATATCAATGAAACATCTATGTAATATTATCAATCTCCTCATCTCCCTACTAATGGGCCATTTACCTTCCCCAAATACCTAATCATGAATTCTTCACATGCCCTCAGATTACCATGAGATGTGTTAGTATAAATATAGTAAGAAACCACTAAAGTGTCCTTAAACATATGTTCATATGTACATAAAGGTTTATTTCATGATAAATAATGCAATTCACACTCAAATTTTTTCATGTATCGGATTATTGCGTGCTAATTAGGCTTCCATAAATCCCAAACCTACTTATTTCAACTGCATTCTAGAAGAGAATTAAAAACAGGTAGTCTGATGAATCAGATCACAAAAATATGCCACATATGGATAAATTCAAAAATCATTGAATATTTAATCTCTGTTACACCTTTAAGGAATAATCCATACTCATATTTAAGGGATAGTTACTCTCCACCTTCAAGGAGTAATCAACATGATCATCTAACCATCCATAGTCACATGATTGTTATCTATACGTAATGGTACATCCACTAGGAACTTTTTGACTCTTATGAACCTTTTAAATGATTTAGGGTCAATACCCCGTCAACTCAATGTGTCCATCTCTGAGTCATACCTTCAACAAAACAAACATCTCTCCCCAACGCATACTATCAACTCAAAAAATGGTCACACCCTGAATCATACCATCAGCTCATTGTTCTCTACATCACAAATCATGCATCCATACCTTTCTATAGGTATAATCACCATTATAATGTTATTCCATATCTCGACACCCACCTTCATGCCATGTTAGAGCTATTTATTTGAAGTTATTTACCTATGATCTCTCTCAATGGAGTCAAGAAATATTCCTTTAGAAACCTTCTATCTGGATACTAGAAAAAATGTTCCCAAAATCTATGAAACATATAAAATAAGGCACAAAATTGAAATGAATAATTAAAATGTGTCAAATAAAGTTCCTCATGAAAACACAAACACCTATATGCACAACAATCAAGAACTTGTCTCCTGGCCCCCACACACATGCATAATAAAATCACATCAAACACCTATATATAATGAACCTATATGGTAAGGTCATCGTCCCACATTTATATTTGTGTGAAATATTAATATACATAAAAATATTTAACCTAAACCATTCCCACACACCAAGAAGAACAAGTTTTTATGATAAGGATTCCCAAAAATAATTAACACTACCAATAGATCTAGAACTGATCAAGGGAATGAGAATGTTGTCTATATTCATCCACCATGAATTCTCAAAGGCTAAGAATTTATATCCACTAAAATAGGGTTTTAGAAAGAGAAAAATCACATTAAACAACCAACAAAGTCCCTAAGTTAAAGATACCTTTGAATAAGAGGATGAATGAAGGGTTTCATAGAGGTTTCAAGTTAAAATACCATTTTTTTTGGATTTATTGCATTGTAGTACATAATTTAGTTACACAATTTACCAAACTATACACGATCCATATGAGGATAATTTCCTTTTAAGGGTGCCCAAATGATTTGGATATATAGTTTTTTAAATTGTGTGCTAACCGTGATTGTTTCCTCCATCACGAGTCATATGGTTTCATAAATAATTTCTCATAGCTAGCTATAATTGTGCATTTATTATTCAACTTCTACTATTTTTATATAATAATATACATATTTTTATAGGGAGAAACACATAGGTTTCCCATATCTTTCTCAAACTGTGAACCTATTTAAAATCCTGTAAAACCCTCTAAAGCAACCCATTGGTTAATTGAGATTTCACCCAAAAAAATAATAACTCAAAATAATTAAATAAGGGTTGAAACTAAATAATAACATACCTAAAAATTATAATGCATCATAATGTTTAATTAGTAATGAGTATTTAGAGATCACTCCTCTTATTTTCATTAAGACATATATTCCTCCCATAAATATTGAAATATTTACACTTTGAGGTAAGAAAGATAATAAATAAAAAGATGATGTAAATGATTAATGGGAAGAATTAGTTCATGAAGTTGATCATGATGATGGTGAAAAATGAACTGATGAGAACTAGGAAGAAGGTAATGAACAGGTTGATGAGGTTCTAAATGCTAAAGGGAATGCTAAAAACTATGTATATCCACTTGGATGGTTTTATTCTCTAATGAAATTCAAGATATCTGTGGTTATTTGGATTAGTAAATCACCAACTTAAATCATTGTTTCATTCAACATAAAAAATTTGGGTGGTGATATCCATTAAATAATAAAAATATAAAAAATATGCATCCTAAATAATTTCAGTATCTTGTTGATGACACAAGGGTGACTGTATAATTCATTCAATGAGATGTTTCTAATGGTTTATTACAACCTAAATTCAACACCATCACTTTTATTCTATCTTTGTTAAACTCTTTTTTATTTTCAGGATGTTTAAAATTTATCTTGTTTAATTATAAATTATGAATTTATTTGTCTCTAATTTTATTCATTAACTTTAAAGTTATTATACTTCTTATGTTTTTATGTTTTTTGATAATTATAAAGGGTGAGAATAATCTAAAAAATAGATTTACAACAGTATATCTTCAATTACAAGTTTTTTTGTTTGACTATCTTAACTACTTCAATAGTTCAGTAAATGAAATTGGTTTATGTTATGATTAATAGTTTAAATTATATTATAATTTATCTAGAATAAATATTTAATTATTTATTATTTTTAGTTTATGTCATTATTGTTTTTCTTTTCAAATCATATAACCTATAGTTTTTATTAATATATGATATATTGTTATTATTTTCACATGTTTACTCTTAACTATTAAAGCATTTATGATCATAAAAAATGGGGAGATTTTTTTTCATGGATCTCATACCTTATATTTTATTTTAAAAATAAAAATACTTCCTTATATAATAAATATATTTTCTTAATTTTTTTAGTTTGGTGAATATATATTAAACCTAAAATAGGTGTCAATGGCCCTCACTTTCAACAATTATCACCCCAAAAAACCAAACCAAAATAGTCTTTTATTTATTCATAGAAAATTCTATTAGAAATACACTGTAAGGATAGTTATAGAAGTAGTGGTACTACCTCCACCACTTAAACTCTAGTGATCTTCACTAGAACTCTGGTGGAGTCTAGGAAAAAACCCTTTTTCCCAAGTGATGGAAACTATAATCTGATAACAACCATCTATACATTGTTAGCGTTTTATAGAAATGTCAATTACATGAAATTAAAGTCTAAAACTACTATACTTTCCCCCAATGGATCATTTAAAACTCTAATAACTAAAATTAACTATATATCCCCACATATTATTTTATTGTCTCTTGGGACAAAATTATATCCTAATCAAAATAAACCACCAAGACAAGTAGTGTGATATTTTTTCAGCTTCTTAAAAAAATGGATTTAATATCATTCTTATAAGAATTAAATTATATTTATATCCTCTTTTATTCTATTCTAACTCATTTTAACCAATAATTTCTGTTTATGCCCTATTTTATCATCTACCATACAAGGAAATATTATCCCTCTTTGGTCTAGAGATTTTTTTCTTGAAAAGTTATACCCATTCTTGAGAAATGTAAGGTTTTTATATTATTATAATAATTCTAATTTTTTCAGTAAAAATTAAATATAATGTGTCAATCCTGAGGATGTACACAAGGTAAATTCATAGGCTCAGGGGTTGGTAAGAAATTATATTAATAAAAAAGTTTTAATGAGGATTTTTACTATCAAATATAATGTGTGAAGAAACTCTAGATCACTTAATAAAATATATATCACTCAATTCCCTTCCAAATGAAATCACCCAAAAAATTCCCATATCCCCTTTATTTTATTCACCAATTAGTACAATAGATATAATGATAAATACACCATATTTATTCTATATATATATATATATATCACTATTTCAATTTTTTAATATTCATACATTTTTTAATAATCATATTATTTTTCAGAATAAGAGGGAAATAATATAACAATATTGTTTCTTTCATCTTTCCCTTAATAAAATGAGAAAAAACCACATATTTTATGTACATATTTGACACATCCTAAAAAACCCCCATAAAACATCCCCTTTCCCCTATTCTTATCCAGAGGTATGATCACAAAAAGTACTAAGAGTGAAATTATAGGGGAAAATTGGCTTGAATTGTGTTGAAAACTATATGAAAATTCCTAGTCTATAATGTCTTTAAATAAGGATAAATTTCATGGTATATCATAAGGGTATTCAAGGGTGTATGAATAAAAAGGTTACTCAATCATATCAGCACACATCATGCACTTATAAGAGTATAAAAATAGAATGAAATCAAGTTTAAACTTCCACATTATGTCTCAAGATCTCCTAAGAAAATATGGGGTTTAGGAAATTATTAGACAAATTGGTCTATAATACATGCTAGGATTGTAAAAAGGATATTATTGAATCACTAAAGGTTATAAACTACCACCATAAGTAAAAAATCCTGAAATTAGTTATTAATTAAAACTAAAATAAAGGAAATTCATATCCAAAATAATTTAAATAATTGATTTTAAAAAATGATTAAATTTTACACTAGAGAAATTAGAGTAATAAAATTATTTAAGAATATTAATTTAGCTCAAGAAAACAATAAAAAATTATAAAAAATAACCAAAAAAATGAAACAAAGGAAAAATATTTACAATATAAAAGAGTATCTTCCCCCACAAATATTTAGTACATTTTGTAGCATCCTAATATTTTAAATGAATAACACTGTGTTAAATAGTGATATGACACACAACATCAATTTTTAAGCAAACCATGATATACTATTAAAATATTATTCTTTGATGTAATTGTTATAACCTAGATGATAAGTTGGTATAAATGAAAATTTTTAGTCCAATTATGAAAATATATATAATTTTATCACATAATATATTAATAAAGAAATAATTAATTCTTAATAAAATCATTTTATGCTTCAAAAATACATTTTCATCAAAAATGGTTATATTTTGAATTCTATGTTTAAGAATTATAATTAATTCATACTAATTTTGAAAAAACTATTTTATAAGTATAATATAATTTTTTAAATCATCATATAAAAATTATAATAGGTTTGAAATTTTTGGATTTTTCTAAAATGAGTGATTTTTAATAAATAGTGAAAAATACCGATTTTTGTAAAATTGACATTTATTTTTAATAAATAAAAAATTTAAAAGACCCATTATATTTTTTATTTTATTTTAAAGAAAAATAATTTTTATTTTTATTGTATTTAATATAATATATTACAACCTATCCATATTTATATCATATTTTGGTATCATTTTATTTTTAGGATTAAAATGGCATTTTTTTGGGAACTATTTTTAAATGCATAATCTTTCTCTATATTAATTAATTAAAATAATATTTAATGATGAATTATTTAAATTAAATTTATTGATTATAAATCTAAATATATAAATTTAAATCCATCAAATTATGATTACTAGTCATATAGTAAATATAAGATCAACTTATACTTGAAAAATGCATTTCTTGAAAACCCATTTTTCGACACGATTTACGAGATTATTTTTAAATTAAATTCTACAAATTCTATGAATAAAATATGATAAAATTTATTCCATAAATCTAATCATCATAATAAATATTATTTAGTAAGTTCAACTAAATTTTTGGTCATAATGAATAGTAAAAATTGTAAAAATTCCTTACCTCGGTTAAGGTTAAATGAGTTAACCGGGAGGGGGGGGGGGGGGTAAACCAAAATATAAGGGAAATTTTGAAAATTAGACTTTTAAAATTTATATTGGATATAAACTTTTAAACCACATAATATCCCATATTTTAATATAAGGTCTTTTGGATGACTTTTTACTATGAATGAATTTATCATTTTTTATTCATTTGGGAAATTTCTAAGTGGTTTCCAAGAAAGTTCCCTCCCCCAATTATAAAATAAAACTTAATACCCTAAATTATTCACAAATAATAAGAAATTTAGATAAAAAACCATACCAAAATCCCACCCAATCATTCTTAAACATAATCTAGTGCTACCAGTCTTCCCAAAATACCAATCCTCTAGTCCTTAATAAGAGATCCAAAGGATGTTTCTCTAAGAGAAGGTAATCGTCTTCACCATGTTCCTTCTTTTTTACTTATTATTTTATAAAATTAAATTATATATTTAAAATTAAAATTTAATAAAACCATTATATAAAATATATTAATATTTCATTATGATTATTTCATTGTATTTATCCATATCCTTCTCTATTAAATGGGTAACAAAGCCATCGCTCATGTCCATGCAAGACTATAGCCTCACGAACTAATGAAATTTGTCTTCCATCACCAAATAACATAGATAGTCATAATTATGGAAATAATTAATATATATGATACATATGACATGATTTTAATTCTTTAAAATTAATATATCATCCACCACCTTACCCTTTCACACATTAAGAGAATGTTTTTATCATTCGCGGGTATGTATGACCTACCGTCTCCGCAAAGTAATGCTATAATTTTCCATTATAATATTTTAAGAATTGTTATAAAAAATATATAATGAATAAATGGGATATTTTTAAAATTTATATAAATTTTAGGTGATGGATCTATATCCTATTCACAAGAACCAGAACTTCCATGATGAAACATGCTTGGGAAAACAAAGTAGTTATCACCTAAAACAATGGTAATAATGAAATTTTATTAATGAATGGGTGATAATATGTTATAAGAATATTATATATGATATTATAAATACTAATATTGTTATATTATAATCTAATAAAATGTTTTAAACCATTATTCAGGAGGTTAGATCATGCTCAACTTAAGGGAATTGTGAGGTATGGAACTTCGTCTTCATTTCACTTCATTGATGAATATTTCATTGTTTTCACCCAAATTATTTTATATTGATTATATACCTCCAATTTTATATATATTATAATGAATAATTCTTATTTCATGGTATTTCAATTTCTATTTTGAATTATTTCCTCAATGAGGATTTGACTTGAATGATACAAAGTTATATTAAATTTTATAACTCAATTTCTTTTTAGTGGTTTATATTAATTATTTATTGTATTTGATATTCTAGATTATATGTGTAAATTAATTTGATGACTTTATTTTTTATTTCCACTTGTTTTATGTGTATTTAAATTTTATACAAATAATAATTTCATTTTTTAATCCCCACTTCAACGTTGTTGTCTTTATAAGAGATTTCATCCAATTTTACACTCTATTGTGGCATAATTTTTATTATGAACCTATTTATTTTTATGAGGTGTGTCCACTTAAAATTTTATACACTATCTAAAAAATATATTTATATTACTGGAATTTAATGTTTCATTTTAATTTATTTATTTCATTAAGGTTATGATTAAAAAGTTTCTAAATCAGAAAGTGTTTATGATCCAATCTCATTTTAATCGGGATTATTTATTCTTGAATTTCCATTAAAGGAAATTATTCTATAGTTTTATAATAAAATAATTTAATTTTATATTCTTATATTTATTAATGATATTTCTTATTAATATTAAAATTTTACCCTAATTTCTTACTTAAAAAGGATGAGAAAACACTTTTAATAAAATCCATCATTATTTCTCTTTTCTGTCAAAAATGATTATTATTTCATATCAATATTTTCATTAAAATATTTTATAGAATATGTTAAATATTTTTAATTATTTTTTAAATAAATATCTACCCATGATTTTATTTTTATAGAATTTTTTAAAAGGAATAATCTTGACATTTTCCAAATAGGGTATTTTTTGTCTTTCTCTTACAAAAATCTGAGAGGAATATTTTTTTAACGTATTTAGCAAGAATGAAAATTTCACACCATCATGAATAGTAATTTTTTAAAGATATATTTATATATTTATATGGTTATTTTTGAAGAAAATTGTTTTCCTAAAATTTGGGAATTTTATAGATTTTAAAATTTATTTTCAATATGAAAAGGGTATTTTCCTAAATAAAATTTCATGTTATTTTATGGTATTTATTTTCATCAATGATAATAAGACTATATTTAGATTATAATACACTAGGGATATGTTTTAATGATAATATACTTACTATTTTTATAGATGGTTTATGATTAATTTGACCATAGAATGTATTGACATTCACATTCTTGGTTAATTTTGTAGTCTTTAACTTTCTCTTGAAACTTTATATTTCTTGTGATCATTAGACATTAAATTTATATTAAATATCAATATTTTTGTATCATGGATATGATTATTTCCTAAAACTTATAATAGTTTTACATAAAAGGTTTTATTATATAATATATTTGATAGAATGGGGATGTTTTTGATTAATAAGTATTCCTTAATCATTATGGATATTTATTTATAAGATATATTGTTAATGAATTGAATCAATAATTTGATATATGAGAAATTATTTGGACATTAAGGGATATTTGGGACCTGAAATTATGTATCCCCTTGATGTGTCAATAGGTCTCATGAGGCAAATCAGTAAGCTTTCATTAAATTGGGTTTTTGTTGTATACCAATCCATTGATTAAATGTCTTGACATAAATAATTGACGGTATAGATATCATAATGGATGAGATGATGAAATACAATATTAAGAATTACATTAATTGATAATTTATTTATTATTATCAATGATATTAATACATTGATATTATCCATGGATTATCTTTAAGATCATTTTATTATTTATATAGAATTATTTGATCATCATTTATTCCTGCTATATTAATATTTGTTCTCAAGTTATTGATTAAATGGTATTTATTTTTAGTTATTTACCTTTCCATAGTTATTATACCATATTGATTCATGATACATTTGGATATTTGTAACCCTTACCTAGCTTTTAAGCTCACCCTTATATTGTTTCGCTTCCACAGGATATGAAGAAGGAATCATTGAATGAGTATAAGGATGAAGAATATTTTCATAACTATGTTGTAATTTATTTTTTCAAATATAAAGTGAGAATCACATATATATCTAGTTTACCAAGAAAATAAACTATTATGTCCTTTGGGATGTGACTGCTTGTATCTAGAGCCAATGTAATAAAGTAACCACTAACTCTAGGATACTGGAAAAGGGGTCTTCGTAGTTGGTATCAAATAATGTTTAGTATAAACCTTGGGAAGTATATTTAGGATAACATAGATTAGGGGATACATCCATATGAATGAATTTTAAAAATAAGTCTAGGTATAGGAGAAAAACATAATGTTCTGGTAAGGTAGAGATTATGTAATTTTCCTAGAAACACATACCTGTTTAGATAATATAAATGGTGGAGGCTCTAGAATATTTGAACCTAGGGGTAATAAATCTGAAATGAGAACATTGTGATTTGAATTAATTATCACTTAGTGCATAAAATGGGCCTTTCTGCACACGACGTTTGAAACTACCATGATATATTCTTGGTTTAATTTACATTTTATTTTCAAACCATCACGAAGATGTTTAATAGATGATGATATTGAATGAAGTAGGTTAAAATGAAGGGGTATTATATTTAAAGTAACGTGTCATGAATTTAAAATCCTGTAGATGATTATATAGTTTTCCACTATGATTCTTGTCATACACCCTATCCGTTTTGGTTTTAATCAATGAGTTGAACCCAAAATATTCATGTTAAGATTGAATTTAATGGAAAATGTGGTGATTATGAGAAACCAAATGGTTTGATGACTATATTAAAATATATCAGTATTATTCCAAATAAATTAACCTAATATAAGATTAATAAATTATACCTTAAAAAACTCTTGGACTATTTAAAGAAGGTAAGGATGGATTCCACTAAGAGATATAGTGGTAGAGACCATGGAGCAAAGAAGGCCTTATTTCCTTCAAGTATGGAATGTGGAAAGATACACCCAAGATAATGTCTCAAAGGAATAGGAAAATTCTTTATGTGCGGAGAAGTATGGCATAAATAAAAGAATTTCCAAGGAAAAGTGAGTAGTTAAATTGAGAGAATGAAATTTCACCCTAGAAATCAATTGATGTTTTTTTGTCATGAATTTAGGAACCTAAGAATTATCCAAGTCAATGCCCTATTTTAAAAGTGAACTCCTAGGACAAGAAAGGTGCAATGTTATACATATCATTTAATTAAAAGGATTAAAGTATTTATATATTTGGATTAAATAATTTTGTTATTGAATTATTTTTATCTATGGTATTTTGGTTATGAGAATCATGAAACATAAAAGGATTGTGTTAATTTTTGGATGCCTAATTGAATTCATTTAAGAGTAACTTTAGAGTTATGGATACCATCATGGGTTTATGAGTTTAATGTTGATCATAAATTCAAATTATTTTATGTCCCTTTTGTGGTTTTATGTGATGGGATTTTCATGTTATTAATGAAATTTTGGGAGATATTTTATTGGGTTGAGGTATGTATATGATATTTAGGTTTAAAATAATGGTTTATTTAAGAACAATGTTTTTACATTTTTTGAGATGTAAGATGAATTATATGAGATAAACATTGAGGTTAAAACCTTAATTCATGTTGAGTTTATTTATATTATTTTGGTCATAGGGTTATTCCTTTAAGGAATAAACTATATTAAACCTTTGGTTTTATTGCTGAATTTTTTATATTAGTTTATTCATATTCATATTGGTGTATTATATTAAATTTTTATAACCATTTTGGTTTTAGTAAAAAAACAGGAATATATTATTATTCTTTTATGGATTACATTTTCCATTAAAAGTTAATTTTAGGGCTTCGGGCATAAAATATTTGTGGTGGATATTCACTTCATAGAGTAAGAAATGAAGTAGAAATTAATCCAAGCACAACCAAAGGATGAAATAATGATTATGAAATAAAAATGTATCAAAAATTTATATTTTATGGTGTTATATATCTTCATAGTAAAATAATCCATGAAATTTTGGAAAAAGACCCTAAAATAAAAATTATATACATTTATCTAAATTTCTAATGAATCAATGGTCTTTTTACCAACAAAAAATTTAAGGATTTTTGGAAATGAAAATTATCTTGATCGGTTAATTTCTTGTAATAATGTATCTCTATCAATCTACAAAATTATTTATGATTTTTTCCATGTCCATATTTCTACCTACCACTAATGTTTTCCTACTAGGAAATATAGTTATGTTTTATTATAAATGAACTAGTCTACTATCCTATCTTACTTATTAAGAGGATGTTTTATTAACCCTTTTTATAATGTGGGATTTATATAAAGGTATTTTCAAATTGAAAACCCCAGATTTCAGACCATAAGTTCAAATTAGGACTATAAAGTTTATTAAAGGTAGGGAGAATGTAACACCCTGATATCTTAAAAGAAAAACATTGTGTTCGATATCATATATGATGTGCAAGATGAAGCATTAAATGAACTCTGATATATTATTAAATTTTTTTAATTTAATGTAACCATTATAACCTAGCCATTAATTTTTCTAGAATGAAAATTTTTAATCACATTATTAAAATATTTATAACTTTTTCATATAATTAATTTATAAATAAGTACCTAATTCTCATAAAACCATTTTATGATTCAAAAATACATTTTCTTTAAAAATGAATTTATTTTATATTTTATGTTTATGAATTATAGTTGATTTATAAAACTTTTAGAAATTATATTTTAAAAAAATAATATAATATTTAAAAGAAAAAAATAAAAATTATCACAGGGATAAATTATTAGATGTGTCCAAAATGAGTCATTTTTAGAGAATAGTTAAGAATACCAAAATTGGTAAAACTATCATACCCTTCTAATAAATTAATTAATTTTAAAGTCCCACTATGATTTGAATTATATTTAAAAATAATAATTATTTTTTGTATTATATTAAATATAATTAATTATAGTATATCCATCCTTATATTAGACTTTGGGATAATTTTATTGTTAGGTTTAAAAACACTTTTTTTTGGGAACTGTTTTTAAAATTCATAATCTTTATCAAATTAAATCAATTAAAACCATATTTTATTTTGAATTATTTAAATTATAATTAAATATTATATATCTAACTATATTAATTTAAATCCATATAATGATGATTAATAGTCATATAGTTAAAATAAATCATCTTATTTATGAAAAATACATTTCTTAAAAACCCATTTTTTGACATGATTTACAGGTTTTATAAAATTCATTATGCCAATTATATGTGCTTAATTTGATAAAATTAATTATATATTTTTAATCATCACAATAAATATTTTTTAAAATTATCAACTTAATATATTTTTTGTAATGAATAGTAAAAATTAATAAAAATTAATTACCCTAGTCATAGTCAAAACATGTTTGTTGGGGCAAGGGAGTTAAAACAAAATATAAGGTTTATTTTACAATCAAATATTTTAACCTTATTTGATCCCAAATTCTAATATAAGGCTATTCCAAAGAATATTTCTTGGGAATTAATTTATCATTTTGTATTCTTTTCGGAAATTTCGAAGTGGTTTCGCAGAAGGTCCCTTACCCTACCTATGAATGGGAACCTAATTACCTAACGTATTAAAACCTTTTAATAAATTTAATGTTACAGAATAATAAAAAAAATATCCCCAAAATCCTTATCCACATTATATTGGAAATTTTCATCCCAAAAGACCAATCATAGGGTCCTTAACAAGTGATCCAAAGGAGGTTTCCCTAAGAAAATATAATAATCTTCCCCAAGCTCTTTATTTTTTTACTTCTTATTTCATCACCATCAACAATGTCTTAAAAATTAGAATATAATAATAGAAATAAATCCCATGTACTAATATTTTATTATGTTTATTTCTTAATAATTGTGAATCTATTTCTACATCAAAGGGGAAACAAATCCATCACTCATGTTTATGACAGACTACCACCTTGCGAAGTGATGTAATATGTTTACATCACCAAATCAAATGGAAAGTAATAATGAGGAAAATAATTAATAAATATGATAAAAATGATATTATATTAATTATTTAAAATTAATATATCATCCACCTCCTCACCCATTCACCCATAAGGGAATGATATCATCGCTCGTGCATACGTATGACCTACCGTCTCCATGAAGGGATGTGTTTCATTTTTCTTGTCCATATTAAAATAATGGTTCTAAAGGGTATATAAGGAATAAATGTGATATTTCCAAAATAAATATAATTATGTATAATATGAATCCATATCCAATTCATAAGAATCATAGCTTCCACAACAAAACATACGTGAGAAAACAAAATTGTTAATACCCAAAATAAGGATAATAATGATATATTATTAATGAATGGGAGATAAGATGTTATAAGAAGATAATATATAAAATTATAAATATGAATATGGTTCTGGTATAAATTAATAACTTTTATAAAACTATTATACATGAGTTTAAATCATGTTAAACTAAAGGGAAACGTGAGGTATATAACTTCATCTCCACTTCCCTTCATTGAGGAATATTTTAATGTTTATAACTTTTTTAAATGGTTTATATAATTACTATTTTAAATATAATATCATGAATACATTATATTTCATGTTATTTTAAGTTACAATTTTAATTAGTTTATCAAATTGGATATCACTTGAAAGTTACCAAGTGGTAAATAATTTCATAAATCAATTTCTTGGGATACATTACTTGTTCATTATATTTGACATTCTATGATTATGTGTGTAATATGTTTTTATAATTTTATGTTTTATTTACACATGTTTTATGTGTATGTAAATTTTATATACATAATCATTTAATTGATTAATCCACACTTCAATGGAATTATATTTTTAAGAGATTTCATCTCAATTTTCACTATAGTAAGACATATTTTCTATTAAGCACAATTTTTTTCTATGAGGTGTACATACCACCACTTTGATATGTTATATCATTAATATATTTATATTTATGGTATTTAATGTTTCTATTAAATTTATCTCTTTCATGGGGGTTATGATTCAAATGTTTCCAAAGCTATAAGGGTTTATGCTTTAATTTCATTTTAATCAGGATTGTTTATGCTTGTATTTAAATTAAATGAAACTATTGTAAACATTACATAATGAATATATTTCATTTTATTCTCATCTATTTATTAATTAAATTTTCATGTAATAGTAACCTTTTACACTCTTTTCTATTTAAAATAGTAGAGAAATTTTTAAGAAAATCAATCATTATTTATATTTCTAGTAGAAAATGGGTTTTCTTTCCTATATATATTCTCCATATAATATTTTAAAGAATATTTTTAATATTTTAAAAGGATTTATTAAATAAATTTTTACCTGTGACTAGATTTATATATTTTTTAAAAGGAATCTTCCTTTCATTTTTTGAATAAGGTACTTTTTGAATTTTATTATAAAAATGTGAAATTAATATTTATTTTAACATACTAAGCATGAATGGAAATTTCCCTCCATAATAACCAATCATTTTTTTTATGATTCCATTATATTATTCCAAGTTTATTTTCAAATAATGTTTTTCCAAATATTTTAGAAATGTATAATTATTAAATGTTTTTTTCACTGATTAAGGGTTTTTTCCTCAATATGTTTTAATAATCATTTTTGATATTTATATTCATAAATTAAAAAAAACATTATTTTATTTGTACTCCACTAGGGATATTTTTAATGATACCATCCTTATTATTTCTCTAGATGTTATATTCTATGTTTTATAATAGAAAATATTTACATTCACTTTCTTGATTAATTTTTTAGTCATTGACATTTTCTTAAAACATTTACTTTCTTATGATCATTGGAAATTAAATTTATATTAAATATCTATTTTATTTGTATAATTGATATGATTATTTCCTAAACTTCATAAATTTTTTACAAATGGTATTATATTATGAAATTTATTTGATTGGATGGGGAAGAGTTTTATAATTATGTATTCTTTACTCAATATAGATATTTAATGATTTATAATATTGTTCATGAATTAAATTTATCATTTGATATATGATGAATGATTTGGACATTAAGTGATGGGTGGGGAACAAAAATATATATCCCCTCAATTCATCAATAGGTCTTATGAGACAAATCAACAAGCTAACATTAAATGGGTTTTGGTGTATACCTACCCATCGATTAAAATGTCTTAGTGTAAGGTCTTGTCGGTATAATTATCATGATATCTGATATCATGATGTAAAATATTAAGCATTACATTAATTAATAATTCAATAATTATTATCCATGATATTACTATATTGATATTATCTATATATCAACTCCAAGATCATGTTATTATTTATATGGCATTATTTGATCAACATTTATTCCTACCATAACATTCTTTGTGATCATGTTATTGATTAAATGGAATGAATTTTAGGTTATTAAAATTACCATATTATTTATGACTTATTGATTCATGATTTATTCCATTGTATATAAACCATACTAATCATTTTAACTCACCTTTTTATGTTTCCCTTTCTTAGGATATAATGCGTGATTCTTTGAACAAGTTCAATGATGTAGAATATATACTTTAAATATATTGAAATTTATATTTTCAAATATAATTAAATAATCAAGTATTCATCTAGTTTACCAAGACTAATAAAATATTTGGTCATTTGGGATGAGACCACTTATATCTAGAACTAATGTAAAAAAATAACAATTGAATATAGGGTATTGGAGATGGGGTATTTACAAATTGTACTCAAAAGAATCGAAGTATAAATTGATTAAATATATAAAAAAATAATTATACAAGCCCAAAAATAGTGATGAGGAGAGAAAATATGGGCCTTTATTCCTATACATATTATAGGGGAGTAAGATCCACCTATTTCTTATGAAATTACCCAAGGAAAATCAATGATTTTTTTCCATTCAACATGAAATATCTTTTTGAATTTTTTTATAGTATTTAATACATAATAAGGGAATAATTTAGGAGAAAATATAGGATATTATATTTAGAATATAACTTACGTAACATGAAATTTTAATTGCCTGAGTATCCTTATATAACACTAAGATTGGGGGGGGGTCAATGCTATGTATTTTACAATTAATTCCTTTAAATTAACCTCAATGATTATTTAAAGTCTTAATACACTATTCTTTGAATAATCTCCCTTAGCCATATGGAATAAAATGAAATAAGTTTTTTTTAATATTTAGTGTTAATGTGTGATACAAATCCATTTTTCTGGACGTTTCAACCCAAATCAACTCTTGAGAGAATGATAGTACCCAAATACAATTAAAAATGAGCCATCAATTAATAAAATCTAATTTTACTTGAGCTAGATAAATGTATAAAAGAAGATTTATTATTGTAATTATCAATGTTATCTATAAAATTATCCAACAATTGATACTAACTTAGTTATCACTTATTAATAACTAATTAAATAGTTTCAAGTGACTTTTAAATTGAAATCATATTTGAAAGATAAATTATATTCAATTATATGAATTAATTTACCTATTCATTATCTTAATATATAGTACCATTTAAAAATAAAATTTGGCATAACAAAAAAGGTTTGAAAATGTGATTATGTTATAGCAACTTCACCTTTGTATGATAAATTTCTATAAATCTAGATACATATAAATTAATTTCAAAATATATATTACTCATATTATCTTCTTCCTTAATGGATTAAATTTATAAATATTCATTATGACTATTTTTTCTTTATAAATTAATGAAATGTATCCTCTAATATCACATGAAATATTGAAAGGGACCATCAATAACTCCATGATAGATAAGTCAGTAACCTATATAGCTCATAAAAAATTAAATTCCACCTAAAACCATCTCCTACAATTAACTTCTTAGAAATATAAATATAAAAATAATAGGGATTAATGGGTAAATACTATAACGATACAATATTTTATGGTATGTCTCTTCTTAAATAATCCAAATTTCTTCGATAGCTTACGTTGAACAGAACACTGATCTTAAACAAATTAAAAAATATTATTATTTACTAGTGATAGTTATCACATATCCATTAGAATAAATAAAATGAATTAGATTAATGAAATTATAGAAATATAGTTTCCACAATAATTAATTGGTTTCCAATTAATTATAAATGAAAATGAAAACCAATAGAACATAAAGGATGTTTTTTAATAAAAAACTATTTTTATGGACATAATGTAATTAAATATAAATATATTAAATTAAAAAATTTAGTGAAATATATTAATTAAATTGATATTTTATATATTCAATAATTTATTTAATTCATCATAGGCTTAATATAATAAAAAAAATCCAATTTGAAGCATACATTTTTTTATTCTAAAAGTTAATTTTCAATATTTTGATAGTGCACAAATTTTAAATATAGATTTTAAAACTTTTATATGTTTTATTTTATGGAATAAATTTCAATTTTGTAATAAGATTATTAAAATTATCTTAGGTTGAAATTTTGTTATTTTTCAGAGAAGTTTCGTTTTTCTTGATGAATATTGAAAAATACAAAATATTAATTGAAAACTGTTTTTTTATAATTTATTTATATAGATAAATTAAATTATAAAATGGTTTTAAAATATTATTAGTTCAATTATACATAAATAAATATCATTTATGCCATTGAAATCAATTTATCATTGAAATTAGATTTAAAAACATTTCAATAGTTTAAAATTTTCACTTTTAAAACCCAATTTTTTATTATTCCTGTGAGATTAATTTTAAATATAAAATTTTCAATTATGTGAAATTTATTTGGAAATATTGAATCCATAAATTGAATCATATGTTAAAAAATATTTTGTGAGTACATTTTTAATTTTATTTATAAAAATGTTATCGTGGCGTAGTGGTGTGTGGTCGAGTTCCATAACAACAGTGTTCGGTGAGGTCTGGGGTTCGATTCCAAGGCATTGATCTTGGGAGAATTTCCACCTCCCATGTACCGCTCACCATGTTGGGTCACCTAGCATCTCACAAATTGGGCATAAGGGCACATTTCACATGGCTGACAGATTGCTGTGATGAACCATCACCGATCGAGATGTAACCCCGCGGGACACTCTGTCATATCTGCTGACAACGACTCCTTCCCAGCCGAGGCTTCTCTGGATGACCTCTTCATGGGAAGGGGGGTTCCTGGGTGTGGAGGGTTCAAAAAGTCCACTCCTGTGAACTCCCTTTTAAAATAAAAAACGTGAAAAAAGGTTAATGTTAAAAGGCGAATGCTTGACATACCTAAAAATTACAAAATTAAATGGTTGGTTGAGGTATTTATTGAAACTAACCTTCATAAAGAATATTAATTAACAATATAAGTCATTTAATATAATTTCACCACAATGTGATTGGATTTAATTATAAAATAACCATTATTTTAATCACTTAAACCCAACTCAGTTGAAGTATAAATACCACCCCATTTTGACCCACAAGAATTAAAGCTACTTAAATATCATTAAAAAACCTCGTACTGACTCTCCCCACAACCAATATCTTATTGTCTTAACTGAATACTAATTTTATTATCTTTAATGGATCCTTTATGAAGGTGATATTCTAGAGGTATTGTTCTCAAAACACCTCTATTAAGTTCTTTCCTTTTTCTACCTGATCCTGAAATACTTCATACATCAAGGAATGTTAGCTATATAATCTTGTATATACTAGAGTTTTATTTTTTTAATGGAAAACATTATATCCAAACCTTTTATTATCTCCTCTTATTAAATGAAATGAAACTATTGTCCAAGTTATGCTGGTTAATAATTTCCATGAATAATGATTTTATTTATTTCACATTACTCGCTTCACAGCCAGTCATAAAACTATTATTATTGTTAAATACGATTTTAATAGGTATATTATATCTTATTTCATGTTTTGTAAAAAATATTTACTCATAATAGTAAATAAATCGAAACTATTATGTGATTTTCAAAAAACTTCCAAAATAATCCAATCATTTATCATTTATATTTTATAAAATGAATCATCCTGTTGTAAGTAAAAAATGATATATATATTAATATTAACAATGTAAGTTCATGAATACTATTTCGTTTCACTTCAAGGTTTTCTTCTCATCTGAAGAGAACTTCAATAATTATACCCGAGTTAAGAAATCATGAAACCATGAAACAAACACTCCTGAAATGACAAAATTGATTTTTATAACTATTCAAAATGGCCATAAATGAACTTAAGAAAATTATAATAAGTCAAATAAATTTGTAATATGTTCTGAATTAGGTAACAAATGAATCTAATTTTGTTACCTAAGATAGTATGTATAAGTGAAATATGATTTCATTCATAAGGTAATAGATCTCCACAAACCTTCGTATTTCCTTTGGGTAATGTTTTCTCTCTACTTGCCCCAATTTAACCCTTAATTTATCATATATAATTATAATATGATATTTATATATGTACCAAAAATATGTATGTATCTTTATTAACAATTATTTTATAGGTAATGACATGATTTATAAGGTTTCCTTCTCAATTCTCCCCAACATACAATCTCGATTAAAGAGAACTTATCCGTTTTCTTCATGTTTTAAAGTACACTCTATAAACTATTTTAAGCTACAAAAATCTTTATAAAATAACTCATTTTATGATGTAAAACTATTTTTTCATTTATGGTTTTATGAAAACACTAATTTCTTTTTCCTCTTTAAAGACTATTTATCTTTTCCCGAAAACCGCACTTATGTGGCACATTTCAAACCACTTTTTTTTTTCATGTTTTCAATTCAGTTATAAATCTTTATCTTTTATCTATTTTTACCTTACAAATGTACAAGATAGATTTATCCCTATATTTCAATGATAAAGTTGTTATATTCTCTCTAGTTATGCTTCATGACAATATTACTATACCCATTTCATTCCATGGGTAACCCTAATGATTATTCTTTATGTTTGCTTCTTTATGTGGAACACATATTCCTCATCTCATTGTAATGGATACACCCAGATAGTGCTCCAATGCATTGGGTATTGTATTAGTCTCATGATATTTCATATTGGGATATAGAGTGAAACTAATTACTTTATGGTACCTTGTTTGTAACATCGCAAGTTAAAAAAAGAAATATTATATTCGATATTATACATGATACACCACCAAGAGCTTAAACAAACAACTAAATATTATTATTTTAATGTTATCATTGTAAAATAGCCATTAGAATGGTGGGTATGTATATGATTAATTGAATTATAAAAATATGGTTTGCAATATTATATATAATTAATTATTTGGTGAATAATTAATTATAAATGAATATAAAACCCTTTTGAAAATAAATCTAATTCATTTTATGAAAAACATTTTAAATGAAAAAAGCGTGTTTATAAAAAAAATCTTATTGGATTATATTAATGATATATATATATATATATATATAAAATATTGAATATAAAATTTAATATTCATCTTTTATGTTTTCTAGACATGATATTTGAACAAATTCAATTTTACGCATAAACGATGTATTTTAAAAAAAAGGTAATTTTTCACCTTTGGATTGCACACTTTTTAAATCTAGTTTTTAAATTTTTTATTAATTATATTTTAAAAAATAAAATTCTAATTTGAAATTGGAATAAAAAATCTACCTTCTTTTTTTTCATATTTTTCTAATCACTTTAATTTTTTGATGAATAGTGAAAATTACTACAATTTAATTGGAAAATGATTTTTTGTCAAATTAATTTATAGTGTAAAATATTATTATTAAATGGTTTAAAATTATAATTAGAATTTTTTTTATAATTTAATCTAAATTATTTCATTGGAATAAATTTCACCTCAAATTTGAAAAAAACATTTCATTCTTTTGAAGGTCTTTAATTTAAAAACTCGTTTTCTTGTTACGTCAATGAGAATAATTTTTAAATAATTTCCACATTTTTTTTAAAATTGAAAAATTGATTCCATATTTTTAATAATAAGTTTATCATTTATTAAATAGTTATTGTTTTTATTTTTGGACATTTTGAATATTTACTTTAGTAATTTTTTATTAACACGGTTAAAGGTAAATCAGGTAATTAAGGGTGACAATAATATTTTAAATATAAGAAAATCACCATAAAACTTGTCCTGAGTTAATTATATGAGTATTTTTCATCCCTAATAATTAATGGAATAGTTATGAGACCATTTATGGTGATTTTTATGAGAATATAACCTTTAGAATATTTTACTCAAAGAAATGTCAAACTTGTCGTACTTATGTTTTTAACGGGTTAAATTTACTTAATATGGGATTATATAAGGGATATGTTAGAATATAAATAGTATTTTTGACACTAAAATGTTTATATTAATGATGGTACCTTACTTATAATTTTTAAAAAATAAATAATTACTTTAATGGCTTACACAATGATGATGCAACAATTTTTTATTTAATTGAAATATCAAATAAATGATATTAAGAATACAAAAAAAAAAATACTTTTTATATAAATAATTTCATAAATTAATTTTAGGGAATTATTTTAAAATTTATTGATGAGGTAATAGATTTTTTAGTAGATTTTTTTAATGATATTTTTAAAAAGAAAAGTAATGAATAATTCAAAATTGACATTAATGATATTTTAACACAAATAACATTTTATTTAATGATATAAAATTATTAAAAATATAAAATGTGTCCAAATGATATTTATAAAAATAAATATTTAATAAATAACTCATTTATTTGACTTTTTAAATTTTATAGTAATTATGTTAACCCTCAAAATGTAAATGACATGACATCACGATTAGAGTTAAAATGGTTAAATTAGGTTTAAAACAAAAATATATGGATTAAAAAAATAATCAAAAAATTTATAATCTTCCTTGGATGAATGCATTTATACCCATAATCATATATTATAATTTTAAATTTTTAATCTCCTTTTTATAAAAGTAATTTATATTAATTTATTACATTGAATAATTCCAAGAGTGCCCCCTCTCCAATAAAAGGGAACCCATTCTTCTCTTTTCTTTACACCTAAAAGACAATCAAGTTCAAAAAATATTTATATTTATACCTTCCTAGAACCCATAAACACATTATAGAGCTCTTATTTTAGGAAGAACATCATCCTTAGTTATCTTAATGTGTCAAGAAATGGAGACCATTTGAGGAAGAGGTATAGTTTTAATCAAGTATTTCTATTTTATTTCTTCTTAAAATTACATTAAATCTTATTTAACCTTAATAAAATAGTAAATAAAATATCCAAATTATACTATAATGTCATTAAGTTAATAAAATCACCTAAATCCATCTCTAATTCCATCAAATGGGAAAATGATTAATCATTCGTGTGTACGGTGGAATACCACACCGCAAAAAGATATAATTCATTTTCCATCACCATCACTAAATTTTAATGATATAATTATTGATTATATATGATAATAATGAAATACGTTTCATTATTTAAGAATAATACATCATTTAAATTCTTACAATTCTATGTACATGAAAATGATAACGTCGTTCGTGTTAATGTGTGAACTATCCCCTCCCTGAAGCGATGTGATTCATTTTTCATAACCGCATCACATGGATGATATATATAAGAATATTTAAATTATTCATATGATATTAATGATCATATGATAATTGTAGATATAAAAAATAATAATTACCATCTTTTTATAATGATAATTGAAAAATGGAAAAGTTACTCATGCATACGTACAGATTACGGTCCCCATGATTTTAACATAGTTAATTTTTCGTATCCATATGTAATGGATAGATTTAAAATTATAATTGATATATAAAATTAATTATTTTTTCATGAATATTATTCTTGATATGATGGACTTATGACCACTTTGACAATTTACATTATAACAATGTTATTTTTCACTCAATTACTGAATATCATCAAAACATCTAACATAAACTTAAATAATTAAGTAATTATTAAAACATGGTAATATGGGATAGAAAAGGAATAATAAACTTGAAAAAGGTTATAAATAAAGTAAATTATTAACATAATTTTTATTCTAGAAGATAAAGGAAATACGTGATGAATTAGACTTAAGGTAAGGGACTTCATCTCAATTTTCTGTCATGGAATCATATTTTGATGTTATACACCTATTATCATTTATAATGTGTATATAAATCTACATTGACATTTTATATAATTAATTTAGTTATTAAAATTATATTTAACTTTTTTTTTTAAATATTACACTTTCATGTGGCATTCAATTCTACTAATTATAATGTCATAAGGGAATTCTTAACCCAATTTCCATTCTTTGTGTTAAACATAAACTTCATTTTTCATGACAAGATTATATGTGAAATGAATTTTGAATATATGATGTTGTATTTCCAACTATTTTTTATGTATTTACAATGGATATACATAATCAACTAATATGATTAATGATCACTTCAATGATCTGATATTTGTAAGGGACTCTTTAACTAAAACATCATTTTAAATGTTTTAAAGATTTATTCTTATAAATACTTCTATTTCATATAAATATTTTCATAATGGTTTTCATTAATGACATTATATAGACAGATTTTTTTTTAAAAGTTAATTTTTTAATTTATCTCAAATGTTTCAATGTGGTTTGGGACACATTGATTTAAAAATATATTTTTAAATGGTTTAAATGTTTTTTAAATGGACTGGTTATTTTAATAACTTGAAATATTTTATTATGATGGAAGACGAAATTTAATTACTGATATGTTGAAAATTTTAGGATTTTATGTGTTTGTGATTATATAATCATACTTGGATATGTGACGGGTGTTTACATGAGAAACCAATTATGGGTAGTTCAGTGATAAAATAATGATATGTGGGTCCATGATAACCCTCCAATGCATCGGTGATAGAAGTAGACTATATGTTTATTCCATTTGTAATAGAGGCAATTATGGAAGTGGACCACCTTATTATTCCATTTATATGTATAAAAATTATAATTATGTTCTAAGATACCTTTATGTTTTATATATAATTTCTATGAGTTTATGGTAAAGTTATTATAATTAAAAGGGTAAGAAATGAGCTTACTTTCAAGGTACGTATTTACAATTTATTAAGGGTGAAAAGTATTACTTTATGATAAAGCTTTAATGTGATTCATGTTTTCACAAGACTAACTGTTTTCCTTCTTTCGGTATCTCTTACTGAGCTTTTTATTATTATCCCATGTTAATTTTGTTTTCATAGGTTTCAAGGGAGAATGAAGACAAGGATAATATGAAAGGGAAAAATTTCAAATATTTTAATAAAGAGAAACCATGTTTTCATATGGGTTTCCTTTTGTGGGAAAAAATAGATACCAAGTTTATGTGTCCTCATGTAATGTATGGGTTTACTTTGTAATATTTTTTTCATAATTCTCTAAAACTCTAAATTGAAAAGATCATCGATTGTAAATTATATTACAAAAAACACTCTAATATGTAATGTTTAAGGTTAGTCCATTACATTTCCCCCCATGTTATATAGACTGTTTCGTTATCCTTGACTCATGTTTGTGTCATGTTATATGTCGCTGTCACTTTTCTATATTTGCTTTATCATTAGATTTAATGTTCTATATGTCAGGCTTCCTAATTATTATTCCTGATCCATGAATTTATGTTATCATGTTATTAATTATATATCATTTTCTATGCTTTATTATCATGTTTATTCCATTACTAGGCATTTTAGACCGTCCATTTTTTCTATGTATTCCCTAGTTTATCCTACGCATATTTTGGATCTCATTATGGAAGATTAATAATGATATGTTTTATTCTAGTCTCATATTCTGAAACTATGTACCTAGTATCCCAAAGACACTAGACTTTTTGATCCATGGTTTTTCCTCTAAGGGTAACTATGCATAAAAATCATGTAATAATGTATATAAAAAGCGCGGGTTTCTATAGTTGGTATCAAAGGATAATATAGTAGTTTTGTGGGATTAGGACTAGTTTTTTATAAGAACCCTAGGGATAATTCTATCACCATTGATACCCTATATTTAATCATAGGGAATACCATGTAAGGATATAAATTTCATTTATAATTTTATCCTTCTATATTCAAAGTTTCTATTTTATATTCTTGTTGGCTAAGTATTGAAGCCCCCTAACTTTTGTTTTCTTTTAATGTTAATGGCTATAAATAAGATAACCCATGCCAAAAACCAATGGGATAGTCAGTGTGACAATTTACCTAATGATATAAAAATCCTTATAGGAACTAGAGATAATGAATTCATGAAAATACTAGATCAATTGACCCAATTTATGGATAATTAATTAAATCAAGCGGAACAACCTCCTTTTTTAAGAATGAGAATTTTGAGGTCGAATATTTTATACGATAAAAGCTTCTTATATTTAGTGGGTCTTCTGATCCACTCAATATATAAAAATGGATTAACACTATTGAGAAGATATTCTCTATAATCCAATGCTCAGAAGAGGAGAAATTCCAGATGGTGGTATATCATTTTAAAGGGGAAGATGATAAGCGGTGGAAACTGCTAATGAAATTGAAGAATAAAGAATAAATTGACTCTATGAAATGGGAAACATTCAACAAAATATTTTACAATAAATTTTTTCCCTTAACTCTCTGTATTAAGATGAAGAGGGAGTTCCTCAACCTAGTAAGAATGTAATATGAGTCTATCAAAGAACATGGGAAAAAATTCACATGACTTTCATTGTATGCATTAGGTTTTATCATCATCAATAAAAGTAATATATACTAATTCTTTAGTGGTTTGAAACCATCTCTATAAAAATCGTTTTCAATTTGGAACTATAATAGTTATTAAAAGATTGCTATTTTTTCCCTTAAATTTGAGATGGAGATTGTTGACTCTCTGGGGTCTCATGGGTCTGGAGACAAGAAACATAAGATATAATTTTCATCATAAGGGCCAACAAAAAAATATTATGATGGAAAGAAAACCCAACATCCCACTTGTAAAAAGTATCAGAAGAAGAATCTTGGAAAGTGCATAAGGGGAACCAGAAGGTGCTTTAAGTTAGGTAGAGATAGGAACCAAGATAATTAATGGAAAAGTGAAATGAAGAAACCCACTATTGAGGAAGTGGAGTAGAAGTTTTATATAAAAAAACTTCCTACAATGCAGTGTTTTAACTGCAAGTAAATGGGAAACTATGTGAGATAATTCCCTAAGACAAGGGTTATTGGGGAGAATCTTAAACAAAAAAATCTAACTCTATAAGAAAATTAATATGATATAACTAATACTGATGTGGAGCCTGAAAATGATGTTGTGACAAGTATATGGGTTATTCATTCATGAATAGAGATCATACTATTTTTTTATAGTTCTACACATTCTTTCATATCTTGCAGGTTTAACAGAACTATTCTAACACCACCTCAAAATACGGAAGTTGAATTATCTATGAGAATAGAAAATGTGGAAATTATTACATCTAAAGTATTTAAATTACCCCAATAATTTTTTTGTATTGAACCTACAAAATAATTTCACCTTACATATTTTAGTGGAGTTTTATTCTATATTGGGCATTAATTGGATATCATTATTCAAATTTAGCATCAACTATCGGGAGTGGGAGATCACTCTTTATATCCAAAGGCATCCTCTAATTCTATATAAGTGTAAGGTAGAGTATGAATCTTCTCCTAAATCATAAACACATGTTTGAAAATTATTACTTTACGATAAATCATATCTAACCCAAATGAATGATACAAAGAAGATATTATTTCTTAAAGACATGCCTATTTTGAGGGAATACACTGATGTGTTCCCTGATTAATTGCACGGTCTTCCTCCAGACCTAGAGGTGGAGGTCTAAAATGAAGTTATACATGGATCTCTACACATATCAAAGAGACCTTATAGAATAACCACCATGGATTTATATGAATTGAAAAATTAGTTAATATAAAACATAGATAAGGGTTTCATATGATAGAGTGCTTTCCTGTGGGGTGCTCTGGTCCTCTTCTTTAAAAAGGAGGAAAAAAATGCACCAATTCATATGTTATCATGAGCTCAAAAACAATTATGATAAAGAACATGTATCCACTTCCATGGATCGATGAATTGTCCAATCTACTTCATGGGGATATGTATTTATCTAAGGTGGACCATCGGTTGGGATATCACCAATTAATGATGATGAAAGAAGATATTACCAAAACTACAATTTGAAAGATGTATGGACACTATGAGTTCATAGTGATTCCATTTGGACTCACTAATACTCTAGAAATATTCATGGACTTAATAAATATAGTCTTTAGAGATTATCTTGAAAAATTTTCGGTAGTATTTATAAATGATATTCAGATATTCTTCAAGAGTAAGGAGGAATATGGGGGCATTTGGATAAAGTGATAAACACTTTATGAAAGGAGAAACTATATGGAATATATATTAAATATATGTTCTTAATGGAGGATGTTTAATTATTGGGACACATTATCAACATGAAAGGGATACTTGTGGACCCTTATAAGACAAAGGTTATTGAGGAGTGGCCCAGACCAATATATGTAATAGATATTAAATGTTTCCTTAGTCTATAAGGGTATTAATGATGATTTTTGAATTTTCTTCATTATCTTAAAACCCCAGAACCGATGAAAACTAGTAGGTAGTAATGTTTATCTGGACCAGTAAATTTGAATACTACTTTAAAGGGCTGAAAAAGAGTCTTACCACTACACCGGTACTCACACAAACTACAAGAGGATAACATATTATTATATACAATGACGTATAAACAAATGGATCGGGATTTATATTAATGAAAATGATAATGGAATAGCTTATGCCTCATAGAAGAAAAAATTTTATGAGAAAAACTATCCCGCTAATGATCTAGAGTTGGTGAGTATCATCATTTCTTAAAAAATATGGCGAAATTATCTATTTGGGGAGAAGTACAAGATATATACTGATCAAAATTGACCCAAATATATATTCACATAAAAGGATATTAACATTTTTCAATGAAGATAGTTAGAGCTAATCAAGTACTATGATTACACTATTCACTACCATCCTATAAAGGCAAACACGGTAGATGATGCTCTTAACATAAAAGAAACTGATACTCTATCCATGAGGTAGATTGTGAAAGACCCAATCATTATGGATATCCAATTAATGGATCTATAAATCATAACTGTAGGTAATGAATCCAAATTTTCCCAAATTATTATCCAAACATATATCCACAAGAAGATTGAGGAGGAATAAAGGGATGGTCTTGAGATACCAAAGATGATTAAAGATGTAAAGTAAGAGAGGATACATGTGTTCCACATCAATTATGATGGTGTGATTCGATTAGGAATAAGGATTTGTGTTCCTTCATCATCTGAGATAAATAAGTAGCTATTGGACAATGAATATAACTCACCTTTTTCTATCCATCATAGATCTACCAAAATGAACTTTGATATTTGAGAGAATATTGGGTGGGAAAACATGATGAAATTGATTGTGATGTATATATCATAGTGTTTAATATGTCAGGAAGTTAAATCACAGTAAAAAAGGTCCAGAGGGATGATACAATGATTACCTATACCCATTTGGAAATGAGAGAATGTCATTATGGACTTTGTAACTAGTTTCCCAAAGACATCAAATGAAAATAATGATATTTGGGTTGTGGTGGATTGACTCACCAAGGATGACCACCACCTTGATATTTAGGAATATTTCTCAGATGGAAAACTTTCCATGATATATGTGAAGGAAATAGTGAGGATATATGGGATTTCACTTTTGATTATCTCTATTCATGACCCAATGTTCACATATAAATTTTGGAGAAATCTTCAATATGCTTTCACTACTGAATTGAATTTCAGCATGACCTATCACCCACAAACTAATAGAAAATCTGAAAAGACTATTTAGATGCTTTAGAACATGATAAAAAACTGCTCAATTGAATTAAAAGGTAGATGGAATCAACATCTCCCATTATTTGAGTTCTCATATAACAATTGCTTTGACAAAAGTATTCAAATGGCTCTATATGAAGCTCTATATGGTAAATTTTGTGGAACTCCAACGTGTTGGGATGAAGTTGGGGGAAAAATCTACTTGGACATGATCTTGTGAAAGAGATGACATAGAAGGTTCAAGCCATCCAACAACACATAAAAGCTTCTCAGAGCCAACAAAAAAGTTTTGCTGACAACCATTGAAGGGAATTGGAGTTCATTATTAGAGATGGAGTTTTCCAATAAAAATATCCATGTAATAGAGTAATGAGATATGGTTATAAGGGAATGTAAAGTACTCAGTTTATTATCCCTTGTTATATTATTGATCGTAATGGAGTGTTAGATTATCAACTAGCCCTTAAACCAACCATATCTCAAGTACATGATGTATTGCATTTATCCATCCTAAGGGTGTACATACTAGATCCCTCACACGTACTGTAATAAAAGGTGGTACAGTTGTAAATTGATCTCTCTTATGAGGAACACACAATAAAGATCTAGAAATTTAGAGATAAATTTCTACACAACAAGACCACTCACCTAGTTAAAGTACTATAGAGGTACCACAAATATGAAGATGTGACATGAGAACCAGAGGAAGAAATGAAGGAGATGTATCCTCTCCTGTTTCCACCTAATTATGTAACACAAAATTTCAAAGGTGAAATTTTATAAGGTGGGGAGATGGTAGAATGAAATACCCCAAGATTTTACGGTATGTCTCTTCTCAAATAAAACTTATTTATTCGATAGCTAACGTTTCATAGAACATTGAGCTTAAATAAGTGATTAAATGTTATTATTTAATTTAGATTATTATCACCTAGAAATTTAAATAACTAGAATTATTGAGATTAAATAAATTATGATAATATTTTTTTCACCTAAATTTAGTGGTTTCTAATTAATTATAAATGAAAATAAAAACTGAATAAAGTTGTTTTTTATAAGAAAAATAATTTGTATGCCCATAATGGAATTCTATATTAATATTCTACATTAAACACTATTAGTGAAATATCAAAAGGATATTGATATGTTACGTATTCAATAAAATGTTTTTGAACTAATCTAATATGTTTGTTAGGCTTAAGACACCATTAAAATTAAATTTTAATTATAAAAAGCTATTTTTTCTAAAAGACAATTTTCTGCATTTTAATAGCGTACGTATTTTAAATCTAGATTTTCAAAATTTTATATGTTTAATTTGATATAATAAAGTTCATTTTTTAAATCATAATATGAATAATATCTTAGGGTGAAACTTTTTTTTGGAGAATTTTTATTTTTTAATGAATTGTGAAAAATAATGAATTTTATTTAAAAAGCGCTTTTTTCTTAATTTATTTTTACAATTAAATTATATTATAAATTATTTTTAAAACTTTAATTAGTTCAATTATACATCAATTAAATCATTTTTTTCATTGGAATCAATTTTATATTCATATTTTAAGTAAAATCATTTCAAACTTTTGAACTTTTAGCTTTAAAAACCCATTTTTTCATAGTGTCTAATTGACTAATTTTAAATATATTTTTATTATATTATGAACTTAATTTGATAAAATAGATTCCATATTGGTATTAGAAGGTAAAAATTATGTTTTAAGGTAAATTTTATTTTTAGGTATAAAAAATTTATTGTGGTAGAAAATTTATTTACTGTAGTATAGGTAAAATAGTGATAATGGATAATGTTAAAACGTAATTTTTTAAAAAACCTAAAAAATACACAATTTAATTGTTTTGAAGTATTTATGGACCCCTAAGATACCCAAAAATATTAATTAACAATATAAGTCAAGGAAACTAAGACCAACTCAAAGTTGTTGACTTTAAATATAAAATAATCATTATTTTAATAACTTAAACCATCCTATTATCAAGTATGAATACCACCCCTAACCACCCCATTTAGTCCCAAATGCTAGAAAGATCATAAAATATCATCCAAAACTCCCCATTATCACATTCCCCATGTCCGAGTTCTGATGGTCTCACCCAAATATGAATTCCAAGGTCTTTAAGGGAACCTTTAAGGGGGTGATATTCAAGAGGTTATTTTCTGAAAACACCTCTCTTAATTTCATTCAATTTTTATACTTTATCCTCGCATTCTCTAAATTTAATGGAATTTTTACTCAAGAATTATTTATATACATTACTTTTTTGTTGTTAATGGAATATATTATATCTATACTGTTTCCGATGCTTTCTCTGGGGTGCACGCCGTCTATGGGGACGCGCTGGCTATTGGACCACATTCCCAATTTCTAAAGGTGGCCGACATCTGGTTCCTATTCAGGGATGTTTTATCCTTGATAAAAATGAGATGATGGGATGTCGGCCTCACTTTTATGGATTCCTCCTTAGAATTTGTCGCCTAGTCTAGGACTCCCTCATAGATTTGAGTTTTTTTAATGAATCTCATTCCTGGTGCCATATCTTTGTGGGCACTAATTAATTACACTACTCCTTCAGGATATTTCAAGGGGTCTTAATAGGGAAGCAACCTTCGGTCGGATTAGATGGAAACATTAGGCATGTCATGGAATATCTGGATGCGTGGACATTGAGAAACTATATTCTTCCACATAAGATGGAATCTCAAGGGCACAAAACCTAAGGCATCCCCCATCGATCACATGGTATCATATTCTAGAGTCATGTCTCTGAGACTTTCCATAGCTTCCCATGTTTAACATAGGGTACACTGTGTGTTTAATTTCTTGCAGAGACGGTTACGCCAAAGGTGTGTCTTTTGAGTTTTTTCTCTGGTATCTCTTGTTTAGCATGAGGTAGTCCATGAGTTTATCATCTTGCAAAGATGATATGAGAGTGATCAAAACATACCATTGAGAAAGATCATATTGGTACATCCCTATAAGGGATAAACTGGAAGGTTTACTAGATGGATGGACCAGAACAACTAATGAGAACAGATCCGAGGTGGTGTGTCCCATAGAGGGATGATATCACTCCATGAAGGCTGATCCGAACACTACTTAGGGAGGATCTGGGAAATCAAACCCCATAAAGGGGGACACCAAGGTTTACCATTGGCAGGGATTGAACCTCAGGGAGGTTTCGTACATACCCTGTGTAGATGAAAGGGATAAAAACCCACATAGTTCAAATATAGAGACATGGAATTAGGGTGCACACAAAAAAAATGACACGAAGACATGTTTGAGCATATACATGGATAACATAACATCGCAAGAGGGACACTCTTGGTTGGATGGTTATGGATTGTGTGGAGCTTATGCATGGTTAGTTGCCTGGATACTGTGAAGAGTGGCGATGAGATAGATGACATGATCTCACAGAGATCTGGTGGCCCAGGTAAGAATCAGGTTCTATGATGTATGGTTGAGTGAAGTGGATGGGGGAAATGGGATGGACATGACATGGAGATGATGATGATGTGGGGATTGAACCTCATAGAGGCTTACTACGTATCCCCGTGGCATGGAATCAAAGTCTATGTAGTTTATTGGGGAGATGGTAAACCCGAGGAGTTGTCCTATGAGAATAGATGGATGAATGGGACCCAAAGGATGTAGAACCTCTAGGTTGGGGAATAACCTTCCTGAAATGAAAAGTGCACAGGGGAGAGACCAGGATGAGACATGAGTGATGGGATTCAACATCAGGGAGTCTTCTTATGTATCCATGTGGTAGGGAATCGAATTATATGTAGTTCAAGATAGGCCATGTAATTACGGTGTAGGAAAAGGATAGTGACCAGACGACATTCTAGGTATTATGTTTGGTTATCAGCCTAAGAGTTGTTATGACATCTCTAAAGGGAGGACCAAGGATGTGTGTCCTAGAAAAGGGGACACTGAAGATTACCAGTGTTTGGGGTTGAACATCCAGGACTCTTCCAACGTACCCCTCCTAGGAAATAGGGATCAAAACCCACGTAGTTCAAGTAGGTTTACCAGTGTTCAGGGTTGAACCTTAGGGAGGCTTTCTATGCACACTTCTTAGGAGATAGGGATCAAAAACCACATACTTTTATTAGGTTTACCAGTGTTTGGGGATGAAACTCAGGGATTCTTCTTACATACCCTGCCTAGAATACATGGATCAAAACCTTTTTAGTTAGAAATCATATAGTTTAACATCATGCGGGATGGGGGTGAATCGATGTGAAGTGGTTGGGCCCGATGGTTGATGGGGTTGAACCTTAGGGAGGCTTCCTACGTACCTTTCCCATAGTGGGCAAGGATCAAATTCCATGTAGTTTCGGATGGGAGGAATGAGGCTTACACACGAAGGCACCACATAGAGGATTTCATTGTTGGTTCCTACTCTTTGCCCACATGAGATTTTCTCATTTTAAGAAACAAGAGGCAAAAACGACCTGATGATCATGGCACAAAGGTGCATCCACGAGGAATTGATAATGGGGATCACACATGGAAGAATCCAAGGTTCCACAAAGAAGTGGAAATGATAGATGGGGATTTTGTATAGAAGCTTCCCATGTGCCTCTAAGTAATGACAATGGTAAATGGGGATTATGAATGGAAACTGCCTAGAGCCGATAAAGAGCAGCAATGGTGGATAGAGATTACACATGAAAGCTACCCGAATGATACTAAGGAAGAGAAATGGTGAATGGGGCTTACACATGGAAGCCACCCGAGTGCCACTAGGCAGTGACAATGGTGAATGGGGCTTAAGCATGGAAGATGGCTGTGTGGAATTAAGGAGTAGTAATAGTGGATAGGGCTTATGCATGGAAGCTTCCCAAGTTCCGCTAAGGAGCAGAAAAATGGATGGTGCCTATGCACGGAGCTTCCTGAGTGCCACTAAGGAATGATAATAGTGATTACGGTTATGCATTGAAGCTGCTAGGGTTCTACTAATAAGTGAAAATGGTGGATGGGGATTATTCATGGATGCTTCTTGGGTTCCTCTAAGGAGCAAAAATGATGTATGGGGCTTATGCATTGATTCTACAAGGGTTCCACTGAGGACCGACAATGGTAGATTAGTCTTATGCATAAAAGCTTCCTATAATGTCTTCCTCGTGTATAGTCATGAGGGAATCTTGACTCATTCATGGGTTGAGGCATATAATTGAGGCCTACACCTATGAACTAGCACATAAGAGGGATAATGAAAAGGGAATCATAATATGTTCTAAAAAGGGAGATGTAAAGTTTAAATCACATTCCGAATATTTGGATAAAAATGGGGGTGACATGATGAAGGGAGATAACCGCTGACCATATTCGAATCACAGCATCCACATTGCGTTAGACTGATATGGAAACAAAAAACGAGGGCCAACCAATGATCGTATTTGAAACATAGGTCCAAAATAGATGTGTCATCCAAAGTCTTCTGGGTCATTGGCTAAGAATGGTAGGTGAGCCAAAGAATCATTGGACTAAGCCATTAGGTGTTCCCTTCAGACATGAAAGAGGATGACGGTCTGAATGAAGGAAACACAGAGCCTGAGGTGGAGTGATGGAATGCTTGAACAGTTTCCAATGCTCTTGAAATTACGCCACTGTAATCATGGAATGAGGTACCTTATGCTTGTCACATAAGACATATCTTACTAGGAAGAATATGAATCCTATTATTGAATGATAGGGCATGCTATAGTTTAAAGTTAGGTAGTGAGGACTATTGGAATCTTATGCTTGTCACACATGGTATCCCTTATTTGAAAAAACAACCATCCTGTGTTAGTCACATAGGGTGTAAAACAGTTTAAAGTCATGTAGAGATGACTGATGGCTTCCTATGCTTGGAACAAAAGGTATTAATTTTTTTTTAGAACAATAGGCATCCTACATTTAGCATATAGGGTGTAATAGAGTTTATTGTCATGTATATAGGACTATAAGAATCTTATTCTTGGCACATTAAGAATCTATTGTTTGGAGGAAGAGGTATCCTATTATTAAATAATAGGGAATTATAAAGTTTAAATTCATGTTTTGAGGATGATAAGCATAAGGTGCCAAGCAGTGGCGGGTTGTGAGACTTACGCTAGAGCAACCCATTCTGGTGGGTCTTGGAAAAGGAGTCAGGTGAAGGGGTTTGGATGAGTTACTTGAGGAATGATTTGACTCAAGGTACTCGGGGGGATTGATGATGAGAATGTCAACTCGCGATAGGGGAAACATACCAAGATGAATATGTCAACTCAAGGTGTTTCAGGGAGTAAAAAAGAGTATCTCAATCATGGAATTCCATAGGTTGAAGGTGGATGTGCATAAGGGTGTAATAGAAAATATTGACATCCTGGACCAAAAATTTTATGTTGAGACTGTCCAAATTTCAGTGGGGTCAGTGACAATAGCGAAGGGACTAGATTAAAGGGGAAATACCACAATCCAATATTGATTCTAAGTGGGGGTGTGGGGGAAGATCCCCTACAGTATGGACTATTGGGCATAGAGGTTGGATCTTCATAAAGGATATGGATTCATAAAGGAATAGGGTTCGAGGAGTTGGGGGTCTCGCAGAGGTGAGGGTCTCGCAGAGCATGTAGCCTCGCGGAGCTCAGGGTCTCACAGAGCAGCTTCACAAAGGAAAGGTGCTCATGGTGAATGACCTCATATAGCATAGGGATTCAGGATCTTAGGATTTCCTGGAGCATGGTTCTTTACGAATCCCCAAGCAACCCGAAGGAGCTCCCTCCTTCGCAAAGGGCTCTGCCCTTTTCCAAGGACTTCACTTCGCTGTGCTCAGGTGCACCGCGAAATCGGAGATCGACTGCCAAAGGTGTGGCATAACACTCATTATGAAGGGGGGTGAGACAAAAATTTATAGGTGATTGAGGTTGTCAGAGCTCTCCGTGGAGAAAAAATGTGCACCACCAAGGAAATCGTGCTCCGCAATTGGAGGCGGTTCCCTCAGGTTTCTTAGAGTCACAGAGGATAATGTCACAAACTTTGCGGCACTTGTGGAGGCTCTAGTTATGTTCCTCGGACTCATAGAGGCTTCCTTAATAGACTTTTCAGCCCTAGTGGAGGCTCTAGTCATGTTCCTCTACTCTGAGATTGTAGAGGGAGCTCTATGAATCGGCTCTGCGAACCTGTTTTCTAGCCCAACTTTGAATGTCCATAACTCCAACTCTTTAACTCTGTTCAGGATCTAGGACCAATCAAATAGAAACTTGATAAATGGGATATGCTCATGGATCATGTATGAAATAATTTGGAATATTTTGGAGACACGTTTTCCAGTTTCAACAGATACCTTTTATTACCTCCTCTTATTCAATGAAACAAAACTATTGTCTAAATTATACTAGTTAATCATCTATGTGAATAATTATTTTGTTATTTTTAAATGACTAGATTCATTGATCATCATAAAAAAATTATTATAGATAAAATAAAATTTTAATAGGTGTATTATATACAGTTTATTTTTTTTCTAAATAATATATACTCATAATATAAAATAAAACAAAACTATTTCATGATGTTCGAAAAAACAACAAAATAAACCAAACATTTATGATTAAAATTTTACCAAATGAATCATCCTTATGTAATAAATACAAATGATATATGGGACCATTTTAATTCTATTATGTGAATTGATATTATTTAATTTCACCCATAGTGTTTTATTCCCATTCTACAAGAACTTCCATAATTATACACAAGTTAACCAATCATGAAACCATGAAACAATCACTACTGGAATGATGAAAATGATATTTATAAATCATAATTTTTTTTATAAATGAACTTAATAAAATTATAATAATTAAATTAAATGTGTAATGGGTTTTGAACTATATAATTAATTAATAAAATTTGATTACCTTGGATTTAAATTACCTGAATAGAACGCTTTGAAATGTAAGGTAAGCGATCACTTTAAACCTCTATATTACATTTTGGTGACATTTTTTCTCTCTTAGACTAGATTTATAAATTAATTTATATTATATAAATATCATATATTTTTATATATGTACCAAACATATTTTTTTATCTGTATTTACCTTTATTTTATAGGGAATTACATGATTTATATGGTTTCCTTCTCAATTATCTTAAAAAAGAAAGCCTGATTAAAGGGAACTTCTCCGTTACCTCCCATTTTGAAGTACACAAAATAAACTATTTTAAGATAAAAATATTTTTATATAATCAAAAAATTTATCATGTAAAAAATATTTTTGTTCATTTATAGTTTATGGAAAAAATTATCCCCCTCTTCTCTTTAAAGAATTTGTTCCGCTAAAACCACACTTAAGTGGTACATTTCTCTCCAATTTGTTTTCATGTTTTAAATTCAGTTGGAAATGAATAAATAGTATCTATTATTTACCTTTTTAATTTACAATACTTATTTAATAACTTATTTCTTGGATACCATTGTTATATTATATATTTTTATTCTTTATGACAACATTACCATACCAATTTCATTCTATGGGTAACCCTTATGATTATTCATTATGTTTGATTCTTTTTATGGCACACATACGTATGGGAATGTTGTAATATGTGCACCCAAATAGTGATCCAATGCATTGGGTAATATTTTAGTCTCATGATACATCATATTGGGATAGGGAGTAGACCAATTCCATCACAGGACCTTGTCTACCATGTTATATTGTCTTGGAAGTTATCCTTGACTCTAGTTTGTGTCATGTTATATGTCTCTTTCGCTTTTCTATATTTCCATGATCATTAGATTCCATGTTCTATATTTCATGATTTCTTGTGTTTATTCATTATCCATACCTTTATGTTAACAAGTTATGAATTCTAGCTCATACTTTATTCTTTATTCCCATGTTTATTCCCTTACTGGGAGTTTTAGGTCATCCCTTTTGTCTATATATTCCCTAAGTTATTCTATGAAGATATAAGAGATAAATGGAAGTTAGGTTCTCATTATGTATGTTTAATAAAGAGATGTTTTATTCTAGTCTCATGTTTTTTAATTATATATCTAGTCTTCTAGAGACACTACACTTTTCAATCATTGGATAGTATTTTGAGGGTAACTATGCTTAAGAATCATGTAATAATATTTATTAAAAATAATGATTCACTATAAATAAATTACTCATTAGTGAGAGAAACATGTATTTTTTTTTCAAATCAACTAAGATCCTCTTTTTTTCAATCTCCATCTTTAGGGGAACCCTCTAGTCATCATTTCTTGAAATATTTGACATCAGTCTCGATAGGAATCATGGACATGTTTCTCTCCTCAATATTATTCATATGTGGGATCTACTTATCAATAAGATCCCCCAAAGTACAGGATCCAATTTATACTTTCCTCCACCCTCCACTTAATATCTCATGAGTTCAAAAACTATCATTGTTTGAAAACCCCTCATGAAATTTATCTTTTATATGTGAATTTTATATTTTGATTTTAACACATGAATTATATTTTTATTTCCGAATCCTTACATTCTACCAAGATTAAAAATTATACCCTCTTACTATATTAATTTTTTGAAAATATATCACCATCTCTTCTCCTGATATCTTTCTCAAACTCATTTAGAAATAAGGGATAATAATTGTAACCAACCGAATATTTGACCAAGGTATAGACCATTATAATTTCTTTTTTAATGTCTTAAATGGTCCTAATGAAGTCTTCTAATCAAGATAAGGAGGTTATGAGAGCTTCTGAGGAACTTCTGATGCCTAAGCTCCAAAAAACGGGAAAGAAGGTTGGGTTTCATGGTTAGGAGAAACCATACAGGTCCAAACGCATGACCATGGGACCCACTATAGAGAGTTACAGATGTTGCAGAACCATTTTTTACGGTTTTTCTACAGTATGGGAAACCGTGTGCATAGACTGTGCATGATTTCTATTATGGGACAGAACCTTGGGCACGATTTGCACACTGTTTCCCAAACTATGTTTAGAAATTGTGTGATCCATTTTTTAGGTAAAAATTACCATTTTCCCCATAATTCCATTTACATTTCCTCTTTCTTTATCACATTATTTTTTCACACAGTTTCCCTCCTCATTCCCCCTTGAGCTTCCAAGAGCTCTCCTCCTTCAATATATTGCTACACCTCCGTCTGGGGTCCAATTTTTATTCCATCGAAACATTGGATGCCTTGAGGTAAGTTTATCCTCATGCTCTCCTCTTTCTGCATTATATTCCACCATTAGATATGCTATTTAGAAGTAGGATCTGTCACCCTATTTTTAGGGCATTGTAGGGAAAATCATATCTACTCATACCTACTCCAAATTTGAGGCCGAAACTCATCAATTCATCATCTAAAACTCTAAGGTAGGTGGTCACATCATTTTCCATTTGAGTTTTGGATGTCTCATACCTAAGAAGGTTGTTCTGTGAGCCAGCCTTTGCTGAGATCCTATTTTGAGTTGAATTATTCATGTCTAATTTAACATATTGCAATGAAATATGTTAATGGAATCATTTTTAGGGGTTTTGAGTCATAACCTAGTTTTTATGGACTCCCATGGGGAGTTACACCCAAATTGTCCATTTTAGGAAAAATTTCAAAAATTTCAAATCATGATTTATATTTCCCAACTTTTTTTTAAATTGATTTTTCCATGGTTCCTTTTCTATTTTGAATAGTATGAGACACCCCATGGGTGTTTGTACCACATAGGAATATAATTTCCACTTTGACCCCATGAATTTTTCATATGGCCTTTTTTCTTGGCTTGTGCCTTTGTTATTTGTTTTCAATGTTAGGAAAAAAGAGTGGTTGATAGAATGGGTTAATTGGGGTGAGATGGTTTGAACTACATAAAATAAAAGTCTAAAAATGGAATAATCTGAATGGAGGGTATGTATTTCCCTTGAATTTAGTTTTTTATAATGGTATTGATTAAATGGTTTAGTTTGTTAAACATGAAATGATGAAAGAGGTTTTTCCTTGAATAGTTTATTGAGAATGATTATGTCTTTATTACATTCATGACTCTTTATAGATGGATGGGTGGGAGGAATTATTACCCAACTCCATTTATAACATTTAGTATTTATGGACATGAAGCATTATCACCCTGTGCCAGTTATAAGCACTATTTGGGAAGGATTCATTCTTACCCCATGCCAGTTACAACCTCTGTTTAGATGGGAGGATTTTTATCCCATTCCAATATCTTCCATGGGTGGGAGGAATTATTACCCCGCACCAGCTATCATATATATATGTGTGTGTGTGTCTGTTTTTATGGATGAGAGTCATTATTACCTCGTGCTAGTGATAACCTCTCTCTATATATATATGTAGTGATTTGTTCAGACATTCCAGTATCGAGCTGAAGTAGGTAGACCCACTAGGTCTCCCTTCAAACCTGAGCGAGAGGGTAATTGTTTAATTCTGTATTGATTTACTTTCCCACTATTAACTGTACACAATTTACTTATGACCACCACTCATATTACATGTATACACCATTGGTGTTGGCCTAATGAGATTTATCTCACAACCTTTTCAAGAAGACTTTGGAACTAAAGAACATTGTTTTCAAGAAGGTATGGATAGAGTAAAGCACCAATCATCCAGTTTTTAACTCTCATTTCTTATACGTAGCTTAGGAGCAAAGACCCGTAATGAGGCTCATGATTCTATAAAGTAGATTCATGGATTTTGTTTCACTATTTTAGTACTATAATATGTATGCATGTTTCCTTTTTTTGTTCCCGTTCAGTACAACCATACCATGCATGCATTTTTTATCAGACACTACCTATGAGGGCCTTTCATTTATTCTTCGGTCTTCTGCTATTTACTTTTTCTGTATTTTGATTATGCTTCCACTATTTCTTATTGTTTCCGTATTAATTGTGTACTCTGTCATGGGGGTAATGTCTATAGGCTGATTTCACCATTAAATCCATGTATCTAGTTAGAAACCCCTAGATTATGGGGAGACGTGCCAGGGGTTATGTGGCCAATCGGGATCCGGGAACAGGACATGTGGAAGTCAGGTTTGGTATGTTACAAATTTGTATTATAGTATTACTTTATTTCATTCCTTTTTGGAGACAATATAATAGAGATTGGGAATATGTAGGGAATTATTCATGAGCCATGCTTGGGTATCGCATACCCACGTATGGGGTAGAGGCCATGTTTCCCAACTTATTGTTATTATGGATTCTTCAATTACTGTTGAAATCATTTCTCCGTTGGGTACTTCACATGTGTTATGACGTAATTGGTATTGATGATATTCAAAATGTGATTTCATTTTTTGAACTGATGGGATGAGAGTTATGTGTAGAATATGAAACATAATAGGCATAATTTGGATAGTCCATGAACCATACCACGAAACATTTAAATATATAGTTAGTATTTTCTATTGCATATTGATATGAATTTTTTATGTATATACATTTTTTATTATGCTTTTATACAGGTTTTGGATCATTCTATGGGGTGACCGGTGGGCTCCAATCATTGATTCATAAGGTTTATAGGGAATTATGGATCATAAAATAACATTATAACTAGCTAAACAATTTTAATAATGACATTATCACATGCATAATCACCATTTAAAATAAATATGACATTCATGTGAGTTTCAGATTCCTGACTCATAAGGTGTATTAGACCTTATGGGCCGGAAAATTACATATCATTGCATTCAACTATTTAAAATGACTTGTAATTTGAGAAAAATCTAATTTACACATGCCTAACTTAGAGGATTGAATGAACCTAACCTTAGTAGTGGGAAGGGTGTGTTATTCATTTTTATGGAATGTTACAGTCTATTATAGCATCTAGTCCTATCTCTTGAAGTAGGAATATAAGATTGTTTGTTCTTATTGGAAGGTTTTAGTACCTATTCTAGTTTTTATAAATGTAATACCTTGAATTGATTAAATTTCTTCTAAGATTATCATTTGTCAATTTAGCATTATGAAACCATGATGTACTCTACTCATGTTCCTTGAATGCGATAACGACTATGTTCCTAAGGTGGTGGGCCCTGAGCCGCTAGTTTTTCTTCTAGTTGAGCCACCTGTGGTTCCTCATCCAATTGCCAAATTGGGCACTAATACCCAATTTCATGTGGTCTTCTTTTATATGATATAGAATATGAAAGGTGGAGTGAGACCTACCCCATGTATAGAAGAGTTTACTTGTGAGTTTCAGTAGCATCATCCTCCCACTTTCTTAGGGGATGAAAGACCTTTTACTATGAAATCAGGGATTGAAAAAATCATTTCTATCTTTAATAACCTAGAAACACCTATATATTAGAGTGTCAAGATAGCTTCCAGTATTCTATGTGACTTAGCCAATAGGTGGTGGGATGTCATCACCTAGGTATGCCAATAAAGAGAGATGGTTTGGGATGACTTCTAGACTGTGTTCTATGACAACTTCTTTCCCCAGACTCTGAGGGTTAACCAAGCAAGAGATTTCATGAATCTGTAGTAGGGGACAATGTCAATCATGAAGTACTCATCCCATTTCACTAAGCTATAGCATTTCTCCCCTCTCTAGCCCCTGATGACCTTTTGGATATTAGGTGATTTGAGGATGGGCTGTGTTATGCCGTCCAGTCACAGGTCAACATATTCAGGCTGGCAACTATTTATGAGATCATTAACCATGCCTTAATTATAGAGTGTAATCTGAGAGATGTTGATGGTGGAATACAAGGCTTTTATGCATTGAAATATTCTAGTATATCTTCTTTGGTGAAAAAGTGATGTTTTAGAGAGTCCCGTGGATGTAGAGGTGCTCAGTCTCCTTCAGTCGGTGGTTCTCTTATCTGTCACCAGTGCAGCGTGCTAGGACACTTAAAGAGCCAATATACATGGAATTCAGGGGAGTGTAGAGGCCGTGGAAGGTTAGGTTATCTCCATTGGTTCTATTTAAATTTCCCTCCAGTTCCTAGTGATAAGGGTTCTACTGCAACTCCACGATCATGAGTGGGATCAGAAGGATCATGACAGTAAGGCATCTGGAATATCTTTGGTCGATCAGGCCGTGGTGGTGGTCAAGGAAAAGGAAACTAGGCTCATGATTCACAGTGCCAGTAGGGCAGGCCTGCTCAGGGCAGTCAGGTAGTGACTCAAGGCCATGGTATAGGACAGTTACCTACAATCTAGCATATACCGTAGTAGTAGGGTGGCCACCCTTCTACTCTACAAGGTACTATTCTAGCAGCCTCTACTTTAGTATATGCTTTTTTGATACAATAGATTCTCACTTGTTTTTATCTGTGTCTATCATTAAGATTTGTGCCTCTACAGTGAATATTATCATTGTCTCATGATACTAGATACACCTTGAGGTATCCATTCAGGGGGAGTTATCCATTTTTAGAACTATCCCCTTGAGATAGACGGTTTCCTTCTCGAATGAAGCCTGTATGTTCTCGGTACGACGAGTTTCAATGTAATCCTTGGAATGAACTGGTTAGTTCCCTACAGAGCCCTTATTGACTATTATTGTTGGAGGGTGATGTATATATAACGCCCTAACCCCAGTTATCCATAGTTGGTGCGTTATTACATAACATCAAAATGATACAAAGAATCATGTCCTGAAAGACTGATAAGTTTAGTACCCTTGAAAGTACTAGATATGTACATATGATTTACATTACACCATGAAATAAATAAAAAAACATTTTTTCTCCTTTTAACACAATAATATACCTTAGACTATCCCTCCAGGTTAGTCATAATATAATTCTTTGCAGCATGGGAAAAATAATACATAGAAAGGGGTGAGATCTTGTACTCATTAAGGATAACAATATAGTGGAAACTTTCATAAATAAGCCTAAACATTTGAGGAAATTTATAAAACTAAAAGAAATTACTTTTAAACTAAAACATGATAATAATATGGAAAAGATAAATCAATTATTTCCATTTACTTATTCAAATGTATATTCTACTAGTCGAATAAGAACATGTAATATCAATTGCCAATTTCATAATGATGGAATGCATAATTCCATACATCATAACCACATAGTCAAGGCCTCATTCCAAGAATACTAATAAAATTTTTTAAGGACTAATGTCAAGACACTAGTTTGTCTCATGAGACATATCAATGCATCGAGGAGCTATAGTGGGCTCCACCCATCAATTACTAAGTCCAATGCTTTCCTCATATAAAAAGGTTGAAACATAACATAAAAATTCTGATTAAAAATAGCATATGAAATGTCAATAATTTCTCCATAAACCATGAATGGTATAGAAATATCACAACCTTCAATACAATATGGAATATTGTATTGTAATAAATCAACTCCAAAAAAGTGTAAAATCCATCCAAGGATGTTGTCATAGAGGAAATAAAAAATATTTGAGAGAAATATCTCTTTCTATTTTGAAATCATTTAAAAGTCCTATAATTTAAAAGAAAACACTTATTTTTAAAATACTCTTATAATATTTTAAGGGAATTTTTAAATTTGTTACAATAGTAGAAAATAGCGGCACCCTCCATATAAGTAAAAAACATTCTTTCCTTAATTTTTCAAAATGATTATAAAGGACCTTGTTTTGAAAATGACAGAAAGATTCATTTATAAAAATCTCATAAAAAGTCAAAAAATAGTATAAATGACATTAAACCATAGTCTTGGAAATATTAAAAAAGTTTTGAAATACGTTTTTAAGAAACACAGATGTGGATGATAAAGATGTCTCAGTAGATACCCACGTATAAACTACCTCAGATAATGAAGAGATTGTAGAATTAACCCTTAACTTATACTTTTCCTCGATTGAGGGTATGTTAACCTTTTATATAATAGTTAAATCATTGTTATTAAATTATAGAAGAACCAAATACATAAATATTATATCACATACGATCTTATAATATTTCTTTGTTAACAATATTTCAGTAGTACCATTATTTCAGGTGTTAACCGATTCATTTTCCACTATATGCTTGGTTACGTATGAAATGTTTGTTATGGATAAGATGTATTTGATTCATATCCATAATGATATTATGTTCTTAAACATTATTTTTAATCATAAAATGAAAATTACTATTGAATTTTTTATGATGGGGAATGTATTTCATCGCGTACGTGGAGACGGTAATCCGTACGTACGCACGATAGACAATATCATTCTATTGATTGTGAAATCGTATGTAATTGGATGTTATATGATATAAAAATAATCATTAACATGTTATATTTATTATTTACATCATTTATAAACATTATTATATCCATCCAAATAATGAAGTTTTTGAATAACAAAATACACCATGACGTGGAGACGGTAAGTCGTATGCACGCAAGTATGGTGACTTATCATTCATAGGATGGATAGCATAATGAATATGATTGTACCATATTTATAATTACTTGATATTATGTATAAGGTATTTGATTTATTATTTTGGTATAGAAAAAACAAAGAAAGATGAATTGGAATAAGAAAAGAACTTTGAAAGAGGTGGTGAAATGTTTACCTCTTCTTCGGGTGTTTCCATTTGAGTTGATCAAAAGGGATTCTTATGTTTTCTTTCTGATCAATTTAAGGCCTCTAGGTAAAAGTGAGTATAGTTAAAAATATATTTTAGTAGGTTTTGGCCGATGAAAATGGATTTGGAGGTGTTATATGAGAGAATGGGAAGTATCCTTTTATAAGAGAGGTGAAGGTCACTTTAGAAAAAATGTGAAATATTATTTTATTATACAATAATATTCGGTTTATAATGGATCTAAAGTGGTTTATTTCGAATATAAGGTGGGGATGGGTGAATAAAATCTCATCCAATAGGTTTTATATAGTTTTAGGTCACCATATTAACCTTATCTTTTAGATTTAACTCTTAGTTAAATAGTTTAACTTTTACCATATATTATTGTATTATTAAAATAAATTGTTAATAAATATATTATAGAAATCCAAGAGAACCGAAAATGCTTCATTATTAATATATATAACCTTATATAAGTCCTTTGGATAATCCTTATATTTTTAGGAATATAATATCAATTAATAATATAGTATTTGTTTTAAAAACTCATTTATATCAATTCTCACACTATTTGGTATTTTGTTTTTGTGAAAGTCATAAAACATTTATCCCTTAGAATTATTTTAATAAACACTAACATGTCATATTAACCTATAAAATTAGTGTAATTCATCAGAATTCTCAATTTACATTTTTTTGGATATTTATAATGTCAATTATTTTAATCATTCATTAATTAGGATATTACTGCATCATTATGGTATCATAAATAAATTTAATTATTTAATGTATAAAAATTATAAATAAAAACATTTATCTAGGAAATATTTTTAGCTTTATAATTAATATTTATATTCTAATTTATCTTATGTATAAAACTGCATTAAAAATGGTTTAGTTATTAAACTTTGAATATAACACTTTTAACTCTTTTTTAAATAAAATAATAATAAATGTCTTAATCTAATAAAAGTGGACCAAAATGATCATATATTATATCTAAGGTTGATTTTGGTTGATATACACTTATCCAATAGAAATAGGACATGTTTCAGGGTAATTATAATATCTTTTTTACCTTTAATTACCCTATTTTCTTTTAACCGTGCAAAATAAGTCAAAAGTTACTATTCACCAAAAATAATTTTCATCTTATTGAACCAAATTTTAATTACTGATGTCAAAAATTTCTCTTATATTTTTTAAATTTAATTCACAAAAGTGGTAAAATTAATTTTTATGCAAATTTGCAAATGCGCGTAGAAGGTGGGTAAAAGACGATAAAAAGATAATTAAAATTTTATATATCTAATAATATTATAAAATGTCTCAAATTAATTACATTGAACATATATAGGAATTATGTATCTTTTTTTACCTAATAAAAATTTAAATAAAATAACTAATTATTTAAATAAAAATTTAGTTTTAAACAATAACGCAATGTTTTTCACTATTCATCAAAAATTGAATGTTTTCCGAAAAATTCAAAAAAATAACCCTAAGATAATTTTGATATTCAGAATCTAAAAATTAAGAAAATTTTGAAAAGAAAAAGTTATAAAAATTTAAAAACTGGGTATTACTATTCATAACGGCTAGTTTGATTGGTCGTGGTGTGTTCAAACTCCAAGTTACATACAACGCCAGCTATTGCATTGTTCAAAGAGAAATGTACTGTGGAAGGCTGGGTGTTACATTTATATCACTAGAGTGAGATACACATGTTTATAAGGGAAAATGGGATGTTTGTACGACATGAGATGGACTTGAGTTGCAGAAGTTTGGTAGTGTTACAACACAGGTTTCCAGTCATTACCCCGATGACCAAGGGTTGAAACCCACCATTTTTTTCATGTAGTGGAGTAGTTCCAAGATATTTTTACTAACGACTTCTATGGTCTACCTCCGTTGTGAGAGGTAGAGTTCACCATTGAAATTTTTCCAGGATCAGTAACTATGACCATTCATCCATATAAGATGGTACCTAAGGAGCTTCTAAAACTCAAAAATTAGTTGGAGGATTGGGAGATGGAAGGCTTTATATGTCCCATAAAATCTCATTGGGGTTAACCTATCCTCTTTGACAATAAGTATAATGGTACTCAGGATTTTCATGGATTATCGTTGGTTGAATCAGCTAAAAATCAAGAACCAGTATCATTTTTCCTAGAATAGACAAGCTGTTTGATCAACATCGAGGAGCGAAGCTCTTTTCCAAGATATATCTGAGGTCATGCTACTATCAGATGTCTATCAAGACTTCAGACATACCTCCCATAGATTTCAGAAGCAGGTATAGACTCTACAAGTACCTGATTTTGCCGTTCGGACTCACAAATGCACCTTCTGTCTTTATGTCACTTATAAATCGCGTTTCCCCCTGTTTCTGGATTCATTTGTGGTTGTATTCATACATGATATCTTGGTGTAATATTTCTTGAGACATGACCATGAAACCCATCTTGAGATCACTATAAATACAATAAGAGAGTATCAGGTCTGTGCTTAGATCAGTAAATTCCACTTTTGTATCGATAAAGTCCACTTCTTGGGTCATATCATCTCAAAGATAAGAGTTTTTGTTGATTTATAGAAAGGGAGTGATTTGATTTCAGGGGAGCATCCCATGAACATCATTGATTTATAGAGTTTTTTTGGGGCTGGCTGGATACTACAAACACTTCATTCACGATTTGTCACACCTTGCAGCACTAATTACAAGTTTGACGAAAAATGGTGTGAAATTCGAATGGATGAATTCTTGGGAAGAATATTTTCAGAAGTTTAAAGGAAAAATTAATTTAGCACTAATACTTATTATACCAGATCCAAGTAGGGATTACATAATATATTATGATGAATCCAGTATCTAGCTTGGAGCTGTTCTGAAGCAAGGAAAGTGAGTCGTTGTGTATGGTTCTTGTTAGTTGAGGCCTCATGAAAGGAAATACCCAACACATGATCTCCAACTCACCGCAGTTGTGCATGGATTACAATGTTGGAGAAACTATTTATTTGGAGAGTTCTTTTTGGTGTTTATAGATAACAAGAGCCTCAAAAACATTTTCACATAGTGAGATCTGAATCTCAAGAAGCATAGTTCATTCAAGTACCTACAATATTTTGATTTTTAACTTTCCTACATTCCATGGAAATGGAATGGGGTATCCATTTCTCTAACCTGAAATACTCAACCACATGTAGTTCAGAATTCCAGTGATGAATGCAAGCTTGTAGCCTTATTATCAGAGATTCACATTGAGTTTCAACAAGATCAGGGTCAGACTATCCTAACATCCTTAGTGGCGACATCTTCTATTCTGAAATGAGTAAGGTTGAGACAACTATTTATTCCTAATGGTATTTTCCTATGGGATAATGTCACAAGTGATGAAACATATTCTAGATAATGTCACAGATGATGGTTGATTGGGATTATACACTTCTATTTTTGGGGAATGTATGGGTCCTAGTAGACAACAGAGAGGAGATGATGAGGGATTTCCACACCTCAACATGGGAGGTTCACCCTAGTGTCCCCAAAATCTATCAAGATCTATGGTGTAAATATTGGCAGCCCAACATGAAGAGGGAGATAACTGATTTCATTACTATATGTTTCACCTATCAGTAGGTGAAAGTATAAAATCAGTATCTTCCATGGATTCTTCAACTATTTTCCATTCCTGAGTGGAAATGGGATGATGTTTTGATGGACTTTGTAACCAGACTACCCAGATCACCTCATGGAAATAACGTAGTGTGGGTTGTCATTGATCATTGGTCTAAGTTATCACATTTCTAACCTATGTGATAGAACTTTTCTATAGATTATTTGGGAAGGTTTTACATGAAGGAGGTCGTGCATCTTCATGGATCACCTCATTCTATTATTTCTGACAGATATGCTTGTTTTATGTCATGGTTTTTACAGGGGTTTCCAAAGGCCTTGGGTACATAGGTACTTTTGAGTACAACTTATCACCCTCACACCAATGGGAAGACATAGCACATAATTTCAGTGCAAGAGGAAATTCTTCGTGCATGATTTCTTGACATTGGGGGTTCTTGGGAGAAACACATTCCCCTCATCGAGTTTTCTTATAACTTTAGTTTCCAGGATAGCATTGAGATGGCTCCTTATGAGGCCTTGTATGGTAGGCCTTGTCTCTCTCATTTGTGTAGGTTAGAGGTAGGGTAAGAAACTATCCTTGGGCCTCATATTGTGTTGGAGACATTAGAGGAGGTCTAGCTGATTTAGAAGCATATGTTGATAGATCCGTCTAGATAGTAGTCTTATGTCTAAAATCACTGACAACCTATTAAGTTTGAGGTTGGAGACCAGGTTTTATTGAATTTATTACCTAGGTTGGGGCATAGACATATTTAGATGTAGGGTAAGATATCATTGATATTCATTGGACCCTTTGAGGTTGTGAAGCATATCAGACCAGTGTCTTACCAGTTGGCACTTCTTTAGAGATATCGGTCCATGCATAATATATTTCATGTATCTCAGCTTTGCCAGTATTATCCAAACTCATCCCATGCATTTCACCCTGATGAGGTTGAGTTGGATATGGATGCTTCCTTGAAGGAGTATCCAGTCTATATTGTTGATGAGAAAATGAATCCACTCTGAGGTAGGTTTATTCCATTTGTATGGGTGATATGGAAACACGACTCGGCACATGATGAGACCTGGGAATGGGAAGTTGATGTACCACCTAATTGGTAAGAACTCTTGGCTTAAAGTACCTTTTTACCAGTATAAGTGAATCATGGGGATGATTTTCTTTAAGGAAGGGAGGTTATAATTACCCGACTCTTTGACCAAGGTACAAATTTTAAGTTTTTATTTTTGAATGACTTTAATGGTCCTAATGAAGTATGTTAATCCTGATAAGGTGGTTACATGAGAATTTGGGGAAATTCCAAATCCCAAATATCTGAAATATGGGAAAGAAGGTTGGACCTAATGGTTTGGAGAAATCGTACAGGTCCAGACACACAACCGCGTGACCTGCTATAGAGAGTTGTAGAAGTTGCAGAACCATTTCACACGATTTTCACATGGTCTAGGAAATAGTGCACAGAGACCATAAAAGCTTAATATACGGGGAAATAACCTTACACAAAGATTGAATATGGTTTCCAAAACTATTTGCAGAAATTGTGCGAGCCATATTTTAGGAAAAAATTACCATTTTACCCCTAATTACATTTAAGTTACCTCTTTATTTCTCCCATGATTCTTGCATAGAACAACCCTTCTCTTTATCATCTGAACTTCAAAAATCTATCCTCCATCAACCTCTTACTAAACCTCTATCTAATGTATGATATTTATTCTATTAGAAGCATTAGATGCCTAGAGGTAAAGATAGCCTCTTTCTCCCCTCTTTCATCGTTAAATTCTGCAACTGGTTGCACTATTTAAAAGTAGTCTATTTCACTCTATTTTCAGGATATTGGATGTAAAATCAGATCAACTCCATCTTAATCCAAATATAAGGCCAATAATCATAGTTTCATCTTCTATGACTCTAAGTTAGGTGGGCACATAAGTTTCCATTTCAGTTTTGGATATCTCCAACTTAAACAGATTGTGACGCAAGCCGACCTTTACCGATCTCCTATTTTGGATTAAATTATTCATGTCTTATTAACCCTAGTGTAATGAAATAGGTTAACAGACTCATGGTTAGGGGTTTATTGTTTTCCCTGGTTTTTTATGGGCTTCCAAGGGGTGTTACAGTTAAATTGGATAGTTTAGGCCAATTTTCCAAAATGTCAAATCATGATTTATATTTCCCACCTTGGTTTTAAAATATTTTGACCACGGTTCCTTGTCTATTTTGAACAATACAAGACAACCCATGGGTTTCTGGACCTATTAGTCATGGAATTTACCAATTGACCCCATGAAAATTTGATATGGACTTTTCCTTGGCTTCTGCCTTTGTATTTGGTTTGTTATGTCAGGAAAATGGAGTGGTTGATAGAACGGGATAGTTGGGTTGATATGGATTGAACCCCATAAAATGAAATAACACAAATGGAATGATATTAAGGTAGGGAATTTCATTCCCCAATCATTATTTATTTTATAAATTAATTGTATAAATGATTTATTTTATTAAACATGAAATGACACAAGAGTGTTTTCCTTGAATATTTTATTGTAAATTATTATGTCTACACTCGTGAATCTTTATTGATGGATGGGTGGGAGGAATTCTTGCCTGACACCATTGATTTCCTCTAGTATTTATGGGTGGGAGGCATTCTTACCCTGTGCTAGTTATAATCTCTATTTTAGTGGGAGGCATTCTTACCCCATGCTAGTTAAAACCTATGTTTTTATGGGAGGCATTTTTACCCCATTATAGTGACATCCATGGGTGGGAGGCATTCTTATCCCATGACAACTATTATATAAATTAATATATACTTATGGAAAAGGGGAATTTTTACCTTCTTCCAATGATAAACTCTCTCTATATATATACCTAGTTATTTTTTCAGACATTCCATCACTGATCTAAAGTAGGTAGACCCGCTGGGAGTCCCATTGAACCTAAGAAGGAGGTAAATTGTTTAATTCCACATTGCTTTACTTTACTGATATTAGCTTCATACTATATTTTTAGGAGCGCCCCTCAGATTATACGAAGACACCACTGTTGGTGGCCGACTAATATTTATCTCACACCCCAGTTGGGCCACCTTTGGCACCTATATAGATTTTTTCCTACATGTATGGATAGAGGAAAACACCACTCATCTAGTTGTTTACTATTTTTTTCCTAGTTGGAACATTGGAACAGAGGAACAGGCTGAGGATTGAGATGACATGGAAAAATATGTGCCTTATGTTTCACGTTTTCAAAACTATACTATGTATTCATGTTTCCTACTTTTATTCACATATTTACTAGAATTCTACGCATGCATATTTACATCAGACATTTCCTTTAATGTCCTTGAATTTATTTTTTAGTCTTCCACTGTTTACTTATACTATATTTTGATTATGCTTCTAATATTTTTTATTGTTTCTATATTTTTTTCCACTCTATTATGGGTGTAATGTCTCCCTAGGTAATTCACTATTAAATCCCCACTTCTCGTCGGCATCCCCAATATTATAGGGAGATGCGCTAGGGGTCATGTGGCTAATCAGGCCCGGGGCACGTGACATGTGCTTGCTGGGTCTTTCACATCACAATAATCCTTTATATAACATGAATATTTTTATATCTAATATCCTATAGAATTTCATGTATGATTTTAAATTAAATAAGCATCACAATGGTCTTTTTTGGTCACATCCTTCACCGATTTATTCCATGAAATCTAATTTGTTTTGGGTTTACATATTTTTGTGACCTTTATACCATAACATTCTTTATCCTAAGGCCATATTAACTCTTACTAGATCATATTATTTTCTATCTCGACTCTATCCCCCCTGAGTTATGCCTATTATTAAGAAAATACATGTTGTACTAGTAATTATATGATTTATATCCCAAGCTCCCACAACACTAATAATAACCCTTGATGTTTTAGCTTATATTATATGGATTAGTCTATTGGTGAAAATGTGTCTAATTTATAGGTACAATATATCCTCTATTTTCCCTTTTTATTAGGATTCTATCTATTCTCAACATAACTTAAAATATATTTGATATAATAGTGACTTTTTTGGGACCATACTCATCCTATAATAGTGGAGTTTTTGATGTAAAAGTAGTACATTCATATGAATGAGAATTGGTGTTATTGGAAAAAAGAAGGAATAAATTTATATTTTTCTTTGGGATGGATTCAAAATATCCTGGAATTATTGAACATGACCATACATATATTTTTTAAAAAAATTATTTCATTATATTCTAGGTGTTTTGAACTTTGATACACCTAGATTATGTCTCACTCAACTCTTTTTCATTTATAATTATCATTACATAAATATCATTATATATTTTATCTTTCCCCATAAATTTCACCTTGATAACCTTAATATATTTAACACAATCATTTCATTATCATCTTCATATACTCTATATTTACCAATTAGTTGGATTCTTTTATTGATTTGGTATTTTTATCAATATAAGCTAAGAACTCATCTTCCAATATATTCTCACTATAACTCTCTTACTCCTCCTCATCCCACTAGATGTTATCTTTTTTATTTCTAATATGATGCATGAAGTTTGAACTATTTTTAGTGGTGTATTGACATTATGAATCACTAATCTGTGATGATTTTTCATCATCATCTTCTTTACTCATTAGGTTACTCCATGAAAACATCCTCTTTCTATAACCACCCATTCTAGTTTCCCCCATCCGTTATTTGAAAAATCATCATCTTCTCTATCATGTTTAACTGCAAAAAGTGTATTATTTTGATAGTAAATTGAAAAATTTCCAAATCCACCATTACTAAATAACTTTAGAGTAATCATAACTTTTAATTTTCCTCTCCTTCTTATTAAATATCTTAAAATATGTGACATTATTAAGTCATTCTATTCATCTACTTCTTCATAATTTTAAAAATCTAAAGATGAATAATCCTTTATTTCATTGATATTGAGACCTTCAATTCATTTAAATTATATATCAAAATTTATATTTTTATGAAATTTAAGATATTTAATATAGTCATAAGAAAAAAATCATATTATTCAATTTTTCAAGGGATAAATCATCTCTATCTTCAAGTGTAGAAAATTTTGTATTAAACATGCTTGGGAAGTTCCTCACTAGATTTTTGAGAATGGTTGATTCTTAAAAGGTATCTCTAAAATCTTTGATATTAATAAAAATTTAATTCACCCATGTAATGTAATAATCTTTGGTCGCATAATCAACCATTCAAATATTTTAAAATTTTTCTTGCTAAATTTTTAGTTTGGCTTATTTTACCATAAATTCCCTTCAAAAGTGATCTCCATATTGTCCCAAAACTACTTGAAAGATGTTATTCTCATTAATTTATGGTTTAATAGATCAGTTAAGGTCATCAATATAAAATTTATTACATTTCCATAAACATCAATATTCCATTGGTTTTCAAATTTCATAGGAACAACTTCCTCAAATAGAGTAAAAATTACTAAATCCACATCCTTTACTTAGAGGCCTTGAGAGAAATGATATGGAATCATTATATTATTCAAAACATGGTATTTATTTCCATTAAAAATAGGAATACATCTACTAATGAATGAATTTAAACTCTATATATTTAATATTTAGTCAATATTGGATATTTCCGAGGAAACTGGGAATGCTCTGATACTAATTGAAGTTTCTATATATCTTATTATATCATTATGGGTGAATTAATGATACTTATTTTATAATTTATTTCTTTAAATTATCATTTTATACTAGTTAAAGACATGATACACTCTTTATTGAATTAACAAACATACCCATATGTAATTAAATGAAATAACGAAATATTTTTTTTTGTTTTTATAAGGTTTAGTCACATCGTGGGTACCTAATCCTTACTGTATTTAGTTCCCACGAAGACACATATTTTCAATGTGTAACACATATTCTTAAAATAAATATTATCTCCTGAAAATTGTAAACAATAGTTAATAAAATTCATATTATCTTTTAAAAATACTGAATAATCTCATGACTATTTTTAAATCTCTTAACCTCTACTATCTGTTGAAAAGTTTATTTACACTGATTCTCACTAGTATTTATTTATTATCTTAATGATATTGTGAGAATAATATATTTAGTTCACTCTTGGATTTCGCTAAATCATTGTATGATACACCTCCACAATATCAGTTCATTGACTTACATCATATCCTAAACATCGAAACATGCATGTTGACATTTACCTCAAGGTTTAAAAATGATCCACATATACATGAGAGAATTAACACAAACACACACACACACACACACACACACATCATCATCATAATCTTTATTACTCTTCAACCCATGAGACATTGTTTTCTTCAATGTAGTTATGTTAAATATTTTATATTTAGTACATTATTTCTAAATTTAGTATCTAATTGTCAATATTATCCTCTATAGTTCTAATCCTATTTAATTATTACTACTTAAAAATCATAATGATATATTTTTCTTAATTAAATATGGAAACCTTAATTGTTTATTGGTAGAAAAATATTTTCACTAAAAGACTGGTAAACAATATCTATAATGTTTTTCTTAGATAAATATGGTTATTTATTTTTCATGATCACCCTTAATAATCATTGAAACATTACTTAAAAATTCCACCTTAACTAATTTCATCATTAATTCAAAATATACATTAAAAAAATAGTGAAAATAATTTGGGATATCTAATAATGGTGTGAATATATCATTTAAAAAATCACTTTCATCTTGATTCATTTTCAAATATGCTTTGCGGCATAGTATTCTCTTTATGACATGAGTGTGACTCAATTCAAAGAACCAACTTCCACTGGTATATTATTATAAATATTATATTGAATCATAATACCATAATATAATTTTAATGTTTAATTTTTTGATGAATAATATTGAAATAGAATGATTTAATTTTAAGATTTATTTATGTAATTTTGGACTTTTCAATATTTTGTGGAATATTCCTCTCATAAAATTATATGTCTCTTACATTACATTGTAACTCCATACCTTTTAAAAATGTCTTTTTTAAATACTATCATGTAAGAGTAAATTAATATTAAACTCATTTGGTTATTCTCAATGTAATATTTCAATTTCAACTAGATGTATTATTACATTTGAGTTAAATCACTCTTATGTTTTCTTAGATTACTCTTACACACGTAATCCTTTTACAATTTACACTCCATCATTAGAATGAATGTTATGTTCCAAAATGTGGGGAAACCCAAGAATAACGTACTTATATATTAAATCAATTTAGATGAATATTAAATACAACTCATACTAATAAACACCCCATAACCATTAAGTTTTAGTGTCATTAGAGAACAATACATATTTATTTTATTACATGAAATATATTCCACATCTTATAGAAATATCTTATCACATAGTATAATCCCTAGAGATACCCTACTTAAAACCTTTCCTCATAACCTGGGGAAAAGTAACATAAGAAAGGGTGAGCTCAAATTCTTAGTAAGGGCAGACATAAGAGATATCAGTAAATGATTATAAGTGAGAATAAAATTAGTATAAGGGTATTGTAACATGAACATAACTTATAACAATAATATAGAATCAGTAAACCATCATTAATCATAAATCATGTAATAAGAAGTTTTAATAACAAAATATATAACTCATAATTGCATGGAATCATAAATACTCAATAATGATCTATGAGAAAATATCATAAGTAAAGTACATAAGTTTTTATCGTACACATATGTATATAAAATTATTTCCTTTTTCAAGTATCACTACCATGTCTATTATAGTTGGTTCAGTTCACTCCCCATTATATAATTTCATTAGTCAAGTTTCAATCCCAAGAATACCAAAGTAGATATAGTACCTTTTTGAACTGGGTTCATTTCCATTCCAGTCTTTATTATCACATGACATATCCATCTTTACCCAATGTTCTAGAGGGCTATATAATTTTGGTCCCACCCATCATATAATAAATACCATACATGTGTGTGCCAAATTATCATAAACCATTCATAATATCATCACATCAAAATATCGTAACCCATGAAAATGAAATGATCTTCATGAACATGTCTTCATTTTAGGATAGCATAACCCATGAAAAAGAAATGAGTTTCATAAAGGATTCATCCTAACTTAATTAAAAATTAGGAAAAAAAGGTGTCATAGAATCATCTGTAAATCATCACCATCATCATCCAACCAATGAAATAAATTATATGGAACCCTAATATAATATCCATAGTGAATCATATACATCCTTAAAAGTATGGATACATAGATAAAAATACCTTTAAAATAACATTCAAATATTTCTTTGAAAACATAAGAATGATATCCTTTTTATTTTGAAAAAATCTTAACTAAAAATTATGAAAATATTTAGAAAATTATTTTATTTGAAATAGTCATTGAATCTTTTAAAGTAAGATTCAATAAAAATAATGGTAATTATGGTGGGAAAATCTATTCATATCGTATATGTTAAGAATATTCTTTTCACACTTTTACAAAATAGTTAAAAATTGATTATTTCGAAAATGTTATTCAAAAATATTAATTTCAATCATTTGGAGGTAAAGTAAAATGTATTAAAAATAATAATTTTAAAACATTTCATGTATCGATAAAAACATCAATAAAACAAAGTTTAAGGGTATAAACGTAGAAGGAAAAGTTTATTGGACAAAGAGGATAATAAGGATGACTTTTCTTTTAAAAACATTATCACCCTAATTTTTAGTACTAAGGATTGGAAAATGGTACTAATACATAAAAATGATATGAATAAATATATAATAATAAAATAGATGGTGTTTAAAGGATAAGAACTATATAATTTCCCTCAATGGAAATTTAGCATAAAAAATCATGAAAATAAATGAGATGGTAACATAAAACCTGAACTCAAGTCCCTTATTTATTTTTACGTGTTAAAATGTCATATATAATAAATATATATTTATTATAAATTTATTATAGAAAAATATAAATACATGAATTACTATGTACCATTCATTTATAATTTCAAATGATTTTTTATTATCAATTTATTTATTAATATGAACATTTGGGTGAAAAGTGGTTTATTTTCCATGTTTGTTTCAGTTCGATGGTTCCAGTAATTGTACCTTAGTTGGGGTTTAATCTTATAACAAATAAAAATCCGAAAATAATTGTCATTTTTATTCATATTATATAATTTTACAATTATTCATAGATTTCAGTGATGAAAAATGAGTCATGTGATTGTGTGGAGGAGGTATTCCACACGTATGAACGAGCGACGTTATCATTTTCCAATAGATGGAATGGAAGTGTAAAATGGTCTATACATCATCAAAATAAAAATTTATTATATTAATGATATATAATTTATTATATTAAGGATATATAATTTATTATTTCATAATGGGTACAATATATTTATATAATTTATAAGAAGAAATAAAATTGAATGTATTCGGTAAAGAGTTATACCTTTTTGTTTGGAAAACACCTTTGCCATATTCATTAGGCCTTGAAAGGATAGTATTCTGAAAAAATAAGAACCTATAAGAAGTTTTAAAGATTTTATTAAAGGATTATAGTAGGTTTTTTATCTAATTGTCTCTTTAGGTGTGGATAATGGAGGAGAGGTGGTTTCCTTTTATATGGGATGGAGATGACACACTTGAAATTTTCCAAATATTTAACTTTATTAATGTCTTATTAAAGGAAAATGCAGCCAAATGGATATGGATTAAAAGGTAAGATAATTTAGTTTCTGAATGTATCCATAAAATAATAATTCGATAAGTTTATTTGGAAATATTACCCTTATCTCTTGGTTTAACCCTTGGTAAACCCACATTAACCATAATTGTGGTAACAATTTTTTATCGTGTTTACGATTCCTTTTGACAAAAAATAAATACGGAATCACTAAGAAATTTGGAAATTATTATTATAAATATGGAATAAATTTTATCAAATTCAATTTCTATATGTGGCAGAATTTAATTTTGAAATATGTTAATAAAAAACAATGAAAACTTGATTATAGAAAAATAAATTTTGATGCCTAAAACTAAATTTACTTTCATCCTATGCATACTAAAACTATCAATTTAAAGATAAAATATTTTATTGAATATATAATATATATAAATCAAATTAAATGTATTCATTAATAATTATTAATTTAATTTATTAAAAAAAATTAGTATGTATATAAAAACATTTTTTTTCATAAAAACATATATTTTTAACTTTATAAGGAATTTATTTTCATTTATAAAAAAATTATGTACAATGAATTAATTTTATAAATGTGCGAATAATAATTTTTTCAAAAATTTTATATAAATATTGATACCATCCAATCTAATGGATATGAAATAATTTTCACATTAAATAATAATAATTTAATAGTATAGTGCCGTTGTTTTAAACTCAGTGTTGTGTATAAAGAAATCTCTCAAACAATTCAAATTTATTAAAGAGGTATATTTTATAAAATATTAGGGTGTTATAATTTACCTCCTTATAATAATTTTTCCCTTGAAATTTTATCACTTTGATACACACAATAGAGGATACTTCAACCACAACACATCTTTGACTTCCCATGTAGTTTCCTCAAATTTATTATTTTCCACTAAACTATGAACCTATGAGTGATCTTTTTTCATAGAATATTCTATCTTGAATAAAAAATCACCTTATGTTTTTCCTCATAATATAGATCATGATATATTGTTATTACCTAGGAGTTCATTTTTTGTGAAGGATAAGATATGTACTTCATACGGAGAGACACATAGAATACATAATGAACTTGAGAGATGTTTGGTGGTAGAGAAAAGTGATATGAAGCCGTACCAATCCAATATAGAATAAAAAAAGGAATAATATATTTAGGGATTAGTTTTACCATATTTTAATAAATCATAACCCTATTCCGTAGTGAAATTCACATGAAAAACTTATCTCCAACTTTAAATTTTAGGTGTCAAGGATAATTATTAGTATAAATCCTCAACTGACTTTGAGATACCATAATGTGTTGCTAAATGGATATAAATTATTCAGAATTTACTTAACTATATCATGTACCAATTGATTTATTTTTCTAACTTTATCCTAATAGTTGGAGTTCTATAGTTCCTTATATAGAGGGATTCATAAGGATCCATCTGAATGCTTGAGTAAAATCTATTTTTATAAGATAATATGAAAAGAGGAAGGTGTTTATCAAAAAAAATTTAAATATAGAAAAAATGATCTAAAAATTTCCTCTAAGGTATGAATGGTCCTCCATGAATGACCATCTACATGAGTATGATAATTAGTTCTAAATCTCAAACCTGTATTCAACACCCACTAAATTCTTCTCTAGAACATCGAGGTAAAACTCATATCCCAATTAGAAATAATAGAATATTATAATCCATGAAAAATTACCACTTCATTAATTTATATCCTAGAAATATAATCAATAGATACATATTCTATTATGGTAGTGGATTTTTTTAATTTCATATGGTAATCACCTATAACAAAAATTGCATTATCCCTATCAGATGTTTTGGGGAATCCACTGATGAAATCCATGGTAATGTTTTCCTATTTCCATTATATTATAGGTATTGGTTGTAACATCCCCTTATAATTATATCACTTAACCTAAATTTATGTTATATCAGACATAAATATAAAAAATATACAATATAACTTTTCATGTGATCTACCTAGAAGTGCATTCTGAAATATTTTTTCATCTTTATAATTCCTGGATTAATAGAGATTGATGAACAATGAGATTCATCCAATATCTCCATTTTCATGTCCAGTATTGGTGAGACAAATAATTAGTTATTCAACCTTATCATTCAATTGTAAACATGATATAACTCATGAACATTTATCCCCTTCTTCTATAGTCCCACATCCTCCTTCCATGAAACATTATTCCTCAATGGATGAATGGAAAGAAATTAATCAGATAAAAATATGATATTTTACCTTTCCTATTGATTTCAATATACATGATTTTCTAATCCATAAACATGGCACTTATTTCATTCCTCACCATTGACAAACTAGCATGGTGTTTCCAACTAAAAGCTCCGACCACCTTGTTTGACTTCCCATGTTAATAATGTATTGAACGGTCATAATAGATAATTAATTACAAATGTCACCTAATGAAATTATTCAACTCTTTCTATGTAATTATATAATTCAATATTTTATGATCAGTATGCATATCACATCTTAAAAAATAAAGATAATGCCTCCATATTTTCAACAAAACAAATTACTACTTGAAACTCAAAACCATGAGTTGGGTAATTTGGATCATGAATTTTCAATTTTCGTGAGACATAATCTTACACTATATCATTATATATGAGGATGAAACTCTATCCCTTTTTTTTCGTCAGTATACATCATAAACACTTATCCACTATAGGTTTGGTTATGTAATGATGTTCTAACCAACCTTCTTTTTAGATTCTTTAAATCATCCTCACATTCATTTATCCAAAGGAACTTGTGTCCCAAATTAGTCAACTTAGTTATTTGATTAGATATTTGTGAAAAATACCTCATAACAGGTTGGTAGTATCGACAAACCTAAAAAACAATGGATCTTTTTTACCATTGATCTTCTGGTCAATTTCATAATAATTCTTATCTTCTAAGGATCCATGGATAAAACCCTTGATTGAGATTATATGATCCTAGAATAAAACATTTTACAAACAAAATAAACAATTATTGAGTTTATAATAAAAATTATCTTTCCTTAGGGTCACCAACATAATATTCAAATGATATTTATTCAAATCCTTTATCTTGGAATATATAATAATATCTTCTATAAATACTAACACAAACTAATAAAGATAATAATGAAAAAACTATATATTAAATCCCTGTAGATAGTGTGGGAATTGGTAATTTGAAATGGAATAACTATAATTTCATAACGAACATGACTTACATGGAAGATTTTTTTTGGGTATATCCTCTTTCTTGACATTAAATTGATAATATCCCTAGTGTAGGTCAATATTTGAAAAGTATTAATATTTAGGTATTTGATCAAACCAGTCATCAATATGGGGTAGATGATACATTTTCCTAATAATTATATTGTTAAGTTATTTATAATCAACAAAAAAAAATTCATTGATCCATCTTCCTTATTAATAAAAGGAAAACACAAACCCCACAATGAATAAATAGGTGAAACGAATTTTTTATCATGATTATCCTAGAGTTTATTCTTAGTTATTACAAATCAATTTGGTAAATTCTATATAGAGTCTTCAAAATAGTTGTATCACTAGATGTTAGTTCAAATAAAGAATACACTTCAGAATTTAGTGGAATAATAGACAATTATTTCATTAATACACCAACATAATCCCTAAAAATATACATATATTCAATTTTATGTTTCTACCCAACCATTTTAGAAAAATATTCCTCATGAATAGATAGTAATACCAATATAATAGAAGTAACTTACATTGGAATTTTATATTCATACTCACATAAAAATATGATTATAGTTTAATTTAGAATGTTAAATGTGGCATCCCTTCCTCATAAATTTATATGGGCTCTATATAGAGAGAGATAATAATGCGTAAAATTACCTCAAATTCAAAAATAGGTAGAATCATAGTATTTTGAGGAAGTACATTCCCCAAAAGTTCTATTAGAGAAGAGCTACTAACTAAAGATACAATCACCGCAAAATTATGATTTTTTAATACTAACTCAACATCTAATTATTGATCTTGTGATGTGATACACTTAACCAATTATTAGGATACAAAATTATGGTTCGATCAATAATTAAATAAAAAAAATTTAGTTTTAGTGTGAATGGTAGTCTTACCTTTCATCACTTTCTTTTTAGGAACCACTTAATTAGTTTTGATCACATAATATTTCCCTTTCTCATTGGGCTATAACAGTTATTTACACTAATTATCTTCATTAACCCTCAGATTCATACACTGATTAGTGTAATGTTTATACTCATTGAAATTTTAGCATTGGAGTGTGGGTGGAACATTTGGTTGATCTTTTTCCTCATTTATTTCATTTACTGCATATTCATATCACTTTAATATTACTTTACTCGATGGACTTAATTTATACTCCTAAAATATTTTATAGATCTGATATGGTAGTTTCCTCCAAGATTATTTCAACACTTATTACATGAAGGAAGATTAATTTTATTTACTCTATGGGTTTTATTATTATAATTTCTTCAAAATTACATATTTTTCTTAATATCCCCAAAACCAAGAGGATAATGAGCATCTCTAGTTTCCATTTTAAGTTTAAATCACATCAAACAATTTCTTCATAGCTATCTGTGTTTCTTTTCTCCAATTGAATTTATAGGTATGTTTTTAATCATCAAGGTCAATTATCAATAATTACATCTGGAGACTTGGTTTCATTCTTCTAAAAAATTAATCAATGTTTCTTTCATGGTCAATGATAAGACCCGAATCATACTTTGAAAGTCCTGTAAAATTTCCTTAATAGGTACTAATGAATTAATCAACCTTCCGTTTCAGTTCCAAAAATTATATTTCCATTTTTTATGAATAGTTTTAGAATAAAAATAATTTAGAAAACCTTTTTAAACTCTTCCCATATCACGTAGTCAATTTCCTCTAATTTTCATGAATTCATGATTGGAGTCCACAATTGATTAGATTCACCTTAAAAATGTTACACAACCCAAAAAACCATCTCATGTTCTATGAATTTGAGAATAGATAATATTTTTTTATATAATTAATCAACTACTCAAAAATAAGGGGATCAAATAAGCCACTAAAGGATGGTGGATGTATCTACATAAAATAATCAACAGTTATTTGTTCCATCATTTAGCTATTTAGAAGTTCGACATGATTCATTTTACTATTTATATCTTGAGAGAGTTTGGTGAGAATAAAAACAATATTTCACATCCCAACTCATATTTCATTTGGTTTTTATAAGGAGGTAAATGTATTGACCATCACATTAAATGTTAACATGATTCCTCCTTTGTAGATCCAATGACTAATAAAACAAAACATAGTGCGTATTACAATAATCATAGTGAGTAATCATGTATTCATGAAAAAACAATCTTAAGAATTGTAAATCACGACCCCTTATTTTTAATATTAAATTTATTAAGTTTAAAATATTATATTAATGGTCATCATATATTGAATCCTTTATAATTTTCCATGAATTAAATAAAAATTAACTCAATCGTATCCACTAATAATTCATAGGCATGTGTGAAATCCGAGGCATACTCATCATGTGTTAATAAAGAATGTGTTAATAACCAATCCAACCCTTCCAAATTGTTTACCCAAAGTTGCATATGTTCTATGGATGCATCTTCATGGTAGTGTCTGAACATGGATTTACTTTCTCGGAAAATCACACAATCTATACATTAACAAAGCTTTATGATATTATCCTATTAATATAATGTCCCCTAGTATTTTTGAAAATAAATCTCTAATCCTAATCGTAAAAAATAAATAAAACCTCATCTAATACCAACTAATGCAACCCAACCATAACATACATAGATATTACATCATTTTAGATGAATATTCAATACATCTCATTATAATTCAAGACCCAAAACCAAAACGATTTCATTTCTTTGGATACCAGATATATAATAATATTTTTCAAGAAATATATTTAATATATCCTAAAAATATCTTCTCACATAGTAAATTTCTTAGGCATACACTACTTAAACTATTTCTTCATAACTTGTGGTAAGGGAATATTTTAAAGGGTGAGATCAAATTACTAATAAGGCTAATAATAAGATATATTAATCAATACACACACATGGGTATAAGATAAAAATAAGGTAATGTGAACATGATCATAAATTGTGATTTTCATACCAAATTAGTCAAATATAATTAATCCTAAATCATGGAATATGTATTTTTCATAACAAAAGACCTAATTAATAAGTGTGTAGAAGAATAAAGAATCAATCATGACCGATGATAAAATATCCTAAGCATAAGACATTATTTTTTAGGATACACATAATCATATGAAATAATATTCTTTATATTGTATCACATCCAAGACTATCATAATGGTTTGGGTTCACATCCCATTACATAATTTATAAAGTCAAGGTTCTCTCCAAATACTATCCTAGTGGAAAACTTTTTATACTGAATCGGGTTCACTCCACATTATAGTCTTTAATATGTCATGAGATATCCATCTTTACATAATTCATTGGAAGGCTATATAATTCTATGCCAACCCATCACATAATTAAAAAAATACATATTTGTTACAAAAAACCATAAAATATTTATCAAATAATTATATAATAACCCATGTAATGTAAAAATATTTAATAAACATGTCATAATTTCATTATATCATAACCTGTGCAAAATAAAAAGGTTTTATAAAGGTCTCATCATAAATTAATTTTCCCATGGGAAATAAATGAGCTTTATAGAATCAACCTTAAATTAAAATCATATGAAGCCATCTATAGAAATAAAGTGGATGGGATAAAATGATCCTACCCCTAGTAAAACATAAGAATCCTTAGTATATGTTTAAAAGGATGAAAAATACCATAAAAATAACATTTTAATACTTCTTAAAAAACATGAGAAAACAGATCCTATCTTTTGATAAAAGTTTAACTAAAAATTATCAGAATACTAAGGAAATTATCTTATTTTAAAATTACCAATGAAACTTTTAAAGTATGTTTAAAATAATAAAATAATTATGATGGAGGGAAAATCAATTCACACCGTATACATTAAAAGGGAACATTCTTTTCACACTTTTAAAAAAAGAAAAAAATGGATTGTTTAGAAAATATTTCTTTAAAAAGAGTCATTTTAAACCTTTGATGTTAAAGAAAAATGTAGTTAAAGTTATCTTTTTTTAATTATATAGGTAAAAAATTCGATTAAACTATTTTTAAGAGAATATACATGTAAGAAAAAGTTCATTTATCATAGAGGAAATAAGGCTAAATTTTCTTTAAAAATACTTATTTTATCATATTAAGTACCACAAAGATAAAATGGTACTAATATATAAAAATTATTGGAATAAAAATCAGATAATAAAATATGTGGGGTTTAAAGTATAATAACCATATAATTTCCCACAATGGAAATTTTTCATGTATAATCCCAAAAATAAATGATATTTTAACATAAACCCTTTCCTCAAGTCCTGTATTTCTTCATACAAATTAGAATATACAATATAATAAATATATAGTTATTATCAATATATTCTAGAAACATATTAACAAAAAACATACTAGGTATCATTCTTTTATAATTTCCAATTATCTTATTGTCAATAATTTCTCAATTAAATGATCATTCAGGTGAAAACTGGTCCATTTTCCATGAATGATTCTGTTCGATGTGTCAGATACGTGAAACTTTTTCATGGATGAATAATTTATAGAATATTAATCATTTAATGACTATCACATTTATTAATCATAATTTTTTTTATAATTATACATATAAATGGGAGAATAAAAAGAAATCACATCACTATATGGATGTGGTAGTCCACACATGAAAATAAGAGACATTATAGTTTTACAATGGATGGGAAAAAAATTAGAAAATGGTTGTTCCATCGACATAATAAAAAACATTTATATTAAAGATATAGAATTAATTATGTTAGGACATATACCAAATATATATATATATATATATATGAGTTATAAGGGGAAAAAATTGAAAGTTCTATGTTAAGAGTTTTTCCTCTTTATTGAGAATCCTCATTTGGATTTCCCCCTAAACATTAAAATGATTATATTATGATCCAAAAAAGATATATTGGACTTGTATAGGAATTTTATAAATTTATTTTCATATGAATTGGTTGATATATGATTCCCTTTACGTGTGGTTAATAGAGGAGATGTTGTGTCTTTTTATAAAGTTGGGAGAGAAAAGACTTTGAATTTTTTAAAATATTAAAATATATTAATATCTACGTCTAGAAAAATTCATAAAAAGGGACATGGATTAAAATTTATGATAATATAGTGTTGAAATATCGCATCAAAAAATAATTAGAAATGTTTATATGCCAATATTACCCTTATCTCTTTGTTTAAGTCCCCATTAAACCTGTTTTAACCTTAATTGTGATTTTTTTCTATTTTTACAACTCATTATGTTGAAATATAGTAGTAGAATAATTAAAAAATTTGATTATTATGGTTAAAAATATGTAATCCATTTTAAAAAATTCAATTTCTATAGTTGGAATAATTTAATTTTTAAAAAACTGTGAAAATGCAATGAAAACCCATTTTTTCAAAAAAGAATTTTGAAGCATAAAATTGAATATAATTTGATTAATTACCTATTTAAAACATTTAAATGAATGTTAAAATATTTTATTTAACATATAATTTTTAAAATTCATTAAAATAATAATAAAAAAATTTAATTTAAGTTATTAAAATAAAAATACACTGCGTGTATAAAAATACTTTTTCATAAAAACATATCTTTTTACATTAAAATACTTTTATTTTAGTTTATAACCAATTTATAACCATTTAAATAATTTTATAAATGTGTAAAAAACAAATTTTATTAATCATTTTGTACTATTCAAATCCATCAATCTAATGTTTAGGAGATTAATGTCACATTAATTAATAATAATTCAATAACATACCATAATTTACATAAACTCGGTGTTGCATGTAAAGAAAGAAATCAAAAACATAAAATTTATTAAAGAGAAATATATAATATGATATCAGGGTGATAAAAAATTACCCTTAAAAAATATCCTAAATTACTCTTTTAAACTTATCAAATCATCCTTATATTAGAATTTGATGACACTTCTGTTATCATGTAGCTTTATGCCTTTTTCTAATTTTAGGTCACATGTTCTACATAACTATTATTAATTTATAAAATAAATGTTTTTCATGATATTAATATTCTTTACATACTCTAACTAATATTAGGGATTATATAGTTTCACCTTCAACTCATAATTATGTAATTCTTTAAATGATCTTAGATCCTTTTTAATTATTTTCTGGGCATTACCAATCACTTTAATTCCACTAAAATGAATTTAAAAAAAGTTAGGGATACATTGAAATAATTCTATTCTATTCAATCCAATTTCATAAGTTTTATTTTGTTGAAATAATCAAATATTACAATTTAAATAAACATTATTACCTTATTAATTCTAGGTTCAATATTATTTCACTCTAGCCATCATCCAAGTGATATTAATTATTAAATACAACATCCTTTATGATTAAAAATCCATAGATAGATTTTAATTATTTCATACATATTCTTACTTATTTATTAAGAACTCTCAATCTTTTAAAATTTCCAAAAAATTATCCTTTTTAAATTTTAACTATTTTATACCGTGTTGTCAATAACCATAATACTTTTCATTGATTAAGATTACGAAAAACTATATAATCATCACATATATATACTATAGTCTAGAATTCCAAAAAATCAATTCACCTCACCCTCCATTAACATTCTTCCCTATTGTAAGAACCTATGTAAATTAGTTTCATTTACTTACAGAAATATGAGAAGTATTTTCTCCAACTTCATTGGGATATTCATCACAAGTAAACTTCAATATAAATACACTTTCATTCACATAAATAAATTGAAAATAAATATAAAATTAACTTCATAAATCCATTTGGGTTATTAAAACATCATCATTGAGTTTAATAAAAATACTCAATATATTTCTTTGAAATCTCTTTTATGGATGACCTTCCCATATTCCTTTTTTTTCTACTCCTAATGTTTCGAAATCTCATACAATTTCCTTCTTATCTCATCCAATTTTTTTACTGGAAAATTTATTTTCTCCCAAACATTCACAATGTCCATGTTCACTTTATTAATGAATTAAAATGATTTATTCTCAAGATTAACTGGGAGTTGACACATTTTTCCAATAAAAATTCTTTATGGGGACATACCTAAATCTATTTGAATTCGGTAATGTATTCCCCTAATTCATCCTCTAGCTTCTTGCTGCAATATTTATGGTTTGGTTGAACTATTTTCTACACAATCCTCTTTACTTATTTATTTTAAACCATAAACTATATATTTTATTACGGATGGTATATATTTTATGTTTATGGATTAACTATATATCTACCCATTAATACCTCTATCCTCTTGTTCGAAAAATTAGTTCCCAGATTTCGTGTGGGGAAATTATGTACACCAATATATAGAAAATATATGAACTGATAAAATAAAAAATAACATGTGAATAATTATTTGTAGTTTCCATTACCTTAATACTCTTAAAAACATAATTAAATAAATAAAAAATGTAAATAAATCCAAAATACATTTGAAATTAACCCATGAAAACATTCAAATAAATATTAAAAATATCACAAAAAATTATTATTTGTTTGGGGAGTTTCATTTCACTAGATTATGTTTCCAAAATATTTAATTCTTTTGGAATTATCTAAATAAAAATGTGACTTTATAAAAATATTAATCAAATTGAGTTCAGAATATAAACCATTTATAGGCATATCTCGGGGACCAAAATGACCCCCCACATGATATTTTGGGAAATAAATTTTTGAATAAATGATACTCACTCTTAGGAATAAACCAATTAGAAACTAATCACTATAATATTTCTATATATAATAATCCTCCCAAACAAAAAATTTTGAATTTGATTTTAGTTTTGACCCTTAATTTCTATTATGATATGGAGGAACCCTATAAGTGACTAATATACATACAATGTCATAATTCCAGGGATTCCTAAAAAATAATAAATATATCTGGTGACCTAGATAAGATTCATGTAACAACACCTTATCTAGGTTGTCTATCAATGATATTTGTGTAATTCTTCTAATGTGTTTGACTACAAACCTGCATCAACCCTTCGTGTCTTTTATCTCCAAGTAAAAATCATAAAATAAGATAATTTATTATAAAAACCTTGGATTAAAATCCAAATTCTTCAATAATTATTTCAATGTTACATGATCAAAATAATTGATCACATTAGCTCCTAAAAAATACATGTGAAACTTATGAATAATGAAACTATGGAAATAAAATGTTTCTTCACTATTTTTTAGCTCACTTATGTCTAATCCAACATTATTGAGGCATATGAAATGATATACGATCTCCCTTACACCTTCTGGGAAAAAACATCTCCTATAACATAGTTCATGGAATCGATTAATCACTCAAATAGTAGCTCCCAACATGGTATTTTAATAATTGGTGAGGTGGTGAGTATTCTATTCATATCATCATATTATAACTTACATGAATCATTAAAAATGGACATAGTATATTTTTAAGAATTTTACATATTGAATGAACTCGATGCGTGAATTATGGTATGATAAATTTATGACTTTATAAATTTTATATTTTTCAACATTAATTCTTTCTTTTCAAATCATATTCTCTAAGATAATCTCATTTTGACCATGAATAGGAATTTATTGAAGTCCAGAAACAATTTATTTTCAATAAATTATTTCAAAACATTATTTATGTTTGAGTGAAAAAGAAAAAATGATGTACACAAAATAGTTATGTTATCAAGAAATACCTTGAATTAGTCCTTGATTATCATGAGAATATACGTACCATGTACTATTGGAATGTACCTATTTCATTTCATATTTCTAACAATATCCTCCCATACTCAAATCTACTATATGAATAGGTGATAATATCATTCTATTGACCCTATAATGTAATACGGGCCTCTAAATAACATGAAAACCCATTTTAGAAGCAATAATGTGTTTACAAATTAAATTATCAATAATTTTATTGATAAAATGAATGGGAAAATAGTTTTTTTGACTGACTCAGACTAATTATTTTTATAATCAATGTACATCATTTAACTATTTTCAATTATAATTAGAATAAGTTCATTTTAATTATTTTTAAGGAGTGTGAGACCAAATTTCATTGGAATTAATTTTATGGAACTTAATCACTGTGAATAAAAAATGGGATATATTTCTCCACCTCATAAAATTTTTTATACTTATTTTTTTTACAAATTCAAGTAAAATGGAGTTCCGTATTATTTAGGGTTATATCCTTGGTTTAGATTCAATTTAATTTTGATGGCGTGTATTTAAATTTAAATTAAAGGGGTTTTATTAATAAAGATTATCGCTTCGATTCAGTCACTTATGCTACCTATAAAAAAGAAAATAAATAACCAATTTTATTATTATCATTAAACTGAAAAAAACATTGCAAAATTAACCAATAAATTCTTCCTCATATTCAACCTATTTGGTTTCCGAATAATTTTTAGAAAAATTATCATTTACGTTCAAATAATTTGAATAAATGAATTGAGTTCCTTTTTTCAATATTTAATTTAATAATTCTTGTTCTCCCTTTAAAAAATATTGAGTTAAAAAATGGTCTTGTGTAAGAATAGAGTGTCCCTTATGGGAAAATTTCAATTAATACATAATATTTAATTGAAAAACAACCTCAATAAACTCCATTTAAAGCTTTTACTCAAAGAAATTGATTATTGCCTTATTATTTTTAAGAGAGGGACATCTATGAATGATAGTTTCAGGATAACTACCACTTTTCCTCCATTTTTTTGAAAAAAAAATCATCTAGGAAAATAAAATCCCAAAGATTTAAAAAAATATCCTCCAAAATGCCAACTGGACATTTTCTAACTAGTTTAACAAACTAAACTACTACACTTAATGGTTTATGATCTCTGATCCGCAATCAATATTAAATGGATTGATTTAGGAAAATTATAGAATCTCTAAGATCAAATAATTTTTTTGAATGTTAACTTCCCTATAGTGAATGGTATATATAAAATGTAATGATATTGGATTTAAATGGAATATTGTATGGAGATTAAGTAAAATAAATTTGTTCTTGAACTCACTATCTCATTCTCAAAAAACTTTATTCTCTTGGTACAAAGTTATTTAAGTAATATTACATTTCTTGTTTTTTTTATTTATGGTATATAAAATTAAGATATTGGTTTAAAACTTATTGAATATATGAAGTACATATTTATGAAAATATAAAACGACCACCTTAATGGGTTAAATCAATGTTAATGGAAACACTGGTGTTTGGGATGTTTAGTCCTCCATTTGTGGTTAACTTACTCCTCCGTTGAAGGAATATTCATTTATACTCTTCCTTTAAACTCATGAGTTAGTTGGGAAATGTTTTTCCATGTAAATAATGTTGAATTTACCTACCACTCCACAAATAAATAACTCTCTCATTACATTTAGTTTTAAGAATATATTAATATAGAATCTTGCCCGAACCTTGGTTTATTAATGTGTTGAAGGTTGTAATAATCTTATTAATCTTTCTAATAAACTCATTTTACTTATTTTATGGATTACTTTGATTCTAATAGGTATTTTTTGGAATTATCCCCTTTAAATGAAACATACCCTAGAGGTAGATATCTATTTGATAGTTTGGGAATTTTTCATAACTTATTAGGATAATGGTGGTTGGATTGATTATTAACAATATTATTAAAATTCAATCCCTTCGATTTTGTTTGAAATAATCTATATTAAAAATTGCAGTAAAATTTTGATTCGTGTATTCTAATGCATATTTATAATTATCTATTCTAGTATATTAAAGAATAAACATAATTATCTTGAACTCAGGGGTAATATCTATATAATTTTCATTGGAAACATAAAGTCTACAAATAATATCCAAAATAGTTTTCTTTATAAAATCTATATATTTCATAAAAGAGTATATTTCTTTAGGTTTATATTCAATTAAAGGATATTTAAAATTATTTTCCACATGCACTAATCTTACTCTTAGTCATATTATTCCAAACAGTTATGAGTTTTGAAAAATACTTTCAATGAGTCTGTTATTTTAAGTTGGTGATTTTTCAGTAATTTCCACTTATGATTATTCATGTAATATATTTCTATCCCTATAAAAATGTATTTCATATAATAATACTTATAATTTATTCTACTCCATATCTTTGTGTTGAAAACTCGCAAAAATATTTCCAAACCTCTCCCAGTACTCATACAATGTGTCTCCATTAGATTACCCAATTCTATATATCTCAATACTCAAATATTTTCTCCAAAATGTTGTAATTTGTTTAGAGGAATACACATTTTTGTTCCTCTAGATCTCTGAATTATCTTAGTTGTAAGTTATATAACCACTAATTCAAGACTCCATTGAGGGAAAATTAATGATCACAATTTTACCTATTCCTCCACCACTCCTTATGATTTCTAGGCCACATGTGTAATTATAAACCTCATTATGTAACATCCTGAAACTTCATTCCCAATACACTGTGATAGTTCTGTTGTTGAATGTGTCTAGATGAGATCTTGAGGAGTCTATAGGGAATATAAGGATATATAGATATAAAATATAGTTGGTACACATCTTATGGTGTTGAGACATAGGATGTGCTATAGGTGAGGTTATTGTGGCGTGGAAGATCTGGTTGTGGTGTAAGGATACTGAAGAGGTGTTTTTGTCCACTATTTTCAATTGGGGGGATATTTAATATGGTTACATGGTTGTGGTGTATACCCTTATATACATTTTATGGATGCATCATAGAGGTTAGGCTATAGTATGGAGTCTTGGGGGTTTGTTTTTGATGAGCCTACATCATAGAGCTAAGCTACCACACATACCCCCATCCCAATTGAGAGGTTTTATAGTGAAGTGACCTCAGATGTATTTGGAACCCTACCCCTTTTACAGGATCTACAACTAGGTTATATCCATATATCATGAAGTCAGATTGAGCATAAGGGTTACAGAAAGTGATGGCTATTGTACCATGGTTTCTTCAGTTTTTAAGTAGGTTGTTGTGTGGTCACTATGTTAATATTATACACCTATATTGTTAGCATGGGTGAAAATTTAAAAACCCCTCATACCTAGTCAATTTTATAACATTTATCTCATTTATTTGGAAACTAATGTATATATTATGGAGGTATTTTCCCCCTTATAGTTTCTTCTTACCCTGATCTAAAGATATTTAACCATGGAGGATTAGGTGAGTCCCTCCCTCCCTATTTACAATTTCTCCTCTATTTAATCAAAAAGTAATGGTAACTCTATGTTAAACTAATTTTTTTGGTTTTCTTGATAATATAATTATGTGGGATGTTGTGTTTAGCATGATCAAGGTGATATCCCTCGACATGGTGCTTGTTGGTGGCCTTGATCTTGATCCAACATTGCATAGCGGATGAAAAATCAATATTTGAGGTAGGGGATCCCTTATTGATCATCTTATATGTAATGAGGCATGGGGTCATTCTATTGCTATATCTTTGGAAGATGATTTTCATCTAGATAATGATGAAAATTATTTGGATTAATTTAAATTTAAAGGGGTTTGGAATGAATCATAATATTATAAATATTTGATATTATATTGATGTTGTGGATTGTATGAGATAAATTCACCATTTGAAATTGTGGTTGTAGGGAGTATTTTCTTGCACTTTAGTTTCTATTATGTAATACATGTTGGGTGACTATTGTGAAAAAACATTGATAAACTTTTTAATCACTTATACTCAACTAATTATTTGGATGCACTTGGATATATTACTTTTGTGATAATGCCCCTAAAATAAAGAAGTAGAATCGATAAAACCCCCCTTAATAAATCTTAAAGTGGATTATGAATCTGAAAAACCTGTTTTGTTTTGGTGTGACTATGTTGTTGGGTAGTGAGGTGTTGTTATATTGGTGACCGTGCTGTGGGGAAATGAGGTGTTGATGTGAAGGTGACCATGCTATGTTGCGGTGAGATAATATTTGGTTAGGTTGTGACTGTGTTATGGGGTAGTGAGGTATGAATGTATGTAATATAAATGACGATGTGTGGTGGGTTGTTTCAAAAGGGATGATGGGATGTTTGTTTGTGTGTTGTTGTGATGTGCTTATTCCCCATGTAGTAATGTAATTTTTAAATAATGAATCTAATAAAATGAGACAAAATGGATGATCAGTGTTTAACTAAAAAGGGAAGTGTGGTAAAATGTTTCCAATGTTTAATATTGAAATTAATGGGCTAGATAATGGAACTGATTGAAAAATCTAAAATTTAGAAAATAGATTAATTTGAAGAAGTAGATGAAATGTGAAATATGGATTGTGGCTTATTGTGTGTTTTTCATTTATAAGTGGTAGAAGTGGAGATGTTTTGAAGCGAGGCATGATGTTGTGAGTATTCTAGTTCTTAGTTATTAACCCATAGGCTAGGATTTTGTGTGGATATATCTATATGTACATGTATATTCCTTGTGATTTTTTATAGGTGGACCACTCACATCAAGAACCATGTAAAAAACTGATATATTTAAGGGGTGTTTTTCTCAATATCCTGATGATGGGAATGAAGGGATGACTACCTACTCATTCCCACTCTCTATTCCCAAAAATGGTGGAATTCCTGTGTTAAAATGTATAGAATCCAAAAGTTCACTATCAATATGTGATGGAACATGTTTTTTTGGGTTAGTTGTGATGATATGGAATGCAATGAGATGGATTATAGTGGGTGTATTTCATGATAGGTGCAGGGAATGTGTTTGATATCCTTCATGTTCATGATACCCAAATTTTTTAGTTATTGTTATAATGTGATGGACCATGTGTTTTCAAGAAATATGTGGTGTGATGGTCATGTTGTGGTGCCACGAGATGTGATGTAATAAAGAAGGGAAGAATGTGCATGGATGTATTAATTTGGGGAGTGAGAGAGGAATCTGAAGGGGAAAGTGGAGTAGGGTTCCCTTTATCGATATGATTCGTATAATGTTATAAAACATGGATTGTGTTGTTTGGTGGGTGTGACTTGACGAGTTTGGGTTTGGATAGTTGGCATGTTTATGTATTGGCAGTTCTTCTGTTTTCTCATGGGTGCATTAGTATTCCCTTTTCACATGTGCATGTGAGACTTTGGTATGACCCTGATGTGTATACATATATTCACACCCTATTTATATAAACTAATTTTTAGGTTTCCATGAGGATTACATATAATGGGATGGACATTACTGGATTGGTTTTTGGGGTTGTTGTTGTGTTGTTGTGTTATTACATTAGCTTTTTTGAGTATTTTCTTTGGATAATTTTATCGCTATCGGTTTAATATATACATGCATTGGGGTATGGTTTTGGTTTCCCTTTATTTTATGTCATGGATATTTTTATGATTGGTTTATCTTATCTCCATAATCTTGCTTTAATATAGGGGCCAATGCCTCCCATTTATGAGATGTTTATACCCTCAGTGATAGTTGCCATCCTAGGGCCTGTTAGAGGTGGGACTTGGGGGTTATTATCTATATTACTTCATTGTGGTATCTTATGAGGAACACAATCATGATAGAATGGTATCAAATGTAGATATTTGAGAGATAATATTGAGTTTGATGTTAGGAACTATTAGGATTTCATGGGTTGGTAAGGAAACTAAACTAGTATATCTTTGTGCATTATATGTACTAAGGAGACCGGCTACAAGATAATATTTTAGGTCCCCCATAATCTATTTCATTTACTTTGAGCTTATTGAATGGATAATTGAGGTGGAATAGTTTTCTATGTGGAGACCTAAGATAAGTTTACACATCAGGTTAACTTGAGTTCCTATTCAAAATGGGTGGTTTTGGTAAAGTTAAAACTATTTAAATAAATCTTAATAAAAGTATATACTACTAGGATTATGAAATCCTTATTTCCCTATAATTTAGATCCCATATTCACTATTCATGTGTGGTTTCAGAAATAGAGCATCAATAAGTAGATCTATTTGGTCATTATAGTATTGATATAGTTTACAAGGATTATCAATGACATATAATGTTTCACACTTTTCAATGGTTAGGTTTAGGTAAGTATGAGGTAAGCATTTTTCATCTTGATACAGGTAGCTAGCTAGAGGATCTCAAGATCACTTTCAATTTGATTTGGAACTTGGTTGGGTACTAGGTCCCAATAGAAGTTATTCATATGTGGGGAGATATGTGTTAGTAGTGGATGCTATATCTTGGTGAGTGGAAGGTGGTGGATGTTTGATGGGTTGACTTTTAGAAATAGTTCTAGGGAGAGTTACATTCATTGACCATGAAATCACTGAATCATCAAGAGATTCTATCCCTTCCCTAGGGGAGTATGTCATTGTGGGAGATGGGATCAGGTTTAAGGAGATTCTGCATTTTACCTAGAAATTTTTCCTGACAAGGAGTCTTATGCGCGATGTCTTGAGGAGGACCTCTATCCTTTAATCTAGTATGCAGTTACACCCTTTATGTTATCGATGTATCTAGAGGTTCAGAAGAAGTTGATAGTGATCAAGCATATACACTCATGAGTAGGTTACCATGATAGGGAATATAGTAGGGTTCCATGAGGAGTAGAGATTTTAGTTTCCAGTCTCACCCACCAAAACCTTTGAGGTTTCGACTAGTGGGTATTTGACCTATGTAGATTCCTTTTCAGCCCTTTGGGTCTAGTGGTTTCATGATATTATTAGGGGATTTAATCTAGTGTTTTTTTTATACAGTTCATGGGAATATCTAGAATAAGTGAATAGTGTCTCTCATGGATTAATATGGTGGTGGAAGATAGGTTTAGCATCAACCTCAATAATAGTTTCCAATGAAGTAGTTTTAGAAGTGGAGACAATAGTTCCAGAGTTCCTGGAGGTCATTTGAGGTAAAATCATTTTATCTTATACCCTTTGTGGTTTTTTTGATTTATGAGATTCAAAAATCTTTATTGCACATCGTATAGTCATTTATCAAGGACTAGATGTAGAGAGGCTTACCATGCCCCTGGTGTTTAATACACTAGTCAGAGGTTAGACCATCATTTATGACGTGTGGCGGGGGTGTAGACTGATGATGGGGTTACATTAGTCATGCATTGATATTTTCTTTCTTTATATACAGAAATACAATTTCTTCATTGACATCAATTAGTTACATTATTTTAATGATTTTATCAACTACTTTTAGTGTAGAGTCAGGTTCTCAGATATGGATGACCATCATGTAGGGTTAGTTGGTGAGTAGGGTTGTTAGATGGGAAGTATGAAAGTGGATCCCCTTCTATCATTAACCAATGAATTGTTTATGGAATCAAAAAGCATTAGGACAGTGGAAGTTCCCAAGATTTTATGGGTGTTTTTAAATGTTTTTCATGAGGAGATTGTTTCGCCACCCCTTTAACATGATGTTGAGTTTGGGGTATACTTACAGTATGGTGATTCCCTGATATTGACGTCTACCTATCAGATGACACCTGATTGATTGGGAGTTGAGGATTCAGATAGAAGATCTGATGGAGAAGCGATTCATAAAACCTACTGTGTCAGCATGGGGTGATCTGATGTTGTTCCACCACAAGAAAGATGGTATTATGAGGTTGTGTATAAACTACTAGATGATGAAATATTTGACAGTCAAGAATCATTATCATCATATGGGGAATGGATTTTTTTTGACTATTTGAGTGGGGTGAATTGTGATTCTAATATTTATTTGTAGTCTTGGTATCACCATTTGATGATAAAGGAGAGAGATATCCCAAAAACTACCTTTTTATATAGGTATGGGCACTCTGAGTTTTTGGTATTTCCATTTGGTGACACAAATACACCATCTATGTTCATAGGGGTCATGAAATCCATCTTCCATGAACTCATAGTGTATCTTATATTCATGTTCATTGAAAGCATATTAATCAACTTGAGGTCATAGTAGGAGCTTGCTAATCATCTCAAATTAGCGTTATAGGTTCATCGACACAACCATCTTAGTAGATGTTTTTACAAATTTATTTTCTAGACATGATAGGTTAATTTCCCTAGGAATGTGGTGTCTCATCAATGTGTGGAAATGGAAAAATCAATGTTCGAGGTAGTTATTTCATTATTAGAACCTAATAATTTGATAGAGGTTCATAGTTTCCTTGATCTTGGTAGACATTATCAATGGTTTTTACCCAATTTATATTTAGGTTTTCCCCAATTACAGACTTAAATAGTAAGGACTAAACTTTTATATGGTCTAATTAGTGTTAGTTAGTGTTCGATTACCTATATGATAACTTGATCAGTTCTCCTATTCTTTAGCTTCGAGAGTTGGGTGTGTTTTTTGAGGTTTTCTATGACATGTACCATACGGTATTGTGATGTGTGTTAATTTATTAGAGTGTAGTGATTTCTTATGATATTATGAAGTTACATTCCCATGATTGTAATTGTTACATGCAATATTTGGAGTTAGTAGTGGCCCTATTTTCACTCAAGATGTGAAAAAAATACATCATATGGGGGCATGTTCTGGTATTCACAGATCACAAGAGTTTGAGGAATATATTTTTATAGAATATCCTTAATCTATAATAATGTAGTAACAATGTTTTTAGGACTATGACTTTGAGTTCTCCTACAACTTAAGAAAGGGGAATGTCCCGGATGATGTTTTGTGTAGAAAGTCATGTAATTATTCTATTCAAGAATCCAAAGATTATTGGAGGGTGATAAGGGATTTGGAATCCCTGAAATTATATGTGAGGCTGGTTTTGGGAGAAGATTTTTATCTCAGATGACAATGAAGTCTTCTCTCAAGTGGTATGTGGACGAGTTTTAGTGGGTAGATTAAAGGAAGAGGTGATGTGTGATCATGTTTTCCATGGTGATGATCCAGAGCGATGGTCAGAGGATGTTCATAAACGATTATTATTTCAGGGGAGGCTATTTGTTCCTGTAATGATGCATGTGGGATTCCTTTGTGAGTTCCATATATCACCTTTGGTTGTATACCCATGGGTATCCCAGATGTATCATCGCTTGAGGATATAGTTTTGGTGGCTTGAGATGAAATGGGAGATGGTGGAGTTTGTGTCTTGGTGTGTAGGTTTTTATTTGGTAAATGTTGAGAACTGTGTCCTTATTTCTTTGTTATTACCCTTAAATGTTCTTTATAAGAAATGTTTTGTAATCTAAATGGATTTAATTATATGGTTACATTGATCTTAGGAATGTTCTAATGCTATTTTGGTAATTATGGATTAGTTTATGAAATCAGATCACTAACAAAGGATTAGGGAGTCAGGTGCGATGGATGCCTTAGCAAGGAGGTATGTGGAAGAGGTGGTTTAGTTTCAAGGAGTCTTGAGATCCATTTTATCAGATCAAGACATTGGTTTTACCTTATGATTTTTGAGGGCATTTCATCATTCTTTTTTAACCCATTTATACCTCTACACTAGTTTCCACCATAATAAGGGTTATAATATGTAGAAGACTCTCTCTAAATTGGAGGATATAGTGCTGGAGTGCATATTAGACTTTAGAAGATATTGTGAACAATTCATTCATTTGGTTCAATTTTCTTGCAATAAGATCTATAACTCTTCCTTTAGAATGGATCCATTTGATATTTTGTAAGGATAGCTATGCCATTTTCCATTGTACTATATTGGGGTGAGGGAGGCAATGGTTTATGGTATTGATGTAGAGAAGAAAACAAAATAAAATATTCATCTTGTGGTGAGAGGATAAAGGTAGTGTAGGATCGATATAAGTCTTATGATGATTTTCAGAGGAAGACTATTGAGTTTAAGGTTAGAGACCATGTGTTCTGGAAGGTCTACCATCAATGTGGCCTGTTGAGTTTTGGTAGAGAGAGTACACCTTCTCCCAGGTTTTTTTGGGCCCTTTGAGTTATTGGGTCCAGTTGGTGTGGTGGCTGATTGGTTGGCACTTCTGTCACTATTGTACAAGATCCATGAGGTATTTAACATTTATATGGTATCTTCATGATGCCTCCAATGTCTTAGACTAGTGGGAGTTGGATATCGAGGACAATGTGATGTTTATGGATTTTCTGCTGGTGTTCTAGGATCATCGAGAGAAGATGATGTGAGGATGTACCAATAATTTGGTTCAAGTGTTGTGGGGGTATGGTGTCTTGGTGGAGAGTAATTTAGAGTGAGAGACATAGATTCCTTTCTAGTACCCAATTTTGTTATGAAAATTTTAAAAAATGATTTTGATTTGTGATAAGATGTTTGGAACTTTTTGTTTTATGGGATGAAATATTTTCCTTCATGTGTGATGTGTGATAAAGCCATTGGAATATGAAAAGGGTAAGATCTCCATCCTAATCCCGATTCATTATACATTTATGTGATTGAAACCTTGTTGGTGAGATAGTTCCAACCTAATTGGATAGTTTCTTGACATGGAAAATATAATTCCTTGATTAATGAGAACCGTTAGTGAATTTTTGTGTGCTAGTTGTAGCAGTGGTTGGACTAGGCTATGGGGAGGTTTATGTTGTTATCTATAAATGTGGTGGTTTATGTCTACTGTGGAATTTTTTGTGTTGTTCCCAGTAAGAGGTGTTTATGTGGTTGTGTGGTGATGTGGTTTTTTTGAAATGTTTTTGGGTTTTTCAGTTGTCTTGTTGGGTTGGAAGTTGTCTTGAGGTTCAATGAGATACATGAGAGGTATATCATGGTGTTGCTGTTCAAAGCCCTTTATTTTCATTGGGTTTGGTTTTGATTCATGATGGTGAGAATATTTTTATAGGTATTTTATATAACATACTAAACCTTATAGCTCATTACATTACAAAAATTATAGTGGTGGTGGTTTCCGAAGGAGATCTCGAGGATTTTGGAGGGTAAAACAAAAAAATGAAGCTTGAAAATATAGATAAGAGGAGATATAAAATGTAGAGACTTAGGATATTCTATAGGGGTAGTTTCAATGGTGTGTAACATCCATCTGCAAAATAAAGATCCTAGATAATTCTTTTTAGGCTACTTCCCATTTTGGGGGTAGCTGCACCATAAATCCTTTCCTATAGTGTGGACCCTTCTCAGCAGGTGATTGGGATAGCGTGGAGTCTTTATGGTTAGTTTTCAGGGGTTTTATTGTTTTCAGGGTATCTATTCCATGGATATGATTTGTGTCATAGGACCCCTTCCTAATTGATAGGTTTTATGGTGTAGTAGTACAAGATATTCCATGAAATCCCCTATTTATAAGATTTATTGTGTGATAATATACATAGATTTCAGAATAGATTTGTCCAGTGGGGTTACGACATGGTGATTCATGTTATAATGTGATTTATTATGTTTTTAATCTAGCTATGGAATAGTCCCTGCCGCTGTTCCTCAGAATTTTGTTTTTTTACTGGATTATTAATTTGATAACCCCATCGGAACTTGACACTTTTACATATTCTATGTCATTTATTGGGAAACTCAAGTGCGTACCCAGGATGGATTTTAAACCCCTTTAAGTGGATTCTAACCTCTGTCCTTGAATATTGATTTTTGGTGGTTTAGGTGAGTCTCCCAATCCTTTTTTTCTATTTTTCCTCAGTTTCATCATTGAGGAATGGTGATTCTATGGTAAACATGTGGTTTTGGTTTTTTTATAAGAGGCTGATGTGGGATGTTTTGTTCAGGGTGATCAAGGTGATATCCTTAATCATGATTCTTGGTGGTGGCATGTTCTGGATACAAACATGCACACCAGTTCATAAATCTTTTTTTGAGGTATGGGATCCATCATTTCTAATCTTGTTTGTCATGCGGGATGGGTTTATACTATTGTTATCTTTTGGGAAGATGGTTTCAATCTAGATAGTGAAGATAATATTATGGATTTATTGGAATTAAAAGGAATCACCTATTTTTACCACATTGATATTGTATTGATTTTGGAAATTTTATAAGCTAAATTACCTTCTGAATATCATGGAAATTAGGGATATTTTCTTACAATATAGTTTTGATTGTGGGAACAATTTTTAGGGACTGTTGTGACCCCACCTTGAATAAAACGTTTAATCACATAAACTTAGTTAATTATTTCATTTCACCTGTATATTTGGATTGTGTTATAATAACCCTATGATAATGGAGTTTAACTGATAAAAACACACCAATACAAATATAAAAGTGGTTTAGGAATGTGATGCTATTGTTTAATTATGGTGTGACCAAGCTGTGGGGCGGTGAGGTGATATTGTATTGGTGACTGTGTTTTGGGGTGGTGATGTGTTGTTGGGTAAAGTTGTGACCACGATATGGGGTGGTGAGGTGTGGTTTGGAGGTAGTGGAAATGGAAATTTTGGGATGGTTGGATTTATAGGGATTATGAGGTGGTTTCTATGGTGTTTTTATATGATAGTTTCCTTGGAAGTAGATGAATTGGTTAATAATGATTGAAATGGAATAGTCTAAAATGGTTGATAAGTATTAAATTATAATAGATGTGTGGTTAAAGGTGGTTAAAGTTTAATAATGAAATGAATGGGCAGGAAAATGGATCTAGTTGTAAAATATGAAATATGGAAAATAGATTAATTTTAGAAATAGGATAAAATGTGGAATGTGCCAAGTGGATTTTTGTGTGATATTAATTTAGTAGTGGCCGTAAAAGTGGTGGTGTTTTGAGTTTGGATAGTGACGTTGTGTGGTTTTTATTGGTTAGTTTTAAACCCACTAGGATTGTGAGTGGATATATCTATATATACATGTATGTTTCTTATGATTTCATATATGCACCCTACCCACATTGAGTCCCATGTACCGACACATATACAATTGGGTGGTTTTCCCCAATTTATTAGTGATGAGGATGGATGGTTGGATACCTTCAATTTCCCTCTCTATAATCCAAGTGATGTTTACATGAAAGGGATATGATGGACAGAAGTCAAAAACTCACTAACGAGATGTGACATGAGGTGGTGAACTAGGTTTCTTCAAGAAACATGTGATGATATAGATTATATAGTGGGATGTTATGGTAATTTAAAGGAATGAGGTTGATTTAATTCATGTTCATGATAATCTTTAGTTGTATTTATGGTTGTGTTGTGATGGCCCCAGTGTGTTTGGTTGAGATGTGGTTTGATGGTAGTATTGTGGGGTGATGAGATGTTATGTTATTTGGAAGAGATGTAAGTTCTAGAACATATGGCTTTAGATGTTAGAGTATAATACCAGTGGGAAGGTGGTGTGGGGTACCCTTTTAAACCTGATTCATTTTTTGTTTTTATACTTTGTAGCATTGTTTGGTGATCATGATTTTTTGAGTTTGGGTTTGGATAATAGACTTGTTTAGGTGTTGTTGGTGCTGCTGTTTTCTCATGGGAACATTAGTATGCTCATTTAACATGTGCATGTGAGACTTTTTTATATGCCTAATAAGTATAATTGTATTCTCTCTATACATATATAAACTGATTCATAGGTTTCCGAGATTATTACAAATTTCATGTGGGACATTAGTAGCTCAGGTTTTGGGACCGTCGCAGTGTTTTTGCCCTATCTTTTATTTAGGGTATTTAGATTTGATAATTTGAAGTATATCAGTTTAATTTAAACATGAATTATGTGATTATTTTGTTTTTTATTTTATTTTATTTCGTGGAGTTAATTTTGGATCATCTATTATATATCCGCATCTTGTTTTTATATATACCATAATACCTCTTAATTATGATATTTTTATACCCTCGATGCTAGTTTCCAACTCATGGAATACTAAAGGAGGGACTCAGGGGTCATTATCTCTCTTAATTCATTACAATGACTTTTTTAGGGCTGGGGATATGACACATTAGGTTCTTGTTATGTTCCTCACCTAAAAACCATAAAAATTATCTAATACATAAGAAGCGACTAAGGAAATGGTACTGTTATTTTTTCATGTTCCCAATAAAATGTATAATTTTCTGTGATAATAATATGATTAAAAATTAATAATTATTAAAATTTAAAATTAATTAATTAAAAGTAATATAATTATACTCACATTCTTAAAAATAAAAATAGATTTACTAGAAGAAGAGTTTTCAATTTTTAGGTACAAAATGGTGGATTTTGAAATATATTAGTATTTTTATTTAATAATTAAATTTCATATGGAAAAAGATTATTTAAATAGAAACAAAATTAAAATTTTAATCATCATATCTATATTAAGTAATATTTTAATTTTTGTTAAAATAATTTATGAAGGTAAATATTAATTTAAATAGAAAAATGAAAAATTTTCAATGAACATCATTTTTCAAAAAATTGTGAATTTTATCAAAATAAATTAAAATTATCACTTTAAAAAGATGAATATAGTATAATTTTTTAACACATAAATATATATATTATCATTATATAATGTTTTATTGTTATGGAATATTATTAATAACACCTAATATTTAAAATGATGTTTTTCTATAAAAATAGTTTTATTTTATATATTAAGTTTTAATTGTTCAGGTATTTTTCATATATTTATAATTTATTTTATATTAAATTGATTCCAAATTGGAATAATGGAATAACTATTTGGTAAGAAGGGTCATCTTATTTTTTTAGTAAAATAATGATTACCATTTTAAATATTTAATCATGGTTAATGTGAGTAAAATAAGTAAATTGAATTGGCTCAATTTTTTTGATAATTAATGTAATAGATACAGCTTGAAGAATACCTATTTAGGTAGAAAATTCATATCCACATGTCTCACCCACATACCATTACTTAACCAACCAAACTCCCACGTGATTCGACCTCTAACCCTACTTAACATTATAAATAAATGACCTTTTTCTCCTAAAAAAGAGATAACTTCCACCCATTCTCTCATCCATCTCCACTAAAAAAAAATTTGTCACTAATTCCATACCATTTTAATTCTAAAGATTATATCCCATGAGTTTATAAGGTTTTATGTATTTATTATTAATATTTAAGAAGCTACCTTTCTAGTAAGAGTATGTAATCCTCCTATTCCCTTTTCAATTGCATTTCTTTTATTATAAAGACATTTTCTTAATATAGTACCACATATTTTATTCCATGGTGTTATCAAAATTTTTATATATTATTAATTATATATTACTTATTTCCTATCATTATATCCTTTTACTCTTTATTTATTTTGAATAAATAAGGCTTGTTAACTTATTCTCTACCATTATTTTTTTGCAATCTTTCCATTTACATTTCTTGTTCGATGATAAAAATTGTTATAATTAATTAATATAATTTACTTATTATATCATCAATTATATATCACTATTAACTATAATTATATTACCTTAATAGGCCATTATAATTACCAAACACCCCTATAGCCATAAAAAATTACAAAAATTATTGGTAAAGTAAAGAGCACACAATGTTTTATAAATGAAGTATTTTTATGGAATTTTTATTTGAATGGGGCTCTAGAATATATTCAACTAGGTGTAATCATCCAAAAATAGTTGGTTTTATATTGAATAAACCTTCACTCGGTGCCTAACTAGTGGGATTTGTTATACACTTGTTTTGACACTCCTAGAGGATATAATTTGGATGAGTCATAATCCATTTAATAACCATAATGAAGAAGTATTTCCATTTGATATCCCTACGCCATTATATAAATATTTACCAATTCCCCGTTATCATTCCTTTGAAAATGATTATTTCCATTACATTGTTAATATCCAATTTTTTTGAAGTTTAGTATGGGATATTCACCTATATATCGTTATTATTCCATTGAATAGGGAATGTATTGGCATTCAGTAAGTTTGATATTCCAATATGGATGTTATTAATTAATAAGGAAATTTGATTATACATTATATTTTTATTCATTTATCTCATATGTGGAATGCATTGGATTAATTATGTTATATATGGGGACTAAAATTATATAGCCCCTCGATGCATCAATAGGTCTCATGTGAAAAAAATAGATTCAGAATTTGGTGATTTCCTTACCCATTTAAGTGTGATGTCCTGGAATGAGGCCTTGATAGTATGTAAGACGTCTTTTCACGATAAATTCAAGACATGATTAATATGTCCAACATTATTCATTCCATCACTATGAAGTAATCTATTTGTTTCTATGTGATTATTTATATTATTATGCTATACATGGATATATTGTGTTTATTTATGAAATAATTAAATTTATTTATTTCTATTATATTACTTACTCCATACTTATTCTATGATTTATTCCTCTATATGATACCCCTTACTATGCCTCTAATCTCACCAGTTTCTTTATGATTTCCTATTTCCCGAGGAAACCATGAATACTACTACGTATGATATATGGAATTTAAAGAAGAATAAAATTAATGTTTTTATGTATTCATATAATATATCATCAGTTTTAAATGTAATGTAACATTTGTTAATGTATATAGTTTTCCGAGACTGCTAAAATTTTGCATTTTAAGTAATATAATCTATACCTTCCTTACCATTATGGTGAAATAACCTCAAACTCTAGGTCACTAGAGTCTTGATGATATATTTGGTATCATATCAAGTTTAGTGGAATCCTTAGGAACAAGATTTATAAAAACATTGTTACAAAACATAACCCTTTAATATACCATTAATATATACTAGAAATATTTATTAATTACATGGCATTAATTTCTATCAAATGCACATGAATTAAATATTATTATATATAATTCATTTTTTTTTATCCATGAACTAATTTTGTATATTCCATTGATTATAAATGGAGCTTAATGGAAGGAATAAAAACTGTTTCAACACTTGTAATCAATCTAGATATTTAACCTTGATACACTATGAAAAATAATTTCATTTAAAATTCTGTTTTGAAATATTATTTGGATGAAAATATATTATACTATCCCTATTAAAATAAATAAAGTTTATTTAATATATAACATAGATGTTATTCCAATGGTTGAATTTGATATAATCCATGGTATAGATCAACTATCAAAGTATAATAAAATAATTTATTTTCAGGAGAAAGAGATTATAATCTATGAGGTTGGAATATGATATGTTTCTTTTTAAAAGAGAGACTGCATTTCTCATGTTATGTTTGGATCCACCTCTAGTGGATCACCTTAATGAAATTCTAATAGAAGATAAATCAATGAATGGTAAGGATATCCTTATAATTGAATATGTATCAACTTGAGGGAATATATTGAAGTATTAACTAAGGAACTACCTAGATATCCACATTATCTTGAGGTTAAGTTCTCTATTTATCTCATCATAGATTCAAAGACCATATCTAATCCTCCCTATAAAATGAATCTAGTGTAATTTGTGTAATTATAAAATAATTAGAAGAGTTTTTGATAAGGTATACTTGTTCCCCAGTATGTTTCCATGAGGATCATATCTTATTTTTAAAACAGGATGGTAGATCTATTAGGCTGTGAAAAAATTACATTGAAATTAATGAAGTTAAAATAAAGAACAAGTATTATTTTCCTCACACTGATGATCTAGTTGATTAGCTACAAGGGGATCAATACATATTAATGATTGATATTCGTTTTGGTAACCATCAATTAAATGCCGATAAGGGTAATTTACCAAAGATGGATTTTCTCATAAGTTATGGGAATTAAATGTTCATTGTAATTACATTTAGGTCATTTAATTCACCCTCAAGGATTATGGATTTAACGAATAGAGTGTTGTAGAAATATCTAGCTCAGTCCTTTACGGTTTTTATTGATGATATATTGATATACTCTAAGAGATATGAAGACCTTGGATACAATTTAAAAATTATCCATAGCAATATTAGAGAAAATAAATTATATGGTAAATTTAGTAATTAATATTTTTAGGTCCAACAAGTCTCTTTTCATGTTCATATTTTCTCCATGTATGGAATATCAATTTATCCCAGAAGAAAATGGTTGTAAATGAATAGACCACGCCACAAACATAACCAAGATACATAGTTTCTTCAGATTAGCTTGGTAATATTGATGATTTGTTAATTTTTTTAGGATTATCTAATCTATTAACCAAGATGAAATTTAAAGGATTCAAATTCACATGGTCAGTTTAATGTGAAGGAATATTCATGTAACATAATAAGAGATTAATCAATGCACCAATATTGATCTTACCATCTGTAAGGGAAGGGTTTTCCGTATACAATGATGCATCAAAGAAAGTACTAGGGTGTGTCCTTATGAAAGATGATAGAGTGTTTCCTTATGTATTAATTCCATTTAAGACCCATGAAAAAAACTATCCAATTAATGATCTTGGATGGTAGAATATATCTTTTAATTAAATATATGGGGAAACTATCTTTACAGAAAAATCTATGACATATATATGAATAAATAATTTTGAAGTATATATTCAAAAAAATAAAATCATGATCTGAGAGAAAATTTATGTCTATAAATAATCAAGGAATATGAATATGAAACAGAATACCACCTTGGGATGAAAAAAAGTGGGAGATACATTGAGTAGGAAGAATCATAGAGGCTTATTTGTAATGATGATATATTAGGATCCAATATTCATGAATTTATTAAATTTGGATATACAAATTTCTAAGGGTGTGGAAACTTCATTAATTTTCCTTGTAACTGATCCACTATATTAACTAAATAATGTAAATAAGTCTCAATAAGATGAAAATGGTTTTTAAAAGAATATTCATTCCATAAAAGATGAATATTAATAGAATTCATCTATAAATATGGTGGGTTGATGTTATGAATGAGACTTTATGTACCCCAGATACCTGAGTCAATGAAGGAATTAATCGATGAATCTTATATATTGAATCTATCTATATACCATTTTAGTATCAAGATGTATAAGGATCATTGGGGGTGATTCTAGTGGGAAAAAATGAAGTTTGAAATTCCTGATTATTTTTCTAGATGCTTGGTATTCCAATAAGTAAAACCTATGATACAACACCCAAGTAGTATAATGTAGTCCCTACCAACACTGACGTAAAAATCGGATAATATCACAATGGAATTTAATACCATAATACATAATAAATATATAAATAATAATGTGTAATAAACTAGATCAAGTCGAACTAACATGTCACCAAATCTGGCTCACCACAAGGGCTCAAGCTCTCCTCTATGAATTTTAGAGGCCACTAACTAGCCATGAGGATAAAAAAGGTACATTGGGGGAGTCTATTCCCTCTAGCTAGAGTGAAATAAGAATGAAAAATAACTAAACTCATACACAAGGATGCACATTAGAGTATAGAAAAAAATAACTAAAATATAATTGTGATATAATGAATGAAATACAACATAAAATCATATAGTCTCAAATAATATGAAATATACTACAGATAGTATCCCATGGGGCTGATCACATATAAAAAATAAAAAATAAAAAATAATTACAATAGGCACCACTATCATCTCTGAGTTAAACCACAAACCCAATCTCTATGACTCTTGAGCTGCACTAGAAAAATATTGTGACTTCACATGAGCATATCCACTTGATCTAGAATCACTGGGACTTATACCCATCCATAACACATCATATCCTATAATCTGAAGCTAGAAATCAGAGATGTATTCATTCTAAGGTGGTTGTACATGGGTGAGAAATAAATCCTAGTAGGTCATCCCCAACAATGAACCTATAATTCTCTTTTATAAATATATCATCCACATGTGATATTCACAACCTTTATAAAGATGAATATGAATTGGAATAAAATATATTTCATAAAAAATGGGGGGAAATGAAAAAATTAAAATAATGGGTTCTAGTTTGACACCTGAGGTAAGTAAACCCTCATAATGTCCCTCACCAGATGATTTATAGCATATGAAACGTCATACCAAATGAAAACTGATGCATCCGCTAAATCTATGTAGGAGGTCCAATACGTCTAAACACAATAGGAATGAATATGGGACCCTAGTGTGTAACTATTAGTGTACACATGAGAACTTGAAAATAAAACGATCTTGGAATCCAATAGCATGATCGAAACTAGTGACATGAATATCTTGGTCAACATTACTAGAGAACCTAGTAGTCTTGAAGGTCTTGTAGAAAAAATTAAGTCCAACTATAGACCAAACAATTTAAGTATCCAAAAAATAATATAGAATCATCTAGCTTCTATTGAACTGATAGAATAATAATATCCATGGTATAATAAACCCAATATGTGAGTTTCTTGGCACCTCATGAGACTAAATACACTCTTGTTAGGGAGTCACGCTAAACTATTTGGGGATTTCACTCATCAAAATATCCCATTATCTCCTTAATCCTAACAAAAAACGACCAAATATTAGAGGAAAGATCAAGATCAAAACTCATGGCTAAAACCTGATCCAATAAATCCTAAGAGACACCTCCTCAATCCGAAGTCCATAGTATAAACTAAATCAAACATCATATATAAAGGGTAGCTGAACATGGGATGATCTAACCATGACCCCACCATCCAAACAGCTAAATAAGAAGTACCAATTGAATATTTGAAAATAAATAAGGGAGACTCGCTCATTTTCCAATATCTCAATATACAATAAAAATCCACCACATTCTCTCAAATACCAACCTTTTATTCCAACAAAAAATCAGGTATCCCATGTTCCCCAGGGTCAGAACCCAAATCAAAGTGAAACTAGTGGCTCCCCTGCTGCACCCAATATCTCGATATATGCCCATACAAAGATACATAATTAGATAAAATGAAAAAAAGGGTTGGACACCCAAAAAGGGGTTCCTCATGCTCATCCAAATAATGGGAAATTTCCAATGCAGAGACAACACAAACATTAATCAATATCCTCTAATTGATCCTTAGTTAACAACATGCCTAAAGGTGAAACCAAGTGGAAACCACACCATCTAGTAATTTACAATGGTCTTTGTGACCACCTAAAATCATGAACCAAAAAGGGATCGTAAACACAAGAATAACCTTAGGGTAAATAACATGCAATTAAATCCTAATCCCTTATCCCCAAAAAACAACTCATCCATGTATACCAACTCACAGACAAGGCCATCTAAGGAACTCTATGCCACGTGGGAATTATCAATATACAACCATAGTAACCACTGATCACTCGATCAATAACCATCACACTAGTTCATCCTAATGAGTCACTTAGACTCATATTTGCACCATAATGATAGCTGACCATAACTTCCATCCCACAAAATCAACCTAACCCAATGGCTCCAATATAGGTAATACTTAGGAAAAGGATCTTGACCTCAATGACTCTAACCTTGAACATATATCCCTTTCATGTTGGAAAAAGTAATGATCTCTTAATAGATACTGCACTATTATTTATTCTAGAATCTATCCAAATAACATCAAGAATATCATCATGGAATGTTTTATCTTGGCTGACCATCGACCTCACAACCCTTTCCTGGGTCATGCAACTCACAACCCAACACCAAATAGTATCATACAACTAATCCTTAGAAAAAATTCTTTTAAAAATAATTTCATAATCTAAAACACTGTATATAAGGCCGCTAAATACTTAAAGGATTCCACAATCATGATTAACATGAAAAAATGACCACAATAAACTAGTAATAAGTCCAATTTCAACACCATGGTGAAAAAATGGAAAAACAAAAAGGGGAGAAAAGTACACGATGTGTAGTTGGGGTACATGATTTATAACCCCAAACGTACTACCTTTACATGTTATATGGGAAACACAACATATACATTTCCAAAGTTCATGGTGTGTGCCTCTTGGTAAATAGAGTGTAACCTCACATGGGTACCTACCCATATACCTCAGCCCCACTCAGCGTGTACACTTCTGGACTATAGGGCATGTTCTAAATTGTACATGGAATTTACACCACATAGGGTCCCCATCCATGTACATAGCCATATGACCATTTCTGATTTTCAGTGAATAAAATACATGACCACTAGAAATGTACCTCTCATGGGATCTAGCTGTATACTCTATACAACTAGGTTACCTCGACACAACCCAAGTCACCACTACACAACATGTGCCCTCGGTATAAGTTCTATGGTCCAAAAAACTCATCTTAACTAAAGAGAAAGAACATACGATGTGTGTTATCTGAACTACATGTCATGTATATGGGTTCTCCTGAATGGAAAACCACCAAATATCCCAAACCCTATGATTTCTCCCCAAAATCCACATATCAAACCACTCAAGGACCCTAAACACACATAAAGGCTTTAAAACATTTAATCTAATAAAATAAGTGGATTTATAATGAAAAACTAAAAATAGATTATTTTTGAGTTGGAACTACTGAAGCTTCACATTGGATCCATGACAGACACCCACTAAGCCTCAATCATCCTCTAGATGATCCACCTAGGCGACGCCACCTTCCCTCAATCCCACTTCTCTCTCTTTCTGTCTCTATGGTGAAACCCAAAAGGGGGATAACCATAAGAATACACAATAATAAAAATGGAATAAGGAAAGAATAAAAAAGGAAAAATGGAAAATGGAATAAATAAGAAAAATAAAAATAAAAGAAAAGGGGCCCAACCTGGACATCGGTTCTCGATGTAAGTCCATTCCTCTTTAAGGAAGCCCCCTATTCGAGATTCAACCACAAAGACATAATCTCAATCTGATGATCGTTTTAAAATATATCACCAATTCAAAAGGTAAAAATGTTAATAGTTAATTAATTCATATATTTAATATTTCATTATAATTCTAATAGCTTGTATTTCCACTAAAACTCTTATCCAAGGGTAAACATCTAATTCCAAGACCAATGACATCATCAGAAAAAATTATTTGAGATCATATTAGAGGAGAATTTACCATTTTTTTCTCAAAAGTCATAGATAAAAAACATTGTATTTCCCCTAATATACACAACTAGGGATAATGTGCATCATCACAAACTCCCCCCAAAAACACTTATCACCCCCTGAGAAGCCTTGATGGAAAACTGGGGTCTATTATCTCCCCTATGAACTAGTGTAACAACCACTATATTGACCATCTAATGGTTGGTCTTACATCAACCACAAATATTTCTCAATATGACAGATATAAAACCATGATCGATTTAATTTTCCCCATATAAGGTGTGTCCTTAACATCACCCACTTAAATTATAGAAAACCATATAACCCACAATACATCCATCATCAAACACAATGGGTAGACATGGAGTAACCACTCACACCTGGGTGATAGTAAAAAACCTAAAATCTCTATGCTCACCAACACACTTAAATGAGGATCATGTCCCCCAACAAACTAAGGCAAACTCCCCACTGTAATTATTTCTTTAAACTGATCTTGAAAGTGAAACAAGACTCTTTATCACATGGTCCATGTCCCAAAAAAAATATGATAACACACCTAAAACCACTTACCATGAACTTCACATAGGTATGTTCTGAGAAACTAGAGCACCCTCATAAGTCGTCCTAAAAAAGTATTCTTCCTCAACCCAAGATCAAGAAAACAACCACCATCTACTCAAGTGTTGCTACAAAGACACAAGAATCCAACCCCACGTCCACTATACTACCCAGAGAAAAACCAAAGACAAGAAGGTCCCAAGATCCAACCAAACCTACCCTCTCAAAAAATACATGATATAGAGGAAATTCTTAGTGATCCACTTCTCAAACTATAAGAATCCTCATTCCTAACCAGATATTAGCGATAGAAAAACATAATGTACCCTATGAGGAATAACAACCACACTCACCCAAGCCATCAGTGATAGTAGGCACATAGACCCCACTGTATGACCCAATAGACAACATACTAAAAGAACAAATACATCCTAAGGAACCTGAATCATGGAATTCCCGGAACCACTTTATCATTGAAACTCAAATCCAATACAAATATCTATCAAGATTCTTTTTCCCCCAATTAATTTACAAACAGGGAACTTAGAGCCCATACTGACCCACAAGGGGTTCCATGCATCCCATGATGAAGGGAATACTTTTCCATCACCAGTGAACATATTTCCCCAAGATACACATGGCCTGTCAATAGAATAAAGTATACACATGAGGCTCATTTGAGTAGAATCCCACCAGGTACTTATACGATAAAAAAACATATAATAAGGTGTTGAAACATTAATTAATTGATCCTCCATCATCTATAAAACACCAAAAAAAAGGAATATATTATCTAAATCATATGTGTATAGAACTATTACTGAACATTAGACCCTTTTCCCATGGAAAAATATCCAAAAACCCTAATATACTATAAATCCACATACCTATGTTTATCATGAATGGGAAATTAAAACAATAGAAACAGTGAAATCCAACAATAGAAATCATTTACCCAAAAAAAGTGGACTTCATATCAGAAAATTTGTTCACAAAACACTAGTCTGATATCCACCACATGATTCAACACATTCATAGGACCCGTATCTACTAACTACCCCAATTATGTGACCAAAAATAATTGATACGATTTTGTAATGAACCGCCCCCAGTCGAGGTGAAACATTACTCAATCAAACTCACCACATGTCTTAATCATGTCTCCTTGAATGTCAGAGGATGCCAACTAGCCATGAGCATCAAAAAAGTATAGTGGATAAAATTTACCATTTCTTGAAGGTCAATAAGAACAAAAAATAAACAAACTTATACACAGGGATGAAAATTAGTTTATTCATAATAAATAATAATGAAAAAAAGAAATCTATATTAAATAAAATGTATTATATCAGTAGTCCAACCCAGAGCATGAAAAACATAATAATAACAATCACCCATTGGGATAAACACATATAAAAAAATAAACAAAATAAAATTAAATAAAATAGATCAACTTACATATTGGATCTTAGACACATATCTAGTCTCCATGAAGCTCAAGCAACACATGCCTGATCCTGAGACTCCACATGAGTGGCTCCGCTCAATCTAGAAACCCTAGGGATTGAAACCATCCATCTCACATCCTATGATTCAATCTGAACATTTACATTAGGTTTGTACGCACACCAAGGTTCATGTATAGGGGGTTAGAAATGTATCTCAGCAGACTACCCCAAAAGAGAACCTATACCCTACTATCAAAATAAGTGTATGAACATTTGATATTCCCATCCTAGATAAAGAAAAATAATTCCTGACATAATTTAAAATGTAAAAAAAAGGGGGAAAAATAAAAACAACCTACTTTAGGTTCTAGTATGAAAATTGAGGTAAGTCTATACCAAGTTTTCCCCCTCTAGAGGATTTAAAACAAATGGATCACCCTATCTCATGACAACCAATGTGTCCTCCAGATCCACACTGTAGCTCCAATATGTTTAAACACAACATGAATGAATTATGAACACTAAAGCATAAATATAAGTTTCCACATGAAAAATTACATCTAATAAGGTCTATGACTCTAATAGCATGATCTATAATATTTATAGGAACATATAGGTTGACACAACCAAACAACCTATCATTACTGAGGGTCCTGAAGAACAAATCAGTCACCATCTATAGATCCAAAAAGTTTTCATCCATCCAATAACTTAAGATCTTCCAAAATCTTTGGCCTCATGAGAAAAATAAAATCCATGTTATAAGAAAATCACTTTTTGTGTTCCTTGACACCTAAAAATATCTAAAAATATCTATTCTGGGTGTCACAAAATACTAGATGGGGGATTCAATCATCCAAATCATATAATATTTCTCTAATATCATATAACAATAGCGAACCAACAGTGGATATAACTATATAAAAACACAGGTTCAATGCCCAATAATTTAAATCCCATGGGCATCCTCCCGAATCAAAAGTATTGAGAATAAAATACCTCAAACACCATGAACAAAGGAAAACTAAATATGGGATGATCTAACCCTAACCTCACAATAAAAAAATTGAACTATTTGCACTGATCAACTCTTGAAAAGAAAAGAACATGGGATTTCTAAGTTCCCTTAATCTCAACATCCATCAAATATCCACCATGGTCTCTCAACAAACCACCTTAGCACCAAACAAAAATCAGGGCTCCAAGGGCCCTTAGGGTCACAACATAAAGTAATGTACAACAAAGGATTCCCATTATTTACCCAAACCTTTAGTCCACACCCATAAAAAGATCTGAAAATTGAAAATAGAAACCATATGAGTAGGACATCATATAAGGGGTTCTTCTTGATCATCCAAAGCATGGGACCTACCAAGTGAAAAGACATCCAAAATGGCCCTAAAATTCCTACAACTAATCCTTAATAAACAACACACCCAAAGGGGAACCCAAGAGAAAATCATTATAATGATGGTGTTCATGACGATCCTTATAACCACCTCAAAATAGGACCCAAAATGTTCCTTGGAATGTTACAAACCTTAGGAAAAATCCCAGGAAATAAAAACCTCATTTTGGATCCTCATTAAAAAAACCATTAATGGGTACCAACTCGACCGTAAGGGAATCCAAAGAATACTACGCAAAAGGGGGATCCTCAATAGCTAGCCACAAAAAAAACTATTCACTCGACCAGTAACCATCCCACTTGGGAATCCTTAGGAGTCCCTTACACTCATCTCAGGACCATAACAACTCTTAGTTGTAACCTCCATCACATTGTGTTAACCCAAAAAAAGGCTCTAATAGATCTGATCCTTAAGCAAAAGATCTATACCAAAATAACATTAACCTCAAGAACTAGTGCTATCATGCAGGAAGAAACCCAGATATCCATAGAGATACTACTTGATACCATATTCCAAAAATATATCCAAATAAAATCAAACATATTTCCATGGATAACAAGATTCAGGTCAATCATTAAGCTCACAACCCTCACCCAGATGTCACATCTCACAACGCATACCATGGTGGATTCTAAAATTAGAACTCAAGGAAAATCCTCCATCAAATTATCTCTAACTCCAAAATAAAATCCATATGGACTCTAAATGTTGAATTTATTCCGCCATAATGAACTATGTAGTAAAGCACTCAGAATGGACTAATCACTAGTCTAATTCCAACACTAAGGTGAAATATTGGAAAAATATACCAGGGTTAGAAAAGTACATGGTGTGCAGGGGGGATACATACTATGTAACCCAAAAGTTCTATATCAATGTTCCATAATAACACTCATTGTGCACTTTCCTAAAGTACATGACTTGTTCCTCTTGGTATGTGGAGTTTTACCCCACATGGGCACATTCCTATGTACGTCATCACCACTCGCAGTGAACAACGCTAGACTATACAGTGTACCACACCATATATAGTGTGTATCACAACACAATCTCCATTTATGTACTTATCCATGTTCCCCCAAAAAATATTTCCATGTACAATACATGACCACTATCCATGTACCTCACATGGGATCTAGCCATGTACCTTATGTGGACTTGTTCCCTCAGAATACCCTGAGTCGGCACTACATGGTTTATAACCCTGTTAAACAGTGTATAGTCAAAACAAATTATCTTCTATGAACATAAATAATACAAGGCATGTGTTATCTAAACTACAACATATGTACAAGGATTTTCCCTAACAAAAATCCCCTAAAATGGCCAAAACCCCCTAATTTCTCCCCAAAATACATAGATCAACTTGGAAAAGGTCCCCAATAGTCCATAAAAGGTTTTAAAACAAAAAAACCTCAATATACCAAGATAGATAGTAAAAAACATAAAATCATACTACCATTGAGTGAAAACCATTGAATACTTGCACCAGATCTAGTCCACATGCCCATTGAGCCACAATCTACCTCTAGACAGGCTCCCTAGGTGGTGGTTACTCATCCCTCTAACTATTACCCCCTTTATCTTTCTCATCGAATGACCCAAGATGGGAAACCCCGTATGAATACCTAGAAGTCCAAAGGGAATAAAATAACAAAAACAAAAAATGGAAAAAAATAATAAAAAATAAGAATAAAAGTAAAGAAATGGGGCTTGCACCCAAACCTAACACCTAATGTAAGGTTATGTAACAACTAGGAAAAACACCTATTTTAGAATCAACCACAGAGATAGAATATCAGATTAATTCTGATTTTAAAATATATCTCCACACAAATATTAATAAATTAATTATTATTTAATTAATTTAAATATTAAATATTCTTTGAGAATTTCAACTATTTTATTTCCACAAAACTCTTATATCTGGGTAAACACACTATTCTAAGACAAATTGAGTTATTGGAAAAATTATCTGAGATCAACTTATAAAATAATTTACTATTTTCTACTAAACACTCCTAGGAAAAAAGGTTCAATTTTCCAATTATTTTCACAATCAGTGATGATTTGGTTTGTCACATGATGCTATTTGGATCATTTTGGATAAACATACAACTTCTACACACATTCTAGAAATATTGGAGGTTCTTACCCATGAATGTCTTTCTCATATCTATATTAAATAAGTTGTGAGACTCTGTGGTGGACCTTTACCAATTATATCTGATCATGACCTCCACTTTACAGAAATATTTTGAAGGAGTCTTCAGAAGTTTCTGAACACAATGATACACTTGATCACAGGTTAAAATTCTCAAATATTTGGACAGTATGAGAGGACTATCCAAACTTTATTGGATATTACAGGGTAATGATCACAAGAATTAAAAGGAACATGGGACTAATACCTACCTTTGGTAGAATTTTCATACAATAATATCTTGAATTAAATAATAACATGGATCATTACTAGGACTTTTATTGGAAAATGTGTTGTACACCAATCCACTGAGATGAAGTTGAGGAAAGGAGGATAGTTAATGTATAACTCCTTGAAAAGACAACTGTGATGGTGTAATCTATTCAAAAACATATCAAATATGTCTAGAGTAAATAGAAAATTTATACTAATAATCAACGCAATGATATGTAATTCTAATTATAATATTGGTTTGTCTTTTAATCATAAACACGGATGGGGGTTGTAAGGTTTTGTAAGAAGATAAAGATGATTCTGATGAATATTAAGACTTTTCAGATTTTGGAAAAAATTGATGCTGTGTATTATCATTTGGGGATTCCAATAAACATCTATAAAGTAATTTATTTTATTCATGTCTCAATGTTAAATATATATGAGACCCAATAAATCTACTCCCCATTAATATAATAGAGATAGGACATGACCTATTATATAATGATGAGACTTTACATATTCTCAATACAGGAGAGAAAGTGCTATTAAATCTGGAAACCTAACATGTGAATATACTTTGAAGGAATCACAATATGGATGAAGCAACATGGGACTCTAGGGAAGTAATTATGAATAATTAACCACATATATTCATGCATTAATGTACTCCACAAATTTTGAGAATGAAATTATTTAAGGGGAGAATGTAAGACCCAATAGCCGAATAAGGTAGTGTAGCCATTATTTATTCATGTTCCTAATAAAATACATAAATATTTTAGATAAATATATGATTAATAAGTAATATATATTAAAATTTCACATTTATTTATAAGTAGTAATATAATTTCACACATATGTCTCAAAATAAAATTTCATTTACTAGAATAATGGATTTTGAATTTTAGTTACCAAATACGTGATATATTTATGTATTTTTATTGAATGATTAAATTTCAAAAAGTTAAAAAATTAGATTAATGAAAAGGAAAATAAATTTAAAATTCACATATCCAAAATAATTTATAAGGGTAATTTTATAAAAAAATGTATCCATGAAAAATATTAATTTCCATGAAAAAATTATAATTTCTCAAAGAACTGAATTTTTCTAAACATTGTGTATTTTTATAATAATAAATTAAAAATATAATTTTTAATATATAAATATAGTATACTATGTAAATTATTAAAAAAATATATTAACATATTTTAATTATTTATTGATATTAAATGATATTAAGAAGTCCTAATATTTAAAAAGACATTTTTTTCTACAAAAAATAATATTATTGGATATCTTATGTTATAATTTAATTTTTTTTCAAATATATTAAGAATTACATCATAGTCTAGAATTTTCACACACATTCAGGTTTGGTGGCCCAGGGTAAAGCAGGCAGTGGCAAAGTTTGTGGAAAGGTGCCTAGTATGTCAGTAGGTAAAGGTTGAACACCACATCCTAGGAGGTTTATTGAATCCTTTAGATGTCCTAGAGTGGATGTGGGATGACATCTTAATGGATTTCATCACAGGACTACCCAGGGTTCAAGGAGGTTGTGATGCTATCTAGGTAGTGGTAGACTAGCTGATTAAGTTAGCTCACTTCTTGGAAATCAAGGAGTCAAGTGCAGTGGATTCCTTAGCACAAAGGTACATGGATGTGGTGGTGCGGTTTCATGGAGTTCTAAGGTCCAAAGTCTCAGATCGGGATGCATGGTCTACCTCACGAATTTGGAAGGGATAAAAATGTGATTTTTGAACCTATCAATTCCTTATCACTGCATCCCACCCCCAGATTAATGGGTAGATAGAGAGGACTATCCAAATGTAGGATGTTATTTTACAGACATGTGTTTGAGACTTCGGGGGATTGTGGGTACAAAACTTGCCTCTGGTAGAGTTTTCCTACAACAATAGCTATCACTCTACCTTTGGAATGAATCCGTTAAAAGCCTTGTATGGAAGACCATGTAATTCACCTGTGTGCTAGAATGAGGTTGGGGAAACAAGTGTTCATGTCCCGTAGGTGGTGCAGAGCACGACTGACATGGTTCAACTTTTGAGTGCGAGGATGAAGGAGGCCAAAGACCGACAGAATTCATATGCCGATCATAGGAGGAGACCCTTGGAGTTCAAGGTTCGGGACCACATGTACTTAATGGTCTCCCCTCAGTATGGGAAAAAAAATTTCGATAGGGGAGTATTCTTTCTCCCAGGTTCTTCAGACCCTTCGAGGTGTTGCGGCGAGTCGGTGAAGTGTCATATCAGCTGGTGCAACCACTACAGCTATAGAGGGTCCATGACATCTTCCTTCCGTCTCAACTCTTTCGGTAACTATATGACGATTCACACATCCTTGAATGGGGAGTGCTGGATATCAAGGATGATGCAACATTCATAGAGCAATAAGTGAGGATCAAGGATCATGAAGAGTAAGTGCTTCATGGATGAACCATTCCCTTGGTTCATGTGTTATGGAGGCATTGTGGCCAGGATGTTTAAAAATTTATTTAGATTAATTTGAATATAAATTCTAAATCATCATGTTTTTTTTCAAGAGGGGTCATATTATATTCATTAGTGAAATAATAATTTCTATGGTAATTATTTAATCATTGTTAATGGAAGTAAAAGAGGTAAAGTTATACGGCTCAAAATGTTAATATATATAGAGATACATAAACCTTATATAATTCCTCTTTTAGGTAGTAAATTCACACCCACATGTATCATCAATATACTCTTACCTGACCCACAAAACCATCATTTTATTCCATATTTAACCCTTAGCTAATTTATGTTTCCAAAAAATTTACCTGTTTTCACTGACCAAAGTAGATAACTTCCAAACACTATCTCATCGCTTTATACACTATTTGAGGAAAAATAAGCATTTTATAAATTTATATTACATCATTTTAGATTAATATTCAATAGATATTATAACAAAACATGCCCAAGGACTATAATGTTTTTGTGTCTTAGGAGATTATCTAAATAATAATATTATTTCATGAAATATCTTAAACATATCCTACAAATATATTCTAATATAGTACACTTCTTAGAAATAAACTACATTAAACATTTCTTCATAAATAAGGGAAAATAAATATAAGAATTGGTGAGATATGATACCATATAAGGGAAAACATAAGTGATATCAATCAATGATCATTAGTGAGTATAAGATAAGTATAAGGGAATCCAAACTTGATCACAACTTATGATAATAATATCTAATCAGTAAAAGATCATTAATCATAATACCTAGAATAAGGATTTATCATAACAAAATATATAATTTATAAGTGAATAGATTTTTTAATAATCAATCATGATCCATGAGAACATATCATAAGCATAATACATAAGTTTTTGGAATAAAAATAAGCATAGAAAACCATTTCATTAGTCAAGGATCACTTCCAAGACTATCATAGTGGATTTGGTTCACTCCCCATTCAATAATTTCCCTAGAAGAGGTTCACTCCCAAGACTATAATAGTGGAAAATGTCCCTTATTGAACTAGGTTTACTCCCTACCTAGTCATTATTATCTCATGTGATATTTAAATTTCCCCAATGCATTAGAGGGATGTATAATTCAGGACTCACCCATCATATAATGAAAACCATACATATGTGTTAAATATAATCATAAAACATTCATCATATCATCATATCATAACCCATGTAAATTAAAACGGACTTATAAAAATTTTATTATTTCATTTTAGCATGACCCTTGGAAAAGAGAAATGGGTTTCATAAACGCTTCATCATAATCTAAATAACCCATCAGAATAAAATGTGTTTCAAAGAATATTCCTTAAACCATCATCATAATAAGGCCTCAAGAGAAATAAATTAGATTGTATCATAAGATAAAATACCCAATGAAGTATAAAAATCTGTAATGAATGTTGACATATATTTTAATTACCATTAAAAAACACTTGAATCATTATTTTAAAACATGTGAAAATATCATTTTTAAAACATTTTAGTTGAAAATTCCCAGAATATTGTGAAAATTATTTTATTTGAAAATTTAAATGGAACCATATAAATGAAAATTAAATTTAAATAATGGTAATGATGGTGGGAAAATCTGTTCATACTGAATACATTAAAAGAGAACATTCTTTTCATACTTTTTCAAAACGTAAATAAACATGTTCAGAAATGTTTTTGGAAAAGAATCATTTTAAACCCACATAAATAAATTGAAAGGAAAATAAAATTATATTTTAAAAAAAATTCAATTACCCATAAAAAATTTCACAAAATAGGATTGGATTACATGGACATGGAAGAAAAAGTTCATCAAACAAAGAATAATTGAAGTTGACATTTCTTAAAAAAACATTTTCTTAATATTATTAAGTATAAAAGAGATGGAAATGGTACTAATAAATAATAATTATATTAATAAATAAAAGAGAATAAAATATATGAGTTTTAAATGATAAGATGCATATCATTTTCCTTAATATAAATTAAGAAAAGATAATCCCAAAACAAATGAAATTGTAATATAAAATATTACCTCAAGTCCTGTATTTCATTGTACATGTAAAAATATAATATATAATAAATATATATTTGTTATAAATAAATTATATAACATTATTCATACCTAAAATAATATTTATCAATCATTTATAATTTCTAATTATCCTTTTATTAATAATTTCATAATTAAAATGAACAATTGGATGAAAACTAGCCCATTTTCCATTCTTTTTTTGGATCGAGGGTTCTAAAGCATACACCATTCTCATAATTTCGTCATCTATAGAATATTATAAATTATATAAGTATCATATTTATTAATCATATACACTTTTATAATTATTCATATAATGCGTTGATGAAAAATGAATCACATCAATTCGTAGAGGTGGTAATCTATACATATGCATGACTGTCATTATTGTTTTCCAGTGGATGTAAAGGTAAGAAGGTAGATAAGATATTATAAATATAGAATAATAATTTTTTATTAAATATTATTTATATAAATTAAATCCCCCATTACCATCCATTAATGATGGTTATGGAAACTGAATTATATCCCTATGTGGAGTCAATAGTCTACACATATACACGAGCAATACATTTCATTTACATTTGATGGAAGAATAAAAAGGTATATTATATATTATGATTATAGAAACAAAATTATGTTTTAAATATAATATATAAAAATTATATTTACCATAATAACCATCCATTAATGGAGGTGATGGAAAAAAATACATCCCTTCGTGAGCTGGTAGTTCATACGTACGTATGAATGATGCTTTTGTTTACCATTTTATAGAGAGGGAGATAAATAATGGTTAGAAGATAAATATATTAAAATATTTGTATATGGTAGATAATTATGTTTTTATATAATCATGGTTACATAAAATTTTATAATTTATAAGAATTAATAAAAAGAAAACACTTGGTTAAGAGCTATACAACTTCTTTGGAAAGCCACATTTGGATTACACCATAAGCCATCTATGGACGGTATTTTGATAAACCCATGACATATAGATCATGGATATAGATTTTAATAAGTTATTTGGGCTGGTTTATTTTGATTTATTAGGCTCCTAAATATTATGTTTGGATAGTAATATTCCTCTTATAAGGTTGTGAGAGGACACACTTAGATTTTTTCAAAAGATTAAAATATGTTAATGTCTAAATCAATCCATCTGGCTCCAAATTATAATATTTTAAAATTTATTAAGATATATTACAATAATATAGATATATAATATTACTTTCAAATATTTATAAGTAATTTTTCCCATTATGTTTTTTATTTTAACCCATATTATTCAATTTAAACCATTACCGGAATACCGAATTTTAAACCTGGTTACTATTCATAAAAAATGAATGTGACCCCATTAAAAAATTTAAGAATTATGTTAATAATTATTTAGTAAATTTTATAAATAAAACATTACTATTAGTGGTATATTTAAATTTTAAAACAAATAGGAAAAACACAATGAAATACAATTTTTAGAAAAATGTGTTTTTAATCCAAAAAATGAACTTATACCAAAATCATGTATAATTACAGTTCTTATGTAATTAGTCATATTATTTCAAATTAAATTAAAATTTAATTACTTTATTATACAATTAAAAACATAATGTGGTGTAAATTACTTGATTTAATGAAAAAACTACATTTTTAAAAAAATATGTATTTTTCACCATTCACTTAAAAATTATTCTTTTTCAGAAAAATAAAAAACCTAACCAAAAAGTAAAAATTGATTTTTTATTTAAAAAATAATATTCATTTCTTAGAATAAAATTTCTAAAAGTGGTATAAATTATTAGGGATTTCCATGCAAAAAATTAAAAAAACACCATTTTTCAAGAAAATATATTTCTAAAGTATAAAATGGTTTTGTTGAAGATTGAGAAATTATTTATTATGAATTAACCCTTTTACATATTTTTAAAAATGTGTATAATAATATTCATACCCTCCATTATAATATATATTTTATATTAGTATACTATATCATAGTTCATTTAGACTAAAGGTTGTGTTTAAAATAAGCTATCAAATACTTAATGTTTATTTCAATGGAATATATATATATATATATAATATTAGGTTGAATCATTATAAAACCATTAAAATTAATCTTATCCCCAAAATTATATCACTTTTATAAGATAAAATGAGGATATATCTACTTCATCAAATCCTCAGTTTCTTACGTATCTTCCTCAAATTTACGATTTCAATAAATAAATTTAACTAGATGAGTAGTCTTTTCCATATAAATTTATCTTTATGATCTAAAATTTTAATTTGTTATTATTAATAGGAAATATCATCTTCCTTTTATATGGATCCTAATTTCTATACATATGAAGGATTATGTATACACTTTGTCAAACTAAATTTGTGAACCACATAATGAACATGATGGAGGTTCGGTTGACATGCTAAGTGAAAAGAAACTAGCACGATCTGGTGTATAATATCCAAGGGGTTGATAAATTTAAGGATAAAGTATACCATCTTTATAAATCTCATAAACTCATTCCATATATAAATTTATTGGAATACCTTCTACCCAACTTCAAATTCTAGATCTCACCGATGATTGTCAATATAACTCTTTTCTCAACTATGATCTCACATGATGTGCTGGTAAATGGATCTAATTTTATATACCATTTATTATGTTATATAAAGTCCCAAAATATTTTTTCTCCAACTTAATCCCATAATTTTATTGTAGTATACTTCCTACCATAGTGGTTTTCATACGGGTATATATGCATGCTCGAGTGAAAGCAACTGTTATAAGTAAATTCCACCAAATGAAGGTCCTGATCACAACAACTTTTTAAATACATAAAAATGTATCAGTATATCCTCTAGGGTTTAAATTATAATCTCATACTTAAAATCTTTATAAGTATGATATTTAGTGCTATAGTTTAACTCCCTATTTAAAAATTATTAAGTACATCTCTAGAACTTTGAGGCAAACCTTGGATCCCGATCAAATATAATAGAATTGGTACTCTATGAAACCTTTCCACCTCTATAAAATATATCTTATAAATCTGATAATTATATAAGTTAAATCAGATTATAATGAAATGAGATGATTTTATACTTATGGGATGAATATAGAATTATTAACATTGAGATTCATCCCAAAACAGATTTTTTATATATGATATTTATGGGACATGTACTTGGTTTTTGAACATTCTAATTCAATAGAAATTAATCTCATGATCATTTATCACCTTCTTCTAAAGTAAAAAATCTTTCGTCTATGTCTCTTTAATCATAAAATGTATGGATGGATGAAAATTCATCTAAAAACTCTACGATATATCTCATTTGATCATGATTTCAATATCCATATTTTTTAAATTCATAAGTATTGGATCTCTTTAAATCTTCATCATGGAAAAATTAGTATGTTATTTATGACTCAGAGCATCATCCTGCTTGTTCAAATTCATTGGATGACAATGTATTGAGTAGTCATGATATTTAAACTACTATAACCATTTCCTTAGGCATATATTTAACTTATTCAGCGTGAATATATATTTCATGATTTTAGGATTAATATATATATATATATATATCAAATATTTCACCATAAATACAATGCATATATATTGTCAATGATAAAATTATTGATTCCAATTCAATATCATGATTCAATTATTTTTTCTAATGAATTTTCAATTGGTTCATGGCATAAGATATAACCATATAATTCCTTATAAGGATGTCTCCAAATCCCTTATATGATACATCAATATTGATCAAAATAACTTATCCACTTCATGGTATCGTAATAAAAAGTGGACTTACCAACCTTTTTCACCTCCGTGAAATTTTCCTCACATTCATCTTTCAAAAGGAACTTTGATCCCTTATGATTCAACATGGTTATTGGATTTAATAGAAAAGATAAATGCATTAAAAATATCAATTAGTTTCTTAAAAACAAAATAAAACTATAGATCTCAATTACTGTAGTTTGTTTGGGCCATTTCTCAATAAATTAAATATTTAAAGGATCCACTGAGATACCCTCACTTGATATTATATGAACCCATAATGAAATTTTTTGTAACCATAATTCACTCTGATAAAATTTAGCATATATTTTCTCTACCATAAATGTCTTCAACAGAATCATCAAATGATCTTTATGATCTTAATTTCTCTTGGAATATATCTAAAAATACTACCACAAACTGACAATGGTAATCTATCAATACAATATTAATTAGATCTATGAAGATAACATGTCCATTGGTAAGTCCAAATGACAACATTATTAATTCTTAATGAACATAAATAATATGGAACACTACCTTGGGTATTCATCCCTTTTGAACCTCCAAAATCAAGGTCAATCTTGGAAAATTATTGATCTCCATGAGATTGAAAAAAATAGTCATCAATATGATACATATGATACTTTTTATTGATATTGATCTTTCTAAGTTATCAATAATCAATGTAAATACACATTGAGCCATATTTAATTTTTATCGAGAAGCTAACAATCCTGTGGATGCGCTTGACAATATGGTAGTGCATGAGGAGTCTGTATTTCTTCCAAAACTCTCCCTCTGGATCTTTTTCCTAGGATTAAAAAGGATAAATCTAAGGTTCCAACAATAATACTGTTGTAGGTTATTTTCACATTTCAGTTCATGTGCCTCTGGGCTCACAATTTTCCAAAAAAAAAACAATGACACTTATTTATTACTAAAAATAGATTAGGTTCACTCCATAGTGATGCACTAGGGAATATTAATCTCTTATCAATATTCTCATGGAGTGTTTTTCTATTATTATAACTCAATTAGGTCCACTACATTAGGAGTATTTGAAATAGATGTAGAACTAGATATTTTTACACTAAATACATAGATTTATGAAATTGGGTAATAATAGTAGTGTCTTTAGGAAATACACTTGTGAAATACAAAAAAATAAGCATATAATCAATATTCAATTTCTCCCCAACCATTTGAGATACATATTCCTCATGAATTTGAACTAAGACCTATACAATGGATGTAATTTCCTTCATAATTTCATATTCATCCTCAGACTAAAATATAATTTTATGTTGATTCAAAATATCAAATGTGATTTCCTTGTGATAGAAATTGATATTAAATCAATGTAGAGAGATAAAATAAATTCTAAAAATTACAATAAATTAAACTAAATGATGAAAAATATTATTTTCAAAGGGAACATTCATATGAACTATAACATAAAATCCCCAATTTTAGAGTAATGGAAAAGTGTTCTATAACAATTACAATCCAATTTAAGGATGAACATATCATAGACCTCTATTTTTCTTAAGAGTTGGCCTTTGGGATTAGTGAATTGATTTTGACAATACCAAAGTTCCCCACAGTTAATAAATTGAACATTAAATGGTACTTTAGGAAGAAATTTATTTATCTTCATCAAATTATTCATTTTCCTTGGAAATTAAATTTTATATACCCTTATTTCCCACACATAAAACATCTTCTTATTCCATTGAGTCATTTACTCGGGTCATTATTCCCAAATTATTAACATATAGGAAACAAGATCTTTTTTCCATCATGATTTTCATTAACTAAACTCACATGAAGCTCTATTTTTATATTATTATGTGTTTTAGGAAACTCACCCAAATTGAGGTTGTTAATCCCATATCAACATAATTGGTTAGATATAATCACAGGGTTTCAAATTCTAGATCCCATTTCATTTTGTTTCTCAAGAAGAAAATTGTTTCATTGTCTATTATATTTAGTGTTAACATAATTTCTATAGGGGAATTCCATTAACTAAGGCCAAAAAGAATAATTTGAGAAACAAAAATTAATGTGATTTATAATGTATTCATTATAAAACATTCATAATATTTCTAAATCCTGAAACCTTATTTTTAATCTATACCACCTTAGGATTCAACTATGTCATTCATGGCCAACATCTATTAAAACACTCCATAATGGTTCATTTTGAAAATGAAAATTAACCCATGCATATCCCCTCGGAGTGTTTGTAAAAGTGTGTGTTATTAGGACCACTCATCATGCATTGATGTGGAATGATTTAATGCTCAATACTCACATTTCATTATTATTATATTAAGGTGAATATATTCCATATATTTGTCTAGTTAAAGTATATAATAAGGGTTTTATTTTCTTCGAAATCCAAAAAATATTTTAATCACTAAATCCTTAGGATATTTTCATCTAATTATACTCATCCCCATGGTTTTAAAAAATATTCTCAAAAAATAATATCTAAAAATAGGTATACCTACTCTGATACCAACCATGGGGACCTGAGAATTAAATAAATATATATATATATTACATAATATAATATGAATATATATTAAATCATGGAACCATACAGACCCAAGGAATATAATGGTTTAGTTTCTTTAGATATTAGATACATAATCATATTATATCATGAAATATCTTCAACATATCCCACAAATACCATCTCACATGGTGCACTTTTATGAAATTCCATACTTAAAAAATTTCTTCCTAACCTATGGAAATAAAATATAAGAAAATATTAGCTCAAATGATTATTAAGTGTAAACATGAGAGATAGTAATCAATGATCATAAGTATGCATATAATAATCATAATTGAATTAAAAAATGATAATAACATATGATAATCATACCCTATCAGTTAAATATTATGAATCATAAATCATGTGATAAATATTTTTCATGATAAAAGACATATGTAATAAGTGTGAAGAATAATAAATAATCAATCTTGATCTAGGATAACATATCATGAATTGAAAATAAAGTTATTTATATAAACATAGGAATAGAAATTATTTTCCTTAGTTAATGCTCACTTCCAAGACTATCATAGTGGATTGGGTTCACTCCATATTCCATAATATACTATACTAAAATGAGTTCACACCCCATTTAGTCCTAATTGTATTTGGAGATATACATCATTACCTATTGAATTTGATGGTTATATAATTCTGAGCCAACCCATCATGTAATGAAAACCACATATATGCATTCGATGAGATAATAATAAATAAATCATATGATCCTAACATAACCCATGAAATGGAATAAATTTTCAAAAATGTTTAATCATTTAATCATAGAATAACTATTGGAAAATAAATGGGTTTCATAAAGGGTTTTTTGAAAACATTATTAACCTACGTGAAAGAAATATGGTTTATAGAATCAAACTTTAATCAACATCATTTTAAGAAATCTAGAGAATGAAATATGATGGTATAAAAATATCATATCCCATATGATGCATAAAAATACTTAAATGATATTGATATGTTTGGAAAATACCTTTAAAATAAAATCCAAAACTCTCTTTGACTACATAAGATAAATACCCATCTATTTTGATAACATTTTAACAAAAAATTACTAGAATATTGAGAAATATTTTTTTCATTGAAAATAACCATGGAAAATTGCCACATGATCATCAGATAATAGAATAGTCAGGATGGTGGGAAAATACATTTATACTGTATACATTAAAATAGAACATTAATTTCCCTCTTTTTTAAAAAGTAAAAAATATCTTGTTTAGAAAAAGTGTATTTAAAAATAGTCAGTTTTAAAATTTTATAAAAAAAATAAAAATTATTGAAAAATTATCTCTTTAAAACAGTTCAATTATGGGTGGAAACTTTTATAAAACAATTTTTATGATCATGGAATTTGAAGAAAATGATCATCTACCAATGGAGAAATAATGTCATGTTTTTATTTAAATGTTTTTTTTAATCTTTTATGTACCAAAGAGAGGTATATGGTAAAAGTATATAAAAATTATAGTAATAAATAAAAGAGAATAAAATATTTGTGATCTGACGGATAATATCCACATATTTCTTCTTGATGGAAAATTTACCATAGACAATCATAAAAAGAATTGGGATTGTAATATATACCCTTACCTCATGTTCCGTATTACATCATACACATTAAAATATCATATATATAATAAATATATATTTATCATAAATATATTATATAACATTATTACTACATAAATTACTGTATATAATCATTTTATAATTTCCAATTATACGTTTATTAACAATTTCATCGTTAAAATGAATATTTGGTTGAGAATAAGTATATTTTCCTTGCACATTTCTATTTGATGGTTCTGATAGATGTAAATTTGTCATGATGCAATCATATCCATAATATAATCATGAAATAAGTATCATATTTAATCATTATACACACTTTTATAATTATTCATATAATGCGGTGATGAAAAACGAATGACATTGCTTCGTGGAGGCGGCAGTGCACACGTACACAAGAGAAATGTTATCATTTTCTAAGAGATGAAAAGTTAAGAAAGTAAAAAATATATTAAAACTAAAGAATAATAATTATGTAATAAATATTATAAATAAAAATTTAATCCCTCATGACAACCAACCATGAATTATGGTTATTAAAAATGATTCATATCAATATGTAGAGGCGGTACTCCACACATACATAAAAGTGATAATTATTATTTTTCTTTTGATGAAAGTGTAAGATGATATGTTATATATAATCATTAATTATGAAAACATTTATATAAATATTTTATATTAAAATTATATACATTTCAATAACCATCCATTAATTATGGTGATGAAAAATAAAATATATATCTTCATGATGCAATTGTCTACATGTACGCATGGATGATACTTTAATTTCCCATTTGATTGAGTAAGAGATGAATAAATATGGTGACATAAAAAAGATAACAACTAATTATATGGGATATAATTATGTTATTATATTATTATGGTTAGAAAATAATTGAATGCGGTATAAGAATAAATAAAAATAAAACACTCGGTTAAGAGAAATACCTATTCTCTAGACAACCTCTTTGGCGTACCCCTTATGTCCTATAAGGATGGTATTTTGATCAAAAAATAATAAAGTCTTATTGAGTGTGTTAGAAATATATTTTTTAAGAAATTTTTGATCTACAAGCCTCATGAAGTGTACGGAAGAGGGGAGAGGTGGTTCCCTTTTATAAAGAAAAAGAGAGGCAACAATTGGAAAATTTCAAAGGATAAGAATATATTAATATCATAAACAAGAATCAGGGTTCCAAATTATACTATTTTTAATAGAAGAAGATATAAGAAAAAATATATTGAGATAACACAATTTACTAAAAATATGTAATTTTAACCCTTAAATTTATAGTTTAGCCTGACCGTAATACTTTTTATACTTTACCATAATATCGAATTTTTACATTGGTCACAATTAATAATGATAAAAAATGAATGTGGCCTATTTATATAATATTGAAATGATGATTCAAATTATTTATTGAATTTTATCAAATTAAATTTCTACTTGTGGAATATTTAAATCTAAAAACAAATCTAAAAAATGTGATGAAAACTGTTTTTTTGAAAAATATGTTTCTAAACACAAAAATAAACTTATAAAAAAAAATAAGTATAATGATTATTCATATATAATTAAAAATATTATTTTTTTAAAATTAGAAATATTTTATATTGTTATCAAATTGAAAACATAATGATACATTTAAATTACATTATTTAATGAAAAATAATATTTTTACATAAATTCGTATTTTTCACTATTAACCTAAGAATAAATATTTTCAGAAAAATACCAAAAATCTTTCCTAATTTCATATTTAAATTATTATTTAAGTTTTAAATTCATTAAATTACATTATATTTCTAAAATTGTAAAAAAGTATTATAATGTACTGACAAAAAATGTAATAAAAACACTTTTTGAGGAAAATATATTTTTAGTGATTAAAATAACATTACTTAAGATCAAGTACTTATTTATTATTAATTAAAATTTATAAACAGTTTTTATAATATATATAATCCTATTAATAACTTTAACTCCAATTACGAGGCTATTAATTTATACAATTCCACTACTAGAAAAGAAACATATACCCACGGTTTTAAGCCACTGGCATAACCCCTAAAACCATAGATGATAGAGGTGTTGGTGTAGTCATATACCCATGGTTTGTATAGAAATAATAGCTAATGTTCTTAGAGATTATACCATACCCATGGTTCATAAAACCATGGGTATCAGTTAACCCAGCATAGAACCTATACCCACAGTTTAGAGAACCCAAGGTAGAGGTAGCTGCCTTCATATAGCACCTGCAACACCGCCTCTTCCTCCTGCTCTTGAACCTATAAATAAAGTAAAATAGAAAATATAAATTCAATGCAGCAAAATTTTTGTATATTTATCATTCTAACAACTATAATAAATAGTTTTAAAACCATATACAATATTAAAACACACATATACCTTCATACAAATAGAAATTCAAGTCATTAAAGAACTTTCACAAGTCTCCTTCCTGCTAAGTCAAAAATGGCATGGATCAAATACTCTCCCATCACCAACATCCTTATAAAAATCAACAACATTATCATCACTATCAAAACCATAAAAAAAATCATCATCACCAACAACATCATTGAGACCAGTAATTGGATCATTTGGAGAAGCAACATCATCATCACCATCACCTTCAGATTGATCACCACTAGGAACCTAATTTTCATCAATCAGGGAATCATTTAAAGAGGCCATTGATTCCATATATGAATCCATATTAGTAGTATCCTCTGAGGGAATTTATTTACTTAAAATAGACATAGATTTTGGGAATTTTTTGGTGATCATCTTACTTATTTCACGCTCCTGTTAACTTCTTTATCACTTCTCTAAAGCTATTTTTTTCCTCAACTACTTCTGTATGAGTTCTTTGTATATTAGGGGGGGTATGAGAGGCATGAGTGGAGCCTAATGAATAACCATACCTATAGGGTATTATTTTTCCCTTAGTCTCTATTATAATCTCCTCTAGTTCTCATCACTTAAACCATACTCAAATGATTATTTGGCACGAGGTTCTCATTTTCATTAGCATTGAGGACCTCCAGGATAGGCAATTGTAAATATAAAAAAGATATTTTATTATGAATTTCATATAAATATTTTTAATAAAAATAAAAATATGACAATATTTTCTTCTATTTTTGTATTTATTTCACTTCAATCCTTTTTCTTCTTACTTGAGAAAAATAATTTTTCTTAAGGTACATAAAATTCAATGCCCAATACAACTTTTTGAATATGAAATTGATTAGTACAAACATATTCAAAATATAAAAATTTTATATCCTTGAATAATAATAAAATGTAATAACTTTTAAATGAATGAAAATTTCATAAATTTAAAAATGTAATAATAATTGATTCCAAATTCATATATAAATGATAATCATAAACACTTTATAATTTTTTCCACTCATTATGAACATTCTACAATCTTGAACATGAATGCTTGATATTAATTTAATAAGATATAATCTATATTATTCATTGTAAGGATGATTGACCTATAGGCCTAAAGGAAATATAGGCCAATTGGACTCTAGTTGTATTGGAAAATTATCCTTTAGTCCTATATTACAATTGAAAAATTGGACATTATGCCTATATTACAATTGTTCATTAAGACCATAGGTCAATTGATCATTGGGACCATAGGCTAATTGGCCTATAGTCCTATACTACTAATGTAAAATTGGCCTATATGATGAATTTACTATTGGCCTTTTGACCTATAACCATTCATCCATTTGAAATGGGTATTTTTTTTCCTTATATTAAAGGTATTAATGAAAATAAAACATAAAAATTAGTGTGAAAAGATAACTAAGTGACAATATAAATTAGTACATTATTTCAATTCAATTTTAAGTACCTAACACATATCATGTGTGGCAATTGTTGTGGAACCCAATGTGTGTAGATATGTCATTGAATATTTTTTATATTTTTTTATTCCAAAAGATTACTAAAAAAATTAAATACAATAAATAGGAATTAAATTTTAATTAAAATCCATTAAATAAAGGAAATACCATAAACTAGCTATTCCTCGATTATGCAATCCTTTCTTGATATTCTGTTTTTTGAGAATAAGGTAAAATGGGTAAACCCACTAAATAAGAACCAACTATGCTCCCCTAACCAACATATAACTCATGGTTTTTTATCACCATAACTCCAAAAGATCCATCAAGCATACAACCATATGATCTTCACCATTAGGAAAGTTAATTCGAATATTCAATTGACTTGTTAATTCATATAAATATTACAATAATATAGATATAAATTTACAAAATTTTCGTACCCATATATTCACCCATACTTTGTACTTGATTTCATTATTGAGGTGTCTCCATGAGATTGTATCCATGGGAATGATATTTTGGTGCTTGGATAAAGTGGTCATGAAACTTCTACATTATTTTAAATTTTTTCTTATCTTCATATTTTCATAATTTACCACCGATATCTATTTTTGGAAACTCTAGGATTACTTTATATGATTTCCCAATGTCTCTTACTAGAGGATTCAATTTAATAAGAAAATAGGTGGAGAAGGAAGAAAAACTATGTAATGATACAATAAGGAAAAAATTAAGTGATTTAATTTGACATAGTTATAATAAAAAACATAATTTTTCGATCTTAATAGGATCTGATGGCTCTATGGGCTATCCTAGATATGAATACTTTGAAGGAAGTGTCAATGCAATATTTGGGTGATCTTAATGCGCTAGATTTTATGCTAAAGGAATAGAATCATTATATGGAGGATGGATGATAATAAATGTAGGTAGTGTATACATGGAAGAATATGGGTAGCAGGCTTGGGGATACATCAAAGGATATTGATATGGAAAATTTAGGAACATCCATGAAGGTGGATTAGACATGGTATGAGAGGTAGAGGGTAACTATGATGATAATGGAGGCAAGAGTGGGAAAATCCAATGAGGTGGCATAGACATGGTATGGGAATAAGAGGCTAATTGATAAGATGATGGAGAAATGAATGGGAAAATCCATAGAGGCTCAAGAGGAGGATGGAAAGGTGTTGTATATGTCGTATCTGGTAGTGGTTCAAGGTGAGAATGGGTAGGACTGGTGTTTTGTCTAGGTCTAGGATCATCCATACTCTATCCCATGCTAGTAGGATGAGGATTTAACTCTGGTGGAACTACCTAGAACTAAATTGTTTTATAATTAATATGAAAATAACATTATATGTAATGCATAAGACAAATATTACAATTATTAAACTCACTAAGGGAATCTAAGGAGGTGTTCCATGCTCACGAACCTATTCATCGGGATCAAATAGCCTCTTCCTTTGAATTTATGAAGTATTATTCCTAATTTGAAAAATAATGAAATGGACATTTTTTAGAAATATTTTTTAATAATCATGTATACAACTTTGACGTAAAATAAGTCATAAAAAATTTCATAACATATTTTATTAATAATAAAAAAATTATAGATTAATAAATCCATTTTAATCCCAGTTTTTTGAATTTAAATAAACCTAATTAAATGAAAAAAACCAAACAGTACTAAAATAATCATATCATCCCGGTTAATTACAGTAACACTAACCTGAGAAACCCATATCAAGGTGAACTAGATAAATTGTGAACATATATGGTTACTTCTATATATTACCCACCACTACTTCAGGTTCAACATCAACTCTCACAATGGAACAATTTGAGTCATTATATGATATATTTTGGTCAACATCAATGGGAGAGTCAATGTTGGTAATTACACCCCTAACATCCTAGAAAATATGTATTGGGATTACTTCATTAATGACACTATAATTAGGCATGATATGATCTTTCACATAAATCATTTTTTTCCATTAATTCCAAAATGTATGTATCATCAGACTGCTGAAATCGACTCATTTAAATAACTATGAATCCACAATATTTAATAAATGTACCATATCATGTCATGGAACCAAACCATTTACATTTTATCATTATGACTCAACCTTAACATTTGTAATCCAATAATAATAATTTCTCAACAAGTCCATAATAATAAACATCTTCATATCAGGGCTAACTATATGATGCACTAGAATAATAATTCATCGTACAAGTTAACATAACGCCTTTATGATATTTTATCATTTTTATAGCTAGATCAGTTGTAAAAAATTTATACCCATTGATTATTAAATATTTTCATTCATGAACCGAAGAATTACAAACAAAATTTGATGATATTAATTCTTGAGAAACATAGTCAACTTGTTAACAAAATATTGAAAATATATATGAATAACAAAATTATATGTATATCTATATTTTATGACAATTAAAGTAATATTCATACCTTTTATTTCAACCAAGAAAGAAACTCTCGACTATGCATTGACTCTCTCCTTCACAAAGGCAATGATTTATGAAATGTACTTATAATTTATTTTTTACCTATATAAAATGGTAATAAAAGTCTAAGGTATATGTGAAATGTGAGAGTATGAGATAACATATAATTATCCACACTACTTACTTGATATAGTCAAAGAGAAAACCACCATGAAACAAGACTGTGCATTGTGCCATATCCCGCTCTTCGAGGCTTAATGTATCCAATTTATAGGACCAAGAAATTCCACCAATTTTGGGGAAGATATGGAAATGATGGATAAATTTCCCCACACTTATTATCTTCATTTCTCATTGGCTGGTTAGGTCTTGTGCTGACATCAAACAAATACATTAAACAAAAATCCATACATTCTTGATCCAGATGACCTCTCAAAATGAAACCTTCAAGATAATTATTATTTTAGAAATATGATTTAATTGTGATCATATTTATTTTGTAGGATACATCCATAAAAAAGAAACTAGCCCCCAAGAAGTATTTCATTTTGAAGATGAACTACTAAATGCTGCATGCAATTGAAAAAGGATAGTGTACATTTTTTCCAACTCACAGAAAATTAATAGTTCCTCTTACTTAATTTTTATCTAGAATGAATTGGATAACCTTTTAGCATAAAGGCCTCTCAAAAAATGTCATAGGTTAATCAATGTTACCCTTAGATTTTTGGTTTGAAAATGTCAAATTTATATTGGAATCAAATCACGAAGAAGGATGTGATTATCATGATTTTTTTGGGATTTTAGTTTATAATCCCTTCTATTGACATATATATATATATATGTTGTGGGAATATCCAACAGTAACCTTGTTATTAAATAATAATTATATAATTTGATCTTTCTCTGGTTGTTTCATCACTTCAAAAGCACAAGGAACATTCCATTTGTTTTCCCTGATATACACATGATGAAGTTTAGGTTGAATACCCAAATTAATCTGACATGTCCCGAAAAGATCAGAAGTCATATTTCTTCTTCATATTGATATTTAAAATAATTTTAACCAATATTTCTCATATTTTTTTTCTCAATGTATGTTATATCTAAAAAATTATGCAACCAATTGGTAGACCAATTTGGAAACTCAAAAAAGATACTTCTTTTTTCCAATTTTAAGTGGATTAAATTCCAACAATCATCCTCTTTTCAGATTTCAACTGACCATTCCCTAATGAAAAACTGAAATCACTCAATTCATTAAGCACGTCACTTCTTGACATAAACTGATGTGGTTTTTTATAGTCGAAATTATTAGGAAACCTCTCACGATTCTTCCTACATTGATGATCCATTGGTAATAATAATCGATTCCCCATGAAACTAAAAATAAAGTAATATTTAAGCCTTATCAATCATTTATTCTTCATAAAAATACGGCATGATTGTTTTTTCCTTCATTCTCTAACTATAAATCATTTCATAAAAATGAAAATCATTTATATTCCATAAAAGGGAATCATGCATCTGAAATATATTTTTTCAAGAAACATCAAATATCCACACACCCATATCCCAATGATGCTTTAAATATATTATTAAGGGTTCCATGTAGATATATATATTATTTGCTGGATTTGAAGGTCCATATATCAGTATACTCAATAAAGTGAAAGGTTTTTTAGTACATATCAACATAGGAAGATTATAAACATGAATAAAAACTTACCACGTGTTGTGAGAAGTATGCGTTTGACCAAAAAAATTAAAGCCACCATAGGATAGACCCAACCTAACATTAACCACCTCAATAATAAAATATGGATGTGGTAAAAAAGCTCCCTCCATGCTAATCCATATGCATGATTAACCAACCCATCATTTAATTTAATTATCTCTGAATCATTACATCACATATTGGCTGATATTTCTAAAAGAGTAAATAGATTTTGATGTCTGGGAATCTATGGAATGAGCCATATGACTTTATATGGAACATGAGATGGTGTTACATCTGCATTTTACTTCTATCTAGATGTACCAAATTCTTTAGAGTCACTATGGTTATTAGTTTCCTGCAAATAAATGAAAATATTTTAGACAACACTACTGGAAAGGGGAGTTTTCCCAACACTTGTATACCAACGGTTCAAAGAACAGTTGGTATAAACCGTTGGTAAAGACCTATTTTCCCAACGTTTTTATGAAACCGTTGGGAAAAGTGGGAAAACATAGTTTTCCCAACAAATTTATGAAACCGTTGGGAAAGATTGGGTTTTCCCAACGGGTTTTAAGAACTGTTGGGAAGAAAAGCTCCAAATACCCAAATGCAGTCAGTGGCCTCCACACGATTCCAAAATCCTTCTGCTCGTCTCCAGATGCGATTCCTTGCCAGAAGCACTTCCCAATCCCCACATCTTCCATCGGATCAGCAGATAGCAGGTTAGACTCCTTTTATATTTTATCAAGGATATAGTTCCACATCTTATAAAGCATATCCTTCTATTCTCAATGATTTCGTTATTCCCAATTTTTAGGGTTTTTGTAAAATTTTATGATTGTTCCACAAATTGTGTACTCAAATCCCTATATCGGTGTATGTCCAATTAATGTTTTCATTACAAATTTACATTTATAAGGGCATGGTGTCTCTTTATTGTGTTCTAATTTTGATGACTCATAGTTTTTTTAATCTGGTTCATATATTATAGGTTCATGTATAAGAACTAATAAGAAATTGTTTTTAATATTTATTGATATTATTTCATGAAAATCACTCTTTTATTAAGATCATACAAAACATGAAGATCATGTTCATCTTAATTTTTGTACACTATGTGTATTACATAACAAGTATGTATCATGTTTCTCTCAAAATCTATATATATATAAAATGAAACACTGTTCACTTATCCTTTGCATAATAGAACATATGGAGTATCTTCTTGAACTTTTCCAAATAGTATGTGGTCCCTAATTAGTACTTCTTCCTTATTCATGAAACTAATTCACAGAATTTCAAATTCTCAATATTAGTGAATATTAGTTTTTCTAATATAATCATTAATCATTCTGCCTTTGACATCGTACATGTGTTATTCAATCACCTTTTTAAAACACAATGACCATTTTCACTGATTTGGGGTTCCTCAAAATGCTTAGGAAAATCAGAAAAATGCATGTATTGAATCGTGTTTCTCATATGGTTTCATTGATACAATTTCATCTCAAAAATCATGACTGTTTGGTTCAAATATCATGAGGACCATGAGATTATTATTCTTCACACAAATGAAGTTTTTTTCTACAACTATGTGTTTTTGTTTTCACTTTTGATTTGGACAAAAGGGGAGCTTTGTAGTCATTAATCATGGTAGTGGGTGGTCATTTATGATGTAAGATATTATGACTTCATTTTACATGATATATCCAATATTATTATTGATTTATGTTGAATTTTATTATCTTTAATAATTGATGTTATTTAATAAGTTGTTATTAATGGTTCTAATAATGATGATATGATATAAGGGTTCATATGGTGTGTATAAGGGTTCACATGGTGTGTATAACGGTTGACATGGTATTAGAGAACTGAAGTCATTAATTTAAGTTTTATTCTCACTAGCATGTAAGAAATTGAATGATTTAAACCCATCATCACATGATTTCTTACCTTAGATAGTGTCCAACATATGGAATATGAGCTTTTGAATTAATCAGTTAACCAGGATCATATATTCCATTTCCCCCAAGATGAGGGTGGGGTGCTTTTCAGTACATCAACTAGAAATTTCTTCCTTTATCATTTACTTAAATGTATTTTTCTATTAAAGTTCAATCCTATTGAATTGTTTATGACAAAATGACTTATATAAATTCTTTTTACAAAATATACAGAAGTTGGATGTATGAAACCGATCAGATCTCAAGCGATTTTCAAAACAATTTGGAGAGCTTTATAGATTTTGCATTTCACAATGCTTCAGATAGTGGTCACATACACTGCCCATGTTCTAATTGTGTTGGTAGACCTTGGTTGAGCCATGAAGAAGTCAGCTACCATATAACCAAAAATGGTTTTCAAGAAAACTACATTGTGTGGAATCGCAATGGGGAGAAAATGAAATCTCAAATTGGGGATGATCGAAATGAAAAGACTGGAATGGAGAATTTGTTAGATGATCGGTTTCCGTTTATTTGTCATGATGAAAAAGAAAGGATTTCAACTGAAGAACACTTCGATATGAGCACAGCTGATGCATCTAGTGAATATGATGATATTGATAGGGTGAAAAAATTGAATGATGCTGCCACGACTCCAGTATATCGACAATGTGATAAAATGAAAAAGCTGGAATTTTTAATCCGATTGTTTCATGGGAAAACAATGTATGGGATTTCTAATACAACAATAAATTACATTCTTACCCTCTTGAAGTATTTACTTCCAGATGATGCAGATATTCCCTCAAACCACTATATGGAATGGAAGTTAGTTGAGGAACATGGATTTTCAAGAAACAAAATTCATGCTTGCCTGAAATATTGCAGTTTATTGTGGGAGGAAACCGCTGACTGAAATGATTGTATTAAATGTGGCACATCTCGCTGGAAGTCAAAATCTGATGGAACACCATCCCGCGTTCCACAGAAAGTAATGTGTCACTTTTCATTGATCCCCAGACTCCATAATCTTTTTATGTCTGATGACATATCAATAAAAATGATATGGAATGATACCGAGAGAAAGAAGACTAAGGATGAGTTGGTTCATCCTGAAGATGGACTTTTATGGAAGAGATTTGATGCTCGACATCCTGATTTTGCAGCTGACGTGCGTAATGTAAGGCTGGGTCTTTCATGCGACGGTTTGAATCCGTTTGGGCTGATGCTTACTTAGCACAGCACATGGCCAGTTTTTATACACATTTATAATCTTCCCCCATGGTTGTGTATGGAAAAACCTTTCACTTTCATGAGTATACTCATATCTGGTCCTTCTGATCCCAGCATTGATATTGATGTGTACATGCAACCTTTAATAAAAGAGTTGAAACTTCTTTGGGATGTGGGTGTACGCACATACGATGCATGTTCAAAAGACATATTTCAAATGTGTGTTGTGCTTATGTGGATGATCAATGATTTTCTAGCTTATGCAATGATGTCTGGATGGAGCACGAAGGGAAAATTGTCATGTCCAGTTTTTATGAAGAATACACGATCCAGAAGACTGAAACATCGCTGTAGTTTTAGTTTTATGGGACATTGATGATTCTTTCCAAAGAATCATCCATATAGAATGAGTCATTGAAGATTTGATAATACCATAGAGACCAATGATCCACCTCAGCGTATGTCTGGAACTGACGTGCTTAATGAATTGAAAGATTTCAGTTTTTCATTCGGGAAGGGTCAAATGTAATCTGGAAAGAGAAAGAATGTTTCCACTTAAACTTGTTACAATTGGAGGAAGAGGAGTATCTTTTTTGATTTTTCTTTATTTGTGAACCAATTTTTTACGTCATTGCTTAGATGAAATTTATATTGAAAAGAATATATGTGAAATGTTGTTTTTGGTTCTTATAAATGTCAAGGGAAAGACAAAAGATGATTTACGATCTCGGCGTGACTTGGTGGATTGGGGCATCAGACCAGAATTACATCATGTGTGTATCAGTGAAAATAAATGGAAACTTCCATGTGCTTCTTATGTGATGAAACCTACAGAAAAAACAATTTCTGGAAGTATTAGAGACTATTAGAGTTCCTGATGGCTATTCACGCAACATATCTAAACAGGTCAACATAAGAGAGTTGAAGCTAAAATCTTTGAAGACTCATGATTATCACATTATACTGCATGAGTTGCCTCCAATAGCAATCCGTCATCTTTTGTCCAATAATGTAAGGGTGGATGTTATTCGGTTGTGCCATTTGTTTAGAGATCTTTGTGCTAATAAGTTGTCCATGTCATTCTTGCAAAAAATGTCGATAGATGCCCCATTAATTTTGTGTGAGTTGGAGAAAATATTTCCTCCATCATTTTTCACATCCATGCTACATCTATGTATCCATATTCCCACTGAAATACTTCTCGGAGGACCGGTTTATTTTCATTGGATGTATCCAATTGAAAGAAATATGTTCACATTAAAGTCTTATGTCTGAAACAGAAATCATCCTGAAGGTTCTATCGTGAACGGTTACTTGGCTCAAGAATGTATGGATTTCTGCTCGATGTATTTGTCTGATCTTACTACAAGATTGGACAGACCAATGAGAAATGAAGAAGAACAGTATGAGAAAATTGAACCTAGTTTTCCATCACTTCTTTGAACAGGAGGAATTCCTGGATCATATACATTGAAGACATTAAGCCGTGAAGAGCGGGAGATGACACATCGCACAGTTTTGTTCAACAGTGATTTGTTCGATGGCTATATCAGGTAGCTAAATTGATTATGTATATCTTACATACATATTTGTTAAACAATTCATATTTTTTATCTACAGGGAACATAAAACAATGATTAATAGGAAGCATCGTTCTTTATCTTTGAGAAGGAGAGAGACATTCCATAGAAAAGAGTTTTCTGCTTGGTTAAAATTGAAGGTATAAAAAAATTAATGTTTAAAATAATTATATCAATATTTGATTAAGTTTAATAGTCATTTATATTGCAGGTATTGAGTTTTTCTGCTGACTCTCTCTCTGAGGAAATAAGAGCTTTGGCTTTTTGTCCTAATACCGTGGTTCGTGACTGTAAATCAATTGTTATCAATGGTTACAAATTTATTGTCACTGAACAAGAAATAACATGAGAACACAACATGATGGTGTTATGGTTATTGCCCCAACAGATTATTGTGCTAGTGCATCAGATAGTAGACCGCGATTCGAAAATGTGGGTTATTATGGAGTTGTTGAGAAAATAATAATATTGGATTATTAATCTCATGGATGAGTCACAATGAGGAAATGCCATTGGTTTGATTCAATGACGAGACATGGCACATTTATTTATGATTGTGGATTTCGAGTAATTAATATGACTCGCACTATTGCTATCGAAGAACCATATGTGTTGGCATCAATGTCTAAACAAGTTTTTTATGACAAAGACCAACTTTGACCTGAATTTGGTGTCATAGTTGAAGTAATTCCAAGACATATTTTTGATGATGGTGATGATGGAATTGACACTGTCCCTGGTGCCATTGGAACCAATCCATTTATTTCTTTTGATGACTCAAATAGTTCAATTTCCAGAGTTGATTGTGAACCTGAATTTGTGGTTAAAAATATATAGAATCATTCATCCATGTTCTCAATTATTTTGGTTTACCTCGAGTTGGGTTGTTAAGGTTGGTAATATTCAAATTGATTTAGTATTGATCAAAAATATGTTTTATCTAACTTGACCATTATGTGAATTTTCAATGTTTATTGGTTGCAGTTTTATTTGAATTGCATTTTCTAATTTGGAATCGAACTGTATTCAAACATAGTCAAACAATATTTCTAACTTGGTGAACATTACAACTTGTATGATTTATTAAATCCATTCAAGCTCTTCTAAAACAATTGATAGCTGACTTGACCATTATGTGAATTTTCAATGTTTATTAGTTGCAGTTTTATTTGAATTTCATTTTCTAATTTGGAATTGAACTATATTCAAAGATAGTCAAACAATATTTCTAACTTGGTCAACATTACAACGTCTATGATTTATTAAATCCATTCAAGCTCTTCTAAAACAATTGATAGCTAAATTGCCATTGAATCCCCCTATTCCCTTATATATTTATTTTTTTGGGTTACAAATTAGTTTTCTTTTTCTAATTAATTACATATTTGTTGTCAAAAGCAGGAAATGAAGATAATTGAAGAGAGATGAAGGAAAAAAATAATGGAGAACAATCGTCGAATGACGGAGTTGGGAGTTCCATCATTAGTGCCTGTAGTGAGTACTTTATTTCAAATTGATATATTTAAAGAATAAATAATGTCATGTGATTATTTTTTTTGTAAACATTTTTGTAGGATCCACCTATATGTCGACAGTTATTCGACGAGGAGCCTAGTACTTGTCCCAGTACTTAGGCCGGTGGTACGAGGAGGCTTCGTACCAGAGGTGGACGAGCAGCTACGCGTACCCGACTAGACCCTGCCCTTCCCACTGACATGTCATCCTTCCCACATTCTGATCCCGGTGTGTTGTTAGGGACACACGGGATATTTATTCCTCCCATGTTTTCTCTACCTTCTGCATCTTCTGGCCCATCATTTTCACATCCCATGATGATTCTCACTCCCCAGTCAGCATCCGATCAGACAGCTGTCCCATCTTCTTTTCCTTCTACTTCTGTCTCTCCGAGATTCTATATTCCATTGTCTTTGACTCCTGTTCCACCACAGGGTGTCCTATCAGTTTTAGTGGATATAGCGGCACTCCGCGATCAGACCGGCACAAGTATATTTATAGAACCCTAACAAATTTTTATAGCAATATTTATTTTCATTATAACATGTTTTTATAAAATATTTGTTTTTAATTCATGACAGATACATCTACTGACAGGAGACATGGGTGGGGGCGTACACGCATGCGTTCGGTGTGGAACCGCCACACATAGGTTATGGTGGATTATAATGAAGACAACCAAATGGTTGAGAAAACAGGGCAACAATTTCGGAGTTTTTGGGCGATGCTTTCCAAATACTCCGACATCATTCCCGTCAGCCCGCTATCATGGAGACATTTGCCACATGAGGTCATGGATAGTGCTTGGGAAGAGATATGGGTAAAAAAATTTGTTCTATTTAATTCCATGAATTATTTTTTATTTATATGAATTAATTTTTTGATTCCAGCTTAGATTTAATTTTCCCGATGGTGAGGGTGCACGACCGGAACGTCTAAAGGATTTATGTGAGCTTTAGAGAGCCTACAAGAATGAGTTTTATATGGGCAGGGTTTCTAGAGTTGGAACTGAGTTATAGGCAGTACCAGTGGTGGATGATTGTCCTATAGAGCAGTATCGTCAGATGATTACTCATTGAACGAGTACCCAGTTTAAAGTATTAATAACATTTGAGGTATTTAAATAATAACTTTCATGGCTTTCATTAATACTATCTGCTATATTTTCTAATTTTATTTAGGAATAATCTGGAAAAAATAAAAAGAACATTGATGCAAAAAAAATACCTCCACACACTGGGACGCACTACGATGCCTGATCATGAGAGGAAGTATGTATTACAATTGTTTATAAGTTTTCTTTATGCCTTAGACTTTCTTTTGTTTCCTCAATTATATAATATTTTGCTAATGTTTTCATATAACTTTAGTTTTCAATGTCATTATAGAGGAAAATACAAAATATTGAAGGACGTGTGCCTCGAGCAAAACTATTTTGCTCGAGTAGACTGAAAAAGGATGGAAGTGCCGTCAAGGAAACGACTCAGCAGCAGATTGTAAGTTTTAATCTGTTGAATTTATATTTTAGTATCTATTTTGTATCATAATGATATATTTATATTTGTAATAGGATGCTTTAGAGGCCCTCGATGCCCAAGAACCAGACAATTTTGGGCCAACAGATCACTTACATCAGGTCTTGGGAGAGGAGCATTCTGGCAGAGTACGCTGCCGACCTAGGATAGCCTCGACGAGGTATTGGACATCCTCAGGTATGAATTGGAGTGCCACCGAGCTGCATCAAGTTAGGGCATAGGCAACATAAGCTGAGAAAAGGGCCACAGAGATGGCAGAACAGTCTTCTAGGGAAAACAGTGTGTTTATGAAATTTATTGAAGTTCTACGTCCTAAACTTCCAGCAGAGGCCATCCCAGCTTTTGATGAGTATATGTTGTCGATATGTTCTATATACGGTGCACCAGGAGGAAGTTCTAGTGGTGGTCAGGACAATGTCTAGTTTGATGATGATGATGGCGAGGAGTCTGATGTGAAAGAGGAGGGAGAGGAGGAGGGCGAGGCGGGTGGCGAGGGTGAGGAGGAGGGTGAGGACTATGATGGGGATGAGGACGAGGGTGATGATGATGGTGATGATGGTGATGGTGATGTGGGACAAGTTGATCCATTAAATTTTTAACTGATATTACTGAGATTTGATATTTAATCTATTCTAGTTGTTGGTTTTATCTAGAATTGTATTATAGTATTGGAGTTGAGTTATTTTTATATATTATCTGTTTTTATGGATGTTGTTGTCTTTTACTGGTTTTGTGTTTGGGAACTCCCCTTCTTCCTGAACGCTGGACAACCCCCCACCCTCCTCCCTGGACCACGGACAACCCCGCCGGACAGCCCCCTAGACAGCCCCCCGAACAGCACCCCCACCCTCTTCCTTGGACCCAGGACAACCCCCCGAACACCCCCTCGGACAACCCCCGAACATCCCCTCGAACAGCCCCCCGAACAACCCCCCCTCCTCCCTGGACCCCAGACAACCCCCTCAGACTGCCCCCTAGACAGCCCCCACCCTCTTCCTTGGACCCCGGACAACCCCCCAAACACCCCCGGACAGCCCCCAGACAGCCCCCAAACAGCCCCCCGGACAGCCCCCCACCCTCCTACCTGGACCCCGGACAACCCCCCAGATAGCCCCCCCGGACAGCCCCGCCACCCTCTTCCTTGGACCCCAGACAACCCCCCGAACACCCCTGGACAGCCCCGGACAGCCCCCTGAACAGCCCCCGGACAGCCCCCACCCTCCTCCCTGGACCCTAGACAACCCCCCGGACAGCCCCCCAGACAGCCCCCCACCCTCCACCTTGGACCCCGGACAACCCCCCGAACACCCCCCAGACAGCCCCCCGCACAACCCCCCCATCCTCCTCCCTGGACCCTGGACTGCCCCCCAAACTGCCCCCCAGACAGCCCCCCCACCCTATTCCTTGGACCCCGGTCAACCCCCAACACAACCCCCCACCCTCCTCCTTGGTCCCCAGACAGCCCCCCAGACACCCACCAGACAGCCCACCGGACAGCCCCATCGGACAGCCCCCCACCCTCCTTGATTTCATTTAATACTAGAAAATCTATAATATACATTTTATTTATTTTCATAATGATAATCAATTTAAATCACATTTACACATCTAATCAATATCATAAATTCTTGGTATGTTATAAAATAGATGTATTCATTGGGCATGAATCTGAGGCACGATGTGGCCGACACCACTCAAACGCATTGGGTTTCCGTTGAAAATTTTGGAGAATTATCCATGGGTCATATGTGACGTGTACGAATCAACCCTGCCTCAATCCGAGGTGCGGTGTGGCCGGCACCACTCAAAGTGTCTGCCTTTTGTTTCAAAAGGATGTCATTTTAATCGAAAAACATCAACTAGCATACGGAAAACTGACCTAATGCATTCGGATTGTGTTAATACTTTAGCACAACGATCCATGGGACATATGTGACGTGTACGAGTCAACCCCACCTCAATCGGAGGCGCAGTGTGGCCGCCACCACTCAAAGTGTCTGCCTTTTGTTTCAAAATGACGTCATTTTAATTGAAAAACATCAACTGTCATATGGAAAACTGACAAACGCATTCGGATTGAGTTGATACTTCAGCACAACGATCCATGGGTCATATATGATGTGTACGAGTCAACTCCGCCTCAATCCGAGGCGCGGTGTGGCCTCCATCACTCAAAGTGTCTTTCTTTTGTTTCAAAAGGACACCATTTTTAAGTGAAAAATATCAACTGTCATACGTAAAAGCAACCAAACACATTTGGATTGTGTCTATACTTTAGCACGAAAATCAATGGGTAAAATGTGATGTGTACGAGTCAAACCCGTCTTAATCGGAGGCACGGTGTGGCCGGAATCGCTCTAAGTGGCTCTCTTTTGTTTAAAATGGACAACATTTTAAGTACATACGGAAAACCGACCAAACGCATTTGGTTTCTGTTGAAACTTTAGGAGAACTATCCATGATTCATATGTGACATGTATGAGTCAACCCCACCTCAATCCAAGGTGCAGTGTGGTCGGAACAACTCAAAGTGTCTGCCTTTCGTTTCAAAAGGATGCCATTTTAATTGAAAAACATCAACTGGCATATAGAAAAGCAACCAAACACATTCGGATTGTGTCGATACTTTAGAAAAATGATCCATCGGTCATATGTGATGTGTAAAAGTCAACCCTGCTTCAATACGAGGCACGGTGTGGCCGCCACCACTCAAAGTGTCAGCCTTTTGTTTCAAAAGGACGTCATTTTAATTGAAAAACATCAACTGGCATACGAAAAAGTGACCAAACGCATTCGGATTGTGTCGATACATTAGAAAAAAGATCCATGGGTCATATGTGATGTGTACGAGTCAACCCCGCCTCAATCCGAGGCACGGTGTGGCCGACACCACTCAAAGTGTCTGCCTTTTGTTTCAAATGGACGTCATTTTAATTGAAAAACATCAACTGGCATATGGAAAACCAACCAAACACATTAAGATTGTGTCGATACTTTATCACAATGATCCATGGGTCATATGTGATGTGTACGAGTCAACCCCGCCTCAATCCAAGACGCGGTGTGGCCACCACCACTCAAAGTGTCTGCCTTTTGTTTCAAAAGGACGTCATTTTAATTGAAAAACATCCACTGGCATACAGAAAAGCGACCAAACATATTCGGATTGTGTCGATACTTTATCAAAACAATCCATGGGTCAAATGTGACGCGTATGAGTCAACCCCATCTTAATCGGAGGCACGATGTGGACGGAATCACTCTAAGTGTCTCTCTTTTGTTTAAAATGGACAACATTTTAAGTACATACGAAAAACCGACCAAACGCATTCGGTTTCTGTTGAAACTTTAGGAGAACGATCCATGGGTCATATGTGACGTGTAAGAATCAACCCCGCCTCAATATGAGGCGTGTTGTGGCTGGAACCACCCAAAGTGTCTGACTTTTGTTTCAAAAGGCCGCCATTTTAATTGAAAAACATCAACTGGCATACGAAAAACCGACCAAACGCATTCAGATTGTATCGATACTTTAGAACAACGATCCATGGGTCATATGTGATGTGTACGAGTCAACCCCGCCTCAATCCGAGGTATGGTGTGGCTGCCACCACTCAATGTGTCTTCCTTTTGTTTCAAAAGGATGTCATTTTAATTGAAAAACATCAACTGGCATACAGAAAAGCGACCAAATGCATTAGGATTGTGTCGATACTTTAGAAAAAAAATCCATGGGTCAAATGTAACACGTACGAGTCAACCCCGTCTTAATCGGAGGCACGGTGTGTCCGAAATCACTCTAAGTGTCTCTCTTTTGTTTAAAATGGACAACATTTTAAGTACATACGGAAAACCAACCAAACACATTCGGTTTCCATTGAAACTTTAGGGGAACAATCCATGGAACATATGTGACGTGCACGAATCAACCATGCCTTAATACGAGGTGCGGTGTGGCTGACACCACTCAAAGTGTCTGCCCTTTGTTTCAAAAGGACGCCATTTTAATTGAAAAACATCAACTGGCATACAGAAAAGCGACCAAACGCAATCGGATTGTGTCGATACTTTAGAACAATGATCCATGGGTCATATGTGACGTGTACGAGTCAACCCCGCCTCAATCCGAGGCGCGGTGTGGACTCCACCACTCAAATTGTCTACCTTTTGTTTCAAAAGGACGTCATTTTAATTGAAAAACATCAACTGACATACGGAAAACTGACAAACGTATTCGGATTGTGTCGATACTTTAGCACAAAGATCCATGGGTCATATGTGACGTGTACGAGTCAACCTCGCCTCAATCCGAGGCGCGGTGTGGCCGCCACCACTCAAAGTGTCTATCTTTTGTTTGAAAAGGACGTCATTTTAAGTGAAAAATATCAACTGGAATACAGAAAACTGACCAAACGCATTCGGATTGTGTCGATACTTTAGAACAACGATCCATGGGTCATATGTGATGTTTACGAGTCAACCCCACCTTAATCGGAGGCACGGTGTGGCCAGAATCACTATAAGTGGCTCTCTTTTGTTTAAAATGGACAACATTTTAAGTACATACAGAAAAATGACCAAACACATTTTGTTTCCTTTGAAACTATAAAATAATGATCCATGGGTCATATGTGACAAGTACGAATCAACCCCACCTCAATCCGAGGCGCGGTGTGGCCGGCACCAATCAAAGTGTCTGCCTTTTGTTTCAAAAGGACGTCATTTTAATTGAAAAACATCAACTGGCATATGGAAAACTGACCAACCACATTCAGATTGTGTCGATACTTTAGAACAACGATCCATGGGTCATATGTGAGGTTTACAAGTCAACCCCTCCTCAATCCAAGGCGTAGTGTGGCCACCACCACTCAATGTGTCTGCCTTTTATTTCAAAAGGATGTCATTTTAATTGAAAGACATCAACTGGCATACAGAAAAGCGACCAAACACATTCGGATTGTGTCGATACTTTAGCACAATGATCCATGGGTCAAATATGACATGTACGAGTCAACCCCGTCTTAATCGAAGGCACGGTGTGTCCGGAATCACTCTCAGTGGCTCTCTTTTGTTTAAAATGGACAACATATTAAGTACTTATTGAAAACCGACCAAACACATTAGGTTTCCATTGAAACATTAGGATAATGATTCATGGGTCATATGTGACATGTACGAATCAACCCCGCATCAATCTGAGATGCGGTGTGGCCGGCACCACTCAACGTGTCTACCTTTTCTTTCAAAAGGACGCCATTTTAATTGAAAAACATGAACCTACATACGGAAAACCAACCAAACGCATTCGGTTTCCATTGAAACTTTAGGACAACGATCCATGGGTCATATGTGACGTGTACGAGTCAACACCGCCTCAATCCGAGGTGTGGTGTGGCCGGTAGCACTCCAAGTGTATGTATTTTGTTTCAAATGGACATCATTTCAGGTAAAAATATATGGTATACAAAAAACCGATCAAATTATGAATTGACTTCCAGATTCCACATATAATTGTCATCTAAATTTTAAATTTAATTCTAAATGAATTATGTATGTTTATAATTACGTTATGAATTCTAATTTAATTATGGATGGGTATAGTTCCAGCATTATATGTTAAATGTGTATGAATTTGTTCTCTATATGTATGAGTTAGTTGGTTATTTCAGGTACAATAACTGTATATGTATGTTAGTTTATTGCAGGTATAATAATTGGATTGAAAATGAGGGGGAACCCACAAAATGAGACCTGGTGGGAAAATTGGAGAGCTTCTGGGAAAATTGCAGAGCTTCTATGCAATTTGCCCAGCATATGATATGCCAACGGTTTTAAACCGTTGGCATAGCATTCTATGTTCTGTTTTACCAATGGTTCATGGAACTGTTGGGAAAGAGGAGATCTTGGGTTTTTCCCAACGGTTTGGCCAAACCGTTGGGAAAAACCTAGTAATTTTCAGCACATTATCCCAACGGTTGGAAACCTTTGGGAAAAAGCTTTCCCAACGGTTTTCTATAACCGTTGGGAAAAGCTTTCCCAACGGCTTACTTCCCTAAGGTTTGCAGAACCATTGGTCTAACATACACTAACAGTTCTGCATCCTTTCCCAATGGTTCTAAACCGTTGGTAAATCCTCTATTTCTAGTAGTGCAAGAATAAACTTTATTAGTAAAAAATCCAAGATGATTAATTAAATTCTATAAATTATAATTATTTTAGGGAATATCTAGACTATAAATAAGTAATTAATTTAAAAAGGTAAGAATATAATAAATGGAAATATTATAAATTTCATGCATGGGGTTTTCCATGATATAACAACATTAAAAATTCCATCTTAGTCATTTTAGTACATTACTGATATACTGTAGTTTTAGAATCATCCATTAAAATTTTCACTCTCAACATCATTATCATCAATATTCTCATCATGTGTATTGATATAATTCCCTTATTTCAGTGGCATACTATCTCTCCTGTGATGTTATAAAAATGAAAACTGATCAAATATTAGATTCTCCATGACACTTTTTCTTTATCATTCAAGAATAATAAAATATTTTCTCTTTTCTCTATTTTGATACCAAATAGAATAGTTTGTTTGAAATCCATATTTCATCATATGGTAGATAACCTCTTCTGAGCTTAACCATGGTCTGACAACATGATTACAACATGGAAACTGTATACAACCTCTATCAGAAGCACTATTTGATGAAAAACCTAAAAAAATAAAAATTCATTTGAAACATGGTTTAAATCCAATTAGTATGATACATCTAGATTCTATGAATTTTTTTATAGGTAAAAAAATTTATGTTGAAATAAATAATGTAAACCATAATTTAAAAAATCATTAGAAACAATTTTAATATGAATGTCATAAATAAAACTAGTAGCTATAAAAACAACGAATAAGGTAAATAACATATTCTATAAAGGATGAAAAATATGTATTTGTAGCACTGTATTCAAAAGTTCAAGAATGGATAATCATTTTTACCAATTGATTTGATAGATTTACATGAGGATTTATTTGTTTCTTCCTTTTAATTATGTTTTTATTGTAATTTATAATATTAATATGTAAATATCATCTTTTTAAATTATTTATTTTCAAAAAATACACAATACTTGTAAACTGTCTGGGGATTAAGACCCCAAGAATGTAATTTTTTAAAATAAACTATTAAAATACAATGGATTTGGTAAATAATAAGGTTCTCATTCTTATAATTATAAGTGAGGATACATAGTTGAAAGGATTTTACAATAAATCTCATCATACTTATATTCAATATTAGTGGATTTGAGAAGGGGATTATATAGGTAACCCTAAACCAGTATAATACACCTTGTATCATATACATGACTGATTTAATTTATTTTTTAATACATAATATCAAAATTTAAATAAGATAATTATAAAAAGGGATGTTTTATTTATAAAATAAATAAATTTTAATGCATTTAGTTTATCACCTTCTCCAACTATTTCATTATTTATTATTAAAAAAACAAAAAATTAACGAACATGTTATACAATTAAAATAATTTTGAAATGAAGTCGAATATACTTAAGAAAACTAGAAGAATCATTAACAAGTATAATAAGAAAAATGAATTGTAATAGAACTAATCCAAGAAAAATTGAATTGATATATATCATCCTAATCCATATAGAACCAAAAATATTTAATCTAATAGTGTAAAAATATTAAAAATAGATTAATAAAAAATTTAACAAATGAAATTTTTGTATATCTATAGAGAAATTTACTTAGAATAATTGAGTTGAATTGAGAAAATATAAGTGAACTAAATCAAATCAATGTGACATCAATCAAAATGAATAAATCCAAATAATATCAAATGAAGGATAGTCAAACCAAAGTGACCCGATTCATTTCACAATGAATATATATAAAAAACCAAACCTAAAAAGAATATATATATTTTTATTAAATCACCCACAACTGAACTAAATAAAATTGAACTAAATATAACTGAACTCATTTAGATAAAACAAAACCATGAAATATTTATCCTAAAAAAACTAAACATAATGAAACATAATGGAACCAAAATACCTTGAAATGAAAATTAAAATACTAAAATAAGCCATATAAAAAAAATTAAAACATTCAATTCTAATTAAAAACAAACCAAATAAATTTTAATAAATCAAATAGAATATAATATATCTAAAAAATATATCTAAAATTAATTTATTGTTATATATAAAAAGTCAAATGAAACTGAGAAAAATTTCATGGAATAGAAAAAAATGTTGAATAAATATGGATCACATAGACCTAAACTAACCAGTACTAAATCAAACTGACTCGTACCAAACAAAAATAGACGAAAGAGAACCAAACCTAACCAAAAAAATATAAAATAAATGGAATTTAATTTAACTAAATGAAAATAAATAGAATATAAATAAGATAATAAATACTTACCTATCTAATGAAATGATTTAAATAGAGGGTAAAAGATGGGAGGTCACCACTCACTTAGGTGGGAGGGAAATTAGAGTAGGGGTGGCAGGATGCCAAAGGTCACCTAAGGAGGGGGGGATGCCGAAGGTCACCTATGAAGGGGAGGGTATCCTAAAGAGGGGAGTAGGGATTCTGAATCTCACCAAAGGAGGGGAGGGGGGACATCGAAGGTTTCTCGAGAGAGGTGAGGTAGGGTTCAATTGAGGAGGGGAGGAGGGGTCCGAGAAAGGGTCCCATAATAAAGAGCTATACCCATGGTTTTTAAACAACCATTGGCATTGGCCAAACTATACCAATGGTTTTAAAAAAAAATCATGGGTATATATTTGGGTAAATTCTCTATACACATAGTTTCTCTAAACCATGGGTATATATTCATTTTTATAGATTGATTTTATTATAGTGATCACGATTCGTATAGACTTAGGGTTTTATATAAAATAGGTTATCAAATTCTTAAAGTTTATTTCACAGGAAAAGAATATGTAAAACATTGGGAGTGTTACACCAAATTCATTGATAATTTATAAACCATAATTTTACCTATGAATAATCACTCCATGAAATTTATAGGGATTTAATGAATTTTTATAAATATTTTAAAATAAACCTTACATGTTAGGGGTTCTAATCCACCCATTTAATTTCAAATTGCATTTATTTGGTTATAACCAAATTTTAAATTATTTTTCACATACTAACATGATTTTTATTCCACTACATTATTACTTTTTAATATATTATGAATGATATATTAATTATTTCTATTATTATAGCTTTTTCTTAAGATTTTTTTTATTTTTAAATAAGTGTACTTAAGCTCTTATGCACCATTATTTATAAAATCTTTCTATTTCCTTTTACTTTTGTTAATAAACATTATTATTATTAATTGATATAAATTAAATGTCAAAATATTGTTGAGGTATCACCATTCCATATAACTATAATTATCACACCCCAACATGTGGAATCATATATGTTGGCTCTCCTTTATTTTACTTTTTTATTTGGGGGAATTGGTGGAGAATGGTGGATTAAAAATGAGTTTTTGGGAATTAAGGGGAAGAATATAAAACCAAAAATATAGTGGTAGTTGTGGTGTTATGATGTTCTTCTTATGTGAAATTTCTTGAGCCACCGCTCCCAGTGTACAACATGGTCTTGGTTGTGGCCTATTGGTGGTAACTTTGTAAAACCCAAAAATGTTAAAGGGTTAAAAGGAAAAATGTTACAACTCATGTCAACCATTTTTATGTCACTTTTTGGAGCCTTCCTAATTCGAAATCAATGGTGAAATAGGATTTTCCTGGAGTAGTGATCATGATGGGTAATTTTCTAGAAAGTATCCCAGGGTGCATGTAACATCCCGAGATTTTATGAGAATTATTCTTTTTAATTTCTTTGATGTACGCTACACCAAGATTATCTTGCGCTATACGCAACACCGTATTAGCTTGCAGTATACGCAACACTATTCTTGGATCGTGTTACACACAATTTCATGTTCGTTTGATAGTAGTTATTCTACGCATCATTGAGTGTATATATAAATATATGTATTCAATGTATAAATGAAATATGGTTGGATTCTTTTATATGCAACAACAAAGGATTCTTTCACTACACGCAACTCTGACTTGGCTTACATTACAAGCAATCATGACCTTTCACGATATCATGTGTTGTATGCAATACCGAGATTCACTAAACAATGATATGTTATTAAAATATTATACAATCTAGCCGTTATGAATAGTAATACCAAATTTTTGAAATTTTATAAATTTTATCTTTCAAAATGGACTTCATTTTAGGATTCAGAATTTTGAAATTAGCCTAGGGTGATTTTTTGGTATTTTTCTGAAACATTCAATTTTTTATGAATAGTGAAAAAACACTGAGTCATAGTTTAAAACCGAATTTTTATTTAAATAAATATTTATTTTATTTAAATTTATTTTAGGTAAAAATTGATACATAATACTTATATATGTTCAATTTAATTAGTTGGAGTCATTTTATAATAATTTTAGATATATAAAAATTTTATTGAACTTTTCACCGTATTTTACCCACCTCCTAGGAGAATTTGGAAATTCACGAAAAACATAATTTTATCGCTTCTATGAGTGGAATTTAGAAAATCCAAGAGACACAGTTAATATCAAGGACTAAAATGTGGTTCAATGAGATGAAAGTAATTTTTGGTGAATAGTAACTTATTACTTTTATTTACCACGGTTAAAAGTAAATAGGGTAATAAAGGGTAAAAATGATATTATTATTACCCTAACACATGTCCTATTTCTATTGGATAAGTGTAATTCGACCAAAAACCACCTTAGGAAAAAAAATATGACTATTTTGGTCCACTTGGAATAGATTAGGACATTTATTATTAATTTATTTAAAGAAGGGTTAAAATAGTTAAAATCATAGTTTAATAACTAAATCATTTTTAATATAGGGATATAAATAAGATAAATTTGACTATAAATATTAATTAGAAAGATAAAATGATTTCGTACATAATGGAATTTTATTTATAATTTTTAGACATTATATAAGTTAATTTATTTATGACACAATGATGATGCAGTAATTACCTTATTAATGAAATATTAACATAATTGATGTTATAAATACACAAATAAATGTAATTTGAGACTTTTTATGAATTAAACTAATTTTATAGGTTAATATGACATGTTAGTATTGACTTAATTAAAATTTTCCGAACTAATCATGTTGTTATGATTTTCAAAAAAATCAATTACCAAACAGTGTCAAAATTGACATAAAATAGTTTTTAAAACAAATATTATATTATTAATTGTTATTATATTCCTAAAAATCAAAGGTTCAGACAAGATAATTATATCATGATAGGTGTATCATTAATTGACCACTTGGGGGTCTATTTGATGTATATGATTAGTTTATTAACTATATAATATAAAAATACAAAGTGACATGGTAAATGTCAATATAATTAACTAACAGTTAAAACTAAAAGATAAGGTGAATATATTCACCCAAACCTATCTAAAATATATTGTTTGAGAGGATTTCCACCCATCACCACTTTATATTTGAAATAAATCATTTTGGGGCTATTATAAACCGAATATGACTTTATTATAAAATAATATTTTGAGTTTTTACAAAGGTGCCCCTCTCCTCCCTTATAAAAAGGGCACCCCTTCCCTCTTCTCTTCACACCCTTTTGAGACTTGAAGATCAGAAAACCCCTGACCATTTATCTTCTCCACTTCCCTATAAACATTCTGGAGGTTCTGGTATTCTCAAAAGACCAACTCTACTTCCCTAAGAAGAAGTTTAAAGGAGGTGCGTCGAGGAAGAAGTAATCTCTTCTACCGACTCTTTCAAGTTTCTTTGTTCTTATACTTACTCTTCTTTAGTTGTTTCATTATAAAGTAATAACACCAGTATTAATTATATACTGATATGTTATTATAAATATTAAACAACCATATTTCACCTTTTATCCATCCTACGGAAAATGAAATCACCGCGCGTGCGTACGTACGGAATACCGTCTCCACGCCGTGGTGTAATCTATTTTCGACCACCACCTTACTTAGATGGGTATAATGGTGTAAATAAATAACTATATATGATTATTGTAAAGTTATATTGATTCTGAAATATTATACATACACTTCAATACAATTCCAAGATCATGGGAATGATTTCATCGCTCGTACGTACGTACGGACTACCGTCTCCATGATGCGATGAGATTCATTCTCCATGTTAACCATTAATGAATGATTATAAAGTGTATATAATGAATAATAATGAAGTATATGACATAATAATGATACTGGATTTATGTATATATATATATGTATTTCATCTACTTAATTCCATTCAATTCAATAAGGAAACGATAACAACGTTCAAGCGTACGTACGGCCTACCGTCTCTATGAGTGGTGTATTTCATTCCATTTCTCGATCTATCATATATATATGTATATGATGAATATATATTATATATATAAATCATGTTCTACATTCTATAATTAATTAAATCATGATATAAGTGATAATATAAAGAACAACAAGTCGAAACACGTACGATAAATGAAACTATTTTACCCAAAACGCTGCTTTAACATGGAATTTACAAAAGAACGGGTAATATAAAGTCATTAGTGAACCATTTATGATATCATAACAATGAATATGATTCTATAATAAGTCAATGACATTATTTAAATAATTATACAGGAGGGTGGGATAAATACGAAGCATATTGGACGTAAAGTAAGGGATTACTATTCCAATCTCATTCTTATCTGAGATTGTTATTCGTAAGTATTTACTGGGGTTATTATTATCATCCATGCCCATGATTTCTAAAAATGTTTTCATGTATTTTTAAAGTCATTTTTTCACATTTTTTAAATTTACCACATGTTATGAAAGTAATATTACTTTTGTTTACCACCCTGGGAACTTTTTGACTTTTTTGACAAAAGTACGAGGAGAATGTTATTTTTAACTTATACAGTGTGAACGGGTTTTTACAGTTTCATAACACCTCATTTTCATGAAGCTTCCTCTACAATATTTCATGATTATTTTCAAAAAAACCATTTTATTTTAAAATTTCATTGCATTTTGTGAAAAGAATATGATTTTGAAGAGGAAAGTATATTTTCCTCAAGAATTAATTTCAAGCGTTTAATCAAAAACAATTTCCATCTAAGATAAAATTATTTCATATGTGTATGTTTCAAATATAATGTCTCTATGATTTACATGGTTTCACTTTTCTTATGTTGAAATGATATCCATTTGTTTTATATAGATTATGTTATGATGGAATGATGTTTACGAAACCCAATTTATTCTTTGGGTTATGATGAATGATTTATGATTATTTTTTCGCACACGTAAGAATGATTTCAATATGAGATGGGTGGGACCTATATCTACTTTCAATGCATTGGGTAAATATTTATATCTCATGAGATTGACGTGGCTGGAATAGAAAGTTGATCCGGTTCAGTGATACAGGACTAGAACGAGGAGTAAACTCAGTTCAGTAAGGGACTTTGTCCACTAAGATGGTCTTAGAAGCAATGCCTTGGATAATATGGAAATCATATCAAGTGATTAATGTTTTTCCACAATTACATGTTTTATTTCCATGCTATTTTATCATGATTGATGTTCTATTATGATCTATGACTTACGTACTGCCATGTTTTATGTCATTTTTCAAGATCTTGATGTTTAAACATTATGTTCATGATTTTAAGTTCAAATATATATATGCTTTGTTTTATTTTCTCCATGCTTACCCTTAATGAGCATTTGAGCTCACCCTTTTTATGTTTTCTTTTCCCCCAGGATTAAACGAATGGTTTTAGGTAAGGAAACAATAAGGGGAAGATCGTTATGGGAGATGTTAAAGATCTTTCAACATGATTTGAAGTTTATATTCCAAGTTTCCAAAGACACTAAACTATTACGGTCCTTGAGTGTTGGTTTTTGTTATTTATTATGTATTCAGAAAAAGTAATGTAATGTCCATGTACGTCAAGCTTTGGGTCTCTACAGTTGGTATCAGAGGAATGGTTTAGTTAACCTTTGGAAACTAGGATGCAAAAAATTTAGTGTGATCCCTAGAGATATTTCTACAATATGTCTAGCGATGTCCCTAAGGTTAAGTACAATTATAGGTTGTAGACCTAGGATTATGGTAACAGTTATAGAATTAAACCTAAGATTTTATATATTAAAGGTACTCCCCCTTTATTATGATGTTTTCCCTAGCATGATTTTTTCCTCTCACACTATTCTTTATGGGTTTTAAATGATGGCTGGAACCCGAAGGATCCATGTTGATCAATGCAATGGACAATTCAATGATTTTACTCCTAAACAAACAAATGTTATGGGATATGGAGTACACAATCTTATTTCTTTACTTACACAAGCTATGAATCATTCTAGACTTCTAAATGAGTAGAGAAGGGAACAATATTCTATTGTTTCCTTCATGAGGCAACGTCCACCTTCTTTCAGTGGGTCTTCTGATCCACTTATTGCTGAACAATGGATCGGTACCATTGAAAAGATATTTTCCATACTTCATTATTCAGAACATGAAAAAGTCATTCTGGCTATTTACCGTTTAGAAGGTGAAGCAGACCAGTGGTGGACTCTAATTAAGAACACAAGTCCCCAAGGTGAAATTGATTCCATTGAATGAGACGAGTTCAAGAACATATTTTTCAATAATCACTTCCCTCGTATTCTTCAGACAAAGATGGAAAAGGAGTTACTTGAGCTTAAGCAAAAGGATGATGAATCTGTTGGTTTATACAAGGTGAATTTTACAAGGCTTGCAAGGTATGCATCTGACTTTATCATCCAACCTGAAAGTAAAGTTGATTGATTCTTCAGTGGCATAAAACCAAGTCTTCGAAGATAACTAGCTATAAGAGACTTCATTAGCTACGAAAAAATTGTACGTTGTGCTATCATGGTAGAACTGGATGTTGGTGTTACATATCCCTCTCATGGTTTTGACATGAAATGAAAGATGGAGTTCAAGGAGAAATCTCAGAACAACGGTGAAAAGAAGATGAATGTTTCTTTATGTTCAATGTGGGGAAAGAATCATGGTGGAGATTGCCTAAAAGGTACTAGAAAATATTTTAAGTGTGGAAAAGAAGGTCATCAAGCAGTTTATTGTCAATGTAATGGGAAAAAGGTTGCTAATGATGTGAATAGAGAAAAGACTACAGAGAACGATCCACCAACACTTCAATGCTTCAAATGAAAGGAAATGGGGAATTATGCTAATAAATGCCCTAATCCACGGGTTAATAATGATCAACGTCAGCAACCTCTTAAGGCAAAGGATAAAGGGAAGTCTCATGCGATCACTATTTGTGATGTTGAGTATGATAATGATGTTGTGTAATGATTATGTTTTTATGTAATGGGATTTGAAAATAGTATCATGGAATCTCATTTTTTGTATTGTGGAATTTTGGAATATCTATGTATTGGTTTTCAATAATTATATGGTACTGGTAACTATGAAAAAGTGATTGAAATATTTTTCGAAAGAAGATGATATGCGCATAATGAATGGATAATGAAAAAATGAAATGAGCTCCTGATTGATATAAGGACTAAGTGATATCATGGTTTGAGTATATAGAATTTTTGGGATTTTTGTATGTGTAAATAATTAACTTTTAATAGCATTCATGTTTTCACTAAGGTTTAATGGGTATTCATTTTTCAAGATAATACATGATTAAGGTATTCACATGTTTAGAATGTGACCAACAAGATATATCGTATGATATATGGGGGATAAATGACGGTATTCATGTGCTTGTTATTTGACCTTTCAAGTAATCGTTTTCTTTATAGTATGAGATTGGACATATGTATTTTGGATAAGACTAATGATTGTAATGGATTATGTTAGACATCATATAGTATTGTTTAAGGATAGAACATGTTTTTCAATATTATTTCTAGAATGTTATAATAGTATAGTTTTAGAATATGGACAACCCATAGGACGAGCGAGAACCCATCACGTCGGACAAGGTTGTGGGAATCGAACTCACAACTGAAGTGTGACATGCCTTTATTGCATACCACTGGCCTACAGGATGTCCCTAGTTAGTAGAAACTAGTTTTATTTTATTAAGCGCTATGATAGATGACGTATAAGTCCATTTTTGGAACCATGTACGATTAAAATCACCATAAGATGGACTTATAACTTTTGCTAACCTTTTGTTTTAGACAGATGGAATGACCCATCATTCTATCACATGATCTACTAAAACTTGAAGAATGACAAATAAAACTTCATTTATTTAAGAGATGAAGATGAAATTTTACAAGGAACGAAAAACAGTGAGATTGTACCGAAATAAAGTAAGTATTTCTTCTAATTCTTCAAATTTAGGGAAATGGTCTTGAAAACCAAAAATGTTGTCCTAGTGTGCTCATATACGATGAATCAGATGGTACCTTAGATCATCAAAAATTTATGGCTTTGTGATTGTTGGCGTTTTCATATCCATGTTCTCTACCACTCGCCATCAGAACTTGATGGTTAGGTTTCTCTTCCATATCAATATTTTCACCTATGTTCTCCTATGCAGAAACCCAGTCATTAGTTAATTTGTGAAACCGTTACGTTTCATACTTTAGTTTTTAAAGTTAAGTTTTGGTATTCCATTTTATGATGTGGGTTTCAATTAAAGAAACTTTCAAGTAGAAAACCATTTATAACACCGACGAATTTCGAGGGAGAAATTCATTTTAAGGGGGTAGAATGTAACAACCCAATATTTTATAAGAATTATTATTTTTAATTTCTTTGATGTATGCTACACCAAGATTATCTTGTGCTATACGCAACACCGTATTAGCTTGCAGTATATGCAACACTATTCTTGGATCGTGTTACACACAATTTCAAGTTCCTTTGATAGTAGTTATTCTACGCAACATTGATTGTATATATATATACATTCAATGTATAAATGAAATATGATTGGATTCTGTTATATGAAACAACAAAGGAGTCTTTCAATACACGCAACCCGGACTTGGTTTACATTCCACGCAATCACGACCTTTCACGATAGCGTGTGTTGTACGCAATATCGAGTTTCACTAAACAACGATATGTTATTAAAATATTATACAAACTAGCCGTTATGAATAGTAATACGCAATTTTTGGAATTTTATAAATTTTATCTTTCAAAATGGACTTCATTTTGGATTCGGATTATCGAAATTATCCTAGGGTGAATTTTTGGTATTTTTCTGAAAACATTCAATTTTTGATGAATAGTGAAAAAACACTGAGTCATAGTTTAAAAGAGAATTTTTATTTAAATAAATAAATATTTTATTTAAATTTATTTTATGTCAAAATTGATACATAATACCTATATAAGTTCAATGTAATTAATTGGAGTCATTTTATAATAATTATAGATATATAAAAAATTAATTGAATTTTTCACCGTCTTTTACCCACCTCCTAGGAGAATTTGGAAATTCACATAAAACTTAATTTTACCGCTTCCGTGAGTGGAATTTCGAAAATCCGAGAGAAACGGTTAATATCAAGGACTAAAATGTGGTTCAATAAGATGAAAATAATTTTTGGTGAATAGTAACTTTTTACTTTTATTTACCACGGTTAAAAGTAAATAGGGTAATTAAAGGTAAAAATGATATTATTATTACCCTAAAACATGTCTTAATTCTATTGTATAAGTGTAATTCGACCCAAATAAACCTTAGGAATAAAATATGAACATTTAGGTCCACTTGGATTAGATTAGGACATTTATTATTAATTTATTTAAAGAAGGGTTAAAATAGTTAAAATCAAAGTTTAATAACTAAATCATTTTTACTATAGGGTTATACATAAGATAAATTCGACTATAAATATTCATTAGAAAGATAAAAGGATTTCCTACATAATGGTATCTTATTTATAAATTTTAGACATTTAATTAGTTAATTTATTAATGACACAATGATGATGCAGTAATTACCTTATTAATGAAATATTAACATAAATGATGTTATAAATACACAAATAAATGTAATTTGATACTTTTTATGAATTAAAATTATTTTATAGGTTAATATGACATGTTAGTATTGAATTAATTACGGTTTTTTGAACTAATAATTCTGTTATGATTTTCAAAAAAATCAATTACCAAATAGTGTCAAAATTGACATAAAATAGTTTTTAAAACAAATATTATATTATTAATTGTTATTATATTCATAAAAATATAGGGTTAGACCAAGATACTAATATAATGATTTGTGTATCATTAATGGACCACTTTGGGGTCACGTGGATGTATATGATAAGTTTATTAACTATATAATATTAAAATACAAAGTGACATGGTAAATGTCAATCTAATTAACTAACAGTTAAAACTAAACGATAAGGTTAATATAATGACCCAAACCTGTCTAAAATGTATTTGTTGAAAGTATTTAGAACCCTCACCACTTCAGCTTTTAAATAAATAATTTTGGGGCTATTATAAACCGAATAATACTTTATTATAAAATAATAGTTTGAGTTTTTCCAAAGGTGCCCCTCTCCTCCCTTATAAAAAGGGAACCCCTTCCCTCTTCTCTTCACACCCTTTTGAGAATTTTATCTCGGACAACCCCTAACCATTTCTATTCTAAACTTACCTAGAAACATTCTAGAGGTTCTGGTCTTCTTAAAAGACCAAATCTACTTCTCTAAGAATAAGTTTAAAGGAGGTGTGTCGAGGAAGAGGTAATATATTCTACCGACTCTTTCAAGTTTCTTTTTTCTTCTACTTCATCTTCTTTAGTTGGTTCATTATAAAGTAATAACACCAGTATTAATTGTATACTGATATTTTATTATAAATATGAAACAACCATATTTCACCTTCTATCCATCCTATGGAAAATGAAATCACTGTGCGTGCGTACGTACGAAATATCGTCTCCACGCCGTTGTGTAATCTGTTTTCGACCACCACCTTACTTGGATGGGTATAATGGTATAAATAAATAACTATATATTATTATTGTAAAGTGATATATATTCTGAAATATTATACATACACTTCAAAATAATTCCACGATCATGGGAATGATTTCATCGCTCGTGCGTACATACAGACTAGCGTCTCCACGACGCGATGAGATTCATTCTCCATGTTAACCATTCGTGAATGATTATAAACTATATATAATGAATAATAATGAAGTATATGACATAATAATGATACTGGATTTATGTATATATATATATATATGTATTTCAACTACTTAATTCCAATCAATTCAATAAGGAAACGAAAACAGCATTCAAGCGTACGTACGACCTACCGTCTCCATGAACGGTGTATTTCATTCCATTTATCGATCTATCATATATATATATATGTATATTATGAATATATATTATATATATAAATAATGTTTTACATTCTGTAATTAATTAAATCAGGATATATGTAATAATATCAAGAACAAAAAGTCGAAACACGTACGATAAATGAAACGATTTTACCCAAAACGCTGCTTTAACATGGAATTTACAAAATAACGGGTAATATAAAGTCATAAGTGAACCATATATGATATCATAACAATGAATATGATTCTTTAATAAGTCATTGACATTATTTAAATCATTATACAGGAGGTTCAGATACATACGAATCATATCGGACGTAAGCTAAGGGATTACTATTCCATTCTCGTTCTTATTCGAGATTGTTATTCATATGTATTTACTGGGGTTATTGTTATAATCAATGCCAATGTTTTCTAAAAATGTTTTCATGTATTTTTAAAGTCCTTTTTACCCATTTTTTAAATTTACCACATGTTATGAAAGGAATCTTACTGTTGTTTACCACACGGGGAACTTTTTGACTTTTCCGACAAAAGTACGAGGAGAATGTTATTTTTATCTTATACGGTGTGAACAGATTTTTACGGTTTCATAACGTCTCATTTCCATGAAGCTTCCTCTACAAAATTTCATGATTATTTTCAACCAAACCATTTTCTTTTAAAATTTCAAGGCATTTTGTGAAAAGATTCTAATTTTGATGAAGAAAGGATATTTTCCTCAAGAATTTATTTCAAGCGTTTTATCAAAACCATTTTCCATAAAAGATGAAATTATTTCATATTTGTATTTTTCAAGTATAATGTCTCTATGATTTACATGGTTTCACTTTTCTTATGTTGAAATGATATCCATTTTTTTTATATGGATTATTTTATGATGGAATGATGTTTATGAAACCCAATTTATTCTTTGGGTTATGATGAATGATTTATGAATGTTTTGTGGAACACGTAAGAATGATTTCAATATGAGATGGGTGGGACCTATATCTACCTCCAATGAATTGTGTAAAGATTAATATCTCATGAGATAGACATGGCTGGAACGGTAAGTTAATCTAGTTCAGTTATACAGGACTGGAACGAGGAGTGAACTCAGTTCAGTAAGGGACTTTTTCCACTAAGATGGTCTTGGCAGCAATGCCGTGGCTACTATGGAAATCATATCAAGTGCTTAATGTTTTTCCATAATTAAAAGTTTTATTCCCATTCTATTTTATCATTATTGAAGTTCCATTATGATATATGCCTTCCATAATTCCATGTTTTATGTCATTTCTCAAGATCTTGATGTTTAAACATTATGTTCATGTTTTTAAGTTCAAATATATATATGGTTTTTTTATTTCCTCCATGATTACCTTTAATGAGAATTTGAGCTAACCCTTTTTATGTTTTATTTTCCCCCAGTATTAAAAGAAAGGTGTTAGGTAAGGAAACAAAAAGGGGAATATCATTATGGGAGATGTTGAAGATCTTTCAACATGATTATAAGTTTATATTACAAGTTTCCAAAGACACTAAACTATTACGGTCCTTGAGTGTTGGTTTTTGTTATGTATTAAGTATTCCACAAAATTAATGTAATGTCCATGTAAGTCAAGATTTGGGTCTCTATAGTGTGTTTTTTTGAGGAAAAAGAACACTAAATGAAAATGTGTTTTATTTTGGGGAAAACCATTAGTCTAATGGCCCATTTTGGTATAATGGTGGGCCCAAAAGAGGGAGAAAACACATGCCTATAGTGAAAATGGGTTTCCTGAGGGACCCAATTGTAACATTGATATCAGAGTATGAACCCATCCAGAAGAGCTGTGTCACTTCCAAGGTTAATATATTGTCCAAAATGAAGAATTTATTATTTAAAAGGGGGTGAATGTAACACCCTAGAATATTAAAGGGTTAAAAAGACTAAAAGTAACTACCCAAGTAAAAATATTTTATATTTATTTTTGGGAGACTACAAATTTATAACTAAATAGTTAAATAGGTTTGTCCTAGAGTAGTGATTAGGATCATTGAACTCTTGGTAAGTTTCATAGGCTCTGTGTGAGTTAGAAAAAGAATACTTAATGATAATGTGTTGGTCTATGGGGGTAGTAATTAGTCTAAAGACAATTTTAGGGATGTGGGTGGGACCCATAGAGGGGAAAACGTGTGTTTTGGGAAAAATTAGGTGCATACATGGCCCAATTAATACAAGTCCTATATTTCACAACCCATAAGACTAACCATAGGTGTGGTGGAGGATATGTATAACCCAAAATGGCATGGGTTTTTGGGCCATAGCATGTCCAGACATTGTGGTCGGTCTCCTGAGTGAAATCACCAAAACTTGGGGGGAAGTACGAGGGTGTGGTGGTGTAATGTTTTAGAAATTTAAACACTTATTTTTCACATGATCTTCCCTAGGTAGTTACTCTATCTAGGTACCACATTGATGGAGGGTTTAAATGTCTTTTGACTCAGTTTCCTTCAACTAAACCATTTGTTCACTCCCTTTTGGCTGAAAATATTGATCTATAAAGTTTTAGGAATGGGGTTTTATGAATTCTACACTCATACAATTGTAGAATTGAGAGAACCACTTTTTATTTAGCTTGATCCCTATATATTGAGGTTTTTAAAGATAAAATCTCTTCATTTTCCATCATTAGATTCAAAGGAATGAAGGGTTTCCTTTCTCTTGAGGAATGTGTTTCAATAATATGTTCATATCCCTTTATTAAACTTACATTCTTGAAAATATAATTTGGTTTTATTTATGAAATTATTTGATTTAGAATATATAAGGGAAATTTTAGGAAATTACAAATTTGGTGGATTTTTAAATGGGTTTCAAAGATTTTTTTATTTAAAAATAGATTCATTTACTTCATATGTTTGAAGGAATGCCCCAAATATGGATTTTTACTCTAAAATAGTCTTTACAAAACATGATAGGTGATGTTTCTCTTATCAAATTTCATTATTATATTATGAGCATGATTTATTGAATATTTTATATAAAATATCACATTTGAATATTTGGGAACCCTGGTTAAGCACACATGAAAACCATAGTGAGTGTGACACCACTACGGGTTTTGAATGTGGTATAGATAGACTCTCAAAGGAATCAATATCATATGATCCAAATTTATTTTTATCTTAGTGTTACTTTTGTGTCTTAGTCATGTATCCTATAGGATGGATCCGTATTATATTTCATGCTCTTGGTTTTATTTATGTATAATGTTTTATAAGGTCAATTATTAATATTTTATGATAAGAATACATTGATTATTTCAAACAATATTTTTTTTCATGTTAATACTCATATTATTATAGCTTTGAATATGGATTGTTTTAAAAGGAAACATAGAAGGATATTTTATTTAATGTTTTTTAAAATGTAATATATTTATGAATTTTTTTAAATCTACAACTAATAGTTTCTTTGACATAAATTATATTGATTCATAGTGGTGTCCTACTATGCATTTTCCTCACCCCCTGCATATGTGTTTAGGTGTATATAAAATTAGTTTTAAAAGATATAGGTAATATGAAGGTAATCATGTATCTCATTGGTTTCCCTTGGTTTTATATGCCTATATTGTGGTTTGGGAGGTTTTTTATGAATGATCACATGGAGATGTGGTTTTTGGATTTCTTCTTGAATTTGTTATATTTTCCATGTTTTTCCTTTTGTGTTGGTTTATATGACTCTTGTTTATATTAATTTTTCTTCCATGATTTAGTTTTATAGTTAAACACTTTTAATTTACACATGAGTAGTGTTTTAGTTCTTGTATTGATTTCAACATTATGGTGATCTATCTTATGTGATTTTTTGTGTTTACTTGGGTCGGTTTATTACAAAATGGGATCAAAGGGAATACCCAATAATAATTATGATGACAATTACTGAGTCTATTTGTGGGTTAATGGTAGACATGAGTTAGGACCATTAGTAATTATGTTATAAGTAAGGATGGGTTATTAGCTAGCTCACTTTAGTTTCTGACTCTGAGTTACCATTGATTTTTATAGGTTTTACTCAATATTTATTCTCTTTTTTTGGTCATTTAGATAAAACCAACTTTTCAGGATTATTTAGATGAAGAATGTATTATCTATTTTCAATGTTGAATATTTTTATACCATATATTCTTATCATTTACGTGTTCTAATTAAGATTATTACAGATTTATATACTCCATTTTTTCCTCTATTATTTAAAGATAATGCCTCATTGATGGGATATTCCCATAAGAAAAGCTCCATAAGAAAATAGTTAACTTGTATCTTTTTTATAATAACTATTTATCCATACAATTCATACTCTGGATATAAATGGGTGTTAGAAACTAGGGATTAAAAATGGGTCATGGTTTGGAATTTAACAATAAGAATCCACCTATTTTCCATGGTAAAAAAAGACCCCAAGAAAACAAAGAGTGAATATAATAGATTGAGAAAATATTTTATTTCTTAAAGAATACATAGGGAATAAATTTTGATTTTAATAAATAAATTCATGGATATCTAGGATAAAATTGTTGGAATACATCGTGCAAGATATGTTTCACATGGAACTTACTAAAAAAACTTTTAAGAGGGTATTCAATCATGATTTTAATCCTAAAATGATGAAGTATTGAAAACATGAGAATTTTAGAACTTAGTCCGTGGGGATGATTCATTTATGTAATATTCTACCCATTTTTGGAGTTAGTTCACCTATCATAATATATTTTTTCAAAACACTACCTTAAAGCTCAAAGTATCATGATGGGTTTAAAGAAAAATTTTAGTTTTATGTTGATCCACTTGTTCCTATCAAATTTTGATGAGGTGTTTGATAAAGGTGATATGGGTGAGGAAGAATTAGATGGGAATATTAGTTTAGGTAGATATTCTATTATAGTGGGAGGTATCCCAAATTTATCATCTGGCTAGAAAAGGATGCATGGTAAGGGTGTGGAATTTATATCAGGGGAAGTTTCAAGGGATACCTCAGAACAAAAAAAATGTGTTTCTTTAATTTTAGAAAACTAATCCATACTAAGAATGATTGTATGGTGGCACCCTATACATTCCATTATTGTGGAAAATCTAATCATCTTTAATGTTTTAATAGAAGAGAATCCCTTGGCATAATAGGTGATTCCACTCTTACTAAAGGCTCTCAGGATCACTATGACATAATGAAGGACGGGGGATTACATTATCATGTAAATGGGGATACTAGTGATATAAAGAAGGATAAAGGAGGAGATTATACTAGAAATAACTAAGTAGTAGAGTATGCACAAAAGTAATATGATGCTGGTCTTGCTACTGTGACATGTATGGTGTTTTCTAACCTCTAAAGTTTTGGATTAATTCTATACCCCCGAATATAATTATTTTATATCATCTATATTGATTGATTTTTTTGGGAATACGCTCTGAGCGTATTCCATTCATGATGGATCTTTTCACTCCATTAGGAAGAAGGGAGGAACTAGGTTTTAAATTTTATGAGTTCCATGTCATGATTATTGACGATGATGTCATGTGGGATTTTCTAATTATTGATCATGATTTCTCTGAACTCATCATTAGCATGAATTGGGTAGTTAGTTTTAAATCCCCAATGAATTATTATCATTCTTGGGTTTAATTTTTATTTTCTGACGGGTCACTCATGTATTTTAGGGTGAGTAGGATCCTATATTTGGAAGATAAGGGGCTATTGTTTATGTGGATAGAATGATCTCAAACCAGTTTTTAGATAATTTTCATGATGCTATCTACCAGTATTCCTATAGTTCACTTCTTACTGTAGTGGATCACTACCCTATGTTTTTTACTATTGACTTCTCTACATTATTACCCCCAAGGGATGTTGTGTTTTTTCTCTACTTATTTCTGGGGATGAATCCCATTTTGATGAAATATTATCATATGGATCCTATTGAGTTGAAGAAGATTAAGTTCCAAACAATATATCTTAAATAAAAAGGATTTATTCATTATAACTTGTCACCATGAGCTTCACCTGTTCTATTTGCAATGAAACAATATGGAATCATTTGAATTTGTGTTGATTACCAAAATATTTGTAAAATTGAGTATTATGATAAATTATCCTTTGACTATGATTTTTAACCTGCTTGATGAACTAATGGAATAGATATTTTTTTTAAGATTGATCTTTATTCAGGGTAACATCAGTTAAGGGTATATGAGGAATATATTCCTAAAATGGCCATCAGGAGTAGTAATAGAGATTATAAGTGTTTGTTTCTTCCATTCGGTATGACTAATTCTCATGAGATGTTTATGAATTTAATGAACCAGTTATTTCATGAATTATTGGATTCTTTTTTGGTTGTTTGTTAGATGATATTTTGGTGTACTCTTTGATAGAGGGGGAATACAGTGACCATCTAAATATCATGTTCAAAATTATTAATGTATATAAACACTATAGAAATATCTCTAAATGTGTGTTTTATTCAAGAGGTATTTTTGGGGACATTTTATATATGATATGGGCATATTAGTGAATCAAAAAAAGATACAAGTGGTTATTTCATGGGAAAAACCCAAAAATACATTTGATATTCGATGAACCCTCAGTTTATCAAGATATTATAGATGTTTTGTTGGACATATCCAATATTACTTCTCTAATTTTTGAATTAATGCATATGGGTGTCAATTTTGAATGGAATAAAAAGTTTAAAAAATAACTTGAAGAACTGAAGGTGATATTGAATCTAATTCTTATTTTGACTCTTCTTGAACTAGGTTTGGGCTATGATGATTTATATGATGCCTTTGGTACAAGAATAAAATGTGTTTCAATATACAGGAAATAAGTGGTGGATTATGTATCTAACCAAGTATTTAATTATTATAAGAATTATTCTATCTATGATCTTGAGTGGGATATAGTTATGTATTCTCACAAGACATTACAGAACTATTTAATTGGTGATTAGTATACTTTGTATTCAGATCATAATAGTTTTAAGTATATTTTCACTCAAAGATACATGATCTTGTGGAATATATTATAGTTTAAGTTAATTTATAAATATCATTATGTTATTACATAAAATCATGGGAAAGGTAATGTAGTCTCAAATGTACTGAGTATGAAATTTAAAACATAATCCTCAAACTAATTAGTTATAAAGTTGCCATTGAATAATTTTTTCACGAAGATGAGCTTCGATTTAGAGGAGACTAGTAGGAATGATTTTTTTAGATTTTATGAAAGAAGATTAATAACTTAATTATTTTGATTATTTAGGGATGGTGGTAGAAATATATTTTTAGTGTTTTAGTAAAATCCATATTGGCAGGGAGACCTGCAGTGGCTGGTCTTGGTCTCTCGATGGTTTCTTATGTTTCTAAATTAGTATGGTTGTTCATATATCTCTAATAAAAGAGATAACCAATATTATTGGGGGTCATGGATGAGGTAGTTTTATTGATTTATTTCTGTCACAATACCTTACATGTCAGAATATTATGGCAGATCTATAGAGACCTTCGCGGTTTTTTCATCCTTTATAAATTATAGTGTGGAAGTGGAATGAGATATCTATGGAATTCAGTATTATTTTACCATGAAATCATAGTAGGAAAGATTCTATTTGTGTCATCATTTATACATATAAAAAATAAAATCATTTTATTTCTTTAAAAGTGACGATTATATAGGATGAGATTGGGAACATCTAGGTCTAAGAGAAATCTTTATAGAGTTCCATCTATAGTGGTTTATAATATAGAAAAAAAATTTACTTCTACATTATAGAAAGGATTAAAGAGGTGATAGGAATGAAGCTAATGTTAAGAACAATATATCATCCACTGATGGATGGATATACTATGCATGCTATTAATATTCTTTAGGATATGATTTGGGGATGTGTTCTTGATTGGTGGTTTATAGAAAAATAATCCCCATTCAGTTGAGTTTTCTTATTAAAATAGTTATTAGGTTTGGATTAAAAAGGATCTCAATGAAACACTATATGGGTGGCCATGTAGATATCCATTATGTTGGGATAATTTGGTAGAACAATATTTGGTTGGATCAATCCATTTATAAGAGGTTACAAAAAAGGTATAATTGATTTGAAATAGGAAGAAGACAACTCAGAGTCATAAAAAATACAAGGTATACTTTCTTCATCACCTAATTGAATTTGGGATTTATGATCATGATTTTCACAGGGTGAAACCTCACTTGGGACATCACCATTTGGGTAATTAGGGAAAGGTAACATCGACGTCTGTGGGATTTTTTGAGATCATTAAAGGACTTGTAAAGGTGTCTTATTGGTTCTTTCTATATCTCTTAACATCCATACACAATTTGATTCTTGTTTCGCAATTGAGGATGTAAAAAAATACGCATACCTTGTGATCTAATGAGAGGGTATTGATCTTGAAACCGATACCTAGGTTGTTGATCAACCAATTCAGATTATGGATTTCTAGGATGAGGTAATTCATGGAAAACAATTATGTTGGTTTGTGTACTATGGTAGTGCGGATGGGATAACCACTTAACATGGGAGAAAGAATAATTGATGATATAGTAGGGAAATTTTTTTATGAGTCTAGAATATTGAAATTTTTTTGGGGTATAATTATTTTTTGTTGGGGAGAATTTACACACCTTTATTTGTGGAGTTATGTACAATGCCTCTTTTTTCATTGAATTTTCAGTGTTGGGGACTAAAAAAATTTCTGTTCAGACTAGGGAAAAATAACTAGGACCATAACTCTGGTTATGGTTATGATGTACTGGTGTGATTCCTATGAGAAATAGATTGATCCACCATAAGAAATGTAGGTAGTGGTCCTTTTCATGGCCTGTTGGTTGATTCCATATGTTCCATGACAAAACAAAACCTCACTATGGGGTTGGTGGAGATTATAGATAGGACAAAACAGCTGAGAAATCAATTCTAGGTTAAGGCTAGACCCCATGGATTGTCTCTTGTGTGAGGTCCGAATGCTACAGTGGGTTGCATAATGGCATAGTAGTGGAGTGTTTTAGAATTTAAAATACCTTTTCATTTAATAATATACAGGGGTGTTTTATCTAGCCATGTTCCAACATAATGGAGGTTTTAAAAAATATTTTGACTTGTTTTCCTTTTATAAAATCATTTGTTCACTTCTATTTGGGCCATATTCTGGATCAATCATGTTCCGAGAATGAAGTATAGGGAATTACTCTATTATATAGTAGATGATTAGGGTGAATGCATTATTTTTTATCTCTCTAATAGTAGATCAAGGTTCATGTGGACTAGATCTTTTTATTTCCCACTATTTCATTTGATAGAAATATGATTTTCCTTTTTCTTGAGGTAGGTTTCACTATACGATGGTTTTATACGTAGTTTTACTTTGTGCTATTACAAATTTCCATTGGTTGTATATATTAAATTCATTTCGTTGGAATATATGGGGGATTTGTTATGAAATTATATTTTGGGTGGCTTATAAAATGGTATTTAAAGTAGTTTTTATTTTAAAAAAATATTTGTGCACTTATTGTGTTTGATGGAATTATTATAATATGGTTTTTAATCTAAAATAAATTTTGAATAATGGGAGTGATGATTATTCACTCGTGTAAATGTTTCCTAAAATAATGATCATTTTTTCAATTTTTTATGAAAACATGGAAAATTTGAAGATTTGGACACCTTAGGTTAAGATATATGAAAACCATAGTGATTGTGGTACCACTAAGGCTTATGATTGTGATATTGATAGACTATGGAAAGAATCAATATTATAGGATTCACATTTATTCTTTTCTTTGTTTTCCTAGTGTGTCAAGTCATGTATCCCATATTATTGATGGAATTTAGTTTTTATGGTCTTGGATTCATTTATAAATATTTTTTATACCATCACTTGGTTATATTCCGCTATATTAATAATTTTATTTTTCCATCTATTTTTTCATTCTTATTTATACTCATATTTTTATAGCTTTTAATATGGGTTATTTTGAAAATAAAAACAAAATAATTATTTATCTAAGGTATATTAAAATGTAATATATTTATAAACATGTTTTTTAACGATAAAAATAATGATTTAATAATGACATATGTTATATATATTCATGGTGGAATCCTTCTAAGAATCTTCCTCACACCCTATATATTTGCTTGGGCATATGTATATTTGGTTTTTTTGGATACTGGTAATGGGAAGGGTGTCATGTAGCCCTCTTATTTCCCTCGGCTATTAATTCATTCATAGTGGGCTAGGATGATGGTAACTAATGGTCACATAGAGATTTGGTTTTCAGATTTTTTCTTAATATTTTTTTATTTTCTAGATTTAATATTTTATCTTGATTTGTATGTCTCATGCTTATATATACTTTTTTCATGATTAATTTGATGTTATATATATTTTCAAGTAACATGAGGCATGTTTTGGTTCTTATGTTTATTCTAACTTGTGGTCAGATGTCATGGGTGATACTTCATTTATACTAGGGTTAGTTCATTATAAAACTAACTTTATAATCCATTATAATTCAAAAAAAATCCTATACCAATAAAAAATTCCTAAAATTTTGGTAATGTAAAGAATGTGTGTCTTTTTAGAAATGAAATACATTTCTCAATATAAATAAGAGGATACATGATTTAGAACATATTCTCTTTTGGGTAATAATCCAGAAAAAGGTTGGTTGGTTAATAAATCAACCTTCACTCGATGCATAACTAGTATGATTAACTTTATAATCAGTTTTAAACTCATGGGTGGATATTCTTTAGATGACTCACAATCTCTTTATAAGCCATAATGAATGATTGTTTTCTATTGATATCCATACACCGTGAATGTACTTTTAAATAATTCCTTATTATCATTCCTTTGATAAGGGTTATTTTATAATATTGTTAATATCATATTGTTTCTATGTTTATTATGGGATATACACCTGGATAAGAACATTATCCTATATACTAGGGAAAGTATTGACATTGCATATGTTTTTTAGTTCAATACAGCTGTCATCAATTAATAAGGAATGTTGATTTCATATAGTATTTGCAAAACCTTGAAATTCTTTTAAGTTTTATGCTTTAAATAAATACTACATTGAATAGATTTCAACAAACACAACAAAGAACTAAATTGAAACCAAAAACCATTCTATTTATATAAAATTATAAGTATTAAAAAGTGTCTAATATAAGTATAGTTTATGAATTAGTGGGTAAAAATACATATAACCATATTATTAAATCAATTATAAAAGGAAAAGTTCATTTTTAATATCAAATAAATAATAAAATTTAGTTAATACAGCAATTTAACTAATAATATTATATTATAGATTAAAATAAATTGTCTAAAAAATTGAATTTTTCTACGTTATGCATTTTTTATTTTTTAAAATTAAATATATGATGGTTAAATGGTGATAAAATATATTTTTCATATAAATAATAGATTAAAAAAAAATTAATTATCAATTTATATGAAATATGAATAATAATAGTTAATATTTAAAAAGTCATTTTCTTATAAAAATAGATTTTCATCATATTTTTTCCATTTAAAAGTTAATTCCAAAAATTTTAATTATTTATTTAACATAATAAAATTTATTTTAGGATTCATCATTATAATATTATATTAGGGTAATATTTGGGGGTTTTTCTATAAATATTTATTTTTAGGAGAATAGTATAAAATACCATTATTACAAATACTGTGAATTTTAAGACATCATTAGGATATAAGAATGACATAGAAATTTAAGAAACTTTTTTCCAAAACAAATATGTATTGAATAATTAAAACTATAAACTCAAAATACTAAATTTAATTTATAAACCCATGATTACCATTTTTGAACCCAATTAATATTTTTCTAAAAACTATTATTTATGTGTTATATATTCTTTATTTTAAAAGAAAATTTTATTAATTTTAGATATTTAATATTATTAATTGGTTATAATATTTTTAATTAGAATTTCAAAATTATCTAATAACCTTAATTTTATTTTTAGTCATAAAAATATTTTTTTCAGGGATAAAAAATGAGTTATCATATGTAAAAGTAAATTTATGGGAAAATCCTAAAATAAAGTTAAAAGACCTAAAACATGTTAAAAAAATGTCTCAATATGTGTTTATTATAGTTGTATAATCCAATAATATCCCTATATATTATTTTACACCTTTTGAATATCTTTTTCGTTGAAAATTACATGACATGAATATAATTTTTTGAATATTTTCAAATGTTCCACCTCGTTCACTTATAAAAAAACCCTTAACCACCCCAATTATCCTCACAAAACAACCCTTGTAGCTAGATAAAATTATTCCAAAAAACCTTAAATACTCTTCATTACAATTTTAATGCTTCTTGTTTCAACAAAAGATCCAAATTAGATCGATGAAGGTGTTAGCCAAAGGGGGATATCTAAGTAAGTGGTAATGTTCTTACCTGAGTTTTTTTTGTTTTTTTCTGCTTCCATATTATCTAAATATTATACAAAAACTAAAAAATAATATAATTAGAATAATTTTTATATTAAAATTTCATTATTTTATGGTAAAATAATTATTTTTCTCATTTCAATATAAAGGAAAATGAAATTGTTTCTCATAATACATGCAAGCAACAACTTCCATGAAGTGATATACTTCATTTTTCATCACCCCCATTTATAAATGTGTTTAAAAATATATTTAATTAATTTATGTGATATTTATAACATAATTAAGATTATAGAAATATAATCTACTATTTTTATTCGTTTCCTTCCATCCAATAAAAATGAAAATGTTTCTTATGTGTACGTACAGATTTCCACCTATATGGATGACACATTATATTTTTCATCAGCTCTATTCATGAATGGTTTTAAAATATATCTGATAAATATATATGATATTAACGAGTAATATATTTCAGGAATATTTTTTTAAAACTAAGAACTAAAAATAAATGATAATTGTTAAGTAATATGTTGATATTTGCAAATTACTTGAAATAACCTTGTCATCGATTTCATCTTCATGAATCATATCTAAAAATATCATGGAATGGTAGTGTAACTTTATAAATCATTAGCTAAAAATATTAAATTAACTTTAATAATCTTGTAATGATAATATTTTATTCAATTAATGGGGTTCTATATCACCATTTTGTGGAATGTGTGAAAATTGAAATTACTAACATCCAATGACGAAAATAAACATTAACGTGATAATGAATGAATAATGAATGACTGTAAATTGTTGGTTGGAGTGGATACTAAAGTGGGGGGGGGGGGGGTGAATTGAGTTGCAATTAAATTTTTTGTTAAAATATTTTTATTAAAATCCCCCAATTTAAAAACAAGTTAAACTCTAGCGAATTTGTAAAAACTGTAAAGGTTCAATTAGATTCTCGAAAGATTTATTAGGTCCCAATTAATTAAATAAGAAGATTAAATTAGATTTTGAAACTAATCTAATGATTTACAAAAATTACAAACACACTCTAATTTATCAATTAGAGTAACTTTAAAATAGATTTGTATTTCAATGAAAATAGCAGCGGAATAAAAAATATATAATATACATTAAACTTAATCCAAGATGCACAGAAGATATAACCAAGATGTTCAGTCCCAAGATGAGACTTATTCCTCTCAAAAAATTTATATAAATGTGATCCACAACCTGGATCGGGGAAAACATCAGTACATAGACTTTTTAGGTCCTAAGACCTCTACCATAGTTCTACGTGGGAAAAAAAATATCAATAGCTCTCAGGCTATCCAGGTCACACATGACCTCTTCCACAACTCACAGGGTTATAAAAGAAGGTGTAAAAGTTTGGTGTGAGGATTTAATATCCTCCAGTTTAGCTCAGGAGACAATGTGTATCTATAGTAGATAGATGTACACACACACTACTCAGAATGTTAGGCAAAGGGATAAAACAGAGGAAATAATTGAGTTTAGAAGGTTATGTGTAATTGCAGATGTGCTCTAGAGTCATTTTGATGTTGCAGATGGATGTCAAGTCCTTTCTGGTTAGGATGAATCAAAATAGAGTAATGTTGTTCTTCTCAGCTACAACTATTCAGAATTGTGCATATGATTTTCAGTAAGGCACAACTACTCATCTTTTGTTTGTTACAGGTGTAAGACCTGCTTCAAGTTCTTTGGTTTTTATTGGAGTCCTTCAAGTTATCCTTGTGTTCTGTGAGACATCATACACGTGCACCTTTTTTCGTGTGTTTTTCTCTTTTTTTGTTCAGTACACCCTTTTACTGCAGATCTTCCTTTTTATTCCATGAGATCTGAAAAAAAGAATGATTACCTTTTTACAGGTATGAGGTACAGTTTCCGGACATCCAAAAACCAACATTAATTAATAATAGGTGCATTTAACTAAGAAAATATGACCGTTGGAATTAAAAAGGGTTAGTAGAAAGTTCAAACAGTTTTCATGACTATCGGTAGGTCATGAGAACGGTAAGTAATTTTGAATTTTCATCGGTATCAGTAGGTCATGTGATCAACATCGGCTTCGGTAGTTCATTTGATCAACATCGGTTTCGGTAGGTCATTTGATCAGCATCAGTTTCAGTAGGTCATTTGATCATCATCCGTTTCGGTAGGTCATTTGATCAGCATCAGTTTCGGTAGGTCATTTGATAAGCATCGGTTTTGGAAGGTCATTTGATAAGCATCAGTTTCAATAGATCATTTGACCAGAATCTGTTTCGATAGGTCATTTGATCCACATCGGTTTCAGTAGGTCATTTGATCAGCATCGGTTTCGGTAGGTCATTTGATCAGCATCGGTTTCGGTAGGTCATTTGATCAACATCAGTTTCAGTAGGTCATATGTGCGGCCATTCTTTATCAGTGAGACCATTATTCATCGGTGCGACCATTCTTCATCGGTTAGACCGTTCTTCATCAGTGCGACCGTTCTTCATCGGTGCGGTTGTTCTTCATCAGTGCGACCGTTCTACATCGGTGATACCGATCTCATTAGTTTTAACTAACGGTGACTCAAGAAAATAACTAACGGTGAGTAAAAAACATGGAATATGCAAAAAGTGTCTGTTCAAACAAGAACACTTCTAGGTAAATAGAAAAACATAAATAATCATAGATAAACATATGTATACATGATTAAACATGTATAAACACATTTAGACAAGATTTATGATTATTAAAATAACCATCTCATAGAGGGTTCAACAATCTCCCCCTTTTTGATAATCACAAATCTGTGGCATAAATGAAGAGAGGGGAGAGGATATAACATTTATTATGCTCCCCCTATTTAAACAAAATATATAACCAAAGATAAATAGATCATCAGAGAATGCATCAGATCATGAACAAAGTAAGAGTATATCAACATAGCATCATATTACAGAGAGATCCCCTCTATATATAAGGTATTTTATCTATGTGTTCATTTATATAACCAGTCATTGCTACCCCTTTATATACATATTCTTTTCTCCCCTTTATGTATATGGTCATGTATAAAAGTAGTCATCATTTAAGCATTCATCATTTTCCCCCTTTGGGATTAACAAAAAGAAGAAAGGTCCATTAAAATAACCACTGAAAAAGGTACAAGAAAAAGAAACACATAAAAGAATCCCTATAAAAAATGAAATGCATGGATACTTCTTGGGATGCAGAGGAGATTTTACTTTGGCAGATGGAGCAATGGATGGCCCGGAGGGTGGCTTGGTGGAAGGTTGATCAGACCGGACAGAGAGAGGAGGTTGCATAGCTCGGGCTGGAAGTAGAGTGGGATCTAAGGTCACTTGAGGTTCAGTAGAAGATCTTCTTGAAGGCAGCTACTGAATGACCAGCTTAATATTTGAGAGAGCTTGAGAAAATAATAACTGACTTGGAGCAACACCGAATGGACTAAGAGGCTCAACATTAGGAAAAACAATTTCCTTATCTTGTACATGAAGATAGGGTTTGAGAATATTGATAAAATCTTGAATGACTTCACCACCATATTTCATGACCTTCTCAAAATCATCTTTGTTCTGCATAAAAATTTCGAGATTAGGAGAAAAATATTTCAACTATTTTACCTAATCCTTAAAGGATTGAGTGACTGGAGGAAGCCTCAAATTATCATCCAATACTTTAATCAAATGGTTCAACTCATGCTTGGTATAGATTTTAGAGAAATATCGATCTACCTTTTCGTTGATCTCTTTCTGAGCCTGAGTTGCAATAGCTGAATAAATCTTCACCATCTTGTGAATATGATCACTATTTTCTTTCATCTTTTTCAATGAGTCCAAATCCAAAATCTTTCCAAGTGCAGCTAACTCTTCTTTTATAACATCCTTTAAAGCATTGATCTCATGACCAGTAATCTTGGTCACTTTGGAGGAGCTATCATGAGAAAAAACCTGAGTTATCTCAGCCTTCAACTTTCTCAAATCCAACTTCTTCAGATGTTCTATGAAATTTCTCAGAACATCCATCATAACAGTTATGGTTGATCTAAATTCTTCTGATAGAGAATCTAATTCATTTCCTAAATCCTTGATTTCTTGATTTAAAAAGGTAATGTGCCTACCAATCAATTCACTAGTATTGCACAGGTCTGGCTTGATAATACTTACTAATCTTTGAGATATATCATCCATAACAGCCTCAGATAAATTCATAAGATCAAGAGAAGGAGCATGAGATAATTCCTCTTTCATTGTCTCTCAAACTGCATGGATAAACTCATCTTTTAAATCTGTCTAAATCTGATTAATAAAATGATGAACCAGGTCTTTCTGCCGTCACTCGCACATTCTCAGCAACTAGTCTAGGCTTAACTAAGAGGCTTGCCCTTTCTTTGTGCACCCCTTCTTCTTCTTCCTCTGAATAATCCAAACCAAGAATAGTAAAACCTGAGTGTTCCTCCCATGCAGCTTTACAAGAGGTATACTGGGGCTTTACAAAATCATCTTTTCCAGAATTTTCAAGTGAGATTACTTCACCTACACCAATCTCTGTCTGAATTGTTCTTTCAGCCTCAGAAACAACTTCTTCTTCAACTCCTTGTGGTTGTGGATCATCTTGAGTCACATTTTGACCATCTACTAGTCGAGTATCAGTATCATCATCACCACCATCATCATTATTTCCATCATCATCATCACCATAATTTCCATTATTATTATTTACTGAAGTTTCATTAGTACAATCTTTTCTACTAGATTCATACTCCTTAGAATTTGATTCATCGATTTCAGCTTCTTCTTCATCACCTAGAAGAGGTTCCGACTCTGGTAACTTGAGAGGTGGACTAGCTGGTCCAAATTCCATTTTTCTTTTCTTAGGACTTACTATATCAGGATCACTCTTGTCATCAGGAGGTGACTCAGGCTCTTTTTCAGTATCCACATCATCATCAGCCTTAGCTTCCCCTATTCCTTTCTTAATTAACTCTCATGCTTCCTTAGGAACATCCGTCTCCCCTTCCTCATCAGAATAAACAACTTCTTCATCAGGTTTTAAACCAGGATCTCTCATCCCATTTGGTCTCTTAGGATGGTCAGAAAGATTAAATGAGTCATACAACTTATCTTCATCAGTAACCCATGCCTTCTTCTATGGATTCCAGTTGATTTTCATTCTTTTACAGATATCCTTGTTAATACAAAAACTACTACTGGATGAGATACACTCATCTCCATCCTCAACACAGCCCAAAATTTTTAACATAGAATAGATTTTCTTAGAGTAGAACAAGGTTGTAGCTTTCTTGGAAGGCTTCACCATTTCAGAAATATGGACAGTAATATACCTACAAAAGTTGATCTTCTCATCATTTAGAAATAAAAATAACAATAAACCATATTGATACTTTACAGCCGCAAAATCACCCTTTTTGGGACAGATTTGGTGCTGAAAGAACTTAAACAAAATCCTACTTTCACCATCTAACTCAGCAGCTGTAATTCTTCTGGACTCAGATTTGCCAGTTAGCATCTCCAGAGCAAGATAATAAGAAAAATATTCAGTGGTAAGAGAAATATTACCAGAATAGTCTTCATATCTTCCTTTATGAGGTACTCCCAAACACTCAACCCACTACTTGGAAGAAAAATAAATCTTTTTCCCTTTGACTATAGAAGATAATATTGGAGCTTCTGCTCCATCCAATACAATAGTTAAATTCAAATAAAACCCATGCACAAGCTTTAGGTAGTAGACTCGATTATTGTCACATAACCAATTTTTCCATCCTTGCATTTCTAAAACATTTAAAAGAGCATAATTACTAGATAACACCCATTCAGAACATACTTCCTTTTCAGCTGTAACCACCCGAGTTTCCAACTCTGGGTTCACTGACCTTTGAGTCGTGCTGCTTGATTCTCCTCGAGTGTGTTTCACATGAGAGGAAACTTTAAATTCATTGGTTTATCACTTTTGATATTCCATTTGGAGGTTTTAGAGGTTTTAATGGTTTGAAGGATTTAAAAAGGTTTGAGAGGTTCAAGAGGTTCAAGTTTCAGAAAAAGTAAGGTTTGGCGGGAGATGGAAAGTCACAGTTATTGGGGAATGAAATAGCCACAGGTCATTAAATTATTCATTTAGGGTTACAATATTAAATATAATATCAATTATGTAAAACAACATCGTTTTGATAAACACTAAAACCATTAAACACTGTAAAACAAAAACGGTAGAAAAAGATCGGTTTCACTGATTGGTTTCACTGATCAATTTCACTCATCGGTTTCACTGATCATTTTCACATATATGTATCACTGATCAGTTTCACTGATCTATCATACCTAACTCTTGTTTAATAAGATATAATCATTCAGGGATCAATGGTTTGGCGAAGATATCAGCTAATTGATGTTCAGAGTCAATAAAATCTAGATAAATATCACCCTTTTGATAATGATGTCTCAAAAAGTGATGTCTAACATCAATGTGTTTGGTCCTAGAGTGAGACACATGATTCTTAGAGATGATACTTGAAATAGTGTTATCCAAATTTATAGACACATGTCAAAATTGATATCCATAGTCCAATAGGGTGTGTTTCATCCACCGAATCTGTGCACAACAACTACCAGCAGCAATGTATTCTGCTTCAGCAGTAGACAATGAAACCGAGTTCTATTTCTTACTACACCAAGATACTAGGGACTTTCCCAAAAGATGACATGTTCCAGATGTGATTATCCTATCTAACATGAAACCAACAAAGTCAGCATCTGAATAACTCATTATGTCAATGGATTGTCCTTTTGGATAAAACAAACCTAAATTGGTAGTATGTTTAAGATATTTGAAAATCCTTTTACCAACAAGTAAATGAGATTATTTAGGATTAGCATGAAATATTTCACACATGAATACACTAAACATAATATCTGGTCGACTAGCAGTAGGATAAAGTAAACTTCCAATCATACCTCAATAAATGGTTTGATCAATTGGTTTCATAGCTTGATCATCATCCAACTTACAGGTGGTACTCGTAGGTGTGTCACTTCCCTCATTACTATCCAAACCAAAACATTTTAAAAGATCCTTTGTGTATTTATATTGATTTAAAATAATACCATCTTTCTTTTAAAAAATTTGAAATCCAAGAAAATACATGAGTTCTCCCCTTAAACTCATTTCATATTCATTTTTCATATTCTTTGAAAAATCAGTACATAAATAATTTTTAGAAGATCCAAAGATAATATCGTCAACATAGATTTGTACAATCAAAATATCTTTAGAAATTATTTTAATAAAAATAGTGGGATCTGAAATTCCTTTAGTAAAAGCTCTTGAGATAAGAAAATTTGCACGTCTATCATACCAAGCTCTTGGAGCCTGTTTTAAACCATATATATCTTTAGAAAGTTTAAAAACATGATTTTGAAAATGGGGGTTTGTAAATCCAGGTGGTTGTTAAAAACATCTTCAATTATAAAACCATTTAGAAAAGAACTTTTAACAACCATTTGATATAACTTGAAATTTAGATGAGCAACATAGGCAAGTAGAATCCCAATAGCTTCTAATCTAGCTACAGGTGCAAAGGTTTCTTCATAGTCTATTCCTTTCTCTTGAATATACCACTGCGCAACTATCCTTGCTTTATTTATAACTATATTTCCTGATTCATAAACCTTGTTTCTAAAAACCCATTTAGTGCCTATGGTCAAGGTGTTCTTAGGTATTTCTTTTAATTCCCAGACTTTGTTTCTTTCAAATTAATTTAACTCATCTTGCATAGCCATTACCCAAAATTAATCATTGATTGAATCATTGATATTTTTAGGTTCTAGCTGTGAAATAAAGTTTTGATGTTCAACTTGATTTCTTATAGAAGCTCTAGTATGTGTCCCTCTATTAGGATTACCAACAACATTATCTAAAGTATGATTATTTAGAATCCTAGTTGATATAGTGAAGGTAGTACTAGAAATTCCAGGTTCTTCTCTAGGTTCAGATTCCTCAGAAGTAGGTTCTGTAAGATTTCTGAAGCTGGTTGACTTAACAAAAGGGTCACTATTTTTTTCATTAAGGTTCAGGACAGACAAATATTCTTCAAGATTTTCAAGAGAAGGTTTAGGTTCATGTGGATCAGTTTCATCAAATTTGATGTGAACGGATTCTTCCACACACTTGGTTCTCTTATTAAATACTCTATAGGCTTTTCTAGTAATTGAATATCCTAAAAATATTCCTTCATCACTCTTGAATGCAAATTTGTCTAGATTATCCTTAGTATTATGAATAAATACTTTGCAACCGAAGACTCTGAAGTAACTAACTTTAGGTTTCCTATTATTCCACAGTTCATAAGGGGTCTTCTTAAGAACAGGTCTAATAAAGACTATATTGATAATATAACAAGCTATATTTATAGCTTAAGCCCAAAAATAAATATTTAGGTCATATTCATTTAGCATAGTTTTTGAAATTTCCTGAAGGGTTCTATTTCTTCTTTCTACTACACCATTCTGCTGAGGTGTCCTAGGGGCAGAAAAGTTGTGATTATAGCCATTATGTGAGAAGTAAGATTCGAAATCATTATTTTCAAACTCACGACCATGATCAATTCTCAAGGTCCTAATATTATGTCCACTAAGGGTTTCTATAGACTTGGAGTATTTAATAAAGTAAGAATAAGCTTTACTTTTGTGAGCTAAACATTATACCCAAGTATATCAATAAAAGTCATCTACTAAGATATAGACATAGTTCTTACCATTAAAACTAGAAAATCTATAAGGTCCAAAAAAATCCATGTGAACTAACTCAAGAGGATGAGAAGTTGAAAATTCTTTCTTTAATTTGAATGAAACTTTATGTGGCTTTCCCTTTTGACAGGGATTAAAAAAAATTTTAGTTGGGAATTCAAGTTTGGATAGGTCTCTAACTAAGTTCTTCCTAGTCAATTTTCTAAGTGAATGAATGTTGCAGTGTCCTAATCATATATGCCATAATCAAGACTCTTTATGGAAAGAATTTAAGAAAGTAATGTTTTTTAGCTAATTAATTCAAATCAACATCATAAATATTTTCATTTCTCAAAGCAGAAAATACTAAAATATTTTTAGAATTAAAAACATTACAAGAATTTTTTTCAAATTTAACATTGAAACCATAATCACATAACTGAGAAATACTTAACAAGTTGTATTTAAGTCCATCAACAAATAATACTTTAGAAATTAAAACTGAATCATTGTTACCAATATGAACTAGGCCGATGATATTTCCTTTTGAATTATCTCCAAAGGTGACATGGACTCTATTAACCTTGATTATGTTTTTCAAGCATGATAAGCCTCATGTCATGTGTCTTGAACATCCCCTATCCAAGTACAATACCTTCTTATGTGAAATTTTCAAGAAAGTTTCCTACAAAACCGGTTTAGATAGAAAATGAGTTTTTACCCAGATTCTCTTGGGTCCATATAGGTTAGCAAGAAAAGCCTTAGGTACCCAGATTTGTCTCATGGGTATCATATAATCTACAGAATCAATAGATTTTGAAAGATAAATTTTTTTTTGATCTATTGCAATGTGAATAACGAGTTGAAGAATATTTATATCCAGAACTAGAACTAGCAACATTCTGTCCATATTTAGGAATAAATCTATTTTAAGTAATCTTTCTCTGTCCAGGATGATAGCCTATTCCAGTGGTATATTTTTGTGCCATGTGTTTACCTAAAATTTGTGTAAGTGTGTCTTTTCCATTATTTAGATTTTCTAAGTCCTTCCTTAGTTGCTAATTAGACATTTTCAGTTCAGTATTTTCCATAAGTAAATGAGAAATCTTTTCTTTCTCTATGTAAAGGGCAGATTTAATAGAGCTGGTTAAAGAATGCTGCTTCTTTAAGGTTTTATACTTGTCCTTAAGATCATTACAGGTTTCTTCTAGAATATTACAGTAATAAAATAGTCCCTCACTAGACATGTTTTCAGATTTAGAATTAGAATCAACTCCAGAATAAGATGAATTCAAAGCAGGAGTGTCCAGTGTTACCTCAGACGTGTTTGTCATAAATCACATGTTAGCCTTGTGAGAATCTTCATCCTTAGTAGAATCAGAACCACTTGAAGTGTCTTCTGAATCATTCCAAGCTGCTTTCATTTCTTTCTTTTACTTATTATCCTTATAGTCATATTTATTTTTGTACTTTAACTTTGGACAGTCATCCTTAATGCGTCCTTTACTTTTTCACCCATAACAGACAATCTCATCACTCTTATCAGAATTCTTCCAATATTTCTTTTAGTGACCTTTTTAGTCATATTTACCTTTATAATTTGGTTTTATAAATAATTTCTTCTTCCTGTAGAACTTCTTGAATCTGAAGGCTATTTGAGCCATCTCTGCGTCACTGTCAGAAACTAAACTTTCACTTTTTGAGATTTCAGTAGGTATGTGAACTTTATCTTTATCATTTCTCATTGAAGCAGATGTCTTGATGGATACTGAATTATTCCTTGGTTCATCATCTTCTTCTTTATTTACATTAAGTTCTTCTTCATACATCATAAGCTTACCAATTAATTCCTTAACAGGTAAAGCACCAATATCATAGGATTCTCTAATTGAAACAGATGTGCCTCTCTATTTGTCTGGTAAACATCTTAATATCTTCATGATTTGTTCCTTTTCTGGAATAGCCATTCCAAGTGAGATCATAGTGTTGAAAATCTCATTGAACATGAGATACATGCCAGAAATAGGTTCATCAGACTTAATTTTAAAATTATAATATTTAATAGTGTAAGTGTTTAATATCATTTCTTTAAAATTGGTTGTTCATTAATGAGAAACACCCAAGGTATCCCAAATTTCATAGGTAGTTTTTCAAAAAGATATGCAATTAAATTCTTCATCTCCCAAAGCACAGTAAAAGGAATTCATAGATTTACAGTTATTATTATAAGATGTTTTGTTAGGTTCATCCCAAGTAGTTCCCTCAGTGTTTGGAATATTATATTGAGTTTCTATAGAATTCCAGATGTCGAATCCCATACTCTCTAAGTGAATTTTCATTTTAAGTTTCTACTAGGCATAATTTTTACCATTGAAGAAAGGTGGTCTGTTGGTAGCATCACCTTCTAGTCTATTGTCCACTACTAGATTTTAGAAAATATATTTAAAGAGATAAAATTTAGAACTAACAGAAATTTAAGATCCTTGAGATACAACTAAAATCACAGTTGAAAAACAGAGTATTCAAAAATCATTTATAAATAACAATCCTCTGATACCAAATGTTGGTCGGAGTGGATACTCAAGATGTGGGTGAATTGAGTTCCAATTAAGATTTCTGTTAAAATATTTTTATTAAAATCCCCTAATTTAAAAATAACTTAAACTGTAGTGAATTTGTAAAACTCTAAAGGTTTAATTAGATTCTTGAAAGATTGATTAGGTCTCAGTTAATTTAATCAGAGGATTAAATTAGCTTTTGAAACTAATATACTAATTTTCATAAATTACAAACATTTGCTAATTTGACTATCAGAGTAACTTTAAAAGAGATTTGTATTTCAAATTAAATAGTAGCGAAATACAAACTATATAACATACTAAAACTTAATCCAAGATGCAGAACATATATAACCAAGATTTTTAGTCTCAAGCCGGGACTTAGTCCTCTCAAAATATATATATAAATTTTATCCACACCCTGGATCAGGAAAAACAATAGTATATAGACTGTTCAGGTCCTAAGACCTCTACCACAGTTCTACATGTGAAAAACAATAGAGACAGCTCTCAGGCTGTCCAGATCACACTTGATCTCTTCCACAACTCACAGTGGGATACAAGAAGGTGCAGAAAGTTTGGTGTGAGGATTTAATATCCTCTAGTTCAGATCAAGAGACAATGTGTATCTAGAGTAGACAGATGTACACACACACTGCTCAGAATGTTAGGAAACATGATACAATAGAGGAAATAATAGAGTTGAGAAGGCTCTATGTAATTTCAAATGTGCTCTGGAATTGTTTTGATGTTGCAGATGGAAGTCAGGTCCTTTTTGGTGAGGATGACTCCAAACAGAGTATCAGTGTTCTTCTCAACTACATCTATTCAGACTTGTGAATATGATTTTCAGTAAGGCACAACTACTCGTCTTTTGTTTATTCCAGGTGTAAGATCTACTTCAAGCTCTCTGGGTTTTACAGGATTCCTTTGAGTTCTCCTTGTGTTTCGTGGGAATTCATACACGTGCACCTTCTTTCGTGTGTTTTTCACTTTTTTTGTTCAGCATAGAATTTTACTGCAGATCTTCCTTTTTATTCCTTAAGATAGTGAAAAATGAATGATTACCTTTTTACAGGTATGGGGTACAGTTTCCTAATATCCAAAAACCAACATTAATTAATATAAGGTGCATTTAACTAAGGAAATATGACCGTTGGAATTAGAAAGGGTTATTAGAAAGTTCAAATAGTTTTCATGACTATCAGGGAGTCATGAGATCAGTAAGTCATTTTGATTTTGCATCAGTATCGGTAGGTCATGTGATCAGCATAGGCTTCGGTAGTTTATTTGATAAGCATCAGTTTCAGTAGTTCATTTGATCAGCATCAGTTTCAGTAGGTCATTTGATCAGCATCAGTTTCGGAAGGTCATTTGATCATCATCGGTTTCAGTAGGTCATTTGATCAGCATCAGTTTTAGTAGGTCATTTGATCAGCATCGGTTTTGGTAGGTCAATTGATCAGCATCGGTTTAGGTAGGCCATTTGATCAGCATCGATTTCGATAGGTCATTTGATCAGTATCAATTTCGGTAGGTCATTTGATCAACATCAGTTTCGGTAGGTCATTTGGTCAGAATCAGTTTCGGTAGGTCATTTGATCAGCATCGGTTTCGGTAGGTCATCTGTGCGGTGGTTCTTCATCGGTGCGATCGTTCTTCATCGGTGCGGCAATTCTTCATCGGTGCGACCATTCTTCATCGGTGCGACCGTTCTTCATTGGTGCAACTGTTCTTCATCGGTGAGACCGATCCCATCAGTTTTAACTAACAGTGACTCAAGAAAATAACTAACGGTGATTCAAAAACATGGAATACGCACCAAGTGTCTGTTCAAACCAGAACACTTCCAGGTCAATAGAAAACCATAAATAATCATAGATAAACATATGCAGACTTCATTAAACATATATAAACGCATTTAGACAGGATTTATGATTATTAAAATAACCATCTCATAGAGGGTTCAACATAAATAAATATTAAAAATGGTAATATATATCAATAAGGTTATTAAATAGTTTATTAATAAAATTATTATATTTATACATGAGGTTAAAGTATTTTTTGTGGAAGTCCATAATTAGGGTATGGGTTTTTATATCAATTTCCTTGTATTGAGGCATGGTTTCTTATTTCCCCCCAATTATTTTATTTCATGGCGTAATTAGTGAACCATTTAATTATTTAATAACAAATAAACCTTAGTAATTTTATTTTAAATTCCATTTCAAAATAATTTTTTGCATTATATTTTAATTCATATATTACCCGAGTTATAAGGTTATTCATCTCAATTCCCCTTCATTGAGGTATGTTTTTATATCATGAACCTATTATATTGTATTGAATAACTACCTAATTATTTAATATTTTTATTATTAAATAGTATTCCATGTTATTTAAAATTAATATCACCAATCCTTCCTTAAAATTAATTTTATTTAATTGCTACCAAATTCCTAAGTTTTTTCGTCACAAAAATCATTATTTGAGACATGTTTCTTATTATAAACCTATTATTGTTTAAATGGTGTATATTATACCATTGTATAATATTTTTTCATGATTTTATTTTATTCTTGTTAATAAAACTTCCATTTCCCATTTTACCTTTCAAAGTGGTTTGGTAAAAAGAATACCAAAGCCGTAAGGGTTTTTTTAATCTCAAATTTTCTTTCTTTGAGAACTAAACAATATTCACCAATCTATTTCATTAATGTAGTATATATAATAAACTATGTAAAATTCTTTTCATACCATAAATTAAATAAAATTTATTTAAAAATCAATATCAATTTATTTATTTGAAAGGGTATTTCAAAAGTTACCAAAGTCGTAAGGGTTTTTATTAATTAAATTTCCTTTCATTGAGTTATAATGTTTATTCTTGAACTCCATTATTATAGGATGGGTTTATTTTACAGTAAGACTATATTATGTTTTATTTATTATTTTTTTCTAGGGATTTATATTTCTTTATCATTTATTCATTTTATAGAGGTTTGTGACCCCAAATTATCTTTTTTGAAAGACATCCTTCTTGATAAAAATGAAATATTGTTAAGAAAAATTTTCATCCTATTTAATGGTTGTTTTCAATCTATGTCTATATAATTTTTTTAAATAAATTATTTCCATTGTTATTTATAAATCCAAATATTTATTTTCTCTGGTGATATTCTTACCTTTTAAAAAAAATCGATTATCCTTTTTTACTATGTGGGTTTCAATAAAGGTATTTTAAAATTATTATAATTGGAATTTCCTTTCATGATTAAAAATTTTATATTTGGATAATAATTTAATTTCTAAAACTCTTATCTCATTTTCATCACTATGCTATTGAATATTGTTTTTTAAAGATAAATATTTTACTTTATATTTTTAAAAAATGGATTTTGGAGAAAACCCATAACTTCATATTTTAATTCTCTTTTAAAAACTATTTTATGGTTTCTCTTAAATTGCCTTCCTCATATACAAAGGATTTGTTTTCTTGTAGATTTTATTTGATGAATTATCCTCTGAATTCCCTCAAACTATTTCTCTTTAAGGGGATTAAAATTGCAGAATCAAATGATCTGATTCTCAATCCTTTATTATGAAGTATCATTCAACGTGGTCTTATAACTATGGAGTCTTTAATCTATGTAAACGTCATTAAGAGTTTTTAATATTCATTGGTGATATGTTCTTATGCTAAAATCCCACTTTTTTCTATTTATGGATTATGAATTTTTTTATAAAACATTTCATGAAACATATATCTTTATTTTGCAGTATCATTCAAAGTGTTCTTATAACTAAGGTGTATTTAATCTATGTAAAAATCATCTAACTTATATTGCATGAGATAAATAGGAATGGTGAGTGAACCCAAAACCATATTGGAGTATGTCTATAATGTGATGGAAGATCCCATAATTAATTATATATCAGGAGTTGATATTTTAGGGATTGGGGGGTGAACCCAATACACTATGGGACTCTGTCCACTATATGATTATGGTCTTGGAAGATATCCTTAACAAAAGAACAAATTTTTTTTATGGTTGTGCCATAATCTTATGTTTCGAATTGTTCTCATGTTATGATGACTCATGTCTTATGTTTTTATCAATTAATTATGACATTATTTATTATTGACGATCCATTTTTATTTATTAATAATTTTCTAATGTTATGTTTATTTACATTGAATATTATCACATACCCACTTGCTTATTTTATGTCCAGTTATGATAATCAATTGTTATCTCTTAGGATTACCCTTACCGATTATTTGAGCTCATCTATTTCTTATATATCCATTCATAGGGTTATGATAATATGTATAACTTATGAAAATTCAATATGGGTGTGATTATTGAGAAATATTCAAAAATATTGTAAAATAATCTTTTTATTTATCTATACGTTAAAGAAACTAAACATTAAGGTTCTATATATTATGTGATATTATTGTGAGATATAATATTAAAATGAAATATATGAAATTTTAGGTTAGATCATGTCACTTGGTATCAAATCTAGTGTTTAATTATTTTTTAGAACTAGATCCCTGTGTACGGGTCTGGGTTACATCAGTATTGTTATTCATTTATTTCATATGATGAATGAGTTAGACTTATATAGTGATGGGATGGACCAAAAATTAAATATCCCTATTACGAATTGGTAGGTATCATGAGGAGAAATAGTTTGGGTTATATTGTGTATGTATTAAATTTTTAACTATAATGTCTTATAATGAGTCCTTGAATGTCTGTGAGATGTCATTGTATATGGAATTTATGGTATGTAAGATGTATTGGTATAAGGCCTTGATTGTAAGATTAATTCTTTTGACATTATGCATTCTATTACTCAAAAATTAGTAATTATTTTCAATTTTATTATTAATATTTTTATTCTATCCATAGATATATTATACCAATTTATGAAATCATTCAATTTATTTATTTCTTAAAAATTATCTATTCCATAGTTATGCTATGATATCTCCCATTGTACGATTCACCTTACTGAGCATCTAATATCAACCTTTTTATTTTTTTTATCATTTCCCTAGGAAACCATGAAGGCTACTATGTTTGATTTATTTAATTTGAAGAAGAAATAATACTTTCTTATGTTCCAATATGATATATCATATTTTTTTGATCTAATGTAACATTAATTCAGGCATCTACTTTGGTAAGACCAAAATATTCATTTATCCAAAGTAATATGATCTATTTATTCTATACCATTGTAATAAAATAAACACATACTATTAGTTACTTGAGTTAGAGTGTTACAACTTAGGAAACAATTAAATCATTCTATTTTTAAGCAGAGATCTACTTGAATTACATGAATAAAAATCTAAATATTTGGGTAAATGAAATTAGGTACATAGATATATGTTTGTTTTTGATCTATATTCTCAATGTTTTCAACTATGGTGTCAAGAATTTAATTTAAATCAAGTAAATATTTATTATCAGAATTATTTGGTAAAGAAATAACCAAAATATAGACTAGAAATGTTATCTTGATCACATGTTCATTTATCTTAATATAAAAGTGAACTTATCCTATGGATGAATTTCAATGAGGTGATTGATACTTATTTGGGACATGATTTATAAAAATTTAAAACAAACTATAAAACTTAAATAGTGGTGGTGTAGCATTCCTAAAAATGTTACCAAAATTTTTAGGCACATTTCATAGACTCAGCAAATAATAACACAATAACTCCTAAATAATGTAGTATAGGTAAAAATATTAAGTCATTACACAAATAATATATTCAAAAATTATTTTTTATATTGTTATTTTTTTGAAAAAAAAATCTTTGAAATTTGTTTACGTGATTTAGGGAAAAATATTTAAATGAGTGATTAAAAATGAATTAAATTCAAAGAATAATGTTTTATAAATCCTTTGAATCTTTCCCATATATGTATGTAATAGTTAAAATTGATGACTTTTTGAGGGATCTATAGAATGTTTTCGTGAAAATGGGTTCTGTTTTGAGGCATTTGTAAATTTTAAACTTCCACTAGGAACTTTTTGGATCAGAACCAAGTACTCGTTGTGTGAGGTAGTGCCTCCATGTGGATAACTAGGTGGTTGATGACCCCTATGTGGGTATTTGGTAATGAAAATTACCCTTTAGTTAATAAATAAGTAATTGGTGAGATCCTACTTAGTTTTTCTGAAAATTTTAATTATTTAGATCTTTTTTTAATATTTATAAAATGAGATATGTTATCATTTTTTCAAGAAGAAATCATGGCATCTCTTATCGTTATCATTTATTTCCTTCTTATTATATGATTTCTCACCTACATTAATCATTATTTTTGGATCGTAATCCCAGGATTTCTTGTCTATCCTTACCTTAGTTCCATCTCTATTTCATCATATATCACCATTTATTATTAATTCATTAGTTTTTTTTATATTTCATGATTCTGTTTATTTAAGGCCAAATAAATGAATGGCCTTCAATGAGAAGGGTAATAATAGGAATAATTATATGGTCTCATTATTTGAATAGAATTTTTAATCATTTTATATAGAATATATAAAATGTAAGAATATCCACTTTATTTTGGATTACATAAAACTAAATTGAATTAGTTTCTTTGTATTTCCATGATGAAATTGGAACCTAATAAGCTATAAGTGGCCTGAGTGAGTAGTATTTCAGCACCATTGGTCACCGATTAATAATTGTATTATCTAATATGCATGGAACTTTGAATTTGGACTAGATGTGTGTGTATATGATTGAGAACATACCCTAAGAGCATAGTGTAGCACCTTATTATGTTCCTTAGTGAGTTTTTTCTTGAGTGAGAGTTAGGCTTGTGATGATATGGCCTAAATATGAGCCTTGGAAATTTGTAGGTGGATTAAGAGAAAAACACATAATATGATTGATTATTATAAATAGTTTTAGTTTAATTTTTAAGACATATCATTCATATTATTGGTTTATTGGTATGGGGTGGCTTCATATCCACTAAATATAATTGATGGTGGTATTCCATCCACCCATGGCACATTGATGGTATATCGACCACTTTGAGAAGGTTAATGGTATCTCATCTACCCATAACTGAGTTAATGATAAAAAATTTACTAATTGTCCAATTAAATAGTGTGTCCTTAACCGGATTATAATATCATTTCAGTGGAATATTTTCCACTTTGGAGTTTATATTAGTGGAGCATTATCCACTTAATATAGTGGTTCAGGGGGAGACTTGTCAACCAAGGGACAGATTCTAGTTATAAACTATATAATTTAGATTTTATATCTATTTTGCATATATAAAAACCCAGTTCATGATATAATAAATCATTTTCATATTTAAAAAAATGTATATTGTTTTTTAAATCACCATTTAAAAATTAAATCAGGCTAATATTTTGGATTTTTCAAAAAATAGTGAATTTTTTATGAATAGTGAAAATACCAATTTCTGAAAAAATTTAATTTATTTTCCATAAATTAATTAATATAAATGTAACATTTTGTTTTGAATATGATTTAAATTTTAATAAATATTATTTTTCAATATTTAATCCACTTAATTACTTTTCAATTAAATTTATATTGGATTTTAGTATAAGTTTGTTTTTGGGTCTAAAATGGATTTTATTTAATTATTTTTAAAAGTGCATAATGTTTCTCCATTTCAGTTAAGTAAAAAAACAAAAAATTAGGAATGTATTATACTAAATATATAGATTATGTATATAATTATTAATTAAAATTAATATAATTGTTGTTACCAGTCATAGAGAAAATATAGAATCATCTTTTTCTTGATAAATACACTTATTGTAAATATGCCTTTTCATTGTGTCTATAGGTTTAAAATTAAATTAAATTCTAAATAATAGATGAATTTATTTTTTTTAAATGTACTTAATATTTTTAATAAATATAATTTATATTATATAATAATTTCAAAATAACTTTTACTGATAAAGAATAATGAACAATGTAAAATTCTTTCATCGTTGTTAAGGTGAAAACGAGTCTAGTGGGGGTGAAAATGAATCATAAAGGATAAAAATGACCTAATATTTTGTATAAAATCTATTTTATGGATATATTTTTACCTTATAATGTATAAATGCTGATAAGGGATCGTTATTTATCCTTATGGAATGTGAAAAACGTGGGTAAACCATTTTCTTCTCAAAAATTACAAGTGTCCCACTCACCTCACTTATTAAAGGACACCACTCTCCCATCCTATGAACATATTAAAAGACCTTTTTTATGGATATTAAATTCTATAATAGATTAATTATATCCCTTACCATGACCTAGATCCCCTGGTGTTATCATAAAATTATATTTTAAAGCCTTTTGGTTCTTACCTAAGGAGGTTGTCGGAAGAGGATATATCGTGCTTCACTGACCATCTTTATTTTATTTATTCTTCCACCACCATAAAATATTATTAAATAGGGATAATATATTAAAAAATTTATATCCCATATATTTATACATTAATATTTTATTTTAATATCCTAAATACAACTCCTCTTCCATTATATGTGAAACAAAATCATCATTCGTTTGTATGACGGACAACCACCTCCGAACCAATGTACTTAATTTTTCATCATCACATATTATGGATTGATATAATTATGAATTTAAAGTATATATGTTATATTAATAACATATTTAGACTTATTTATATATTATATCACATATAAGTTCTAAATATCTATTCTATGGAGATATGATATCATCACTCATGTGTTCGGCGGACTACGCCACATGAAGTGATGTGATGAATTTTTCACTAAGACATTACATTAAAGTTGATATCGATAATTTTAATGAATATATAGGATATATATTAAATTGGTATGATATTAATTACCTTTATACTTTCTTAAAAATGATAACATTGTTGGTGTGTACGTACAGACTACCTCGTCCACGATGCAAATTGATTCTTTTTCACCACAAAAAATAGATTATATATATTAGAATATTTTAAAAATATTATTAGTATTTAGGATATTGTGATAATTTTGGAAATATAAAATACTAATCACCTTCTTTCCATAATTATCATTGGAAAATGGAAACGCTGTTCACACGTATGTATGACTTCCCATCTCACAATTAAAATATAGTTCATTTTTCAAAACCATATTACCTGATTGATTTTATAGGTATAATTTGTGGATAAACATTTTAAATATTTCCTTTTTATTATTCTAGATATTTTTAAATAATGACCTCCTTGACTATAGTCACCTTACCGAGGTCATTTTTGACATGTAAGTCGAATACCTTTATAACATTAGATGTGAAAATAAATGAATAACTAGTAATATATAAAATGGTAATATATGAAGTAAGAGGAATAATAAAGCTGAAAATTGATAATAGTAAAGTAAAAAATTAATATAATTTTATTATTAGGGAAGATAAAGAATGTACGAGACAAGTCAGACTCGTAGTAAGGGGCTTTATCACAATTTCCTTTCATTGAGGTATATTTTGATGTTACGAACCTATATTCTTGTATGAGGTGTATATACCACCCCTTGTACATGTTATGTTACAAATTTTCTTATTATCCTAATATTTAAATATTTTATTAATTTCATTAATTCATGGGGATTACAATTCAAATGATTCAAAGTGGCGAGGGATATTTCCTTAAAAAAATAATCTTTTTATTTTCCTTATAAATCTATTTTTATTCCATGTAAATATCTTTAAAATAATTTTATTATTCATATGAGAGTTTAATAAAATAATTTTCTTTATTTAAATGTTTTTCCACAAAGTAATCTTTATAGGAACTTTTTGAATTTCTTTTCAAACAATAAAATGAATGTTCTATTTTAACATATACGACGATAATGAATTTTCCATCCTCCATAGCCACTAATTTATTTTTTTCACTCCTTTAGAAGATTATATGTTTCAATTAAATAAAAACCCATTCTCTAGGTTTATATTATTTAAAATTTAAATTTTAAAAGGAATTATTAATTTGATATCCAGACATTTTTTGCATACTGGTTTAAAAGATTTTTTTATAAGTTTATGATGAAAAAGTATAAGAATAAAATGTTTTCTTCATGAAATTGGAAATTATAATTATATGAAAAATTAACGTTCTTGATATATATTATAAGGGTGGTTATGCCCCATTATCGATCATAGGGGACCAGTGTATAAATTATATGATGAGTGTTCCAAGATAGATCTATAATGTATTGGGTATTGTTCCTTGTCATAATAGAAAATAAATATCTTGTTACTAAAGTGTATATATTATTGATTTAATTGGGTTTAGTTATTTATAACATGGGTTTAAAATGGGTTATGTATTTGATGATCTATGTTTTCAAAAAAAATTCTACTTTCTTGTTATGGGTTTTAATTATATTACATGAGAAAAATACATGTGTGTTTTTTATATGGAAATAATTTATTCCATTTTATTAAAGAACACTGAGATAAAGGTAAAAATTTCTTGGGTTTTCATTTTGTGCACTAGGATAATAGTTTTATTCCCTTTTTATGTACCTTACTAATATTTTTATTCTCATCCCATGTTTTTAAAATGGTTTTCAGATGGTTTAAGGATGGGTAAGGGAAAGGAAGAGGTCAAGATGAATGGAATGTAAATTTTATCAAGAAAATAAATAATTTTTTTATATTAAAATTTTGATATTGGGGGAAAAAGGATACTATTTGAAAGTGTCTACTTTGTATTATATGGTTTTTTTGTGTATGATATATGAAAAAATTATCTAAAACTCTATACATGAAAGATATTTAATAAAGAAAGAATGATACTTTTAGTATAAAGATACTAGAATATGTAAAGATCAAGTCTAGGAACTTATAATAGGAATAAGAAAAAGGATTATATAATTTCAAAGGATGAGATAATATGAATAGAATTTTCATGAAATATTTTACATTATAGTTAAGTTTATATGATATAATAGTTGAATATTACCAAGTTGAATCATCAAAAATATGATCAGAATGGTTTTTTATTGAGGAAATAGTTAATCCAGAGTTTGAAAAAACCAAGAGGAAAATATCCTTCCAAATTAGTACCCCAATATGGTTAGAATTTTAACTGAGTAGTATGATGTTGTGATGACTAATTTGACCCTAGCTATTAATGGTGGTGGTAACCATGCAAGAGAGTAGTCATATTTTCCAAAGAGGTGAATGATGATAGTGGGCCATTTCATGAGAAACCATCTTCAATATTTTAGTGGAACCTCAGATCTAGTGGTAGCTAAATGATGGATCAATGAATTTGAGAGGGTATTTGAATTCATGGTCTATGGTGAAGACAAAAATGAAACTCTGTCAATTTATCATTTTGAAGGTGAAGATGATCGATGTTGGTATTTGGTTAAGAATACCAAAGTAAAATATAATATTGATTAAATATAATTTGAATCATTTAAGAATATTTTTCTGCATAAATATCTTATTAAGGTTGTTAAGATAAGTATGGTGAATTTTTTTGGAATTAAGACCAAAATATGATGATTTTATAGATGTGTAAAAAGTTAACTTCAAATGATTGTCTAGATGTGTGTTAAATTTAATTTGGGAATCTGATAGTAAAATTAATATATTCTAATTAGGCTTGAAATTATGTTTTAAGGTATTTTTCCACTTGGGATTTCATATTTTATGATAAATTAGTTCATTGTGCTAAGAAAGTTGAGATTGATTTTTCCGAAACATATGTTCCATGAGATCACAACCATAAGAAAAGGTCAATGTGGTAGGAAATGGAGAAGAAACCAAAAATGATGTCCTGAGGTAAGCCCCCCCAAATGTTACAAGTTTGATATACAACATTTCATGTAATTTTTTATAGGATATGGAAAGTGTTTCTAATATGGTCATTTTGGTCACAATGCTCATGAATATATAGAAAAGAGTCCTAAACTATCAAATAATGGGATAAACAATAGTCATTCAAAGGTGAGTTGTTTTAGTTGCAGTGAGTTGGGTCGTTATTCAAAAATATGTTTAATGTTAGTTTCATAGGATGTATGTCATCAGGATCATAAAATGAAATCTATATCAAAGTTATTTTTTACTAGTACAGTTGATGTTGGGCCATTTAATGAAGTGGTGATAGGTATGATACTTGCTTAATTTAATTATTCCAATACCCTATTTTACTTAGATATCTTCATTTTTTCATTTTTTATAAATTTTCAAGTAAAAATGGAACATCTCTACATGAAAATAAGATATAACTTTGTTGAAAAATATAGGTGGAAATATTAAACCAATATTTATAGAAATCTCCCCAATGATATCAATGGGATGGAATTTCAAGAAAATCATTTTGAACTATCGATAACGGAGTTTAATATTGTTTTACGAATAAATTGGATTTTATTTTACCATTTTATGATATATTTCAGAGATAATAATTATTTATTCAATGAATTGTTACCATTTATTGCATACCAATAAGCTGAGAAATTGATTATATATTTCATTGAATGTTACCTAGTTTATATCGTTAAAAAGAAACTGTTCAAATTAGTGATGTTCCACTAGTGAATGAATACATGGATGTATTTACTAATGAATTACCCGGTGTTTTTCTAAACTTGGAGGTTGATTTTACTGTTGGCATAGTTCTTGATGCTAATCCTATATGAAAACCCCCTTACTGAATGGTGCAAGTAGAAATTATAGAATTGAAAAAGCAATTGTAGGTGTTTTTAGAAAAGGGATTCACTGTCCTAGCACTTCACCATAGGGTGCTTATTTTTATTATGAAAAAAATATGGAACAATGAGACTTTTCATTTGTTATAGATCATTGGAAAACATCATTGTTATGAATATGTATCATTTTACTCTAATCAATGATTTTTTATATTTGCTCCATGGAGTGGAGTATTTTTCAATGATTCATCTCAGGTCAGGATTCCATAAATCTAAAGTGAACATTTTATACTAGATATGGACATTATGAGTTTTTTAGTTATTATGTTTTTCTTATCTAATGCTCCTAATGTATTTATAGAACCTATGAATATCGTTTTCCATGAATTTTTAGAAAAGTTCATGGTTGTGTTTATTGATGATATTTTGGTATTTTATAAAAGTTAGGAGGACCATAATACATACCTAAGTATTATTTTTCAAACCATAAAATAGACCAAACCATATGGAAAATTTAGTATGTGGGAATTTTTGTTGCAACAAATTTCATTCCTTGGAAATATTGTTTCTAAAGGGATAATAAATATTGAAATTATGATTTTTTTAAAGAATGTATAAGGACATATAATATCAATGATATTTATTGTTTTTTTAGATTATCAGGTTAATACCAATGGTTTTTTGATATCATTTCTTGGTTATCTAAGAAACATACTATGGTAACTCAATAAAGAGTTAAATTCATCTAGAAAATATAATATCATAATTCATTATTGGAAATAAAAAATATATTGATGAATGTTCATGTGTTAGACCTACCTTCTAGAATTGGAGAATTTTTCATCTACATTGATGATTCATTATAGGGATTTAGTTGTATATCGATCCAGAATTATCAAATAATTTCTTATGCTTTAAGCTAGTTGAAATCGTATAAGTTAAATAACCATACAAATGATTTGGAATTTGCTGTTGTTGTATTTTCTTTACAAATTTAGAGGAATAATTTGTATGGGTTAAAGTGTGACATATATAATGATCATAAAAAACTAAAGTATATATTCACTCATACATAATTGAACATGATATGTATAATATTAATGGAACTAATCAATGATTAATATTTCATGATTCATTACCATCCTGGAAAAGAATACAAAGATGATAATGCTTTGATTTAGAAAAATAATGCTACATTAACCATGTTACATTATATATATTAACATTTGGTTAATGATTTGATGAATTGTGACCTAGAAGGTGTTGATGTAGGGATATCCTCTATTTTGTTTCTGGTTTTAGTGTAGTAAAATTCACTAGAACTAATTAAGAATGTTTACAAGGAGGACCGTGTTCTGTAGGAAAAGGTAGAATCTATTAAAAAGGGAAAGTTGATTGAATTTAATGTTGATATAGAAGGTTTTCTCAGTTTTGAAAAAAGATTATGCATGCCTTGAGATTCCTAATTGAAGAATGATAAATTGAGTGTAGATCATAGTTCTCAGTTTTCTATTCATCATGGGGACATTAAGATTCATTGATACCTTTATGAGTATTACTAGTAGGATGTAATGAAATATGATATTTTCTGAATTCCCAATGAAAATTTTAACCTTTCAACAGGTTAAAGTAGAATTAAAAATTCCAAATGGAAAACATTAACCTTTTACAGTGCTGAAGTCAAAATGAAATAATATACCAATGTATTTCATATTGGGAATACCAAGGACTTCCCAATGTAACAATGAAATTTGGGTTATTGTTGAATGATTAACTAAATCCAAAAATTTCTTTCTAATTTGAGAAACTATGTCTATAGATAATATTTCATGATTATTTATAAAGGATATAGTCATGTTACACGGATTCTTTTATCCATTTTATTATACTATGATCTAATTTTTACTTTTAGTTTTTGAAAGGGACTTCATAAGTGTTTAGGTATTGAATTAAATATTAGTACCTGACTTAATCCTCAAATTGATGGTTTTTCTGAGATATGAATTCATAAAATGGAAAATATAATTCATTATTGTTCAATTGATTTCCACGTATGTTGGGTTCATCATATTTCATTGGTAGTGTATTCATATAACAACATTTTTCATTCTAGTATATAAATGGGACCATTTGAGGGGTTATGTGGAAAGTGGTGTCGAATAATATATTTTGGGAGGAAGTATGAGAAAGGAAGTTAATGAGACCATAGGTTGTAGATTTTATGTCTTAAAAGGTTTAGTGGATTCAACAACATATAATGACCACATAAAGTATGCTGAAAATTTATGCAAACAACCATTGGAAATATATTTCTTTCAAGGTAGGTGATCAAGCATTCCAAAAGAATCTCATTGGAAAAGTGTTATGTGTTTTGGTAAAATGTGGAAGTTAAGTCAATGGTTCCTTGGAACATATAAAATTATAGATAAATTTTTATTATTTTCCATGTAAATGGGGTTTCCTCTGAGGTTATCATAGGTACACAATTTATTTCATGTTTCAATGATAATGAAATATGTGTCAGATTCATCTATTTCTTTAAGCCTTGAAGTGACTCAGTTAGAAGAGAATATTTATTATAAATAACAACCTATTCATATTATTTACAATAGATAGAATTTTTTTAGAATAATGTGATTTACCATGTTAAGGTTTTATGGGAAAACCATGTGATTAAAGAAGCAACATGGGAATCATAAAATGCTTAAGGGAATGATATTTCAACATATTTAATAAGTGATTAAAATTGTGAGGATATAATTTCCAAAAGATTTAATAATGTAACAATACAGGTAATGTTATAATAAATCATTTTCAAGTTCATTAATATGAATCTAATAGTTATTTTCATTATAAAAATAATAATATTTTTTAAATAAAAAAGGAAATTGTTTTAATGAAACTATTTTATTACATGGATTTATTTAAAAGTTTAATTTCTAGGTTATAGAATTTTAATTTTAAAAAATGAATATAAATTTTTAAAATAATTATATAAAAATATATATAGGGGGATTTTTTGTGATTTTTCAGAAAATATCCATTTTTTGGTGAATAGAGGAAAATATCATTTTTTGTAAAGATGTCATTTATTTTCAATAAAGTAGGTAATTTAAAAGTTAGATTATGTATTAAATATTATTTAAAGTAAAATAAGTATTAATTAATTATATTTAATCCAATTTATTACTTTTTAATCAACTTTATATTGGATATTATTAATTGTTTATTTTTGGGTTTAAAAATGGGTTTTTTGAAAAATGATTTACAGTGAATAATGTTTGCCTATATTCATTAATAAAGAAACATAATAAGAATATATTTAAAATATTTTTTTTATATATCCATAAATATTAAATAAAATTTCAAAAATTATTATTAATAGTTAGAGAGTTAATATAAAATCATAATTTTCTAAAAAAATACACTTTTTGAAAACCCTCTTTTTCATCATGTTTTTGGGATTAATTTTCAATTAAATTAAATCCCTTATATGAATTGAATGGGAAAAAATTTATTCCATATTTTTAATCCTAATAACATATACTATATACTTAATGTTTTTTATAATCAATAGTGAAAACATTTAAAATCGTTTATCATGGTTAAAGTGAGAATGAGTTTACCTAGGTTAAACTAAAAATATTACTGTAAAAATGAAAACGAATAACATCCATTTTATGGCCACATGAAGTCATTTAAATGTATATGTGTCAATAATTGTATATTTTTGAAGATCTTTTCATGTGAAAAATGAGGATATAGATTTTTATTTTGAGAAATCAGAAGTGTGTCACTCATCTCACTTGTTGAAATACACCCACTATTCTCTCCCCTTAACACATAAAATCCATTTTTATCAGACAATACCTACACAAAAGAATTAATATTTTATATTAGCATGACCTATATCCCATGTTTTGATCATAAATACATCATCAGAATATTTCTGATGCTTACATAAGGAGGTTTTCTGAAGAAGGGGTATTGTGCATAACCAATCATCTTTATTTTATTTACTATTCCACCTCCATAAAATAATATTAAATTATGATAATATAGTAAAAATATTATCTCCCATAGACATAGATTTCATTATGTTAATTTGGTAACCTATATACATCTTCTCTTCTATAAAATGTGAAAGAAAATAATTATTTGTGTGTATAAAGGACTACCACCTCACGAACTGATCTGATTCATTTTTCATCACAACCTCTCATAGATTATTATAATGATTAATTTAATGAATATATATATATATATAATATTTTTAATATATTTATTTTTTTGTAATTATGATATCACATATAATATCTTACTTTCGATTTCATGGGGGATATAATAACATCTCAAATGAGTACGACAGACTACCACCTCACAAAGTAATGTGATGTGTTTTTTAGTAACGCTTTACATGGAAGGTAATAAGGGAAAAGATAATTAATATATGATATATATAGGAATTAATAATTATATTAATTATATTTTTATCATTATTAAAATATAATATATCAATTTTTTCTTAAATTTACACAAACTGCAAAATGATAACGTCGCTCATTTGTACGCGTGGAATACTATCTCTACAAAGCGATGCGATTATTTTTCATCACTAAAACACATAAATTTTTTATAGAATTATATTTAAATAATTAATATGGTATTTATAATACTATTATCTATCTGTAAAAGTAAAATACAATATACCATCTGTCTATAACTATCGTTGAAAAATTGAAACATTACTTATGCATATATAGGACCTACCGTCTCCATGATTTTAACAAAGTTAACTTTTTATAACCATATTTCATGATAGGTTTTAAAGGTATAATTTATGTATTAAAATTATAATAATTTCATTATTATTATTTGAGATATGTTTTAATAATGAACACTTTGAACATAGTCAATCGACCAAAGTAATTTTTGACACATAAGATGAATATTTTCAAAACATATGAAGTAAACATAAATGATTAAATAATCATTTATAACATGGTAAAAAGTGAAAAAAATGGAATAATATACTTGAGAAAGGTTCTAAATCAAGTAAATCATTAAAAAATGGTATTATTTATGATGATAAAGAACATATGAGATGATTCATACTCAATTGAAGGGACTTCTTCTAAATTTCATTTATTTTCAGGCATATTTTGATGTTTTACAAATATTTTATTTTATGATGTGTATATAGAACCCCCCATTTGAAATTTAATGTCATTTATTTATCTATTCCGATAATATTTAAATGTTTTTTAAATGTTTTTATTTCATTGGGATTATGATAAAAATATTTCCAAAGTGGTAAGAAGTTTTTCTTTAAAAAAAATCATTTTTTATGTTTTCCTTTAAACTATCTTTTTCTTCCATGTCCATGATTTTAAAATTGTTTTATTATGGAAAATAGAGTTTTATAAATGGAATATTTTTCTTCATTTAATTTTTTCAAAAATGGAATTTTATTAGGGAATATTTTCCTTTCTTTACAAATAACAAAACGAATATTATATTTTATCATATACAAAGTCAATGAATTTTCTTTCTGCTATAACCTTTATTTGATGTTTGATTTACATTGTAATATTTCATTTTTTATTTAAAGGAAAAAAATATTTTAAGGAATTTTGGTATTGAAAATAGAGGTTTAAAAGTAAAATGTTATTTTTATATCTGAAATTGTTTTTCATATGAGTTTAAAAGAGTTTTTCAAATTCTTTTTGATGAAAAAGTTCATGAAAAAATTATCTATACATGAAATGATACCTAAGAATCATACTAGAAATGGATGAGCCTGATATAGCTTATATGAAGGGTTAATTCCCATTATATCACATGGGTGATCCCATTATTTTATATACAACGGGTGCACCTAGATATCACCATGTGAACCCCTTATAGATTATATAATGGATATTACCAAATAGTGCTCCAATTAATTGGGTAATTTTACTTATCTTAATAAGAAATAATGTGGGATTTATTGGATGCTTTCATCTATGGATTTATCTCAACTATAGTTATTTTTGACATAGGTTTAAAATAGGTTATGAATGCGAAGCAACAATTTTCCCAAAGGGTTTTTATCTGCATGATATTAGATTTAATGATTTTACCTAAGAAAAATGCATGTGTGTTTTTTAGGTGGAAATTATTTAGTTTATTTTCTTATTGAAAATTGATATTAAGTTAAACATTTCATGATTTTTCATGTTTTCACCAGATTAATGGGTTTCTTCTTTTATATGTCCCTCACTGAGATTTTTGTTAAAATACAATGTTTTTAAAATTATTTTCATAGGGTTTGAGGATTGTTAAGGGAATAGAATATGTGAATATGATATTTAATAATATTTTCAGGAAAATAAATCATGTTTTCTTTTAAACTTGTTATTTTTTAAGAAAAATGAACACTATTATGATGTGTCCACTTTGAATTATATGGTTTTTTATGTATGGGTTATGAACTAATTTTATAAATATATAAAATTTTATGATCTCTATGAATTAATTAATGTGATTTATATTCTAAAGAAACAAGTGTATATAATGTTTAAGTTCAGTTACTTATAATGTAGATAACTTGAGATGTGACACTTTTAGTGTATCATCTACCTAGGGGATGGTCTTAGTGATGTATCATACACTTATTAATGTTTTCCCAATGTTGATTCATCCATTTAGGGATGTGAGATGGTGGTATTTTTTCCACTTCAAGGGTGATGTAGATTGTATATCATATATCTATATGAGAAGTTTTATTAGTTTATCATCCAACCATGATTTGAAAAATATCATGTCATCTAATAAACCAAAGAGATTATAGTTTCATATACTTGATATCAGTGGTGCCTCATTCACTGTGTAATAGATCATTAACCAGTACTGTTATATTAGTGATAAATAAGTCATTTGAATGAAATTTTATGGTGATACATAATTCACATATACTATTTAATGGTGATACCTTATTCACCACAGTAATTATATGAGGAGTGAAATATCATTCTTCCCATAGGCTTGTGTTCCAACAAAGGTTATATCATCCCATTATGGGAATGAGATAAGAATGTATGGTCACTCATGTCTTGTTATAAGAACTCTATGAGGTGATTTTTTTTAAATTATCATCTTTTACATTACTATCATTCTGTATAGATCTTATACTTTTATTTAATAGACTTTTTAGGTAAACCATTGGTGTTGGAATTTTTAGTTTTACTCACGCTATGATCATTCACCTTGGTACATGATAACACTTAATATTTCATTACTAACATAATAAAATGCCACCAAAATTCTTAGATAGTTGATATGGTGGATATTGGTTGGAGATAGGGAGTGAGACTTTAATAGGGTATGAGACTTGATTTATGGATTTCTCATTTTCATTTTCATGATTTTGGATTGAGTTTAAGATGATCAAAAAATGAAAGATATTGTTTATGTTATATGAATTATATGACATGTACCATATATCATATTGATACAACATGATATATATATATATTTACATTTGGAATAAATTAATTTGTAATGCCTATTTTATGTCGTTATATTTTGATGACTACTTATAGATATTTCATTTTATATGTATTTTGATGTTTTCAACCAAGGATATAGTCTCCAAACTTTTTCTATTTCAATCCTCAGTGATAATCATTAACCTATGGAATTCAGGGTGACTCACATGATGCATGCAGTTCTATGAGTTGTCACAACATAGGTTAATGGTATTGGGGATGTTATGACCATGATAAATTTATGGAGGTGTTTAATAAAGATATTTTCATATATTCTAAAATAAAATAAGAACATGAGGAATATATAACAATTTAATTGAATAATTTTTTGTAAGATAAGTTGTATGTTACATTTCAAAAGTGTAACTCATAGATTAAAAAGTCATTTTTAGGGGATTGTGATCATAATTGAGGGAATTTTACCAGATTGTTCAATAGAAAAAGTGACTGAGTAATACCACAAAAAATTAAGAATCATATAGATTCATAAGTTTCTTAGACATTATAAGTACTATAGATTCATTGTGGGAATGTTTTCATGACTATATATTCAACCAACTAATTTAACAAATAAGTGTGTAAATTATTTTTGGATGGGTAAATTGGAAGAAATATTTTTAGGGATAATTAAGAGGATTGTAGAAAACTTATACAGACACCCCACTCAAATAGAGAATTGTTTTTGATATTTTTTGATTATTTAAATCTGATTTTTGGATTTTTCCCAATAAAAAATGATATATTGATCACCTAAACCTCATTTCTAATGATAGTAAATGAACAAAAGTATCTAACGCATGATGTAGAGTTAGTAGTTTTGATATTTTCAATAAATATATAATGAAATTATCTCTAAGAATAATGAGATAAATATATAGTCATTATAATAGATTTTACACCCTAAGAAGGATAAACCTGAATCCATCAAGATAGTTAGATTTATCCATAACAATGACAACTCATTAATTTACCACCATTGGAAGTAAAATAAGGTATTACATTATCTATATAGAAAAGAACCTATTATCTTTTCCATGATGAGGATTTTGAAAGAACCATCATTTATTAATATGTAATGGACATGTTAGTAAATCATAATTGTAAGTAAGAAATCATACCATTTTAAAATTATTTACAAATGATTTACCCTAGAGAAAAATAGTGAGGAAGAAAAAAAGGATTCAAAGGTACCAAATAAGATGAAGGATACAAAAAACTGAGGACTAATAAACTCAAAATTGATAATAATAGTGGACTGTAACTAGATACAGTTTTCTGTCAACACCATTGTTAAAGAAGAATATATTGAATGATGCACATATCTCACATTTCTCCATCCACTGAAGAAGACTAGGTTTCATTGGGACCTATAAGATAATTTATGGTAGAGAAATATGAAAAATAATACTATGAAGAACACAAAAAATATATTTGTATGTCAATAAGTTGTGGCATGGAATCAATATTAAATGGTGATGATCCAACCATTACCAATGCCAATATATAAATGAGAGAATGTCACTAGGACTTTTTCATTGTTATTCTAAATTATAAGAAAGATATTATCATATCAGATATTGTGGGTTGTCATACCAAGACATATCCCATAATTTCTATTTTGTACGATTTATCACATGATTAACATACCATGATATATTTCAAAAAAGTGAAGAGGCATCTTAGATCATGAATTTTGATTATATCTTATAGAGAAACAATATTTAACTAAACTTTCTTGAGGAGTATTTAATATTCATTAAAAATGGTTTTAATAATCAATATGAACTATCATCATTACAGATATAGTCAGTCCAACTGAACTATTTAGACACGTAAATATATAAGAATATTTTTTTTGATGAATTCAAAAATAGGTTGGGATCAATATCTTCTACCGATCTAGTTTTTTTACAAAAATAGTCTCCACTAGAGTATATATATGTACCCATATTTACCTATAAAAGTGAAGTTATATGGAAATAAAATGTGTTTTGAATAATTTAGTGAACAAAACTTATTGGGAAAAAAATTTATACAGAAGATGAAAAATACTATTCAAATGATTTAACAATTAACTAATGTCGAACGTATTAAATAAAGGTGTTTTGATGAAAATCATCCAAGAGACCAAGATTTTGACAATGAATATAACACGTTCCATTGAATACCTCTATAAAATAGATTCAAAATGTTTGTACCAAGGAGAAAGATCCTCTCTCTGTGCCTTAACCCCTTTGATATTCTTGATCATGTATGAGATTTGTCTTATACATTGAAACTTCAACTAAGAATGATTCAAGTGATTAATATGTTTTATATTTATCTCATGTATAATTATATACCCAGTCACTCACAAATATTTAATTTAGAGGTGTTACAACTAGATAATGACCTCTATTGTGAGGTGTAATCATATATATTTTTGAATATTAATGGAAATGTTATATGAAACAAGATATCTAACCCAATTTTTGTGCTTTGGTAAAATTTTAAGTGGGAAGAGTTATAATGGAAACATCTGGTAGTAATTAAAAATAATTAGCCCAATTTATTACCAATTAAGGATATAAATTTAAATTTCATGGAATTTTTTCAATGATGTATGAATTTAACAACCCACACATTTATATTTTTAATATTACTTTGTAACACATATTCATATCATATGTGAATATAATTTCTTTTTAAATCAAATTATAAGGTACAATTGAGGAATAGTAGACCAAAAATACTAAATTTGGTGCTAAAAACACTTTATTTACACACTATATTTTATACCAAGGTAGTTTTTCCAAGACAATCTTTTATATATTACTAATTATTTTAAAATATTAAATAATTTTTATCACAATAATCAAAAAATACAAAGAATATAATTTTTAGTGTCTTTAAGGACTTTTTAACTAAATGGATTATTTTGTAATACTGACGAACATTTCTTCATAATTTGCCACCCAATACTCCCTTATACACTTCTCATAAGTCATACTCATCTTCATAACCCATGAAATGGAATCATAAGAAAGTATTGATCTCAAAGGCTCATTTATTGATTATATATCAACATTTCATCTAGGTTAGACTATAAATATATGGTAAAACATGATTAGAGGAGAAATATCTTATTTTAAGTACATTTAACAAAAAGAACTATCCATAAGTCATGATAGAATGACTTGTAATCTCAAATGAACAAACTTATAAATTGGGAAAAAGTGTGTCATAAAGAGATAACAAATATAAAACATATATCCTAATCATTAGATAATTGAGTGAAAATGTAACATTCCCAAGAAACATTGAAATATAATGATATTGGGTACAAAAATAAGTATATGGTATCATCACTTTCATGAGTCACACACTTGTACCCACTCTTGTTAGAAAAATTATTTGTTTCTATATATACATAACATTCATGATCTATACACTTATACCCATTCTTGTGAGACAACTTAATTATTATCATGAATAAAACACTCTTTTGAGTCACACACTTACACATAATATTAAAATAAGAATTATGATCCCATATACATATCTCATGAGATTTAAACTTTTAACCAATGCGATGGATAAAGATATAGGACCCTACCATTAAATCATCCATTTATACATATGCCACATAAATCAATCATTCATTATATCATAATAAACTAATGGAAAAGAAAATGATTTCCATATAATTTGAAATGGTATTAGATAAACCATTATTAAGGATTAAATTGATTGATATAAAACATTCCATCAACTAAAAGGAGTATTAGATAGAGGAATTTATATTGTGATTCATGAAACATGACTCTATAGGAGTAAGATGTTTTAAATAGAAAAATTCATGGCAAACTATGGAGAAGAGCCTTTTAGAAAGCATTACATAACATTATTCTATGAAGACCAAATTAATATTCACATTTTAAATAAGTTTCCAGAAGGAAACATTAAAGGAAATAAAATTATTAAAAATAAATCAAAATAATGGATCCTTGAATAATGTATAAATATTTTCCATATGAAATATGTAGTGGAAGATAATAATATAAAATTTAAAGGTAAACAAATATTAATATTTCTAAAATAACAGAATTGAAAGCCACATCATAAAGAGAGTGATAAATATTTCATTTTAAAATAGGTAAATAAAATTTGAGTATAATAAAAAATAAAACATATTTAGATTTTGAAATAAGAAAGGGGAACATTAATGGGAAGATTGAATGAAGATATGGATGAAAAATAACACATTTGGATAGAATGTAAAATATTGATAGAATTATGAAATTTTCAGAAGGAAGAAACAAATAAATTTATTTCCATTGAAAATAAAGATAAAATGAATTATAATATCCTCACAAAAGAGATTAAAAGAATATGTTAATCCATATTCAAATATGAATCATTATGAATAATGAAAATAAGTGGAGTCAAGAAACAAAACCCTTACAAACATTACAATACCTGAATTATGTAACATTTTAAAGGGGGGTTATTTTACATATATGAAAATACCCGGAAAATAAGATTGAAATTAAACTTAATAAAATTATATGTAATAAAATAACCAACATATAAGAATAAAGTCCAAAAATATCAATCAATACTCATTGAATGAAAATGGAGTAAAAAACAACCCCTATATTTCATAATTCTTATCAAAACTAATGCTAACCTCCTATATAATGAAAATAAATATCTTAATATCCTATTTCAAAACCTTATTCATTCATATAAACTTTAATAAAATTTATTTAAAATCATTTTTTTATAAATATATAGGTTATATTTAATTTTCATTATTTTTTATTATTAACTTCAATTATTTATTGTGTTCATGTTTCATAATTTTGGTGTTCGTTATTAATTAAAGATTCAAATTTCATCATTCAGATAACATTATAGGTAATGATATATATATGTTTTATAATTATTTATATTTATCTAATTTCATTTAATAATAATTTTATTTATGACTCTTGATAATGAAGTTAGAGATGAGATTTTTTTGTTATTTTAAAAAATAATGGTTGTTATTTTAATGGTTTGTTAGATATTCATATTAATTTTCAATAAAAAAATTTATTTATTCATTATTTTCTAATAAAAACATTAATTATGTTTCTTCACTTATCCATGAAAAAATTTTATAGCATTATCTATATAGACGGTAAAATCGACCTGAATAAGAACATGCTATAATCGATGGCTGAGTATGGTTAAGAAAGTAATTAATTTTTCATAATATAATTATAAAATAATCAGAAATTATTTTTTTAGATTTTATTAAAATGGTGTAATATATTTTAAGAGTGTTGTATACATAATAAAAGACTAAATTGAAAACCAAATAAAACCACTTTCGTGGAAGTGGTTGTTATCATGTACACATGGGAGACACATTAATTTTACATAGATTAGAAGAAATATAGAAATTGGGTAATTATTAAAAGATATTATTATTTTTAAATATCATATTAATCCTTTAAATAGTCTTTTGGAACTATCCATGTAATCTTGTGATGAAAAATCTTGCACAACATTTATAGAGTCGGTAGTCCACAAGTATGCATGGAGACATTTTAATTTCACGAATAGTATTTGAGGAAGGTATAAAATGGATAAAAAATTAGTATAGTAACATTTAATAATATTATTAATAATAATTTTATCTTAATTTTATTGATATAATATGTCTTATGGGCATAATAATGATATAATTAAGAGTACTTAGTTTATAACATTACTGGTCCCTTTGGATGTTTTCCCTTTGGTAACACCTTAGGGATCCTTAGCATGGTATTTTGGATTGTAAGAGGATTATATGAAATGGGTAGATATATTATAAGAGAATAGGGATGTGTTTTAGTCCAAATAATTCTTTATAATGAGTGGTGAAATGGGGTTGAGGTGAGCTCTGTTATTGGTGAAGGTAATGATATTTTTTTTAAATATGACTGATTAATGTAAAGAGATAATATGTTTCACATAAAGGTAGATATTAAATATAAATAATAGAGTATGGGACATTTTAAAGTATATAATAACTCAAAAACTAATTTTTACACATGTTTTAAACATAATTTTAAGTATTTACCCTTAAGATCTTCAATTTTACGATTTTGGGTTTTAATGTTTTAATTAATTTTTTATTTAGTAATTCACTTTTAACACCATAAAATAAAATGGGAAATAAAAATTAATTTGAAACTAATTTTTTTAAAATATGAAATCCATTCAATTGAATGAAATTTCTCCATTTAAGAAAAATTAATTATTACATTAGTGCTTGTAACACATAAAAAATCATTTTTAGAAAGTGTATTTTTATGAAAAATTGTTATGTTTAGGAAAAATAATCAGTTTTATTGGTTTTAGTGTAACTAGTAAATTTATTATTAATTAAATTAGTATTATATGGATTTAAATAAAATCCAAAACATAATTCCACAAAATAAAAGCTAAATCAAAAGAAAAAAACTAAAAATAGTTTTTATTAGAAAAATAATGCTTAATTTTCAAAATAATAAAAATTGGTTTTATAAATGATGAATTATTTATAAATTCTTAATTTAAATCTAAACATAATTTTTTAAACGTGAATTTTTTATTTATTTAAGTTATAATTACTTCTTCATATAGTCATAAATTCTTTGATTTTTGTAAAAACATTACTTTTCATTATTAACCATAAAATAAATTGTCTAAAAAATAAAAAACAATAATAATATGATAATGTTATAATTTTAAATAAAAATAACAATTTATTTTTTTTAAAATAAAATTCTATAATTCTGAACATTTTAATAAAAACACAAAAAATATATTAAAAACCATTTTTTTCGAAAAAAACATTTTTAAAATATATATTGTTCTTATTATTTTTTAATATCAATTACTAATTAGATTAGCGTTATACTATTCATATAAAAAAAACACACACACACAAAGATATATATATATATAATTTATATAAATTCGATAAAAAATATTTTATAAAAAAATTAGGAATAAAATATTTTTGTTAGATTTATCAATGCAGTATTAAATAGATTTACTCTTTCTTGAAAAGTAGAAATGTGAAATGGGTAAAATAAATAGGATACATAACTTATTAAATTAATAATTCCATGTTTATATGAAATTAATTTCAAGTTATATATCCTTTCATGATCACTATGTAATATCCAAGAATAAGGCATGTTCCCATGGTAGTAGTGGGTTGTGTTTACACTAGCATAGATATCGTAGAACATTCCACAAACTTGAACTAAAATTACATATGATTCCTCTCATCATATAATTTTTGGAGTTAATCTTGGGATTGGTCTAAGAAAGACTCAATTAATTTCACCTCCTTTCCAGTCTTGAAAAAATTAGTTTTATAAGTGATCCTTCCCCAACACGATTCCAATTATTTCCCTTTTAATTGTAGATTTGGTAATATGGTTACATCTTTTTATACACTTATAAATGGATAACTATATCACAATGGTAAAATTTAATTATTTTATTTTAAAATATTGTGGTTTAATTTTGTTTTGGTTTTTCATGTGAAACATGTTATCTAATAAATTCAGTTTTAAATGAAAAATATATAATAAAATTGTAGGGAATTAAATTATCCCCTCTTAAAAAAATTTCAACCATAATATTTTATTTAATACACAATAATAATATATTTAAGGGTTTCCATAAGATAAAATTTACTTTGAATTTTATTTTGGTATAGATATCTACATTATGATCTTACTTAAGACTAGAAAACTCATATATTCCTTCGTAATAGCCATACAATAAGATTATTGATTTTTTTTCAAAATATTCCTCCTTAGACAACTATATGTATTATGATTTTATAGAGAGATACCGTTTACAAATTAATTTTCATGATCTTAAATCCAACCAAACACTAAAAAAATGGTTATGATAATATCTAATGAAATCAATGTAAATTATCATAGTATTATGAAAAATCAATGCTAAAATGTATTATATAACAAAACCATTATTTCAACCTATGATAATTTTTGTTTAATCATTAATATTTTTAAACACATAAATTATTTAGTTAAAACTAGGTTGTCCATGGTCATTTTAATATTTGGGTTTCTAACCGAAATAGTTATATGTTACATACTCAAATTCCATTAAATCATTCATAATGGGGTTTAAAGAGCATAATATCAAGTAAATCATATCCCCCGTGAGTTTCTATCCTAGTGTCTATTATTAGAACCCCTTATTATGCACTTATAGAATATTTATTTGATATATAATTAGCCTTTTTAATGGTGATTACCTATTACACCCTGCCCCTCCTCATTGTCTTGAGAAGATGCAAACAATTCCAACATTAGGTGATGTTCATAGGATACTAATGGACAAAAATAAATTACAAGGATCTAGTAAACCGTTGAGGTATGATTTTCTTAAATAACACATGACCTTCTGAAAATTAAATATATAATAATACCCTACTACATGATGCCGGAATGAAAAATAATATAACTTAAATAAATACCAATATAAAAAATATATCAGAGTAACAAAGGGGTAGAAATAAAAGTGGAAGGATACGAATAAAATTAGAATGACACTGTCTCCAAAGGGGCACCATCCAACACCAAGATGTAGAAACTCCCCAAATCTAACTTCAAAAACCAAACAATGAAATCAAGGATAACCACAACAGAAATAGAATACATGAACATTTACTATATATTGGTAGAATACATCAACAAAATCACCAAAATTTACATGTAGAGGGTGAGTATATCATTGAGTAGGGTTTCCCCAACTACTTCCTTACACATTCTCCTAGGACAAGAAAATGTTATCACATTTTATATAAAATTGAGGGTGAGAATAAAAAAATAGTTTAATAAAGTAAATAAGTTTAAGAAATATTTTAAACCAAATAAATCCATCCCCATCATCTTATAATAATAATATAGAATACCCACTCTAGGTTACACACTCACACACATGCATTCAAAATGAAAATCCCAACACATGGAAGGGTAAATACACCTTTAACCATGCCATCACTAGGTGATATCCATGTGTCCCTTTACAGTCACCATTGAGCACCATGTTTATTTTCTACAATCCTCATACAAGGAAATATGAACACACACCACTATCTAATCCAAGACCATTATCCATATTAAATATTTTTCCACAAAAAAAATTTCTTTTGAAAAACAATTCATTTAGAAAAATTTAATTTAAACATATCATAATCATATTTCAAGGATACCCTTTTTGAAATAACATCATAAAAATGAGTTTTACTCATAAATGACTCCTGATATATCCAATCAAATTACAATAACAATTTACCAGGATTCAAGACAACAAGTTATAAAATTTTATAGTTGTGGATAAGAGAGACACATCAATTAAATTCTCACAAAAGATCTTAAATGATTCTATAGACCAACCATTTCCATTTATTCCTCTATTAAAACCCCATAATATCTGATCACCACAAATAAAACCCATATAACTAGGTATCACACACTGATCTATGGTTATGATCAACATAAAAAATAGATATTTAAAATTAGAAAAAAGAAAAAAACCATATCCTATTATTTACACAAAATACTCCAAAATATTCTTTTACAAAAGAGCCTAAAATTAAAATGTGAATATAAATCACCTATAGAAACCATGTAATTAAAGAGGAAAATGGAGGAGGATGAATGGGAAATCTTACCCCATAAGATGAGTAAATCTGGCTGGGACTGATGGATTCACAACATGAATTTGGAAATCACATCCTGAGTTCCTTGAGAGGCCACTTATACTAATACTCATGTCAACTTAGTTTATTTTTTAAGGTAAACCGATTTCATATAATGAATTTATTTTACGTCATGAATGTATTTTACTTCCAAAATGGATGTCACATCCTGAGTGCACCAAAAGGAACCTTTCACAATATGAACTAAAATCATGATATCCATACAAGGTAATTCATTTCGTGAAACCATCATCAATGATGTGATTTTTTATATAGAATTTCCTATATACAGGTTCATATTTTATTCCATTTACTCTTCTAAACACTTCCAATTATGTTTTCTTATGGACTCCAAACATATAATAGAAAGAATAAAACAATGGTGAACCTAAAACTTGGGGTTCAATATTCTCCCCAACATTGTTATTTTTATCCTCAATAAGCTAGATTTAAGTAGAGAACATGGAAAAGATATTCAATTTCTACCACATAATTGTTTCTCATTCCCATTAATCCTATATAACATGACCATGATTGAATAGTACACCAAACCAAGTAAATAGATCTCCCTCAAAGGGAATTTTCCTATCTATCTGGAAATGGTATTATTTCATGGATAAACGTGGTATCTAAACCAAGAGTAACATAATCCCAATTGATCACATGTTATAGAATAGATGATACTTACTTAGCTGAGAAATACTGAAGATGATATGAACATCATTGAATCTCTTCAGTAATAGTAAATGTTATACAATAGTTCCAATCCATTGTATAACCTTGAATGGTCCCACATAATTTGTATCTAACTTCCCTTATTTCTACAGGAATTGATGACCATGTTTTCGTGATAATTTTATGAAAACATAGTCACTAACATCAAAATATAATGTTTAATGATGATTATGGGCTTATTACATCTGTCTTATTTGTGCCATATCTGTCTCCTTCTGTACCATTTGAACTTTCTCCATTTTATTATGGAACATGATTGGTCTAATAAAATATGTCTCTCAAATTTCAACCCATAATAATGGATAATGATAAGGATGTCCATACAAAGACTCAAATGGTGGTATATTTATTGCCTCATGAAAAATATTGTTATAGAAGAATTTTACCAAAGGCAAATGATCCCCCCATGAACAACTAAATTCCAGGACACAAACTCTAAGAATTTAGTCTAATGTGTGAATTGTGTATTCCCACTATCTATCTGTGTATGGATGATATGAAATGATAATTATAAATTGACTTCTAATATAAAATTTTAACGATCATAAAAATAGACATGTAAAACAAGGTTCTCTGTTAGATTCAATTATATCCAAAACGTCATGTAAACTAACGACTTCTCATAAAGACAAGTTTTCAAAGTACTCTACTGTGTTCGATTCATAGAGAGGGATAATATTTGTTGAATTTGAAATTATATCCACTACTACCCATATAGAATGATGTTTTCTTAATGTTATCATTAAGACTTGGAAAAAATCCATTGCTATTTTCTCCCACTTGAATATACAAATAGGCATGGGCTGTAGCATACCAACCAGTTATTGATTATTATATTTTACCTTCTCACATGTCAAACATTTCATCACATAATTTTAAATATTTTTTTTCAAACCTACCACTAGAAATTAACCTTCCTCACCTTGTACATTTTTTGAACAGCTAGATGAATATACAATTTCGAAGGCTTGTATTCTAAAGGGATATTTTCTTTACATGATTGAGGAACTAAAATTAAATTCATAAATCAAAAAAAAGATTTTGAATCTTTTTTCAAGTCATAAGAAGCATCCCTTCCAAATTCATATCATAAATCATGATCATCATGTTCCATTGGTGACGATATTTTCCGTCCACTTTTTTTTTTGTGTTTTATAACTCAAATCATATACAACTAAATTCCCTTTATCATGTATGTATAAAAGGTAAAAATAAATCATTTATAGGTACACCATCCATATTTTTTTACACAATTTTAAGTATCTCTGAGAGAATATGTATTTCAAAATCTTATGTTTAGTGAAAAATATGAAATTTTTTCCAAACTCGTAATACTTCCATGATGTTAAGGCATGTACAACCAAAACTGATTCCAAGTAATGACTAGGATAGTAATTATCATGAACTCACAAATTCCTTGAATTATAGGAAACAACATTTTACCTACTTGATAACACATCCAAAGCCAAATATAGTGCATTACAATTTATCACATAAAAATTATGTTGATCTAAAAAGTTTTGGATGGTTGTTAAGGTGAGTTTTGTTTTATGTTCCTAAAATAATTTCTGACATTAATTATTCCAATGTAATGGAAAAGATTTCATTTTCATATACATAATGTGAGAAAAAAATATTGAGAAATCATTGAAAACTGTTGATAATATCTTATTGATCCTAGAAAACTACAGACCTCAAAATTTTTTGTGTTGCCTTCCAAGAGACTACAACATCTATCTTCCCTAGGTCAACTGATATTCATTCTTCAAAAATTAAATGCCTAAGGAATCATACTTCTTGGATCCTGATGTCTCACATAGAAAACATAGCATACAAATGATATTCCATTAATATACTCAATAAAATTTTCATGTGATCCTCTTGGTCATTCCTATTTCTAGAGTACATGATAATATCATCAAAAAATACTAAAAGAAAGAGTAGAGGTACCTTTAAAAGTCATGGTTCATCAATTCCAAGAAAACATTCAGTGCATTTTCCAAACCAAAAGGAATGATGATTATGTATAATGATCAAAGTTACTCTAAAATGTTGTCTTCAAAATATCCTCACTTATTAATCTTATATGGTGATATATTGAGTGTAGATCAATTTTATAGAACCACTTGGATCCCTTTAATTGATAAAATAGATTATCTACTTGAGGAAGTGTATATTGGGTTTTAATCATTAATTTATTCATAATATGATTATAAAAACATGAGCAGAGAGTACAATCATCCTTCTTTAAGAATAAAAATAGTGTACCCTAAGGTGATGTGTTAGGTATGAAAAAACTTTTAATTTCTAAATCATCAAGATGGTCCTTCAATTACCATAGATTAGTCCTCTCTATTCAATAATTCAGTATAGAAATAGGTCTAAATCCCAAGAATATGTCAATGTTAAATTCTATTTCTATTTTGGGTGGTAACCAAGAGAAATAATATAGATAACGTCTAGTTATCGATCCACTATTTTAGGAATCTTACAATTCCCTATGTCAACAGTTTTACTCAAGTTCGTTACTAAAAAATATTTTGAGACAGGTCTATCAACTTTAACTAAAGTTCATGCTCTGCCTAAATATATTTCCCACCCCATTGAAAAGGTGAAGGAATCCAAAATAGGAAGTAAAAAATCACCCACCACATATATTTATCAATATTTTATTTAAATCCCACCAACCAGTCAAAAATGAAGATGAAATAATAAAACATCCATCTCCAAGACCGTAAAATCGTAGAGAAACCACACATCATCAATAGTAGTGGAACACGCTCGACATTTGGAACCTCTAGAATCCAACGATCCAAGGGTTTTATTGATCCTCATAATACGAGGAATCATTTACAAATGTTGTCTCACTATTTAACCATAGAATATGTTAGGAGATAATTTAATGTGTTAGTATCAATAAATTCATGCATAAGAGTGGTGTTTAGAATAATGGTACCTCACAACATTGATGGACTCTACTTTTCACTTATAATATTCAATCTTACTTTATATTACTATCACTATTCTATCATAGGATAAATCTTACATACCTAATATGGTGTCAACAGAACAAATGAAGTGTTCTGGGAAACATCATGGTTCATTTGTGTCTATAGACATGAACTATTCTGATGGGACTATTCTATCTATGAATATAAAATATGAGGTTGGGTCTAGAATATTCCACCTACTCCTCTAGGAAGTTTACACCAAAACATATGGATATGGTCTCTCTTTCCATAGTGGTGTAAATTCATTGGTGGTGAAATGCATTCTCTTTTTTTGTGAATTAACAAACTATACTAAAAGAACCTATTATGGTATCAGACAATGTACAAAAAATAATAGACTCTCTAGTCAGAGTATGAGGTGTTCTACCTTCATGTGAGTAGTCATCCTTTTTTCTATTATTTCTATGAGAGTTGAAACTATTCCCCATGGGAACAAACAAACTTCATCGAATGAGATTCCCAACCAGATCCCTTTTCTGCCACTGTTTCAATATTTACCATATTCATATAATATATAATACAAAGAACAGATCCATTGTATAAAAAATCAAGTTTCAATACATAATTAATGATAAAAACCTTCAAGGGGGCACTAGTGGATACTTTAAAGGAGAAATGAACTATGCTCAAAAACATAGTTTTATACTCTATCACAGAGAGGTTTTATTGCATAAATCTGAATAAATTTATTATTCTTACTATTTTGAATGTTTGGGGATATAATTATTTGTTGAACAGTTCCTCAAAATTTTCCTACATAAGTCATTGGTTAGTTTTATTTTAGATAGATAAACCCCACCATTGATATGGAAGATCTTCCAATACATATTTGTCTAACTTAATCCTCAGCTCTACCAATATACCAAGAAAATTAAAGATTCTAATCATTTGGTTTTTCCTAACATATAATGTCTCAGGTTTAAAATCCCTTTGAAAAATAGGTGGATTTTGTTTCTAAAATTTTACAAAATTATTTACTTACCCAGGTTCTCCATTTTGAGTCCCTTTTCCATAGCTTAAATCTCTTCCACAATAATACATACATGTTATTGGTTCACCTATATCTATATTTCAAAAATATTTTTAGATAATTCTACCAACAAGTTTATAAAAAACATATTGGTTCCATTTTCTATAAATAGAATGATAAAGTATTTATATCATCTATGTCAAGGAACAAAATGTTAGGTCGGAGAGTGATGGCAAGAGGGGGGGGGGGTGAATTGCCTTTGTAAAATAATTAGCAATTTAAAAACAATTTATAAATGCAGTGGAAATAAAAAGGGGCAAGACACAATTTGATAACAGAGTTCGGCTTAAACCAAAGCCTACGTCTCCGCTCCTAACTCAACCGTTGAGAGATTTATACTTCAGCTTGCTTTTCAATGGTTGTAGCAAGAAACCCACTAGCCGTTTTAAGGTATTCTAGATCACCTTCGTACAGCTTGCTTTTTTATTATGGTTGTAGCAAGAAACCCAAAATGAAAGTGAGGAAGAAAAGGATGGTTTGTTTTAATAAAAACCCAATGAAGAACTAAACAATTGAAATAAATAAATTATAATAAACTAGAGGAAGCCTTGAGCACCAAGAGTGTGAGAGTAGTTGATGTAGAAGTTGCCCAAGCTTCAAGGATGGAAATGGATCACAAGTAGCCTTAGAGATTTGTCGTTAGAGCTTCAAGGGATCAAAATATCATTCCAATGTATCGGGAGTGTTCCCGACATCCATCCTCATCTATTTATAGGAGAAATATCCCCAAATACTTCAATATGGCCGTTGGAGGGCTTTCGGAGCCGTTGGGGGTCAAGTGGGCAAGTCTGGTCAAAGCCCAACGGCTAGTTTGACTGGGCTTACCGGCTGACCGGTGCTTGGCCACCGGCCGACCGGTGCTCCAGACAGAAGGAAGAGGTTTCTGTCTGGGTTCCACCGGCTGGCCAGTGGTCTGAGACAGAGAGCAAGCTCTCTGTCTGGTTCCACCGGCGGGCCGGTGATTCAGACACCAGTGGGCTGGTGGCACCTGGCAGTGGGCAAGGCCTACTGTCTGGCTCCACCGGCTGGCTGGTGGTCAGGCACCGGCTGACCGGTGGAACCTGGCAGAGAGCATTGCTTCTGCCAGAGACCACCGGCTGGCCGGTGGTAATCCACCGGTTGGCCGGTGGACTCAGAGAGTCCTTTTCCATTCTTCTTGGGCCAACTCTTTGGCAGCCTTTTTCCAATCATCAAAAAAACTTGAAAAACAAGTTAGAACACGATGAGAGTGATTGTGATCATTAAAATCCAAGAGATAGGGGTACAACAATCTCCCCTATTTTGATGATCACAATCACAAATGATAAAGCTTTTAAAAAGGATATGCCAAGTAAAAAAGAAATAAGAAACTTGGACATGGAAAATTTTAGAGATCATACAAGAATTTCATAGATGTATCATGTATTGAAAATGATATTAATCTTGAAAGGATTGAATTAAAGAGAATGGTTCATTTTGAAATTGTAACCATAGGTCATTTAAAAGAAACAACTGAAATCAATAACTTAAAAAGAGCACTTAAAAAGAGCACTTAATCTTGAAATAAGTTTAAATGAAATAAGTAACTATGTAATATAGAGTTTTTCTCCCCCTTTGGGATTATCAAAATAGGAGGAAAAGTATGAAAGAAAATTAGAAAAACAATAATAAGGAAGTAAGTAACGACAAAAAGGATTGATAGATAAGACAACTTTAATTTTATAAAAGATGAAACGTTACATAGAAAGTTCAAAATACAAATACAAAGACAAGTAAAAAAAACAGAAAAGGCTCTATTCACTCCTAGAGGGCCGAGAGTGACGACGACGCCTGAAGATCGGAGGAGCTGGAGGAGCCTGGACCGCCTCAAAGCGATGATCAAGAGAATCGATCCGAGAGTGGAGCTGATCAAACTGAGAGCTGAAGTAAGAAAACTGCAAGTCAAGCCGGGTCTCAATTTGATCCTGGAAGCGAAGGAATTGATCAGCCGTCACCGACAAGACACCAGTATCAGCGGGAGGGGGCACAGCCTCAGCAGGCTCCGGTGCATCATCACCCGCTCCATCTTCCTCATCAGCAGCAGCAGCAGCCTCACCTTCGCTGTCACCACTCCCTTCCTCTTCATCAGCACCACTGTCCTCACTATCTGAAAGAGGATAGGCAGCGGCAATAGCAGGAGGCATGGCATGGGAAGGAGGGTGTGAATGTGTCTGAGGGGAGTAAGCCTTGAGAAGGCCATCCTTGTCAGTAATCCACTCCTGACGCCAAGGATGCCAACGAATGTTCATCCGTTGCACCATCATAAAATTGATGATTCTATCCTTCTTTGGCTGCTCGAAGGAGATAGCACGGAGAGGGACATCAAGAAAGGTAAAGATTTTGGTCAAAAAGCACCAATGAGGTAGAGTTTTGGACCGGCGCGGGTGCTCAGCCACATAAGACATGGCCCGGAATAGGAACCAGACGAAATTGAAATGAATGCCTCTGGTGATATAAGAGAGAAGATAAATATCAATAAATTTCACCGTATCGTGATCACCGATACGGGGTGCAAGGGTAGTCTGAATGAGGCGCTCAATGATGCGATGGTTAGGGGTGAGCTGGGAGAGCTTGACAATTGTATCGTTGGGCTACTCTGTGAGATGCTCAAGAGCGACAGCAAGATCAAAATCAGGGTCCCGAGGAAACTCCCCCTGAGCAAATGCATGAGGTCCAACATGAGGAACCCCTAGCATCCTGGCAATCTCCAAAGAAGTGAAAGTGATGGGTTTCCCAAGAGTAGTGGTGGAAATGGTATCAACGTCGTCAGAAACGGACCACATCAGGTGAGCATAAAATTCTTTGACAAGAAGGGGATAAATAAAATCCTTCTTAGGAGGTTCAAAAAAAGAATGCCATTGTTGATATTCAATAATAGAGAAAAGCTCGAGACGAGCAGAAGAAAGCCAATAATAGTCAATCACTCTACCAGGAAGAATGACTTTGTCATGCCAAATGTCCGGAAGTTGAGGTATTGAAGGAGGAGGAGGTGCTTCTTGAGCGATACCCTTTCCTTTGCGTGAAGAGCGAGGACCCATGATGGCAAAAGGAAAAAAAATTGAGAGAGATTGAGAGAAGAATGGATTTTGAGAGGGCAAGGAGGAAGAAGGGAGGCTAGGGCAAGGAGGAGGCGCGGGTTTGGAGGAGGCGCACGAGAGAGAGAGAGTGGAATGGGAGGGGAAGGGTTTAGGTTAAATTTTAACCCTTCCTCTGGGCGGCCCAAAAACAAAAAGCCCGACACCACCGGTTAACCGGTGATGTACCACCGGTTGACCGGTGGTATTAAAATTCATAAAAAAAATAATAAAAAAAGAGTTTAAAAAAAACTTAAAAAGAAATATAAGTAAGACAAAAAGAGTCAAATATTTAATAGTGCTCATTGACGAATCATTCCTAACTCCCCCTTAATAAAATCAAAACGTTCAACCGGGAGCGGTTTGGTAAAAATATCAGCAAATTGGAAATCAGTAGAAATGAAGTCCAAAGTGATATCCCCTTTTTGAAAATGGTCACGAAGGAAATGATGCCTTAAATCTATATGCTTTGTCCTAGAATGTTGTATTGGATTCTTAGAAATACTAATGGCACTAGTGTTGTCACACCGTAGAGGGACATGATCGTAGGAAAGGCCATAATCTAAGAGAGTGTGCTGCATCCAAATAATTTGGGCACAACAATTACCAGCTGCTACGTACTCGGCCTCGGCAGTAGAAAGAGCAACACAGTTTTGCTTTTTGCTACTCCATGAAACAAGGGACTTGCCTAGCAGATGACAGGTTCCACTAGTACTCTTACGATCTAATTGACATCCGCCAAAATCAGCATCCGAATATGAAGAAAGTTCGAAAGAAGTATTAGAGGGATAAAACAAACCAATGTTTTTGGATCCTTTTAAATACTTAAAAATTCTTTTGACCGATTTAAAATGAGATTCTTTGGGATTGGCTTGAAAATGAGCACAAAGGCAAACACTGAACATGATGTCAGGACGGGTAGCAGTTAGGTAAAGTAGACTCCCGATCATACTCCTATAAATCTTGTTATCCACCGGTTTCCCGGCTTCATCTAACGTAAGTTTACAAGAAGTACTCATGGGGGTACTAATTTCCTTTACTTGATCCATACCAAAACGACTTAAAAGTTCGTTTGTGTATTTGCCTTGGTTTAGAAAAATACCATTTGAATTTTGAAAGATTTGAAAACCAAGAAAAAATTTTAATTCCCCCATAAAGCTCATTTCAAATTCTTTTCTCATTAAATCTGAAAAATCAGTACAAAGTGATTCTTTGGTTGAACCAAAGATAACATCATCAACATAAATTTGGACAATTAAAAGATCTTTGGAAGTGTGTTTTAAAAATAGGGTACAATCAGCTTGACCCATTTTAAAATCATTTTCTAAAAGAAATTTTGTTAACCGCTCATACCACGCCCGAGGGGCTTGTTTTAAGCCATATAGAGCCTTGGTTAACTTAAAAACATGATTTGGAAGTTTTGGATCTTCAAAACCGGGGGGTTGTTCAACAAAGATTTTTTCTGAAATAAAACCATTTAAAAAAGAACTTTTAACATCCATTTGAAAATGCTTGAAATTTAAGTGAGCGGCGAATGCCAACAAGATCCTAATGGATTCCAATCTAGCAACGGGCACAAAGGTTTCACCATAATCAATTCCTTCTTCTTGATTATAGCCCTTAGCTATTAGGCGAGCCTTGTTCCGGGTTATATTTCCTTGATCATCATGTTTGTTCCTAAAAACCCATTTAGTGCCAATAATTGGATGATCAATGGGTCTTTCAACAAGAGTCCAAACATCATTTCCAGAGAATTGATTTAGTTCCCCTTGCATTGCAAGAACCCAATTCTCATCATTAATGGCATCATTAATGGTTTGAGGCTCTAGTTGAGAAAGAAAGGCTTGATGTTCAACCTCGTTGAGGATTGATTTTCTAGTTCGAGTACCGGCTTGAAGATCACCTATAACATTTTCTAAAGGATGGTCTCTAGAAGGTTTCCAAACCATAGGCAAGGTGGAAGATGAAGAAGGTGAAGAGGGTTATTGATGGTCATCCTCCTTGGGAGGAGAAGAGGAATCATTCAAATGAAGCTTATCAAGCTGATCTTCAACATCTTCAATGAACGGGTGAGGTTTTGGAAGAGTTTCATTAAATTTGACAAGAGATGATTCTTCGATGGTTTTTGAACATTTATTGAAGACACGATAGGCTTTTCTTGAGTTGGAGTACCCAAGAAAAATACCTTCATCGGATTTGGCATCAAATTTCCCTAGGTTATCTTTTGTGTTAAGGATAAGGCATTTACAACCAAACACTTTAAAATAACCAACTTTGGGCAATTTTCCTTTCCAAAGTTCATAGGGGGTTTTCTTAAGAAGGGGTCTTACAAGGACTCTATTGATAGTATAACAAGCAGTGTTTACCGCCTCTGCCCAAAAATATTGAGGGAGGTTGAATTCACTACGGAGGGTTCAAGCAATTTCTTGTAGAGTTCGGTTTCTCCTTTCAACCACTCCATTTTGTTGTGGAGTCTTAGGGGCAGAGAAGGTGTGATTGTATCCTTGAGAGGAACACAATTCATCGAATTCTTTGTTCTCGAATTCACCTCCATGGTCACTACGGAGCGATATAATTTTATATCCTTTTTCGTTTTCTACTTTCCTAGAGAATTTCAAAAAGGTTCTACAAGAATCATTTTTATGAGATAAAAAGAAAACCCAAGTGAAACGAGAAAAGTCATCTACTGGGACAAAGGTATAGGATTTTCCACCTAGACTTCCTACAGGGGTAGGACCAAAAAGATCAAGATGAAGGAGCTCAAGAGATTTTGAAGTGGACACTTCCTTATTAGATTTGAAAGAAGATTTGTGTTGCTTGACAAGTTGGCATGGCTCACAAATCAAATCTTTCTTAAACTTATGTTTAGGAAGGTCACAGATGAGGTTGTTCTTATTAAGCTTTAGAAGTGAATGTGAGCTACAATGCCCCAACCTTCTATGCCAAAGCCAAGACTCATTGTCAAGAGCACTTAAACATTTAACATTTTGGCTAGCTAAAGACTTTAAATCAATAATGTAAACATTTTGAAAACGGGAAGCAGAAAATATCAATTTGTTTTGAAAATCAAACACATTGCATAAATCATTTTGAAAATTCACCGAAAAACCACTATCACAAAGTTGACTAATGCTAATTAAATTATGTTTTAAACCTTTAACAAATAAAACATCTTTAATTAAGGAGGTGCTACTAAAAACAATGGTACATATTCCGACGATCTTGCTTTTTCAATTGTCACCGAAGGTGACGTATCCTCCATCGAATTCTTCCAGGGAGTTGAACTCGGAGGGATCGCCACACATGTGCCTCGAGCATCCGCTGTCGAGATACCATGAGCATTTTTAAGTCCTACTTCTTTGGTGTTTATCCTACAAAATCAAGAGAGAATAGATTTTGGTACCCATATAAGTTTGGGTCCGGAAAGATTAGCTAAAAGAGACTTTTGAACCCATACTTGCCTAGAGGGATACATCCTAAGATATTCATCCGAGTAGGTAATGATTTTGGGGCGGCCATATCTAGCATTTTTACAATTGCATTCATAAATCATATGTCTGGTTTTTCTACAATAATTAGAAAATTTATTTTGAGAGCTCCCCCTTACAAAAGTAGTGGGTGCTCTAGAAGAAGTGGCTTGCTTGTTAAAGCCAAGTCCATGTGTGGTTCTAGCCGAACGTTGAGAACCTAGCAATTTGGTCAAATTTTGTTCACCTTGGGTGAACTTGGCAAGAGATTCCCTTAAATATTTAATAGTTGAATTCAAAGAATCAACATTTGGAATATCTTGGACCTTAAGGGAAAGTTCCTCATTCTTTTTGAGAAGTTGATCTTTTTCAGAAATTAGAATTTTGTGTTTCTTTTTTAAGGCCAAAAATATAGAGGTAAGTTCGTGAAAACCTTCCTCTAATTGATCTCTCGCATTTTGTAGATCTTCATAGGACATTTCATTATTGAAAGAGGAAGATGAGGAAGAGGAGTCGGAAGAAGATACCTCATCAAGTGTCATTAGGCATTTTCCACCTTCATCGCTTGAGTCGCTTGAAGACATGGAGTCATCGCATGCACTCCATGTTGACGCTTTGAAAGCCTTCTTGTTTTTCTTTTCCTTTAACCTTTTCTTGAAAAGAGAGCACTCCGGTTTGATGTGGCCTTTCTTTCCACATTCAAAGCATGTAACTTCTTTTTCTACTTTTGGCTCTTCCTTTCGTGCCCTTTGAAAATTCTTCTTTTTCTTCATGAACTTGCTCATTTTTCTTGCAAGTTGAGCAATCTCGGATTCGCTATCATCAGAGGTGCTTTCTTTCTTTGCATTGAATGCTATGTTCTTTTTCTCCTTGAATATTTTACCTTCTTTATCGGCTTTCCTCTTCATGGTAATCTCATAGGTCATAAGTGATCCAATGAGTTCTTCAACCGGCATTTTCTTGACATCTTTCGCTTCTTGGATTGCCGTCACCTTTGGAGCCCATGAGCTTGGTAGGACCCAAAGATTCTTCTTGACCATCGTCTCTGTAGAAATATCATCTCCAAGAGACTTTCTCCCATTACACACATCAGTAAAGCGAGTAAACATTTCCGTAATAGATTCGTGTGGGTGCATGGTGAAACTTTCAAAGTCTTGACGATACATATCTAATCTAGTGTCTTTGACTTTGTTAGTGCCCTCATGGGTCACTTCCAAAAGCTTCCAAATTTCATAAGAAGAGGAGCAAGTAGAAACATGGTTGAATTCATTATGGTCCAGCCCACAATGAAGAGCATTCATGGCTTTGCCATCAAGCTCAAAATTGGCAATGTCTTCAGGGGTCCATTTGGACTCATCCTTGTTAGATAAAGTATAGCCTTGCATTACAATCCTATAGATAGGATAACCAATGCTTCTAAGAAAATTAATCATGTGAGTTTTCCAATAAGTGTAATCGGTTCCATCAAAGAATGGAGCCCGAGTCATAGAATACCCTTCAGGTTCTTGTGAGGAGGAAGCCATCACTATGGATTTTAGGTTTGTAACCGGTTAAGGTATTACACAAACTTTCCTCTGATACCAAATGTTAGGTCGGAGAGTGATGGCAAGAGGGGGGGGGGGGGTGAATTACCTTTGTAAAATAATTAGCAATTTAAAAAAAATTTATAAATGCAGCGGAAATAAAAAGGGGCAAGACACAATTTGATAACGGAGTTAGGCTTAAACCAAAGCCTACGTCTCCGCTCCCAACTCAACTGTTGAGAGATTTATACTTCAGCTTGCTTTTTAATGGTTGTAGCAAGAAACCCACTAGTTGTTTTAAGGTAGGCTAGATCACCTTCGTACAGCTTGGTTTTTTATTATGGTTGTAGCAAGAAACCCAAAATGAAAGTGAGGAAGAAAAGGATGGTTTGTTTTAATACAAACCCAATGAAGAACTAAACAATTGAAATAAATAAATTATAACAAACTAGAGGAAGCCTTCAGCACCAAGAGTGTGAGAGTAGTTGATGTAGAGGCAGCCCAAGCTTCAAGGATGGAAATGGATCACAAGTAGCCTTAGAGATTTGTCGTTAGAGCTTCAAGGGATCAAAATATCATTCTAATGTATCGGGAGTGTTCCCGGCATCCATCCTCGTCTATTTATAGGAGAAATATCCCCAAATACTTCAATATGGCCGTTGGAGGGATTTCGGAGCCGTTGGGGGTCAAGTGGGCAAGTCTGGTCAAAGCCCAACTGCTAGTTTGACTGGGCTTACCGGCTGACCGGTGCTCCAGACAGAAGGCAGAGGTTTCTGTCTGGGTTCCACCAGCTTGCCGGTGCTGGGACACCGGCGGGCCGGTGGTCCTAGATAGAGAGCAAGCTCTCTGTCTGGTTCCACCGGTGGGCCGGTGATTCAGACACCGGGGGGCCGGTGGCACCTGGAAGTGGGCAAGGCCTACTGTCTGGCTCCACCGGCTGGCCGGTGGTCAGGCACCGGCTGACCGGTGGAACCTGGCAGAGAGCATTGCTTCTGCCAGAGACCACCGGCTGGCCGATGGTAATCCACCGGTTGGCCGGTGGACTCAGAGAGTCCTTTTCCAGTCTTCTTGGGCCAAATCTTTGGAAACCTTTTTCCTATCATCAAAAAAACTTGAAAAACAAGTTAGAACACGATGAGAGTGATTGTGATCATTAAAATCCAAGAGAGAGGGGTACAACACAAAAGGCTTGATAAATTTGAAAATATTATAAAAAAATTTCATAAACATAGGCAATAACCAGTGTAACCATTATTTTCAGAAATAAAATGTTGTATCTATTTTCAAAAATTATTTGAACTATAGATAAAAAATGAATTCTTAGTGGGATGTATCTATATTAAAGCATGATTTGAAATACTCAAAATATAAACCCATGACAATGATATGAAAACACCTCTAGAAGTATCTTAGAAAACTTTTGTACCCAAACACCCTGGTAATCAGATGTTTAGTATAAAATGGTTAGCTATGTAATTTTTTCTATACATATCATGTTCTGATAATCCAATATCCTTACTAAAAACCCTACTCAAGGAACTATATAATATTATACTATTTATACCACCCCACCTCAACTCATTAGAATGATATGGGGAAAAATGATTCTAACTGTATATTAAATCCCCATGACACTAAATCCTAGAAATAAATTTCAAGGGATTAGTAGGCCATTTGGAGATTATCTTCCCAAAATAACACATGAACTATTGAAAATATGGAATAAAATAAAATCTAAATAAATTTTGAAAGAATGGTCAATAACATAAATCAATAAAATACCAATAAAAACCATATCAAAGTATCATTGGAGAATAAATTAAGGTATATGGATGAGACATTAAATAGAATGAAATTTCCATTAAAGTGGAATTGTCCAATGCCAAGATATAGACACTCACTATCTCCAGCTTCAGTTACCAAACCAAAACATAAAGGATCACCACTAGAGATGTACAAAACATGACCCTTACATGTATATCAGTAGAAGACATCTAAAACTACACCAGTGTTCCCAAAAAGGGGATGATTATGTCACTCAGTAAGATTTCCCCAAATACTTCCAAACACACAACACTTAGAAAAGAAAAATTTAGAATAATTTATATAAAAAGAGGTTGAGAATAAAATGATAGTTTAACAAAGTAAAATAGTTTAAGAAATAAATTTAACCAAATGAAGCCTTCCAAAGTATCTTCCAATTTCCACTTAGTATACCCATTCCATGTTCCATACTCACAAACACACACACAAGAATTCTAAATGATAATCCCAACATTCATGAGTAGAAATATGTCTTTCACCATGTAATAATTAGGTGATATCAACATGTGCATTTCCAATCATCACCAAGAAACATAACTGTTTCAACCCACCACCATGTATTCTAGGACCATTTTTGTAACGACCTAGACCAGAGCAGCCACCCGAATTGTGCCAAACGGGTCAAGTGTTACTACCTTAGGTGCACAACCCCGAACGCCAAAGGCTGCTGACTAGCAGAAAGGGTCTTATAGTTATAATGGGGAGGATATACCCTATCGGAGGATAATAATGGCACTAGTCCGAGTATAAAAATATTGATGCAGCAGAACTAATGACTCAGTAGACTCAAACTAGACCGGAAGAGTGGAAGTAAAATAAGTATCGACAAACAGTGGAAGAAATAAATATAAACAACAGTAGTGGAAATAAACACAATAGCATGCTGATCGCATGCAACTAATACCAAACAACGAAAAATGCGTCCAAAGTAGGTCAATATAAAAAAGGGGACCCAATGGCTAGCCAACTAGAGCTATATAACAATCATGTAGATACAGGAATGAAAACAGAACAAAGTAAACTCCAGCTAGGCAGGACCTCAAGTTCTATACCATCTCCATGCATAGCTAATACAACCCATCTCATGAAGCTGGCATCTTTCCTGCACGTAAAACCATAAAGTCCGCACGCGTCCTGAAGGGCCTATGCAAGGTGTGAGAAAAATCTCAGTAGGATACCACCCAATGGTGAATACCTAATATAAGTGTTTAAGAAAGCATGAATTTATAAGAAAATAAATAACAAAACAATTAAAAAATAAACACAAACTCAACTGGTTCTCAGCAGCCACCATGGAGTGTCACCTGCTTCGGCCAACACTGGAATCTCTGTCGTGTAAACTGGCACCATGTGCCACCTGAAACCGTGTGTCTCATGTACCGAAATCCTGAAGGCACACCCAACAAGTAACCTAGAGGAACATCGATGCCTTTCCTCAAATAAATAATTGGAGGGACTATGATACCTGCCCTGAAATCATGTAACCGAAGGGATGAGGATATCCACCCTCAAATCACGATGAGCCTCAGCCCCCCAACCTGATAGCCTCAAAGCTATCCCCTGGAGGATCCTAACCTTCCAAGTGGCTTCCTACGACATGCAACCCCAGCCAAAGTACCTAAACCGTATCTACGGGGGCCTCTACCAACACAAGTGGTCAAAACGACCTCATCACAGAGTATCTATTTGTGCACACTACTCGAAGTTCTGGGTGAGTGGTAATCACCAAAATAGTACCTAAGCCACAACACATCTGACACCTCATGTCCCTTCATCCATGTAGCTCAAGTTTTATGGTCTTTCCATCCATGTAACCCGGGCTATGCCCAACCTAATAGTCATCCTGCCTCAAGCTGGCATCCATGACGCCCAATCCCATGGTTAAAACCACCTAAAGTAACCTCAGGAAAGGCCCAACCTAACAGTCGTACTTCCTCAAGCCGATGTCCATAACGCCCAATCCCGTGGTCAAAACCACCCATGTAACTTATGCCATGCCCATCACAACCCGAAGGTTCCAGCATATGCAAAATCACACATCACATATATAATCGCATTTTAACAGAACACATAACAGGTAAAACCCTCTAAATAGATGAATTTCACAAATAAAGTGACATCCCACACCAACATTGAAGTTTCTAACGTCTCCAAAAATTCATATCATGTTTTAAGTAACTAAAACTAATAGTTTAAACCAATACATTTCAAGGATTATCATTTTGGAACCCCCGACCAAAATTCCCCATTTGAGCAATGACCTCTCGCCCATCCTTGCTCAATCAAGATAAGACAAAGGTCATACCCAAAGGTGTCCTATAGGTGTAATAAACAACTTAAGATGAAATAGAAGATAAATTAGTTTCTCTGTCAAAATACCCTAAAACGCTCCATAGGATGTGCCAAAAAAATGTCCACGAAAACATGAAAGAAGGTATGCACAACCTACCTCATACTAGTATGATGATAATCCTTCGATATCAGGCTATAATTATGTCTAAAACACGGTAGATCTAAAAAATAAAAATAAAACCCACTCAAACCACAAAAACTCGTTCTAGGACAGAAATCAAGAAGAACGACTGAAGAGGAATCAAGGCCTTACCGAGGGGTTACAACAGATCAAACGGTGCTAGAAACAGAGTTCAGATGAAGATCCGAGAGGGATTTTAAGGTCCGGCCAGCTCTCCCCACACAAGCTGTAACACCCCATGCTTCCACAGTATGCTTCTCTTTGAAAAATATAGGAGCGTGTGTTGTACACAACTTCGAGTTCTAACACACCACAACCAATCAAACTAGTCGTCATGAATAGTAATACCCACTTTTTAAAATATTATAAATTTTATCTTTAAAAATGGACTTCATTTTTGGATTCGGAATATCAAAATTACCCAAGGGGAAATTTTCGTATTTTTCTGAAAACATTCAATTTTTGATGAATAGTTAAAAACACTGAGTTATAGTTTATAACCAAATTTTTATTTAAATAATTATCTATTTTATTTAAATTTATTTTAGATCAGAATAGATACATAATACCTATATAAGTTCAATGTAATTCATTGGAGTCAGTTTATAATAATTTTAGATATATAAAAATTTTATTGAACTTTTCACCTTCTTTTACACATCTCCTAAGAGAATTTGAAAATTCACATAAAACATCATTTTACCGATTCTGTGAGTGGAATTTAAAAATTATGAGAGACATGGTTAATATCAACGAGTAAAATGTGGTTCAATAGGATAATTTTTTTTGTGAATAGTAACTTTTTTCTTTTATTTACCACGGTAAAAAATAAATATGGTAATTAAGGGTAAAAATGATATTATTATTACCCTAACACATGTCCTAATTCTACTGGCTAAGTATAATTCAACCAAAAACAACCCTATGAATAAAATATGAAAATCTTTGGTCCACTTGTATTAGATTTGGACATTTATTATTTTTTAATTCAAAGAAGAGTTAAAAGAGTTAAAATCAAAGTTTAATAACTAAAAAATTTATAATATAGTGTTATACATAAGATAAATTCGATTATAAATCTTAATTTTAAAGATAATAATCTTTCCTACATAATGGTATTTTATTTAAAAATTTAGATATTAAATAATTTAATTTATTTATGACACAATTATAATGCAGTTATTACCTAATTAATGAAATATTAAAATAATTGATATTATAAATATCCAAATAAATGTAATTTGAGACTTTTTATGAATTCCACTAATTTTATAGGTTAATATGACATGCTATTATTTCTTAAATGAATTCAGTTAGAATTAATAAAGTTGTTAAGACTTTAACAAAAATGAATTATTAAATAGTGTCAAAATTGATATAAAGGAGTGTTTAAAAAAATATTATATTATAAATTGATATAATATCCCTAAAAATCCATGGTTCGGCAAATGGACTTATATAATGATAGGTGTATCATTAATGAACAACTTGGGGTTCGCATGGATGTAAATAGTATGTTTATTAACCATTTAATATAAAAATACAATGAGACATGGTAAATGTCAAACTATTTAACTAAGAGTTAAATATAAATGATAAGGTTAATATAGTGACCCAAACCTGTCTAAAATCTATTGGATGAAATTATTTCTACCCATCCACACTTTATCCTTGAAATAAGTCACTTTGGAGCCATTATAAACTGAATATGAATTTATTATAAAATAATATTTTAAGTTTTTCCTAAGGTTCCCCTCACCCATCTTATAAAAGGGCACACCCCATCTCTCAAATTCATACCTTCAAAGCCTTTTGGTTCGGCCAACCCCTGGCCAAATATCCTCTCAACTTCCCTCACTTAAACCAAGAGGCCTCAGTTTGATCAGAAAGCCAACCTAAGTTGTAACACCCGATATTTTTATGAGAAATATTTTGTTTTTATGTTATATACATATTCAAAAAAATATTTCACTACACACAACACTAGCTTGTCTTGCTTTACACGCAACTGTGACCTTTCTCGATAGCTTGCGTTGTACGCAATACCGAGTTTCACTAAACAACGATACACTTTTAAAATATTATTAAAACTAACCGTTACGAATTTTAATACCCAATATTTGAAATTTTATAAATTTTATTTTTCAAAATGGACTTCATTTTTGGATTCGGAATATCGAAATTAGCCTAGGGTGAATTTTTGGTATTTTTCAGAAAACATTCAATTTTTGATGAATAGTGAAAACGCTGGGTTACTATTTAAAAACCGACTTTTTATTTAAATTATTATTTATTTTAATTAAATTTATAAATAATACCTATATAAGTTCAATGTAATTCATTGGAGTCATTTTATAATAATTTTCGATATATAAAAATTTTATTGAACTTTTCACAGTCTTTTACCAACCTCCTAGGAGCTTTTTGCAAACTTACATAAAACTTAATTTTACCACTTATGTGAGTGGAATTTCAAAAATCCGAGATATATGGTTAATATCATGGACTAAAATTTGGTTCAATGAGATGAAAATAATTTTTGGTGAATAGTAACGTTTTACTTTTATTTACGACGGTTAAAAGTAAATAGGGTAATTAAGGGTAAAAATGATATTATTATTACTGTAACACATGTACTAATTCTATTAGATAAGTGTAATTCTACCAAAAACAATCTTATTAATAAAATATTATCATTTAGGTCCACATGGATTAGATTAGGACATTTATTATTAATTTATTTCAAGAAGGGTTAAAATAGATAAAATCAAAGTTTAATAACTAAATCATTTTTAATATAGGGTCATACGGAAGATAAATTTGACTAAAAATATTAATTAGAAAGATAAAAAGATTTAATATATAATGGTATTTTATTTATAATTTTTAGACATTAAATAAGTTAATTTATTAATGACACAATGATGATGCAGTAATTACCTTATTAATGAAATACTAACATAATTGATGTTATAAATACACAAATAAATGTAATTTGGGACTGTTTATTAATTAAAATAATTTAATAGATTAATATGACATGTTTTTATTGATTTAATTAACTTTTTTCGAACTAATCATGATGTTATGATTTTCACAAAAATCACTGACCAAATAGTTTCAAAATTGACATAAAAATGTTTTTAAAACAAATATTATATTATTAATTGTTATTATATTCCTAAAAATCTAAGGTTCGGCCAAGAAACTTATATCATGATAGGTTTGTCATTAATGGACCACTTGGGGGTATCTTGGATGTATATTGTATCTTTATTAACTATATAATATAAAATAACAAAGTGATATTGTAAATGTCAATCTAATTAACTAAGAGTTAAAAATAAAAGATAAGGTTAATATAATTACCCAAACCGGTCTAAAATCTATTGTTTGAGAGGATATTAACCCATACCCACTTTATATTCTAAATAAATCAATTTGGAGCTTTTAAAAACTGAATATGACTTTATTATAAAATATTATTTTATGTTTTTCCTAATGTGCTCCTCTCCCCCCTTATAAAAGGGCACCTCCTCTCTCTCCTCCTCACACCACTATGAGCCTTCAAGATTGGCCTACCCCAGAAAATTCTTCTTCTCCACTTCCCTAGAAACATCCTTGATGTCCTGGTCTTCTTCAAAGACAATATTTAGTTCCCTAGGAGGAGGATAAGAAGTGGCGCTTCAAAGAAGAGGTAATGTCCGTTACCGATTCTTTCAACATTATTTATTCTTCTACTAGTTATTCTTTAGTTGTTTCATTATTATGTAATAACATCAGTATAAATCATATAATTATATGTTATTATAAATATTAAAAAACCCTATTTCACCTTCTATCCATCCTACGAAAAATGAAATCACTGCACGTGCGTACGTACGGAATACCGTCTCCACGCCATGGTGTAATCTATTTTCCACCACCACCTTACATGGAAGGGTATAATGGTGTAAAGAATAACTATATATGATTATTTTAAAGGGATATTGATTCTGAAATAGTATACATACACTTCAATACAATTCCACTATCATGGGAATGATATCATCGCTCGTGCGTACGTACGGCCTACAGTCTCCATGATGTGATGTGACTCGTTCTACATGATCTTCATTGAATAATGATTATATAACTTAATTGAATGAATAAATATGATATATATTATACTAATAACATTCTGGAAATGAGGTATCTATAACCTAAAAGAAGAATAAGAATTTATTCGACAAAACACGCATAAGAACAAAAAGCAATAAACACTCGAATAACAACTAACAATGAAATATTACTAATAAGAATCTAAGAATATGACCATATATGATATCATAACAATGATTAAGATTTTGTAATAAGTCAATAACATTATTTAAATCATTATACAGGAGGTTCAGACACGTACGAAGCAAATCGGACCTAAGGTAAAGGAAAATCTCACAATCTCATTTTTATCCGAGATTGTTTATACTTTGGTATTTACTGGGGAATATTTATCATCAACATCCATGTTTCCTAAATATTTAATTTTATTTCTATCCTCCTACAATTTTTTAAATCCAATTTTACCCTTCGGTGAGTTTTAGTAAAATATATGAAAGGAATATTTTGTCATTTTTTGTACGACACACTTTTGGACTTTTCCGGCCAAAGTATGAGAAGAATGTCTTTTTCTAACTTATACGACATGAATGGATTGTTAGAACATTATTTCCATGAATATTACTTTAAAAGTTTTCAAGTTTATTTTTAATCAACTTCTTTTAGTTTAAAATTATATGACATTTTAAGAAAGGAAAATGTTTTTGAAGTAGAAAGGATATTTTCCTCAAGAATGGAGTTCAAGCTTTTTATCACAATTATTTTCCATATGAGATAATATAGGGTTTTGTTTCTATCCCTATTTTTACATTTATTTGATTATGTTATGATGTAATTATTTTTATAAAGTCCTTCTATCTTATATGGATTATGTTACGATGGCACGATGTTTAAGAATCCCATTTTTATTTGGGTTATGCTATGATGTATGATTTATGATCTTGTGGCACACATAAGAATGGTATGATTATGAGATGGTTGGGACCTATATCTCCTTCCAATGCATTGGGTAAAGATTTATATCTCATGAGATAGACATGGCTGGAATGGCAGGTTAATCCAGTTCAGTGAAACAGGACTGAAACGAGGAGTGAACTTGGTTTAGAAATGGACATTGTCTGTTAAGATATTCTTGGAAATGTGTCTTGACTACTAAGAAATGATTCTCCATGATTATGTGTGTATGCCACAATGTTTCATGTTTTATGTTATGATTATTGGGATTACATTTCACTAATATGATTTATCCCATGTTATGAAATTATGATCTCTTTTTTAGGTTAAGATTTCTAAAATATTATGTTATTATGAATATGATGTGATTGATATTTCTTTTGTTTACCATTACTGAGAATTTGATCTCACCCATTTTTATGTTTTCTTTTCCCCAGGTTAGGAATAAGGACATTAAGTAAGATATTCCAAAAGGGACTCTACATATGATAAAATAAAAGGGAGTCAGTGTAGATGATTTATGAACCCGTTGTTTATGTTTCCCAGTTTCTAAAGACACTATACCTATACGGTCCTTTCATGGTTTTGATATATGTTGTAATAAGTGTGCTTCAATTCTGAAGTAATAACAATGTATGTAAAGTATGGGTCGTTATAGTTGGTATCAGGGGAAAGGTATAGTCAACCTTTGGAAACTAGAATGTGAATGCCTTAGTAAGAACCCTAAGGATAAGTCTAAGCATAGAACACAACCTTAGTATTTTAAAAATGGCCCTGAAACACCTATGATAAGACCTAAAGAATGAAATTTTATTCTTTATTATGTGGTTTTCCTATTATAATTAGTGTTTCTCGCACTATTCTTCTTGGTTTTAGTCAATGGATACAACCCGAAGGAACCGTGTTAATGAGGAATGCGACGGGCAATGCAATGATTGTCCCCCTAAGCAACCAAATGTTATGGGAGTTGGAATAAAAAATCTTGTAGCCATGCTCACACAACTTTATCAAGCTATGAATCATGAATGACTTCCAAACGAGCAAATTATGGAGCAACATCCTGTTGAATCCTTCATGAGGAAGTGTCCACCTTCATTCACTGGGTCTACTGATCCATTAGTGGCTGAACAATGGATCAGTACCACTGAAAAGATATTTTCAGTTCTTCAATGTTCTGAACATGATAAAGTCATCTAGCAGTATATCGTTTGGAAGGTGAAGCTGATCAATGGTAGAATCTTATCAAGAATACGAGGCCCAGATTTGAAATTGAGTCCATGGAATGGGACGAGTTCAAGAACTTATTTTTCAATAAGTACTTCCCTCGTATTCTTCAAACAAAGATGGAGAAGGAGTTTATTGAACTAAAACAAAAGGATGATGAATCTGTTGGTACCTACGAAGAAAATTTTACCAGACTTACAAGATACACTTCTGGTATTGTTATCCAACCTGAGAGTAAGATCGATCGATTCTTTAGTGGCTTAAAACCATGTCTTCGAAGGGCATTATCCATAAGGGACTTGAATAGCTACGGGGAAATTGTTCGATGTTCTCTCAAAGTTGAGATGGAGATTGGAGTAACCCATCAGTCATATGCATTTGATAAGAAGAGGAAAATGGAATTCAAAGGAAAATCTAAAGAGCACACTGAAAAGAAGATGAGTTTTCCCTTATTCTCAATGTGTGGAAAGAAAAATGGATGGAGTTGTCTTAATGGGACAATTAAATGTTTCAAATGTGGAAAGGAAGGTCATCAGTCATTTGAATGCTGCAATGATGGGAAGAAGATGTCTATTGATGCGAACAAAGAAAAGGCTACACAGAGTTCACCTCATACACTTCAATGTTTCAAGTGCATGGAAACATGGAATTAAGCTAATAAATTCCCTAATCTAAGGGTTGTTGATGATGATCGACGTCAACAAACTCTTAAGGATAAAGACAAAGGAAAGTCACATGTAATTTCTATCAGCGATGTGGAGTACGATAACGAAGTGGTGAAAGGTACCCTTACCATCCACTCTAAAGTAGAAAATGTTTTATTTGATTTTGGATCCACCATATCTTTTATTTCTGAAGAATTTTCTAAGGGTATCGCCATATTACCTCAACAATTAGATGTTGAGTTAACTATGACAACCCCTAATGGCACAACAGTCACATCAATAGTTTATAATTATTCTCCGATTGATGTTTTTGGGAAAGTGCTTCCTAAAAATCTTGTGATCCTTCCTATAGTGGAATTTAATGTGATTCTTGGCATGGATTTTCATTCTTTATATGGAGATAATAACAATTCCCAAATAAGGGAAGTCACATTTCATATTCCAGATCAATCTATGAATGTCTATCGATGCACGGATGAACATAACCTTCAAGTGGAAATTTCTTTCATCTTATGGGTCTTGATTCTACTAAATGAAGGTTATTTATCTCAATTCGTTGGAGAGAAACTCAAGATTAAGAATATTCCCATTGTACGGGAGTTTGATGATGTCTTTCCAGAGGAATTTCCGGGTCTTCCACCAAATCGTGAAGTTGAGTTTTCAATTGAACTCGTACCGGGTGCTTTTCCTATTTCAAAGACACCTTATAGAATGACCCCAATTTAGTTACAAGAATTAAAGAAGAAACTCCAAGAGAATATTGATAATGGATTCATACGCCCTAGTGCATCACCTTAGAGAGCACATGTTCTGTTTGTTAAGAAGAAAGATGGATCAATGAGACTCTGCATTGATTATCAAGAACATAACAAGATCACTATCAAGAACAAAAATCCTCTCCCACAAATTGATAACTTATTTGACCAACTACGTGGAGCTCAATAATTTTCCAAGATTGATCTTCATTCAGGGTATCATCTATTAATGGTCAAAAGGGAGGATATACTAAAGATGGATTTTTGTACAAGGTATGCACACTATGAATTTATAGTGATGCCATTTGGTCTTACTGATGCCCCTGCTATCTTCATGGATCTTATGAATAGAGTCTTTAGAGACTATCCTGATTAGTTTGTGGTAGTCTTTATAGACGATATTCTTGTCTATTAAACGAGTAAGGAAGAACACGAAGATCACTTGAGAATTGTTTTGAAGACCCTGAGAAAGGAGAATATTTATGCCAAATTTACCATGTGTAAATTTTGGCTTCAAAAAGTTTCATTTTTGGGTCACATAATCTCAAAAGAGGGGATATCTGTGGATCCAGCAAAAACAGAGGTTATCGAAAGATGGTCGAGACCAACAACAGTAAATGAGATCCAATGTTTTCTTGGTTTGGCTGGATATTATCGACGTTTTGTGAAATATTTTTCACGATTATCTAATCCACTCACCAGGTTGACTCGAAAATGAGTTAAGTTCACTTGTATAGAGGAGTGTGAAGAGAATTTCAAAGACTTAAAAAGAAGGTTATCCAGTGCACCTATGCTCACACTGCCTTGTAGTGGAGAAAGGTTTGTGATCTACATTGATGCATCCAAGAAGGGGCTGGGGTGTGTTCTCATGAAAAATGATATGGTGATAGCTTATGCCTCATGATAGTTGAAAATCCATGAGTAAAATTACCCAACTCATGATTTGGAGTTATCTGCGGTAATCTTTGCAATAAATATTTGGAGGCATTTTTTTTATGGTGAAAGGTGTGATATTTATATGGATCATAAATGTTTAAAGTATATTTTCACACAAAATGATCTGAATATGCACCAAAGAAGATTGTTGGAGTTGATTAAGGATTACGACTGCTCAATTCATTATCACCTTGGGAAAGCAAACAAGGTGGAAGATGCATTAAGTCAACAAGACCATGCTAACTCATCCATGATGAGGATCACAAAAGATCCAATATTTGTTGATTTACAATGGATGGATATTATAATTATAATGGAATGGGAAAAATGTTTTCTTTCTCAAATGAATGTTCAACCATCTATACATGTGAGGATTAAAGAGGCACATAAAGAAGATGTAGAGTTACAAAAGAATGTGAGAAATTTTCCTGAATTCAACCTTGATTATGATGGGATAATGAAGTTCAGGAATCAGGTTTGTGTTCCTCCCATCCCCGAATTAAAGAAGGAGCTGCTGGATGAGGCTCATAGTTCTTTATTTTCAATTCATCTGGGAAGCACGAAGATGTATAGGGACCTGAAAGAGTACTTCTGGTGGGATGGCATGAAAGGAGATGTTGCTGAATATGTCTCTCGATGCTTGGTTTTTCATAAAGTTAAAGTTGAGATATAGAATTATAAGGGGATGCTACAACCATTACCCATACCTGAATGGAAATGGGAAAACATCACTATGGACTTTGTCCCCAGACTTCCTAAAAAATCCAAAGTTAATAATGCTATCTGGGTCATAGTTGATCGTCTTACAATGTCGGCACACTTCATTGCTATTAGATATAATTTCTCTCTAGATTAGCTTGCCAGGATATATGTGAAGAAAGTGGTAAGATTGCATGGAGTACCACATTCCATTATATCTGATCGTTATCCGAGGTTTACCTCAAAGATTTGGCAAAGTCTTCAGCATACTCTGGATACAGAGTTTAGTTTCAGCACTACTTATTATCCTCATACAGACGGTCAGTCTGAGAGGACAATTCAAACTCTAGAAGATATGTTAAGAGCTTGCTCTATGGATTTCAAAGGTGGTTGGGATCAACACTTACCTTTGGTGGAATTTTCATATAATAATAGATTTCACTCCAGTATTCAGATGGATCCTTATGAAGATCTCTATGGAGAGAAATGCAGGACTCCATCTTGCTAGGATGAAGTTGGGGAAAGAAAGATATTAGGACCTGATATAGTTGATGAGATGGCAGAAAATGTCAGATCTATTCAACAACACATAAGAGCAGCTCAGAGTCGACAAAAATGTTATGCCGACAATCGAAGAAAAGACCTAGAGTTTGAAGTGGGTGATATTGTGTTCTTACGAATATCTCCTTGGAATAGAGTAATGAGATTTGGGAAGAAAGGAAAATTAAGCCCTAGGTATATTGGTCCTTTTGAAATACTGGATCATGTTGGGAAGGTATCTTACCGATTGGAACTTCCACTGAATCTCTCTCAATTTCATGATGTGTTCCATGTATCTCTCCTGAGAATGTACATACCTGATCCTTCACATGTACTCAGCTCAGAAGTTGTACCGCTGGAGTAAGATATTTCTTATGAAGAACAGCTGATAGAGATTCTTGATCATAGCGAAAAAGTCCTACGGAACAAGATGACTTGCTCGGTGAAATTTTTATGGAGGAACCACCAATTAGAAGAAGTTACATGGGAGATTAAGGTTATGATGAAGGAGAGGTATCCTTATCTGTTTTTTACGAAGTGAAGAATTTCGAGGGAGAAATTCATTTTAAGGGGGATAGAATGTAACACCCAAGATTTTTATGTGAAATTTTTTGTTTTTATGTTTTATTCATTATCAAATAAATCTTTCACTACACACAACACTATCTTGGATTTCTTTACACGCAATCGTGACCTTCCTCGATAGCATGCGTTGTATGCAATACCGAGTTTCACTAAACAACGATATGCTATTAAAATATTATTAAAACTAAACGTTATGAATATTAATACCCAATTTTTTGAAATTTATAAATTTTATTTTTTAAAACAGACTTCATTTTTGGATTCGGAATATCGAAATTAGCCTAGGGTGAATTTTTGGTATTTTTCTGAAAACTTTCAATTTTTGATGAATAGTGAAAACACTGGGTTAATATTTAAAAACCGACTTTTTATTTTATTTAAATTTATACATAATACATATATAAGTTCAATGTAATCCATTGGAGTCATTTTATAATATTTTTCTATGTATAAAAATTTTAATGAACTTTTCACCGTCTTTTACCTACCTCCTAGGAGATTTTTGCAAACATACATAAAACATAATTTTACCTCTTTTGTGAGTAGAATTTAGAAAATCCAAGAGACAGGGTTAATATCAAGGACAAAAATGTGGTTTAATGAGTTGAAAATAATTTCGGGTGAATAGTAACTTTTTTACTTTTATTTACCACGGTTAAAAGTAAATAGGGTAATTAAGGGTAAATATGATATTATTATTACCCTAAAACATGTCCTAATTCTATTGGTTAAGTGTAATTCGACCAAAAAGAACCTTAGAAATAAAATATGACCATTTAAGTCCACTTGGATTAGATTAGGACCTTTATTATTAATTTATTTAAAGAAGGGTTAAAATAGTTAAAATCAAAGTTTAATAAATAAATCATTTTTAATATAGGGTTATACATAATATAAATTCTACAATGAATATTCATTAGAAAGATAAAAAGATTTCCTACATAATTCTATTTTCTTTATAATTTTTAGAAATTAAATAAGTTAATTTATTTATGACACAATGATGATGTAGTAATTACCTTATTAATGAAATATTGACACAATTGATGTTATAAATACACAAATAAATGTAATTTGAGACTGTTTATGAATTCAACTAATTTTATACGTTAATATGACATGTTAGTATTTATTTAATTAACTTTTTTCGAACTAATCATGCTGTTATGATTTTCAAAAAAAAAATCAATTACCGAATAGTGTCAAAATTGACATAAAATTGTTTTGAAAACAAATATTATATTATTAATTGTTATTATATTCCTAAAAATCTAAGGTTCGGCCAAGATACTTATATCATGATAGGTGTATCATTTATGGACCACTTGAGGGTCTCTTGGATGTATATGGAAATATTATTAACTATATAATATAAAAATAAAAAGTGACATGGTAAATGTCAATCTAATTAACTAAGAGTTAAATCTAAAAGATAAGGTTAATATAATGACCCAAACCTGTCTAAAATATATTTGATGAGAGGATTTTGACCCATTCCAACTTTATCTTCTAAATAAATCAATTTGGAGCTATTAAAAACTGAATATTACTTTATTATAAAATAATATTTTATGTTTTTCCTAAGGTGCCCCTCTCCTCCCTTATAAAAGGGATCCTCCTCCCACTCCTCCTCACTCCACTTTGAGCCTTCACGGTTGGCCAAACCCTGAAAATTTCTCTTCTACACATCCCTAGAAACATCCTAGAGGTTCTGGTCTTCTTCAAAGACCATCTTTAGTAACCTAAGATGAGGTTAAGAAGAGTCTCTTCAAAGAAGAGGTAATGTCCGTTACCGATTCTTTCAACTTTATTTCTTCTTCTACTTTTTATTCATTATATTTTTCCTTATGAAGTAATAAAATCAGTATCACTCATATAATGATATGTTATTATAAATATGAAACAACTCTATTTCACCTTCTATCCATCCTACAGAAAATGAAATCACCGCGCGTGCGTACGTACGGAATACCGTCTCCACGTCGTGGTGTAATCTGTTTTCCACAACCACCTTACTTGAATGGGTATAATGGTGTAAATAATAACTATATATGATTATTTTAAAGTGATATTGATTCTGAAATAATACACATACACTTCAATACAATTCCACGATCATGGGAATGATATCATCGCTCGTGCGTACGTACGGCCTACCGTCTCCACGATTTGATGCGTCTCGTTCTACATGATCTTCATTGAATAATGATTATATAAATTAGTTTAATGAATAAATATGATATATATTACACTAATACCATTAGGGAATTGAGGTATCTATGACCTAAAATAAGAATAAGAATTTATTCGACAAAACACGCATAAGAACAAAAAGCAATAAACACCCAAATAACAAGTAACAATAAAATATTACTAATAAGAAGCTAAGAATATGAATATATATGATATCATAACAATGAGTATGATTCTGGAATAAGTCAATAAAATTATTTAAACCATTATACAGGAGGTTCGAACACGTACGAAGAATATCAGACCTAAGGTAAGGGAAAATCTGACAATCTCATTTTTATCTGAGATTGTTTATACATTGGTATTTACTGGGGAATATTTATGATCCACATCCATGTTTCCCTCAATATGTAATATTATTTCTATCCTCCAAAAAATTTTTAAATCTAATTTTACCCTTTGGTGAGTTTTTAGTAAAATATATGAAAGGAATCTTTTGTCATTTTTTGTACGAGGTACTTTTTGACTTTTCCAGCCAATGTACGAGAAGAATGTATTTTTTTAACTTATATGGCATGAATGTATTTTTAGAACATTATTTCCATGAAGATTAATTTACATGTTTTCAAGTTTATTTTTAATCAACTTCTTTTAGTTTAAAATTATATGACATTTTAAGAAAGGAAAATGTTTTTGAAGTAGAAATGATATTTTCCTCATGAATGGAGTTCAAGCGTTTTATCAAAATTATTTTCCATATAAGATAATATATGGTTCGGTTTATATCCCTATTTTTACATTTATTTGATTATGTTATGATGGAATTATTTTTAGGAAGTCCTTTTATCTTATATGGCGATGGCACGATGTTTAAGAATCCCATTTTTATTTGGGTTATGCTATGATGTATGATTTATGATCTTGTGGAACACATAAGAATGGTATCATTATGAGATGGGTGAGGCCTATATCTCCCTCCAATTAATTGGATAAAGATTTATATCTAATGAGATAGGCATGGATGGAACGACAGGTTAATTGGGTTCAGTGAAACTAGACTAAAATGATGAGTGAACTCGGTTCAGAAATGGACTTTTTTCACTATGATAGTCTTGAAAATGAGTCTTGACTACTAAGAAATGATTCTCTATGATTATGTGTGTTTTCCACAAAGTTTAATGTTTTATGTTATGATTATTGGGATTACATTTCACTACTATGATTTACTCCATGTTATTAAATTATGATCTCTTTTGCAGGTTAAGATTTCCAAAATGTTATGTTATTATGAATATGATGTGATTTAAATTTATTTTGTTTACCCTTACGGAGAATTTGAGCTCATGCCTTTTTATGTTTTCTTTTCCTCAATTCAAGAAGAAGGACATTATGTAAGATATTCAAAAAGGGACTCTAGATATGATAAAATAAAAGGGAGACTGTGTAGATGATTTATGAACCAGTTGTTTATGTTTCCCAGTTTCTAAAGACACTATACCTATACGGTCATTTCATGGTTTTGATATATGTTGTAATAAGTGTGATTCAATTATGAATTAACAACAATTTATGTAAAGTATGGGTCGTCATTTAAGGAGCCCTTTTGATCAAATCAAAAGGAAGAACCAGAAGAAGAGATAATATTTTCACCACCCTCTTTCAAGTTCCTTTCTTCTTCCACTTCTTCATTCACTGTTATTTCCATTCTAAAATAATAACTCCAGTATCTTCTATATACTGTGATGTTATTATAAATATGGTAAAACCATATTCAGTATTCTATCCATCCTTTTAATGACATGTCACCATACATGCGTACGTATGACTCACCATCTCCATGTCGTGGTGTAATTGTTATTCAAAACATTATTTTTTGGATGGGTAAGATAATGAGGTGTAATTTAAGTAAATAATAAATATAACATTATAATGATTATGAATATATGATATAACATCCATTTATATATTATTTTAATATCAAAATAAAGAGATTGTCGCTCATGCATACGTACGGACTACCGTCTCCACGAACACGATGAGATTAATTCCCCATCATATCCATTCATGTCTAATTCTCATTTGATGATTAAAAATAATATTTAAGGACTTGATATCATTATTGATATGAATAATATGAAACCTATACATAACAAACATGGCTTATATAACAAGACATGTAAAAGAGAATGTGTAAGTTTACACAAAAAATGACAATAATACAAAGATATTAATAACAAAGCAATGTTAAAAGATCATATATGATATCATATTAATGTATATGATTCTTGTATAATTTAATAACAATTATTTTACTATTATAAAATAGTTTCACCTACCCTCGACCAAGGAAATGTACAAGGTGAGGGTTAATTCCACAATCTCTTCATTATCCAAAGTTGTTTATATGTAATTATCTACTGGGACCTCTTTATCATCCACATCCATGTTTCTTAAAGATGTATTTCAAAACAGATTTACTATTTTATAGACTATGGGTTAATGTAAATTATACCCTTTTTTGAATTTTTATAAGTTGTTTATAATGGAATCTTTGTGTCATTTTCCAAACAAGGTCATTTTTTAAACTTTTCGACAAAATTATTGTAAGAATGGATTTTTTAACTTATATGACTGGTGCAGCTATTTTACACCATTATAAAATCTTCGAAGCTTCCCTTAAAAGCTTATAAGAATATTTTCAAATAAAATTTTTCTTTTATAATTATGTAACTTTTTAATGATTTAAAAAAAGATATATTTCTCTCAAATAGTTTTGATTTCATCTATGTCTACATCTTTTGATGGATTTGAAGCTTATTTGAAGTTGATTTATTAGGATACAAAACATCTATATTGTATTGAAGGTTTTATGATATATTTTACTATGGATGTTTTATTTTTATACCATTCTTGGTTTATGGAGGAATTATTGACATTTTTTAAGCTAGTTTTAATATGAATGTTTATGTTATGTTTAAACCTTTTCATACGAGGAATGAATTAGACTAAGTATGTGACTGGTGGAGCCTGCTATAGCTCCTCGATGCATCGGTAGGTCTAATGAGACAAACTATTGTCTTGTAACAAGGCCTTGACAAAATATTATTTGTATTCTTGGCATAAGGCCTTGACTATGTGGTTATGACAGTCTGACATTATGTATTCTATCATTATGAAAGTGATTATTGAAATTGCATGTGATTATTCAATTAGTTGAGTATCCATGTGAATAAGTAAATGTCATTATGTCATTTTCTTTCTGCCATTCTATGCTGATGTTCAAGTTTAAAAGGCTTTTGTTTTAGTTATACATTAGATTAAACGTTTATGCTTATTTATGAATGTTTCTGCTATATTGTTATCCTTTATGGACATCTGAGCTCACCCCTTTCTATGTTTTATTTTTCCCAGGATGTGAAGAAGTATTTTATGAATGACTTGTAGGGATTATATGAGGGTATATGAGTGTGGTCTATGGAGACAAGATATTTTTGTAGTTTTTCATTTCTTTCATGTAATATAATCTTTATGAATGTATCTAGTGATTACAAGGATACTAAACTAACCGGTCTTTCAAGACATGATCTTTTGTGATCATGCCAATGTTATGTAATAATGCACCGACTCTGGGTAACTAGGTTCGGGGCGTTACACTTGATATCAGAGGAAGTTTAGTACAAACCTTGGAAGCTAGATTTAGATAAACTCTGTTAAGAGCACATAGCCCTATGATAGAATTTGAGGATTGGTATAGAAGAACTTCCTAGAATTTTGGTATTGTAGATATTTTTTGAGTTTTCCAAGAAATACATCCTTGTCTGGATACGAGCAGGTAGATGTGGCTCTGGCACAAATGTAAATAGGGGTAAAATCTGAAAACACCGTGTTGAACTAGACTCGAATGGGAACTGGTGCACAACAACATGCCTTACTGCACTCTTGGTTAAGACACTCCCAGGGGATATGATTAGGATAATTCTCATTTTCATTAGAAACCATTATGATGGGTTTATGAGTATATACTTCCTCAAAGAAAATATTTTTTTGATTATGGATTATATCGATAAACTGTCCAATTTATGTTAAGTGTTTTACAAGTATGGAATTATGTATTTCGATTCATAAAATAATCTAGTTTATGCCATTTTTTAGAAATGGTGCCTAGTAGAAGGAATGGAAACCATATCAATGCACACACTCCAAGTAGGGATTTCCCTCCTTCTTAAGATAATTATACTGAAGATGGTGATAAAACTGGGGATGATCAGCTTATCACTATACTGGGATAACTCACTCAGGTTATGAATAATAACCTTACCCGTATGGAGCACCCTGATCCTCAACATGGAGGATCAATGTTAGATCGATTCATGAGGCAACAATGACCAAAATTCAATGGGATTAAAAATCCATTGGTAGCTAAGCAATGGATATGTTCCCTAGAGAAAATATTTCAGGCTTTGGGGAGTAGTGAAAGGGAAAAAGTTGTTATGGCATTTTATCACCTCATGGGAGATGCTGATCAGTGGTGGGCAATAATTCAAAACAAAAAGGAAGTTGAAGAAGTATCAAGTATGGAATGGAGGGTGTTTAAAGTGATTTTCTTAGAAAAATACTTTCCTCATGACCAAAAGGCAGATATAGAAAGGAAATGTCTCAGTATGAGGCAAATGGAGGATGATAATGTTGCAAAGTATGAAGCTAACTTTACAAGGTTAGCGAGGCATGAAGAAGATTATATAAATAACTCGAGGAGTAAGATTGATCATTTATTTGATGGGTTAAATCCATTTCTATATTGAGTATTAGTCTCACAATCCTTCTCATCATACGAAGACCTTGTCTCATGTGCTATAAAGACAAAAAAGGAATTCTCTAAATATTATGATAATAAAGTAAAGCAAGAGAAGAAGAGAACGGTGGATCAAGAGACATATAAAGGGAAAATTGGAAAGAAGGATTTTCCATTATGTGAAAATTGTGGGAAGAAACACCCCGGTACTTTCCTAAATGGAATGAGAGTTTGATAAAAATGTGGAGAAAATGGTCACTAGGATCTTGATTGCAAGGGAAAGAAAGAGGCTGTTAATGTTGAATGCTACAATTGTAGAGAAATGGGGCATTATGAAAATGAATTCCCTAAGCGCCAAAGAAACTTACCTTAGAAAAGGCCAATGGATCAAGGACAATATTATGATGTTTCTACCATTGAAGTGGCATAATTAATGTATCTGTGTTTTTGGACTCGAGGATTATATTCTGGTTATAAGTATAATGTGATATATATAAGGATTGTACTATAGTACTTGTTTTTTTCATTAAGGTTTTAATATGTCTAAGGTAATAATATTTTTAGTATGTGACAATTAGGTAAAATTTACTTTGTCTGGGGAATCTGATGTGACAATTGATTTTGGAATTTCCATACCTTTTACAGAGAGTCTGTATAGAGGTACTTTGGATAACTATAATATTCTAAGTGGATTAATATGAACTTTGGATAGTATTGTTTAATGTTAAAAAAATTCTTATGATTAATTTTTAGAATATTATGATACTATAGTTTTAGGAAACGGAAAACCTGCAGGTCGGGCGATAACCCGTCGCGTCGGACAAAGCTGTAGGAATCAAACCCACAACCATAGTACGACATGCCTATATTAACAACCACTAGTCTACAGGAAGTCCCTGGTTATTTCAAAATATTTTTCTTCATTTTAATGGTATGTGTTAATATTTGTAACCTTATACGATTAGGATAAATATAATATTTTTGAGTTCTATCATCTTTTGGAGTGAAAGATCAGTTTGTGGTAGAAATTAGTTGAAGGATGAAACTATACTTGTCGAGTATATATATATATATATATATCTTATTATAGGAGGAAAAAAATACTTAAAATTTAGGGAAGGGATATTAAAACAAAAAATGTGCTATCCTAATACCTTATGTTTTGTTGAACTGATGATATTTTAAATCATAAGTGATTGATGGAATTGAGGCCCTCAATTTTACACTTGTTTGTGATTGATGACATCAATAACTCCCTATAAATATTTACATTTTCTCTATGATTATGTGTCTATAATTTCCACCAATGTTCTCCTATTTGAAACCCTAATTTGGTGGTGATATTCTCATTTCCCTTTCCCTCTTATTAAAACTAAATTTTGTTAACCCTATTTCCAATATGGGTTTTCCACAAAGGTATCTTCTAGTTTCAACCTTTTATTTTTGAAAAACAATTTCAAATTGGGAGGACACAATTTATTGAAGGAGGGGAGAATGTAACACCCCAAGATTCCACAGTACGCTTCTCTTTGAATAATACAGTAGTGTGTGTTGTACGCAACTTCGTGTTCATACACACCACATCCAATCAAACTCCCGTTATGAATAGTAATTCCCACTTTTTAAAATTTTATACATTTTATCTTTCAAAATGGAATTCATTTTTGCATTCAGAATTTCGAATTTCGCCTAGGGTAAAATTTTGGTATTTTTCTGAAAACATTCAATTTTTGATGAATAGTGGAAAACATCGAGTTATAGATTAAAACATAATTTTTATTTAAATAATTATTTATTTTATTTAAATTTATTTTATGTCAAAATAGATACATAATACATATATAAGTTCAATGTAATTAATTGCATTCGGTTTATAATAATTTTAGATATATAAAAATTTTATTGAACTTTTCACCGTCTTTTACCCATCTGCTATGAGAATTTGAAAATTCACATAAAAAATAATTTTACCACTTCTGTGAGAGAAATTTCTAAAATAAGAGACACATGGTTAATATGAAGGAGTTAAATTTGGTTCAATAAGATAATTTTTTTGGTGGCTAGTAACTTTTTACTTATATTTACCACGGTTAAAAGTAAATAAGGCAATTAAGGGTAAAAATGATATTATTATTACCATGAAACATGTTCTAATTCTATTGGATAAGTATAATTCGACCAAAATAAACCCTAGGAATAAAATATGAATCTCTTTGGTCCACTTGGATTAGATTAGGACATTTATTATTATTTAATTCAAAGAAGAGTTAAAAGAGTTAAAATCGATGTTTAATAACTAAAACATTTTTAATATAGGAATATACATAAGATAAATTCGATTATAAATATTAATTAGAAAGATAAAAAGATTTCCTACATAATGATATTTTATTTAAAAATTTTAGATATTAAATAATTTAATTTATTTATGACACAATGGTGATACAGTAATTACCTAATTAATAAAATATTAAAATAATTGATATTATAAATATCAAAATAAATGTAATTTGAGACTTTTTATGAATTACACTAATTTAATAGGTTAATATTACATGTTATTATTTCTTAAATTAATTTTTTTCGAATTAATAAAGTTTTTAAGACTTTAATAAAAATCAATTATTAAATAGTGTCAAAATTGACATAAAGGAGTTTTTAAAACAAATATTATATTATAAATTGATATAACATCCCTAAAAATCTAAGGTTAGGACAAAGCACATATATAATGATATTTGTATCATTAATGAACCACCTGGGGTTCTCATGGAAGTATATAGTAAATTTATTAAACATATAATATAAAAATAAAAAGAGACATGGTAAATGTCAAACTATTTAACTAAGAGTTAAATATAAATGATAAGGTTAATATAGTGACCCAAACCTATCTAAAATGTATTAGATGAAAGGATTTAGACCAATCTATTCCATACCCTCTAAATTAGTCACTTTGGAGCCATTATAAACCGAATATGAATTTATTATAAAATATTATTTTATGTTTTTCCTAAGGTGCCCCTCACCCCTCTTATAAATGGGCACTCCCCCTTCTCTAAAATTCATACCATAAAAGCCTTTTGATTCGGCCAAACCCCTCCAAAATATACTCTCAACTTCTCTCAATTAAACCTAGAGGCCTTAGTTTGATCAGAATTCCAACCGAAGGAGCCCTTTTGATCAAATCAATAAGAAGAACCCAAAGAAGAGGTAATGTTTTCACCACCCTCTTTCAAGTTCCTTTCTTCTTCCACTTCTTCATTCTTTGTTATTTCCATTCTAAATTAATAACTCCATTATATTCTCTATACTGTGATGTTATTATAAATATGTTACAACCATATTCAGTATTCTATCCATCCCTTTAATGACATGTCACCATATGTGTGTACGTACAACTTACCGTCTCCACGTCGTGGTGTAATTGTTATTCAAAACATTGTTATTTGGATGGGTATGATAATGATGATTAATTGAATTAGATAATAAATATAACATTATAATGATTATGTATATATAATATAACATCCATTTATAGATTATTCTAATATCAAAATAATGATATTGTTGCTCGTGCGTACGTACGGACTACCATCTCCACGAACGCGATGAGATTTATTCCCCATCGTATACATTCAATTATAATTGACATTTTATGATTAAAAATAATGTTTAAGGACTTGATATGATTCTGGATATGAATTATATGCAAACTATCCATGAAAAACATGACTAATGTAACAAAACATATAAAATAAAATGAGTAAGTTAACACCCGAAACAACGATAATACTAAGATATTATTTACAAAGATATATTAAAAGATCATATATGATAACATATTAATGTATATGATTCTTGTATAATTTAATAACAATTATTTCACCATTATACAGTAGGTTAATCTACCCTCAACCAAGGAAAAGTACAAGGTGAGGGTTAATTCCACAATCTCTTCATTATCCGAGGTTGTTTATATGTAATTATCTATTGGGACCTCTTTATCATCCACATCCATGTTTCTTAAAAATGTATTTCAAAAATTCTTACTATTTTATAGACTATAGTTTAAAGTCAATTATACCCTTGTTTGACTTTTTATAAGATTTTTATAAAGGAATCTTTCCGTTATTTTTCAAACAAGGTCCTTTTTTAACCTTTTCAACAAAATTAAGGTAAGAATATCTTTTTTTAACTTATACGGAGGGTGTGGCTATTTTCTTCAATTATAAAATTGTCAAAGCTTCCCTTAAAATATTAAAAGAATATTTTCAATGTAAATGTTTTCTATTATAATTATGTGACTTTTAAATGATTTCAAAAAAAGAGACATTTCACTCAAATAGTCTTGATTTCATCTATGTCAACATCCTTTGATGGATTTTAGGATTATTTGAAGTTGATTTATTATGATACAAAACGTCCATATTGTATTGAAGGTTTTGTGATATATTTTACTATGGATGGGATATTTTTATACCATGCATGGTTTATGGAGAAATTATTGAAATTTCGTATGCTAGTTTTAATCAGAATGTTTATGTTATGTTTAAACCTTTTCATATGAGGAATGCATTGGACTTAGTATGTGACGGGTGGAGCCAGATATAGCTCCTCGATGCAACGGTAGGTCTCATGAGAGAAAATAGTGTCTTGGCACAAGGCCTTGTCAAAATCTTATTTTTAGTCTTGTCACAAGGCCTTGACTATGTGGTTATGATAGTCTGACATTATGCATTCCATCATTATGAAAGTGGTTATTGATATTGGATGTGATTTTTCAATTAGTAGAATATCCATGTGAATATGTAAATGACATTATTTCATTTTATTTCTGTCGTTTAATGCTGAAGTTCATGTTTAAATGTCTTTTTTTAGTTATACATTTCCTTAAATGTTTATGATTATTTATGAAAGTTTCCGCTATATTGTTATCCTTATTGGACATCTGAGCTCACCCCTTTCTATGATTTATTTTTCCCAGGATGTGAAGAAGTATTTTATGAATGGCCTATAGGGATAATATGTGGGGATATGAGTGTGGTCTATGGAGAGAAGACGTTTTTGTAGTTTTTCATTTTTTTATGTAATAAAAACATTATGAATGTATCTAGTGATTCCAAGGATACTAAACTAACCAGTTTTTTGAGACTTGATCTTTCGTGATCATTCTAATGTTATGTAATAATGCAACAACTCTGGGTAACTAGTGTCGGGGTGTTACATAAGCCCCGAGTGGAAGGAATAAGAAAGAGGAGAATGGGAATTCTCGAGTGGCCCGAAACTTAAAAACCCTAATTTTAAGTGGTTGCACAGTTAACCTGAACAGTTTGGAAAACTGTGCGCAAACCGTGCGATTGCCAATGCCTCACCCAGGAACTTCACACAGCCAACCTGCACGGGTTGGAAAACCGTGTGCCGCTCGTGCAAAGCCGACTGTCTCACCCAAAGACTTCACACGGTTTGTCCGCACGGTTTTTTTAGTACCGTACACCAATCGTGTGCACTTGCATGACCTCCAGAACATCAAAAGTTTAACCCTGAATTGTCCAATTTCTCTAATTCTCTCAGAAGTGAGTCAAAAATCAAATAGGGTTGGGATTTTGACCCGTTCCAAAAACCCATGTTCTTACAATCTCCCCACCTTAACATAGCTCATCCTCGAGCTATCAAACGAAACCCGGAGATGGCACCGAACATACCACCCCAATCAAAGCAGCCAAGACTTCCCCAGTCACATGTTTTTGGAAAAATTCCTCAAGGGGCTCCCCACCTTAGTAATGGCCTAACTCGGTCTCAACCCGACAAAACATAGAACAAGAAAAGGTTCACAGACCTGTGTTCAGGGCTCAAGGTCCTCCCGTAACACATCATAACCCATGCCCATCATTGGAGATCTCTTGCCATTTCTGACACCAAAACGTACCCCGCACGAAATCGATGTCTGCCTCCACGAGGTCCTGTATCCCATGGATGCTCCAAAGAAACCTGGTGTCTAGCACCTCATGTAACCTGCATCCTTGATGCCCCAATGCCCATGAAACCTCAAGTAACCCGCATCCTCGATGACCCGATGCCCATGGCACCTCAATTAACCCGCATCCTCGATTCCCCGATGCCGATGGATCCTCATTAATATACATATATAAAAATTTACGCACTTGATGTCACGACCCGTCCTCGGGGCCCGTGCCGTGACTACCCCAAGCCCGCCTACCATAGGCCAGGGGCTGGCGACTAGCACTAATGCGTAATTCCCATTAAAAAGGGAAGGAATTGCCTTTGTAAAGTAAACAAACATCACAGAGAAAGCAAGTAGTAGAAGTAAACAATAAGTAAAAACTGGGTACAATAGTAAGTGCAGAAAAGTAAGTGTGCCAGAATACAAACCCAAACTGAAAGTAAAGTACAACTCGAAAGGGAAAACAACAACTGAAAGTAAAGCCACAACGTCAAGCCGCCCACTGGAATTCCCACCTGAAGGGTGAGTACAGATAGCCTCCACATCTCCTCGGGTCCAGCCTTCCGCTCCGAGTACGTCTCGCCCAGTGGTCCACCTCTAGGTACCGTCCTGCTCCGCAAGCCTCAACCACGATCATCGATGTCCATCATCTGCAAACAACACAACGTAGTGTGGGCATAGCCCATGCAGGGGTGAGTATAAGCTACTCAGTAGGGACCCCGAGACCCCCGAAGGTCTCACAGAATCCACAAAGGATAATCCACAAAGGAAAGATATAATCACGAAGTAACATCTGACACTACTTAGGTATATGCCCATACATATACCTAAGTCACCAATTCCAGTCTGCTCCAACCTCCGAGCCCAAGTACAACCCAGTCCACACAGGAAATCACAACCCAATCCACACAGGAAAGCACAACACAATCCACAAAGGAAAAAAAGAGGATTCAGCTCACACAGGTATACAACTTCGTAAGACGATAGAGATGATCAGATGTAGCCACTAATTCATCTAAGCCGTCGGACCCACAATGGATCGGTAGGTACTAACCCCCACAATGACCCACACAGGATCGATCATGAAGTTGAAACCATAGCTATTGGGAAACTCCTTCTCTATCAAGTACAGTGGGTATGCCGCTACAACCAAGCGCTTGCCTCTAACCTTGGACTTCTGTAGTACTCCACCTATCGAGTATTGTGGGCCTGCTGCTTAAACCAAGCGCTTCCCACCATGGGTCTGCCGATACAACCAAGCGCTCCCACTCATAGCCTCTAGAGGTACTCCTTCTGTTGAGTACCATGGGTCTGCCGCTACAACCAAGTGCTCCTCTGCCGTGGGTATGCTGCTATAACCCAGCGCTCCCCCGTGCTGCTACAACCAAGCGCTCCTCCGTCATAGGTCCGCCACTACAACTAAGCGCTCCTCCGTCGTGGGTCTACCGCTACAACCAAGCGCTCCCCCTCATAGCCTCTAGAGGTACTCCTTCTGTTGAGTACCATGGGTCTGCCGCTACAACCATGCGCTCCTCCACCATGGGTCTTCTACTACAACCAAGCGCTTCCCACTGGGCTATCCGTAACACACCGAGTCATTCGATCAGCAGTCGTCAAGTCTCAACCGGCTCTAGGGTTTCCGCACACAGCATGCTCGTTCAGGGAGGGTCCACTCCACAAGCCAAGAGGTCGATGCATCAACTGACATGTAGTCCAGAGTTGATGTTTCCCAAAAAGTACTGTAGTGGTCACAACTGAACCCACGGAGGATTCCCGTACTGTCTTCATTGTCGTCGCAGACACAGCCAGCTCTTGGGTTCCCGCACACAGCAAGCTCATTCAGGAGGGTCCGCTCCACGAGATGAGGGGATGATACATCAACTGACACATAGTCCAGAGTTGATGTATCCAAAAGTTCCGTATCGTCAACAGGAACTCAACGTCACAGATGGCGCGTCAATCGGACGCCCGATCTTAGAATTATTGGCTTTTTCGTCCGAGGGGCCCAGTTGGTTTTTAAGTCAAAAGCAACCCTACCGTACTCCACCTGCATCCAAACCTTGGGTGGAGTAATCCAAAAGATCCGTATCACTAAGACAAATCTAGAAAAGTCGATGATACGTCAATCGGACGTCTGGAGCTCAAGTAATGAGCGTTTTCGCTCCGAGGGCCCGGTTGGTTTCGTGTACGAACAAACTCGGCCGAACCCAAAGTACTCCGAATCCTTGAGTGTAATATATCAAAACAACATTCTCGTTCCAAGGATCACATCTCTGCAGACGGTGCGTCGATCAGAGTTCTGTAGCCCAAGATATGGGCAAAAGATCAAAAGGGGTCGAAAATGGGGGGTCTGTGCCCGGACCGACCCCGACCAACCCCCCAGGGTCGGCCCGAACTGTGTCGACCCGACCCAGGTCCGACCTGGCGGGGCGCGACCCAGCCCGGCCGGCCCAGCCTGCCCCGGCCTGGGCGCGGCCCGGCTGGCGGTGGCCGGGTGGCCAGCGGCTCGGCTCGACCGTTACGGCCGAGCAAAGCGGGGGGCGCGCTGCCCCCGCGTGGAGAGACCGCGACCCCGCATGGGGTTGCCCTTGTCAGCGGACACGGCCGGCTGCCGCGTCCCGTCACCTTTGGTCCCGTGCGGTTGTGGGACCGCGCCCTGCCGCCACGGCTTCAGCCGCGGTGTCTCCTCCCGGCAGCGCGCCGGGCGCCGCCGCCCCCTGCCGCCGGCGCCGCCGTGCCGGCGAGGCACGCCGGCGGGCTGCTCCGCGGACCACCGGACGAGTTCCGGTGGTCGGAATTGGTTGTTGTCTTTGCCAATGGCCGTCTCGGGGCCCGTCATTCACTGCAAGGACCTCACATCGCCCGTGCGGCCTGCTTCATCGTCGTCCGCCGTTCCGCACACCAATAATGAAAGGGTGGCGGGTTCGGACTTGTTCATTCGTCCGCACCCACCGCATTAGCGAGTTTAAAAGTCTTCCAACAAGTATTTAATCGTACACCACGGGTATAAATCACAAAGATTTAAATGAATCAAACCCCTACCTCAACGTTTTCATTGAACATGTGCTCGTCATGGAATCAACCATCGTGGAAGAAGAGAATCGTCGCGTCGCGGAAGGGGCGTCGCTCAATTGGTTTTTGATCAAAGATTGTCGCGGGGGAAGGAATGTCATGGAAGAAGTGTCGCGGAAGAAAGATCATCGGCGTTGTGGTACACGGCGTCGCATCGTCGATCTCCGAGGGTTTTAGGGTTCTTCGTCTCCCTTCATCGGAGGTCGGCATTCTTCGCGTTCTTCACGTTCTTTGCGTTCTTCAGCGAAGGAGGATGAAGATCTTCAAGCTTTAGAGTTTCTCCAAATCCTCTCAAAAAGAAACCCCTCAACAAACCTAGTGTTGTCCTTATTTTATTCCCCATGCCAACTATTTGAAATTCAAAGATAAGAAACGAAAAATTAATTCAAATAATTAATTGCAATTAATTAACCACCCAATTAATGAGGTGTTTCTGAACCCAAATAAATGCACGGTTGACATTAATTAAAAAGGGGGTGTGGGTGCGTTACTTAGAGGGAAAGAAACGGTGGGGCTCGTGTGGGCCCCACCTCAAAAATATCCTACCAATGGGTAGGATATTATGGGTTCCCCCTTATCCGCTTAACCTAGCTTAAGTGTCTTTAAGTGAAATAAAATAAAGTGTCACACCAATTTTATTTTATTTCTTAACTTAACCCCAAAAAAATTTAAAAAACCACACCCAAGCAAACACAACTCCGGAAAAAGAGTTTCTAAGCAAATACTGGTGCTGTGATTCCACCGGTGCCCTCAGAATTTGATTCTGAGCACCAGTTCAAAATTTATAAAAGCCCGCTCGTTCGTTCACTGAACGTACCCAAGCCAAACTTCGGAAAATGATTCCGGGCACACCGGGCCTCGGAATCAGGTGTCGTTAGAAACTGTGTTCTTGTAAAATTCCCAAGAAAATTAAGAAAAAAATTTCCTTGAATTTTACGGGTCTTTACATCACTCCCACCTCAGGTCTTTACAACCCTTAAAGATACATCATAAACTGGGGAAAAAACAGTGGGTACTGAGCACGCATCTGAGACTACCACTCCCAAGTGCTCTCCTGGAGGTCCCCTTGCTGCCATATGATGTGCACTAGAGGGATCGATCGTCCACGTAGGACCCGCTCCTATCGATCCTCGATCTCCATCGGGACCTCCGCAAACGTCGCCCCATCATCATTGTCTAGCTCCCCATGGTCAAAGATATGAGTTGGGTCGAGCTCGTATCTCCCCAGTTGAGATACATGGAAGTCGTCATGCACCTGGTGCAACTGAGGTGGGTGGGTCAAGCGGTAAACCACCTCGCCTACCCTTCCGAGGACATAGAAAGGTCCGTTGAACCTCGGTGATAACTTGTCGCCTCGGCCACATCCCCGTAACTCACGTCGAGGTGTGACCCGTAGGGAAACGTGGTCTCCATCCTCGAACTCTAATGGTCTCTGCCTCCTGTCAGCACAAGACTTTTGCTGGCTCTGAGCTGTCCTCATCCCCTCTTAGACGACTTGGACCTTTTTGGTCCTACAAGCGCTACTGAGATTTCTTCTTTTCTGAGAAGAGAAATTTGGTCTCATCCCCTGGATGAACCACGTTCTTCGCCAAATACTGTCAATCCCGTCATGGATGATACTAACCCATACCAAGTATGACGTCATAAGGCCTCGACGCTACTACAAAGATATCCAACCATTACTCTCACCTCCAAGGGTTGAGTCACACTGTTGGCATCAGTGTGTGGTCACTGGGTCTCCTCCAGTAGGTATCTCAATGTGAGAGTCAAGTAAACGGTTTTTAAACCGGAACCTCTTAGTAATAACATAAAGAGAGGACAGGAAGGTAAACGCCAAAAGAAATGTGTCTTTTATTACTGCAGCTTAATGTAAAAATACACAAATCATCTACAAAAAAACATCAACGATGCTAGAAGCAGCATAAAAAAAAGTCTCCAGGTCTGGAGCTAGTCCCGCTCCTGTCCATCTGCTCCCGGAGCTCCATGATCATCGGCCTCAGCTGCCTGAAGCTGAGCTCTCCGATGTCCACCAGCTCCCTGCGGTCGGGGTGATCCTCCTGGTGGTGGTGGTGGAAACACCTCGAAGCATCATCCACCTTCAGCTGCATGGCCAGCTCCCCTGCCCCGGTCTCCTGCTCCATGCAGTCCGCCTCGATCGAACCTCTGCCTCTGCCTGGGAGGTCCTTCTTTCATCTGCTGGTCATCTGTATGGCCGGTTGGACAGTCACGGGCCATGTGACCAACCCCACCGCATGAGTAACACTGTCCGCTCATGGTAAGTCGTTGTCCACCCCGGGTACCTCGCACAAACGATCCAGTGTCACGCGGTCGACCACCTGTAGGTATAGTCCTCTTATACCCCTACGCCATCTGTCTACTGCCCACTGCAGAAGACTCTGCCGCATGCCGGCTAGTGGTGGGTCCTACTGCTGGAGACTGCTCAGAAAGGAAACTCTCCACTAAGAGGGCCCTCTCCAACACCCCTATCTGTGTCGTAATGCTGTGAGAAACAACTGAAGCTCTGATCTCTCGCCTGAGCCCCTGATCGAAGGTTCGGGCCCTGAAGAATGGGTCTCATACCATGTCCGTGGAATAGCGCGAGAGATCGGTAAACCTCGTCGCGTACTGGGATACTGTCATGCTGCCCTGCTACAGTTGTAGAAGCTCCTGGATGCGCACCGCACGGAGGGTGGTTGGGATGAATTCCGAGATGAAGAGGCTCTCAAAGTTCGTCCAGAGAAGAGATGCCTCATCGTGCACCTGGAGCATCATGCTCCACCATCTGCCTGCTGTCGCGTGCAGTAGGCTCGCTGCGAGGATCACCATGAGGTCTGTTGGTGTCCTCACTAAACTGAAAACCCGTACAACTGCGTCCTGCCAGTCCTCGGCTGCCTGGGGGGTCCATCTCCCCGCGGAACCTCGGCGATCGCTGGTGTTGAAAATCGTACAGTGCACTAAGGCGATGTGCATCATCAGTGGCTGGGGCTGGTAGCATCGGTGGCTCGGAGGGTAGAGGTACCGCTGGTGCCTCTGCTGTCAAAGGGCCCTATACCGAGGCCTCGTCGCTCGGCGGGCTATCGCCCCGTACAACTCTCGGAACCCTAGCTGGCTGCCGTCATGGGGCCATCCTGAAAAGAGATAGGTGCGCCACTGTAAGAACAGTATACCTGGTGAGCTGACACAAAGTAATCACAAAAAAAAACTTGAAACACACATGCAATCAATGTTTTCGTGTATTAAGTCAGAAATCAGAAGTCAGGGTCCTGGTGTACGGATACGTCAGCCACCACACCAACATTGGACTCCCTGGACTGATAACCACACCCAATACGCTTAAAACTATTTCTTCACATAGAAAAAAAAGATCAGAGTCCAAAGTTCTACGGTAGAACCGAACTCCTCTGATACCAATTTGTCACGACCCATCCTCGGGGCCCGTGCCGTGACTACCCAGAGCTCACTTTCCATAGGCCAGGGGCAGGCGACTAGCACCAAGGCATAATTGTTGGTAAAAGGGGAAGGCATTGCCTTTGTAAAGTAAAAAAACACCACAGATCAAGAAAACAGTAGAAGTAAACACTAAGTAAAAACTGGGTACAACAGTAAGTGCAGAAAAGTAAGTGGGCCAGAATACAAACCCAAACTGAAAGTAAAGTACAACTCGAAATGGAAAACAGCAACTGAAAGTAAAGCAGCAATGTCGAGCCGCCCACTGGAAGTCCCACCTGAAGGGTGAGTACAGATAGACTCCACATCTCCTCGGGTCCAGTCGTCCACTCCGAGTACGTCTCGCCTAGTGGTCCACCGCTAGGTACCATCCTTCTCCGCAAGCCTCAACCACGATCAGCGCTGTCCGTCGTGTGCAACCAACACAACGTAGTGGGGGCATAACCCGTGCAGGGGTGAGTATAAGCTACTCAGTAGGGACCCTGAGACCCCTGAAGGTCTCCTAGAATCCACAAAGGATAATCCACAAAGGAAAGATACAATCACGAAGTAACATCCGACACGGCTTAGGTATATGCCCATACATATACCTAAGTCACCATTTCCAGTCCCCTCCAACCTCCGAGCCCAAGTACAACCCAGTCCACACAGGAAATCACAACCCAGTCCACACAGGAAAGCACAACACAATCCACAAAGGAAAACAAACAGGATTCAGCTCACACAGGTATACTACTTCATAAGATGATAGAGATGATCAGATGTAGCCACTGATTCATCTAATCCATCAGACCCACAAAGGATCGGTAGGTACTAACCCCCGCAATGACCCACACAGGATCGATCATGATGTTGAAACCATAGCTATTGGGAAACTTGTTCTCTATCAAGTACAGTGGGTATGCCGCTACAACCAAGCGCTTCCCTCTAACCTTGGACTGCTATAGTACTCCACCTATTGAGTACTGTGGGCCTGCTGCTACAACCAAGTGCTTCCCACCATTGGTCTGCCACTACAACCAAGCGCTCCTCTACCATGGGTCTGCTACAACAACCAAGCGCTCCCCCGTGCTGCTACAACCAAGCGCTCCACCGTCGTAGGTCTGCCTCTATAACCAAGCGCTCCTCCATCGTGGGTCTGCCGCAACAACCAAGCGCTCCCCCTCATAGCCTCCAGAGGTACTCCTTCTGTTGAGTACCACGGGTTTGCCGCTACAACCAAGCGCTCCTCTGCCGTGGGTCTACTTATACAACCAAGCGCTTCCCAATGGGCTATCTATAACACACCAATTCATTCGATCAGTAGTTGTCAAGTCTCAACCGGCTCTAGGGTTTCCGCACACAACATGCTCGTTCTGGGAGGGTCTACTCCACGAGCCAAGAGATCGATGCATCAACTGACATATAGTACGGAGTTGATGTATCCCAAAAAGTATCGTAGTGGTCACAATCGAACCCACGGAGGATTCTCGTACTGTCTTCATTGTCGTCGCAGACGCAACCAACTCTGGGGTTCCCGTACACAGCAAGCTCGTTCGGAAGGGTCTGCTCCATGAGCTGAGGGGCTGATACATCTACTGACACATAATCCGGAGTTGATGTATCCAAAAGTTCCGTATCGTCAATAGGAACTCAATGTAATAGGCGGCACGTCAATCGGACGCCCGGTCTGAGAGTTATTAGCTTTTTCATACCAGGGGACCGGTTTGTTTTTAAGTCAAAACCATCCCGACCGTACTCCACCTACATCCAAACCTTGGGCAGAGTAAGCCAAAAGATCCTTGTCAAAAAGAGGAATCTAGCAAAGTCGACGGTATGTCAATCGGACGTCCTGAGCTCAAGTTCTGAGAGTTTCCGCTCCGAGGGCCCGGCTGGTTTCGTGTACGAACCAACCCGGCCGAACCCAAAGTACTCCGAAACCTTGAGTGTAATATATCAAAGCGACCATCTCTTTGCAAGGATCGCATCGCTGATGATAGTCCATCGACCGGAGGTCAGTAGCCCAAGATATGGGCAAAAGACCGAAAGGGGTCCGAAAACGGGGGGTCTCAGCCCGGACCTACCCGGCCCAACCCCCCCTGGGATCGGACCGAACCGGGTCGACCCGGCCCGGCCTGGGCGCGACCCGGCTAGCGCTGGCCGAGTGGCCAGCGGTTCGGCTCGGCCGTTACAACCGAGCAAAGTGGGGGGCGCGCAGCCCCCACGTGGAGAGACCGCGACCTCATGTAGGTCCACCCTTATCAGCGGACACGGCCGGCTGTCACGTCCCATCGCCTCCGGTCCCACGCGGTCACGGGACCGTGCCCTGCCACCGCGTCTTCAGTCGGGGTGGCTCCTCCCGGCGGCGCGCCGGGCGCCGCCTCCCCCTGCCGCTGGCACCGCCGTGCCGACGAGGCGCGCCGGCGGGCTGCTCCATGGACCACAGGACGAGTTCCGGTGGTCGGAAATGCATGTCGTCTTCGCCAATGGCCCTCCCGGGGCCCGTCCTTCACTGCGAGGACCTCACATCGCCTGTGCAGCCTGCTTCATCATCGGTTGCCGTTCTTCACACCAAGAACGAATGGGCGGTGGGTTCGGACTTGTTCCTTGGTCCGCACCAACTGTGTTAGCGGTTTTAAAAGTCTTCCAACAAGTATTTAATCATACGCTGCAGGTATAAATCGCAAAGATTTAAATGAATCAAACCCCTACCTCAATGTTTTCATCGAACATGAGTGTGTTGTGGAATCAACCGTCGCAGAAGAAGAGGATCGTTGCGTCGCGGAAGGGGCGTCACTCAATCGGTTGTTGATCGAAGATTGTCGCGGGGGAAGGAATGTCACGGAAGAAGCGTCGCGGAAGAAGGATCGTCAGCGTCGCGGTACATGGCGTCGCGTCGTCGATCTCTGAGGGTTCGGCGTTCTTCATCACCCTTCGTCAGAGGTCGGCATTCTTCGCGTTCTTCGCGTTCTTCAGCGAAGGAGGGTGAAGATCTTCAAGCTTTAGATTTTCTCCAAATCCTCTCAACAAGAAACCCCTCAACAAACCTAGTGTTGGTCTTATTTTATTCCCCATGCCAAAAATTTGAAATTCAAAGATAAGAAAAAAAAATTAATTCAAAGAATTAATTGCAATGAATTAACTGCCCAATTAATGAGGCATTTCTTAAGCCAAATAAACGCACGGTTGACATTAATTAAAAAGGGGGTGCGGGTGCGTTACTTAGAGGGAAAGAAACGGTGGGGCTCGTGCAGGCCCCACCTCACAAATATCCTACCAATGGGTAGGATATTATGGGTTCCCCCTTATCTTCTTAACCTAGCTTAGGTGGCTTTAAGTGAAATAAAATAAGGTGTTGCACCACTTTTATTTTATTTCTTAACTTAACCCCAATTTTTTTTTAAAAAAACCACACCCGAGCAAACACAACTCTGGAAAAGGAATTTATAAGAAAATACCGGCGCTGCGATTCCACCAGTGCCCTCGGAATTTGATTCTGAGCAACGGTTCAAAAGTTATAAAAGCCCGCTCGTTCGTTCACTGAATGCACCCGATCCAAACTTCGGAAAATGATTCCGGGCACACCGGGCCTCGGAATCAGGTGCCGTCAGAAACTACTTTCTTGTAAAATTCCCAAGAAAATTAAGAAAAAATTTTCCTTAAATTTTACAGGACTTTACACCTGATATGGTGCCAATCCCACTAACCAACATCTAGTCAATCCACATAGGTCTTGCGCATCACATGCACCAAAAACAGACATAACTCTATAGGTCATGCCAAAAGAGAACAAGGGTATCACGGCCACACCCGTGGTTTACCTCTAACTACTGTCGGATCACCAGCCTTCTTAGCCTTTGGCAGCTCCACAGTGTGCACCTGGCTTGAAGTACGGCTGCCTGATGCCTGACCTCCCTACAGTGCTGCTCCAGCCATCGGCCACTAACCCCTCAGCTGGATCCTGCTGTCTCTATAATGTCCGCGATGTGTAGTTGAACCTCAGCTACCCTCTGCTGGTACCAAACCTGAACCAACTCCAGATGCCACCGTTTGTCCTGGTCCCTATTTTCCAGCTGTCTGGAAAGGCTGCCTGCCAAACCTCTCCAGATGCCCAACCTATCCACATGCCCGACACTCTTTTGTAGGCCTATCGCACTGAGTTCGAACATGCCCTGGCTGTCAACACTGGATGATAACCACTGCCGAACTGCTATGAGGTGGTCTAGCTGAGTCCTTGGCCTTACTGCCCTGCTGGAACTCATCCCGCCCTCACTTCCAGCTATCTGAACCATCACTGGAAGCTTTCACCAAACTAACCTAGGGCCTATCCCTCTAGTTTCCCTCAGCTATCAGTGCCTGATTCACTGCCTCCAAAAAGGAACCCAGCCTGAAAATATTCACCTGGACCTGAATGGTGTGTCGTAAGCCATCCTCGAAGCATCTCACCCTAGATGCGCCATCACTTACCATACTAGGTGAAAAGTGAGAAAACTTAGTGAAAGTAGATTCATAGTCCATGACAGACATGTCTCCCAGCTAAAGACTCAAGAACACCCAAGCTCTTTTAGCTCTCAGTGTCTCTGGGTAAAAGTGCTCAAAGAACCTATCCTCAAAGTCCTTCCATGCCAGTCCCTTGTGCCTGTGATCCTGAACCTGCACATCCCACCAATGCTTTTATGGTCCTCGCAGCATGTATGTCTTCAACTTTACCCTCCTCCCTAGAGGGGTCTCGAGCTGCTCAAAGATCATCTGCATGCTCTCTATCTAGTTCTCAGCCGCCTGCGGACCACCCTCACACTGAAAAAGTGGCGGGTACAACTACTGGAACTCCCGCGTCAGATATTCCATAGATGTATCTGTACCCCATGTGCCTCTGTCGATCACCTTCAAGACACATACCAGGCTAGCTCGGAGCTGCTCGTTGAGCCATGGCCCGAACGCTGCCAAACCCAGCTGCTGTTCTGCCTGCACAGGATCCTGAACCTAATCTTGTCCTTGAGCCTATACCTGCGGCTCGTGCTCTACCTGTACCGAATCTTGAACATGATCCAGCACTTGCAGCACTGTATACTCACGTTCCTGACACTCCATCGAGACATGTAGGAGGAACCCACTGAATACCATTAATGGTCAGACATCCCATATATATATATATATCAATATATATTTAACAGAGGTAAGAATGCAGTAGAAGGGAGTGCATATCTACTACCCTTACTCTCCCCCACTGCAACCCATGCCCCATGACATCCCGACCTCATGGCCTCCATACATTCCTCTATCAGGGACAAGTATCAAAAGTACCTCAGGCCATGCCCGTCCTGACAAATAACATTGCATCAAACCAACGACCAAGTTGCTCAATCCTGGCAATGAAAATCACCTCAACTAATAGTACCCACCTTCTCTCATTAGAGCTATACCCAAATATCCTTCCACATTCAATTCTACAAATATACACAGCATGGAATAAAACATTGCAATAAACAAGAGATTGTATCAGGAATTTCACCAATTCACATTTTAGAGCATACAAATCATGGGAATTGATTTTTATTCACATGTAATTATCACTTCACAAAGCATACATGCAATTATGAAATTGAAGTACCCTAAAATGTTCCTATCAAAAGCCAAGCAGACAAGCCTCGCCATACCGGGCCAAGGTCCAATTCTCCCTTACCGAACCGAGTCAAGGGTTTCATATTACAATCAATAACATCACACACCAAGTGATCCACCGAGGTGGAAATCATATAAACTGTAATCTGAGAAAAAGCAAACAGAAATTCCTACCCATGGCAACAATGTCCATCCCTCGTACCTGGGGTTGTAGGCACCCAAGAACAAGCTAGAAACTTAGTTCCAGTAACATCCTATCTCCAATATACAATAACCCAAATAGTAAAATGAGCATAAATAAAAATATAAGTCTAAAACTCATAGTATTCATCATGGAACTGATACTAAATCCATGTCAAGAAGTCCTCTGATACCACATTGTAATGACCTAGACCCGAGCAGCCACCCGAACAACGCCAAACATGTTTATTATAACTACCTTAGGCGCACCTCCCTGAATGCCAAAAGCTGCCAACTAGAAGCAGGGGTCCTATAGGTATAGTGGGGAGGCTATACCCTATTAGAGGATAATAATGGTACTGGTCCGAGTATAATAATAATGATGCAGCAGAAAAAATGACTCAGAATACTCAAACCAGAACCGTAGAGCAGAAGAAAATTCAATATCGATAAATAGAGGAAGAAATAAATATAAACAATAGTAGCGGAAATAAAAACAATAGCATGATGATCACATGTAACTACTTCTAAACAAAGAAACATGCGTCCAAAGGTGGTCAATATACAAAAGGGGAACCAATGGAAAACCTAATGTAGCTATATAACAAGCATGCTGATACAAGAATGAAAACATAACATAGTAAAATATTTCTAGGTAAGACATAAAGGTCCATTAAATCTCCATGCACAGCTAATAAAACCCTACTCTTGAAGTTGGCCTCTTTCCTACACGTAAATCCATAAAGTCTGCACGTGTACTGAGGGGCCCGGGCAGGGTGTGAGAAAAATCTCAGTAGGATACCACCCAATGGTGCATACCTAATATAAGTGTTTAAGAAGGCATGCGTTTATATGAAAAGAAGTAATATAACAATGCAAAAATAAACACAAACTCCATTAGTGCTTAGCAGCCACCATGTAGTGTCACTTGCTTCGGCAAATGTTGGAATCTCTGTTGTGTAACCAGGCACCATGTGCCACCTGACATCACGTGTCTCAAGTATCAATGTCCCTAAGGCATGCCCATGAAGAAAACCAGAGGAAAAAATATGCCTGTCCTCAAATAAATAATTAGAGGGACAACGATACCTTCCCTAAAATCATGTAACCGGAGGGACGATGATATCCACCCTCAAATTACGATGAGCCTCATCCCCCAACCCGATAGACTCAAAGATATCCCCTAGAGGCTCCTCACAACCCACATGGATTCCTAAAGAAACCACTCCTAACCAATGTACCTAAACTGAATCTACGGGGGACTCTACCCACACGGTTTGTCAAAACCACCTCATCACAGAGTATCTTTGTGTGCACACTACTCAATGATCCGGGTGAGCAGTAATCACCAAAATAGTACCAAAGCCACCACACATCTGACACCTCGTGTCCCTGCAACCATTCTGCTCATGTCTGATGGCCTCGCTATCCATGTAACCCGGTCCATGCCCAACCTAATAGTCGTCGTGCATCAAGCTGACGTCCATGATGCCGAATCCCGTGGTTAAAACCACCTAATGTAACCTTGGGCTAAGCCCAACCTGATAGTCGTACTTCCTTTAGCCGATGTCCATGATGCCCAATCCCATAGTCAAAACCACCCAAGTAACTCGGTCCATGCCCATCAAAACCCGAAGGATCCATCATATGGAAAATCACACATCACATATATAACCACATTTTAACAGAACACATAACAGGAAAAACCATCTAAACAGATGAATTACACTAAGAAAGTGTCGCCCCATACCGTAACTGAAGTTTCTAAGGTCTCCAAAAGTTTATATCACGGTTTAAATAACTAAAACTAATAGTTTAAACCAATATATTTCAAGTATTATCATTTTGGCACCCCCAAAAAAAATGCCCCAAGCGAGCAACAACCTCTCGCTCGGCCCTGCTCAATCAAGACAGGACAAAGGGCATACCCAATGGTGTCCCATAGGTGTTATAAACAACACAAGAGGAAATAGAAGATAAATTAGGGTCTCTCTCAAAATAACATAAAACGAACCATAGGATGCACCACACACATTTCCACGAAAACACAAAATAAGGTTTGTACCACCTACCTCGTACTAGTACGATGATACTCCTTCAATATCAACCTCCAATTAGGTCTAAAACATGGTAGATCTACAATATAAACCAAACCAATCAAACCAAAAAGAATCATTCTAGGATAGAAATCAAGAAGAATAGCTCAAGAAGAATCAATGTCTTACTAATGAGGTTGCAACAGATCAAACGGTGCTCAAAATGGTGTTTGGACGATGATCTGGGAGGGATTTGATGGTCCAGTCGGCTCTCCCTGCGTAAGACCTGAGTGGAAGGAAGAAAAAAGAGGAGAATGCGAATTCTCGGGTGTACCAGAACTTAAAAACCTTAATTTTAAGTGGCCTCATGGTTAACCCACATGGTTTGGGAAACCGTGCGCCAACCGTGTAGTTTCCACTGCCTCACCCAGGAACTTCGCACGAACAACCCGCACGGTTTGGAAAACCATGTGCTGCCCATGTAAATCCCACTGTCTCACCCAAAGACTTCACACGGTTTGTTTAGACCATGCGCCAACTGTGCGCACCTACACGACCTCCCCAACATCAAATGTTTAACCTAGAATTGTTCAATTTCTCTAGTTTTCTCAAAAGCGAGTCAAAATTCAAACAGGGTCAGGATTTTGACCCATTCTAAAAACCCCAGTTCTTATAATTATACATATTAAATAGGAATCCAAAAAAAAATATCTTTCTAAAAGAAAATCCTTAGAAAAAATTTAATTAAAACAACCAATGAGCCACATTCAAAACTACCCTTTAGAAATCCCATCAAAACAAGTTTTTTTCGTAAAAATTAATCACGATATCTATAATAAAAGAACAAGATTTTTTTTCATGATTTAAGAAAATATGGTCTATAATAGTAGAGTGGGATATAATCCACCTACCTTCATTAGGTTTCACAAAGGACATTAATATATTATGTTGATCGACCTCTACATTACATTATTCTATAAAAACCCAAGAATATATCATCACCACAATTCCAATCCAATATATCTGGGTATCACATGCTGATCTATTGTTATTATTATGAAAACACAAAGGGGTCTCAAAAAAGATTAGATAACAGAAAAATAACCTTTAATTTCCACTCCCAAAGGATCCAAGATTCATTGTAAATGGATTTTGGATATCTATGATTTCCAAAAATCAACGAAAGAAACCCTATAAGTTGAGAGTAAAATAAAAGAGTCCAGATAAGAATATTACACTTGTAGGTTGGGTAAATATGGATGGTTTTGAGGTATTCATGATGTGAATTGTAAGCTCACACCGTGAATTCCTCAAGAGGACACTTACATAGGTATTCAAGTCCCCTCAGTTTATTTTCTATGAGGAAAAAATATCACATCATGAATGTATTTCAAATCATGAATGGATTTCACATCCAAAGTGAACCTATAGAAACCATTCATTCTATAAACTCTTCTAATGACATATATCTAGGATAACTAATTTCATGATACCATTACTCATGACATAATTTTTTCTTATAGAATTTGGTGAAGCCATGTTCAGAAATATTTCCTTTTCCACTTATGAACACTTCCAATTAATGTTTCCCCTTGACTCCAAACATAAAAAACATGCATAAAATGTTGGAATACTTCAAACTAGAGGTTGTACATTGCCCCTAGGTTCATATGTCCCATAACTACATCCACATTTCGAAATATAAATATGGATTTAATTTTTATTAAAACCACATACTCAAAATATATCCAAAAATACAATATGTTAACCTATAATTTGTTTAATACATATGGGTTTCTTTGAAGTTACCTCATCATAATACAAAAAAAAACTAAAATAATCATAACAAATAATTTAAAGAATACAAAAAATAACAATACCTTTCTTTGATACTAAATGATGTTCCCTAGACATACAGATCTCATGATAAAAATAGTTTTTTACACGATGGATTTGAAACCAAGTGAGATTTCACAAGATAAAATTTCGTATTTTAGACATTATTTTCAAATACTAAACATTACATCTCACAATAATCATAAAATCCCATGAATGTAATTTTTACTATCTTTGAGGACTAGATATATAAGAAACTTATTTTTGAAATCCTTTTGAAACTTTCTATATAATTTAGTCACATAAGTCTCCTTTATAAAATTCACATAAGTTATACTCATCTACAAATCCAAATTAATGGAAATATAATAAAGTGGTGAGATAAAATTGTAACTTCTAGGCCTGAGTGACATGCACCGGTACCCCGAGCTGGTCCATCACATGACCTCAGGTGCACCTCCCCATATGCCAGAGGCTACTAACAAGAAGCAATGGAATGATAAACAGATCATGGGGGGACTATTCTCACATTTATCAGATTAATACAAAAATGGAAATATATAACCAATATTAGAATAAAATATCAATAAAAATAAAACCAATATCTGTTGAAATCTAAAATATAGAATACAATATCAAAACTAAAGCAATTATCATTCCTTTCTAGAGCATGTGTCTAGTGTTAAATGAAAACTCAATATAAATACACTAACTACTATCGAGAGGGTCATAAAACTGATTTGGTTCCCCCAACCATGCTCTATCCCAACTCATCCATCTATCACATGGCCTTTTCCCTTATCTTGTCATGAAACCATGAAATCAAATCAGGTACTGATCATCCAACATAAGTAGGGTATGAGTACAACTCGGTAGGTCGCCACCAACAATGTCAAAAATAATATATACTCAATAATAGTGTATGAAATTGTATAAATAAATAAGTACAATTCATATGTTAACAAATTTACCTTTATTATTTGTTCTTTATTTAATTACATAAAACCTTGGGTTTCAGAGGAGACCCAAACCTCAATACCATCTTTGTCTAGTGATGGAGTCTGAACCATTTCACATTATCAATTGAAAATTATCTAATGTAAAGGTGATTTCATAATCCATTCCATTTCAATCTATAAAATGGATAACTGGAGCCCTAGTCCAATTCCAACAATTTGAGTCTAGGTCATTATGGCTAGGAGCCTGCGTGCTTGGGAATCTGAAGACCATATACCAAACATATTAAACAAAACAGGCTTGAGAAGCAGAAGACCATCTCACGCACACATGGGATTTGGAAGCATCATACAATGTCCCATAGATACTTATAACAAAAGTTTTTACTACGGGATTCAGAAGCACCGGTGCATTAAATAATACCTAAATTAATTAATCTTAGTCCATTAATTAATTTAATAAATAAGTAATCACAATATTTTTATTTAATTAATTCAATTATTAATTAATAAAATATATCCGATTAATTAATTCAACAACTAATTAAACAAATATATTCAGTTAATTAATTCAACAATTAATTAACCATATAAGGTCAATTAATTAATTAAAAAATTAATTAACCATTTCATATGTCAACATATAATAATTAATACAAAAATAAATCTTCCCCAAATACAAAATTTAACATTATGATAATTAACTCAATAATTAATAATATTTAATACCACAATTCAATAATAGGATAATTAATGAATCAATTAATTATCAACATTTTATAATTCAATACATTTATAATTAATTTACCAATTAATTTTTTATCGTTTTTTACAATTCAATTATTCAATCAAATCCCCAATTCCTCATTTAATTAATTGGACACATTAATTAATGTATTTTTTTAATTCCAACTACTAAACGAACCCTATGAATTCTATAATTGCATATACATAATTTAAATTTTGACTGTGATATTTGAATAATATACCACCTACTTCAATTTGTTGATGAGCGATCTCCAAACTCCACTGATTGTAGATATACACACCTCTTGAAGTAGGTGGTCTATGATCTTTGATTCGAATAAAAAATAACAATGTTTAGTGTGGATTGGAATTTATCTAGAGAGATAAAAAATCATAAAAGAGAACCTAGTGGGGAATGGTGGTCAAATTAGAGTTAAAATAGGGGTTCATTAATAATTATGACTATTTTTGAGGTTATTGAAATTACCACAAATAGTTTGCTTGGATGGGGTGCAATATTTCCTCTAATCATTCACATAAACCATTCACCTAATTTATATGGGTGAATAATTACTCCTAAGAGGGCACATGGTTTCAAAAACCATGCACCAACAATGAAAAACCCCACTTACTAAAGTCGCGCGGTTTTCTGGGTTGGGGCACATGGTTTTTCCTAAGCATGTGTCAATCGTGTATAACCCTCCTTCATTCATTTTTATCAAATTCCAACTCAAACATGCCCCTAGGTAGAAACCAAATAAAAATTACTCAAAATTAGACATAATATTACCTGTTGACGAGCCCAAGACAACTCTATAAAATTTCCAGATCTTAAAATCTCCCCACCTTATAATAGCACATCCTTGAACTTCAATCCCATGAATCCACAATATTTCGAGTCAAAAATGTCATACCAATGAGCCTTCATATCTACAGCCATTTCCCATGTTTACTCCTACACAATCCCATGTTTCCACAATACATGAACTATCTGAACTGTATTTACCGACAATAATTTCTCACTATGATCCATCACATGTATCAGATGCTCCTCAAAGGACGCATCAATCTAAAGATAAAAAAATCCACATCAATCACATGAGAAGGATCAGGTTGATACTACTGTAATTTTTTACATGGAAGGAATCAGTAATAGCATTGTATCTCAGTGGAAGATACAACTAGTATTCCACTAGCCCGATTCCCTCTACACCCTCAAACAATCCGACAAAACTGTGTGCCAATTTTACTTACTTCGATATCCTTCAATTACCCAACATCAGAGACACTCTAAGGAATAAATGATCACCCAATAAAAAAATTTGGGTTCATTGAGATCTATTATTATAAAACTTCTTTCTAATATGAGCTATATCTATATATTTCCGAATCTACTAAACCTGATCTGACATGTCCTACATGCGACTCAATCCCAACATTTTTCACACACCTTCCTCTATCAAGCATGAATATGATATTCATGGACTACAATAAAGTTCCTTTTATGGTTCCATATGTATTGTATTATAATTAATGTTATTATTGGATAATTATTCTAGTTCCAACTAATTCTCATAAGTCCCAACGAAGCCTAAAAAATAGGCTCACAACATATCCTCAAGAACCTATATAGTACACTTTGACCACCCATCTAAGTATGTGTGGACATACATACTCAATAGAACCAATGTACCTAGTTAATTCTATAATCCCTTCCAGAAGAATTATTTAAAGCATGAGCCTTTTTTTGAAGCTATAGTACATGGTACTCCATGTCGGCAGACTGTTTTGTGAACATAGAAATCCCATAACTGATCAACAAATAAAGTGTCTTGTATAGGAATGAAATACTCTAATTTAACCAGTCTATCCACAAAAAACCAGATATTTTCATTCATATGAAGAATCCTTGAGATACCCAGCAAACATTCCATGGTCAGGTCATCCCACTTCCATTCTGGAATTGGAAACAGTTGTAGAAACCATCCTTGTCATTGATTCTTGGCCTTCATCTGCTGATAGGTATAACATCATGTCACGAACCCTGATATCTCCTTTTTCATGCTCATTCACCAAAACTGTCATCATATGTCATAGTATATTTTGGTGAATCCAAGATTTACCACCCACTTCGAGGCATGATAATCCTACATCAACTCCACCCACATATTGTAAGGAACAAGAAACCGATTATTGACGTAGAATATCTCATCCTATCTATCAACCGGCCTAAAAATGTCTCCCAAACATAAAGGATTTACCTCAAAGATAAGAATTCATATCCTCATACTACTTATTCTTGATCCAACTCAAAATGGAAGCCTCCACAAAAACATTCACTGAACCCATCATCTCCAGATTCTCTCGAATAACCACATGTATCTTCATTAGTAGTGTCATCATTTTCCCTTCATAACTAGACTCCTAAAACACATATGTCTCAGTTTTCCCACTCAATGTGAAATCCAAACAATTTCATTCTCTAGAAATATATATACTAGTTTTAAATAAAACAAGTCCATATACCCAACCCATATCCACTTCTAGAGATTCATGTCTCAACGTGAAAAGATATACATTAAGCTCTTATGATCAGTATACAGAGTAAAATTTTCACCCAACATATAATGTCACCAAAACTTCAAATCAATAACCACTATTTCCAAATTGATATCATGTGTAGGGTAACTTTGTTTATGCGGCCTGAACTACTGAGACCCATACGCCACCACTCGGTCTTCCCATATCAAGATAGCTCTGAGTCCTATCCCAAAAGCCTCCCAAAACATTGTATATTCTAAACCTGTCTTAAGTAGGATCTAGATCATTGTTAATGTCAAATGATTATACATATACTAGAATGTATTATTAAATTTATCCTACCATTCAAACATTATAAAATTTTTGTTCAATATTGTATGAGGCATTTACAATTGTAAAATTTCTTGGATGAACCTCCTATAATATCTAGATAAAACCAGAATATTTTAGATATCACAAACATTTTTGGGATGACCCCAAGAAACCATTTCCTGAACATTTTATGGGTGATTTAGAACACCTTCCTCTAATATTATGTGACCCAATAAGTGTGAACAATCAATCCAAAACTGACACATTGATAGAATTTTTTATAGACAATGCTCTCTCAATGTCTTTAAGATGATGTTAACATGTTAGGAATGACCTTCACGAGTCTTGAAGTATACTGTGATTTCATCCACAACCACCCCCACAAATTTATGTACATATGGATGCCTGATCCTTTTCATTAAGGCTGTAAACACTTCAAATTTGATCATCAACCAAAACACTATTGATACGACCATATAAAGACCATAAATTATTTTGAAAGCAGTTCTCAATATATCATAAGGTACGGATCTCAACTAATGATACATTAATCTGATGTCTATCTTTGAGAATATTTAGGCTCCCCTTAACTGGAGAAAGAGATCACTGATACACAAAAGTGGATACCAGTTCTTCAAATTCATCCGATTCAACATCTGGTAATCAATACATAAGATCAAATTCCCATCATCCATCATAGAATGAAACCCATGGGAACCCCAATGCGACAAACTTGGATGAATAAACCCCTTATCCTATAACTCATCTAGCTAAGTCTTGATCTTTTTAAGCTCTATCATTTCCATTATTTATGGTGGAATTGAAAATGGCTCCCATCCAAACATGATCTCAATTGTGAATTCCACATCTATCATAGGAGGAAACCCTAAGAAGTATTTTGAAAAACAAAATACAAAAATATATTCACTACAGGTTGAATGAATCCATATTTATACCTCCACTATCTATAAATAAACTTAAAACCTAGTCTGTGAGCTCTTTTAGTTGCTAAGAAATTATCCCAGCTCAGCCTACCTAGTATTTTTTGTAACCAGGGCTATTCTTTACTATAAATGGATTGTGGTTTCTGTTTGTTTTCAATACACTTTGGGATGATTAAGGTATTTACAAGTAAGGTGATATTAAACTATAGGAAAAAGAAGGTGTTAATGTTTTCACATTTTCCAAGTCTGTTCCAAATTTTTGGGCCTCAAAATCAAGAGTTGCTTTTTGGAAGAGGAGGGGTTTTTTGTGAAGGCAGTACACAGAATGGGAGTTTCAGGACTAGTTTTTGGAAAATGAATTATGCTACGTTGAGTGGTGAACCACAAAACATGTTGTAGTAATGATTTCAGGAATGGAGAATGGTATGCATTCCACATAGTAGGAATGGTTTGTGGAGAAAAGGATGTTCGTGGTATGTCCTGCAATTTAAAGAAGGAAAATATTTTGTGGGATGGCATGTCATTCATGAAAATGAGGCTAAGTTTTGATAAGCCATGAAGGGTGTCATTTTTTGAAATGAAGTGGTGATTTGTTCCATCACATAGGGAGAATTCCAGTTCATGGACCGCGTAGGGGATATGGTTTGAGGGAGATGCATAGTACACATTAAAGTTGGTGCCATATCAAAATTTTTTGTAAATCATGATTTAGAAGATTATTTAATATTATTTTCTTATATAATTATTGTTAATCATGTCAATATCAAGGGGCTCTGAGATTAAAAATCCAATATGAAATCAATGAAATCTAGAAGTATTTCATGAGAAGACAACCCCTCATTGAATTTAATTCAAAATCCACAAGGAATTCGTTGAACTCCTGAAAAGTTCATGAAAGATAGTGTTTGGAGGAAGAAGGCCAGTGCATGGAATATAGTTTTTCGAGGGGGAGTTCGGTGTGTAGAGAAGAAGTATCCGGATGTGGTTTATGATGGAAGTACACGGTTGATGTTTGTAGTGTAAGTATGTGAAGGAAGGCTCAAAATATAATTGATAAGGGTTGTATTTGGAAAAAGGTAGTATGTAGTGGAAGAAATGAAATACGTGGCAGAGCATGAGTAGTTCTCTAAGGAAGCACTCATGGTACACAATGCAATATGGTTCATGGAGGAAGGAGGTCATTATGCGGAGGAAAAGTTCACGAACAAATAGTACATGGGAAATTAGTTTAAATCTGTAGGGGAAAACAAGACTTCAACATAACATCTATCAACATTTGAGGATGCATGATTCAATGCCAAATCATTGAATTGACATTAATGTCGATAAACTGATCTTAGATTCCTCCCAATGTAGTGTGGAATGGGGAGTCAATGGAAGTGATCTGAGGGATGTAGTGTGTAAACCCTAAAACCAGGTAAAGGATGTGTTCCTTGAACATAGTGACAATACTAATCCTTTTTACTCCACAACTAGTAATGATTAGTGGACTTTGGTACAACCAAAAACCTATAGGAATATTCTCATTTGATGTAGCCTTTATTGGTGTACCAAGTAAAATTATTGTGTCTTCTCTTTTCTTCTAAAATATTTTTTTCTACATTTTATCCACAGACATGTTGTATAGGTTCCTACCAACATGGGATAAAGACCCATTAGTTTAAAAGAAAATGATAACACCCTAATTCACCCCTCCCCTATTAGGGTGTTATGGGGTCCTTAATGGTTATCCCAATCTCCATGGAGAATGTAATGGTCACCCATAGGATAAGTAAAAGCAACTCTAATCTGATAAAAATCAATGTTGTCTTATTATGGTACTTTCTAATACATAAATATAATTCGGTAAATGCTTGACATGTCATGATTATAGAGATCCTAGATAAAAAAGTATTCCCTGATCTCAAGAGAACCCCCTTGAACAAATTGTTGTCTCTAAAATGTACTCCAAACAGTGTATCTATTGTCATCACCCTGATTATAAACTTCACCACTGTTCTCAAACCATTAACATGTTTTGAAGAGATAATGGAATGAGAGGCACCCTTATCAAATACGGTAGTAGCTAATGCTGAAGATTTAAGAATAGTACCTATAACTGTCGATAGACAAGCATCACTATCTATAAGTGTATGATGAATGGCATATAACTATCCATCCCCACTTCCTTTGTAATGTCCTAGTTATGAAAGCCGCCCAGAGACGCCTCATACCTGGTTGGTCGCAAGGCCTCAAGAGAATTTACCCTAATTACAGAGGCTGCCAACTAGCAGCGAGGGCCTTGGGTGTGATAGTGGGGAAACTATACACTCATTGGAAGAGTAACACAATGAAAGAGAAACAAATAACAATAGCGGAAGCAGTAATATTACCATACAAAAAGAAACAGTGAAATACTGAAGAAATAACCACTGGAGCACATATATATATATAAATGATGCATGATTCATATGTCTAGAAAATAATCCAAACAAGTCACAATGTTGAAATATAGTACTAAACCAATGTACAAAGGAAAGTAATAAATAGATCCACAACATCGCAAGCCTAAGCTTGGTCCCATGCTCTCTAGATCCAAACCATTCAAGTACCTAAAGTAGAAGGGAAATTGCCCTTATATATACCTGCAACAATATAATCTTTTTGGGACTGAAATCATGGAAGAAACAGGGTGTGAGAAGAATCCCAGTAGGAAGCCAGCAAAATATTTGTGCCTAACAGTCTGTGAATATATGACAGGTAATAAGTAAAAGAAAGAATTAAACAGGGATGTATGTAGACGTAACCAATTCACAGTTTCAATGAATTTGGTCTCATATATCATGTAATAACTAATCAAAGTAGGTAACCCTCTGGGTAGTATTCACAACCTAACCCCTCTAGTTCAACCAAACAAGTACAACCAAGTAGCTAAACACAAACGATAACCCTCTGGAAAGTACTCAAAACCTAAACCCTCTGGTTCAACTAAACAAGACAAGCACCCCTTTGGGCAGTACACCAAGTCTAATCCCTCTGGTTTAGCTTAATCATAGACTCTTTGAGGAAGAACTGTCCATCAATTCCTCCTATAGTCTTGTATCGGTGACTAAAGGCGCTATGGGGAAGAACATACATAACATTACCCCTGTGGCCCACGTCGAGAAACTAAAGACACTATGAGGAAGAACTTATGTTAATTACCCATATATTCTCGCATCATAATAGTAAAACAGACACTCTGGAGAAGTCCTTAAGTCCATTCCTTCTATGGTCTACTACACTGGGATCTCATGGCCCAGTGTAAGTCAAGAATTCATAACAACGTGTATCAGCCCAAGTAAACCTCAAGAACTACTTGGATGGAATTCTACATCATATCAACATGTCAGATAATCAAATCACTCCATCCTACAATACTAGGAATGGGAAAAATAACAAGGGAGCATAACATGCTAAGAAGGATCAAACGGTCAAAACACGACATGCATGGGAAAACACATCCAATGCATATAAATTAACCCTATTCACATTCAATCATCCTCTAATCTAGCATACAAGCATAGTATGAAATTAACATGGATAAAAAGTAAACACGCAATACCTCGTTCATTGGTATTGGAAAATTTTGCACATATAACTCAAATACTTTCTACATAAAGGAACAAACCACCTACCTTGGCATTGTAGGATTGTAATACATGAATCTTAAGCCTTGAATCTCCTAAGAACACCATAGATCTGCAAAGATGTAAAAAACATTCAACTAAGGATAACTTGAGAAATAGGAGGAATCAGGAAATGAAGCTCTAGGAGAAGGAAGAGATTACCGAGGTGATACCAATGCAATCAACGGTGGTCGATTGGGAGAACGGATGCTCGATCAGGGGCTTAGGGAAGAATCATGTCCGTACGGATGCTCTCGGATGAACTAGGTCGAGAATGTGGTGTTTCTGTCTGTCAGATGCAACCCTGGTAATTTTAAAGAAAAAAAGTACATGACATTTACTTTACAAGTACATGTCGTGTAATTACCTTCCCCAGCCCATGCATTAGGCAGTCTCCAAGTCACCACACATAGTTGTGTGCATGGCCATGACATGACCAGCACCCGGCTACCTGCGGTAGCCAATTACACGACGTGTACTTAAGAAATTTATAGAAAACATTTATTTTTCATCATAAACACCAGAAAAAGGAATAAATACCTGAAAATAATATATGGGTTCTTACAAACTTCCCCCTTAATGAAATTCGTCCCCAAATTTCCATAGCAAGGTGGCATAGAAGAAGAATCATCGAACATCTCCAGCCACTGTGATTGTACGTCGACCTCCCTCTCCCAAGTCTCATCCTATACTTTCCCATCCTACCATAGCACTCATACTAAAGGAACAAACTAGCCATAGAGAACATTCAAACTTTGATCAACAATCCTGATAGGATGTTCCTCAAACGAGGCTTCCACCTCCAACTCAACCTCTTCGGGTTAACAAACATGTGACAGGTCTAAGAAGTAAAGTTGAAGCTGAGAAACATGAAAAAAATCATGCATAGCCCAATACCTCTGAGGTAACTGCAGCTGATAGGAAACCGGCCCGACTCTCTCCAAAACCACAAATGGCCCGACGTTCCTCGACAAAAGCTTACCCTATCTCCTAATCCTCTTATGACTCAACCTCAATGTTTCATGCAGGAAAATATGATCCCTGACCTCAAACTCTAGAGGTCTTCTCTACTGATCAGCATAAGACTTATTTTGAGACTATGCAATATCCATCTTTTTCTGAATTAACTCTATCTTCTCCATGGTCTCCTAGACAAGACGAAGTCCCAACATAGCTTCCTCTACTGCCTCCAGCCAACATAAGGGTGATCGACATGCACAACTTTATAAGGCCTCATAAGGTGCCATCTGAATAGTTGTTTGTAAACTATTATTGTATGAAAAATCCACAAGAGGTATGTGCTTCTCCTAAGAACCTCCAAAATCAAGGATGAATTATCACAGCATGTCCTCATGATCCTGAATCGTACGCTAAGACTAGCCATATGTATGAGGGTGGTAAGATGTACTCAAAAGTACTTGTGTAACCATTGAATTCTATAGCCCCGACCAGACCCGAGTAGTAAAACGAGTGTCCCTGTCTGAGACAATGGAGTGTGAACCTCCATCCAGACGTAAAATCTTGCGGATGTACAACTGTCCTAGCTCATCAAAACTGAAGGTCTCCTTGATTGGAATGAATTGACAAACCATCATGATTCTATCAATGAAAACACATAAAAAATCATTCCCTCGAGGAGAACCTGGTAAACCTATCACTAAATCCATCAAGAAATCATTAAACTTCCACTTGGGAATGAGTAACTGCTGAAAAAGCTCTATAGGTCACTAATGCTATGCCTTCACCTGATGACAGGTGGAACACCACTTGACGAACCCAACAACATCTTTATTCATACCTGTCCACCAATACTGATTGTGTAGATCATGATACATCTCAGTGACACCAAAATGAACTTCCCAAACAGAGGTAGGAAAGTCCTGTATCAACTCCTCGTGTAGGTCGGCTGACACCCTTACGCACCCTTGGAAATGCAAGATCTCATCCTCACTAGTAGTCCATATCAGAATAGGTTCCCCTCTTGACATGCTCTCCCATAGGACCGGGCCATCAAAATTGGATAGTTGCCTCATTCACACTCGATCAAGATGAGTAGAGGTAACAACTACCGAAGAAAGAGACGCCTGGCCCTGTCTACCGTGCATCTCCAAATGCATATTAGAGAAAAGAGCCATAAGATTCCACTCACTGCTGGCCTCCTGAACTGCCTGTATCTAATTCATATTGCTCAGTGCATCAGCTACAAAATTTCCTTTCAAAAGTGTGTAGGAATGCTCGAAGTAAAAAAGAATGAAGGTACTCAACCCACCTGCGTTGTCTCAAATTCAGGTCACGGTGAGTAAAGATATACTTGATACTTTTGTTGTCGTTGAAAACCATGAAATTAAATCTGAGAAGATAATGTCTCGAACAACGTAAGGATGTAGAACAACTGCCAACTCAGGATCATGTGTTAGGTAATTCCTCCCATGTGTCCTCAATTTCCATGAACCGTACACAATGACTCCTTCTCCCTACGTAAGCGTAGCTCCCATCCCGATACCTGATGCATCACTATATACAATATAGGTTTTTCATAGTTATGGAAATAATAGTATTGGTGCTAATGTCAACATCCCTTTTAGATCCTGAATGGATGACTCATAAGAATCTGACTACAAGTACTTCACACCCTTCTTAGTCAGTCCTGTCAGTGGATCCGCTAAGCGTGAAAGGTCATGTGTAAAATATATGTAGTAACCAGCCAACCCTAGAAAAATCCGTACCTCAAATACATTCTTCAACTACTCCCATGAAACTACTACTCTCAATTTCTCTGGGCCTACTAATACTCCTGCATCCGAGATAACATGACCCAATAAGTGAATTTGGTTAATCCAAAAGTGTCATTTTGAGAGCATAGTATATAAGTGATGCTCTCTCAATGTACTCAAAATGATCTCAAGATGTGCAGCATGATCGTGTCGAGTGTGAGTTTACACCAGGATATCATTCATGAATACTACCATGAAAGAATCTAAATATGAATGGAACACTTGGTTCATCAGTGCCATGAAGACTGCAGGTGCATTCGTGAGACCGAACAGCATAACCACATACTCATATAGACCATACCTCCTCCAGAAGGCTGTATGAGGTATATCATATGGTCTAACATGCAACTGATGGTAACCAGAACTCAAGTCGATCATCGAGAACACTCGGGCTCCTATAAGTTGATCAAATAGATCATCAATCCTCGAAAAGGGATATCAATTCTTCTCTGTCAACTGGTTCAGCTTCCGATAATCCACACAAAGTTAGAGAGTACCATCCACCTTTTTTGAAAACAGGATAGGCGAACCCCAAGGAGAAGTACTGGGTCGGATGAAACCCTTTCCCTACAACTCATCTAACTATTTCTTAAGCTCCTACAACTCTGGTGTAGACATCCTATAAGGTGGCATGGACACCACTGTCGCTCCTGGCAGGAGCTCAATAGAAAACTATACCTCACACTCTGGAGAAAAACCTGAAAAGTCCTCTGGAAAGATGTCCCTAAAACGATCCACCACTAGAGGAAAATCCATCTGTGAAGTCCCCTGGACATCCAGATATAAACAAGAAATCTGGGATGTAACTCCTTCAAACCCATGACGCTCAATCCCCACTCTGCTCGCCTGGACATCCCATCTACCCTTATGAATAAATGATATGACCTCCGGTGATGTGAAACTCACCCTATGATGATAATATTCGAAAACTACCTAGAAGGGAGATAACCAGCCCATTCTGAGAATGAAATCATAGCCTTTAATCTCTTGGACATAAAGGTCCCATAAGAAGTGACACTCACCAACCTCAAGAGGGAACTCTTTATACTATTGTACACAAGCCTTTCTTGTCCCCAATGGCCTGTCTAATGTTAAGATATCAGTAGAAGAAAATATACAGATCCCAAGGCCCTCAATAATAGAAAAGATATAAAGCTATGTGAAGCCCCTGTATCGAAAAGAGAATAAGCTAAAACTGAAGAAACTAGGATTGTACCTCAAACTGTAGAGGGTTTGGGATCCTGGTCCTAATGGGTATAATCCACTACAAATGTCTGACCTGTAACGTGGCCCTGTGACCCTGCTTGACAACTATGATCTGATCCACCCTGTTGTTGCTGAAAGACTGGTGAATGAATACCACGACCACAACCTCCACCTCAGCCTGAATGGCTAGAAGTACTCCAGTTCCTAGACTGATGAGAAATGGGTGGTACTGCTCTTGAATGAGAAGTCATAGAAGAACCCCTGTCACTAGATGCTGGTGAGAAGAACTGACAGAAGTGCTGAAGATGACCAATCTTGCCACAAGATCGGCACTTCATTGGGTCTTTCGGGCAATGTGGCCTCATATGGCTACTCTACCCGCACTGGTATCACACCACCTGGCTACTAGAAGAAGTGTCACGCCCCCATGGATCACCATGAAAAGACACCCTCCGGCGCTTTGTGCTGTTAGTAGGAGGGATACTAACTCTGGATGTCAAACCACCCTTTCTCATAACTCCAGAATCCCTCAGATTGCACTCTGTGATCAGTGCATGGTTGACTATATAAGTGATGGAAGTCAACCTGAAGATGTTCACCTGAGATCGGATGTCGTGCCTTAAACCTTCCTCAATCATCCTTCCCATGAATAACTCATCACCTCCTGGAATAGGCATGAAATGGTGCAGATCTGTAAAGAGAGATGAATACTTCATAACTAAAAGAGTAATCTACTTCAGAATCATGAACTATTGGGCTTGATCAACCCTCAATATCTCTAGATAGAAGTAGTCATAGGAGGAACACTGAAACTCATCCCATGCCATAACCTACTAGTGTCCCGCTTGTGAGATCACATCCCACCATCTCTTGGAAAAATATTGAAGAATATACATAGCGAACATGACTCTCCTATCTAGAGGTGTCTCCAGATGCTCAAAGATAGAAATAATGGATTCTATCCATGACTCTGCAACCGGTTGTCCTCCTTCCCCTGTGATGGTGGAAGGATGCTGCTACAGAAAGACCCGCGTCAACTCTGCCATAGAAGGGATAGGAAGTAGTACTCCTCGGACCGTCTTCTTAGACCTAATAAATCTTTCTCAGAACTATGTGTCAGAACCTTTGTCCAAAATGACAATTGGTTACAAGAGTAACAAAACTGGAGGATCTGCTGGATGTCCATGATCATCCATGTCTGATGTCTGATCGTTGCCCTGTAACTGGGGTACAACCAATGGACATCTCAGTGGCATGAATCTACAAGGTCAAGCACACACCTTAGACCAAGATTATCAAGGACTGAAAGCTGGAAAGGTATGAAGGGAACAAGAGAAATAAAGCATTCATGTTTTAAAAAACATGGATACACGATGTGTATACTTAACTACATGGTCTATTCCTTTAAGTCCTTCACATGGGCATGTACTTTTTCCAAAACTGGTCGTGTAACACCCCAAACACACGACGTGTAGTCCTAACACACGACGTGTACATGAATCCTCTTCCCCTGCCCGAGCCCCTCTACATGACTAAGCTACATGGTTATCCTAGAACAAAACCACATGGCATGTTAGTTCCAGACACAACATGTATTAGACGATCTTCATCGACCTGTGTTGTTAGATACACGGCCAGTTACACGGCTGACTATACACAATGTGTTCCTGGTGGACATGGCGTGTACTAGAAAGGATTTCGTTGACCTGTGTTTTTTAGTTATATGGACGAATTCTAGAATTACACTACACAACGTGTTCAATCATGACACGGTGTGTATCTCTTACATTTTATCCATCCGTTTCGTTAGTCACATGGGTGGACATAGGTTCAACACAACACTGCGTGTAGAACCGGTACACGGCGTGTTCCCTGAAGGATTTTCCTATCCTGTGTCTCTACCCACACTTCCTATGACATAGTTAGAGACTACACGGAGTGTACATACGGTACATTGCATGTACTTGATAAAAACAGTTTCTTTCAGAACAAAAGAACACATAGCCTGAATTCAAAACAACACGACGTGTATTATGGGGTTTTCCAGACAGTAAGACTCAAAAACTACTCTGAAACCCAAAAAAAACTAAAACAAACTTTTAAGTGCCAAATTCCAATCCATGAGGGCTCATACTCCATACGACTCAAATCGTGGCATCTCATATATGTTATAAAGAAGGATAAAAGTGCAATGATTCGTCAAATTTCTATCCATGAGGGCCCATAACACCTCAAGGACCAAAGATTGGCGTTCATTCAAACAAAACCTTACAAAAATCAATAACCTATCAAATAGTAGGTGTTTCATCATGGAATTTGTCACAATAGCTTGAATATCTAGAAAAACATCTATCACAACTACATAAAATCACAAATGCACCCTAAATGACTTGGGAAGAATGCATGACATTGGATTCTTAGCAAGTGCCTATATGATTCATGAGACGGCATACCCTCATCTCATAAAGTTTAAAAAAAATATAACCTCAATAACATCAACAATAACAACACAAAACATGTGAATCACCCAATGGTGAAATCAAATCAACTGTAAAATTGAAAAACCAGAAAATTGCAATAAGGAGGTAGATTGGATTTCCCCAGTACATGGGTTTGCTACTCTTGGGCACATCTTATTACAAAGTACCTACTTCAATCCTATCCCTAAATATAGTCTCCAAATAGTATGTAAAGAAGAAATGAATCCTCTAATACCACTTTTTAATGTCCCGATTCTGGAAGCCACCCAGAGACGCCCCGTACCCGGTTGGTCACATGGACTCAAGCACATTTCCCTAATGACAGAGGCTGCTGGCTTGTGGAGAGGGCCTTGGGTATGATATTGGGGAAACAATGACCTCATTGGTAGAGTAATACAGTATAAGAGAAACAAATAACAATAGCGGAAGCAGTAATATTACCATACAAAAAGAAACAATGGAAAACTGTCGAAATAACCACTGGAGAACATATATATATAAATGATGCATGATAAATATGTCTAGGAAAGCATGAAAACAAGTCAAAATGATTAAATAAAGTTCTAAACCAAAGTAAAAGAAATGAAATAAACACCTCCACAACATCGCAATCCTATGCATGGTCCCATGCTCTCCAGCTCCAAAGTAGTCAAGTACCTGAAGTAGAAGGGTGCTTTCCCTCATCTATACCTGCAATTATATAATCTGTTCGGGCCCAAAATCATGGCCCAAATTGGGTGTGAGATGAATCCCAGTAGGAAACCACCAAAATAACTTTGCCAAACAGTCAGTGAATATATGGTTGGTAATATGTAGAAGAAATGAGTAAACAAGGAAGTACTCAACAGTAACAAATCCACAGTTTCAGTGCATTTAGTCTCATATATCAAGAAAAATCTAATCAAAGTAGGCAACCCTCTAGGTAGTATTCACTGACTAACCCATCTGGTTCAACGAAACAAGTATAGGCAAGCAGATAAACACAACCAGTAACCCTCTAGGAAGTACTCACAGTCTAATCCCTCTGGTTCAACCAAACAAGACAACAACCCTCTGGGAAGTAAACTCACTATAACCCCTATGGGTCAACCTATTCATAGACTCTATAAGGAATCACCCTCCGTTAATTCCTCCTATAATCTCGTATCGGTAACTAAAGGTGCTCCAGGGAATCACTTACATCACATTCCCCCTCTGGCCCGCATCGAGGAACTACAGACACTCTAAGGAATAAATTACATCAATTCCCCCTATGGTCTCACATATTAACAGTAAAACATACACTATAGAGAAGAAGATACATCCATTATCCCTATGGTCTACTGCACCAGGTTCTCACAGCCATGTGTAAGTCAAGCCAGCATAGAAACGCATATCGTCCAAAGTAAACCTTAAAAACTACTTGGCTAGTAGTCTACAACATATCAGCATGTTAGATAAACAAATCACTCCATCTTACAATTATAGGAATGGGGAAAACAACAAGGAAAGAAGGACCAAATTGTAAAAATAACGAATGCATGGGAAAAAACTTCAAAAGCATATCAATTAACCCTATTCACAATCAATAAACCTCTACTCAAGCATACAAACATAGTAGGCAATTAACAGGGAAAAAACAGTAAACACACAATACCCCGTTCAAGGATATTGGAAAATTTTGTTCATATAACTCAATGAATATCTATATAAAGGCAAAAAAACACCTACGTTAGTGTTTTAGGATCGTTATACGTGAACCTAAAGCCTCGAATCTCCCAAGAACACCGTAGATCTACAAAAACATCTAAAACGTTCAATAGAAGATAACTTGAGAAAGAGGAGGAATCATGAAATGAAGCTCTATGAGAAAGAAGTTCTTACCAAGGTGATCCCAATTCAATCGGAGATAGTTGATTTGGAGAATGGATGATCAATCGGGGGATCAGGGAATAATCACAATTGTGCGGATGCTCTTGGGAAAACTAGGTAGAGAAGGAGGTGTTTCTGTCCATCAGACCTGACCCCGGAATGTTTAATGAAAAAAAGGTACACTATGTGTACATTATAAGTATACGATATGCACTTACCTTCACCATCCCCCGCATTATATAGTCTCCAGGTCACCACACATGGATGTGTACATGATCGTGACACAGCCAGCACCTAGCTACCTACGGTAATCGAGTACACAACGTGTACTTATGAAATTTCCAGAAAACTCATTTTTTTCCTCAAAAACACTAGAAAAAGGAAAAAAACCTGAAAAGAAGATATGGGTTCTTACATCATTACAATGCAGACTTACTTCCCTATGCTGTACCACTCTTCTGATATATGTAATCTTCCCCAAAATCACTACGTCGACTGCCTCCTCTAGTATAACTCCTGCTTCAAAAATGATATGGTGCAGAAGAACCCCTTACCATACCCAGGTTCTGGCTAGATCCTCTATCAGTAACCATCTAATGTGAGTTCCTATAGAACCTACATAGATTTACCATCATTCTATAGAATTAAATATCCACTGTTGATCGAGGAAAATGTTTCTTTCAGAGTATGGCCCTACCACACCGGTGGAAAACCACATGAGTATGGTCATGTATAACTAACCCTCCCCCTAGATACTCATATTTCCACTACTCTAGGTGAATCCTCATAGTGATGTTTCCATCATTATGATTTTGTACCTCCTGGATGTGTAGAAGAAATCACCTATCCTCCAGTATAATACTCATTCAGGTTTCCTCAAATATGATATCCTAATTCATACCCTCTAGAAACTTTCTAATACTGATGATATTTAAATGGGATGCAATTTCACATTTATGTCCATCCAGGTGATACTTTGATGTTGTTGCCTCATCTACTTCCAATTATAGAATAATGCACATAAAATCTATAAAGTATCCAACATAGTCCATCACAGTCATATTCCCCCGAGTAAACCTCATGAACTCAACTACTCTATCATTATCACTATGTCTAGATATAATTGTTCAAAGAACTTCTCTTTAATTTCCTTCCATTACATTGCTTCAAGTTGTCTATTCAGTGGCCAAATTTACCACCAGTGCTTCACTGATTCTCATAGAATACATGTAGACACCATGAACCTACAAGTAGTGGGATTCTCCAAGTGGACAAGTGTAGTCTGGTAAGAGTTAATACAGAACTCATCTCCCTCAGGTCATCCCTCTCTGGTAAATGGCATAGGGTACGACAACTGAAAATCCCTCACCATATCAAACGCAATTTTGACAACTATTCTATGTATCTTTCCATGAATTGAAGGAAGTGACTAATGTTTTATCAGAACTAATCCCCTAATTCCTCAATCGGAGGTACTAGTTCTTCGGGATTTACTATTATTGCAGCAACACCACTAATATCTTCATGTCATCCTATAATAAAGAATTTTCATGGTGAAATATCTCTACAATGAAAAAATAACATCTTAGCACCCATAACCGAACTTTATCACATTTACATAAGTGTAAAATCACAACAACTCCCCATCATTATTTTCCACAAACCTCACCTCACATTTCAAACTAAGGGTTTATGACTACCCTTAACCATCATACACCTAGGTCATGGTTGACAAGGTTAAACCCATAATCATTATTCAAATTACATTAAACACTAATTTATTCATGTTTTTAATCATTTTTTCATTCAAAATTTCATATTAGGCACTATTTTTTGTTAATATTATGATGCTTGGAAAAATAGTTCAATTACAATATCTTGCCGAAAACCAGTTCTACCTTACGTGCCTAAAATGTTTCTTATCACAAAATAATCCTACATTCCTAGAATGATGCAGGAATACCCAACTATCATTCCATAATAAAGAAGGACCAGATTTTATTTTTTTAAATCAATAATCACATAACAAAATAAGTGCACCATCCAAGGTTAACGAATATACATCTGTAACATCAAACAAAAATAACAACAATCCCACCCTGGGTACTTGGTTTTTCCCCAAACATGGTTTTGAAACCACCATGAAAGAGATTATAAGAATGGAACAACTCTTTCTAGTCTCATGTATACCATTCCCAAATAGTAAGAAAAAAGTGAATAAAATAAAACCTCCTTATATTCCACTTCGTAATATCCCGTCCCAAGTGCCACACACTAGTGCCCCGATCCAGTTGGTCACATGACCTCAGGTGCCCCTCCCTATACACCAGAGGCTACTGAAAAGCTACAGGTGTATGATAAATAAATCATGGGGAGACTATACCATCTTTTATTAAGGTAATACCCCAGTAGAAAAAAATAAACAATAGTAGAATAACATCTCATTGTAAACAATACCAATATCTCATGATAACCAAAACTATCAATACAATATCAAAACCAAATTTGTATACCTTTCATGATAAAGTAACTGTCTAGTGTTTAATGAAAAATCCAAATAAAGACACTTAATAATCTATAGAGGGTCCCAAACCATGTTTGATTCCCTCAAACATGCTGCATGCCAATTCATCCATCTAACATACGGTCAGTTCCCTTATCGTGTACTATAACCCTGAAATATATGTGGTTACCGATTAGGCTGACCAAGTTGGGTGTGATTACAAACCTGTAGGCCACCAATAATTATTTATAAAACAATATATAATCAATAAATATGTATGCACTTGTATAAGGAAATGATTACAGAGAATAAGTAAACAATTTCCCTTTATCATTTATTCTATATTTAACTACATAATCCCTCAGTTTCTCGAGGACACCTACACCTCAATCCCTACTTTGGACCATGATGGAGTCTAAACCATTTCACATTATCATTTCACAATTTTTAAGCAAAAGGGGATTTCATAATCCATTTAATTTCAATCAATAAAATGGATAATTGGAACCCTATTCCAAGGCAATCAATTTTGGTCTATTTCATCATGACTAGAACCCATGGGCTTGGAAAGCAGCATATCATGTCCCACAAATATTTACCACTATGGGATTTCGAAGAAGCATACCATGTCCTACACATATGGGCATTGGAAGAAATAGACCATGTACCATAGATATTTATCACATAATTTATTACTGTGTGCTATGAGAGTAGTAAAACATGTACCACACAAGTGGGAATTGGAAGCAAACATACCATGTCCCACACATATATCAAATATATCATTATATCACTATATCACAAAATCTGTATAACACATCAATAAATATTAGTAATCATTTATAGAATTATCAAAACTAGCCTTCACAATCACCTATTAAATAAACTTTAAATTAATTAATCCAACAGCATTAATTAATTAAATAATTAAATAATCACAATAATTTCCATTAATTAATTCAAAAATTAATTAATCATATAAATCCCATTCATTAGTTATCCAACTAATTAATCAAATGTATTATATTAATTATTTCATCATTTAATTAACCATATAAGGTCCTTTAATTAATTCAATAATTCATTAATCATTTCACTTCTCAACATCCAAGAATTAATGCCTAAATTAATAATCCCCAAATCCACAACTTAACAACCCTATAATTAACTTAACAATTATTCATCCTTAATCCCATAATTCAATACTCCAAAAATTAATCTATAAATTAATTATCCAAATTTTACAATTGAATACATTAATAATTAATTGACCAAGTAATTATGTAAATTCCAAATTCAATTATTCTATCAAATCCACAATTCCTTAATTAAATAATTAAAAACATCAATTAATTAAATTTAGGAATTTTAATTGCAAAACAAAAAGAAAAAAAATATATAATAAAATACATGTAATTCAAATCATGACTATGGGATTCAAATAATAAGAAAACTACCTAGATTCATTGAGTAGAGATAACCGAATGGAAATCCCAAAAATTCAGTAGAGTAATGATGTAGAACGATATTTGGATCAATAACCTAAATAAAGATAAAAAAATGATCCTTTAAATCTAGATATAGATCTAAAATCCTACATATCAATCTAAAAAACATGAATATAATCCAATTTTTTAAATGGGGGAATAATGGAAAATGCGAAGGAAAAAAATGGGATAAAATCCACTTACTAGGATGGGTAAAGATCTACCACCCAAGCTTTGAATCATGAAGAACAGAGGTCATGGAGGATTTTAATCATCACGAAGAACTCCAAAATAATCAAAGAGTGAGTAGGGGTTAATGGGGGTTAAATTAGAGAAAAAATGAGGGTTTGGTAATAACCAAAACTAATTTTTTAGGTTAAATAAATTCTTGTGCACCGTTTTCTTGGAAATTTCGCTTAGCTTCCCCAAACTGTGAACCTTAATTGTGTGCCTCTTTTATATGGGTTCATAGTTACTCCTAAGCAGCCGTACAGTTTGAAAATTATGTATCCACCCTGAAAAAACCCACTATATAGGGTTGAATAGTTTTTTTGGGGTGGGGTGCATGATTTTCTCTAATAGTGCTTCAACCGTACACAACCCTCTTTCATTCATTTCTCAAAACTATCCTCCCTAATAGACCATAGTTTTGATCCCAAATGAAATATAACAAAAATTAGACAAAATAGTACCTGATAACAAGTTGGATACGTCTCTATAAAATATCAGGATCACAGACAAATTCTCATTAATGGAAAATTTATCATCATGTCATCTGGGTTTGATCATAAGAATATGATAAGACATGAGAAGGTGAGGAATATATTATTAAAATAATATAGAATAAGAAGAGTTTTCCATAATTATTTATTAAATAAAATTTAATATAAAATTATAAAACATATACCATAGAAAAGAGTTCAATATATTGATATAATAATCATGGTCCATGGAGAATAATAATAGTATTACGACATGGAAACACGAAATTACTTTAAAACATATCATAACAAAGAACCATTGACCAATCATAAGAACATGGAATCATCACCTTCCTGAGTCACAAACTTTCACTCAATCTGGATAAAAAAATTAATTATTCCTATGTAAGCATCACCTTCATGTGTCACACACTTGCACCCACACTTTCAAGACAAACTAGTTGTGTTAGCATATCATTACCTTCATGATTCAAAAACATTCACCCACACATGCGACAAAACATTATTACACTGGAATATATATATCTCATTAAATATAAATTTCATCCAATGTAATGGATCATAATATAAGACCCAAAAAGAATCCATACATATGTGTGCCACTTGAAATCAATCAATAATTATTTTATAATGAACCCATGGAATGAAAATAGGTTTCACATCATTTCCAAATTATATCATATAAATCGACTTAATTGATTATATCAATTGATACCAGTATTCAATCACCAAAAAGGGACATTTTATAAAGTAATTTATAGGGTTATTCATAAAACATAACTCTTTAGGAGTAAGATCTTTTAAAAATGAAAATTTATGTGAATAAATGACAAATATATTTTTATAAAACATTCAATACCATTTTTGTTATAATGATAAATTCTTCATCACTTTCAAAAACAAATTTCATGAAGGTGAGGTGATAATTTTGTTAAAACCAACTTTAAAATAAATTCAAATAATATATATTTTAAATAGATATAAATGATTTCCCATAGGATATGTGGAGTGGAAGATAAAAATATGAACTTGAAAGGGAATTGATTTTTAATATTTTGTAAATACCATTATCGAAACTAACACCATAAAAGGAGTCATTAACCATTCATCTAAAAATTATTAAAGAGGAATTTTAAGATTACATGAAATGAAAAATATTTTTATTTTAAAATAATAAAGTAGAAAATTAGTGGGAATAGTGAATATGGATTTAGATGAAAAGAGATCATTTAGAGAGATTGTGAATTATTCTTAACATCATAAAATTTTATAAAGGATGAAATACATCAATATAAATTACTATAAAATAAATTTTAAATTCATTATAATATTATAATATAATATAATAAACCCATAATTTAAGTCTATAGTCATATATGAATCATTATGACTCAATAAAATAAGTTGAGTAGTGAAAATCCCCTTATAGACATCATAAATCAAGATATAGGTAACATATGAAAAAGGGTTTCTATGATATAATTATAATAACCCCCAAAAATGGAGGAATTAAACGTAATAAAATTACAATTAATAACATTTCCAATTGATAAGAATAATTTAAAAAAAAAATCCTAACCCTATGAATGAAATTTGAGATAATAAAAACACTTACCTTTAATCCCACTTATATGAACATGAGAAAACCTCCTTTATAAAAAATAAATATAATAATAACATATTTCACAATTTTATTGATAACCTTAAATTTTAATAAACTGTATTTATAATATTTTATTACAAATATTCCAGTTTTTTATACATAATTGTAACCAACAAGTGTTATTAGCTTTGATTGTTTTTTTAGTAATAGTTTCATAGTGGTAGTGTTAATTATTGTTTTTAGATTCAATGTTAATAATTGAAATATCATTATAGGAAATTTAATATTTTTTTTATAATTATTTAAAATGCTATAATTTCGTTTCATAATCATTCTAGTTATGTTTTGTGAAGAAAAAGATAGTGAATAGCTTGTTTTGAAAATTTTAATGAATGAGGGATAATATCTTAATAATATGTTGGATATTAATGTTACCATTATATAAATAATAATAATTATTTACTTATTATTTCCCAAAATCACCAATAAATATGTTTCTATAGTTATCCATTATTATAATTTATAACATTGTTCACGTTGGATGTTAAACTGACCCATACATGAATATCCTATAATCAATGGGTGAGTATGGTCAAAAAATGATTCCATTGGAATTATACCATTATCATAGAATCATAGTTATTTTATTTATATTTTATTAAAGTTTTAAAAAATATTTTATATATAGTTGGATATATAATAAATGTCTAGTTTTAAAAAAATATGAAAGTTTTGTGGCGACGGTAGTCCGCATGTATGCACGAGAAAAAAATTTGTCTTCTAAATACCAAGAGGAATTTATAGATGGATTTATAATTAAGATTCTTAATAACTTTATAAATATAATATTAATCCTGTAAATAGTAATTTATAACCAACCACATATGGTAGTGATCAAGAATTTCATTCATGGAGATGGTAGTCTATATGTACGCGTGACACCGACATTATTTTTCGAATGGTTTTAGAGGAAGTATGAAAATGGATTACATTAGTATAACAAAATTTAAGAATAATATTACTAATTATATTTTAATTAATTCATGGATATAATAGGTTTTATATGGTATAAAAAGAAAAGGATTAAAATATATCGATTGAGAATAATATCTCTACCTTTGGATGTTCTCCCTTGGGTAAAAGCTTAAGGAACTATAGATTCTTCTTTCAGAAAGACAATGGTGTCTACAATATGAGGATATAGTTGAATAGAAAATATGGTGGAGTATTGGTCATGATAATTATTTTTAATGAGTGGATAAACAGGGTGATGGTGAGCCACTTTTATAGGTGAAGGGACTGGCCTTTTTGTAAATATAACTTGTTAATATAAAGAGGGTGAATGTTTCACAAGAAATGATATTTAGACTCTTTTTAAAGGGCCTATGATCATGAAATTATTTATACAAAATTATTATTATTTAGAATAAGATAACATTTCAAGGAAGCATAGGTTGAAATATTGCATGAATTATTGAAAAATGAAATAATTAAGAAGACAGAATTGATGATGAAACATTTTCTCCCATTTCATAATTTGGATTTGTAAGAATGTTATTGGAATTAACAACTTACCTCAATTAAAATATTTTTCAAATGGGTGTCAAAAGTTCTTTCTTTAATGGTTTTATTTATCAAAAAAATTTGTTAATAAAACTCATAATTTATAAGATAATAAATTTCCAAATCACGTGTTTAAGTTAAACAAGGATCTTTATGTACTGAAAAAAGACCCTCGGGATAGTTATGACTTGTTCACTAAACACCTCTTAGATAATGCATTCAAGATGGGAAAATCCATAATAATTTTTTAAAAGAATTTTTTTCATTGATTTTTTTAGTTTAAAAATTTTATATTGATAATGTTATATTTTGTTAAATTCAGGTTTTTTTATTTTTATATTTAAAGAGATAAGAATTTGAAATTAGATTTATGGGAGAGTTAATATTTTTCCCCAATTTTGAAATTAATAAAAACCAAGATATTTTTTTTGTATGAAAATGAAAATACATCGATGAAATTATTAAAAGTTTTGGTATGGATATCATTAATTAAAAAATTACAATTACGATTACTTCATAAATGTTAACATTAGATGATGTGAGTAAAATAATATACATTATGTTTCATCCTAGTATGATTGGTATTATTATTTACTTTATAATGACCTGGCAATATATTATGTTTAGTGTTCAAATTTGTGATCAATTTTTGTGAAAATCCAAAATCATCAAACAGTATATATCTTAATAGGATCATTAAATATCTTAAATACATGAAGAATATTCTCTTGTTATATCCAAAATAAAATTCATTTGGAATGAAAATTTGTTTATATGTTTATTTTTGAAAATTATAATTAGATATAAAAAATAAAAGAGGGAACCACCACTTACTTATGAAATTTGTAGTATCATGGTGTAATATGAAGTAAAATTATGGTTATCATTCAAACACAAAAGTAGAATATCCATTAATGGTATTTTTAGGCTGAAATAATTATAATAAAGAATACACTTTTATACAATGTCTTATATTATAACAATATTCCCATAAGTGTGAAAAAATCATTCCATTAGTTTCTCTAGGAATAATTTTCAACACAAAGTCACTAAGAACATTGACCTTATGCATCAATTATTAATATATATTAAAAAAAATGATATCACTCTTGAGTTTATACTCAGCGATCACCAAATAGCTGATATCATCTAAAACCCCCACTCTCTATAATAGTTTTATATCATTAAAGGGATTGGAATGGATTAAATGTTATTCATTAATTGACATGATATTAACAATATATTAGATAAAAATATACATTTTAACAAATTTGATCACTTTTTTTATATTATGTTGTGTAATATGTTAATTACTTTTGAGATTAAATTATTTATTGATTCACATGCCTTTATTTATATTATTTATTTTAATTGTTTTATTATCCAGTAATTTTTTAGTCATAATTGAATATTGTATTGTATTAAATTATAATTTCAATTATGACTAAATTATCAAATTCAATAACTGAAATCACTTTTATGATTGTTTATATCTTTAATTTATTCTACTTTTATTGATTTAAAAACAACATTGGGGGTTGTTTAAGTCTACAATTATTTTGTTTTTTATGTTATTTTCTTATAACAGTATAACACCTAATGGAATAGGAGAATCAGAGGTCTAGTGTTGGAGATAGTGGCTACTGTCTCACCCAAAAGAGTTTCAATGATCCACATTGGGGTTTCAATATTCATCGTAACAGTTTGTTATTGGGTTATAAAAATACATTATATTTTGAATCCATCATTTATCATCACCCATATAGAACCCCTATTGACTCTATCATAGTCTCCAGTGAGTCAACTATCATTTCCTTCACTTTTGATCACATTTGGAAATATATTAACTGTTCAATTTGATTTTTTATATTTGGTATCAGAGGTTACAATATAAACCCAAACACACTAAAACTCACATAGGGGGAAAATTGGATTAGACCACACCCCCATCAAGTGTTGATCCACCCCAAAGAGAATATTTTAGTAGTATTTGAATGGTCAACAATCCCATTATATTTTTTTATGGTCTCACCTAGAACATTTTTTATTTATTACAGATTAATTTTTTTCTTCTATAAGTATTGTCTCAAAATCATTACCATGTTGACATTGTTGGCCACATTTTTCAAAGATTTGTTTCGTACAATCAAAGTTGTTTGATGTTGATAGCCGTGTTGACCTTTATGTTATAAATTTCATCATCCTAATGATGTTTCTTCTATTCTTAGAGCTACTTTATCTATTTATTGAGTTGAACCATTTGATTTATTCATATTAAATAGAAGTTACATGTTGTAACAGTAATTGTTGTATTTATTCCCAATGGTTCTATAACACTAACAATAATAATTGATGTTATGTAATCCATAATATCAATCAGTTTTTTGGTGAGATTTTTTTTTTCTATTTAAGTGTAGTTTATCCAATTTTTTTTCTTCATATTTGGAGGATCTATATTATCAACCCAAATTAATCATACTTTTACGTATTAATGATGTTTTCATAACTGTACTCAACTCATAATAGTCACATTTTTTATGTAGAAGCATGACTGTTAGATGAAATAGAATTGGTTTTATTGGTTAAAATCCAAAAAACTTGTATAATTTTATTTGTGATGGTTTTAAGCCTATCTCAGGATGATTCCACATGAACATACATAGATATTTAATATTTTATCCTTCAAAATATTAATTTTTTTTATCATTGAGCCACCTAGATAGTGTCTCACTCAACTCTCCTTCATTTATAATAAAAATCACATCAAGATATTTCAATATTTAATCTTCTTCTATAAATTTCAACTTGATAAACTTCATTTAATTAACATAGTAATTTTCCTCCACATATTAATCTCTGATTTATTTTTCACGTAATTTAATTATTATCTTGATATTGGAATTTTTTTCAAGAAATGATAAAAGGTCATATTTACACATATATTCAGTATAACTCTCTTCCTCCTCCTCATCCTTACTAGAAGTTTTTTTTATTTTTAACATGAGATATGATGGCTTTGTGTTATTGAGTAGTGTATCCTTATTTTGAATCACTAATTTATGATTAGACTCTATTATCATGCTCTTTACTCATCATATTTATCCTTTAAAACATCTTATTTCCAAAAACAGACATTCTAGATTCCCCCATCTATTCTATGAAAAATTATCTTCTTCTTAAACATATTTAGTTGGGATGTTTTTATTATTTTTATAGTCAATCAAAATATTTCCAACTCCATAAGTACTAAAAAACATTAGTTAAATCCTAGAAATATATTTTATACTCCCTCTTTTAAAAATAATTGTAATAAGATACATGTTTTTGAAATTATCTTAGTCTCTTTATTTATCATCTTATAAATCTAAAGTTGTCTCATCCTTCATTTATTTGATCCAAAGATAATTAATTACTTTAAATGATTCTCATCCTTGATATTATTCCTTAATTAATGATATCTGATCATCTTGCAATAATGAAAAATATTATATAACTCATCAAGTGATAAATCATCTACATAATTATGTACCTAATTTTTTTTATTCAACATGTTTTGGAAGTTCCTCAAAAAGTTCTTGACAACGGTTGTGTTTTCCAATGTTTATAAAAAACCTATTATATTGTTAAAAAATTTCATTCACCCTTATTATGTAATTATATTTGGTCTCATCATAACCCATTCTGATATCTTCAAAATTTACCATTCAAATTTGATGTTTGTATTATATTATTTTGAAATTCCCTTAAAAAGTGCTCTTTAGATGGAACAGTCTCCCATATATTTAGAAATCAACCAACTTTTATACTCCATTGACATGTTTTTTTAGACATGATAACTATAATAATCATATAATATCTTTATTCTTTTCTGTAAAAAATATCATCAGTGCACTTTTGGATTCCTCTATATCAAAGTAAGATATACTTCCACAATATTATGTTATTAGCTTCCAGCGTATCCTCAAAAAGACAACATTCATATAGAATATGTCCAGTTGATTTTATAATGATAAACATATATATGAGATAATTCACACACACATTATCGTATTTTTTTATTATTCTTCAATTCATATTCCTTTCATTTCATTAATGCAGTTGTGTCCTTTCATCAGTACATCAAATATTATTTTTGAATTTAGTATCAGGTTCTCAACTTTAGCCTCTTGTTTTCATCCGCTCGTTCATTATTCCTATAAAAAAAATCCTAATGATATATTATTTATAATTGAATATGGAAACCTTAATTGATTTTCAATTTCACAATATCATTATTAAAAAACTTGTCAATAATATATCTATATGTTTATTCATATTTAATCCTGCTCATTTTTTTCTCATGACCCTGTTAAATAATCATGAGAAGTTTCTTAAAAAATTATTCAATAAATAAATGTGCATTAACCTAAAAATCTTCATAAAAAATAGAGTGAAACTAACATGGAATCTCTAATTGTAGTGTTAATAATTTATTTTACAGAATTATCTTCATCCTGATTTATTCTCAAATATTTTTTATGACCCGATATTCGCTTCAATGATTGAATATGAATCAATTCATAGAACCTCATTTAGATGGTATTTTATTCTAAACATTTTCTTTACTCAAAAACCCTTAGTCTAATTGTGATGCTTCATTCATTGAAGAACAACATCAAAATCAACTAATTTAATTTTTATATGTATTTCAGGACTTTTTGAATTTTCTATATTTCTGAGAACAATCCCCCAATAAGAGTATATGGAATTTAAATTCCTATATTATTCAATGAATTTTACAATTTCCAACTTTAAAAGACTTCACATAAGAGAAAATTATTCTTACATACCTTTTAGCGATTCTCAATGCAATTTATCAACTTTGTTAAGAATAATTCATAAATTTGAGTTAGATCACTCGTAAATTTTCTAATATTACCCTAACATATGTAATAATTTATATGTTTCCACTCCATTTATGGAATTAATTTTATATTTTCAAAATAAACAATATACATGATCCTAAATAACACTTTTCACTTTGAAAATGATCTTTACATAAGAGTTTGATGACACTTGTGTTCTTATGTAGCTTCATGCCTTTAGAAAATATCCACTCAGATATTATGAATGAATATTATGAATTTGTATTATAACCATAATTCAAGATATTCCTCACCTTTACATTCTCCAATGAAGTTTGGGACTTATCTATTTTTTAACTTCAAATTAGAATTCCATACTTATTTAAATTGTCTTAAAGCCTCTTTATTTCTTCTAAGGGAGTTCCCAATCACTTAAATTCTAATAAAATGACTTTTAATTACTTTTTAAATTATCAAAATAATTCCAAACCTCTAAAATCTGATTTCTTAAGTGTTTCAATATTTAAATAATCAAATATGAGTATTTCAGCAACCTTTAGTTCTTTCGTAATTCTATATTCAATCTAAGTCTACTCCATCCATTATGAAAATGAATTTTATTTTCAATTATAATATCTATCATTCTTATAAATACATGAATGGATTATTTATATTTAGTATATCTTATTACCCATTCAATTATAACTATCATGATACTTAAGTATCCCATAAGTCATTCTTGATAAATTTTCTGTGTTGTAGATAGTGCTCATAGAACCATGACACTTTTAATTAATTCATGTTATGAATAACTCATCAATAATTATATATAAAATATTTTTCCTTTTATTATAATCCATAACTTCATCTCTGTCACCTTTAACATTCATCCATAATTGAAAAAACGGTGTATCTCAGTTTCTTTTGACCATATAAATATGAAAAGAATTTTATTTATCAATATTTATATCTCTATCACCATATGACATCAATATACATTGAAATCCATTTACATAAATATAATTAAAATAAATATTACATAAAATTAATTAATCCATTTGGTTTTTTCAAACTTCATCCTTAAGGTGAACAAAAACACATTATCTCAAACATAGAAATATTATTTTTGGTTGAAAATTTCATATGCTTATTTTTTCACTCCATGTAAAGTATTAGACTCCCAAAAAATTCCCTCCTTAGCTCATCAAATTCTTGTAAATGAAACATTCTTTGATCCACATCATTCTCAATGTATATGTTGAATTACTTCAAGACCAAAAAGGAATTATTATAAAAATCAATTGATATGAAACGTATTTTTTTCTAAAATAATACTTTATGGGGATATAAATAAATGTGATTTTAATTTGGTCATTTATTCCCTTAATTCATCCTCTATCTTCTTGGTCCAATATTTAAGGATCGGGTGAACCATTTTCTGAAAAATAATCTTAACATCATGATATGAAAACTTCACCTATAGATTTTCATGTGGATGGTATATTATTTATGTAAAATTATGAAATATATATCTCATCATAAACACCGCTATTGCGTTTTTTTATAAAAATGACTTCCTTGATCACTTATGATATCCTTGGGTACACCGAACATGAATAAAGCTATAAACAAAAAAATCAATCATAACTAGTGAATCATTACTTATAGTAGCCATTGCATCAGCCTCCATATAGAGAAAATTAGTTTACCAATAAAATGTAAATAAATTTAAAATAAATCACAATTTTATCCTTAAAATATATCTTATAAAAAAAAAAAATATCAAGAATGATTATTATTTGTTGGATAATTTCTCACATATTAGAAATTTTCCCAAAAACGAGCATCTTTTGAAATTATTTAAATTATATTGTGAATATATAAAGAGATAAATATAATGGATTTCCTAATATGTCCCCCTTATATCTACTTTTTGGGGACTAAAATGACCCCCACGTGCATGAGTGTGAAAATATTATAGATGGAATGATACTCACTATTAGAAATGAACCTATAAATAAACTGATCACTATCTTTTTTCAGGAATAAAAATTACACCGAACCTAATATTTTGAATAATATTTTAGTTTTTAAAGTTGAGGTTTATTAATATAAAGATGAATCCAATAGTTGACAAATATTTCAGAAATGTCAGCATACTAGGGAGTCTTAGTAGAGATCAAATGGAGTTGCTCACCCAAATGGAAGTCAGGTGAAGGTACCTTATTCAGGGTGTATAATGATGATTTATGTTGAATTATTCTAATATGTTGGAATATTATCCTGTTTCATTCATTGATACTAATTATTTCTAAATGAGTCTTCAAATGTAAGAACATATATTTTAATAATAATGTTTTCACATCCCCTTTATTCGTTAAGTATTTCAATGTTCCTTGAACAAAATAAACAATCATTTTGATAGAATTATCAAACATTATTTATTTATATAAGTTATTTTCAAATGGTGATTTAAAAAAATTTATATTCGTAAAAATTAATTCTTTATTTTAAATTCACATTTTCCAATAAAATCCTCTTTTGGCTAGGAATTGAAAATTTTAAAATATAATAACCAAACTATTTTCAAATATCTTTGTCAAAACATTACTTATGTCGAGAGATAAAGAACACATCTAGTGAAAAAAAAGTGAAGTAATGGAGAAATGCCATGAAACAATCCTTTCTTAGACTACTAATATACTTACCATTCACTATTGGAATGAACCTAGTGCATTGTACAATCCGAACGAAATCCTCATATAAAAAAATGTAGCATATGTGTAGGTGAATTTCATTTTTTTTATTGTTCCTATAGTATAATGGGAATATATAATTAACTGTAAAACCATCCAAGAATACATATTGTATTTTTCCTACTAAATTATCAAGCATTTGATTGATAAAGGGAATGAGAAAATAGAATTTTTGAGTGAACTGGAATATTTTTTGTAATCAATTAACTTGTTGTAAATAATTTTAATTGTTAGTGAACAAGTTCGTTTTAATCATTTTCAAGGAGCGTGAGACATAATTTATTTAGAATGACTTGAATGGGTATTAACCACTATGAATAATAATCTCAGAGATATTATTAAATCTTTTAATTATTTTTCATTTCATTCATTAATATACAATTAAAGAAGGGGTAAATAATAATTTTGGTTATCTCATTGACAAATATTCAATATATGAAAATTTTGGTATTTTTTCAAAGAATGTCATCAAGATCCCATTTATTTTCAATGATTTTTTTAAATGATTAAAAGTTAAATCCCTTTATATAGTATTTAGATTTTTTACATGATTTATAGTACTCAATTACTATCCATTTGAAAATAATATTTAACATTTTATAGAAGGGGTTTTAATTCAAATTGTGGTGTTTTATTAATAATTATTATAGTATCATTTAATTAACTTATGTTATTTGCATGAAAGAACCAAAAAATCCAATTTATTTATTTTATTTAAACAAAAAATCAAAATTTTTATAAAATTCATCAATAAATTCATCATTACCTTCAACTAATTTATTTTACCAAGCATTTTAAATAAAACATTCATTTAAATTAAATGAATTTGAAGAGTCGAATTGATTTCTTAACTGTAAAATTTCATTTAGAAATTCATTTCCCCATATGAAAAAAATGATATAAAAAAATTATGAAAGTAAGAATAGTGTTTTCTTTAGGGGAATTTCATTGAATCCAAAATATTGTACTGAAAAGTACTATCAAATAACACAATTGAATTCATTACATAATGAAAATTAATTATTTTTTTTAGTTTTAATAATATGACTTCATTTAATGATATGTGTATGATAATTATGTATTTATTCATCCTTTTCCATGAAGTACTGTTTTTCTAGAAAAATAAAATACTTCACATTTACAAAAGAATCCTACAAAACACTAACGATACATGTTTTCACTAGGTTAACCAACTACACCGCTACTATTTTAGGTTTCTTATACCCAATATTCAATGAAGAGTAGATGGAATAAATCATAAAAATTATATAATATCCAAGATTACATAAATTATTGGGGAAAGTTAACTTCAATATAGTGAATCATATATAAAATCTATATAAATATTGGATTATTTTCAATATTTATAGACAGATTAATATAAACAAATTTATTCTTAAACACACTCTCTCATTCTCAAAAAGCATTACCCTCTTAGTAAAAATTTATTTTTTACATATTACATACCATGATATTTTATTTATTGTCATGAAAACTAGTATATTGTTTTCTATCATATTAAATATATAAAGAATATATTTATTATAAAGACACCTCAACTACCTTCATGGGTTACATAATTTGTGATAAAAATATTGGTATTGTGGAAGTCTTTCCACTATATTCTTCTTACCTTTCTCTTCCCTTGATGGAATATTTATTAAATTTATTCCTCCACCCTCATGAGTTGGTTAGAAAGTGTTTTGGTCACATAATAAATGTTAAATTTATTTACCACTAATAAAAAAAATAATTACCAAATGACATTTAGGTTTAAGAATAGATTATGATAGAGTCTTGCTTGACCATTGGTTTATCAATGTGTTAAAGTTTGTAAGAATTATCATAATGAAGTTAATATACTCTTTTTTCTTAGTATATTTTTTATATTGACTATTTACAAGTTTTTCAATGTGGTATTTAATGGAAGGATACTATTTAAATTAATCATTCCTTTGAGGTTGATATATAGTTGAAATTTTATGATGAATTCCTCACTTTTTTGGAATAGTGGTGCTCAACATGATTGTTAATGATCTTATTGAAATATATTTCTTTCTAATTATTGTTAACCGATTACATATTACATATGACATTACTATTTATTTCATTAGTATAACATTGATAGTTATAACTATCTATTCTGTTATATCGTAGAACTACCCTCATATTTTTTAACTTTGGGGTAATAATCAATATAATTTTATTGGAAATTGAATTTCTACTAATACTAATAGGAGTATATTTTTAATTTTTTGATAATATCTATTTATACCATCAAAGAAGATATTTCTTCATGCATATATTCAAGTAAATAATATTCCAAACACTTTACCACATATACCCCTGTTTTGGTTATTCTTATTATGATATGTTATTGTATGTTTTAAAAAATATATTAAATGATTCCAAAGGATTAAGTATGTGATTTGTAAATAATTTCCACTTAATATGATTCATGAATGATATTTCTTTCACTATTAATAAATCATTGGTAGAAGAAGACTAATTAGTGTTTATCATCATTCACCTATGGAAATAAAGAAACCAAAATATTTTTAAGCCTCTCTATGTACTTTTACACTGACTCTATATTGGATTCCATTATTACATATATCTAAATTAATAGATCTTTTCTTCAGGTTTTTGAAAAAACTATTTGAGGAAATCTCTTTGTAGTTTCTTCTAGATTTTGAATTCACCTCGTAATATAATATATAACCACTCATTTATGAATCTTACGTGATAAAAAGGATATGATATAAAATTTAATTGGTCTCTCACCACTCCTCATGTATTCGAGGCCTCACAAACAATTAGAAACTCTATTTTGTTCTTGCTATGATCCTCACCTGTAAGACTATGAACCTTGTATAAGACCCAAAAACCGTCTGAAGTATTGTAACAATTATTTATTCATGTTCACTTTGAAATACATAAAAACATTTGATAATAATCTGACCAATCATTCATAATTATTAATAATATACATTAATTAATAAATAGAACGATTATCGTACCCATAAGATTCCAAATAAAATTTATTTACTAGAGGAAGAGTTTTCAATTATTAGGCACCAATTGGAATATTTTGAAATATATAAGTATTTATAGTTAATAATTAAATTTCAAAGAGATAAAGGATTATTTTAATAAAATATAAATTAATTTTTGAATCAAAAATAGAAATTATGTAAAAAGTTCATTTCTATAAAAATAATTCACCAAGGTAAATAATAATTTCCACAGAAAAATCGTCATTCCTCAAAGAACTTCTTTTTTCTAAATATTGTGTAATTTTCTAATAATAAATTAAATTGATAACTTTTAAAAGTGGAATATATTATAATTTTACAATTAATAAACAAATATATTAAATTTATTTAGTTTTTGGTTGATATGAAATAAATTTTGAAACGACTAATATTTAAAAATATTTTTAGTTGCATTTAAAAAATTATTTTCTATATCATAGTGTTAAATTTAAAATTTTATATTATAATTTATTATAATTTATTTTAAAAAATAGTGTTTAAATATGGTATCATCGTGTAAAAATATTAGTAATAAGTTTCATCGTATATTATTTAGTAAAATAATTATTATCATGGTAAATATTTAATCAAGGTCAATAGGATTAAAAGTGGCAATGTGTATTGGCTCAAAAGTTTGATCATTATAGTGATACAAACAACTAATAGAAGAAATTATCTATGTAGTAACTTTATAACCACATTTAAAATCGATATCCCCTCACCTATCCAACACTTCCATGTGATTCCTCCATTACTCCTCACATAACATATGATTCCAAATAAATTTCCATCTTTTTCACCAAAAAAATGAGGCCACTTCCACATATTGACTCCTCAAACACTCCAAATACATTGATAAATAGTTTTATATAATTTGACATATAAATATTCTATCCAATTATATCTTTATGTGATAATTTGTTCTTATCAAGATTTAAGAATCATCCCTATAATTATGTGTTTCAAATCATTCTCTTTCATTTACAATTGCATTTACTTTGTTACAATTTGATTTAAAATTATGTTTCATATACTACATTGTTTTTTTTTTCAAGGTATCATCATTATTTTGATATATTATTAATGATATATTACAAATAATCCCTCATTATAGTAATTTCCTAAGCCTTTATTATGTAGAAATAAGTGTTCATAACTTCTTCTCTACTATTCCTATTGAAATTTTTGAATTCTTTATTATTTTCAATTAGAATAATTATTAAAATTAATTAATATAAATTATTTTTTGTATAAAAAATTTTACAACACTATTCAGTATCATTATAATTCCATTATAATCAGTTATATTGCTCAGTCACTCATGTAGTTATAAAACATCACAAAATTTTGGTAAACTATAGAGAGTGTCATTTCCTAGAACTGAAATCCTATCATGGATACAAAAAAGTGGATACAGGCTCCAAGTAAGATACAAATTTGGTTGATAACCCAAAAAAGTTTTGTTGGGTATTAAATCAACCTTCACTTGGTGCCCAACTATTGGACTTAGTTGCTCACATGGTCTAACACTCATAGAGGATATACTATGGATGATTAAGGAGATCTTTATTAACCTTAACAAAGATATATTTCCTATTGATATCCCTACACCATGAAATGACTCTAAAATAATTATTTTTATTATTCATTTGATAAGGGTTATTTCTATTACATTGTTAATATCTTATTGTTTCTATTTTTATTGTGAGATATTCACCAAGATATCCTCATCATTCCATTTAATAGAGAAATTATAGGCACCTCGTATGTTTTTTATTATAATATGGATATTATTGATTACTAAATAATATATATTATTTATTATTTATTATTTATTTCTCTAACATGATGATCTCATTTGATTTATTAAGTTATGAGTGGGACCAAGAATTATATAACCTCTCAATGCATTGATAGTTCTCATGAGGAAAACTAGTTTGAGTAATTTGGTGTACGAGTTACCTATTTAAGTATAATGTCTTGGAATACGACCCTGATGGTATATAATATATCGATCATTATTCATCTAAATACTTTGAAATAAGCAATTTTTTTCAAGTGATTATTTGTATTGTTATTCTATACATGGATATATTATTCTTGTTTATGCCATCATTCAATTTATTTATTTTTTTACATATTATCTAATCCATTATTATCCTATGGTATATTCCATTGTATGATACCCCTTATTGATCATCTACGATCACCTTTTTTTATTTTTTAGAATTTTCTAGGAAACCATTAAGAGTTGTATGAGTGAAATATTGAATTTCATGAATAAATAATAATGTTTTTATGATTTATATGATTCATCGTTTGTATTTTATGTAATGTAATGTTCATTAATATATCTAGTTTCCTAATATTTCTAAACTACATGATTTTGACTAATGTGATCTATGTATTCTGTACCATTATGATAAAATAACCACCGAGTCTAGGTTACTAGACTAGGGGTGTTATAATTGTCAGCAGATCACATTAGTACAAACATTTGGAACTAGATTTAAAATAACAATGTTAGAGAACATAACACAATGAAAAATCATTAGGAGATTATAAAATTATTTCTTTATTACATTACATGAATGTATAATAAAATATTTAGAATTTTATTGTATGATTTTTAATTCTTAGTTTTATTCAAGAATTAATTTAATATTATTCATTGTTTAGAAATGGTACCTAATGGAAGGAACAAAAATCATGTGAACACTAATAATAATTTTATATATTTCTCATTTATATAATAAAAAATGTGTTTTAATTAATAATCCATGTGGAAATTTTATGAAATGAATGTATATTACACTATCCCTATTAAATTACAAAGTGGTTCTTTAATTAAAAACATGTATTTTATTCCAATTATTAAGTCTGATATAGTCCTTTGTATGGATGGGGTATAAAAGTATAATATATTAATTTATTTCCCAGAATAAAATATTATAATATATGATGTTGGGCTAGAATCAACTAATTTTAAAAGGAGAAACTTCATTTCCTGGGACATTTTTGGAAGCACCAATAATGGAAGATGAATCACTGAATAAGAAGGGTATCCTTATAATTGAGGATGTATCCATTGTGAAGGATTATATTGATGTATTTATAGATTAAATATGAATATATCCACTTTAACATGAGGTTAAATTTTATGTTGATCTCATCCTTGATGAAAATCCAATATATATGCCTCCCAATATAACGACTCTTGTGAAATTAGTGAAATCAAAGAAACAACTACTAGAGTTGTGTGATAAGGGATTCATTTTCCCTAGTATTTCATCCTAGGGAGAACATATTATATTATTGAAAATGAAGGACAGATTTATAATTTTCTCAATTATATATAGATAAATGAATGACATTACAATAAAGAACAAGTATCTATTTCTTTATATTGATGATCTGTTTGATCAACTATTATTGGATCAAAACTTCTTGATGTTTGATCTCTATTCTGGTTATCAACTATCATAATTCAAGAAGTTTTATATAAAAAAGATGTATTTATACACAATATATGAGAATTATAAGGACATAGAAATTCTCTTTGGTTTATCTAATTCAACCTTGTTCTTTTTGATTTATTGAACACAATATTGAAGAAGTAGCATAATAATTTTTTATAGTTTTTATTAATGACATATTGATATAATATATGAGTTAAGAAGAGCATAAATTCCATTTAAAAATCTACCTTTAAACTCTAAGGTAGAAATATATATGGAATATTTAGTAAGTTTGAATATTAGGCTCATTATGTCCTGTTTATTAGCCATATTTTCTATATAGATTGAATATTTGTTGACCCCAAAAAGAAACAGGTTATTAATGAATGGTCCACATAAACAAATATTACCAATGTATGTATTTTCCTTATATTATTTGGTTATTGTTAGAGATATTTTGATAATTTTTTTATATTATCTAATCCATTATCCAATGATAAATGATAAAGTATTTAATTCACATGTTCAAAGTAATGTGAAGGAAGCTTTAGGGAACTGAAGAAGAGATTAATCAATGAATTGGTTTTGAATTTACCATCAATAAAGGAAGGATTTTTCATATGAAATGACACATTAATGAATGTAATAGGGTGTTCCATTATGAAAAATGATAGATTGGTTCCTTAGGAATCCAAGAAAGTAAACACATATGAGAAAATATTTACATCTCATGATCTTGACTTAGAATATATAATCTTTACATTGAATTTATTAAGACACTGTCTTTATTGTCAAATATGTGATATATATATGGATAAAAAAAATTCAATGTTTATATTCACAAATAAAGAGATCAACCCGAGATGAAGGAGATGGATAGAGAAACTCAAGGATTATAAATATACAATGCACTACAATTTTTTGGGAGGAAAAAATTGTAGAATATGAATTGAGTGGGAAGGATCTATATTCCTATCTAAAATGAGGATATAAAATGACTCAATTTTCATGGATTTAGTAATTATGAATACAATAATTATTAAGGAAATGTAAACATAATTATTTTTCTATGTAATTTATCCACCATTTTTACTGTAAAAGATAATGATTTCATAAAAATATGTAAAGGGGTTTTAAGATAATATTAAATTCATGTAATATAAAATATTTATAGGCTTCACATATGAATATAATTTTTTGATGTTTGTAATAATACTTTGTGAAACCTCAATAGATGATATGAAGGGAGAATTAATTGATGAATCTCATATCTATAATTTTTCTATACACCTAGGTTGCACCATGATAAATAAGGGTATAATTGAGATCATTTGGTGTAAAAAATAATTTGTGATATTTCTGATTATGTGTTAATATGATTTGTATTTCCTAAAGTAAAATCAAAGATAAAATACCCCAAGGGTGTAATTTAACACATCCAAATACCAATATGAAAATTGGATATTATCACAATGGATTTTGTTATCATATTTCCTAATACATCTGGGAAGAATGATTCTATTGGGGTAATTATTGATTGACTCACCATGTATTCAAACTCCCTAGAAATAAGTGAGGATCTTCCCCTTGAATTTCATGAAAATATCTATTTCATTGACATTTTGAGAATTTATGGTGAACAATTATCAATTGTATATGATTGTGACCCTAGTCTCACATAGATGTTTAAGAGGACTATTTTTATTGATTTGACTAAAATGATACAATTAAGTACAACTCTCTATCCTCAAACATATGGGAAGTTAGACAACACTATTCGAACATTTAAGGATCTGTTCTGGTCATCCTCACATGGATTTCATGGAATATTGGACAAATAATTACCTATGGTGGAATTTTCATACAACAATAACTTCGAATTGAGTATATAAATGAAATATTCTGTGGTATTGTATAGGAAAATATGTCATAATCAATCCCACTAGGATAAAGGTGTGTAAATGAGGAAATTGAGTCCAGATTTCATTGAGAAGAAAAATTGGAAGGGTAATGTTATCCAGAGTAATATCAAGGATACTCAGAGTACACATAACATATATGATGATAATAAAGGGATGACATTGAATTCAGTATAGGGGTTCAATAATTATTGAATATATCACCATTTAAGGTATTTATAAGGATATTTAAAAAGGTAAATATATGTTTACGTTACATTATCCTTTTTGATATTTTAGAGAAAATTTGAGCTATGCCTTATCAATTTTGATTTCTAGATAACCTCAATCAAGTTCATTATGTAATTATTTTCTCAATGTAAATTACATCTAATACCAAATTCACAAACTCACTAAAAATATAATTGAGTAGTAATCCAACTTATTATATAATGAGGATCTTGTCCTGATTCACATCACTAGAGAGAACGTGTTACACAATTTGGAAACCTAGCCAGTGAATGTAATTTGATGGAATCAAAAGATATATTAAGAAACATGGGATTATAAAAATTAATGAGCTATATTTTCCATCATTTTTTCATGTATTAACATACACCTCAAAATTTATGAATGATATTATTTTAGGGGGGATAAAAGATGCGAGAACCAACTAAGGTATTGTAACCATTATTTTTTAAAGTTCCCAATAAAATGCATAAAAATATTTTATAATAAAATGGTTAATAATGAATAATTATTATAAATTAATATTAATTAATAAATATTAATTTAATTATACACATAATTCTCAAAAAATCTAATTTACTAGAAGAAGAGTTTGTTAATTTTATGCACCAAATGCGTGATTTCAAAATATAAAAGTATATTTATTTAATAATTAAATTTAAAAAAGTAATAGATCAATTTAATTAAAAAAACAATAAATTTTGAATAAAATTATCCAAATTAATTAATAATCTTATTTTTATCAAAATATGATACCGTGGTGAATATTAATTTACATGAAAAAAGTCATTTTTCAAAGAAATTAATATTTGTATGCATTTTTTATTTTGATAATAATAAATGAAATTTGTTAAAATTTAAAATAATAATATATATTAATCTTTAACTTAATAAATAATAGATTAAGATGATTTAATTAGTGATTTATGTGAAAAAATATTAACAACACCTAATATTTAAAAAGGAATTTTTTTCTGGAAGAAAATTTTATTTTATATCTTATGTTTTAGTTTAATAGTTAATATTACCATATTAATTAATCAATTAATATTAAATATCTTGAAAATTATGAATAATCAATCCAAAATCATTAAATAGGGGTGATTATATATTTATTAGAAAAACAAAAAAATACCATGTTAAATATTAAATCAAGGTTAATGAGGGTAAATGAGATAAAGTGAAGTTTCTCAAAATATTGATACTTATCGTATTTAATAAACCTTATATAAGACCATTTAATGTAGGAAGTTGAGACCCACAATTCTAACCAAAATTCAATTTCCTAACCCACAAAACATTGATGTGAATTTAATATTACCCCTTACCTAATAAAATATTCCAAAGAAATGTCCCTATTTTCACTTATAAAAGGAGATAACATACCCCATTCTATTATACACATCCACCCCAAATAAATTGATCAAATATTTACACTCAATATTCTCTAAATGGATTTTATAATAGAAAAATAGTTCTTCTAAATATTTAATAGTATAAATTTCAAGTATGGTTTTTCGATCCCTATATTTCCTTTTAAATTTCATTTATTCAGTTATAATTTCTTTTAAAACTATTTTTAATATACTACCATGTTTTTTACTGCATGATATTATCATTCCTTTGATATATTATTAATGACATATTACATATTTTTTCTCATTGCATCCTTATCATAATCCATTATTATGTTGAAAGAGGGGTTCATGATATATTTTACCCAATTATTTTGGAAATATTTCCATTTAATTTTATTTTAAATAAGAAACATTATTATGATTCATTGATATAAATTACTAATCATTTTAGCAATGAGATATCACCATTACCTCTCCTTAAGCTATATTTATATGTAATTATAATTTATAAACACTCTCATACCAATAAAACACCCCAAAATTTTGGAAGAGGGCACTCAGAATCCTAGAAATGACCACTAATAGAAAAATACTATTTTCATATTGGTTATTCATGAGTTTGAAGATAATTTTTTATCTAATGTAAATTTATTTTATATTGTATGTTTTATTTTTAATGATATATTAGATAAACCGAAGTCAAAACTATCCTTTAGTGCCTGTTATTATTATAATCAATTTCAAATGTTCCATTTCAACAATTTGATGATTGTTATCATGATAACCAACATTGAATGTTTTTATTCTTTTTAAAATATTCCAAATAGCGTTACTCTATTGTAATAAAAGGAGACACCGATGAACTATAAAATTTTAGAAATCAAAATAAAACATGAAAAATAATCTTAAAGCTTCAACTTAATTTCCTTTCCAATTATGGTGTCTTTTTATGTATATATTATTTTTGGATGTTCACTTTTTTTAGGGAAAAACTAATGTGGAGACTTTAAATATATTCAATAAGTCATTTTATCCATGGATTTTAATATATCATGTTGTAACTGTTTTTTCTCAACATGAATAGTGGAAGCCTTGTTTGGTAAAGAAAGAAAATAATTAAAAAAGATTATTAAAGAAAAAACATATAAAAATAATACATGATGATATTATAATAAAATATAACATGTTGAAATAATTTAATTAATAACCCATTGATCATAAACACAAGTTGAAGAGGAGTAGAACATAAATGAAAGAAATATGGTGAATAAAAATTTATATATTATATTCAAAAATATTTTCTTATGACAAAATAAATTTTATGTGGGATTTTAAAAAGTAAATGTGTTCTTTGTGAAATTAAATCACCACCTTGGTACAATATGGATTTTATTTTTTAAAATATGTTTTATTAAAACCCATCTGAAAATATTTGTTTTATCATTTTTTTACAACAGTAACATGAAAAACCATTAATCATGGGTTTTCACATTGATTAATAAATAACAAATTGTGAAAACCCGCCTTGATTTTTTTGATATTGGTTTTCTAAAAATTTGATTTTAATTTTTTCATCCTCAGTTATTAAATTAATAATATTAAAACCTCGACATGAATTTTATTTTTTATGCTTGTTATCATAATTGTCTAGATATAGATGAGAGGATGTAGGTTCTAGAACAGATGTATCTAAGGGTAATAACATTGAAAATTTTGGTGGGGTATTAACTCAACCTTTACTCGATGAAAAATTAGTGGCCCTAACTACACACATGGTTTGGAACTCCTGAGGGATATGATTTGGATGAATCTTGTGCACTTTATAAACCGTGATGAGGGATTACTTCCAATTGATATCACCAAACCATGAAATTAATCTCAACTACTTCCTAGTTATAATTTTTTTCATAAGGTTTCTTTCCATAACATTTTAGATATCCTATTATTTTTGAGTAGATTGTGGGATATTCTACTCAATATCCTCCATATCCTCCCGATACTGAAAGTGTTGATATTGCACCTGTCTATTATTATTATAAGTATTTTATTTCTTTCCATGGAAATAAGATCATATTATTTATTTATAACACCTTGTAAAATTAATAATTTTCATTATTTAAATAAAGAAAACATTGAATACTTGTAGCACACACAACACCAAACTATAATGATATTGTGATACATTTTATTAAGGGAAAATTACAAGTATTATAAAGTGACCATTATAAACATTTCTGTTGAATTAGAGGGTAAAAATAAAAGTATCTAAATAATGAAATATCTTTAAAAGGTACAATAACATTAATTTTTTAATATTAATGAATCGATAAAATTCATGCAATGTAACTAAAAAACTAATAATGTTATTTTTTTCTTTAAAATCTATTTTCCTAAAATTTTCCATTATATGAACATTGAATTTTTTTCTATGAAACTAAATATATTATTTTGAAACGACGACTAAAAAATATTTTTCTATATAAATAATAGAATAACACCCATTTAATTATTAATTGATAAGAAATAAGAATTAGAATAGTTAAAACTTATAAATTTATTTTCCAAGAAACACAGTTTATCATTATATTTTATATTTCCTTTTGAAAGTTAAATTCAAAATTTTTATATTTTTAATATCAAAAAAATATCTTATTATTTTTTATTCATCCTGATTTTATTATTTTATAAGGAATTAATGGAGTTTCTCTAAAAAGAATAAGTGTATAGTATGAAATACCATTTTTATAAATACTACGATGTTGAAGAAAATATTTGAATATAATCATTAATAAAAAATTTATTAAACATTTTTTGAATAAAATATGTACTTAATAATTAGAAATATAAATTTAAAATATTTTTTTAGAAACACATGATTATCATTTTTAAACAAAATCAGTATATTTTATAAAAAGTATTTATTATGACCTTAAAATTCAATATTTTAAACTTAATTTTCCTAAATTTTATAAAATTAATATCATGAATTTTTTAAAATTTTTAATAATAATATCCAAATTATATAATAAGGTTAATTTTATATTTATCCATAAAAATAATCTTTTGAGGTTAACAATCAGTTAGTGTAGTAAAATAAATTATGGTAAAAAAATGAAATAAAGGTAAAATAACTAAAAAATGTTAAAAACATGTCTAAAAATGACTATATATTTTTTTATGAAACAATAATCTATGTAGAAATTATTTTCCACTTTTTGGGAAACTTTACGTTGAGAGCGACAAGAAATTAATATAATTGTTTGAGTATTTTTAGATGCATAATTCTATTTACTTATAAAATGTTCACTTCACCACCAGATTTATCCTCACCCTTAAAGCCTGTTTTACTTGAACAAAATAATCCCACAAATCATTCAAACAATATCTACAAATATTTATATGTTTTTTAACACAAAAATACCAAACTAAGATGGCTTAAGGTTTAAGCCAAATGAGGATATCCAAGGAAGAAGTAAAGGTCTTAAGCAAGTTATATTATGTTTCTTTCTTCTTATATATTCTATAAATACTATATAAACATTTAAATAGAAATAAATATGTATAAATAATATAATTATGTTTTTAAATATTGATATATTAATCATCATGTACATAATTTCCTTCTAATTGAAAATTAAAATGGCGCTCATGTGTACGTGTTGACTACCTCTTCTATGTAGTGATGTTCTTCATTTTACATTGTAATGTTTTATGGATGGTTAAAAATATGAAATTAAATAATATTTATGATATTTATAGAATAATTAGTACTCAATAAATATAAATTATTATTTACCTTACTTTAATTCCAACCGTTGAATATGAAAATATCACTTGTTAGTATGTGCAGATTGTCAGCACCATGTATGAAATGTTTCGTTTTTCATCATTTCCATACATGAATGCTTATAAAATATATTTTATGAAAATATATTACATTAACTATTAATAAATTTTATAATTATTATTTTTTTGTATGAAACAAAAAAATAGTTATCCATTACTATGTTGATATCTAAAAAATTTCCCACAATAAGCTCATCACTAATTTCATCTTGATGAATCATAACATAAAATACCATGTAATGACAGTGGAAATTTATAGAAAATTATACAACATATATTATAATACCTTTTTTAATATTGTAAAGATTATATTTTTTTTTGAAATAATGGGGTTCGATATAGCCATTACAAAACATGCACAAAAAAATTAAAATTATTTACATTTGATGATGAAAGTAAACATTAACATGCTAATAAATTTGTAATGGATGGTTATAAATAATATTGAAAATGTTAACACATATTAATAATTTGATAAATCAGGTTATTAATATTTTTATGTTTAGTATATATGAGGTTAGAGTTCTTTTGAAGTAGTCGAGAGTTAAGGTAAGGGTTTTGGTCTCAATTTCCCTTCATTGAGGCATGGTTTCATGTTGTTGAAATATTTTTATTTGACATTTTATAATTATTCCTCCATTTAATTATTTTATTATACATAATCCCTAAACATTGGATATAAAATTAAATTTAACAATATTTCATTCATTCTTTATTAATTTATATATTACCCAAGTTGTAAGGGTATTCATCTCAATTCTCCGTCATCGAGGAATATTTTCTTATTATCAACCTATTCATCAATATGGTGAACCAAATACCCCATTTGTTTTTTATTAAATATAATTTATTTTTATTTATAATTATATTCAAGGATCCCTCATTCCAACTCTTTTGATTCAATTTTTACCAAATTTGTATGTGGGTTTGATCTCAAACATTATTATTTGAGACATGTTTCATATCATGCACGTATTTTGTTAATATGTTGTATTTATTAATAATGTGGAATATTATAACATTATTATATTTTATACATAGTAATTAAATTTCAATTTCTTGTTTTGGGTTTTAAAGGGTTATTATTCAATGTTTACCAAATCCGTAAGGGTTATCTCGTCTCAACTTTACTTCTTTGAGGTGGCTTCCATATTCACCACTATATTTATTTTTCATGATGTATATAAAAACCTATTGAAGGATTTTATAATAAAATTTATGAACTTAAATTAATTTAAAATTCGATAACAACATGTTTCTTTCATGTGATCTTTTAAAGGTTACTAATATCATAATGGTTTTTTCTTAACTCAATTTCCGTATATTGAGTTGTAATGTTTCTTCTGGAACTCTATTATTATTTGTATGGGGAATTATGACCAATGATTGTATTATTTTTTCTTTCTATTATTTTCTGATTATTTTCATTTATTTCTCATGAATTCCTCTCTCTAAGGGTTTAAACCCCAATTCTTCTTGATTGAATAACTACTTTGTTTATAAAAATTAATCCTTGGTGAGAATAATTCTTATCATATTTAATTGTTGTTTTTTCTCCAAATATAATTTATTTACATATTACTATGTTTTATATTATGATTTTGGATCCCAAATATGTATTATCTCATGTGATCATATTATTTCTTCTTACATTTTCTCAAAATTATGTTTTATTATACATTTTATGATGATTCTTTCAATAAATGTATTTAAAAAATACTGTAAAAGGAATTTTATTTGATGATTATATATTTCATATTCCAATCATTAATTTTTTGGAAATAAATTATTAATTTTTAAAGGATCCATTATAACATTTTTTTAATGTAAATTTTTTCAAACGTTTTCACATATTCTTTTAAAAAATAACTCATAAAAATAACTCGTATGATCATCTTTTATAACAATGTTAAAAACATTTAAAAAATATTAATTTTATAGTTTTTTTCCCATTATCCTCTTTATATCAAAATTATTTTTTTACATTGAAATTATTTTTCACTAATAACAGTACAAATCCCCCGTACTATTTTTCTTTTGTGAAATTAAAGACATGGAGTCAAACAATCCAATTCTAGATTCCTTCTTATGTTGCTTCGTTCAATTTTTTCCTCTTATAAGTGTAGTTTTACTCAATGTTAATATCCTATAGTGTTTTTATGGTTCACTATGGATATTTTATCATTCTAACATCCACCATATTGCCTAGGATGACTTTTTAAATGTTCAATAAATGCTTTTATGAAACCTATTTCTTTTATATGGGTTATTTAGGAAGTGTTTAAATATTAATGTTTTCATGTTCTCATGATACACACATATATAGTTTTAATTAAGTGATGAGTATGACTATAATTATATAACCATTTAATTTATTGGGAAAAAATATATATCATGATATTAATGAGAATGAGGGGTAAACCCAAACCCCTATGGGAGTATGTACATTAAGTAATGGGTGATCCCATAATTTTAGAGCCTTATAATGAAGTAGGTAAAGACTTATATCTCATGAGATGAATTTTTTGGTATTGGGGAGTGAAAATATCCATCATGGGACTCTTTCCACTATATTATGATGGTATTGGAAGTGATCCTTAGAAAAGGAAATAATTTTTGTTTCATATATTTGTGATATAATCTTATGTTTTGTAACATTCTTTTGTTATGATGACCCGTGTATTATGTTATGCTCACATACTTATGAATTGATTTATTGTTGATGATACTTGTTTATTTGGGAATGATTTTATAATGTCATACTTATAGACCTTGTATATGATCTCACACCCAGATTCGTATCTTATGCCCAATTATGATAATCAATTTTTATCCTTTAGGTTTACCCTTATTATGTATCCATTCTCCCCACTTCATTATATTTTTATTTCCCTAGTTATAAATATGAGTATAAATTATGATAATAAAAGAGGGGTATGATTATGGAGGATAGTTAACATGTCTTATAAAATAAGTTGTTAATGTATATAGTCTTTGAAGACACTAAACCAACAAGTTCTGAGAATTGTATGATATTATTGTGAGATATACTATTAAGGTAAAATATATTCATTTCTTCTTGGCCCATCTCACTTGGTATTGAAGCTATTGTTTAAAGAATTTGTTTTTATCACCAGACCCAAGAGTATGGGTCTGGGTTGCCTTAATGTAGTTATTAATTTCCCTCATTTTATGTATGCATAAGACTTATTAAGTCAAAAGAGGGGACCAAAATTATATAACCCCAAAATGCATTAGTTGGTATACTAAGATAAACTGTGTGGTGTGATTTTGGGTCTACCTTACCCATTTAAGTATAATGTATTGGAATGAGTCCTTAACTGTATGAAATATGTTTTTTTAGATTAAGATGTCCGATATTATGAATTCCATCACTATAATATTTTATTTTTTCCATGTTATCATATATATTTGTTGTCTATGAATATATTATTACTTTTTATGACACCATTCAATTTTTTTTATTTCCATATTAATTATGCCCTGCTTATGATATTATTGATTCTATTGTATACTACAACATACTGAGTATGTAAGATCAACCCTTTATTGTCTCCCATTTCCATAGGAAACCATAAGGACTAATATATTTGATGTATTCAATTTTAAAAATAAATAATATGTTTTCTATGTTTTCATTTGGTGTATCTTAATTTTTCAATATAATATTACATTTATTAATGTATCAGGTGTCCTAAAACAATTAAACTATTGGATCTAAAGTAATGTGATCTATGTATTTTGTACCATTGTAATATAGTAACCTTAAAATCCCAGTTACTTAATTTTGAGTATTACATCTTAGGAAACAATTGAATCATTCCATGTTATATCTTGAAATAAACATTCATTTTATGAAATAAAAAATAAATTATTTTAATAAATTTAATTAGTTGTAAAGATATACCAGATTTGTTGATACATATTTTCTCTATTTCCAAATCATGGTGATAAGGATTTAATTCCACTAAAATGAATATAGGGTATAATAATTATTATCTAATGTAATGAAAAAAAATCCAGACTCAAAACATTCTATTGATCTCAAGTGTCTTTTTCTTTCTATAAAATTTCTCTCAACCTATGGAGTAATTTGAAATATGTTATCAATACTAGTTCATGCATTGAACTAGAAACAAATAAAAAAGATTTTAAAAATAAATTTTAACAGTGTATCCTCTCTATAAATGAATCAAAAAATTTTAAATTCATATCATAGGCCCACAAAATAATTATATAAGAATAACTAAAGAATGTAGTATAATAAAGAAAAACATTCATGCCATGATGAAGCCGTTAACACTTTATTTTCATTTGTTTTTTATATTAATTTTTATGATTAATAAAATAAAAATAATGGTATAGTTGATTTATTTAATTTATGGAAAATTATTTAAATTTATAACTACAAAATGAGAATTAAATTCCGGGAATAATGTCAGGTTGATACTTTAAATCTCCGTAAAGAATTATATCATAGTTCCAAATTAATAGTCTATGTGGGTTTAAGAGCTCATTTTGGGATAATAGGTTGGGTTTCCTAAAATATTTCCCTTGAAAGATTCCACTAGGTACTCGGTGGATTGGTATAGGGAACCAGGTGGGTGAGGTAACTCCTCCAAGTGGGTCATTGGATGGACGGTTACACTTGTGTTGGCACTATGTGGCCTCCAAGTACATGTGGATGGAAAATGGTGACCTTGTGGGTTCATTATTTAATTTTCATAAAATTTTAATGAATTAAGTGTATATTTGTTTTTATTAAATTTGACGTGTTTCATATTTTCTTCTATATTAGTAATTATAGCCCCTCCAATCCTTCTCATTCATTTTTCTTCTTCCATCATAGATCCGCTCTTTTTGTCATTAGTTTTGAATCTTGTATTTCAAAGGAGTAATTTACTTATTAGAATATAACTCTTCTTCCATATATTATTAGTTTTCATCACTATTTAAGCATATATCATTAGTTAATATAATTCAAGGAATTTTCATATATTACCTGATTATATTTGTTTGAGACCTAATTAACAAGCAGCATTTAATGAGAAGCTTCCTTATAGACCCAAGTATATGGAACTTTATTTTCATGATGTTTTTTACATAGTTTTCATTTATGATATTAAATTCATGAAATAATTTTTTTATATATTCCCAATACGTAAACTAAATCAGATTCTTCATTTTACTTTGGTACAATTAGAACCAAATTGGTCATGAGTGGCCCGAGTGAGGTCTATTTTCACACTATTAGTCACTGATGACTAATTCCCATGTGATATATGTTTGTAACAATGAATTCGATTATGATATGAGTTTATATTAATGATAACTTACCATAGGATCCAAGTGTATCTCCCTAATATGTTTCTAGATGATTTTTTCTTGAGTGAGAGCTATGAATGTGGTGAGATGGAATAAAAACAGACCATTGGAATTGGTAGGTGGATTTAGATCACAACACATGACATGTTCTATAATTATGACTATTTTTAATTGAATATAAAAGATATATCATTCATACTAACTGTTTCTTGGTATATGGTGGTACCTCAAACTACATAAGAAAATAAATGTTGGTATTTCATCCACACTTGGGGTATTTGTGGTATATCATCCACTCGAATAAGGCCAGTGGTATCTTATCCACACTCAATTTGGACAACAATACATCTTTAACATAGAATCCAATGAAATAATAGAACCACATCCACTATGGAATACCATGTTGGTATTACATCATCCTCTTGAGAGTTCATTTTTTTGGAGCATCATCCACTTAATAGAGTGATCCAAGCAGATGCTCATCCACTTAAGGATCTATTATGTTGGTATACCATCCACTTTTGATTTGATTATTATGGTTCATAGACCACATTATATGTCACACTTTTGGTACATCATCCACCTATAGGATGGTATCAGTGAAGAATCATACACTTATAAATATAGTCCAAATGGATAATATTCCATTCAGGGATGTGATATGTTGGTATTTTTCCCACTTATAAAGTTATATTCGTGGTATATCATCTATATATAAGATATGATTTTGTGGTTCCTCATTCACACAAGCAGTGAAATTGTGGTATGTTACCCATTTGAGCCTGGAAATTATAGAGTATCATCTACTCAAGATCATTGATTCCATATAAAGGGGTGATGAATCATTCTCCAATGATTTTTGATTGATTACATATCATTCAACTAAATATAATTTGATGATGATGCATCATTCAAGTAGATTAACTAATGGTGATATCTCTTTCACCTTGACTGTTATATGAGGAGTGAAATATCATTCATCCTCTAGGTGTGTGTTTTGAAAATGGGAATATCATCCAATTACAGAACCATTCTAAGAATGTATGGGTCACCCATTGTTTGGTGTAAGAAATACCTCAGGGGATAAGTTATTTATATACCATTATTTACTTTACAATAATTCTATATCGATTAGAAATTTTTTTAACGGACTTGTTAGAGACACTGTTGGTGTTGGAATATTTAGTTATACCAACACCATGCTCTGGAACCCTAGTACATGTGAAATATTCCTTTTTCAAGACCAAGGTAACTCCAATGTCCATCATACTTCAGATAAATGTATTGGTGAATCTTTGTTGGAATTTGGGTGATTTGAATGGGATAGTATTTGGGGGATTATTCATGGATGACTCATTTAAATTTTATAATTTTTGGAATGAGTTTTTTATGATCTACCCATGTGTGATATTGTTTATGTTTTTTTGATTTTTTTAAATATAAAGTAACTCATTTAAATACAACATGATATTTGTATTTAAATTTATATAGAATTTATCCATGATTCATATATTATTCCCTTGTTATATTATGATGACTTCATATTGATATTTCTTTCATGACGATTGATGCTTTTTTACCCAAAGGTATAATCTACCTTATTGTTTTATATTAACAATATATAAAAATTGATAGCCTCTTGTGTCATGACCCGTCCTCCGGGGCCCGTGCAGTGACTACACCAAGCCTGCCTTCCATTGGCCAGGGGCTGGCGACTAGCACTGAAATGTGTATTCCGTAAAAAGAGAAGGTGCTGCATTTAAACTATATAAACCCACGGTCTGAGAACACACCAAGAAGAAACTGTAAAGTAAACTGCTATAGTAAAAGTGTACTAAAAGTAAAGAGGCTGAGATAAAAGCCCGACTGGAAAAGTAAAAGTACAACTGAAATGTAAAAACTAGTTGAAAGGTGAAAAGCAGCTCTTGGATCATCCACCGTAGATCCTACCTGAAGGGTAGGTACATATCACCTCCACAGTAGTCCATGTCCCCCCATCTCCTTCGTGTCATGTCATGCCGAATGTCCACCTCTATGTACCATCCAGTCCTAGCTTCCTCAGCCTTGATCAATTTTATACATCATCTGCACAACACACAAAAAGGTGCGGGCGAAGCCTGTGTAGGGGTGAGTATAATGATAATAAATAAGGACCCCGAGACCCCGAAGGTCACATAGAATTCCAAAAAGAAAAACCACAGTGTAACACCACGAAGGTAAAGTTACACACATGTAAATTACCACATAGCATAACCTCAATCACAAACACAAATTAAAGATAGATCACAGAAGATTTTATTCTAGGGGTAGTAACAAGTGACATACCTAGTCACAACATTGAATGCCTATGCTGCTGGAGAACTCCTCCTCTATCGAGTATAGTGGGCCTACCACGTCACACAGAGGTAATTCCCACTAACCTTGAACTGCTGAAGTATTTCTCCCCATCGCATACTGTGGCTTTATCGGGTCACACAGAGTCATCCCCCCCCAACATGGTCTGCTAAGGTACTCCTCCCCATCCCATACTGCAGCTGCTCCCCACTATGGCCCTCCTGGTCACACAGAACCATCGACCCCCATCGTGGTATGATAAGGTACTCCTCCCCATCGCGTACCGTGACCGTCGAGTCACTCCGAGTCGAAAAGTCAGCAGTTGTCTGGTCTCAGCCAATTGTAGGGTTCTGTACGTAGTTTTCTTGGGAGAACCAATCCCTAAGCCATCAGTCATTTCTCAATAAGAAAAAAGACTCACAAAGTAGTAACTCTATGATCCTCCATGTCATAAGGTTTCAAACGCAACAAACGATGCATCAGTCAGAAGCCCGATCTATGCGTTATTGGCATTTCAGTGTCGAGGGCCTGATTGGATTCGGGTGTGGTGAAACTCGGAAAAGATCCATGTTTCTCTAAAAATATAATGTAGTAAGGAAACATGAATTTTTTTTGGTGTCCCAACACCTAAGATGGTTTTTCGAATGGTCGTCCGGTCCTCAAGATAAGACCCATTGAGTGTTTCTTGGCCCAGTTGGGCCCAGGTCCGGTCCGACCACATCATACTGACCTTGCCAGACCTGGTCTCGGCATGGCCAAAGTGGAATCGACCCGCTAGGCCGATGCCTGGTCTGACCCACAAGGGAAGCCCTACCAGAATAGGGCAGCCTGCAAAGGGGCATCCCAACCCCCTTGGGGTGGTGGCCCACTGGGGAGGTGGCCCGGTCCGAGGGTGACGGTCCACTGGTGTAGCAACCCGGTCCAAGGGTAGCCACCTGCTCTGTGGGCGGCACATCAGCTCTAAGGGCGGTGTCCTGACTCGAGGGCGTCGGCCCGACTCGAGGGAGGTGGCCTGGTCCGAGGGTGTCATCCCTATCCGAGGGCGGTGGCCCGACTCCGAGGGTGGCAGCCCGACTCGAGGGTGGCGTCTCAATCGGAGGGCGGAAACCCGCACTGAGGGTGGCAGCCCAACCACGAGGGTGGTGACCTGGCTCGAGGATAGAGGCTCAGCTTGAGGGTGGCAGCCCGAACCGAGGGCAGCGTCTTGGCTCGAGGGAGACAGCCTACTCTGAGGGCAGCGGCCTGACTCCGAGGTCAGCGACCCTGTCAGAGGGTGGCAGCCCTCTCCATGGGCGGCAGACCAACTCTGAGGGCGGTGACCCGGCTCGAGGGAGGTGGCCCGACCTGAGGGTGGTAGCCTGACCCGAGGGTGGCATCCTGGCTCGAGGGCGGCTGCCCGACTCTTGGGTGGGGGCCCACTCCGAGGGAGGTGGCCCAACTCCGAGGGCGGCAACCCGGTTTGGTCCAATGCAGAGGAGGGGGTGTAACCCAGATGTCTCCCAAATTACCAAACGGCCCGAAGTTTGTTCGGTTGGTGAGGAGGTGGTGCCGCATGGGCACCACTCGGTCGCCACAGCTTTCGTTCATCGGTGGTGTGGCTGTTGCTCTGCCTTCCATCCCGCGACTGACCGTCATGCCATCCGCCTCCTCCATTCACCATGGCTGAGGGGCATCGACCTTCCTCTTGCGGTGCGTGTCGATGTGGTCACGGTCTTCCAAGGTAGCTGAAGGATAGCAAGATAACGGTGGGTTTGTGCTGACTTCGTTAGGCCCACACCCTCCACATTAGCTCGTAAACATGAGGGGGTTAAGGGTTTAATACCAATTTAATTATACAACAAGATTAACCCTACAACATTTCATGAAATAACATCTCGCAAAGACGAATGAATCACATGTCAAATCGTTAGTCGGTTGACCCGTGTTATTTTTAAAATTTCAATAATGGGGAAGATGGAATCAAAAACACACAAACGAAAAAAACCCTACCTCAAAACCCTTTGGAGAGCATCCATTCGTGAAGGTGGGTCAGTGTTCTTCTTCCCTGCATCCAGTTCCCAATGATGCCACTCGTACATCACCTTCCAGTTTGTGGTTCAATGTCGCCCATCACCTCCCATTGGGTCGGATCCATCTTCTATGGGTCCGGAGTCATGGTTCTCCTTTAGCACTTCATTTCATGGCGAAGCTATGCTGGTTCCTCCCCCCAAACTCTATATATATATAAGAGGTGGAGGGTAAGTAACGACGTTGGAATTTAATGCTGGCTCATTAATTAAGAAGCTTCTTAATTTCCCACAATGTTGTTGATACTTAGATTGGAGGGTCAAGCCATTTATTGTCTTGAAACATCATTGGTAGCACCTTATCACTTGTCTATTGAAGGAACAGAATAAAAATAAAATAAAAAAATTATTTTATTTATTCTATTAAAAGTTACAAAAACTAACTTTTTTTCCAAAACTACTATGGTATAAGTGAAGCCTCCCTTAAGTGAATCCTCTTGATGCAGATTCAATGGTGTCCACAGATTTTTAATCCGACCAACGGTTCAAAAGTTAGAAAATTCCACTCATGCGTTTACTGAACGTACTCGAATAAAAGTTCAGTAAATTATTAACAATCGCCCTCGACCCATTCTTGTTGAGGTTATGCTCTTCCTATGTGAAACACGCCCCAGAAAAACCCAATGGTACTCTCTGATTTCCAATCCAATTTACCATTTAGAAGTTATGTATTTTACAATAAAATAATTATCACTTAATTATTTTATTTACGACCAAAAACTAACTTTCACTGGTGGCCCACGCCAGCCAATGTTAGTATCTTCCAAAAGAGAGCATACCCTCATGAGTTTAGCGGTGGTATCATTTTTTTAATCAGTGTTTACGTTCGCCAGTTATACGAATTTGAAAAATAATATAATTTCATTTAATAATTTTATTTACTGTTATGCCATTTCGGGGTTTCTCACATGAGGCCTACACTGAAAAGACTTAAGTTGCACCTAGGGTACACCTGCCATCATGATTGAAACAGTTCCCTCTTATTTCTGATCTGGGAAACCGTTTAAGAGTTATTCTACTTTTTCAGGAAAACTGCTTATGAGTGCTATTTAATGTTTAACAAAACTTCAACAGATCATTCCGAGCACTTCGGGCCTCAAAATCACATGCCGTCAGATTTCATTGTCTCAAAATAATTCCATAAAATTAAAAATATTATATTGAAATTCCGTGACATTAAAATCTCTACACCATAGTTATTTTCCTTCCTGAATTACAAAATACAATCTAAGGAAACAAATGGGGGTACTGAGCACAAATCTGAGCCTCCTGCTCCCATGTGATCTCTTGGATGTTCTCGTGCTACCAAAGAACACGTACCATACATATTGAACTCCCAATAAGGACTCTCTCCTATCGATTATCAATCTCTAGTGGAACCTCCGTAAACATTGCCCCATCATTTATGTCCAGATCTTCATGGTCGATGATATGAGATGGGTCCTGAACGTATCTCCTCAGCTGAGATACGTGCAAGATTTCGTCCACCCTCTCCAACTGTGGTAGAAGTGTCAAGAGGTATTCCACCTAGCCAATCCTCAAAATTATCATAAATGTCCTGATAAAACTTGGTGATAACTTACCGCCTCGCCCAAATCTCAGTAGGAAGACATGGTCTCCCTCCTCGAACTCAAAGCATCTCTGTCTCATGAACGCCGGTCAGGCTAACTCTGTATAGTCTTCACTTGCAGGAATGTGAGGAATCATGATACAAACTCTGGGACTAGTTCCTTAATCCCTGGACACCAATACTGACATTGTAGGTCTTGACACATCTTCATCACTCCAGGACGTACCGTTAAAGGGGATGTATGGATCTCCCTGAACACCTCCTCCCGACGCATCACTGGCACCATGGTGCATCCTCTAAAGAGAATGACATGCTCCCAAACTTCATGAAATCTCTCAAGAGACCATCCTAAGGATATCTGAGCACGTGAGGCCTTGCATTCAATGTCTCAAGATATGCCTCTCTAACTCGCTAAAGGAGTGGGGCAGTGACTGTCATAAACTAGAGGTAGTTGATCCATATTTATCTTTGAAGGATATATGCAGTGCCACTAGCTGCTCTGATGCCTCACATAGTTTTTGAAGACCAGACCTCCTACTGGTTGCGTCTGCTACCATGTTCCCCCTTCCCTGGTGTATAGAAAATCTCAAGGTCGTAGTTTTGGATGAACTCTATCCATTTTCGGTGTCTCAATTTCAGGTCCTTCTATGAGAAGTTATACCTGAGACTCTTGTGATTACAGTAGACTGTAAAATGTTCATCCATCATGTAATGTCACAACATCTTTAAAGTAAATACCACTGTTGGTAACTCCAGGTCATGGGTAGCATAGTTCTTCTTGTGATGTCTCAGCTGTTTTGAACCATAAGCGATCACTACATGCTCCTACATCAGGACACATCCAATCCTGGTCCCTGATGCATTGTTGTAGAATACATACCCAACACCCTCATCTTGAAGCCTCCAGATGGGGGCACTCATCAGTCCCTTTCTCAGTTCTTAGATACCTTGTGGACATCTCTCTGTCCATAGGAAAGGTTTTCTCTTCTTTGTCAATGCTAATAAGGTTGCTGCAACTCTAGAAACGTCTGGTTCAAAACACTGGTAGTACCCATCCAAAGGCGAATTCCCTCTCCCTTTGGGGAGGTAACCCTGGAAAAATATTTTGAAAAGATGTCCCCGCAATCTGCCACAACTGTTGGGAACTGAAAAACCAAAACTCTTACTTCCATGAGGGTAAGGTTGGCCGACTCTAGAGTGATCAACTACACCCTCCTATTTAAGAGTTTATCATGTGCTGCCTAGGTTTTCCTTTTTCTCCGACCAAGGAAAACCCCATCACCAGGTTGTAGATAAAATAAATCCTTTTAAAAATACATTCAATATGATTATGAACTATGAATCCCCAGTTCATACCCAAACTAAATTCGTAAGGCCTCGACGCTGCCACTAAGAGGTTCCACTAGAACTATCACCTCAAGGGTCAGCTCACACCATCAGTGTAAGTGTGATTATCGAGTCTCCTCTCAATGGTATCTCTAGATGCTAGGGTCAACCCAATGGTTTAACTAGAAACTCTAGGTCTTGTACAAGATTCGTGGAAGGAGGAATGATTCGTACCTATGTCTATTGAGATGACAGGTAGTTGTAGACACAGACCATACTTTTAATCATTCCGGGAGCCCTTGGGTCACAGACCTTGATTGCATTCAGCTACTCTCTTCCCCTATCCTACATCTCCCTGAGCCTGGTGGGGACCACATTGATGTGGTGGTTGCAACATGTCGTAATGTATACCACCTTATAATGCTCTCCTAGCCCAACTTCCATGTTTACAGCCCTGCATATTCATCTGTCCCTTTCACTTCCTCTTCCCAAAACATTTTACATGCTGAAGTCTCTAAGACTGGTGTCAGTTTTCTACTTTCATAATGCTAACATTCATGTGCTGTATCCACTCATCCAAAGAACATCCTACCACAAAGGTTCTCTCTATAACACTAATATAGGTAAAAATGCATAGAGGAATAGTTCTAGATCAAGCTTCATTATACACAATTCACTCAGAAATCTGATCCTCGAATCAATGATCGTATAATATTCATCTTTTACCAGGAATGGTCAGTACGCCTCGATGAATACTCAACTACAAACATGTCATTCTGCTGAAGCTGTATAATCTCTATGGAACTCTCATCCCTTATCTCTTTATGGAATGAGACCCCCCTTCTGAGGAAGGTTCTCAAGCTTGTACATAGAAAAGTCACTTCATTGCAAGATCAGGGTAACCTAAACCCTATCACCATCATTTTGAGCCACATAAAACTCTCACTACCAGGATCGCCGTCTGATCGAATGGTGCCTTGGAAAGATGGATACTTGGCCACCTCTTAAATCCAGTCCTTAGCCACCTGTGCATCGGGCTCACCTCAGAACATGAGGGGTATCTAAAAATGAAACTCGTGTAAGGCACTAAGACTACATGTGTCCTAAAACGGTAATGCCAATTTCAACTGCTGACCAACAGGCAATGATATAGATGACACAGTACCTGAAGGTACTATCTTGGGCAATGTTACACATATCGAAGCCTCGTCACTATACGAACCATCCTCATGGTCACTCACTGGAAAATACTAGAAGCTAATATCAAAATCTAATCTACTAGTTTCTCAACTAGGCAGAAAACTCTAGCCAAAAACTACATCTAGTCCTTAGACACATGCAGGTCCGTCTTGCCTCAGAACCTCGGAGGCCTATATCGCTGAAACTTGTGCAATGCATTCAGTCATCATGCACCCTCTTTTGGTGGGCTGGTGGAAACAGCTGCCCAATGGGTAGTGGTGCTGTTGGTACACCACCAAAAGGTGCTAACGTCTTTAGAGGGCCCTGCACCAAGGACTCATCACTCTGTGGGCCTTCATCGCATACTCTCTCAGGAATCCTTGGTGGATGTCTTCGTGGTGGCATCATGATAATGAACTGGTGTGCCATGGTCATTAAGTAATACCTGGGGAGATGACTCCAATTAAATAAAAATAAAAACTTTTCAACAACACACACAATCAGTGTTTTCATGCGATGAGTCAGTAATCATAATTCTGGTTCTTGGTGTATGGATACATCGGCCGCCGCACCCACACTAGATTCCCCAAACTGAAAAACACACTGATAACACTTAACACTATTGCCACATAAAAAATATCAGAGTCCTAGTTCTTCTGTAGAACCAAACTCCTATGATACCACTTTTTCATGACCTGTCCCCTAGGGCCTGTGACATGACTACCCCAAGCCCACCTCCCATAGGCTAGGGGCTGGTGACTAGCACCATAAGGCGTATTACCTAAAACGGGAAAGTGTTGCCTTTAACTTGTACAAACACATGGTTTTAGAACACAACATGAAACAACTATGAAGTAAAATCCTATAGTAAAAGTGTACTAAAAGTAAAGGGGTCGGGATACAATCCCATATAGAAAAGTACTAGTACAACTAAAAAGTGAAAAACATCTAAAAGGTGAAAAGGAGCACCTGGATCATCCCCTGCGGATCCTACTAGAAGGGTAGGTACATATTTCCTCCACAGAACTCCATGTCCGACCATCTCCTCTATCTCACATCACGTTGAATGTACACATCCGAGCACTATCTAGTTCTGGCTCCCTCTGCTTCGATCAGTGTTTTAGATCATCTGCACAAGACACAATAAGGTGCGGGTGAAGCCCATGTAGGGGTGAGTATAGTGATACTCAGTAGGGACCCCGAGACCCCAAAGGTAACCCAGAATTCCACAAAGAAAAACCAGAGGGTAACACTTAGAAGGTATAGTACCACATAGGTAAAGTACCACAGAACATAACCTCAATCACAAGAACAAAGTAATGAAAACTCATACCATGATTTATTCTAGGGGTTGTAACTATTAACATCCCAAGTGACAATGTCGAACACCTCTGCAACTGGAGAACACCTCCTCTATCGAGTACAATGGGCCTACCGTGTCCCACATAGATGCTTCCCACTAACCATGAACTACTCATGTACTACTCCCCATCACATACTGTGGGCCTGCGGGGTTACACAAAGCCATCCCCCCATGTGGTCTGCTAAGGTACTCCTTCCCATCGTGTACCATGGATTCTCCCTTACCGTGGCCCTTCATGTCACATAGAACCACCCAACCCCATCATGGTTTGCTAAGGTACTCCTCCCCATCACGTACCATGGTCGTTGAGTCACTTTTAGTCAGAAAGTATGCATTCGTCGTGTCACATCCAGTCGCAGGGTTCCGTACACAGTGCACTTGGGAGAACCGCTCCCCAATCCATCATTCATTTCTCAACTATCACAAAGTCTCACAAATAAGTAACCCGATGACCTTCCATGTCATAAGGGTTCCAATGCAATAGACGGTGCCTCAGGCGGACGCCTAGTCTACGTGTTATTGGCATTCTAGTGCTGAGGGCCTAGTTGGATTCGGGTGTGATCCTACTCAATCAAACTCCAAGTTTCTATGAAACTATAATGGAGTAAGGAAAATGGAATGTCTTTATCCAAGGGTCCCATCGCCATAAACAGTTTATCAAATGGGAATTCGGTCCTCAAGATAATCCCCTTTGAGTGTTTCTGGGCCCAGTCAGGCCCGAGGAGGACTTGAACCTCTGAGCTAATGTCTGGTCTGGTCTGCAAGAGTGGCAGCCCGCAAGGGTGTCCAAACCCGAATTGGGTGGCCAACAAGGGCATCCCGGCCCAAATTGGGCGACCTACAAAGGGGCAGCCCGACCTGCGTTAGGAGGCGGCCTGTTAGGGCGGTGACCTAGTATGTGGGTGGCGGCCCGCTGGGGCAGCGGCCCGGTCTAAGGGGGTGACCCGCTCCGAGGGTGGCGTCCTGACTCCGAGGTCAACATCCCGACTCATGGGCGGCGACCCGAATCGAGGGCGGCGACCTACTCCGAGGGCGGCAGCCCGGATCTAACAGCGGGGGCCGACATGATGGCGGCGACCCAGCTCGTTGGTGGCGGCAAGTCCCGAGGGCAGCGTCCCACTCTGAGGGGGAAGCCTGACTCTAAGGGCAGTGGGCCAAATCTGAGGGTGGCCACCCGGCTTCGAAGGTGGCGGCCCGACGGGAGGGGACAGCCCGACTAGAGGGTGGCGGCTCGGTCTAAGGGCGGTGGCCTTGTCCGATGGTCACAGCCCGGCTCCAAGGGCAGCGGCCCGGTTTGGTCCGATGTGGGGAGGGGGGGGGGGGGTTGTAACCCCCTGGTATCATGGAATCCCCAACAACCCGAAGTCCATTCGTTTGGAGAGGCGCTGATGACATGTGGGCACCGCTCGGTCGCCACCGAACCGACAAGAGGAGGGTTCGGCCTCCACCACGGCTTCAGCCATGGTTTCCGTTCACTAACGGCGCGACAGTAACATCATCTTCCCTCCTATGGCCGGCCGACATGCCAGATACCTCCTCCTTTCACCGCGGCTGATGAGCCGCCACCTTCCTCTTGCGTCGTGCATCGACGTGCTAGCGGTCTTCCAAGGTGGCTCAAGGATAGTAAGATAGAGGAGGGTTTGGGCCTGGTCTGTTAGGACCGAACCCTCCGCATTAGCTTGTAAACATGAGGGGGGTTAATAGTTCAATAAAAAGTGAATTATACAACAATATTAACCGCAAAATATTCCCCACAATAACCACCCGCAAGGATGAATGAATCGTGGGTCAACCCATTATTCGTTTCCCCCACGTTATTCATATAATTTCAAGAATGGAGAAGAGGGATTCAAAAACGCACAAATGAAAATAACCCCTACCTCAAAAACCTGTTGGAGAGCATCTACGCTTGATGGTGGGTTGGCATTCTTCTTTCCCACAATAGGTTCCATATGACGCCACTCGTACGTCGCCTTCTGGTTCGTGGATTGGTGTCGCCCATCACCTCCCGCTGGGTTGGCACCGTCTTCTAAGGGTTCGACGTCCTGTTGCTTCTTCATCACTGCATTTCTTGGCGAAGCTATGCTTCTACCTCCCCCCCCCCCAACTCTATATATATAAGAGAAGGGGAGGGTAAGTAACAATGTTGGAATTTAATGGTGGCTCATTAATTAAGAGGATTCCTAATTTCCCCCAACATTACTGTTACTTAGATTGGAGGGTCAAGCCATTTATTGTCTTGACACATTTCAAATCCAATCTTACCTCTTGTCCATAGGGGAAATGAAATAAAAATAAAACAATAATGTTATTTTATTTATTCTCTTAAAATGTTCCAAAAAATAACTTTTTCTTCGAACCTACTGCGGTCAAAGTGAAGCCTCCTTTAATGGAATATGGGCACTGCAGATTCAACGGTGCCCTCATATTTTTAATCCGAGCAATATTTAAAAAGATAGAAAACACCTCTTGCACATTTAATGAATGTACCTAAAAAAAGTTTAGTAAATTATTTACTATCACCGTCGACCCGCATTGGTCAAGGTTAGGCTCCACCTAAGTGAAACATGCCCCGAAGAACCCAAATGTACTATAAGATTTCTAATCTGAGTTACTGTTTAAAAGTTATGGATTTTAGAATAAAATAATTGTCACTTAATTATTGTATTTATGGCCAAAAACTAACTTTCACTGGTGGCCCGTGCCCGCCAATGCTAGTATTTACCTAAAAAGAGAATACCCTCACGAGTTCAATAATGGCCTCAGATTTTTAATCCGAGTTATCGTTTTTGGGTTATAATAATTTGGAAAATAAAATAATTTCATTTAATTATTTTATTTACTATTATTCCATTTTTGTGTTTACACACAGGATCCCCACACTGACAAAAATTAAGTCACACCTAGGGAAATCCCTCCATCCTAAGAGCAACGGTGCCCTCATATTTTTGATCTGGTCAACCGTTTAATAGTTATTCCTCTTTTTTAGGAAAAATGATTACAAAAACTATTTAATGTTTAAAAAAACATTGACGGATCATTCCAGGAACTCCAGGAATCAGAATCCCACACCATTAGATTTGACGGTCTTGAAATAATTCCATATAATTAAAAAAATTATACAGAAATTCTTGGACAATACATCAAGCATTTAGGGAGGCACTATTGAGGTATGTAATTCTTGAAGTTATTCACAACACTGGTGAATGGGATTAGGGATGTTATAACATTGGAAAATATATGGTAGACTTCATTGAAGATATTTTCATATACATTGAAATTAAATAAAAAAATTAGAAACATATAATGGTTGTGTTAAAGTCTTTTTGGAATGATAATATGTACGTTAAATTAAAAAATGTAACTCTTGGATGAGAAAGGTCATATTTTTGGGGCAAACGATCATAATTGGGGGAATTTTATTATATTAAGAAATAAAAATGGTGACTACAGAATGTCTCAGACAAATATTAATCATATAGATTCATATTTTTCATTGATATTGTTGGTATTATAGATTCTTTGGGAGAATGATTTCATGACTTTATATGAAATTAACTAATTTAAAATAGAAAAGGGTAAATTATTTCTGAACAGATAAATGCTAAGAATGATTTATTGAGATCAAGAAGAGGATAGTCACAAAAAATATACTCACACTACCCCCAAGTAGATAATAGGTTTTTATATGTAGTGATTGTTAAACGAATCTCTTAGGATGTAACCCTATATAAAATGATAATGTTATTTCTTATACCTCAATATAATTTAAGTCTTGATAATAAAACAACCCAACACATGATGTTGAGTTTTTAGTTGTGATATTCTTTATGATGATATAAAGGAATTACCTCTATGAATAGAAGTGTGACATATATAATAATTAAAATAGTTGGTATTATATTTTATAAATGAGGTGTATAATATTCACCCATGAAGGTGACTGGAGCTACCTAAGACAATGATAGTTTGATACATTACTACCCTTGGTATTAAAATAAGCCAGAAAATTATCTATATTTAAAAGATCCTATTATCCTATCCATGATGTGGATAAATGAATAAATAATATATGTTGATATGCAATGGATTTATTTAAAAATCCCAATGGTAGAAAAGATATTCTACCTTCCTAAAATTATTTTCTAATGATTTATCAATGAGAAAATTAGTGATTCACAAAATAATGATTCGTAGATACCAAATAAGATGAATGAAACAAACAAACACTAGTTTCAAAAACTCAAAATCGATAATTTTTGTGTATTGGAACTAGATACTTTACTCCATTAACACTAGAGATAAATAATGTACTATTGGATGATTCACATATATCACATTACTCCATCCATCGAGGAAGTACCATGATGTGTTGAGACCTTGAAGAGAACTTATGGAGGTAAAATATGGACAATAATATTGTGAAGTACACTAAAATGATCACAATATAACAACAAGTTATCATATGGACCCAAAAAATAATGTGGATTTGATAAACAAATACCAATACTAATAAATAAAATGGATAATGTCAGAATGATTTTTTCACTGGTGTTTTAAATACTACGAAAGAAAAACTATAATATGGGATATTATGAACCAAATTACTATTAATTATCTATCAATTTCTATTTTGGATGGTGTATAAATCAATAAACATAACATGATAAATTTCAATTAAGTGATGAGGAAAATTAGATTAGGATTTTGATCATATATAATCAAAATCCATGGTTTAAATCAATTTTTCATACGAGTATTCTGCATAAATTGAAAATTAATTTATGTATCTATATGACCAATCATCATTAGACAAATGGTTAGTATATAAGAACTATCTATACTGTTGAAATCATACTACGAGATTTCATGATGAACTTTGGAAGGGGTTGGGATTAGTATCTTCTGTTGATCGATTTCTCACACACTAATATTTTCACTCAAGTATATATATATGGACCCATAGGAATATATTAAATAGACAATATGCAGAAATCCAATGTGTTGGGAATAATTTGGAAAATATAAGATTATTATATTTAATGTTTTATAGTAGAAGTTGTTAAAAACTATTTAACAACGCATTAAAGTTGCACAAATTTGATAGAATATATTTTCTGACAATGGTCAAAGAGGCCTTGGTTTTGATGTTGAAGATAATGTTTTACATTAAATATCATTTTTAATGAAATTTAGCGTTATTAAAATAAATGAAAGATCATCTATATATATATTAACCCTTTCTATATTCTTGAACATTTATCAGATTTAGAATATCCACTAATACATCCACTTAACATAGCTCATGTTAATAATGTGTTCCATATGACTCTCTTATTGAATTATATACATAATCTATCACACATATTGAATTCATAGGTGTTAAAACCATATAAAGACCTCTTTTGTGAGGATAAACCATAGTTATTCCATGATATTAGTGACACCATTCTTCAAAACAAGATAACTCACCCAATAAATGTACTTTATAGAATCCATAAGTATGATGTAGTAAAATTGGAACATGAGTAGTTAATAAAATATACTTACCCCCATATTTTCTTAAAAAAAATATAAATTAAAATATAAATGATTTTTTTAAATGGGGTATAAATGATACAACCCAAACATTTAAATATGTAATATTTCATTGTAACACAATTTATTTTTATTCTTGGACATATTTTCCTTATGAATCACAGAAGAAGGAATAATTGTGGAACCCTAGACCCTAACCCCTGAATCTAGAGCTAGAAAACAATATTTTCACATTATAATCAATACCACGTGTGATATGATTGGTTAAAATTTTATATATTACACATTATTTTAAAATATTATACATTATATCTCATAATAATGACACAAAACCAAGAATTCAATGTGTAGGGTGTTTGAGGACATTCTATATAAATGCATTAATTTTCAACACATTCAAACATTTACATATAATCTATTAATACTAATATCCCTTATTTACTTCACATAATTTATCCTCATATTTTTATCTCATATAAAGGAAACATAAGAAATTGGTGAACTCAAATGCTCAATTAGGGAAAATTTATCAACATTTCATATAGGTAAAATCATAAACATATGGTAAAACATTAGTAGGGGGATTTAAATTACATAAATAAATTAAATAATAATATTTTTCAAAATTTCATAATATACGGGCATGTAATCTCAAATGAACATAAAATATACCTTGTAAAGAGTATAGAATAACGAGATAACAAACATGATCCATAGAGAATAATCATATAAATATTGAATTGAAATACAAAATGACAATGAAATATAGTATAATAATAAACATTGGTATAAATAACATGAAAGGGAATCATCGCGTTTATTATACACACACTTGGACCCACTCTTTTGGAAAAAATTAATTATTCCCACCTATTCATCACATTTTGAAGCCACAAAAATTCTCCTATACTTGTGATAAAATGTAATTTTTATCACGTATACATCATCTTTGTGAGTCACACAATTTCTCCCATGAGTGAAAAAACAAAATTTCTCTCACATATACATATATCATGAGATATAAAATTCTAAACAATGAATTAAAGAGTGATATAGGACCCCTAGTTAATAATCCATAAAATGTGTACCACATTAAATCAATATATCATCATATAATAAATAATTCATGGAAAGGAAATGAGTTTCATGTCATTTCAAAATGGTATCATATAAATTCACTTTTGGTGTTAAATCAATTCAAAAAAACATTTAATCCCCCAAATTGTTTTCTATAATAGAGGAATTTATTAGGAAATTCAAAAAATATAACCCCATAAGAGTTAGATCTTTTAATGCAAAAAATATATGTGAAACCATGAAATAAATATTTTTATAGGAAATTATTTAACATTATCATAAATAGAAAAAATTATGAATCACATTCAAAAGTAACTTTCAATAAGGTAACATTAAATGTTTTTTTAAAAAAACACAAAAAATGAAATAAATATGTCTTGAAAATGAAATAATGGTTATCCATATAAAATTTTAAGTGGAAGATAGAAATATGAACTTGAAAGGGAAATTATTTTTAACATTTTTTAAATACAATTATTAAAACCCATGTCATAATGAGAGTGATAAATATTTCACTTAGAAAGAGGTAAATTGTAAATTTATTATTACCCTAAATAAAACATTTTATTAATTCAAATTAATAATCGAGAACATTAATGAGAATAGTGAATATAGGCATGGATGAAAAAGAGCGCGTTTAGAGAGAATGTAAATTATTCTTAATATCATTAGATTTTCTGAATGAATAAATGCATTAATGTAATTACCTATAAAATAAACAGTAAATAAATTAAATATAATCTTATAACACAAGAAAAACATCTTTTACATCTATATATAAAAAGTAATATTTTTGACTCTAGAGAAAATGTTGAGTCAAGAAGAAACCCCTCGATGAACGTTATAATTAATGAATTAGGTAACACTTGAAAAGGTTTTTATGTGATTGAAATGTAAATAAAGATAAAATAGATATTCAATTAAACATATTAAAATCATTAGCGATAACATACCCATCTTATAATAAAAATGTTTGAAAAGAATAGTCATATCATTGTTAATGAAAATCGAGGTAACAAAATCCATGAACATTAATCATTCTAAGATGAACATGGTCTAAACAATTTTATAAAAATATTATTATATTAATCACTTATTTGGTAACATTTTCATATCAATAAAATTTTATAATATTCATTATAATAATTTATTACAAATATATTTATATTTAATTTTCACAATCAAAAGTTATAGTATTATTTGTTTGATTTATAATTTTTTCCAATGGTGACTTAGATTCTTTCATGTAGATTAAAATTTAATCATTTAATTATCATTAAATATATTGGAAAGTATATTTTATAATGATCTATTATTTTATAATATAATTTTATTATCATTTTTGTTATTATTCATGGAAATGAAGTTGTTGATGAGCTTATTTATATAATTTTAACAAAAAAGAGGTGTTATCTTAAGAAAACTTTATTGATTTCTATTACCCATTTAAAACACAAAATACACTATTATTTAAATTTAATTTCAAAAATTAAAATTAATTCGTATATGTAGTTATGCAGGTAAAAAAATATAGCATTGTTAAAGTGAGTGCTTAAACCAACCAAACCAAGAACGTGCTATAATGAATTGATTAGTATGGTTAAGACACCGATTATTTTGGAATAATATCATTAGAAAAAAATAATTATATTTTTTATATTTTATTAATATATAGAACTATATCTTATGAGAGCTTCATACATAATAAAATATTATACTGAATAATGAAATATGTTACTTTCTAATACGACAAATTCATTTTCCATAGATCAGTAGTAAGATATTGAGAAGTTTAAAATTTAATAAACCTATCACTATTATAAATATAATTTTAATCCTTAAAAATTTATTCAATAATAATACATTTAAGTTGTTTATTAAAAATAAATCTCTTCATTCATGGAGGTGGTAGTCTGCACGTATGTATGGTGATATTTCATTATTTTAATTGTTTTGGGGGATGGTAGAAAATGGATATTAAATTAGTATAATTAAATTTCAGTATTTTAGTAGTAACTATGTCATAAATATTTCATGTATATAATAGATTTTTTGTGTTATAGTAATAAAAGTATTAAGAGATATCGGTTGAGAGCATTTCCTCTGTCTTTGGATGTTCTCCCTTGGGTAAGATGTTATGCCTCCATAGGCTAGTCATTTAGAAAATAAAATGCTTCTAGGAAATGGGGAGATAGTTGATAATATTATATGGAAATTTATTGATGATATATATCTTTATAATGCTTATATAAATGGGTTGTATGCAAGATCCTTTTATATGAGAAAAGAATTTTTTTCAAATATAACATTTTAATATAACGAGAGCACATGTTTCACATGGAATGTGGAGAAAATTTTGCAAATATGGAGTGGGGGATGATATAAATTCTAACATCACTCAAAAATTCATTTTCACACATGTTTTAATCATTTTTCATGTATTTCACACATAATTTTTTTCGACGTTTATGATTTTGGGTTTTTAATGAGGTAATTAATTTTTAACTAAGAAATTTACATTTAATAGATTAAAATAAAATTGTCCTTATTATACATCATGGAAATAAAGCTTCAAAATATGAAGAAAATTTTATAAATATATTTTTCGGTAAAATAATTACTTCTAATTTACTGCATGTAACACATAAAACACCATTTTTAGAGAAAGTGCATTTTAAAGCATAAATGTTATATTTCGGAAAATATATCTATAACATTGATATTAATGAAAATAATTGGTTTATTATTTGATTAATTAGTGTTATATTTTTTTTAAATAAATCAAAATCCTAATTTCACCAAGGGAACACATAATTAATAGAATATTAATTAAAACAATGTTAATTTTAAAAATATTACTTAATTTTAAAAATTATAAACATGGGGTTTTTAAATAAAACATAATGTTTTTAATGCATAATTTTAGTCAATATAATAATTTTTTTTGATGAAGATAGTTTTTTATGTTCTTAAATTATATTTACATCTTGATATGTTCATGATCACTATATTTTTATCAAAACTCATATTTTTCATTATTTACCTAAATATAAATTATTTTAGAAAAATCCCGAAACATAATCCTAGGGTAATATTTTTATTACAAATTATATAATAAAGTCATTTTGGTCAAATTTTAATTCAAAAATTCAAAATAAAAATATAAAAATTTATTGAAAACTATTTTTATAGGAAAATAATCTTTTTCAAAAAAATTAAAATGTTCTTACTATTTGTTCCAGTAAATTACCAATTTGATTGTTGTTATATTAATAATATAAATTATATAAATATATAAATATATAATATTTATTTTAATTAATTGAATATAAAAACAATAATATTTTAGAAAAAAAAATTTCAGAATAAAATCATCTTTTGAGTTTTATCAATACATTAGTAAATAAAACGTTTCCCACTTAAAATTAAAAATGTGAAATGTGTATATTAATTTGGATTAATTACATATTAAATAAATATTTTTAGGTTTTTGTTATCCCAATTTATAGTTACATATCCCCTCTATATCTATCCATAAGAACTAAACAAAAGGTAATATCTTGTGGCAGTCACAGGTGGTTATTCTACTAGCATTGATCTCCTAGAAACTTCTATAAGGTTGAACTTCTATAAGTTAAAATACATCTCATATTGTATTTTTAGTTTTTTTTCGATTGGACTTGGGATGACTCTAGTAAAGTTAACTCCATTACATGATCCTAAAAATGCGCTTTATGAGGGATACATTCTCCTCTTGATTCCATTCCATTCCATTTTCATCTTAGATTTCAAAATATGGTTTTATATCCTCTAATTTAAAATATTTATTGTAATGATTAATTTTAATTATTTTATTGAAAAAATCATTGTTTAATTTTATTTTTGTGTCACATATGAAACAAGATATTTAGGATTTTAGTTTTTAATGGAAAAATATATAGTATAATATTTGGGAATTACATGCTCCCCAAATAAATAAATTACAACCTTAAAATTTTAATTACTACTAACTAATAAAATAACTAATGGTGTATATAAGATATACATGACTGAATATTTTATTTATCATGTGATATCTTACTTAATATCTTAGGTAAGACTATAAAACTCATAAATTTCTTTATAATAGGGAAATATTGAGAGTATCAACTTTTTGTTTCAAATATGCCTCTTAAGCTTACAGCATGTCTTATGCGTTTCTAGATATATTTGTTTAAGAACTTCATTTTTGGTGATTTTGAATCCAACCCAATAATAAAACCAAATAATTTGTGATGATATCCAACAAAATATGAGTAAATAATCATATTAATATACAAAATAAATAATATTATTTCTTATCTAATGAAAAGTTCATTTCTATATATGATACATTTTTTTGACCATTATATAATTGGATTAACCTATAAATTCTTCATTTTAAAGAATATTTTCCCTGTTCATTTCCTTATTTGGTTTCATAACCTATCTAGATATATATTACAACCTAAAATTCTATTTAAATCTTTCATAATAGTTTATAAAGAGAATATGATCAATAAAATCATATCCCCATGGAGTTTATAGATTGGTATATAGTCTTAGTCTCACTCATCATTCACCATGTGCTTATGACTATGCTGAAAAGAGTGATGAATAATCAGATAATAAACATTATACATGGATCATAATTAATGTTATTTGACTTGTAAATATAACATGCCCTTGAAACATATCATAAAAAAGATCTTCAACATAGTCATAAGCACATGGTGTCATCACCTTTGTGAGTCCCACACTTTCACCAACAGTTTTGATAAAATATAATTATTCCATTTTTTACATCACCTTCATGAGTCACACACATGAACATATTATTGAGAGAAAACTTAATTTTTCTCAGGTATATGTCACCTTCTTAAGTCACACCCCTATACCCCTAATTATGAGTCCACTTAATCACACTTTCATATACATATATCATGAGATTTAAAAAATTAACCAATGAATTAGTGGGTGATATAATATACACCTTTAAATAATACATGCATATTTTTTCCACATTAAATCAATCATTATTTATATCAAAGATAAATCATGGAAGGAAAATAGGTTTCATATCATTTACAAATGGCATCATATAATCTTAATTCAGTGATTTTATCAATTGATAACAAAATTCATCCACTAATAATTAGTATTTAATAGAGGTATTTATGGATTTTTTTATAAAAAATAAATCCAAAGGAGTTATGTATTTTAAATTGGTATATGGAAGAGACCATGAAAAGGTATTTTTAGAAACAATTAATTTAAATTTTGTTAATGTAATAAAATTATATATCACTTTCACATTTCATTTTCAATTAAGTAAAATGGAAACATATTTTTAATAAAACATAAAAAAAATAAAATAATATATTCTGTAAAAATATATAATGGATAACCATAAAATGTGGAGTGAAATATAAATATAAAATCATGTAAGGGAAATCCTCTTTTATATTTTGGAAATTATTTTTTTCAAACCCACCTTGTAATGATAGTTATAAATATATTGGTTAATATTGATAAAGATAAATTTTAATATTTTTTGTAAATAAGAAATATTGGAATTTGAAAATATTAAATGATAATATTAGAGAGAAGATTAAATAATTATTTTTAACAATAAGAGATCATTTGCATAGAATGGGAATTATTCTTAACATCAAAAAATTTTATAGAGGAAGAAAAATGTCAATGAAATTACCTAGAAAATAAATAATAAATAATTATAATATCATATTGTTAAATAAAAAACCATCATGTAAATCCATAGTCATAGAGGAATCATTATGTATTAAGAAAATAATTTCAGTCAAGAAAAAACGCCTCATGGACATCATAATTCATAAAGAAACATTTGAAAATGATTTTATGTGATGGAAATGTAAATATCTAAAAAATAATTGGAAAATTAAACACAATACAATCATAGGGAATACTATAACCAAATTATAAGAATAAATTTTATAAAGTACAATCCTATATCCATGAAAAAAAATTTAGTTAAAAAAAAATCTTACCTATTATCCCTCTTAGTCGAACCTTCTTATATAAAAAAAATAACAATATTAATCACCTATTTTAAAACCTTAAAAATATAACCTTTTATAAGAATAATTTATATTAATGTATTAAAGATATATTATTTAGATATTTTTAATTTTGATTCTCTTATGTTTTTTCTTCAATTGTTTGTTTAGTACTAGTTTTACAGTGACAATATTGATTATTGTTTTTATAGATTCAAATATAACCGTTAAAATATAATTATATGTACTAGAAATGATTCTTTATAACGACTTATAATGTTATAATTTCGTTTAATATTCATTTTATTTAAGATTCATGGTAAAGTAGTTGGTGATGATCATGTTTGAGTAATTTTAATGAATGTTGGGAGGTTTCCTAATAATTTATTAAGTATTAGTATTAACATTACATAACCAAAAAAATAATAATTTACTTTTTTTCCAATATCACCAGAAATTAGGTTTACTTTATAAAACATGATATAAATTTATATCATTGTTCATGTTGAGGGATAAATCGACCCTAACCAGAATATTCTCTTATCGATGAGTGAGTATTGTTAAAAAAGTGATTCTTTCATAATAATATAATTATCATATTACCATTATGATATTATCTAGATTTTATTAATGTTGTGAAAATATTTTAAAATATTTGGATACATAAGAAAAGTCTCGAGTGAAAAATGAAATACATCAATTTCATGGAGGTGATAGCCCACACGTATGTATGGGTGACACATTCATTTTACAAATATTTGAGGGATGATAGGGAAGATATTACAATTTAAGTAAATTAATATTTCTATAAATATCATATTAATGTTTTAAATAGTTTTTTATAGGCATCCCAATAATTTGGTAATGAAATATCAAGAACACTGTTCATTGAGGTGGCAGTCCTCATGTACTCATGAGGACATCTTTATTTTTTGAATGGTTTTTTGAGGAGGATAGAAAATGGATATTACATTAGTATAATAAAATTTATTAACCGTATTAATAGTTATGTTATCATAATATCATGGATATAATATATTTTAAAGTGTATAAGAAAACAATTATTAAGAGATAATAGTTGAGAACATAACCTCTCCCTTTAGATGTTATCCCTTGGGTATCACCTTAAGGATCCTTAGCTTCCTATTTTATTCTATGAAAATGATTCTAAGAATTAGAGAGAGGGTTTAATATATATAAGGGACTATTTTCTCATGATAATGATGCAGAAGGAGTAGATCATGGGGGTGGAGTTGTGATCCTTTTATAGGAGAAGAGAATGACATTTTTGTAAATATATCTTTTTAATAAAAAGAGAGCCCATGTTTCACATGAAAAGTGGAAAAAAGTTAAAAATAAGGGAGTGGGGAACGATTAATACTCAATAATTAATAAAATATTTATTTGAAAATATTTTTAGACATTTTTAGGTCATTTACTCTTATATTTGTTTTTAAAATGTTACCATTTTTGGTCTTTTACTATGGTAATTAATTTTTTATAGGTAATTTAATTTTAATGCCTTAAAATAAAATTGTTATAAAAAGAATAATTTTTATATAATGTTTCCAAATAAATATTATATTTTATAAATTAAAATTACAATGCTATAAAAAAATAATTTTATCATTAATGCTTGTAACATATAAAAACCTAATTTTAGAAAACCTATATTTTTATGCATACATGTTATGTTTAGGAAACAATTATCAATTTTATAGATTTTAATTAAATTATTTTTTGCATTATAACAAAAATTAGATTAATTTTAATTCAAAATAAATTAAAAAACCCATTTTACTAAAAAAAAATAAAATTAATAAAAAAAGAATAATTATTTTATCTTGAAAAAATATTTCTTAATTTTTAAAATGTTAAAAATAGGTTTTTTAAATTAAGAATAGTAAATTAAAATAAATAATCTCACTCAATAAATATAAATGTTACTTTGAAATTTTATTTTAAATTTTTAAATTTTCTATGTTATAATTTGTGATACAATCAAAATAGCAATAGTTTTAGTAAAAAAATGTATTTTATATTATTCACCAAAAAATTAATTATTTTAGAAATATCCATAAACTCATCCTAGGATAATATATCATGATGCGTCCCAATGGGGCTCGATACACAACTACACTAATCCTGACTCCATAGACTAGGGGATGATGATAAGAGCCGAATATCATAACTAATATGGGAGGCCTTTATGTACATGCACGTACAGACACAATAATCACCATGCACCAGTGCAGATAGATAAAAATAAAATATAAAACATCTAGATAATAAACCAAACATGTAAATACTCTAGGAAACATAAGATTACAACATCATACTTTGACAAATTAATAGAAGAAAATATACTCAAAACCAGAAATTTTTCCTAGCCTAAAAAAATTGGAAATGTAAATACTGAGAGAGCCCGACTCGTAATCTCAATTTCCTGAACACCATATGTGGTCAAATTTAGTAGGGTATATTTATGATTCTATATAATCACAAATGACCTATCCATCATCATCATACTAAAAAACATGTGAAGGAATATTCTATATATGGATTAGTATATACATACCATGTATGATTCCTTGAAATATAGGGGAGAATTAAGAGATATGATGGAAGTAGACAACTCAACCCATTGTAAGAGAATCATGAAATACAACAACAAGGAAACACACGCAGACTCACTCACTCACACACAAATACACACACACACATATTCCTAAAATAATCCTATATGAAAGAGAAAGGTAATCTCTATCTCACATACCATCCAGAAAACAGTCTTCCATCAATTCCCAAGGTCCACCAATGATTCCCAACCTCTCACGCATCTGCCCAAAGAAGAAACCAAGAAAAACCACACCTCTCTACCGTGTCACACATTTTATGGGGAATATTATATAGTTATAAGTCCCAATAACTGGTACAAAAGGATGGTTCCACTCCTTAAATAGATAGAGGACCCATGCCCAGTCCCAATAGGAGGGTCCCACTCTTTAACTAGAGAATCATACCCTAAAAAAATAGGAGGGTTATGCTGTGAAGGTAAACTAACCATGCCCTGAATCAAATAGAGGGTTCCACTCTAATGGTATATATCCCATTCCATTACTCATTATGAGGGTTACTCTCTAGTGGGATAGGTAACACACCCTGACTCCACAAGAGGGTGCCTCTCTAGTGGTATAAGACCCATGCCATGACTCTACATGGGGGTTCCACTCTAGTGGTAGAGGTTCCATGTCTTAACTATATAGGAGGGCTCTACTACAGTGGTAGAGGACCCATTACCTAACTCCAAATCAGTGCTCCAATCCAGATATGGATATACAGTGTACCCATTCCTTGACCAAGGATGAGGGTTCCACTCCATGGGTAGAAGACCCATGCCCTATCCCAGTAGGAGGGTTCCACTTTGAGATGTCTCTTGGTCAATACCATAATTGAGTACCGCCTAAATAAGAATCAAAAAAATAACATATCATATCTTATATTAAAACCCACTACGAATTCCAAAAATTCATTATAAATGGGGAAAGAACTCAAGATAAGCCACTCATGGGCCCAAATCTGAGTCAAAATGTAAATGGTACAGGAGGTATAAGTTTCCTAAAAAAAGAGGGTATACAGTATTTAAGGGAACCCACATAACATGTGGCCTCTCTCAGCTGGCTCATCGTGTCATTAACTAGAACATGGATCACTACCCATGTAGCCTAATGAAACATATGATTTGACATCACAGAATGCATCAACCATTAGGGGTCTTTCATGTCATATTGGCCTTGTCTTGTGTACCGTAGCCAGGTCAATGTAAACTAGTTGTGTACTTTTAACATTACCATTTACACTATAATGTGCATATACATAACCATGGCCATGCACACCCAGATTTCATGTAATGTTGACATCACCTGGTCACAAGGCGAGTGGGGGTCCCACACAACATGGGATATTTAACTCACTATAAAACCCAAGATGTCGAAGCCAGGAGCTTACACATCGTGTATTCTTTAGACTAAACAGTGTATATTCTGGTTTTTCTCAAAATCCCAGATATTCTACCCAGATTTCAAATATGGATTATCTACCAAAAATCCCGTATTTTTATGGCCTGGATCTGCTGAAACCTCTCCTCTCATCATTTCTGGCACTTTAGAGGCCAAAAATTGGAGTTCTGATCAATCTCTTGAAGCCGTTAGCAAATCTATCGCATATAGAAGATTCCTCTATGTTAACGGTTCTATAAATCCATGGTGGAATCTCCTAAAAATCATCCCAACCCATTATTAAATTGATAATATGTTTTCTAAATTCAAATATTCAATGAACCTGGGGGTATTATCATGCTCGATCCTTGTAGATAATGTCGAATCATAGTCCTCATAGACCAATGATGAACAATGTGATGAACGGTGGGGGAAAATCATAATAAATATTGGTTAAACAATAATTCTCCCAGAATTATTAGTCAATAAGATTTATTAGGGATATTTAGGGTTAGAACACATGGAAGAATGGGGTCGAAAAAATTAAATAACCAATTTAACTTCACAAGGTCTCATTCAAATGTTACAATTTGACATAGATCAATGAAATAAAAATGATGATTCTCAATATTTTTAATCATAAGGGAGGAATCCAATAATTAAAAGTACTACCTCTAACAATATCATTTTTAATGAAGAATACACTTTCAAATGAAGGAGGAAGATATGTTTCATTCATTGCACCTCAAATTTACAGAATACAATTGTTGATCATCACCTGATATCACTCTGCCAATGAAGAATGGTTATGATTCTACTCCTAGATAACATTATTATAGTATATTCATATAGGGAATTGGGTTTATTTCATTTAATTGAATAAATAAAATTAATTATTTACTTTAATTAAACATCCCCCAATTGTCACTTTTTCTGAACACCCCGCACTAACCAACTTTTGGTATCACCTAGGGTGATCCTATCATTCCAAATTCAACTATTTTTTTATATTTTTGATTGAAGACACAGTTTATAGTCAATTGTTACTAAATAACTATGTGCACAGAATATAATATATAATTAATATTTTTATAAAATTAGTTTTCAACAAAATGGGGCTTGATATCATGTTTCTTCATAGAACATAACTCCAAAAATATTAATTGATATATTTCAATGTATTACTAGTAAAAAACCATGTCTTTGCATTATTCATTACTTCATGTTTTTAATCTCTAAGTAGAAAAACTAAACAAAATTGGGGATATTTGAGCCTGTATATGTATATCCATTCCAAGAGTCTCCCATGCATTCTCCTATGCTACCAAAACTTGTGAAATATGAGGATGGTCACTTAACATAGGATCCTCTATAGCCCATCCATGATTTCTATTGGGTACTCTATGAAATTGGCTCCATCCTTAATGCCTAGATCTACATAGTCAATATCATACATGGTATCATGCACATATCTCCTCAGCTGTATCACATGGAAGATGTTCTGCATACACTCTATCTATGGAGACAAAGCGAGTTTGTGGAAACCTCTCCTACCCTCTGTAAGATATCAAAAGGCGCAATGTACCTAAGGGATATATTTTCTCCCCAACTAAATATATGTAATACTTACCATGGGGAGACACTAAGGAAAACATGCTCTCATATCTTGAACTCCAAGGCCCTATGACATAGATTTGCTTAAGAATTTTAGATGCTCTTAGATGTCCTCGTCCGTTTTCTAATCATCTGGAGCTTCTGCTCCATCGCTTACACCATTTCTAGGCCCCCAAAATATGTATCAACGATCTGAGTCTAGCATAAGGGTGACCTACAAGGTCTCCAAAACAAGTCAAAGAAAGTCTCAATAATGATAATATATTTGTAGCTATTATTGAATTAAAAATATTTCATGGGAATGTGATACTCCCAGATTCGGCCAAAGTTTAATATGAAATCCCTCAGCATATCCTCCAACACCTATATAGTATGGTCAGTTTTCCCATCTATATTAGGGTGAAAGGATATACTCATCAACATCTCAGTACCAAATTCTTCCAGCTAGCCTACCAACAACAAATATGAAAACCAAACATCACAGTCCAATAAAATAGTTGAGGGGAACCCCAATAAGTGTATGATCTCCCATACATAAAACATCCCAAAACACTCCACCAAATATGGATCTTTGATAGCAAGTGCACAAACATTATAATATGATCAACAATCACTCCAGATGGTGAAATGGACTTTCACTATCCATAGAATCCATATCAAAAAGTATATGGATATTCCAACCCATTTCCACTCTAGGATCTCTAGAGGTTGTAACCAACATACCAAAACATGATGCTCATCCTTCACCTGTTGATAGATGATACACCAAGAGATGAACTCACCCATTATCTATCTCATTAAATCCCAAAAATACTACTACTAAAGGTATTTTTACATCTTCTTTTCATCAGGATGTACAACCTATGGAGATGCGTGAAACTCTCTAATAACCTCTCCATTCATCATAAATCAAACCACCAACCATCCCTGAAAAAGTATGACATGATTTAAACCTTATGAAAATCCCTTTGGTAAATCATATAAGTATAACTAGATGTGTAATACCACAATGTTGATATCTAACAATGGGGAGTCTCTCACTTGTTTGAGGGGTGGATTATTTAACCCCATCATCTAATGAAAAAACACACCCTCCTACCCAACTAGGGTAAGCTGCAAGGAAGCTAAATTCTCAGAAACCTCCTACACCAAGTGATCATTGAACTTATTTCTAAGAAAATATGCCTCCACACTTCCCATAATAATAGTATATAAAATCTAAAAGTCATAGTCATATTAGAACTCCAACCTGCTCCTTGATCTCATGCTCAGGTCTCACTGTGAATACATTCCTGAGGATTTGAGAGTTTTGGTAAACAATAGGACCTCTCCTAGATGATTGCCCCACCACATTATTTCATAAAATAATACCTATTACAACTCTAGTACTTGTGTTTTGTATTTTTTATCATGGGGTCTCAGCTACCTTGACCCATATGTGATAAGTTCCTCTCACTATATCAATACATAACCTAGCTTAGATCTAGAGGCATCTCCATATACTATGTACTCTAAACGCTCCACTGTAGTTTCAAATTATGACTACTTTTAAAACTCAACATCAAATCATATAAGGCTCTCTCATAATTCTCAGTCTAAGTAAAGGACTACCCTTTCCACATTTGGGAAATCAAACGCACTGAAATTTTGAACAAGTATACCAGAAACCTATGGTAGTACCCTACTAAGCCATGATAACACTACACATATAACACACTCTTGGGAGGATCCCAAGAAAGAACTAAATCTATCTTCACCGGGTTCAAAACTAATCCATGATTAGAAATTACTTACCCCAAGAAGTGAACCTCTTGAATCTAAAACTATCACTTCTAGAAATTGTCATAAATCTGGTGTTCTTTAATAAAATCTTGGATTATCTTCAAGTACTATGCAAGCTCCTTATCTGATGAAGAGTATATGAGAATGTCATCGATGAAGGAAAAAAATATGTCCTACTATAGCTATATGATATGGTTCATCAAAACATGAAAACAATATGGGAATTTGTTGCACCGAAAGACATCACCAGAACTCATAGTGTCTATAGAAACATTGAAATGCAAGCATTAGAATATCTTCCTTCAGAATAATAAAATGGTGGTAGTTGGACATGAGGTCTATCTTCAAGAACCATATCGCACCTAGATACTGATCTAATAAATTTTAAATCCTATTAAAGGGGTACTTATTGATTATCAGGGCCAGGATTAGGAAAAAATAATCTATATAAAGTCACATGATCTTATCCTTCTTTTTAATGGAAAACACTAGTACTACCCTAGGGGACACACTGGGTCTGATAAAAGCCTTCTATCGAAGGTCACCTAACAAAAACCATAGATCATGGAGTTTGGTGGGGTCCATATGATATGCCCCATAACATATCAAATTGGTACTAGGGTGAAAATCTATTAAACAATCTATCTCCCTCTTAAGAGGTACTCCTAGAACATCTTGGGGAAATACTTTCACAAAATACACCCTGAATGAAGAAATCCAAATGCCTGACATTCCTTTTACACCAAGGTATAAACTCTCCAACTACTGGGTGATGGGTTATAGCCTCTTTCTCATGTAACACACTCATCCTTCCACGAGATCTCTCTCACCCACAAAGGATAGTGTCATCCCATCACTGCAAAGGCATCTGAATCTTCTATGGTGGCATTCAAACTAGAATCAGAACATGGAAAACCAAAACATACCCAAGATGGAATCATAAGTATAACTATGATTAATAAAAGAAACCATAATAAGACATCTCTACTAAGATATATCTCTTAGTATCAGCAGACAAAAGATTTCAAACAACCATTAGACCTCATGGAAAATTTATTGGTCTAAAGACTCAGTTGGGAGCTCCAAATATCTCTCCAGGAGTAAGGAGATGAAGGAATGATTCAAATTTGTGTCTACTAGTACTTAATAAAGAGTATATTAAATATATATCATAACTCTAATCAACCTTTGTGCTATTGAGTCATATAACTCCATAGCGTGTAGATGCCCATGGCCTTGACCCCTAACTCGCTATACATGGAATAGGCAGCTTGGTGGTGGTTGTGGATGGAGATCGTAACTTCATCCACCACCCATATATCATACTTAGGGATCCACACCTACTCCTCTTCCATCTTCTTCTCCAAGTGTTCAACCATGAACTCATCTGGTAGATACATAGTGTTCCACCATGAACTCATCTGGTAGATACATGATCATGATGCTGCCTCATCTATGGTCGTCCATCTACTATATATCCTCCATCCTTATCATGTATGGTCAAGAAATCACCTACCATGTGACCTCACCCATCACATGCATTGCACAACCGCTCTTCTGGCTTCCTTGGTCCCCTATATGGTCTGTGTGCCACATGAACACGAGTCCGAGTCTAGTCATGAAAAGATATCCTTAATCATGTTCTTATCGGGTGGAACCCTCTAGAAACTATAGAATAATCAACCCTATGACACCCACTACCATCTCTACCAACATGGTTTCCTTATAAAATTAAGTTATTTATCACTATAACCCTCTTATACACTCAATCATATGTGGTAATTAATATGGGTTACACATTGGCACAAATAACCATGCAGAGAACCTACTCAAACATCCTCACCTAGAAGATTCCATCTCAAATCAGGATGAGGGATTTTAGAAAAAGGTTAGGTAACCTAATGAAATACACCGAAACTATCATCCCTCCCTATTTCAACTCCAAAGATATTGAATCATAACTGAGTGAATTCATGAGGGGTAGTAATCCTCATTAAATAGTTGCTGGAATTCTTTCCATGAGAGTGTCAATTTATCATGCATCTACATAACTTTTCTCCACCAGTATCGAGATGATCTATGGAAAATTATGTATGCTGGATAAACCACCTGATCAATCGGTGTCTCTATAATCCTAAAAATTCAAATCACCAACTCTAGCCAATCCTACACCACCTAGGGATCTATCTCACTATGTAACCTCAATGGCCTCTAGCATTGGAACTCATGGTGTCTGATATAACTATAAAAATAATAATCATACTATACTTGTAATATATTCAACTTGAAATTTCGGGGTGCTTCTACCTAGCCACATGGAGGAAAGATCGCATGTGACGACCCCAAAACAAAGCACTCATCACTCTTCAAATTGTCCTCTGAGTCTGGAATCAGTAACATGTTGAAAATTTAATCAAGAAATACCATGGTCATTTGAGAAATATATATAAATATATATATACATATGAAGATATTAATCATGATGTAAAATAAAAATCTCAATCCTATATGATGCATGTACCGACGTTCCGAGCAACCAATGGATTGGTAGGCCAGGTTGACGAGTAGATTCTTAGAGTCTTGAAGTATAGACACATCAGTTGCTACACCAAAACTGGGATTCCTAGCCTAAAATCCATACTCAAGACACTTTTACCATATTTTCCTAAATCCTGACAAAACCTCTCAAGGGGACATAACTCCAAACATCATCTCGAGGTCAAAAAACATTTGAAACCAATCTATCGTGACATGAACCAATGGTTCTTAAGACGCAACTACCCGAAGCCCACCTCCAAAGGCTAGGGGATGGAGAAAAGTTTAGAAATTAATAACTTATATGGGAGGCCTTTTCTTAAGTACCTGCACACACACACACAACCATATAAATATATAAGTGAAAATGAATAATAATAAATGATGAAACATATAGACAATAAATAATGTATATAAAACATCTAGGTAATTCAGGAGTAAAACACCATAATCTGAAAAAAATAGAAGGGGAAAATTAAAACCCAACCTGAATGAGTCCCAACCAGACAAAACTAGAAAAGTAAATGCATAGAGAACCTAACTCCCCTTATCCAAGATACGACCACCATAAATTGTAAAATGAACAAGGGTGTCCCTATTATCTACTGTAATCATATTCCACTTTTCTATTATCTTCATAAGACATAACACGTGTGGGAAAATCCCATGCAGAGGTGAGTATATTCATACCTAGTATGATTCTCCAAATGATTAATGGGGATAGTTTAGATACTTAATAGAAGAAGAAAGTGAAACACATAGTAAGAGAATCGTAGAATTGAAAAAATAAGGATGAATATATATATATACACACACACGTTAAATAAACCCACATGAAAGAGAAATAGAATCTCAATCTCACAAACGAGCCATATAAAGACTATTCTATTAGTTTCAATGGTATATCAATGATTCCCATCATCTCATGTTTCCGTCCAAAGAAGCATCCATGTCAAGACACACCTTTCCACATAGGCACATAGTCAAGGGTTTATAATCTCTATGTAGAGGACCCATGATCTAGTACAACATGACAACTCCAATTAGTAAATATATAGACGAGCCATGAAAAACCACAATAGGAGGGTTCCACTCCATAAATAGAGTAACCATAACCCAATATGATAAAAGCACTCCACTTTGAAGATAGAGGACCCATTCCCCAGCTCTATAAGAGTGTTCCACTCAAATGGTAGAGGTCCCATTCCATGAATCCATATGAGGGCTCACATATAGTAGAATAGGGACCCTTACATGAGTCTATAAGAGGGTTCCACTATAGCGATAGAGGACCCATGTTCGAAATCTATAGGAGGGTTCCACTCTAGTGGTAGATGACGCATGCCCTCACTCCACTTGAAGTTTCCACTCTAGTGGTAGAGGACCCATTCCCTTACTTCATAGGTGGGATAAAATCTAGCGGTGGATAAATATATGACCCGTTCAATAACCCTGTAGGTTGGTTACACTCTATGGGAAGAGGATCCATACCTCATCCCATCAGTTGGGTTCCTCTATGATGAGTATGTCTGATCATTATCAGCATCGAGTGCTACATAAATAAGCATCACACTCAGAATATATAATATCATATCTACAAAGCCACTATAAAGTCCACCATCACATTATATGCATAAAAAACTCTAGATATGCTAATTTAAGGCTAAAATATGATTCCAAATGTATGATATTCAAGGGGTAGAAGATTACTATAAAAGGAGGATACGTGGTATGTAAGGGGACCCCCACATTATGTGGTTCCGCTCTTCTACATTGAAATGTAGTTATGAAATACACGATGATGGCACCAAATGTTGGGAATAAGAAGAACAAAAGAGACATATCTGAGGCTGCCTCACAAAGACCTTTCATGGAGCCCAATGGCCTCATGCCTGCCACGGAGTAAGGGGATGGGAGGCTCTAAAAACCCCTTTGATGTTCATGACCCTGCCGCGGAGCAAGGAGGCGAGAGGCTCCGTGAAACCCTTTAACGTTTGTGACCCCGTTGTGGATCAAGGTGGCTAGAGGCTTGGTGAACCCCTTGGATGTTCACGACCCCACCACAGAGTAAGGATGAAGGATCCTCCGCAAGAAAATTTGACATTCGCATCCCACCGTAGAGCAAACTCTGTCGTCACACTAAGCAAGCTCTGCTTCACAACACCTCTTGCCTATAAATACAGGGCTCTCCTCGAGCCCAAAATATGGATTATCTGACCATTCAATTTCTGAGCTCTGAAATTTTGAATCACTTATTGCTCTGTGAATCATGATATTCTCATGGTACTTTTTTCATTGCGAAGTGCCTCCCCCTATGCTTTAATTCAACCCCTCTTTCGAGAGGGATTCCTTTCATGAAGCCCATGGGCCTTCACGAAGGAAGGGGATCCTCACGGGGACTCGGGTCGTTACGAAGCATTTTTTTCTTCACGAAACACCCTCCATGCACATGTGACCCACATGCTATGGTTGGGTCAAATTGCTTCACGAAGCACATTTCTTCACAACACCTTTCTTCGCGAGGAACCCTTACTTCATGAGGCATTGCTTCATGAATGCCTTTCCACTTCACAAAGCTCCTCCCATATGCACCTATGAACTATGCCTAGCCTAGGTGACTTTACTTCATGAAGAACATCCCTTCACGAAGCCCCACCACATCATGGAGTAACAGTGTTTCACAAGGCTTCTACCTATGAACCTCTTTTCTCTGCAACTCCTTTTCCCGTGGGTCCCTTCATGTTTTCACGAAGCAATTTCAAAGTCCCTTGGACGATACTTCCCATTACATTTCTTTGCATCATTATTCTTTGCATAGGCAGGCTAAAGGCTATTGATTCTTCACATAGCCACACTAACGTGGACCTCCAATGGATCGTTCCATAACACCCTCTCAACATGGCATTGCTGATGCCTTCCTTCCCCAAGGGAGCGTGGGTATCAGTTATGTTAGTCCTTGGGGTGCAAAGCACACCCACCTTGTTTGAGCTGCATGACGTTAAACTACCAATCACATTCGTCCTCAGCACATGATGTTAAATTGTGACCTCAACTCATTCCCTGTAAGAAAGGCACCCCACCTTGGATGTTCTCTATGCCCACTGGTCTCCACGGAAGTGAGATCACTCCTAATATGGAATAACATCCTATTTATCGGGGCAACATCCATCCACGGGGAGAGGGAAACCACCCTAGTGTATGACCCTAGCCTTTCCTGCAAGAGGCAGCACCCTTGATCCTCACTTCCTGGGTGCCAAATCCCTCTCCCGCCATGCTTTGTCACCACTTGGGCCTCCACCCGAGAGTAAGTCCCAATCCCCATATCTTTAGGCTTCTAACCATGCATAAGTCCTTCTTTCCTCATTGGGCCACTAACTACGTGTAAGCCCCCTCCCAATTCCCATAGATGCATCTTTCTTAACGTGATTTTTAGGTATTTGTTGTTTCTTGTTTCTCACACCGAGCATGACTCACGTGGGCTTAGAGTAAGCATCGACCATGACATCCTCTCTGGGCAGCCTAGAGTGTACCTCAAACTATTCTGAACTACATGGACTTTGATCCTTTCCAAGGAATGTTACGTAGGAAGCCTCCCGTAGGTTCAATCCCAACACCCAGTCGCACTGACCCCCTTCACGTCGGTTCGCCCAAACTATCTAAACTACATGGAATTTGATCCTCGCCAAGGAAAGGTAAATAGGAAGCCTCTCTGGGGTTCAAGACCACCATTTATTGGTCCCAACCATCCTCACTTCAGTTCACCAAACACCCCTTCTAAACTATGTGGTCTTTGATCCTTACCAAGGCGAGGATCGTAGGAAGCCTCTCTGAGGATCATTCCCAACACCCAATCGGTGTGACCCCCTTCACGTCGGTTCTCCCAAACTATCTAATATACGTTGACTTTGATCATCATCAAGGCAAGGTACGTAGGAAGACTCCCTAAGGATTAAGCCCACCATCTATTGGTCCTGACCGTCCTCACATCAGTTCACCAAACACCCATTCTAAGCCATGTGGTCTTTGATCCTTTCAAAGATGAGGTACGTAAGAAGCCTCCCTAAGGTTCAATCCTGACACCCGCTGGTCCCGACCACATCACGTCGGTTTTCCCACTCCTTCTGAACTATGTGGATTTTGATCCCTGCTAAGGCAGGGTACGTAGGAAGCCTCCATGTGGTTCAATCCCACCACCTATCAAGGCCTCAGATCCTCCTTCACATCATTTCACCCCCATCCTGCATGATGTTAAACTGTTGACCTTAATCAATGGTAAGCCGTTGTCCCCCCCTAGTTAGCGGTAAGCTGTTGCACCCACCCGAACTATGTGGACTTTGATCCTTTCCAAGGAAAGGTAAGTAGGAAACCTCCCTGAGGATCATTCCCAACAACTATTGGACCACAGGTCCTCCTCCATGTCATTTCAATGACACCCATCCCATAGGAACTACGTGGGATTGATCCTTGTCTCCTAGATAAGGTATGTAGGAAGCCTCCTTGAGGTTCGACCTCATCTAGCGGTAAGCTGTTGCAACCCCATCCAATGGAAAGCCGTTGAAACCCCATCTAGTGGTAAGCTGTTGTGACCCCATCCAGTGGTAAGTCATTTTGATCCCTCATCTATCGGTAAGCCTTTGAAATCCCCAATCGGCAGTAAGCTGTCGTCAGATGAACTACAAGGACTTTGATTCCCTACCACGAGGATACATGGGGAGTCTCTCCGAGACTCAACCCAAACATCACCATCATCCTTGGGTCGACTCCGTCTCATTCTCCACCTACTTCATTAAACCCTCCATCATCCATCATGATTCTTACCCAGGCCACCACATCCTGGTGGGATCATGCCACCTCATTCCCCATTCTCCTTAACAACAACCGGGAAGCTAACCACACATTGGCCCCAACATCAGTGTTCCCTTGAGGGGTTGCACCCATCTAATCCACTCTAATCTGTGCTACGATATGTCTGATCCATCTCTTACAGATGTTAAACTCATGTCATACCCTGTGGTAAACATGGGAAGTTATGGAAAACCCCAGATACATGCCTATGGCTTAAAATTACCCACATTCGATATGGGATGCCTCGGGCTTCGACGCCCCCGATAAGCCCTATAATAAGGGGAATAAAACCAGACACGCTAGTGTCCCAGTGTCCAAAAACACCAGTGATGTCCAATGTGACTACTCCCCTGACTAAAGGTTGCTACCCCGACCAGACCATTTGGAATGTCCTGACAGAAGTATTGTAATTAACTGGTGTCCAAAAAGATATAGTACATGGAAGAGTTTCACGAACAATGTCTTAAATCTATAACGGAGACCCGGACTAGGTGACAAGTTCTGAGAAGGAAGAACCAACATCACATAATCCTGTTTCGATCAAGGAGAAAATGTCCCTGAACAAGGAACAGATGCCATCCACCTTTGGAAAGAGGGAATGTGGGGCAACAAATAGTGCCGCCGTCCTCCAACAAGACGGACACACGCGCCATGGTGAAAGAATCGAAAGTATAAATGGTGAACCTGACGTGATGTTCTTCTCCTTAATATGGATATTAGTAGCATTTGAGAAATCAGTGGATTATCATGTCACCGGATAGAGCTATCCGGTGCCGGGTCTAGCCAAGTAAATTGCGGGCCTGGCGTGAAACTCACCAGAAGTTGGGGAATTCAAAACATCGGATGTCTTGGTCTGTAACGTTTTCGGTGTGGATCCATCTTACCAGCCATGGAAGACAAAAAGGCATTGGGGCACCGGTCGCTGATTCCATTTTTTATTGCAGCACTGATTAGTTAATCTCCCTACTTTTGAGGAACCACGTTGCGGAACTCGGAACTCGATCACCGCCTGCCCACAGATGTAGGGGTAGGGGAAGTACCAGCGTGATATTCCCATGATGTTCCTCCTCTTATATGATGGTATCAATGACCACAACCACTACGCACCCCCGCCCCATCTCTCCCTCAGAGTTAATCCAACGAAGGGTGATCAATGACCTCATACACCAGTACGAGGAGGAGGGTATTATCTCGACTCGGGATATGGCCCTCCTGGATTTAGGGGAATCTGCGCCTCCTCGTTAATGCTTCCCCTAAGGGCCGCACATGGATCCCCTAATCCCCACTCCAACGTATAATCATTTTGGGGGCCTCTACCTATAACGTCTCGATGATTCCATACCCTACGCCGACGAGGTAAGGTATATTCATGCTAGCCCACCTAGGATCCCATTCTAGGGGCTCCTAGAAAAGGCTCCCACCAGGCTGCCTCAGCGATGCCACCCTGTCTTACTGGTCGAGGAGTAGGTAAGCCAAGTACTTGCACAACCGGCTTTGGTCCGTCGAACCCGACGCCAACGTTGGGCACATGCCAAAGAGGATGTCTACCAAGGGGCATCAACGTAAGCGACTATCATGGCCCGAGCCACCACCGACGTATATCACCAACACCCTGTGTACGCTGATTAGGGACATTCATATTCTCGTCCTGGATCGAGGACCTAGTAGCCCCATGGGAAATTTGGGTTGAATCTCTTGGTCGCCATCATAGGCATTGGCTGCCGTAGACTAAGCCAGAACAATGCCACCCAGTACAGAGGATCTCCATGTACCGCTACCCTGGAGAATGTAGGTCTTCCTTTCTTCCAAGATCAACATGGAGGTTGGCAATGTTCCACCTTCAATCTAAATGAGGGTCCTCCACGTGGTGGGGATTCTCAGTATGGATGTCTCTCCCATTCCCACAACAACGGATATGAAGTCATTCTTCCCACCATAGACTGTTGGTAAGGGGACGTTGCCCATATAGTCACTCTCCAATATGGGTATTATCCCCATGTCCTCACAGCAGCTAGCAAAGGTCCTCCTCACCCCTGAAATCAGAGGACTGAGGGCCGACTTCACTTCACCAGCACCCATACGGAGGTCCTACCCGTGTTCAGCTTGACCTGTATGAGGACCCTCCTCATACTGATGTCACCAGGGGAAAAAAGCATGGAGGTTCCCCCCATGATCCTACCAGTTCCAAAGGAGGTCTTTCCCACTCCATCGCTCCCCACGGAGGTCCTCCCCGTGTCCCCTTTGATATCTATCCCGGTGCCCCTCGCACCCCAGCTTACTCAGGTGGAAACCCTCTCTTCCCCAGCACTAGTATGGCCTAAGGACATTATTGAGTTTGAAATCTACACTATCCCAAAGAGACATATATAGGATGGATGGTGGGTCAACCCCACCATTAGAAGGATTCTTGGACAGTCCAGACAGATATCAAACCAGTCCACTTCTTAGACACCAATGTATAGTATGACTCAACGCCAGAACCCTCCCCTCGCTCCTCTGAGTCAAGGGCTAGGGAAGGAATGAGGCACATCATCCTAGTACTCCCAGAATTTGAGGTCCATAAGATTCCCATATCCCTCCACAGGTATATCCAGGGGGCAGAAAATTTTGCAACCTCGCAGGTTACGGTCGTGCAATCACCACCGTCATCACTAGAAGCACTCTCTTCCTTGACTAGAGATCACAAAGAACTATTCAGGTGACCAATGGTGGGCGAGTAGAAGCACGGTCCATCACCAGTAGCCCTATCCCCTGCACCAAGAACTATGGCCATCAGCCCAACCTACTGCGATGTGGTGGCTAAGTCACTTCACTCTTCGGAGGATAGCCCAGGATGCGGTGGTCTGTTAGTTCGCTCACTGTACTCTCCACCAGCTAGCCTACCATACTAGAGGTCTGTTTCAGTACTGCAACTGGTTCCTTAGCCACCACTGGTTGACAATTGGGGTAATGAAGGACCAGACCACGAATCCGAGTAAAAGAGTTTATGGAAAATCCTCGCAGTGGACCACTTCCCTGATATGTTTTGTCCTGTGGAAGTGCCGAATTTCTACGCACTGGAATCCCACATCCCTGAGGAAGTTGAGGTTTTTTGTCAAACCCTCCGGATGACACAATTTATCCTTAATCATCAGCGAGTGGTTTATCCTAGGATCCAAGCACATGTTTATGACATTGGCGAGCAATATCATCTAGTTGATTTGGCCACAATCCTTGTGGCCTAGTGCCTTGAGTCACCATATGGCCATAGGGCCCACCAACAATAATTTGTTTAGTGTTTCATGTTACTGTGCAAGATTATCAAGGAGGATTCGCCCCACCTACAGATCCATGGCTGGGGGAAATAAGTTTTCTAGCACTTCAGTCCTATTTGATGGAAACCCGACTAACTAGGTGACATTGAGGACATTCCCCCAGGTAGAGTTGTGGTTAACACATCCACCCTATTAGAAGAGGAAAATGAGATGGAGCTCTTGGATGGGGACCTCCCCCCAAAGGTGTGCCACAACTACTGGACCCCTCAGAGAGGTTTACTCATCAACAAAGGAGCCTGCTAGGTCTCACTGTGCCAACCAAGGCATTAGCCCTTAGCCAAAATCATAGTAATGGTAAAAAGAATTTTGGAACCTCCCAACCCTATGACCCATATGACTTAGTGAAAAATAAAGAGAAAGACCACAAAAAAGCTGTGTTGGTTCAGCAACTTGGTGAATATAAGAAGTTGGTCGATGACCTCCTAGCTAAATGGGCTGCAAAGCGATGGCCAAACTACGGTAATTCTAGGCTAGGGCAGTAGAGGCATGAACAACTTCCCCTTGGAGAGCTTCCTCTAGGAGACCCTGGACATCCTACCCCCATGAATAGGGTTGATGCCAGAACATATGGCAAGAGATCATGGTATGTCCCGCCAAACACTCTAGAAAGGCACGACAATCCAAGGGACCCAACTCAGGTTCGCCCAACTGCCCTGAGGGTCGTTCCACCAGTTGCTCCATGAGCTGATGGGCCTGCTTACCATGTTGAATAACCCGCCAACACACTCGTGGTTAGGGATCCCCATCAAGATAGAGACCCCCATCTATATGATCCAATGGAGGCACTCATTTCCCACCTTGAGGCATTGGAAACGCGATAGGTGGAACTCCCACCTGATGGAAATCTATATCCAGCGTTGGTGGATGATATTCCAGCACCCTCGGGTTTTAGAAATCCCCCCTTATCCCCCTTTAACAAGATAGGGGAACCTCCACAGCACCTGTCCCACTATACCTCAAGGTGTGGACCCATGTTGGGAACTCCAGCGCAGTAGGAAGCCACCAAACTCCTGTATTTTGTGCAGGCATTGGAAGGACCTACATTTTTCTGGTACATCCAGCTCCCAATTTGATCGGTGACCAGCTGGGAGGACCTCGATAGGCAATTCCTCTAGCAGTTCAGCTCCACCAAGCGGAAAATGAGTATCACAGACCTCATCAAGTGCAAGAAGAGGCTTGATCAGTGCATTGCCAATTTTTTCACCTGTTGGAAAGAACTCATGTATTCCTTCAATAGGCCACTAACTCCGGAGAAATTACTGACGATGTGTGTAGGAAATGTCAAGACGGAACTGGTTCCCTCTCTGATCACCCAGAAATACCATTATGGATTTCTAGACTTCTCTGATAAGGCCCAATGCCTAGAGGAAGACTTACAGCAGGCTATGAAAGCATGTCTGTAGCCTCCTAAAATCCCCGCGAGAAGGTCTTCCAGGGCCGAGCCCACCATGGTTGCCCAAATAGAGGCCCCCAGGAGATTAGAGTTGTTTCCAGTGGAGCTTCCTCCACAACCTTGTAGATGCCCGCCACCACAAGCGCAACCTCCAGCCCTGCAGTGGCCACCTCAAAATCAGAAGGTTTCCCCACACAATACACCACCACCGCATAAGTAAGATAACCGAGTTCCACCTCTTAGACAGGATCCTCCATCCTCCCATTTTGGTCATGCTCCAAGGGACCCCTTTCCGGAAAAGAGACACCAGACACACTCATTCAACGAGACATAGGTCCTCAGTTACTTTCAAAGTGCCTGGGAATGGGGGATTGTGCGTTTTACTTTGTATAGAATATCAGAAGAGGAAAACCTTACCGATCAACCTAACTACAACCCCTATCACCAGATCCTAGGGCACACTATAAAGAAGTGATATGTGTTCAAAGACTGGATTCAAAACCAGGTCAACAAAAACATAGTCAGGTAGGGCCCAGCCCTGGCATAGGTAGCCTGTGTCTTTGTGAGGTCAGATAGAAGCTGGGACAGTGAGGGCGAGTGGCATCAGGTTTACACTTGCAGATCCCAGAAGTATGATGAATGGATGGCTAAAAACTAGTCACCCATGCCTATGGTGTCATCCGAGCCCACATGAATAATCCAGAGCTTTCAAAAACTGCAACCACCACTTCTACATCATTGTCTCTTCCGGCCTCTTCCCAGAAGAGAAAACATCGGCGATACAAGGAAAAGCAAAGTCCCTCGCCGATGCCATCGTCATCCCGCACTATCGATGAATTCATGCCCGCCTGGATGGATATCCCCCCCCAGAATCGTCTTATTTGTGGTCGAATCTTCAAGTGACAGTCAAGGGTACACTTCAGTTAACACTATGGAGATGGTAAACCCCCACATGACTCCTAGCGATAGGGAATGCCAAGAGGATCTCCCCAACGTCCTCAGCTGACACCAACGTCGGCGGAGTCGCTGCCATATGGATCATCGAGGAACATCATTTGGCATTTCTTTGCAGGATTTTTATGCCACTGAGACTAGACAGTAGGCCCAGTGTAGAGCTCAAAATGCGTAGCCTCCTCATCCGGTGTCGTCAGGCCCTCCTCCACCTCCATTTGTGCGACCAGACCAAGAAGATCCACCTAGGCCTCTTCGTGATCAACCACGCTCCACCCCAGACTAGTCCCATTCTGCTATCCCTAGTATGGTAGGTACTCTGCATGCTTTGAATAGTGATCAATAGGACATTCCCATCACCAATTAGCTACCGGTCCAGCCGGCAGGGACCGCCGTGCCTCCTGTCATAGAACACCCTCCCGCATGTAGAAGTTCATGACTAGCACAGAAGTATATTGTTCTTAAGCATATTTCCAGAATTCCAACAAGGTTATCCATCCTTGAGGTCCTTCTCCTGTCATCAGATATGCGTGAGTCCCTCACTTAGGATTTAATAAGCCCCCTCTAATTTGCGATGGAAGTAGCACCCGCATACGATTTTCATGCTGAAGCCGTCGAGAATGTTGAATGCCAGGTCATTATCTCATTCTATGGATAAGATGAAGGCTCCCCCATACAGGGGAACATTCACCTACTATACATCACAGGACAATTCAATGGCATGGAGGTTCTTCACTATCTTGTAAACACGGGCTCTAGAATTAATCGAATCCCGACTCAGGCACTATGAAAGCTGGGATTGTCTGAAGATTATCTGAGTCCCTCTGACCTAAGAATCCAAGGTTATGAAAGGACAGAACAGACACTGGTTGTTATGATCCACTTGAAGACCCTTTTTAGTGGCATAGTTACCTACACCGAATTTGTGGTTGTCTACCAGGACACCGCCTACAATGCGTTGATGGGAAGGCCATGGATTCACCTGCATGCAGCGGTTCCCTCATCATATCACCAGTGCCTCAAGTACTCCATTAATGGTCAATTTGGTGTGCTTCAAGGTGATTCATATCCCTTTTATTTTTTTGAGGCTCACTATCTGGATTTCAACTACTACAAGATCAAGGAAAAGCTGATTCAGAACAATGAGGTCGAGCACGCCACGACTGCGACCGACCTGTGGATAGATTTAGAGGATGCCTACATCTTTCCAATCCACCGATTGGAGGCTCCATCCCTGGACACGGGAAAATGATTTTTTGTGTCTGGGATGAGTGGGAACACAGTCCTAGTTCTATGAGATGTTGTAAAATCACCTCATGCTCCTATAAAAATCAGGCTCAGGTGATCTTGGAGCCTCCTACCCCTATAAGGTACCAGGATGTACGCCCTAGGGCAATGAAAATACGTCATATGTGCTTATTCCTCCAGGATATAATTAACCGGATCAAGATAACGTGAAACTATTTATTAAAAATCATCAAGCAAAGCCCCTTGGGATGAAGGCTAGATGGGATCAGATCAATAGCCTTCATCGTAATGGTTATAGTACCATAGGAGTCCTCTGATGTGATGTCCATTTCTACTCAGGTTGGTACCAGGATCCTATAGGGATATGAAAACTCAGAAGTGAATCCTCCCCCAGAGGATCCCCCCTACACGAGTGAGGAAGATGATTTAAGGGATGATCCTCTTTCATTTGAAGAGGGAATCTCTGCCATAGTCGATGAGTTGGTACATGTGAACCTCAATAACGAGGCAGACCTGAGACCCACATTGATCAGTGCCTCCATGCCCCTCAAGGAGAAAAAAATGGTACATAGAAATCCTAAAACAACACTGTTGTGTATTATCCTAGAGTTATGATGAGATTCCAGGACTAGATCCTCAGGTAGTTTTCCACCACCTCAGTCTCCCTACAAATCATCAAAGGTTCAGGCAGCCACCCAGAAAGATGCACCCATCTCACGATACCATGGTACCGGCAGAAGTTGATAAGCTCATCAGATCCAATTTTGTTAAGGAGGTCCAATACCCCAAATTGATGGCCAATATTATTCCAGTAAAGAAGAAGAATGGATTGATTAGAGCCTGCATCGACTTCCGGGATCTCAACTATCACTGTCCGAAGGATGATTTTCCCCTTCCTGTGATGGAGTTATTGATTGATGCTATAGCTGGATTCCAAGACCTCTCCTTCATGGATTGGTAGTCCGAGTACAACCAGATTCAAATGGCCCCCAAAAAAGAAGTTTCCACAGCTTTTAGGTCTCCATAAGGTAATTTCGGTTACCAAGTCATGTCTTTCGGTTTAGAGAATGCATGTTCCACCTACAAGTGGGCTATGCATCACATATTTAAGCTGATCCTTGGAATGTTGGTGGAATGCTATGTGGACGATCTGGTGGTAAAATCTCGCCAGCATCATGACCATCTCAAAGACCATGAGAAGGTGTTCAACTTCCTCCATTAACATCACATGAAGATGAACCTACTGAATTGTGTCTTCGGGGTATCCTCTGTATAGTTTCTCGGCTTTATTTTCAGACACAGGGGCATTTAGATCGGCCTAGAGAAGATCAGTGCCATTGTCCAGATGTCTCCTCTGAGCAGCATTCGGGCGATTCGAGGGTTCTAAGGCCACTTCACCTATATAATCCAATTCATCCTCAACCTGGCTGGAAAGTTTAAGACATTTTATCAGCTCATGAAGAAAGGCACCGCTTACGAATGAGACAAAGAGTGTTAGATTTATTTTGAGTAGATCATACAGTATCTGCTCCAACCTCTGGTCTTAATTCCACCCTTCTCGATAAAGCCATTCGTCCTTTACATGACCGTCCTTGAACGATCTCTCAGTACCCTTCTCACCCTGAAGAACAATGAGGGGACAAAGAATATCCTTTAATACCTCAGTCATATGCTCCTCGATATGGAGACCAGATAATCCCCCATAGTAAAGAGCTACCTTGAAAAAGTATTCACAGTACATAAATTGCAACATTACTTGTAACACCCTGAGGTGAAGCTGGTATCTCAGGTAGACGCACTGAAGTACATTCTGAACCACCCCATGTTGACAGGAAGTCTCGCTCAATGGGAAGTGATTCTCTAGCAGTTCAATATCAGGTTTGTCCCTCAGAAATCTATTAAGGGGAAAGCATTGGCAGTATTCCTTGCCGCACATCTGGCCCCTGCTGACCAGTCATTGGATCTCAATTTCCCTGATGAGATGATCCTATCGGTGGACCAAACCATTCTGTTCTAGTATATTCACTTTGATGGTGCTTCCCGAAGCCCCACCAGCAGAAGGATCAATGATCCCATGCTCAATAGGGTAGTCTTGGGTACTGTCTTTATTACCTTGACACAAGCCATTCTACCGTACTCATTATTCTTGTCAGAATTATACACAAACTATGAGGCAGAGTATCAGTCTCTCATTACTGGCATCAAGATGACCCTAGAGATTGATTTGCCCCATTTTCATGTGAAAGGTGATTGTGAACAAGTCATTAAGAAAATCAATGATGACTACATTGTTAGAAATCCAGATCTCATACCATTGTTGGAGCACACTCTCCAGCTAATGGCTCAGTTTCCATCTCGGCTGGAAGTTACTCATGTCCCTCGATCTCATAACAGTTGAGCTGACGCCCTAGTCGGCCCAGCTGCATCACTTGCAGCACCCGAGAAGGATGATCTGATTATCCATGTGGAACATCGGAGATTCATTGCTCTTGCCTCCCAAGATGATGCCGACAGCCTGCAGGTGAGGCATCTTACCGCTGGAGCCTCCACGTCAAGACCCCCAGAAGCAGTGGTTGAAGTGACTCCTGATTGGGGAGCACCCTTTGTCTAATATCACCAAAATGGTTACCTCCTGGCTGATCGGGCCGAGAGAGAGCAAATCCAACGCCGTGCATTACAGTTTACCCTCTAGGATGGTCCCAGTCAGGATCAGACCCTCTATTAGCACGTGTTTAATGGGGTTCGTCTCCACTGCATTCAAGGAGTGGAGATTTCTCATGTCATGCAAGAGGTTCACACTGGTTCCTGTGGGGCTTATCAGACTAGGATGAAGCTATCTCACCAGATCTAGAGACTGGGGTACTTTTGGCCCTCCATGATCCATGATTTCATCATGTTCACTAAGAGATTCCATGCATTCCAAATTCCTGATAAATTTATGAATCAGCTGCCAGAGCCTCTCTACTCCACCATATACTCTTGGCCATTTGCGGTATGGGGACTCGATGTGATGGGACCATGTATACCGGTGATAGCTTGCAAGTACAGATTCACCCTGAAAGCTACAAATTTCTTCTCTAAGAGGGCAGAGGCAGTGCCACTCAGGAAGGTCAAGGCCCGGTCCATCATTGACTTTGTGAGTTCCAACATCATCTACCAATTTGGAGTCCCTCATGCCATACTCCCCAATAACGGCTCAAACATCCGAGCAGTTGAGCTGAAGAAATTATACACTAAGTATAACATCCGTTCTAACCATACCTCCCACTATCATGCACAAGAAAATGGACAGATCAAGGTGTTCAACCATACCCTATCTAACATTTTGCAGAAAATGGTTGTTTATAATAAGAAGAGTTGGCCGGATGAGCTCCCCAACGCCCTCTCATCTTATCGGACACCGACTCATAATTCCACCCAGGTGACCCCATATTCCCTAGTGTAGGGAACTGAGGACGTCCTGCACTTAAAGATTTAGTTTCCTTCATTATGAATAGAGGTCTATGACCAGCATACACGAGATAAGGTAGCTGAAATCCATCAGGATGAATTGTAAGCACTTGACAAGAATAGGCTTCAGGGCCTGCACAATCCAGAAAGGCATCAAAATAAGATAGCTAGAGCCATAAAAAAGAAGGTTTTCCTCTTCTCTTTCCTACAAGGTGATTTGGTACTAGCCCCCACAACACCAATGTTACCTGGTAAAAAACCACCCAAGTTGGAGCCCTAATGGGAAGGACCTTTCCTTGTTCACAATGTTTAACACAATGGTGCATACTAACTGGTAAAGATGGATGGTGAGCATATAACTCCTCCCACAAATACCAAGTTCCCCATGAAATAAATTGCATAAGCCAACGGGTTCGGCATGACTCTAAACTATTTGGTTCCAGGTGACCATAAACTACCCAGTCCTACATGACTTTAAACTGTAAAAAATCCCGCATAATGTTAAACTGTATGTCTTCCTACAATACATTAAAATGAACCCTTAGAACTATGTATGGCTTGATTCCCATCTGTATGGGATACTTAGGAATGATCAAATATTTTGTATTGATTCCATCCCCCAAACTCTTTTAATTTACTATTCCCCCTGGGGGTAGACCTCTTGGAGAATCCTTACACGACAAAGTGAAGTATTCATTGGCCCTGCTCATGTCAGGATTATGATGATCTCACCTTGTGCTCACTCCTTGTTCTTATAGTCACCCACGTCCTCACTGCAGAATGTTAAACTACATGGTCTGTAAGAACTAAATACAGCTTGATTCCTATCCTCATGGGATACATAAGAATGCCAAGAACTTTCATTTGTTGGCCTATCCCAAACATCAGAATTCCCCCTCGGGTCGGGACACATGTTATTGTACATGATTTTCCCTAATTCATGTCGAGATCATCTTGATCCCTCCATATGTACCACTCCCCAGAGATGTCCATCACTTTCACCACCCCGCTTGACGTTAAAATGCATCGGCACAACTATTCTTCACCCAGTCCTTTGATTGGGACTCCATCATCTTTCACATCCAGAAGGACCCCCGACTGGCATCGATGCTCAGCCAATGGGCTATCCAACCACTTCGGGCTGAAGCCCTCAAGGATGTTGAGAAACAAATTGATACAAGTCCCGTGTTGCGAATATGGCCAGCGGTTGATGCCCATTTGTGTTCCCATTTCATGTCACACAATAAGGATGATGTGTTTCAAACATGGTTAGTGGCTATACTTTGTCATTATCACCACCCTCGTAGATCCCAATCATTGAGTGTGGTAGTTAATCCTGCCAGCTATATCTTTGAGTTGTGATTATCGTCGAGTGATGGAAACTATAAAACCCTTATATGATAGGGACAGTTGAATTCAGATCCTTGTTTCCCACACCAAGCACCGCTCACATGGGCTTAGGAGATGTGATGAGGCGGTAACCGCACAAGAGGTCATATGGCTACAGTTGGCCGGGACGCCCCACCATAGGTCTTTTGACCCCTTCTGGCCATTGGCCTAGGTTCTCATTTTAGATTGTGTTGTGTGGTATGGACTCATGTGCTCATTCACGGCTGGCTATTTCACCACACCACACATATACCCTTGAGATATCCCTTCCTTCATTTATCATATGTTCCGCAAGCAAAGGCCCAACCTTGATCGACATGACCCATCATTTGGGTTTCTGTTCTTCTGTGTCCAAATGGATTCCTGACAGGAATAGATTCTCAGCCCAAGGGCTCTCCTACCATCTCGGACCAATTTCCTCAAGGATTTAAAGAAACAAATTTATATATTTACCGTGTTTTGAATACGTTCAACGATTGATGCTCAATTGTTTACCCCAACCTTTGGTCACACAAGGACAGATGCAGTGTTGCAAATCTAGTCAATAGTTGTCCTCTCCCATCACTGCCGCCTTTAAATGAATCATATACAGTATGATTTCTGTGACTCTAAACTAAGATCACCTTCATCCTCACTACAATAAGTTAAATTGCTAAATGGTCGAGAAATTCCATCTGAGGCCCAGCCTCAGGCCCCTTGGACTACATGGGCCCCTGGGCCAAGTTCTCACATAGGGTTGTGTGGTACGGTGTTGTATTATGTCCTCATTCATTTCGGGTTACGAACTATGCCATACACCCCCCTAGACGAGACACCTTACCTCTACCTTCATCCTCACTGCAAGACATTGAACTGCAAACTATCTGGGACTTTCCATCAGATGCCCAGCCTTAGGCCCCTCGACCTTTTCGATCCCTTGAACTAAGTTCTCACATTTGGTTGTATGGTATGGGCGCACGTCCTTTTTCACGTCGGGGTACTCACCATGCCATAAAATCCCATCATTGGGGTATCTGGCCCTTATTTTCATTGTCCCTTTCCCGGAAATATGCATGGTTTGATTCCCATCCTTATGGAATTTGTAAGACCGCCTGAACATCTAGTCTTCGGGTCCAACCCCATCTCTGAGAAGCTTCCCAATCATTTTTGGCCCCTCGTCACACGTTCTTCTAGAAGAGGGGTATACAGTGGGGTATGGGTGTGTGTCCCAATTAATGTAGGGTTTATAAAAACAACACTGCATACCTCTCTCTCCTAAGTGGCCTTCTCTCCCTTTCCCCACATTTAACTCTTTGAGTCGGCTACCCATAAGTCGGGTCCCTCTTCCCTCTTCGGCGATTCACCAATTAGCCCATGAGTACTCTGGTCTAGAACCTAGAGTGTCAGGTTCAACTTGGACATGTTTTCACCCATTTTTCAAGCTTCTTGTTCCTATTTATTTGGGCTTCCATAATCATTCACACCTGAAGGGACCCCGAAATGGCATGGATGATAGGCATAAGGGCTCTCCGACCATTACAGGAAAACATCCTCAAGGGTTTCAGACAACAAATCGATATAAGTCCCACGTTGCGAATATGGTCAGCGATCGACGCTCATTTGTTGTTCACATTTCAGGACACACGATATGGATGCTGTGTTTCAAACACTGTTAACAATTATCCTCCATCGTCATGCAATCCCATTCAAGCCTTAAATATTGGTTACACGATTCATATTATTTTCCACCCCATCATGTGCAAATAGAATTTTGACACTCCTGACACTATCCCTCAATTCACATTTTCACGTTAGGAGGACAAAATCTGCAGTGTAGGAATCATTTGGGGCTCTACACTGATTTCCTTTTGGTGTACCTTTGAGGTATTGCAAAAACCTCATCCACCCTTGTTCTCAACACCGAGTTTGACGGACATGTGCTTAGGGATTGGGTTGAGGTCTGCACTTACTTGGAAGGATTTCTCTTCTCTCTAGTTTGAGCTATAAGACAATAAACTAAGATCTCTTTTAGAACTATGTACAGGTTGATTCCAATTCCCTTGTTATATGTAGGAACACCTAGAAATATTGTATTTGGGTCCATATCAAGTTCCACTAATTTATCTCTTATGTCCTGCCTTTTGGGGTCTAACTCTTTTGGTATCACGTGGCGTGGTGTGGGATTATTTCTTCATTCACATCAGGTATGCATTAGTCACACCAAGTATGCCCGCTTATAGGAGTTAACCCCACTACTTTTTGTCCCACTTGACATTAAACTGTATGTTGTTTCACACGATGTTAAAATAAACTTTCATGAACTACGTGTGGCTTGATTCCCATCCTCATGGGATACGTAGGAACACCTATTCATATCATCTTTGGGTCCATCTCAATTGGGATCTAGTTTCTCCTTCCCCTTATCCTCTAATCTTTCATGGCCCCTCGGCCCGAGGTTTCCTCCTCGGAATCACGCACGGTATGGTATGGACCTCATCCTCATTCACGTCGGGTATGCTTTATCATGCCTTGCGTATCCCCACTGGATCCTCATCTCTCCTATATAATTCTGAGCAATATGACTTTAAACTTTGACTCTTATTCCCACATGACTTACAACTATTGCGTCTTTCCTACAAGATATTAAAAATGCATGTTTTTTCCCATCACATGAACCTAAACTATGACATTATCATCCCGGACGCACGATGAAAAACGGAACTACACAATCATATCCTCACTCGAGGGGGCATCATGTTTCGTATCAGTCACACACCATATCATTTGTCCATTCTTTCATGTGGCTTGATTCCTGTGGTGTACCTGGATTTTCTATCCTAGGTCCGTCGCTTCAAAAAAACACATTCATCATAAAGGACAAACAAGATCTATCAAATACCGCTTCTTTTGGTGAAAGTTCCAAACCCGCACAACCTCATTATCTCCAACACTAGTATCCTACTGCGTCACTTATAGAACTACGTATATCTTGATTCCCATCCTCATAGATATGATGGAATGCCTAGACACGTTGTCTCTGGGTCCAGCCCCAGGAATCCAAAATCTGGTTCCCCCTCTTTCAGCCCCTTGACCCAATCTCTTTTGAGGATGTGTGGGGTGGATAGTACCTTATGGGATTTTTCCCTCATTAAAATCAGGTTTTGAAAAGGCCACACTATGCAACCCCCATGTATCCTCCCTAATTTTTCTGAGCTCTATGACCGTAAACAAAGATCACCCTATGGGAACACTGCGTCATCTTTGGCCACTTCGCCACCCTGCACACAGTCCATTAAATCAATATATCCTTAATGGATTATCCTACTACCATTTAGTTGGGAGCGTGAAACCTTAGGACCCATGTGCTTGGGGGTAAGGGACTCGACTCCCTCTATCTGATACGTCTTATAGTCATATTTAGACTAGTTTTGACAAAGAGCCTGAAGTGTGGAGTTTTCATAAGGACATTCCCCTCATTCCATGTACAAGTTCCATGAGCCCGTCATTTGGATCCTCATCCTCTTCCATGTCTGATGGGACCGCCTTTGCGGCCTGGTCTCATTACACACTGGCTTAACTACCCTCCAGGGCCAACATCCCTGAAGACCTTAGACGACATTTGTGACAGGTCCCGTGTTTTGAACATGGTCTGTGGTTGACCCTTATTTGCATGTCCCCATTCCAGGCTAACACAATATGGATAAAATGTCTCAAAAATGGTCAACAACTATCCCCTATCGTCATGCCACCATAATTTTGTTCCATATATCGAGAATTAGGATTCACATATTTCCACTTTCTTATGTTCATGTGGAATTTCAACTTACTCAACATTACTCTTCCGCGAATCTAGTTGTGTTATATGGGTGGGTCAGAATCATTGGAACATCCTCCACCCTGTGTCCCATCACCCCTGACATGTGCCTTCCTATGCTAGGAAAGTCCCATCACTACTCCTTTTTTACCACATCGACCATGACTCACATGGGATTCGTAGTTCTAGTAGGACGTGTACTAGTACAGCCAAGCCACACACGCCGTTCATTGTCCCACATGTTGTTAAACTATGCCTCAGAACAATTTATGGATTAATTCCCATCATAATGAGGGTATGTAGGAATGTCCAAGAACCTTTCCTTGGGCCCAACCTAACTTTCACTTTTGGTCCCTAGATGAGAAGAACTTCCTCTAGGGATATGTGGTGCGGTGCAAGATTTTTATGTCCTCATTCACATCAGGTTTATAGCTACCACACCACATACTCCCTTTCTGAGATCTTCCCATTCACTCTCTATCCTATCGTATGATGTTAAACTACATGAGTCCTTATGTCCTTGATGTTTGACACTAAACTGTGGATCTACCCTAAACAAGTTCAGGATTCCACATGATAATCGTGGGATACACTAGATCCCTTGACAGAAAAGATTTCCCCTATCAGTGTTGGCCTCTGGCCACACCGTTCTTAAGAACTATGTTTGGCATGATTCTCATCCTTATGGGATACGTAGCGACCCCAAAAATTCCACCTCAGGCCTAGCACTAGGGTCATTAAAATTCATGGCCCCTCTACCCCGATCACGGTCCAGTCATATGACCTTAAACAAAGAGCCGACAGTCCATGTACCATGACTTTAAACTGTTAACATTGGTCCAGGAAGTGTGACCTTTTAACTACGTGCACCGTCCTCACTGGATGATGTAAAAATACATGTCATTATAGATCCTTACTAGAGAGGTCATGTTCAGAAGTAGGTATGATCCCTGATCAGACCGATACAACAACCTATTGTGTTTCCACCATGGTGGTGTAATTTCAAGAGTGTTGGACTCCATTTGAAAAACCCATCACTCCACCCTTCATGATTTGCGTACCCTTTATTCAAACCCTCATCGTCTTTCATGTCCAAAAGAACCCCCTAACACTTTGGATTCTCAGCCTATGGCTCACCTACTGTCCTAGGATAACGTTCTGGAAGGAAAATGGATGACATTTCAAGTTGGGCCCTGTGTTTTGAAAATGGTCAGCAATCAGCCCTCTTTTGTAATTCCCATTCCCAACTAACATAATAAGGATTCCGTGTTTCTAACATGGTCAACATTCATCCTTTATTGTCAGCCACCCTTACAAGGTTCTGAACATTGGGTATCATGATTCACACATTCCATCCCACTATGATCAGATTAAGTCAAACGCCCCTGGCATTACTCCACTCATGAACTAGATCACATTGGAAGGATGACATGTTGATTATTTTGAGGTACTCATCCTCTAATCAGGCCTCTCCCATTTATTCTCGGAAAACCGGATTGGTTGTTCAAACCCCCAGATTCCCAATGCTTGGATTGCACTCTCATATTTAAGTGGAATAATAAGGTGGTCATCCCATGTTTCTCACACCGGGCCCGACCCATGTGAGAATAAGGATTGATCGCTGGACTCTTCATGAATATTATGGGAATACAATAATCCATTGAAAATAATGGAACTCATGATTGCATCTGGCATAAAAAATCAAATCATGCAAAGTACATTTGAGGGTTTATAATCATTAAAGTACCCGAGGGTTGATCCATCCCATGGACGGATTAACCCAATTGAAATAAAGTTGAAGCTCCGCCACCCTCTGTCTTGTAGCATCCAGGATTTACTGCCACTTGCTTAGCTCTCATTCCTCTTTGGCAGTGATGGAGTGCAGTTCATCAGCGGCAATCTAGGCCCGCTCTATGTCGGTCTGGATGAAGGTCGTCTCTTAGGAGGTTTCCTTCATGCGCTCTTTGGACTCTTCCAGAAAGGCCTTCAATTGGAATATTATCTCTGATTGCACATCAAGGGAGGCTGAGTACTCATCCACCCATACCTGCAGCCACATAATTTCATCTTCATCCTCCTGGAGCCTCTTTATGTTCACTCCTTTCCTCCATTGGCAGCCCACACTGAGGCCATGGTCATACTCCTGAATCATCTCCACCATAAGATCTCTAACGAGCATGTGGGGACACTGGGCATCCACTGCCCCCCCACACATTTCATGCAGCCGTGATCAAAGCCTATCCATCTCATCCAGCCATTGTGTTTGGTGGGTTTCATTGATAAAGTGCTTGATCGGATTCCACAATTGGTGACAAACTATTTTTCTATCCTCTTCATCAAAGGTCATCTCATCCCAATCGGCATGGTTGGCAGGCTCATATGCAGGGAAAACCCCCAAGAACTCGTCAGCATGGTCCACATATGGCGTTTGATCAGGTATGCCGGTACCTAGGTTGTCTGATCGATCATAGTCATCGGACCCCACCTCAATAATCTCGGGCTCAGCCCTACTGACGGTCCCCACCAGTGATTAGGAGCACCACAACTTGGTAAATATGGGTATATGCCTCCATAATCACTAGAATTACTCTTGGAAAGATGCCACCATGAAGCCCTAGCAAACCTCTCCAAGGCGACCCATGCCATTTTATGAATTTTGCACACCAAAAAGGGGATTGGATGTCAGTTCACATAGTCAATGTGTGACAATCATGAATTTGTTAGAGGAGACTTATTGAGGTTGAAATAATGGCTTTGTTCTTGGGTTTATGTCATTGGGACCCCAAGGCTTGGCCCCCCATATATTGTTGGAAGGTCTGAGAGTCCAGAGAAGCCACCTCTGGTGTCCGGGACCCGCCAGACGCAGTAATCAATGCATCCGCAGGTGTAGATCCTGAAGGTCCCACATCTATATCTGTTGAGGGGAAAGAACAGACTCCATGTATGAGACTCTCCTACACAGTTCAAATATTATGGAGTCCAGAATGACCTGGAAGCAGACCCTGAGGAAGGGACTTGGGATTTTACCTTGAGGGCCTCTGCAAAATCGTCATGATCCGGGTCTTGATCATCGACTTCACCCTCCTCCAACGGGATCCCTCTACCGGCCTCCTCCCCCAAGAGGACTCGTCAGATTCTTCCAGTAGAAGGAAGAACTCCCTCAGTTCAGTGGCTAACAAATGTGGAGGGACCATACAATCTAGAAGCATCTTGACGTGGTCTGTCATGGGATGCATGGCGCCTTGGGAATGCATAATGTCCTCCAGCACTGCCAGGTATTGCTCCACCTCTTCCAGGGACACCACAAAGCTGGCTCAGATAGGGCCTATTCCTGTTAAATCCATCCCAAGATGGTCCAAGTGTTTCCACATCTCAGAAGGGCTGAGGAATTTCTGGTTTACTTCCCAGATGTCCTAGGCCTATGGGAAGACATCATTCTCCGGCCTGTCTATATGGTGTTACTGCATTCCCGAAGCCTAAGAAGATATCCTAAGTAATCCTCTTGGTGTCCTCCCCTCTGGATAAACCTGTTCTTCTAGGACCACTAGGTCTGCTACCATGGCTGGATCCATTGCCACTACCACCCCCTCAATCGGCGCGGGCCTCACCCACACAACAACCCCACCACTACGGGATGCCCTTTCCTTCTTCTGGCCCCGTCCCCAGGTTTGGGAAGGCTCACTATGACCGACCTGAAGGGTTGGATTCTTCAGCATCTCCCCTGGGTATACCACCTCCTAGCTTTGGGAATACTCCTTTACCAACTCGAAAATAGCAGTAGGCAGAGGCATCTCTTTCCAGATTTTTCCATCCTCTCAAGTGAACATGAGCCACATATTCCTCATCACACATGGGTGTTCCTCGTGGAGAAGCCCTAGATAGTCCTATGGATTCAGTTGTCGCAAACACCAAAATTTCCTGGAAAATCGGTGTGGGGTGTACTGCTCATAGAGGGGCTCACGGTCCACCCTTTCCACTAGCACTCCACATTGAAAGGCCAGGAGATAAGACAGGTGATCTTCCATTCCTTGGATGTCATTGGTAAAAGCACCCATTAGAAACAGAAAAAGGTGAAAGTTGAATTCTTCCACCTTCCACACTATGTTCAGTACCAACGGTGTGGTCAGCTTTGCTAAAAAGCTTACCGCGACATTCAGGGTTGATGGGAAGACGTTCAATACTAGAGGTGAGATAGGGTTCAGGTATTCGTAACCCCCCCTAACATGCGCCACCATCCACCCATATAAGAGGTGGAATGGACCACATATCCTCTCTAGCCTCTTCCCCTCACTAATATGACACAACATCTTGTATAGATTGGTGATCATCGTGATCTAGAGGTTGACTCACCCTCCTGTCAACAACATGGAAGCCATGATGAATTTTCTTTGTCGCACGCCCATGTTTGTATCCCTCGGCGGCATGATCCAACCACAGATGAGAGCCGCGATAAATGATTTTGGCCTAACTATCAGCTGCTGCTCGGTGCTGGTGCTAAATCCCTAGGTTTTCCATTGGCTGTCCTCTAAGAGACACATGTACAATAGCAGTTTTCCCCATTGATCGCCCTTCACTCATGTTCGAGGACTCATCATAAACTACCTCTCTTTCGGAAAATTCAGAAACTACTTGAACCACCTCTTGAAATGGACATACCTCACTTCTTCCTTGTCCTCTATTGGCACCAGCCTCATCAACACCATCACCAGTGGTGACATATTCTCTAGATCCTCCCACATGCCTATAACGGGGAGGAATTCATCATACATCACCCCCAATATCGAGACCCCTAATACTTGGGGCACATCCCATAAGAAGATTCTAATCTCCTCGTGGTGCAAGTGGAAGGTATTGGTTCTCGATGACAACCTGTTCAAAAATTCTGGCATCAGCTTCTTTGGTTAATAAATGTGGAATTGGGAGGCCAAAAACACCTCATACTGACCCACTCTTCTTAGTTCGGCCCTGAAATCCTCACACGTGGAACCTACCCAATAGGCCTAGGCCAAATCATCTATGAAGTTTCTTCCCTGGAATAGGTCCCACTCCTCAGACCATCCCATCCTCGGGATCCTCAAGCCTACCTTAAAAATTGTATGGTACAGAGGGGGAGACGTCTCCGGCTACAGTGCCTACTCATCTACAATGTTCAGGTGGTTATACAGGCAGTCAACATTTACATGCGTGAAGTCTTCTCTTGCATGGATGTTAGCCACCCTAAACCATTGACACTGACATGATGTACTCCTAAACCAGTAAGATGTCTCACCCATACTTTATTTAGGAATTAAGACATCATATCTCAGCTCAAAGCCATACAACGGCAGCCTCTTACACAGTGGATAGATCCTCTAGCTCACTGTAGCAGCTACACCAATGAACCATGGTTATAATGGCTCATTATTAACTCCCCTAGGCCCAAGCTTTCGTCATCTCCTCCCTTTAGGCAGCATCTACAAGGACCCACTATAATCCTCTCACTGAGCCATTCAATTTTGAGTTTGGGTGATTTTTCGGGTTTGTTTCACGAAGCTGTTTCGCGAAGCTTGTTTGTGGAGTGTGTTCACGAATAATATTCACGCACCCAACCCCAGCTTGCCTATGCCATGACGCAAAGCACTCCACCGTGATGTAAAAGACTCACTATGGGCCGTGAATTAGAATACCTGATTCTTGGAGAGAAATCACGAAATATGTGGGAGCTTCACAAATCAAGAGTGAAAAATCCAAATTCGTAGAGGAATGAAAAGGAACAAAGAGAGGTCAGCTCCACTCTTTGTAGGCAACTACCTTCGAAGCTTCGTGGCACGCCCATACCAAACCGAGCTTCACGGTGTTTTCATCCTACACGTTGCCTATCTGGCTTGCGATCCCTTTCACGAAACAGCTTCATGAACGACCGATGGATTTTGGCAATTGACCCTTAGACATTGACCATTGATTTCTTCATGGATCCAAGTTGGAGGGTGGAATTTATTGGCGCCAAAAGCTATGAAGATGAAGAAAATGAGGGAAGTATCTGATGCAACCTCATGAAGACCTTTTGTGGAGCCCAATGTCCTCGCACATGCCATAGAGAAAGGAGGCAGGAGACTCTATGAACCCCTTTGATGTTCACAACCCCATCGCCGAGCAAGGGGGCAGGAGGCTCCGCGAACCCCTTTGATGTTCACGACCCCGCCACAGAGCAAGGAAGCGAGATCCTCTACGAGCCGATTTGACGTTCACGACCTGCCATGGAGAAAACTATATTTTCACACTGGGAAATCTCTACTTCACATCACCTCTTGCCTATAAATACAGGGCTCCCCTCGAGCCCAATGGGCGGATAATCCAACCTTTCAAATTATGAGCTCTCAAATTGCGAAGCACTTATTTCTTTGTGAACCATCAGCTTCTCAAGGTACATTTGGAATTGTGAAGTGCCTCTCCATTTACTTTAATTCATCCCCTCTTCCAAGAGGGATGCCTTTCGCCAATCCCACAAGCCTTTGCAAAGGATATGGATCCCCACGGGGACTCGGGTTGTTGTGAAGTGTTTATGCTTCACGAAACACCCTCCATGAACATGTGGCCCACATGCTAAGGCAGGGTCACTATGCTTGACGAAGCACTTTGCTTCGCAAACCCTTCCTTCATGAGGCACCCTTGCTTCATGAGGAATTGCTTCACATGAATGCCGTTCCACTTTGCGAAGCTCCTCCCATATGCACCTATGCCCTATACCTATCCTAGGAGACATCACTTCACGAAGAACATCCTTTCACGCAGCCCCACTACATCATGGAGCACTAGTGCATCAGAAGGATTATACCTATGAACCCCTTTACTCTGAAACACTTTTTCATGTGCATCCCTTCCGGTTTGCAAAAATATATTTCAAATTCCCTTGGATGATATTGCGCGTTGCGTTGCTTTTCCTCATGCCACTTCGAATAGGCAAGCTAATAGTTATTGCTTCTTCACATAGCCATGCTAACATGGACCCCCTAATGGATCACTCTTTAAAAACCTCTCACCATGGAATTTCTGAGGCCTTCCTCCCCCAAGGACAGGCGGGTATCGGTTATGTATGTTCTAGGGGTGCGGAGTGCACCCACATCGTTTGAGCTCAAGGACGTTAAACTACCTAGCACCTTCGTCCATAGCACAGGACGTTAAACTGTGACCTCGCCCTGTGCCTTGCACGCAGGGTTCCCCAACATGGACATTCTCTATGACCACTGGTCTCCACGGGAGGGAGATTATTCCTCACATGGAATTCCATACTCTTCATTGGTGCAACATCAATCCGCAGGGAAAGGGAAAACACCATGGTGTAAGTCCCTAACATTTCCTGCAGGAGGCAGAACCCCTTATCCTCCTCTCTTCTTGGGTGCCAAATCCCTCTCCCATCAGGTTTTGTTACCACCCGGGCCTCCACCCTAGAGTAAGTCCCAATATCTACCTCATTGGGTGGCTAACTATGTGTAATCCCATGTTTCCACTTTGGGCCGCTAACCACATGTAAGCCCCATCCCACTTCACATGGACACACCTTTCGCGATGTGATCGTTAGGTCTTTGCTACCTCATGCTCCTCACATTGAGCATGACTCATGTTGGCATAGAGTAAGCATCGACCATGACATCATCTCTAGTAAGCCTAGTGTTTTATCCCCAAACCATTCCGAACTACGTGGACTTTGATCCTTGCCAAGGCATGGTACGTAGGAAGCCTCCCGTATATTCACACCCAACACACGGTCGCTCCGACCCCCTTCACATCAGTTTGCCCAAACTATCTGGACTATGTGGACTTTGATCCTTGCCATTGAAAGGTACGTAGGAAGCCTTTCTGATGTTCAATCCCACTATCTAATTCCCCAACCATCCCCATATTGGTTTACCAAACACCCATTCTAAACTATGTGGTCTTTGATCCTTTCCAAGGTGAGGATCATAGGAAGACTCTCTGAGGCTCATCCTCAACACCCAGTCGGTTTAACCCCCTTTATGTTGGTTCACCCAAACTATCTGAACTATGTTGACTTTGATCCTCACCAAGAAAAGGTACGTAGGATGACTCTCAAAGCTTCAATCCCACCTTGTATTGGTCCCGACCATCCTCACGTCCGTTAACCAAAAACCCCTTAATAGCTATTTGGTCTTTCATCCTTACCAAGACGAGGTACGTAGGAAGCCTCCCTAAGGTTCAAGCCTGACACCCATTGTTCCCGACCACTTCACATCCATTTGCCCAATCCTTCTAAATTACATGTACTTTGATCCCTCCCATGGCAGGGTAAGTAGGAAGCCTCCACGAAGTTCAATCCCACCACCTATCTGGTCCTCAGGTCCTCCTTCACATAATTTCACCCTTGTCCTGCATGACATTAAACTGTGGACCTCAATCAGTAGTAATCCATTGTCCCCCCAGTCAGCGGTAAGCCATTGCACCCACCCGAACTTTGTGGAATGTGTTCCTTGCCATGGCAAGGTATGTAAGACACATCCATGAGGTTCAATCCCAACAATCGTTGGACCCCAGGTCCTCCTCCATGTCGGTTCAATGACCCCCATCCCATAGGAACTATGTGGGTTTGATCCTTTTCTCCTAGATATGGTATGTAGGAAGCCTCCCTGAGGTTCAACCTCATCCAGCGGTAAGCCGTTGCGACCCCATCTAGCGGTAAGCTGTTGCGACCCCATCTAGAGGTAAGCCGTTGTGACCCCATCCAGTGGTAATTCATTGTGATCCACCATCCAGTGGTAATCTGTTGAAATACCCAATTGGCAGTAAGACTTAATTAGATGAACTATGTGGATTTTGATACCCTTCTATGGGGATATGTAGGAGGTCTCTTTGAGACTAAAGCCCAACATCACCATCAACCATGGGTCAAATCTATCTCATTATCCACCTACTTCGTTAAACCCTCCATCATACATACTGATGCTTAAACGGGCCACCAAATCATGGTGGGATCATGCCACTGCATTCCCCATTCCCCTTAACAACAACCTGGAAGCTAACCACATGTTAGCCCCAACATCAGTGTTCCCTCAAGGGGTTTCACCCATATGATCCACTCTAATCAGTGTTCTGATCAGTCCAATATGTCTCCGTTAGATGTTAAACTCTTGTAATACCCTGTGTTAAACATGGAAATCTGAGGAAAACCCTAGATACATGCATATGGCATAAAATTTCCCGCGTTCGACGTGGGATGCCTCATGTTTCTGCACCCTCAAGAAGTCCTATAATAAGAAGAAGAAACCCAGATGTTCCAGTGTCCCAGCGTCCAGACATGCCCGTGATATCCAACATGACTACTCCCCTGACCGAAGGTTGCTGGCCAGACTAGAACCTTGGAAGTGTCTCGACAGAAGAAGTGTAATTAACTAGTGTTCATGAAGATATGGCACTAGGAAGAGTTTCACAAACAACATCTTAAATCTACAAGGGAGACCCGAACTAGGTGACACGTTCCGAGGAGGAATCCCTAGAAGGAATAACCAACATCCCATCATCCCGTTTCGATCATGGATCAAACATCCTTGAACAAAGAATGGATGTCACCCGCCTTTGGAAAGTGAGAATATAGGGTAAAAAACAACGCTTACGTCCTCCAACAAGATGGGCGCGTTCCCCCGGTGAAAGTGTCAAAAACACATGCATCACAACCCATGTATCCCTATATGGAATGTAAGGTGACTACACAATGTACCTCAACCACCTAGTGTGATTTCCATGCTCTTGGTCGTGTCTGTGTACCATGGTTGTGTCTGTACACACTGGTCGTGTACTATGGTCATGAACATGTGCATTTTCTTTATGGCTATCCATGCCCATGTCCATGTACTCACATAGTACACGATGGGTCAATAGCATTGGGTTACATGGCATGTTCAGGTCCCACATAGCATGTGATATTTAACTCACCCGGAAACCCTATCCACCATAGCCAGAGGCCTACCCACTGTGTGTTATTAAGACTGTATAGTGTGTTGTGGATTTTTTTGGAGAATCCATCTTCTGATTCCTTCAACATTGATATAGATTCTCCATCTCAATTCACATCATTTATCTATATAGGATTGATAGAATCCTTTGACATCTATCATTTCCAACCCTATGGGGCCATGAAATCAGAGTTCTGACTCGTCGCTCAATTGCATATGCATCTTACTCACATGTGTAACATAACAATACATCACTATATTTACAAATCCATAGTGTAAGAAACCCAAAAAAAATAATCCGAATTCATTTTCCAATTTACCATCCTTTTTCCACATGTGAATCTATCACGAATTTGGGGGCCTTATCATGATCAATCCCTCTTGAAATTATTGAACCATAGTTCCAATAGATAAATACTGAAAAAGACGATGAATGGTGGAGAAAAATTAAAATAAACAAGGTTGTAACAATCATTGGTCAATAATTATTGTCCAACTAACTAGATTAGGGATACAAGAGGTGAGAAAAATGGAACAATGGGGTCAAAAATCCAATAACCAATTTGATTTTTCAAGGGATCATGTGAAGGATCAAATTTGAAATAAATTAAATAAATAGAAATGATCTTGCTCAATATTTTTAATAATTATTGTATAATATAAAAATAAATAGTCCTACCTCAATTTGATCAATTATTTCATGAATAAATGACTCACTAATGAATATGGAAGATCCAATACAATCACTACATCTCGATTCGCTTGGATCCAGTAGTTGATTGTCACCAAATCTTGATCCACCACTAAAGAACAGTGGATCCTTCTCTCAATGGTTTCCTGTTTATGTGGTAAACACAGAAAATTCCCCAATACATCATATTTATAGAAGGAATTAGGTTTAGATCATTTTATTCATTAAATAAAACAAATTATGATTTTTTAATTAAACGCATTCGCCAATGGATGATTTATCTGAACACCCATTACCGACAAAATTTCGGTCACACCTTGGGTTAAAATTTCATTACAGATTCAATAGTTCATTTATATTTTCAATATGACACTTCATTTAAGTGATATCACATTTTTTCTAACAAAAAATTTTCACACAATAAAAAATATATTCAATATTTTTATCAAAAAAATTATTGGTACATTGGGCATCAGAATTGAAAGCTCTCACACTGCCTGACTTTGAAAATATTCCTTGATATATTTAAAAATAATCCAAGGAAAAAGTAGGGTCTCTTCAAAAATATTTTTTATTTTAAATAAAAAAATATGTTAATTTGGAGAAATTAAAAATATATAAATTTTAACTTTTAAATAAAAACACAAAAATATAATGAAACTATTTTTCATAGGAAAATAACTTTTTTTTAAAATATGAGCCATTTTTACACTTTTTCCATTTAAATGTCCAATTTTATTTGATTTATATTATTCATATAAAAAATAAATGTATAATATATTTTATTTCATTAAATAAGTGAAATAAAAATACTATTTTAGGATTAAATATATATTTATTAATAAAATAATCTCACTAATTTTATCGAATCATTTGTAAATGAATTTTATTTTCTGTAAATGTAAAAATTAAAAATTCCTAAAATACATGTGATAAATAACTTCTACATTAATAATCAAATATTTATATCATGTTAATTTCTAGTTACATATCCCCTCAAGATCCCTATGTACAATCTTATAATTATTCATACTCCAGCAGTAGTCATTGGTGGTGATTTTAATAGCCTAGATATTCTGGAAATTTCAACAAGATTAAACATATCTTTCTTATGATTTTTCTAATATCATAATTATTAGAGTTTATCTATACCTTTTTCTACGGAAAACCCTTAGGAATCTAGCTCCTTTACCTATTTGGGAAAATGATATTTTTAAGGGTGACATCCAATACCTGATGTTGTTTCATTATTTTTTTCATTATATATGTCATAACATTATAACATCATTTATACCTGCTAATTTAACAGAAATATTATAATATCCAAGTTTAATAATTTTCTTTTAGAGTATCAAATTTTCATTTTATTTTGGATTCATTTGGGAAAACATTTATTTAACACCTTTTGTTTAAAAGGGAAAATATATTGTCAAATCATGATGAATTATAATAATATAAATAAATACAACATAACTTTTAACAAAAACATAATATTTTGTTTCATAAAATATAATTTATTAACTATAAAGGAAAAATACATTGTATACAATTTAAAATAATATATTGGGATAATTAAAATAAGTATATAATGTGAGTATAATTTTTAAATAATTTAGGAAGTGATATTTTATAAATATAACTATCACTAATGTTACTATAAGAAAAAGAAATATTTAAAAATATGATTCAAATATTTTATAGAGAACATTGTGAGAAGTTTATGTGAATGATGAATGAATGAAACAGAGGTATTTATAGGATGTAAAAAATGAAATATGAAAGTTAAAATTATAACATATTAATTAGAACTGTTACCTATCCATTATAATTGTAAACTGGTTGTTATAATAGTAAATTCATGGTTAAAATCGATGAAATTAAAGTAAGTAATATTTATATTTAATAAAATATTATAATATAAATATTATAATTCCTTTGAATAAATGTTATAATTAGGAAACTAAAATAAAATATAGGTATATATATTAAGGTATGTTTTAAATTATTTCATAAAAGTAATAATTTTTATATTAAAAATTAAATATTACTATCATGTATATAAATAATTATTCTTATAAAAATTTTATTAAAATTTTTAATAAACACATTGAAATCAGACAAGAGTAATTTTTTTCATTTTCATGGAAAACATTATTTTTGAGAGAGTATTAAAAATAAAAAATTTCAAGTGAAGTATGTTCTATTACATAATATCGATGTAATGATGAATTACAAGGATAGTTTGTTTTCTCAACTATATTAAAATTTTATAAGATAAATATTACTATTAGAAACAATAAATTCAATTTACTAAAATGAAAATTGATTTCCAAGGTCTGTAAAGATAATTTTTTCATTGAAAACTATTTTTATACTTTTGTAAATTTCTTTTGTGTAAATAATTAAATTAATTGGTAAGAGGTTTTAAAATTGAAAAATTTAATTTTTTAATAAAATATCATTTATAGTTTCAATAAATACCATTATTTATTATATTTCTCTTGAAATAATATTTCATTTATTATTTGATCCCAAAATGACCCTCCCTTTCAAATATAAGTATCCCTTTCATCCCTATGTATAATAACATAAAAAATTAGTCTAATTGTAAAAAATAAACACAAATAAATTTCCATAAACCTTCTTAATTTCATGATGATTAATTGGTCTCATCCTACTACATGCCTTCACGGACTTACTCCCTAAGAAAAGTAGTAAACAATGAGGAAGTGGTGGCCTTCCTTTTTCTATACATATCATTTTCAATACTTATATTATTCTATTTTATTTCAATTTAAACCTATATATGTTTAATAGTTAGAAAATATTAATTAAATGTAATTTTGTTACTATAAAATTATTATAAATTATTTATAATATATATTATCTCTTCCCCTCTTTTAAAAATTCCTTTAAATAGTATATTTTTCTAACTCTATAGGTTTCATCAACTCTTTATGTATCAAAACTATTATGTCCAACACATTCCACCAAGGCCACATGTTAATAAGATAATGTGTTTTTATATATTTGCATTCTCTCTTTACAAAGGCAAGCGGCCTCCACCACCATGGTTGTTGATGTTGAATCATTGATTGAAAATGGATGATAACATTCAGTTCCTCCTTTATTTAATTCCTCCTTGGAGCCTTCACATAGTATGAATATCCATCAAAGATTTAGTTAATGATTTTGAATCCCATTATTGATTCTATATCAAGGTGGGAACTAGTTAATTACACTACTTCCATCTCGACCGTGTAGTAACCGGTAGTAAAAGTAGATGATAACTTCGGGAATGTCTATGAATTTATAAATATTCATCATGTTGGGAATCTATAGATTCTTACAACTTTGAGGCTAGATGCATCTCACATATGAGGTATCCTGTGCACCAAATCGAAAACATCCAATATTTTCCATGTGGTAGTGGCTTCCATTATTGTAATGAATATAATTATTTTTAACCATGGAATCCCATGTTTATTATATGGGGTATAAATTATTGATCAAAACATAAGTTTAAAATCTTGCGGGGACATGATGGTTATCAGATTAATATCTTGTGGGGACTGGATGGTGAGTTTTTTTATGTTCCCATAGGGAAGTTTATGACACTATGAACAGATAGGTGGATTTCAATGTGTTCTTGTGGGGAATATGTTCACACTAAGGAGAGGTATGTGGATTTTATTTTTTCCCTAAGGGAAATATGTTCACACTATAGAAAGGTAAGTGTATTTTTGTGTATTACTGTGGGTAATATGTTCACACTATGGAAAGGTATTTTTATTTTAATGGGTTCTCTTTGGGATGATTTTTTCACACTATAGAGAGGTATATGGATGTTAATGTGGTCCCATAGGTAATATGTTCACACCATGGATATGTATGTTTATTTTAGTGTGTTCTCATGGGGAATATGTTCACACTATATTGTTTTTGTTTCCCAGTGGAAGTCAATCATATTCTATAGATATGTTGGGGGGTGTTTGGATTAACTATTAAAAAGGCACCTAGGGTTTGTTGAGATTTTAGGATTCAACCTTAGAGAGGATTCCTAAGTACCCTATTAAGAGAAAGGGATATAAACTGATGTAGTTTGGGGAAATAGTTTATGGTAAAGTGATATGACCAGTCCATTTAGTTTAATTTTATGTGGAAATAATGATCATTTCATGGTATGACTTTCAATTTAGGATGGTGTGGGGATTGCAGATGGAAGTTGCCCAAATGTTTGAGGTTTCATCCGAGACTTGGTGTTTTTTCCCAGAAGTGGAGTTTCATATCATGGTAGTGGAAAATGGTGTGGGGAATATGTGTAATGGAAAATTAGTGTTGGAGTTTCATTCTACGGTGGGTGGAATAGGTTGCACCTCATGATGATCATACATGGGGTATATTGTGTTTGTTTCATTGGTTAATACAACAATTTAATTTCATGTGTTGAGTATTTTTTCTTGTGGTTTGACTTCCTATGACTAGGATGTTGGGCTAGATAATTTTACAACATGTGACTCAAATATAATGGGGCATGCACCTAGGGAGACCGATTCTAGGCCAGAGAGGAAGATTTGTATTAATACCTCACTACCATGAAAGGTGGGCAGTTTCCCTTTATGATGAAAACATTGGGAATTATGCATCTATTTCTCAGGAACAACTTGGTGGGTCATGGTCATGACACTACCATGGAGGCATGAAAATCAGGGGGTCCCAACACTATGGTGTCTATTCTTAAGAGAATGAGGCATTAGTGATCCAATTATTAGAAAGAAAAGAAAATGTAATGGGCATTACGTTTATTGAATAAAAAGTTATGGAAACATGGTTTAGTGATATTGGTCACAATTGTGATTAAAACAAGGATGGACCAGGCTGAATTGGTGAAGGTCACCTGGACACCTAGCTAGCACTCAACTATGTTTGGCGGATGAAGGTACATAGGAATGTATCTGAATTTTGTTACACGTAAATCTATATTTATGTTAACAAGTGGTATTTTTCAAATCATATGTGCTATCACATAACCCCTACACATATTTTAATGGAACATGTCTATAAAACTAATAAGGCTTCGAATATCATGGAGTTTTTAAAAAATAATTTATCATGCATAAACCCAAATAGCCTTAAGGGATATTGTGAAATGATATCTCAATCAATGTCTTATCCATGTTGGGTCCCATGGGATTTCATTTTCATATGTTCCCTACCATTGGGAATCCATGAGGTATAGAGTTGTGTGATTTTGAAAAATAAAAGGTTGCATGAGGGGGAGATGATCCTTCTACTTTAAAAGATCCATCCTTAATTTAGTGGGTTTAGGATCTATTAACAGCCAAAAATCATAGCAATATTCCTGAATCCTCTGTTGGGTTTCTCGACTGGGTTATACACTTACCCTACCTTTTCCACTAGGATGAGACCACACAATTTGACACTTTACATCACATTTATCATGTAATGGGATGTTAATTTCCAATATCAGGATTTCATGTAAATGTATGATGTTTCAGGAAATCACATTTTTCATTGATTTATGGATTTTTGAGAACCAAAGAAACATTGATATTTAGCATGAAATTTCATGAGCAAATGGGTTGTATGAATTATGTAAAAGTTTCACCCAAGACATGACAGCTGTATGCACTTGATTCCATGGTTCTATAATGGTCCTCTAGACTAGAACTTTATTTTAGGGAAAACTAATGTTTTTTCAATTGATACATGTTTTTGTGAGAAAAAAATTTCTTCCCTCAAAAATGGATTGGATGGGAGACCGAAATGTTGTGTTATAATGGAAACAACAATGTTTAGAGTGAATTTATACTTTGTCTCACAACTTTCCTATCGCATCACACAACCAAGTTTCATGACCATGCTACAAGGTTTCATGAGCATCAACAAAGAATTTCTGTGGCTATGAAAATGATTAATGAGGACCTTCTATAGTCACTTGACTTCTCGGCATGACAATCCTACTATCTTGTGCAGAACTCAATAGTTAGCATGATCTCCAGAGCGTTTATACTAGAAATTCATGGAAACCGTTCTTACATGAATGATCTTATTAGGTAAATTTTCTATATTGCATGGAAAACATAGAAGTTTCTTGACGTAGCATATTATTCATGAAAAACCATTTGCATGATTTGGTGTTTTGAACCCTCCTAATGTTATTGAAAATACCAATCATACTGACCAAGCCATTGTCGATACTACAACTGCTATATGGATAAGGGATATGGCCACTAATCCTAACATCCCATGTTCTAGGAGGGTTGTATCTATGAATAGATAGCTACTATGACTATTGGATGAGTCATAGAGGGAATATTTTTTAAGAAATCTCCCACCATTATACAATTTCTGGAATCTAGATGGTTTGACTATCTCAGCTTGGGAACTCAACATTCTACAATTTTTTTCACCCATATTAATGAACAAAATTACTAGAAACATTATTTCCACTAGACATCTTTCAAGGTATCATGAGGATACTACAATATATACCTTGAGTGGAAGTATGGGGAATGTAGTAGGGAAAAATCAAGAAGACAAGTAGTTCCTAACTTATTATGAATGCATTATGCTAAATAGTATCAGATGTATGGGGTCGAGCTACTCCACATCGAGCTATATGAAGTAGAGTGTAAATCCCAATTCCATATATACTGAAAACATGATCTTATTTTTGTTATTATTAGCTGGTGTTCCTTAGAAACTAACACCTAATACCTATATCATGGGGAATCAAGAATCAACCCACGAGATCTCCACTATATTATAGGCATCCCTCTGATGGTGTTCCGATATGTAGAATTCATTTCTACACCTAATTCTTGGGGGAGTAGGGACCAAACACCTATCATAGGGTGAAACATTATAGATGAGAAGACATGTATTTTTAAGCATCATCGTCTTTTCTATGGAGAAATTGAATTTAAGAAATGTATTGAAATGTTCTTGAACGCACATTCTATTACATTGTTAAGGTAGCCAGTGAAGTGCTTGTTCGAATGTTAGAGGAAAATAATGGGAATCTACTAACTAATTTAAGAGGAAGGCCATTTCCATGAATATGGATATAATATAAACACTTTTTAGCAAGTGTTATGATATATAGTTTTCCTATTCACCTTACTAAGAATTTGGATGCTACCGGTCAGGGATTCCCATATATTCTTGTAGACTAGGAAACTAATGATGACATCGATCATTATGTTTGGAAAGCCGGTGAACCTAGGTGTCCTTTTAATGTTCTAAATTTATATCCAACTAGGGAATTTCATGACTGAAAACATACTTAGGCACATTTTTGGCCAATTTTAATTTCCGTATGTGTGGATCATGGATAATTTCATGGGGGGTTATGAATTTCATAATGAAATCAATCTTCTTGGTGTCAGCCCATGGCCATTTCTTTTAAAAATTTTCTAGGTTTGACCAATAACTATCAATGAAACATGGGTCACTGTAAGTATTGAAAACACTAGTAAAATTAACCTTTATCCATTAACAACCCCTTTTCAAAATGTAGTTGATAATCTGGAGGGGATGCTCAAGCATTGGAAGTACCTTTACACCTTTTGATGAGGAGTGTTGGTAGCTAGGATATAAAAAAACTCATATTGGGAGCCATATACTCTATTTTATATTTATAGATACTTCAGACGCATTCATTAAAAAATGAAGTGAGTCTATAGGTGGATCTATAAGGATAGAAATCCTTGTATCCTTCATCAACTATAATTTATTTTTGTATATGAAGGCACAAGGGAGGTCATCGTGTGACAGACACCAATCTCAATGTCGACCTCTCCTAGAATTATACTGGTAATAGAATAGCTTCGTATCCAAGTGAAATCCAATATTAGTGCATAAGAAAGGGTATAATGTTATATGAGCCACATGAGAAATAGGATAAGATATGGTATTGTCAACAAAGTTCCCACTAGTAATTGAAGGATCAACATTGAGTAACATTATTGAAATATTAGGGAGTTGTTACACCCTCTCCCCTAGTGATGTAAGGATCCCTAATATATACGCACAAGAGTAGGAAGAGTGGTCTCAGACTGGGATGATTAAAATTGGGGAGGATGTGGGGAAGAAACTATGGTATCTGGTGCTGCTAGCTGCCGGATCCACATATCCCACACTCTAGGCATCATGGTTCAGGTTGAGTTTTTCCCTAATGGAAGAGAAAGTATGGGGGGATCCGTACTCAATATGGGATAAAGATAGTGAAGGTTGGGCTTTTTAGGATTACTGCCCTCATGGACTTCCATGATTTTTTGGTGGAGATATACTCCTTTACAATAGTGCGGGGAGGGTGGGCTTACCACTATCCATATATAAGTGATGTTTGGTGGGTATCCTTAAGATAAAATTTCCAATGAGCTTCAAAATAATGACTTATCAGTTCCTAGTACTGATACAAAATGTTCTATTGATAATCAGTTATAGGGATCCACTGTTGGCTGAGAAATATCTTAGGAGTGTAGAGAGTTCACTCCAAGTTGTGTTGACCTTACTGACCTCTTATTCATAGAGGTAAGTTTAACGTACTCACTATTCCATCCATTCTTTATTTCAAAGGTTCTAACCTAATAATTTTTCTTAAGAAATAAGTATAGAGGGAGATCCAAATTGATTCTATTGAGGGGGATAAGACTTACTCTATAGAGTTTGGGGATACAGCCTTGGAGTCTAATCAAGTAGTCTCAAAGGGAGCCTTTCCAATAGGGGTGTCAAATTGGAGGTTTCCAATTCTTTGGCCCTCCCAGTCATGTATAGGGGATGACACCCCAACATTATGATGGGGGATCCTACCCCTAGTGAGGTATATTTCCTAGGGCGACTCATTATTTATATCCATACACCTCAGGTTGAGACTGAGCATCAATACTCAACATGTATGATCCTCTTCAAAACTTTACTGGGTTATTTGGATCTATTGCATTAATGATTTTTTTCATTTTATTATGTTTTCATTCAGGAGGTACTGAGTGGTTTGGTGTTAGACATTATGGTACCAACTAGAGATAAGGGGTCCCTAGTGGTGGAATTTTCCTTCTAGGCCCCAAGAATGTATGTTTTCCAAACTCTCTACAATTATAAGTGATTTTCTCTAACACAAGAAATATTTTCCAAGTTTATTGTCACATATCAAGATGAATGACATGTTTTTTTTGAAACAGTGCTCGATAGATTGTGTTCCCAAAAAATATATTCGATTGGGGGAGTCACGGTGCTTCCACCAATAGTTAATCAAACCCTTGTTGTGCTATCCATTCTAGGATATCCATCCTTAATCCCAATAGGGAAATTGACTATAGAAACATATGTGGTTTCCATGGAGGTCTGACATGAGGCTAGAATATATGGTACCCCAAAAAGGGTGTCAGATGAAGATGACACCTATTTTGACATGGATCTTAGTCCATCCAAAGTATCACATTAGATGACCGTACTATTGTTTTTCTCAAGGATTTTCAAGAGTATGAGACAGTTCTACCCAATTAATTAGATGATATTATGTCAAACATTATTGAATTGAATCACATAATCTAAAAAAGGGTGTGTAGAAGCACTTAGTTTATAAGGTGGATGCCTAAGGACCACTAGTTTTTTCAAACTAAAGGAGAGGATACCATATCTGGATGACCCTACAAAATTTTTAAGATTGTTTTATTAAGATTCCTCATATTCATGAGTGTGTTTATCTTTGATACACCTTGATCAAATTAATAATGAAACATAAAAGTAACCCCTATACAACATGAGGCTTTATCTATGATTGAAATAATGGACAAATAGGAGATTAATCACTTATAAGATTATGCTAGACAAGGGATGAATACTTAGGGTCAGAATTATTCATTGATCACTGAGATTATCTTGACTCTTTGGTTAGAGAGAATGACTCTCTACACAACCAACATTTTTTCACCACATGAATATGTTCACAGATGGGGTAACACTAGGGGTGTTTAATTCTACCTGAACAAATAGAATGTATAAAAGGTTTGAATCAAGAAATTGTAGATCTACATAAAAGGGGGTGGAGAGCCAATGGAGAAGACTTTTGAACATGTTTGAAACAAAGATTCCACCATCATGCCACCGTTAATGTGGAAAAAACAAGGGTCATTTCTTGATCTTGTTTTCAAGACAAGACCTTCCAAAATGAAATCAAGATTATTTTAGATCTTGTTCCCAAAATTGATTGTGAGCTATTGTGGCCATGAACCATTACTATTGGGGGAGTTGTTTTTAGACTTTGAAAGTGATATAGATCCAAATCAAGGAAGTCACAAATCATAGGGTTGAATTGAGGGGATGTTGGAATAGAGTTCTATACCCTTGTAACTAATCCATTAATTGTTTGAGTACATTGGGTTGATGTAATGGTCAGATTAAGGTCTATACTAACAAATACGATGAGTGACAACATGGATTCCAAGTGATAGTCAAAGTACTCGAATAGTGAAGTAGGTTACCGGCACCAAAGGAGGGAATTGGATTCTTAAGTGAGGGCCTATGATGCTTCATATTTTTACAATATTCAATGACGATGATGGGAATGAAATTTAATTTTTATCAAAAATGATAATGAACAAATTTTTTAACATCATGTCGTGAGGATTATGCATCCTTTATTTTAACATAATATGACTAGTACAAGTGAACTAAATTGAAGAAATCCATCCTTGTCCAGGTAGTGGGATGCAGTTAAAGGAGGCACAATGGGTATTATCTTGAAGAAGAGATCATGAAGAAAAAGGAGTTAGGATTTTACTCTAAACTTTTTATAATCCAGTGGTGTCCAAAACGATTATCCTAGTTTTTTTTCAGGGATCATGATGGGTTCTTCTGGATTTGTACCTCTTTATTTACACCCTCATTTTTTTGTCCAGGTCAAATAAGAAATGTTGTGTGTGGAATATAAATATTGATCAAGGTTCCCTCATAGTTTTTTAACATGAAATGAATTTGTGTGTCGTGACTCATGTAGTTTAAGGACATACTAGTTGGAACAAGATGTCTGAAGTGGTTTAATTTCCCAATGTTTGGACAAGGATGGGATAATCATTTTAAAATAATGTGCGTAACATGATAGTGTGGTAACACATCATGAATTGAGGATCAAGGAGGACCTCACCATATGACACATCCGTAAGAAATATCACACATTGTTTAATGTCATGATTCTTGTACATAGGCCCCCCCGTTTATGGCCATATAGTTTCTTCAAAAAAGTGTGGCATTCCATTTTTAGGGACTACTAGGCATATTAACCATTAATTGGGAAATTTATCCCTAACTACTAGGAGCTTGTGAATCATCATCAACATGAGAAGCAAGGAATAATAATGATGTAATCATTGTATAAGGGATAGAAAATTAGTTAGAAAAAGAAACTGACTTAGGGAATCCACAATGATTCCAACTTACTTAGTAAATATATTCAAGTGCATGAGAGTAGGGAATATGGGGTGTTTTGATCCCCACCAAAGAAAGAGGAGGTGGATTGGAAGGTAAATCATTTCTTTCAAGGACTATATCATGAAAGGGGGTGAGAAATGGGTAGGTAATGATTGTTCCTCATGTTCAAAACAAATGCTCCAGAGATTCACTATTCATGCATGGGGAGGAAATATATAGAACTAACCATTGAGCATATTAGAAACATGTGAACCCTCATTTGTTATTGGGGAGACATAAAGGAATGTTTCTCTGATGGTAGGCGGGATAGTGTTGCCAGAAACCACTATGGTTAGGGAAATATTCAATTGGGTAGGATGATAAGGATCCAAATTGAGGGAAGTAAGAAGTGAGAAAGTGGCAGTGAAGAGTGTCATGGGGAGAGTGGAGTGCCCTGGCAGTTTTCCCACCATGTGTTCAAATGCATTGGATGAACATACCGGTAGGAAATGATCATGTTTTACCTATAGGGGGAATACCTCAGACTTAGTTGGTGATGGGGATAGCCCTAGAATATGAATGTTTGGTGTCACTACATGTCCCATGGGAATCGTAATCATGACACATGTAATTATAGAAAATGGTTTAGTACAAGACCAATGTCGTAAGGGTGGTTCCCTCTCTAGAGTGGTTGATGGATCACATCATAGTTATCATATGAATAATCTTGAGTTTATATAGGGTATATCTATATTTTAACATCATGTTCTAAGGATTTTTGTTTTTTATCTCACATTTATCTTATATAGAATCCTATGTTTATCACATATGGTGAGGATATAGTTTAATGTCATGTTCTAAAGATGCTAGATTTATTTATAGCTTATTTTTCCTTTGATAAATCCTTTATTTATCACACAAGGTAAGTCTAATGTTTTACATCATGTTCTTAGTGTGTAGGGAATTATAATATAATGACATATATCCTTGACTAAGGATGTTGCTGGTTTAAGGTCACGGAGCTCAGACCATGAAAGATGGTTTTCATAAATTAGATTTCGTATAATTAAAGAGTGATAACTTGATGTGAATGGGGGACCAAGGAGACCCATTTCTAGAAAAATACTCCAAGAAAAACATTATATTGTTTAAATTCATGTTACGTGGGGGTCTATTATAATAAGTTGAAGTTGGGGCCGCACACAAGATATGAGATTTGAGAATTACTAAGTATCACAATAAGGTGTAAATCATTCTGCACAAAGTCATGGAACTGGGTGGGGTGAGAGAACAACACTGGTAGGGTGTGGCCTCTCGAGTTAGAATGAAATAGAAAAGAGAAGGCGACAATGGTTTTTTGAAATTGTAGGTGTAAATAATACTATGTTAATAAGGGGACACAAGGGACTAGATGCACATAATATAAGGTTATAATGTTGGAAAAAAAGTGGAGTAGGTACATTGAAGATGTTTGTGTGGTTTAAAAGATTTAAAACCTTATGTGACAGAAAAAAGGAGGACCTACACCATAAAGGGAAATCCAAAAACCCAATTTCACACAATTTATGGTCATACAGATTGGAATAGGGGAGGACCCAAAATAGATTAGTGTGAGGTTGGGGTCATGTTTTGTTTCTGAATGTCCCTAAATATCTCATTAGACATGGGAATCAAGCCATTAATAGTTCTAGAACACATTGTGGCTAGGGACCGATAGTGGAAGGGTGGAGTGCTCTCTACCCAGGACATTTAATGATCTCATTTTTTTCATATGAGGTGTCCAATGTTTTTAACAAATGGTTAGGACATTGTTTAACATTGTGTACAGAGGACTATAGATTTAGTCACCTCATATTTATCGTATGAGGCATCCTATTTTCATCTAATCGGGTATGGATATAGTTTAACATCATGTGATGAGGATGTTTGCTGGGCTTATGCATTGAGCTACCCATTCTTTCCTCCTCATACTGAGTCATGATGGATACTTGTTTTTTTGATATATTTTTGGATATTATTGGTGATTAAAACTAATGAGGATTCCCATGAAATATTTTCTCATTTAGGTAAATTGGTCACGATGGAATAATGTTTTAGAAGATAACAACACTCTGATTGACAAAACACAGAGCTGGGCCCACAGATAAATGGTCTAGGAAACACTATGTATCTTATGGGTTGTGAATCTATCCCCATGTAGTTATGGAATATGGAATGGTAGGAGAAAAACCCCAAATTGGTAGAATCCTCTCTAGATGAGATATTTAGTCATAACATGATTATCATGGGTCATCACACATTCATCACATAAGGTAAAGAAACGTTTTAACATCATGTTCTGAGGATTTTTGTTTTGGTCCATCTCATATTTATCATTTGTGGAATGCTATATTTATACCATGTAAACATAAAATTTTACATCATGTAGTGAGGATATTGGTTTTCTCGTCTTATATTTATGATTTGAGGTATCCCAGGTTTATACATGGAAAATCCATAGTTTAAAATAAAATGATGAGGATGTTGGTTTTTTGTTCATCTCATATTTATCATATGAGGCATTCTAGGTTTACATGGGTTAAGGATAAATTTTAACATCACACGATGAGGGTGTTGGGATATTTTAATATCATATTTATTATATGAGTTATCCCTCATTTACCTGTGTTAAGGCTAGTGTTTCACATAATTTTATAAGGACATTGATCTTTTTAGTTTGAATATGTGCATTTTAGACTAAACATACAACTAGATTGAGGTCATAGAGCTCGGGTCATTGCAGCTACTGGTTTATGGTTGTAGATTTTGGACTAATTTGATTTATAGTCGAAGTTCAAGTTAATTTGACCAAGGGGGTACATTTATAGTACTGCTTCAGAAACCTAGAGTTACATGGAGGTGTAATATACTCCCTTCTTATACTAATTAACAAGTATACACCATTGGGAATGACCTTATAAATTACATATGTTCCATCCCTATTGGTTTATAGTTTCGGAATATTTTTTCTTGGTATCGACAAAATTCTGAGATCTAGTACCATGCCATCCTAAATAAACGAGTGGAGTTTTTCTTTCATGTAAAATAATGATTCTACCTTTTTTTGGTTCCTCTATAAGCTATGGAATTCCTGAATCCTATTTTCCTTGAGAGTTTCAAAACCTACTAGATGAAATTATTCTACCTTGTTTAGTTTTAATTGGTCATAAACGACCATTAAATGTGATTAAAAATGAGACTTTATCATTCAAACATTCTCTATTCAACACACCATGTACTATTGGGTTTCATGGGTAGAAAATAGAGTTTTCATTTGATATGAACATAATGAAATATAGAGTTTATCAGGAAAACCCTTCTTATTGTACACCACCATTTATGTTGGAAATTTGAGAGGATATTTTTGAATTCCAAGATCTTTCCATTATACAGTGCTCGATAGAGGGAAGCATGGTTAGACCAGATGTTGTACAAGGACTATAATTTCTTCACTTCATAATTCTAAATATTATTTCCATTTTTCATGAGAATATAATGAGTAACCAAAAATGATGAATGATGTGGTAGGTCATGAAATAGATTATGGAATAGGATTTTTATTCTTTGAGAGGGACCACCTCTATCTATTTTGAGAAGAAGTCCATTGTAATCAGAATGAATAGACAATGTAAACCCATAAATGTTGGGTAGAGACCCATGATGAAGAGTATCCAAACTAAAAATGGATAAAAATATTTGGTATTTTGGATAATATATTTTGGATGGTGCATGAAATTATCTTGTATATGGAACACATTACATATTTTGGATAACTTAATGTAGTCGTGAACCATAACAGGCCAAAAGTAATCAATACTCAAAATTTGGTAAGGGTGATTAAATACCTCTAGATGAACTCCATAATATCATTCATGGACCTATTTCATGTCCAGAGGTACCACATTACCTTAGATGATCCGGAGGATGATTCTATCAAACATTAAATATTAGATAGTTTTCTAAAGGTTTGGGCCACTCTGGAGGTTGAATTATGATGTATTTTGACAGATTTGCTCATTCTTGGCCCGACCTGATGGGGGGATGTTGTGATGGAGAATTAAAATGATATGAGGCATCTAATAAAGAATATCCATAACCACATGGGATTTTTGGTGCCTTGTAGAATAAGTACAAAGAACCGTATGATTTTTGTATTGGATATCATCTTTAAATGTTACAAGGGGGTGTAATGAACCAACGATGTGCCGCATGAATGACCATGTCTTCCTGGTTGAGCTCTATAAGGGATGCGACAATTATTATGAAAGCATAAGATCTGACATTTTTTTAATAGGGAATGTGAATCTCCTTTAGTTGGGAGGGAATATGGACATCAGTTGATGATTCTTCTCCATAAGGGGAACAATTTATTGTTTTCTGATAATGTATTTACACATGATCCTCTTGATGAGTATATTAAATTCTCTCTTTATAAGTAAACATGGTACATTAATCATAGGTTACATATCAAGACTAGTAATAAGATTCTGATACTTTTCCTCATTGTTAGTGCATCCTACTTACAATAGTGATGAGTACAAAAAGATAACCTATATAGGGGTGACGAGGACAATCCCCTAGCATACTCAATTGGGTTTGGAATATTTAATCCTTGGACTAGTCAGATACATTATGGCACCTTCAAAATGAATTTGACAACATAGTGTAGCCAGATCCATTCAATGAATGGTTTGGTCTGGGAAATCACCATCAAGTGGATATTCCTTAGGGGTCATTTTTTGTGTCCAATAAATCATCCAAATTCGATCCCTTGATGGATTTCTACAAAAAAACATTATTTAAAACTACTGGAGGATTACCACCCAGATTGAAAATCTCCCTTTCATCATGTATTGATTGAGAATATATTTCAATGGGGTTGCAATGGAAACTTTCTATATCTCATGGGTTTACACATAATTCTATAACTTCTACACTAAAATGAATAGTATGATATTACTCTTCTCAATGGGGGATTATCTAGAATCCATGTTGATAAGTATAAATCTAAGATAGTATATGATATAATCTATACCCTCAGTATAACTATGATCTAGAAGGGTGACAAGGGACCATTCTAGAGTGGCCATGTAGGGGACCAATGGAGTTCATAATATGAGTAGCATTAGAATTGGAGTCTATAGTAGATACTACTAAATATCCTCAAAGACAGACTAGAAATCCTTATCCTAGTGGTATTTGACACATTTCATCATGATCCTTTATAAAGGATTACACTTTTTGACCAAATTTTCAATAAATTAATGAATATAAGAAAAGTGACCTTGGAGGCCTTGAAAATATTGATGGTTGTTTGAAGGAGACACTTAGATGATGGCCTTGATTTTCTTGGATTCAATTTAGAAACCTCTATATATAAGGATGAATCCAAAAATATTTATCAAAGTAAAGAAGAATGAAATCTTCAAAGGTTTCATTTTAATGTGGTGGTAATGGTGAATGTCTAAAACTTTCTCAAGATCATTGATATAGTCATCATGATGGTGAGATTTAACCACCAAATAATCCATGTAACACTCCACTAATTTCATGAGGAGAAGTTACAAGATATATTTTATGGAATTTTGGTATGTTTCCTGAGGATTATTTACACAGAAAGGAATCTAACCTAATATAAATTTCATGGGGTTCCCTGAAATTAGTGGATTCCTTATCATTAGGGGCTATCAAGATCTGATTAGAAATGTTAAATCTATCCATAAAGGAGAGGTCTTGGAAACCGTCTTTATCATTAATCAACATATTTTTAAATATAAGAGTAAATTTTTCCTTTGTAGAGTACTATTTGAGGTACCTAATGTAAATAAAATATCGAATATACCCATTCTTACTTATGTCTAGGAAAATTATGTCTAGAAATTTAGGTTACTAGATCTCTCTAATGAAGTTGGACTCAATAATCTGATCGAATCCGGCCTCAACAATGGAATTATGGGAAGATTTCATCTTTTAGGGAGGTTTTTGGAACCCATAGAGCCCCATTGGGAGGCCAAGGTGATGGAAACAGATCTAATGATCAATGAATGAAATCTTGTTATAGCTCCATGAAAATAAATTGTCTGTTTCTCAGAGAAATACACATACCACTATTGTTCCTTTAGTGATAATGTTACACCCCAAGGTTTTGAAAAATAAATATTGAATTCATGAAACAAAAAATTCTTACAAAACAACATATTTTATAATCTAGCCATTAAAAACAACTTTGCCTCTACTACGTCTTGAATTTTAATAAATGGTCATCTAGAGTTGTGACCAATAAGTTATTTGAAGTATTATAGAACCAATATGATTTTTGGTGAATAGTAATATACTCTTAAGAATAGAAATATGAATAGTAATATGACCTTTATGAATAGTATATAATAATAATATTATATTTTCATAAGGAAACAATATAATTATATCTTGATTAATTTATCAATGTTATATAAAACAAATTATAGTTTTAAAATTGTTATTTTTCTAATAAACTATAATTTTATTTAAAAATTAAATTAATCATATTTACAAATTTATTTTTAAAAAATGGAGTTCATTTTTTAATTCTACACGTCAAAAAATGGTTAGGGTGAATTTTTAGGATTTTTTGGAAATTCTAAAATTTTTGATGAGTAGTGAAATACAGTAAATACCGTATATTCAAATTATCAATTATATAAACTATTTATGAAATAATCAGTGATTTAAGGCCACTTTATTGGAACTAAAATATCCTTATTACTATTATTGGTCACATGAAACAACACTATTGGCTGTCTTGAGGGAAACAATAAAATATTTAGTAAAATATTCAAAATTTACTCATCTCCTCCACTATAAAACACCCCATCACTATCTCTTCTCTACACCACTCTGAGACTTTAATCTCCAAAAAATTCTGCCCAAATACCCTCCCCTAGTCACTCCCCACTTATATAATCTCTTTTTCTCTCCAAAAGTCCAAAACCCCTTACCTTAAAGAGATTCTCAAGGTGGTGGATTCCAGATCTAAATTCACATTCAATTTATTTCAATTTCATTTCATGTGCTTTTATATTATTTTCTTCTCCTCAACTCCTCTATAAAAATGACATAAAAAACTCTAGAATCATCTATATAATTGAATTTTATCATGTGAATGGAAGAAACATCATCAATATTCTTACTCTCTCTCTGTTATTTTATAAATGAAATCATCATCCGTGAGGTTCCAATTTACAACCTTCATGGACGACGATGTTTCGTTTTTAAATTTCTACTTCATTACTGGTCATGAATCAATTTTTATTATTGAACCAAACTATAATATATGTATTAAAACATAATTAATATTCAGTAACCAGTATATGTACATACTATTAATTTATATGACAAACCTAGTTCATAATGATCCACATACCACCAAAATATTGAAGTGGTTGTCATCTAATGATTCATCGTTATTCCATGTAAACAAATGATTTAAATGACCATAAAAAATTTTATGTTAATAAATAATAGGTATATTAAATTCTGGATATTTTAATCCATTCCACATGAACTCCATTACATTAAAACAAGTGAACCAATTATGAAAATCAAGAAAACGAACAGTCTAAAACGATAGAATTCAATATTATAACTAATCAGTAAAAACATAATGGACCTAATTGAATCATGATAAACAAAATAAATGTATAATAGTCTCTTAATTAAGTTATTAATAAGTCTAATTTCATATTCCATGATCTTAATTTCAAGAGCGGAACACATCCAGACTTAAAGTAAGGGGTTTCCCCCTGAACATCCATTTTTCATTTGAGTTACTTTTACTATCTAATTACCTGAATGACATTCTTATTTATTATTATGTAATTCTCAAAAATTAGGTGTGAGTTTTCTATATATGTTTACCAACCATAATCCTTCCTTATATTATGGGGTGTTACAAGTTTTAAAAGGATCATTCAAAATTATTTCTGAAATACAAGCCTAATTCACAGGAATTTCTCAAATTCTTACCTATTTTCAAGGGTGCTCAATAATATGTTTTTATAAACCATTAACTTTCTAAAATCACTAATTTTGTTATTAAAATAATATCTTACTTTAGTTCATTATTTATATAAATACTTTTCCAAATGAACTCTTCTTTTCAAAATAATAGAGTATTCATCTCAATAATTATATATTGATTTTATAAGAGTATTTTCATCTATTTTAACACTCTTGTTGATAATTATGTATTATTGGGATTAATCAATTATGATTTCAACTAAAATATTTAATTGGATAGTTTAGGACAAGTTTTATTATGGATTTTCAATCCTAAAATCATTCACCGAAAATTACTCTGAACATTTAGTGATTGAGCTTAATGTTCAGGGAAATTTATTTACATATGAAATACGTGACTCTTAATTTGAATATATATGTTGTTAATGTTATCCCCACACATATTAAGAATTCATTGGACTTATTATTTTATGGGTGGGGCCTGATATAGTCCCTCGATGCATCGGTAGGTCTTAGGAGGCAAATATATGTGGACATGGCCGGGGCTTTCCCATTATGAGTTATGGTTCTGGTCGAGGCCTTAATCATTTTAGTGATAATGTGTGAAGACATGATGCTATATTTCAGAATACTTGGTATATGGACTTCCCTCATTATGAAGATATAAATTGAATGTTCATGTAGTTATTCGATTAGTATAATACCCCTAATTATGATTTATTATGCCATTATTTATTCAGATTATATTCCTTCTATGACATGTTAAAGATTATTATATGTAAATGAATGCGTTTTCAATTATTCACCATGACTGATCCTTATCTCTATGCTATCTTCCACTATATTACATACTCTTACGAAGCACTTGATCTCACCCCTTCTTATATTTTACCATGATATGAAGATGTAAATTATGAGTGACTTGCAGGAATAATCTAGAAGGCATAGATGTTTATAATGTAATAATTTAGTGTTGTTTTTCATTTCATAATGTAATGATGAGATTATATATGTATCTTGTTTCAAAATATACTAAACTATTTTTTTCCTTGGGGATATGAATTTCTTTTCATAATTCCAGTGTAATGTAATAAGGCACTGGTTCATGGAAACTGGGGTCGGGTCTTTACATACATGGCTATGCTAATCAATGTCGACCATAAATATTCCTTAGTTCCAAGGTTTTCCGATGTTAAATTATCAAAATTAGTAGAGGCACCCACTTTAGATGCAGGTGGGGAATCCTCTAGATCAACATCATAATGTTATATGTGAGAGTTAGAGGGAGGTAGAAAATCTCCAAAATTGTATGATTCGGGGATGGAATTAAAACATGATACACTTGGGGGAGAGTATTCAATAAGGGGATCTTTCTCTATGTGTGTTGTAGTGATAAAGGTTAAAGAATAAATCCCACTCATTTTTTAACCATGACGTCTTCTCTAGACATTGAAGTAATGGAGATGGGTCAACCTCTGTTGACTCATCCCCAATCTATGGAACATCTAAGAGTGTTTTGGATCGATGAATTTTGTGATAAATTATCAATACGTTAATGGTAGGGTCTTTGTTTACTATTCATGCTTGTATAATGTAGGTGTATGAGGTAATATGTTTTCAGTCATTACGTACTATGAAAAAATTTCTCAGGTAATGTGTTTTGGGTTAAAATTGTTTAATTGGGGGGATGAAGCTAGCTTTTATGTCTTCTCATGTATCTACTGCAATGGACATTAGGTCATTGGGGGGTGTTGATATCCTCAAGCCCATCAATCTGGGGTTTTTCCCTTCCTTTTTATGGCTACCGATATCCAGTTAGCGAGAATCACTAGAGGTGAAGGGAGAATCATTTCCCTGGGGCACCCCTACTCAACCATCATGAGAGTATATAGGCACTAATGGTATGAATATGGGACCATTTCATATACATAAGCCAAGGCCAACCAAGCAGTGCATTGTAGTCCATATCTCATGTGATGAAAAATAATGTTTTCTACTAGGACATTGAATTGGGTATGTAGCCTAATTTTGTTGAATGAAATCAGCTCACATTTTTCCTACACCATAACTATAAGGTTAGAGGGGATCAAATTATATTCAATGATCCATGGCTTATGGAGTGTTCGAGTTTGGATGATATTGATCGTAAATCCAATATCTACTTAGAAGTGGAGGATATTAATATCCTTGAATTGGCTAGTGAGATATTGTGGGTGTTTATACCCCTAAATGGTAAACCTGAATCATCAATAGAAAATGAAAAGATGTCCGGAAGTTCATACCACTCATCACTATTTTTCATAATAGGCTTTCATGACTACTAGTTTTCTCTCTAAATGAATTGGTATGTTTTATGAATCAATATGGGCTCCACACATGTCAATTTTGTATTAAAGGTGTTTCATCATGTCATATTTCTATACAATGAGAACAAAATTTCATACAGAGGGTTGTTATTTAATTCGGAGTGTAGTAGGTGTCATTGGGTGAGCCACTAGGACCTAGATAATGTTAACAGTAATTGACTGCTGGTTACCAAGATTTCTATTAACACCTGATGGATGAACACCATACAGTTGCGTTTTTCCATAGTGATGAACTAATGGTCATAGTTTGGTCACAACTGAGTTTCATGGTCATCTAATATGATCTTTTATGGTGATGCAATCGATGGAGCGACTTGAGATGATTGTGACTAATGATCCCAATGTGAGGCATACTATATGGTTTTAGTATCATGAATAGTATGGAACATTGTGTTATCCTGTACAGTCTTCCAATGACCAAATCCCCCACCTCTCATTTCATGACATCATCACGAGGAGCCTCATGTGGTCAGATATCATTCCTCATCACTGAGTATCACATTGGGGTGCACCAGTTCTATAATGTCTACAGAGGCATATCACTTCTCCTCATCTGTGATATTTTCTAGGACTGGATTAATTCTAGGGTTATCTACTAACTCAAGAGGAATTAAATCACCAATACTATGGAATGGATTCATTATTTATGGGTTTCATTTTATTTCTCTTGTTCCACCAATGCATATTATTTTAATAATTTAAATTCTATGATGAAGATGTGGATGTTGAGGAAAAAAGAGATATAGTAACTATTGGAGGTTTCTATTTTCTCAAATTAGAATGGATAATTCCACGAGAATAAGAAATAGTGTTTTCAGTTAAATAGTCATTTTACTTTTTCATCCCATGATTTGGGACCTGTTTCCACTCACTAGAGTATTCTCTATCACTATCAAGGATAGTGAAGATATGTATTAACTATTCCATGAAATCACCCAATATAAGTAAAATATGGTCTACTTTATCTTAATTCCAATCATTGAAGAAAAATAATTCATTTATTGTATGTTTGAGGATCCTATTTTATGTTTAGTTATGGGAATAGTTTGTATGTTCAAACTTTTATGGTCTAATAAATTCTATAACTTTCTGAATACCCATTTACAAGGGGAATATGAAAATGCACCAGGACCTATGTATCATTAAAAGACTAACAACTATTATTTTCTTATGAGAATGGAACACTGGGTTACCTGAACTAATTGAGGTCAAGGAACCATTCTAGTTATTAGGTTCTCTATGATGAGGTTTCACTTGAAATGGTTGCACTAAGTGGAGTTTCTCCCTATGGGGTTTATCCGGTAAAGGGATCAGCAGGTGAACTAGCTTTGTATACATTGCATGAATAGTAGAAACTATTTATTATTTAGTATTCCTTAATATAGAAGATGAAATAGGTAGTGGGTATGACCTTTTATTAGTTTACTACAAGTATTCATATAGATATTCAGATCTTATGAACAACTCTAGATATCTAGCCTAATAATATAGCCAGATAAGGGTAGGGACCAAATCATATTTGAAATTATCTATAAAAAAATTTACTATCTTATCTTAGGAGAGACACCTATATAGAGTGAATTTTATCCTTTTCTGATGAGAGAATAAAATTAAAAACATTATCATCAATCATATACTTACATTTGTAGAGTTTTACAATGTTGTTCTTGGCGTAGTGGGGATGAATTGGTAAATGAACTACCAACGGAGATCCTCCCATCCAGAAACCAATCTTGGGGGAAGCTGGCTGCACTAGATGTATGTGGTCCGTTGTAGAGTCTAGATGAAACAATGTAGCATATCATATTCCTTTTTTGTAGTGTCTCTAACATTATGTCATACCATGAGGTGATGCAGACAAGATGTTTTAGTAGATTACTCTCCTGGTTAAACAATGTAAATATAGGGTTTCCAAATTTTGGGAGTGGTTTCATATGACATACCCTTGCTGCATACAACATTCATTCAGGTGGAATTGACCGAGGTCTCACTTCTGAAGCTTCAATATGGGTAGTGAGAGTAAATATCACTTCATCCAGATGAGGATTTTTGGTCACCAATGATCTGACTGTATCTTTAACCTAGGAGGTGTGGTATCCATGATATTGAGGTTAATAGGTACACTTATCATATATAGTGGGTGACTCATACAATGGTAATGTACCACAAGCTTCATATTCATTCCCGATCGGATGCACAAGGCCACCTGGTTCAAATCTCAGCACATGGTCAAGAGTAATTGGGTGCCCAACTAGATAAAAGATAGGGAAATTTATAATATTTTCATGGATTAGGAATATTTGGAGATAAGATTATCTTTGATCATCTTGTATCCTTTAATATCCAAGAGAAAATCAGCTATCCTGGCATCTGACTTTGTTTTTAGTGCAATCTCAGATAGACTGGTAAGATCAACATTCCCCTTACAATTTTTGATATTTCAAAGGCAAGGAAATAATGTATCTCTATGGGGAATCCAATGGCCCAATGATAGTCTCTGGATCCTTTAGAGTTCTAATAGTGACCACATTCACCAAGGTGATGTTCATAGAATTATTTTCACTATTAGTGAGTGGGATAGACTGAGAGCCTTACTATTTTTATGGTATAGTTATGAGTTAGAGGGTAGCATACTACCCCAACCATTTATCAAGACATAATGAGACACCTCTTCCATGACTATTTGTAGTGTCATGTGTTTTTTCGTATAGGTATACTAGAAAATGTAGTGGTATCCATTTTTTCTACGGTACCAGTATTCTAGGAGAATTTTGATATAAAACCTATTTCACTATTGGTGGATGACATAGAGATGTTCTTTGATTCTCAGATAAATCAACTGATGTTCTTGAAGGTGGTTGACCATTATCCAAATATTATCACATAACCATTATACTTGGTCCTCAGTGAGGAAATTTGGGACGAAAAAATTTGGGGTCGCAAGTGGGCAAAAAGTGATAGGTAGCTAGTCGGTTGCCAGGATCCTCGACAAGTCCTCCTATTATGTACCTAGGGGTGATCCTCTAGATCGGACCAAACCCAAATGGGATCTGACCTGTAAACTAGTGATGACAATAAAGTAGTCCCACTTTTCTACTGACTTTCTATCAACTTGGGTGATGTAAATCCAATCATCCAATAAAAATTGTGATTTCATTTTGATGTGGGGATGACTTCAATATCGTGCCAATATAGGATGGGGTGTTCACAAATTCCTCATGGGTGAGAGAGAAAACATTATGTTAAAGCTCAGTGGAGTGCTGACCATAATCAAATAGTATCAATCTAGACCTTGACAATTCTCCCACTTCAATTGTAGAGGTAGAGTGGAGGGAATATTTTAGAGATAGAGAAAGTTTCATTGTGAGTCATTGGAAAGATCATAAAACAACCCCACCTATAGGTATCTATTGTGGGATTTTGGGATTTAGTGGACCAAAAATATAGGTATTTCCATCCTCATATGATGATCTTCTTACCCCATCCCTATCATTAGAGGTGAAGGCTCTTTTGTTGAGTCATCCATAATCTCAGAGTTTGAAAAATTTACTGTAACAATGTTTTTTCCATAGTCCTACTATTAATGATGCATTGTGATTTCACCAACTGAAACTCGATGGGAATAAAATGGTTTAATTCAACCATTTCAATTCTTAACATCATGGTCATGTCATTTGTGGTGATTAATTATCTTTTTTACCCTATTTAGATATTTAGGAAGGACGTATCATTAGCATGGGGAGTAACTTTATGCCAGTTGGTGATAGTGTGGGGAGAAATTATGAAGTGGAATTCATCATCAAAGAATATACCATAATTAGTTTTGATATTTCAATTGATTGGGAGAGTAAAACAAACCTTCCTAAGAGGAAAATGAGGTCTCAATCCCAAGATGGAAAAGATGAGTCCCTATGAAGTGGTTAGGGGGGAATGGAATAATGTACCTATGGTGTTTGGGGACACTAGAGGTGGTGTAGATCCTTCCTGATGGAAACAGTTCATGGATTACCCTCATTGTTAGTTTTGGGTTCCCCAATACGAGGTCGAAGGATTGGAGGTGAGATAGACCAATATTTCATACTATAGGACTGAATGATGTTGTCAACATGGATGGGTGGCATCCCACCATTGAATATCTTGTGTGGTGGTCAATTGGTGTTCAAGAAGCACATCCCCTACCTTGTTGTCATTGGTGGGGTGGCCACCATAGGATTCTAGGTTAAGGAAACTGAAATGGTTCATTATCATTATTGGTGGGGGGGGATTTTCCAATTCACGACCCTCGAGGGTAGTGGTTCTATTATGTTTCCATTGCATTGAGGTCCTATTAAAGTATATCCCTAGTCAGTATGACCCCTACATTATCATGTTGGTGAACTAGGTAATTAATGAACCTTCTATAGAGGAGATCAGAAGGAGTGATGGGGTGAGGTTTCCTGGTTTTCATGGAAGAGGCTACATTACTAGTAAAAGAACAACGGTGTGGGATTGACACACTATTAGTCACCCTTTCCCCACACTTGTTAGTGGTTTTTTCCATTTTTTCTTAAGGCATGGGGTATTGTGGAAATACAAATATGTATTCCTTAGTAAATGCACCATGAAATTTTTTCCATTGTACCCAATGTTTTTTCCTTCTCCCATGCAGAGGGAGGACACACATTAATAATGCCTCAGACTAGGGATTCCCAATGATCATCAAATTCCCCAATTTATAGTAAAAGAGTTCTATATGATGCCTCCTAACAATGAAATATTGGGCCTGGTGTCAGACATTTGGATCCAAACATCCTTAAATTTGATGGTGTCCAATATTAATGATCGACTCACTATTGAAGGAGATGAAATTCATTTTGGGTTCACTATTTTATTTTGATGCTCTATTTTGAGATTGTGTGTTAGGATGATAATGAAATTTTATTTCCATATATTCATTCTTTCTAATGGTGGGTATCCTTATCCACAATGGTTGGTGGTGTTGGATCATTAATCAAAATAAGATTATGGGATATTGGTTCCTCTTTCAATGGATTCCTCTTTGATGCTCATTTCCTTTTTGGGGTCTCCCTAAAAGATTCATGACATATTCATGAAACTCTAATCTCTACAGTATCTTGAGGTGGAAAATAGTTAATTATTCCTCTTATATCTTTATATGGTAATAACTAGTGGTTGGAATATATGGTAACATTTTTCATGTCTGAGAATTTCTTGATGTTGAGTATTTTGGGAATCTACAAAGACATCCCCTTTTAAGGTTGGAGGCATCTATAATATGAGGCATCATGGGCATGGATCCTAAAGTATCCCATGTTTTCCATTTAGTAGTTGACACCAAGAATATAATAAATCTGAGTCTTTTAACCCGGTAAACCAATTATAGGTATATGGGGTGGAGATTCACGGTTAGGACACCAGATTAATGACTTGTGGAATTAGGTGGGTTGTAGGTTTAATATAATACGTTGATAGGTAGGTGAGTTTTAGTGTGTTCTTTTGGGGAATATTTTCAGACTAGAGATTGGAAAGTGGATTTTACTGTCTTATAATGGGAATATTTTCAAAAAATAGATATTTATGTTGATTTTAAATTGTTCCTAATGGAAGGACATTCACACTATGGAGAGGTATATGGATTTTAGTGTGTTAGAGTAGGGAATATGATCACATCATGAAAGTACATATGGATTTTAGTGTGTTACTATGGGGAATATTTTCAATCCTTGTAAAGGCATGTGAATTTTATTGTATTCCCATAGATAATACATTAACACTATTGAGTTTCCATTTTCTTAGGGAAATACATACAAATTATATGGGAATGTTATGGTGTTAGGGTTTACCCTCTAGCCGGTACCCTAGGTTTTTTGAGTTGTTGGAATTGAACCTCATGGAGGTGTCCTACATAACCTATTAAGATATAGGGATCAAAACCCACATATTGGAATGCCATTGTTTAAGATAATGTGATAGGACTGATCCAAGTACTTTAACATCATTAAATAAGGACACTCGTGTTGAGGAAGGATCATCAATGAGTGATGAAGTTGGGATTATTCAGGTTATTTTATCAGATGTTTATGGGACTCAGCCTTGGTATGGATTTTTATCCCATTCATAGAGTTTCATCCCGTGTATTGGAATATTATGTATGTATTGTGAAAAGTGGTATCCTAGTGTAAGAGTTTCATCCAATGCTGTGGTAAGTGGTGTAATCTCATAACAACCATACATGGGGCACCCTGGGTTCATTTTATAAGGTAATAATATTGTTTAACAACATGTGATGCCATCATTTTCACTCATTTTAATTTCATATGACAAGGACGTTGAGATATGTAGTTTTACATCACATACCATAGATATTATGGGGCTTTCACCTAGGAAGGACTTTTCTTAATGGGAGATGAAAATCCAACATAAGATGTCCCTACTAAGAATGGAGGGATGTTTCACTTAATTATTCCTACTTTTGGGATGACATTTCTACTAATCATGAAACTATGAGTGGGACATGGCTTAAACACTATCAATATGGAGTGGCAATCAATGGTTTTGACGTTTGGATGACTATTCTTAGGAGAAAGAGTCATTAGTGTGATAATTGTTTAGAGTAATAGGAAGGGAAATGGTCAATAATATGATTAAAGAAAAGTTACTAAACAATAGGGATGATTATATTGGGGACATATGCAATTGAAGTGTAGATATATTGGGATTAATTAGGGAATGTCACCTAAACACATGACCTGGGTGAAACTGTGTTTGGCGATATGAGGTGTGGAGGTAAGTACCCGATTTTTTCTATTTACCAATATATATTTCGGCCTGAATGTTGAGTTCCATGAGTCATATATTCATGAAAAATACACTTTTTTATATTTTAGAGGAATATGTACACACAAATTTGGGGTTTAACGGAAATTGTGGTAGTGGGGAAGAAATTTCGCTTGCACAAAATGGAATAGCCTTAAAAGATGTTGCACGATGAGCTCTCAAAATTACGCTTAGACAGATTGGGGAACAAAGGAGACCAGTCAGGAAACTTACCTTACTTCTTGGAATCCCTAATGTGTGGAGTTTAATGATGTCAGGAGAGATTATGTCACATGGGGGTAGCTGAGGCTTCAGATTCTGAAGATCCATCCATAATGTGTGTGTGTGTGTATTGTGGGGGGGGGGGGGTGGTCAATTTATAGACAAAATGGACATCAATATTCTTGAAAATCTAGTTGGGTCTTGAATATAGGTTATGCACTTCCCATTCCTTTTTTTATTTAATGTGACCACACAATTTGTTCATTTGACATCGCTTTTTTTAGCACAACGGGATTTTTTATGCAAATTTTAGGATTTTGCATTAATGTTAAATATCACATAGAAGAAACTTTTACAATGTTTTTGGGTTCTCAAAGAACATGAAAAACACTGATCTTTAGCATCACCTTTCTCACACAAATGGGTTACATGTGTGACCCACTTTTGACAAGACTCATTAATAGTCGATTTTACCAACTATAAGTATGTTATAAATTGTTTACATACCATCAGATTCATGGTTTGTAATATTATAATATATATATATATACATGTGTGCATATGTACATATGTTTTTATATATTTTTATGTACTAATAAGATTACGAGGTAATGAATCTAATGGATAAATAACAATAATTAAAAAAACAAAACTACAATAAAAAAGGAATATTTCATACAAATAAACCAACTCTCATTTTTTCATAATAATTAATAAAAAGATAAATATTAATTCCTAATGACAATTAATATCCAATAATAACATAAATTAATGTAATACACAAATGGAATAATGAAACAATAAATATGAGTTTGTTATATATGATGTGTAAGAGTGACCAAGCCAAACATGACCAATGTCAAGATGACTCCAAAAATCTATCATTTTCATGTTTTAAAATCTCTCTCTCTCTCTTATTTCATAATGTATATTATATATTATTTAAATTTATTCTTATTATCACTTTTATAATTTCCATTTACTTAGATCAGGAATATGATTAATTTTATTTCATTTTGATTATTTTGGTCACCTCTCATTATTTTAATAAAAGATTTAATTTTTAAAACCTATATTCGATTCTTTTTATGTTTCTTCCTCTTCTATTATTGGATTATAATTTATTTATTTTCTCACCCTACCATTGAACACTACATATAATGTGTTCCACTATTATTTTTGGGACTTATATATTTTATAATCAATATATTCTATACTACATAATTATGAAACTCGTTATTTTATTATGGGAATATAATATGGTTATGATTTGTGTATTCAAATTTTACATGTAAAAAAATTGATTTTGAACATATTCTAATGTGATATGTGGGAAAAAAATTATACATTCCACTAATTCTTTAGGTAAATATATATATCTCATGATGTCATTAAATGTATACATGAGATAGTTATCTTTTTCCACAACGAAATGTATGAACATTATATAGTTATATTTTTTCTGTGTAGTTGTTGTTTTTGGGAAGAAAACATGACATATGTTTATGATATTTAATTATTATTAATGTGTCACATTACATGTATTTTTATTTTGATCATGATCATATTATTATAACGTGATAACAATTATTATGCTCACTCATGTATTCATATAGATTTATGTTTATTTTTAATTCTTATTAGACCTATATTTACAAGGATCTTTGTCTTCATAATTGTAAAATGTATATCCCCAGGTGATCATATATACAAATGAAATTTAAAAATGTATATATAAGGACTATGATATATTAATTACAAAATGATTAAATTTTTATATGTATTATTATTTTATTAAAATAATTTATTAAGATAACAAACCAATAAATTATTGGGATTTGAAATGTTATTAATGGTCATTTTAAAAATGATATAATAATTATTTAAATAATGAATTGTTATATGTAGAATTATTCATGAGAATAACACACTATATACACCACACAATCCCTTTTTCTAAATGATTGAATGAGATCATAATTAAGAAGGATCAAATCGTCTTATTGGTTCGTGGTATATTTAATTTCTTTTAGACACAAGAGATTGAGATAGTGGTTGAAATTGAAAACTAATGTTTATATCATCCAAAAAATATTATGAATACTTAATATTTTTTTTAAATACACCATATTTTGGGAGTATTTGTTGTTTTTTACAGCACTTTCATCATTAACATATACGGTTCCAATATGGGAAAATTTAAGAAAACAAGTGTTATTGAAATTTAAAATGGATATCCACAAAAAAGGAGATAATATTACTAATATGACTTGTAATCTGGATATATTGTTGATATTTATTATTTGAATGTTCTTGAACAATAAATTTATATTTTTTAATAATAAAACGCTCCTCCTGGATTAGATAATGATAATAAATAATTTTTTTAAACATGTAGAAATGGATATAAATATGGAATATTCAAGTGATGTTAATGAATATTAAATTGATTCAAACATTTATAGTGAATAATTAAAAAACCATTTTATCCAATGTTGGGGAAAAAGTAGCATCTTAAACCATTATTCTTGGTAGTGGATAATTGGTTAAAACTAGGAATTCTTTTATGACGTGATCACATAATTAATTGATTTATTAAGATAAATATAAGAGTTTCAATGAATCCAAAATGTATTAATAATAGGTCTATTAAATTAATTAGTAATTTTATTATATTGGAGAGACCAAAAAATGGGAGTTTGTTCCTAAACCATAAAATAAATCTCTTATTGGAACACAATGATTGTTCCATCAAATTATTAATGAGAATGAAGAAGTGATGATTAATAATTAATTACAAGAATATATATGATATTATAAATACAAGACTATATATGATATTATTTAGTTTATGTCATTTAATAGGGTGATAAATTTTCACCTATTGATAACCTTGAAACTATAATTATATTTCTCATCATCCCTACTCAATAAAGATTTAAGATTTTTAATGGATTTCATGTCCGTTTTTTCTCAATGTCCAACTTGATGAGGAAATGTATATTGATAAACCTATTGGTTTTTTTTAATGTAATATAATAAATATTTTATAAGTATAATAAGGGTATTTATAGATTAAAATATCCTCAAAGTTAACAATATATTAATCATGGCTCATTTTTAAAGTCACTAAATTTTAAAAATGAAAGAGTTGATAACAACTTATGTCCCAAATAAAAAAATGTTGGTTTGAAAAAAAATATTATTATATATTGTGATGATAAAATAATTTATATTAATGAAAAAGGATTTTTTCAAATAATTATATAATAAAATTATGGAAATTTTTGATGTTTCAATGCCCGAAGTAATGAATTACTTTTTTGGACATGACATTTTTCAACAGAGAGATCACACCATTATTTCTAATGAGAAATATGATTGAAAAGTATTGATGATTTTGTGAATGGTGTACAATAACCTAGTTTCACACTAATTTTAGTGGGAAAAAATATTTACATACTTGAATATGGAATTATAAATGATTGAATGGAGATTTGAACTCTTATATAGATTTTTACACCCTTAACATCTTTGTGACCAAATATTATCTATGCTATTACATTGTGTGGAAGGTATCAAAGTGTAACTAAAGATTATTCTTTAATATCACTAGAAATAATTTCAATGTACTTAAAAGATACTATTAACTATGATTTATTTTATAGATTTAAGGTAATGTAACATTATTTAGGTTATACGGATGTTGTTTGGATCTGTTGATGATAAGAAGTTCATGCCTGGTATAATAATTTTTTTAGATAATGGTTTATTTCATGGAATTCTAAAAAGAATAAATCTATTATATTTAAAATATATGATGTATTATATGTTTCTTATACCTAATAAAAAACTAAATTATTATATATGAACACATAAAATAAAGATCATCAATTAGAACTAAAATTAACCTTTTTTTGTGGGTTGGGATAATTAATGTTCCCTAATTTTTTAGAGATATTCATTTAGTCATTGTTTACTATAAAATATTTGCTGAAATTACCATTTTAACATGTAGAAGGTGAAAGATGGTTTTTTTCTGATGGATTAAATTCCTAAAAAGTAACAATTGCTTGATGTTTTTAAAAAATAAATACCGAAAGATGTATTTTAGAAATATTGGTTAATGATGGGGTTTTATCCAATATATTCTCAAGGATATATCAAGTATTTCTACCCTATATGTTATATTATTTATATTTTTTTATTGAAGGGTGGAAAAATTAAATCATAACTCTATATGAATATATTTTCCATTTAAGGGATACATCACATATATACCGAGAGTATATATTTAGGGGGATTTGTGAGTTTACTATACATATGTGATTATTTTTGTGAAAGGGTGTGATTTAATCTTGTGTATTATTTTGTTTTTAAACTATTAAGACTTTTTTTGAGTATTTGTGAATGAAATTTATATGGAACATATATAGGGTGAATTTTTATTGAAATCTTATTCAAAAAAGAGAATATTGAAAATGAATATAAGTTATTTATATGGAAAACATTGAAATTTATAGTCACAATTCATGTTTCCCAAAGTAGGTCAATTCAAGTTAACTAGAAATAATTTATTAATGAATTATTTTTATTGTTGATATAGATTAATATTCATTATATGATATGAAATCCAAATTGGGGGGGGGGGGGGTCAACCAAAGAATGTCTTTGAGAGTCTTTTGTGTTCGAGGAGTTGATCTGTTTGTGAATAAAGGTGTTTCGTAGGGTGATATTCATTAAAGAAATTATTTCATAAAAATCGGGATCATTATAAATTAATTGTTATTCCAAATGATTTATAGGTGATTACGTGATTTTTTAAGTCTATGAAGTTATGATTTAAGATATGGAAAAAAATTATAGTTGATGTGTTTTGTTAAAAGCAATTTGTAGTATAGGTATGAAAAACACATCATGGTGTTAACAAAACCACATTTTGGATTATTTATTAGAGAAATATCTTATGAAGGATCTATAAAAACCTTTGGAATGGTGATTGAATATTCTGAAAAATAAATATTCTCCATGCCAATATTAATCCACATATGAGTTTCTAGAACAATTTTATGGTGATTATTTAAAAAAACTAAAAAAATAGTGACCTGAAATAATTATACGTTTAGATTATTTTGGGGAATAAAAAATTGAAAGAAAACAATGTTCTATTGTATTCATCATGGTTGCAGTAAATAATAGTGAACATACTGATTTTCCAAACCATTATTAATTGAACTTCTTAGAGAAGAAAAAATGGGTAGCAAAAAATTCCCTGGATTCCCATCATTGGTGATTGTTTTAAATGAGTATTAAATTAGTTGGCTGGTTAAGTGTAACAAATTGTGGATTAATGTTTTCCATGTTGTGTTTTAATAAAATAGATTTATGAATATTTTCTATTATAACACATAATTTAAATATATAAATATTTCATATTTTTATATTAATATTCCAGATGTTTCTAAAATACGCACCGTAGGACTATAAATTTTTATTTTCATTGGAGAATTCTTACAGAAAATTATTATCACTTTTAATACATTCAACATCACCCACAAAGTTATTCCTATATATTTCCATTATTAGATATACCTTATATAAAACCATTTTTAATTACATGGGGAAATTAAATATAACAAATAGTGATATCATATTTTCAGTATGGGTAAATATGAGAGATATCATAGATTCACGTAAGAATAAAATGATCACAAGGGAAAGAGGACATGATTTTAACACTTGGAATACATACCATGCATATCATAGATCATAATCTTGAGTCATGGTATAAACCTTTGCAGTTCATAAAACATGAATCATAATCAAATTAGTGAACATGAGCCATGACTTATTAACATAGACTTAGGAATGTGTCAATAAGACAATCTTATAAAACGTTAAACATGTACAATTAAAAATATGTTCATGATTTAGTAAAGGATATGGAATAATTACCTTGTATAAACTTATGGATGTGAATACCACGTCTATTCATAATATTATGGACATGAAATCCAGGTCCATCCATAATTGAATAGACATGGAAGGACATGACATATATAATATAATGCTCTTGAAAACTAGGATACAGATTAAATTGTAGTCATGATACTATGTTCATGTAAAACATATTAATATCATGACTTATCAATCTTTACCCAATGTATTGTAGGGCTATAACAGACCCACCAATCACATAATTATAATCTATTCATATTTTTTCCATAAGATAACAAAAAAGTTTAACATTCCGTCATAATATATAACTCATATATAAGAAAACTAGTCCGATAAACCGCTCAACATCATAATAATAATCTATATAGGAAAATATTATCGATGGTATCAAAGAATCATATCCATATTGAAGTATAAATTACATCAAACAATTACATCATTGATGATAATTCATTTAAAGGGTAACTTGAAACATTTCATAAGATAAATACCATTTTTATTTTGAAACAATTTAGATAAAATCAATAAATTTATAAAATATTAAGGAATTTTTTAAAAAAAATTCATAGAAACATGTAAAAGAATCAGCAAATATTTGATCAGGAATGATAATAGAATTTTTTTATGATGTGTATGCTAAAACAAATATTCCTTTCTCATTTTCAATAAAATCCAAAAGAAATTCATTTAGAAAACAAGAAGAAAATTATTTTTAAACTATTTTTGGAAAACAAAAAATGAAAAAAATGACTTTATAATATCATATGATGATATGAAAAACATTCCTGATAACATTTGAAGAAAACATGGAAATGGATGGAAAATAATTTCTGATAGAATAGGGAAAGAATGTTAATTTTCCATTAAAAACGTTCTTTCAATATATTCATTTTTAATAAGAGGAAAATTAAATAGAAAAATCCAATATATATAAATAACCATATGTGAGTGAAAATAATGATTTAATTGAGAGGTTAATCATAAATTTTTTCAAATTTAAAACTTAATCATAAACAATCCTGATAAATGCCGAGATTATAATATAAAACCATTACTAATTTGTTAATATATGAATCAAAGAATCATGAAAGGTATAAAATTATAAGTATATTTAAATCACTATAATTTTCATGATAATCAAAATAAAAGGAATATAGGGTTAGTATATACACTACAAAAAAGAGAAAAAGTGTTGAATAAGGCATGTGTTTGATAAGAATAAAACCGTGACAAAAAATCCCTTACCTCAAGTTCAACTTGATTCAAAAGAACATTTAACATCATATATAATAACCACAATTTATAATATTTATATAATAGTCATTTATATACTTATTATATCACATATCATCCAATTACAATTTTCCAATTCCCATTAATTAACAATTTCTAATTAAAATTGTCATTTCTCGATCTTAGCTATTTCATTTTTAATGAAAATTATTCTTCAATAATTCTTCTCATTGTAATTTGATCATGGATCTATCATCTCCAAAAAAATAATCATGACATAAATACAATATATATATATTATATATATTTTTATTCATTCATAAATGGTAGATATAGAAAAAATAAATTACACCATTTGTGGAGGTGGTAGGTTGTACGTACGAAGAACCAGTGTTTTCACTTTTTAACGGATAAAATAGAATAATGGAAAATAATAATTTTGTTTTAAGGAATATTTAATATAAAATTTATAAAATTTATATACATTAAATCTATAATTATTACCATACATTTAAAATTGAAATTAAAATCCAATGTCATCGCTTTATGCAGGTGGTAGTCCATAAGTATGCATGAGCAATATTGTCATTGTACAATGGATTAATAGATAATAATATAGATATTATATTATAATTAAAGAATAATAATTATTCAATAAATATAATATATAATCAATAAACCCATAATAACAATCTTCCATGGATTTAGTGTTGGAAAATGAATATTATCCTTATGTGGAGGCAGCAGTCCACTCGTATGAAAAAGCTGTACTTTCAATTCACACTTGATGGAATAGAGTGTTTATATTTGTGGTTCCAAAATCATAATAAATGTTCAGTGTATTTAGGATAATTTATTTATTATTTTACCATAAATATAATACAAATAGTGTACGTAGAATACGAAATAAATTTAAAAAGGTTGGGTATTACAATTACCTATTTTTTTGTTGGCCTCCTTTAGATTATTAAGGACCCTTGGAATGGAAATTTAAGGAAAAAATAACATATAATTAATGGATATTGAATATTAGAATGGATATTGGATTGGTTAGGTCATGCTATTGGGATAAACATGTGAGAGAGAGGGAGAGGAGAAGAGATTCCATTTTATAAGCTAATAGAGCAGGAATTGTTGGAATTACTTAATGTATTCCATATATATAAATACATTTTCATCTAAATATTGATAAAAATTTATATATTTATAAGATACATAAATTATGAGTCTAAATACTCACATAAAATAATATTTGGACAATTTTGGGTGAACTTTTTACCCATATCTCTTTGTTTTAACCCTCTGTTACCCTATTTGACAATTACTACAATATTAATGTTTATTACTCATTAAGGTATAAGAATATTAACCTAAAAATACTTTTTACCCATATATGTACCATGATTAATATTTTCAACTATATACCATTCACCTGAAAAAATATAGGTTTTTATGAATTTTTAATCAATTAAATAAATATGTTTTATTATAAAATATCTTTAATGTCATTTTTCGATCTATTCATTTAATTTAAATTTAAATTCCTCATGATAATTATTTAATTTGAATATAAACATTTCAAAAATCCCCAACATGTTGAAATTATATACTAAATTCTTGGTGGAAAATAATTCACCCATATTATATTACTTTTTACATTTTTAAAATCATATATATTATTTTCCTATTAATTGAATAAATACTATGTTGGCATTGAAAAAACATTGAGGTAATTATTCAATCACTAAAAATTGAAAATAAATTAAAATAAAAAAATAATTAATATTTCAAATAATAAATTTGAACTAAAATTTTCCTGTTTTACCATTATATAAAATTTTAAGAGATATTAAAACTAAGAGAGTGACATTTTGTATGAATTATTTTTTAAAAATATTATAAATGTCATAATCAAAGAGAAATCCAACTAAGTGAACATATTTTGGAAAAATGTATGATTATGGACTAATAGCACTAATAAAGTAGGACAAATTAATGTTTTATAAAAAATTTAAATCCTTATCCAAAAGTTTTAACACTTTTTTAACAATTTAACCTGTATGAGAGTGTCAAATATTTACAATGTTTATTATTCATAAAGAATAAAAATAAAAGGTATATATTTACACAATTTTATGCACCATTTTTGAAATATAATATAAATTTATAAATATTCAATTCACATAAGTGTCATAATTTAATTTATAATTAAATATGCAAAAATCAAATAAAATGATTTTCTGGGAAATTTTTTTTTCTAAATTATAAAAAGTTTTTATACCAAAATAAATAATAAAATAAATTAAAAATAAATTAATTTGAATATTAATATTAAAAATATAGTAATATTACTTTTAGAAACATTTTCAAAAAATATATATAACTTTTTAAATTCTTTAGATGGAAATAAAATTTTCAATTAACATTAGTGTTTTTCAGTATTCATAAAAAAATCAATCTTTTTAGAAAATTATCAACTGTTCCGTATATGATAATTTTGAAATTATGATTTCATAAATGATTTTATATCATAAAATATAATTTTAAAAATTGGAATTGTTTAATTTATACTTTCAACTCATAAAATATAAAAAACCACTTTTGAAGAAAATGTATTTTTGAAGTATAAAATGGATTCTCTAAAAATTTAGTACTATTTTCCTAAAAATTAATCAATAAGTTTTCATCAATAAGGAATATTATACAAATAATCCATAATATGGTTACTCAAATTTATACAAACCAATTCAACAACTATATCAGATTACAAAAATAATATTTTTATAATATATCTCAACTATCCTAAAGCTCGATGTTGTGTGTTAAGAAATCTATCGAGATTATTATTATTTTAAACAAAATACCCCTTTAATATATTACACCACCATAATTTTATCTCTATTATCAAGGGTTCTATATTTTAAAATATTTTTTTTGAAATAAACATTAGAAAAATGATGTGTAAAACTTCATTTTGAAATGGAAAGAGGGAAATGTAAAGGTTACCTAAAATAATAGATAATCATATTCCTATATAAATAGAACAATTGTGGGAAGTTAAAATTTAGAAATGGAGGAGACAAATAAAATAAAAATAATAATTGGGAGTGATAGAGAACATGTTCTTGTGAATGTAAATGACCACAAAACCATAAATCTATGATAGATAAAAAGACAAAAGATTCATCAGAAAAGGAGGTAAAAGCATATTTTCTTTATTTCAAGATGAATTTTCTAATGATTTGGAATAATTATAATATTAATATATAGAAAAAATTAAAATTTACTTAATTGATTTACCTTCATATCATAATCATAATTTCATCCTTTGGTTGTGCTTTGATCACTTCTCACTTCATCTCTAACTCTATGAAATGAATATCCAAGACGCATTTTTCATTACCAAACCACAAAAATTTACATTTAACGTAACTTGAGATCCATAATTCAACCATTATAACTATAAATATTTATAATAAAATGGTTAAAACAGGTTACCCAATATTTATAAATCAAATATTAATATCTAAATGCTTAACAAAAACACCATGATTTCACAATTGTCCTTCCCATAAATAGGTAATATCTTAACCCATTCAAAATATATCTAAAAAAATTGAAAATAAAAAAAATTATAAATAAGGTCACTAAATATAAAAAATATACTTAACATTAATCTCTCAAATAACATAAATAATCTCTTAATGCCTCAGACCAAATTTTTGAATGCCTTGATCATGTAATATCCTAAAACATGGTAATAACCTGAATTTCCCTAAAACATCATAAAAAATTCATCCAAAATTAAATCAGTCAACATTCATTAAATAAAATAATTGATTATTTAATATATTACATATATCAAAAAATGATATAAAATCCATCAAAGATAACATAAACTACTTTATTATCATTGCACTAATCAGTTCAAACATCATGAATACTATCCCATCTACTTCACCCAAATAAATAATATCATTTTCCAACTAAGGATTATTAAATCAGCATCATGAACATATTAATGATTATATTTCCATCAATCAAGTTTCTTATATAAAATATCACCCCACCATTAAATTACATTTCATGGTATTGGTACCATTCAACATATTCTTGAAAATAATTAATGAAAAAACGTTTATAGAATATTTCATATGTGTTTCATGACTCTTGTAACTCGAATAACCATTATAAAATACTAAGAGTATAAAATAATTATTTAATTTTAATAAATAAACACTAAAACCATTCCACTTCCTTTTTAGACCATTAACAAGGCTTCACCATCTTATTACATAATTTCTCCTTTGTTTCATATATAATTAAACATGTCTTCATCATAAATAGTTCAACCTTTACATATAAAAACCTTCATGTTACCTTCTTTATATTTCTACCTAGTGAATATTTAGGTAGGAGGCCCATATATTATATATTTAAATTAATTAACCATTGATAACATCTTAGGGAAACCATTAATCCCATCCATTCTGAAAATGGATATTTTAAATTTTTCACAACAATTACTTTCACTATGTCTATATTTTACACAAATTAAATATCTTATCATTCATATGAGATAGTTAAATGAGTGAATGTTTCCACATAATCAATATATTGTAAGCTGAATCTTATTCCATCGATGGTTTTCATGACGCTCTATTTTTCTCTTATTAAATTTCATAGTATATATACCCATGTTGAGATTAATAATCATGTAATAAATTTTTTGATTATACATAATTATAAGGTTTCATATTTTATATGTCATTCACTTGGTTCCTCATGTGGAAAATCATTCCATTTTCCATTACATTAAGAGTTAACATGATTCCTCCTAGTTAAATCTAATTATTAAAACTAAAAATTATAGCGTGATCACTGATATTAATAGTGATAGATCATGAAAAATAATTTATAGAATTTAGAAATCATGATATTTTTTTATAATCAGTGACACATCAGGATTAACCATGACCATAATTATTATTATTTAATAAAACAATTCATTAATGTTCAAAAAGAAAATGTGAGTTCACTCAAGCATATACCATGAGATTTTGAAATCCAATGTGTAGTATAGACCGACTCACCATAATCTAGAATGACGGGTGATATATACTTGACTAAATCTTTTGTAGTTATTATAACTAGTAGAATATAAACCAAAACCATGACCAATTACATTATCAAGAAGGTGATATATTTATTTTAAAACCAAATAATCTCTTCCATACTAAATATTTAGGTTGTTATCTTATTCAAAGTCTCATCCCCAGGGTTTTAACTAATGTTCTCTAATCCCAATATCCAAATATTGAATAAACCATCCTCTGATAACCTCTAAAGAGACTCATATTAATCATACAAAAATATTCAATCTTTTTATTTGAATATTAAATATATTTAAAAAATATATTCCCTACGAATATTAAGGTTATGTTTATTTTGAAACTAGATACAAAATATTCTTATTCCTTTAATGATCTTCGATATATCCCACAAAAATCATACTATATAGTACAAATATTATATGGTACCCAATTAAGGGATTTTATCATAAATCGGGGAATGGAAACATAAAAAATATTGAGCTCAGTTTCTTAGTATTGGAAAACAAGGGAGATATCGTAGATTCAGCAAAGCATATTATGATCATAAGGGTATTAGAACATGATATTAAAATTTTAAAAACATACCTTAAATATATTATATCATAATTTTGTTTCATTTAAAAAATCTCTGTAGTTAATACTACAAGAATCATAATATAATTAAAGTTAATTACCCATGATATCATACCCTGGACATAAGAATATGTAAAGAACATAAGATTATGACATTGTGTGAATATGTATATTGAAACATGTTCACTCATTATTTTAAGACCACAAAATTAGAATGACACATAAACTTATAGACATGAAAACTATGTCCACTCATAATCTTATTGATATTCAAAATAATACCACACATAAACTTATGTAAATGTATGCTAGGCCCATGAAAAATATTATGGAAATAAAAATCCATTCTATGTACAAAATTGTGATACTAAAATTAGGATCACACACAACATATTTATCTCATGAGTTATCCATATTCAGGAAATAAATTATTAAGATATAACTAAACCACCAATATCATACTCATAATACATTAATATGTATGACATAATACCATCAAAAAATTTATCATTTAATCATAACATAACTTCTATAAAGGAAACCAGGTATAATAAACATCTCTTCATCATAATAATAAAAAAATTAAACGAAATAAAAAATGATGGTATAATAGAATCTTATCCCCATAGAAACATAAATAACATCAATAGATGTAATTATAGATGAAAATTAATTTAAAAGACAACTTGGATCATTTATTGAAGAATGTTACCTTTTCATTTTGAAACCTGTTATTTAAAATAAAAAAATTTCCACAATATTAATGTATAACCCAGAGATTTTTTAAATAGATTATTTTTAATTTCACTGATATATTTTGTTTTATGCTACATAAATATAAGGTTGCACTATATGAAACACCATATTAGCTTTTAGTATACACAACAATATTATTGTATTATGTTACACACAAGAGCGTCCTTCCCCAATAGATTGTTTTGTACATAGTACCGAGTTTCACTAAAAAATGATATATTATTAAAATATTATTATTTAAAGGGATATAAAATAGATGTTATAAATATTATTGACCAAATTTTAAATTTCATATAAATTTAAAATTCAGCTTTTGTATTTTCCATAAATGATATAAGAACAAGTACATTTTTTCGGATAAAAGACGCATTTTTCAAAAAAATATAGTTATCCCACATTTTGAAGGGACACCAATTTTAAATCATTTTTTAACACTTTTATATATTATATTTTTTTAAAAAAACTTATTTTTAATAAGGATATCAAAATTTAATTTTTCTTAATTTTTTGGTAATTTTCTGAAAAAATTAATATTTTAATGAATAGTGGAAAATGCTGCATTTTAATTCAAAAATGTCTTTTCATCGAATTTATTTATAGAGATATATTATCATTTTAATTGTTTTTAAAGTGGAATTGGATTTAAATTTTATCATTTAACCCAATTTTGTTCATTAGATGTAATTTTCCATTGAAATTGGAAATAATCACATGTCAATATTTTGATAGTTATTTTTGATTGAAAACCCATTTGTTAGTTTCCAAAATGAGAATTAATTTTAAATTAATTACTCCAACTTCTATGTTTTGAATTTGTAAAAATGGATTATATATTTTTAATAAGAAGGTATAAATTTTGTGAATATGCACCTTTATGTTTTGGATATTATGAATATTCAAATCCATAATTATTTTTATTTACCGTGGTTAAAATGTAAATCTGGTAAATACGGGAACAGAATATTAATTTAGTAATATAAAACTACCTTAAAACGTTTTCCAATCCTATTGTATGAGATATTTCCTTCCATAGTTATCATTGAGTAGATTTTGGGATCCCATGGATCCACTTGGATGTGAAAATGACAACTATAAGAATTAATTTAAAGTAAAGAGAAATATAACATTTAGATGTATATTTTAATAAAAAAGTATTATATGGGGTTATATATGATATCTCATAGACTATAAATACTAATTAGAAATATAAAATTATTTAATACATGAGGGTATTTTATTTATAAATTTTATACACTAAATAAATAAATATAATTTTGACACATTGATGATGTAGAGATTGATTCATTAACAACGGATTCAAATAAATGATATTATACATATTAAAATAAATGTGATTAGATTATTTTTATGTTATCCATAAATTGTATTAATTATATTGATATATTAAATTTGAGTTAATTCCTTTAGTTCAAAATAATCAGGTTGTTATGAATTTTAAAAATTTCCAGTATGAATAGTTTCCAAAATTGACATAATTCATAACTTAAAACATAAAATAGTTTATTAAATGATATAAAATTCCTAGAAATCTATGAATCATCCACATGGTTAATAAAATTCCAAATATGTCATAAATAATTTTTTTTGGTTCGTTTTACATGATATGTTCAATACATTAACCCATAATTTGTAAATAACATGATATGACTCTAAGAATAAAAAAAGGTAAAATAAGGGTTAAACCAAAAAGATAACGATAAAAAAATATTTAAAACATGTTTAAAAATTTATCATATGATGGTTATTGGAACCAAAATCATCTTATATTTTAATTAAATTAGTTTTGGACGTTTTTTAATTGATAGTGAATTTATAATAAATTAATATATTATGACTTTCCTAAAGTGCCAATCCTCCCTCTTATAAAAGACCACCACGTCTACTGACATAATAGGAACCTATAATGACACTTGGATCATAAAAATTCTATCCAAATAAGCTCCCAAAATCCCTCCCTTACTCCTATAATCCTTCCTTTAGGAATATGTAAATTCAGTAAATCCTTTTGGATCAAATCAAAATATGTTACCCGATTTAGTGGTAACATCTTCTCTCAAGTTCTTTTCTTTTATTTCCTTCTCTACTCCATATGATCTTATTATTCTATGATTACATAAAAAAATCCACAATATACTTGGATTATTTTATTATATGGATTATAACTACACTTACAGACACCTCCATCTAATGGATACGAACATATTGTTTCTTTGTACGGCGAACTACTACCTCACCAAACGATTATTGTTCAACTTTATTCTACCATCTCGCATGGTGGCCATTCTGATGGAAATATATTTATATATTAATTTTATTAATTTTTTTATTTTATATATAATTATATATTTTTTATTTATATCATACTTTTATGATTTCCATAATGTTTAAATACGATAATTTCATTTGAGGAAGTGTGGACTACCACCCCCTTAAAGTTATTTGACTCATTCACGACATACATGGAACACAAAAAGGATGGAATTAACGAACATGTGTAAAATATATAATCTATATATATATATATATATTATATTGTAATTATAATATATATATGTTTTTTTTTAATTCTTTTAATATTGAAAAGAAATGAAAGTAGCATTCATGCGTACGTACGGCCTACTGTCTCCCTGAACGGTGTATTCCATTTCATTTATCTATATATTATATGTATTTATATACATAATATATATGATATATAAATAATGTTACACATTATATATGTATTATATCATGATATATGTAAAAATTTAATGAATAAAAAGTCAAAAAATGTTCAATAAATAAAACGATTGTTACCCAAAAGTTTTCTTTAACATGAAATTGTTAAATGAAAGGGTAATAAAAAGTCTTAATTGAATAACATATGGTGTCATGAATAAAAATATATATCTATTACAAGATGATAATATGTTTAAACCCACTATATATGAGTTTTTGATAGATACAAAAGATATCAGACCTAAGGTAAGAGATAATTTTTCAATATAATTTTTATCCGAGATTGTTTATACGTAAGTATTTAGTTAGGGTATATTTATCATCCATTTCAATTTTTTTAATTATTTTATAATAAAATGTTTAATATTATTAAATGTATGATTAATTTCATTTTTACACATTTGGAATTTTACTAAATGGTTTGGAAGGAATCATTCTTCTGTTTACCATACGTGGAACTTTTAAACTATTTTGAAAAATTTATGAGACGAATGTTAATTTTCACTTATATGGAATGAACTTATTTTTATGTATTCATATGTCCTTATTTCCATGAAGTTTAATTTTCATGATTTCATTTTTATTTTCTACAAAATTATTTTCTTAGAAAATTTCATAGTATTTGGAAAAAATTTGTTTTCAAAGAAGAAATGATATTTTCCATTGGAATAAATTTCAAGTGTTTTATCAAAATTAATTTCCATCTAAGTGGACACTATTTAAATAAGGATATATTTAAAACCCTAATATTACTATGATTTTATTTTATTATTATTGATTGTTATTTAGGAAATCCATTCATTTTATATCAATTATGATTGAATGGTATTTACAAAACCCATTTGATTTCATGGGTTATGCTATGGTGAATGGTTTTATGTTTTTGTGGAAAAAGTATGAAATGTTTCATTATGAGATGGGTGGGACCAATATATCCCTCCAATTAACTAGGTAAATATTTATATCTCATGATATAGATATTATTGGAACGGAAATTAAATCTGGTTTAGTAATACATGGCTGGAATGGAATATAAACTCAATTTTGTAATGGACATTGTCCAATATGATGTTCATGGAAGAAATTCCTTGGATAATATAGAAATAATATTATTTTATTACTAGTTTTACACAATATCAAGTTTAATTAAAATTATATTCTATCATGGTTAATGTTTCATTATGATATATGGCTTACATTCTGCCAAGATTTATTTATTGCTTTACGATTTTGATGATTATACATTGTATTAATGTTTTTAGGTTCAAATGTTTATGGTTTGTATTATATTATACATTATAGAAATGTTTTTATGTATTTTTGGTAGTTAAATATCTAAAAACCATATTATCTATCACTATCCAATAGAACATTATGGTTATATTTCTCTTCCATATCCATGTTTTCACTTTCCACCAATGTTCTCCTATATGGAAACCCAGTGATGAGTTACTTGGGGTAACCTTTATAATTATAAAATTACTTTTTAAAATGATTATTTTATATTCCTTTTTACGGTGTGGTTTTCGATGAATGAAAAAATGAAGTAGTTAACCTTTTACAACCCCAATTAATTTTCAGGGAGAAATTCATTTTAGGGGGCATAGGATGTAACACCTCGGGATATTTTTTAGATTGATTTTTTTAATTTCTTTGATGTCTTGTGTTTTATGATACACCAATATTAGCATTCACTATATGCAACACCATATTGGATTTCAGTATATGAAACCATATTCTTGGATTGTGTTACACGCAAGAGAGACCTTCCTTGATAGCTTTCATTTTACACAATATCGAGTTTCACTAAACAATGATATATTATTAAAATATTATTTTCTTAATGGGATATAAACTAGCCTTTATGAATATTATTAACCAAATTTTGAATTTTATACAACATTAAAATTAATCTTATGTATTTTCTAGACATTATATAAGAACAAGTAAATGTTTTAAAAAAAAAGAAATATATTTAAAAAATGTAGTTATGCCTCCTTTTGATGGTTCAACCATTTTAAATCTAGTTCTTAACACTTTTAAATACTATATTTTAAGAAATAAACGTATTATTTGGAAGAGGGACAACAATATTTAATTTTATTAATTTTTGGCATTTTTATGATAATATTTTTAATTTAAGGAATAATGAGAAAAAATAAATTTTAATAGACCGACTGAAAATAATAAATTAATATCTTAACACTCTCCTAAAGTGTCCCTCCTACCACTTATAAAAGGCCACCACATTTGTAATGACCCAAAGTTTCATTAATGGAAAATACCTCTTGATCCAGTTAATTGTCTCTTTATAAAAAAAAATGTTTTTATAAGATGTCAACTTCATTGGTTTTATGATAAGAGTTGTGACCGTTACTTTTGTAGTCATTGAGTAGTGATCACATGATTAGTATAAATATAAGGCTTTAACGAACCCAATTTTACTCAGACAAAGGAAGCGATGGCCTCATCCAGTAGAATTTCCCCATACGAAGCCCATTTTTTGGAGCTTGGAAAAGAGGTGGTGTCTTTGGGCTTCGCCCTTGACCAAGACCAAGCTGAGCTTCATTATGTCAAGCTCAAACGTGACCGTCTACGGGAAAAGTGGAAGTTGATTGAGATTACCACTCGAGTGATGTTATCCGAGACGCCCCAAGAGTCTTTCACCATCGCACACCTTACCCTTAGGTCTTATACGACTGTTTGAAGGGGTTATATAACAAATAAGTAGTACTATGTTCATGTACATTATTTTTTTATATAATAATAAATATAATTTCTAGTCATTTTTGATACATTGTAAATAGTTTTTAAAGTACAAATGGTGCTTTTAGTTATTATTTAATTAAGAAAATTATTTTATAAAATTAAGGGATTTTTGAATTAAAAAATATTTTAATAAAATAATAATAATATTATTAAATTAATTAAATATAATTTATCTTTTTCATTTATGAATGCAATTAAAATGTTATATTAAGGTTTGAAAGCCATTTCTGTCAAAACCCGTGAATTTTCGATAAATGTTGGTTTTTATTTTAAAAATTAAAATTAACATATTTAGAAAAAAATTTAGATAAAATAAATGTCATTTCGGGAATCTGGACGTCGAAATTATCCAACGTTGAATTTTTCATAATTTTCTGAGACAGTCAAATGTTTGGGTAAAAATTAAATAGCGTTTAAATATATAATCTGTTTTATGACATCATAATCACCCAATGGTGATGTAATAAAATACTATAATCCTTATGATCGGCCAATATATATTTTACCATTAAAATAATGTGATTTTGGGGTTTTTTGACTTACTTTTCAAAGAATTAATGAACCCCTCAAGACATATTCAACACTTTGCCTTTTTAAATTAATTTCCATGGGTGTGTGACTCACCTCCACATAAGCAACCTTATTATTTTAATAATTTCTGACCTTGGCCTTGTAGAATATTGTTTTCATATTTCCTTTTCTAGTAACCATAGGCAAAAACCATGGGATGGTTTGTGGTTTGGATTAGTTTAATATAAGGGGTCCCAAACCTAAATAATAAAGAAATATCTCACCTTTCCTATATAAACCCACCCAAGCTCCCACTTCATCCTCACTAAAATCCTTTTGAGTTCATCCAACCTCTGCCCTACTCTCTCTATAATCCTCCAAAGGTTCCCCAAGCTCCCAAGAAGCCTCTCACAAGCCTCTCTCTAGCCTTTGGAAGCACACTTCTAAGTAAGGGTTTTTTCTTCCTCTCTCATTTTTGTCAATTTTCTTTAAGTTGTATTGCCCTTTTAATTTCAATTATGAATGTTGGGGTATGGTTTCTCATCTCCCCCATACTGCCCTATTATTTTTTGAATGATGGGAGACCCCTTTCTCTCTCATTAAAAGCCTCCCATGTACACCCATTACTATGCCGAAATTCCGAAAGGAACTTCTCTCTCTTCTTTTACATTCAAGAAATACTTTTGTATCATGATTCTAAATTCCTTTTCAATTGTTGTTAAATGTATCTATATGACCTCCTTACTATAAATTACATGTAAATATGATTAGGAACCCCTTTCTCTCTCATCAACCATTTTTATGAATTCTTATGTCACGCCGTTACGCTGCCGAAATCGCACCGATTTTCTAAGCCAATGTCATTGTGTAGTGAATACCATGCCCATTTCTCCATCAATGGTATTCACCTTTATGCACATTTACTTATTGATTATAAAGTTTCATGTATGAATTCCACATTCCTTTATCGTGTAATAAATGATTATGTTTTATGAATCCATGTTTTATGATCCATGTGGCACATTAATGCATGAAATGAAATGTTTAAGAAGGGTGCACCCTTATAGTGCTCCAATGCATTGGGTAAAGTATAGTATCATGATACGTCATGTGCAATGAGTGTTTACTCATGCTAATTCATGTGCAACGAGGGTTTACTCATGCTTCATGTTCAATGAGGGTTTACTCATGCTCCATGTGGAATGAGCCTTGGCTCATGCTAATTCAATGTTAAGTGTTGTTGCCACATTTCCATGTTATGATTATCATGATTTATCATGCCTTTATGTTCATGTTTCTTTTATGCTATATTGATATGCCTATTGTCTAACATGTATTGTACTCCTCATTTTATTCCATCTGTACTCCCTTACTGGGCTTTATAGCTCACCCTTTTCTTATGCATGTCCTCAGGTTATCCCATGCAATGCTAAGTACGAGGGAATGTAGTGGTCATTTAAAAGATGTTTTGAATAAAGATGTTGTATTTCATGTTTTATGTTTTTATGTAATGATCCTAATCCCCAAAGACACTAAACCTCTTGATCTTCTTTGTTGTATCAAGTGATGTTTTATGTAATGAATCATGTTTAAGTTGTAATAAAAAGCAGGGTTGTCATAGTTGGTATCAGAGGGCAGGTTTAGTTATTTTTGGGATTAGGAAAACCCTAGTAAATCCTTAGATGCAAGACTAAGTATAATAAAAACATCTCTAATATTTGGTAAATACTAAGTAAGTGGTTTATCAAACAAATACATCCCTGTCTGGGTACGAGCAGGTAGAGGCGGCTCTGGTACAGATGTATCCTAGGGGTAAAACCCGAAAACACCGCTTTGAGCTAAACTCAAACGGGAACTGGTGCACGAAAACAGGCCATGCTACACTCTTGGTTACGACACTCCCAGGGGATATGTTTTGATAAATTCACAATCTTGGTATGAACCCTTATTAAGGAAAAAATTCCCCTAAGAATATATGTTAGAAAGTAGATCATGAAAAGCCTAGATTGAATCCTATAGACTCATGAGTTAAAGAAATTAAAGTTTATTTATAAGTCATCAAAATTTTTCTTTGGATTACCCTTTATGTGTTACTCCTAGCTTTCCTTTTATTCCAGCCAATGGCCGGTAATAGGAGGACTCGGGCTAACAACCTTTGTGAAGATAAGTGTGATGATTGTACTAACGAGATGCCCAATCCAATGGGAGCGGGAATCACAAACTTTGTCATGCTTCTCTCTTAGATAACTCAAGTTTTGAATAGAAACATGGGTCAAGAGGAACGTTCAACCCCCCATAAGAAATAACAAGTCACTATCGAGAGGTTCATGAGACAAAGGCCTCCTACTTTTAGAGGATCATCCGATCCCACGATCGCTGAACAATGGATCAACTCCATTGAAAAGATCATATCCATCCTTCAATGTTTTGAACAAGAGAAGGTTCTCCTGGCTGCTTATCGTATGCAGGGTGAAGCTGATCAATGGTAGATGTTGATCAAAAAATACGAAGCCTAAGGAGGAGATCGAGGCTTTGGAATGGAAGGAATTCCAGAAGATGTTTTTCGATAAATATTTTCCGCGCACCCTCCATCTTAAGATGGAAAGGGACTTCCTTTCCCTCAAGAAAAATGATGAATAATCTGTGGGAGCGTACGAGGAAAACTTCAGAAGGCTTGCACGATATGCTTCCGGCTTTGTCGTTACCCCCGAATGCAAGGTTGACCGCTTCTTTGGTGGGTTGAAGCCTAGCTTGCAGAAAGCATTAGCGATCCATGACTTCGACAACTATGAGGAAATTGTCTGATGTGACCTAAAGGTCGAAATGGATGTCGGAGAATCACAAGGGCATCATGGGGACAAGAAGCGTAAGGTGGAATTCAATGCTGGTGGTCCGATGGATAAATCCTACGGCGCTAAGAAGTTCCAGCACCCCACCTGCCAAAAGTGCAGAAAGAAGCACCCTGGAAATTTCCTTAAGGGGACGAGAAAATGCTTCAGGTGTGGAAGAGAAGGGGACCTAGCTATTAACTGTTGGCAAGAAGGAACCGCGGCTGTGACAAAGGAGTGGAATGCCCGTTCGAACCTCAACACGTTGTTCAATGCTACAAATTCAATGAACCAGGTCATGTTGCAAATCAGTGCCCTAATCCAAGGGTTATCAGAGGCAACCAACAACGTCCAAGATAGCAAGGAAGAGCTTTTACCATCACTTCTGCTGAAGTGAACCCCGACAACGAAGTGGTGACAGGTACGCTAGTTATTCATTCAATAATAGCAAACATACTTTTTGATTCTGGTTCTACGCATTCTTTTATATCTCGAAAGTTTAGTAGAACAATCCCAGCACCACCACAAATCATGGAACTAAAGATTTCGGTGAGTACAGAAAATGGGGCAATCATTGCATCCCATGAATATAAGTCCTCCCCTGTTATAATCTGTGGATTTAATATCTCGGAGAACCTCTTAATACTCCCTTTGGTGGAATTTGATGCAATTATTGGCATGGATTGGCTTTCCTTATATAGAGCCAACATAAATTGTCGGGAGAGGGAAATCATACTCCATATGGAGAACCGACCCCTAATTCTTTAGAAGTGTCCGGAGGAAGACGAATCTCCTTTAGCTCCATCATCTCAAGCATGGATATTACTACCCTATGAGCACGCGTATATGGCTCAGATGATTGAGTCCAAAGAAGAAACCATCCTTGAAGAAATGCCTATAGTGAGGGAATTCGCCGAAGTGTTTCCTGAGGAACTGCCTGGTCTTCCTCCTAGAAGAGATGTTGATTTCTCAATTGAACTTATACCAGGGGCATTACCAATATCAAAGACTCCATATAGAATGGCTGTTGTTGAGCGTGGAGAGATGAAGAAACAACTACAGGAGAATCTGGATAAAGGGTTTATATGCCCAAGTGCTTCACCATGGGGTGCACCAGTCCTCTTCTTCAAGAAGAAGGATGGGTCAATGCGGCTCTGCATCGATTATCGTGAACATAACAAAATCACGATAAAGAACAAGTATCCTCTCCCAAGAATCGATGACTTGTTTGATCAGCTGCGTGGAGCACAATACTTCTCCAAGTTGGACTTGCGGTCATGATATTATCATGTAAGGGTGAAGAAGGAAGATGTCCCCAAGACTGCTTTTCGTACAAGATACAGGCACTATGAATTCACAGTAATGCCTTTCGGACTCACTTATGCTCCAGAAATATTCATCGACTTGATGAATAGAGTCTTTGGAGATTATCTTGAAAAATTTGTGGTAGTATTTATAGATGATATTCTAACATACTCCAAAACCAAGGAGGATCATGAGGAGAATTTAAGAACTATACTAGAGACTTTGCGCAAGGATAAGCTCTATGAAAAGTACAAAAAGTGTGAGTTCTGGTTGAAGGAGGTCTCATTATTGGGCCATATCATCACAAGCAATGGGATATCTGTGGATCCCTCCAAAACAGATGCAATTGAGGGATGGTCGAGGCCAACATCGGTAATGGATATCCATAGCTTCTTGGGGTTAGCTGGATATTATCGACAATTTGTGAGAAATTTTTCACGATTTTCCAACCCTCATACCAAGATAACTCTAAAGGGAGTAAAGTTTGCTTGGAGTGATGAATGCGAAGAAAGCGTCAAGGAGTTGAAAAGGAATATTATCACTACACCCGTTCTCACTTTACCCACATGTTGGGAGCTTTTTGTGGTATTCAATGATGATTTGAAGGAGGGCTTAGGATGTGTGCTAATGCAAAATGATAAAGTGATATCCTATTCCTCAAGGCAGTTGAAAATACAAGAGAGAAACTATCCAACACATGATCTGGAGTTGGTGACGGTGATCTTTGCCTTCATAATCTGGCGGAATTATCTCTATGGAGATAAATGTGAGATATATACTGACCAAAAGAGTCTTAAATATATATTCACATAGAAAGATCTTAATATGCGCCAGAGAAAATTGATAGAGCTCATCAAGGATTATGACTGTTCAATACATTACCACCTTGGGAAAGCGAACAAGGAGGTGAATACCATAAGTAGAAAAGATCCAGCGATTCTATCAATGACGAGAATTGAGAAGGATCCAATGTTCTTAGACTTGATGAAGTTGAATGTGGGAATCATAAAGAAGGGAACATCATCAATCCTTTCACAAATGATTGCTCAACCATCTCTTTTGGAAAGTTTAAAGGATGCTCAAAAGGATGATGTGGGAATTCAAGAAAAAGTGGAAGCTACCAAAAAGGGGAAATCCTCGGAGTTTAATGTTAATGAAGAAGGAATTGTGCGGTTTGGGAAAAAACTATGTGTTCCATCAAGTCCGGAGCTGAAGAAGGAACACTTGGATGATGCACATAGTTCAAATTTCTCTATTTACCCGGGGAGCACAATGATGTATCGAGATCTCTGAGAAAACTTTTGGTGGGATAATATGAAGAAGGTGATCGCCGAATATACATCAAAGTGCCTGGTGTGTCAGCAAGTAAAGGCAGAGAGGCAGAAGTATAAGGGGATGATGCAACCATTGACTATACAAGAATGGAAATGGGAGAACATCACCATGGACTTTGTCACCGGACTTCTAAGGAAATCCAAAGGCAACAATGCAATCTGGGTTGTTGTGGATCGTGTTACAAAGACTGCACACTTCATTGCTATTCGAGAGGATTTCTCATTGGATCAACTGGAACGGGTATATATTAGAGAAGTGGTAAGGTTGCATGGAGTACCACTATCTATTGTGTCTGACTGAGATCCAAGATTCACATCTATGTTTTGGAAGAGTCTTCAACATGCTCTAAATACTGAATTGTACTTCAGTACAGCCTATCATCCTCATCCTGATGGAAAATCCGAGTGGACTATCCAAACACTTGAGGATTTGTTGATAGAATTCTCAATGGACTTTAATGGGGGATGGGATGAACATATTCCTCTGGTTGAGTTCTCTTATAATAACAGTTTCCACTTGAGAATCCAAATGGCACCATATGAAGCCCTGAATGGGAAAAGGTGCAGAACACCGGCATGTTGGGATGAGGTCGGTAAATGTAATCTGCTTGGACAAGACATGGTCGAAGAAATGGTGGAGAAGGTGAAAAACATTCAGCAGCATATCAAGGCAGCCCAGAGTCGACAAAAGAGTTATGCAGATAATCATCGATGAGACCTTGAGTTTAAAGACGGAGACATGGTGTTTTTACGCATATCTTCGTGGAAGAAGGTCATGAGGTTTGGAAAGAAAGGGAAGTTAAGTCCAAGGTACATCGGCCCCTTCGAGATTTTGGTTCGTGTTGGGGCTGTAGCCTATCGACTATCACGTCCACCTACTATGGAGAAGGTGCATGATGTCTTTCATGTATCCCTCTTATGGAAGTACATACCAGACCCTTCACATGTACTATCTTCCAAGGTGGTACAATTGGAAGACGATCTTTCTTATGAGGAGAAACCAGTGAAGATCTTAGATCGTAGAGAAAAAGTTCTACGAAATAAGACAATGCCCCTCGTCAAGGTGTTGTGGAGAAACCACAAGTTTGAAGAAGCGACTTGGGAATCAGAGGATATGATGAAGCTGAGCTGTCCACATTTGTTTTAGTGTGGGAAAAGGAAAATTTCGAGGGAGAAATTTCTTAAGGGGGGAATATTGTAACGACCCAAAGTTTCATTAATGGAAAATACCTCTTGATCAAGTTAATTGTCTCTTTATAAAAAAAAGTTTTTATAAGATGTCGACTTCTTTGGTTTTATGATAAGAGTTGTGACCGTTACTTTTATAGTCGTTGAAGAGTGATCACATGATTAGTATAAATATAAGGCTTTAACGAACCCAATTTTACTCAGACAAAGGAAGCGATGGCCTCATCAAGTAGAATTGACCCATACGAAGCCCATTTTTCAGAGCTCAGAAAAGAGGTGGCGTCTTTGGGCTTCACCCTTCACCAAGCCCAATCTGAGCTTCATTATGTCAAGCTCGAACGTGACCGTCTATGGGAAAAGTGGAAGTTGATTGAGATTACCACTCGAGCGATGTTATCCGAGCCGCCCCAAGAGTCTGACACCATCGCAAACCATACCCTTAGGTCTTATGCGTCTGTTTTAAGGGGTTATGTAACAAATGAGTAGTACTATGTTCCTGTACATTATTTTTGTATATAATAATGAATCAAATTTCAGGTCATTTTTGATACATTGTAAATAGTTTTTAAAGTACAAATGGTGTTTTTAGTTATTATTTAATTAAGAAATCTATTTTATTAAATTAAGGGATTTTTGAATTAAATAATATTTTAATAAAATAATAAAATTATTATTAAATTAATTAAATATAAATGATCTTATAAATTTGTGAATGCAATTAAAATGTTATATTAAGGTTTGAAAGCCATTTCTGTCAAAACCCGTGAATTTTCGATAAATGTTGTTTTTTATTTTAAAAGTGAAAATTAACATATTTAGAAATTTTTTAGATAAAATAAATTTCATTTCTGGAATCAGGACAATGAAATTATCCAACGGTGAATTTTTCATAATTTTCTGAGACAGTCAAATTTTTGGGTAAAAATTAAATACCGTTTAAATATATAATGTGTTTTATGACATCATAATGACCCAATGGTGATGTAATAAAACACTATAATCCTTATGTTCGGCCAATATATGTTTTACCATTAAAATAAAGTGATTTTGGGTTTGTTTGACATACTTTTCAAAGCATTAATGAACCCCTCAAGACATATTCAACACTTTTCCTTTTTAAATTAATTTCCATGGGAGTGTGACTCACCTCCACATAAGAAACCTTATTATTTTAATAAGTTCGGACCTTGTCCTTGAAAAATATTATTTTCCTCTTTCCTTTTCTAGAAACTATTGGCAAAAACCATGGGGTGGTTTGTGGTTTGGATTAGTTTAATATAAGGGGTCCCAAACCTAAATAATAAAGAATTCTCTCACATTTCATATATAAACCCACCCAAGCTCCCACTTCCTCCTCACTAAAATCCGTTTGAGTTCATCAAACCTCTGCCCTACTCTCTCTATAATCCTCCCAAGGTGCCCCAAGCTCCCAAGAAGCCCCTCACAAGCCTCTCTCTAGCCTTTGGAAGCACATATCCAAGTAAGGGTTTTTTCTTCCTTTATCATTTTGGTCAATTTTATTTAAGTTGTATTTCCCTTTTAATTTCAATTATGAATGTTGGGGTATGGTTTCGAACCTCCCCCATACTGCCCTCTTATTGTTTGAATGATGGGAGACCCCTTTCTCTCTCATTAAATTCCTCCCATGTACACCCGTTACTATGCCAAAATTCTGAAAGGAACATCTCTCTCTTCTTTTACATTCAAGCAATACTTTTGTATCATGAATCTAAATTATTTTTCAATTGTTGGGACATATATTTATATGAACTCCTTACTTTCCATTACATGTAAATATGATGAGGAATCCCTTTCTCTCTCATCAACCATTTTTATGAATTCTTATGTCACGCCGTTACGCTGCCGAAATCGCACCGATTTTCTAAGCCAATGTCATTGTGTAGTGAATACCATGCCCATTTCTCCATCAAGGGTATTCAAATTTATGCACATTTACTTATTGATTATAAAATTTCACGTATGAATTCAACATTCCTTTATCATGGAATAAATGATTATGTTTTATGAATCCGTGTTTTATGATCCATGTGGCACACTTATGCATGAAATGAAATGTTTAAGAAGGGTGCGCCCTTATAACACTCCAATTCATTGGATAAAGTATAGTATCATGATACGTCATCTGCAATGAGTGTTGACTCATGCTAATTCAAGTGCAACGAGATTTTACTCGTGATTCATGTGGAATGTGGGTTTACTCATGCTCCATGTGCAATGAGCCTTGGCTCATGCTAATTCAATGTTAAGTGTTGTTGCCACATTTCCATGTTAGGATTATCATGCTTTATCATGCTTTATGTTCATGTTTCTTTTATTCTCTATTGATATGCCTATTGTCTAAAATGTATTTTACTCCTCATTTTATTCCATGTGTACTCCCCTACTGGGCTTTATAGCTCACCCTTTTCTTATTCATGTCCTCAGGTTATCCCATGCAATGCTAAGTACGAGGGAATGTAGTGGTCATGTAAAGGATGTTTTCAATAAAGATGTTTTATTTCATGTTTTGAGTTTTTATGTAATGATCCTAAGCCCCAATGACACTAAACCTATCGATCTTCTTCATTGTATCAAGTGAAGTTTTATTTAATGAATCATGTTTAAGTTGTAATAAAATGCAGGGTTGTCATAACATCTACCCACATAACACACACATATCAATCCCTTAGGCTCATCCAAATTCGGACCAAATAATCTCAAAACATCTCTCCATTCCTCCTATATGATTTACCTTGTTCATAATGAAATTCAAGAAATATTTTTTGCTCTAATCAAACGAAATTACCCAATTTAGAGGTAACGTATTCTCACAAGCTAATTTCGATTATTTTTATCCCCACTCCCTATGATATTATTTTTTGTTAAACAAAAATAGATCTATCCAAAATATACTAGGATGTTTTTATGATAAGTATTTTAAAAAAAAGTACACACACCTCCATCTAATGGATACAAACATATTGTTTCGGTGCACAACGAAATACTACCTCATGAAATGATGATTATTCATTTTTCTCTTACAACATCTCATGGTGGCCATTATGATGGAACTATATTTATATATGATATATGTAATGACCCAAAGATTCATTAATGGAAATCCCTCTTGATCTAATTAAATGTCTCTTTATGAAAAATGTTTTTATAAGATGTCAATTTATTGGTTTTATGATAATCATTGTGACCGTTACTTTTATAGCGGTTGAACAGTGGACACATGATTAGTATAAATATAGGGCATTAACACATCCAATCATTACTCAGACAAAAGAAGCGATGTCCTCATCTAGTATAATTACCCCATACGAAGCCCATTTTTCAGTGCTCGGAAAAGAGGTGGCATCCTTGGTATTCGCCCTTGACCAAGCCCTAGCTGAGCTTCACCATGTCAAGCTCGAAGGAGACCGTCTATGGGAAAAGTGGAAGTTGATAGAGATTACCACTTGAGCAATGTTATCCGAGCCACCCCAAGAGTCTGTCACCATCACACACCTTACCTTTATGTCTTATGCGGCTGTTTTAAGGGGTTATGTAACAAATAAGTAGTAATATGTTCATGTACATTAATTTTTTTATAATAATGAATATAATTTCTAGTCATTTTTGATACATTGTAAATAGTTTTTAAAGTACAAATGGTGTTTTTAGTTATTACTTAATTAAGAAATATATTTTATTAAATTAAGGGATTTCTAAATTAAATAATATTTTAAAAAATAATAATAATAATATTTAATTAATTTTTATTAAATATAAATGATCTTATAATTTTATGAATGCAATTAAATTTTTATATTAAGGTTTGAAAGCCATTTCTGTCAAATCCCGTGAATTTTCAATAAATGTTGGTTTTTATTTTAAAAGTGAAAATTAACATATTTAGAATTTTTTTATATAAAATAAATGTCATTTCTGGAATCAGGGCGTCGAAATTATCCAACGGTAAATTTTTCATAATTTTCTGAGACAGTCAAATTTTTGGGTAAAAATTAAATACCGTTTAAATATATAATGTGTTTTATGACATCATAATGACCCAATGGTGATGTAATAAAATACCATAATCCTTATGTTCGGCCAATATATTTTTTATCATTAAAATAATGTGATTTTGGGTTTTTTTGACTTACTTTTCAAAGCATTAATGGACCCCTCAAGACATATTCAACACTTTGCCTTTTTAAATTAATTTCCATGGGAGTGTGACTCACCTCCACATAAGAAACATTATTATTTTAAGAAGTTCGGACTTGGGACTTATAAAATATTGTTTTCCTCTTCCCTTTTCCAAAAACCATGGGCAAAAACCATGGGATGGTTTGTGGTTTGGATTAATTTAATATAAGGGGTCCCAAACCTAAATAATAAAGAATTCCCTCACCTTTCCTATATAGACCCACCCAAGCCCCCACTTCCTCCTCACTCAAAGCCCTTGGAGTTCGTCCAACCTCTTCCCTACTCTCTCTAGAATCCTCCCAAGTTTCCCCATGCTCCCAAGATGCCTCTCACAAGCCTCCCTCTAGCCTTTGGTAGGACACTTCCAAGTAAGGGTTTTTTCTTCCTTTCTCATTTTTGTCCAATTTTCTTTAAGATGGTTTGCACTTTTAATTTCAATAATTAATGTTGTGGTATGGTTTTTCACCTACCTCATTCTTCCCTATTTATGTTTTAATGATGGGAGACCCCTTTCTCTCTCATTTAATGCATCCCATTTACATTCGTTACTATGCCAAAATTTCAAAAGGAACTTCTCTCTTTTCATTTACATTCAAGGAATACTTTTGTATCATGAACCTAAATTCCATTACCATTGTGGGACATGTATCTATATAACCTCCTTACTTTCCATTACATGTAAATGTGATGAGGAACCCCTTTCTCTCTCACCTACATTTTTTATGAATTCTTATGTCACGCCGTTACGCTGCCGAAATCGCACCAATTTTCTAAGCCAATGTAATTGTGTAGTGAAAACCATGCCCATTTATCTATAAAGGGTATTCACCTTTATGAACATTTACTTATTGATTATAAAGTTTCATGTATGAATTCCACATTCCTTTATTGTGGAATAAATTATTATGTTTAATGAATCCATTTTTTATGATCCATGTGGCACACTTATGCATGAAATGAAATGTTTAAGAAGGGTGCGCCCTTATAGTGTTCCAATGCATTGGGTAAAGTATAGTATCATGATACATCATGTGAAATTAGTGTTGACTCATGCTAATTAAAGTGAAATGAGGGTTTACCTGTGCTTTATGTGCAATGAGGTTTTACTCATGCTCCATGTGCAATGAGCCTTGGCTCAGGCTAATTCCAAGATAAGTGTTGTTGCCACATCTCCATGTTATGATTATCATGCTTTATCATGACATTATGTTCATGTTTCTTTTATTCTATATTGATTATTCCTATTGTCTAACATGTATTGTACTCCTCATGATATTCCATGTGTACTCCCTTACTGGGCTTTATATCACACCCTTTTCTTATGCATGTCCTCAGGTTATCTCATGCAATGCTAAGTATAAAGGAATGTAGTGGTCATGAAAAGGATGTTTTCAATAAAGATGTTGTATTTCATGTTTTAAGTTTGTATGTATTGATCCTAATCCCCAAATACACTAAACTTATTGATCATATTTGTTGTATCAGGTTATGTTTTATGTAATAAATCATGTTTAAGTTGTAATAAAAAGCAGGGTTGTCATAGTTGGTATTAGAGGCAGGTTTAGTTATTTTTGGGATTAGGAAACCATAGTAAAGCCTTAGATACAAGACTAAGTATAATAAAAACATCCCTATGTTTTGGTAAATACTAATTAAGTGGTTTATCAAACAAATACATCCCTTTTTGGATATAAGCTGGTAGAGGCGTCTCTGGTACAGATGTATCCTAGGGGTAAAACCCGAAAACACCGCTTTGAGCTAGACTCGAACAGGAACTTGTGCACAAAAATGGGCCTTGCTGCACTCTTGGTTACGAAAATCCCGAGGTATATGTTTTGATAAATTTACAATCTTAGTATGAACCCTTATTAAGGGAAAAATGCCCCTAAGAATATATGTTAGAAAGTAGATCATGGAAAGCCTAGATTGAAGCCTACAAACTCATGATTTAAGGAAATAAAAGTTTATTTTTGAGTCATCAACTTTTGTATTTGGATTACCCCTTATGTGTTAACCCTAACTTTCATTTTATTCCAGCCAATGGATGGTAATAGGAGGACTCGGGCTAACAACTGTTGTGAAGATCAATGTCATGACTGTACTAATAAGATGCCCAATCCAATGGGAGCGGGAATCGTGAACTTTTTCACGCTTCTCTCTCAGCTAACTCATGTTTTGAATAGAAACACGGGTCATGAGGAACGTCCAAACCCCCAAAGAAGGAACACGTCACTATCGAAAGCTTCATGAGGCAAAGGCCTCCTACTTTTAATGGATCATCCGATCCCACGATTGTTGAACAATGGATCAACTCCATTGAAAAGATATTCTCCATCCTCCAATGTTCTAAACAAGAGAAGGTTCTCCTGGCGGCTTATCGTATGGAGGGTGAAGCTGATCAATGGTGGACATTGATAAAAAATACGAATCCTAAGGAGGAGATTGAGGCGTTGGAATGGAAGGATTTCCGGAAGATGTTTTTTGATTAATATTTTCCGCGCACCCTCCAGATTAAAATAGAAAGGGACTTCCTTTCCCTCAAGAAAAAAGATGAAGAATCTGTTGGAACGTATGAGGAAAACTTCACAAGGCATGCACGATACGCTTCCGGATTTGTCGTTACCCCCGAATGCAAAGTTGACCGCTTCTTTGGTGGGCTGAAGCCTAGCCTACGGAAAGCATTAGCGATCCATGACTTCGATAGCTATGAGGAGATTGTCCGATGTGCCCTCAAGGTCAAAATGGAGATCGGGGAATCACATGGGTATCATGGGGACATGAAGCATAAGGTGGACTTCAATGCTGGTGGTCCGATGGATAAATCCAACGGTGCTAAAAAGATCCAGCACCCCACTTTCCAAATGTGCAAAAAGAAGCACCTTGGAAATTGCCTTAAGGGGATGACAAAAATGCTTCAGGTGTGGAAGAGAAGGGCACCTAGCTGTTAACTGTCGGCAAGAAGGAACCACGGCTACGACAGAGGAGATGAATGCTGCATTCGAACCTCAACGCATTGTTCAATGCTACAAATGAAAAGAACCTGCTCATTTTGTAAATTAGTGCCCTAATCCAAGGGTTATCAGAGGCAACCAATAACCTCCAAGACAGCAAGGAAGAGCTTTTTCCATCACTTATGCCGAAGTGAACCCCCACAACGAAGTGGTGATAGGTATGCTAGTTATTCATTCAAGAATAGAGAACATACTTTTTGATTTAGGTTCTACGTATTCTTTTATATCTCAAAAGTTTAGTAGAACAATCTTAGAACCACCAAAAATCATGGAAGTAAAGATGTCAGTGAGTACGAAAAATGGGGCAATCATTGCATCCCATGAATACAAGTCCTCCCCTATTATATTCTGTGGATTGAATTTCCCAGCGAACCTCATCATACTCCCTCTGGTGGAATTTGATGCAATTCTTGGAATGGATTGGCTTTCCTTATATAGTGCCAACATAAATTGTCGGGAGAGGGAAATCACACTCCATATGGAGAATCGACCCCAGATTCTTTACAAGTGTCAGGAGGAAGATGAATCTCCTTTAGCTCCATCATCTCAAGAATGGATATTACTACCTTATCAGCATGCATATATGGCTCAGATTATTGAGTCCAAGGAAGAAACCATCCTTGAAAAAATTCCTATTGTGAGGGAAGTCGCTGAAGTGTTTCCCGTGGAACTGCCTGGTCTTCCTCTATGAAGAGATATTGAGTTCTCAATTGAACTTATACCTGGGGCGCTACCAATATCCAAGACTCCGTATAAAATGGCTGTTGTAGAGATTGAAGAGCTGATGAAACAACTACTGTAGAATCTGGATAAAGGGTTTATATTCCCAAGTGCTTCACCATGGGGTGCACTATTCCTCTTCGTCAAGAAGAAGGATGGGTCAATGTGGTTTTGCATCGATTATCGCGAACTTAACAAAATCACGATAAAGAACAAGTATCCTTTCACAATAATCGATGAATTTTTTGATCAGCTGCGTGGAGCACAATACTTCTACAAGGTGGATTTTCGGTCTGGATATTATCAAGTAAGGGTGAAGAAGGAAGATGTCCCCAAGACTTCTTTTTGTACAAGGCACGGGCACTATGAATTCATAGTAATGCCTTTCGGACTCACCAATTCTCCAGCAATATTCATGGACTTGATGAATAGAGTCTTTAGAGATTACCTTGATAAATTTGTGGTAGTCTTTATAGATGATATTCTAATATACACCAAAACCAAGGAGGATCATGAGGAGCATTTAAAAAATTTACTAGAGACTTTGCGCAAGGAGAAGCTCTATGAAATGTACTACAAGTGTGAGTTCTGGTTGAAGGAGGTCTCATTCTTGGGAAATATCTTCACAAGCAATGGGATGTCTATGGACCCCTCCAAAACAGATGCAATTGAGGGATGGCTGAGGCCAACATCAGTAAAGGATATCCGTTGCATCTTGGGGTTAACTAGATATTATTGACGATTTGTGAGAAATTTCTCACGATTGTCCAACCCTTTTACCAAGCTAACTTGAATGGGAGTAATGTTTTCTTGGAGTGATGAATGCGAAGAAAGATTCAATGTGTTGAAAAGGAGGCTTATGACTGCACCCGTGCTCACTTTACGCACAACTGGGGAGCTTTTTGTGGTATTCAGTGATGCTTAGAAGAAGGGCTTAGGATGTGTGCTGATGCAGAATGATAAAGTGATATCCTATGCCTCAAGGCAGTTGAAAATCCATGAGCGAAACTATCCAACGCATGATCTAGAGTTGGCGGCTGTGATCTTTGCCTTGAAAATCTGGCGGCATTATCTCTATGGAGAGAAATGTGAGATATATACTAACCAGAAGAGTCTTAAATATATATTGACACATAAAGAGCTTAACATGTACCAGAGAAGATGGATAGAGCTCATCCTGGATTATTACTGTTCAATACATCACCACCCTGGGAAAGCGAACAAGGTGGAAGATTCCCTAAGTAGAAAGGATCCAACGATTCTATCAATGATGAGAATTGAGAAGGATCCAATCTTCTTAGACTTGATGAAGATGGACGTGGGAATCATAAAGAAGGGAACATCATCAATCATTTCACAAATTATTTCTCAATTATCTCTTTTGGAAAAGTTAAAGGATGCTCAAAAGGATGATGTGGTAATTCAAGAAAAAGTGGAAGCTATCAAAAAGGGGAAATCCTTGGAGTTTAATGTTTCTGAAGAAGGAATTGTGCGGTTTGGGAAAAGATTATGTGTACCATCAAGTCCGGAGCTGAAGAAGGAACTTTTGGATGATGCACATACTTCAAATTTCTCTATTCACCCAGGGAGCACAAAGATGTATGGAGATCTCCGAGAAAACTTTTGGTGGTATAATATGAAGAAGGAGATCGCTGAATATACATCAAAGTTCTTGGTGTGTCAGCAAGTGAAGGTAGATAGGCTGAAGTCTAAGGAGATGATGCAACCATTTCCCATACCAGAATGGAAATGGGAGAACATCACCATGGACTTTTTCACTAGACTTCCAAGGACATCCAAAGGCAACAATGCAATCTGGGTTTTTGTGGATTGTCTAACAAAGACTCCACACTTCATTACTATTCAGGAGGATTTCTCATTAGATCAATTGGCACAGATATATATCAGGGAAGTGGTAAGGTTGCATGGAGTACCACTATCTATTGTGTCTGATCGAGATCCAAGATTCACTTCTATGTTTTGGAAGAGTCTTCAACAAGCTCTCAATACTGAACTGAACTTCAGTACAGCCTATCATCCTCAAACTAATGGCCAATCCGAGTAGTCTATCCAAACACATGAGGATATGTTTATAGCGTGGTCAATGGACTTTAAAGGAGGATAGGATCAAAATCTTCCTCTGGTTGAGTTCTCTTATAATAACAGTTTCCACTCGAGCATCCAAATGGCACCATATGAAGCCCTATATGGGAAAAGATGCAGAACACCAGCATGTTGGGATTTGGTTGGTGAACGTAAGCTGCTTAGACCAGAAATGGTCAAAGAAATGGTGGAAAAGGTGAAAACCATTCAGCAACATATATAGGCAGCCTAGAGTCGACAGAAGAGTTATGCAGATTATCATCGATGAGACCTTGAGTTTAAAGTTGGAGACACGGTTTTTCTATGCATATCTCTGTGGAAGAAGGTCATGAGGTTTGGAAAGAAAGGGAAGTTAAGTCCCAGGTACATCATCCCCTTCGAGATTCTTGATCGTGTCGGGGCTGTGGCCTATCGACTAGCACTTCCACCTACTATGGCCAAAGTACATGATGTCTTTCATGTATCCCTCTTAAGGAAGTACATACCCGACCCTTCACATGTACTCTCTTTTGAGGTGGTACAATTGGAAGACGATCTTTCTTATGAGGAGCAACCAGTGAATATCTTAGATCGTAGAGAAAACGTTTTACGAAATAAGACAATGTCCCTCGTCAAGGTGTTGTGGAGAAACCAAAAGTTTGAAGAAGCAACTTGGGAATAGTAGGAAAAGATGAAGCTTAGTCACCCACATCTGTTTTAGTGTGGGAAAAGGAAAAATTTCGAGGGTGAAATTTCTTAAGGGGGGAATGTCTTAACGACCCAAAGTTTCATTAATGGAAATCCATCTTGATCTAATTAAATTTCTCTTTATGAAAAATGTGTTTATAAGATGTCAACTTCTTTGGTTTTATGATAAGAATTGTGACCGTTACTTTTATAGCCGTTGAACAGTGATCACATGATTAGTATAAATACAGGGCTTTAACACATCTAATCTTTACTCAGACAAAAGAAGTGATGGCCTCATCTAGTAGAATTTCCCCATACGAAGCCCATTTGTCGGAGCTCCAAAAAGAGGTGGCATCCTTGGGCTTCTCCCTTGACCAAGCCCAAGCTGAGCTTCACCATGTCAAGCTCGAACGGGACCGTCTACGGGAAAAGTGGAAGTTGATAGAGATTATCACTCGAGCGATGTTATCCAAGCCACCCCAAGAGTCTGTCACCATTGCACAGCTTACCCTTAGGTCTTATGCAGCTGTTTTAAGGGGTTATGTAATAAATAAGTAGTACTATTTCCGTGTACATTATTTTTTTATATAATAATGAATATAATTTCTAGTCATTTTTGATACATTGTTAATAGTTTTTAAAGTACAAATGGTGTTTTTAGTTATTACTTAATTAAGAAATCTATTTTATTAAATTCAGGGAATTTTTAATTAAATAATATTTTAATAAAATAATAATATTATTAAATTAATTTTTATTAAATATAAATGATCTTATAATTTTATGAACACAATTAAAATTTTATATTAAGGTTTGAAATCCATTTCTGTCAAAACCCGTGAATTTTCGATAAATGTTGGTTTTTATTTTAAAAGTAAAAATTAACATATTTAGAATTTTTTTTAGATAAAATAAATTTCATTTCTGGAATCAGGACGTCGAAATTATCCAATGGTGAATTTTTCATAATTTTCTAAGACAGTCAACGTTTTGGGTAAAAATTAAATACCATTAAAATATATAATCTGTTTTATGACATCATAAATACCCAATGGTGTTGTAATAAAATACCATAATCCATATGTTCGGCCAATATATGTTTTATCATTAAAATAGTGTGATTTTGGGTTTGTTTGACTTAATTTTCAAAGCATTAATGGACACCTCAAGACATATTCAACACTTTGCCTTTTTAAATTAATTTCCATGGGAGTGTGACTCACCTCCACATAAGGAACCTTATTATTTTAAGAAGTTCGGACTTGGTCCTTATAAAATATTTTTTTCCTCTTCCCTTTTCCAAAATCCATGGGCAAAAACCATGGGATGGTTTGTGGTTTGGATTAATTTAATATAAGGGGTCCCAAACACAAATAATAAAGAATTCCCTCACCTTTCCTATATAAACCCATCCAAGCTCCCACTTCCTCCTCACTCAAAGCCCTTGCAGTTCATCCAAACTCTGCTCTACTCTCTCTAGAATCCTACCAAGGTGCCCCAAGCTCCCAATAAGCCTCTCACAAGCCTCTCTCTAGCCTTTGGTAGCACATTTCCAAGTAAGGATTTTTTCTTCCTTTCTCATTTTTGTCCAATTTTCATTAAGATGGATTTCCCTTATAATTTCAATTATTAATGTTGGGGTATGGTTTCTCACCTCACTAATACTGCCCTATTTATGTTTGAATTATGGGAGACCCCTTTCTCTCTCATTTAATGCATCCCATGTACACCCGTTACTATGACGAAATTCCGAAAGGAACTTCTCTCTCCTCATTTACATTCAAGCAATACTTTTGTATCATGAACCTAAATTCCATTACAATTGTGGGACATGTATATATATATCCTCCTTACTTTCCATTACATGTAAATGTGATGAGGAACCCATTTCTCTCTCATCAACCTTTTTTATGAATTCTTATGTCACGCCGTTACGCTGCCGAAATCACACCGATTTTCTAAGCCAATTTCATTGTGTAGTGAATACCATGACCATTTATCCATCAAGGGTATTCACCTTTATGCAAATTTACATATTGATTATAATGTTTCATTTATTAATTCCACATTCCTTTATCGTGGAATAAATGATTATGTTTAATGAATCCATGTTTTATGATCCATGTGGCACACTTATGCATGAAATGAAATGTTTAAGAAGGGTGCGCCATTATAGCGCTCCAATGCATTGGGTAAAGTATAGTATCATGATACGTCATGTGCAATGACTGTTGAATAATGCTAATTCAAGTGCAACAAGGGTTTACTCGTTCTTTATGTGCATTGAGGGTGTGCTCATGCTCCATGTGCAATGAGCCTTGGCTCATGCTAATTCCGTGATAAGTGTTGTTGCCACATCTCCATGTTATGATTATCATGATTTATCATGCCTTTATGTTCATGTTTCTTTTATGCTCTATTGATTATGCCTATTTTCAAACATGTATTGTACTCCTCATGTTATTCCATCTGTACTCCCTTACTGGGCTTTATAGCTCACCCTTTTCTTATTCATGTCCTCAGGTTATCCCATGCAATGCTAAGTATGATGGAATGTAGTGGTCATGAAATGGAATATTTCAATAAAGATGTTGTATTTCATGTTTTTAGTTTTTATGTAATGATCCTATTCCCCAAAGACACTAAACCTCTCGATATTCTTTGTTGTATCAAGTGATGTTTTATGTAATAAATCATGTTTAAGTTGTAATAAAAAGCAGGGTTTTCATAATATATATTATATTTATATTGTCTCTATGATTCTTTATGTTTTATTTACAGCATAAATTTATGCTTTCCATAATGTGTAAATACAATAATTTAATTTCAGGAATTGGAGACTACTATCCCATCAAAGTGATATTACTCATTAATACCATACATGGAATGTATTAAGGATTGGATTAATGAATATTTTTAACATATATAACATAGATATTATACTTTTATTTTAATATACATTTGTGTAATTTAAATTTCATTCTTTTAATAAGGAAATGAAACGAAAGTAGCATTAATGCGTACGTACGACCTACCGTCTCCATGAACGGTGCATTCCAATTCATTTATTTATCTATTACATATAATTATATAATGAATATATATGATATATAAATAATTTTTTACATTATATATTTATGTAAATTATTATATATGTAACAATATCAAGAATAATAAGTCAAAAAATGATTGACAATTAAAATGATTATTACCCAAAACATTTTTTTACATAGAATTGTTCAACGAATGGGTAATATAAAGTCATAAGTGAATCAAATATGATGTAATAAATATGATTATGGTTCTATTATGAGTTAATAATTTGTTTAAACACACCATACATGACTTTTGGACACATACGAAGGATATCAGACCTATATTAAGGGATAATTTTTCAATATCATTTTTATCTGAGATTGTTTATACCAAGGTATTTACGGGAGGTATATTTATCATCCATTTCCATGTTTTATAATATTTTTCTCATAAATTTTTTAATATTATTATATTTATATAAAAATCTATTTTTACCCATTTTTTACTTTTACTACATGGTTTGGAAGGAATATTTCTTATGTTTACTATATGATGTACATTTTCACATTTCTGGTAAAAGTATGAGAAGAATGTTCTTTTAACTTAATTGGCATGAAGTATTTTTTTTGTCTTCAAAACAATGTATTTAAATTATTATTCTTTCACACGATTTCATGTTTATTTTATACTAAATTATATTCTTAAAAAAAATTTCTGTATTTTTAGAAAATAAAACAATTTTTAAAGAAGAAGGGATATTTTCCTAAGAAATTGAATTCAAGAGTTTTCTCAAAATTATTTTATATCAATGATGAAACTCATTAAATAGGGTTATATTTAAAACCATGTTATTAATATAATTGTATTGTGTTTATTATGGAATTTTATTTAGGAAATAAATTTGTTTTATATCAATTATGATTTAATGATGCTTGCGAAACCCATTTGATTTCATGGGTTATGATATGTTGAATTTTTTTATGTTTTTGTGTGACAAATTTTAATGGATTAATTATGAGATGGATGGGACCTATATCTCCATCAAATTAATTGGGTGCAAATTTATATCTCATCAGATATACATGACTGGAACAGAAAGAAAATATGGTTTAGTAATACATTGCAGGAACAGTATGTAAACACAATTCTTTAATGGAATTTGTACACTATGATAGTCTTGGAATCAATACCTATGCTACTAAGGAAATCATATTATGTTCTTACTATTTTTCCAAAATCAAATTTTTAATTCCAATTCTATTCTATCATTGTTAATGTAACTTTATGATCTATTCTATATGTACTTCCAAGAATGATTTCATGACTCAATATTTTGAAGTTCGAACAATATGTTCATGTTTTTAAATTAAAATGAATATGGTTTGTTTTATATTATCCAAGTTTACACTTACTGAGAAATTGATCTCATCCTTTTTATGATTTATTTTCTCCACGATATAAATAAAGGTCATAGGTAAGAAAAAAACAGGGGAAGATCATTATTGGAGATCTTGAAAATCTTTCACCAAGTTAGAAGATTATGTTCTGAGTTTCCAAAGACACTAAATTGATTCAGTATTTGGGAATATATTTTTTAATGTATTAATTACTATGTAGAAGAAATATAATGTCCATGTATGTGAATCCTAGGTCATTAGAGTTGGTATGAGAGAAAAGGTTTAGTTAACCTTTGGAAACTAGGATGCAGAAACATTAGTGAGATCCCTAGATATATTTCAATGGTTAGTAATGGATTGTCACTATGGTTAAGTATAACTATATAATATTGTACTAAAACTGTTGTAACAATCATTAATAACATAGGATTAATCCTAAGATGTTTTAGATTGAAAGTACTCCCCTTTGATTGTGTTGTTTTCCTAGTATGATTTTTGCCTCTCATACTAATATTTTTGGGTTTTAGATGACGGTTAGAACCTGAAAGAACTATGTTAATGATCAATACACTGGGAAATGAAATGATTTTCCTTCTAAAAAACTAAATGTTATGATATATGGAATGTAAAATCCTATTTTTATACTCACACAATCTATAAATAATTCTAGACATCCAAATGGGAATAGAAGGGAAACACATTCTATTGAGTTCAACACGAGGAAACTTCCACCTTCTTTTAGTGGGTCCTCTGATTCACTTATTTCTAAAAAATGGATCATTACCATTGAAATGATATTTTCAATAATTTGTTTTTTAGTAAATAAAAAAGTCATTTTGGTTGTCTATCATTTAAAAGGTGAAGCAGACCTGTGGTGGACCCTAATTAAGAATACAATGCAACAAGATGAAATTGAATCCAAATAATGGGATGAGTTCAATAACTTATTTTTCTATAAGTACTTCCCTATTATTATTTTCAAAAATATGGTAAAGGATTTTATTGAGATTAAGAAAAAGGATAATGATTCTGTTGGTACATATGAGGGGTATTTTACAAGACATGCAAGGTATGCTTCTGGATTTATAATCCAACTTGAATGTAAAGATGATCGATTCTTCAGTGGATTAAAACCAATTCATCGAATGGAATTAGCTATAAGAGACTTTAGTTGATAGGAAGAGATTGTGCGTTGTGCTATAATGTTATAACTGGAAGTTGGTGTTACATATCCATGTCATGGTTTTGAAAAGAAATGAACGATGGAGTTCAAGGGAAAATATCAAAACAATGGTGAAAAGAAGATGAATGCTTCTTTATACTTAAAGTGTGGAAAGAAGCATGGTGGATATTTTCTTAAGGGGACTAAAAATTGTTTCAAGTGTGGAAAAGTATGTGATCGGGCAGTTGAGTTATGAAGTAATGGGGAAAATGTTTCTAATGATGTGAATAGAGAAAAGTGTATAGAGAACGCACCACCAACAGTTCAATGCTACAATTTCAAGGAAATGGGGCATTAATCTTACCAATACCCTAATCCAAGGGTTAATGATGATTTCAGTCAACAACTTCTTAAAGTAAAATTCAATGCGAATTCACATGAAAACACGATTGGTGAAGTTGAGTATGACAAGGAAGTGGTGGAATGATTAAGTGTTTATGTAATGGGATTCCAAAATAGTGTTGTGGAATCTGATTTATAATATTATAGAATATTGGATTATAATTGTATTGTCTACTATGGTTTTACATAATTATACAGTACTGGTAACCATGAAAAGTGATTAAAATATTTTTGGAAAGAACATGATATGTGCATAATGAATTGATAAAGAGATAATGAGATGTTTGATAGTATTAATGAGATCATGAATGATATAAGTACAATGTTATATCATGGTTTGAGTATATAGAATTATTGGTATTTTTGGTTTTGGAAAGAGTTAATTTTGATAGAATTAGTTTTTTTACTAATGTTCTATGGTATTTCATGTTATTACACATGATTAAGGTATTCACATGTTTGGAATGTGAGAACCAAGAACTGCCAAATGAGAAATTGGAGACAAATGTTATGTTGTTTTAGTTCAACTCCTTGTAATGTTTAATATTTTTAGTTTTAGTAAGGACTGTAATTGTATCTATTTATGGATAGTATATGTTATATTGTGATTTAAGTTTGTTACATTAATGTACTATCTCACTATTGGTGGACTTATGCATATTTGATAACCTGTTCTAACAATTTTTGTTGAGATATGTGGAATGAACTATCATTCTATCCCATGATCTTCTATCACTTTAACAATTAAAAATTCAATATATTTTATTTAAATAATAGATGAAGTGGAATTTTTTAGGGAATGAAAAATGGTGAGATTGTACTGAAATAATGTAAGTATTTATCCTCATGAAAATAATTCATCAACTTTAGGGAAAAGATCTTAAAAGAAAAAATGTTATCCAAGAACCTTCTTATTTGATGAATCATATAGTCACTTAAATCATTTCAGATTTACAGATTTTTGGTATTTAACTTTCTCCAAACCTTATTCTCTATCATTATCCATCATAACTGTATGGTTAGATGTCACTTCTATATCCATGTTATCACTTCCCACATATGTTCTCGTATGTGGAAACCCAATGATGAGATAATTTTGGTAACCATTATGTTTATAATGTTAATTTTTTTAAAATGATGTTTTAGTATTCATTTTTATAGTGTCGGTTTCCGTGAATGAAAATTTTAAGCTGTAAACATTTTATAACCCCAACGAATTTCGAAGGCAAACTTCATTTTAATGGGGGTAGAGTGTAACACGATGAGATTTTTTGAGATAGATTATTTTTAATATCATTGATGCATTGTGTTGTATGTTACACCAATATTTTATTATTCTCTACAGAATATCGTATTATCTTATAGTATATGAAACACTATTTTGGCATGTGTTATATGCTAGAGTGATCTTCCTCGATAGCTTATATTGTACAGAATATCGAGTTTCACTAAATAATGATTTATTATTAATGAATTTTTATTTAATTGGATATAAAATAGATATTATGAATATTATTAACCACATTTTGAATTTATAATAACATTAACATTCAACTTATGTATTTTCTAGGCATGATATATGAACAAGTTCAATTTTTTGTATAAAAGAAGTATTTTTTAAAAAAATTCAATTTTTCCTCCTTTTGATGGTGCACACACTTTAAATATAGTTTTTAAAACTTTTATATATTATATTATACAATATAAATTTTTATGAATAGGGACCTAAAAATTTACTTTTTTTGAATTTTTAGAATTTTTAGGAAAAAAATAACATTTTAATGAATTGTGAAAAATACTGAATTTTAATTCAAAACTATATGTTTACCTAATTTATTTATATAGTTATATTGATTTTTAATTAGTTTTAAAGTTTAATTGGGTTATTTTTTATCTTTTAATCCAATTTTTTCTGTTGGAAGTAATTTTTGATTGAAATTGGACATAAACACGTGTCAATCATTTGATAGTTATAATTTCTTAAAAACCATATTTTTAGTTTTGAAAAAGAGAATTAATTTTAAGTTAATTAATGATTCTAATTTGTTTTGAATTTGGAAAAATGGATTCCATATTTATAAAAATGAGTTCCAAATTGAGTGAATATGTATTTTTTATTTTTTCATACTATGAATCGTAACTTTAGTAATAATTTCTATTTACCATGATTAAAGGGTAAATCTGGTAAATAAGGGTAAAACAATAATAATATAAGAATATTAAACTACCTTAAAACATGTAATAATACAATTTTATGAGATATTTCTATCCATGGGCATCATTGGGATGACTTTGGGACCCCGTGGATCCACATGGATGTGAATGTGACATTTTATAAGAATTAATTTAAAGTAAAGAGAAATATAACATAAAAAAATATCTTTTAATAAACCAAATTTTATATGGGGTAATAAAAGTTATCCTTATGATTATAAATATTAATTAGAATGATAAAATCATTTCTGACATCATGGTATTTTATTTATATTTTTTATACATTAAATAAATAAATCTTATTATGACACAATGATGATGCAGTGATTGATTCATTAATAATGGATTCAAATAAATGATGTTACAAATATTAAAATAAATGTAATTTGTATATTTTGATTCTATCAACAAATTTTATGGATTATATTAACATATTATCATTGAGTTAATACCTTTTTTTTCGATGGAACCAGGTTCTTATTAAATTTTTAAAAATTCATGTACGAATTGTTTTCAAAATTCACATAATTCATAACATAAAACATAAAATAGTTTATTATATGATATTAAATTCATAAAAATATAATATTCATAAAAAGGATTAAGAAAAGTACCAATATGTCATAAATTTCTTTTTTGGGTCTTTTGACATGATATGGTAATTAAATTAACCCACAATGTGTTAATAACATCATATCATTATAAGATTAAAAATGGTAAAATAAGGGTTAAACCAAAAAGAAAAGGATACCAAAAATAACAAAACAAGATTAAAAATTATTATATTATGGATATTAGAACCCATATCTTCATATATTTTAGTTGAATCAGTTTGGGTATTTTTGAAATCGAAATTTAATTTATAATAAATTAATATTTTAAGACTTTTTTAAAGTGCCCCTCCTCCGTCTTATAAAATTCCACCACCTATACCCACATAAAACACACCTCTCAAGCCCATTGGATCCCCCAAATTCTATAAAAATATTCTCATAACATCCCTACATTCCTCTTATAATCCTTAAGCTGGGAATAAGGAAATTAAAGAAGTCCTTTTAGCTCAAATCAAAAGAAGTTACCCGATTTAGAGGTAACATCTTCTCTCAAGTTATTTTCTTTTATTTCCTTCTCCACTACCTATGATATTCTTATTAATTGATTACAAAAAAAGATAATATCCTAAATATACTATGATGTTTTATCAAAATAATTATAACAACACTTACACACATCTCCATATAATGGATACAAATATATTGTTTCTGTGTTTGATGAACTATTTCCTCACGAAACGATGATTGTTCAATTTTATCCAAATATCTGTCATGGTATCCACTATGATGGAAATACATTTATATATGATTTATATTATTTTTATATTTTTCATATTCTTCTGTATTTTTTATTTACAACATGCCTTTTTTGCATTCCATAATGTGTAAATAGGATAATTTCCTTTGAGGATGTGCGGACTACCGCCCCCCAAAGTGAGGTGACTCCTTAATTACAAAAATGGAACATAAAAATTATTTAATTAATGAAATTATGTAACATATATATCATAGATATTATAATGTAATTATAATATACCTATGTATCATTTAGTTTTCATTGTTATAATATGGAATAGAAATGAATGTAGAGTTCATGTGTACATACGACCTACCATCTCCAGGAACGGTGCATTCCCTTTCATTTATCTGTCTGTTATATATAATTATATATACCCCATATATATGACATATAAATCATGTTTTACAATTTGGAAGTATGTAAATCATTATATAAGTTAAAATATCAATAATAAAAATTCAAAAACCGTATGATAAATAAAATGATTATTCCCCAAATCGTTGCCTTAACATGGAATTGATAAATGAACAGGTAATAAAAAGTCATAAGTGAATCATATATGATGTCACAAATATTATCATGGTTCTTTTACTAGTTAATAATTTTATCAAACCCACTATACAGAATTTTTGGAAAAATGCAGGGGATATCAGACCCAATGTAAGGGATAAGTTTTCAATATCATTTTTATTCTAGATTGTCTACATGTAAATATTTACTAGGGGTATATCTATCAACCATTTCCATGTTTTCTAATAATTTTCTCATAAATTATTTACTATTATTCTGTGAATATTTAATTTTATTTTTAACCATTTTGACTTTTACTACATGGTTTGTATGGAATCTTTCTGACGTTTACCATACAAGGTGCTTTTTGACTTTTTGGAAACAGTATGAGAAGAATGTTTTTTATCTTATACAACACTTTCTAAATTTTAATTTATTAACAAAACCTTGTTTACATGAATCTTCATTTAAACTATTTCATGTTTATTTTCTACTAAATTTTTTTCTTTTAAAATTTCATAGAATTTTTTGAAAATAAAATATTTTTTGAAGAAGAAAGGATATCATCCTCTGGAATTAATTTCAAGTGTTTTATTAAAATTATTTTAAATCTAAAATGACACTCTTTAAATGGGGTTATATTTATAAACTTGTTATTAAAATTATTTTATTGTGTTTATAATGTAATTTTATTTATGAAATCCATTTGTTTTATATCAATTATGATTGAATGATGTTTATGAAACCCATTTGATTTCATGGGTTATGCTATGGTGAATGTTTTTATATTTTTGTGGCACATAATAGAATGATTTAATTAGTAGATACGTGAGCCATATATCTCTCTCAAATGAATTGGATAATTATTTATATCTAATGAGATAGACATGACTGGAATGGAAGGTAAATATGTTTCAGCAATACATGGCTGGAATGATAGGTAAACCTGATTCTATAAGGGACATTGTCCACATTCATGGTTATGGATGAAATTCCTTGGATACAATGGAAATCATATTATGTGCTTATTAGTTTTCCATAATTAAAGTTTTATTCAAATTCTATTCTATCATGGTTAATGTTCCTTTATGATCTATGCCTTCCTTACTACCAAGATTTATTTCATGAATCACGATTTTGAGGTTTGAACTTTATGTTAATGTTTTTATGATCAAAATTTTATGGTTTGTTTTATGCTCTCCATATTTACCATTACTACGAATTTGAGGCCACCATTTTTCTGTCTTCCTTTCCCAAGTATATAATGAATGGTTTTAGGTAGGAAAAAGGGGGAAGAACTTTATTGGAGATATTGAAGATCTTTCACCAAGATAGAAGATTATGTTTTGAGTTTCCCAAGACACTAAACTAATATAGTATTTTGGTATATATTTTTGTAATGTATTAAGTATTTCTCCAAATAAATGTAATTTCCATTTACTTCATGCTTTGGTCATTAGATTTGGAATCAGAGCAAAGGTTTAGTTGACCTTTGGAAATTAGGATTCCAAAATTTTAGCAACATCCGTAGAGACATTTCTTTAGTATATATAGGGATGTCCCTATGGTTATGTATAATTATATATTATAGTCCGAGAATTATTGTAACGATAATGAATAACCAAGGAATAAACATTATATTTTTGAGATTGAAGGTACTACCCCTAGATTATGTTGTTTTTCTAGTATGATTTTTGTCTCTCATACTATTATTTTTGGGTTTTAGATAATGGCTGGAACCCAATGGAACCAGGTAAATGATCAATTCCATAATTATCTTCCTGAACAACAAATGTTATGGGAGATGGAATGAAAAATCTTGTTGCTATACTTATACAATATATGAGTGATTCATGACATCCAAAGGTGTAGATAAGTGACCAATATTCTATTGAGTCCTCCATGAGGCAATGTCCACCATCTTTTAGTGGGTCTTCTGATCCACTTTTTATTGAAAAATGGACCAGTACCAATGTAAAGATATTTTTCATCCTTTGTTTTTTGGAACATAGAAAAATAATCTTGGATTTCTATCATTTAGAAGGTGAAGCATACCAGTTATAGACTCTAATTTAGAATATAAGGTAGCGAGATGAAATTAAATCCATGAAATGGGAAAAGTTCATGAAATTATTTTTCAATAAGAACTTCCATCGTATTCATTGAAAAATGCTGGAAAAGAAGTTCCATGAGATTAAGAAAATGGATTATGAATCTCTTTATAAATATGATGTGAATTTTACATGACTTTCAAGGTATTCTTATAGCTTTTTCATCCAACCTGAAATCAAAGTTAATCGATTATTTAGTGGCTTATATCCAATTTGTCGAAGGGAATTAGTTATAAGAGACTTCGGTAGTTATGGAGAGATTTTGGGTTTTTCTATCAAGGTTGAACTGGATCTTGGTGTTACATATCCGTCTCATGGTTTTAATATGAAACAAAAGATGAAGTTCAAGGGAAAATCTCAAAACAATGGTGAAAAGATGATAAATGTTTCTTTATTCTCAATGTTTGGAAAGAAGCAAGGTGAAGACTATCTTAAAGGGACTAGAAAATGTTTCAAGTGTGGAAAAGAATGTCCCTGTGCCATTGAGTGTTGATGTAATGGGAAAATTTTTTCTAAATAATTGAATAGAGAAAAGACTATAGAGAACTCACCACCATCACTTCAATTATACAAGTGCAAGGAAATGGGGAATTACGCTAACCAATTCCCTAATCCAAGGGTTAATGATGATCAATGTCTGAAACATATTAAGGAAAAATAAAAAGGGAAGTCATATGTGATCACTATTGGAAATGTTGAGTATGAAAACAAAGTGGTGGAAGGATTAAGTGTTTATGTAATGGGATTGAAAAATATTCTTATGGAATCTCATATACAGTATTATGGAGTATTAGAATATCTATGTATTGGCCTATTATGGTTTTACCTAATTATATTGTACCGGTAACCATCAAAAGTAATTGAATTATTTTTGGAAGGCATGTGGTATGACCATAATGAAAGGATAAGAAGATAATGAGTTGTTTTATAGTATTAATGGGCCCATGACTTATATAAGGAAAAAAGTGATATCGTGGTTTGAGTATATAGAATTTTCAGTATTTTAGGTGTGTGGAAAGAGTTAATTTTGATATAATTCATGTTTTGACTAAGGTTATACAGTAATTCATGTTATTATACAAGATTGAGGTATTCACATGTTTTGAATATGACATCCAAGAACAGCCAAATGGGATATATGATACAAATATTAAATCGATTTAGTCCACCACCTTCTAAAGTTTTATATTTTATGTTTCTGGAATGATTATAATGTTATACATCTATGTATTGTATAAGTTATATTGATATTGAAGTTTTTATATTAACTTATTATCTCACTATAGGTGGAATTATGCATATTTGATAACATGTTATATATATTTTCTTTGTTGAGACATATGGGATGAACTATCATTCTATCGCATGAACTTTTAACACTTCAAGAATGAAAAATTCAACATCATTTATTTAAATAAGAGATAGTGGGTAATTTTTTTTGAATGACCAATAGTGATATTTTACTAAAATCAAGTAATTATTTCTCTTCACGCAAAAAATTCATCCAAATTTAAGAAAGAGATATTGAATCCAAAAATGTTATCCTAGTACCTTTTTATCCACTGAATCATATGGTACTTTAAATAATCAAAGATTTATGTCCTTCTAGTAGTTACCTTTATCAAAACCTTATTTTATATCACTATCCATCAGAACTTATTGGTTAGATTTATCTTCTATATCAATTTTTTCACTTCACACCTATATTCTTTTATGTGTAAACCCAATGATGAGTTATTTTTGGTAATTGTTATGTTTTTAACATTCATTTTGAAAATTAAGAGTACATATTCCTATTTAAAATGTGGGATTTGATGAAAATAACAATGATGTAGTAAACCTTTTATAACCCCGACAAATTTTGATGGCGAAATTCATTTTATGGGGGGTAGAATGTAACACCATGAGATTTTTTGAGATATATTATTTTTAATTTATTTGATGCCTTGTTTTGTATGCTACTCAAATATTATATTTCTATATATGAAAACTGTATTATATTTCAGTATATGCAACACCATTCTTGGCTTTCAATACATTCAAGAGTGTCCTTCCTCAATATCTTGCATTGTACGCAATACCGAGTTTCACTAAATAGTGATATATTATTAATGTATTATTATTTAATGGGATATAAAATAGACCTTATGAATAGTATTATCAACATTTTTAATTCCATATAACATTAACATTCATATTATGTATTTTCCAGACATGATATAAGAACAAGTTCATTTTTTTGGATAAATGAAATATTTTTAAAAAAATACAGTTTTGCTGCCTTTTTATGGCACATCTGTTTTAAATATAGTTTTAACATTATAATATATTATATTTTAAAAAATAAACATATTATTTGGAAGAGGGAAATAAATTTGTTTTTAAATTTTGGTGTTTTTTTGACAAAATTAATATTTTAATGTATAGTGAAAAATACTGCATTTTAATAAAAAACTGCCTTTTCATCTAATTTATTTATATAGTTAGATTATCTTTTTAGTTGGTTTTAAAGTGTAATTGGATTATTTTTTTATCTTTTAATCCAATTTTGTCCATGGGAGGTAATTTCTCATTGAAATTGGATATAAACAATTTTAATCTTTTGATAGTTATTACTTCTTAAAACCCCACTATGGTTTTAACAATGGGAATTAGATTTAAATAAATTACTAAAAATTATGTGTTTCGAATTTGTAAAAATGGATTCCATATTTGGAATCATAAGGTCCAAATTTTTTGAATAGGTACCTTTTATTTTTGTACCTTATGAATAATAACTTCTGTAATTATTATTATTTAACAAGGTTAAAGGTTAAATCGGGTAAATAAGGGTAAAGAAGTAATAATTTAATAATATAAAAGTATCCTAAAACGTGTCCTAATCCTATTGGATGAGATATTTCTAGAAATGTGAATCCTTGGGTCTATTTTGGGACCCCATGGATCCACTTGGATATGAAAATGACATTTTATAAGAATTAATTGAATGTAAAGAGAAATATAATATAAACATGTATTTTTTAATAAAACATTTTTTACATGAAGTTATATATGTGATCTATTTTACTATAAATTTTTTATTAGAATGATAAAACTATTTCCAATAACTTTTTATTTTATTTATAATTGTAGACATTAAATAAATAAATTTAATTATGACTCAATGATGACACAGTGATTGATTCATTAATAATGGATTCAAATAAATGATATTATAAATATGAAAATAAATGTAATTTGATTATTTTGACGCTATCCAAGAATTTTATGAGTTATATTGGAATATTTTGTTTTAATTAATGTATTTGGTTTTATGGAATCATGTTTTTATGAATTTGAAAAAAAATCAAGTATAAATAGTGTCCAAAATTGACACAATTCATAACTTAAAACCTAAAAACGTTTATTAAATGATATTAAATTCATAAAAATCTATTATTCATCCAAATTGTTAAGAAAAGTCCAAAATTCCAATAAATGACATTTTTTTGGTCTTTTTACAAGATATGGTAATTAAATTAACACATAATGTGTATATAACATGATATCACTATAATATTTAAAAGGAAAAAATAATAGTTAAACCAAAAAGATAAGGATAAAAAAATATAAAAAACCTGTTTAAAAATTATTGTAGGATAGGTAGTCGAACGAAAATAATCTTATCTTATAATTAAAATAGTTTTGGGGATTTGTTTTATCGAAATGAAATTTATAATAAAGTAATATTTTAAGACTTTTCTAATGTGCCCCTCCACATTCTTATAAAAGGCCACCACCTCTACCCACATTAAAAAACCTCAAAATCCCATCGTATCATCCAAATTCGGCCCAAATAAGCTCCCAAAATCCCTCCATTCCTCTTATAAGTATTACATTGATTATAAGTAAATTAAAGAAATCCTTTTGGCTAAAATAAAAAGATGTTACCCGATTTAGAGGTGACCCCTTCTCTCATGTTATTTTCTTTTATTTCCTTCTCCACTCGCTATGATATTTTTATTATTTGATTACATAATTAAACAAGTATCCTAAATATAATACGATTTATTTATTAGATTTATGATAACTACACATAAACACACCTCCATCCAACGAATATGAACAAACTATTTATGTGTACGTCAAACTACTGGCTCACGAAACGATGACCATTCAATTTTCTCCTACCACCTCTCATGGTGGAAATTAAGATGGAACTGTATTGATATATGATATATATTGTATTTATATTGTCTTTATTATTATATATTTTTAATTTAGATCATACCTTTATGCATTCCATAATGTGTAAATATGATAAATTCATTAGAGGAAGTGCAGACTATCGCCCCCTCAAAGTGGTATGACTCATTCATGCAATACATAGAACACATAAATGATGGAATTAATGAAATTATGTAACATATTTAACATAGATATCATAATAGAATTATAATATTCCTATTTATCATTTATGTTTCATTATTTTTATATTGAAATGAAATGAATGTAGCATTCATGCGTACGTAGGACCTACCATCTACTTGAATAGTGTGTTCCATTTCATTTATCTATCTATTATATATAATTATATACTAAATATTTAAGATATATATATATTTTCTTACATTATATAAGTAATCAAATAATGATATTATTCATAATGGAAAAAATAAAAAATCAAACAAATATGATAAATAAAATGATTATTTCCCAAAACATTGTTTTAACATGGAATTGATAAATGAACATGTAATATAAATTCACAATTGAATACTATATGTTGTCATAAATATGATTATAATCCCCTTAAAAGTTAATAATATGTTTAAAGATACTATAAAATAGTTTTGGAGAAAGACGATAGATATTAGACCTATGGAAATACATAATTTTTCAACATCATTTTTTTGAGATTGTTTATACATAAGTATTTACTAGGGGTATAGTTTTCATCAATTTACAAGTTTTATAATAATTTTATCATAAATTTTTTTCTATTTTTCTATTTATATTTAATGTTTTTAACCATTTTGACTCTTAATATAGGGTTAGTAAGGAATCATTCTCATGTTTACCATATGAGGTAGTTTTTGACATTTGTGGAAAAAGTATGAGAAGAAGGTTTTTTTACCGATACAGTATGAATTGATTTTTATGTCTTCATAACACATTATTTCCATGAAACCATCCTTTAAAATACTTCATGTTTACTTTCAAGTAAATTATTTTCTTTGAAAATTATGCAATATTTTGAGTAAATAAAACAATTTTGAAGAAGAAAAGATATTTTTCTTAAGAATTAATTTCAAATGTTTTCTCAAAATTATTTTCCATCTAAGTTGATACTCTTTTAAGATGGTTATATTTCTAACCCTATTGTAACTATTATTTTATTGTGTTTATGATGGAATGTTATTTGGGAAATCTATTTGGTTTATATCTATTATGATTGAATGATGTTTAAGAAACCCATTTTATTTCATTGGTTATGCTTTGGTGAATGTTTTTATGTTTTCATGGTACAAGTAATAATGGTTTAATTATGAGATGTGTGAGACCTATATCTCCCTCTAATGAATTAGGTAAATATTTATATCACTTAAGATAGGCATGAAAAGATAAACAAGTAAATCCAGTTCAGTAAAACATGGCTCGAAGGGAAAGTAAACCTGGTTTAGTAATGGACTTTTTCTACTAAGATGGTTTTACTAGAATTGCTTTGGATACTATAGAAATCATATTATGTCCTTATTAGTTTTCCACAATTAAAAGTTTTATGCCGATGTTATTCTATCATGGTTAATGATTCTTTATGATCTATTCATTTTGTAATGCCAGGATTTATTTCATGACATAATATTTTGATGTTTGAACATTATGTTCATGTTTTTACATTCAAATTTTTATATTTTGTTTTTTATTTTCTTCATGTTTACCCTTACTCAGCATCTGAGCTCACCCTTTTTATGTTTTCTTTTCCCCACGATTTGAAGAAAGGTTTTACGTAGTTTAAAAAGGGATGATCATTATGGGAGACATTGAAGATATTTTACCAAGTTAGAAAATTATATTCGAAGACTAAAAAGACACTAAAAAATTATGGTCATTGGGAATATTTTTGAGGTATGTATTATGTATTCCATAAAATAAATGTAATTTCCATGTACATCAATCTTGGGTCATTAGAATTACAGATAAAAATTTCTATGAAAATAAAAAGAGAAACCTATAAAATAAGATTCAAATATTTGAGTAGACCTGATGGTGGGAAATTATTTTCAATACATGAATTTTTAAACAAATATTCCTTTCAAGTTTTGATAAAAAGTCAAAAGTAAGTCATTTAGAAAATGATAGGTTGATTCCATTTAAAATTTTTTCAGAAATTTCAAACATGGGTAAAAATGAATTTAAAATTTCATTAGATAATAAAAAAAATATCGAAATCATTTTTATAGAATAGGTACATGGAAGAAAAATTATTTTTGGTTAAATAGAGAAATAAAGTCGGTTTTCCATAAAAAATAATTTAAAGAGTTGAGTTCATAAAGAGAATAAAATCAAAGGGAAACATGTAATATCTATAATTTAAAAAAAGGATAAGAAATTTAAAAGGATTATTTATATTTAGATTATAAAATTTAAACATTATTAACTTAATAATAAAAATTCTTGATAAACTATGATATTATAACATTATTCTTTTATTGACTCGATAATCATTTAATGAAAGACTTATGATAAAGAGTATTTTATATGGATTTTAAATACCAATAATTTTAATGAGAATCATCAAAAAATAATTCATGACTAGTATATACACCAGGAAAAAGAAATTAGTGGTGAGTATGCAATGTGTCTCATAAAAATAAAAGTAAGATAAAAAAACCATTACCACAAGTTCAACTTGATTCAAAATAACATTTAACCTCATGTATAATAAATATAAATATTTTATAATTATGTGATAGTGTAATTTATATAATTATAATATCATATAAAATCCACTTATAGAATTTCAACAACCATTTATTAAAAACTCATTATTAAAATCATCGTTTATGGCTGTTGATTGTTTCATTTTTTAAGAATTTAGAATCGTAATTTCCATTACATATAATTTTATCGTAGCTACATCAATTAATAAATATTAAACATGATATAAATATCAAATATATTAATTATATAGATTTATAGAGTCAAACATATAATGAAGTGATATAAAAATTAATTATATCATTCATTGAGAGGGTAGGTCGTACGTACGCATGAATGATGTTCTCACTTTTTAACAGATGTAAATTTAGAAATGTAAATAATAAACCTACATTATTTAATAATTATTATATAATATATATAATATATATAAATATATTCTAACCTCATTACCATATAATTAAAACATAAATGAAAATAAAATCACATCAGTTTTAGAGGGGGCAATCCATATGTACGCATCAGAAACATTATTATTTTCCATCATATTGTATGGTTAGAAGGTTAATATGATATAATAATTATAGATTCATAAATATATAATAAACATAATGGATTAAAATCAAACCCATCAAAATAACCACCCTTTAATGATGGTGATTGAAAATGAATTATATTGCTACATGTTGACAGTGGTCCACACATACGCATGAGTGATATATTTACTTCCCATTTCATGGAATATAGACTGGATATTTGGTTTTAAACAGTCTTAATAAAATTTAATTATATTTATGATAATGAATTTATTATTTTATGATGAAAACATTTGATTTAGAGGAGGTATAAGAATAAATAAATTTATATAGGTTTGGTAATATGATTAACTCTTATTCTGTATACAACCATTAGATCATTTCTGATAAACTTGAGGAATATATTTTTGTGGATAAAAACAACCCTATTTCATTTATATGTAATTTTAGGGGGATTTATTCATTTTTTTCAATTTGGATGGCTCATACTGTGTGATTAATAGAGGAGAATATGTGCTTAATTATATTTGAGAAGAGGGGCACTATTGGAATTACATAAAGTATTAAATTAATATAAATTTATATCACTATTAATTTGGCTTAAAATTTTTATATATAAATATATATTATATGGAGATTAATAGTTTAAATAATCTCCTAAAATAAAATCTTGATAAGTTTAGGTGATGTTTTCACCCTTATCTCTTTGTTTTAACCCCCCATTACCCGTATTAACAATTACCACTATATCAAATCTTTACGTTCTTTATGTTTCAATAATGTCACCATAAAAAATGACTAATAAATGTAACATGGTTAATATTTTAAATCATAACCCATTATAATTTATAAAAACATGATTTTTATGAATTTTGAATCATTTAAGGTAATTTTGTTTTTATATAATCCCAATAATGTCATTTTTGGAACTACAAGTTTACTTTGACATTAAATTCATCAAGATCGTTATATAATTTAAATATTAACGTTTAAATCAAACATAATATCTTATATTTATCTATGAATTTAAAAAATAAAAAATTCTCAACCAAATTGTTTTACTCTTAATATTTTTAAAATCATTTATTTTATTTTTATATTATTTCAACAAATACTATATTGGTTTTCTCTAAAAATAAAAAGTAATTGTTCAAGAACCAAAACTTTAAAATAAATCAATGTTTTCAAAAATAAAAATTCTAACTTTAAATATATATTTATAATTGAAATTACCTTCTTTTTATAATTATATAAATATTTCTAAGAAATTATAATACAGAGAGCGACATTTTATATTTAGTGTTTTGTCAAAATAATAAAAAATCCATAATCAAGGAAAAATGAAACTAAGTGACCATATTATAGAAGGTTTTGTTGGTATGGAATATATTTACTCATCAAATTGGATAAATTAATGTTTTCAAAAAAATTAAAAGGCTTATCGAAAAGTTTTAACCATTTATTACCCGTTTTACTCTTACCATATGGACAAATATTTACTAGTGATACAATTTATAATTAAAAAAATGGTCCTATTTACAAAATTTATTACACTTGATTCCAAAACATTCAAGAATTTTATCAGTATTCAATTAATAAAATTTCAAAAAATTACATTAAAATTAAACTCAGAAAAGGTGATGAAAATTGGATTTCCATAAAAAATATTTTCTATAGTATACAACTTTTTTATAAAAAAATAAAACATAAAATTAATTCTTATGAACATAATTATAATATTTATAATATCAATTAAATATGGTTAATTTTTTAAACATTTTAAAATAAAATTATACTTTTATATTCTCTAAATGACCAGATAGTTTTCAATAAAATTAATCTTTTTCACTGTTAATCAAAAAACCAATCGTTTCAATAAATTATAAAAAATTCAATATATGATAATTTTGAAATACTGATTTCAAAAATTAAGTTATTTATTAAAATGTTTGTTCATGTTTTAGTAGTTAATTTATAATTTCTATAGAGAAATTTTTATAAAAATCATTTTTGATTAAAATGCTTTTTTGAAGCATAAAATCACTTCAGTAATATATTGAATTCTAATTTTCTAGAAATTAATTAATATAGTTTTATTTATTAGGACTAAAATACATATATTTTATAATTTATTTATCAATATTTAAACTCAACAATTCAACAACAATGTCACCTTTAAATAAGAATATTTTTATAGTACATCTCAATTCGCTTAAATATCGATGTAACTTATTAATAAAGCTATCTTTCTTATTATTATTTTTTAACTATATTTCTAGGTTGTCATATTTTTTAATTTGTACCTATTTGTACCATTTTTTGCATAATAATGAATCTAAATGTCTCTTTATAAAATCAATAGTCATGTGAATATCATGATTAATATAATGGATTTAATTAAATTTGATAAAAGTCGATTTTTTAGGGTTATTTTATTTTGAATTTGAAATTTAATATTTTAAAAAGGAGTGGGTCTACATTGCTACTAAAAATTATAAATTCTTAAAAGTGATGTATAGTATATAAGGGAAAAAAATAATTAGTAAATGTAAGAACCCCAACTCTAGTACCCTAAAGACGATGACTATTTTATTATGATGGTACAAAAACATAGAATCTAGTTGTTTAATATCCTCAAGATGACTAGATACATAAAAAATATTTTAAATAAAATTTAAAAATAAGAATACATCATCCAGAAACATGAAAAAAAATTTCATTCTCCTTGATACCCTTTTATCATATGTAGTACTCTTCTTAGTTTCCTGGGGAAAAGTAAAACAATATAAATGGGTGAGATCAGATACTCAGTAAGGGTTAGAATATAAGAGAATAAATTATAAATAAGGCATTATGTCATTATTAAAAAAATGATTTATTCCATCTGAATATAATCTATAAGCATACATAAATATATGGAAAAAATAAAAAATAAATATATGCATGGATAATAATAACTGATCAAACAGTTATGGGAATTCATAATTCTAAAAATATTAATCATATCATTGATTCCTTCTTACATGAAATATTAAACAATGTATATGGATGAGAACTACTAGTGCACTAAGGGGCTATATAATTTCAATCCCCACCCATTACATAATATTCCATAGCATTTCACAATATATCAAAAGATTACATGACTTATTGTTTAAGGAAATAGTCACATAAATACTTAGATCGATTTCCCAATGATGTATATACTTAAATAAATTCCAATACAGAAGAAAGAATTTTATGGTACACAAAACTTTACCCACCCAATTCGTGAATAAATAATGATATGATAACTTAACAAGGTAGGAGACCAATATATTGATATATAAATCCCTTACTTTCAGTTTTAATTGTTATGTATATCATTCTAGTATATCCCCTAGGAGTGAAAAACCCTGAATGTAGTAAGGCATTTTGTCATGCATATGGGGATGATCGAGTCAAATCCCAATGCACCCTTTTCATAGTTATTACCCCTAGGAAAAACCATTCAAGACCCAAACCCAAATGTATTATATTGGTATGTATTTATTTTCATTTAAAACCACAAACACATTATATCACCAACATTTTATGATGGATTTGTGGTTATAATATAGTTCGAGCATTATGATAGCTTAAGAGAAGGCTATAATGAGGTGAAGTATGTAATCTATAAATTAGAATATTAAAAATGGATGGTAATAACATTGACTTACAAGGATTTCTATATATAAAAAGGAATCATAAAATACAATACAACAATGGGGTTTCAAATGAAAATTAAAAGGGATGATTGGGAAACCCGTTATTTATCTTGAGATTCCATTCTTATAGATGAACATTCAAACCAATAAAACTCTTAAAGATTATAGTCATAGAAATAGAAGATACTGAATGGGTCCTACCATAGTAATTTGGTCATAAAAGTTTCTAATTCTTTAGTATTAGAATAACATATTTATAGATGTTAGATTAATTTATTTGGATCGTTCCATCCGAATGAAGGAACATTTTGTTTGAACATTGTCATGGTAAAAAGCACATATAAATTCAATGCATCATGATTTAAAGAATAATAAATGTTGTAAATATTTTCTTCAATGATTCAATAATTACTCCATTAACATATCATGTAACTGGATGAATGGTTTTTTGTGTACATGCAAGATATAGGGGAGAATTTACATAGAATACCACATTCCAAAATTCTTCCATTAAGGTCTCTAAAAATGCATGGAAATTATGTATAATGAATATGTATATTCTGTTTGGGCATAGTTTCTTATTACAACGATTCATCCATAAATTCGTCAATACATGTCCAAATAATATGAAATTTTGAGGATGAAAAGAAATGACATGGAATAATTAAATTTATAAATACAATCTATCTTGATATATCAATGATTTATCCAAAACCGCATAAAACTTCATGGGACAAAATTGAAGAAAATTTTTTATCAATGGTAATAATAAATTTTATTAATGAAATACTATTTGGTTCCCTATAAATTACATAGTATCTAATTAAAAAATTACAAATAAAATATAATCTTTTAATATAATAATATAGTTTTATGTGAAATTTTTTATTTATTTCTTAGTTAAAAAACATTTAAATATATTATAAAGACATAGGTTATTACATTATCCCCAATTATGAAATTCCATCCTAAAAATTTAGTTTTGTACATCACAGTGAAAAATAGGGTATTTATACATAATTATATCTAGGTTATCATTTCCTCTTATATCTTGAAATTTATCTATAACATGTTCATGAGGAAGGTTTTATTTTTCCTCAATACATTCTATATTGTGGAAAGAATATGGATTATCTCCCCAATAAAAAAATTAGGTTAGAGCTCTATCCCATATGTGGGTAGTGCATGAGTTGGGTATGGAATGTATTTACTTAATATTGATATATGGAAGACTCCATGAACCTTAGAGAGGCTGTGTGTCACATAAAAAAAATAATCTACAATCTCTACTATCTTTATGATCTCAAATGGCCAGATATACCTCGGACCTTACATTACCCTATACCCAGAACTCAAAAACCCTTTTCCACAGTGATACATAGAAGATGAAATTATAACATACTTCTAATTTCAAGGCCTTCCATCATTTATTATCATATATTTTTTATATACTCTAATTTGTTTTGATATGATTTTTAATTTGTCTCACCTTCTCTGTTGCCTCCTCAATGTGTTCCAGACCAACTAGTATCCTATCTCCAAATATATCCAATCAAGATGAGTTATATATATTTTCCAATAAAAGGTCTCATATAAGACTATTATTATTATTTTATTGAGGATTTTACTATATAAAAAATCCCCAAAGATAAATATTAGTATCTCTTTTCTTGGAAGTCAAGGGAACCTGACCTCATCATATGCTCAATGGAATGGATAGTTCTTTCAGACAACCAATAATTTACTAGACTTGGTTCCACTATAACCAGTGTCCTTAGATGGATCACTAAATTAACTCATGCATGAATCCCCATATTCTATTGGTTTCCAACTTGAAGTGAGGTTCGAGTAGAATATTTGGGAAGATTATACCCAATTTACCAGAGTATTCAAATGATGGAAATAAAAAAATATCAACATGTAAAAATAATAAATACCAAAGAAAAATATACACCATTCCCATATAGGGAAATTAATTACAAACCAATGAATTAAAAAATGTAATTCCAGGAAATTATACTTTGTGAAAGTAAAACTATGAATAAAAACACACCAACAACCTCCATAGTCGGATCCCAACACCATGACTGGTCCACACATTTATTATATTACCTATATCATCCATATTACATAGGTTTATATCCCTAAAACTATCCTACAATCTTGTAGTTTACTCAGGTACATAATGAAAACCCAAGTAGGGTGAGAGTAAAACTCAGTAAGCCACCAAAACAGTGTCTATAAAAATATCCATTAAAATAAATGTGTATGAAAAGGTGGAATGAATAACATACACGATTTTTAAAATAATAATGTTTTATATTATAAAGTATTCATTAGACTCATGGACCTCATGTTACACCAGGACACCTAACAACTAAACCCACCTCAGCCTATGCCAAAGTTCTACACCATACATAAAGGGGTTCTACACTTTAAATCACATGTATATTGATTTATAAGATCAATTTTAGAATTTAACATGTATAATTCATATAGGTAAACATCTCTTGTCAAAACTAAGGATCCTGGAGCATGATTTCGATATCCTAAAACATACAACACCTTTGTGGAGCCTAGATCATCAGTCTAGCCCATCCTAAGGTAGTGGAGCCCCTGTCCAACATCTCAACAATACAATTTTTATTTAATTCCACGGTTCATCATCTATAACCTTCTTTACCAATAATTATGTCAAGGTTCTACCTCTTCATTTATCGCATTAAGAAGGTTCATCACATTCAAATATTTAAAAAAATCCCACAAATATCAAATTTCATCATATAAGGACTCAATTTTTACGTAAAAGGTTGTAACACACCCCTTAGGCGGCCATTTAGGATTAGTCTAATAATCATTAATGGATCAAACATAAGATAAGAGGGTTTTAACACTCTATTTACAAACCCATTTTATCATTTCATAGTGAAGTATTAAAAACACATCCCAACAACACAAAATAATAATTATATACAAACGAATAAATGTTAGGATTATAGTATATAACATTTAGACTACATAATTCAATTTTATAGATGAATGTTCACTTAATTTAGACATTTATATGCACTCAAACAGCCTCAAAAACCCAAAATTATAATATACAAGAATTAAATTTTCTAGAGGCTTCATAAGGAGAAGAAAAACTATATGAGGCCTCTTTTAGAAAATAGTGGAAAGAGGAGTGATAAACTCACCTGAATCTTCTATTCAAACCCAATAACAATTCAAATGACTCTAAATATTGGTATAGTGATTCTTGGATATGGGGGGACTCCTGGTTTGTCCCTCATGCTATTGGATATGGAATGAGGAGAAAAATAAGTTATGATATCAAGGATATGGAGGGGAGGAGGGAAAATTACCTCTTTTAATGACCCGCATGGTTTGGATAAGTGGTTGGCCAAAACGTGCACCTAACACCTAACACCATCTATCCAAGAGGATACCCATGACACACAGTTTCATGGGGAGACCTCATGGATTTCTAAACTATAAGAAGGCTGTGAGTTTTTCTATTTAAAAAACATTGATTCCAAGTTCCTCTTTCACTATTTTTAAATAATGCAACCTCCCCAAGAAGGTTTTATGGCTAAGTCACATGATTAGTAATAACCATGGGACAACACTATGCCCACCACAAATATAAAATTTCTTCATTCTATTTTATGTCGTAATCCATTAAGACACCCCGTAGTTCCATAATATTTTCAGAAAAAATTTCATGATCAATATTAATGGGATTTAACTAAAATATTTAAACAAAACAAACCTCCTCAAAATGTTGGGGTCTTACATCCTCTCCTCATTATAACATCTCATCCTTGAGATACACACTCAATCATCAATAAGAATCTAAGGAAAAATGGTCATGCAACTAGGACTGCATATCCACCTCCCACATAAAGGTTTCCTCAAAAAAGTTTCAATATTTCAACAATACATGGAAAAACGTTACAATAATACCCTAAAAAACATTCTCACTATGATCAAAAATATGAACTAGATGATTCTAAAAGGACATATCAGTTTCAAAATCCACATGATCCAGATCAGTCACATGAGAATGGTTAGGTTGATACTTTTGGTTGTATGATACATGAAAAACATCTGGAATTACACTGTACCATTGTTTAAGAGGTAATCAGTATGCCAAATGTTTGATCCTCTCCACAATCTCAAATGGTCCCACATACCTAGGAACCAACTATCATTTATTTGAATTAAATGATGAATATAACTCAGAAAAACATGAAGTAAAACATATATACCCAATGTAAAATCAATAGTTTTTTGACATCGATCAACATAAGACTTCAATCTACTCTATTTGGTAGCCATATGATTTTGAATAAACTGAACCTACTCTTGTGTCTCTTGAACAAGACTGTATCCCAAAAAAATCTTATTCCCATACAACTATGCAACAAAATGGAGATACACATGGATTTCTAGTGAGCTCATCATAAGGTTCCATCTGAATAGTCTCATGATAATTTTTTATAGGAAAACATGATGAGTGCTTAGTGTTTTTTTGAAGATCTATGAAAATTGTTGACACATTCCCTCAATATGTCCACTTTCACCAGAGTAACACATTTTCATTTTCCATATATCTTCATTTGAGAATCCACACTCTAAAATTCCTGTCTACCCAGTAAATTCTACAGTCCTTAATAGATGTTCAATGTAAAGAACATTTCATAATCTAAAACTATATTCCATGGTACCCCTAGAAAACGTACACCTCTCAGACATAAAAGTCACTGAACTGGTGTATGGTGATAATATATTTAGTTGGTAATAAGTGTGCTACCATTTTCAACCAATCCCTAATCACCCATATCCCATCACCATATTTAGTATTCCACAGGATCCCTACCAAAAAATACAGAGGATCATTGTATCACTTCCATTATGAAATGAGAAAGGGATGTTACAAACCACCTGGTCACTAATGCTAAACCTTCAGCTAGTAATAGGATTAGAAGAGAGTACTGAGACATTTCAAATCACTTTTTATTCATGGCCACCAATACTTTGTACAATGATCATGATACATATTTTTCAAACCACTTTGCACTTCCCAGTAGAAATCATGAAACCCATCCATCAACACCCCCACATATAAGTAGCCAAAAAAACACGCCAAAAAACATGAATAATCTCATCCTCATGAATAATATAATCAAAAGTTGGATCTCTACCTTCAAAACTATCTCTAAATGGATATAAAATATGAATTCACATATTTCCTCATTTTAACAATGTTCAGAATATATGGATCATTAGAAAAGGACATGAGTTCCATCAACTCATGCTCCCACTAAAAAAATAAATCTTAACTAACAAAGAAATCATCATCCAACCAAAACCAGACTCTTGAACTGGTTGATTCTATGAATTTATGATAAAGGAATCTAAAAAATGTTTAACTTTCCATGGTGTATAAACTAACTCAAAGTCAATGGAAGGAATGTACATAACCCATATCTACTATTGAATATTCAAATCAGAACAAAAGAATATATATATAATTCTTTTATAGTTATTAAAAAAACAAACCTCTCAGCTGAAAGATAATTCCATCAATATTTCAAGGCATAAACCATTACATCTAATTAGAGATCATTCATAGGATAGATCCATTCATGTGGACTCAACTATCATGAAAAATATGCCCTGATTTAACCCCTACATCAAACATACCCCAAGTCCCATCACAAATTCTTCAGAAAACAAAATATTCTCCATACCCTGATTTATTTAGATCAAGATTGGTTCAGTGGTAAAGTATTTCACATGATCATTAAAATAATTATCTCATGATTCATACATCTCAAACATTATATCATTCCTATTCCATATTTAAAGTCGAACGTCTGTGTGAGAAATATCTTTTATGAAGATTTTATAATAACAACAAAACCCAAAAAGCTAGTGATATTAAAAAAATTATCAAGATTATCCCATGATTAATCTTCTTAAACATTATATAGTTACACTAACAAAACTTTCCATTAGATGATGTGACCCAAGGAATGTAACTTATAAATTCATAAATGACACTTCGATATCATAGAGTATATAGTATTATCTCATAGTGTACTGATGATGTTGTCATGATATGTGGAATGATCATCATGAGTTTCGACGTACATCAAGATTTCATAAAAAACCAAAAACTAATCATGGTATGGGTGAAAGATTTAGTTCATAAAAAATAGAAAAACAACACATTCATTAGTCATCCTAAAATGTATAATGATTAATTCATATAAACCATAAATTCTTCTAAATCAATTACCCAGTATATTAGAAGTCCCCACCGTCAGGTGATGACACCCTGACCACAAATAAATTTTAGAGAACATAGAAGAACCTTTCATATGGCCAGAAAAATAATCGATACATGAAAGAGGATATTAGTTCTTAACATTCATCTAATTCAACTTCTGATAATTGAAATATAAGTACCACATTCCCTTGACCTTCTCAGCAACCAAAATTGGAGAAAAACAATGAGACATACTCAGATGAATGAATTTCTTAATCTCTAATTATTACAAATGAGTTTTACATTCTTGAATCTCTACTGGTTACATCCTATGTGGCAGAATTGATATTGGTTTAGATTTAGGAATGGGCTTAATCATGAACTCAAATTATCTGTCATGTTTAATCCATAGGATGTAAATAAGAAATATGTATTCATGCTGATTTTCCATAGGAGGAACAATTTTATGTTCTTCTACCTCATCATCCATCAAAAGGCTCAAAACCAAGGTTATGATATCACCCAATTTTAGATGAATTATCCTTTTACAACCTTCTAATAATATTCAATTACCCATGAGGAAAATAATTGCCTCCCTCAATAGATGTCAAAATCACTTTCATATAGTAACAACAAATGTGAGCTTGGTATGTAACCAACCATTCCATCTCTAGTATGAGGTCAAAATCTGACATCTCATGCACAAAAAATTAAAAAAGGGGATGGTCCCAACTAACTTCAAGGGAAATCTCCATACATTGCCAAATATTTTCTAATTGTAGTCCTAAAAATGTTTCAAATGAAATAATCCACTGATATATTCCACTACTAGACCCAAAAAATTCACAAAATCAGATGTTATAAAGGAATGTGATGACTCTATACTAAATAAAGAACTATTAATCATAGAACCTATAAAAATCATAGCTAAAACATTCAATGGTCCAGCCACACCACTACTAGGTGCAAGATGAACTACAAGACTCTAACAAGCCATTATACCCTAGGCTCTGGTATGAGTTCCCAGTGCTTCACTACACTGGTGATATGAATTATTTTTCTAGGGAGTACCATGTATTCCATCCTAACTAGTATGACTATAATAACATCAAATACCTTCCTAGTATGGGGTATTAGACCCACATCAAGAACTATGAATCATTATTTATCCTTCATTACTACATACCAAACAAGGTATCATGAAAAACCCACTATAGATGTCCCATACTACCATACGCTCAAAACATGACTAGTGGTTTGGGAAAAAACGACACGTATGTCCCAACCTACCTCACTGAGATAATAAACCTTGATCACTACCCTAATTGGATTTTCATATCATATGGATACTCTATAAACCACCACCCAAGTGAAAAACATCAAAACAATTCTTTTGAATATTGGAAGTCATGCCAATAGGCCACCCAACTAAAATCATCTCTAAACACTAGATTAATCCTTCATGTTACCTTAAATAATGAGAGCCAAATCCACTACATCTGAAAACCTATTTAAACTAAATATATTTACCTAGGACATGATCTATCATGAAATCCCAACATTAAATCATCTCTTCATTTCTACCTCATCCAATATAAATGTTGGTAAAATCAACCACATGTCCTTGAAGGGGACTGCAGTATATATTATATTGAGTCAACATCATAGATTATGTAGATCTACCGTGTATGATATTCTCAGAACATAAATGTTCTAAAACCTTAATATATAAATCCTCCTACAACACACCATTTTCTTTCTCAGTTTAAACAAGAATTTACCACTAGTACTACACTGATCCCCACAACATATATCCTTCCAAATTGAACCTCTTTTCCTGAGGAGTCTCTATGTGGTACATAATATTCTCAATAAAATATATATATAACTAACCTACCTGAGGTAGAAACTATCTTGAAAACATTAGAGGGTACAATAGTTGAATATCCCTCACTAATCCAATCATACATGGCACTGACCACCCTATGTATCTCCCAATAAACTTTATAAAATGAGGTATGCTCCCCTGAAACTAATTTTTCCCTAACCAGTGAGGATCAATGAGGGATCCAATCCCTCTATTGGAGAATCATTCTCTATGATTTACATTAGTCTCCTAACTAGTATAAAATATCATGGTGTCATCTCTATATAATTCCCTACATACACCTAAGAATACATAACAATTATTTTCTATAATTTATAAAAAATATGTCTCACTATAATCCAACAACAACTCACTTCACATACACTTCCCCATGGATATTTTCAAATCTCCAATACTACCCTCAACCATCCCTATCATGGGCCATGGTTACCAAAGGTAAATGAGACATTCATATTTTAAATTTGTGTTTTAATCTCACTAACGATTTCATTTAACATAATTTACTTATTTAAACACTTGTATCATCCTTGTTACAAAGTTTTTTGTCCATTCAATTAAATTCGTTCAATTTATGTAATTGTATCATATTTATTCAGAACCATATTATTAAAATTATAATAAAACTGAATAGAATTTTATCTCACATATCCCACATGATTTACCCTGTGTGTTCTTATCATGATGCATTCCATATAAATTTCCAAGTAAAAAAGACGATGCAAGTATAAACAACCTCATTCTATTCTAGTCCATGAGAAAAATACCATGAAATAATAATTAAATAGAAATGAAAACACATCTGATGCAACTTTGTAATTCCCCAGCTCAGGATCCACTATAACAGGTTCCCCAAGCAAGTTCACCACATACCTCATGCATTCCATCTTGTACAAAAGAGGTTTCTAAATAGTAGTGAGGGTCATGTAATGACATTGGTTTTTAAATATTATTTATTTGAGAAATAAAACAATTATACACAAAACTATAATTTTTGTGGTTACAATTCAAATAATTATTTTATATATGATGCTAATTTATATTTAAATATATATATGCTATACAAATATTTTAAAATTATAATATATATATATAACAAATTTTTTACCATTTTATTCTTCATAGTAATGTAGTATAGTATAAGATACATAAATAAGACGATAATATGAATTAATTAAGTCCTAAATAGTTTATTTGGAACCTAAGAATATTACATTAATGACATTAATTCGTAGTGATTATTATAAACATTTACATCAATCCTATCCACTATAATATATTTTGGATAGTCAAATTGAAGAATAAATATAAAGTGTATTTATTAATTTCATTCTTCTACATCTTCTATTTTATCCCTAAATATTGGTCCAGATTTATCCGTGAATTGTAGAAGTTATGGACGAATAAGTTCAATCAATTATGCTATCGAGGAAAAAATTACATTTATAATGTACTAGATATCCACGAAATTTTATAATATCATAATGAATTTTTTTTGGAATATATTTTTTTTTAATATCTCATATGTATTTTCCACCTACAATTAATGTTTCAACCTCTAAAACTTTGTTTTATAGATGTTATGGTCGAATCATTTATGAAAATATATTCATCGAGGTAGATTCAATGAACCTAGATACAATAACATCACATTCTTTTTACCACGATGAAGTTCAAACCATATGTCCCTTAATTTCGATAAATTGATAAAAATTATTTCATATAACAGAAATCATAATTTTTGGTCAACAATGTTATGGTAAAAAATGTTATGGACAAAATTCTTTGGTGGGAACCATCCAGTTAGATCCACATCAACATTGATTCCATGACTGGTTATCACCCGTCAAAATATTGATCTAATTTTCATTATATTCATGAAAATATAGATATATTGTTTTAAAATCCATACAAAATTTACAATATTGAAGAGATAAATTTTTTGAAGATAAATAATAAAGTGATGTTGAAAGGAAAAAACTGGAATTCCCATGAAAATTTTCAAATATATCCTTAATCTTGATCCAAAAGTATTTACGAAATAATATAATATTTAATGGGTAATTTATTTATTGGATGTCCTTTACCATCCTCTAGAACATTAATTTTTTGAAAAAAACTTTTGAATTAAAGCCACCCAAAATTGTCAGGCCTTAATTGATAAATAATTATTAATCTAAACCCATATCATCACCCCTCATAAAGTATAAATACCAACACATTTTCCCATTATCCCACATACAATTTGAGGTTCTATCATGATATAACTTCCAAGGATTTTCTTCCAATATCCTCCCTACAATCTTTAAGCGTTTTTTATTTAAAGGATGTCCGCTCATTGTTTAAGAAAGTCACTCTCCGAGGTAAGGTATTTTATTTTTTACTTTTCTTCTTTTTATTAAAGTTATTATTTTTAATAAGCCTTGGATTATAAATTTATTCTTTTTTAATGTGATTATAAATACCAATATGAATATTAATATGATGTTTTGTTAATGAGAAATCATTGTTCCCTCTCATATTTATTCCTTTATATGCCTTTACAATGATAAAACATTACCATAACTATTAAAAATATCTTTAATTTATTAACGAAATGCGGGTTTGGTTTTCAATGAAGATAAATCCTTGTGTAGATGAAAACAATTGGATGTTCCTCTAGAATAGATGTATCTTGGATCCACACTAGAAAATACTGCATTATGATAGACATGATATGGATCTGGGGAATAGAAATTAGCATTGTTGTACACCAAGTTTGAAACTCCCAGGGGATGCACTTTGATGATTTATATACTAATTACAAACCATTTAAAAGGATTTATATTTAGTTACATTGGTCTATAAGAATTATGAAATCATACTTAATTATTTGATTCTTAGATTGGTGTAAATAAATTAATATCATATAATTATTACTTCAATATGGAATGATTGCGTAAGATACACCTCATTGAGAAATTGATTCAAGGTATTTATATTGTTCATGTCCTTGAAAATTATTTCATTTAATATTTGATATACGATGGAATGAATTTCAATTTTAATTTATTGGTGGGGCCCATAATTATATGTCCCCTAAGTGCACGGGTAGTTCTCATGAGAAAAATAAGTTAAATAAATGAGAGAATATTTAAAATTTATGAATGGTGTGTTGACATAAGGCATTCGAGGTATGTTTAAATTGTTCGACATTATAAATTATCATTATAATATGTACAATTATTGTTCTCCAAGATTTTATTTATTTTTTTGTTATCCATGAGAATATTTATTCTCAATGTTTTATTTATTATCTTATAACTCAGTATATTTATTCATTCAAATATTTTTTATAGAAAAACTATTTTGTTGTATGTTACAACCTTATTGAGCATCTGAGATCGCCTTTTTATATTATTTACATTTTCTATAAGAATCCTTGAAGATTATAGTGTATAATAAATTTATTTTCAAGTAGAATAGTGATGTTTTTTATATTTTAAATGATATATTTATTTCCAAAGTAATGTAAATGTTTTTGTGTATATTTTTTCCAAAGGATATTAAACTATTATATCCAATTTATTTTTTATTTATATAAAATTTAAAAAATTCCATCAGATCTAGAGTGATATATTTGGGGTTGTTGAAATTGGTATCAGATGAAATGGATGGAATATAATCCTTGGTATGTGTCATAAGTGAGTGTTGGATAAGTCACGGCTCTCCACCCAAGGGCTTTCTGAGGAAAGGTATGCCACTGGGGATGGTGGTGTGTCATAGCGAAGAACCCTTATGATAAATTGTTTTTAAAATGTTTTTGTATTTGTTGAAAAATATCCTTTTTCTATTAGAATGCATTGTATTCCAAGAATCAGATCCATCTGCATCGTATTCAGAACATCAAAGCCAAATGAATCAGAGGTAGAAATTTTTGTTTAGAAGACTATCTTTGTTGTAATCAGAGAAAGAATAAAAATGCTAATGGGTTTTGAAAGAATAGTTTAAATTCAGGACATAGAATGGTTTCATACTTACTAAAACAAAATAAAATGATGTTTTTATGGTCAATAATTTTTTTTAAGTTATGAAAACATTAATGATAAAAGATTCTGAAGAAACAGTGAAGAGTATTGAAGGATTTTAGAGTTAAAAAATGAATGTTCATAAACATATTTTCATATTAAGATAATCAAAACCAGCATTCTATATACAATAATAACCGAAATATTTAGATAATTATAAATATTTTTATATAAATAATTGTAACTTGATTTCTGAGAAAATTATATCCATCATTCTACAGAGTATCATAACCAGCATATTGAGAAAATTGTAACCATATTTCTATAATGAATCATAACCATCATTTCGAGAGAATCATAACCAGCATTCTTAGAGAATCATAAATAGCTCTATGCAAATAATCCTAACAAGATTTCTAAGATAATAGTAGCTAAAATTCATTTAAAGTTTTAACTACCATTATGTGAAAATTAAAACTAGATAGAAAGATGAAGGGATACTAAAACTTATATGTAGGATAATCAAAATATTGTAATGGGATGAGAAAAAAAATAGGTTGTAATAGGTTGAAAAATAATTTGTAATTAGATAATTATGAAGAAGAATTGACGTGTTCAAATTTGACAATCAATTTTTCAAAAATCTCGAAGAAATATAAAGAGGTTTGATGAAGTCAAATATGAAGTTTAAATATAATATTTTCTCAATGTTTTGTGATTTGAGGAAGAGGGAACAGTTTCATGTTTCATGACTTTAATTACTGAGATGCCTATAAATAATTCTCATAATCATTAGTTCATTGTCGAATTCTATATATATGCATGAAAGGAGATTAATGGAGAAATTTTATTGGATGTTATCATCTGATTGAAAGAGAATTATTTTGTGAATTCCAGAAGATCTTGTGTTTTTACAGATTGAGTTTGAGTTCATTGTATTGAATGAAATCAGATCCAGAATACATAAACATTGTACTGAAATTTATCCAATCTAGATTACAAACACATTGTATTGAATGAAAAAGGATCTAGATTACAGTAGTATTTTATTGGAAGAAATCAGATTCTCCTTATAGAAGAATTCTATTGAATGAAGAATAATCCATATTATAGAAGCATTATATTAAAATAAATTGGATCCATATTACAACATCATTGTATTGAATGAAATCAGATCCAAATGACAACATCATTGTATTGAATGAAATCAGATCTAGATTATAGCAACATTATATTGTATGAAACTAGATCCATATTACAACATCATTGTTTTGAAAGAAATTAGATCCAGATTACAACATCATTGTATTGAATGAAATAGTATCTTGAATCCAACACAATTTTATTGAGAAAATAATAATCCAGTATCATCATATTTAAATTATCATATCTATCCAAATCATACTGAGTGTTTGGACTGAGCATTTGTTGAGAAGTTTAAACAAATAACTTTTTCTTTTTACTGGCTCAAGTTATTTTTAAAAGAAAACATTGTAAACAGACAAGAGTTAGTTTAATTATTTCTTTTGAGAGAGAGAATGTGTATAATGGGAAATGGAAGAAGTTATAATAAATTTATCATAATAGTTTATATCCATAGAACCATGTGAGTGGCTATATAAAGGACGTAGGATCTCACAATAGGGCCAAACCATACAAATCTTGTGTGATTTTCATTCATACCTTCTTTTGAATGAATGGGTATTTAATAAAAGTTTATAAGGATATAAATTTTAATAGGATGTAGGGTTTATGTTTCTAAAAGATTTTAATCTTATAAAAACATAACAACTGATTCAACCCCCCCTTCTCAGTGGTTTTGTGTTCCATAGAACAACAATTGGTATTAGAGGGAAGGTTCCCTTATTGAATTGTTTTCATGTGTAACATCAATTCTGTCAATAGTAGAGGAATTCCAAAATTTTATTCAAATAATTATTGTGTATGAAAAAATAAGAAGCATCCTCATCTACTATCTCATGTCATGGATGTTTTTGATTATGCTACTACTTGTTTTCCACATATTGAGAAGATTCCCCCACAAAACATGATAATTAGAGAAACATAGAAGTTGATGGAATGGATGGAAATAAAATCCTTATTTCCTTATTAGAGAATTTTTATCAAAAGTTGATGGCTCTCAAGACTTCAAAAAGAATGGGTGACAAGATGGAAAGTGTTTTTGAAGGGAATAAAAACATCAATAATGAAAAGATAAGAATACAGTGTAGAATGTATGAAGTCATTATAATGATAGATGGTGAATAAATTGACGAATAATACACCATAGTAAATGTAATTTTATACAAAATCAGAGTATACAGAGATGTTCTAGAATATTCATCAATTGTGAACAAACTCATGAGAAACATTCTAGATAGGTCCAATTCTGAAATTTATAATTTATAATATATAAATGATTTATCTCTTGATGGGATGATTAACTTTATTATTTCTAATGAAATAATGAAATCTCCAATCTTTAAAAGGAATATGAAATATGAAATGGGTTTTGAAGCTATGAGAAAGATAAAAATGTAAGATGCTGATGAATCCAATACTTGTGAGTTCAATGATAAATAAGATGATGAGTTGAATGAAAAAACATGTTAATCATATCCAAGAACTACTGAAGTGGAAGAGGAATATATAAAGGAAAATTTCCTCTCAATTTTTTTGAGTGTGGTGGAATAAATCACATTTCTATGAGTTTCCCAAAGATTTAATTTAGAGAATATCAAAATAATTTCGATGAAAATCCATGCTGAATGAATTCGATCAAAAATGAAAAAGAAGAGAAGTCCTCTGTAAAATTCACGAAATTTTTTCTTGAATGAAAAGAAGTATATTGATTAAGAATGTTTAATCATACTCAAATGACAATAATTATTATAATGATGTATTTTTAGAAACATTCTGGACCAATATTGTGAGAGATGTGAAAACAAACAATTCCCCACAAAGAGAAAAAGTTAGTGAAGAATATTATAGAGGGTATCATATCCGACCCGAAATGGTTTCATGTACTGAGGAAAAAAATCTTAAGAAAAAAATTGGAGTAATGAATAAAGATCATGAAGATGTTATTGGTGGAAGAAAAGATTTTATTAAGTACATGGATGAATATATTCAATGTTAAAAACATAGAATTGATGAACATGGAAAGATGATTAAAGTTCATGGAAAGAATCTTGAAGCTAAGGTATAATTGGTTATCATGTTGCAATCAAAACTTATTGAGTTTGAATGTACCTTTTGAAAAATTAATGAAAACATCATCAAAGCTATGGATGTAATATCTAAGACATCTGATGTTTCTAATAAAGGACATTATAATAATTAAGTGAAATCTTATCTTAACAAAAATAATGTTTCGTCAAATTATTTTAACATTTCGAGCTCCAAAAAAGGTATTGGAAAAAATTGGGGGGAGAAATGAAGTGAGAAATATATAAATTCTACAAATGTAAAAAACTCACTCAAAAGAAAAGATATTTCACATCCAGAGTATGTTAGAGCTGAAAGAAGTTACCAACGCCAATAGTGTTTCTAGAGAGAAAGGCATTTCTTTGATAAAAAACCATGATATAAATTCTATTGTAGGTGTTGTGGAATATATTGGCATATGTCTTATAATTGTTGGAAAAACGTATCTCTACCCAGAAGAAGGTTTTAGGAAAGTGGAATAAATAGTTAAATAATAACGAGAAAATATCATAACTCATAAGAAGTTGGAAAGGTGAATTATCAATAATTTAGAATCATTCCAATGAAGAATAAATTTTAATGTTTGAAGAAGTTTATGGAATATGTGATCGGTTTAGTCATCATGATGAAATATTTATGGAACTCCTCCCAGTACATGTTTTGTACGATAGAATAGAAAAGAAAACGTAAAATAAGAAGGATGGGTAACACACTTTTTTTATTGAGACATATTTGAAGGAAAGTAGGAGGAAACAACAATGGAGTAATGTTATTAGTTGTTCTTCACATATGATAGGTGATATAAAAATCATGAAACATGTTGAAGGTCATGATGGAGGAGCAATTACTTTTGTCAAATACACTTCCTTAAATATCATAGGAATCGGTTTGGCAGAGATTGAAGGTGAGAAATTGAAATATAAAGAAGTTTTACTCGTTAATGGGTTATAAAATAGTCTTCATAGTGTAATTCAATTTTGTGATGATAGAAAAGAATTTATCTTTATTAAAGATTATTATATCATCAAAAGTATTAAATATTGAAAATTCATTACAAATGGAGAAACATCCAAAGGGAATCTCTTACAAATAAGAGAATTCAATAACTCATGTTAATTGACTGCTAAAGTGGAAAAAAATTAGGAACTGAAGACATGAGCACCGTGGGTAGAAAAAAATGAATAGATATCCTAAATTTAAAGTTTTCAAAAATTTAACTGAATTGAAAAGAATAGATGAAGATATTTTTATTACATACAAGAATAGAAATTTGACTTTATAATTCACATGACACTTGAGATTAATTCTACCAGATCACATGAGCTTATTTGTTATAATTTGTGTGGGCTGATGAGACATTAAAAAATGGGATTAATAGTTTATGACTTTAATTGATGATTTCACTAGAATGAAAAACAACATGTTCATTAAGCACAAGTGAGAGGGTTTTGAAGTGTTCAAATTCTTTACAAAATATTTTAAGAATGAATTGGGGCTTTCCATCAAGAAACTGAGAATAAATAATGGTACTGAATCCACAAACAATACATTTGAACCTTATCTGAGAAATCATGGTATGAGTCATTAGTATAATGCTCCCTATAATCCCCAACATAATGGAGTAACATAATTAAATAATATAATCTTGGTTGAAATGGGAAGAATTATTTTAGAAGAATACAATATTTCAATGTTCTATTAGAGAGATTCTATTAGTACTAATATACAAGTTCAAAATAGATATATGTTTAGATCAAAAACCAACAGGAGTCCTTATGAAATGTGGTATAATAAAAATCCATCATTGAAATACATCAATTTTTTTGGAAGTCCATGATTGTTAAAAATCTAAAATATGGACTTGGTAAATTTTAATGAGAAAGATGAGGAAGGAACTATTATAGGTTATTCACTTAATGGGAGATGTTACACATTTTGGAAAAAACTTTTACAAAATTTGGTGGACTAATATGATGTTAAGGTAATTGAAAATCAATATTCCTTAACAAAGGTTATTGAGAATGATGAAGAGGATAAATTACATATTTATAATAATAGTGAATGTTATTCCAAACATTCTTATCTAGATTTAGAGGAATCATGTGATGAAGAAATTGCATTTAGGAACAAAACATTGAGATTTCCAACCATACGAAAACATGTTGAAATTGAAAAAATTACTTGGAATCAGAAGGCTTCAATTCAGTCTAGAAGAAAGATGAGATTAGAAAACCAGACTTCAATTATCTAAATTGTTGAAACAGAATCCATTTCAGAGGATATTCAACATAAATAATGGGTGGATTCAATGAATGGAGAGTTGGATCAGATTGAGAATAATGAATCACGTGAACTTGTTCAAAGGCCTGTAAATATAAATTTTATCAGAACCATGTGGGTTTATAGAAAAATATTTACTAGGAATAAAGAAGTTTCAAGCAACAAATAATTACAGGTTTTTAATTGATATGAATAGGTGGAAGGTGTGAATGTTTATTTAATGTTTCCCCTAGTTTCATGATTAAAAAAATGTTAATCTAATGGTACTCGGTATAATCATTCATATCAGGTGATAAAAGGTGTCTAACATGAGTTATCATGAGTTTTATTCACTTATTCATAATAGTTTATTTGTATAAACCCACAGGAGTGGCTATGGAATGGACATAGGTTCCCACAATGAGGTCGAACCATATAAATCTTGTGTGATTTTATTTCCTACCTTTTTTATGAATTAGTATTAAATAAAATTTGATAAGGATTTAAGTCATAATAGTTTGTAGGGGTTAAGTTTCTAAATGTTCTGAATCATATAAAAATCTAACAACTGATTAATCTACCCCTTCTCTATTTTTAATCAATCCTCGGAACGTCACTTACTGAGGAGGTCTATCCACCCACGGAGTTCCCTTATAGGTATAAATTATATTTCACTAGAAATAATTACATACCACTATATTTGGTATCAATGGACTATTTTGTAAAAACCATAGGAACTAGATTTGAATGTATGTGTTTATAAAACATAAACCCTATGAGAAACCCATAAGATATTCAATAAATGATTCTATAAATACAAACAATAGTGTTTTTACGTAGTAATTAAGAATATACCATTGTCTAGGTATGGAACCTAACGAATGGAATAACCATATCAACACCCAAAATCAATGTAAGGTCTATCCACTTGAGAAAAGTAATGAGATTAGTGTAAGATAAAAATAGATCATGAATATATTATGTCATTTTACCTAGTATAATAACCATTCATGCATGGGATGACCTTTATCTCCCTAGCATGGAATGTCAACATTGGACCCCTTCATGCAGCAATAACCCTCATCCATTCGTGGGACTACAAATCCATTAGTGGACGAAAAATGGATAAAGACCTAGGAGATGGTACTTCTAACCATGGGATGTGATGATAAGTTGTAGTTTGTCTTAGAAATATTCCATCTCAAGGGAGATGATGATCAATGGTGGTCATTGATTCAAAACACCAAGGGGGATAAAATAAAAACAATATGGACAAGAAGAATTATAAAGAGATATTCCTTGAATACTATAACCCTCATGAGAAATGAGAAGAAATGGAAAGGAAATTATTAATCCTAAAGAAAAAGAATGAGGAATTAGCAGCTAATATTAATCTAACATTACAAGGATAGCAAGAAACACTACTAATTATTTGTGGAATATAGAGAGAAATATTGATCACATTTTGAATGGATTAAAACCAAACCTTTGGTGATCAATTATTACTCAAAAAAATTTCACATATGTAAATATTGTGTATAGTTATATGAAGATAGAAATTTTTTTTCCAAATACTCTTATTTATAAGTGTAACTGAGAGATGAATTGGGCGATTGAACGCCATGTTGTAAGAAATTTGGAGACTCATATTAAAGGAAGGATAAAATTTCCAACATGAAATAACTTTGGATAGATGCACCTGGGAACACGATTAAAGGGAGTAAGAGTCTACTTAAAGTGTAGAGATAAATGAAACCCATATCCTGAGTGAATTTCTAAGAGGGAATCCATTAATATACACTACTTTCTATTCACAAATCGTACATTATTCATATCAATGTTCCAAGAATCAAGGGAGTCTACTGTAGAAGAGGTCGGGGGAGCATGGTAAAGCCAATGTGATTAGTACTATAGATGTAGAAGTTCATAATGATGTGGTGGTAGGTAATTTGGTTGTATATAGAAAATGGATAATTAGTTATTTGATATTGGATCTCCAGACTCATTTATTACTACCATGTTCTTTAAGAGAATTTTATATTTCACTGGAAACATAATAAGGTAGTTATTAATCTATAAACCCAGTGGAAATATTATGATAATGAAAATATTCTAATAAATCATCATTTAAATTAATGAACACACACTAATCAAAAATTTAGTTGTCATACTAAAGGTAGAATTTGACATAATCCTCATGATATACTTGTGTCATGTCCCAGACCTGGTTTACTCAATAGTAACTAAACCCGATTGGCCACATGACCTCAAGAACATCTCCCCATATTTCAAAGGCTACTGACCAGTATAGAGGGTCCATGGTAGAACAAAGGGGAGACTATACCCCAATGATTAGAATGTAGAAAAGTGGAATAATAATATTAGCCAATAGAGGTAAAATGAAATAACACTGAACAATAGAAGATAAAACATCCATAATATAAAAAAACAAATATGAACATCTATAAATATTATATAGAATATGATGATCATGAAATGATATTCAAAAAGAAATATAGTCAGACCTGTTATTAGGTAAAAATACATATAGGTATACCAAACAACTTAAAATAACAAAGGATTGTATCCAGATATAATCAAAAGACAAATCATTGTCTTGTGGTCCCCCACTCCCCTACTACAAAAAAGGAAGTATTGACAACTAAGTGATTTCCCTTGTACCGACCTTCATCCATGAAGTCTATCTAGGTACCAAATGGTTGCCTATGTAGGGTGTGAGATAAACTCTTTAGGCCACCACCAATGGTGTCCAATGCCATCCAATGTCTAATAAATAATTAGTAGGTAATAGTGAAATATTTAGGTTATGTGCGACGTATTAATAATCCGCATAGTTCTAGGTTCACATGGAACACTCATCCTCTTCTACCTACTTCGGCCTAATACAAAATATCTACACATGATTAGTTAGCCATGATTTAATTTATAATAATGTATTGGGACATAGATCGTATCCCATGAATCCCAAGTACCTTATATTCGAGTTGAACTTGTATAATAAGACCACTAATAAAATTAAAGGATCATACAGAATCCAACCATGTTATTTGTCTTGGAAGATGAATCATATAAGAAACCATGTTTTATTTCAAGCGAACCCCTAGCCTATCCTTGGAATTTTCAAATTGGAACCCATGTATCACTCTAGGTGTATCATGAACACATCACCTTAAAATTTCATCTTAGGCATTCCTAAAAAAAATCATGGTATCACTCTAGGTGTGGTATAATGTAATCACCCACTGATTCCATCCTTGGTAGTCCATAAAAGGGTCTCAAGTGTCACTCATTGCATATGTAATAATCTTCCCTCTCATTTTATACTTGTATGTACACATAGGGATTCTAATTATATCAACCCAAGCCTTTTATATATACATTACATGATTTTAAGTATAATTATACATTAGAGAACAAGCCAAGGATCGTTAAGTCTAGTGTCATGGAAGACTATGTATATAAAACATAAAACATGGGGATAAAAAACCATTTCTTAATTTAATCTCCATAAAGACCTATTAACTTACTTAAATCCATTACATATTTATAGGGAACCCTAGGTAACACATGAAAAAAGGTATGATCTTAAAAGAACAGTAAGGGAAAGAACATAAGGATAAGTCTTAAGCACATGAGTTAGGAGGCTTGACATAATGATATCCAAGGCTTGGAACTTATAAAATTATTTCATATTACCATGAGATCATAAAAACCTGGAATATTATAAATGTGTAAGAATCGTAAAACATTTCCTTAGTATGGTTTAAGGATAACCACCAATCCCATTTCACATCACATCTCATGAGACTTAAATTTACCCAATGAATTGGAGTGCTATCTGGGAGCACCCATTTCAATATTTTCATGAATATTATTGTCACAGAATTATTATTACCACATAAATATTCATTCCACATAAATAATCATACATAATCAACCATACATAAACATAAAGGTACCGATGGAAGGAATTGGGTACCAAAATCATGATATGGAGCATGACCAATGAGAATATCATGAAAGTTTCCATGAAAGAAGGTGATCAGAACATACATGGATGTTAACGAGGTAAGATAGTAATATAACATGGAAATACATGTCAAACAGAATTGAAAACAAATATGAAATGTATTTGAGAAACATTAGTATTAAAACATTTTTGTGCGGTTTAAAGGAAAATACAATACAAGTTTTAAAATAGAGAGAAGTGAAATCTTTTATATAAAACCAGAGTTGAACCATGAAGGTTTTCAAAAGAAAAATACTGATTTTATAAAGTCAATTTTAGTTTAAAATAGAGGATATTGTGCACATGATGGTGGGTAAAAATTAGAGAAGTTCCCTTCAAACTAGTTTTCTTATAGGAAAGTTCTACGGAGGGAATATTTTAAAAAAATGTATATCCCCAAAAGAGATTGATGAAAGGGTCCTCATAACAGAATTTTTTAAAAATAAAAATCATTTATAATATGTACAAAAACAAATATGATATGTCTATTTTTATATAAATAAAGATAAGGCAACCCGAAAGAACAAAGGAGGTTCTGGTAGATTTTGTTACGGTTTAACGACATGGTGTTGGGTGCATGTAATAGGGCTTGGTGAGAGAGAGAAGGGGATTATAATCAATTATAAAACATTTGGGAAGTATGGGGGAGGTGAAAACAAATTCAAAATCATTAGGTATTACAAATAAAATGTCATATCATAGAGTAAAATTTTAATTTAAGAGAGTAATGGAGAGGATCCCTTACCTTAAATCTGTTGGTGTTCTCCACTTGTTATTAAAGACCAGAATAAAGAAATTACATTTATTAAATAATAATTTCATAACCCCTTATATATTTAATTGATTTAGTATATTCATTTTATGTTCATTCATAACATTTTTGATTGGTTATGAGGTTCTAATTCATTGTTCGAGCCCATTTGTTTACTTGATTGTAATGACCGATTCACTTTTATTTTTGTCTATATAAACATGTAAGATGAAAGTGGTTATAACTAATTGAATTTATCAAATATTAGTGATCATATATGAGATTACATTGTTTTAAATTTAATTTGGTTACTTAAAGTGAATTCAAACTATTATATAAAACCAAAGTGACAACCATTTTGGTTAATTGGTTGGTTTGATTACGAAGAACCTGTTTTGATTTATAAATTAATTCCATTTGTACAAAAAGATTACAAAATAAAAATATTATATATTACATATATATAATCAGTTTCAACCATAACAAAAATTATTTCATGACCAGATTTAATGATGATAATAGAAATTGATAAACTGTTGTACTTGAATGTGCTAAATTTGCACATTAAAAACTGTGCTTTCATTCATTTAAAATAAATGGTGGGGAAAGGAGATAATTTAATGAAATATACAATTATCATAAAAACATTCTAGTAAATGTATTTTTCTGAAGTTATTATACAATTTGGGTGAATGGAGGTGAGGAATGACACAGAAAAAAAATAACATAAAAGAAATGAAGGAATTGGAAAGATGAATTTACCTCTTAAAACATCCTCTTTTGAGAACCTCATAAGGGGAGAGGATTTTGTATTTTGAAGAGGCTATGCGATTTTGGATGTGGGGGAGGATATTGGGGAGATATTTTGGCAGAATATTGGAATGGAACAAGGCATGAGATGAGTGAAGAGAAGAGGTAGGAATGGGTGGTATTTATAATGGAGGGGAGGAGGGTTTTCATAATTTTTTAATAATTAGTTTTTTATTTCATTACAAGGCAAGTAATAGTAAGAATTCCATGACCAAGAAAAGTAATAAATTCTTTTGACTTCGAACCAATTGGTCTTACATCAGCATATCATCATCAATGACTAAATTAATATATTATTTAGCATTTATTATGAATTATCAGATTGTACTATTCATAATAAATTCTAGTATTTCAAAAAAATCAAAAAAATTCACCCTAACCATTTTTCGACCTCTACAAGCCAAAAAAAATTCCATTTTTAAAAAATAATTTTCTAAATATTATTAATTATTATTTAATTAAAATCATAATTTATTAATAAAACCCAGTTTTAAAACATTCATTTACTTATTCTAAAATACAGGTACAACATAATTTCACTTGAATATTATTTTAATACTATCATAGGTATGGTTACTATTTAGCAAGGTATATCGCTACTCATAAGGGTATGTTACTATTCATAAGGGTAGGTTACTATTCACCAAAAAATAAGATTTTCTTATCGGTCTCCAAATAACATACTGGTCACAACCGTGTATGTCATATATTTGAAATTCCAAACACATAAGTGAAAAACCTAAGTTTATATGTCACTTAGAACTTACTTATCCATTATTTTGTGTTTTAATTAGATTTTATGACATACTTATGAGGAGGGAATTTTCATTGAAAAAAATGGGGTCGTACATTCTTCCCCCCTTATGAAATTTCACCCTCAAAATATCGTTTTGCATTCTATGTTGTAAAATTGTGAGCGTACTTATCTTTCATTGCCTCCTCTGGTTCCCAAGTAGCTTATTAAAACTTTTGGATCATCCACAACACTATGACAAGGTGTGTTATCTTGTTGTGTAGAACCTTATCTCTTCAGTCCCGAATCTTCATTGGATGCTCCTCATAAGAGAGATCATCTTCCAACTACACCACCTCTGAGTTTAGCACATGTGAGGGATCAGGTATGTATATCCTCAGGAGTGATACGTGAAACACATTAGGATCTTGAACAATATTCTCTAGAAGTGCATTCCAATAGGCCACGAGTCCTATGAGGGCAAGGATCTCAATGGGGACAATGTACCTTGAGATTAGCTTCCCTTTCATTCCAAACAACATGAATCTCAACCATGGTGATATTAGAAGGAAGCCTTCATCTCCAAAGTCGAACTCCAAGTCCCTTAGATGGTTTTAAGTGTAGCTCTTTTACCAAATTTGATCCTCTTTGATGTTTTTCTGGATGACTTGAACCTTCTATGACATCTCTTGCACAAGATCAGGTCCATGTAACATTGGTTCTCTAACTACATCCCAACAGGTTTGAGTTCTACATCCCTTTCCATATAGAGCTTCATACCGAGCCATCTGAATAATCGAGTGGAAACTATTTTTTATGAGAAGTCAACCAATGGAAGATGATGATCCCATCCACATTTTAATTCTAGAGAGTAATCTCTTAGAATATCTTCAAGAGTCTTAATATTCCTTTAATATTTGCCATCATTTTGGGGACGATATGCCATACTGTAATTTAATTCAGCACTCCAACCATGTTGAATCCTCCTCTAAAATTTAGATGTGAACCCTGGATCATGATCAGATAAAATTGATAGTAGAACACCATGTAGTCTCACCACATCCTTCACATATATTTTTTCCAGTTTTTTAAGCAAGAGGACTTCTCGAATAGCGATAAAATGGTAATTCTTAGTGAGTCAGTCAACCAAAACCCATATAACATTATTTCCCCTTGACGTCTTTGGGATACCCATGACAAAGTCCATAGTGACATTCTCCAATTTCCACATGGATATAGGCAATGGTTTCATCATCCCTTTGGACTTTTGTCACTCGGCCTTAACATGAAAACATACCAATCACCGTGATATATATTCTTAAATCTTCATCTTAATGTTATCCCACCAGAATTGTTCTCGAAGATCACAGTACATCTTTGTACTCCTAGTATGGATAGAGAATGTTGAACTATGTGCATTTTCTAATAGCTCCTTCTTTATTCTGGGTGATGAAGGGACACAAAGTTGCGTTCCAAACCAAATCACACCCTCATCGTTGATATGAAACTCTGGCAGCTTCCCTTCCTTTACTACATTCTCCCTCTTTTCTAACTCTATATCATCCATTTGTGCTTCCTTAATCCTCTATTGAATGGATGGTTGATCAATCATTACGGGAAGGTAGGATGTATCCCCTGCCCTTATGATTTCTAAATCCATCCTTTGCATATCCATGAAAATAGGGTCTTTATCATTCTGTAACATGGATAGAGTAGCAGGTTTTCTTCTACATAGAGAATCAATTACCTTGTTTGGAATTCAAGGATGATAGTGAATAGAGAAATCATAATCCTTGATTATCTCTAACCATCTCCTTTGACGCATGATGAGATTCATTTGTGTGAATATATACTTTAGGCTCTTATGGTCGATGTATATGTCACACTTCTCACCATAAATGTTGTGGAGCCGGATCTTCAAGGAAAAAGTCATAGCTGCCATATCTAGATCATGCATCAGGTATTTATACACATGTATCTTTAACTTCCGTGCGACATAGGCTACCAGATTCTCATTTATCATGAGTACACATCCCATGAATTTCATTAAAGCAATGCTGTAGATCACAAAACGTTCTCCACTTTTCTGTAATGTGAGTACAGGTGTAGTGATTATTCTTCTCTTTAGATCCTTGAAGTTGGCATCACATTCTTCCGTCCAGAGAAAGTTTACCCCCTTCCATATCATCTTGGTCATTGGGTCGGACAATCGTGAAAATTTCTTCACAAATCATTGATAATACCCAGTAAGACCCAAAATGCTACGGATCATCATTACTGATGTTGGCCATTGAAACTCTTTAATTTCATTTGACTTAGAAGGGTCCACATATATCCCTTTTCTAGTGATAACATGCCCCAAGAATGATACTTCCCCAATCCATAATTCAAAATTACTATACTTTGCAAACAAATTCTCCCTTTGAAAAGTAGTTAAAACAATATTCAAATTCTCCTCATGTTTTTCCTTACTCTTGGAGAATATCATAATATCATCAATAAAGACTACCACAAATTTATCAAGGTAATATCTAAAGACTATATTCATTAAATCCATGAATATTGATAGAGAATTAGTGAGTCAAAAGGGCGTCACTATGAACTCATAGTGTCCATACCTCATTCTAAAGGCACTCTTGGGAATATCTTACTTCCTCACCTTTAATTGATGATATCCCAACCGAAGGTCCACCTTAGAGGAATAACTGTCCCCATGAAGCTGATCGAACAAGTCATCTATCCATGGTAGGGGATACTAGTTCTTTATCATGATTTTATTGAGCTCAAAATAATCAATGCAGAGTCGCATAGATCCATCATTCTTCTTGACCAAGAGGACTTGCACACCCCAAGGTTAGTCACTAGAGAATATAAAACCATTCTCCATATTCTCATGTAACTCCCCTTTCAGTTCATCTTGGTGTACGGTGGTCATTCTTTATGGTATCTATGATATAGGCAAAGATCCAGGAATAAGTTCAATTGTGAACTCAACCTTTCAATCAAGAGGAAGACCATGAAACTATTCATGGAATACATCATTGTAATCCATCACGATGGGAATGTATTCAAGCATGATTCTCTCTTTTTTCTCAATCATTTGATCTAGAAATGCTTTATTATAAGGCAAAAATATCCACACTTGAGACGAAGATTCTAAAGGAGAGTCATTTTATTCCTTACAATTGTAAAGAACCATATGATGCTTAAAGATATTAAGATTTTCCTTCCTTTACTGATAGTTGATGTTGGCCTTGTACAAAGATATCAAATCCATGACTAATATAGCATCTAACTATACTAATTAAAGTATGAATAGATTTTCTAGGAGGTTCAGTTAACAAACGTTAACTGAGGAGGAGTTATATACAATGGACAAAATGATTTCCCCATTCTCTGTTCTCACAGATAACTTTCCCTCTAAATTTTGAGGTGGTGTTTGAATAGTTCTAATAAACTTGAATGATATAAAAGAATTCATAGAACCAGAATCAAATAGTTTGTTCTCTATTCGTTAATGAATAACTAGAGTACATGTCACCACATCATTTTCTGGATCCACCTCAGAAGTAGTGATAACACAAGCCCATCCTTGTTTCCTTAGAGGTTGTTATTGATTACCTCCGACAACCCTTGGTTTAAGGAAATTTTTCTCATAATTCCCATGCTCCTTATGGTTTTAACACTGCAATCCTAGCTGAGTGTTGTTCTGAACCATCCATTATTCTTCAACATTAGACGCCTTTTTCATATCCCTTAGGTAGTTCATTGAAAGATGACCAAACATTCCACATTTGAAGCAATTATTGGTTCCCTTCATACAGTTACCAAGATGCTTCTTCCCAAAATTTTTGAAAGGGGAAAAGTTAAACTTCATTTCATCATGGGATTTGTTTGATGAACCACCCATGTTGTTCTACATTTTCCTCTTCATGTCACTGGGCCCATGAGACCATCGAGAGTCTCAAATATCCATTTCAAACCTAAGGGCACAAGAGACAATATCCTCATAACTTTAGAAGTCTCTAATCACCAACACTTTTCGTAAACTAGGATTTAGTCTACTAAAGAAGCGATCCACGTTGCTTTCAGTGTTCATAAAAAGCCAGAGGCATACCTTGAATTCCTTTTAATGTTTGATTCATATGCCCCGATGGACTCATCTTCCATCTGCATGAGTCTGAGGAACTCTATTTCCATCTTGGGATGAAGGGTTTGAGGAAAATATTTATTGAAAAACATCCTATTGAATTCCTCCCAATCCTTGGAATCAATTTACTCTTGAGACATTGTATTCTTGATCAGTGTCCACAACTAATCAACTTCCCCATCAAAACGATATACTACCAGTATAACCTTCTCTTCTTCCAAGCACTGTGGGATGGAAAATATATTTTCAATGGGGTCAATCCATTGTTCCACGAGGTGGGCATCAAACGATCCACTAAACATGGGAGGCCTTTGATGCATGAATGATTTTGTGAAAACATTATATTTCCTTGGAGGAGGAGTTTATTATGTATGATTCAAGTAATTATTCATAACTTACGCTGGATAAGAAAGTATTGTCAGGATGATTTGAGAACCCACTCCTATCATATCAGGCATATCATTAAGCCAATCTTCACATTTCTTATCACATTGGTTGTGGGAGAATGTTATTCTATTTACCACCACTAACTATGAAAATGAACGTATAATTAGCGGTCTTGAATACATAGCTGTTGAGCATAAAAAGGAAACTTTGAACATAAAAGGATGAACTTATAAATAAGAAGAACATCCTAACTTGTGATTCCTTAGGTTTAAATCTTGGTTATCCTCGATCTATATCTTGACTTATATTCTTTTTGGTGTTTTTTCCATTAATAATGGTTTTTACGAAGCTCATGAATATACCAAAGCATATCCCCTAGGAGTGTTGTAACCAAAAGTGAAGCAAGGCCCATTGTCGTGCACCGAGATACCTTGAGTCAAGCCCGAAACTCCTTGTTAGTGTTTTCACTCCAAGGTAAATCTATGCCAGAGCTTCCTCTAACTGCTTATATCTAAACAGGGATGCATTTTCTGTAAAAACAACTTACACTGTACATGCCAAAATTTAGGGATGTTTTATTTTACTTCGTCTCATCCTTAAGGTTCTCAGTAAGGTTATCTATTCTTAATCTCCAAAAATAAATAGTCCATCATATGATACCTACTATAGCATCCCAAGCCTTTTTTATATAAAAATACATGATTTTAAACATAATTATACATCAGAGTACAAGATAAAGATTGTTAAGTCTAGTGTATTGGATGACTAGGTACATAAAACATAAAACATGGGGCTAAAAAAACATTTTTGTATTTAATCTCTATAAAGATCTCTAAACTTCATTTGATCCCTTTCATTTGTGTAGGGTACCCTAGGGAACACATGAACAATGGAATTAGCTAAAAATCCTAGTAAGGGAAAGAACATAAGGATATATCTTAAGCACATGAGTTTGGAGGCAAGATATAATGATATCCAAAGCATGGAACTTATAAAATTATTTCATATAAGCATTAGATCTTATAATCATGGATTCATATAAATATGGTTGATTCATAAAACATTTCATTAGTACCGGAAAAGGATAACCACCTATCCCGTTTCCCATTTTAGTATGGTTAAAGGATAACCTCCAATCCCATTTCACATTGCATATCCTGAGACATAACATTACCCAATGCATTGGAGTGCTATCTGGGAACATCCATCTTAAAATTTTCTTAAATATTACTTCCACATAAATATTCATAACACATAAATATTCTTTCCACATAAATAATCATACATAATCAACCCTACATAATCATAAGGGTACCCATTGAAAGAATTGGGTACCACAATCATGACTTAGAGCATCACTAATGAGTGTATCATGAAGGTATCCATGAAAGAAAGGGATTTGAACATACATGGACGTTAAGAATGTAAAATAGGAATATAACATGGTAAGCGATGTCAAACAGAAGTTAAAACATATATGAAATGTATTTGAGAAACATTAAAATTAAAACATTTTTCTGCGGTTTTAAGGAAAATACTATACATATTTTAAAATAGAAAATAGGACAATCACTTATATAAGAACAGAGAACCAAGAAGGTTTTAATAATAAAAATAGTTACTTTATGAAGCCAATGGTGGCTTAAAATAGAGGATATAGTGCACTTGAAATAGGGTAAAATTTTGGGAAGTTCCCTTAAAACTGGGTTTCTTATCAGAATGTTATAATGAGGGAATCTTTTAAAAACAAGTATATCCCTGAAATAGAGTGTTGAAAGGGTCCTCATAAAATAATTTTATAAAAATAAACACAATTTATAAGATGCAAAAAAACAGATATGATAACTCTATTTCGATATAAATAAATATAAGGCAGCCCGAAAGAAAAAAGGAGGTTCAGGTAGATTTTGTTATAGGTTATTGGCATGGTGTCAGGTGCACATAAGAGGGCTTGATGAGAGAGATAAGGGTTTTATCATCAATTATAAAACATGAGGTCAGTATGAGGGATGTGAGAAAACAAACCACATCATTAGGTATTACACATAAAATGGAATAGCATAGAGGACAATCTTAATTTAAGAGCGAAAAAGAGTGGATCCCTTACCTTAAATCCGTTGGTGTTATCCACTTGTTATTAAAGACCTGAATAAAAAAATTAGGTTTATTAATTTATAATTACTGAACCCATTATATATTAAATTGGTTTAGTATAATAATTTTAAGATCATTCATAACTGTTTTGATTGATTATGAGGCTCAATTTCATGGTTCGGGCTCATTTGTTTACTTGATTTTAATGTCCGGTTAACTTATATTTATGTTTGGATAAACATGTAAGATGAAAGTGGTTTTCTAGAATTGAAGTTATATTATATTAGTGAACATACATGAGATTAAATGGTTTTAAATTTAATTTTTTTACTTAGAGTGATGTTTAACTATTATATAATACCAAAGTGACAACTTCTATTGTTAATTGGTGGGTTTGATTACAAAGAACATGTTTTAATTTATAACATAATACCATTTGTAAAAAAATATTAGAGAATAAAAATAGGATATATTACATATATATAATCTAGTTAAACCATAAAAAAATGGTTTCATGACTAGATTAAAATATGATAAAATAAATTGATAAACCAATATTCTTGAATGTGCTAAATTAGCACGTCTCAAATAGTGCTTTCATTCATTTCATATAAAGGGTGGGGAAAGGAGAGAATATTATGAAATATCCCATTATCATAAAATAATTCTAGTACATATATGTTACTGGAGTTATCATAATATTTGTTTAAAGGGATCTAAGGAAAGAAAAAAAAGAAACGAGCATAAAAGAAAAGAAGGAATTGGAAAGTGGAATTTACCTCTTGAAACATCCACATTTGAGAACCTCTTAAGGGGAGAGGTTTTGGTATTTTGAAGAGTCTAGGGGATTTTTGATGAGGAGGGGGATCTTGGGGGGATATTGGTGTAGAATATTGGCATGGCACAAGGCTTGAGGGGATTCAAAAGAATATGTAAGAATTTGTGGTATTTATAATGGTGGGGATTAGGGTTTTCATATTGTTTTAATCATTTGTTTATTATTTCTTCACAAGACAAATAATTATAAGTATTCCATGACAAATAAAAGTAATAAATGAATGTGAATTCTAACTAATTGGTCTTACATCATAATATCATCATCAATGACACAATGAATCCATTCTTCAGCATTTATTGTGAAATATCAGATTTTACTATTCATCCAAAATTCCAGTATTTCAGAAAAATCCCAAAAATTTACCCTAACTATTATTCCAAGTGTAGAATCCAAAAATGAATTCTATTTTTCAAAAATAATTTCTAAATATTATTAATTTAATATTTAATTAAAATCATAATTTATTATTAAAACCTAGTTTTAAAACATTCATTTACTTATTCAAAAATACAGCTACATCATAATTTTAGTTGAATATTATTTTAATACTATCATAGGTAAGGTTAATATTTCGTAGGGTATATAACTATTTATAATTTTATGTTATTATTAATAAGGGTAGGTTACTATTCACCAAAAATTATGTTTTCATTATCGGTCTCTTAAATAACTTACTAGCCACAACCGTGTATGTCAGATTTTTGAAATTCCAAACCCTGAAGTGAAAAACCTATGTTTAAATGTCACTTAGAACTTATTAGTTATTTCTGTTGTCTTTACATTGGATTTTATGACATAATTATGAGAAGTTAATTTACACTGAAAAAATTTGGTTGTTACACTAAGTATCACTCATGCCATACTAACCATCGTCCCTCTGAGTTCATACATGGAAGTCAATAAAGGTGTACATGCATCACTCAGGTGGATACAATCCAGATGTCAAATTATTCAATCCATTAAGCTCATATAAGAATCCATATCTCACCAAAAGTATATAATATATTCATTCCTAATCATTTAGTTAATCAATCCAGAAGTGTTCATTTATGGTGATCCCAAATTGGAACCCACCCCTCAGCATGGAAATATGAATAATCATAGGCCCAAAGACAAACTATACAATTTAATTTCGTAATTAAATTAAATGGGAATCATTTTTATTTAATAAATTTTTCTAACTATAGAATATGGATCAATTCAATGCAATGGGTTTGATGTCCCAACATCACATGAATCCTCCCATTTACCTTAATTAGGCATTACGATATAAATAGCATCTCTAGTCTATGTGATAAGTACAATGCCCAAAATAATTGAGACATTGTAATCCATTATCTATTTTAATTAATTCATTTTACATTCCATTAAATTAATTTATGATCCCATGAATCTAAGAGTAAAATGACATACAAGAAAAGGTTAATCAAATTATAGACCAACTATGGGGGTTTACACAGTAAACAAAACACCGAAAGGGGTGGTTAAATTCACAGGCCTTACATTTAATTTTAATTACGTTTGTCTCATCGGTCATATAGGTAAGGACTGGTCATTTAAATTAAGACTAAATTCATTTAATAATAATTGTATGGAAAATATGGAATGTGAAACAAAAACATATATAAAAACCACATGACTTTGAGGTAAATTAATCAGAAAAACTTTATCAACATGGTAGTCAACTCGCTATCTATTTTCATCCATTAATCTGAGGTAGAATAAAAAAATAGAGAAAACCAAAAAATAGATTGAAAATAGGGAATATGAGAGAACACTAAAATAAATCCTTTAAGAAGAAGAAAAATGAAGGAAGACATAAGAGGAATAGAGGAATCACTAAAATCTATCCAATGAGAGTAACAACATCTCCATCAGATTCTTTATGGATGATATATCACAAAACCTAGGCGAAGGTTCGAGGATTATCTAAAATAATAGGGGATTTTTTCTATTATATGATTAAGAATATTTATTGAGGGTTTTAAGGTTAATATGGTATAAATGGTAATTTTACCCAACATTAAATGGTTCACACTATTTGGCAACAAGGTTTTCCAAACCATGTACCAACCACGTAGGAATCACTTATTTGGCACCCCATATTTCATGGTCATGGTAAACGGTTAGACAAACCATGGGATACACATGAATTTTCCCACTATTAAAATAGTTTACAGCAAATGCATCAGTGTGTGGACTAGGTTATATGGTTTCATGAAACCATGTGGTCCTAGACATTGCACTAGGTCCCCCAACATGATTTGATCTAACAGTTCAGACTTGGATTCACAATTTATACTAACCATGTGGCCCATCATCATCCATCGAAATCTTTGGATATGGGCTTGGTAGAATCTTTGGAAACAAATATTTTTTTCTGTAACCCTACTAAGAATTAAAATAAGCATAAAACTAACGAACATAATAAAAAAAGGTTCTATACAATATAGAAAAACATGGATATTAAAACCTTCCCACCTAAATGAACTCTATCACCGAATTTCCCTTCAAAGTGTTTCCAAGCATCATTTAAGAATAACTCTAGCCACTAGGTACATATGTCAACCTCCAACTCCAAAGTCACATCTTGTACACAACCATGTATCCATTGAACCTATACTAGAGGAACATACTAACATCTATTAAAATTCATTCCTCGATCAACAATATTGATAAGGTAGTACAGAAATGACACATAAACCTCCAACTCAACCTCCTCAGGATGATTAATATGTGACCAATCATAGTGATGAAGTTGAAATACATGGACTTCACTGTTTAGGCCCAATACCTTTAAGGTAACTACAACTGATAAGATACTGAACGAAATATCTTCAGAATCTCAATGGTTCTAACATAATTAGGTGATAGGTTCCCTTATTTCCAAATCCGACTATGCCCTAGTTTGGGGAAAATAATAAGAAAACTCGACTCCCCAACTCAAACAATAATGGTCTATGGTGATGATAAATATATGAATTTTCCTTGATTAATCCGTATACATCCTATTACTAATAATCTAAACATTCTATGAAGTCCCATAAATGGGATGGGGACCCAAAAATGCTACCTCTTTACCCTCTAACTAGTACAGGGGTGAAAAAAGGATCCCATCGTATAGGGCCTCATGAGGACATGTCTTTGTGGTCTCCTGAAAGAAGTTATTATAAGATAAATCACTGAAGGGAACACATTTCTCCCAACAAACTCTAAAATCAAAGATGAATGCTTGAAAAATGTTCTCCAAAACCTATATTGTAATCTCATACTGACCATAGATCATTGGGTGATAGGTTTTACTCAGCCGCATCTTTGAACCCAGTGCGTTCTACAACCCCTTCTAGAACCACGATATGAAGTGACCATGTCTGTCTGATAAAATAGAACATAAAACCCAATAAGGGCATATAATCTCATGAATGTATATCATTTTTTGATCATCCACTAATACAAACTTTTTAAAAGTTAATAACTGGGTGAAAGTTTTCAACCTATATACGACCACCCATACAACGCCATTTCCCGATGGTTATCTTTCTAATCCTATAATAACCATGCTCTTTATTTCATACATAAACATAATTTGTTACATAAAATATTCACATGATTAAACGAAAATGATTGATAGTTCTATTGAATTTGGGGAATTGTAACATTACATAACATCGTAAAACATGAAATACACATCATTATTGAAAACTTCTTTTATAAGATGAAATACATTCCTTCGTACTTTTCATTGCATGGGATAACCTGAGGGAATTCATAAGAAAATTTTGAGATATAAAGCCCAGCAAGGGAGTAAACAAGCCATAACATGAATAATATAGTACAATCTAGGAAATAGTCATATCAATGGATCATAAGAGAAACATGAACATAAAAGCATGATATAGAAAGATTATCATAACATAGAAAGGTGGAAACAACATTTAACAAGATATTAGCATGAGCTAAGGCTCATTGTATAAGGAGCAGGAGTAAAACCTCATTGAACGTGAATTAGAATGAGTAGAACCTCATTTCACTTGATGAATCATGATACTAATCCTTACCCAATGAATTGGAGTGCTATCAGGGCTCAAACTTCTTAATCATTTCATTTTAGGCATAATTGAGCCACACTAATCATATAACATGGATTCATTAAACATCACAATTTATTCCACGATAAATGAATATGGAATTAATAAATTAAACTATATAATAAATAATTATATGTTCATAAAGGTTAATACCATTGATAGATAAATGGGATTGGTATTCACTACACAATGACTTTATCTTAGAAAATCACGGTGGAATTTCAGCAGCATAATAGAGTGAAATAAGAATTCATAAAAATGGTTGATGAGAGAGAAAGGGGTTTCTCAGCATATTTAACAGAAATGGAAAGTAAGGGTGTAATATATAACCATGTTCCAACATATTTATTAGAATTTAGATTCTAATAAAAATTAATTGCTTGAATGTAAATTAGGAGAGAGAAATCCCTTATAGAATTTTGACATGGTAACAGGTGTACATGAGAGGAATTAATGAAAGATAAAGGGGTCTATCTTCATTAAAACATAAGGATGGAAGTACGAGGGAGTTGAAAAGTCATACCCCAAAATTTTTAATTGAAAACAAATTGGTATAACAACATAATGAAATTTGGAAAAAAAAGAGAAAGGAAGAAATCCCTTACTCGGAAGTGTGATCCCAAAGGCTTATGAGAGGCTTGAGAGAGGATAATTGGGAGCTTGGGGCGCCTTGGTATGATTCTAGAGAGATAAGGAATGAGTTTGGTAGAATCTTTTTTTATTGAAGAGTAAGTGGGAGCTTGGGTGGTTTATATATTGAAACAAATGGAATTATTTATTAATTCTGTTTTGGACATTACACATTCAACTAATCAAAACCGCAAACCATACCATGGTTTTTAAACATGGATTTTGGAAAAGTGGATTCTAGAAAATTATTTTATTATTCCAATGGCTGAAATTCTAAAAATATTAGGCTTGTTATGTGGAGGTGATGCACACTCTCAAAGAAATCATTTTAAAAGATAAAATGTTTTATAAGTCTTGGAGAGTCCACTAAGGCTTTGAAAAATAAATAAATAAAACCCCAAAATTAGATTATTTTAATGGTAAAACATATATTGGTAGAACAACCCATTTATTGTAACTTATTACATTACTATTGGGTCATTTTGATGTCCTAAAATAAAATATATATTTAAATAGTATTTAATTTTTACCCAAAAAATGAACTCTCTCAGAAAATTATGAAAAATTCATCTTTGGATAATTTTGATGTCAGAATTCAAAAAATAAAATTCATTTTAAATAATTAATTTTCTAAATATGTGAATTTTTACTTTTAAAATAAGAACTGGCATTTATAAAAAAATCAAGGGTTTTGAGAAAAACAACTTTCAAACATTAATAAAAAATAAAATTGTATTCATAAAACTTATATGATCATTTATATTTAATAAAATGTAATTTAGTAATAATAATTTATTAAAATATTATTTAATTCAATAATCCATTAATTCATCAAAATGGATTTCTTAATTGATTATTATCTACAAAAATACTATTTGTGCTTTAGAAACTATTTACAAAGTAACAATAATAAAACGAATATATGTTCATTTTTCAATAAAAAATAATACACATAATCATAGTTCTAGGGTCTTGTTACATAACTCTTTATAACACATGCAGAAGTCCTAAGGGTATGGTGTGAGATGGTTATATACTCTTGGAGAGGCTCAGATAACATCACTTGGGTGGTAATTTTATTAACTTTTACTTACCCCGTAGGTGGTTCTGTTCAAGCTTAACATGTTGAATCTTGGCTTGGGCTTGGTCATGAGTGATGCCCCTTGATTCTACCTCCTTTCCGAGCTCCGACCAATGGGCTTTGTATGGAGAAATTCTACGAGATGAAGCCATCACTTCTTTTGTTTGAATAAATTGGATTTGTTAAAGCCTTATATTTATACTAATCATGTGGTTACTGTTCAATGGATATATTAGAAATGGTAACAAATTATTAATTTTATTTTAAAATCCGAAAACATAAAATAGAGAATGTGAATTTGTTATATAACCATTTTACATAATAATCCATTTAATTAAATCAATATAAATTTTCATTAATAAATTTTTGGGTCGTTAAAATCTACCCCTTATGAAATTTCACCGTTGAATTTTATTTTCCTCACACTAAAACATATTTGTGTAACTTTTCTTTATCACTTCCTCCAACTCCCATGTTTCTTATTCAAAGTTTTGGTTTAGCCAAAACACCTTGACATCAGGAATTGTGTTATTTTGTATTACTTTTCCAAAATATGTAAGATTTTCACTAACTTCTCTTCATAGGAGAGGTCATTATCCAATGATACCACCTCTGGATTGAGTACATGTAATGGGTCATGTTTGTACTTCCAGAGGAGTGATATATTGAACACATCATGTACTTTAGATAGGTTTGGTGGGAGTGATAGTCGATAGGCCACTGCTCTAATGCGGTCAAGGATCTCAAATAGGATGATGTACCTTTGACTAAGCTTCCCCTTCTTCCCAATTCCCATAACTCTCTCCCATAGTGATATGTAGAGAAATACCATGTCTCTGCCAGCAAAATCTAGGTCTCATTAATGATTATCAGCTTAGATCTTTTGTTGACTGTGAGAAGTTTTAATGTGCTACTGGATAGTCTTAACCTTATCCACCATTTTCTCTACCATTTCTAGACCTAGGGGTTTTCTCTCCTGAACATCATCCCAACATGATAGTGTTCTGCACCTCTTCCCATAAATGGCTTTGTAAGGAGCCATTTGGATTCTTGAGTGGAAACTATTATTGTAAGAGAGCTCCACCATAGGAAGACGTTGATCCCATCCTCATTTGAATTCCGTTAAGAATGCTATCAACATTTCCTCAAGTGTTTTAATAGTCCACTCATATTGGACTTCAGTTTGAGGATGATAAGACATATTAATGATTAGCTCTGTAGTCAGATCATGTTGAAGGCTCTTCCCTAACATAGAGTTGAATCTTGTATCTCGATCAGATACACTAGATAGTGGTACTCCATGCATACTTACCACTTATTTTATATATATCTATTCCAATTGATCCAATGAAAAATACTCTGGAATTTAAATGAAGTGTGATGTCATTGTAAGATGATCCACAAAAACCGAGATAGAATAGTTTCATTTGGATGTCTTCAGATTCCCGTTGAAGAAATACATGGTGATTTTCTCCTATTTCAGTGCTACTGTGGGTAATGGTAGCATCATCCACTTAGACTTTTGCCTCTCAACATTCAATTTCTGACAAACCAGACACTTTGATGTTTATTCAGTGATCTCCTTCTTCATGATATCCCACTAATAATGCTCTCAGAGTTCTCAATAGATCTTTGTGTTTCTTGGGTGAATGGGAAAATTTCAAACTATGTGCATCATAAAAAATTTAATTCTTTAACTACGAATGTGATGGAACACATATTATTTTCTGAAATATCACAATTCCTTCTTCATTAACTTTGAACTCCAAGGATTTACCTTTTATGATAGTTTCCACTTTCTTTTGAATTCCCACATCATATTTTGGAGAATACATTAACCTCTCCAAAAGATATGATTGAGAAATAATTTGTGAATGGATTGATGGGGTTCCCTTATTTATCATTCTTATTTCCATATTCATCAAATCTAAGAACCCTAGATCAATTTCAATTCTTATCAATGATATAATTTTTGGGTACTTTCTACTTAGGGAATTTGAAGCCATGTTCACTTTCCATGGGTGGTAATGTATTGATCATTCATACTCTTTTACTAGCATGAACCATCTACATTGGAGAATGTTCAACTATTTATGTGTGAATATATACATTAGGGTTTCATGATCTGTATATATTTTACACTTCTACCCAAAGAGGTAATGTCTTGAAATTTTTAATGTGATGATTACTAAAACCAACTCCAGATCTTGTGTTGGATGGGTTTTCTCATGAACATTCAATTTCCTTGAAAAATATGTAATTTAGTTGTCATTTTACATCAACACGCATCCTAGGGCCTTTTTTGAAGAATCGCTGAATACCACAAAAAGTTATCAACTTTTGGGTAGTGTGAGTATGGGTGCAGTGATAAGCCTCCTTTTCAACTTCTTGAAGCTATTTTCACATTCATCACTCAAAGAAAAATTTACTCCCTTATGAGTTATCTTGGTAAGAGGGTTCGAAAATCATGAGAAATTACTCACAAATCAACAATAATATCAAACCTACCCCATGAATCTATGGATATCTATTACCAATGTTTGCCTCATAAATCCCTCAATTAGAGTTTTCTTGGAATGATCCAAATATATCTAATTGCTTCTGATGATATGACCCTTGAATGAGTCCTCCTTCAACCAGAACTCACACTTTCATTACTTTTCATAGAGCTTCTCCTTTATCATGGTCTCTAGTACAGTTCTTAGATTCTCCACATGCTCCTCCTTATTTTTGGAGTATATTAGAAAATCATCTATAAATACTACCAAAAAATTGTCGAAGTAATTTTCTAAAGACTATATTCATCAATTCACTGAAGATTTCTAGAGAACTAGATATTCTGAAAGGCATTAATATGAAATCATAGTGCCCGTATCATGTAAGAAAAGTTGTATTGGGGATATCCTTCTTATTCACCGTTACAGGGTAATATCCTGACCGAAAATCCACCTTGGATCAGTATTGTGCTCCATGTAGCTGATAAAAAAATCCATCAATTCTTGGAAGAGGATACTTGACCTATATCATGATTTTTTTGATCTCATGATAATCAATTCAAAGTCACATTGCCTATCCTTCTTCTTGATGAAGCGGACTGGTGAAACCCATAGTGAAGAACTTTGGCATATAAACCCTATATCCAAATTATCTTGTAGTTGTTTCTTCAGCTCCTCAAGCTCCAAAACAGCCATTATATAAAGAGTATTGGATATTGGAAACTCCCTAGGTATAAGAACAATTAAGAATTCAACATCTCTTCTAGGAGGAAGATCATGCAATTCCTCGTGAAACACTTCATAGAATTCCCTCCAAATAGGCATGTATTCAATGATAGTTTCTTCCTTAGACTCAATCATCTGTGAATGATGTTCATTCTCATAGGATATTAATATACATGCTTGAGAAGATGGTGCTAAAGAATATTCATCTTCCTCCTTGCACTGGTATATAATTGGGGGTTGATTTGACATATGTAGAGTGATTTATCTCCCACATAAATTTATGTTGGCTCTATATATGAAAATCCAATCCATGCCAAGAATTGCATCAAATTATACCAGTGGCAGTATGGTGAGGTTTTCTGGGAAGACCGTTCCACAAATTATGATAGGGGTTGAGTTATATTCATGAGATGCAATGATTTCCCCTTTTTTCTCACTGACATCATTACTTCCATGATTTTTGGTGGTTTTGGGATTGTTCTACCAAACATTTGAGATATAAAATAATGCATGGAACCAAAATAAAAATGTATGTTCACTATTCATGAATTAATTAATATCATACCTGTCACCACATCATTTTCGGGGTTCAATTTTACAGTAGTGATGGAAAAATATCGTCCTTGATGCCATGGATGTTGTTGGTTGCCTCAAAAAACCCTTGGCATAGGGAACTAGTTTGAAAAGTTCTTGGGTTATTTGTAGTTGAAGTAATGAGAAAAATTTTGAGGGTTGAACAAAGCATTCCTCTCCTCTGTCAATTTTGCGGGGTTTTCTTGTCGGTCGTAAATGGCTATGTTCCCTTCTATTCCATACCTAAAGCATTCCCTATACCCCTTCAGGGAATTTCTAGGGTTCTTATTTCCGCACCTTCGAAAAGTGGGGTGCAGTAATTTCATAACACCATTAGAATTATCCATCAGACTGCCAGATCTAAAATACTCTTTATGTGTATTATCCCCATGATACCCTTGAGATTTTTCGATCTCTATTTCAACCTTGTGGAAACATCAGACAATTTCCTCATAGATCTCAAAGTCACAGATCGCTTGGGATTTCCATATTCTTTGTTTTAACCCACCAAAGAAATGGTAAAAATTTCATTCAGGGGAAATGACAAAGCTGAAGGCATATTGTGCAATCCTTGGGATGTTTTTCTCATACGCTACGATGGATTCATCGTCTTTTTTCTTAAGGTAATGGAAGTCCCTTTCCATATTAAGCCGAAGGGTGCGAGAAAAATATTTATCGAATTTTTTTCCACAAATTCATCCATTCCAACGTCTCATTCTCCTCCTTAGGCTTCATATTTTGGATCAGTGTACACCATTGACCAGCTTCACCCTCTATGCTATAAGCTTCCATTAGTAACATCTCTTGTTCTTAAAATTGAATGATTGAGAATATATTGAAAATGGAGTTGATCCATTTTTTGGAAATTAATGGATCAAATGTTTCATTAAATGTTGGAGGACTTTGTCTCATGAATCTCTCGATTGTGTCTTGTTATTTCTGGGGGGGGGGGGGTTGAACGTTCTTATTGACCAATGTTTCTATTCAAAACACGAGTTAAATAAGAGAGTATCATGACAAGTTTTTCGATTCCAACTCCCAAATTTTTGGGTATCCTATTAGAATAGTTATCACATTTATATTCTCTTTAGTTGTTATCCTGAGCCCTCTTATTACAATCTATTGGCTTAAATAAAAGGAATTATATGGGTAACACATATAGGGTAATCCAATGACAGTTTGGGATAACTTATAAATTACATTTTTTTAACTTATCTATGTTATCCATGATCTGATTCCCAATATATATTCCTAGGGGTCTTTATTTTAATACCCTTAATAATGGTTCATACTATGATTCTAAATTTACAATGAATATCCACTATGAGTGTCGTAAGAAAGAGTGATGCAAGGCCTATTTTCCTACATGAGTTCCCGTTCAAGTCTATCTCAAAGAAGTGTTTTCAGGTTTCACCCCTAGATACATATATTCTAAAGCCTCCTCTACCAACTCATATACAAACAGGGATGTATTTTCTTGATAAACCAGGTTATAAATACCCACCAAAATTTTGGGTTTCTTTTATTATACTTAGTCTTATCCCTATGTCTTTCACTTTGTTTTTGTAATCCTGGTCCTAAAAATAACTAATCCTATCCTATGATACCAACTATAACAACACTTCTATTTATTTCTCACTTAAAAATAAATTATTACATATAATATTCACTTGATACAACATAGAAGATAAAGAGTTATAGTGTCTTTGGGCATAGTATCATTACATAACAACTTAAAACATGAAATACACATCTTTTTTTAGCACTTCTTTTATATGACCATGCACATTCCTTTATACATAGAATTGCATGGGATAGCCTGAGGACATGTATAAGAAAAGGGTGAGCTATAAATCCTAGTAATGGAGTGAACAAGGCATAACATGAATAATACAATACATTCTAGGAAATAATCAAATCAATGTAGAATAAAAGAAACATTAAAATAAGGGCATGATATATAATTATTATCATAACATGGAAATGTGGAAACAACATTTAACATGATATTATCCTGATGAAAGGCACATTGGACATGTATAATGAGTAAAACCTCATTTAACATGAATTATAATATGTAAACCATCATTTAACTTGATGTATCATGATACAAATATTTCCCCAATGCATTGGAGCACTATCAGGGCACACCATTCTTAATTATTTCATTTCATGCATAAGTGTGCCACATGGATCATATAACATGGATTAATTAAACATAATAATTTAATACATGATAAAAGAATATATAATTCATAAATGAAACTCTATAATCATTAAGTAATTGTGAATAATGATGAATACCTTTAATAGAGAAATGGGCATGGTATTCATTACACAATGACTTTGTCTTGGAAAATTGCAGTACAAATTTCAGTAGCATAACGACGTGACATAAGAAATCATAAAAATGGATAATGAGATAGAAAGGTGTGTATCATCATATTTATCTGAAATGGAATTTAAGGGGGTCATATATAGACATTTCCCAACATATTTAATGGAATTATTATTCTTGATACAAAAGAATTGCTTGAATGTAAATTAGGAGAGAGAAATCCATTACAGAATATCATCATGGTAACAAGTGTACATGGGAGGCATTAATGAGACAGAAAGGCGTATATAATCATTCAAAAATATGGAGGTAAGTATGGGGGAGGTTCTAAATCATTAAAAAACATTTTTAATTGAAAAATGGTCTAACAATATAAATAAATTTAGACAAAAACAAGAAAGGAAGAAATCCCTTACTTGGAAGTGTGATCCCAAAGGCTTGGGAGAGGCTTAAGAGAAGATTATTGGGAGATTGAGGAGACTTTGGAGGATTATATTGATATTAGGTAAGATTTTGGTCTAGCTACAAAGGTTTTGAGTGAAGAGGAAGTGCGATCTTGGGTGTGTTTATATAGGAAATGAAAGGGAATTCTTTATTAATTTGGTTTTGAACACTAAACATTAAAAGAATAAAAAACCCAAATCAACACATGGTTTTTGCACAGGGATTTATCCAAAGGTTATTAGAAAACATAATTTTATATGGCCAATGGCCAAACGTCTTAAAATATTTGGCTACCTTATGTGGAGGTGAGTCACACTCTCAAAGAAATCATTTTAAAGGTTAAAATGTTTTATAAGTCCTGGAGGGTCCACTAAGGCTTTGTTAAATAAATATAACAAACCTAAAATCAAATTTTATTATTGGTAAAACATATTTTTTCCGAAAAACCCATCTATAGTTTCTTATTACATCACTATTGGGTCACTATGATATTATAAAACATATTTTCTATTTAAATGTTATTTAATTTTTACCCAAAAATTCGACTGTCTCAGAAAATTATGAAAAATTAACCATTAGATAATTTCGAAATCTTGATTCCAAAAATAATAATTATTTTGTCTAAATAATTTTATAAATATGTGAATTTTTACTTTTAAAATAAAAAAGGTCATTTATTGAAAATTCAAGTGTTTTCACAAAAACAGCTTTCAAACCTTAATAAATATTTCAATTATATTCATCAAAATTATATGATAATTTATATTTAATAAAAATGAATTTAGTAATAATATTTTATTCAAATATTTTTTAATTCAAAAATTAATTAATTCATCAAAATAGATATTGTAATTGAATATTAACTAAATAATGCTATTTATGCTTTAAAACCTATTTACAAAGTACCAATATTAAAATTATGTATATTATTTGTTCTATTCAAAAATAAGTCACGTAATCATAGCACTACAATATTGTAAGATAACTTCTCATAACACCCAAATAAGACCTTTGGGAAAGGTGTGCGATGGTGACATACTCTAGGGGAGGCTCCGATAACATCACTTGGGAAGTAATCTCTATTAAATTCCACTTCTCCCATAGGGGATTCTATTCAAGAGTAACGTGTTGAACCATAGATTGGTCTTGGTCAAGATCAAATCCCATGGATGATACCTCTGTTTTAGCTCCTGTAATTGGGCTTTATATGGAGCACTTATACTAGATGATTCCATCACTTCTTTTGTCTGAGTAAATTTAATTTGTTAAAGTCCTATTTGTATACTAATCATTTAGTCACAGTTCAATGACTATATTGGCAATGTTAAAAATTCATAATTGTATTTTAAAATCAAAAAACATAATCCAAGGAAGTGCATACGTTATATAACCATTTTACATAATATGACATATAATTAGATCAAGAAGAATTTTCATTAATAAAAGACTCCATTGTTACAAATCCATTCATGAAATCCAATGAGATGTTATCCCATTCCCACTAAAGAATAGGAACCAACTAAAAAAGAACAACTTTTATCTAGTGTTCTTCCTTCATCTTCTAATAAGTGGAACATTGTGTAACAAACCCATCTATCTCCCTCTTAATCTCCGACCAACAATATTTTTGTCTTATGTCACGATACATCTTTGTAAGACTGAGATTCCAAACAGATACAGAGACATGATTCTCTCAAATAAATTCCTATCAGAAATATTTTTGATGTGAGATGCATCTAGGAAGGTGCAAGATCTTATCCTCATAAAAAATCCCACCTTGTGGTCGATCATCAACTACAATGCTCTCCCATAGGACCAAGACCTCATTATATAATAGCTTCTTCAACTTCACCCTCTTCATAATTGAACCATTCAATAATAATAAAGAAATTATAGATTTTCCAAGATGGTCTTATACCTTTCTATACATCTCATAAAATAGGTCCATAAGATGCCACTCAGTACTAGCCTTCTGTACTACCTGTGTTTATATAATATTGTTCAATGAATCAATGAATACATTTCCATTTAAAGACATATTATCCCAATCAGATTCATTATAATTTAGGTATTCAACACACATTAATTGCCTAAAATTAAATTCCCATTGTTTATTACATTACATGAGGCTTTATTGGTCCGTAAACACCACAAAATTCATTCCTAGTAAATAATTCCTCCAATAGAATAAAGAAGTAACAACCAAGGCTAACTTGAGATCATTTTTCAAGTAGTTACTATCATCTGTACTCAATAATCGAGACTCATATGCCGTGAATTTATCTTCCTACAACATAACTTCTCCTAGATCAATACATGATGCATCACAATAGACAATACAACTCCTTGCTGACTCTAGTAGACTTAGGATTGGTGTTGAATACAGTCATTCTTTATACTCTTTAAAGGATATCTCATAGTATTCAAATAATATAAAATTCACATCATTATTATTTAATCACATAAGAGGTTCTTCTAAGTGTGAAAAGTCTCATATAAAGATCATGTAATAAATATCTAGCCTCAAGAAAATATGTATATCAAATACATTACTCAGATTCTACCAGGGAACTCTAGCTATCACCTTCTACAGGATAACTGATACTCTTATTTATGAGATAATATTATATAGTAAGTGAATCATATCCATCCCAATGTGGAACTTTGTGATATTAATATATAAATGACTATCTATTAGTGTAGTCAAAAAAATCTCAAAATGTTTGGTAAGGATGTATCAAGTGCAAAAATACGACAAGATATCATCCACGAATACAACTAGAAATAAATCTAGATAAGGATATATAACCTTATTCATCATTTCCATGAAAAAATACTGGTAAATTCATGAGACTGAACAATATAAAAAAATACACATACAATCTATACTTTATAAGAAGAGTTTTATATGGAATGTCTAATGGTATAACATGCACCTAATTTTAAACCGATCATAGATCAATCTTAGAGAAAACCCTTACTTTGTGGATCTAGACAATGATATTATTTATATTAGGGAATGGATACCAATTCCTAACTACATGCATGTTTAATAGACAGTAACACCTGTAGACCATGAGGGTGTAAACCTATTTGTTGAAAAAGAGGATAGTTAAACCCCATGGTGACGAACTGGGTCATATGAAACCCTCTTCCAAATCCTATAAAAACCAATTGAAAACATGAAACTTATTAGTATCCATCCTATAATGAAAAATGGATATTAGTGCACCTCCAGGAACTAGGTTGATGAAAAAATATACCTCTATATAGGGAGTTGTTCATAAAAATTCATATAGGAAAACATCCAGGAAATGATATACCATTGGATGGAAATACTCCTCACACGTTCCTTGATTATATATATATATAATCTAGAACTGAAATCTATCATTTCGCACAACCATGATTCTCAGGTACATCTCTGCTCACCTAGAAAACCCATTTAACCATCTAAATAAATTCCCCAACCTTGGGTGATGTGAGGGTCACCCTTCCACCATAAAATTAAAAATAAGTATGATAGGTAACCAACCTATAAATCCCAAGAATAATGTAAATCATTTTCATATATGAAACATTCATAATAGTCCACGACTGATAAATTTCAACACTCTAAAAGAATAAAATCCCAATCTTTATCTATCCTCAACATCTAAGGATTGAAATAATCATAGAATTATATTTCGAAATCCTCCAAACCATAATTTTATGATGTTCCATTGGATTAATAATGACCCACTATCTCATGGTGGTTTCCCAAAGAATATACCTAGAGAGATTCACTCACCTCTCATGAGGTGTCCTCAGATGCTAAAAAATCATTTGCATAGCCCACATCCATGGATCTATTGATTTTAGACCACCATTCCCAAAAAATGGGTGTATTATACTATTGGAAGTCATGTTCCATCTCTTTCATAGTTGAGGAAGGTCATGGGGCTCCCCGGAATGGTCTGTATAATGATTAAGAAATCCTCTCACAACTGGGCATATATGCCCATATCAAGTTGAACATTTAGTTCCTAAAGTATCTCTATTGGAGGTTCTACTGGATTCTTAGGTCCCTCCACCACTGATGCATGGTTTTCATCACCCTCCTTCTACATGACTCGAGGATTTCATGGTTGAATGTATATAAAAATTACTAACACATGCCTCAAGATAATATTTGATAACAGATAAAATAACTAATATATGAGTAAGATAAGTATAAGCATCCTTATGTAAGAGTCCGAGTCCTCTTCCTACTCCTAAATCTAGGTGTGGTTGATGTGTGGATAATATGAAATGTAAGAGACACTACCTACTACCCACAACTAAGGGTGGTTAATGATTAAATTCTTCGCTATAAGTCAAAGGTCTTGGTATATTATCTGTTAATTTAAATTTATAATGAAAATAACACTTTAAATTGACACTATCTCAACTATTTTATGCTGAACATTTATATTTATAATTGAATTTCATTTAAATACATTATCATTTATACATAAGTTGTGTTAAATATTTGAATTTAATAGATAACCTTTTATAATTTATAAGGGCCCATACACCGTAAAAATTAATATGTGGCATAAATTTAATCCCAACTAGTTATTTATCAAGCCCCTTCATGAAATAGTAGAAACATTACATGCATATAGAAAATAAGGCAATAAAACATGTTTAAATAAATGCATGTGGTAATATAAACATGGAATGGAATAACACATGTAATTTAAGTCCTCAAGTGATAATAATAATGTGTTATTCAACACATCCTTTCCTTTGAATCCAAGATAAAAATATACATATTCATAAGGAACAACAACATCAAGTGCATCACATAAAGTTGAAAAAATGGAAACTATAAAAAGAATAACCCAGAACAACATGTCCCATCCTAGGTAATTTGTTTTTTCACTCTACTTTGGTTAGCTACTCCCAGGCATAGGCTCATGACCAAATCCTTAATCATCCTATTTCTTCTTTCTACCATCTAGATTATTAAGTTATGAATGGAAATAAAATATACTCCTTTGACACCACTTTGTGATATCTCGAACCCAATTCACTCTATAGTAACTAATACTAGTTTTCCACATGACCTCAAGAGCACCTCTAGGTATGCTAGTGGCTAGCAAATAGCATCAAGGATCCATGGTGGAATAGTGGGGAGACTATACCCTAATGATTAGAGTGTGTCCAAGTATAATAATAATATTAATCAATAGTGTAATCATGGAATACTACTAAAATTATACGAATAAACATTGATCATATAAATATCCATGTAACAATATCCATCAATGTTATATACAAAATAATTATCATTACACTCTATTAAAAAAATAAATGTATACAAGGAAGCATATACCAAAACATAAAATTATACCAAAAGAACCAAAAAGAGTAAAATACTTTCTCAAGATAGAATCATGAGCCAAAGATCAATTCTTGGAAAACCATCTCATATGGTATAAATATCAAGCATTGTGAATCAGTTGATTTCCACTATCTATGCCTGTATCTATTATGTATAATCTGGTAGAAAACAATGGCCCAAGTCAGGTTTGAGATAAACTCAGTATGCCACCACCAACAATATCTAATTCCATCCATTCCATGAATATATAATAAATAGTAATCTAGTAATAATAATAATCTAAAAATGAAGTCTGTTATTTAATAATACACATAGTTCTTGGATCCAATTGAACACCCTTCCTTTTCTACCTACATCGGCCAAATATGGTATATCGTCAAATGATCTCTTAGTCATGATTTAATTTATAATAAATTCATTGGAACCTATCCAATATCTCAATAATCCCACATAACTCATATATATATGTAAGGAATGTATAGGAATTTCACCAATAAAATGTAATGCTATGACTGAATCAAATATTGTGCTTTAGCTTTCAAGATGTGTTTTATAAAATAACGATAATTAAAATCAAATGAATCTTGAGCCCATAATTGGCATTCATTATTTGGAATACAGGTATCACTCTAGGTGTATAATGAACCAATCAACTTACAAGACCATCCTAGGAATTCCTTAATGGAATCCTAGTATCTCTAAAAGTGTGGTATAATGTCATCACCAACTGATTAAATCCATCATAGTCCATAAATTATTCCCAAGATTCACTCACAACATATATAATAATATCGCATCTAAGTTCATACATGGTATCCCACATTAGGACTCCATGCATCTCTCCTGATTTGATAATATTCCATCATCTATGTTCATCCTTGGTATTCCACAAAGGATTCCATGTGTCACTCAGGCCTGTGAAACCAAATAACTAATGATTTCGCCTATGGAATTCATATGAGAACCCATGTTTCAGAAAAGGAGCATAAATAATTCGTCCATATTCAATTAATTAATCCACAAGGAAGAGTCTAATATTGGAAATCCTAAATTGGAACCCACCTCTTACTCTCAGAAGGAAAATAATAATGGTAATAAGTATAAATTCTAACAATAACATTTAATTCCACATTTACTTCATGTAGACATCATATATATTTATGAAATTATACTCACCCCAAAAGGTTTCTCAAATCATTGCTTGGTATTAGAAGGCCTAGAATCACATGAACTTTTCTATTTATCATAATTGGAAATTTATATATGAAGAACTTATCAATCCTGAGTGATAAGGAAAAAGGCATAAGGACATGGACATCCATTCCCTAATTTATTTAATTCATTTTACATTCCACTGAATTCATTTCATATCCCCTAATCTAGGGGTAAGATAAAAACATAAAAAGGTTAATAAAATACTAGTCCACCCATTTTAGTTTATCATATTATGAAAAAATAAAAAAATTGATGGTTATATTCAAGGTCCTTAACTTCGAATGAAAATTATGTGGGTCTCATGGGTCATATAAGTCAAACATTCCATTTTAATTTAAGAACAAATTTATTTAATTTGCATTGCTAAAACAATATGGTGTGTGTAATAATGACACACACACACACACACACACACATATATATATAAAGAAATTGATTGAAAATAATGATACCTCCTTCCTCATCTATGTAGTCGACTCCTCATATGTTTTTGGCCTCTAATACAATCTAGAATGAAAGAAATTTAGATAACAGAAAAATGAATTGAAAATAGGACATGTGATCTCTCATGAAAATAGATCCATCAATCAAAAGAAAATAATGAAGGGAATATAAGGAATAAGAAATAATTTGTCGATATCCAGTGAGACCAATTATGGATCAATTAGATTATGGATAGAAGAGATATGAAAAATCCTAGGTTAAGGTGTGATGAAGCTCTCAAATGGAGGGAGAGGCTATCTGCTGAAGGGGAAAGAAAAGAAATTATGCTCATTAATGTTTTTAAGGATGAAAATTTCATTTTACCAAAAAATAATTGGGATTCCTAGATTGGTAACATGGTTGAAAAAATGGTGCCCCAACAATGCCAGGATTACTATATAATCAACCCTTCTCACATGATCATGGTGCACTGTTAGACAAACCGTGTGCTGACTACGATTTTTCTCTTTTAAAAAAATATTATAGTAAAAATAATGGTGCATGTCTTCGGTTTTATGGATTCATCAAACCATGCATCCCATGATTGTGCATTAGATCACCCCACACAGTTTGATCTAACCTTGAAGACTAGGCCGTAGGGTTATTCAAACTATACATCTAATCTATCTCTTTTAAAATCTCAAACTCCCAGCTTCGTTCAAGCCCCAGACACCTCAATTTCCTCTCTGACCCAACTATAAATTAAATTATGGAATAAATAAGTTAAAGAAAAATAAATTAAAGGTTCTATGACTCATAAAAATAAGGTTTTTAAAATTGTATTACAACGTACCACACAAGAATTAATTACAAAGAGAAGAAGGTTACAACCTATTAGGATGTTATGGAATAACTTGATTTTAGAAGTTGAAATTTAATTTATAGATTCTTAAATGGAACACCATCCCATGGGGAATCACAATGAATTACTTGGGGGACAATTCCATAAGTGATATTGATGTACAAACAATAGATTATTTATCTATTGTGAGGGAATATATTGATGTATTCCAAGATGAATTACCAGATCCATTAATTATCTTGATGTGGAATTATCTATTTATCTTATCCCTAATGAAAAATCCATATATAATCCTCCATATGGGATGTATTTAGTGGATTTAAATGAAATATTGAATAATTTACAAGACAAAAGAGGAGATGGTTTTATATTCCCTAGTGTCTGACCTTGGGGGAACTAATCTTATTGGTAAAAAAGAATGATGGGTCCATGTAGTATTTAATTGAAAAGTAGGGAATAAATTATACCAATATTAATAATATGTACCCATGAACTAGGATTGATAATCTAGTTGATCAAATACAAGGGGTCCAATAATTCACAAATATTGATCTCCAATCTTGCTATCATTAATTTTGAGTCAAGAAGGATAATTTCCCAAAGAAATACATTCGTATATGGTATGGAAATTATGTTTTTACTGTAATTATATTTGGATAAAATAATTCACTATCTATGTTAAGGGATCAAATGAAAATATATTCAATAATAATATTGATAATTTTTTTGTGGTATTCATCAATGAAATCCATATGTAGTAAAATTCCTATAATGAGCATGAATATCATTTTTGAATAATCCATGAGACCCTAAGGGAGAAAGATCTATATATACTGTTCAGTAATTTGGAATTTACGCTTTACTATGAATCTGTTATCAGATATATTTTCTCCATATTCAGAATATAGGTTGACCCCACTATGGAAAAGGAATTTAGGGAGTAGTCCACACTAATTAATAAAACCGTAATAAATAGTTTACATGGCTTAGCTAGTTACAATTGGTGATTTATTGATTTTTTTCTTCTTATTAGATAACTTATTTACCAAGTTCACATGTAAAGGGATAAAAGTTTTATTCTCTAAAGAATGTGAGGAAATATTTTGGGAAAAAAATAAAAAACTGATCAATTAACTTGTGCTGAATTTACCATTAGGAAAAGAATGATTTTTTATATTTAGTGATGCATCTAATGATGATCTATGGTTTATCCTTATAAAAATGATATATGTATTACTTATGAATCAAAAAAATAGATACCCAATGAGAAGAACTCGCTAACTCATGACCTTCAATTTGATTATGTGGTATTAACTTTTAAAATATAGAGACACTATCTCTATGGTGAAAAAGAGACATATATTCTAATAAAAAATTCCTAAAGTATATTATCACATAAAAATGAATTAAAATGTGGAAAACTATATAGATGTAATTAGTCAAGGACTATGATTTTGTAATATACTACCACCCTGGTAACAAAAACATGGGGAAATATGTAATGATTTAAAAAGGTCATATTGTCTTATCCATGATGTTGATTCACAAGGATCCTATATTACAAGAGATGGTAATTCTTGATATTGAATTTTTTAGGTATTTTGAAACATAATTTCATTTCTATGTAATTTCCCAACTATCATTACTAGAGAAAATAATACAGTCTCAACCTCATAGTAGGGGAATTAAAAAAATCTATATAAGATAAGAAATTGACATGGTTCATCTATGAAGATGTGTTGTTAAAATTTTGAAGGATATTTAGTGTATCATTAACAGCTGAGCTAAAGAAGGTGTTAATAGATATATTATATAGTGCAAACTTCTCTATTCACCATTACAATTTCAAGATGTATAATGATCTAAAAGAGTACTTCTTTTAGAATAACATGAAGTTGGAAATTGTGGAATGTGTGTCTAGATGATTGATATTCCAATACGTTATAGATGATAGGAAACATCAAAAGGGTTTCATACAACATATACATACACTTATTTGGAAGTGTGATAATATCACAATGGACCTCATCATTGTACTACATAAAACATCAATGAAGAATGATTCTATATGGGTCATTGTTGACTTTATTACCATTTCTACTGATTTCATTGCAATAAGGGAGAATATAACCTTTTAGAATATTTCTCATATTTAAATTAAAAACGTTGGGAGACTTCATGGTGCACCATTATCAAAATTTTTAGATCATGATCATCTCTTCATATACAAATTTTGGAAGAGTCCTTAAAAATAATTGAACACTCAAGTACATTTGAGGATTGCATGTCATCATCAAGAAGATGGGAATTCATAATGAAATTTCCAAACCATAGAGGATATATTGAATTTGTGTTCACTTGACTTCCAAGGAATGTGGGAATAATAATAACTATTGTTAGAATTTTATTATAATAATACTTTCCATTATAGCATACGAATTGCACCATTTTTAGCCTTATATGGTAAATTATTTCATACTCAAACATACTTGGAAGAGGTTATATGGAGGAAAATACTTGTTCTAGAATATGTTGAGGATATAAATAAAAGGTCATAGAAATTATAATCAAATTAGAATATGTTTGAATAGACATAAAATCATTGATGATAACTAGATGAAAGAGTTATAATTCCATGTTGGTGATCAGAACTTCTTGAAAGTATCACTGGGGAAATGGGTTATGTGGTTTGGGAACAAAGGGAAGTTAAGACCAAGTCATATAGGGACTTTCAAGATCGTAGAGAAAATTGGAGCAGTAGCCTGTCATCTAGAATAGCCACCCAACCTCTCCAAAGTTCATGGAGTCTTCCGCATCTCAATGATAAGGAAATACATGGTCGACACAACTCATGTACTCACAATAGAAGGGATAGATATTGAACATGATTTATCATACCATGAAGAGACTATCAAGATTATTGACACTCTATATGGGGTATTGTGAAAAAATCAACATGCCTTAATAAAGTGTTGTGGGTAAATCAAAAGCTAGAGGAGGGAACATGGGAACTTAAAGATGCAACGTTGCAGATGTACCCTATTTTTTTAGATGTATGATATGAATCTAAATTTCAAGGGTAAAGATTCATAATGTGATAACAATGAAACAATCTAGTTTATTTTTTTATATATAATTGATTTTAGTTAAAAAATAATTATTCATAAAAAAATATTCTATAATATTGAAGTAAGAATTAATATTCTATTTAAAATGACAATTTACATTTGAATATATATGTTATATAAATATGTTAGAATATATATGTTATATATTTTTGAAAAATTTATTAACCATTTATTATTCTTAATAAAGTTGTATAATATAAGATCTATACATTATATTATAATATAAGTAAATTATATCCTATGTAATTTTTTATGAACCTTTGTGTAATAAATTAATGACATTAACTCCTAGAAATTATAAAATCATTTTCTTTATTTATGTCCTCTACATATTAGATAACATTGGAAAAATAAATTTGTGAATCTAGAAAATTTGATTTCATTAAATTGTTTTCCATGTATTATGTTTTATCCTACAAAATTTTAGCTTGTTTTTCCATGAATTGTAGATTAATTCCCAAATAATAACTAGAAATAACTTTTTCCAGTCAAACAATCCAGGTTAATTGTAGAAATTTTCCTTACTTTTTTAAATATTTTAATGATAGAATATTGAAGTAGGGTATTCATTGTTCCTTATACACTATTTATTTTATATCCATCCTTAAACATTCTTCTTATAAAATGAAATTGTTTAGAAATTATGTTTGAATAATTGATGAAAGTATTTTACACTTGGCATATTCATTGAATCTTAACAAATTGGATTTAATTTCAATTTTTTGCATTATAATGTTTGAACCAGATGTCTATTCAGTTTTTTAAAATTATCTAAATAATGTCATATAATTGTTTCCAAAATTTCAGGTCAAAAAATATAAGGGGAAAATGTTATGAACAAAATTATTTGGTGGGACCAATCTAGTGAGATCCAAATGATCATTAAATTCATGACCACATATCACCCCTCACAATCTGGATCCATTTTTAATTATCTAAATGAATGATATAGATTAATTAGTGTAACACCTTGAGATTTTGGGAAATATATTTTTTCAATTAATTTATTCTTTTTAATATTTTGAATTTAACACCACACTAAATGAAATTTATTTTATATTATATAACTATGTTTGGGTTTTATTACCCAAAAAAAATATTTAATAATTCCATACACACAATATAAATTTTATCTTGCACTATTTGTAACTCCTAGGTTAGCTTGCATTACACGCAATAATGACTTTCCTAGATGGCCTGTGTAACACACAAGACCGATTTGTACTTGATAATGATATATTTTTTAAAATATCATAGAAATTAAATTTTTAGTAATTCAAAGGGTTACATAACATAGGTTAATCTCTATTTTACACAAATATAAAACGAATTCATTTGTTATGAATTGATTAGTAATTAGTATGAAAAACGATAAAATTTAATTGAAAATGTTATTATGCCCACAATTATTTTGTTACATAATAAATTAAATTAATCACAATTATTGAGTGATATTATGTTGATATATAAAAAATATATTCAATAAATTTTTTTCTATATTCATCCAATATATTTGATATGGTTAATATATAGAAACCCAATTTTATACATAAAATACTATATTTCTTATTAAGGCATTTTTACCGCCTTTTAATAGAGATCATATTTTAAATCCCTTTTTATAAATTTTATAGATTCCATATGTCAAAATAAATATCATACTATAAATAAACACATAAAAATTAGATTGGGTTAAATTTTCATATTTTAATGTAAGGTTCTATTTTTTAACCAGTATTTAAAAATACATAATTTTAGTTCAAAAATATTTTTCATCTAATTTATTTATAATGTTAAATTAAATTTTAAATTATTTTTAATGATTTTTAGGTACATTTTTTATCAATTAATCAAATTTTTGTAATTGGAATAAATTTCACTTTGAAATTTGATTTAAAAACATAACAAACTTTTGGAAGTTTTTACTTTAGAAACCTGCATGGTCGCCCCATCTATAGGAATACATTTAAATTAATTTATACCACTTATTTTTTTTTTGAATTTAGAAAAATTTATTAAATATATGTAATAATTATAATTTATAATTTCTATTATGGTAAACTTAGTTTCTAACCTAGAAAAGTAGTAAAGGGAATATAATTAATTACATCGATTAAGAGAAATATTAGGTTAACAAAGTACTATAAAATAAATTTAATACCTAAAATGACATAGAAGCTTGTCCAAGATAAATTTTAAGGACATATGTAGAACCCATAATAAAATTTATATAATTTGGTCCATTATTGGATCCACTTGAGATGTGAAAAATATGGGTGGAATTTTTTTCCCAAATGATTACTAGAGTGCCACTCCTCCTACAATATAAATGTCATACCCTCCTCCCAATTACCCACCCCTCTCAATCAAAATTTAATAAACCAATGTCTACCAAAATAGATACATAATATACCTACCCTAATCCAATAACCATCCACTTTTTAAAAATTAAATTCAATGACACCATTTAGTTCAAACCTGTAAGAGTTACTTGAATAAAAGGCCACATTATTCCTCATGTTTTTTATGTTATTTCTCTTAGACACCCTATAAACACTTATTATTACATGATTTTATAAAAAAAAGGTTACCGAAAATAAAAATGATGATTGTATACTAATGTTTCAATTTACACTTACACGCACATCCATTTAATGTGTAACAAACATACTGCTTATGCGTATGACGAACTACCACCTCACGAAACGATCATTGTTCATTTTTCATTTACCATATCTAATGGTGAAACTTATGATGTAAAATATGTTTATATATGTTATATATTTTATTTCCTTGGAATTTTGGATTCTTTAAACCTTTTATAGAACATATATTGATACTTTCTATTTGATGTAAAAATGATAATTCCATTTGAGAAATGGTGGACTACCGCCACTTCAAGTCGATGTGATTCAGTAAAAAATTATATGGAATGAATAAAAGATGTGTTTAGTGAAATTATATGATATATGTAAAATAATAATGATTACATAATTATATGTTATACATATATACACAAATTTCATTTTCTATCTTTCTATCAATACGACAACAATATAGAAACATCATTCATGTGTACTTACGACCTATTTTCTCCATGAACGGTGTATTACATTTCATATTAATATATTATACAAATTATTATAATATAAATATAAATAACATAAATGATATTTATATCATGGTTTAAATTATTTAAATCATTAAATAAGTATAATGACCAACGATATAAAAAATCAAGACACATGTGATAAGCAAAGAAGATATTAGCCGAAGTGAAACCTTAACAAAGAAATGTTAACAAAAATGTATTATAGTGTAATAATAAAACCATAATTGGAATTATAAATAAGAATATGGTTCTTTTTTATATTTATAATATACTTATATTTATTATAAAATATGTATTTATGGGTACGATGAGAGTCAAGACACAATATAAGGCCCCATCCTTAAAACATTATTTAATCTTGAGTTAATCTTGAATTCACAATGAGGATCTTTTACAGTTTAGTGGTTTAGAGAATTAGGACATAACTATTACATATTAACATGAATATTACACGTAGACACTACTACTCAGTATCCATTTTATTCATAAAATAAATACTCATAAAAAGAAACATGTCTAGTTCCATGTTTTTGACAACATGACTTTTCCTTGATCCCATCCTTGACCCTATTACACTTTATGTCCTATGAAAAATAGTTCCAAAACATGGGATGAGAAAAAATTCTCACTAAGGGATAAACAGTGAAGGTAAAATGTTAGTTTTTTAAAACAACAAGTAATCCATGAATAATTTATCATATGTAATTCTTTTCACCTTTATGAAGTAGTAAATATTCTTTACTAAAGAATAGATCATTGATTACCCTTTTATAACGAAAAATTTATCATAAAACCCATAGAAAGAATACTTAACATATAAAGGTAACATGGGACATAAACATAATTAAATTGGATAACCATATGATTGAAATCCACACATATCACTAAATTGAATATCCATACAGCTGACTTCCATACCCAATGAATTGGAGGTTATAACATAACCACCTATACTAGTTTATCACATCACCACCAATCATTTGATTTATCATCTAACCACCTGTTAAATGTCCATGTACCAAAAATCATAACACATAAAATACTGAATATATAAACATTTTACTAATTGAATTTCATTCGAAATAAAAATAAATCATTTTAAGATATTGAAATAATCAATCTATTTCTAAAATAATTCTCAATACCAAAACACCCAAATAAAGAATAAGGGGATTACATTTTCATTAAATATATTTTGTGGCCTATAGAGGAATCCAAATAACGATTACGATAACAGAGAGCTCATTGTCCTCGCAAACATAAAAAACATTAATTTTGTCATTTAGTAAACTGCTTCACTGAAAAAAAATATTATATTTGAATGAAATGAAAATTCAAAGTATTTAATACATTGTAGAAAATAATGTCAAGTATAAATCAAAATATGCCTCAATAAAGGGAGATTGAGATGAAGTCCCTTACACTGATAATATCCATAGATTCAGGATAAATCAATGACATAATTATGTGTGATAAATAATAATACACCCAATATAAGTGGATATTAGGTGTAAAACAATGATAGGACGTTCACACATATTCATAGAATGACATCATAAAGAAGTATAAGTTTTTCCCCAATGAATTGAAATTGTGTTAAGAAGTTATCTTATAGAAATTCGGTAGCATAACAACGTCACTTAAAAATTCAGAAAATGAGTTGATAAGAGAGAAAATGGTATCTCATCACATTATATAGAATTTACATAAATAAGGATATAGAGGAACATATCCCAACATAGGAATATGTAAATTAAAAGACATAACAAAAGAAGTCTTTTTAAAAGAGGATAGTGAATATTTCCCTTATCGATTTGTTAACTTAAGAAACATACAACACATTAAAGAAGTGTCATACAATAAAAATTTAATTACCAAAAAATTAAATTATAATACATAAACAATACAATAATGGGAATTAAATACATTACACAAAAGGATATAGTGTAAAATATATCATGAATCGCACGGGAATAAAATGTGAGATGAAACCCCCTTACAACATTGTAATCAATCGAGTTGTATGACCAAAAGTAAATAACTACCAAATGAATCATAGAAAAAAATGAATATGAATAGAATCATGATAAAATATATCAAATTTCCGTACACAATACACCACATGCATGAAATTTGTGGCAAACCATGGAAATATCACCGAATTAAAAATAAGATAAGAAACCCCTTACCTCATGTCCGAAAAGCCTTGTATGTTTTTGTTATTATTATATAATAAACATAAGTTAATTTCTACATGATAAAGATCCTTTTTCAAGTTTTAATATTCCTTTTATATCACCTGTTATCTTGGTATATCAATTAGTTAATTATTAGAGTTCATATCGGACATTTTGTCGATGTTCAGAACTTGAGTAAAAAATGAACTTGTTATAATTACAACGAGTCCATGTGGTCAAAAGTATGTTATCTCCATAATCTCATTAATTATTTAAATATAATATATATCATATATATCAAATATATATATATATATTTATTAATAACAGTACATTACATTTGGAGATAAAAAAATGGAATACACTGTTCATGAATACGGTAAGCTGTACGTACGCATTAACCCTACTTTCATTTCTATTTCATATTTTAATGGATTGAAAAATATAATGATACATAGTTATATTATAATTCAAGTATAATATAATACAAAATTTTATTAACTCCATCCTTTATACGTCCCACATATGGAATGAATGAGTCATATCACTTTGAGGGGGCGGTGGTCCACACTTCCTTAAATGAGATTATCGCTTTTACCCATTATGGAAACCATAATGGTATGATATAAAAAAATAATGAAAAAAAGAGACAATATAAAAATAATATAAATAATATATAAATATAGTGACATCATAATGGCCACCATAAGAGGTGGTAGGAGAAGATTGAACAATCATCGTTTCGTGTGGCAGTAGTTCAGTGTCCAAAGAAACAGTATGTTATTTACCAATTAGATGGAGGTGTGTGTAAGTATAGTTAGAATAATTCTCATAAAAACAACATAGTATATTTAGGATACTGGTGTTTTTTATAATATAAAGGAATAAAAATAGTTAAGGTGTTAGAGAATTAAAATAAAAGAAAAAAACATAAGAGAAGATGTTACCTTTAAATCTGGTAACTCCCTTTGGTTTGAACCAAAATGATTTATTGAAGTGCCTTTTTCATAAGGTAACGATTATAGATGCAAGAGATGGATATTTAGAGCTTATTTGGAAATAGTATGGACGTGACAAGGTGCCTTAGAGGTGTGTGTAATGGTTTAGAGGTGAGCGCTTTTTATAAGGAGGATGAGGGGCTCTTTAGAGAAGTTTAAAAATATTATTTTATTATATAATTATTTTTGGTTTCTAAATGTCCAATACTCAATATAGTAAAAGATAAGATAAATCATGTTTGAAATAAAATCATCCAATAAAAATTGGCCAGGTTTTAGATATTGTTTTAATATTTATAAGCATATTTATTTAAATCATTCATTAATGAGGTAAACACTACATCATTATTACGTCATAAATAATTATATTTATTTGATGTCTCAAAATTATAAATAAAATAAAATTATGTAGGAAATATTTTTAGATTTCTAATGAATATAACACGTCAAATATTTCAATTCTATAACCCCATATTAATTTTTTTTTCACAAAACAATACATGTTTATGATATTTTTTTTACTTTAAGTAAAATGTTATTAAAATCATGATCATACCAAAATGGATTTAAAAAGCCAACAGTCTCACCCAAGGATTGTCTCGGTCGGACATTACTCATCCAATAAGGTTAGAACAAGTTTTATGATAATTTTTTGTTTTTATAATATTGTTTTTACCTTGAATTACCATATTTACATTTAATCGTGATAAATAAAAGTCAAAATTTACTATTCACAAAAATTTAGTTTAATCTTATTAAATCACATTATACACACTAATAAAAAACATTTATGTCAGATTTTGGAAATTCAATTCACATAAGTGGTAAAATTTCATTTAAATGAAAAAGACCGCTTCTCAACTACTACTTAGTATTTTCACTATTCGTCAAAAATTGATGTTTTTCTAAAAAATACCAAATATTCATCCTAAGCTATATTTGGTATTTAGAATTCAAAAATGAGGTCAGTTTTAGAAAATTTAAAAAATATAAGTTTAATTAATTAATTTAAAACTCATTCCCGTGGTCAAAACAAAAACCGTGTTTTTAAGAAATAGTAACTATAAAAAGATTGACACTTGTTTAGGTTCAAATTAAAAGTGAAAGAAATTCCAATGACCAATAATGGATAAATGGTAAATATATAATCTAATTAAACATTAATTTTGTTTAAATAAAATAATCTAACCATATAAATAAATTATAATAAAGGCAATTTTGAATTAAAATACAATATTCTCACTATTCATTAAAAAATTAACATTATCAGAAAAATACAAATATTTTTCCCAAAGTAAATTTTGATGTCCTGATTCTAAAGAAGAATTTTATTTTTTTAAAATAGAAAATATAAAAGTGACAAAAACATGATTTAAAAAGGGTTCACCATTAAAAGTCTGTAAATTGAAATTTAAAGAATATTAGAGTATTTATGCATAAAATAGGATTCATTCACATTTTATGACTCTAAAATTTATTGGATAAAGGTAATAAAATTTATAAAACATATATAATAATATTTTAGTTATTTCTATCCATTAACTCCAACAAAACGGATCGACGTTAACTACCGTTTAAATTAATAAAATTATTATATTATTTTTCGTTATAACTCACAGTTGTGTGCAACGAATGTTTTCAAAGAAACCAATTGTTGCGTATCTAGTATTCCATTGATCATAGAATCCAATTTAAAATAAAATTAATATTAAATTTATAGAAATTAATAAATATAAAAAATTTCATATACTTTATTTACCCGGGATGTTACATCCTTTCCCCCTTTAGGAAATTGCGTTCTCACAATTTTATAACTTGTATAGAAAACTTCATTGAATGACCCGTATCAATAATAGATTAAAAAACATTCACATTAAAAGAAATAAATATATGTAAAATGGTCACCCAAGATAACCCATTCTAGGATTCCATGGAAACATGGATATGGAGGAGAAACTAAGTTTCATGTTCTGATAGAGAGTGATAGAAAACATGATTAGGAGAAAGTAAATCACTATAAAATCACCAACTTGTGATGGGTTAAACGATCTTTGATTCCCTAGTGGGAAAAGATAACATACAAATTTTTCTTAAGTTACTTTTCATAAACTTGAGAAATTTATTTATGAGCTTAAAGAAAAATGTAAGGAAACATACTTACTTTTCATGTACACTTTCATACTTTACTAAATTCCTACCAAGAACTCATCTATTCTCCAAACAATGAGAATTCCAAATGACTTAGTCACACCTGAAGTGCCAGAATCAACTTCTTGAGTATCACATAATCTACAAAAGATGAACTATATATTTTCCCTATATTTACACATCAACCAAAACCAAAAAGGATAGTACAAGTTCAGATAATCCGTAAAAAGGATAATTATTTATAAAAAAATACTACTCTTAATCACCAAAATTCAACAAATAGTTTCCAAAGTTCAAGAAAGACCATTCAATATACAATTCTCCTTAAAATTATTTATAATAATCCAAACTATGTTTGAATCCCAAAATTTAGAAGGATTTAATCACAATGTATTCCATAGTAATTCTTAACATTTGTCTCTAAATAACATCGACTACTCTTAAGGTCTCACACTAAAGTGTAATTTACCTAGTCAAATATTCTCTAAGATAGGTTAATCATTTTCATAAATAACCCTAAACTCTTATAAGTCCACAATAAAAACTTAGATTCTTCCAAAATAAAATTCCACCATTACTCCTCAATTGAAATATCAAAGTATTCTATATTCCATAGGCATGTAGTGTTTCCCCAAAATAGAGAATGTCTTCCAAAATAACCTTTATCACTTAACCACCAAATAATTTCCTACATTATGGATATCCATTTGACCAAACATAAGATACCAAAATAAACATATTCTTGATCCATAAAATCATTTAAATGAAAAGAATAAGTTATACTAACTAGGGACTTCACGTAGGCTTGTGGTAGGTCGTGCGCCCTTGTCACCCTTTAGTTATGGGTTCGATTCCTACGGTATTTCCAGACGTGATGGGTTTCCACCCATCTTAGAGGTTGTCCTTTTTAAAAAACTCAAAAATAACCCTAACATGTTTAAACTTCAATGGTTTTCTTATACCTTTCATTTTCATCCCAATACATTAATACCTCAATATCTTATATATATATATATATATATATATTTCCAACTTTATATGAGAAAATAAAATGATTCCTAACAGAAATATCATCATACCATGATCATAGTGTCCATATGGTTTCATTATCATCTTTTTCACATAGGTTGAAGGTCCCTGAATTGGAAAAAATGATTTAGAGATCCTTCAAAATCATTTATTCCTTTATCCAAATACACATTGTACTATATGGTTCATATGGGTGTTCATAGAAAAACAGGTTCAAAAAATAATCATGTTTGAAATATAATTTCAAAACATCTAATAAAACATGATTTTTATAAAATAGTTAGATCTAGTTTGAGTTGAAACTTTCAATCAATGTATCTTTTAAAATATAATAAGTATGTTCTGATAGACTATATTGTAAAAGAAAATATAAAAAGGTTGTTCAAGGGTCTCCTTCTTTAGAACCTTTTTCAAAATCATAATATTTTTCAAAATCTTGTGATAAGGTAAAATATTTGAAAATGCCTTCATAATATTTACCTTTATTGAAAATATGAGAATATTGAGAAAATCATATTTGATTAAATACAACCCATGTTCCACGATAATATTGAGGTATAATGGAGGTGTTTTATATCTCAAACAACTTCTTTCAAGTGAGTTGTATGCTAGAAAAAGTTTCAAAATCATCTAAACATGAATTTTCCAAAGTTATTTCAATCATGTCATTAGGAAGAGATGGGAATGTCTATTGAGATCCTCCTCCTTCCATTTTTATTAGACATTCCTTGATATAGGGAAGTTATAAAACAAGTATTTACCTAAAATAATAGATATAAGGACTAACCATGTGTTTAACGTAAACTCATAATCCCTAAATTTCTCTAAACTGACCTTTGATACCAATTATAAGGCCCTAGACATAAAATATTATATAATCTTAAGTTAAATCAAGAATTCACATTGAGGATATTTTCAGGTTTAGAATTTTAGGGAATTAGGCCATAACTATTACATATAAACTTGAATATTACATGTGGACACTACAACCCAGTATACATGTTTTCATAAAATAAAAACTCTTAAAAAGAAACATGTCTAGTTCCATATTTTAGACATCATGAATTTTCTTTGATCCTATCCTTGACCCTATTCCACTTTATTCCCTATGAAGAACATTTCAAAACATGGGATGAGAAAAAATGCTTAGTAAGGGATACAAAAATAAGGGAAAAAATTACTTTTTCAAAACGACAAGTAAACCATGAATACTTAATCATATGTAATTATTTTTACCTTTATATAGTTTTAAATACTCTTCAATAAATAAAAGATCACTTCTTACCATTTTGTAACCAAAAAATTACCGTAAAACCCATAGAAAGAACACATAACATATAAAGATAACAATGGGCATAAACAACCATAAATGGAATACCCATATGGTTTACTTCCACACATATCACTAAATGGGATAACCATACGACCATATTCCATAGCAAATGAATTTTAGGTTATAACATAACCACCCATCTTGGTTTATCATGGCAAAACCCATCATTTGGTTTATCAGGTAACCACCGGTCAAATGTCCATGTCCAAAAATCATAAAACATAAAATATTGAAAATATAAACACTTCACTATTAACATTTCATTTGTAAACAAAAGAAATCATTTCAAGATATTGAAATAATCAGTCCATATAAAAAATCATTTTCAATACCAAAACATCCAAAAAAATAAGGGGTTTTGTTTTTCATTAAAAATGTTGAGGCTTACAGAGGAATCCAAATAATGATTACAACGGCATAGAGGTTATTGTCCCTACAAACGTTAAAAACATTCCTTTTTTAATTTAGTAAAACACTTTTTAGAGAAAAAAAACATTCCCTTTGAATTAAATGAAATTTCAAAGGAACTTATACACCATATAATAGAATGTCATGTATAAATCAAAATATGCCACAATGAATGAATATTGAGATGAAGTCGCATACAAAGATCATATCCTTATATTAAGGATAAATAATTGACATAATTATGTATGAAAAACAATAATACACCCAATATAAGTGGATATTAAGTGTAAAACAATGAGATTTTACTCACACGTATTCATAGGAGGACATAATCAAGAAGTAGAAGTTTAACCCCAAAGAATTGAAATTGGGATAAGACGTTCTCTTACAAAAATTTGACAGCCTAACAACATCACTTTAAAATTCAGAATATGATTTGATGAGTGAGAAAAGGATATCTCATCACTTGGTAATAAAATTTATAGAAATAAAGATATAGTAGAACATATCCCACTATAAGAAGATGTAAATTAAAAGACATAACAAAAAGAAGTCTTTTTAAAAAGAGGAAGGTGAATGATCCCCTTATCGATTTGGTAACATACGAAACCTACACCACAAGAAATAAGGATTATAAAATGAAGATATTATTAACCATAAATTAAATTATATGAAAAAATAATAAAATAATGGGCAGTACATACACCACACAAAAAATGATAGTGTAAAAAATATCATGAATCTCACGGGAAAAAAAACTGAGACGAAAACCCCTTAACACGTTGTAATGAATCGATCCGTATGACCAAAAGTTATTAACCACCAAAAGAATTACAGAATACCATGAATATAAAGAGAATAATGATAATATATATCAAATTTGAGAACACAATACCCCAAATTCAGAAAATAAGTGGCGAACAATGGGCATCACACAGAATTAAAAGTGAGATAAGAAACCCTTTACCTCAAGTCCGACTTGTCTTGTATGATCCTTGTTCTTCCTGAATATTAAACATAAATTAAATTTTACTATATTAATAACATTTTTCATGTTTTATTATTCCTTTTTATGTCACATATTATCTTGTAATAGAATTTAGTTAATTTTTAGAGTTCATATCAGATATTTTGTCGATGTTCGAAACATGATTAAAAAATGAACTTGTTATAATTACAAGTTGTCCATGTGGAAATAATTATATTATCTCCAAAATCGAATTAATTATTTAAATATCATATATATAATATATATCCTGTATATATATGTATTTATAATAATACATAACATTTCGAGATAAGAAATAAAATGCACCTTTCATGGAGATGGTACGTCGTATGTAGGTACGAACGCTACATTCATTTATATTTCGTATTTTAGTGGACTGAAAAAAATAATGATACAAAAGTATATTAAAATTCCTGTATAATATAATATAAAATTTCACTAACTCTATACTTTATACCTCTCATGTGTGGCATGAACAAGTCGTATCACTTTTAGGGGGTGGTAGTCCGAACTTCCTCATATGAAACCACCACTTTTACCCATTATGGAAACCATAATGGTTTGCTATAAATGAAAAATATAGATGAAATGAGACAATATAAATATAATTTATTTTAAATATAGATACATTTCCATAATAATTACCACCATAAGAGGTGGTAGGATAAAATTGAACAATCATCGTTTCGTGAGGCACTAGTTCGTCGTCCAGAAAAACAATATGTTTTTACCCATTAAATGGAGGTGTGTGTATGTTATGTTAAAATAATACTCATAAAAATAACCATGTATATTGAGGATGCTGGTGTTTTTATAAAATAAAGGAACAAAAATATTTATGGTGTAGGAGAAGTAAAATAAAAGAAAAGAACTTAAGAGAATATTTAACCTTTAAATTGGGTAACTCCCTTTGGTTTGAACCAAAAGGATTTCTTGACGTGCCATATGGTTATGTTAAGGCTTAAATGTGGAAGATAGAGATCTTGAGTGATTAATTGGGTACGTTTTGGAAAATACAAGGTCATTATAGGTGTGAGTAATGGGTTAGAGGTGAGGGCTTCTTATAAGGTGGAGAAGGGGCTCATTAGGAACTTTTGAAAATATTATTTTCTTATATAATGATTTTTGGTTTCTAAAGGTCCAAAACACATTAAAGTCAATGATAATATGAATCAAGTTCTAAATAAAATCATCCCATAAGTATTGGAGAGGTTTTATATATTTTTTTAATTTTTATAATCTTATTTATTTAAATCATTCATTAATGAGGTAAACACTACCTCATTATTATGTCATAAATAATTTTATTTATTTGTTGCCTAAAAATAATAAAAAAATAAAATGATGTAGTAAATATTATTATATTTCGAATGAATATTTATATTTAGATATTTCAATTATATAACTTGACATTAAAATTGTTTTATCCAAACAATATATGTCTATGAATTTTTTTTACTTTAACTAAAAAGTTATTAATGTCATTATGTCACCGAAATGGCTTTAAAAGGCAAAAATAAAACCCAAGGATTCTCTTGGTCAAAAATTACTCATCCAATAAGTTTAGGGCAATTTTTAAGGTAATTATATATTATTATTATGTTTTTTTACCTTAAATTTCCTTATTTACCTTTAACTGTGGTAAATAAAAGTCAAAAGTTACTATTCCCAAAATTTTATTTTCACCTTATTGAACGACATTTTTCATAATAATAACAGCTATTTATGTCATATTTTCATCATTCAATTCAAATATGTGGTAAAATTACATTTAAATGATAAATTCATCATTTTAACTACTACTTAGTGTTTTCACTATTCATAAAAAATTGATGTTTTCCAGAAAAATACCAAAAATTCAGCCTAAGATATATTTGATATTTCAAATTCAAAAATTATGCCTATTTTACCAAATTAAAAACATATAAGTTTCTTTAATTAATTTAAAATTAATTTCCACTATCAAAATACAAAGCTTATTTTTACGAAATAATAACTATCAAAAGATTGAAACTTGTTTATGTCCAAATTCAAAGTGAAAGTACATCCAATGACAAAAATTGGATTAGATGGTAAAAATATAATATAAAAAAACTTTATAAAATTAAAAATAATAATCTAACCATATAAATAAATTATATTAAAAGGTATTTTTTAAGTAAAATATTGTGTTTTTCACTATTCATTAAAAATAAACTTTATCAGAAAAATAACAAAAATTTACCCAAAGTATATTTTGATGTCCTGATTCTAAAGAAGAATTTTAATTTTTCAAATAGAACATATTATAATGAAGAAAATAGATTTAAAATAGGTTCTCCATTAAAATGTGTTAAATCATCCTTTTAAAGAATATTAGAGTCTTTATGCTTAAAATTGGATTCAGCCACATTTTAAGCCTCTAAAATTTATTTGATAAAAGTAAAAACATTTAAAAAACCTATACAATAATATTTTGTTTAGTTCCATTGTTTAACACCTATAAAAAAGATAGACGTTGACTACCATTAACATTAATAATATTATTATATTATTTTTCGGTATATCTCACAGTTGTGTGCAATGTATGTTTTCAAAGAAACCCATTATTGCGTATTAGGTATGCCTTCGATCAAAGAATACCATTTAATGTAAAATTAATATTTAATTTATATATATTAGTAAATATGAAAAATTTCATATTCTTTATTTACCTAGGATGTTATGCATAAGGTAATAGAATTTCATCATACATTTTATTTATGTAAGATACATGCCTTATTTACTACCCATTTCATTTGTGCGGTGTGTTTAATTTACATGGATTTATTTTATGATTTATAAAATTAAATTTATGGGTATTTTCATATCCATTTTATGATATTTCTCTCATGGTGTGTATGTTTCAAAAGATACCAACCTCGTAATGTAAATTTCTCTTAATTTTCCTTATTCATGACACACACCATGTTATGAATATATAATTTTACATTAGGTGTATATATCTCAAGAGATAGACTAAGATGGTCATGAGAGTGAACCTTTCTACTATGACGGTCGTGGGTGTAACACCCCAGAATTATATATGGTTAAATGACTAAATAATAAGACTCATGTCAACAAGGTGCACCTTCCTTTTCAGGATCCTACCTGATTAGAAATCTATAGTTAAGAATGCTTGTCCTGGAGTAATGATCATGATGGGTGACCTTCTGAAAAGTTATCTAGGGTGTGTGTGAGCTGAGAAAACACCCTAGAAAGGAAATCTATTGTCCTGTGGGGATTTTCATTAGTCAGGTGATCCGTTTGGGCTTGTGGGTGGGCCTAGGGTGGGGATCACAAGTCTGCGGTAAAACTGGCATTACATGGCGGGCCAGGACCCAATGACTATTTTAAGGTAGTGTGTCTATGATGTCACAAGGACACAATTGTTTCATTTGGTATCAGAGGTGGTACCCAGCCTTAAGTATGGTGCATGACCTAGGTTGAGAAGTAGGGCCCACAATGAGGATGTTGTGCTCTGATGTGGGTGGTGAATGTAACACCCCAGAACGATAGAGGGTAATATGACTAAATGATATGACTAATGTCCACAAAGTGAACCTTCCTTTTTTGGGATCCTACCTATTTTGAACTCAACAGGTAAGCATGCTTGACCTGGAGAACTGATCAGGATGGGTGACCTTCTAATAAGTTTTCTAGGATGTGTGTTAGTGATGAAAAAACACAATAGAAAGAACATGTGTTGGTCTGTGGAGACTTTCATTAGTCATATGACCATTCGGGAATGTGGGTGGACCAAGGGTGGGGACCACGTGTCAGTGTGGCAACTTGTGGTACATGGTGGGCCATGACCTGATGACCATGTTAAGGCGGGGTGTCTGTACTATCACTGGGACCCAGTTGTAACAATGGGAGTGAACTATGACTACCTTGAAGGTATGAGGGGTGAATAATTTCTTCAAATATGGCCATGGGAGTGAACCATAAAAACGAAGTTAGTATAGAATGTGAACCCATACATCCAAGATGAACTTTGGTGAAATTCCATAACTATTATGAAAATCACATTATATGATTATGTGTTCACACCAATTTTATGTTTATACTTTTGTTATGATTTTATGGATTATGTAATTTATTTCCATCTGAATAATGTCTTATGTACTGCCAAACTTTTTGAAATGGTTCATGGTTATGATCATTGATATGTTGGGTATGATATTCAAATTTTTTGATCACCTTTTAATACCTATATGCTCTTGTTTATTCATATTTTTATCCCTTGCTAACTCTTAATGCTAATATGAGATCACCCTTTTTTTGTTTCCTTCCCCAGTTTATGAAGATAATTTTTATTTATGATGTGTCCAAGAGGGGTACTAGTCCTGAAGAACACAGTGGGAGATAATGTATCTCAATTATGTACCGGTGTTAATGTTGTAATGTTTCCAAATACACTAAACTGATAAAGTCTTTGGGCATCTGTTTGTGTAATGTTTTAATTATTCCACAAAAGTTATGTATAGTTAACATATGAAAGGAAAGAGTCTCTATAGTTGGTATTAGATAAAATGTTTAATCAACCTTTGAATATCAGATGCAAAAACATTAGTGATATCCCTAGGTATATTTCAACAGATATGGCTAGGTATGTCCCTAATAATTAGTATAAGGATGGGTTAACCATTAAGGAAAAAATTTCCTATATTTTTTAATGGATTGAGTGTGTGTTTTCGTATAAATATATTCTGGTATAGAAACTACAAGGGGAAGTGTCTTTTTCACATATGTACCCATGAGTTAAAACTCTGAAAAGGTGGATTGGGCCTAACTCAACGTAACTTGTTCAATGAAAATGGTCCTTAATGCACTCCTAGATATATAATACAAGGGGATATTCATTGAAAATTAAAAAACTATTCATGAACCATCATGAGGTAATTTTATATTTGGTGGCTTCAAATAACCTAGGATGAACATAAGGTGTCATAGATTAAGGATGATGTTGTAATTCAGACATCATATATATTGTTTTCAGGATTATGTGATTCGTACCTATGATAATTCTTTCTCACTCAATTCTTCCTCTTTTTAGTCAATTGAGGGAACCATAAAGATCTAGATTAACATTCAATATGTTGGAAAATCTATAAATGAGTATTAAATGGGATGATCACTAGAGTGAAGGACATTTCGATCATGTCTAATCAGTTTTGAAGGAACATGATCAACAACTTGTACCATAACCAACACTCAAACTCAATAAGGAATATATGGAATGATATCACATAGATTTTGGATAATAGTGAACATAGAGGAAAGAAGATTCAGTATCTTTTGTGTCCAAAATGTGAAAAGAATCACATATGTGAATGTATTTGACGAACAAGAAGGTGTTTAGACTATGGAAAAGAAGGAAACAAAGCAAGTAAGAGAAAATGAAAAATGAAGGGTTTAGTTAATTAAATGAGTTGGAATATTTTCCTCCATAAGACTTCACCAAAGGTAAAATGCTTTATGTGTGGAATGAATGGTCATTTTGTAAATCGATGTCCTAATGGGAAATATCTAGAAAAGAATCAACATGGTGGTACAAGTAATGGTTATATTGTTATTGATGATGAGATTATATATAAATTGTGAATGGAAAAAGGTATTAAATAATATGATGTGGTATCTTTGTTATGGATTAATGATTAAGTGAAAAATATAAGTTTCTATATATTTGGATTCCAAAATTATGTTATTAGAATGATGAAATATATAAGGACCATCATGTTTATAATATTATCATTGTATTTATAATTTTATGTTGAATATTCCTGATGGACTATTAATGTGATTTAATTACAAGGGGATTTTTGGTCTAAGGGAATGTAACCCATAATTTGTTCTTTATGTGAAGATAATGTTGTCTGAATAATTATATATAGGATATGAATATGTAAATTAGATGGTAATGATTTCCTTGGAACTATGTTAAGACTTTTTATAGGTATTTTATGTTATCATTTAATCAGTTTACATCATTTTTGGATTTATGTAATAGATCCAATATACATTATAATAATAAAACATAATTTTATTTCAATAAGTATTAATGGTAATTTAGGACAACACCATGATTCAAGGGAATATACGTTGAGGATATTCACATGTTGGGAATGTAATAACCAAGATCATATTTTTTATATTTATATATAGAAGATCAATATTAATCTTATCTCATGACATTATTTCTACTATTTTTAATTTTAATCTATCTGAATGGTTATAAGTTTTACCATTCATTAAAATATCATGTTAAAAATCGGAGGAAGTATTTGTGTTGTAAGATTGTATTGGAAACCTTGGTTAAAAGGATATTTAGTGATTAACCTTATTTCAAGGATATCAACCATATTTTTTTAATTATATTATTCTAGTTTTATAAAATGACATCACGTATTCCAAGTGACAACCAATCAAGTCCATAAGGCCGCTGGTCATGAAGCCATAATTGAAGGACGGTAAGGGTTTCACACCTACCACTAGCCAACAATATATCCTAGTTAATGTGTAATTATTTTTTATGAATAAATATTAATGATGAACCAGTTGAGTTACTTTTTATTTTTATATATTAATGTATTAACCATATAGATTTTTTTAGAATTTTTATAGAAAAGAGTTATACTTTTCATTCTCTTATGGGCCTTAAGATCTACTAAAAGTGTACTTTAGTATATTGAGAATCAAATTTAATTTATGGACATCCATTTCTTGATGTAATGGGTGAATTATAAATAGATTGAATCACACACAGTGAAATAAATTTTTTTATTGGAATATATAATTTAAATATATTTCCTTTTAATCGTTGCTAATAAAATAATTAATCAATGATATAATAATGATAAAAAATGTGTTCTCCTAGTAAAATAATTATTTTCAGAATAATGATCATTTAAATCTTCACATATTTATGAATTTAGGGACCTCAAATTTTCTTTAGTCATTAACATGTTTTATATTTATTACTTCAACCACTCCCTAAAAATATTTATTATTTTCCTCAATGTCCAGTCTTCACTCCTAGCCTATGTTCTCATAGGGGGAAACTAAGTTATATGTTACTTTGGGTAAAAATTATGGTTCAAACATTCCCTTTTAAAAAAAAATTTCATATATATTTTTATGATGTGGGTTCTTTGGATTGAGACATATATGTATTAAAACATTGATAACTCATATGAATTTCGAGGGTGACATTAATTTTATGTGGGGTAGAATGTAACAACCCTAGTTTGTGTTAAATACATTTTTACAAAATAATTTAATCTGTTTTATATTTTTCTTTTTATGAAAAAATAAAAATAGATTATTTTATATTAATTCACCACATTTGGGCTGTGTTATATGAAAAACCATGTTTATTATGAACTACATGCAATATAAATTTGGGCATTCTCCACATGGAAGTCTGAGGTTATGTTGAATTACACATGATAATGACTACCCTCAATGACTTGTCTAACATGGAAGACTGAGTTTTACTGAATAATGATATATTATTTAACATAACATAGTTATATAATTGTTAGTTATGAGTTTTGTAAACTAAATTATGAAAATATATGGTTTATAGAAATATAAAATGAATCCATTGGTTACAAATTAATTATAAATTAAATTGAAAATTGATTGAATATAAAAGAAAACAATTATTATACCCACAAAGTTGCTTGATCCTAATAAATTTAATTAATTAAAATTAGTGAGTGAAATTTATGTGATATATATATAATATATTCAATAAATTATTTTTTATATTAATTCAATAGATATGGAATGCATAAGATAAAAATAAGAAAAAATTTATGCGTAAAATAGTATATTTGTTATTAAGGCATTTTTACAACTGTTTAGTGGAAAACCTTTTTTAGATCAATTTTTTTTGGGAATTTTTGGGTTTATATCTATCAAAATAATCATTCATATTTGAATTCAAAATCTGTAAATCAGCTTAGTGTGAATTTTTTGAATTTTTTTGCAATGTTTCATTTTTTAATGAATAGTTTAAAAATTCTGAATTTTAGTTTAAAACTATTTTTCATCTAATTTATTTATAAGGAAAAAATAAATATAATATTATTTAATATTATTTATTTAATTTTTTTATCAATTAATATAATTAATATATTTGAAATAAATTTTATTTTGAAATTGTTTTTAAAAACTTAGCATAATTTTGGATGTTTCTACTTTAAAAATTCTCACTGTCCTCCCGTCTGTGGGATTAAATTTAAACTAATTTTTACAAATTATAAGTTTTTAATTTAGAAAAATAGATTTCATATTTTCAATTTAAATAATTTCTAATTTATATTATGTTCAAATTAGTTGTTGACAAAAATATTAGAGAAAGTTATTAATATTAATTACAATGACTATGCGAAAAATAATGTCAATACTGTAATAATCCTTAAATATATGACAAAAAATGACCTAGAAACTTGTAAAAGATCCATTTCATGGATATATTTATACCCCACACTCCATTTTCTTTAATTCAATCAATTATTGGATCCAATAGACATGGGAAAATTGTGGGTGAAATTATATTCCCCAATATTTTCAAGAGTGCCACTCCCCCTACACTATGAAAAGGACGCCCCTCCTCCCACTTCTTCACAACTCTAAAAAAATGTTTGACTGACAAATATCTAAAAAAATATCTCCTGAACATTCCTACAACAATAATATAGTACTCCCCTTGAGAAAAACACAATCTAAGGAATCCCATTGTTGCAGACCAAAAGGAGTTACCCGAATATAAGGTAACATTCTTCCTCATGTTCTAATATATTATTTCTATTCTAGAATAGCTAAAATACTCTCATTAAATTGTATTTTTATAATATAATTATAAAAATTTACTATGAATTTTTCATTCTATGTTTTATACCAACAATCACACAAAATTAAATCTAATTAGTAATGACCATATTATTTATGTGTACAATGACCTACCACATCACGAAACGATGATTGTTTATTATTCATTTACCACTACTCAATGTAGAAATTATGAAAAATAATATATTAATATATATTATATGTTATATTTATTATTTATTTAATCTTCATAAATAATTTCACAATATTTATCTGTATACTTTCTATTTTGTGTAAATATGATAATTTCGTTTGAGGAGGTGTAGACGGCCACCCCGTCAAATCAATGTGATTAATTCACACACTTCATTGAATGTATTAAGAATGCGTTGAGTGAAAATATATGATATATAATAAATATTAATTCTAATTTAATTATATTATATACATATATATATGTCATTTTCTTTCATTCTTTCAATACGACAATAAAATAGAAACAACATTAATACCTATGTAGGACCTACTATCTCCATGAATAGTGTATTCCATTTCATACTTCTATATTCCAATATTATTATAATACAAATAGAATGAATATAAATGATATTTATGACATATTGAAAATTATTTATTGAATGAAAAAATATAAGGACCAATGATATAACAAATTAAGACACATGCGAAGAACAAAATGGATATTACCTAAAGTGAGACCTTAACATATAATTTTTATCAAGAAGTTTATATATTGTCATAATAAAAAAATATTGTATTAGATATAATAATATGGTTCTATGATAGATTTATAATAAACATATGTTTATTATATTAGATGATTTAATTCGTATGATGAGATTCAAGAAACAAGGTAAGGGAATTTCATCTAAGTTTTTAATTTTGTAAGATAAATGAATTATTTACCACCAATTACATTTTTTGATTTTTATACATCACATGGATGTATAATACGAATTTTAAAAATTTATTTCTAGTTATTTAAAATTTTTTTTTATTATATTTATTTCACTGGGTTTATTTTTCAGTAGTTACCAAATCAGTAAAGTAATTTTGTCTCAACTTGCCTACTTTGAGACACATGCCTTGTTATGAACCTATAATTTTCCATGAGGTGTATATAATTACATAAAAATGTTATATAATGAATATAATTATTTTAATGATATTTTATGGCTAATTTAATTTTATTTTCTTACATAGGGACTATGGTTCAAATTTTCCAAGTTGTAAGAGTTTGTTGTAACAATCTCATCGCTTTTTGAGATTGTTCATGATTACAAATCCTTTGATGAAATTATATGATCCATATATGAATATCACTCATGAATTTTCATATCATCTAGTTATTAATCATATATTCATGTTTTGTTGCCTTTTTTTGACTCTTTGGTACATAATATAATCATGAAAGTTTTTTCAAGAAAGTCCGACATTACCTCCCTATTCAGTTTAGAAATCAGCGTTCCTTCAAAACTATGATTTCATAAAAGGTTCCCAAAAATATTGTACTATTATCCCATGATAATTAAATTTTATTTTAACCCATTATTTAACTTGTGAAAAAAATTATTTAAAAAAGGTCTCTTCATGTCATTTTCTAGTCTGGACACATTTCTAAGCTTTTTACTGTGCAAGAGTAAAGTTTGTCATGTAAGGATATAATCGCCATCATTACATTGAGTACTAAATTAGAAATTAGAAATTTTGTTTTATTAAATATTTTCCCTAATATTCTAAAAATTAATTGTTTTAAAGTGCATTTCAAACAAAAAGGTTTTCAAAAATTGTTTTCAAGAATCTTTTATATGTTTTCAAGGAAAATGGGTTCAAAAATGTTTTTCCGATGATTTTCTACATTATCAAGGATAATTATTTTCAATAAGAGTTCAATATTATTTTACATGTTTTCAATGAAAATGGTTTTCAAAACATTTTCATGATTTTTTATACATTTCCCAGGAAAATGGATTTCAAAATGTTTTTATGCTTTATTTATATTTTTTCAAAGTATCTTCAAAAGAATAGTTTTTAAAACGTTTTCATGGGAGTTTTTTTTGAAAATTATTTTAATCAATCATTAAATGTTTTCAAATTGTTTTCTATGATAATTAATTTAAAAAGGTTTTATGATTAAAAAATCGTTTTTTCAAAGAATAAATGATAGTTTCAACACGAAATTTTCTTGAAATATATTTCAATATTATATCACATAAAATATGACATCTATTAGTGTTACTTATAAATTTATAGGGAAATGATTCATTGTTTCCATTCATATTATTTCCATTTCATGGGTTATATGATTTTGAAACCCACTCCTCTAATTGGGTTATGATTTTGATGAATCAATTTTGGAACATGTATATCTTCCGAAGGTTATGATATTATTACATGTTTATGATACCGATTTCATTTGATGGATTATGATATGATTATTAATAATTAAATATATGATTAATGAATTATTTCATTATGATATGGGCATAACCTATATCTCTATCTAATGAACTAGTTAATGATTTATATCTCATGATATAGACTAAAATGGTCTTAAAAATTAACCTTGACTTTTAAGATGGTATTGGGAGTGAACCGTGAAGACTAATATGGACATGGGAGTGAACCATGACTACCATGATTGGATGAGCAGTGAAAACATGATTCCATGATGGCCATGAGATTAAACAATGATTACCACATTGGCATGGGGAGTGAAATCATACTACCATGATGGTATAGGATGCGATGCCTTGACTACTACAGAGATCATATTAGGTTATTATGTGTTTTCAACAATTAAAAGTTTTATTCCAATGTTATAATTTAATGAATTATGTTATTTATTTTATTCTGAATCATGTATAATGAAATTATATTCTTTATACCATGATTCATTTTTATGATCACTGATATACATGGTATAACATTCTAATGTTTTGATCACGTTATCTTTCCACTATTATCAGGTATATACTTACATGTCTCCATTATTGATCCTAACTAAGCATATGAGATCACCCCTTTTTATGTTTCCTTCCTTAGGGTATTAAAAAATATGTTGAGAATGATGTTTCTAAGAAGGTTTCTAGTGACGAAAAACCGAATGGGAGATAATATAGCACACTTTTGTACTAGTGTTTATATTTCCACATTTCCAAAGGCATTAAACTAATATAGTATTTGGGAATATATTTGTGTAATGATTTAAGTATTCCGAGAATGTTATGTATCATTTATGTATTAAAAGGGAGAGTCTCTATAAATAGTATATATTTGATAATAAATTAAATTATTTTTGAAATTATTTTTAAGGAGAAAATTTCTGAAGTGAAATTGAATGGGAAAACTAGAATCCCCATGAATGTATTAAAATTTATATTAATTCTTGATAAAAATATATTTAAGAAATAACATAAAATTAAATGGGTCCTTGATTTACCTTATGACCTTAACCAACCTAGAAAAAAAAATTCCCCAAAAAATATGAATTAATTCCTCCAAAGGTTGATTGGAATTAATTGAAAAAAAACTATTATTTTAATTTCAAAACATCACCCCTCCTAAAGTATAAATACCCACCCCGTATTCCAATTATTCCTCACCCAATTTGATTTCATGTCATCATATACCTTCCACAGAGTCTCTTACATTGATATGTATACAATATTTAAGAGTTTTGTTGATCTAAATGTTGTCCTATTTAATATTTAGAAAGTTACTATTCAAGGTATGGAGTTTTATTTTTTCATACTCTTCTTTTGATTAAGGATTTTATTTTTTATATACCTTTTATTCTCAATTTATTATATTGTCAATCAATTTTAAATAACCCAATTTCTATGAATATGACGTCTTGTTAGTGGGAAACCACTATAACCTCTAATTTTACTACCTTTATAAGATGTTATAATGATCAATAATTCCTGTAACCATAAAAACATCCTAAATTTGGTAAAGAAAGTGTGTGTGGTTTATAAAGAAAATACAAACTTTTCAGGATAAAAATAAGTGGAAGTGGATCTCGAAAATTTGTACCTAGGGGTAACACCCAAATACACCGTATTATGATCGACTTGATAGGGAACTGGTTTATGACAATGGTACGTACATCACACATAGTTTGAAAATCTTGGGGCATATTCTTTGATGATATAAATATTAATTACAAACCATTTCTAATGATTTGTCATTCATTACCTCAACCTCCAAATTTTTTAAAATCATACTTTAATATTTGATTCTTATGTTGGGGGAAATAAATTCATAATATATAATTCTTTCTTATGTATGGAAATATGGTGTAATAAATGAATCATTGATAAATTTATTATAAGTATTTATGTTTTTAATGTCCTTGAACATTATGTCGTGTAATCATATATATATTATGGAATGAATTGGAATTATATGTGACGAGTGGGGCCTAGAATTATATTCCCCTTAGTGCACTGGTAGGTCTAATGAGACATCTAATGCATGACAATAGGATTATCCTTAACTTTTATGTAAGGTGTATTGGGAAAAGGCCATTATAGTTTGGTTAAAATGTATCAAATTATGAATTCTCAACACTATATGTTCAATTATTGTTTCATAGGATTATATCTAGGATTATATTATATATATGTATATTCATGATATATTTTCTATTTAATATGGAATTACTCGATATATTTATTCATTCCACAATATTTTATTTATAGATGTTTCAACTATATTACACACCTTTACATAGCATCTGATCTAACCCTATTATATTTTTTTCCTTTTCGTCGGACAATATGGAAGCTTAAAATTAATGATAAATGGAATTTCAAGGATAATAATGTTGTTTTTTTCAATGGTGTACATTTTTCAAATTTAATTTAATATTTTGTTATGTATATATTTTCATAAATATATTAAACTATTAGATCCTAAATATTTGTGATCTATATACGATTTTCAAAAGATAGACACTTGAATATGGGTGGTGGATTCGAGGTTGTGATAGTTCTAATTGAACATGTGAGGATACAATACCCTCTTTACTATAATAAGTGGACAGCGGAAGTCAAAACAAAGAACAACCTGAAATAATAAGAAATAACAATGAAACACTTACTATATTCCCAAATAATGTATGTACTAACCAATCAATATACTAAAATATTTTATTATGTTAAAATTTATTGTGTTAGAAGGTAAAACAATAATGATACACTGAAAACCACTTAGGTTGAGTCTATACACCATGTATGGTGCCCTCATTAATTCTCCAAACTATATAAAAAATGTATTATTGGGCTCATTCCCTTTAACTATTCTTCAATCACGTAGTCTTATTGGGAACCCAAATGTGGCCAAATTAGTGTGAGGGTGTAACTCAAAATTCCACCACCAAAAATGTTTATAAAAATATCCAGTAAAATAGAAGTTTAAGAAGAAGTGGAAAGATGAATAAAAATGTTTTAAAATAATAAACATGCTTCTTAAAAAAATTAATTTGACTATTGGTCCTCAGGTTCCACTGGGACCTCCAACTGAAACTCCGAACTTTGTCTACACCTGAGTTATATTGCATACACAATGTGGGTCAACACTTTAAATCACATGGGAATTTATTTATAAGATCAATTTAATAATGTAACATGGACCATAAATCTAGGTATCCATTTCATGTCCATGCCATCATAGGTCGGATCATCATTCCAAAAAACTAAAAAGTACAATACATTGGTGGAGAAAAGAGAATCAGACAAGCCCGACCTATGGGGTATGATCTTATGTCAAACATACCAACCATACCATTTTTCATCCATTCCATGTGTCATCATCTGTGAACTTTTTATCCATCATTTTTAACTAGGGATAACCTCTTTCTTTATCATATTAACAAGTTTCATCAAATTCAACTCTTTATAGAATTCCAAAACAATCTCATTTTCTCATTTATTCATAATTATGGGCATCAATAACTCTATTCAAATAAATTAATCACGAGGACAAACCTCATTAACTACTTTTCACATTTACTAATTAAAATGTAGAAACTCATTTATCTTCTATATGTTAATAAAAATAATCTCTTATTACACATTATCATTAAAAACAATTATAATTGTTTTAACCACATAATACCATAAATCAATTAATGAATAATTTTTCATGTGTAAGGGAGCGACACAACCCTTTGGTTTCCCTTTAGTATTACTCTATTCATCCTAAATAAATCCAATAAAAATCCTAAGAGATTTAATACTATATTTAAACACCCATTTTATCATTTCCTACCGATGGTTCAAATATGAATCATAATGACACAAAATAAAAACTACATACACATGTATAAACATCAATAAAATGATATATAACTTTTATACCACCTAAAATAAGTTTGTAGATAAACACTCATTTACCATTTTACATTGATTCAATCTCAAATGAACATAAAATATTAAACTTATAATCTAATGTAAAATAATGTTTTATAATATTTTGAAGGAAGAGAATAATTATAAATGTCTTTTTCTAGAAAAAAGAGAATATTGGAGTGATATACTCACTTGGAGATTTGATCACACCCAAGCACACTTCAAACGAATCAAAATTGTTGACGAACAATCCTGGGAAGAAGGGGAGATCCTCGCTCATCACTAAAGCTACATGAGATATAAGGGGGAGAAAAATCAAGTTGGACACTATAATATGGAAAGGGAAAATTGGAAATTCCCTCTTTTAATGAGGTGTGCAATTTTTCATTTGGGTTGACCAGACCATGCAACAAACTATACACCAACCTCTATCCAAGAGGATTCATGGTCCACATGGTCTCCTTGGGTACTCACACAGTTTTTCAAACCATGAAGAGGCCATGAATTTGGATATATTGAAAAATATATAGTTTCTGATATCCGCTTTCATGGTTTTTAAGAGTTCACCCTTCCCCTATAGGATGCACAGTTTAGGAGCATTGTTATTACTAATCGTCAGCCAAACCAACATCCTACCCCCAACACCGTATAAACTATTTTAGTCACATTGAAGGTCCCAAGCCCCCGGTACCCACTAGTTCCCTCATATTATTGGAAAACAATTCATTATCAATTCTAATGTAAGTGATGTCAAAATTTAAACAATAACATACCTCCTAAAATTGAAGGGATATGATGCTGCCAATAATTTTGAGGATGATATATAGTTCTCCAACATATATCAGTGTTCAATGACATTAGGGGAATTTTAAAAAAATGGATATGAATTGAGGATCATGAATAGAATAAATTTATAATGATGTACCATGAAGTCTCTAAACATCATTGATATAATATTGAGAAAATTATTTGAGGGGTAGGTTCTTCCCTATTTACAAAAATTGTATCGAGTCGGTAAGGTCATCAACAATGACACATATAATATAATTTCTAATTGATGTTTTAGTTACCCAAATGACAAATTCAATTGTGATATTTTCCGACTTACTCATAGGAAAGGGTATAGGTTGCATGAAACCCTTTGAAAATTTCCTCTAAGCATTATCCTCTTGGAATACCAATCATCTTGACACATAATCAACAATTTTCCATTTCATGTTATCCCATCAAATGATCTATTTTATACACACATATATCATGGAAATACCAGGGTGTATAGATTGATTCAAGCTATAAACATAACCTAGTAACTCCATATTTATATATGGTGCTTATGGAACATATAATCATCATCCAAATTTTAACACACCATCTTAATAGATAAACCCTTCCAATTTACCATATTCTATGTCTTTGATTTTCCACTGAATACCATTTTCATCTCACTAAGACGTATTCATCTTTTCCAATAAGGATGGTTCAATGATTACTTATAAAACCAACGATCATTCACCTTAATAATATCAATATATAACTTTACCATCTCTTTGAATATATGATCATTGTCTAGCCTCATCATGGATAGAATCACATGATCCTTTATTCTAAAAGCATATTTTGCCTTATTTTATATCCCATGGTGGTAGTGAATTGCATAATCATACTATTTTTGTTATTATAGTCATCTCTTATTCCAGATGTTAATTAATTTCTGGGTGAAGATATAATTTATACTTTTTTATCTGTATATAGGTCATATATTTCACCATAAATATAGTGTCTCTATATGTTCAAATCATAGATCATAACATAAATCTCAAGATCATGAGTTATATAATTTTGATCTTTAATTTTAAATTTCCTTGATTCATAAGAATTATGTATATCCTTTTGCATGAGGACACACACTATCCCTTTCTTTGACACATCACCATATATGAAAAATCATTATATCCCTAATGGTGATGTCAATACAGTTACATTGATTAATTTTTTCATTAGGAACTCAATGATTTAATCACATTATTTAGAACTTTTGATTTAAACCCCCCCCCCATTATGTGTCAATTTTGTAAATTAAATATCTTATCCGGAAAAAAATTCATCAAATAACTTATAGTAACTAGATAAGCCTAGGTAAATACATATCTCAGTTACATTAGTTGGTGTTCGAAATTCACTAGTATCTTTATTATTAGGGGGGTTATCTATTATTCCATCTTTAGAGACAATATGACCTAGAATATAGAATTATTGGATATGTAATTTACACAAAATAAATTTCCCATATGTATCCATCTCTATTAGGGTCTCAACTGTGATACATAAATGATCTTCATGCTCTTCATATAACATTGTATTTATCAATATTTTATCAATATATATGATAAAAAATTAATCAAAAATATCATTGAATATTATTTTCATTAGATCTATAAACATATATATTACATTATTTAATATAAAATTAATTACTATGAAATCATAAAGTACAAACATTATGCGAACATCTATCTTTGTTATATTATCCTTCTTGGCTCTCAATAGATGAAAAACAGAACATAGTTTAATATTCGTGTTGTAATGGGCCACATAAATTTGTATTAACCGATCATAAATTCGAGGTAAAGGATAAATTCTCTTAATAATGATGACATTGATTCCCCCATAGTCAATTCATAACCACATGGAACCATCCTTATTCATTACAAACATGATAGGCGCATCCCAAATTGAAATGTTGGGGTATAAATACCCCTTTTCACTTCATTTATAATTTTTTAAGATACACTAAATCCACTTGAGCTATCATATAAGGAGACATAGACATAAATTTTTCATTAGGGATAATATCAATAGTGAATTAAACTTCTTGTACAAGAGTGTATATTCATAGTTATTATAGGAATACATCAACGTATTACATGAAAATAGCTACTTATTCTATTTTTATGACATCCTTTTAATTTTCTAAATCATCATTGAAGATTTCATTATGATTTTCTATAGGTGGATGTTCTAGGAATGAATTGTAAGATAAATTATCTCATATAACTGAATGGAATTATATACCATCCTTAAAGGTTGTAATATTCTTTTCCTTAAATTAAATTATTTCATTATAATTTGGAATCCAATTTATCTTATGGATTAATTCAAAGTATACTATATGCATGATAATTAAATATATAAATAGTGTTTGTTCATGCATCTATGTGGGGATTTCTTGAAATATCTTCATTATAATAACATTTCAACTCAGTTTTCTAATTGATAACTCAATTATTAGGATTCTAGTCTATTATATAATCTTCTTAGAAAATAAGAAACATATGAAAGAGTTTGATGATCTAGAATCAAATAGTTCATTATCTAATTTTAATGTTATGACCAATGTACCATCTTCTAAATATTTTAGAACTTCTAATTATATTTATTACTCTCATAAGAATAAATTTTTTTGTAGGCCTATTTTAGGGGAGAATCCATTAACTCACGGGGAATTAATTTTATTAATGGCCCATATCTTTGATGTTAAAGCACTAGAAATAGGTGGATTTACTATTAACCATTAATTAATGAGTGGAGAACCTTTACCGCCACACTGTTTATAGACGTCTGTCCCCTTCAATAAAGATCCAGGGTGATTATTCTCGTAGTTATTTCTTATCGAAAATTCAATCATTCTATTCCTCTCTTTTTTTGACTATAAACCTATATGGTTCTTAGCCACCCTATTCATATACGACTTCCCTTTTAAAATAGGATACGTGTAGAATTAATTTTGGATATTGATAGAGCAAGTCACAACCTCATCATATATTGAAAATGTTAGGAAGCATTGTTCATATAAATGGTTCGGTTTTAAACCATCAAATAATAAATCAATAATTATCTCTATGATTTTTATATATATAACATCATACCACATTGGCCTTGTAATGTTACATTCATAATCATCCAAAAATTCCTTATCCTTATAATTTATGTTTAGAAATTACCTTTCCATTTCGTCTGATTTCTCTCAATGGAAGTAATTTTCAAAGAATACCTCTTTATTGTATTCCATGCCATGTAAATTATCTATTATTCCTTCTTGTTGTTTCAAATCAATGACCACCGTGGGATAACAACTCCAAATAGATGATATACTACTATAAAAAACATCCCCTTCTCATCACATCCTACGGTAGTGAATAATTTGTATTAGTTCCTTTCCATTGTTTCGATAATAATGGGGATATAGTCCCTGTAAGAACCCATTTTTTGCTGTGAAAGACTATGGAAAATTCTTAATTTTATTCCAGAGCAGCGCCTTCAGACGGCGTGCGATTCTGAGCCCCGGTGTCGCCGGAATTAAATTTTCAGTGCGTTCACACTGGAAAGGCCAAATAAATGGTATAAATCCTAAACAGAGTTTCAGATCAGAGATCTGAGTACACAGATGGGTCTAGAATGGGATTTTTACCCAAGGAATGACATAAAACATGTCGGCGCAGGACATTTTGACCACTCGCTCGCTATCGGAGCATGGAAGGGACAAATTAAATAATTAATTTATTTGTTTAATGGCTTAACTCAAGTATCTCATAAACTGTTGTTCGGATTGGAAAACCGAGGGCACCGTTGAGTTCGTAGCGTGTCGTATACCCTAGGAGGGGTGTATGTTTCGCGGGCACGAGCCGTCTGTGAAAAGTGGCCCCAGAGGCGTTTTCATAATTTAGCGGCCTTGGTCGTTAAACCTTATAAACTTTGAACGGGGCCTCAGATTAAAATTATGAGACCACTGTTGTGCTCGGGAGGTGGTGTGTACCCTAGGAGAGGCTTAACCTCATCCCCGTCGAGAGTTTCGGATGCGGGTTAAAATTAAGGATTAAATTAATTAAATTTATATTAATTTAATTCTCTATTTAAACAAACCATCCCCTTCCCTTCTCCTTTGAATCCTCTACCGGAAGGAACAAACTAAGGAAGACCTCTCCTACTCCATCCTGTCCTCTCCAAGGTGTTGTGGGTGGCCGACGGATCGTCGCGAAGCTCCGGGCTACGCCCAAGAGGTAGGAGGTTGCGTTTTGTATTTTCATTCCCGTACATAACTTCAAACTCAAATTTACATATCGAATTGCTTCCAAATTTTCGCGCGAATCCCATGTTTTCTGAGTACATATTTTGAGCTTTCCTATTGTTATTTCAGACTCGAAATCCGAGCTCTGTGGTGTCCGCAATCGTCCGGCGAAAGTTGCGGGTTTTTGAGTTGTTCCGGCCGGTTTGGGGGTTCGAGAGGCGGCGGAATGGGCTCTGGCTTCAGGCGGACTGCAGGGGTCGAGGGCCTCCACGCGGAGGACAAGTGAGCAGTAGGCGGCGGCGGGGATTCGACTGTCGGCGTGGTAGGGGGCTCTAGGTTGAGGCGGTGTCGGCCAAGCGAGCATATGCGGGCGACGATGAGCTAGCGGGGGGCGGCGGCGTCTGCGTGCAGGGGCGCCGATGAGGCGAGGAGGACCGACCGGCTTTTCCCTGTCGGTGCGCATGAGGGAAGACGAGGGTCTATGGTCCCCGGTTGGCCAACAAGGACCCTCAAGCTGCGGGTCCTGATGGGAGGAGAAGACCGGCCAACCGACCGGTCTGGGTTTTTAAAAAAAATCTATTTATTATTAAAAAAAATTGGTTTATAATAATAATAATATTATTATTATTATTATTATTATTAGGAAAAATGATTTATAATTTATGAAGAATTTGTGTGGTGTCCATTTTGATGAGCCGTCTACGGCGGCGCGTACCTCGGAATGAGAGGAATATTTTGAGATGGTTCGGGTGATTTTTATCCCCGAGACAGGTGCCTCGGAAGCGCGACACGCCGTCAAGCGGTTGGACACTTTTTCTGGGGATTCTTGTTTTGGACGGCGCAGACACATCTGATGCCAGTTTTGAGCACTGTCAGTAGCGTTGGGACCCTGGTGCCGAGGAAGATTTTTCCAGTGTGGTTTTGGGTGTTGATACCAGAGTTGAGGCATAGGCCCCACGACCCATCTTTTGAGTTGCGTGCAACATTTTGTAACTTTGTCATCGGACGTCCGTTCTAGGCGTATGAGCAGTCATTTCAGGGATTTTTTCTGAGGGTGTTGCATTGGCGCAGTCTGCCCGCTTTAATTCCGCATGATGGTGCGGGCCCCACGGGGGCCGTTTGGGCATTGAAATTGATTTTTCCAGCTTTATTACCGGGTGTCTGTTTTGGAAAAGTGAATAGTCCATCTCGTTTACTTTTTCTAGAGGATCGCAACAATGCGATCCATTTGTTGTGTTTCGGGACCAGGATGTGGGTCCCACGAAGTACCGCTCATATGCGGTGTGCCAGAATTCATCTTTTTATCCGGATATCCATTTCACACAAGTGAGCAATACTTTTGACGTGTGGAAATATGAAGGTTCCCCGGTGGCGGTTCTTATACCATGTTTATAGAAGACCCTTGGCATGTGGTCGTGTGCACTCCCGTGTGAGTGATGTAAATGATTGAAGAGATGTGGTTGGGTGTGCCTCAACCGTTGAGGTGACAGGTTGGATTTGTTACGTTACGCCTTCGTATTGATGTTGGGTGATGTGTGCATGATAGCCTTTGGGCTGGAACATGGTATACTCTGGGAGTATACGAGAACGCTTGGAGGTACATGTGGTTTTTTTGTACCGGAGAACGTATGTGAATTCGGTTAGGGTTGACTTGGGGACACACGTCGTGTGGGCCCCATGTGTATGGTGTGCTCTGCTTTACATACTTTTGTCCTCTCACGACGTAGAGGGTTCCTCTGTTCTTGTTTGTTGACCAACATGGTTAAGTTTTCCCTGGGTTTCGTTCTCGTTTGTTGACCAGCAGGGTTGAGTATCCCCCTTGTCTTGTTCACGATGGTTACTACCAGCAGGGTTGAGTGGTTGTCCCCTGGTTTTGTTTTCGATGGTTTGGCCAACAGAGTTTCTTCTTGTTCCCTGGTAGAGTTGTGGATTTGGTGTGACCAACACTTTACGCGGGCACCGATCCACTACCCATGAGGTTGTTTCCTGAAGGGCTAGCCAAGAGGTTGTTTCAAGCAGGGCTGGCCAAGAGTTTGTATCCAGTAGAGCTGGCCATTGGGGTACCTTCCAGCAGGGATGGCCAGAGTAGTACCTTCTAGCAGGGATGACTAGAGTAGTACCATCCAGCAGGGATGACCAGTGGGTTACCATCCAGCAGGGATAGCCAGTATAGATGTGTTCACTAAGCAGTACCATCTAGCAAGGATGGCCAGAGAAGTTACGGGTTTACCTCTAATGGGGCTGGGTAGTGGTCCCCGATGCCGAGCTTACCTTCAGCGAGGCTGGGCAGTGGTCCCCGATGCCGATTTTACCTCCAGATGGGCTAGGTAGTGGTCCCCAATGCCGAGTTTAACTTCAGTTGGGCTGGGCAGTGGTCCCCAATGCCGTGTTTACCTCCAGCTGGGCACGAAAGTGGTCCCCGATGACGGTTCCAAGCCTCCCTCCATTAGTGTACCCTTTTACTGGACTGGGCATTGGGTCTTGTCGACGACTTTAGCTGGGTCATCCTCTAGTGTATTACCCTTTTATGGGACTTGGAAGTGTGGCACCAGTCAAATCTTTCCTGGTCTCCCTCCAGTGGGAACCTATCGACTTCCAGGGATTACCCTCCAGCGGGGCTGGGTAGGGGGTCGCCTGTCGACTTTGAGGAGACCTCTTGACTGCGGGGCAATGATGAGGTGTGGCTTGATGTTCCAACAGAACTCTCAAGTATGAGGGGTTCTTTCCCCACTGAGACGCATCCTTGTGACGTGACCTAAAAACATGCGGGCGATTCAGTGCCGCCCAAAGTGGATAGTTTTGAGGTGTGGTGATTTGAGGCCTTGAATTGAAGTTCGGGGTAGACGTACGGGATATTGGGCATCGATGGTGGTTACTTGTGAGACTGATGGTGACTCACTTTCTTGGGCTGAGCTACGGGATGGGGATCCCCTTACAATCTTGTTTGGGCTTCTTGATTGAGCATATGGACTTGTATATGCCTTGTTCCAGTACCCACTTATAGGGTTTGGATACTCTCCTTCCAGGAGAGGCGAAGACGCGTAGGGTATGCCAAATGCTTTCCGTGTCTAGCTTCTCATGGTTGGATGAGTCTACTCTCCTACTATAGGTAGCGAAGACTCGACCAGGAAGTTCATTTTCTCACACATTCCATCTCCTTGTGTCTGGAAGAGTCTACATTCTTTCCTCTTGTTGGGTTGAGTTGGACTCTTTACTATACTCTTTACTGCACTCTTAGTTGTAATGCCTTTACTTTTCTCTATTTTCTCTACTGATCACCCTTTGGTTCCTCCATTATTTCTCCCTCGAGCCTTCGGGGTATCCTACTGAGTAGTTTTATACTCACCCCTACTTGGGCTTTGCCCGCACATGGTGTGGCCTTGCACACGACGGATAGGTTGGTCATGAATTTAGTAGAGCTTAGGATATCGGGAGTTTGGACCATGTATGGTGGTCAGAGTTGGGTTCCAAGTGGGGGACCCTTCATGTTTTTTTCTTTTGTTTACATGTTGCCGGGTTGTGGCACTTTTCTGGTTGGGCACGTGTTTTGACCCTTTTCTTTTCAGTTTACCTGTACCACTTGCTTTGTACTAATTAGAGGTCGATGCACTTTTGGTGGTTTACATATAGCAGTTTAACTTTACTATGCTTGTATTTTCTTTTACTATGTACTTTTTCATTGGTTGTGGTGCATGTGTGTGTACAGGTACTTAGGCAAAGGCCTCCCCGAGTTGTTGTGCCTTCGGCGCTGGTCGCCAACCCCTGGCCTATGGAGGTGGGCTTGCGGTAGTTGAGGCTCAAGCCTGGGTAGGGTCAGGTCGTGACAAAGTGGCATCCAAGGTGGTTTGTTCCATGAGACGTTATTCGGAAATCCCTAAAAAGGAATTGGTTGGGATTTAGGGAAACATTGTTAACACGTCTCGATAGTGGCTATCAGGCTAGGGAGTCCAGTTATGGTGTGGCAGCCGACGTATCCATTCAATAGGACCTTAATAACCCGCTTGTCGACTCGGCATGCTGAGACACTTGTTTCAGGGAAAATTGGTCTGTGCATCACATAGAATTGAGTCTCTGACTGTCCTTCTTGAGTCATCTCTCCATTGTTGTGACTGTTATATACATATATGCTCATCTGACCACGACACTCTTTTGATAATATTCAGGATGTTTCAGCGAAGACAGCCAGCCAGGATACCGTCTTTGGTTCGTGATGAAGACCCTGTGGGCTATGAGGCCTCAGTCTAGGACCCATCTTTTGAGCCCCTTTCTCCGGGTGGGCCGGTAGCAGCACCCCCGCCTTTTGAGCAGCAGACAGCTTCAGCAGAGCAGACTGAGCTTGAGCACAGGTTGAGCGCGCAGAGTGAGTTCCAATGACAGAGACCGCTGAGGTTCGATGGTGAGCCAGAACCTGAGGCAACAGAGGTTTGGTTAGATACAATGGTTCTCCTTTTTAGGCTTGTGTAGACACCATCATATCTTATGGTGGCTTTGGCCGCCAAAATTTTCGATGGAGTAGCTTGGCATTGGTGGAGTCTGGTGACTCATTTTCTTGACGAGTCGTCCCTTTCATGGGGTGACTTTCAGTTGTAGTTTCGTGGGGAGTTTTTCCCCTCTTACATGCACTCCGTTCGGATTCATGAGCTCCTACATTTTTAGCATGGAGGGATGACGGTGGCCGAGTACGCAGCTAGTTTCGCAGACCGTGCACGCTTTTACCCGGACTTGGTCCATGACGACAACATCCAAGGGTGGAAGTTGGAGCATGGTCTATGCTGAGAGATTCATGCTGTCATAGTACCCTTGGGTATTTCCACATATTCTGGAGAGCTAGAGTAGGAGCTGGTGACAGAGAGCTTCCTGTCATGTTCTAGAGTTGGTGGTGGCAGCAGGCACGTTGGAGCCGAGACGTCTGCCACAGCTAGCGGCAATCGGCAAGAAGAACCTCGATGCAGGTGGATTTCTGACAACTGGACTCAGGGGCGTGGTCATACACCATAGTGGAACCGAAGGGCACTAGTGCAGCCGTGAGACAGTCGGTGTTATGCTTGAGATGAGCGAGGTCACTTGGCACAGAACTATCCGACCAGGCATGCAGAGAGCTTCAGGCAGGTAGCAGGTGCACCACCACGATGGAGGTAGTTCCATGATTGGAGTAGTACCCAGAGAGGTGGGGTTAGAAGAGGATCGGGAGGAGCTGGATGTGGAGGACAACCTTAAGAGGTCTTCCCATCACCACTAGGCAGTCCACGTCAGGCTCCGGGAGCTGACAGTTGGGACCACAAACAGCCGCGAGCTTTGGGTGTCTACGATCCTGCAGAGCATGAGGTGATAAGAGGTATTCTCCACAGCTCTTCTACTTTTTTCAGTACAGTTGTTAGATTCTGTGTGTGAAATGATTTTTCGCCCTGATCCTTGTTTGAGTTGTTACCAGGGTGGCACGGGGCGTTAGTGTAACCTTGTGTTGGTAATGTAAAAAGGCATGAGTCCTTTTTATTTAGTAGATGGTGTTGACTCCTTCGCTTCCGAGCGTGTAAGAGAGTCTTGGTTGCGAGGCATCGACTGTGAAACCTTGCATGCCCAGATATACTTGGGTGTTTCACCATATGGATATTCTGAAGGAGGGAATCAATGGGCCTTGTTCCAGGTGCGAGCGGTGATTCTAGTAGCGGCATGTGACGTAGAGGTTTGGTCGGGGATGTGAGCTAACCCCGGGAGCCTTCGGTCAGTTTGTGACCGTGGGAAGGGATGGCGAGGTTCGCTACCGCCTTGCCCTAACCCCCCAAGGTTTGGAGTGGGTGCACGGTGTCTCCTGCATGGCTCACCCGAGAAGAAGTGTGCATGCTCTTATGCACGACAACGATGAGGGCAGACCTCGCGTGATCAGATCAAATCCTTTGGGCTGTGTGCGGTGATGCATAACTGTGCAAGAGTTCTTTTGGGTACGGGAGAGCCAGGTGTGGGCTTAGTAACCTGAGTTGTTCCCTGGTTTTGCTTTTAGGGGATGAAAATCATGAAGGATGGAATGATGTAAGAACCCAATTTTTGCTGCGAAAGACTTTGGTATATTCTTGATATTATTCCATAGCAGCGCCTTCAGACGGCGTGCGATTCCGAGCCCCGGTGTGGCCGGAATTAAATTTTTAGTGCATTCACACTGGAAAAACCAAATAAATAGGATAACTCCTAAATGGAGTTTCGTATCAGAGATCTAAGTATACGAATGGGTCCGGAATGGGTTTTTTACCCTAGGAACGACATAAAACATGTTGGCGTGGGACGTTTGGACCCCTCGCTCGCTATCAGAGAGTGGAATGGATAAATTAAATAATTAATTTATTCGTTTAACAGCTTAACTCAAGAATATCTTAAACGGTGGCTCGGATTGGAAAACCAAGGCCACCGTTGAGTTCGGAGCGTGCCGTTTACCCTAGGAGTGGTGTAAGTTTCGCGGGTGCAGGCCGTCTGTGAAATGTGGACCAAGGGGCGTTTTCGTAATTTAGCGGCCTTGGTCGTTAAACCATATAACATTTGAATGGGGCCGCAGATTAAATTTCCAAGACTTCCGTTGTGCTCGGGAGGTGGGTTTTACCCTAGGGGAGGCTTAACCTTGACCCCGTTGAGAGTTTCAGATGCGGGTTAAAATTATGGATTAAATTAATAAAATTTTTATGAATTTAATTCTCTATTTAAACAAACCCTCCCCCTTCCCATATCATTTGAAACCTCTGGAGGAAGGAAAAAATCAAGGAAGACCTCTCCTCCTCTATCCTATCCTCTACAAGGTGTTACTGGTGGCCGACAGATCGTTGCGAAGCTCCGGGCTACGCCCAAGAGGTAGGAGGTTGTGTTCTGTATTTTCATTCCCGTACTTAACATCGAACACAAATTTAAATGTAGAATTGCTTTCAAATTGTCGAGAAAAGCACATGTTTGAATAGTATATATTTTGAGCCTTACGAAGCTTATCTCGGAATCGAAATATGAGCTCTGTGGTGTTCGCAATCGTCTGGTGAAAGTTGCGGGTTTTTGAGTTGTTTCGGCTGGTTTAGGGGTTCAAGAGCCAGCGGCGCGGGCTCTGGCTTCAGGCGGATGGCGGAGGTCGAGGGCTTCAGCGCGGAGGCCGGGTGAGGTGTAGGCAGCGACGGGGCTTCGGCTGTCAGCACGGCAGGGGGCTCGAGGCTGAGGCGGCGTCGGTGGAGCGAGTAGGTGCGGGCGACGGCGAGCCAGCGGGGGGAGGTAGTGTCTGCTGTGGGGGCACCGGTGAGGCGAGGAGGACCGACCGACTTTTGTCGGTCAGGGTGCATGAGGGAAGACCGGGGTCTACGGACCCCAGTTGGCCAACAAGGACCCGCAAGCTACGGGTCCTGATGGGAGGAGAAGACCGACCGTCCACCCGGTCTGGTTTTTCTTAAAAAAAATTTAATACAAAAAATGGTTTATAATAATAATAATAATATTATTATTATTATTATGAAAAATGATTTATACTTCATAAATCATTCGTGCGGTGTCTGTTTTGATGCGCTGTCTGTGGCGGCGTGTGACTCGGAATGAGAGGAATATTTTGAGATGGTTTCTGGTGATTTTGATCCCCGAGACAGGGGCCTCGAAAGCATGACACACCGTCAAGCAGTTGGGTGCTTTTTCCAAGGATTCTTGTTTTGGACGATGTGGACACATCCGGCGTCTGTTTTGAGCGCCGTCAGCGGCGTTGGGACCCTGGTGCTGAGGCGGAGTTTTCCAGTGTGGTTTCAGGAGTTGATACTGGAGTTGAGGCATGGGCCCCAGGACCCATCTTTTGAGCTGCGTGCAGCGTTTTGTAACTTTTTCATCAGAAGTCCATTCGAGGCGTACGAGCAGTCGTTTTGGGGTGTTTTTCTAAGGGCGTTTCATTGGCGCAGTCTTCCTGCTTTAATTACGCATGAGGGTGAGGGCCCCATGAGGGTCATTTGGGTGTTGACGGTGATTTTTCCACCTTTATTAACGGGTGTCCACTTTGGACATGTTAATAGTCCATCTCATGTACTTTATTTGGGGGATCGCAACGGTGCGATCCATTCGTTGTGTTTCGGGACCGGGATGCGGGTCCTACGAAGCACCGCTCGTGTGCGGTGCGCCGGAATGCATCTTTTTCTCTAGATATCCATTGCACTCATGTGAGATGTCCTTTTGATGTGTCTTCCCAATGGGATCGCAATGGTGCGATGCACCCGACTATTTTTGGGGCCGAGGATCGGGATCACGGGACGTCGTTCGGGCATAAGGCGGTGTTGGAGACTTTTACATCAGATATCCGTTTGAGGCGAGTAAGTAGTCTATCTCGCGTGTTTTTTCATGAGGATTACAATGGTGTAATATGTTCAGGTGAGAAGATCCTCTTATGTGATCTTATTAAATGTGGAAATATGAAGGTGCCCTGGTGGAGGTTCTTCTACCGTGTTTGTAGCGGACCCTTGGCGTGTGATCGCGTGCACTCCCGGGTGAGTGATGTAAATGCTTGAAGAGATGTGTTTGGCTGTTCCTCGGCCATTGGGGTGGCATGTTGGAGTTTTTACGTTACACCTTTGTGTTGACGTTGGGTGTCATGTGCACGATAACCTTTGGGCTAGAACGTGGAATACAATGGGAGTATACAGTAACACTTGGAGGTACATGTGGTTGTTTGTACCAGAGAACGTTTGTGCGTTCGGTTGGGGTTGACTTGGGGCCACACATCTTGTGGGACCCATGTGCATGTCATGCTCAGCTTTACATACTTTTGAACTCTTGCGACGTAGAGGGTTCCTCTGTTCTTGTTTGTTGACCAGCAGGGTTGAGTTTTCCCATGGTTTCGTTCTCGTTTGTTGACCGGCAGGGTTGAGTTTCCCCCTAGTCATTATCACGATGGTTACTACCAGCAGGGTTGAGTTGTTTTCCCCTGGTTTTGTTCTTGATGGTTTGGATGACAGAGTTTCTCCTTGTTCCTGGGTAGAGTTTTGGATTCAGTGTAACCAACACTTTACGTGAGCACCGATCCTCTACCTAGGAGGTTGTTTCCAGTAGGGCTGGCCAGTGGGGTACAATCCAGAAGGGATGGCCAATACAGTACCGTCCACCAGGGATGACCAGTGGGTTACCATCCACCCGGGATGGCCAGTATAGAGTTGTTCACCGAGTAGTACCATCCAGCAGGGATGGCCAGAACAGTTTCGGGTTTACCTCCAGCGGGGCTGGGCAGTGGTCCCCGATGCTAGGCTTACCTCCAATAGGGCTGGGTAGTGGTCCCTGATGCCGGGTTTACCTCCAGCTGGGCTGGGCAGTGTTCCCCGATGCCGGGTTTACCTCCAGGTGGGTTGGGCAGTGGTCCTCGATGTCGAGTTTACCTCTAGCTGGGCTGGGAAGTGGTCCCCGATGATGGTTCCGAGCCTCCCTCCAGTTGAGTACCCTTTTACAGGACTAGGCATTCGGACTCATCAACGACTTTAGCTCGGTATCTATAAGGCCCCGGCCTTAAACCTTACTTAATATTGAATTAAATGAATAATTCATATTGAGGATCTTTTCAGGTTTAGAGTTTTAGAGAATTAGGACATAACTATTACATATCAAAATATTACAAAGTAGACACTTCTACTAAGATTCCATAAAATAAAAAAAACTCTTAAAAAGAAACATGTCTAGTTCCAGGTTTTATATAGAATGACTTTCCGTTGATCCCATCCTTGACCCTATTCCACATTAATTCCTGTGAAAAAAATTTCAAAAAACATGGGGTGAGCATAAAAATCTCAGTAAGGGATACACAAAGAATGAAAACGGTTAGTTTTTCAAACATCAAGTAAACCATGTATACTTTATCAAAGTAATACCTTCACCTACATGATGTAGCAAAAACTCTTCACTGAATAAAATATCATTACTTACCTTTTTGTAACCAAAGTATTACCATAAAACACATATAAAGAACACATAACATATAGAAAGGTAACTTGGGACATAAATATACATAAGTGGAATAACCATACGGTTGACTTCCACACACATCACTTAATGGAATAGTCATACGGCCAACTTCCATACAAACTTAATGGAATAGCCATACGGCTGACTTCTATACCCAATGCATTGGAGGTTATAACGTAACCACTCGTCCTGGTATTCACAACACGACCCGTCATATGGTTCATCACGTAACCACCCATCAAATGTCCAAGTACCATTATAAAATCAAAAGGCATAAAACAAATATAATGGAAAGAAAACATTTCCACACTTTGATCAAAATATATCACATAAATATATTGACATAACAAATCCATTATAAAAACCATTTACAATACCAAAATACATAAAAGAGTATATGGTATTTATTTCATTTTAAAAAAACATTACGGCTTGTTCAGGAAGCCAAAGACCAAATAATACTCGTGACGGCGGAAAAGGTCGTTGTCACCTCGTACGTTAAAAGAAACATTCTTTTTTGTCGTTTTGTAAAATGATTCGTAGAAAAAGATTCCTTTTGTATAAAAGTAAAAGTCAAAGGGGTTTATACAGCGTATAAAAGAAAGTAGTGTATAAAACAAAATATGACTCAATGAAAGGAGATTGAGACGATGTCCCTTACCTCAGGTCTGACATGACTCGATCGTTCTTTAATGTCCTGAATAATAAAGTTGAGTTAATTTCTATTTTCTTAAGAACCTTTTTCGAGTTCATTATTCCTTTTATATCACTTATTTCAATGTTATAAACATTATGCAATCATTTAAGATAATAATGTTTGTTTTGTCGATATTTGGTCCTTAAGTCGAAAGTGGACTTCTTACGATTACATGTTGTTCATGTGGTCAAAGGTTCATTATATCCATAATGACATTCCTGATTTGGATATCATATATATCATATATATCTATCATATACATGTATTTATAATATCACATAATCATTTAGAGGTAAGAAATGATAAGCACCGTTAATGGAGACGGTAAGCCGTACATACGCATGAACGCTACTTTCATTTCTATGTCATATTAATGGAATTGAAACTAAATGAGTGGTATGTATATTTTAATTCCAGAATTATATTAATCATTTAGATGTAACATACATCATATATATCCATTATATATATGTACTTATAATAGTACATTACATTTGGGGATAAGAAATGAAATGCACCATTCATGGAGACGGTAAGCCGTACGTACGCATGAACGCTACTTTCATTTCTATATCATACTTTAATGGAATGAAATAATAATTATATAGAGGTATATTATAATTCCGGTATAACATCATATATAATAACTTTAAATCCATCCTTTATACATCCCACATATGGCATTAAGGAATCAAATCACTTCGAGGGGGCGGTAGTCCGCACTTCCTTAAATGAAGATATCGCGTTTACCCATAATGGAAATCATAAAGGTATGACCAAAATGAAAAATAAAGAAGAATAAATAAAACATAAACATATTATATATCATATATAAATATAGTTTCATCTTAATTTCCACCTTTGAAGGTGTTAAAATAATGTTGAACAATCATCATTTCGGGAGGCAGAAATTCGCCAACCACGGAAACAGTATGTTCTTTAACCATTAGATGTAGGTGTGTGTAAGTGTAGCTCTAATATTTCTTATAAACACATCCTAGTATATTGAGGATACTAGAGTTGTTACAAAAGAAAATAGTAAAAAGAGTTTAGGGGGTTGGAGAAGCAAAATAAAACAAAAGGACTCAAAAGAAGACATTACCTTAAAATCGGGTAACTCCCTTTGGTTTGAGCTCAAAGGCTCCTTGGGAAGCCTTCTGCCCAAAGTGTGGCTTCAAGGAGTACGATAGAGAAGTGGAGAGACAAAATGGGAAGGGTTTGGCCGAGACAAAGGCTTTGGGAGTTTGGGTTAGGAGGTAGAGGTGGGGGTCTTTTATAAGAGGAGAGGAGGGGCACTCTTGTAATGTTACAAAATGTTACTTTATTTTCAAAAGAGTTTCGGATTTTAAAGGTCCCACATTGAATTATTTCTAGGATAAGGTGATTAGGGTTCGAAATCCACTCATCCAATAGGTTTTTTACATGTGTAGGTCTTAGATTTTACATTATCATTCCATTTTATTTTAATCGTTAAATAATGAGGTCATCGCTGCATCATCATGATGTCATAAATAATTTAATTTATTTAATGTCTAAATATTATAAAAAATACTATGATGTATTAAATCTTTTTAGATTTCCAATGACTATTTATAGTCAAAAATATGACTTGTATAGCCCCATTTAATTTTTTTTAGTAAAACATTTCATGTTTGTGTCATTTTTTACATTAACATTAAATAAAAGGTATTTATGTCATTTTCCAACCAAAGTGGCTCCATGGGGTCCCCAAGTTGAACCATGGACTGTATTGGTCGGCCATGACACATCCAATGAGGGTAGGACATGTTTCTAGGTCATTTCATTTTATTAAAACATTATTCTTACCTTAAACTACACTAATTAACTCTCATCGCGATTAAGAACATAAGAGTTACTATTCAACAAAAAAATATTTTAATCTCATTGAACCACATTTTAATTCTTAATGACAACCATGTATGTCGGATTTTTGAAATTCAAAACACAGATGTGGTAAAATTTCATTTAAATGAAAAATCAGTTTTTATAAGTACCACTTAGTGGTTTCACTATTCATAAAAAATTGAAGTTTTTCAGAAAAATACCAAAAATTCACCCTAAGATTTAATTGATATTCCAAATTCAAAAATGAAGTCCATTTTACAAAATTAAAAACATATTTGTCACATTAATTAATTCCCGCTGTCATGATAAATAGCGTGTTTTTATGAAACAATAAGTATCAAAAGATTGACACTAGTTTAAGTCCGACTTCAAAGTGAAATTAATTCCAATGACCACTATTGTATTTAATGGTAAAAATATGTTCTAATTTCACTTTAAAACCAATTCAAATGATAATCTAATCATGTAAATAAATTCGATTAAAAAGATGTTTTGAATTAAAATACAACATTTACACTATTCATTAAAAAATGAACTTTATCGGAAAGATACCAAAAATTTACACAAAGTAAATTTTGATGTCCTGATTCTAATGAAGAGTCATATTTGGTCCAATAGAATGTATAAGAGTGATCAAAAGTATATTTAATGAAGATTCTCCCTCAAATGGTGATAAGTGAACCCTTAGTGAAAATTAGGATATAAATGCCTAAAATTGAATTCTTTCCGTATTCTAAGCCTTTATCTTTTATTGGATAAATGTAAAAACATTTAAAAACATATATATTCATATTTTAGTTATTTCCATCCATTCCCGCCAATACAACGGCTACATGTTAACTACCATTTAAAATAATATTATTATATTACTAGTATGCAACCTATGTTTTCAAAGGAACTCATCGTTGCGTATCAGGTACGCTATCGAACATAGCAACCCCTTTAAAGTAAAATTAATATTTAATTCATAAATATTAATAAAGACGAAAATGATTTATTTATTATTTAACAGGGATGTTACATCCTTCCCCCCTTTTTGGGAATTGCGTCCTCACAATTTTATTCACTTGTCAAAATAATTGGGGGTATTTATATCTCATAGAATTTTCAGATTCCCACGTTGCCTCTTCAACCATATAGTTTTTCCACAAAACCTTTACCTGATGAATTACCTTATTTCGCAACACTTGCTCTCTTCGGTCAAGAATCTGGACTGGTTGTTCTTCATAAGATAGGTTCTCTTCCTTCTGAACTACCTATTGACTCAAAACATGAGATGGATATGGCATATACTTCCTCAACATCGAAACATGAAAAACATTGTGTACCTGAGATAAACTCGGAGGTAAAGCCACTCGGTAAGAAACTGATCCAACTCTCTCCAGAATTTCATATGGTCTAATGAACCTTGGACTCAGCTTTCCTTTCTTACCAAATCTCATCACACTTTTCCATGGAGAAACCTTGAGAAAAACATGATCACATAACTTGAAAGTTAGATCCTTCCTCCTGTTGTCTGCATAACTCTTCTGCCTACTCTGAGCTGTTCTCATGTGTTTTTGAATCAGCTGAACTTCTTCTGCCATCTCTTCTACCAATTATGGTCACATCAGCTTCCTTTCACCCACTTCATCCCAAAATGTTGGAGTTTGACACCGCTTCCCATATAATGCCTCAAATGGCACCATCTGTATACTGGAATGAAAACTGTTATTATATGAAAACTCAACCAAAGAAATATGTTGGTCCCAACTTCCCTGATAATCCATCGAACAAACTCGTAGCATATCCTCCAAGGTCTGAATTGTTCGTTCTGACTGCCCATCTGATTGCGGATGAAAAGCTATACTAAAATTTAATTCAGTACCCAACAACTTCTGAAGGCCTTTCCAATAGTTAGAAGTAATCCTGGCATCACGGTCAGATACAATGGAGAGAGGAACTCCATGTAACCTGAGTATCTCTCTAAGATACAAACAGGAATGTTGATCTAGGGAAAAAGTATCTCGTATAGCATGGAAATGAGCAGATTTAGTAAAGCGATCAACAATAACCCAGATTGCATTATTACCTCGAGATGTTTTCGGTAATCCCACAACGAAGTCCATGGATATATCCTCTCATTTCCACTCTGGCACTGGTAAAGGCTGAAGCATCCCTTTCGGTAACTATCGCTCTGCTTTAACCAACTGAAAAGTCAAACACATCACAGTAAAATCAGCAATATCCCTTTTCATTCCATCCCACCAGTAATACTCCCGCAAATCTCTGTACATCTTAGTACTGCCAGGATGAACTGAAAATGGGGAACTATGAGCCTCACATAACAACTCATTATTTAACTGTGGATCACAAGGCACACATAATCTCTTCCCAAACCTCAAAACACAATCATTATCAATGTTGAATTCAGGCAAATTCCCTTTTTTAACCAGCTCTACCTTTTTCTGCAACTCACTGTCTTCCCTCATTGCTTGCTTAATTCTTTCTGATAGGGATGATCTCACTGATACCTGAAACAAAACAGAAGAACTTCCTGCACCAACAACTTCTATTCCAAAGATCATCAAATCAAAAACCAAAGGATCTCATTCAGAACATAGCATGGTTAATGAAGCATTACTTTTTCGACTCAAAGCATCAGCCACATTATTTGCTTTTCCCGGATGGTAATGAATTGTACAATCATAATCCTTGATTAATTCCATCCATCTTCTCTGTCTCATGTTCAATTATTTCTGAGTGAATATATACTTTAAACTTTTGTGATCAGTATATATTTCACACCTTACTCCATAAAAATGATGCCTCCAAATTTTTAAAGTAAAAACAACAACAGCTAATTCCAAATCATGTGTAGGGTAATTTACCTCATTAGTTTTCAACTAACGTGAAGCATAAGCAATTACCTGATCATTCTACATTAGGAAACAACCATGTCCCTTCAACGAAGAATCACTATATATAACAAACTCACCATTCTTGGAAGGAAGTGCCAAAACTGGAGCATTCACTAATCTTCTTTTCAACTCCTGAAAACAATCATCACATTCTTTTGTCTAGATAAACATAACACCCTTCCGAGTTAGCTTAGTCATTGGAATAGATAACCACGAAAAATTTTCAACAAACCTTTGGTAGTAAACTGCAAAACCAAGGAAACTAAGGATCTCGGTTACATTTGTGGGTCTTGGCCATTCTTCATCAACTTTTGTTTTAGCAGGATCAACAGTTATGCCATCTTTTGAAACAATGTGACCTAGGAATGAAATTTGTTGTAACCAAAACTCACACTTGCTGAATTTTCCATATAGTTTCTTTTCTTTTAAGGTTTGCAAGATAACCCTTAAATTACTTTCATGCTTATCTTTACTTTTAGAAAACACCAAAATATCATCAATAAACACAACCACCATTTATCACCTGATTCAACTGAGTCATCACTATAGTAAACTGCTCAATTCTGATTCCGACCATCTCTGGTTGCTGATTCGGAAACTCATTAAACTTTGTATTCCTTCCCAGAAAATCTTCTCTATTTCCATTATGTAAAACCATTCTTATCACAGAAATACCATAGGTGAAGCAACATGGTAATCTGTAAATGATATATCATTTCAATCATACCATAAATTGATTTATAATTTAACAATTTTCTAACTCCTAAAGTTGTCTAAACCGACCTATGATACCAACTATACGACCCCAGCCTTAAACCTTACTTAATATTGAATTAAATGAATAATTCACATTGAGTATTTTTTCAGGTTTAGAGTTTTAGAGAATTAGGACATAACTATTACATCTCAAAAGATTACAAAGTAGATACTTCTACTAAGATTCTAAAAAATAAAAAAAACTCTTAAAAAGAAACATGTCAAGTTCCATGTTTTATATAGCATGACTTTCCCTTGATCCCATCCTTGAACCTATTCCACATTAAGTCATGTGAAAAACATTTCAAAAAAACTTGGGGTGAGCATAAAAAGCTCAGTAAGGGATACACAAAGAATGAAAATGTTTAGTTTTTCAAACTTCAAGTAAACCATGTATACTTTATCAAAGTAATACCTTCACCTTCATGAAGTAGTAAAAACTCTTCACTGAATAAGATATCATTACATACCTTTTTGTAACCAAAGGATTTCCATAAAACCCATATAAAGAACACATAACATATATAAAGGTAACTTGTGACATAAATATACTTAAGTGGAATAACCATATGGTCGACTTCCACACACATCACTTAATGGAATAGCCATACGACCAACTTCCATAAAAACTTAATGGAATAGCCATACGGCCGAATTCCATACCCAATGCATTGGAGGTTATAATGTAACCACCCATCCTGGTATTCAAGGCACCACCCATCATATGGTTCATCACATAACCACCCGTCAAATTTCCATGTACCATTATAAAATCATAAGACATAAAACAAATATAATGGAAAGAAAATATTTCCACACTTTGATCACAATATATCACATAAATATATTGACATAACAAATCCATTATAAAAAAATTTCAATACCAAAATACATAAAAGAGTATATGATATTTATTTAATTTTAAAAAAAACATTACGGCTTGTTCAGGAAGCCAAAGACCCAATAACACTTGCAGCGGCGGAAAAGGTCGTTGTCACCGCATACGTTAAAAGAAACATTTTTTTGTCATTTTGTAAAACGATTCGTAGAAAAAGATTCCTTTTGTATAAAAGTAAATGTAAAAGGGGTTTATACACCGTATAAAAGAAATTTGTGTATAAAACGAAATATGCCTCAATGAAAGGAGACTGAGACGAAGTCCCTTACCCCAGGTCCGACTTGACTCGATCGTTCTTTAACGTCCTGAATAATAAAATCGAGTTAATTTATATTTTCTTAAGAACCTTTTTATAGTTCATTATTCCTTTTATATCACTTATTTCCATGTTATAAACATTATGTAATCATTTAAGTTAATAATGTTTGATTTGTCGATATTTGGTTCTTAAGTCGAAAGTGGACTTCTTACGATTACATGTTGTTCGTGTGGTCAAAGGTTCATTATATCCGGAATGAAATTCCTGATTTGGATATCATATATATCATATATATCTAGAATATACTTTTATTTATAATATAATATAATCATTTATAGGTATGAAATGAAATGCACCGTTCATGGAGACGGTAAGCCGTACGTACGCATGAACGCTACTTTCATTTCTATGTCATATTAATGGAATTAAAACTAAATGAGAGGTATGTATATTTTAATTCAAGAATTATATTAATAATTTAGATGTAACATACGTCATATATATCCATTATATATATGTACTTATAATAGTACATTACATTTGGGGATAAGAAATGAAATGCACCGTTCATGGAGATGGTAAGCCGTACGTACGCATGAACGCTACTTTCATTTCTATCTCAAACTTTAATGGAAATAAATAATAATTATATATAGGTATATTATAATTCCGGTATAAAATCATATATAATAACTTTAAATCCATCCTTTATACGTCCCACATATGGCATTAACAAATCACATCACTTTGAGGGTGCGGTAGTCCGCACTTCCTTAAATAAAGATATCTCGTTTACCCATAATGGAAATCATAACGGTATGCCCAAAATGAAAAATACAGAAGCTTAAAAAAAACATAAACACATTATATATCATATATAAATATAGTGTCATCTTAATGGCCACCTTTCAAGGTGTTAAAAGAATGTGGAACAATCATCGTTTCGGGAGGCAGAAATTCGCCATCCACGGAAACAGTATGTTCTTTAACCATTAAATGTAGGTGTGTGTAAGTGTAGCTCCAATATTTCTTATAACAACATCCTAGTATATTGAGGATACTTGAGTTGTTATAAATGAAAATAATAAAAAGAGTTCAGGGGGTTGGATAAGCAAAATAAAACAAAAGGACTCAAAAGAAGACATTACCTTAAAATCGGGTAACTCCCTTTGGTTTGAGATCAAAGTCGTCCTTGGGAAGACTTCTGTTCAAAGTGAGGCTTCAAGAAGTAAGAGAGGGAAGTGGATATACAAAATGGGCAGGGGTTGGCCGAGCCAAAGGCTCTGGGAGTGTGGGTATGGAGGTAGAGGTGGGGGCCTTTTATAAGAGGAGAGGAGGGGCACTCTTGAAAAGTTACAAAATGTTACTTTATTTTCAAAAGAGTTTCAGATTTTGAAGGTCCCACATTGATGTATTTCGAGGATACGGTGATGAGGTTTAGAAATCCACTCATACATTAGGTTTTGGAAATGTGTAGGTCTTAGATTTTACATTATATTTCCATTTTATTTAAATCGTTAAATAATGAGGTCATCGCTACATCATCATGATGTCATAAATAATTTAATTTATTTAATGTCTAAAAATTATAAAAAAATACTATGACGTAGGAAATCTTTTTATATTTCCAAATACTATTTATAGTCAAAAATATGACTTGTATAACCCCATTTAAAAATTGTTTTAGTAAAACATTTCATGTTTGTGTCATTTTTTACTTTAACATTATATAAAAGGTATTTATGTCATTTTCCAACCAAAGTGGCTCCATGGGGTCCCCAAGTTGACCCATGGATTGTCTTGGTCGGACATGACACATCCAATGAGGGTAGGACATGTGTCTCGGTAATTTCATTTTATTAAAACATTATTCTTACCTTAAACTACACTAATTATCTCTAATCGCAATTAAGAACATAAGAGTTACTATTCACCAAAAAATTATTTTAATCTCATTGAACCACATTTTACTTCTTAATGACAACCATGTATGTCGGATTTTTGAAATTCAAAACACAGAAGTGGTAAAATTTCATTTAAATGAAAAATCAATTTTTATAAGTACCACTTAGTGGTTTCACTATTCATCAAAAATTGAAGTTTTTCAGAAAAATACCAAAAATTCACCCTAAGATATATTTGATATTCCGAATTAAAAAATGAAGTCTATTTTACAAAATTCAAAAAATGTAAGTCACATTAATTAATTTAATAATTAATTCCCACTGTCATGACAAATAGCGTGTTTTTATAAAATAATAAGTATCAAAAGATTGGCAGTAGTTTAAGTCCGACTTCAAAGTGAAATTAATTCCAACAACCACTATTGGATTTAATGGTAGAAATATTTTCTAATTTCACTTTAAAACCAATTCAAATGATAATCTAATCATATAAATAAATTAGATTAAAAAGAGGTTTTGAATTAAAATACAACATTTTACACTATTCATTAAAAAATGAACTTTATCGGAAAGATACCAAAAATTTACAAAAAGTAAATTTTGATGTCCCGATTCTATAGAAGAGTTATATTTTGTCCAATAGAATGTATAAGAGTGATCAAAAGTATATTTAATGATGTTTCGCCATCAAAAGGTGATAAGTGAACCCTTAGTGAAAATTAGGGTATAAATGCCTAAAATTGAATTCTTTTCGTATTTTAAGCCTTTAACTTTTATTGGATAAATGTAAAAACATTTAAAAACATATCTAATCATATTTTATTTATTTCTATCCATTCCCGCCAATACAACGACTACATCTTAACTAGCATTTAAAATATTATTATTATATTACTAGTGTGCAACGTAAGTTTTCAAAGGAACTCATCGTTGCGTATTGGGTACGCTATCGAACATAGCAACCCCTTTAAAGTAAAATTAATATTTATTTCGTAAATATTAATAAATACGAAAATGTTTTATTCATTATTTACCTGGGATGTTATAGTATCCCTCCAGTGGATTACCCTTTTACGAGACTGGGCAGTGTGGGACCCATCGACTCTTACCCGGTCTTCCTCTAGTGGGAACTCGTCGACTTCCAGGGATTACCCTCCAGCGGGGCTAGGTAGGGGGTCACCTGTCGACTTTGAGGAGACCTCTCAACTATGGGGCAGTGATGAGGTGTGGCTTGACGTTCCCCCAGAACTCTCAAGTACAAGGGGCGCTTTCCCCACTGAGACACGTCCGTGTGATGCGAACTAAAATCGTGCGGGTGAGTCAGTGTCGCCCAAAGATGATAGTTTCGAGGTGCGGTGATTTGAGCCCTTGACTTGCTGTACGGGGAAGACGTACTGGATGATGGCCATCGATGGTGGTTACTTCTGATACTGATGGAGAATCACTTTCTTGGGCTGATCTATGGGATGGATATTCCCTTACAATCTTGTTTGGGCTTCTTGATTGAGCATATGGACTTGTATATGCCTTGTTCAAGTACCCAAATCTGGGGTTTGGATACTCTCCTTCCAAAAGAGGCTAAGACGTACTGGGTATTCCATGTGCTTTCCGTGTCTAGCTTCTCGTGGTTGGATGAGTCTAGTCTCTTGCTATAGGTAGCGAAGACTCGACGGGAAGTTCATCTTCTCACCATTTCCATCTCCTTATGTCTGGACGATTCTACCTTCTTTCCACTTGTTAGGTTGAACTAGACTATTTACTGTACTCTTCACTGCACTCTTAGTTTTACCCCCTTTACTTTTCCCTGTTCGCTCTACTTCTCACCCTTCGGTACCTCTTTTGTTTCTCCCTCGAGCCTTTGGGGTATCCTACTGAGTATTTTTATACTCACACCTGCTTGGGCTTTTCCCACACTTGGTGTGCACTTGTAAACGAAGGACAGGTTTGTCGTGACTTCAGTGGAGCTTATGAGATCGGGAGCTGGGACTACGTATGGTGGTCGGAGTCAGGTACCAGATGGGGGACCCTTCCAGCTATTTTTCTTTTGTTTACATGTTGCCGGGATGTGGCACTTTTCTGGTTGGGCACATATTTTTCCCCTTTTCTTTTTAGTTTATCTGCATCACTTTCTTTGTACTGATTAGAGGTCGATTCACTTTTGATGTTTTATATATAGAAGTTTCACTTTACTCTGCTTTTATTTTCTTTTACTCTTCACTTTTTCCTTGAGTGTGCTGCGTGTGTGTGTACAGGTACTTAGGAAAAGGCCTCCCTGAGTTGTTGTGCCTTCGGCGCTGGTCGCCAGCCCCTAGCCTATGGAGGCGGGCTTAGAATAGTTGCTGCTCGAGCCTAGGTAGGGTCGGGTCATGAGAGTCCCACTTTAGGACAATAGTTTTTTCTATATGATGCTTTATAAAATTGAAGATAATTATTGCAGGGAAATAGGAAGATAATTGAAAGAAATGTGTGTAGTAACAACTTGAGTTAATTGACTTAATGTTGTCATAATCTACTCTAATCGAATAACATTATGCATGAATTTCTCTTGAGGGAAATCCCAACAATAATTTTAAGTGTTTATATAGTTGTTACATCCATTAGAAACCATTTCAAGACAAAGTTATATTCTCAATTAGTCCATAAACAACACTATGATTTTAATTTCGAGAAATATTACTTTAATATCCCAAGGGGTTATCAAATGGTTAATGTTTTCTAACTACGTTATTTAAAATGTTTTATTAAGATTTATATTAAACTCTCATTGGGTACAAACTCTAAAAAACCCAACTGTAGCACTATACAGACAATTGTTGTTTTATTACAATTGTACAAATATGTATTATAAACTATTTTAATAACCTCATGAATATATATATATATATATATATTAGTGTTTTGAAAATAAATTTAAAAATATAATACATCATATGAATACGAGAAAACATTATTATTCTCAATGAGACCTTTTTATCATACAGAGTAATATTATTGGGTTTTTATGGAAAAGTGAAAAAATATAAATTGGTGAGATTATATAGTTTATATGGGGTTGTGTACAATAGAAGAAACAATAATTAGTAAACTATGGAATGAATAAATAAACCTAGTTTTCCATATCAAAGTAAACAAAACTAATTAATAAATATATGGACAATATATCAATAAATAAATTATAAGATAATACGAAACAATAAAACAGAGATAATAATTCATTATTTTGGACATCATAAACAAACCAACAATTCTTTGTTCCATGATCACTTACTTGAATGGTGATGAAACACCCATTTCCCTTTCTTAATTATCTTAGTAGAACTAACAACGCACTCCGGGGATATATAACTATGGCCTCACCAATCCCATAATATTACAATGCATTCCGTCTATAACACCCATGATTTTTAAAATAAATTTAATATTGAATGCATGGAATATCGAGTCTTTACAAAACACCACTTTGTTATAACCTATCTACTACACATAATTTCACTACCTTTTTAATTTGAGTATTTGAAAACTGACATACACGGTTATATTCAGTACGATATTTAGAGTTTGATAAGAAAAACACAATTTTTGATGAATAGTAACATACCCTTATGAATAGTAAAATACCTTTATGAATACGAATGAATAGTAATGAATAGTGAATTTGAAAAAAAATGAAACTTCACACATGAATGTATAAATAGTGTTTAAACTTCACATAAGTAAAAAATGATAATAGTGTAAGTATTGGTATTTTTTAAGTCATAAATATTTTATTTATAATTTTATGATTAATTTAATTATTTAAAATGGATATTTATTTTCAAAAAATGAAATCATAATTTTTACTTTATTTTATTATGTTAATAAAATAATTTTATGGGACATTGATTAATATCTCAAGATTTTAAAAAATGTGTTTTAGTTTTTGTGTAGTATATTTGGAATAAATTATAATTTTATTTAAAAATTAAATTAAAAATATTTCGAAAATTATTTTCAAATAAAAGATTTGATTTTTGAGTTTACTTGTCTAAAAATGGATAGGGTGATTGTTTTGGATTTTTCTAAAATACTTTAATTTTTTATGAATTGTAAAAATATAGTTTTGAATTTTCAGTATTTTTAATGACATCATAATGATGTAATAATTAATATGAAATTATGTTTGACTTGTGAAGAGTAAAATATAAAATGAGGTGTCCCAAGTGGATAATAACATGGGAAAATACCATGGTCAATCCCATGGTTTTCCGGAAACCACGAATGAGGTGTCCATTGAAATTAATAAAAAAATCCCTCTAATTTACTATAAATACCCACTCATTCCATCATTTGAATTCATTATAAAATCATTATAAACAAATATCTAGTAGTTTTACCTCCCTAGTTGTCCTCAATCCCCCAAGGTCCAAACATTAATGTTTTAGGAATTAATCTACAAGGTATGGGAATCTACCAACCTTCCCTTTTTTCAAGCATTCATTTTGTGTTATTCTTTTTAATTTTAATATTATTATTTTGGAATATTCCAATCCATATTACACTTAATGTACATATTATTAATAATTATGAGATACACATTTTATATCATCGAAATATTTTATGAAATTTTAGGCGATGTCGTTAGGCTATCTAATTTTTGTAAGGGATATCTCAACTTTTCTTTTATTTTCACGTTACTTTATTTTATTTTTCTTTCCAAACATCATTTCAACAAAAAGTTGTGATAACTCATATACCTTACATGTAATATAATTTTTTCATGATAAATGAATAATTCATCATCATATCTCCTTTCCCATTCATTTATACTAAAAATGAAAACACTATCCGAGATATGCTAATTTACCACATTCAAGGGCAGTGGGTTTTCAATTTTTATTATTGTATTCAACTATGGTCATGAAACCAATATTATTGATGAAAAAAATAATTTATGTATTATGTATCGTCTATGGTTATGGAATCATTTTCTACACATGGTTTTGATTTATAATGCAAACGGTGTTTGTTGTGTTCACAAACTGCCAATTAACACAAACAGTTATCATAAAATAATTTATATAATGATTCATCTTCACTCCAAGAAACCAAATGAAATTTACAACCATGTAACCTTATTTATGTTCAACAATGTAATATAAATTTAATTCTATAAAACCATCTTCATTTTACATGATTATCCATTTATGTATATAATTTTACAAATCATGAAACAAACAGACCCGAACAATTAAATTGAACCTCTTGACCCATAAAAAATGCCACAAATGAACATAATAAGGTTATAATAAATCGATTACAAATAGAAGTGGTTATGGAAATATTAATTAATTAAATTAATTTTGTTATCCATGAAACTAAGACAAGTGGACAACACAGTCAGACATAAGGTAATAGTTTCTTCACCTCACTTCCATTTTTGTGAGATATTTCGTATTCAATACTCCTACTTTTGTATGGTTTATGTATTCTTCCAATTGATGTTTCATATAATTAATCTATTTTTCATAATGATATTCAAATTATCATAATTAATTTTGGGGCATACGATTAAATTGACTACAACATTTTAATTATTTTCTAACTGAACCTGCATTTTCATTCGGGTAGATCTTATTCTATACTCACCTTAATGAAATAATTATTTATTCCTATGTACTCCACATAAATTATTTTTGAATTATATATATATCTATACGGATGATAATCCTATTTTTTAAGGTGAGTTATGTGCTTTAAAATAATCTTTAAAAAATGGTTCCTAAATGCAAGCCTGATTCAAGGAACTTCTCAAAATCATACCTATTTTTAAGTACACTATATAATATGTTTTAATCCATATTTATCTTTATAAAATAAAAAATTTTAACATGAAAAATATATTTTGGTTCATTTTGTTTTTTATTAAATAAAACATTTGTTTACCCTTAAAAATCATTTAATATCTTCTTTAAACTGTAGTAAAATATTTTATTTCTAAAGCTTCCTTGAGAACACTTTTTAAATTATTTCACCTCAATAAGACTTTATTTAAGCCTCAATTATAATTTAAATTACCCTAACTCTAAATTTATTGGATATAGATGTTTAAAATATGATTTCTTGACAAATACAAATGATTTTCCAAAATAACTTTGCTCTCAAATGTAAAAAAAGGGTTTTTCTCATATCATTGTAACTTTTATGAGATATATTCCATGTTAACCACATATTTATTTTATGTGGTGTATGTATATACCTTTGGTATATCATATAAAGAGTCTCATTATTATTTAGATATTCTAATGGATTATTATTTGAATGTTACAATGTGGTATGAGATACTTTGGAATGTTTAAGGATTACTTCCTCAATTATTTTTCAATGGTCTCATCTAAAAGTATATTCATCAATGTCAATTAACATTGTTGAATATTGTAAATCATTGCGGTTTAACTCCAATTATTTGATCCACCACGTTTTATTGAGTGGTTTATGATTTGTTTTTCTGTGGATATTCTATCTTGAAACCATTCACCATATTACCTTTAATAATTAGTGTTTATGAGTAATGATTATGGGATGTTATTTACATTTCATATTATAGTTTTAATATGAATGTGTATATTGTTTATTCTTATCCCCATTCTTAATAGGAATGCATTGGACTTAGTATGTGTTTTTTGGGGACCATAATATTCCCTTGGGGAATCAATTGGTATCATGAGACAAACTACAATCTCAACATGATGCCTTGACCAAATGGTTATTTATGGTATTGGAATGAGCCCCTGAAGGTATGGTTATGATGTCCCATACTATTAAATCCCTTGATTATGAAACTTCTAATTGAATTTTCATATGGGTATTCTACTTGTATAATACCCATGATATTGCGTTATTATGGAATATTTACTCCACTCATATTCCTACCATATTATGTTCAAGATTATTATTTAAAGGCTTTTGTTTTTTGTTTTTTATAATTCATAATGTTTATATTTATGATATATTCCACTTTAATTCATTCCATCACTGTGAATATGAGCTCACCCCTTTCTTATTATTCATTTTATTATGACATAAAGAAGATTATTATGAATGACATACAACAATAAACTTAGAGCCACATATGTTCCCAATACAACTTATTTGTTGTATTTAGATTAATGTTTTATTGTTGAACCTATGTATGTATCTGGTTATCCAAAACTACTAAAATGCTCATTACTCCAGGATTTAATTCCTTGTAATCATTCTAATTAATAAAATAATGCACCGCCTCCAGGCTTCTAAGGTCGCAGCATTACACCATAACATATAAAAAGATTATCTAGATTACTTTTAATAGAAATAGAAATAAAAATACATAGAATAAATCCTCAATGAGGAATAACATACAATCTTTCCCATATATAAGCATTAATTATATATTATGGAATTATATTCCCCCAATCTAGAAGTTAATAATAATATAAGACTTTTTCATGGTAGGATTCCAATTCAATGATAGAAAAATTCATTACAATCGATTTTAAGTAGTATGAAGATCATACAAACATATCCTCAAGATGTTGCAAATGATGTCTGTAGCAAGGCCAATTTTTATGCACCACATGATGATCAAGTCAAATCCTAATGCACCATTTTTGGGGTTATTACCCATAGGTATAAATATTCCATATCCACTTCCAATTATAGTATCAATAAATATATTTATATTATTAGAAAACCACACATACATTACATCACAGAAATTTTATGATGGGTTTATGGTTAAAGTATAATTGGTGCATTATAACTGCTTAGATAATTTCTAAAATGAGAGGGAGTAAGTAATATTTAATTAGGAATAATTAAATTGAATGGTAATAACATGGAATTAAAATTAGTTATATATATATAATGTAATCTAAAAATATAATTGAAAAAAGTAATTACATTTGAAAATTAATGGGGAGGATCTTTTAAACCCTTACCTCTCTTGAGCTTATATGTATAGAGACAAACCGTCATGCCAAAAAAACTTTTCATGTTTGATGAGAGAGAAATGGTAGATATTTCATTGGAGGTACATGATGAGATATCAATTAATTTTGTGTGGGAGATTAATAATATGGTCAATGTATTTATATATTAGGAGGGGTGGTGTTAAGGGTTCAATTGTTGATTATTTTTCCATTAAGGAAAACCAATTTAGGGTGGAATTATTTCCAACATTATAGGTTGAAAATTAGTTTTTTCATGGATGATTAAGGTCATCCGATGAATCAATCAACAATTTAATTTTATGTTATTTCATAAATATATTTTTATCAAGAACAATGATTAATAAATTTTAAAAGTTCATGGGAATTCGAGTTTTTCCCTTTCAATTGAACTATTTTATTTTTCTTATAAAATTTTACTTTTCAAATTATTTATATTGTTTTTGAATTATAAACAAAATAATCTAAATATTTTATTTAGATAATGAAATATGTATCTATATTTTTGGGGGATATATGTTTCCTTGAATTCAATGCTGATATAGATTTGATTAGATGGGTCCCAATACAGTAATTCAGTCATAACATTTTCCCCAATATTGTATTGGAATGAAATTTTGATAGATTTTAGATGAATTAATTTGGATAATTACATCCCAATGGATGAAAATTTTCTTTAAAATGTTTCGTGACAAAAAGTTTCCTTGATTTAAATTAATCTATATTCATTGAATCTCCTGTGATAGAAATATTTTCACTAATGGTTTTTTCATAAATCCAAAAAATAAAATGTAACAGGATGAAATTTTAATGGTGGATGGAAAATACTTATAATAGAATGTCCATAATATGTCATATTCAGAACTCCTACCAGTAAGGTGTCGCAAAATGTATGTACATTTGATACACTGTATCTAGATATTTTGTTTGGGAATATTTATTTCTTAAAAAGGATTCACACACAACTTCTTAAATAAATGGACACAAAAGAAAAATTTGTGAGACAAAAAATATAATATGTAGAATATCAACATTCCTAAAGACTGTGCATTCAAATTCATCCAACAAATGTGTAAACTGTTAGAGGAAAGAATTGAAGAAACTGTTTTATTAGTAGATAATAATTAATCGTAATAGTTTAATACTGATAGGATCCTAATATATTAATTAGTGTCTAATAAAATAAATATCATATAAAATTTAAAATTTTAATACTAATAAATTATTTTTATAGTAAAATATTAATTATTTTTAAAATGAAAAACATTAAAATATATTTTAAGGACCTATGACATTTTATTATTGACAAAGAAGGGTAAATTAGGATAAGGCAACACATTATCAGTATAAATTTTTGATGGTAAAATGGTAGAAATATAAATATTTTAGAATTAATTTAAACTAGATTATCAAATTTTTTTATGTTGTGTGTTTTTTAGTTTTTTATTATCATTTAATGGTAAATAATTCTATTATAATGAAAGGACCTGGAAAGAGGAAAATGCCACTAGGGGTGGGGGTGTGGTTGAATAAATAGTTATCCTAAAACACCAAATCTTGACTCATTTTACCATGTTAATTTGTGAAAAAAATATCAAAATATGATCATATAATTATGATAGAAATGTTTACAATGAAACCATACCACACAAGGTATGGTACAAGGTTTACTAACTCTTTTTATCAAGTGGATTATCCTCTATGTAAAATAGCTATGACCCTAATACGAACTATCCTATTAAATTATTAATAATAAAAATTAAAGGATCATGGATAAAAAAATGAAATACTAGTATTATAAGTAATGATATGTTTGAACAAGATAATCAATATTCAATTCCTCAAACCCAAGTACCTTTGAAAATTATATTTTGTGTACATCATCATTCTTGACCTCAAATATTTTCCAAACCCTTATGGGAAATATACATGGAATGAAAGATTGTATAAATAATTTTTTTTTCAAAATCCCACATTCTATGGATAAAAAAATATATCATTCATTTATAGGTAGGGAATCACTTCAGCATGTAACTCCATATAAATCTCATTTTGGTCATTATCTAGATCCAATTTATGAAACTATATATCATCTAAAGAATATATCAACCCATTTCATAACATTGATCAGAGGATCAACTCAAAATTACATCCAATATGATCATTTCCCCACCGTCCATCATTACCCTAATATGATAGATAATTTCTTTAACATCACTAAATTAGACTAAAATCCCAATTAAAATAATTTTTAGCTATTATTTTTTTCTACAGAGTAATTTCTAAAATCAATTTTTCTTTTTTTAATGGTATATTCTTGGCCCATTATGTATTAATCTCCCTATAGTTCATCTCAAGTTCTTAAACATGTCTCTAGTATAAAAACCCAAGTTCCATGAGTACATAATTATCTGTGTTTTCATACCAACCATGTCATGAGAAACAACTATTTTAATCCTCTCTATGTTATACCTCTAATGTTTCAATAGAAAAATCCTATAGAAATTTACAATTAACCTTTAGATATTCCTAGATCATTTTGGCCTTCTAAAAATTCCACATACCATGGTGAATAATTGGTAATTTTAATATCTAGAATATTTTATCGTTATTTTAGATATCTACTCATGTACAATGATAATTTAAATCATCCATGTGAATGTTATTAATAAATACAACTTTAAATCACAAGAAAATCCTTGGAATTAATTTAATTTAAAACTAACCATAACATGCCTCCAATTTTAAGGTAACAAAATCACTACACTATAAGTTATAATGATTATTGTGAGGCTAATACAACTATTTGTGTCTGAACAATTCCATTTTGACCATGTCATGACTTAGATTAACTCAGAAATCCCCTTTTCAATAGAATTCATTGGTTGATTCTATTAACTCATAAATATCCTCCAATCACAATGGGTGATTTAACCACACAAGGAACCCTTAATACCCTCTTTTTTATTTCTTCAAAACTATGAATCAATAAAATAGATCTTCTTAATGATTTATAATCATATACCATCACCCAGAGATTCTCCCATGATCATAACCTCCAAAAAACCATCGTATCTTCCCCTAGAAAAGAAGATATACTTTTTTATTTTATGCATTTTTCTAATAATGAAATGAAATTAAATAGGTAAAATAATCAAGAATACTTAAAGGGATTTTCAGAGATAATACACTACCATAAAAATCAAAATTTATTGAATGTATCCCTCAGTAATTTATTTATCATGATATCCATTATTTTCTCCATGGTATAAATATACTTCAATGAAACATCACCACTCTCCACCTTATCATTGAAGAAGTGGTACTTGATATCAATATGTTTCAACCCTTAATGTATCACTGAATTGATTGAAATATTGATTTCATATTGGTTGTCACGCTAAATCATCGATGGCTATAAGACATTCACCCTCATGGTTTTGAGTTATGTGCATCCAAATCATTTTAACTATGCATTCAGATACTGTAACATAATCATATTTTTTTTACTTATTGTGACTATTTTTTTGTAAGAGTTCCTTTAATACATATGCCTTTGATATTGAATGAAGCACTAAAACTATATTTCAATCACCTATATTTCTTAAATAATTAGCATTAGAATAACTATAAATATTGAATGATGTGTTCTTACCACATATAAAACTGATATGACTCATTTGGATGAACTTGAAATCATGTAAAATATATAACCCCAAATATGAAGTTGAGCATGGGATCCGTAAAATAATTCATGATACCAATAAGGCTTCATCACTCTATTTGATCCCCACTCCATACTTATTTGTTAATGGATAAATTGTTTCCTTTTGATATAGGGGTATAAATATACCTTAATGATTCCATAAAAAAATTATCTAATATTTCATAAGAATATAGATCTTGTGATAGGTAGATAGAACTTACTATAATTTTTACGTGGAAACCCAAAAATAATTTCATCTCATACATCCTATAAATCTAAAAGTGCCTCCTCATTTGGGTATTAAAATACGGAAAAGATTATTATTTTTCTTTTTTAAATAAAATTAAATCATCATTATAGATAATCACTATAAGAAAATTGGTGTTATCTCTCTTTATATAGATATTATAATCCACATTTTATTTCATGAATATCATGATCTTTATGGTTTTTTTAATTTTTTATTATAATGACATTAGAGTTTGTTTCAACCTATATAATTCATTATTCAACATGAATACTAAAAAACCATCACAATTAAGGATAAACCCTTCCATTTGTTCAATGAAAACCTCATCCTTTGGTGCTATATTCAGAAATGATAACATCATGTCCATATATTGAAACTTATAATTTAGGTGAGCACATATCCTATGAAATACATAAATCATTTAAATAATTTAGACTTGATTGAAAATATCATCAAAATAGATACTGTTAATTTGAGGGTATCACTTATAAACAAGATGAATTTGTCCAATATAATTATCCTTTTCGTTGAGTTGATTAAAAAAATCAATATTTTCCCTAATCAAATTCTTCACAATTGGATGTGGCCCCAAAATTCATGTTCTATTCTTATCAATTCAACATAGCTCCTCTTCCATTGTTGTCATCTGTATCTCATGTTTTAATGATTCTTCAACACTTTTTGATTCATCATGTAAAATAAACCTAGTATGTTTTAGATTCATGAAACTCTTATGGTTTTATAATTTTATTTTCAATCATCTCTATGGATTTTCAAATCTTATACACATTTCTTTTTCTTGAAATCATATTTTCTCTTTGCCTCAGATATTCATTATTGATAGATATTTAAAAATCATCCTAGGAGTTGGAAAAATTATTTTACATATGTAATAATCCTTTCCAATCCAACATTTTCTCTATGAGATTGATCAACTTTTCCATTAATAAATAGAGTTTTATTGTGAAATATTTTTATTTTCTAAAACAATTACATAAAATTTATTACTTATTTTCCTCACATTCTTATTATAAACTTTATATCTCCCTCCACAATATGTTTATCCAAGTAATATACCTTCATCATACCTCTCATCGAAATTTCCCAATAATTTTTCTTTACATCCTATTAATGTAAAGGAGGCCACATATTTTTAATCATCTCAACCATTATTTATTTTCAAACAATAATTTATAATGATTTAAATTTAATTGGGCATTAATTATGAATACTACAATGTGTTTTTATTCTCTTCTAAAAAAAATAATATAATTTTCTTGATTTAGTAACAAGTTTTTCCGTAAAATATGTATATCCAACTCTACCCAGTACATAGTCCAGCCTTCCACTAGCCTTGAGGAATGATACTGATCACTACAGGTGGACATCAATTACCTAGGGAATCTGCTATCACTGGTGGGAATTATTATAGAAATAAAGGTTAAAAATGTAAAGAATACTAAAATAATAAAACAACATGGAATATAGAATTCATACATATAAAAAATCATTCAATGTGAAAATGTGAAATCATAGTCTATATGCCTTATAAAATGGACACAAAACTGAGAAATAATAAAAATAGAGACACTAATATATCTATTAGACTCATGTAAACCATCATATTCCACCTCCTCCAATGATCTATACCCAATAGAATGGTCAAATTGAAATAATAAAAGTTGTTAATATTTTCACCTGTAAAAAATAATTAATTGAAAACATAAAACTGTGGCCTATATAGGGTGAGAAAACAACATTACTGATAGGATCCAATCATTTACTCTATGTTAAATTGATATAAAACAAACATGAGATCAATAGTTTGAAATAAAATATATAAATTTTTTATTTACTTTCATAAATAAAATATATAATAAATATAATTATAATAAATAAAATCTATTGGTGAGGAATGGAAACATGTGAGTTGGGTATAAAAGAATATCTTGATCTTACCCACAAAAATTATGGGAAGAGTCCATAAGGACTGTGGTTTGGAAGAACTAGGGGCACTGTATAAGTGTTAGGAAATTTAATGCAATATACACTTAGTAGAGTCACATTTTTCATTAGAGTACCGCCATGACGAGGACTATCAAGGATTAAAGCATATATAATCCATTAATTACCATATGCTAGAGGGAACCGAGTTTAGGAAATACTTATACAAAATAGTATAAGAAGGAAACCCCATTCACATATAATGCATATGAGTCCTAATTCCCCATATACATTCAATGCTTCCCATGAGTCTCTATCTATTACTAAGTTCAACAAAATTAAATTACAATTTTTTTATTATGATATATTTTATTTTAAGTAAAAAATTCAATTAGCATAATTCAAAAACCTAAAAAAAATTAACATGAAGCCATTTGGTAATTAGTAATAATTCAAAAATTAAAATTTTTATGATCCATTTTTTATTATTTCATTGAAGATAATGTTACATGTTTCTAAGGGAATAAATCAACTTCCATGTTTCCAAATGGGTTTTTAATCATTATAATCCCAAATAAAATCTTAACATTAAATAAATATAATTCGTTAGAGTACCACAAATTTAATTCTTTATAATTTTATTAATAATGTTTTTAGTTTTTTTATTAAATCCTAGTGTCTTACTTATAAAACCAAGTAAAACATAAACATTATAAGAAAAAACATCCACAAAATATTATGAAACCAAAGAATGTTAGAATTTTAAATACTAAAATCTTTAATTGGTAAAAAATAGTATTGTATAGAAATAGTTTAGAAAATCTTAATTAAATCAATGTTAGTCACATACAGAAAGAAACATAGAGTAACCTAGAGTCATAGATGATTAATATCCTTAATATGAATTAATCATGTAATACTATAATTGATACCCAAGGAATCTATAATATTTAATAACAAACCCAAAAGTAGAAGAATCAAACTATTATATGAAAGCCTGGAAATGAAAACACTTATTGGAGAGTAAAGAATTTAAAGGAAATACTACAATAAAGTGGAAAGGAAACATAATATCTTTCTATTACTACTATAAAAAAACACATGATATTTGGATGTTTTCATTGATATGGAGAAACCCAAAAATCCACATAAACTATATTTGGGAAAACACCTGAGAAGAAGAGAATAGAGGAATGATGAGAAGGATAAGGGAGAAATAATAATGAATGAAATCGGGAAGAAGGAATTCCATAGGAAGAATTAACTTGAAGGACCTTGGGATTTTGAGAAGATCTCCCTCCATCCCATGGGGTGGGGGAGTGTTATAGGTACTGATGGAGGAAGAGGGAGATATCCCCTAGTTTGCTATCATTATTTTTTAATAATAACTATAATATGAATATATTAATTAGCTATATTTATAAATATTACCAAAATACCTGAATATTAATAACTTCAAATTATCACATTAATAACACTAATGTTTTAATTTCATTCTAATAAAAATGTAACAAAATAATTTTTACAATAATATTTATAATTTATTATATAAAGGGAACTAAAAAATACCAATATTTAATAATTTAAACACGAGTTTAATATTAAAAATATTATTACTTAATTAATTAATTTCATAAATATTGTAAGAATTCCAATATAATAATATAATAATTAAATAGATAATATTAACACATATGAAAAGTAATGAATTGAAATTTGTTGTATCGGGTCACAAATAAGCCACACAAAATCAACCACTATGATCATTTGGAAAAGTCACATTGACCATGAAACACCAAAAAATGTGTTAAAAATTTTATAACCTAATTATTTTATTCCTTATTTATTGTTAATATGAAAATATACACCAGAAATAGAAAAGAGGCTGTGAAATTTCTCTCAATGTCGAAAAAGTTCTAATTATTATACTTATCTACTTCATTTATTAGGTTGAGTATAGAGCACAATATTCATGATTTTCAAGATATGACTCAACATACTTTTTTTTAACTCATATCCATTACCAGATGAAAATATTCTGATAACACATACTAATTAATTCTCAATAATTGTCAAAAAGTTTCTGAATTTATAAAGATCTTTGAACTTAATCTCCATAATATAGAATTATTTCATATGACTGAAATCAATAATTGGAATCATGAAAAAACGTTCTCCATTTGTGGAATTCATGTTTATTTTTCTTCACACATCCAAGAATACAAAATCATGGGGTCAATTATTTAGTATTTCCAATGAATTGTGGCTCATAATCACCATTTTACCTTTTAGACATGTATCACTAGCATTGAGACACTAAAGATGTAGCTCTATGAAATTTCTTACATTATGAAGATTGAGAATATTTTCAATTCCCTTTCCCCCCAAATGGACATGTATTATATTCCATAACTGATTTTCCACCTTCATGAACATGAATCAAATTCCTTTAGAACTATAAATTTGAAATAGATTGTATCTTATTTGTTTTTCCTTCATCAATATTAGGATATCATTCAATTTACTTAGGAAATATTCATCCTTGTAAAGGATCGCCTCATTCCCATTTTCACAAAGTTGAAAAAAACTCAAGGATTTTTTTCAACCCATTAAAAAAGGAAATATCACAGTCTTTATTCTTATCAATCATGGTGAATACAAATAATTTTACACTTAGTGATCCATCATTTCTAAATTTAACACTATTCTACATTATACCTTTACATATCATTCGATAGATTCTTTTTTTGGTCATGTTTGATGAGAAAACACTATTGATTATCTTCGAATGTTTATATTTTATAGCACTATAAGTGACAATAAATATAATTTCATAATCCTTTTTATTCCTCTACTTTATATATTTTATAATTTCCCCTTTTTTCTCTAAAAGCATTTTGAGACACTATTGGGTGGTGTGTCTAGGTTGATCCCACCCACCACATTTTTCTCAATAGAATTATTATTATTATAAAAATGCACCTTCTTTTTTAGATTTCATCTCAGTTGTCCTCTAGGAATATCAGGTGGACGCCCCCTCAATTCATCGAATCGTTCCGATTTAATGGGTGAAAAATTATATAATCCAAATGATAATCTATGTCTATAGACTCTACAATACCAACACCATCATTTAAGGTTAAATATTCTTTTTGAAATATATAGTTTTTTAAAATTTTATTTTTCAGATTATATTTGACTTAAAATCCCTTTCTTATATCAAAACATCTCATTCTTGCATTATTTATCATTTCTATCGACCTTAAAAATAGGTTTAAACATTATTTATTTTTCCTCCACACCACATTTCTTTTGAAATTTTCAGAACCATTATTTTTTTTATTAATTTGTGTATTCTCATTATTATGTGATTATAAAATAGAATTATTCACTTTTTAAAATTCTTACACTATTTATCTAAAAAAATTGGTTGTCCAATACAATATTCTAGGGTACCATATAGAAGTTTATGAATTTATTCGTAGTCTTTGAATCCCCCCCCCCATAGTTTTGCTGCTCTCACCTATATAATTGATATAATTTTGATCTACATGATAAGTGATCCTCTAATTATTTTTATAATCAAACCAATTTTCTTCATGATATGTGATATTTACATTCAGAGAAATGATAATTTATAAAGTAATCTCAATCATCTCTTCCTCATATTCATTGATTACATTGAGAACTAACATATTTCCTGTAAATTATCCTTAAATTTTGATAATGTCTATTAAATTTGGTATGTCAAGATATTTCCACAATGAATCATTCCTCGATTTCAATTCATTGTTTTCTATTTCAACATTTATGTTTTTTACACACACAAAAGATCCATTTTGAAATGAATTTCTAGTGTTTTTCATCAATTAATTCTTTACATTTACTTCAAACTTATGTTACTTCAATGATGGGATATTTTTGTATTATTTTATTCTTCTATCATATCCACTATCATATTATCCTTTTTATCTCTTACACATTCCTCATCACAAGTTGTCCCCTCAGGCTTTTAGAATAAATTTTTTATTATTTTTTGTATTGGTATTCACTCTACCTTTTTTGAACATTAATATATTGTGAAGACTAGCCAACATTTTTATTTGTCATGATGATATTTTTTATTGTTCATCATCATCATATTCATGTTTATTCTTATGGAATTTTAGTTAAATGTTTATAATATTTCCATAATTTGAGATCATAAATAAAATATTACCATTGTATTGACCTTTTCTTTATTTCGTGCCTTTAGAGGATAGAGATATAAATTCATCACAACCCATTTAAGAATCATTACTTTTAGAATCATCGTCATGATTATTATTTGGATCAATATGTTTTAAATCATTTAAGACATTAAATTCTATCTACTTTATGATTTTTCTTTTAATCTTAAGGATCAAACTCATCTTATCTCATAGGTAATTATGATATTGCTAAGTTTATTTTTTGCCCAATTTTATATGCCTTTATACAATATGGTAGAAATATTTGAATATGATTTTTTTGGAAGGGTTATCATTTAATTCATTAACACATTTTAGTCTTTAATAAGTTCACCATGGATTTGAATTTATCTTATAATTTTATTCACATAAATGAGGAACCTACCCACAATTTCATCTTCTCAAATTAAGATATCTTTGAATTGTTCTTGATGTGACTATAACCATGTATCCTTCACTGTTCTATCTTCTTCAAGTATATAATTGATCTTATTCAATACTCTATTCATTTTTAGTCCCCATTACTCATTTAAAACCCTAATCTGATTGAAATGAAAGAATCAAATTACACTATCTTCCATATTTTTTTATATTTATCTTATCTAATGAATTATAGATTATCAAAAAATTAGTAATAGTTATAGTATTCTTGATAATATTAAGAACAATCAAGATGAGTGATAGATGATATATAATCGTCCCTTTTCTCCCAATATTAATATATATATATATATATATATATATTGGATTCCTTACTATTGAACATATGAACTACTTTGTTATTTAAATTATTTATTGATTCTATATATCTCATTGATCAAATATATAAATAGTTACAAAAGACTCAAATCCAAAGGATATGACATATAACATATATTCATAAAATATATAATACTATGTGAAAGGGATCAGTGATAGAAGAACTCCGTAACTATGGATGGAGGGCTGACATAGTGGTTACCAAAAAACATAAACTCTGAACTCACATTCCCTTACCTATTAATGAAATCCAGATATAAAATATGATAATACAATAAAAATAGAAATATTTAGAAAGAACAATGACGCAAGGGAGAATAAAAGGTTCACCATATCCTTTTATGAAGTGGTTAATTCATGGTGTGAAATTTTCATGATCTCATTACCAATGTTATTGATTTATTATACATGTTTCATTTTTATTCACATTAAAATGGAAAATTTGATCTATAGTTGATCCCTTCTGATTTTTCATAGAAATGAACTCCAAATACCTGAAATAATGATAAATCATAAATTTCAATAAATATTAACTTTCTCATATCATGATATTCTACAATTTTTATATAGTTCACATTGTATTTATTTTCATCAAATCTCAGTCAAACCCTCTTAGGATGTATCCGTAAGATGAATGATTGGCTAACATAGAGTTTCACCACAATCAATTGTTTTTCAGAAATCAATACTCGTTATTTAATTATAGGTATGAAACCTTTATAAGAGGTATATACACATAATACCAATTATTTTTAAATCCCAAACCCTATATATGTTTAAATATCACCTTTATCCATTATATCAGATCGTTTTATAAATCAGATGTAAAATTTTCCTTAAAACACTATAAAAAATGTTTTTCCCTCCCCATGCTCCATTACTTGTCGAATATGGTATTGACTCACATGAAATTCAATATAGTTGATTCAGTTCCTAATTGAAATATTAGGGTTCTTTGATTGTTTTCTTCCAATCCATTTCCCATAAGGATTTTTAAAATTATTTCTATGGGATATTCTATATATAATCTTGGAATATGCTCCCTATGGTGCATCATATATTCACTATTTACCACTATGGTGAAAACCTAGGTTCAAATTCCATATCACCAAGGGTGGATTCATGGTCATCCATGATATGTAAAATTATTATTTGGGTCCCCTTATACCACACCTCTTATTTTTCAAGTGGGAATTCCTTCAAAAATTGTAAAGTTCCCCTAATCACTGTATAGGTCTTTTAGGCCAGGTCAAAATTCCTTGTTTTTATGACATTAAAGATTAAATTTCACCTATCCTCATGATTTATTTATTAATTTTAGTATCCAATAAAATTTAGTGATCTTCAACTCATACATGAGTTTATTTTCAATAATTAAAATATAAAGTCACCTAAAAACCCCATGATTGAATTTCATCAACAAACTAGTTAAATAATTCTTACAATGTAAAGGTAATCTATCACAATACCATAAGATATAATGATTCTTGTGAGAGAACATAAAATCCAAGTGTGTCAAAAATTCTATTATGAAAATGTATCAATTGATATCAAATCACAACTCTTCTTTGTCAATTATCTTCATGATGTGCTTCTCTAATCAACAACCAAAATACTAAGGATTCTTCAACCTAATATGAAAACTTTATACACATTATAATATCTCAGTAATATAAGGAGGAATATATAAGGTAATCAAGAAGAAGTTTTTGATTATATAATTATAAAGATCTAGTTATCAGTGAGAAGAATAGTAGGTTATAATCTTTATATAATTTTTTAGAGACTATAATTGAATAGTTATAAGGCTACTCTATTATACATACTAATGTGTTATCTTGTAATTTGTTTCATCATGTTGTACTAGTTATTCGAAATTTATAATTGTATGTGTTCAGATATAGCCACTAATTGTTATAATCCATTGGATTATACATGTGGATCATATGAAAATTAATGATTTAATTCCATTATTTGTGCATAAAAGTTATATTAAATTGTTAACATCATACATTGTTGAGTTATTATATGTTTGTGTGGATATTAAATTTATTTAAATTAAATAAATTGATTAACTCCATCATGTTTGATGTTTAATACTTTGTTTATATGAAAAACATATTTTTATTATCATAAATGTATATTAATGTTGATTAGTAATGGACTAGAGTACCCATTATTGTCTTTCTATCGAGCCTCGAGTTGACTTTCTAAGGTAGAAATATTTCATGGTCATAGGAATGGTCGTATCCATATACTTTTTTATAGGTATTTGTTTCTCTTGTGTTGACATTATAAATTTACACCTAGGTCTCCCCATTCCTCGATGAATTTGGATGACATTGGAAGGGTTTTGAGAGGCCGAAACAGGACGCACGGTTTGGTCGCATGGTTTACTAAACTTTGCAGCCAAACCATGAACATTAGTACAACTCATTAAAAATATTATGAAATTCCAATTTTTCTCTTATAAAATTATACATAATATGAAAATTTAGTCCACCATTCGACCCTAGCTCTGATGTATTTCTCTTAACCTTCATCAACCCCTCTTAGAACCCAAATTTGAAGGGGCTTTTAGTGGGAAAACGTCAAGGAATGTCGAGTAAGTGAATTACCCTTTTTTTATAACATTTATGTAGGGTTTATTCCTTTCTCCTTGATGTTAAAAATGTCAATCTACTAGTTATTCATACATGGGTTTTAATTTTGTGTTTCAAGGTATAATATTGTGGATTTACATTTGTTTTCACTCCCCCGTGGTGCGACGATGGTGCGGTTGAAGTGTCACAAAATGATTTGAGGGTTTTGAAATATATGGTAGGTGCTTCCATGTGTGAAAAATATTCAATGAGTTATCTTTCATTAATTTAATTTTTTATAATGTTCTAAAACTATTGTGTTTGGTGTGGAAACCATTTTTCATAGAATTGATTTTGCGGTTGGTTTTAAAGAATCCTTTTTGTGTAAAATGACTATTTTTAATGTCTTTTCAATGTCGTATTATTTGTCGTTTCATTATGGTTCATAGAATGGTTTTATTAAAATGTCTTAGGGTATTCAATTATAGTTTGGTGCGACACTTCTGTTCATTTGCCTTTAAAATAAGGGTTTTAATGGATTCCATATGCAAAGATTTGGTAATCATTTTGATGTTATTTTATGATAATTGTAAATGGTTTATTGAGTTACACAGAGGGTAAAATACATGTTTAGATATGGTTTGGTGTGTGTATGATGAGAACTAGTATTTTTATCTGTTAATGGTGTTTTATAGCATGTGGAACATGTTAGAGATCAAATAGGGAAACTCAGGAATCTTGGTGGGTGGACTAGGACTAGTATGCTTGTGATACGAAGTGGTATCATCCCTGTTTCACATACCAAGTTGAAAACACTAATTAAAAGTTTTTGATGTTGGAAACAGATTGAAAATTGGTGTTTCCCCTCTTATTGTTTCTTTCACGTGAATGTTATAGATTATCATTGATTCTACACCAAGATACGAGGTTCCTAGGGACCACAACTATCTAGTGCCTATGAGTGTTCCTTTAACTTGTGCTTGTGGAATATTTTTTACTTACCACTGGGATTTGGTGTGTTTGGATGGATAATTCAGTATCAATTATGTTTTTTTAAATGTTTATTCTATAAATGTTCCCTTGGAAAACTGTTTCATATAAAAGTTTCACCCCTTTATAATTTATTTCTTCAATTTCTTATTTATAAAAACATATATGTATTTTATCATATAATTTTTTTCACCTGGAATCTTAGTTGTTGTGTCCCATTGGTAATAAGATCACAATCTAATTAAACATTTTGGTGTAAGTATACATGGTTATGTTTGACACAATTATGGACAGGGTCTTGGGAGATGACGTTTTGGGTTGTTAGCTACCATCCTTGGTGCAGTGTTGTGGAGAAGGCATGGGGATGATGACCCCTTGTCGTGTGGTGGTTCTTGAGTAGTATTTTATTATGCTATTGGGTTTTAGATGTATTTGGACTTGTATGACACAATGTAATTTAGTTACGAATTTTTATAAAAGGCTAGTTTGTAATAAACTTTCTAATTTGGTTTATTTATTTATTTTGGTTGTCTAGTTCCTCCAAACTCAGGTAAATCATTCCCGAACACTTATTCATGATACAAAATCACTTGTGCTGGATCATGGAGATAGGAAACATTCTTTTGGACTTGTCAAAATCTAGGTCAGGTACTCATTTTGATGGAAACCATTTCTAGTTTTTGAAAAGTATAAGTTCAACATAAAAAAATTAAAATTTTCTTGACATGGACAACTTGAAAATTACTAAACAGTGTTACCCATATGACCTCAGGCATGACTAACCATACATAAGAGGTTTCCAACAATAATAAAGGGTCTAATAAACCATTTGGGGAGATAATACCTTCAATATATATCATAACCAATATAAAATGATAATTTAATAGTCCATAATTTGTATGATATTCGAGTTTATGTTATTAAATTAAATCATAAATTAAAAGATAAGAATAAAATAACTATGATATATCAAAATATACCCATATAGCAAATCAACTATACACCTAATAAAGACCAACCCATGGACATTTAATATACAATATATAAATAAAATAGAAAGAAAACAGTAAAGGGATACCTACAATATCCTTGACCTGACCACATATCTGACTCATCAACATAATTGAGCTCTAGTTACAAAACATACCCACCAAGCTGATTATATATTGGACATTTCCCAAAACATATATTCTAATATAAGGTCTTTATACACACCAAGGTTCTCATTCACAGTGTGAGAACAACACTATGAAGGCCACCACTAATGGTACCCTTGATAAAAACAAGTATAAATTTTCATCAATGTACTAAATGGATCATAACCCCTAACATCACATATGAAAACTGGTATCCCCATTGGGTAATTTTGGTGTCACCATAATGGACGACACTTACCATCCTCAACTAGTACTAGAATGGGATGATATACCCATCGTTTAAGTATAAACTAAGTGTGAATGATTTATTACCATTCATATTATTATTCATGGATAACAGGATATATCTATACCATAACTCATGAGTGAATATTGAATCATCAACACACTAGTAAAATGGATGATACAATTCCGTCCCATATCTCAAGGGAATGATATATTGATACTTCAATAAAGTGTGTATGACACCCCACTAATACAAACCTTTTGGTGGAAAATGTACCACCAATAGAATCTTATGGGTTTAGGGTATATTGTATATATAGATCGCTAGGAGGATGATATAATTGTATTATATATCCCTAGATGGTTGATTCACCACCACAACTGGCCTCTGGGTGGATGATAAACCAATGATACACTATCTTTTAGATGATATAAAAACAATCCAATATTCACCTCCATAATGATGCACATCTAGAACTAAACTCCTTAGGTGTATGATAGACCAAAAATAATAGACTCTGTATGGATAATGCACCACCATTATCAATTTATAATTAGATGACACATCATCCTCATTCATGTTAATTTTAATGATAAATCACTTACCCTTATCTCATTAGGGTGAATGAGGTTTCATTAAGTGAATATGGAATCACCATTCTAACATTCTGGGATTGATTCAACTCCACTATGATAAATCTAGAATATTTTAAACCTCGAGTTCCCCTCCCTGTGCACTAGAGACTACTTACTAGTGATGAGGGTCTCTATGTAATCATAAAAATATTATACTATTCGGTATAAATGACCATAATTATAAATGGGAAAATGGCGACATTTCTCAAGGAATCATATGCAATGTAAATATAGACATGAATATGATATGTTACTAGTACTAAACAAAATAATCCATTATATAAAAACATAAAAGCAAGATAATTTCATATAACTCATATAGACATAAGAAATACGTCCCATTTGAAGGGAAAATACACCCCATCCCAAATATTCCAAAAGAAAACAAAAAATAAATATAACTATAAACTTGTGTTTATCTCAAGCTCAATTCAATCTTCTAGATCTAAATCAGTTAAATTAGTCAACCATAAAATATATTTCCCTTTTATTTATCTTCACTTACATTCATGTAGCATACTAAGGTACTGATATTGAATAGAAATGGTGTTTGTATAACTCAATAGGCCAGCACCAGTAGGGTCCCTAAAAATATCTAGTCTATAAGTGTTAAATTTAAAGAGACATGATATATATAATAAAAACATTATATAATAAAATACCTTTAATCCTCATATAACATTGATACACCCATGATAGATCAAACCTACTTCGACTACTACTAGTATTTTGTCCGAATATATCACATATCACTACCAAGGGCTCAGCTGAGGATCTCTCTCAAAACCATCAAATTATCTCATGAAACAACATTAGAAACATGCCCCAATGGAATTATATAATAAAATACTGTTTTTTAGCATGACACCCAAACCAATACAAACACCATCAATATTTGACATGACCCCCAACTTTTTTCATTCACACACACACTATCGGCATGATCACCGATCCCATATCACAATCACATTATGTCATTAATGTGAACTTAACCATTGGATATAATTTTTTTTATAAAATGAAAAATTTTATTAATTGTAATGATATCCCAACTCATAACACATAACCCATTTCAAAAAAATCCAATATGTTCTTTGCTGGTATAAATGACTCACCAACATTTCCATTAGATCTACCAAAATGTCTAGTGTTATCCTACAACCCATATCATATAAATATGTATAAACATTTATTTTTATAAAATATAGGTCACAATTTGAAATATAAATATTAACCAATAAATATTAAACATGTTAAGAAAACATATAAAATCCCACGGGGTTATCAAATGTCCCTCTACACACACACTGACATATATATATTTATATATAATATTTTTATATGTAACTCATTCTGACCATTTCATACCCATAACCTAGCTTTACGATAATAGGTAATTTTCATGAATCTTCAATTAATAATTTATTATTACATACTCATATAATATAGTGTACACCCAGGGTTGATCACTTCAGGTGTACATTCATAACAACTAAATTCTTTTTATCACCACTTATTATATAAAAATATGCCACAAAATAAAAACCACAACAATGACAATTTTAAAATGGGAATTATATTTGAATATAAAAATGGAAATGAAAACAAAAAATTAGAACATTACAAAGTTAGTGAGAAATGATTTTTTGATTGAGATTTATTAATGATGATATCATTGTTCTTTAAATAACATTTATTGTTTTATACAGTATTTAGATAAAACCCATCACCCAACACTCTCCAGTTTGAAATGATATTATTGCACAGTTAACTGATATTTATAGGATAATAACCGTCACATCATCACCATAATGATACAATGACCCTCTGAAAGAATTATTACGTTGATGAAGGAGAGGAATAAGGATTAATGGGAAGAAGAACATAATTGTAGAGAATGCTGAGAGATCCATTCACCACAATCAAGTTATATACTGTTGAAATTATCAAAATAAAATAAAGATAAAAATTTATATACATGATCTCAATAATCCACCACTCCCACATTAAATTTTTTCAAATGATAGTTCTTTATTTTCATGGAGTTGATTAGGGAATAGTTGGAGAATACCAAATAGAAAATGAAAGAAAAAATAAGGTTGAAAAGAATAATAATATATAATAAATTTAATATTATTAAACTGAAAACGCTTATCAAGATACTAAAAATTCTATATAAAATGACCTACTAAAATATCCAATAATTTATAAAGATAGTGGAGACACATTATTATAGTAAAGCGGGGTGAATAATTATAGCTCCGAATCTATATAATGAATGTTGTGTGTTGTTTCATTAGTATATTGATGAATTTGAAAATGTGGTGTTCTAAAAAGTTTTTCCTATCTCCAATGGATATTGGAACACAAAATTTAGATCCGTTAGATATATATAGAATTAATTATTATATAATTATTAGGAAAAAATTATAGTTTGATTGATTGTTTGAATTCCCTAGGCACTAATTTCCCATGAATTTTCAGATAATAAGGATATATAATAACATGCATAATGATTTAAATAAATAATCCTATACTTATTATATTTCATAGAAATGTAACATTAACTAGTTATTAGGTTTAGGAGATATGTTCTGAGACGATGAATTTGTTCAACATGGGTGCGAATTTCAAGATTCAACTTACATTCTCCTTCTGATCGTTATAATGTTGAATTTAGGTATTGATTCCATCAGATAAAATATAGTCCATTAATCTTTAAATAATATAAAATTATTGTATCACTTTTTATTAATTTATAAAAATCTTTTACTAAATATCAAGAGGATATAAAAATATTTATACTTTAAATTAATCCTTTTTAACAATTGAGCAAAAAATATAACTAATAGATTAAATTTTGATAATTACCCATAAAATATTATATTTATGGGATTAACACGTTGATATTGAGAAATTAAATTCTTAAAAGTATGAGCTTCATCATTCCTCTATAGTTATCAATCTTACTCCTAGCCAATCATCATATATTCGAATCAAAATACATGCCAGAATAAAATGGTTTAAATTAATAAAACAATCGATAATAATAAAATTACATACTATATAATCATTGGAAAATAAACCCATTTAATTTTTATTCTTCAAACTCAAATTTACTCAACATTAAAATCCATACATGGACTAATCAAAATATACCTCACGTTGAATTTTATGTGACTCATCACATAATAGAAATGAAATTTACAGTTATAAGGATACATGGAAAGTGAATGTGTCACCATTGGATTATGAAAATTTTCATCTCTCTACAATTTGACATAAAAAAATGTTTTTACTCTTGTGAACTATTTTAAGGTAAGTTTTAGGGTAATGGTTAGTAGGTAAAACCTTTAAAAATTATAAGGCCGAAAAGAGGAGATTAAACTCTTAACTTACATTACCTCAGTATTAAAATTAAAATTTTAGGAAATTCCTCACTCAATTATTATTACATGTGAAAAAAATAATCCCCTTTTTTCATGAAATTGTACACAAATCAAACATTGAATGCAGAGAAATATATCATCTAAATTATCCCCTTATTTTTTCCCTTTCTACATTTTTTATATTTTTTTTAATTTTATTCATGAAAGATGTGATTAAAATAAAATAAAATGAATGAAATTAATTCAACCCCATTATTTTTAAGCAGAAAATGGACCACTATATTAATAAAAATGAGAAATCAAATCCCATCGATTTTTTTTATTTTCTATTATTTTGTATTTTGTATTTAAATAATTTTTCTTGTGAATTGTATTATGTAAAAAATGTATAAATTAAATTTACTCATTCAAAAGCATCAAATGACCAAAATGTTGGCAGACAACATATTCCACCCTAAATAATGGAATTAATCATAAATAAAAAAAAAAAAAAAATTTCTCAGACTCAAACATGAAATATGATTGAAATAGGCATAAATAGTGATGGTAGGTTTGAAGAAACCAGATTTTAATGTGGAAAAAATATGTGTAAATTCACTGATTATAATGGTTAAAAAGGGTTATATGTAAATTTAGGTCTCAAGTTATAATATATATTTATAAAAAAATACATTAATCAAATGAATTTTTTTTTATAAACTCCAATTTATTGAAATAGGAAAATTGAAAATTTTGGTTTGAACAAAAAATCCCTATTTCGATCTTGGAAGTGTGGGTTTTATAAAGATTATTTAAAATGGGTTAAAAATTAACTCACATAATGTGAAAAATAATCTAGGTCATTTTCTAATGGGATTGGATTTCAAAAATTGGTCTAACTCATAAGAATCCTTGAAAATAAAAATTTAGGAAAAACAACCACAACATCAATCATTCAAAAACCACTTATTAGAAAATCAAGGAAACACTCTCAAAATAAATTCAAATGTGATATTTGAAAAGGAATATTCATTACAGCTCAATGATTAAAAAAATTAAAATCCAAAGGAAAAAATATAAATAAACATAAATAGGCTGGCACCCCCATATATAAATTTCTCTACTATTAATTTATGAAAAAAAAATAAAAATAAAATTGCATAAAAACCAATGAGAAGAAAATATTCATCCAAATGTTTTCCAATGAGTTTGTTGAGATAAAATTCACAATGATACCATTTTAAACATATAATGATAAATAAAATATAAATAATAAATATATTCAAATATGTAACAAGGTTTAAAAATAAAAGATAATGCAATAGATGATAACTTTTTTGTGAAAAATCCTAAAGTAGTTCTATGCATTTACTAAATCAAGTTAGGAAGTTGTAATTATTTATTCGAAATTAGAATCTGGATAGTGTCTTTTTGGAATAAGACATAACATATTGTTTATCTCAATATCTCTTAATCAATTCCAATAGGTTGAATCCCCCTAGATTATAAAAATATTTCCCCAAGCCGAAAAGAGAATAACGATAAAATTTGAGTTGTAGAGGGTAGGATATAGTGTGTTTCCTCAAATTATTATCATTATTATTCATTATAAAATTGTATCGCCATTTTATCATAGATGGTGGTAACTTAATTATTCTCATCATTACAATCTATATAAATAATAAATTTTTAATCTATAAAATAAAATTGAGAGTAGTGAATTGTATTTGATAATAGTGTAAAAAAAACAATAGAATCCAGTTTGTTGTCCACTAAATTTATATGATCAACATTATCTATTGGATATTATTTCAAGGAATATTGGATGAATATTGTAGTATTTTGAAGTTATGTGTTGTGTAGTTCAATTCAAAACTGTATGAAATGTTTTTCAAAATTAGGAATGGTAGGATAAGTGTTTTTTATTGACCACCTATAGATGGAACTACAAAATGTAGTTCATGAATTCATTGAACTTGTTGTCCAATGATACTTAAATTATATTTCTCAAGGTCTACCTTCAAATATTATATTATCTCTTTGAATTCATATCTATTTTAATTAGACGTAATAGACAATGTTCTTGTATTTCTAAAATTCCAAACATTTCATTCAAATATGTGGTCTGTTCATCATAAGTGAATTTTAGTTTTCATAAATATATTATTTGTTTCGATTTTTATGAAAGATAGCTAGTGAATGTGATTATATATAGACCTTAATATTTAATATATGTTTTTACAGCATAACCCCATAAATATATTACATTAATAAATTCAAAGATTGTATTTTGGTTTAGTGTCTTAGAATCTAGGTACATAATAAATTGATTAAATATGTCAAATAATAAACATCAACATAATTTAATATTTAATAAAGTCTCCTTTATTATTACATCATAGTTCACTTCACTACATGTGATTTACTGGGAATATAAACAAATATAAAAGGGTGGGAATAAATCAATGTATAGGATAAACAAAGGAATAAAATAGGAGTGATCATCATAGAATAAACATGAGGCATAACATGAGATAAAAATACTAATAACCAGATAAATATAATGGAAATATGGATAAAACGTAAATATGAGACATTCAAAATCATATCACTATTGTTCAGCAATAGGGTTTCGTAGAACATTTTACTATGATTATACTCCAATGTATTGTAAAACATGTCATTTATCGAGATTAATCTTTTAACTAATACATTGGAGTCCAATAAAAGAAAACCAATCATATTTATGAATTTATTATTTCCACAATGATCATAATAAATAATTTAATCAATAACCAATGGAAAATAAAGAATGAATTTAATATAAAATACTTGAGTACATAAATGGTTAAAGACAAGAAATTTTTGTCATTTTAACCCATGGTATGGGAATGTGGTTTTCATACATTTAAATCACAAGTCAATAAATTATAATTACTTATATATAAAAACAATTGAATGAAAATAGGTTTGGTAATTCATAAAATAAAAAGGGAGGAATAGAAACTCTACAGATGAATTCAACAACATAACATATATACTAAGTGGTATATCAAATTATATCAATGATAATGAATGTAACTATATCATTGATAGAAAAATATTTTGATAGTAACATGATGATCATAGGTGCATGATAATATAATTACATTGAAATCATAACACTATCTTTAAAGGATGCATTTAGATATAACATGAGAAGAAGAGAATCACTAAAATTGATAGATGACATATTAATGATTTAGGAGAGTTCCATGAAACCCTATAAATTATGTGGAATGGATCGAGAGAGGTAAATGAGTGTAAATTAATACTTAATGGATTGGTATTTAATTAAATGTGGGGTATAGGTTGGTATTTAAATGAAATGTGGGAGGATTGTTTAAATTTTATTAAATATAAGCGATTTAATCATGTTTGTTTTAATTTAAAACCATTGGATTACCAATTTTTTCCATAACAACTACTAAAATAAATAGGTTTTTTTGAAATATTTTAATTTTATTAAATGATATAAATATTTTTTATTAATTTTGGCCTGGGAATATAATGGTTTTTAAACCTTAATAACCAATTTACACTTTGTAATGTTGTTCATATGTTTGAAAAAAAATTCATTAAAATATAATATATTAATAAAATAAAATATTTATGGTAGTGGATTCATTTTTATTAATTATTGAACAATTATTACATATTTCTGAATTAATAAAACATAACAAAAACATAACATTGTATTTTTATTTTTGACTGAAATAGTAGTTATTTTTAAAAAATTTCTTAATTTTAACAAGATTATTTCAAATATAATGGTTACATAATCAAAATTTGTGACTACATATGTATAATTTAAATTTTTTAAAAAAATATGTATTTATGAAACATAACAATTTTAACAACGTAGTCCGCTTTCTGACCCTTATAAAAATTATCCAAGATATTATAAAATTATATTACAATATACATTTAAATAAATAATATTTCCTGATTCCATTTCATGAAAATTACTTTTATTTAGAATACATGAATTTATCATTAAAGTGTATATATTTTCAAAAAATATAACTATTTTTTATTTTTCTTAAATAGTCTATTTATCATATTCCTATGACATTCATGTGTAATTTATTAAATTAAATACTATTGAAAATGTATTAAAAAACAATATTTTATTTATAAAAATAAAATTATACTATTATAATATAATGATCATTATATATAATCTTTTATTACACTTGAATACACCCTTATGTACAGTGTTTATTGGTTGTACATTCATGGGGTCGCTAAACTACCATTGACATAATGTTGATCTATAAAAACAAGAACTCCATTCATCATTGATTCCAATCAAGATGTAGTTTTTTGATTCTCTACTTGGGTTTGGTCAAGGGTGAACCTTAATGAAACTAACGCCACTATGTTTGGATAAATGATCTTAAAAATGAGTAATCATACTAGTTTAGGAAATTATTTCTCCTACCTACATCAATTATCATTCGAAATTACACAATATAATCACCACTTCTTATACTAACATTATAACCAAAAATCAAGATTCCCAATAGTCATATTGAACAATGGTTATTTGGACCAATGGGATAGTAACTATCAGATCCTAATGGTTCCTTATCCTTTTATACCAAATATATACTCCACCACACTTTGACCTCAAAAACCCTTAATTTTCTTATATAGGTTCTACAAGTCCTTGGATAATATCTATACTATTCCTATAACATCTTTTTCTATTTTTTTATAGTCTGAGAAATATTCATTGGAGAATTTGACCCTATGGATTTTACATTAGTGTGTACATTTTTATTTTATGTTTATCTTAATATATTGGTTCTGAATATTATACGTATTAGAAAAATTTGATATGTAATGTTCTTAGGACGTGTAACAATATTCTTGTAAGCTCAAAATAAAAAATATTCATCGTAAAATAAGGGATCTTAATAAAGAAACTTCAATTTTTTAGGATTTATAATTCTCCCCCTTAATATAATACATCATTGATGTTGGTCCCCTATGTCAATAGATGGGGGTATTTTTCCTTCATCACTTCTTTAGGCTCTAAATTAACTTCTTTTAACATTCAATTTCTCCTGAATACTTTCGTATGTCAGGTTGTCTAGTTCATCAAAACTTGTTCCCTTCATTTAATAATCACGATTAGCTATTTTTCAAATGATAGATTAGGATCATGTTACATAACATTTGTTACTATATATGTGTTGGGTATAACATATACATTTTTTATAAGGACATTTGAAATACATTATAGAAATTTTAAGATTATGTAGGTAGTGATTCCAAACATGAAACATCACTAGTACACTCTAGAATATCAAATGGTCCAATGTACCTTAGAATTAGTTTATCATTATTTTACAATATCATGACCCTTTTCAAGGTAATATTTTTAAGAAAACATGATCCTTAGAAAGAGGTTAGTTATCCTTCCTTTATTTATCAGTATAAATATATTTCTGACTCTTGGAAACATGTATATTTTTATGGATAATATGTATCTTCTCTGTAGTGTCTTTTAAAATTTTTAGTCACAATATTTTTCCTTCACAGACTTCATCCCAATAGTTTTAGTTCTACACATCATCTTTTACAGTTCTTCATTAGGATCCATGAGAATTGTCAAGTGAAAATAGATTATATTGTTGGATTCTAGAATTTTAATATATTGTCACAAACTCCCATGAAAATATTATATGATAGACTATAATTTTTCTTCCAATGCTTGAAATTTCCTCTCCAGTTCCCTTTTTTTTAGGATGATAGTTTGTAATAAGGTTTTCTCTAGAATTTAAAATCATTTGAAGGATCCTACAGAAAATAGTAGTAAATCTTGGATCATGGTTTGAAATAAAAAATTATGGTTCCCTATTAAGTCTCATAAATTCCTAAATATACAAATGAGTAAGGTAATCATGGGAGAAATATTCCCATATGGAGATAAAGTTGGAATAATTTATTAATATACCATTGTCTAACCCTACAATTTTTTATCACTCGGTTTATATAGATGGATAGTAACAAAGGATGTAGTGACATTTTCCCACATCTATATAGGTATGTGTAGTTGTTTCAGTACTCCTTTGGGTAGTTATGAATTAACCATTAATTACTCTAATACTAAACATCATCCAATATAATTATAAATTTCCCCTTCCATGTTATCTAACTAATAATGTTCTTTCAGAACACTATATATTATACTAACATCAGGATGTATAGAAAATTGAGAGCTATGAGCTCCATCCATCATCTATTTCTTTAAATCTATATCATATGGGACATGTATCCTTATAAAAAATGTTATAACTCTATCTCAATCATCCGTGAACTCATAATGATTCCTATTTTTCACATCTTCTATCTTACTTTGTATCAAAATACCATCTATTTGCCCTTTAATGATATTCTATAGTAATGATGGTTTTTAACCCATTTGGGATAGGATCGATGATGTCCCTTATTTTATAACTTCCATATCTTTATTTACTAAGTCCTTGATCAATGAGTCTCCTTTAATCAATATCAATGAAATAATTCTATAGCCTTTCTTTCTTAATGCCACAATGTGTCTATTTTCTATTATAGAATGATAATGAATAAAATTATCCTATTACATAAGATGTTACAACTATATCCACTGTATGATGTTTAGATCCTTTTGAGAGAATATATTATTCAAACTCTGGTGGTCAGTGTATATATCTCACTTCTCCCCATAAAGATAGTGTCTTTATATGTTTAATGAAATGATGTATTCATCTAAACCTAGATAAAGGGAAGGATAAATCTATTCACGATGATTTATCTATCTTTATTAATAGGAAATAACCTCTCTATTTATCATGAGTACTCATCTAATTCCATTTGAGGATGCACAACTTTAAATTAAAAATCCTTCCTCTTGAGTGGGTAAAGTTATCATAAGTTAAATAACTAAGAACTTCTTTAGTTCATGGAATATTATTCAAATTTCATTGTCTATATAAAAATAACCCCCTTTATAGCTAACATTGTTAGTAGATTTTAAAGATATGAATTATTTTTAACATATAATTTATAGTATCCTACAGACCAAGGAAACTAAGAATTTTAGGTACTATTGAAGTACGTGACCACTTCCCAATGACCATTTTTCATTGATGGATACACTAAGATTCCATCACTAGTACAAATGTTTCTAAATAATTTTACATTAATAGATTTATTTCATAATTAATTGATTTACCAAAAAGTTTCTCTTTCTAGATATTTTCTAATATAACCATTAGGTTATCCTCATTATCATCATGTATTTCGGAAAATATCAAAATAACATAAATAAGGGCCACCAAAAATTATCAAGGTAGTCCCTAAATACCATGTTCATCAAATAAATAAATATTGAAGGAGAATTAAAAAAGTAAAAGGCAATAAAAAGAATCTCATAATATATATTTCATGTTTGAAAGGCAGTCTTTATGATATCATCTGTATTCATTATCATCTGATGATATCCCAATCGAAGATCAATCTTATAGAAGTATTGAGCCCCATAAACATGGTCAAACAAAATAAAAATCATTAAAATATTTAATTTTTTAAACATTTTGAACCAATTATGTTCTCTATAATCAATGCATAACTACATTGATGTATCCTTCTTTTATAAAAAGAGAATAGGGTATCCCTAAAGAGACACAACTAGTCAAATAAAATCCTTCTCCAAAAGATTTTTAATTTTCATATTTAATTCCTCAAACTCAGCATATTATATTATATATGGATTATTTGATATGTTATTGGATCCGGGAATGAGTTTAATTGATAACTATACATCAATTTTTCTGGTTGGTCTTGGTAACTCTTTTGGATATACATTAATATATTCCTGAATAATGGGTACATAGCTTGAAGTGTAACACACATAAACTGTAAAATCCATCTCATCATTCAATATCAATTCATTTTCTATTTTCTTTAGATCATGTAATTACCTATCCATTATTTTTTCATAGGGTGTGAGGAAGATAATTTTTTAAAAAATACCTTTTTTTGTTTTCTGATTCCATGGCTTCCACCCCATACCTTGTATATTTTTTGATAAATTTTCTCCATTATTTAGAATATAACTAATCGTTATATACGGATAAAATAAATTTCTTTTTATTTTACCATTTTTTTTATAAAAAATAACTTTTCTATGTTATGAATCCATGTATCGGTGATTAGTAGATAAGAGGTTCCCAAAAAAAGTAACCGTTGACACATAATGGTTTAAAATACTAATTATTCCATTATTTTTTTAATTGGATGCTCCAAATGGGTTAATATATAATACATGAAATGAGTTAATTGATTCATCATCATCATGATGTTCCAAACTAGACCATCCATCACATTAGGAAGACCACTGTTTATTTCCCATTTCATCTTCTATTTATACAATTCCATATATTTCCAACAATATCTGTAGAATAAGAATTATTATGTGAGAAATTTTTTACCATTAGAAATATTTTAATAATTCTAAATGAAACCGTAATCACAAATATTTCTACTATAATGTGTTTGGATAATATAATTTAATTTCAAAAAAAATTAATTTATCATCAAATACATCATAATTGATAGTAAAAATGTTGTGATTTTCCCAATAATATCCCTCATTAGTGTGAAAATACGGCTTTATTTAGAAATTTTTTTTGTGAACTAGGAAAAGATTAATTTATTACCCAATAAACCATTTTTAGGTTTATTAACATTTGTTTTTACTATTCCAGATCCACAAAAACTTATAATATACATACATATATTTTATTTCATGGAAACCAATCTCTTTATAATTTACTAAAATTTCAGGACATTTTTCCCTATTTAGAATTATACATGGGGTAATTACTAATTTTTTATCGGTTTGGAAAATTATGGAAATTCATTAAAATAAAATATATTTATAAATAACTTTTTTTATTTCATTTATTTTTTTTAATTATTAAAACATTTTTTTAATATTTATGATGTTATAAATCATATCAAAAACATAAAACTATATTTTTACTATTCACTAAAAAAGGAAGTATTCTATAAAAAATTTAAAAATATCACCTAAATATAATTTGAAAATTTTGAATTAAAATATAATATTTATATTATCAAAATAATATTTTAAATATGATATATTATAATTTGATAAAAAAAATTTTTATTAATAAAATAATAGTCTTTATGACATCCTCAATTTTTGGACCATTAAAAATAATAACTATGTAATAATAAAATTATATTATCATTCATATTTGAGTAAATAATGTTTCCTGATACTATTTAGTAAAAGTAAATTTTATTTATAATACATGAATTTTCTATAAAAGTGTACATATTTTCTAAAAATTCAATGATGTTTTATTTTTATTAAAATATCTATTTATAATATTCGTCTTGTATTCCTATGTAATTACATAAACAAAAAAATTGAAAATTGAATTATATAAAAAAATATATAATTTATAAAAATGAACATAAAATTTTATAATACTAATATCTAGACACATAAACCTTTATTACACCAACATACTCCCTTTGATAATGTCTACGATGTTGGTAATTCCAAGGGGTGGCTCATCTAACATTAACCTAGTAGGGATACCTATTTACATTATCTTCTCTCATAGTTGATTCCAAATGAGCCACATGTGTGGAAGATATACTTGGACAAGATCAAGGGTGACACCTAGTAATTCTTTCTTCCTCAAATGTTCAAATAAATGGTCTTTAAAAGGCATGATCCTACTGGTTAAGGACACTATTTCTCCCTTGTTCATTAATAGTATTTTTTTCATTACCCTTTAAAAACAGTTTTTCTAATTCAAATGTTATTAACAATGGAAATAATTCCCAAGGATCATATTGTCCAATGGTTATATTGAACAATTTTCAGGTAATAATCAAATCCTAATAGTCACATTTTTTTCTATACCGTATATAAACTCCAATATTACCTTACTTAAGCATTCATTACTTTTCCTAGAAGGGTTTGACACTTCCCTTGATAATGTATATCATATTCCTAAATGTAATGTTTATTTTTGTTGTTTTTATAGTAATAGTGATCTTTATTAGACGATTAAATCATATAAACATACATTAATGTCTCTACTATTTCTTTTATCTCCCTGTATTATTTCTAGTTATTATATTCAATATTAATTGATGATATGTAATTTACTTATGAAATATAATAGTATTTCATTTCTCTCATAATTAGTAAATAATTCTACAATAAGGTCCCTTAATATTATAAAAGAATATTTTTGTCAAGTATAGACGTCCTCCTTGAAAACTATTCCAAATTTATAATATTGATTCATCCTGACATTCTAATAAACTAATTCTTAATACCTAAGCATGAAATATAATGCAAAACTAGGGTTGATATCTTGATGAGGCCACTCATAAACACTAAATTCCTAATATCACTTATTTTTATCTAAAAATATATTAATTAATGAAAACCAAAAGAGGAGGGGTTTTAAATGAAATATATATATAAATAGAAAAAAAATAAAAAAATAGATGCACAAATAATTAATTATAAAAGAGTTGTTATTGGGGGTTCACAAAAATGATTGTATCGTCTGGATATTTTAAAAGGTGGTACTATGTTTGATAGTGTACAAGACATAAAAATCATGTTTAAATGAACTATAAAATTGTATTATTAAAATAATAATGGTGGTAAATCTGGGGATTCTTTTATTTATGTAGAGTAAAGGGATAATGAATTACCTATACCTCTAAAAATTAGAATATTTTTGTAGTGCATATTGATGATTCTGTGGAAGATATTGTGAGTATGAACTTTGAGGAAGAAAGGTTCTAACATAAAATTTCTCATGACTTTAAATTTTTTTGAGTCATTAAATTTTATGAAATTAATTTAAACCACAAACAAGAATGAAGGTGTTGCAACAGATCATTCTGAAATAAACCAAGAACCTTTCTCTACTCATGATGGAAAAGCTACTGACAGAAATCCCAGTAATATATTCATCGTATAAAATGTTGTAATCAAAAAAGACTCTATCGAGTCTCAAAATATGAACATACCTGGTCCAAATCAACATATGTTATATTAAGAATATTTTTGAAAACAACATAAAAAATCCTCATCCGAAGAGATTTTATAAGGCCTCATATGTACATGAATGACAAAGTTTACATGGATTTATTCTCAATTTCACTATTAACTCTAGTGAAGACAATAATTAATTGATCACATAACTTCATGGGGATTATAATAAAGCTACCATCAGTACTATTCTTCCCCATTCTCATCATTTCCCAGTGGATTATTTCAATTTTAGAAAACGTCCAACTCTATTGATAACAATTACACTGTTGAAGGAAATATAGTTTTAGAGGAAGTAAAAATATTTATCTACAAAAGAGATGGAAAAATAGTATATTCCATATCCATGTTTAACTAGAATGATATTACATGGGAGATATTAAAGTAATATGGATCCTTGAAATTTGTCATATGTCCATTCTAGTGGAAACACATTACTCTACTGTGAGAAAATTTTTAGAATAAATAAATTAAATAGTGGGATACTCGAGTCTAGACACTCAATATATGGAAAAATAAGACATACTTGATTAAAATGACAATAAATCTATTTTCATCAGTAAATCAACTAGGATGAAAAACTACAGATCAAATAAAAAAGGGGTCTAGAAATAAAAATTGTTTAAAATGAATATTTTATTCTAAAATTTATAGGGATTGGAAAACCCTATAAAAATTACCTCCCGTTAATTTTTTTATATATAAACAAATGATTGATATTTGAGGAATATCTAAATCTAATATAATTGATTTCAATTGTATTTATTCATTTTATAATATGGGCTAAAATCTTATGAACACAAATCAATCCCCTAATGTCATCTAATAAAATTGGGCCTTTTCTAATTTGTGGCTGGGTGAAATCTCAAATATCCATTATATAGGGAAGATGTTTAAAACCAGTTATAATATTATGGGACTACAAAAACATTAATCGTTCATCTATTCTTTTAATGGATACCAATAAAGAATGCAATTGTTGGAAAACATAAAGGTTTTGAGAAGTTCCAAAAATAGTTCATGGAATCTTATTAGATAATTCAATGAAATCGTAAATTTAAATTATAGGATGTAATGGTAAATGTATCCTGCATTAAAAAAATTTCAACTATCACAATAAAATGATCGATAGAAAATTTGATTGAGTTTGTTTCAATGATTCTACCCTTGATTCTTGGGAATCCACTTTTTAAACAGTCTTAAAAAAATATATTTAGATAATAAAACTATAATGAAATATCACGTCACTATAGTAGTTAAACCACACATTCTATTTAATTTTAGCAACGATTGGATCTTGTTTCCGGATTGTAAAAAATTGGTTAAATATACCTTTAATTCATTCAATAATATGGATATTTACTTATCTTAAATATTAATGATAAAAGTGGTTAAGATAACGAAGAAAGTTTATAGTCTAGAGTGATTAGTCCACATTATTAAAAATATTTCCAATCTCAAATATTTCCTTCACATTATTCAAAAAATAACAATGGGTGTGATTTGTACAAATTTCTCAAGCAAGAAAATGTGATCACTCATGATCTCAATATCCTTCTAAATATCAAATAGTGGATGGAAAGGGAATCATTTATATTTAAATAATTTCATATGGTGTTAGTATTACTATTTTTTCAATTCTATTTAAATGAATTGAAAAATCAAGATACCCTTGGCTATTATCAGTGACAGTTGGGAGTTTTTTTAGAATATTGAAGATTTCTATTCTCATGTTGGCCCTCATTATAAGAACCATTTTGATGGACCCTACACAAGAGGTGATCTTATGGATGACATCGTTCCCATCGTTTTGAGTCATGTGATAAAATCTATACAAACTACAATTTCACTTGAAATTGAGATGAAATAAGCATTTTTTTAAAAATTATGGCGGATCTCATTGATAGTATGGGTTTAAAAACTACTTCATCCATAATTTTTAGAAGATTATAAATTTTTATGTTTACATACTTGTTAGAAATTTTTTTTGGTGGTTATTTGACATAGCGAATCACTACTCAATTATTGGAGCTCATTTCGAAAAAGGATAATGCGAATTGGATTCATCTTTTCATATTTTTAGTTCTTGTCAACAATATATATAAAATTATTGGAAAAACATGTGCTAGCGGGTTTGAATACATTTTCAATAAGAGTTTATCTTCATACCTATTTGGTTATATTCAAGTAATAACAATTAAAGTTTACATTTGAATTAATTTTTAATGTAATAATATTATATGGAAATCCACCAGAGGTGGTACTATTACTCTCAAGATTTATTTTAAAAATTATTATAATACAATATATTGGGGTTTCATTTACACTATTTTAACCAAATATTGACTTTTATGAGGTTTTTATTAAATATTACATGAATCCTTTAGATATCATACCATTTTTTAGTTCTCATCAATAGATACCTTGAAGGATCATTCACATGCTATAGATCTGTTAAAAAAGGTTTCCCACTCTAAACCATTATTTTCTCTATTGCTGAAAATTACATAACCAGCTTTCATCTCAACAAGGATGATAAATAATTAAACCCATAAGAAATCCCAAAGGCCATACAGTGACCACTCATTTATGATATTCTAATAATATTATCTTTTTCACTCAATGTGATAAAATAAACATCAATAATATCAAAAATTAACTTAGAAATTATGAAAAATTCTCAAGGAAGTAGGTGATGGGGAAAATAATATTTATAATTTGGGAGAAATATTAATAGATCCAGAAATTTATAAATAATTAAGGAGTTTGAAATCAAATAAGGTTTTCTTCCTTTCAGTTATTCTGGGGTCCCAATGATTTTTGGAAAACAAAATACCCGTCTTTTTTCTAACATTATGATCCATATTATAAATCAATTGAATTTATGGTAGGGAAAAATAGTTTTGATGAAATATATGATCATCCTCATAGAAGATTTTATTGATTAGAAATTTATTTATTATTATATAGTATTTAAATGGTTTACTGAACACATTTATAGTATCAACACTTCCAGTAAAAACATTCCCTGCTTTGGAAAAATTATTTGGAGAAGAACATTTACTGTACCATGGAGGCAATATTTTAAATCCATTCACTATAGAGGTCCTTGTATAAAAATCTATATAAATTCAATAAATTGTTATAGGATAATTTTTTGAGGAGGATCATAAATTAAAAGTATAAATCTCATAAATTTATGAGATTTAGTTTCTTGATTAGGTTTACAGTTTGGAATTTAAATTAAATGGACTCTACTATATGGAATTATTTTGAGGATTCTTTTTCAAACATTTGAGTGAAATATAATTGGCTAGCCAACACCAATTCATCTATTAATTTCTTATCTAATAACTTGATATATTTTCTTCTTATTAATATCATAAACTCTCCTAAACTATCACTTGAATATAATATGTCAAAAAACAAAAAATCAACAATCCATGTACAAGTCTCCTGTAAAAAATCAAGGAAATAATTATGAATTACAACTTATTAAATGGTGATAAATTTTTATTTTGGGAACCACCCTCAAATGGAAAGACCTCCCCAAAATATTTCTATTAAGATGTAATTAAATTTAAAAATAATAGTTAGTCTTTGATTTTAAGAAAAATATATATTATCCAATCCACATTCTCTATTACATGGAGGGTGAAACATTACATGCTTCAAACTAATTAATTTATTCTATCTGTTGGCATCATAATATGTTGTAGATGTGTTCTAAGAAACCAATATTTTCATGATATTGACCATATGTCACTTAGTTATGTGACTGATATAATGATGTGGAGAGAGTCTACTGCTCTATTCAATGGGGGATATCCCCACACAACATTCTTTTTATAGCACCTAAATAAATGAATTAAGTTGCCTCTCTCCATGGAAATTATAAAACACCTCATGTTGGATAACTAAGAAGTTATAAATTTGTTATGTACTTACTATAACAAGTTGGTTTATGATAATATTTCCTTTTATTAATAGTTGTATTTTACATAAGTAAACATTGTTGTGAAAATTTATAGAGCTCTTCAAAATTAATATTATGATAATTCCATTCAGGATATTACCATTCGTAAGAATCATGGAATTACATGTAATTATCATCCTCTTAGAAAATAAGAAGTCATATAGATCCCTCCACTCCAATGATGGATAAAATGTTATAAACATGGATCCTGAAGAGGAAATCCATTCCCTTTTGGATATGGGGTAATATTTAGAAATCCTAAAAGTGAAGAAATGAGATGCCTATGTGGTCATTGTGGAACCACCACATCTCTTAAAACAAAAGTTCAAGGTATAATCAATGTGTTAGAAATGAAAAACATGTGGATGGATCAATTTTTAGTCTGAATGTTACTCCACCAATGTTTTTAAGCTTTATGAATTGTAATTTTTCACCTCTCATTAAATATGACTACTAGATGGATAAAATACATGGATTCTTCTTAATTCAAGAATTTTATCATCACACATTCATATCAGGAAGAAAAACATTTGGCTGATGGGATCACAAATAAAGGAGTAACTTTATTGAAGATGGACTCGCTCAATGATATACCTAGTGAGATTTCATATTTATTTTAAAGGGATTATATAAAAATTACTTTAATTGGTCTTCTATAACATTGTTTTTATTTAATAAATGAGGCTTGGACTTTTGATAATGTTATCATAATCTATAAAATTTTCACGAAGTTTTATAATTTTTTTTGTAAATATTAATATCATTTTTTAATTCATCATGTCAACAATATTTTATTACTATTTGATGATAATTTTCTAAAAATATTAATTTTTCAATGAATAGTGATGAATACCGATATTTATAAAAAACATTTTCAATATATTAAAAATCCCATTTATGATTTGAATTTGATATCAAAGAAACATAAGAGATATTTAGAAAGATAAAATCTAATTAACTAAATGTGAATCATCCTTATACCTTGTTAGGTTAGAAGTAGATTTTTTGGCTTATAATACATTATTCAAGAATTTTTTTTCATTAAGTTTTGTGATATGAATTTCAAATTAAAATTTCATCACTAATTTTATTTTTATCTTGAAAAATTCCTTACATTTTTGGAATTATGATCTAGAAATTTAGTAAATATATCCCTTTAATTTTTTTCCAATATGAACAGTAAATTTTGTAATTTTGGTTACCATGGTAATGGGTAAATTGTGTAATTTAAGTAACAAATAAAATGATAAGGACTAAAATATGACCCCAAAACATTCCTTACTTTTATTTTATGATTTAATTGCACATATACTCACAAAATTTTATATTATATGTCATTTTTTAACCATTTGAATTATATTATGACCTTTATAGTATAATATTTCAAGAAAGGTCAAACATGTCATAAACTTGTTTTTAATAACTATAATATTTTTAATTTGTGGCAATCTAAAGGAAATATTACACTATATAGATTATTTTTAAAGATAAAAAAATTATTATATTCATGATATTTTATTTTCAATTTTTAGTGAAACATAGTTACTATATATTCTCAAGAAGTCTGACATAGTAATTATTCAATTAATGTAAATATCAAATTGAGTAATAATAAAAATAATAAATGTATTATAATTGGATATATATAACCTGATAGAAGAATTTTTTAGATGACCATTCCATTTTAAGGTTATAATTAAATATTTTTTCAAATGCACTATTTTAAATAGATTTTATTAAAGTCAATGTAATGAATTGTTTTAAAAAATGACATTAATGATATTTTTAAAAAATAATTTTTAATGGAATAAAATTAATTAAATATTATATAAATGAAATTAATTTGATAAGTTTTATTAAATAAATAATAGTAAATTTATCAGTATTTTATTCATTTATTGTAACTATATTATCCCTCAATAATTAAAAAACCTTGTTGTTAGAGTATGTTTAAAAAGTGTTAATGATGGGTTAAAACCAAATGATAAGGAAAAAAATGTTACCTAAACATGATAAAATATTACATTATGATATTATATAGACCTATAAAAATAGTAAATTATAAATAATTTTTTGATCCATTTTGAATTGAATGTTAATTTTTATTAATTTAATATATTAAGAACTTTCAAGAGTTCCCCTCCCATCACTTATGAAAGAACACCTCTTCTTATAATTTCTTCAAACATAAATCAATTTTTTAAATACCTAAAAATATACCTTTCCTTACAAAAAAATCATTATAGAGGTCTTATTTTATACAAAACACCATTCTTATTTTTCCTAAGTTGTTAAGAAAATGAGGTTATTCAAATAAGAGGGATCATTTCTAATATAGTATTTATGGTGTATGTCTTCTTAATACTACTCCCATTTTTTTAACAATTATTATATAATAACCCTAGTTTATTGAATATAATAATGTTTTTATGTTAATTTTACAACCTATATCCAACTCATTTTCCACAAAATTGGAATGAAAACCATCCTTCGTGTGTATGGTTGACTGTCGCCTCGAGAACCAATGTAATTTGTTTTCCTTCACTATCTAATAATAATAATAATAATAATAATAGAATAAATTATAATATATGGTTTTTATAAAAATAGTTAAAATTATAATAATATAATATATCAAATACTTTCTTAACATTATATTATTCAGAAATTGATGACATCGTCTATGCATACCTAAGGACTACCACCACCAAGATGAGATGTGATTGGTTTTTCTTCACCACATCAAATGGTTCCAAAATATGAATATTTATGGAAATAATATGATATTAAAGATATTTTTATCATAATTTATATATAAATTAATATTTAAATACTATTTTTAATTATCATTGAAAAATGGTAATGTTACTCATGCGTACGTAAGACCAAATGTCTCAATGATTATTACAGAGGTCATTTTTAATAATAAAATTTCATGGTTGTATTGAAATTATAATTGATGTATAAAATTAATAATTATTTCATTATTATTATTAATTATATTTTGTAATAATTACCACTATGACTAGTCAAATGAATAAATACATTTAGGACTTATGAACTAAATATCCTCGAAAAATACAACATGAATTTAAATAGTTAGGTAATTTTATAACATGGTAATATATGAAATAAAAGGAATATTAAATATTAATAAGGTTAAAAATAATGTAAAATATTAACTTATATTTATTATTTATGAAGATAAAGAATGTTAAAAATGTGTTAGACTCATGGTAAGGAACTTTGTTAAATAAGAAACTTTTAATGTTTCCTTTAAAATGATTTTTTCTTCCATATCCGTATTTTAAAAAAATGTTTTAATAAATATTCAAAATATTATACTGTGAATTAATAAATTATTTTTTACCCATTTTATATATTTTTTTTGGAATTTAATCTTTTTTATTTTCCCAAATGAGGTACTTTGGGACATTTCCAAAAAAACAAGGAATAAAAGTTTTTTTACTTATAAAACATGATAGGATTTTACTAATGACATGAAGCTTCATTTATTTTGTGTTTCCCTTATAATTTCTCAAAATTATTTTTATATAAATTTTTTCTTTATTATGTATGCTGTTATTAGATTTTAAAACTAGATATTTAAGGGAAATGGTATTTGTATATCTGAATTTGTTTTTCACATGTGATTAAAAGTGTTTTAAATGGTTTTATTCATGACATGGGGTTAAAAATTATTTATTAATTATTGAGACCCATTAAAAATCATGGTTGATCCCGTTATAGCTTATGTGATGGGAGATCCAAAATAAAAATACCATGCCTGAGGAAATTATTTTTTTCTCTTGAAAAATATTTTGGAAGTCGATCGTCTGTTGTTTCCAATTTTAATGTTTTCATGAAAGGGTTCTCTATGGATCCGATTATAACGATATCCCAATGAACATATATGACTTTAATATTATTTATAAAAAAATTTCATAGAAATACATTGATTTCAAAAGGTAAGATAAAGATCTATTTTAAAGGAAAATGATTCTCTTTTTGGATGAAAAGGAATATTTTTTTAAAAAAAAATTCACGTGTTTTCATGATTTTAACTCTACTAATATTTTTCTTTCATTTTATTCCCCCTAAAGTGAATTTTTTCTCACCCCATGTTTTTGAAATGTTTTTCACAAGCATTAAGGATGGTTAGTATAAATTAATTTGTGATGTTGAAAGTTGTGATTATTTTTAAGGAAAATAAAACCTCTTTAATTTTAAATTATTTTTATATAAAAAATATTAATGGATTTTATAGTTTCAGATTTATATACATACTATTTTTTAGGCCTGAGTTATAAAATAAATCTCTAAATTTATAAACCTAAATTATCATTGGTAGTGAAATAATATGAATTATAGTTTAAATATAGTAGATTATGTGATTTTTATGGTTGAGTCCTTGTATTTCAGAATAGAGGAATGGTTTTGAAAAATTTGGAGAGTATAAGGTTTTTAGGTGTGGAAATATGAAGATTAATGAATAACATTATAGGTTTAAAAGATGTAATTTTATCATAATTTCAAGGTATTAATTTGTTTTAATGTTTGAAGTAGTGAAAAAAAGATGATTAAGATTATTTTTAGAAACCTTTATGGTAATACAACCCATATGTTTAGTATAGGATTTAATGGAAATTTAATTTTAAGAAGAATGCCTTTAATTTTAGTGGAAATAAGATTATTGATATCATTATCCATTTGGGTTTGTATGATCTGTTATTTTGAGGTAAATCTAGGTTACTATATTTTAGATTACAATATTAAAGCTACGAGATATACATTGAGGTTAAAATATTTAAATTAATGATTAATATGTTATGGTGATTTTTAGGATTGTACCCACATTTATTGGAATGTTATAAGGAATATATTTTTAGAGCAATTATAACTGACAGGTTATGCGAAAACTCATCACATCCAACAAGGTCGTAAGGTCTGAACCCTTAAACCAAATAGAAACAAGGGTGCATTACCTACCACTAGAGTATAAGATGTTTTGGTAAATATGAAAACATTTTTATTTATTTAAATGATACAAAAAATAAATTTCAAGTTGATTTTATTGAAAATATGTTTTATCTTATTGATAACCATGGGATTGGAAATTGATTAAGTGCTTAAGTGATTAATGTTATTTTGGAAGAATCTCATAATTTTATGAACCTTATCTGATATTGTGAGATATTTTTTAAAGAATCTAGGCTGAATTATATTATTTATGTATATATAAATTTATTTTATATTTATAGTGATTCTTGTGATTTATAGAAATGGTTTATGTATTTATAAGGACCCATCCCTAAAACATTAAATAATCTTGAATAAAATGAATAATTCACATTGAGGATCTTTTCAGGTTTAGTGTTTTAGTGTATTATTCCATAACTATTACAATACATTTCATTAATTACAAATTAGAAAATTCTACTCAGTTTCCATTTTTTTCATAAATCAAACTCTTAGAAAAAATAGTCCTATCTAGTTCGACATTTTAGAGAGCTTCACTTTCCATTGATCTCATCCTTGACACTATTCATCTTTAAGTCATGTGAAAAACATTTGAAATACATGAGATGAGCATAAAATGATCAGTAAGGGTTATAAAACAAATAAAGAAAACATTAGATCATTAATAAATTTATATAATAAGCTCTATAACATACCTCATGAAATCATATGATTTATGAAATATACATAGAAATCATAAATTATAAAGGAATCTTATGGAATACATAAAATAATAATGTTGTAGCTTTTATAGTTATGTAAGGAGTTATATTTGGAATAAACATCATAGAATATTCCCTAAATATCTTAGGACAAAAAATCAGGTTTAACTCCATCATGTTTCCGAATTAATTGGAGAGCTATCTCGGGCTCAACCACACTAGGATTATCATTGAACCTCCCGTATATGTTAACAATGCACAAAAACCATAAAATATTCATAACATATAAAACAAACACAATGGAAAGATAACATTTCCACATTTCAATCACCATATATCATTTGAATATATTTACATAAAGAATGCATTATCTAAACCATTTTCAAAACCTATGTACATAAAAGAATAGGTGTTATTTAGATTCCATTTAAAAACATTACATCTTGTTAAGGAAGCCATATATCAAATAATACTCATGGTGGTAGAAAATGTTTTTATCACCGCATACATTAAAAAGATTTTTTTTCATTTAGTTAAACTATTAGTAGAAAAATATTATTTTTTAATTAAAAGGGGAGTCAAATGTTTTTATACATAGTAAAAAAAAAGCCACGCATAAAACAAAATATACCTCAATGAAAGGATATTGAGATGAAGTCCCTTACCTCATGTCCCACTAGAATTGATCATTATTTAATTTACTAAATAATAAAATAAAGCTAATTTACAATTTCTTAAGAACATTTTCATGTTTATTATTCCATTTATATCAGTTATTACACTGCTATAATAATTAGTTAATTATTTGAGTTCATATCGGAGATTTTGTCGATGTTCGGAACTGGGGTTAAAAATGAAATTGTTATAATTATAAATTTCCCATGTGGTTAAAATTTTAGTATCTCCATATTGATATTCCTGATTTACATATCATATATGTCATATATTCCCAGTATATGTATGTATTCATAATAGTTCATAACATTTGGAGATAAGAAAAGAAATGAACCTTTCATAGAGACGGTAAGTCATACGTATGCATGAATGCTACATTCATTTATATTTTATATATAATAGAATAAAAACATTATAATAAATAAGTATATTATTATTCTAGTATAATATCATATTTAATTTTATTAACTCCATCCATTATATGTTCCAAGTATGGCATGCATGAGTCATATAACTTTAAGGGGGTGGTAGTCCACACTTTCCCAAATGAAATTATCGTATTTACCCACAATGGAAACCATAAAGGTATTATGTAAATGAAAAATACAGAAACATATAAACAATATAAATATAATATATATCACATATGAATACAGTACCATCTTAATGGACACCATTAGAGGTGGTAGGAGAATATTAAACAATCATCATTTCGTGAGGCAGTAGTTCATCGTCCACCACAACAATATGTTAATCACCCATTAGATTTAGGTGTGTGTAAGTGTAGTTAGAATGATTATCGTAAATATAACCTATTATTTTTTTATAAAATAATTGAATAAAAGGAGTTTGTGGGATTGGATAACTAAAATAAAACAAAAGAACTTAAGAGAAGATGTTTCATTTAAATCGGGTATCTCCCTTTGATTTGAACCAAATGGTTTCCATGAATTGCCTCCTGCCTAGATCAGGTCTTATAGGAGGAGTATATGGATGTATGGAGCTTAATTGGTCAAATTTTGGACGAGCCAGGGGCTTGATATGTGTGATTAATGGTTTATAAGTGAGGGATGTTTATAAGGTGGAGGAGGGGCTCTTTAGGAATGTATCAAAATATTATTTTATTATAAAATTATTTTCCGTCTCTAAAGTTAAAAAACTTATTAAAGACAAATATAAGATTTATAATGTTAAAAATAATATCATCCAATAAGAATTGGATAGGTTTTAGATATTTTTGTAATCTTTATATTCTTATTTATTTAAATTATTCATTAATGAGGTGAACACTGCATCATTATTGTGTCACGACTAATTCTATTCATTTGATGTCTAGAAATTATAAAAAAATATCATGATGTAGGAAATATTTTTATCTTTCTAATTAATATTTATAGTTCAATAGATATCTTATATAAACCCATATAATAATTTATGTAGTAAAAGTTATATGTTTAAGTCATTTTTGTCTTTACCTTAAATTAATTAATATAAACTGTCATTATCACTACCACGTGACTCCATGGGGTTCCAAAATCGTCCCAAGGATACCTATGGTCAGAAATGTACCAACCAATAAGATTAAGACACATGTTAAGGTAATTTTACATTCTTATAATATTGTTTTTATTCTTATTTAACAGATTTTCTTTTTAACAATTGTAAATAAATTGTTTACTAATGTAAATATTCATAATGACTAAAAAAATGTTATCTATTTACACTATTTGGACCTAATGATTCCAATTATAGAATCAGTTATTCCAAATTCAAAATAAACAAGTGGTAGAAATTAATTTAAAATTAATTCCCGTTGGCAAAACAAAATGCGGGTTTTTAAGAAATAATCAATATCAAAAGATTGGCACTTATTTATGTCCAGCATCAAAGTGAAATTACATACAAAGAACAAAATTGGATTAAATGGTAAAAATATTATCCAATTATATATTAAAACAGATTAAAAAGACAATCTACCAATATTCATAAATTAGATTAAATGGCAGTTTTGAATCAAAAAACATTATTTTTCACTATTCATTAAAAATGAATTTTATCAGAAAATTACCAAAAATATACCAAACGTAAATTTTGATTTCCCGGTTCTAAATAATAATTTTATTTTTTCAAATAAAATATATAAAAGTGACCAAAACTATATTTATGGAGGGTTCTCCATCAAAATGTGATAAATCGACTTTTTAATGAATATTAGAGTTTTTATGCTTAAAATCAGATTTTTTCTTATTTTAATCCTCCAAACTTTATTGGATAAATGTAGAAACATTTATCAAAAATGTATATTTCTACTGAAGTTAGTTCTATCCATTCCCTCCAATAAAACAACAAGAAATTAATTACTATTTAAAATAGTATTATATTACTATTTTTCAGTATAACCCAATGTTGTGTGCAACGCAATATTTCAATGAAATCCGTTTTTTCATATCAGGTATGTCATTGATAATAGAATCCATTTTAAAGTAAAATTAATATTTAATTCAAAAAATTTAATAAACATGAAAATTTTATATTCTTTATTTACATGGAATGTTACATCCTTCCCCACTTTTTGGGAATTTTTTCCCCATAATTCTATTAACTTATCAAATAAGTTGGGCTATTTATCCCACATAGAATTTTATGATTCCCATGTTTCCTATTCAACCATATAGTTTTTCCACAAAACCTTTACTAGATTAATTAATTTATTCCGAAACACTTGGCCTCTTCATTCATGAATTTTGATTGCTTATTCCTCAAAAGAGAGATTATCTTCCAACTAAACTACCTCTGGGCTCAAAACATGAGATGGATCTAGAATATACATTCTCAACATTGAAAATTAAAAAACAATGTGTACATTGGATAAACTAGGAGGTAAATTCACTTTGTACGCAACTTATCCAACTTTATCTAGGATTTCATATGGTCTAATAAACTTAAGACACTACTTTACCTTCTTACCCAAACACATCTCACATTTCCATAAGTAAACTTTGAGAAATACATGATCACCTACCTCAAAAGAAAGATCCTTCCTCTGGTTATCTGCATAATATTTCTGCCTTCATTGGGATATTCTCATGTGCTTTTGAATCAATAGATCTTATTCTACCATCTATTCTAACAGTTCTAGCCCCATATGCTTCCTTTTACCTAATTCAACCCAAAAAGCATGAGTTTGACACCACTTTACATATATTGCCGCAAATGGATCCATCTATATACTAGAATGAAAACTTATATTATAAGAAAATTCAACCAAAGATAGATGTTGGTCCCAATAACCCTAGTAATCCATCGATCAAGCACATAACATATCCTATAAGGAATGAATAGTTCGTTCTAACTGCCTATCTGATTGAGGATGAAAATTTTTATTAAAATTTAGTTCAGCATCCAATGACTTCTGAAGGCCTTTCCAAAAATTAAAAGTAAACCTAGGATCATGATCAGATACAATAGAGAGAATAACACCATGCAACCTGACTATCTATTTAACATACAAACGAGAAATATGATCTAGAGGAAAAGTATCTCGAATATGAAGGAAGTGAGAAGATTTAGTCCATCGATCAACAATAACTCAGATTGAATTATTACCTCGAGATATATTTGATAATCCCACAACAATGTCCATGGTTATATTTTCCCATTTCCACTCAGGCACCACTAAATACTGTAGCATCCCATTTGGTATCTATCACATGGGTTTAACCTATTCACAATTCAATCATTTCATAGTAAAATCAATAATATATCTTTTCATTCCATCCCACTATTAATACTCTCGAAGATATCTGTACATTTTAGTACTGCTAGGATGAACTGAAAACAGAGAACTATGAGATTCACATAACAACTCATTCTTTAGCTGTGAATCCCACGGCACACATAATCTCTTCCCAGACCTCATAAAACTATCATAATCATTGTTAAAATCAGTCAAATTACCGTTCTGAAACACTCTACATTTTTCTACAACTCGTTGTCATCCTTTTTCACGTTATTAATTTTTCTGATAAATATTATTTCAATGACACCTAAACCAAAACATAGGAATTTCCTACACCAACAACTTCATTGCCAAATTCTATCAAATCAAAAACCAAAGAATCTCGTTCCAAACCCAACAAGGTTAATGTATTATTACTTTTTCAACTAAAAGAAACATCAACTTTATTTTCCTTTCATGTATAGTAATGAATTGTGAAAATATAATTCTTGATTAATTCCATCCATCTCCTCTGTGTCATGTTCAATTCATTTCGAGTGAATATATACTTCAAACTTGTGTGGTATGTATATATTTTACATTTTACTCAATACAGATGAGGCACATAAATTTTAAAAAGAAAAACAACAACAACAAATTCCAAATCATGCGTAGTGTAATTTAACTAGCGAGGTTTCAACTGACATGAAGCATAATAAATTATCAGATCATTCTTAATAAATACACAACCATGTCCTTTAAATGAAGCATCATTGTAGCTAACAAACTCAATAGTTCTAGAAGGTAGTGCCAAAATTTGAGCATTCACCAATCTTCTTTTCAATTCCTAAAAACAATAATCACATTCTTTTTATCCAAATGAACTTAACACTATTTCAAGTTTACATAGACAGTGGGCTAGATAACCATGAAATATTTTCAACAAACCACCAAAAATAACCCTCTAATCCAAGAAAACCACAAATCTCGGTTATATTTGTGGGTCTTGGCCCTTCATGAACAACTTTGGTTTTGGTACGATCAACAGTTATGCCATTTTTTGATACAATGTGATCATGGAAATACATTTGTTGTAACCAAAACTAACACTTTTTGAATTTCCCAAACAGTTTATTTTCATTAAAGGTTTGTAGGATAACTGTTAAATGACTTTAATGATCTTATTTACTTTTGGAATAAACCAAAATATCAGAAACGAACCCAACCACATACATATCCAGTAACACATAGAAAATATTATTAATAAGATACATGAATACAGAAGGTACATTGGTTAACCCAAAATGCATATCCAAAAAGTCATAATGGCCATATTTACTACGAAATGGGGTCTTCCTAATATCTACTTCCTTTATTTAAACTGATGGTACCCCGACCTCAAATCAATCTTCGCAAAATAATAAGCTCCCTTGAGATGATCAAACAAATCATCGATATGAGGAAAAGGAAACTTGTTCCTAAGAGTGATGTTATTCAATGCTCTATAGTCAATGAAAAGTATCATTGAACCATATTTCTTTTTAACAAAAAATACAAGGGCATCCCATGGTTATATGACAGGTCGAATGAATCCTTTTTCTAATAACTCCTACAATAGCTTATTTAACTCTAAAAGTTCAATTTGAGCCAATCGATAAGGGGGTATTGAAATTGGCTTAGCATCATGAACTAATTCAATAATAAATTCAACTTCTGGATTAGGTATAATATGAGGCAACTCATTAGAAAAAATAACTACGTACTCATTTACCACTAGAACATAATTAATCTAAACTGTTCCTTGGTTTTCCACAATATGAGCAAGATAACATTAAATTCCATATTTTACTAGTTTCTCAGCTTCCTCATATGTTATAAAAAGTAACAGTTCATTATTTTACACAAACTGAAAATCCTTCGGAAAAGAAACCTATTTATCTCTACATTCAATCTCATCATGATAAACAGAAAGTCAATCCTTATCCAAAATATATGTTAACAAAAGTATGGGTTCTTTATTGTACACAAACTGAAATTCCTCTTGAAAAGAAACCACTTTTCCTCTGAAATCAATCTCAGCATGATAAAAATAAAGGCAATCCATACTAAAAATATAATCAAACTCTAATAGAGGAAAACAATATGATTTATAGGTAGATTCATTCCGCACACGAGGACATGAAGGTTGTTATGTTTTTTTTCTCAACATTTATTCTGGGTTTTCGTACCTTAGGTTCATGATTGATATCATGAGATGTAATTCCCAATTAAATAGAAAACTTTATAAAAATGAATGAATGGGTAGAACCCAAATCAAACAACACATTGTCTTAATCTGAACAAACAAATAGTGTACTTAATACTACTTCATTCGATGGATTGACATCTACTGAAGTAGTTGAAATTGATTTCACCACCACTTTCTGCTTATAGTCTAGATACATTCCATTAGTTGAGTTCTTAGTTGGACACACATTTTCATAATGACCCATTTCATTGCACTTAAAACATTTTTTTGAATATAAATCAGATTTTGTCTTACCATTACCCTCATCTTTTTCACTACAATTACAAGCCTTATGTCCCATTTTACAACATTATTAGCACTTAACAAAATTCATATGACATTCCCCAGCATGATTTGTACACAATTTATCACAATATATAAACATAAGTTTCTTACCATCAGGATATTTTGAAGAGTTATTCACTTTTATCTACCACCATGACCTCTTATTGAATTGTTTTTCAAACTACAACTGATCATCGGCAAGCTCCATTTCCACCATCTCCGCACATCGAACAAGTTTTTCATAATTTTTGAACTCATGAGAGGCTAATTACCTTAGATTCTTTGGATTTAATCATGAGTAAAAATAGATGATTTCAATATCAAGATATCATATGAAATTTGGAGCATACCATTCCATTCGAGTGAATTTTTCATCATAAATAGCCACTGATTCATCCTCCTGCCACAATTCCAGGAATATTTTTTCCATCCTAAGGCGAACCACCTTAGGAAAAATATTTCTCAAGAAACATACCATTTAATTCATAATAATCAAGATCATAAATCTTCTAACTATCCTTGATATTTTTCACCATCGTCCACCACTGATCAGCTTCACCTTCAAGAAGGTCAACAGTGAGACTATCCTTTTGATATTTTGAACACCCCATGACTTTAAAAATCAACTAAAGTGCTTTAATCCACCCTTCAGAAAGCACATTGTCAGATTATCATTTGAATTATAGGGTTTATTGACTCATGAAATGCTCCACTATTGACATGTTTCTCTATTGTTGATCCAGATGATATCGTGCATGGATACCACCACCATTTATAGCCCGATTCAACTATTCCATCACTGCAACAAATAGTTCAGTTCAGATTCCAACCATATCAGGTTTCTGATTTGGAAGGATGTATTCTGGCTGATGTCATCCCATCATAGCTTCCCCATTTCCTATGTGAAAAACCATTTCGAACACAGAAATATCTTAGGAAAAGAAACATGGTAATCTATACATTCCATATCTTTTCAATCATAACATAAACTAAACAAATTATGGATATTAATTTAATAATATCATAAATGCTAAGGTTTCCTAAACCTACCTCTGATACCAACTATAAGGACCTAACAATAAAACATTACTTAATCTTGAATTAAATCAATAATTCACTTTTAGGATCTTTCAAGGTTTATATTTTTAGTGAAATAGGCAATAAATGTTACATTACATCTAAAAAATTACAAATTAAACAATTCAACTTTGTTCCCATTTTTCATAAAATAAAACTCATGAGAAAAAGAGTCATGTATAGTTGAATGTTTTACATAGCATGACTTTCCCTTGATCCCATCCGTGACCCAATTCATCTTTAAGTCCTATGAAAACCATTTAAAAAACATGGGATGAGTGTAAACAGCTCAGTACGAGTTATAAAAAGAAATTAGATAATCAATATATTCATAAAATAAGCTCTTTAACATATCCCATGAATCATAAGATTTATGAAATATACATAGAAATCATAAATCATAAAGTTAACTTGTGGAAAACATAACATACTTACATTATAGCTTTCACAGTTACATAGGAAGTTACATTTGGAATACCCATCATTGTATATTCCCTAAATATTTTAAGAGAAACATTAAGGTTTACCTCTATCATGTTACCAAATTCATTGGAGAGCAATCTTGGTATCACCTGCCCTAGGATTATCATGGAACCACTCGTATATGTAAACAATGCACAAGAAGCATAAATATTCACAACACATAAAACAAAAATAAAGGAATGATAACATTTCAACATTTCAATCACAATATATCATTTGAATATATTGAGATAACAAATCCATTATCTAATCCATTTTCAATACCAAAATACGTAACTGAGTATATGGTATTTATTTTCCTGTTGAAAACATTATAGCTTGTTAAGGAATCCATAGATCAAATAATACTTGCGGTGGTAGAAAAAGTCATTGTCCCCACGCATGTTAAAAAGAAATATTCTTTTTGTTTGTTTAGTAAATCGGCTCATATAAAAAGATTACTTTTGAATTAAATGATATGTGAAATGTTTTTATACACCATATTAAATAAATTCGTGTATAAAACACAATATGCCTCTATGAAAGGAGATTGAGACGAAGTCCCTTACTTCGGGTCAAACTTGACTCGATCATTATCTAATCGCATGAATAATTAAATAATGTTAATTTCTACTTTCGTAAGAAAATTTTCATGTTTATTATTTATTTTATATCTACTATTACCTTTCTATGACAATTAGTTAATTATTTGTGTTCATTTCAGACATTTTGTCAATGTTCAGAACATGAGTTAAAAATGAACTTATTGTAATTATAAATTGTCCATGTGGAAAAAAATTTAATTATCTATAGAATGACATTCATGATTTAGATATCATATATTTCATATATATCCATTATATATATGTATTTATAACAGTACCTAACAATTTTAGATAAGAAATGAAATTCACTGTTCATGGAGACTGTAAGTCGTACTACACATGAACGCTACTTTCATTTATATATCATATTTAAGGAAATAAAAACATAATGTTACATAGGTATATTATAATTCCAGTATAATATAATATATATCTTCATTAAAGTCATCTTTTATACATTTCACGTATGGAATGAACGAGTCATATCACTTTGAGGGGATAGTAGTATGGACTTCCTTAGATGAATTTATCATATTTACCCACAATTGAAACCATAATGGTATTCTATAAATGGAAAATAAATAATAATAGAAATAACATAAGTATAATATATATCACATATAAATACATTTCTATATTAATGGCCACCAATAGATGTGGTAGGAGAAGATTCAATAATCACTGTTTTGTGAGGTAGTAGTTTGACGTCCAGAGAAACTGTATGTTCTTTTCCAATTAGACAGAGGTGTGTGTAAGTGTAGTTCGAATATTTCTCATAAAAACAAACTATTATATTGAATATACTGGTTTATTTATTAAATATTGTAATAAAATGAGTTTATGTGGTTGGAGAAAAAAATAAAACAAAAAAACTTGAGAGAAGACGTCACCTTTTAAATCAGGTATCTAACTTTGGTTTGAAAAAAAGGATTACATGGATTACCTTTTTCCTGGGGTAAGGCTTATAGGTGTATTAGATGGATATAGGTAGCTTATTTGATAAGTGGTTGGATGAGAAAATTGGAATTTGAAGTGTGAGTAATGTGTTATAAATGAGGGATATTTATAAGGGGGAGGAGGGGCTCTTTAGGAATGTTTAAAAATATTATTTTATTATATAAATATTTTCGGTTTCAAAAGGTCCAAATTTATTAAAGTCTATGATAAAATAAAATCTTCCAATAATATTTTATAGGTTTTGGTTATTTTTTAAATCATTATAATCATATTTTTTTAAATAATTCATTAATCAAGTAAACACTGCATCATTATTATGTCATAAATAATTTTATTTATTTGAGGTTTTAAAATTATAAAAAAATATCATGATGTATGAAATATTTTTAGATTTTATATGAATATTTATAGTCGAATAGATATCTTATATAACCCCAGGTGATAAATGATTTATTGAAAGATATATTTTGATGTCATTTTTGTCTTTACTTTTAATTAATTAATATAAAGTGTCATTATCACTCCCATGAGGCTTAATGGGGTCTAAAAATCGACCCAAGGATTCTCATGGTCAGAAATGTATCATCCAATAGGATTATGACACATTTTAGGGTAATTTTATATTATTATAATATTAATTTTTACCCTTATTTACCAGATTTACACTTTTACCATGGTAAATAAATTTTTTACTGAAGTAAATATTCATAATGTCTAAAAATAAAAGATATATATTTAAACAATTTGGACCACCTAATTATCATTATGGAATCCATTTTTCCATATTCAGAACACATAAGTGGCATAAATTAATTTAAAATTAATTCCCGATATCAAAAAACGCGTGTTTTTAAGAAATAATAATTATAAAATGATTGATAGTTATTTATGTCTAATTTAAAAGTGAAATTACTTAAAATGACCAAAATTTGATTAAATAGTAAAAATATAATCCAATTATACTTTAAAACCAATTAAAAATATAATCTAACCACATAAATAAATTATATTAAAATATAGTTTTGAATTAAAATACAGTTTTTTTCACTATTCATTAAGAACTGAATTTTATCAGAGAAATACCAAAAATATACCCATAGTATATTTTGATGTCCCAATTCTAGAGAATAATTTTTTTTCAGATATAACCTATAAAAGAAACCAAAATAATATTTAAATAGGGTTCACAATCATACGGCGGTAAAATGACCATTTAACGAATATTAGTATATTTTTGCTTAAAATTAGATTCCTTATTTCTTTATGCCTCTAAAATTTATTGGATAAATGTAAAAACATTTATCAAAAATGTATTTTCATATTGTAGTTAGTTCTGTCCATTACCTCCAATAAAACTACTAGGTGTTAACTACCAATTAAAATAATATTATATTGTCACACCCCGACCGCGGACATCAGTAATTTTCCCCTCTCTTGGTCCCGATTTAAATTTTTCGAAGATTAATTGTGATTGATGGTTTCGCACCGGTGCGCGGTCATCGCATCGCTAGCGGTGATCGTGCGTTCGGCCCGGGTGACGACGTGTCCACCCGACGTTTTAAATATTAAAGTTTTTACGTTGACTTTTTATTATTATTACTATTTGAGTTGCGTTATTATTATAATTAACTAACTTTTATTTACTTTAATTATTTTATTGTTATGATTATTATTATAAAGTATTATTAATACTATTATGAAGGTTTGTTATTATTATTATAAAGCAATTATTATTATCATAACATTTTATTATTATTATTATTATAATTTTTATTATTGTTATATAAGTTTAATTTTTATTATATAAGTTTTATTTTTATTATATAAGTTTTATTTTTATTATATAAGATTTATTTTTATTATATAAGTTTTATTGTTATTAATATTATCTGTTTTATTATCATTAGTATAATTATAATTATTATTTTTATCACATGTATATATATATATTTTAAACCTACCCTAGCCTAACCCTACCCCTACATCCGCCACTTTTTTTCCCCCTCTTCTCTCTCCCCCGTTTCTCTCCCGCTCAGCCCAGGCGCAGCACCCCTCTCCGGCACGCTCCCTCTCCGGCGGCTGCCCCTGCTTTCCCCCTTCTGGTTCGGCCGGCCGCGCCGTGCCTGTCCCGGCCTCCTCCACCTCGCCGGCACACCCTCCTCCAGCCGGCTTCCCTTCATACTTCCTCCCTGTGTCGTCGTCCAACCTCGTCCCTGCTCCCCCGGCCTCCCCGGTTTCCCCAGCCTCCCCGTCCCACAACCCTGTCCCGCAACCCCGTTCCGTTCCCCTTCATCGCGCTGCCGACCACCCCCGTTCCCCATCCAGTATCGGCCTGCACCGTCGCCACCGATCGCTGCCTTGATGGCTTGCCGCATCCGCCGGCCCTCCCGGCTCCTGTCTCCCCTTTGCTGCGCTCGCGGCCAACCCCGACACCCTGCTCGCCGTCCCGACTAGCCTCGCCTCCTGCATCTCCCCTCTCCCTTGGTCTCTCCAGCGCCTGGTTCTTCTCCCTCCGGTGACGCCGCTGACCAGCGCCTCCTCCCCTGCTTCTCTCCAGCGACGCAACCGACTGGCGCGCCTCCCCCATTCCGCCTCGCCTAGTTCCGCATAGCCGCACGTCTCCTCTCCTGTCCCGGCCTGCCGACCTCGTCCGACGACCCTGCCGCAGCGCCCCGCCGCACCTCCCTCTCAACTGGTACCGCTCTGCTACCCTCCCGTCGGATCCCGTCGTTAGCCGTCGTCCCGGCCTCTCCTTCGTCCGGCGCCGCCCTCCCTGCTCCCTCTCCCTGTCCCGAGGCCGCACCCAGCCGCGCCGTCCCCTTCCTCCAGTCGCCGTCGCCGGCCCGCACCGGCCTCCCTGCTCCGCCGCCTCCCGCGCGAACCCCCCCTCCAGGCTGTAGGTTTATATCTTTTTCTTTTTTTTTAATTTTGGTTTGTTTGTTAATTTTAATTTTATAATGATTAATTATTTTTATCATATTAATAACATTATAATTATGTTATTATTATTATATTATTATTAATATTTTTTATTGTTATTATTATTGATATTAACATTTCATATTATTATTATTAATATTATTGTTATGATTACTAACATATTATTAATATTATTATTATTATTATTATTACTAATATATTTATTATTATTTTAATTACTATCATATTATTTTTATTATTTTTATTATGTTATGATATTCTTATTATTATTAAATTGTTATTGTTATTATGTTATTGTCATTATATTATTATTATTAATATTATTATGTTAACATTATTTTATATTATTATCATTATTATATTATTAATATATTATGATTATATTAAATTTGCATTGTTCCCATTATTATTATTGTATTAATATTATGATAGTATTATTATTGCTATTATTGATATATTATTATTATGCTAATTATATTATTATTGTTATTGTCGTTGTTACGACTATATTATTATTGTTATTATATTAATACTGATATTAACATTATATATTGGTTACTGCTATTATATTATTATTACTGATCGTTAAACCCGTTTTTCGGTCTACTGTTTTAGGATCTGTTCGACGGCGCAATTCGATGCGCCATTTTCGCAACGGGAGTCTTGGGTCGTGTCAATCGTCGTTCCGATTCGAGGTAGGTCTCCCTTTGCACTCGCCTATAAATTTAGAATTTATTTATTCCTTGACTCTTTATTAAGTTTCAGCAAATTCAAAAGTATTACTAAGTAGTTATCTATAGTTTGGTGATCTGTTGATGATAAAAGTTGTTTTAATTCTAGCGTTTCATTAAAAGCGTTTTCTTGGATTTAATTGTGTGCTTCCATGGTAGTTTTGCTAGATGGTTCTTCCTGATTAACGAAAGATCATGTTGAATTGGGATTTGAAATGTTTTTGGTGTGTGTAAAATGGTAGGTGTATTGGTTATGGAAAATGGTGTTTTTATTTGAACCTTGATTAGAGGAAGTGCCGTGTGACCTTTAAACTCGATTTTTGGAAACACTAAGCGTGGTTCTTGGTAGTTGAAAAAGAAAAATGTTTTCCTTTGATACGTGATTAAAATTCTGGATTTCATTTGAGAAATATTATTCTTTCAAAAGGTGTTTAAAGGCCCGTTTGGCTCTTGATAAAAGTGGGGTGCGTTTGGAACTGGGAAAATGATTTCTTACTTGTGATACCAACGTCTTTCAGGTTTAAGATGCTGATTTGAGTTTCTTAAATAATGTTCTAAGTGCGTTTCTGGTTTTCAATCGTGTGGCGTATGTCATGTCCCTTGGAAATGTTTTAGTGTTAGATGTTCAAAGTGTAAATGATATGACGGCCTGGTTGGAACTTTAATAAATGTGAAGTGATTATACTTATATTTATATATATATATACGTACTTGTGAGGGAATTTCTATAGGGGGACTTTCCTTCGAGGGTTGTCGTGTAGCGATGTCCGTGTAAGGGGTTGGCAAGTGCGGTGAGATGAGTCACGCGTGCGCGGGTCTCCCACTTACACAGTGTTACAAAAACTACTATGGGTTCCTGGGCGTCTTGTAGATTATCGAGTGACGGTTTCTTGCTAACCCTGATTAGACGGGTTAGTACCCCCTGGAGTTACAGACAGGCCAGGAGGGATGTGCCACTGGTTGGCTGTTAGGGCGGCCAGTTGGTTATTGACTATGGAGTACCATGCCGGCAGGTAGTTTGAACCCGAGTACGTCCAGGGGTTTTCTAGGGATGTTCAGGATCACCCATGGTTATTGCTGATAACTTCTGGTTTATTTGTAATTGCACTTGGTTTTCCTTACCTGTTTACCTTTACTTGCACTTGTTTTCCCTGCTTGTTTTCCTTCAGTCATATTTCACAGCCTATACTGTTAGACTTTGAGAAAAATGGTTTTCAAATGAAAATTCTTTATTCGCTTTGGGTTAGATTTGAAAATGTAACACTTTGCTTTACAGAATGAGTTTAAAACTAATGAAAAGGAAGTAACTTTCGAAAAAGAATAAGGGAAATGTCTCGTGTTTGATTTTCAAGTAAAACATTATGAAAAATTACTTTTATACATTATAGTTCAAACCTGGATTATGTAGATTCTATATTTATTGGCAGTGCTTTGGGACTTGTTGTTGGGCTCACCTACTGAGTACTTTTGTGCTCACGCCTATCTTTTACCATTTCAGTCGCAGGTCTTCTGTTTTGAGTCGCTCAGTGTTGGAGCGAGGTTGCTCTCTAGTTGGGTGGTGACCTGAGAGGTCACATGGAGGTACGTGGTTGTGTGGTTTTTATTTCTTTTTCGCTGTTAGTGTTTGTTTATTCTGTTCTATTTACTTTTGTTTTGGGCTGAAATCGTTCCCAACGATCAAGTCTTAATGCCCGGCACTGGTTGCCATCCCGGGTGGATCGGGAACGCCCCTCGGGACTTGCCGCGGACCGGCTCGGGTGACCGGTTCAGGGTCGACCCGGGTTGGTTCGTGACAAAATGGTATCAGAGGTGGTTCTTGATATTTGGGTTGTCCGGTAGAAGGAGATTAGGACTGTCGGAACTCGAGGGGTAGGTGCGGGAAGAGCTTCGCGAACTCTTGCTCGCACTGATCCTCGAGTTACCAGAGGTAGTTCGGGAATTGTGTCCTTGTCTTTTCTGGTTTGTCTTGGATTGAGAGATGACATGGAGGCAAGCCGACGTTACGTCGTGATTTCACATGGAGTAGTGACCCATGTGGAGTCCTAGTACGTGGTTTGAATTCCTCCTAGTGGTCGACGCTGACTTGGGACATGGCCCACTACCATGTCGTCAGGTTGAGTGTGACTACTAGTCCCTCATTTCAGTGATTGATGCAAATTTGGATGTTGTTTCCGTTTTGGTCTGTGTGAGTGCGTAGTTGGAAATGAATAAGGGTTTTTGAAAATTTGACTGGTTTCTTTTAAAGGACTTTAAATATATGAAATGGGTTTTAAAACTGAAATCTCTTGATTTGAAAATCTGTTGTTTGCTTGGAATTGGATAAGAATGATTTGGGTTGAAACCTCGGTTCCTCTTTATGAACGTTTGCACATGTGTGAGAATGCATGGAAAGTGTGTGTTGATGCACGTATGAATGGAATGTGGATAAAGACATGTGCAACGGTTCATGAGATTACCTGGGTGTGTATTTGAAGTTAAAGGCTTGACTTTGTTTTCTAAATTGGTTTTAAATGGGAAACAGTTTTGGAAAGTTTTTGGTTTGAAAATGGATTGGTTTTTGGAAAGTGATCTTGGGAAAGGGTGGTATTGAAATAAAAAATGAAAAAGGGAATTTTAAAGAGGAGATTTTGTTTTGGATTGTGTTTGTGTTTGATTGGTCCTTGTGCTGACTGTTTTTGATGAAGGCGCTTTTATTGATGTTGCTTCGATTTGATGTTGGTTTTGGCCTGGTGTTTTATATATCGCTCAGGAAATGCCGCCCAGAAAGGTCCCTAAGGATTCTGATAGGTCATGCCCAGTTTTTAGTCCTCCTCAGACTTTGCCTGTTCTCCATGGTGATCAGGGTCCGTTAGAGGCAGTGGAATGGCTCGAGGAAGTGGAACGTGTCTTTAGAATATTGGGAACTCCCGATAATGTTAAGGTTCATGCAATTATGGAGTTGTTTGAGGGTCCAGCTCTGGACCAGTGGAAGATGGTTACCCCACCGTCAACGCAAGGTGAAATGACGTGGGATGTCTTCAGAACCGTTTTCATCCAATGGTTTGTACCTGAGGAAGTGAAGCTGGAGAAAAAGAGAGAGCTTGTGCATATTCAACAAGGTCAACGGACGGTGAAGGCATATGTTGACCATTTCAAGGAACTGATTCCCTTTTCTCCAGAGGTAGCATCGCATGAGCTCATGAAAGCCTCTCTTTTCACTGGGGGTCTTCGTTCTGAGATCAAGGAGTGAGTCCTCCCTTCTGAAGACATTTGTTTCGAGAAGCTGGAAGAGAAAGCTTTCTTGGCTGAGTTGCTTTCCGGTGTGCGGGTGGTTACTACTACAGCGTCCCCTGTTGTTCGTAAGAGTTCCCCCTCTGGTGAGGAAAAGGCGCCAGAGATTCCTGTTCCTAATGAGTTATCCCCTTTGGTCCCAGCTTCCAGTTCATCAGATCGTTCGATGGTGTGCTATCAGTGTGGTCGTTTCGGGCATTTAAAACCATCTTGTCGCAACCCTCCGAAGACGTGTCATCGATGTGGTTGTCTGGGCCATCTGGAGAAGTTTTGCAAGAAGCGTCACTTGAAGAGGAAGCTGTGATGGGAGAATGTCAGTACCTGACTGTGAGGCAGAGGATGCTTCAGCCATCAGAGCCCCAGCCACAAGTCTCGGGGTGAAGCTCGCGCACATTCAGGAGTCCCCAGGGGTGTGAAGCCTTGGTCCAGGCTTTGTGTTCTATGTTAGCAGTGGAACAATCAAGATCTTCTAGTACTTGTTTTTCTGCTGTTAAGTCTTGACGTTGTTGTACGTTCATTGTTTTACCATGGGGTTATCATGGACTTGTTCTATTATCATCCAAGTAGTCTGGTTTATGTAAATGTGTTGTTTTTCTAAAAAGTGGCAATGGACTTGTTCTATGATAAATCTAAGCGGACTTGTCATGTGAATGTAATATTCTAAATCGTGTGTCCTTCTTAAAAAAATGTGTTTAACTCTCGTGCGGGTTGACCTTATTTTAGTTATGTTGTCGATGTGGTTATGTTCGTGGACTTCGGTGGACCGTGTCTCCAGTTTGATGTGGTTAAATGTTTTCTATGGGTTTTCTCTGGTGTTGAAGTTGTTGACTCTAATCGAGGGTTCAAGGTTTCGACGAAGGTGTTGTTTTTCACTAATGCTATAAAAGTTGGTTTAAACCGGTTGAGAGTTCCCGCGTCGACCCCCCTTTTTTCTAGGGTTGTCTATTTAAATGGTCTTCTTTTCTGCACTAGTTAAGTTCTTGTGGTGGGGAGAACCCCTTCGTGTTCTCCCCTCAATCTCGGACCTTAGTTTTCTCTTCGATTGGTCGGGTGTGACCTGTGTAGAATAAGGTCATCCCCGAGATTCTCAGTTTTCTTCAGCTCCTTTAGTTCTGTTTGGGCATAGACTTGGTTTTTGTCTGACTAGTGGCCTGGTGACTTTCTGGGGGCAGAAAGTGTCTGTGGTGGGGAGAATTGTCACACCCCGACCGCGGACATCAGTAATTTTCTCCTCTCTTGGTCCCGATTTAAATTTTTCGAAGATTAATTGTGATTGATGGTTTCGCACCGGTACGCGGTCATCACATCGCTAGCGGTGATCGTGCGTTCGGCCCGGGTGATGACGTGTCCACCCGACGTTTTAAATATTAAAGTTTTTACGTTGACTTTTTATTATTATTACTATTTGAGTTGCGTTATTATTATAATTATCTAACTTTTATTTACTTTAATTATTTTATTGTTATGATTATTATTATAAAGTATTATTAATATTATTATGAAGGTTTGTTATTATTATTATAAAGGAATTATTATTATCATAACATTTTATTATTATTATTATTATAAGTTTTATTATTGTTATATAAGTTTAATTTTTATTATATAAGTTTTATTTTTATTATATAAGTTTTATTTTTATTATATAAGATTTATTTTTATTATATAAGTTTTATTGTTATTAATATTATCTGTTTTATTATCATTAGTATAATTATAATTATTATTTTTATCACATGTATATATATATATTTTAAACCTACCCTAGCCTAACCCTACCCCTACAGCCGCCACTTTTTTTCCCCCTCTTCTCTCTCCCCCGTTTCTCTCCCGCTCAGCCCAGGCGCAGCACCCCTCTCCGGCGCGCTCCCTCTCCGGCAGCCGCCCCTGCTTTCCCCCTTCTGGTTCGGCCGGCCGCGCCGCGCCTGTCCCGGCCTCCTCCGCCTCGCCGTCACACCCTCCTCCAGCCGGCTTCCCTTCTTACTTCCTCCCTGTGCCGTCGTCCAACCTCATCCCTGCTCCCCCGGCCTCCCCGGTTTCCCCAGCCTCCCCGTCCCACAACCCTGTCCCGCAACCCCGTTCCTTTCCCCTTCATCGCGCTGCCGACCACCCCCGTTCCCCATCCCGTATCGGCCTGCACCGTCGCCACCGATCGCTGCCTTGATGGCTTGCCGCGCCCGCCGGCCCTCCCGGATCCTGTCTCCCCTTTGCTGCGCTCGCGGCCAACCCCGACACCCTGCTCGCCGTCCCGACTAGCCTCGCCTCCTGCATCTCCCCTCTCCCTTGGTCTCTCCAGCGCCTGGTTCTTCTCCCTCCGATGACGCCGCTGACCAGCGCCTCCTCCCCTGCTTCTCTCCAGCGACGCAACTGACTGGCGCGCCTCCCCCATTCTGCCTCGCCTAGTTCCGCATAGCCGCACGTCTCCTCTCCTGTCCCGGCCTGCCGACCTCGTCCGACGACCCTGCCGCAGCGCCCCGCCGCACCTCCCTCTCAACCGGTACCGCTCTGCTACCCTCCCGTCGGATCCCGTCGTTAGCCGTCGTCCCGGCCTCTCCTTCGTCCGGCGCCGCCCTCCCTGCTCCCTCTCCCTGTCCCGAGGCCACACCCAGCCGCGCTGTCCCCTTCCTCTAGTCGCCGTCGCCGGCCCGCACCGGCCTCCCTGCTCCGCCGCCTCCCGCGCGAACCCCCCCTCCAGGCTGTAGGTTTATATCTTTTTCTTTTTTTTTAATTTTGGTTTGTTTGTTAATTTTAATTTTATAATGATTAATTATTTTTATCATATTAATAACATTATAATTATGTTATTATTATTATATTATTATTATTATTTTTTATTGTTATTATTATTGATATTAACATTTCATATTATTATTATTAATATTATTGTTATGATTACTAACATATTATTAATATTATTAATATTATTATTATTACTAATATATTTATTACTATTTTAATTACTATCATATTATTTTTATTATTTTTATTATGTTATGATATTCTTATTATTATTAAATTGTTATTGTTATTATGTTATTGTCATTATATTATTATTATTAATATTATTATGTTAACATTATTTTATATTATTATCATTATTATATTATTAATATATTATGATTATATTAAATTAGCATTGTTCCCATTATTATTATTGTATTAATATTATGATATTATTATTATTGCTATTATTGATATATTATTATTATGCTAATTATATTATTATTGTTATTGTCGTTGTTACGACTATATTATTATTGTTATTATATTAATACTGATATTAACATTATATATTGGTTACTGCTATTATATTATTATTACTGATCGTTAAACCCGTTTTTCGGTCTACTGTTTTAGGATCTGTTCGACGGCGCAATTCGATGCGCCATTTTCACAACGGGAGTCTTGGGCCGTGTCAATCGGCGTTCCGATTCGAGGTAGGTCTCCCTTTGCACTCGCCTTTAAATTTAGAATTTATTTATTCCTTGACTCTTTATTAAGTTTCAGCAAATTCAAAAGTATTACTAAGTAGTTATCTATAGTTTGGTGATCTGTTGATGATAAAAGTTGTTTTAATTCTAGCGTTTCATTAAAAGCGTTTTCTTGGATTTAATTGTGTGCTTCCATGGTAGTTTTGCTAGATGGTTCTTCCTGATTAACGAAAGATCATGTTGAATTGGGATTTGAAATGTTTTTGGTGTGTGTAAAATGGTAGGTGTATTGGTTATGGAAAATGGTGTTTTTATTTGAACCTTGATTAGAGGAAGTGCCGTGTGACCTTTAAACTCGATTTTTGGAAACACTAAGCGTGGTTCTTGGTAGTTGAAAAAGAAAAATGTTTTCCTTTGATACGTGATTAAAATTCTGGATTTCATTTGAGAAATATTATTCTTTCAAAAGGTGTTTAAAGGCCCGTTTGGCTCTTGATAAAAGTGGGGTGCGTTTGGAACTGGGAAAATGATTTCTTACTTGTGATACCAACGTCTTTAAGGTTTGAGATGCTGATTTGAGTTTCTTAAATAATGTTCTAAGTGCGTTTCTGGTTTTCAATCGTGTGGCGTATGTCATGTCCCTTGGAAATGTTTTAGTGTTAGATGTTCAAAGTGTAAATGATATGACGGCCCGGTTGGCACTTTAATAAATGTGAAGTGATTATACTTATATTTATATATATATATATACGTACTTGTGAGGGCATTTCTACAGGGGGACTTCCCTTCGAGGGTTGTCGTGTAGCGATGTCCGTGTAAGGGGTTGGCAAGTGAGGTGAGATGAGTCACGCGTGCGCGGGTCTCCCACTTACACAGTGTTACAAAAACTACTATGGGTTCCTGGGCGTCTTGTAGATTATCGAGTGACAGTTGCTTGCTAACCCTGATTAGACGGGTTAGTACCCCCTGGAGTTACAGACAGGCCAGGAGGGATGTGCCACTGGTTGGCTGTTAGGGCAGCCAGTTGGTTATTGACTATGGAGTACCATGCCGGCAGGTAGTCTGAACCCGAGTACGTCCAGGGGTTTTCTAGGGATGTTCAGGATCACCCATGGTTATTGCTGATAACTTCTAGTTTATTTGTACTTGCACTTCGTTTTCCTTACCTGTTTACCTTTACTTGCACTTGTTTTCCCTGCTTGTTTTCCTTCAGTCATATTTCACAGCCTATACTGTTAGACTTTGAGAAAAATGGTTTTCAAATGAAAATGCTTTATTCGCTTTGGGTTAGATTTTAAAATGTAACACTTTTCTTTACAGAATGAGTTTAAAACTAATGAAAAGGAACTAACTTTCGAAAAAGAATAAGGGAAATGTCTCGTGTTTGATTTTCAAGTAAAACATTATGAAAAATTACTTTTATACATTATAGTTCAAACCTGGATTATGTAGATTCTATATTTATTGGCAGTGCTTTGGGACTTGTTGTTGGGCTCACCTACTGAGTACTTTTGTGCTCACGCCTATCTTTTACCATTTCAGTCGCAGGTCTTCTGTTTTGAGTCGCTCAGTGTTGGATCGAGGTTGCTCTCTAGTTGGGTGGTGACCTGAGAGGTCACATGGAGGTACGTGGTTGTGTGGTTTTTATTTCTTTTCCGCTGTTAGTGTTTGTTTATTCTGTTCTATTTACTTTTGTTTTGGGCTGAAATCGTTCCCAACGATCAAGTCTTAATGCCCGGCACTGGTTGCCATCCCGGGGGGATCAGGAACACCCCTCGGGACTTGCCGCGGACCGGCTCGGGTGACCGGTTCAGGGTCGACCCGGGTTGGTTCGTGACATATATTATTATTTTTTAGTATGACCCAATGTTGTGTGCATCATAAGATTTCAATGAAATCTGCTGATGCGTCCGGGTACACCATTGAACATGGAATCAACATTAAATGAAAATTAATATTTAATTCACAAATATTAAAATGTTATATTCATTATTTACCTAGGATGTTACAGTATTTAAGAGATAATATGTATTAGGATAGTATATTTTGGTATGATATATTGTGAGTCATTGATGTGATTTATAGGTAAATGAATAATTTTTATTGGAAGATGATGTGACCATGTTATGATGATTTTTGGGTATAAATATTGGTTTATAATATTTTTTTGGAATTTTAATAATAGTTATATATCGAGTAATCTATGTTGAACATTGGGTATTACAATTGAATTTTGGAGATTAAGGTCATTTTTTATTATTAAGACGCTTATTCTTTTTTTTTGAATTATAATATATTTTACTAGCTATTTTGGTTTTTGTCCATTCCTAAAGATAGGACTAATATATTTTTATCTTTTATAGATTTTTTTATTCTATGATTTTGATTCTACTTCATCATGAATGAAAAATTCATCTTCAATACTCATCATTTGGAGCAAAATATGAGATTTCAGTGGAAATTTATTTATGGATGAAATTATACATTTCATGTAAGTATATTTCCTTATTTTATTAGTCTATATTATATCATAATTCCTCATGTCTATTAAAAATATATTGGAAGAAAATTTTATAAGATTTCTTTTCTTACCATGAAATCTATGGACTTTTTATCCATTGTAGATTTAACGTATTTTGATGATTATCTATCCCAAGAACACGTTTTATATCACTCACAATCTTTCCTTGGGTGTCAAATTTTCTATTCCATTTCCATGTTTTCAATTACCACTAATTGTATCCTATTTAGAAACCTATTATGTATTATTTTATAGGATATATGTATTTACCTTTGTCTCTTTTCAAGTGGATGTTTTTTTGTCCCCTTTTAGGATATGATATTTCAAAACATGTATTTTAAATATTGAATCTATGGTTATTAATTAAGAGATCAAATTGAGTGGATACTATTAATTAATGTGGGTGGGTAGAATATAACATCCTTATATTTTAAAAGGAATGACTTTTTTTGATAGCATAAAAGAGTCTTAACACCAATCTTAAACAAAAAATAGAATCTTATTAGTTAATTATGACCCTTATAACATAGATGTTAAGTTAAAAAAATGAATATAATTAATGGATTTATTAAATATAAAATGTACATACTCATTTCTAATTCATTTATAACTTTAAAAAAAAAATAATCGCAACATTTTTATTAAAGTCATTTTATTCTTCAAAAATACAATTTTCACAAAAATGGGTTTCATTCTTTTTATGAGTGATTATTATAATTGATTTATAAAGGATTTATAAATAGGATTTGAGAATATGAATTATTAATTTAATTCATAATGTCATTGTTATCTTACGATTATTTTTGAGATTTGTTTGAAAGGATTATTTTTTTAAGGATTAGTGAAAATATCAATTTTAATAAAAATTACAATTTCTTTATATTAAAATTTTAATTAATGATTTTAATTTTACATAAAATTAAACTAATAAATATTTATTTAGAGATAATCTAAATAAATAAATTTTAATAATCTGTATACCCTATTTTTGTATAAGTATATTTTTTGGCATAAAAACACATTTTTCAAGATGTTTTTTTTATTTAGTTCTGAAAGATTACAATTAAATAAAATTATTCCACTCATCTGTTATGAATTTTGAAATTTTAATTATATATCTAGAATCACGAGGACAAATTTTATTAAATCATTTTGTTTTATTTTTGTCCAATACGAATAGTAACATTATTAATTTTGGTTAGTGTGTTAAAAGTTAAATTGGGTAATTAAAGTTAAAAATAAAGTAATAAGGATTAAAAAATGAACTTAAAAATAGTCTTAATTTTTTTTATTATTAAATTTAATCCCTATTCATCTAATATTATGTTATATTATTTTATTGGCCATTGGGATGATATTATGACCTTTCAAGTATTTTATTTTAAAAAACACAGAAAATAATATTTTAATTATTGAACCATTTAGAGGATATGTTATATTATAAATATTATTTTGAAATATAGAATATTTATTTTAATAATTATGAATGAATTTTAATTTTTTTAGGAAAAAATAATTATATTAAATTCTTACACAAGACTAATGAAATAATTACCCAATTAATTGAAATATCAAATAAAAATAAAAAATACTAAAACTAACTTAATTTGAGATAAATTATATGATAATAGAATTTTTCTATTATATTGAAATGTTTGGGATATAATATATTTTTTAATTATAATTTTTATTATCAAATTATTAAATTCAATGTAATGAATAGTCATCAGAATTGACATAAATTATATTTCAAAATAAATAAAATTTCTTTAAATGAAATAATAATAATAAAAATATTATATACCAAAAAATGATTATTATATCATTGAAAATATCATCCATTGCACAATTAGGTTCCTTTTATCTTTATAGTAACTATATTTACTCTCAATGTATAAAAATCATTATTGTCATGATAAGTTTTAAATGGTTTAAAGAGAGATTATTACAAAATAATAATAGTTAAAATGAAATCAAAACATTTCCAAAAATTATTCAATGAGAGTATGTAGACACATAATAATAATATATTCTAACTAAATTATTTTTTCATTTATAATGTAATATTAATTTATATTAATTTAATATTATTAGAAATTCTAAGAGTGTTCCACCCCTCTCTTGTAAAAGGATACCTTTTATTTTCATTAAATAAATCATAGAAACCAATTTCGATTAGTCAAGAAAATCCTAAAAACCGTTATAAAATAAATAATGTAATTAAAAAGGTATTATTTTAATAATAACACCAACCATAGTTGTCTTATTTTTTAAATAAATGGAGGTCGTTCAAAACAGAGGTATCGTTTTTTATCAAGCATTTCCGTTATATTTCTTCTTCCACCTCTTTAAAATTTAGTTATTCCAGTTTATATATTAAAAAATATTTATTAAATATAAAGAGTTGTTTTATTTTAATTTCTCAATCTATATCAATCTCTTTTCCTATCAAAAGGGAAATGAAACCATCATTCATTTCTATAATGGACTACAGCCTCACGAATCAATGTACTTTGTTTTCCATAAATTTCCCTCAATAACTTTTAAAATGATGTAATTAATTTTAATATATGATATAAATGGAATATTTATCATTATTAAAATTTAACATCTCATTTAAATTATTATATTTTTATTTACTGGAAAATGACAACATCGTTCGAGAAGATGTGTGGGTTGCAACCTCGACGAAGCCATGTGATTCTTTTTTCATCACCACATAAAATATACTATATATATAACTATATTTTAAGAAATATGATTATTATATATATTATATTACTTTAATTATTTAATTAAAATAAAATATTTACCTTATTTCTAAAATTATCATTTCTAAAATAGAAGCGTAACACATGAGTATGTGCGACCTACCGTCTCTATGATTGTAACATAGTTAATTTGTATTACTCATTTTCATGGTTGTATTTAAATGTGAAATTGATATAGATAAGAGATAATTCTGTTATTATTATTATTACTTAGATGGTGGAATAATTATCTCATTTACAATACTAAAATTACCAAATTAATTTTGGACTTATGAACAAAATATCATCCAAACATCTTACATTAATATAAGTAATTAAGTAATTTTTATAACATGGTAATAATTGAAATAAAAGGAATAATAAATCATAAATTTTTTCTCAAGAAACTTAAAAACTAAAATAATTTTTTTATTAAGGAATATACAGAATGCACATGATGTGTCATACTCAAGGTATGTGGCTTTATTTTAAAAATAGTTTTTTAAATATTCCTTTAAAACTTTCATTATTTTTCAAAAATATTATTTAAAAAAATGTTTTAATGATGTATTTTACTACTATTAAATTAATTTTTTAAGTCATTTTACCCATTTTCTATGTTTTATAAATTGGTTTGAATGGAATATTTTATTCATTTTCCAATCCTAGTGATTTTTTTTATTTTTTGAAAACAATACAGAAAGAATGTTTTTTAACTTATATGAGATGAGATAATTTTCTTCCCATAATGATGAGTTAATTATTTTATGTTTTCTTTTTATGTATTCATATTTATTTTTAAATAAATCGTTTCCTTAACTATTTGCACAGTTTTTAGATTTTAAATAAGGGGTTTTAAGGAAAAATGGTATTTATTACATCCTAATGTGTTTCTCACATTGGATTAAATGGGTTTTCAAAGATTTTATTCCTGATATGGTTCAAGTAAATTATTTTTATGGGGTTATACATTGTATATCACTTTTTTTATCCCATTATTTATTAAAAAATGGGTGCACCCTAGTAGTTCTTTAATGTATTGGGTAATGATTTCGTTCTCTAGAGAATTATATTGGAAGTCATCAGTATGGTTATTCAAATTTGCAAGGATTATTATTCTACACTGATCTTCAACGTGTGGGGTAATCTATATAACTTCATCACTCTTGGATTTGGTTTTTGATAACCACCTTTTTGTACTTTAGATTTTACGTAAATTAAAAGAACTGAATATTTATTAAAATATCTTATTACATGTTATTCATATTTGTGTGTGAATTTATTGTAATTTTATCCTAGTGTATTTATCGAATTGAAAACATAATAGTAGTTCCCCACTATGATTAGAACCATGAAATGACATGGAAATGTTTTTAAACCTTATTTTAGGGGTGGATAACATTATATAATGGGGAATATAGAATATTTACTATCAGGTGTGAGTACTCATAATCAAATGAAACTTTATCTTGTGAATTTCTTACTTGATAATCTATAAGATAAGATATTATGAGAATGGACCTACCAATAGTATATCCACTTATTTTTGGGTCATTTAATTTTCTTTTCTAATAATGTTCTATGTTGTCCTTATACATTAAAATTAATGTTATGGTACTTTATGACTAATTAACTTTTGAGGTATTTATATAAACCGTGAAAAGATAATTTAAGTTGAATTTGTAACATTTGGTGCATCATAAATGATATGTTGTTAATTAGTAATCCATGTAATTATTTGTCCCTCCCAAATTTATGAATGTTGATTTCTCGAACATTTGATTTAAATAGAACCATCGCTTTAAATTCCATGGATATAGTATAACAATGAGTTTATTTTGGATAGTTTAAGGAATCCATATCAAACAAATAGGTTGATTACATGGGTGTGAAACCATCTTGGTGAGATATCAAGACAATGAGATAATATTACATATTGAGCGTCTATATGTTGTTTTTTCATTGCAATAGATCTTTTTCCTCTGTTGGTACGTTGACCCATTGCTAGGCAGTAATCATGGAATTTTGTAAAACGCACCTAATGACACTAAGAAAGAGCCCGAGAGGGCCATAGTCATACTTCTTTCTTTGATATTAGAAAATTATAAATTATATTCCATAATTGAAATAAATATTATTATACAATCCAAGAGAAAACATTTATTAAGGATTTATTAAATGATATCAAATATTAGATAAATATTTATTCAAATGGTATTTTTTTAATAATATAAATATAAAATATATTTTTTCTCTATTTATTCTTAATGTAATATTAATTTAATTATTAAATATGTAATTTATTTAGTTATGTGAATATTATATAAATATTGATTTTTATGTGTGTGAACAGAATTTTTACTTATTTATTGAATGAAAAAATATTTATGAATAATATTTATATGGACAATAAATAAACAATGTAACAATAAAATAGTTTATAGTTTATTTCAATTAAATTAATTTTTTTTGAATGTTTCATTACATTAAACAACAAGTTTAAACAAACCATGATATACTATTAAAATCTTTTTATTTAATTTTACCGTTATAACCTAGCTATTAAATTGGATGGTATGAAGGTTGAAGAATAATTTATTAGATATATAAAATGATCCTACATAATGTAAATGTATTTATTAATTCATAGGAAGTATTTAATCTATTTTTAGTAAAGTTATATAAAAAATATATTCCCTTCCCCATCATTTTTATTGATTTTTAGAAGAAAAAAATATATTTAGTTTTTGAAACATTAAAAATATCCCTTCATAACATTCTCAACATTTTTGAAATCATCATATCAAAATTATCTTAGAGTAAATATATTTTATTTTTTTGAAAAGATTAATTTTTTAATGAATAGTGAAAAAAGACTTCTTATTGAAAATAATATTTGTTTTTCAAGGATGTTAAAAGTTAAATTTTCATAAAAATGGTTTCTCATTTAAATCATATCTATTATATTTCAAATAATCCAATAAATTTCATTAGAGTAAATCTTTCAATTTCATAAAAAATCATTTTTGTAAGAAAAATTCATTTTTCTAAAATAAAGTTTATTATGCGCACAATGTGTTTTATATTAACAAATTAAAAATATCACAATTATTGAATTATATTATTTAAATTTATATATTATATATTAAATAAAATGTTTTAACATTCATTTAATAACTTTGTAGGCATGGGATAAGAATAGACCGAGTTTTATCCTCAAAATTGTTCTTTTCTAAATAGGGGTTCTCATCACGTGATTGCATTCTCATTTTAAAAATAATTTATTCAACTTATAGTAACTAATTTTTATAAAATGGATTAAATATTTTTAATAATGTGGTATAAATTTGTTAAGTAGGCCCATTTTATTTTTGGTCAATATGAATAGTAACTGTGATAAAATCTAACACCTTAGCAAATGGTATGTCAAGTTAATGCAGTTTATAAATAAGGAATAATGAAACAATATTTCTTGGTATTTATTATTATATGAATTTAATTTTAACAATATCTTTTTATGATTTTAATTTATTTTTTTAAAAAAAACTGGTCCCTGTAAATGTCAAATATAATATTTGTAGAATCAAAAGTCACAAAATGCCACTCACTTAGTTTTAAATATTTCTCATATGTGGACATCGGGATAAATGAAATTAATGAATGAATATAATGTTATATTATGATTTTAATGAAATTATTTTTTTATACTACATTATTTCTACTTTTTAGTAATTATATAACGAACTTAATGAATTATGAAACACTGATGTAGTATTTCTCTAATTAATAAATATTATAAAAATTGAATTTAAAAATATAAAATGTAAGTTAATTATACATATTTAATTTTTTCCAAAAATTTATTAGATTAATAAAACATATTATTGTTATTTAAAATGATTTTTTTGTAATCCCAATTTTTTATTTATGTCATTTATGTCAAATTAATTGAATAGTGTCTAAATTAGTAATAATGATATTTTATAAAAAAATATTATATTTAATTACATTTAAATATTGAAAATACTATTAGATGAAATGGAGGATAATATTTGTTCCAATATCTTATAACTACCAAAATCATATTCCAATGGGAATTATTTTTATTAAGAGTTACATAAATATATTTTTTTCTTTTGAGAAATTCCATGACTGTTTCTACCCTCAATTATGAAAATACACCCCTCATTTCTCTTATTGACAACAATTTGAGCCCTATAGATCAACAAAAATCTTCATATTTCTCATCTAATTTCCTCTATACATTTTATATCAGTTCTTTTCATCCCAAAAGGCCAACCCTATTTCTCTTAATAGTAAACTAAAAGGAGTTGTTTCAAATAAGAGTTATCCGTCTTTACCAATCACTTTTTATTAATTATATTTTTCCCACATCTAAATATGTTATATAATTAATAATTTAATACCATAATTATCCTAAATAAACATAATTTTTTTTATGATTATGAAAAGTCCTTTATTTTACCTCTATCTATCAAAGGATAAATGAAAGTATCACTTTTGAGTACATATGACTTAACATCTCCAAATATCATTACAATTCATTTATCATCACAAAGTATTATAGAAGTATATATAGACTAGTAAAATTTTAATATAAGATAATTATGACATAAATATTAATTTTTAATGATAATATCATATCTACCATCTTACCTTCCAAACTATTGGGAAACAATAACATCGCTCATGCTTATGCATGGACTACAACCTCCCGAAGCGATGTCACTGTTTTTAATTTATATTTCTATTTTATTTTAATAATGATGTATTTAATTAATATATAATAAATATATTATATAATTATGATTCCATAATGGTTAATTATTATTTAACATTATTTTTTCCATATTTTGAAAAATTAAAATAGTATTCATGTGTATGTATGACCAGATGTCTCCATGAATGGTGTAATTATTTTATATATATATACTTTCATGGATTACTATAAAATTTTTTCTAATGAATATATTTTAAATTTATATAATTAATAAATTAATTGATATTATGGAACCATTATCAACATACAAGGGCTAAAATACCGACCAAAATATAGATGATAAATGAAGGAGATATCACTATGAATATGGTTTTTAAAAATGAATTATTAATAAATGGGTGATGAAATGTTATAAATAAATAATATATGGTATTATATATATTATTATGGTTATATATTATATTTATAAAAAAATATATTTATTATATTGGATGTTTTAACACGTATGAAGTAAGTTTGACCTTTGGATTGAGATTTTCATCTCACTTTTCTTTCTGTGGGACATATGCCATATTGACCACTAGTTTCATTTATGCGGTGTATATAATACACATGATTGTAATTTTTGATGATTATTATAAAATTAATGGTTATTTAAATATACTTAAAATTTTATTTCTTTCATGGGTCTTGCGATTCAAAAGATACTATAGTGGTAAGAGTTTTTTGTTACAATAACATTGTTTATTAAGAATGATTACGATAAAGTTTATAATGATGAAATCATATGATATCTACTCAGTTAGATAATTAATTTTCTTCTCATTAGATAATTTATTGAGAATAATATTTTTCCTTACATTTTACTCACCTTAAGTACTTAAGCGGGTGAATTTTTTTTATGGAAATCGATTTTATTTCTATCTTCTATTTAGAAAACATTTCCTTCCATATCCCTATTTTATTAAAATATTATGAATTTTTTTTAAAATATCCTATGAATTTTTAAATTAAATTTTAACCATTTTTTATTTTTTACAAACTATTTAAAAAGTAATATTTTTTTAATTTTCTAAACGAGGTACATTTTCACTTTTTACCAAAAATGTGAACGAAATGCTTTCTTTTAAAAAATATAGAATGAGCGGAATTTACCACTATCATGAATAGTCAATATATCGAAGATTTATTTATATATTAAAAAGCTTATTTTAAATTAAAATGTCTTCCATAATATTTTTTGGACATATTTTTATTTTAAAATTGATTTTCAAAATGTAAATGTTATTTTCCTCATGAAATGTTATTACTGATATTTTATAGGATTTTTAATATATAATAACGTCCATTATTGATAATTATGATTTAAATATACCATTATTCCTATTTTAATTTATGTTTTATTATTATTTTGATGAAATGTTTATGTAATGAATCTATTTTCTATGGCTTAAGCTACGATTAATTGAGTAAATATTTATGCATCCTATTTTTATGTCATGGGCTATGATTTTGTGATATGAACAATGATTTATGATATTAAGAAACACATGTGTATGGTATTAATTATGTTATGGGTTGTTATGTTATAATCCAATTATTGTGGTTATTTTATAACCAAGGATGGTAGTTACATTATTACCAAGGATAGTGGTTTTGTTATAAATGAGATGAGATGTCTCATAATTACCTAACCCTATAATGATCTAGGTAAATATAGAAAACACATGTGGTAAATATGATATTCTTGAACCTAATTAAATTTTAAAATTTAATTACATTGACCTTATTTTCATATCCATTATTTTATGTGTGTACATGTCCTACATTTCGCTAAGATTATTCAATGACAAGTTTTTCATGTCTCTATATTTATGTAAAGATATGGATTTCATGATCATAAAATGATGAGTGGATTTTTTTCTCTTTATACATGTTAAAAATGTTATACTCTTATGTGTATGACACAAAATGATGTCTTATTCCAATTTTATTCTCTCACTATTCAGGTACTTTGATTATTTAATGATTCATGAGTTATGAACTTCAATTTTTTATGACATGACTCAATATAATCATGTATGAATATATATTTTATGGATTTTAAATTTTATGACAGTTATGAACAACATAATGAGATACTCTTATGATAATGTTTTTTATGTGTCCATGTTTCCAAAGGATTTATACCTATAATATTATGTAACAGATAGTTTTTTATGTAATGAATATTTTTCAAACAAGATGAAATATCTATGTATATAATGAATTTGTAACTATAGTTAGTATCCAATAATGGTTTTATTAAACATTAGAAACTAAGAGGATAAAAATTTAGAGAGAACCCTAAGGATATTTCAAGGTATATGATAAAATTATAAATATTTACTGATAGTCATGAATAACCTATGTTAAACCTTAGGTATTGTAGATTTAAGATAATTAGTATTGATTAGGATATCCAATAAACGATTCTTCATGATTACGTAGTTTACACTATGATTATTGTTATTAAAACTTTATTTTTTGGTTTTATTCAATGAATGGAACCCAAAAGATTCATATTAATACTGAATATGAATAATAACGAAATGATTGTACACTTAAGAAAATTAATTATATAGGAACTGAATGGAGAAACCATGGGATTATGCCTATTTAGATATCAAGATGCATGATTTCTAATATAAAATATGTGAGTTTCATAACACGTCAAATAATTGTAAAATCAACTTTTATAGATGTTTAGGTAACAATGATCATGGGGAAAATAATTTTCATTTTCATTTTTATCATAAACAAGAAAACAAGAACCTAGAAGAGTGTCTAAAATGGATAGGAATATCATTCAATGTGTAAACAAAGGGAATAGAGAAACAAATTTATATGAAATTTAATGTCTTATATATAGGAAAACTGGAATTATCTAAGTCAATGACCTCTTCTATATGATAATACGTAGATAAAGGAAGGACCTATGAAGTGAATGGATTTAACTGTTTATTATAACCTTGATATTTTGGATGATGAAACATCTAATTATTTTTCAACAGTATAATTTGGAAATATATTTTTAGTTACGATAAAGATAATATTAACTATGGTAGTATAATATCATGTCGTAAAAATTGGTTAGTTTAAGGAAATATGGATTACATGATTTTTTATGATATTTATAACTTTTTTGGATTTATAGAATATATTCTGTAGTTTTTTATGTTATTTTATGAATACAGAATTTTTAATTTTGGAATATTTATTTTTCATGTGAGGTTAAAATAAGAAGTTACGGATACAATTATGGGTTTCTTAGTTTAAGTATTATTATAAGTTTAAGGGAATTAACGCATCTTTTTCACATTTTATGTTATGTAATGTTGATGCAATTTGAATCTTTTATTGGCTATCAGGAAGAATAGTATTTTGAGGTTTAAAAAATCATTTGGGTTAATATTTGATTTGATGTTATGGAAAATATGGTATACTATATTGTGGGATATAGAAAATGATGACGGTTGAAAATAGATTCATTGTTAAGGGGATATTTTTTGAGTTATTTATGGTCATGTCTAGTATTACCATTCATGTTAGTAACTAAATTTTATTAATGATATTTTTTTGACACTTAATTCATTATTAGACTATATAGTGATTTATCATGGTTATTAATTATATATTAGTTGATGTTCTACTGGATTATGGTATACATAGCCCTTATGTTTAACATGTGGTTTGAAAAGAAAGATTATATAGTAAAAAAAGATTAAAAATTTTAATATTTTATTTGAAGGGTATGATATAGACTTTGAGATTGAAACCTTCATTAATATTGAGGTTATTAAGGTAATAATGTCTCTATATATTAATGTTTTATTTCATTATGTAATGGTTTATTCATTTTTTTGAATTATCTTACCTAATTAACATAATTTATTATTAATAATTAATGTTATGAGGAACGTGTTGATATATTCTGGATCAGTAAGATTTTTATTATAGTCCTTCAGGAATGAAAAATTCTTCTTGAATACTCATTGTTTTGAGGAACATATTAGATTACAGTGTAAATTGGTTAAATAATTAAATTATACACTTGAAGTAATTATATTTCCTTATTTTCATAGTCTAAATGGTAAAGGAATACCTCAACACTAGGAAAATGATCTTAAGGGAAAATAATGACATATATACATCAATTACAACGAATTTTTGGTCTTTTAACCCCTCAATGATTCCTAGTTTTCATGGTGTTAACATTATACGTACCATGTTCTCAATCCCTTTATATTCGTCCTTAGGTTTTAGTTTTCTCTTATATGACTATATTTTCACTTCAAAAAGATGTTATCCATTTTAGTTTTTGGGTGACCTTCCCAATTCCCATTCCCTCTTTTTAAGTCTAATTTTTATTAACCATTTTTAGGATGTGGGTTTTCGAAAATGAATTTTATAATCTCAGAACATGGATTTATGAGAATAAGTTCAATTTTTTTGGATTAAATTTATTATGGGTGGGGGAGTCAAGATCACGATATGTTATGAAATAGTTTTTTGATTAAATTTAATTTATTTGATAAATTTCGTTACATGAAACACCATGTTTAAAGGAATCACAATATCTAACTAGATTATTATAATTGAATTTATCTTTATAACCCAACCATTAAATTAGTGGGTGTGAATAAGATGAAATAATTTGTGAGATATATAAAAATATCTTACATAATATTTGTATATTGAGTAATTCTTAGGAAATAAGAATTCAATTGTTTTCGTTGTTATACTTAAATAAATAGATTCACATTAAAATGATTATTATATCTTTTATAAGAAATTATTATATTTAACTTTTATCAATATTAACAAAATGTATATCATAAATATAACTAATTTCTGTTAATTTATAATATTTAATTATCTTAGTCTAAATTTGATATATTTTTATGAATGGATTAATTTTTAAGTGAATTAAAAAGATTCTAATTTAAATTTTAAATTGTAATTTTTTTAATCAAGTAAAACGTAACATTTTTCTATAAAAATTTATCAATGTAATATTAGAAAACATATTTTAATATAATAAAATTTATTTTATTGGAATCATTTTTTCAACATGGTATAAAAATATTTTTATAAGTAAAAATACATTTTCCTGAAAAATAGTTTTTTTGCACCAAAAGTTTTTTTAACATAATAAATTAAATATATCACTATATTTAAATTATTTTAAGGATATTTATATATTATATATTTCTGAAAAGTTTTTGACCTTAATCTACAAATTTTCTAGGAATTAGATAAGAATAAACTATTTTTTATGCTTAACAATGTAATTTTCTAGAAAATTGTTTTTATCATGTATAACATACTTGATTAAAAAAATATTTCAACAAACTTTTATATATCTAATTTTTTAAATTGGATTTCATATTTGGAATCATAAGGTCACAATTTGGTAAATCACCAACTTTTATTTTGGGTCAATATGAAAAGTAACTAAGAAAAAAATTATCACCTTGGTAAAGGGTAAATTGAGTTAATATAGTTTAAAAATAAGAGTTAAAGCCATTAATTTTCATAATAATTATTATTGGAATAAATTAATTAGTCCCATATTAATTTTGGTAGAAAATTTATTTTCAATGTAATATTTTCCATTAAAATGACCAAAATAATATTCAAAGCAATGAATGTTACAAAATATCACTCTCATAGTTTTAAATTTCACTTTTCTATACAAATAGGGAAAAAATAGTATTATGAATATGTATAATTTACTATTTTGAGTTTAATAAAAAAATTTCATTATAGAAATATATTTATGATTTTTATTAATTATATAATAACCGTAAATTTGTATGCAACAACAATGCAATATTTCCCCATTAAAAATAAAATAAAATAAATGATATTCAAAATATTATTAGTAATATAAATTTCAAGAGTTAATGTGTGTTATGATTTATTTAGATTATTATGAAATATTATAGTTATTTTTAAGTATTATATTTGAATTCCAACATATTTTTTATGTCTTTTATGTCAAATTAAATTAATAGTGCCTAAAGTGGAAGTAATGATATTTTATTGAAATAATATTTTATTAAATTACATAAAAATTAAAAATATATAAAAATAAGAAAAAGTGTAAAATATGTGGTATAAAATTTATTATCATTTCCATTTATAGTCATTTTGGAACCATTTGTATTGATAATGATGTCAATATATTTGAATCTTTTCGGAAAAACCAAGAGTTTCCCTCCACTCAATTATAAAAGGGAACCCCTCTTTTTTATTGTTAATACCACTATAAACATTCTATATTGAAAAAAATATCTACAAAGTTATCTTTTAAACTACACTATCCACATTATATATGATCTATTTCTCCCAAAAGACCAACCCTATATCACATAAGAGGAGATCTAAATGATCCATTTCAAAGAAGAGGTAATCTCCTTAACAGATCCCATAATTTTTAATTTTATTTTACCTCTTCTAAATATTTCATATTTTCCATAAAATAAAATTTTAATTTTCATAAATATACTAAATTATTATTATTATTATATAATCTCCATGATTATCCTTATTTCTATCAAACGATAATAAGTGTATAACTTGTGTGTGTATATAACTTACTGTCTCCACATATCGATGTATGTAATTTATCACCACCATATTTCTGGGAATTCATTTTGATGGTTTTAATATATATATATATATATATATTATGAATTAATTTTAACTATGCAATAATAATAATATCATATCTATCCTCTAAAATTCTAAATCACTGGAAATTGATAATATCACTCATGCATAAGTGTGGACTACCACCACCATGGAATGATATTATTTTCTCATCATTTATAATGTACTTGGATGATAATAATTATTTATTTAAGGAATATATAATATATTATGATTTAATAACTAATTTTTAAGGTTATATATATTTTATCTTCATTACCTTCCTTCTATCGTAAAATTTAAACATTGTTCATGTACACGTACGACATACTATTACCATGAATGGTGTAATTTTATTTTCTATATCTACATTTATAGATGAAAAAATATATATAATGAATGTATATGGTTTTTATTTCATTATTAACATTATAGATATTATGGAACTATGATCGAATTTCAAGGAACAAAACAACTAATCAAAATATACATGAAAAACGAAGAAGATATCTCCTGGAACAATGATCTGAATAAAGAAGTGATAATAAACTGGTAATATAAGATTATAAGAAAGTAATAAATTATATTATATATCTTATTATGGTTTAATATTTTTTTTAATAAATATGAATTTATTATTTTGGATGTTCGAGGATGTATGAAGGAATTTAGACTAAAGGTAAGAGATTTTCATCTCACTTCTAGTTCTATGTGACACATAGAATATTCACCATTTTTTATTTTATGTGGGGTATATAATGAAATTAATGTATTTTATGAGGATTATTAGAAATTTTATTGGGATTTACATATCCATAAATGTTTATTTCTTTCATAGGGATTAGGATTTAAAAGTTGCCATAGTGGTAAGGGCGTTTTTATAATTTCATTCTTTATCAGGGCTATTTATGATTAATTTCTGGATAATGATATACTATGATATATCTCCCAAAAATCTCATTAATTTTATTCTCATATCATTTTTTTAATATAATGGTTTAGTTTAATTTTCCTTTCCTTAATTACTTGAGAGACCTAAAATGTGATTTTATGGAAAGAAACTTTCTTTTCCCTTCAGTCAAAATACCTTTTTCTTCCAAATAAGTGTTTCCAAAAAATGTTTTAAAGAAGGATTTTTCTAATATCATATGATTTTTAACGTTATTTAAATCAATTTTTGAATTATTAAAAAATGTTTCAAATTAAATATTCCTTTCATTTTCTGAATGTGGTATAGTTTGAGTTTTACCCAAAATATGAATATAGTGATTTCTTAAAACTTATTCCTCATGAATATAATATCCCATTTTCTTGAACACTCAATGATTGGAATATTAATTTATATGTTTCGAAAGTTACTTTCAATTATTTTTTGGATAATATATTTTTAATAATTGTATTTTAATAGTTATTTTCAATGTATAATGGTTATTTTCTTCAAGAAAGAATTCAGTGATATTTTAATGGTCTTTTCATGTTTGATAACATAAATTGATGATATTTATGATTCATATATTCATGTATTACTATTTATATGTATTTTTAATTTTTATGTATATGAGATGTTTATAAAACCCCTTTATTTTATATGGGTTGGGAAATGATCAGTTAAGGAAATGTTTGTGAAGGCCTTTTATTTTCAAGATATATGATGTGATGATATGAAAAATGATTTATGATATTCTCAAAAAAAATATAGATTTCATTATGTGATGGGGTTTTTTCCATAAACTAAGTATGACACTAACATTACAACTAAGGATGATATTAACATTATAACCATGGATAGTGGTTATGTTATAACCAAGGATGGGTTGGACTAGAATCATATAGTCACCTAATGAATTGGGTAAATATGGATAACTCGTGAGGTAAATATAATATACATGAACATGATATCATGTTCAAAATTTAATGCATGGAACTATTTTTCGTGTCCATTAGATTATGTGTAGATTAGGATTTCCATAACAGAAAATTATGGATGGCCCTCATTTGGATGTCCATAGGTTTATGCGTGGACCTACAATTCACATCCATATCATTATGAGAGAATCTATTTCTATTTAAAAATTATCAAAATGTTATAATGTTATGTGTATGAATCAAAATATTGTTTTTTTCAAATTTTATTCTCTCATGGATCATGTTCTTCAACTCCTTTATGATTCATGTCTTCAAAACTTATAACTTTACTCCTTGGAATAATATTATGATCCATGAAAATGTATGTTATCAGTCTCAAATATTATGATCATGATTTCATACCCATTTTGACCTGTTTTAATCAAGTGATCATTAATGTCTCCTTCAAAGACCTTTATGAAGTTTCTGATCTCACCCTTTATTATGTTTTCTTTTCCCTATATTATGATAGAATGATTTTGGGATGATATTTATTAGAATCATTCTTGTTATGAAAAACATAATTAGAGAATCATATGAATCTGTTGTTTCTTTGTCCATGTTTCCAAAAACATTGTACCTATAAAATAATGGCATGGATTTTTGTCTTTGAAATGAATATTCAACTGATAAAAGAAATATCTATGCATGAAATGAATTATTCTCTATAAACAATTATTATGACAATAAGAGAGAGTTTAGATCCTATGATAAAAATAAATTATCATGTCCATAAAAGAAAATTAGTTTTTTCTCCATTTAGATCACACCCTGTAATAAAATATTATTGTTATTTTATAACCTGGAATGTGGTTTCTCAATGTATAATGTTTTATTAAATGAAACTTATTCAATTAATTGAATATTAAACCATAAAAATAGGATTATAAATTGAATAATATCACATTATTTAGAAGATTAATCATTATGCTCAATAGATTCCTCTCAAGATAATCATCTCCCTCTCATCCTATCATGATAAAAATGATAAGATAGATTAATTTAAGACAAAAAGAATGTGTAGTGAAAAAATATGAATAATGGAAGGTGGTTAATTGACTATGCTATCTCTCGATGATTCATTACTGATTTTTGGAGATTTAAGGAGAATTTTTATATCACTTCTAGTGGGTACATACTTTGGTTCTTAATAATACAATGACACTACACCGAGTTGGTTAGAATGATCAATATCATCCATAAAGAAAAATCTCAATATTAAAGTAACATTTATTATTCTTATTAAATAAATTTTAATGTTCATTTGAAAATATATTATCTTGTTTATGGAATTTAATTTTTAAACATTAATTTGAAATAATTTCATTTGTAATTTAATTTACATTTAATACATTTAGAATGATCCATTAAATCGCTCAAAAAATGATCTAGATATTAGCCCAAAATATGCTTCAGTTTTTTTTGAAACCAACAAGTCGTATTATAGGGTTCACTTTAAAAAATTAAAATTATTTATTGATTTTTTTAACATAACACATTTAAAAGATAAATTTCATTTGAATTTTTATTTATTCATTACACAATCATCAAGAAATATTCTTATCCTCTTCATTTGTCACTTTGATAACAATGATTGGTTTATTATTAATGAAGATACCATATAAAGAACCCATCCACATATGCAAAGATCCCAAATAAGTTAAAATATAGTTACCTGGTATGTACTTTTTTTTATATTCTATGTATCCTTGTTTGTTTCAGTAGGACACCTATGTGGTATCCAGGTTGGCATGTGATGAATACATGTCACATCAGTTAAATAAATTATGTGTTGACTAAATAGGATGGAACAAGTTTTTTCTAGAATACCTAATGTATTTATTTCCTATTAATCATATAGTCCATATATTTTAGTAGTTGCAAACAATGGTTCATGATCTATTGTGTTATTAATATATATAATGTATTTGATACATGTTGTGTATATTCTAGAAGTAATGAAACATGAATTAAATGTGGTATATACATCCTACACACTCTTTACCTTGTAAATTTCAATGAGAAGTAAAAGATGTTTCCTAATATGTGTATTACTAACATCCAGTGAAGAATTGTAAACACAATGCATCTGCCTATAAAAGCCCTGCACTTTACAAATTTAGGTTGAAATATTAAATTTAATTAATTACTTATTCAAACCTCATCAAACCAAGTTCCATGAGTCCTTTAACTGATAGTATATGTCAATCAATAGGTTTTATATTATTGTAAATTCATAATTAACTCGTTATAATACTCAAAAAATCAAGTCATGTTTGGTCATTTCATATTATTCACTGCACAAGAATTAAATTGTACAAGAAATGTGAATTTGTTGTGTTCTAGGTGTCATTAATTTTATACATTACACATTATATATATAAAAAATGCTATGAATGAAATATTTTGTCTGATTTCACTATATACCACAAGAACCACACTGAGTATTTTAGAAAGGTAATCACATAGTTTCTTCCATGTTCAATTATGCATAATGTTTTAATCAAATTTAAATAAAAAGAAATATTTTATTTTATTTAATATCACATCAGATGAAATTATCTAGAATAATCATATGGGATAAGAAAAAATGAATTAATTGATTAATAAAATAATCAATCATGTTAATTCATAGTTATTCTATATTACTGATGAATTATTTTAAATGAATACTATATAAATGTTTCAAATGCATTGTTGTTGGATGTTTATGGAAGATCCTGAGCATTGACCATACCTATATACGTGTTTGTTTTATTTAATTTAATTTTATAGAATGGGTTTTCAATTATGAATTATTATATTAAATATGATATAAGGTGTTTCATCCCTCTTTTCATTATTATATATGATATATTTGTCTAATGTTGTTTTTATAATTCACCTTAACCTATCCATTGGATCCCAAACTTGTGTTTGAGTTTCAAAAAATATGAAATATAATGAGTTTTGAAGGATCATGGAATTTTTTCAATTCAATGCCGATGTAGAGTTGGTTCAATATGGGGTCCACATGAAAACGACATGGGTGGTACTCATATCGATAGGTGGAATGTTGCAACTCATTCCAGTAATTTCACAATGGGGTTTCACATAGTTTTGTGGGTTGAATTATTGTTTTCTTGATAAGTTAACCTTTAGAAAAGAACATGATGATTTCAATTATTTATTTATTTTATCTCTATCTATGCATGATTTATTTCATGTAATAAAGGTTACTATCTCAACAATAAATTATTTAATATTTAAATATGTAATTAAAATAAAATTATTATTCATAAATGTTTTATTGATATATGGTTAATCCCATAAGTATAATACACATTATTTTAATAATACAAGGATAAAATAATTTTAGAAAATTTATGTCACGACCCGTCCTTTGAGCTCGTGCCGTGACTACCCCAAGCCCGCCTTCCATAGGCCAGGGGATGGCGACTAGCACCAAAGGCATAAAACCCAATAAAAGGGAAGGAATTGCCTTTATATAAGAAAAAAACACAACAGAGTACGCAAGATGAAGTAAACACTATGTAAAATGAGTACAAAAGTAAGTCCTGAAAAGTAAATGGGCTAGAATACTAACCCAACTGAAAGTACAATACAACTGAAAAGAAGGTACAACAGCAGTAGAGTAAATCAGCAACCACCGAGTCATCCTCCGGCTATCCCACCTGAAGGGTGGGTAAAGATGGTCTCTTCAGTTCCTCGGGTCCGGCCGTCCTCTCTGTGTACGTCCCGCTTGATAGTCCACCTCCGGGTACCGTCCTGCTCCGCAAGCCTCAACCACTATCACCACTGTCTGTCGTCTACAACCAACTCAATGTAGTGCGGGCATAGTTCATGCAGGGGTGAGTATACGATACTCAGTAGGGACCCCGAGACCCCCAAAGGTCTCCCAGAATCCAAAAAGGATAAACCACAAAAAAGGATACAAACACGAAGTATCAACCAACACTACTTAGGTATATTCCCATACATATACCTAAGTCATCATTTCTAGTTCAGCTCCAACTCACGAGCCCATGTACAACCTAGTCCACACAGGAAAACATAACCCAATCCACATAGGAAAGCAAGACAATCATATCGATGATAATGATTGGAAGTCAAGACTCAGCTCACACAGGTATACTACTCACGAAGAGGGTGGGGATGATTAGATGTAGCCTCTGAATCATCTCCTCTGCTGAACCCACGTAGGATCCAAGTACAGAAGTCATCGTTGCTGAACCCACGTAGGATCCAAGTACAGTAACCATCACTGATGAAACCACATAGGATCCACGTACAGTCGTCATCACTACCGATCCCATGTAGAATCCAAGTATAGTCATCCTCGCTGCTGAACCCACATAGGATCCAAGTACAGTCGCCATCGTCATCGTAGTCGCAGCCTGCTCTAGGGTTCCCGCACACAACACGCTCGATTCTATGAGGGTCCGCCCAACGAGCCAAGGGGGTCGATACATCAATTTTCATGAAGTCCATAGTCAATGTATCACAATTTTCGGTCTCATCAATAGGAACTCAACGCGACAGAAGACATGTCAATCAGACGCCCGGTCTGAGAGTTATTGGCTTTTTCGTCCCAGGGGCCCGATTGCTTTTTAAGTTAAAACCTACCCGACCGTACTCCAGATGTGTCCAAACCTCAAGTAGAGTAAGCCAAAATAACCATCTCACTACGAAGAATTCAACGTGATCGACGACACGTCATTCAGACATCTGGTATTTAAGTTATAAGCATTTCCGCTCCAAGGTCCTGGTTGTTTTCGGGTTCGAACCAACCCGTCTGTACACAAACAATACCGAATGCTTGAGTGTAATACACCAAAACGACCGACTTAATCCAAGGGTCCCAAAGAAACTGACAGTTCATCGATCAGAGGTCCGTAGCCCAAGATAGGGGCGTTTGAACGAACCTGGTCCGAAACTATGGGGTTTGGGCCCGGTCTGACCCGGCTCGATACCCCCTGGGTCGGCCCGAACGGGGTCGACCCGACCCGGGTCTGGGCCTGGCCTGGCTGGGCGTGGCTCGGCCCGCAGCAGGGCGGGGCCCGGCCCGCAGCAGGGCGTGGCCTGCGACCCGGCTTGGATGCTGGTCGCGGCTCGACTCGTGGTCTTGTGGGGCACAAAGGGTGGCGCCACCCCATTGATTCTGAAATGGCGGACCCTAAGGGGTCCGCCCTATGCCCTAGACGTGGGTTTCAAACCCCCAGTTTTTCTAGAAAATGGCCGGCCATTATGGTCGGTCAGTTGTACCGCCGCGGGACCCGCAAGGGTCCCTCCTCCCAGAGTGCTGGCGGCCGGTTGTCTGGCTGGCCCTACTGGACCGCCGTAGCCTGCTCCGGCCGTGGTTCCTTTGGCTTCACCGGTGCGGCGTGACGGCACCGTCCACTACTATCGCGGCCCGCTCCATCCAAGGTTCCCTTCATTCCCGTGCGGTGCGACGACATCGCGCCGCCATCACCTCGATCGTTAACGTTGATCAACAAGATAACAGGGAGGAGTAATTGACCGTGTTTGTGTGGTCTGATCTCCTCCCATTACATCGGTAACAAGCAGCCAAATTAATCAATGAAGAACTTTAAAATTAGGCTCCAACAAAGATAAACCCTACCTCGATTTAACGATGTCATTTTCCGGTGATGCGGAAGATGGCTTCACGGGGTGAGGTTTTGAGGACGGCATTGGCGTGCATCCATGGAGGGAATGTCGTCTCACACTAAATGCAGAGAGAAGAAAGAATGACACATTGTCTCTCCTTGCAGTGACGACTTTCTTCGTCGAAGGGTGTCGTTCTTCGCGGGAGGATAATGTTCTTCAAAGGTACTTAGAACTCTCTCTCTCCTCCAATCCCCAACACAACAAGCTAACCCAAAATAAAATAATGTTCTCCTTATTTTATTTTACTTTTCCATTCATTTAGAAAATTAAAAATTCAAACCACTAGATCAATTAATTGAGGAGGTGTGTTGGAAAGATTAAATAGGAGAGAGGGGAGACATACACAATTAATGGATACCAAAAATTAATGGGGATATGCCATGTATTTATCATGGGAGTTCAAAGGGGTTAAGGGTTATGGAATGTGAAAAGATGGGGGCTCGTGTGGGCCCCACCTCCCTCATAACCACACATGGGATGTTGGGTGGTTGTGGACCCCACCAACAACTTCCCATGAAAGAGTTTAACTTCCTAGGATAATAAAATCAAATTGTACAAAATTTTATTTACTTCTCACTTTAACCCCAAAATTTAACTTCTTCTCTCGAGTAAACACATCAAAGGTAAAAATTATCTTAATAAAATACTGACGCTGTGAGTTCATCAGTGCCCTCAGATTTCAATTCCGAGCACCGATTCAAAAGATAGAAAAACCCACTTGTTCGTTCACTGAACATACCGAAGCTAAACTTCGGAAATTGATTTCGGGCTCAACGGGCCTCAGAATCAGGTGCTGTCCGGAACTGCGTACATGTAAAATCCCAAAGAAATTATGAAAAACTTTTCCTTGAAATTTACGGGTCTTTAAAATTTATGTATAATAAAAAATTTATCATATTAATATTAAGTCATTATTCTATCCATTATCTAAATTAAGACAATCCATAGTTATTATTTTAATTCATGCCATGGTTAGGATAAATTTTAATTATCAGGGAGTCTTAACTAAAAAAGTGGAATGGATTGACAAATAAATTCATTGATTGTATCATCTATAGTTTATTGAAAAAAATTATTATTAGAGTCCTCACATACATTTTCGCTGTTGGATTTCACATTAGTGGATATTTTTGGAAAGCATCATCCCTTGGTGGACATCATTGGCATGTATGTCACTGATTATTGAGTATTACTCAATTTGGAAATCATGGAGCATTGAGATCCACAATATATTTTATTCTGTTCTTATTTGAAGATTATCTCATATCTTCTAGGGAAACCATTACACTTTCAGTTTTTGGTGTCATGTTCTCCCTGTTTCATTAGATGTTTGACTTGCACCGGAAAAATGACGCCCTCTACTATGATCTAGATTTCTCTGCCCAGGGTTCCAAAATTGTTCCAAAATAAAGTGATTATATGATGATTATTACCATGATTGGCAGATTCATATGCTTAGATATCCACACATGATATTTATGTCATAACATATCTGCTCATGTTTGTGTCAAAGTTGAAATATAATGAGATCATTGGATTTTATATGTATGATGATCACAGGTGAAATCAGTTAGTAGTAGAAGGTATTCTATGAATCTTGGAATTCCTTTTATTTTTCGTGTAGGAGGTTGGGTCACAAATCCTCCAACTGACATCATGAGGTGTAGGAAATTCCATTTATATACCTCCCAACTGGCCATTCAGGTACTATTTCCCCAGATAGTGAAATATATCCTTAGTAAGAGATGAGGTCAACGAACTCAGACCTGAGGGTCACATGTATATTTTCCCACTAGAGATGTTACCTAAATGGATCAAATATGACAGTTCAGTTCTTAGAAATGGTTGGGATGAGTCCTACAACTATTTAAATACCCTTTTAACATGAGATTAGGGTTTGATGTGTATAAAATGGTCAGGAGTACAATTTTGATGCCTAATGGCATGATGCCTATGACACTGGGGATGAGTGTAATCTAATTTATTTACTCCTGTATATTCTCACCACTACAGTATGCTCATAATCCAAATCCCAGACCTTCCTAGTTTCGATGGTTTTCATCATTGAGGTAATCATCGATATTAATTTAGTTTAAAAATAGTTTCTCATCCTCGAATGGAAATTATGAAGAAGATTTTGATCATGAAGGGTGCAATCCAATCTTCCCAATAATGAAGATGAAGCAAGCCAAATATCAGACCACAGTAGATATTGATTAGTGTTATAAATAAATAGACTACAAAAAAGCTTCAAAATTTGAGTTGGATCACCATGGGATAATGGACATTGGGTGTGTCTTGATGAATGTGAAGAAAGGTAATATTGTCTCCAAGAATTTTCCAGTCAATAAAGATAAAAAATACTCCATAAATTCTACAAATTTTTTCAAAATCTCATTATCACCTAGTTACATGAAAAATAAATAATATCAAGGAATAGGAAACATTGGTTGAAGTTACACTTGAAGAAGGATTTATATTGGTTATCTTACTAATGAGCAACAATGTTGATTGATGAGGCCGAGGTAGCTAAAGTGAAAATTGAAGAAGGTGTATTTATAGTGGTGCCAGACGCACAACCCATTGATGAGGTTATGGTTGCTAAAGATAAGGTTGTGGAGTTTCATGTTGGTAGTTCGGAAGATCCTAACCGACTATAGGAACTAGAGGCATTTTTTGGAATCCATTTGGATACAAGGAAGGAGGATACTGACTCAAAGCTTCTCCTACATTATAAGGAAGATATTTTGGATAAAGATTTTAATACTAATGTTTCAAATACAGATATTGATAGAATTTTTGATGGGTCAATTATAGTTTATAATAGATATAATATTTATATTAATTTTATTTTATAATTCAATGGTTTAATCACTTCTAATTCAAAAATTTGAGTTTAATTGCCACATTTTTTGTGTTTTGGTGAATTTGGGGATAAAATGGGAAAATGGGTGAAGTCTAGGAATTTGACATAATTTAATCACTTTATAATTTCAATAATAAAATATTAAAAATTGATCCAAAAATAGTAATTAATTTTTTCGTATTCTTTATTTTATGGTATTTATCTTAGTATGTTATTGCTTTATCTCATTCAAACTTCTAATTACCCAAGAAAATCAATTATGTTGAAAAATATTTTTGGCTGACAGAATTTACTTCACCTAAATAAATGAGACCAAACTCAATATACACACCTAAAAATGAGGTTATACATCTATATTAGAAATTAGGATCCAAGGATCTTGCACAAAATAAATTTCATATAGAAATTATTTGATTTAATAATCCATTAAAATCACTAAATTGGGGGAATATAAAGGGTCTATTAAGATAGAAAAATTATGATTGAGTAATTTGGGAATAAAATTCTCCACATGTTTTCAAAGCATTGAAATTTTGATTGTTTATAGAAAAATTAATTCCAAAAAACTATTAAGAATTAATATTACTGTTTTTGGTGGTTTTTTGGAAGAATATTTGAAATATTTTAGGGGAATTATTCTAGAGGAGATTTATTCTATAATTCTATTTCACTATTCCATTATTCTATGTTTTTTAATGGATTATTATTAAAACTTTTTCCCAGTCTCCCTTCACATAGATGGGTAGTATTATGATTGATTTCATGGGGGTATCTTTTGTAATTATTTCTTTCTTTCAATTTATTGAATAGAATTTATTTCTATCTTTTTATGATGTTGATTTTAATTTCTAGTAGTTTTTTTATCATCAAGTGTGATCATTTTTTTTAGAATCTTTTGTTTATTTTACTTTGATAAATGGTTATTATCTCCCTCCACTAGGTTTTGGTTTATATATGATGAAATTCATCATGGATTAGAGGTGATGTACTTAGATATTTTTAGTACGTGTGGGGGGCGTACTTGATATTATTGATTTTTTATTGATAAAAAAGACCTAGTTGGGTAGTTATTAAGACAATTGAGGGTCTTTTATGAAGACAATTGAGGAAATTTTATGAAACTATCTAACACATTGGAAGGATATTATACGAAGATGAGATCAATGGATGGCTTATTCTCACCATAACCATTTAACTAAGGAAGTGATATGAAGAAATCATGGAATATCACTTTAATATTCTTAGAATAAGAGGATTGGATAAATTTAAACTAAGATAAAATTGCAATTAGAAAACTAAACCCAACATGTTCACCCAAATAATATCATTATTTTCAATCTCTTACATTGTCAATTCTTTTCAATCCTTTGCGTAATTTTTTTTCATTTCATTCATGATTTTTTTAAAATCAAACAATTTGAAAAATAACATCCACTAACTTATCAAATTTGAAGTGATAAACATGATTGTTTCATGCTAATCTCGCGAGAAAACATAGGTTTACAACTTTAATTTAAAAGGGGACAATATATCATAAATTTATGACAAGTGGAGAAAAATTAAGACAATAATAAATAGAATATATAGAGTACATAATTTCAAAAATATATCCTCACTTGATCCTACTAATATCAAGGATATAAATGTATGTGACATCAGATTTTTGAAATTCATTGAATCTTGCTGTCCGTAATAACATTTTAGAGTAAATTGTATATGTCATTTTCTACAAGAGGCTAATAAAGTAGAATTTTTTTGCCACATATCTCTGTCTATAACTTCGAGATCACATTACCATGAGGCTTCTAAACCACTTTTCCCATATTCATTACACTCAACTCACATATTAGAAGAACCAAACCATGCTTGATTTAACTAAAATTTTATACATACCTATCGAACTACTGGAAAGGGGAGTTTTCTGAACACTTGTATACCAACAGTTCAAAGAACCGTTGGTATATGTTGTCTTTCCCAACGGTTTATATAAACCATTGGTATAGACCTTGAAGAACTGACTTTTCCAAACGGTTTTATGAAATTGTTGGGAAAAGTGGGGAAAAACATAGTTTTCCCAACAGTTTTATGAAACCATTGGGAAATGTGGGGAAAAGCTTAGTTTTCCAAACATTTTTATGAAACCGTTGGGATAGATTGGGTTTTCCCAACGGTTTTTATAAATAGTTGAAAAAATCCCCAAATACCCAAATGCAGGCAGTGGCCTCCCCACGATTCCAGAAGCCTTCTTCTCGTCTCCAAACGCGATTCCTTGGTAGAAGCACTTCCCAATCCCCACATCTTACATCGAATCAGTAGCTACCAGGTTAGAATCCTTCTATATTTTATCAAGGATATAGTTCCACCTCTTATAAAGAATATCCTTCTATTCTCAACGATTTCGTTATTCCCTATTTTAAGGATTTTTGTAAAATTTTATGATTGTTCCACGAATTGTGTACTCAAATCCCTATATCGTTGTATGTCCAATTAATGTTTTCCTTACACATTTACATTTATAAGGGAATGGTGTCTCTTTATTTTGTTCTAATTTTGAGTATTCAAATTTTTTTAATCTGGTTCATATATTATAGATTCATGTATAGGAACTAATAAGAAACTGATTGTAATATTTATTGATATTATTTCATGAAAATCACTCTTTCATTAAGATCATTCCAAACATGAAGATATTGTTCATCTTAATTTTTGTACACTATGTGTATTACATAAAAATGATGTATAATGCTTCTATCAAAATCTATATATATATATAATGACACATTGTTCACTTATCCTTTGCACAATAGAACATATGGAGCATCTTCTTGAACTTTCCCAAATAGTATGTGGTCCCTAATTAGTACTTCTTCCTTCTTCATGAAACTAATTCACAGAATGTTAAATTCGCAATATTAGTGAATACTAGTTTTTCTAATATAACCATTAATCAATCTGCCTTCGACATTGTACATGTGTTATTCAAACACATTTTTAAAACACAATGACCATTTTCACTGATTTGGGGTTCCTCAAAATGCTTGGGAAAATTAGAAAAATGCATGTATTGAATCGTGTTTCTCATATGGTTTCATGTATACAAGTTCATCTCAAAAATCCTGACTATTTGGTTTAAATATCACGAGGACCATGAGATTATTATTCTTCACACAAATGAATTTTTTTTCTACAACTATGTGTTTTTGTTTTCACTTTTGATTTGGCCGAAAGGGGAGCTTTGTGGTCATTAATCATGGTTGTGGGTGGTCATTTATGATGTAAGATAGCATGAATTCATTTTACTTGATATATCCAATATTATTATTGATTTATGTTCAATTTGATTATCTTTAATAATTGGTGTTATTTAATAAGTTGTTATTAATGGTTGTAATAATGACGATATGGTATAAGGGTTCAGATGGTGTGTATAATGGTTGACATGGAATCAGTGAACTCAAGTCATTAATTTATGTCTTCATTCTCACTATCATGTAAGAAATTGAATGATGTAAACCCATCCTCACATGATTTTTTACCTTAGATAGTGTCCAACATATGGAATATGAGCTTTTGAATTCATCAGTTAACCAGGATCATATATTCCATTTCCCCCAAGATGACTGTAATAATATAACTTTAGGGTCAACTAAATATGGTTCTCATTTTATGTTGTATATTATGTGTCCTTCTTGGCCAATACTCACTTTTATGAAGGTGGTGTGGTTTTCAGTACATCGGCTAGAAACTTCTTCCTTTATCGTTTACTTAAATATATTTTCTATTAAAGTTCAATACTATTGAATTTTTTATTACAAAATGACTTATATAAATTCTTTTTACAGAATGGAAAAAAGATGGATGTATGAAACCGATCGGATCTCAAGCGATTTTCAAAACATTTTAGAGAGATTTAAAGATTTTGCATTTCAAAATGCTTCAGATAGTGGTCGCATACACTACCCATGTTACAATTGTGTTGGTAGACCTTGGTTGAGCCTTGAAGAAGTCATCTACCACATAGCCAAAAATGGTTTTCAAGAAAACAACTTTGTGTGGTATCACAATGGGGAGAAAATGAATTCTCAAATTGGTGATGATAAAAATGAAAAGACTGGAATAGAGAATTTGTTAGATGATCGGTTTCCGTTTATTCGTCATCATGAAAAAGAAAGGATTTTGACTCAAGAAGACTTTGATATGAGCACAGCTGATGCATCTAGTGAATATGATGATATTGATAGGGTGAAAAAATTGAATGATGCTGCCACGACTCTAGTATATCGACTATGCGATAAAATGAAAAAGATGGAATTTTTAATCCGATTGTTTCATGGGAAAACTATGTATGGGATTTCTAATACAGAAATCGATTACATTGTTACCCTCTTGAAGGATTTACTTCCAGATGATGCAGATATTCCCTCAAACCACTATATTTCATGGAAGTTAGTTGAGGAACTTGGATTTCCAAGAAACAAAAATTCATTCTTGCCCGAAAGATTGCAATTTATTCTGGGAGGAAACCACTAAATGAAATGATTATATTAAATGTGCCACATCCATCTGGAAGTTAAAATCTGATGGAACACCATCCCGCGTTCCACATAAATTAATGTGGCACTTTCCATTGACCCCCAGACTCCAAGATCATTTTATGTCTGATGACATATCAATAAAAATGAGATGGCATGATACCGAGAGAAGGAACACTAATGATGAGTTGGTCCATCCTGCAGATGGATTTTCATGGCAGATATTTGATGCTCAACATCCTGATTTTGCAGCTGACGTTCGTAATGTGAGGTTGGGTTTTTCATACGATGGTTTTAATCCGTTTGGGCAGATGCTTACTTCACACAGCACATGGCCAGTTTTTATACACATTTATAATCTTCCCCCATGGTTGTGTATGAAAAAACCTTTCACTTTCATGAGTATACTCATTTATGGTCCTTCTGATCCCAACATTGATATTGATTCCTGCATGTAACCTTTAATAAAAGAGTTTAATCTTTTTTGGGATGTGGGTGTGCTGACATACGATGCATGTTCAGAAGACATATTTCAGATGTGTGATGTGCTTATGTGGACGATCAATGATTTTCCAGCTTATGCAATGATGTCTGGATGGAGTACGAAGGGAAAATTGTCATGTCCTATTTTTATGAAGAATACATGATCCAGAAGACTGAAACATCGATGTAGTTTCAGTTTTATGGGACAACGACGATTCTTGCCAAAGGATTATCCATATAGAATGAATAGTCGATGATTTGATAATACCATAGAGACCGATGATCCACCTCAGCATATTTTGGAACTGACATGCTTAATTAATTGAAGGATTTCTGTTTTTCTTTTGGGAAGGGTCAAATGAAATCTAGAAAGAGAAAGAATGTTTCCACTGAAACCTATTACAGTTGGAGGAAGAGGAGTATCTTTTTTGATTTTCCTTATTGGTCAACCAATTTGTTACATAATTTCTTATACATTATGCATGTTGAAAAGAATATATGCGAAATGTTGCTTTCGGTTCTTCTAAATGTCAAGGGAAGACAAAAGATGATTTACGATCTCGGCGTGACTTGGTGGATTGGAGAATCAGACTAGAATTACATCCTGTGCGTCTCAGTGAAAATAAATGGCAACTTTCATTTGCTTCTTATGTGATGACACCTACAGAAAAAAACAATTTCTGGAAGTATTAGAGACTATTAGAGTTCCTGATGGCTATTCAAGAAACATATCTAAATGTGTCAACAGAAGATAGTTGAAGCTAAAATCTTTGAAGACTCATTATTATCACGTTCTACTGCATGAGTTTCTTCCAATAGAAATTTTTCATCTTTTATACAATAATTTAAGGGTGGTTATTATTCAGTTGTGCCATTTGTTTAGAGATAATTTTTCTAAGAAGTTGTCCAAGTCTTTCTTGCAAAAAATTTTGATAGATGCCCCATTAATTTTGTGTGAGTTGGATAAAATATTTCCTCCATCATTTTTCACATGCATGCTGCATCTGAGTATCCATATTCCCACTAAAATACTTCTCGGAGGACCTGTTTCTTTTCGTTGGATATATCCATTTGAAATATATATGTTCACATTAAAGTCTTATGTCCGAAACAGAAATCATACCGAAGGTTCTATCGTGAACGGTTACTTCGCTCAAGAATGTATGGATTTCTGCTCGTTGTATTTGTCTGATCTTACTACAAGATTGAACAGACCAATCAGAAATGAAGAAGAACTGTATGAGAAAATTGAACCCAGTTTTCCATCACTTCTTCAAATAGGAGGAATTCCTGGATCATATACATTGATGAAATTAATCCATGAAGAGAGGGAGATGGCACATCGCACAGTTTTGTTCAACTGTGATTTGTTCGATGACTATATCAGGTAACTAAATTGATTATGTATATCTTACATATATATCTGTTAAACAATTCATATTTTTTTCTACATGGAACATAAAACAATGATAAATAGGAAGCATCATTCTTTATCTATGAGAAGGAGAGAGACTTTTCATAGCAAAGAGTTTTCTTCTTGGTTAAAATTAAAGGTATAAAAAAATTAATGTTTAAAATAATTATATCAATATTTAATTAAGTTTAATAGTCATTTATATTATAGGTATTGAGTTTTTCTGCTGACTCTGTCTCTGAGGAAATAAGAGCTTTGGCTTTTGGTCCTAATAATGTGGTTCGTGACTGTAAATCAATTGTTATCAATGGGTACAAATTTATTGTCACTAAATGAGAAAATAACATGAGAACACAACATGATGGTGTTATGGTTACTGCCACAACAGATTGTTATGCCAGTGCATCATATAGTAGACCACGATTTGAAAATGTGGGATATTATGGAGTTGTTGAGAAAATAATAATATTGGATTATTACTCTCATGGACGAGTCACAATGATGAAATGCCATTGGTTTGATTCGATGATGAGACATGGCACATTTATTTATGATTGTGGATTTCGAGTAATTAATATGACTCGCACTCTTGCTATCGAAGAACCATATGTGTTTGCATCAATGGCTAAACATGTTTTTTATGTCAAAGACCAACTTCGACTGGAATTTGGTGTCATAGTTGAAGTAATTCCAAGATATATTTTTGATGATGGCGATGATGGAATTGAAACTGTCCCTATTTCAATTGGAACCAATCCATTTATTTCTTTTGATGACTCAAATAGCTCAATTGTCAGAGTTGATTGTGAACCTGAAGTTGTGGTTGAAAATATATAGAATCATTCATCCATGTTCTAAATTATTTTGGTTTACCTCACGTTGGGTTGTTAAGGTTGGTAATATTCAAATTGATTTAGTATTGATCACAAATATGTTTTAGCTGACTTGACCATTATGTGAATTTTTAAGGTTTATTGGTTGAAATTTTATTTGAATTTCATTTTCTAATTTGGAATTGAACTGTATTCAAACATAGCCAAACAATATTTCTAACTTGGTGAACATTACAAATTGTATGATTTATTAAATCCATTCAAGCTCTTCTAAAACAATTGATAGATGACTTGACCATTATGTGAATTTTCAGTGTTTATTGGTTGTAGTTTTATTTGAATTGCATTTTCTAATATGGAATTGAACTGTATGCAAACATAGTAAAACAATATTTCTAACTTGGTGAACATTACAACTTGTATGATTTATTAAATCCATTCAAGATCTTCTAAAACAATTGATAGCTAAATTACCAATGAATCCCCCTATTCCCTCATATATTTATTTTTTTGGGTTACACATTAGTTATTTTTCTAATTAATTACATATTTGTTTTCAAAAGCAGGAAATGAAGCCAATTGAAGAGAGACGAAGGAAAAAAATGATGGAGAACAATCGTCGAATGACGGAGTTGGGAGTTACATCATTAGTTCCTGTAGTGAGTACTTTATTTCAAATTGATATATTTAAAGAATAAATAATGTCTTGTGATTAATTTTTTTGTAAACATTTTTGTAGGATCCACCTATACGTCGACAGTTATTCGACGAGGAGCCTAGTACTGGTCCTAATACTCAGGCTGGTGGTACGAGGAGGGTTCGTACCAGAGGTGGACGAGCAGCTGCGCGTACCTGACTATACCCTGCCCCTCCCACTGACATGTCATCCTTCCCACATTCTGATCCTGGTGTGTCATTAGGGACACACGGGATATTTAGGCCTCCCATGTTTTCACGACCTTCTGCATCTTCTGGCACATTATTTTCACATCCCATGATGATTCCCACTCCCCAGTCAGTATCCGGTCAGACAGTTGTCCCATCTTCTTTTCCATCTACTTCTGTCTCTCTGAGCCTCTATATTCCATCGTCTTCGACTCCTGTTCTACCACAGGGTGTTCCCTCAGTTTCTGTGGATCCAGTGGCGCTCAGCAATCAGACCGACACATGTATATTTATAGAACCCTAACAAATTTTTATAGAAATATTTATTTTCATTATAACAAGTTTTGATAAAATATTTGTTTTTCTTTCATGACAGATACATCTACTAATAGGAGGCGTGCACGGGGGCGTATGCGCATGCGTTCTGTGTGGAACAACCGCACACCGGTTATGGTGGATTATAATGAAGACAACCAAATGGTTGAGTATACAGGGAAGCAATGTCGGTGTTTTTTGGCGACACTTGCCAAATACTCCGACATCATTCCCGTCAGCCCGCTATTGTGGAGAAATTTTCCACATGAGGTCAAGGATAGAGCTTGGGCAGAGATATGGGTAAAACAATATGTTCTATCTAATGCCATGAATTATTTTTGTATTTATATGAATTAATATTTTGATTTTAGCTTCGATTTAATTTTCCCAATGGTGAGGGTGCACGACCAGAACGTCTAAAGGAATTAGGTGAGATTTGGAGAGCCTACAAGCTTGAGTTGTATATTGGATGAGTTTCTAGAGTTGGCACTGAGTTAGAGGTGGTACCAGTGGTGGATGATTGTCCTATAGAGCAATATTGTCAGATGATTACTCATTAGACGAGAACCCAGTTTAAGGTATTAATATCATTTTAGGTATTTAAATAATAACTTTCATGTTTTTCATTAATAATATCTGTTGCATTTTCTAATTTTATTTAGTAATAATCTGGAAAAAATAAAAAGAACATTGATGCAAAAAATACCTCCACACACTGGGATTCACTACAATGCCTGATCATGAGAGGAAGTAGGTATGACAATGGTTTATAAGTTTTCTTTACACCTTATACTTTCTTTTGTTTCCTCAATTATTTAATAGTTTGCTAAAGTTTTCATATAACTTTAGTTTTCAATGTCATTGTAGAGGCAAATACAAAATATTGAAGGACGTGTGACTTGAGCAAAACTGTTTTGCTCGAGTAGACGAAAAAAGATGGAAGTGCCATCAACGAAGCAACTCAGTAGTAGATTGTAAGTTTTAATCTGTTTAATTTATATTTTAATATCTACTTTTAAACGTAATGATATATTTATATTTGTAATAGGCTGCTTTAGAGGCCCTCAATTCCCAAAAACCAGACAATTTTGGGCCAACAGATCACTTACATCATGTCTTGGGAGAGGAGGATTCTGTCAGAGTACGCTGCCAACCTAGGATAGCCCTGACGAGGTATTGGCCATCCACAGGTATGAGCTGTAGTGCCACCGAGCTGCAGAAAGTTAGGGCACTGGCAGCATAGGATGAGAAAAGGGCCACAGAGACGGCAGCACAGTCTGCTAGGGAAAACAATGCATTTATGAAATTTATTGAAGTTCTACGTCCTACACTTCCAGCAGAGGCCAACCCAGCTTTTGTTGAGTATATGTCTTCGATATGTTCTATATATGGTGAACCAGGTGGCAGTTCTAGTGGTGGTCAGGATGATGTCCATCTTGACGATGATGATGGAAAGGAGTCTGATGCGGAAGAGGAGGGAGAGGAGGAGGGCGAGGCGGGTGGCGAGGGCGAGGAGGAGGGCGAGGATGAGGAGGAGGGTGATGGCGAGGAGGGCGAGGACGATGATGGGGACGAGGACGAGGGTGATGATGATGGTGATGATGGTGATGGTGATGTGGGACAAGTTGATCCATTACATTTTTGACTGATATTACTGAGATATGATATTTAATTTATTCAAGTTGTTGGTTTTATCTAGACTCGTAGTATAGTATTGGAGTTGAGTTATTTTTATATATTATCATCTTTTATGGATGTTGTTGTCTTTTAGTGTTTGTGTGTTTGGGAACCCCCCCTCCTTCCTGAACCCTAGATAACCCCCCCCACCCTCCTCCCTAGACCCCAGACAGCCCCGCCGAACAGCCCCCCAGACAGCCCCTCAGACAGCCCCCCACCCTCTTCCTTGGACCCCGGACAACCCCCAGAACACCCCCCGGACATCCCCCGGATAGCCCCCCAGACAGCCCCCCGGACAGCCCCCCCACCCTCTTCCTTGGACCCCGGACAACCCCCCCCCCCCCCCCGAACACCCCGGACATCACCCAGACAGCCCTTCGAACACACCCCCGGACACCCCCCCCCCACCCTCCTCCCAAGACCCCGGAAAACACCCCGGATAGCCCCCCACCCTCTTCCTTGGACCCTGGACAACCCCCCGAACACCCCCGGACAGCCCCCGGACAGCCCCCTGAACAGCCCCCCCACCCTCCTCCCAGGATTCGAGACATCCCCTCGGATAGCCCCCAGACAACCCCGCCCCCACCCCCTCCTTGGACCCCGAACAACCCCCCGAAGACCCCCTGGACAGCCCCCCGCACAGCCCCCCACCCTCCTCCCTGGACACCGGACAACCCCCCCAGACAGCCCCCTAGATAGGCCCCGGATAGCCCCCACACCCTCTTCCTTGGACCCCAGACATCCCCCGCACAGCCACCCCACCCTCCTTCTTGGTCCCCAGACAGCCCCTGGACACCCACCGGACAGCCCACTAGATAGCCCCGTCGGACAGCCCCCACCCTCCTTGATTTCATTTAATACTAGAAAATATGTAATATATATTTTATTTATTTTCATCATGATAATCAATGTAAATCCCATTTACACATCGAATCAATATCATAGATTCTTGGTATGTTATAAAAGAGATGTATTCATTGGGCAAGAATCCGAGGCGCGGTGTGGCCAGAACCACTCAAACGCATTGGGTTTACATTGAAACTTTAGGAGAACGATCCATGGGTCATATGTGACGTGTGCGAATCAACCCTGCCTCAATCCAAGCCGCGGTGTCGCCGGCACCACTCAAAGTGTCTGCCTTTTGTTTCAAAGCGATGTCATTTTAAATTAAAAACATCAACTGGCATACGGAAATCTGACCTAACGCATTAGGATTATGTCAATACTTTAGAAGAACAATCCATGGGTCATATGTGGCGTGTACGAGTCAACCCCGCCTCAATCCGAGGTGTAGTGTGGCCTCCACCACTCAAAGTGTCTGCCTTTTGTTTCAAAATGACGTCATTTTAATTGAAAAACATCAACTGGCATACAGAAAACCGACAAACACATTCGTATTGTGTCAATAATTTAGAATGACGATCCATGGGTCATATGTGATGTGTACGAGTCAACCACGCCTCTATCTGAGGCGCGGTGTGGCCCCCATCTCTCAAAGTGTCTGTCTTTTGTTTCAAAAGGACGTCATTTTAAGTGAAAAATATCAACTGTCATACGGAAAAGTGAACAAACACATTCGAATTGTGTCGATACTTTAGCACAACAATCCATGGGTAAAATTTGACGTGTACGAGTCAAACCCATATTAATTGGAGGCACAGTGTGTCCAGAATCACTCTAAGTGGATCTCTTTTGTTTAAAATGGACAACATTTTAAGTACATACGAAAAACCAACCAAACACATTCGGTTTCCATTGAAACATTAGGAGAACGATCAATGGGTCATTTGTGACGTGTACGAGTCAACCCCGCCTCAATCTGAGGCGCGGTGTGGCCGACACCACTCAAAGTGTCTGCCTTTTGTTTTAAAATGACATCATTTTTATTGAAAAACATCAACTGGAATACGGAAAAGTGACCAAATTTATTCGGATTGTGTCGATACTTTAGCACAACGATCCATGGGTCATATGTGATGTGTACGAGTCAACCCCATCTCAATCCGAGGCGCGGTGTGGCCGCCACCACTAAAAGTGTCTGCCTTTTGTTTCAAAAGGACGACATTTTAATTGAAAAACATCAACTGGCATAAGGAAAAGCAACCAAACGCATTCGGATTGTGTCGATACTTGAGAACAATGATCAATGGGTCATATGTGACATGTACGAGTCAACCTCGCCTCAATCAGAGGAGCGGTCTGGCCGACACCACTCAAAGTGTCTGCCTTTTGTTTCAAAAGGACGTCATTTTAATTGAAAAACATCAACTAGCATATGGAAAACTGACCAAAAGCATTCAGATTGTGTCGATACTTTAGAAAAACGTTCCATGGGTCATATGTGACGTGTACAAGTCAACCCTGCCTCAATCCGAGATGCGGTGTGGCTGCCACCACTCAAAGTGTCTACCTTTTGTTTCAAAAGGAGGTCATTTTAATTGAAAAACATCAAATGGCATAAGGAAAAGTGACCAAATGCGTTCGTATTGTGTCGATAATTCAGAAAAACAATCCATGGGTCAAATGTGACGCGTACGAGTCAACCCCGTCTTAATCGGAGGCACAGTGTGGCCGGAATCACTCTAAGTGGCTCTCTTTTGTTAAAAATGGACAACATTTTAAGTACATACGGAAAACCGACCAAACGCATTCGGTTTCCGTTCATACATTAAGAGAACGATATGTGGGTCATATGTGACGTGTACGAATCAACCTCACCTCAATCCGAGGAGCGGTGTGGCTGGCACCACTCAATGTGTCTGCCTTTTTTCAAAAGGCCATCATTTTAAATGAAAAACATCTACTAGCATACGGAAAACTGACCAAACACATTCAGATTGTGTCGATACTTTAGAAAAACGATCCATGGGTCATATGTGACATTTACGAGTCAACCCCTCCTCAATCTGTGGTGCGATGTGGCTGACACCACTCAAAGTGTCTGCCTTTTGTTTCAAAAGGACGTCATTTTAATTGAAAAACATCAACTAGCATTCGGAAAAGCGACCAAACGCATTCGGATTGGGTCGATACTTTAGCACAAAAATCCATGGGTCAAATGTGATGCGTACGAGTCAACCCCGTCTTAATTGGAGGCACGGTGTGGCCAGAATCACTCTAAGTGGCTCTCTTTTGTTTAAAATGGACAAACTTTTAAGTACATACATAAAACCGACCTAACGCATTCGGTTTTTGTTGAAACATTAGGAGAAAGATCCATGGGTCATATGTGACGTGTACGAATCAACCCCGCCTCAATATGAGTCACAGTGTGGCTGGAACCACTCAATGTGTCTGCCTTTTGTTTCAAAAGGACGTCATTTTAATTGAAAAACATCAACTGGCAAACAGAAAAGTGACCAAACGCATTCGGATTGTGTCGATGTTTTAGCACAATGATCCATGGGTCATATGTGACGTGTACGAGTCAACCCCACCTCAATCCGAGGTGCGATGTGGCCACAACCACTCAAAGTGTCTGCCTTCTATTTCAAAAGGACGTCATTTTAATTAAAAAACATCAACTGGCATATGTAAAACTGACAAACGCATTCGGATTGTGTCGATACATTAGCAAAAATATCCATGGGTCATATGTGACGTGTACGAGTCAACCCTGCCTCAATCCAAGGTGCGGTGTGGCCTCCACCACTCAAAGTGTCTGTCTTTTGTTTCAAAAGGACGTCATTTTAAGTGAAAAACATCAACTAGAATACGGAAAACCGACCAAACACATTCGGATTGTGTCGATACCTTAGCACAACGATCCATGGGTCATATATGACGTGTAGAAGTCATACCCGCCTTAATAGGAGGCATGGTGTGGCCAGAATCACTCTATGTGTCTCTCTTTTGTTTTAAATGGATAACATTTTAAGTACATATGGAAAACTAACCAAACGCATTCGGTTTCCATTGAAACTTTAGGAGAAAGATCCATTGGTCATATGTGACATGTATGAATCAACCCCGCCTCAATCTGAGGAGCGGTGTGGCTGGCACCACTAAAAGTGTCTTCCTTTTGTTTCAAAAGGACATCATTTTAATTGAAAAACATCAACTGGCATACAGAAAATCGACCAAACACATTCATATTGTGTCGATACTTTATCACAATGATCCATGGGTCATATGTGACGTGTACTAGTCAACCCCTAATCAATCCGAGGCGCGGTGTGGCCGCCACCACTCAAAGTGTCTGCCTTTTGTTTCAAAAGGACGTCATTTTAATTGAAAAACATATACTGGAATACAGAAAAGTGACCAAATGCATTCGGATTATGTCGATACATTATCACAACGATCCATGGGTCAAATGTGACATATATGAGTCAACCCCGTCTTAATCGGTGGCACGGTGTGGCCGAAATCACTCTAAGTGGCTCTCTTTTGTTTAAAATGGACAACATTTTAAGTACATACAGAAATCCTACCAAACTCATTCGTTTTCCATTGAAACATTAGGAGAACGATTCATGGGTCATATGTGACGTGTACGAATCAACCCCTCCTCAATCTGAGACATGGTGTGGCCGGCACCACTCAAAGCGTCTGCCTTTTGTTTCCAAAGGACATCATTTTAATTGAAAAACATGAACTGACATATGGAAAACCGACCAAACGCATTCGGTTTCCATGGGAACTATAGGATAACTATCCATGGGTCATATGTAAAGTGTAGGTGTCAACCCCGCCTTAATCCGAGGTGTGGTGTGGCCGGTAGCACTCCAAGTGTATGTATTTTGTTTAAAATGGACATCATTTCATGTAAAAATATATGGTATACAAAAAACCAATAAAATTATGAATTGACTTCCGGATTCCACATATAATTGTCATATAAATTTTAAGTTGAATTATAAATGAATTATGTATGTTTATAATTACTTTATGAATTCTAATTTAATTATGGATGTGTATAGTTCCAGCATTATATGTTAAATGTGTGTGAATTTTTTTCTCTATATGTATGTATTAGTTGGTTATTACAGGTACAATAATTGTATATGTATGTTAGTTTATTGCAGGTATAATAATTGGATTGAAAATGAGGGGGAACCCACAAAATGAGACCTGGTGGGAAAATTGGAGAGCTGTTGGGAAAATTGCAGAGCTGCTGTGCAATTTTCCCAACATAGGCTATGCCAACAGTTTTAAACCATTGGCATAGCATTATCTGTTCTGTTGTACCAATGGTTCATGGAACCGTTGGTAGAACACTTTTCCCAACGGTTTAGAAACCTTTGTAAAAGAGGAGAACTTGGGTTTTTCCCAACAGTTTGGCCAAACCGTTGGGAAACAATTGGTAATTTTCATCACATTATCCCAATGGTTGTAAATCATTGGAAAAAAGCTATCCCAACGGTTCACTGTAAACCATTGGGAAAAGCATTACCAATGGCTTACTTCCCTACGGTTTACTCCAACGGTTCTGCAGCCTTTCCCAACTGTTCTAAACAGTTGGGAAATCCTCTATTTCCAGTAGTATACAGTTTTAATTTCTTGTGTTTTAAATGATTGATATATTTATTTGGGTTTCAATACCCATTTTTATAGAATCATTTTTATTATGGTGTATATTATATATTTAATCCATGTATTCCTTATAATCCTTGAAAATATTATTAGTCTAGCCATATAAGAAGCTAATTTTCCATATACAACCTCCTCTAGAAGTAAAATTGGTTAATATAATTTAGCATATGTGTGGGGGAAGATATTTTATTCTATAGTGCATCATTTTCATATATGACACGCTCCATTTTAGTGCATATTTGTAAACATATTTTAATGTTTTTTATTAAAAGTTGATATATTTTAGCGTCAATTGTCACATTTTATGGTTTTAGTTGTTTTCGGGATGAATTGAAAAAATGGCATCCATTTGGACATTAAATATTTTAATATATATTAGTATTTCAGCCATTAATTTTTATAAACTCATTTAATTTATGAAATTATTATTTTTATGATTAAATACATATTGATATTTATTTTATTCTTTTATTCCAGGAGTTGAATCAAAAATTTGTTTGACCAAAATATGTTCACAAGTCATGCCCCATGATTTGTATTCAAATTTGAGGTTTTTTTAGAATTATTCAATATCTCTTAAATGGTTGAAAAAATTGAGGTTAAATTTTTCAACGTTAAACATAATATTCAGAGGTCCACATTCTATAAATTTGGTCCCAATTGATCCTACCTATATCAAGGCTATAAAATTTTGTGAAATCAAATTTTGGAAATTCAACAATTCAACTTACCCATAATAAATTTTCTATGTAAATAGGATAAAACCTATTCCACAAAAAGGATGATGATGCAGAAATTTGGTTTTCAAATAAGAATGTCTTTTATGGACAACTTTCAAGCAGAAACTACTCCCAAATTTAGACATTAAATGGGACTACCACAAAACAACTATGGAATGAATTTGGAGGAGATCTCAATGGTATATTTGGATTGTATAAAATTTAAATACGGATGCATGACACTAACTTGGAAAATATTATAATTAGTTCACAAAATATCAAAGAGAGGTCTACACCAATGATAGAGAGGAGGCCAAGGACTATGCTTCTTCCCATTATTTTTTTTAAATATATTTTTTTATTTTCCCATGTAACCCATGAAACTTTTTTATTAATGTATGTGTTTACCTTTTATTAATTGATCACATTATAGATTCTATACCAAATATCATTCTACCTCTATTATATCTTCCCATCATGAACTCTTTTATCTTTTCAATGGCATGTGAATAACCAAAAAATGGAATCTGGGGGAGGTTTCAACGTGTTGTTGATTATTTTTCATCAATTAAACATGTCTTAAATCTGTTTTTGGTGGGTGGGGGAGTATTGAACCAGTGTGGTTATAATCCCCCTGAACATTATTTCTAATTCCATTCCTTTTCATTTATTTATTATTTTATGTCCTTTATATTGGAAAAAAATTCATATGGTGGAGTTCTGGTCGAATAAACGGATAAAATAACCTATGAGGGATTCAAGTATTTTATGAATTACATTATCCGTTGTGGTGTTATCCTATTTTACTATTATATGATGTGAGGTTTGGTGTGCCAACTGAATGATAAGATTACAGACTCAAGAAATCAAAGAAAAATAATTTTTTAATGAGGTATCATCAAAGGAATAATAAAATTGTATTTAAAAAATAGTTATATAATGAAGAGTGTATGTGACGAACCCTTAGACCAAACAGTTACATTCATTCATTCATTTTTTGTTTCATTTTCATGTTTGTATAGTGTTATTTTATTTTATTTTATTATGTTCAATTACAAAAAATCAATGTTTTTAATAAGTAATTAAAATACCAAAAATAATCACATAAGGTAAATTAGTTATTACTTATTGAGATGAGTATGATTCTCATCAAGTGAGATGACCATGATAATCCTCTATAAAGCATTATGAAAATATAATTTTCTTCTTCTAATCCATATGAGAAACATGCATCAAAACTGGCACTATTTCTGGGGATTGAAGTACTATTTCGATCACTTTTTCTAAATTTACATTTTTTAAAATATTTTTCCTCGTTTCATTGTTAAAAATATCTAAAAAACACATTCTATGGGGTATTAAAATTCATATTATTATGCATGGTAAGATTAGTCATGGGTGAAACATCATACCATAAGGTGAATAAAATAAATAAGGATATAATAGAGCATATGTAAAATAACTAATTGAATTCATAGAACCATTGAAAAGAAAATGTAAAAGATCATTTGAATATGTTCATGCATTTATGGAGAAACAATAACATAAAGAGTCCAAGGAAGAAGTACCACAGGAGCGGCCCGATTTTGTTGTAGACATCAACGAGGTTATGGAAACACATAAAGAACATTAAAAGAGAAACATTTTTTTAATCAACTTGAATATGACAATTAATATATAGAGGGTGGAGATAAAGAGTCATGTGTTGATATAAATATATGAAAATATTGATATCTATTTTAGTTTAACTAGAATGAAGATGAAATGTAATGAGATCATCCCACCTCTAAAATTAAAAAATAAACATCTAAATAACTATTGATGTTCCTGAAATAAGAAGAATGAAACCAAGTGGTGGAATTCAAAAAAATTAGTGGTGGATCATAACCACCCAAATTAATAAAAATAAATGAAACTCAATGTTGTGTTTTCCATTGAAAATGAAATCAAAGCCGAACAAATATACGGTGTTGAACTATTCATGAACTCCTTCTCTTCCAATTTCATTGAAACTGAATTATGTATCACTCCTTGTTGTCTTAGTTTTTCATATTTGGATGACTATTATTATTACTTGGAGTATGATGATGAAAAATAAGATTAACCTATTGTGGAACACCTAGAGCTACCAATATATATTAAACATTTACTAGAGGGAGTATATGAAGAGATCCCAATGGATCTTCTTGAGGAACAATAGATACACACTTCATACATTAAAAGGTAATATTTATAAATTAATAATCAAAATTTAAATGTTGTTCATATTAATTTAAATTATAAATCTTCATTTGATTATTCATTTTATGCTGTACTCATTAAGAATGCACTAGACAAGAAGGAAGTCATTGAAAAAGAACAAAAAAGGAGGAGTAAGTTCCCAAAATCATCCTACACTCTACATGGAATCTATAACTCATTATGAAGGGGGGAAAATTAGTTTACACTATACATAGACTTATCATCACCAAAAAAAAATGCAAGCTATTGAGAAAAAATGTAGTGGTTTAAATTTAGGAAGCTTCACCCACCATCAGATTACATATAATAGAATATACTTCCCTCTTGAGATATTAAATATTCAAGGCCCACTTATGGGGTCATACAAATATATATTTAATTAATTTAAATCTAGTAATTTATATTTCAACTTTATTTTTAGGATTATTCTTTCATTCAACCTACTACATCATATCTTTTGGAACATAATTGATGTTGTCGTTGTGTTTAATTGAGTAATTCTATTTTTAGGCTCATGGTAGAATAAGGATACCAAAAAAAGGATAAGGACAAGGATAAAAGATTAAATTTAAAAGGAGTTCACTTGTAAAATATTATCTTTCAATATTTCTGTATTTTTTCCCAAAAACAAGTTTTGTGCATAAACTAGAAATTGCATTCCTATGATTAAATTACTACTTTACTTGACTTATCTTGGAGACATGAGTTTCTTTGAAGTAATGTGATACCATATGTTAGATTTCATTGTTATTGACATTAAAATAGTTATTAAAGAATTTAATTATTAAAGTGATGGATCACTTTTAAAAAGAGGACCCATGATTTTAAAAAATAAATTAATTCTTATAAATGAAATATCCATATCATTTTAATGCTTTTCATTTCTAAAATTCAAGTGAATTGTTTTGGTATTATTAATCACTCCATGAGGGATTTTATAATTTTATAAATCTGATTACCAATAGTATTTATAGATCAAATACTCTTTATTTTATTCTTGAACATATTTCTTAAGTGATCATGGGGCATGTCAAATAGTACCTTTAATTGAACTTATCAAATCTCTGACTATACAAAAACACATTAAAAATAATTGAGGAATATTTTATAAAGCAATCATCTTTAATAGACGACCTTTACATCTGTCCTTGTTTATCCCATTAAAACCATGAATGGCCTTATTAAGGGCGAGCTATGTTTAAACCCATTTTTATCCAATCCTACCCTAATATTATTATTTTCATGATATTAAAATATTTATGATTGGGTGTGAATAAAATCATGATGCAAGGGATTACTTACATTGTAAATAAAAAATTTTGTGGTTCTTCTTATGGTAATAAATTAATGTTTTAGATTAATTCATGGTACTTCATTATTTTCCCCTCTAAAATTGTAAAAATGTAAAATGAAAAAAAGAACCAAAAAAATAGAAAAATGTGTCTGATTTTGGAAAAACAAAAATCAATATTACTATACCATTGATTTTTATCATATGTGGTCAAGTGGTAGATATGTCGTTTATTCAAATAATAAATATCAAAAAAGGAAAAAAATTAAATCATTCACTGAAAAGGAAAAAAGTATAAATGTAGGAAAAAATATTCAATATGGTTTAAAAATCCTTTATTATGAATTTTTTGATCAAAACCATTCCATTGAGTTTTGGGGAATTTGGAGTTTCTACTTTCAAGGGGAAAATTTCATTAAATTTTTTTAATATCATGAATTGTACTTAAGAGATAAACATGGCCCTTGAGACTTAATTTTTAAAGCATCAAAATCTACGAACATTAATCATGAGTGTAATTTGAACCTTTATTGCATGTCCTTATGATTTTATGTGCCTTTTTACTCAAAAAGTAGAGAAATTAGTTCCTTTACAAACATATATATAAGGATAATGTAATAATAATATGATAATAAAACTTCTTGGATTTTATCATGAGAGATTAGTAACAATATTCCAAAGTGAGCTAAATCATGTGATGAAATGTTTAATAAAAATGAATTAAAGAAATCCAATGGAAGAGAAGAGAAGTACCATAATTTTAAAAATAGGAGAATGTAAAATGTTTGGGTAGATTATTTATTTTAAAATTGTGAAATTAAATTGATATTTTATGTGTATTTTTGAGATCCTGGCTGGACATTTAATTTTTTTTATTTTATTGAATTGTAATTTGAATATAGGTAATATTGGTGCCCTTTATTTTTCAATACAAGGATTTTTTCTTGAGGAAACTAATTTTTTTAAGTGTGGGGGAATTAAAAAACTGAATTTTCATGAATAATTTTAAAGACATTTTAATGTTTTTATTCCCACAAAAGGGATATCTTAATGTCAATTATCAAATTATATAGTTTTTGAATATTTTTCTGTTTATTTAAAAAACGGATTAATTTTTGAATTTAATAGTTTTAATTTTTTTATGTATTTAATCCATACCTTTTGATATTCTGATTTAATTAATGACGTTATTAATTTTAGGATGAAATACACATTTTTATTCATTTCATTCATTAAGATAAACAGATTAATCAAACATTTAGAGGCCCAAATAAAGCTCATGAGTCAAACATGAAAATATGTGTTTAGATTTAGAGATTTTTTAAGATGAAAAAATATATCCAAAATGTATAAATTAATTTCACTGAAATTATAAAATAATAAAGAGATGTCCCGAGTGACCAAATTTTATAACTATTTCCCATCTAGATTCAACTAATTTCATTGCCATAAGTTTATGTGAAATAAGATTTTGGAAAATAAAATATTCAACCAATATAGAATAAAATTTTAGAGTAATTGGGATATAAATTATTCTTCTTGAAAATGGTGGAGAAAACTTTTGGTAGTAAAATCTAAATGAAATTTATAAACAAAATTTAAGAAGAAAAAATTCAAAAATTCAATCATTAAATTGTTCTACCATTATAAAACTCTTATTGGGAAAAAATTGGAGGTGATTTTAAAGAGGGATATGGATGATGTTGAAATTAAATATAGAAGGATGACACCTACTTGGAAAATATAATGGGGAGTTCACCCATGTTAAAATATAGGTATGCACCACCAATTGAGAGGATTCAAAGTTACATTTTTCTAACAACTCATTTATTTTTTTGGTTTCTTTTTTTTATTTTTTTTATTTTACCATGTAACACAAGCATTTATTTATGAAAGAGTTTCACATTTAATCTTACATTATTTTTTCTCTTTGAGAAATTATCTCATACTCTATATCATTTATATTTCTATTGTGATATCTTTTTATATTTCAATGGAGTGTGGCTAACCCTAGACTTGGACCTGGGGGGAGGTTTCACAACATTATTAATTATTTTTCTCCAATTAGAGATGTTTTAATACTTTTTGTGGATGATTGGAGTGTAATTAAAAGGATCATAGTTGTTCTACCATGTCATTGTTTTTAATTTCATTCCTTTTTAGTGATTCATTATTTTTCACTACCTAATATTTTGAAAAAACATCATACAGTAGATATGGGGTTTCTTTGAAGGGAGGAAACGATATACGGTGGAGCCATGTATTTTATGATTTACATTATCGGTTGTAGTATTATCCTAATTGAATATTAGAGGAGGTGATATTTGGTGTGTCTAATGCATTGCATGGTAAAAAACTCAATAAATAAAAGGATATTAATTTCATAATTATGTTTCATCAATTGAATTATCAAATATAATTTTTAAACAATTAAATAATTAAAGAACCAATGTGGTCAGCCCTAGATCCAAGACCATTCTTTCTGACCCTCATAATTTGTTTCATCTAAATGTTAGGGTTGTGTTATTTCATTACATTGAATTATTTTCCAAAACAAAAAACCCTTTTATTTAATAAATAAAAAAATAAAAAATAATAAGATTAACAGAATTATAAAATATTTATTGAATTGACTTTGATGCTCCTCATGTAAGGTGACCTTAATATGCCTCTATACTTCATTAGGAAAATAATATTTTCTTTTTTCCAAACCCTATAATATAAATAAATCATGATAAGGTTTATGGCATATCAACTTTTAAATAAATGATTTGACTACTAAAAATTTAATTTTTCCGAAATATTTTTCTTTATGGATATTTCATGATAAAATTTGTGTCTTAATGGTGCATTCAGTAGAGAAAAGAAAGTTTTACCTATGTATTTGTTTTTAAAAAAAGAGAGAAAATAAATGTTAATTTAATTTAAATTATAATGTTTTGGAATCTACATGAGATCCAAAAATGGTTCTAAGAGAAGATATTATACTAAGTGGGTAAGGAAATGACCATACTTGGTTGAATGTCAAAATCAAACAACTATTCTTCAAAAGGAGGTAATCGCTACTAATTCAGCCTCATAATTTCCTACATCCAAATCCTATGAACCAAAATTCATAGAACATCCTTAAAAATTACTCAATGAAATCACTTATACTTGACTCAAATTAAATGGAGAAGTGGGAATTTATAAAGCCTACAGTGACTCTTTCTTGGGTCTAGATACGAAATGATTTGTTGAAAATTAACATTTGTGAGATGGGTGAAAATTCATGTAAGGCAGGAATTTTTTATGTTTGGGAAGAGAAATTAAGTGAAAATAGATTTAATAATATAAATGAATAACATGAAATAAATATTATTAAGAATGTATGATATCATCTATACCTTTCTCTCACAATAGTTGATCTAATGGTTTTGTGTTTTGAATTTTCATTTATTTTATTTTAATTATTACATGTCCTGAAGCCCAATATCAATAACTGGGAGAATTTATAGGAATAATATTAACATTTTTCATGTATATTTCAATGATTTAATCCAATAAAATTTAACAATTTGAGCTGATATTCATCATTTTTTTGTTGAATTTTGGTCTACATTTTAAAAATTGGTTAATTATGTAATGAAAATGGGTTATTATCACATGGAAATTTTGACAATAAAATTTTCAATATTGGTCCAAATGGAGTGATTATAATTATGGTTGTGAGGGATAGACCCCCAGAATGCCAGGGGCCAGTGCATATGAACATGATGGGTGACTTTTAACAAAATCATGCACGGATCAACTACACATCCTGTCCCATATAGAGGATCGAATTCAGTTTAGGTTCTGGGAAACCAACCACTTCTCTCTTAAATCTATAACTCAAACTGATACCTAAATTTTTTAAATAAAAAATGTACTGGGATAATATGAATGCCCAGTAAGGGGTCTTAAAATATACCAATATAACATTTGGAAATAGTTTTTCAAACATTCCATAAAGCATTTTTCTTAGGAGAAGCTGTAACACAAGTAACACTTCATAATAATAAAAGTGCAGAACTAAAGAATGCCAACAGAATTGCAAGGGCACATAATTCATTTGCTGGCATTCCCATTTAGAGTAAAAATTATAAGACATTCAATATAAGCATGACATATGGATACCCAAATACCGTTTTAACAATAAAGAGTAATGCATGATCAGAGTCGTGCATATCAAACATCAATTTTATCAATTAATATTGTGAAACATACCATGGCCATTAAAATCTCTGAATATTGTATAAATAATATTCCATAACTTATAATTATTTTGATTCTCATAATCATAATCTCTTTAACCAAAAATATTCTACCAACCTAATAATCCTTTGGTTAATTAAATTTCATAGTCATAAAGAGGAACCTGTATATGATAGACATTCTGAAACATATTGTCAAAGACTCGTCCATGATGTCTAATGACTAAGGCCTCAGCCAAAATCCATAAGCTCTTTACCAAAGTATATTTTAATAGTAGAATATTTTTCTAATTAATTAAATTACATAATCATAATGAGGAAAATGCATATGTCAGACTCTGTCAATGCCTCGACCAAGACATCTAATGATTAAGGCCTCAGACAAAATCCATAACTCAAAGTTGGGACAGGCCTCTTCCAATTCTGCTTCTAGTCTTCTCATGAGACCTACATATGCATCAAGGGGCTACAGTGGTCCCCACCCATCTCATAATAAGTCCACTACATTCCTCATGTCTCTAAACCGAAGTGCACATTCCACTTGATTTATTAAATGACTTATTACTTATCATACCTAGTGCACTAATTACTTGGTTCCTTATTTCACATTATTCAACATGTCTTACACCACCTTGGTTAGTTTAATTTAACAATTCATTTTATTCAATATGTCCCATACAACCTTGTACAATTAAATCAGTAATTTCAAGAAATGGTATAAATGTTTTAATTACAATCATTCTTATTCATACGTATATGGTGAATCTGGAAAAAGGCTATGAACTATGTGGTCAAGTCATTAAATGGTATGCATGTTTAGAGTACTTATGATGACAAATAATAAATAGAAGAAATACAAAAATGATAACAAATAATGAAAAATCCAAAAACCATTTTAATCAATTATGTAGTGGAATGTTTTTTGGTTGCATAATAAATAAAGTGGTAAACTGGGCATTCCGTGTGGGGTACTAAACTAACATTTTCTCAAACATTTATTATAAATAAGAATTTGTTTAACACATTAAATGTTAAAACATGGTAGTATGAAACTCAACCATAACAATTATTATTTAATATAAATAGTGGAAAATATCTCATACATATGATTATGTAGTTGCAAGCCTCCAATATTTATTTTCATGAACTAAGAACATCAAAAGAAAAGAAATTGGAATAAATACACTTATGGTTTCAGGTTGTGTGAAATATTCCTTCAATGGGGTGTTCAGAATAAGTAGTGTTTAGTCAAAATAAAATATAATTGAAACACATGTTTTGTAATTTCATCGCAAACCATGGAAATTTTTAAATACAATTGGAGATCAATGTTGGCATATATACACATGTACCCACATAACTGATTATGCACTATGAGTATACATAAGGATCTCATACCTAGTTTATTTGACACTTGAATATTTATGAAAATCCAGGATCAATCACCAAATTACAATGTTGGAATTTTTAAAAATTCATTCATATAATATAATTATATATTTAAAAACAAACATAATCAGGTATAAATGTTTGCTTACAAAATATGACTCCATGCATTTTATTGTTCTTCCTGAACATTGAATCTCAATGTTTTTAGTAAATCTTAATTTCGGACATAAGGCTGTATGAAAAATCGTAGGGATGAATATATTTATACTTATATATATTTGCAAACGATTATGTATATAAGGTATGAAAATATGTTTTTATGAGGCATCCATGCTTCGGGTCTGTTAATACTCTATCAACTCAAAAATCCTGAAGTTCTAATTCAGGTAAAGAGGATTAAAAACTCAACGGAAATATGTATATATATAAATATGTTCATGTATATACAACTTAAACTCAACAAGAAAGAAAAAACAACCCTTACGATGGTCCGAGGAGGAGGAGACCTTGAAGAGGATTAGCTGATGTTTGCTGGATGTTCGAGTTGTGGAATATCTGAGGGGTCATTGGTTGTGCCTCAGGTGTATTTTTTATAAACCATACCTATAATTATTATTTTAATGTATGTAGTGTGGGATCCGAGGCCAAATTGTCTTATAAAAATACTATAGTTCAGTCTTTGTGGAAACTGCATGAAAGATGGGGGACCAGTGGATATCAAGTGGATAAAAAATGGTGAAAAGTAGGTTGTAGGGTTACTAGTCAAAAGAAGGTGGAGAAGAAGAGGACAACACGAGAGAGGAAGATCAGAAAATTAACGAATGATCCGGATTTTATTCTGGTTTGTTGCAATGGTCGTGGTGCATCAATTGGTTTTAAAGGTGATGGATTTCTCAGATTGATCTGTGGAAATATCAGATGTCCCATGATCGATGCAGTCTTTTAAAAATATGGGATGGTCAAGATTAGATCTGAGGTTGATTGAAAAATGCATAAAACCATTGTGGTGCTCCGCAGTTGCTGAGGGTCGAACACAGGATGAGGATCGACGGCCCAGATCACGCGCGATGTGATCCAATGGCCCAAATTTGTTGCCCGGTTATTTTAGTCGTCCCACATCGAAATGGAGAGATGTTTGTGTCTCTTTTATAATCCAGATCCTCGGAGCGATTGCTCAGAAAAACACATAGACTACACCTAGGGAGCCTTATAGACATGCTCTCGCCCCCTCAGGCCTCGGCCTACGCCTGCCTCGTCGTGGCCTCGTGCCCTAGGTGGCGCGCTAATGCGCCCATGTACTCCCATGCTCCTATGCGCTCCTTGGGGAACCTATGCCCACACATGGGCTGACCATGGCATGGGCTGAGGGCTAGGCTCAATCACCTTGTGTGAGATTCCTCCCTTGGCCCAGCCATAAAGTGCTGGCCCTAGTGGGCCCAATTTTTTATAAAAGCTAACCTAAAAAAGGATGTCTTAAGATAACATAATACATTTATTAAAACTATGTAAAAATTATCCTTTTAAATATGAATTTTATTTGAACATTAGAAGGCTAGTGAATACAAATCATACTTTTTCTTAGCTCAAATTATTTAAAAACACTAATCCTTTAATATACAGAGTAATAAATTAAATGATAATTTTTAAACAAGTATTATAGAGGTCAAAACATAATTTAACAAAAAAACATAGTTTAATTATAAGAAATTAAACAAATTATACAACACTATTTAATAAATAAAAATATATACAATATAATTGAAATATTTGTAAAGTGATTTCAATTCAAAATAAATTTTAAAATCACATAAGTGTAATTCAAAATGTTTTGCCATAATCTGGAAATATCTTATAATTTCCAATTCGTAAATTTTGGGAAACTAAGTCTTACTTAAATGTTTTTATTTAAATCATCACAAGGCCAAAATCTATAATTATAGCTGTTGGAATTCAACGGTCACCCAAGGTAACAGTTGGGTTGATTCATTATAAAACCTTTTCTTAGAATGTCTTATGCTTAAGGTAATTGAAGAATATAGTTCTTGTTATACCCCTATTGCACAGTATGGTTTTCATGATCACGGTGGTGATTCTACTCATTTTGACAGATCTGAAGGATCCACATTATTTACTAAGCCACATTTTTGTATTTAGGGGTCTTCCCATAGTATTGATAGGGTTTTTGGTAGGTAAATTTGGTTAGAATGTTTTCTTATGATCTTGGTATATTCTAAACACTTCGGTGTCCAGCTTAAAGAAAAAGTCTTGTGTTTATATCTTAAATTTTGTTCGGTTATGATGAAATTCAATAAAAAAGACAATCATACACTTATCAATACAGGAGGTTCATGTTTTGGGGGGTGTTACATTATACCCCCTACAAAGAATTTTGGCATATAAATTCATTCTATATACGCATAAGATAAAGATTCCCTTACCATAATTCCCGCAACCTACATCATGGAGGGTCCTCTGGTGATGCCAGATGAATTCCCAAGTTATTTTTAAACTCTTCTGCTTCCCTAGGAAAGATACATTTTGAGAAGAAATGGTTGAACCTTTTCATAGTGCATTCGGGCTTCCAGAGAGAGGATTGAATGGTGGAAAGTCCAGAGATGTCCAAATGGACTAACTCTTGAAGAATTCACCAGAGAGACTATTAATTGTGAGCATCAAGGTCATAGGCATTGTCATATATGCTAAAACTGAGGAGTTGGTACAAATAGGCTGGACAAAGGCTTCCTTCCAAAGAAGCCTCTTGAATTATTTCTCTATCTGAGATGTTCTAGCCAAGAATAAAGCATAGAAACAACCCTTCATCATATTTCCCTCTTCTCTTATACTCGCCCAATTGGATCATTGATATTTTTATGTATATGTTAGAATTCTCTTGATAGGAATGGAGAATGTTCAGACTGTTTGATACTTCATAATGTTTCTTTCATGTTTTTTCAAATTTGCAAAAGGTAGTTACTCTTCTTCCTATGTTTTGACAAAGATGGTATCTAGTATATTGGTAGGGAGTGATAAGATGTGAGTCTTCCCTTACAGGTAAATTTTTTTATGAATGTCCAATCGGTGAAAATCATATAAAAGTAAAAAATAAAGAAAAGGTAATAAAGAGAAAATATGAAAAGTTATATTCTCATATCACTACTGGTACATAAAAAGGAAAGGGCTAAGGGTTTCCAAAGTTCCATAGAAAATGAATCCCTATATCAAGTTCAAAACACGATCTCCTTAAACCATATACAACTAGAGAAATCTAGTTTAATCTCATTGGTCCACTTATGGTGTCTCCAGAGATTGGCATGAGGGGTGTACAACTAGGACATGTCATTATGTACTTTTCATCTGTACACAGAATGGGAGGCTTCATATTCAAGGATGTGAAAGTCCATTACCTAACCAAAATGGCCATAAGACCAGACGTGACACATATATGTCGCACAGAGGTCTCTCACTATTGCAACTTCTTTGAAGGTCATGAGGGACGTGATTCCTTCTATAGTGGTGAAGCATCTAAAAATTCCCTCATATTATTTTCCCCATTGTTCATAGGATATAAATTGGTATTGCATCATAAAGATGTAATCCATACATGATCTTCAGTGGAGTTGAAGTACTCGAGGAGAGTTGGATAAATCATAGAGGTGTTTACATGTCATTCAGATGTGGGAATAGTTTATAAACTTTTCATGACTGGAGATGGAAATAATGGTTTCTAAGTCATAATTTGGATGATTTAGAAGACTAGTACCTTCGTTTTCCATATGAAAATTATGAAAAATCTCATATTTAGTAATGATTAAGTAAAATTTTACTTGTTTAAGTTCTAGTTTTTCAGAGTTTTCTAAGTCGAATCCTTTGAAACCAATTATGAGGACCTGACCCCTAGAATTCCAAGGGCCAGTGCCTAAGAACATGATGTGTGAATTTTAATAAAAAAATTCACGGATCTACTACACATCTTCCCACATAGAGAGGATCAAATTATATTCAGTTTTTGGGAATCCATCCACTTCTATCTTACTTCTATAGCTCTAACTGATACCAGAAAAATATTAATTAGAAAACATACTGTGTGCATATGAATGCCTATTAAGTAGTTTTAAAATAATCCAATATAAAATTTAAATACATTCTTTAATACTATACATAAAAATTTTTCTTAAGAGAATATGTAACACATGTAACACTTTATAATAATAAAAGTTCACAACTAAAGCATTCCAACAGAATTGCAAGGGCACATAATTCAATTAAAAGAATTCTCATTTAGAGTAATAATTTTAAGAAATTAAACATAAGCATGGAATATGGATAAAAAAGTACAATTTTAACAACTAAGAGTAATGCATGATCTGAGTTGCACAAATCAAACTTCAATTTCATCATTTACTATTGTGAAACCTACAATGGCCATTAAAATCTCTAAATATTGCATAAATAATATTCCATAACTTATACATAATTTTATTCTCATAATCATAATCTCTTTAACCAATGATATTATACTAACTTAATAGCCATTTGGTTAATTAATTTTCATATTCATAAAGAGAAAAGTGTATATACTTGACATTCTGAAACATATTGTCAAGGCCTCGACTAAGACATCTAATGATTAAGTCCCCAGAAAAAATCCATAAGCTCTTTAACAAATTATACTTTACTAGCCGATTATTTTTTTGGTTAATTAATTTACATAAGCATAATGAGGAAAATTCGTTTGCCAAACTGTTTCAAGGCCTAGGCCAAGACGTCTAATGATTAAGGCTTCAACCATAATCAATACCTCAAAGTTGGGAAAGGCCTCAGCCAATTCTGCTTCTAGTAGTCTCCGGAGACCTTATGATGCATCGAGGGGCTATAACGGGCCCCAACCATCCCAAAATAAGTCCAATACATTCTTCATGTCTCTAAACCAATGGTCTCATTCCACTTTATTTATTATATCACTTATTACTTATCATACAAATTGCATGAATTACTTCGTTTTTTATTTCACATTATTCGAAGTGTCTTATACTGCCTTGGTTAGTTTAATTTCAAAATTCATTTTATTCAAGGGGTACCATACCACCTTGAACAATTAAATCCATAATTTTAAGAATGGGAACAAATTTTTAAATTACAATCATTCGTATTTATATGTATATAGTGAATCTGGCATAAGACTATGAACTATGTGGTCAAGTCATCAAATGGTATGCATGTTAAGAGTACTAGTGATGAAAACTAATAAACAAAAGAAATACAAACATGATCACATATAATGACAAATGTTAAAACCATTTTAATCAATAACTTAATGGAATTTTCTTCTGGGTGCATAATAAATAAAGAGGTAAACTCGGCATTCCATGTGGGGTACTAAACACATAGTTTCTCAAACATTTATTATAAATTAGCTTCTGTTTGAATAATTAAATGTTAATAATTGAATGTATGAAACTCAACCATAACCATTATAATTTAATATATAAGTTGAGAGTATCTCATACATATGATAATGGAGTTATAAGCCTCCAATATTTATACTCGTGAACTAAGCACATCAAAATAAAATCATTTGAAATAACTACACATAGGGTTTAATGTTGTGTAAAACATTCATTCAACGAGGTGTTCATAAGAAGTAGTGTTTAGTGAAAATAAAATATAATTGAAAACACTTGTTCTATACTTTCTTCACAATCATTTGGAATTTTTAAAGATAATTGGGGATCAAATTTGTAATATACACACATGTACCCACATACCTGATTATACACTATGAGTATACGTAAGGATCTCACACCTAGTTTATTTGACACTTGCAATTTTATCAAAAGAATGGATTAATCACCGAAGTACATTGTTGAAATTCCTAAAACCACATTCATATATTATAAATATATATTTAAGAACAAACATATTCAGGTATAAAAAGTTTCTTACAAAATATGACTCCATGCATTTTGTAGTTCTTCATGAACATTGAAGCTCAAAGTTTTTAGTAGAACTTAATTCTGGGCATATGAGATTATGAAAAACCATAGGTTTGTGTATATTTATACTTATATATATATATGAAACTGAATTTGTATATAAGGTGTGAAAATAAGTTTTCATAAAGTATCCATGCTTTGGGTCCTCAAATACTCTATAATCTCAACAATATCGAAGCTCTAATTCTGGTAAATAGGGGTACAAACTAAACCACAAGATGTATATATATATATTAGTGTTCATGTATATGCAACCTAAATTCAACAATAAAGACAAAACAACCATTAACTTGGTCCGAGGAGGTGGAGAGCTTGAGGAGGATTAGCTGAAGTTTGCTTGAGGATTGAGTTGTGGAAGAGCCGAGGGATCATTGGGTGTTCCTTGGGTGTATTCTTTATAAACTATACCTATACTGATTATTTTAATGTATGTTGTATGGGATCTGAGCCCAAAATGGATTATAAAAAGACTAATGTTCAGTCTTTTTAGAACCCGCATGAAAGATAGGGGACCAGCGGCTGTCAAGTGGAGAAAAAATGTTTCAAATTAGGGTGTAGGGTTACTGGTCTAATGTAGGTGGAGAAGAAGAGGACCATGTGGGAGAGGATGATCAGAAAATTAACGAAAAATCAGTATTTAATCCAGTTTTGATCCAATGGTCAGGGTGATTTTGTGGGTTTTAAAGGTGATGGACGGCTCTGATTGATCTGTGGAAGGATCGGATGGGCCATGATCGACACGACATTTTAAAAATCTCAGAAGGTCTAGATTAGATATGAGGTTGTTCGAATGGTTCATAAAAACACAGTTGTGATTTATTGTTGCTGAGGGTCAAATGCAGGATCGAGATCAATTACCCTGATCCCATGCGACGCTATCCAATGGCGCATATTTGATCCCCGATGATTTTAGTTGTACCACATTGAAACAAAGAGATGTTTGTGTCTCCTTTATACACCCAAGCCTCCGAGAAATAGCTCAGAAAAACACACAACACACATATAAGGAGCCTTATACAAGGGCTCCCGCCCCTATAAGACTCGGCCTACCCCTACCTCGCAGTGGCCTTGCAGACACGGTGGCACGCTCATACGCTCTAGTGCTCCAATGCTCCTAAGAGCTACTACGGAAACCTATTCCCATGCTCAGGTAGACCTTGTCTTGGGATGAGGGCTAGTATAACATTCCCAAATGACACATGGTTAAATGACCAAATCATATGACTCATGTCCACAAGGTGCACCTTTCTTTTCAGGAGCCTACCTGATTATAACTCCACAATTAAGCGTGCATGGCCTGGAGTAGTGATCCAGATGGGTGACATTCTTGGAAGTTTCCAGGGTGTGTGTTAGTGAGGAAAAAACACACTAGAAAGGACATGTAGTGGCCTATGGGGACATTCATTAGTCAAATGACCCATTCAGGCACGTGTGTAGGCCCTAGGGTTGCGACCACGTGTCTGTGGGGCAACTGGTTGTACCTGGCGGGCCAGGACCCGATGACCATGTAGTGGAAGGGTGTCTGTGCAATCACTAATACCCAGTCGTTACATTTGGTATTAGAGGTGGTACCCAACCTTATGAGCGGTGCATTGCCTGGGTTGGGATGTAGGGCTCACAGAGAGGACATTGTTCTCTAAAGTGGGGGTGATTGTAACACCCCCAAATGATAAAGGGTTAAATAACTAATTGATATGACTCATGTTGACAAGGTGAACCTTCTTTTTCGGGAACCAACCTGGTTAGAACTCTATAGTTAAGCTTTCTTGTCAATGAGTAGTGATCAGGATGGGTGACCTTCTGGAAAGTTTCCTAGAGTTTGTGTGAGTGATGACAAAGCACACTGGAAAGGACATGTGTTGGTTTGTGGAGACTATCGTTAGTCAGATGTCTCGTTCCGGCATGTGGGTGGACCCTTGGATGGGGACCACATGTCTGTGGGGAAACTGGTGGTACCTGGCGGGCCAGGACCCGATGACTGTGTTAAGGCGGGGTGTCTTTGCTATCACCGGGGGCCAGTTGTCACATTTGGTATCAGAGGATGGTTCCCATCCTTAATTGTAGTGCACTGACTGGGTTTTGATGTAGGGCCCACAATGAGGACGTTGTGCCCTAAATGGCGGTAGGGGTGGGGGGGGGTGATTGTAACATCCCCAAATTATACATGGTTAAATGACTAAAAGATATTACTCATGTCAACAAGGTTGACCCTCATTTTTAAGATACAACCTGATTAGAACTCAACAGATAAGCGTGTTTTAATGGCATAGTGATTAGGTTGGGTGACCTTTAGGGATGTTTTCCAGGGTGTGTGTGTGTGAAGAAAAAACACACTGGAAAAGGACTTGTGTTTGCCTATGGGGACATACATGTTAAGGAAGGGTGTATGTACTGTCACTGGGGGCCAGTTGTCACATTGGTATTAGATGTGGTACTGAGACTTAAGTGTAGTGCACTGCCTAGGATGAGATGTAAGGACCACATAGAGGAAAATGCGCTCTAAAGGGGGGGTGATTGTAACATCCCCAAATGAAATAGGGTTAAATGACTAAATAATATGACTCATGTCAACAAGATGCACCTTCCTTATCAAGAGCCTGCATGATTAGAACTCCAAAGTTATGCATGTTTGGCTTGGATTATTGATCAGGATGGGTAACCTTCTAGGTTTTTTTCCAGGGTGAGTGTGAGTGAGGACAAAACACACTAGAAAAGGACATGTGATGGCATGTGGGGACATACATGTTAAGGAGGGGTGTCTGTACAGTCACTGAGAACCAGTTGTTACATTTGGTATCGGAGGTGGTACCCAGACATAAGTGTGGTGAACTTCATGGGTTGAGATGTAGGTCTCACAATGAGTACGTTGTGCTATAAATGGGGTGGGGTGATTATAACACCCACAAATGATAAAGGGTTAAATGACTAAATTATATGACTCATGTAAAAAAGGTGCACCTTTATTTTCAAGAGCATACCTGATTAGAACTCTTCAGTTAAGTGTGCATCGCCTGGAATAGTGATCAGGATAGGTGACCTTCTGGGAATTTTCCCAGAGTTTGTGTGAGTGAGGACAAAGCACACTAGAAAAGGACATGTTTTGGTCTGTGGGGACATTCATGTTAAGGCGGGGTGTCTGTGCTGTCACCGGGACCCAGTTGTTACATTTGGTATTAGAGGTGGTACCCAGCCTTAAGTGGGGTGCACTGCCTGGGTTGAGATATTGGGCTCACAATGAGTACATTGTGATCTAAAGGGGGGGGGGGTTATTGTGACACCCCCAAATGATAAAGGGTTAAATGACTAAATGATATTACTCATGTCAATAAGGTGCACCTTCCTTTTCAGGATTCTACCTGATTAGAACTCTACAGTTTAGTATTGTTGGACATGAGTAGTGATTTGGATGGGTGACCTTTGGGAAATTTTCCTAGAGTGTGTGTGAGTGAGGATGGGTGACCTTCTGGGATGTTTCCCAATGTTTTTATGAGCGAGGAAAAAGAACACTGGAAAAGGACATGTGTTGACCTGTGGGGACATTCATATTAATGAGGGGTGTCTGTGATGTCACTAGGACCCATTTGTTGCATTTGGTTTTAGAGGTGGTACCCAGTATTATGTGGGGTGCACTACCTGGGTTGAGATGTAGGGATCACAACGAGGACGTTGTTCTCTATGGAGGTGGGGGGGGGGGTGATTGAAACACCCCCAAATGATAAAGTGTTAAATGACTAAATGATATTACTCAGGTCAAAAAGGTGCACCTTCCTTTTCAGGAGCCTACCTGATTATAACTCTACATTTAAATGTGCTTATCCTGGAGTAGTGATCAGGATGGGTGACCTTCTTGGATGTTTCCCGGAGTGTGTGTGAGTGAGGACAAAGCACACTCGAAAGGACATGTGTTCATTTGTGGGAAATATCATTAGTCAGATGACTCATTCAGGCATGTGGGTGGACCCTTGGTTGGGGACCACATGTCTACAGGGGAACTGGTGGTACCTGGTAGGACAGGACATGACAGTCGTGTTTTGTCGGGGTGTTTGTGCTGTCACCAGGGCCCAGTTGTCACATTTGGTATCAGAGCAAGGTTCCCAATCTTAAGTGCGGTGCACTGCCTAGGTTGATATGTAGGGCCAACAACGAAGATGTTTTGCTCTTAGGGGGGTGGGGTTGATTGTAACATCCCTAAATGATACAAGTTTAAATGTGTAAATGATTTGACTCATGTCAATAAGATGCACCTTCTTTTTCAGGAGCCTAACTTATTAGAACTCTATAGTTAACTGTGATTGGACTGGAGTAGTGATACAACGTGGGTGAGCTTCTTGGATGCTTCCCAGAGGGTGTCTGAGAAAGGAAAAATCACACTAGAAAGGAAATGTGTTAATTTTTGGGAACTATCGTTAGTCAGATGACCCGTTCATGCATGTGTGTGGGCCCTTGGGTGGGGACCACGTGACTACGGGGCAACTGGTAGTACCTGCCAGGCCAAGAGCTGACGGCCATGTTAAGGCGGGGTGTCTGTGCTGTCACTATGGCCCAGTAGTCACATTTGGAATCAGAGAGAGGTTACTAGACTTATGTGTGGTGCACTGCCTATGTTGAGATGTAGGGCCCACAAGGAGGATGTTGTGCTTTAAAGGGGTGGTGATTATAACATCCCCAAATATTACAGGGTTAAATGACTAAATGATATGACTAAATTCAACAAGATGCACCTTCTTTTCTAGGATCCTAACAGATTAGTACTCTAAAGTTAACCGTGCTTGACTGGGAGTATTGATACTGGGTGGGTGACCTTCAGGGAAGTTTCTCAGAGTGTGTGTGAGTGAGGAAAAAGCACACTGGAAAGGAAATTTGTTCATTTTTGGGCACTATTGATAGTCAGATGACCCGTTCAGCCATGTGTGTGGACCCTTTGTGGGGACCATGTGTCTAAGTGGCCACTGGTGGTACCTAGCATGCCAGGACCTGATGTCCGTGTTAAGGCAGGGTGTCTGTGATGTCACCGGTGCCCAGTTGTCAAATTTGGAATCAGAGCGAGGTTCCCAGCCTTAGGTGTGGTGCACTGCCTAGGTTGAGATGTAGGTACCACAACGAGGATGTTGTGCTCTAAATGGTTAATTGACTAAATAACTAAATGATATTACTTATTTCAACAATATGCACCTTCTTTTTTTTGGATCCTAACAGATTAGAACTCTAGAGTTATGCGTGCTTGGGCTGGAATAGTGATTCAAGGTGGGTGTCCTTCTGGGATGTTTTCCAGAGTGTGTGTGAGTGAGGATAAAAAACATTGGAAAGGACATGTGTTTGTTTTTTTGGAACTATAGTTAGTCAGATGACCCGTTCAGTCATGTGTGGGGACCCTTGGGTGGGGTCCATGTTTCTACTGGGCAACTAGTAGTACCTGGCAGCGCAGGACCTGACGGCTGGGTTATGGCAGGGTGTCTGTGTTGTCCGTAGGGCCCAATTGTCACACTTGGTATCAGAGTGAGGTTCACAGCCTTAAGTGTGGTGCACTGCCTCGGTTAAGATATAGGGACCACAACTAGGATGTTGTTCTCTAAAGTGGGGGGTTGATTATAACATCCCCAAATGATACAGGGTTAAATTACTAAATGATATGACTAATGTCAACAAGGTGCACTTTCCTTTTTAGAAGCCTAACTATTTAGAACTCCACAGTTAAGAATGCTTGGCTTGGAGTAGTGATCAGGATGGATGACTATCTTGGATTTTTCCCAAGGTGTGTGGGAGTGAGAAAAAAACACACTAGAAAGGACATGTGTTGGCATGTGGGGACATTTACTAGTCATATGACCCATTCGAGCAAGTGGGTGGGCCCCAGGGTGGGGACCACGTGTTTGTTGGGCAATTGGGGTTACCTGGCAGGCCAGGACCCAATGACCATGTTAAGGCAAGGTGTTTGTGTTGTCACTAGGACCTAATTGTTACAGATAGGCTTAGCCACCTAGCGTGACCTTCTAGGAAGTTTCCTAGGGTGTGTTTGAGTGAGGACAAAACACACTAGAAAGGACTTGTGTTGGCCTGTGGGGACATTAATTAGTCAGATGACCTGTTCGGGCACGTGGGTGGGCCCCAAGGTGGGACCATGTGTCTAAGGGGTAACTGGTGGTAACTGGTGGGCTAGGACATCATAGCCATGTTAATGAGGGGTTTCTATGCTGTCACCGGGACCCAGTTGTTACAGCTAGGCTCAGCCACCTAGTGTGAGCTGCCTCCCTTGCCACAACCATAGTTGGCTGGCCCTAGCGGGCCTAATTTTTTATAAAAGAAAACCTAAAAATATTAACTCCTATGGGAACATATTACATTTATTAAAACTTTGAAAAAAATTATCCTTTTAAACATTAGAATGCTAATAAATAAATAAATTTTTTTTGTCTTAGCTCAAATTATTTACAAACACAAAACATTCAACATACATAGTTATAAATTGTATGATAATTCTTATACTAGTATTAAAGAGGTCAAAGTATAGTTTAATTATATGAAATTAATCATAGTCTACAACACTATTTAAGAAATGAAAATCATTACAATATTATTGAAATATTTGTAAAGTGTTTTGAATTTTAAATACATTTTAAAATCACTTAAGTGAAATACAAAATGTTTCACTATAATCAAAAGTTATTATATAATTTCCAATTTATAATTTTTGGAAAAAAAATTCGTACTTAAATGTTTTAGTTAAATCACCACAAGCCCAAAAACTATAATTATAGCTGTTGGAATTCAATGGTCCCCCATGGAAAGGGTTAGGTTGCTGCCTTATAAAACCCAGTCTTAGGGTGTCTTACGCTTAAAATCACTTATGTTTAATTCAAAATGTTTCACCATAATCAGGAGTTATCTTATAATTTACAATATGATAAATTTTGGAAAACAATGTCGTACTTAAATGTTTTTAGTTAAATCACCATAAGTCGAACAACTATAATACTAGCCATTGGAAGTCAACGGTCACCCAAGGCAATGGTCAGGTTGTTTACTTATAAAACCTTGTCTTAGGGTGTCTTAAGCTTTACGAAATTGAAGAAGATGGTGCTTGTTACACCCCTGATTCTCTCTACGGTTTTCATGATCATGGTGGTGATGTTATTCGTTTTTACTGATATGAAAGATATCATTTATTTACCGGGCCTCATTATTTTATTTGGGGGTCTTCCCATAGTTTTGATAGGGACTTAGGTAGGTAAATTTCGATTTAATGGTTTCTTGTGATCTTGGTACATTGTAAACACTTCCGTGTCCTAATTAAATAAAAATTCTTGTTTTTTTCTCTTAAAGTTTTCTCGGTTGTTATGAAATTAAAACAAAATGAGGCTAGGTGATAGCACATACACCCCTATTTAACATTGCTATCAGGTCCTGACCCGCAAGGTACCACAAGTTTCCCTGCAAACACATGGACCCGACTATGGTGCCCACCCACCTGACTGAACGGGTCACCTGACTAATGATAGCCCCCACAGGCCAACACATATTCGTTGTAGTGTGTTTTTTCCTCACTCACACACATATTGGGTAACATCCCAGAATGTTAGCCATCGTGATCCCTAATCCAGTCCAAACACGCTTAACATTGGAGTTCTAATTAGGTAGTCTCTTGAAGAGGAAGGTGCACCTTGTTGACATGAGTCATATCATTTAGTCATTTAACCCTTTATCATTCAGGGGTGTTAAAATAGTTTTCCTCTATTAGTGGGATTAAATAAATACATATGTAATGATATCTCATTCAAACATAAAAATCCCTAAAAAACAACCAATTTGATAAATATTTCTATCCAAAAGAATGGAACCCACTAAAGTAAAGGATTCATACCTTGCGATACAGACCTCAAAATGATGTTATTTTAACAATATTTGAAATAGGACATGAATGATCATGTTCTTAATAAATTTAATGGAGAAATTTTATAATTAAGGAATCCATTAATTTTTATAATGTCGAGGAAGATGAAGGACCTCTTTATCCATAATATGTTTCATTAAGTAAACTGGGAATGAATTATAAACTTGAAAAAAAGAATTTCAATTTTTAGGGTCAAAATCCAACTAAAATTATGAAAAACTTTTAGGTAGTAATATTATTTATTTTCAAAGGTCTTTTTGGTAGAATAAGAGAAAACTTATGATGCTCTTATTTTGGGGGATATTTTATTTTATTCCTTTTCACACATATGTTCGTATTAGTTTCAATGAATATCTCTCCTCCCATATTCTCGGTTTACATTCACATAGAGGTGTAAAAATATGACTGATTGGGGAATGAGAGGATTACTCTTTTGTAATGCATGAGTTCATACAAATTATTTAAAAATACTATTTTACTCTAATGAGAAGTTGATTTGTATATATAATAGTTATTTTTATTATTATGTACTATTTTATTTGGTTTTATATTCTTTTATTGATTTTTCATTGGTTAGTGATCATTTTCAATGTCTACAAGGTTATGCATTATATACATTAGAATAGACTAGGTCTGAGTGGTGAGGAGCATGATTATTGTGCTTATGTGTGGGAGGTGTAGATGATATACACGATTGTTCAGAATAAAAAAACACAATCTAGTTTTCCATAAATTAAATGAGGGTATACTCTATAACATTATCTCACAAAGGTTATAGATTAGGGCAATATGATATATTGGAATGGTTTATTCTCACCATCACTATTTGAATAAGGGAGTGATAGGAATCGGTCGAGATATGTCACATTAATTTTTTTATTATAAGAGGTTGGGATAAATTGGAACTATGATAGAGTTGAAATTGGAAAACTGAACTAGACCTGATCACCGAACTCATGTAACTGTTTTTAATCTCTTACATTGTCAACTTGTTTTAATTTATTATTTTAAATGTCATGATTTTGTTTCATTACATTCATTATTTTTTATTGAAAACAATTTAAAAAATAGCATGCACATTTTTCTCTAATTTAAAGTGATGAACATGATTTTTATGTTCTATTCTATTGATACAAACCTAGTATGACCAATTTAATGGATTTTTAAATTAGTAAAAAATTATTTTTTATATGCCCCATGACTAGAATGGGTTGGTTGAACTTAAAGATGATAAAGTTGATTAGATCAAGAACTAATATTGGACATTGGCATAAGGAACTAACTGAGAGAAAATAAATTTGGAGGAATATATTTAGACCAGAGTAAATATGACCTATAATTTTGATGATCTCATTATATATGATCCTGATATAAAGGTAAAATATATCAAATGAAGCTTGAATATAATGATTGATTCAAACATATTATAAATTTTAATTAAATAACATGATGATTTATTATGTGAAGTAAAATATGATAAAAAATGTTATCAGTATAGGTCCTCACTTTCCCTAAAAATTGTCTTCAGAGTAATTTTTTTTGAAATTATTAGTTCATGTCAATTCTGGAGAATGACAAAATTTTAACAGAAAAACATTCAAAGGGTGGTTCATATTCCTATGGGTTGTGTTTTTACTAGAATATAAATCTTATATGATATAATCCTTAGTCCCTAATCCATTTTATTTGTAGGTGAGTGATTAGGAGTTTGATTTCCATGAAAAACACCTAAATGACATGTTAGATGTTCAGTGTTTAAAAATATCATAACTATCTAGAAAACTCATGATGTCACATGAAAACATGGATTTCTATAACATTCTGAATAATATATGGAATCATTATTAGGATATAGAAAGATAATAATGGTTTATGATATCCAAAACACTCATCAGAAGTAAGCTTAGAGAGGGTGTACTAGCTGGTCCATACATTGTACAACTTATTTGATACATTAATCTCCTTGAGGTTTTAGGTTTTAAAATACCTAAATTAATATAAACCAATCACCTTATTTCTCCATTAAATTATATATTATCAAGTTTATTTTTTAAATTTAATCAATAACGTCATTTATATGCCTCTCTTATATATTCTTACTATACATCACCATGTTGATAAGATGATAAATTGTGAAAATCCTTCTATAGATATGGTGAAAAAAGTCCAAAATAAGAGATCCAAGGATAAAAATTATTTTAAATTCCTATCCATGATGTTAAATATAAAGGGGAAATCATGGGAACAATACATTGAAATTTTTTCATGTGGAATGAAGGTTTAATGGATGAAAAACTACACCCATACAAAAAACTAGGTGGTAGATCCAGGTGCATTCATTATCTAGTTTAATCTATATATTTCCAAAAAATGGGTGCAATATACCATATTTTGTAATCACATATATATATATTGAAATATATATTCAAATTCTATAATCAATTCAATTATAAAGTATTGAATGAGGAGATGTAGAAATATGAGTAGCCTACATAGCCATACAAGTTATTTTAGCTATTGGGGACTACAATATCACATTACGTACTCCAATTCACTTCATTCTAAAATATTTTTATTGTGTTTCCTTGACACAAAATCATTATTCTAGTATCGAAACTCGATATAGATGGATTAATTTTAATGATTGTAAATAAGTTTTGATTATTTTATAAAAATGTATTTTTTTTGGTATGGAATATTCGAATAAAGTTATTTAGATGTCATATTATACAATTAACATAATGTAAATTCATAATGAAGATATTTCACATGAATTATGTTACACCAAAGTATGGAATCATCTGTTAGGTTAGGTAAATAAAAAACATTTGACCAGATATCCCCAATATGGTTATTTTTAGTCATTTGAACTAAGACCAATATGTGTATTTCATTAATTTTTATATGGGAAAATGACCATAGCTCCATTTATAGGAAAATATAAAATGGCCAATCTACTTTTTGATTTTCTTCATACTGATGTGTGTGTATCATTTCAAGTTGAATCCCTAGGTGGGTACCCATAATTTATAATATTTACTAATTACTAGAGTAGACATGAATGATTCTACTAAATTAATTATAAGTTATGTTACATTAAAATAATCAGGGAATATAAATATGTAATAGAAAACCACATTGAGAATAAGATTAAGAAACACAACTTAGAACATGGTTGAAATATATTAATCAAGAATTCATTGATAATTAATGGGGGTTTAGGATAGAATCCAAACACACTCCCCCTTATTCTCTACAATATAATTGTATAATTTAAATAATGTACCACACCCTGTTAGATATTGTGAGATCAATGATGAGTCTTCTGATACATGATTTATCATTTTGGGGATATGCATTGAAGGAAAAAATAAACATACCAAATTGAGTTCTAACAAAATCAGAAAATAATATTTCATATAATTTTTGATATGGGAATACAGCCGTTTTATATCATATTTGAGTGTGATGTTGAAAATAATATGTTAGGTCCATTTTTCGTGAAATGAATTTTTAACCCCAAGGCACTACCTGTATGGTTTAGGGTATCCTATGGAAACTAAATTTTATTAACTATAAGATAATTCAAATGAGAAATTTGTGGCTAACAGAAGTCCAACATTTCATGAAAAGGATTAATATATAAATAATTTTTCGGGAGATAGATTTTGATGAAGTCTAAGGTCATGATATATTATATTTGGTAGAATAATAGATTAGAAAAATCCCAATTGAAAAATAAATTTCAGAGACCCAAGTAATTTATTTGAGTATGAGACAGCATAGAAAACCAAAATGATATGATTATCTAGTCACTGAGGATGGTGACTAATTATTAGATGATAGTAATGATCCTTTAACATAAAAGTAATCAATAAGTTGAAAAAAGCTGAAAAATGAAATAATATTAAAAATTGTAATAACCTTTTAATTCTAGTGGTAAAATAAATTATAATTCTACATTCTACATTATCTCACCATGTCTGTGATTTTTTTAGATGAATTAAAAAATTGTTTTCCTTAATATTAACCATTAATAGGATCTCAATATGACATGACATGAAGAATTTATGACTCCAAAGATTCAAAAAAATTATTTAATATTTATACATTTCTTTGCTAATTTAATAAGGAACCATGTTCCTGGAATAATCATTTTTATGAATCTATAATAGAATTTGGTTACATAAATAATGAATTTGACCCTTCTGTCTATAAAGATTTTAGTGGGAGTGTGTTTGTTTTCATAATAGTTTATGTTGATGTCATAATACTAATTATAAAATAAATACAAGTTTCATAGTCTTTTAATCTTGTTTCAATACATTCTTCATCATGGATGACTTAGGGGAAGTGTCATTTATTATTGGGATCATGGTCTATCAAAATATATCCAAGATGCTTCTTGGAATAAGTCAACATATCTACATTGAAAAGATACTGAAGGGATTTAACATTATATAATACCAGAGGTGATTATTTATATTTCCACATGAAATTCATATTTATAAGAATATATGTCCATATAAATATGAGTAAAGAAAGAGGATGATAAGGAATCCATATACATTAGAAACTATAATATTCATGTATTCTATATTATGTCCAAGGATAAATGTTTCCTACACCTCAATCATGGTAGGAAGATATCATGTTGAACTAGGTGACAACTATTGGAAGACAAAGTAGACAATACTTTTGTACTTGAGATGTAATAAGGGTTTATTCCTAGTCTATAGAGGATATAAAAAACTATTAATTAGATGATATATAGATTCTAGTTTCCAAAAAAATCAAAATGATAGGAAATTATAGACGGGAAATATCTTCACTCTCAATGGTGGTGATGTGAAATGGAAGAGCTCAAGGAATTCCATGATTTCTGATTCTTGAATAAAGTATATGTACATTATGGATTTTGATGCTAATAAATAGAAGTTTTGGATTTTATGATTTTCCCAATATCATGATGTGGTTCCAAAAAATGGAGACCCTATCATACTCAATTGCAATAGTATGGTATTTGGAGGATCATGAAAAGGGTCCAATGCCGCATAAGCATAAAAAAATCATAGTTTTTGAAATATAATCTCTTAAGGGGTTTTTATCTAAGAGGGGAAATCCATGTGAGTAGAGTTTCCATGAATGTAAATGTGGAACACAACTTATCAAAAACCATAAACGATCAAAAATATAATCATTAGGTTATACCTAGGAGACTAAAATTAGTTGGTAGTATGATTTTTCCAATGTGGGAGAGTTTTGGAGTTGGTGTCCTAGGACCAAATTTTTATACATTAGATTTCATTTATAATGAAATAAGTGAATGTGAATAAAAATGATTTATTATATATCAATCAAATTTATCCTCTACTTTATTTTAATGTTTTCCTATAGTATTTATCACATTAAAGAGGTAATAATATTCCAAACTATGATGAAAAACATTAAATGAAATGATCATATTTTTGGACATTATTCTATGGATGGATAACATTATTTAATGAGGAATTTATTATGATGACTATCAAGTGAATGTAATTGTAAGTGGATGAGACTTAATCTCTTGATTTTCATAATTGGTAATCTACAAGAGAGATGATTATGAGAATAGAACCTCCTATAGGAAATCCATATATTTATGTGTCATTGTATTTTCCTGTCTTTGAGTGTGTATATTGGTCCTTATACATTAATATTATTATTAATTAATGTCATGAATCACACACATTTATGTGTTTCTGTAAACCATGAGGAGAATTTTTATGGACAAATCAAGTATGTTGGGTGCCTCATTAATGATATGTTATTAATGAAAAAATTTTAGGAATAATTTTTCTCTTCATTAATTATAAAATTTTATATCTCAAACCATTTACTTAAATAGACCCAACACATTAAATTCTATGGATTACGTGTAATAAAGAGTTAATTTCAAATAGTGAAATAAATAAGTATGGATCATGTTAGTTGCTGATACAAGTACACAACATTCTTGATGAGATGTCAAGAAAAAGAGATTATTTTACCTATTGACCATTAATATATTTTTTTCATTATGATATATATTCTTCTGTTGTGGGTGTCTTAACCCATTCCGAGACTATAATCTTATAAATTTGGAAATCAATCCTAATTCAACTAAGGAATAGGCCTAAAGGATCATATACAATGTTTTTTCTTTGATATTAGTTAAATATTTTTAATTTTTATGAATTAGAATATATATTATTCCCTAGACCAAGAGATGATATTTATTCAAGATTTTTTAAAAAATAAAAAATATTAAATAAATATTTATTTACGAAGTAATTTCTCAGTTATATGAATATATAATAATAATTTTTCCCTTCTTATTCAAGTGATATAAAGTACTAATTAATTTATTAAATAAATAAATTATCATGTTATGTGAATATTAAATAAATATTTATTTTCTATTCTACGAATATAATTTATTATTTATTTATTGACTAAATAAATTTTTAATAAAAGTATTTATTCAAGTATTCAATAAATCCCATTAAGGATGAGTGAACTGAAATTAGGTATGATGATAAATATTAATCTGAAAGACCATTGAATAATAATTATCTTTTCACCAGTTAGTGAATTATATGGAATAAAATAATATTAATATTTAGTATATGGAATTTGGATTCATGGGGTTTAATATTTTACTCATTTCACATTGTGAAATTAATTAAGTACTAATCCCTAACCCTAATAGACTATTATCACATTATAGAGAATCTCAATCATTGTACGAGGTGAATTCCTCTCAAGATCATCATCCTCCGCTCAACCTCAAAACATGAGAATGAAATGAGAGATTATATCAATCCTAATGAAATTTGAAGTGATCAAATGAGAATAACACAAGTTGATAAATTGGCCACACATCACTCAATGATTTATCAAAAAAATCATATAACAAAAGAGAATGTGTTGCCCACTGCTAGAGGGGATCTACTTTTAATCTTCAAAACACCAAGAACATGGCACCAATCGAGTTAGAATGATCAACATACTCAAATAATAAGGATATAAAGATCACAATATCCTTTATTCATGTGACTAAATTAGTTATAAAATAAATGCGAAAAATTATTCTCTTGGTTATATCATTTTATTTATCATATTCCTAAAATTAATTTTCATTGGTCATGACCTTTATAGATTGTACATTGGGAATGATCCATCAAATATAATAAATCATGTTTTCCATTGGCCCATAATCTTTTTATTCTAGGTTCCAAACCATAAATAACCACAATTCTAAACTGACCCTCTATATGAAGTATTATGATGAAAAATGAGAAGAACAAATATTAACTTGTTGTAGATCATAATTGCATAGAAAATATTGTGAACCCTACAATTAAATATTTTTACTGAAAATTAAATTATTTAAATAAACTAAATATAAAAAATTTATGTTCATAAACACAAGAATCCACTAATCCACCAATCAAAATCCCCTCATTGAACAGGAAATGAGGACAATACTCTATTATTAAGGAGTTGAGAAGGGAATGGTGGAAGAACAAAAAAGAGATAATTAAAGGGGGAAAAAGAAAAGAATAAAAGACTAATATAAAATATTTAGAAAATTAATACTCAATAAGAAACACACAAATATACTATAATATTTTACTATTATGACCAACTAAATGTTCCCATACTTTTGAATGGAGGTGGAGACATATTTTTATATTCAAGTGGGGTGATTAAATTTGGATCCAAATCTTAACATTGAACATATTCACTATTATGTAATATTATATTGAAGAACATGAAACAATGGTCATATAAAATTTTATTCCCCTAACTTTTTATGTACTAGAAAAATTTGAAATCCACTTGACATGTGTAAAATTCATTATGATAAATTATAGTGAAAAAATTATATCATGGATTAATATTTTAATTCCCATAAAAAAATTTACCATCTATTTATTTCCATGAAGTACGTATAATCACCCGCATACATAGGTGAATAAAACAATCAAAGACCTATTATCTTTTGTTACATAATTTTTAAGCATATTTAGTTTGGTAGTTTAGGATATATGTGCCCATATTCAAAAAAATTCAATATAGCCACAAATTAAATGGTTCAACATATATTGTCCTTTTGGAAATTATATTTATGGATTCATATCCTTATTATATTGGGTGAATTGTATTCCATAAATCTTAGAATTAAAAAAATTATCACTTTGGATTATAGTAGATAAATTGTGGATGAAATACCAAGTTGATAAAAAAATATAAAAACTCCAAAATAAATATATTTTCATAATTATGCATAAAAAATTAACAGAATCAATATTTTTTAAAATTACACATCAAATATTAACTTTTTTTGAATAAATAATTGAAATCATAGAATAAAATGTGAGAAAAGATGATATTTATCATTTAAATAATTCAAAACCATGCCAACCTAACATTACCACACACCCTTAACCTAGGAAAACCCCAATACACCAACATTATATCCATTAGGTCAAAATTAAATCCAGAAATCCCCTACGAGTTGTCACCAAAACCATTTATAATAATTATTTTATGAAAAAATACATTGTTAGCTAATGTTTATCTATAAAAAATTAAGTCAACCCACTTAAGCCTAAACACAGTATTATAATTATGAAATATGAGATGAAGCCACATATATGTATTCCACAATTCAATCACATAGGTTAAGATTAACCGCATAACACGCAGAAAAAGGAAACAAACATAGAATATAGATATATGTCTGTTACCACATAACCAGTAATGACAAATTCCTTCCTATTGTATATTAACAATCGAAATGGATCCTGAATGGTTGAATTCAAATAATAATATAAAATACCTAAAATTAAAAATATTAATAGATAATATATGTAAAAAATGAAATGAGGAATTAAATGAATGAATTACATAAGAGGATTATTAGAAATAATATTGGAGATATACTGTAATAGACAAAAAAACATAATATCAAAGGATTAATAGAGATCCACCTAGAAAAATGATTTAGAGATGTGTAGGGTGTACATGGTAGGTTAAATGCATGAAGGTTCCCCTTAAATCCTATGTTTATAAGTTAAATATTTAGTTAATTTTGTTAAAAAAAGAATGTTGATATACACTAGGTACCCAGCAATCTACCACTGAGTACTAGGTGACCACTGGGTATGCACCTTCTATCCACCATCTAACTAGTGGGATAGAAGAGCCACCCAATCACCCAGGGGGTCTATCATTTACTAGGTATTAGATATTAGGGAACTGGATGGTATCTTTCATCATGATAAATGTCCAATCATGATCCTTGTTTTCAAAGAACATCCTCCCAAAAACTCTTCAACACCACTAACCATCAAATTAATGAAAATACAAGATGTTTAAAAAAACATGATACGTACCACAAATGGTATATGGGGTTAGAACCTCCCTGCTATATAACAACTCATCCTTGACTTTCATCCTCAAGAATTACTAAACCGCCTATGTTAAAGGCAATGAAAAATTTGTTAAAATAAAAAATAATAATTTTTAATATATTTTAATTCTCAATATTAACCCATATTTTAATTAGTTCAGATAAATAATCATATTTTTTATATTTTAGAATAATATTTTATTTAATGTGGATTTACCAAAAATTGATTTTATATTGTAATAATAGATTTTGGAAATAACATTGAATAATTGAAAAAGTGAATATGGGTGTTTGGTAGATTTTTCAGTAGAAATTCCAGATCAAGATGATTGAAAGCCCCTATTGGAAGCTGATCTTGTTTTAAAAAAATAGCTATAAAATCCTTGAATATTTTTTAATAGGATTAAATACCATGAAAATAGAACTATTTGTGAATAAACTATAGTCTATGTAACTATGTGAGAATAACTCAATATGATATATATGTTTGGTGAGATTAAATATAAGGGGAAGTCAACATGTTAGAATAACTGTCCCTTAGAAGGACCTGAATCAAAAAACCCTAGGCTCTACCTCACATTGGAATAATTCCTATAGCTTATTAGAAAAGAATAATAATACACCTAGTAGAAAAGAATCTACAAAAAATTAAACATTCATTGATAACTATTCTCTCTATTTTACATCACATTACCTTGTGAAACATAATTTCCACTATATTATTTTAAATGTAACTCATGGAAGATTAAATCTACTCCCACATAGAATAACTATCATTTTGAAAGATGGAATTCTTGGATTCCATAAGAAACACTATAACCTGAAATAATTACGAAGTACATCCATTACAAAAGTTCTACATAAGAATCATTTAAATGGGAGTCAAACTAAATGTCAACACTCTATGAAATACCCATTTAATCACCAACCTCTGAGCCTCTAGTTATTATGGTTGAAGAACAGTTTCATAAAATAATCCATGTAACCATAATTCAGATATACATGATATATTTATAATCTAAAATATCATATGAGAAGATAAATGAAGTCCATATAATTAATCTAGGTTAAACATGGAAGACACATATGGAATCCCTAACCAAGAGAATATCATCATTATACTATTCGTTTTAAATTATAAAATATTTATAACTCAAACCATGTTCCATGTATACAAGAAATATAATTTTCATGAGATTGTTTAAGTGAATGAAAATCAAAATATAAACTTTCCCACATATATCCATCTACCGCTATTGTCATTCATCGCAAATCTATATAAATAAGAATGAGAAACCATAATCAATAATTGAAATAACATTTAAAGAAGATTCAATCCATTATTATATGGGTTCCCATTCAATTTTCAACCGTGGGATTATTTTAGGAGTTTTTAATATTTTATTTTCATTCTTTTTAATATTAATAGTTGTTTCCATTAATAATTTTTCATGATTACATATACCTATATTCTCTATTAGGATCTCCAAAATTTATCATTACATATATATAAAAAAATGGTTGCTCATTGGGGGAGATTTTATAGTTTATTCAATCCTTACACTTAAATTATGAATTGATCAATCCTCAATCATGATGTGAAAGTGAGTGGGTGTAGGTGAATTTATGGTTATAATCAAATCATCGTAGCTAAGGCAGATCCATTCTTGCTTATATCATATATTCCCCTCTTCCTTATCCACATGTTCTCTTCACCTACGTGTGTTAGAGATTGTGTGGGGAAGTAACATATATTAGAGAATGTGGTGTTTCAAAAGTGAGGTGCTTATAGTCTATGGAATGTTCACAATTCTTAACTATGGAGGAGATGGATTTTGGTCTACTAATAATTTTTTTGTACTGAACTGAGTCTCCTAATTTATATATAATGTATTCGATAACCAATTGTATTGTTATTTTAGTATAGAGTTTTTAGAACAACTAATGAATTATTAAGTACACATATAGTCTAACATAGGGCCTTCTCCTTTCACGGTGGAAATTATTTCCTTTTTTTTATTTCTATTTTCTTTAAAAAACACTTTTAAGTAACCCTAGATTATTTAATATAAAAATAGAAAAAAAAATTATTAAAGTTAGGGGGCATTGAGTGAATTGGATAACCTCTTAAAGAGAAGATCATGTTTAGTCTACAATATTTCAACAAGTGATTATATATTTATATTGATGATATAAATTTGATAAGATTTATATTAATTTGGATGAATTATTGATGAGATGAGACATTCACATCATTTTTTCTATCTCTTATTTAGATACATTAAAATTTCATTCAAAACGAAGAAAAAATCCTGGATTTTGGATGCATAACTCTTACCCAACAAGATTTCTTGGAAGATATTTAAAAATAAGTTGGTAAATTTATAACATGGAAGTATAATAAAAAATTATTTCCCAGAGTACAAGATTGATAATAAGTTACTAAAAAATATAAATATTTATGAAATTTATATGGAAGTGGCAATAGAACAACTCGAAGTGATTGATGAGAATGTTTTCCTGTCCATATTTGATTAAAAGAGACCATTTATGTTAAAGGTAAAATAATTGAATATATAGTCTTAGACATCAAATCAAGTAAAAAGGTTTTCTTTTAATTAGTATTTAATAACATCCATTTTAAAATATAGTATATGTTTTAATTTATTTTATTATAACTTTAAATAAATTTAATTATGATATCACTATTCTTTGATTTTGACACAAATACAATTAGAATTATTCTCCTTATAATAATAATTAATAATATTTATGAAATTTCGTTTATTCATTATTGTTTTTATTACATTTTTTACCTTTTCAAATTATCCAAACACTTTTATTATTTTATGTGAAAAGTGTTTTTTAATCCTCTATGTATTTTTATTTTCCCATGGGTTTTTTTGATCGGATTTTTAAGATTATAAATTCATAAAAAATATAACAAGTTTATTTAACTTTTATTAAACTACGAAAACGTATAATTCTATCTCTATCATGTTCTCATTTTGATTTGAACATGATATATGATTTTGGTTTCAATAATTATTTTAATTCTGAATTTCATTAATATTTTATATCATTAATCATTAATAATATGATTTATATTAATAATATTCTAAGAAAAAATTATTATGTTAGAAAAAAAACACATTGATATACATTTCATTAGAATAAATGGATGTCATAATTTATTTTTTAAGTGGTTCGTTGAATGTATGAAGACATTGAAACAGTTTTAAAATTATGATTTTCCAGAAGAATTTTTTTTTCTTTAATATCTCATTAAATTAACATCATAATAGATAGTAGGTTTTTAGTTATAAATATAATATGTTTTTATATATTTCATTCAATTACATGATATTATAATAATATCTTCTATGTGCCTTAAAAACTGAAACAATAATGCAATTTGTTACAGTGTTTAAATCTTGTTTTCATTGTATTTTGAAAATATGATCTTCTATTCATGTTTGATAAAATATTTTATTTATTCCTATAAAATATTTTAAAATTATATTAATTTAGTAATTATGGAAAAAATTAATATTCTATAATTTATATGGTTTAAAAGAACTACAACATTTTGTGACATTATTTATATGAAATGATTGACATTGTCAATCATCTCCTACCTCCCTCCTCTTTCCACCGTTGAAGCCTCACAATATTCTTCTTCTTAAAAATATATAGCCCTAAAACCATTGAATTATTCATTCTATGGGTTATCCTTTAAAATCAACTGATGGTAGATTAGTTAAGTCTTCAACAATACTTTTCTCTCTCCCAACGGTGGATTGTTTATTCCCATTTCAATTTTGTTCTCAATGATAAAACATTTATTTTCAATGTTAGATGAGTTATTCCTTCAGGGTTAGATAAAAAATCCACTCTAATGGTAGATGAATAATACAATCCAAATGTTGAAGGAAATTATGTAATGGTAGATAACCATGAACCATAGAAATTTGTTTTTTTTCAACTAACTCTGCATCATTTTCTTACCAATGGTAGAATAATTATTTTCTATAAATAATGGTGGATCAATTATTTTTATTGAATAGTGGATAAATGTTTTTTAAACTAATAGTATATCATTATCATAAACCGATGGTAGATGAACACTAAAATCTCTTTGATTGAATGACTCAATTGTACCAGATGATTGTTACCACCATGTATTAATTTATTCTATCACCAATTACAATTATGTTACCACAAGATATTTATTCTATCACCAGTTATTATTCATAAAATTTATTCATTCTTGGTTTTTAACATTTTTTTATTTTGATGAGGTGCATAATTATATTAACCCTTTTATTTATTTTATTTATTTTTCAAATTTATATATTATATATTTAATACTAGAGAATTTTTTAATTTTTTTAAATTGTTTTGAAATTTCTATTAATTTACTCTTTATTCAAGTGTACAATTACAACTTATTTCTAGAATATTTATGTTGTAATAATTTCAGTTAATTTCATATAAAAAGTATTTTATAAATTTTCATTTAATAACATTGAATTTATTAAAACACATTTTATGGAATAGAATGAAGTAAAATTATTTTTTATATTAAACACTACATTATATTAAAATTTATTTAATATTTTTGTTAAATAGCCTTATGTTTTTATTGGATTTCATTGAATTATTATCATCTAATGGGTTCCTATAAATGTTTTGAATCTACCATTACGTTTTGAAATCAAATAAGATTTATTATTCTTATTTTGGAGGATAATTTTCTCTATTTGAAATAATTATATTATTTATAAATTTGAATTGCTTTACCTGGATATTGGTTTTCTTAATTTTTTTTACATATTCTATATAAAGGTTTTAGGTAAATTTGAGTTACATACATGATAAGAACTTCAAATCAATTTTTTACCATGATTATAATATTTTATCATCTAAGTCTTCTATACATACCAATGTCCTATATGATACAATGTTTCATAATCTGGACAGTCTCTCGAGTGACGAATTATATGTACATAATTTTAATTCCTTGATGAGATAAGCCAATCCAATTCTTGTGAAACAATACCAGTGATTTCATTATTTATTTTATGATTTATATGGTTTCTAAGTCTGTAACACTAACTTCTATCTCTCACTTACCCTTATTTTTTGTTTTGGGATTTTATAAAAAAAACATTACTCTTCTTCTCATTCATTGGGTTGTGACTCCCAGACTCAAAATTCTAGGTCATTTAGGTCATGAATCTAGGTATATGAATTCAGTTATTTTATTTTCTCTGTGACTCCATATAAAAATGTTAGTGTGGCATGGTAAAACTTTCACTAGAAAAGGATATAATAATCGAGCTATAATTTACCCAAAAAAAATAAGGCAGTGCACACGTATATCTCACCGAGTAGAGCAGTATATGAATGGCCAATTCCAAACGTGGATTGAAAAATTATAAAAATCCATGTGTCCGTTTTCATTATTTTCACTTCTAATTAACTAAAATAAGTTTCCTTCATAATTATATTAAATAAATAAATAATTTGATTAAATTTATTCATCTTGTCTTTTCTCCAAAACTCTAGATCATCTATCCTTACCCTAGATGACCTAACAAGAAGCATATTATACTAAACAATAAATCATAATCAGTATTATACAGCTCCACCCTATATTAGTGCTAAAAAAGAGCTGATAAAGGGGGTTATATAGTTGTATTAAAAAATATCTGATAAAAGTACCCCTTTATTAGTTTTTATCACTTATAAATGTACACCCTTTATTAGGGATTTTTTTTCTCTTATAAACGGTACATATACTAACAATTTTTCAATGTACATAAATGTATGTCTTTTATCTGCAAAAAATCATTATTTTTTAGCACCGATAAAAGTTATATTTCATAAAAATGTTTTATATCCTTATAAAATCTTACACAAATATATAAATTTCTTAATATTTATATAAATATAATATATTTTATAAAATATGATTTATATAGTATGAAATATATAATCACTCATAATATATAATATATATTGTGGAAAATGGTTTATAAAATAATTGAAAAATAAAATTAATTAAAATTTTGATAATTATTATTTATTAATAGCCATTTAGTAACAATTTGAAGATATAAAAAAATTAATAAATTAATAAGCAACATATAATAAGATGAAAACATTATTAGATCTTCAAATAGCCATATATTGTGATCCGGGTTTCCATTTGAGCTCTACAACATATCAAATCAAAGCATACAAAGAGTTATACACTAAGGTGTTCGAGGAATCACCAATTATCAAATTTTTAAGGGTCAAAAAGCCCAAATGTCCTTAAAACAATGTTTTTTTATGAATACCCACATTTTTTAACATTTGAGATTCTTTAATCTTTATTGAAGGGAGTCGTCTTAATTTTTTGAAGGAGACTCGGTTTAATTTAATTTCTTGCACTTATAAGGATATTGTGATGTTAAAATTTTATCATCTCTAATAATGTACTATAATTTATAATTAAATATATATACACAAACATATATATTTGTATACAATTACACATAAGATTTTATTTTATAAATAAGTAGTTAAACATAATTACATATTAAATATTTTCTAAAAATATAAACAAAATTTAAAAATTATAATTTCCATTTTATTTGTAAAATGTATGAATATTTATATAACTATACCACATATAATTAATATATATGTAGATATAAATATAAATATAAATAATATATATATATATATATATATATATATATATATTTCTGTGTATATTATCAAAATGATTTATATTATCTATATATTCTAATATATTTATATAAACAATAATATATATTATATATAAATCAATATAAATTTATATAATTATATTTAATGATAGACAGATATTATATATATATATATATAGACAAACACATACATAAAACACATTTTGTATATGTATTTAAAAATAATTATATAAATGAATATATAAATATATGGATAAAAATTTAATAAACTATATATAAATATATAGATATTTCGTAAAATATAAAGAAAAAATAGGGGAGTGAAAAATGTGTGGGCATCTGAGGGGGAGGTCTTAGTTTTGAAATAGTGAAAAGGAAGGGGCCCACAGGTATGCAATGGATGTTGCCTAGCATAGTTAGGGGGATTAGAGTTTTTTAAATGTGTGGGGAAGAAAGAAAAAAAATATTTTTGGTGGGGCGGTCAAGCATTGATAAATGTGTCAGTGTCCCACACTCTAATTTATAGGGAAAATTTATTTTGAAAAAAATAATTTTTAAAATTTTATGTACACTTTAATTATACCATGTAAATGGGGTATTTTATAAGTGTAAGAACCTGGCTCTCATTTTCATGTATGTCTTTCTTTTATGGTAGTTTTTGAGAAAAAAAGGAATTTCTGTAAATTTAAAGAGCACACGCCGTGTACTTATATGAAAATGTCATGTACCCGGTTGTCGCAGGTGACCATGTACTGGCTGTGTAACAGCCCATTACATGGCCATGTGTGGTGACCTGGAGACCACCTAATGAGGAGGTTGGATATGGAAAGTACACACAGTGTAATTTTAATGATAATGTTGTGTACTTTCTTTTTTCATTAAACGGACCAGGGTTGTGTCCGATGGATAAAACCATCTTCTTCTAAACGTATCATGTCTAGGAGTGAAGGAGAATGACATAAATTCACCGAGCACCCGACTATACTCTCTTTCTCCAATTTGACCTCTATCAGTTGCGTTTGAATCACATAGTTGAGTTCTTCATTTTGTATGAACTTCATCTGTTGATTTCTCTTCTTTTATAAGATATCCTGAATTTAATGTTTTTAGCATTTTTATAGATATATTCCTTTATAGGGAGATTCAAGGACAAATGTTCATGTATATCATTCTTTATAATTCTAATGAAAGTGGCTTGTGCCTTTACATAGATAGTCTTTGAGTTATATGTGCAAAAGTGCCAAATTCATTATTTCGGGTATTGCGTGTATATGGTTTTTAGCCTCGTTATTTCCTTCTATGCCTTGTTTGATTGGTTAGAGGTTTATTATTTTTGAATAGTGTTAACTTTTTCATGCTATGGAGGGTTTTTCCACTTGTTCTTGTTTTTATAGTTTGGTCTTTCTTGCTTGTTAGGCTGCTTTTCTAGCCATGCCTAGTATTGTTAGGATTAAGTGATTTTATCTAACATACTGTGATATGTTGTAGACTATTTATCCTAGTAGTTCATGGGGATTAGATTTGATTCCATGCATCTCTATGAATGATTGACATACACTGGGCCGTGAGAACATTGTGTAGTATACCATAGGGAGAATGGATGTTGAGGGCTTCTGCAGAGTGTTTGTTTACTTTTACATTGCGATACCATAGGGGGGATGAACTATGTTCTCCCTTATAGTGTTTTTAGTTTCTTTGATATGGGACACATGGGGAATTAGATATTGATTTCTTCCACATAGTGCCTATTAGTTACTAATATTAGACCAAAGGGGGAATTGAAGGTGAGGGCTTCCTCAGAGAGTCTTTGCTAAATCTGAACCCAAGGGGTTAGACTATTAGAACTTCTTAGAGGGATTCTTGTGTTTTACTGGTTGAACCAGAGGGGTTAGGCTATGAGAACATTCTAGAGGGTTACTTAGGATTTATGGTTACTTAACTAATAAATTAATATGGATTTAATTTAAACTCTATGATTGTTTACTTTGAGTACTTCCTTATTTATTGCTTCATTTTGCATATTACCTGACATATATATTCACTGAGTATTAGGCACATATCGTTGGATGGTTGCCTACTAGGATTCATCTCACACCCTCTTTGGGTCAGGATTTTGGGGCTAAATAGATTATATTGTTCTAGGTCTAGATAAGGGAAAGTGACCTTATACTTCAGGTACTTGAATTCTATGGAGCTGGGGAGCGTGGGACCAAGCGGAGGCTTGCGATGCTGTTGAGATACTTACATACATATATTTTTTACTTCGGTGAAGTACTATATTCTATCTTTTTGACTTGATTGGATTTTTCCATGAAATATATATCATGCATCATTTATAAATATGTGATCCAGTTGTTTATAACTTATGATGTTTACTGATTGCATATTTTACATCATCCACTATTTTTTTCTATTTATTTTTTCCATGTTACTCTGCCAATGAGATAATAGTGTCCCCACTATCACACCTAAGGCCCTCACTATTAGTCGGCTGGCTCGGGCATTTGGGGAAACATGCTTATGGCCATTTGAACAACCAGGTACGGGGAACCTCTAGGCAGCTTCCAGAACCGGGACATCACAAAGAGGTATCAGAGGGATTATTTTCTTCTTGTCTTACTATTTGGAGCTAATATTCCGACATAGGATGAAATAGGTACTTGGTAATAAGATATGCCTGGGAGTGGCTAAACCTTGTATAGGGAAATTCCAATTTACATCAATTATTTCTATTTTTCTCATTTTGAAATTATTACAGTTGATTTGACCTCACCGTTGGGTGATTCACATGTATTGTTCTGTTATCATTGATATTATTGAGGTTCAATTTAATATTGAAACCCGATGAGATGAGGTTATTCCATCTCATGCATCATATAGGCACTTGTTATAGATCACATGTCATGCATTCTTTCCATGGCATTTAGGGTGCATTATAGAGTTTTATGTTGTTGTTATAGATGTTGTGTAAGATATGCATGTTTTTTTGATATATGGCTTGATAGAATACCTAATATTCGATAGGTATTTCTAATATGTGTGATTTAGGTGTAATAAATGCCAAAAATTGGTTCTTGGAGGGTTATGGGCACTCATGGGCTGAAAGTTTGTGGATCATTGCTATGTTTTGTTTATATATAACATGTATAAGATGCCAAGATTTGATTTGTGTGGAGTATGGGCCCTAAGGAGTCGGAATTTGGTACCTTAATCTTTATTTCAATATTTTATGGGTTCTAGAGTAGTTTCTAGGGATTACTGTCCCTAAAAACCCAAAATACACGACATGTAATGATGAATACATGCCATGTGTCCTTCTATTTGGGAAGGAACTATTTTCTTAAGTACACACCGGGTACTGTATGTACATGCCATGTTGTATCTAACTGTGTCACTGGCTATGTCAGTAGAGACACGGGGTTGGAAAAGCATTGGTGGGACACGTCGTGTACGAGATGTACAGGCCAAGCTGTGTAGACCATGTGTCCACCCGTGTGACTACAAAAACAGAAGGATAAAACATAGGTTATACAAGCGGTTTCGAGCATGAACACACCATGTAGTGTAACCATCGTATCATTCCGTGTAACGAACAACACAAGGCGGAGGAATCCATCTAGTAAAAGCTGTGTCTTACAGAAACACCCCGTGTAGTCCGATTTTAGCAGAACTGTGTGGCTTAGCCGTGTAAGGGAACTCGGGTAGGGGAACATGCTTAAAGAAAATGATGTGTCTTTAGAGAACACTACATGTGTGTAGAGTGATACACGACCATCATTGGAAGAATCACACACCCATGGGAAGGCTTAAGAGAACATTTTGTGTAGGAATTATACATGCTATGTTCCCATGTTTTTAAAAAACAGAATAATTTCTTTCTCAAGTTCCCTTCATAAACTTTTATGTTTTAATCCTTGATATTCTTAATCAAAGGAGTGCACTTGAACTTTTAGAGTCATTCTACCATGATGTCCTCTGGTTTTGCACTAGTTGCAGGGCAGTGATCAAACAGCAGACATGGCCGATCAGGGTCTACCAGCTGATCCTATTGTAGTGCCAGTATTTGCACAAGCGGTTATTACGAAAACATTTACTGCCGCACAGTTCCGAGAGGGATTTATACGGTTCTTTTAGAGCTTATGAGGAGTTTCGCCTCCTTCCCCATTGTTATCATAATTGACACAATTGTTTTAGCAGTAGCATCCTCCCACTTTCATAGGGGAAGGAGAACATACGGTTTCAGAGTCATAGATATAATCCATGCTTTCTATCTTCAAGAATCTAGTGACACCTTCATAGATGAGGTTGAAGATCGCTACATACATGCTACGAGACTCCACCAATAGATGGTGGGATGTGATCTCACAAGAGGGACTCCATCTTGTTATGGCTTGGGATCATGTCTAGCATGTCTTCTATTACTATTTCTACATGGAGACTTTGATTATCGATCGAGATTTAGAGTTCATGATTCTGGAGTAGGTTACTCTTTTAGTTATGAAGTACTATTCTCACTTCATAGAGTTGCAGCGCTTCACACCAGTTCTAGGAGGTGATGAGTTATTTCTGGTAAGGATGTTTGAGGGTGGTTTCCGTCATGACATCTAATCTCAGTTGAACATCATCAGGTTGACTTCCATCAAATCTACAATTAACCAAGTGCTGATCACAGAGAAACATATGATGGATTCTGGGGATATGAGTTAAGGCGGCTCGACATTTGGAGTTGGTACCCCTTAAATTAACAGCAGGAGTCGCCATAGGGAGTGTACACGTGGACATCATAGTAGGTGGGATACATCATCTGGTAGCCAGGTTGTATGCTACTAGTGTAGGAAGAGCAGGAATACAAGGCCACATTGACTAAGAGAACTGGTCAAGTTTCGATCTTGCGGTAATATGGGTCATCTTCAGCATTTTGGTTAGTTTTTTCCACCAAAAGCTGGTGATCAGAGTTCTTATAAGACCCCTCGGTTAGGGGAAACACCACCAGTTTCTCATCAGTCCTTGAACTAGAGTTATTCCAGCTATTCAGGCCAAGGTATTGGTCGTGGCCATGGTAGCTAGTCGCTAGGATTTTAGCAACAATAGGGTGGATCAGCTCAGAGTGGCCAGGCAGGGTCACAGGGCCACGGTACAAGCCAGACATTTGCAGTGGAACATACCCAGTCAGTGTAGGATCCTGAACCCTCTACAGTCGAAGTAAGATCCTAGTTTCCTTAGATTTAGCTTCTGCATTTTTAGATACATGGGATTCCGGTAGTTTTTATCTACTGTTGTTATGGATATATTTGGTCTCTGTATCATTTCTTCTACTGATGTATTGACATTTCACACTCCATTTGGGACTAGAAAGACTTATTTACGTCAATCCTAGTAGTTTCCTCTTATGTCTGGTGGGTGTGACTTCTCATGGGAAATTTATGTCTTAGAGATGATGGGCTATGACTTCATTCTCTGGATGGACTAGTTAGTTCTATTCCAGGAATTTTTCAACTACTATCATCATAGCGCGAGTTTCACATCACCTGATGGCGGATAATTGATTCATAAGGGAATTTTGGATGTCCAGGGAGAATAGAAGGACCCGAGCCTCATGGGTTCAGAGGAGATACAACCCAGATTTTTAGTATATATCTAGATGACCATGACACTTCACAGATGGACTTTCCTCTAGTGGTAGATGTTTTTAGGGATTTATTTTCCTATGACTTTTTAGGTTTTCCTCCATAGGGAGAAGTGGAATTTTCTATTGAGCTTATGCCAGGAGTGGAACCAGTTATCATTCCAACTTATAGGATTGCTACACCAGAGTTACAGGATCACAAGTAGTAGTTGGGGGAGTTGCAGATAAAGGAGTTCATCCAACCTAGTACTTCTATTTGGGGTCCACCTGCCCTGTTTGTGAAGGAGGTGGACAATACCCTCATAATTTTATTGGATTATCAGATGTTTAACCAGTTGACGGTCAAGAATTGATATCCCTTAAAAAGGATTAGTGATCTCAATGATCAACTTCAAGGAGCCCACGTGTTCTCAAATGTTGTCTTGAGATCCGATTACTATCTGTTGCACGTTAGAACATCTAATATACCTATTATTTATTTTCAGAGAAGGTATGGTCTATACAAGTATGTGGTTATGTCATTCGGTCTCACAAACGCTCTCGTAGTCTACATGGCACTGATGAACCGAATGTTCCATCCATAATTGGATTCTTTATTTGTAGTCCTCATGGATGATATCTTTGTGTACTATCACACTAGACACAACCATGCTAACCATATTGAGATAATCTTGAGTAGACTGAGTGAGAATTTGTTATATGCTAAGCTCTCAAAATTGTACTTTTAGATTGACCAAATTCACTTCATCGGTCATGTTTTCTTAGAGACTGGCGTATCAGTTGAGCCATGGAAAGTGAGAGTAGTTGTTTCATGGGAGTAGTCAATGATCATATTTGAAGTGTATATTTTTCAAGGGATGCTTGTTTACTACAGAAGTTCTACACCGAACTTTTGACACTTAGCATGGCCACTGACATGCCTGAATAAGAAGGGTGTGAAGTAATTGTGGTCAGATTGTTGTGAGTTAGCCTTTCAGGATATGAAAGAGAGGTTGAATTCAGAACCAACACAAGTTTTTCCAGACCTGGGAAAGATCTCTACAGTGTACTATGATGCATCGGGTATTGGGTTGGGAGCTGCGCTTAGGTAGTAGGAAGGATTTGTTGTATAAGGGTCTCAGACATTGAGGCCACATGAGAGGAACTACCCAACACATGATCTCGAGTTGGCTGTAGTTGTTCATGCTTTATGCCATTGGAGACATTATCATATGGGAGAGAATTTAGGGGCTTTCACTAACCACAAAAGTCTCAGGTATATCTTTCATAGTGCGATATGAATTTAAGACAGTGAAGGTGGGCTGAGTATCTTAAATCCTTTCACTTTGAGCTTTCCTACATGCCTCGGAAAGGAAATTTTATGGATGATGCATTAAGCCAAAGGACTCATTAAAAAGGATTTTAGGAGTCCATTAGTGAGTGGTAGCTTATGGATTTATTTTATGGGATTCATTTTGAGGTGCACGACAGACAGGGGAAGGAATTTCTTTGTTCTGTAGATTTTACCTCAACTTTACTTGATCAAGTGTGAATGAGGCAACTATCAAATGCTGAAGGCCTAGTTATATAGGAGAGTGTGTGAGGAGAGGACCCTATTCTTAGATAGACAGTAGGACAGTATGAGATGTTTAGTTTTCATGGGCACATATGGTTGTTGGTAAACATGCGCAAGGAACTGATTTGGGACTTCCATTCATATATTTGGGAAGATAATTCTTGTGTCATCAAGATGTATCGTGATCTACACCATCAGTATTTGTGGCTAGGTATGAAGAGAGATGTTGCAAATTTTTTCATGAGGTGTTCCACCAATCAGTAGGTAATGGTGGAGCATCAGCGACCAGCAGGGATTTTGTAGTAATTACCCATTCTCGAGTGGATTTGGAAGGATGTTGCGATGGTATTCATGACAGTTTTGTAAAGGTCACCTCAATGGAATGATGCAGTTTGAGTTGTCATTGACAAACTCCTGAAGGTTTCTCACATATTACCAATCAAGGAGACCATCAGTGTTGATAAACTAGGATGGTTTTAAATCAGACAGATTGTATGTTTTCAATGAGTTTCACACTCCATTTTTTGAGATAGGGATTCCCGTTTTACTTCTCAAGTCAAGAATGGGCTACAAAATGCCTTATGTACACATGTGCTTCTGAGTATAGCTTACCATCCCCAGATAGATGTCTAGTCCAAAATACAATTCAGGTGCTTGAGGACATGCATCGATCATGCATTTTGGATTTAGGAGGTTCATGGGAGAATCACATTCCACTTGAGGAGGATTCCTACATTAATAGATTTCAGGAAACTAAATAGATGGAAACTTATGAGGCATTGTATGGTAGACCATGTCGATCACCCTTATGTTGGCAGGAGGTAAAAGATACAGTTATTCTAGGACCTCGTCTTGTCCAGGAGACCACATAGCAGATATAGTTGATTTAAAAGAGGTTGGATACTATACAATCACAACAGAAGTCTTTTGCAGATAGATGGATACGACCTCTGGATTTCGAGGTCAATGATCTGGTTTTTATACATGTCACGCTGAGGTTGGGACATAGGAGGATTATGAGACATGGTAAGCTTTCATTGAGGCACACCAAGTCGTTTGAGGTGTTGGGGAGAGTCGGGTCGGTTGTCTATCTGTTTCAGTTACCTTAGAGGTACATGGATATGCATGATGACTTCCACATCTCTCAGATTTGACTTTACTTCTCAGACCCATCTCATGTTTTTCAACCCGAATAGGTGGAGTTAGAGGTGGATGCCCCATTCGATGAGTATCCTATCCTTATTTTTGATTGATGTGTATAGGTTTTTCATGGCTTGTTTGTTCCTCTGGTACAAATACTGTGGAAGCAAAATTGAGTACATGATGACACTTGGGAGAGGGAGGTCAATGTACGATCATAGTGGTCAGAGCTATTTGAGGATTCTTCTTCTACGTTGTCTTGATAGTGAAATTCGGGGACGATGTTATTTAATGGGGAATGTTTTTAAGAACCCAGATCTTTTTTTTCAGATATGACTTTATTTTCTGTTTTTTTTAAGATAATAGGAATTTCTGGAAATTTCAGGAGTACACACCATGTACTTATATGTACGCATTGTGTGCCCTATTTCCACAGGTGATCATGTATTGGCCCTGTACCGGCCATGTACAAGGTCATCTGTGGGGATCTGGAGCCCACCTAAAGCAGAGGCTAGATGAGGCAAGTACACGCCATGTAAATTTAAAGAACATGTTGTGTACTGTCTTTTTTTATTCATTAAATGGTCATGGGTCACGTCTGACGGACAAAACCATCTTCCTCTCGACCTATCTAATTCGGGAGTGAATGAGACAACTAGAACTTCACCAAGCCCCCGACTCGGCATTTGTTTTCTGATTTGACCTCCGTCATTTTCATTGGAATCGCATCGGCGAGTTCTTCTTTCTCCTTGAAATTCATCTCTTGATTTCTCCTCTTTCACGAGATATACTTAGTTGGATGTTTTTAGAGTTTGTGTAGATCTATGAAATTTTAGGGAAATTTGTGGCCTGAGGTCCACATATATAATCTATACAATTCAATGTTAGGTGGTTTGTGCCTTTCCGTAGATAGTATTTGAGTTATATGTGCTAATGTTTTCAAGACCTTATTTGGGGTATTGTATGTATAGGGCTTTTATCCCTTTTATTGCATGTTATGACATGTTTGTTTACATAGAATTTATTTATTTTTGAAGAGGGTTATATTTTCTATGCTATGGAAGTTTTTCCCATGTTTTCTTGTTTTGATAATTTTTTATAGCTTGCATGTTAGGTGGATTTTCTTGTAGACAAGTATTGTTAGGATGGAGTGATTTTATCTAACATTTTGTGATATGCTATAGATAATTTATACAAGTAGTTCATGATGTTTACATTGGATACCATGTATCTTTACGCATGATTGACTTACACAGGGCCATGAGAACCTGGGGTAGTAGACCATAGGGAGAATTGTCGTTGATGGCTACTCCAGAGTGTCTGTTTACTTTTTGTTTGTGAGACCAGAGGGGGGATGGACATTGTGCTCCCTCAATGTGTCTGTAGTTTCCTAGATTTGGTCCACAGAGGGAATTTTACATTGGGTGTGTCCCCAGGGTGCCTATTAGTTACCTATAAAATACCATAAGAGGAATTGATGGTGAGTGCATCCTCAGAGAGTCTTTGCTAAATCTGAACCAGATGGGTTAGACTGTGAGTAATTCTTAGAGAGTTTCTTGTATTTGATAGGTTGAACTAGAGGGGTTAGGCTGTGAGTACATTCCATATGTGTACTTATGATTGTTGTTTGTTTAACTAATAAATAAATATGGATTTAATTTAAACTATAGGATTGTTTACATTGAGTACATACTTGTTTATTGCTTAATTTTTCATATTCCCCATCATATATATTCACTGACTATTAGGCATATATCCTGTGGTGGTTGGCTACTAGGATTCATCTCAATCCCTATTTGGGTCTGGATTTTGGTCCCAAATAGATTTTATAGTTGCATGTCTAGATAATGGAATTTTCCCTTATACTTCATGTACTTGATTATAGTGGAGCAGGGGAGCAAACTGAGTCTTGTGATGTTCTAGAGCTATTTACTTGATTTTATTTTGAACATTGGTATAGTACTGTTTTCCTACATTTTTTACTTGTTTGGAATTTTTCCTAGACATATGTAAAAGAAATAATTTATATACATATTCTATATTTTTTTATTACTTCTGATGTTTACTGATTGCAAGTTTTACTACTTCCTCTATTGTTATCTGTTTATTTCTGTTGCATTACTCTGCCAATGAGGGCATGGTTTCCCCACTATCACACACAAGGCCCTCGTATCTAGCTGGATGCCTATGGAATTTGAGGAAATGATCTTAAGGCTGTGTGACCAACTGGGTATGGGGCACCTCTAGGTGGCATCCAGTACCAAGACGTTATAATTAGACCTAAAAAATACTGATAAAGGACCCTTATGTCATTGATATTTTACCACTGATAAAAGGTTCTTTTATGATCATTTTTTATCGCTGATAAAAGGGTCCTCGTTTTAATGATTCTTATATTATTAGAACTTTTCTAGTACTGATAAAAATCGATTTATATCACTATATAAAGGTGGGGTTATAGCATTCAGAGGTAGTATGTTTTGATGAACATATGGAATGTCCACTACCAACTCCTTTAGAAATATTACTAGTGGGATAATGTGGGTAAAAAGAACTCACTATGAAAAAAATGATTGATATTATTTTTTGTGCATCCGTTCAGTTAATATTGTATTGAATCCAAAATCCTAAACTATTTCACCTGTACAATCATTATAGAATTATCAGAGTTAGTGTCAGTCAGGGATAATTTTGGTGATATTTCCATATGATAGGTGCTATACATTAATAAAAGAATGGATGATCCACTATGGTTTCCAATTGATATTGATGATCATGTATACACATATATTCACCTTTGTGATGAACATTCTACTCATGCTATAAAAAAATCCCATTGTTAGAGAAAAAAAATATATTTATTGGGTCATACATGTGTATATATAAGTGAATAATATTCCCCATGTTTTATCCTTCATCCTCCACTTCAGAAGAAATCATTCACTAGTATGGGGGTGGATATACAATTCATAGCTTATTAGGACCAAAATATCTAGTGTATGTGGATGGGTTCCAAAATATATATCCTTTGGTAGTTCATTACATTGAAGATCAACCCTTATTCAAACTAAATATAACATATGGTACCATAGATATTAAAGTAATAAAAAACAAGTACCCAGTTATGGTTCAAACCAAAAGTCTTTTCACTTCATTTTCACTTTCCATTATTTATGTTTAATATGTATATGAAATGTTGTTTTTTTGTTATTTATAGAAGTTAGTTGTTTTAGAAACATGGAAAATCATTCAAATAAGATTCCCATAAAAAATAATTCAGGTTATTTATATCTAATACTTATCCTATGTTTTTTCATTCTTAATATTCAATGGTTATTAAAAATTATTTTTTAAATTAAATGAACATTATTCTTAAGATAATTGTGAGAGAGGTGTATCAGGTTGATTGATCAGGTTTTGATTTTTTATTTTAAGAAAATTGAAAATTATTGGATTTTTGTTTTTTTAATGTGTAACTATTAATTTCCCTTGAATTAGAAATATAAAAACACAAAATATTGATGATACGTTTTTATTCCCCATTTATTTATTTTCATTTAATGAATTTTGGATATATAAAGAAACCCATTGATATAAATATAGTCGAATGAAAATTTTCACAAACCGAGATGGTTCTAAACCATTTTGATATTTTGTCTAAATTTCCATATTTTCTGAGAGATTAGAAAATGAATCAAAATATAAAAACTAATTTGTTGAAATATTTATAATTCTTCGAGTTTAATTGTGTTGAATATAAAAATGCATATTTTTAAAATTCAAATCCTCATTTCTATACTCTTTTCAATTCTTCCTTATATATGAACATACTATAGTTGGTATTATTAACCATGAATATATTTATTCGAGATAAATTATTAGAAGAATCACCTCCCATCAATCAATTGATGTTTTAGTGATTGATTTATAATTTACTACATTATTTATTTGTTTCTGTGGGTGGGGGAGGGGGTTGGGGTTGTTTATGGGAATCATTTTTTGAAGAACTTTCTTGTTTTGGAAGATGTCAAGGTGGTATTTCTATAAATAAGGGCCAACTATAAGATTTCCATGAGGTTCACTTATCCCTTATTTTATTCTAAAAAATAAAATATAAATACACTATTAAATAAAAATTGAGATGTGATGAAATAATACGTTTTTTTATTAAATTAATCAACAAACATATCATAAGTAAAAGGAATAAAATTTAATCCATCATTAAATGAATCAACCTATCATCCCTTTATATATAAAAAAATTAACTAATAGAATGAATCAATCATTTCTGTTATTGTTCATTGGGACCTATAATAGAAGTAGGTATGGGGATAATTGAGTTTGATGATGCATTTGAGAGATGTAGAGGAATGATTTTCACATTATAGTTTCTAATAATTTCAGGAATTTAGAGTATAGTGATAAAAACAATCGTTGAGTCCTTTATTTTTAATCATCAAACCAATAAACCATATCCCAAAACATCCCATGAAAATTTTATTTTTATTAAGAATAACCTTTCTATTTGAGTATAGATATGGTCACATTTCAAGCACCTAGAAAGTGTTCACGATAAAAAAAGAGGAAAAATTTAATAAAATAAATTAATTGAGGGTGAGAGATACATTCATAGGTGAGGTAAGTACAAATGTGCAGTGCTAGATAAATGTAATTGAATAATTTTTTTTGAGAATAATTAAAATACAATAAAATTCATAAAGGAAGAAATATGAGAAAAGTGGGAATGAATGGTTATTTCATATTTTGATTTAATTGGTCCATGACTTATATTATGTGTGGACATTTGCCATGAGTCTCAGTGATTAACTTATGTGGGGTGATAAAATGAAAAATTGTGACATTATTTTATTGCAATTCCCAATATTACCTCATATTTCAGTTAATTGTTTTTGGAAATTAGCACATTTGGATATTATAGAATATTTTAAAATTTTATGAATCATTGGTTTAAATTTATTTTTTAATGTTTTAATTTAGTCTATAATTAATCTCCAATAAATAAGACTTTAAATTTTTTAATTTGATTGATTTTTCAAGAGAAATATTGGATAAAAATGACTTAAAATCGATTTCTATAGCCACATTTTGTCAAATTGAATCATTAAAGGAAAATCCCTACGACATGCCATTATATAGGATTTTGTGCCATAGATAATCTACTGTATGATAATCAACTAATTGAAAAGTAACATTTTTGAATAACTCTTCATGGAATGTCTTAGAATATATTTAAACAAAGGGGATTTTGTAGTGTTATAATAACCAACCATGATTGGGTTATGATTTAGATTAACCCCAGAAAATACCCCATGTAAAAATAATTCTCATCTTCCTGTTATCTCATCTATTAATAAACCAATAATAAGAGTAGCTACAATAAATTAAAATGTAACTAAAAGCTTCTATGAAGGAATCTCTAGAACATTTGACATGTTATATAAGAATAATCATGTAATTGAGATGTCTACTATTTCAGATTAAATGAAACAAGTAGAAGATTAAATCAATTACCATGATAGAGTTACATGGAGTTTATATGTCTAAAATTAAATTCAAGGAAAGGATATCTTTGTTTTTTGAATATGATTTAGTCTACTACATGTGATTAATATTATATTTCAAGGATGCACATAAGATGAATCCACATGGGAAATATCTAACAAAAGAAACATTATTTTCATTGAGCACTACTATATACCCCCATGAATAAAGTACCATGTAAGCATCATTTCAAAGGGATCCAAGGTCAATATTGATACTCAAGCATCACTAATTATTCAGACTAATACAAAGATAAATTTTTTTGGTTTAGTAATAATTTTATACATGGATATATGCTAAAATGAATATATCCAAGATGTATACCTATACTATAAGAAAACTTAATAAAAAAGAATTAATTCTATATGATTAATTTACAAGTTATTTTATGGACAATCATGAAACACCCAACCAAGAGAATAACATCATTCAATTTGCCTTTATGAATAATAAAATTCAAAGAACCACACCATGTTCCATGTATACCACCAAGATAAATATCCACTGATTATGGAAGTTAATGAAGAATACCATTGAATCATATAAACATGGATCCATCTTCCCCAACAATAATTCCATGAGGATAAATCTCAATAAGAAAGAAAAAAACACAATAAACATCAATGTAATATTAAAAAAATATTAGATAAATTATTTTAGGGGTTCCCATTTAGTTTTCAATCATTGGATTTGCTTAAGTGTTTTATTATATTTTTTTATTTCTAATAGGTTTTTAAATTTTGGATTGTTTATTATTATATCTCACAATTTTATTATACATTGATCAGAAAAATCCATGATTATGGAGAACTAACTAAATTCATGGTCATCATGGGAGATTTCATGTGATATTGAATCCCTTCACATCAATTATATGATAATATTTCCTCATTCATGGTGTGGTTGTGAGAGGGTGGATAAGTGGATCAAGGGTTATTGTCTTCACCACTTCCCATTTACATATATGTTCTTGATTATTTAATTTATTTTCTCCCTCCATTTTTCCATGTTATATTCATATTTCTAGAATTGTACATATAGGGGATAAACCATATATAGTGGAATGGGGAAATTCGATAGTGATGTGACTACCTTAATGGGGATTTCACTATTCCACACAACAAAGGATATATATATTAGTGCACCAAATTGGGTTTTGAGGTTAATTGAGTCACATAATTTAGATAGAAGACAATGGTTATTTAAAAATATTGCGTTTTTTATAGTGTGAATTTATAAAACCTTTTGGATAATGAATTACCAATATATATTAACCTTGGGTATTCCATTATTATCCTTCCATTTTATTTTAATTATTTGTTTCTCTTTTCTTCTCAAAACAATAATTCATTAACTCGTACTGTTATTATTATAAAAACACGAAAAACATTTATAATGGTAAGGTAGAATGAGTGAATTGTCATGGATCTATGAGATATGAGGCATGTTAGTCCACTAAACATCACATGGAGTTTAATGTTTTCTAGTGGTAAGGGATGTATGGTAGTATCTTTTTAAAACTTCTTCCACATATCATATCCCTACCCCCCAAATCTCCTCCTCGATATGCCTATGCATCCACTACAGTCATACTAGAGAAACTATATTCCTATGAAGAGTCTTCTCACTCAAATAAATTATACAAACAAGTCACACCTTGAATTATAGGCCCACCACTAGATATATGTATTCAATTCATATCACATAAGATGTGTAATAATTATATCATCATAATTGTGATATTTGAAAATATCATGTATTAATCCAAAATGACATGGAAGATATAATTGGTATACCAGTGTAGCAATTCTCTCAAAAATATCAAAAAACCCGATGATCCTTCATGCCAATTTATTTTTTCCAATGATTATGATCACGCACCGATCTAAGAGACACCCAAATAAATACTTTCTCACCCATGTGAAAATTAAGAGAATGGGATTGATGATCATCAAATAATATCTAGTTTGTTTGAGGAGCCACTAACCACTTCCTAATAGTTTATGTATACTATAATATAACCTATTTATGACTCAAACTTATAAAAGAAGGGTCTACATAATCATACCAATAAAATGGTGAACAATAATGTATTTTTCATTAATCATTAAAGGTCAATATTAGAATACAATCCTTATAAAAATGGTTTTACCCAAAATCAATTAATTCAATATGATTATCTAATTTACCCACAAAATAAAGGAGGATCAATTATAGTATTTCTTTCATGATCTAGATATTATTCTCTGACTATCCATTAGTATAAGGATGGTAGGTAGTTTTACAGTAAACATGGGTATCAAGCACCTTATTTAGTCCTCATTATAAATATGATGTGTTATTATCATCCCATTCTGGCATGATACTAATTGACATCCCATGAAAACACACTATTTAATTAACATTGTTCTTTCGCTTCTTATTGATATAGAAGGTCTACTGAATCTATAGAAAATTAAAATAATTGGTTTACTATCCCACATAAAACCAAATCAAAGGCATCCTTGAAATCCCTAACATAATATTTCTGGTAACATCATCCCACTTACACTCAGGGATGAGTATTAACGAACGGAGACCCAAATACCATTGGTGTTTGACCCTCACCCTCCAATAATAGGAGGACCATGTAACATAACATGTTATATTTATCCTCCCATCATTCCACTAGTATTATAGACAAATATTAAGACAAATTTGGTAATCCATGGGAGAACAACCTATCTTGAGGAATGCAAATCCCTTATCATCTCCTTTCACATGCACATTAGAAACAAAACATGACCCCAAATATAGAGAACCTAATCAGTATAAAGAGACCAATCATATGACAGATTCTCACTATAAATTTTATTCCAATCATTAAACAGTGATATTATGATTTCAAGACACCCATTATAATATTAAGGAGTGAAGGGGTAAGGATCATGGATATTAGTGTGTTCTTTCCCATATACTCATGAATATAAATAGGCATCTTTGGTAAGAGATCTATCATGTACCACCCACTGCTAGCCTCCTAGACCATATAAGACAAAGATTTTCTACTTATAACTTCAGTGATAACATTCCCATTCTTAGTGGTATATTCCAAATCAATTTAAAAAAACTAAAGGTTCTCCGCATTCCATAACTATTAAAGGATTAGGTTATGTTATGGGATAATTCTCATTTTGATCATTTAGTCTGTATGTACCATAATCCTATCACTTGAAATTTAGTTTCACTAACACATCAATGTTTTCACCACCTTCACTAACTTTAAATTATGAGTGAGATAGTTACCCTTATCTGAACACAACTATTTAAGTGAATAAAAATCCAAACACCCATACTATATCATAACAAACCAATAATTACCCCTAAAAAATCAAAAAACATCATATACACCATAACTAGCTTAGGTAAGTTCATGATCAACTTAGATACCAACCTCAACTTTATCACCTAGATGGCCCTCTTTCAATAATATTACCTTTAAATCGTTTTCTCTTTCTAATTAATGTTCATCATTTGTGCTTCAGATAAAGATAATTCTTTTAAAAACAACCAACAACATCCTTACTATCCCCTAAAACTATGGATCTTGAATGATGTTTTTGGCCAATACTAAAAAACCACTACCTAAAACTTCTATGGAACCACTAATATACCTTCCTTTCATATAACATACCATAAGAATCATACCTTCTAGATTTGTAACCAAAACTATAAGATCATTGAATTAAGTTATTACTCTCTTATTGTAACCAAAAGAACCATCATATATTATCTTAGGTCCAGTTGGGTTTTGGATTATATCATAATATCATATAGAAAAAGGACAATTGGTGAATACAAATAAGAATGGGAGACCCAATACATCAGATATATAAAAAATTATATCAAATTAATCAATATTAAGGAGATCAAAATTCTCTAATATAGGACATATTTAAACCTAAATGTATAAATACATATTTAAAAGGACTCACCCATAGATGTAAATAACCGTACCTATACTTGTTCTTAGAGAACACCCTATCCACTCTCAACTGGTCAAAGAAGGAATCGATACATGGTAAAATATACTTATTCTTAAATATATCCTAGTTGAAACTATGGTAATCCCAACATAAATATAACTATTTGTTATCATTTTTGGATAATAGCACTAGATCACTCTACCGGGATGTGTTGGGGTAAATAAATTCAAATACATTAAGATCCTTTAGTTGATCCTTCTACTCAAGAATCTCCAATGGATCCATCTTATATAATGGGATGAATGTTGGATCCTTACTATAATTAGATCAATAGTAAACTCTATCTCCCTTTGTGGAGGAAAAAATATTAAATATGTAGAAATCCATCTAAAAAATGATCAACTATAGGAGGGAACACCACTTGGTGGATCCCCTCATCATTTAGAATGATAGTAGTATACTAGACTATGATCCAACCTAGTCAATGAAGGTCTGGTCTTGAATGTCCAAACATTAAATACCACACTTCTATATATGTATAATCAACCACCCCTGAGAAGATATGAGAAATACTCATCAATGAAAACAAATAATTTGGTGTTAATAATAAACTAACCAACCTACCACAAGATTCCAATCGAATATGTACATATCAAGATCGAATAAATCTCCATGAAATCCATAACCAATAATCACTATATCAAGTTATTTAAATATTCATATACTATCTTGTCAAACCTTCCAGGGTATTTTAATAAACATAGCTACATACATGTAATCTATGGTCAAACATAATCCATTGAAAACTGAGAAAAGGAGAATTAGTATGTTGTACATATATCTAATAATGAAGATGATAGAAAAGAAACTAAAAAAACAAAACCATGAACAATCAATGGATTAAAATCATGATATATAGGAGCATCCTCAATAGTATATAACTATCCATGGACTCGACCTTAATATTCTACCTAAATCCCCTATGAATCACCCCCACTGACACAGTTTCCCATGAACCTAGCAACCACATCTTCTACCATGACTCAAACAACCTATATAGTCCATGATAAACGTTCACTATATAATTATCAAAAATTCTCCTCAACTATATGTCTAAATAGATACTCTAATAATATCAGACTATAGATAGATAATAAAATTCCATAATAATAGACCCATTTTTTCACACCATTGACACTTCACTTGATATGGTTGGAACATTGTTCAAGAATGGCTAGTCCCACCACACCAGAAACACTCTATAGACCCATATTCTTGAGGAGAAAGAGATAATCTACCACTATAGATTCACTATCCAATACCACCCTGGTGTGAGTAATCAATTTGAGACTTTATATTACATAATGAACCACTATTATTCCCCTCAGTATAATCCAATTGTCCTTATACAATTCAAGCATCTAGGTTCATCTTAGATATGATTGATTTTCTAATGATCTCTAAGAATGATTTAAAGTAAGATAATTAACTAGTACCCAATTGGAATACATAAAACCATCCTATAAAAACCATCCTTGTTTATATAATTCCTTGAAAATGATAGGGAAAAGTGATGAAGCATTATAAAATTTGATGAATATTACATAACAAATAATCGATATCTTTGTGATATACATATACTATCTGGTCTTATCCGTATTCAATATATTTGTTAATAGATTACCATAGAACAAAATATGAAAGTCCCACTAGGATTACATTTTCTTTTGGTCATCCTAGATTAAGAAATCCCATTAATTTTTAGTTTATCAAACTAATATATAGGTTTCCAACATCACCCTCCTCTTAGGGGGGTATCCAAATATGGAATAACAAAGGCTCCATAGACAACACCCAAATCCTAGCAGCCTAGGGCCCACCCTCACATATAAAAAATGGTGAATAGTGTATCTAGAACTACTGGGTTATCACAAATATTGAAGCTTCACTTGACAATATCTCCCTATCCATGAACTACATAACCGAAGTATACTCTCATTTACCTACTCTTCCATCATTGTAATTTAATTTTCTAGGTGTTCCAGCTAAAATTATTATGGGGAATTCCCATACCCACCCTCATGGAGTCCTAATAATGATTTCAAATAGTAATGTATTTATAAATATAATAAAAAATCTCAGAACACAATTTTAAATTTTTTTGATGTCATAATATTGGTAAAGTAGTAAATGACATGGAATCCCGCTTTTATTCACACACACCCACATCAAAAGGGTCTGACAACTCATGGAATCTCTCGAGCCACATATTCCCACTATTTGGGTCATCATCACTTACGATCCACATAATCAATAATAGATAATAATATAAAACTGGATCATCTAACCAATTATGTAAGGTAAAACAATCATGTTATATATTAAAAACAATATATGTTAGTGTTGACACTTTAAATAACAACAATTTATATCATTGATAGGTTAAATAATCCTTGGTTGTCTCATGAATGTGAATTAATTCCTACGTTCCCGACATGATGTATGAACACATTCCCTCTTTCCACCATAATCCAATAGTAAAAGTCCCAAAATATTTAAAAAACATTATTTGAGAATATAAAGATGTAAGTATAAAAAAATAACATAATATTACAAATATAACCTAAAATTTCCTAATACATGTGTTAGATACACCTAGAAATGACATCCATAATAGGTTCCTACCCCAAAAAATATTCTATCTAACATACCCATATACAAAGGGAAAAATAAAGAAACATGGTTTTAAAACCACATTGTACCGTCCCTATACCGATTTACCTCTTCCTTCATCGAACCGAAGTCCTATGTACCAAAAGTGTTCCTCCCCGTATACTAGAGGATGCTGAATAATGGTGAGGGTATATGAGAAAGCGTGGGGTTACTATAGCCTATAGTATAAGTAACCCTAAATATCAGTAGATGCTTTAACAACACTGGTTATGAAAACATAGGCAATGTAAAGTAAAAAATTTTAAAAATATGATACTAGTATTTAACCTCCTATAACAAGACATTATATAATGAAAAATCATGATATTAATACAAGTAACCCAAATAAGTAAGACCTCCCATGGGTATGACATATTCAAAAGACACATAATAAACTAACAGTGGGAACTCACTGAAGCTAAAAACAATTGGTCTAGATTCCTCACCCAGCCCCTTTTTTATTACATAATATATTAGCTGACACAAAAATCAAGAATACGGGCCTTTCAATTTTATACACTTGAAACTGTGAAGTCTACATGGGTTCCAATGGTTCCTAGAAAGGGTGTGAGTACAATTCACTTGGAAACCACCATCAATGTTCCTAAATATATAATGTTTAAGTGGATTCAGTCTAATCTGAATAAATACATATATATAGTAACACCACGATATTTTATGAGATATATTCTTCTTTTTGATATCTCCTATTTTACACTACACCAAGATTATCTTGTACTATACGCAACACCGTATTAGCTTGTAGTATACACAACACTATTCTTGGCTCGTGTTACACAAAAGATCAAGTCTGTTTTGTGGAAATTATTCTACACAACATTATGTATAGATTTTGTTTAATGTATAAATGGAATAAGTTTTGATTATGTTATACGCAACACGAAATGGATCATGCACTACACTCAGCCCTAACATGGATTTCATTACACGCAATCACGACCTTCCTCGATTGCGTGTGTAGTACGCAATACCATGTTTCATGAAACAATGATATTTTATTAAATTATTATATAAACAAGCCATTATGAATAGTAATACACACTTTTTGAAATTTTATAAATTTTATCATTCAAAATGGACTTTTTTTTTTGATTAGTAATATTGAAATTAGCCTAGGGGGAATTATTGGTATTTTTTGAAAACATTAAATTTTTGATGAATAGTGAAAACATTGAGTTATTAGTTAAAACTGACATTTTATTTAAATTTATTTTAGGTCAAAATAGATACATATAAATATATATGTTCAATTTAATTCATTAGAGTCATTTTATAATAATTTTATATATAAAAAAATTTTATGGATCTTTTTACCGTATATTACCCACCTCCTAGGAGCATTTACAAATTTACATAAAACATAATTTTACCACTTCTGTGAGTTGAATTTCAAAAATCTGAGAGACACGGTGGATATCAGTATGTAAAATGTGGTACAATAAGATAATAATAGTTTTTGTTGAATAGTATCTTTTTACTTTTATTTACCGTGGTTAAAAGAAAATAAAGTAATTAAGTGTAAAAATGATATTATTATTACCCTATCACATGTACTAATTGTATTGGATAAGTGTAATTCGGCCAAAAACAACATAGAAATAAAATATAACCCTTTAGGTCAACTTGGATTAGATTATGACATTTATTATTATTTAATACAGAGAAGAGTTAAAAGAGTTAAAATCAATGTTTCATAAGTAAAACATTATCAATATAGGGACATGCATAAGATAAATTCTACTATAAATATTCATTATAAAGATAAAAAATATGTCCTACATACTGGTATTTTATTTATAATTTGTAGACATTAAATAACATAATTTATTTATGACACAATGATGATGCAATAATTACCATATTAATGAAATATTAACAAAATTGATATCATAAATACCTAAATAAAGGTAATTTGAGACTTTTTATGAAATAAACTAATTTTATGGGTTAATATGATTTATTAGGGTTGGTTATATGAATTTTTTTCGAAGTAATAATTCTGTTATTAAATTTATCAAAACAAAAATACAAAATAGTGTCAAAATTCACAAAAAAGAGTTTTTAAAAAATTATTAAATTATTAGTTGATATTATATTCCTAAAAATATATGGGTCGGCCAAAAGACTTATATAATGATAGGTGTATTATCAAAGTACTAATTTGGGTTCTCATAGATGTATATAGTATGTTTATTAACCATATAATATAAAAATACAAAGAGACATGGTAAATGTCAAACTACTTAACTAAGAGTTAAATATAAAAGATAAGGTAAATATTGTGACACAAACCTATATAAAACCTATTGGTTGAGAGGAATTATACCCATCCCCACTTTATCTTCGAAATAAATTAATTTGGAGCCATTATAAACCGAATATTACTTTATTAGAAAATTATATTTTAAGTTTTTCTTAAGGTGCCCCTCACATCTCTTATAAAAGGGAACTCCCCCTTCTCTCTAATCCACACCTCAAAATCCATTTGGATCGGCCAACCCCTACCCCAATACTCTCTCAACATTCCTTCCTTAATCCTAGAGGCTTTACTTTAGTGAGATATCCATCCTAAAGAGTGCTTTTAATCAAATAAAAAGTAAGAACCCGAGGAAGAGGTAAATATCTCACCACCTATTCCATGTTCCATTCTTCTTCCACTTCCTCCTTCTTTGTTGCTTCCATTATAAAATAATAAATCAATTATTTCTATATAATATGATTTTCTTAAAAAAATGGTACAACCATATTAGTTATTTTATCTATCCTATGAATGAAAAGGTCGCCACACGTGCATACGTTCGGCTTACCGTCTCCACGTCGTGGTGTAGTTTGTTATTCAATCATTTCATCATTTGGATGGGTATAATAATGAGTATAAATAATATAAATAAAAAATACAACATTATGATGATTCTGTATAGATGATATAACATCCAATTATATATGATTTTAATATCAAAATAATGATATTGTCTCTCGTGCGTACGTACAGACTACCGTCTCCACGAACGCAATGAGATTCATTCTCCTTGTTAACCATTTAAGAGTGATTATAAAGTATATATAATAAATAATAATTGAAGATATAAATTAATAATGATACTGGATTTATTTACATATATTTTTCATTTACTTAATTCAATTCAATTCAATATGATAATGAAAATAGCATTCAAGCATATGTACGACCTACCGTCTCAATGAATGGTGCATTTCATTCAACTTATCGATATATCATATTTATCTATATGATGAATATATATTATGTATAAATCATATTTTAAATTCTGGAATTAATAAAATCAGGATATAATAAATAATATCAAGAATAATAATTTGAAACACGTTCGATAAATGAAATGATTTTACCCAAAACACTGCATTAACATGGAATTTACAAATGAACGGGTACTATTAAGTCATAAGTGAATAATATATGATATCATAAATATTATTATGGTTATGTTAAAACTTAATAATATGTTTAACCCCAATATATAGAAGTCTTGGACACGTACTGAAGAAATTGGACCTAAGTTAAGGGATAATCATGCAATCTCGTTTTTATCCGAGATTGCTTATACATAAGTTTTTACTGGGGTTATATTTTTCATCCAAGTCCATAAAAGGCTTTTCATAAAGTTTTTAATATTCTTACATGAATTTTTAAAGTCACGTTTACCCCTCTTTGAATTTTAATTTTTGTTATGGAAGGAATATTTCTTTTGTTTACCACACGTGGTAATTTTTGACTTTTCCATTAAAAGTATGAGGAGAATTTTATTTTAACTTATATGGCATGAACATATTTTTACGGTTTCATAACTCCTTTTAATCATGAAGAATAATCTACAATATTTCATTGTTATTTTAAATAAAATCATTTTCTTTTAAAATTTTGTGGCATTTTATAAAAAGAAAATGATTTGGAGAAGAAAGGATATTTTCCTCAAGAATTCATTTCAAGTGTTTTATAATAAATATTTTCCATCTAAGATGACATTATTTAGCTTGTTTATGTTTCAAGTAAAATTTATCTATTATTTACATGGCTTGATTTTTATTATGATGAAATGATATCCACTTGTTTTATATGTATTATGTCATGATGAGATGATGTTTGTGAAACCCATTTTATTCATTGGATTATGATGAATGATTTATGTTTATTTTGTGGAACACGTAAGAATGATTTCATTATGAGATGGGTGAGACCTACATATCCCTCCAATTCATTGGGTAAAGATTTATATCTAATGAGATAGACATGTCTGGAATGACATGTTAATCTGGTTCAGTGATACAGAAATGGAATGAGGAGTGATCTTGATTCAGTAAGGGAATTTTTCCACTATGATGGTCTTGGTAACAATGTATTGGATACTATGGAAATAATATCATGTGCATAATGGTTTGACACAATTACATGTTTTATTCCCTTGCTATTTAATCATGATTAATGTTCTTTTATGATTTATTCCTTATGTACATCCAAGATTTATGTCATTGCTCAAGATTTTGATGTTTTATGTTCATGTTTTTACATTAAATGTTTATGGATTGATTTTATGTTCTCCATGTTTACCCTTATTGAGAATTTGATCTCGCCCTTTTAATGTTTTCTTTTCCCCAGGATATAAATAAAGGTTTTATGTAAGAAAACAAAAGGGGAAGATATTTATGAGAGATGTTGATGATCTTTCACCATGATTAGAAGATTATGTTCCAAGTTTTCAAAGACACTAAACATATACGGTCTTTGGGTTTCTGTTTTTTTAATGTATTAAGTATTCTGAAAATGTAATGTAATGTCTATGTATGTCAAGTATGGGTCTCTACAGTTGGTATCAGAGAAAAGGATTAGTTAACCTTTGGAAACTAGTATGCGAAAACTTTAGTGAAATCCCTAGAGATATTTGTAAGGTATGTCAAGGGATGTCCCTAAGGATAAGTATACGTATAGGTTATAGTCATAGAATTTTGGTAACGATCTTAGAATTAATCCTAAGATGTTATATATTGACGGTATTCCCCCTTTATTTTGTTGTTTTCTTAGCACGATTTTTCCTCTCACACTATTCATTTTCAGTTTTATAAAATGGCTGGAAACAGGAAGATTCGTGATAATGGAAGATATGATGGACAATGGAATGATATTATTCATGAGAAACCAAATGAAATGGGATTTGAAAGTCCAAAAATAGTTATTATGCCTAATCAGTAATCTCATAATATGATCAATAATCTCAACTTTGTTAACTTTCTTGACTCATCTAATAAGAGAAGGATGGAGTTTCATGATGATCATAGAAGAAAGAAAGTTTAATTTCTATCATCTAAATCATGTGGTAAGAGGCATCAGGGAGAATGTTTCAAAGTAACTGGAAGATGCTTTGGGTGTAGAAATGAAGGACACAAAGCCAGTAATTGAAAAGGAAAAGGATTACATGACACCATAGACATGGATAATGGAATTGCTAAGACATCAACAATGGTTAAATGTTTTAAATGTGGAATGTATGGGCATTATGTAGACTAATGCCCAAAGGGAAAATCTATTGAAGAGAATCAATATGGTCGTTGAGTAGTATTTATGTTGATGATGACGAAGACACTAAAAATGATACATGAGATGAAAGAAGTGTTGAGAAATAAAATGGTGAAGCTCGGTCAATGGTTTAAGAAGATAGTGGAATGATTGTATGTTTATCTAGAATTATGTAAATGGTACTATGGAAAAAAGAAACATCTAAGTATTGTTACACTATTGTTTTTTCTAAAGTATTTGAACGTATATGTTGAATGGTACCGATAACCAAGAAAGGTTTTACATATATTTTTTGGAAAGAATATGATATGCGTATAATGAATGCATACCTAGAAAATAATATGTTTGATAGTATTAATGATCTCATGATTGATATAAGGATAAAGTGATATCATGGCTTGAGTATATAGAAATTCTGGGATTTTGGTATGTGGAAGGAGTTAAATTTTGATAGCATTCTTGTTTTCACTAAGGTTCAATGGTTATTCCTTTTTCAAGAGAATACATGATTAAGGTATTTACATGTTTTGAATGTGACTAACAACAAGATATATATTATGATATATGGGGGATAAATGATGGTAATCACATGATTGGTAGATGAACTCTCTAGTAATATTTTTCAATATACTATGAGATTGGATAGATGTATTTTGGATAAGCCTAAAGATTAGAATGGATTATGCTGGACATCAGATAATATTGTTAAAGGCTATAACATTTTTTCAATATTATTTTTGGATGGTTATAATAGTATAGTTTAGAAAAAGGAAAACCTCCAGGATGGGAGACAACCCATCACGTCGGACAAGGTTGCAGGAATCGAACACACAACTGAAGTGTGAAAGGCCATTATCGCATACCACTGGCCTACAAGAAGTCCCATGTTAGTAGAAATTAGTTTTATTATATTATGTGGTATGATATATGAAGTATATGTCTATTTTAGGAACCATATATGATTAATCTTACCAAATATGGACTTATGTATATTTAATAACTTTTGCTAACATTTTGTTTGAAATAGATGGAATGACCCATCATTCTATCGCATGATCTGCTAACATTTCACGAATGAAAAATTCAACTTCATTTCTTTAAGTGATGAAGTGGAAATTGTTCATGGAATGACCAACGATGATATGATGAAAACCAAAATCAAATAAGTATTTCTTCTAATTCCAATGCATTCACCTTCAGTGAAGTGATCCTGAAAACCAAAAATGTTGACCTAGATGGTAACTTAGATCACCAAAAATTTATGGCTGTGTGATTATTGGCCTTTTTATAGCCATGTTCTCTACCACTCTCCATCTTAATTTGATGAATAGATTTATCTTCCATATCCATATTTTCAGTTATGTTCTCTTATGTGGAACCCCAGTGATGAGTTAATTTGGGTAACCATTACATTTCATACTTCACATTTTAAAATTAAGTTTTAGTATTCCTTTTTATGATGTGGGTTTCTATGAATAAAACATTCATGTAGTGAAGTATTTATAACCTCGACAAATTTCGAGAGAAAAATTCATTTTAAGGGAGGTAGAATGTAGCACCCCGAGATTTTATGAGATATATTCATTTTAAATTTTTTGATGTCTTCTATTGTAAAATACACCAAGATTTTATTGTAGTATACGCAACACCGTATTATCTTGCAGTATACGCATCACTATTCTAGGAACATGTTACACATAATTTCAAGTTTGTTTTGTGGAAAATATTCTAAGCACCATTTAGTATATATTTTATTTAATGTATAAATGAAATATGTTTTGATTATGTTATATGAAACACTAAAGGGAGAATGCACTACACTCAGCCCTAACTTGGCTTGCATTACACGCAACCGCGACCTTCCTTGACAGCGTGCGTAGTATAGAAGACCCAGTTTCACTGAACAACGATATTTTATAAAAATATTATATAAACAATCTGTTATGAATAGTAATACCCACTTTTTGAAAATTTATAAATTTTATCATTCAAAATGGTCTTCAGTTTTGGATTCAGAATATCGAAATTAGCCTATGGGGAATTTTTGGTATTTTTCTGAAAACATTCAATTTTTGAGGAATAGTGAAAACAATGAGTTATTAGATAAAGCCAACTTTTTATTTAAATACTATTTTATTTTATTTACATTTATTTTAGGTCAAAATAGATATATAATACCTATATAAGTTCAATTTAATTCATTAGAGTCATTTTATAATAATTTTATATATATAGAAAATTGTATTGATCTTTTTAACATCTTTTACTCACCTCCTTGGAGCATTTGAAAATTTACATAAAACATAATTTTACCACTTCTGTGAGTTTAATTAAAAAAATCCGAGAGACACGGTTGATATCAGTATGTAAAATTTGGTTCAATAAGATAAAAATAATTTTTGGTGAATAGTAACTTTTTACTTTTATTTACCACGGTTAAAAGTAAATAAAGTAATTAAAGGTAAAAATGATATTATTATTACCCTAACACATTTCCTAATTATAAAGGATATGTGTAATTTGACCAAAGGCAAACTTAGGAATAAAAATTACCCTTTAGGTACACTAGGATTATATTAGGACATTTATTATTATTTAATTCAAAGAAGAGTTAAAAGAATTAAAATCAAAGGTTAATAAGTAAAACATTTTTAATATAGGGATATACATAAGATAAATTCGACTATAAATAATAATTAGAAAGATAAAAATATTTACTACATAGATTTATTTTATTTATAATATTTAGAACTTAAATATTTTATGTTATTTATGACACAATGATGATTCATTAATTACCTTATTAATGAAATATTAACATAATTGATATTATAAATACCCAAATAAATGTAATTTGAATCTATTTATGAATTAAAATAATTTTATGGGTTAATATAATATATTTTGGTTGGTTATATGAATTTTTTTCGACGTAATAATGATATTATAAATTTAGAAAAAACAAAATACCAAATAGTGTCAAAATTGACATAAAAGAGTTTTTAAAACAAATATTAAATTATTAATTGATATTCTATTCCTAAAAATATAAGATTCGTCCAAAGTTATTATATAATGATATTTGTATCATTGAATTACCACTTGGGGTTCTCTTGGCTGTTTATAGTATGTTTAGTAACCATATAATATAAAAATATGAAGAGACATGGTAAATGTCAAACTAATTAACAAGGAGGTAAATATAAATGATAAGGTCAATATAGTGACAAAATCCAGTCTAAAACCTATTGGTTGAAAGTATTTATACCCTCCCCCACTTTATCTTCGAAATAAATTAATTTGGAGTCATTATAAACCAAATATGACTTTATTATAAAATAATATTTAAATTTTTCCTAAGGTGCCCCTCACCTCTCTTATAAAATGGAATTCCCCCTTATCTCTAATTCACATCTCCAAAGCCATTTTTCACGGCCAAAACCAGCCCAAATGCTCTTTAAACTGTCCTAACTTCAACTTAGAGTCCTTACTTTATTCATAAAGCCAACCTATGGATCCCTTTTAATCAAATCAAAAGAAAGAACATGAGGAAGAGGTAAATATCTCAGCACCTATTTCAAGTTGCTTTCTTCTTCCACTTCCTCCTTCTTTGTTGTTTCCATTATAAAAAAATAACTCAATTATCTTCTATATACTATGATGTTATTGTAAAAATGGTACAACCATATTAGTTATTTAATCCATCCTAGGATTGAAAAAGTCACCACACGTGCATACGCACGGCTTACCGTCTCCACGTCGTGGTTTAGTTTGTTATTCAAACATTTCATCATTTGGATGGGTATAATAATGAGTATAAATGACATAAATAATAAATATAACATTATTATGGTTCTTTATATATGATATAACATCCCATTATATACGATTTTAAAATCAAATGAATGATATTTTCGGTCGTGCGTACGTATGGACTACCGTCTGCACGAACACTTTGAGATTCATTCTCCATGTTAACCATTATAGAGTGATTATAAAGTATATATAATAAATAATAATTGAAAATATGACATAATAATGATACTGTATTTATGTACATATATCTTTCATTTACTTAATTTCATTCAATTAAATAAGGAAATGAAAACAGCGTTCATGCGTACGTATGACCTACTGTCTCCAGGAATGGTGTATTTCAATCCATTTATCGATCTATAATATATATGTATATGATGAATATATATTATATATAAATCATGTTTTACATTCTGGAATTAATTAAATCAGGATATATGTAATTATATCAAGGACAATAATTCGAAACACGTATGCTAAATGAAACGATTTAACCCAAAACGCTGCATTAACAAGGAATTTAAAAAATTACAAGTAATATAAATTCATAAGTTTATCATATATGATATAAAAAATTTTATTATGGTTCTATTAAAAGTTAATCATATTCTTAACCCCACTATATTGGAGTTTCGAACATGTACAGAATAAATTGGACCTAAGGTAAGGGATAATTTTGCAATCTCATTTTTATCTGAGATTGCTTATACGTAAGTATTTACTAGGGTTATAATTTTCATCCATGTCCATAATTTTTTTTCATAAAGTGTTGAACATTCTTCCATGCATGTTTAAAGTCATGTTTACACCTCTTAAAAGTTTACTCTGTGTTATGGAATGAATCTTTATTTTGTTTACCATACGTGGTACTTTTTTACTTTTCTGTTAAAAGTATTAGAAGAATGTTATTTTAACTTATACGGCATGAACCGATTTTTACGGTTTCATAATGCCTTTTCATCCTGAAGCTTAATCTACATGATTTCAGGGTTATTTTCAATAAAATAAATTTCTTTTAAAATTGTTTGGAATTTTGTGAAAAATAAAATGATTTTGAAGACGAAAGGATATTTTCCGCAAGAATTCATTTCAAGTGTTTTATCAAGACTATTTTCCATCTATGATGACATTATTTAGCTTTTATATAATTCAAGTATAATGTCTCTATTATTTACATGGTTTGGATTTTATTATGATGAAATGATATCCATTTATTTTATATAGATTATGTCACGATGAGATGATGTTAATGAAATCCATTTTATTCTTTGGGTTATGATGAATGATTTATGTTTATTTTGTGGAATAAATAAGAATTATTTCATTATGAAATTGGTGTGACATAGATCTCCCTCCAATGAATTGGGTAAATATTTATATCTAATGAGATAGAAATGGCTAGAACGACAAGTTAATCTGGTTCAATGATACAGGACTGGAATGATGAGTGAACATGATTCAGTAAGGGACTTTGTCCACTATGATGGTCTTGGCAACAATGTCTTGGTTACTATGGAAATCATATCATTTTCATATGTTTCAAAGGAACTGGAATATGTTTTGGGTGTGGAAAAGAAGGACACAAAGCCAGTAAGTGCAAGGAAAAGGTTTAGTTAACATCATGGACAAGGATAATGGTATTTAGAAGACATCAACAATGGTGAAATGATTTAAATGTGAAATTTATGGGCATTATGCAAACCTATTCCCTAAGGGAAAATCTCTTGAATAGAATCAGCATGGTCGTATGAGTAGTATTTATGTTGATGATTATTAAGAGACTATAAATTATATATGAGATGAAAAAAGTGTTTATGAATAAAATGATGAAACTCGTTGAATGGTTTAAGAAGATAGTGGAATAATATTATGATTATCTAGAATTATGTTAATGGAACTATGAAATAAAGAAACATCTAAGGATTGTTAAACTATTGTTTTTCCTAATGTATTTGAAAGAATATGATGAATGTTATCGGTAACCATGAAAGGTTTTTTAGATATTTTTGGAAAGAAGATGAGATGTGTATAATTAATGGATACAGAGAAAATAGTATGTTTTATAGTATTAATGAGCTCATGACTGATATAAGGACAAAGTGATATCATGGTTTGAGTATATATAAATTTTGGGATTTTGGTATGTGGAATGTGTTAACTTTTGACAGCATTCATGTTTTCACTAAGGTTCAATGGGTATTCATTTTTTAAGAGAATACATGATTAAGGTATTCACATGTTTTGAATGTGACCAACAAAAAGATATATCTTATGAAATTTGGGGTATAAATGATGGTAATCACAAGCTTGGTAGATGACCTCTCTAGTAATATTTTTCTTTATACTATGAGATTGGATAGATGTATTTTGGATAAGCCTGAAGATTGGAATGGATTATGTTAGACATCAGATATTATTGTTTAAGGCTAGAACTTTTTTTGATATTATTTATGGAATGTTATAATATTATAGTTTTAGAATAAGGACAACCTGCAGGATGAGAGAAAACCCATCGCGTCAGACAAGGTTGCGGGAATCGAACCAAGAACAGAAGAGAGATAAGCCATTATTGCCTACCACTAGCCTACAAGATGTTCCTGGTTAGTAGAATTTCGTTTTATTTTATTAAGTAGTATGATATATGAAGTATAAGTCCATTTGAAGAACCATATACGATTAATCTCACCAAATATGGACTAATGGATATTTAATAACTTTTTCAAACCTTTTGTTTGAAATTGAGGGAATGACATATCATTATATCGCATGATCTTCTAACACTTCACGAATGACAAATTCAACTTCATTTATTTAAGAGATGAAGTTGAAATTGTTCAAGGAATGACCAACGGTGAGATGTTGAAAACCATAATCAATTATGTATTTCTTCTAATTCCAATTTTTTCAACTTTAGAGAAATGATCTTGTAAACCAAAAACTTTGTCCTAAATGGTACCTTAGATCACCAATAATTTATGGTTGTGTGATTCTTGGCTTTTTCAAAGCCATTTTCTCTACCACTCTCCATCAAAACATTATTGATAGATTTCTCTTCCATATCTATATTTTCACCCATGTTCTACTATGTGGAAACCCTGTGATGAGTTAATTTGGGTAATCGTTACGTTTCAAACTTCACATTTTAAAATTAGGTTTTAGTATTCCTTTTACGATGTGGGGTTCTATGAATAAAACTTTCAAGTAGTAAACGATTTATAATCCCAACGAATTTTGAGAGAGAAATTCATTTTAAGGGGGGTAAAATGTAACACCCAGAGATTTTATGAGATATATTCTTTTTTATTTCATTGATGTCTTCTATTTTACACTACACCATGATTAAATTGTACTATATGAAACACCGTATTAGCTTGCAGTATACGCAACACTCTTCCTGGCTCGTGTTACACACAATTTCAAGTTCGTTTTGTGGAAATTATTCTACACAAAATTGACTATATATTTTGTTAAATGTATAAATGAAATAAGTTTTGATTATGTTATACTCAACACCAAAGGTAGCATTCAATACAATCAGCTCTGACTTGGCTTGCATTACACACAACCGTGACCTTCCTCGATAGCATGTGTAGTACACAATACCGAGTTTCACTAAACAACGATATGTTATTAAAATATTATATAAACAAGAAGTTATAAATATTAATACCCAATTTTTGAAATTTTATAAACCTTATATTTCAAAATGGACTTCATTATTGGATTCGGAATATCAAAATTATCCTAGGGTGAATTTTTGGTATTTTTATGAAAACATTCAATTTTGGATGAATAGTGAAAACACTAAGTTATTGGTTAAAACTGGATTTTTATTTAAATAATAATTTATTTTATTTAAATTTATTTTTGGTTAAAATAGATACATAATACCTCTATATGTTAAATGTATTTAATTGGAGTCATTTTAGAATAATTTTAGATATATAAAAATTTTGTTGATCTGTTTACCGTCTTTTACCCACCTCCAAGGAGCATTTGAAAATTTACATAAAACTTAATTTTACAGCTTCTCTAATTTGAATTTCAAAAATCTGAGAGACATTTTTGATATCAGTAAGTAAAATGTGGTTCAATAAGATAAAAATATTTTTTTGTGAATAGTAACTTTTAACTTTTATTTTCCACGACTAAAAGTATATAAAGTAATTAAGGGTAACAATGATATTATTATTACTCTAACACATGTACTAATTCTATGGTATAAGTGTAATTTGGCCAAAAACATCCTTAGGAATAAAATATGACCATCTAGGTCCACATGGATTAGATTAGGACATTTATTATTAATTAATTCAAAGAAGAGTTAAAAGAGTAAAAAAAAGTTTAATAAGTAAAACAAATTTAATATAGGGACATAAATAAGATAAATTAGAATAAAAATATTCATTAGAAAGATAAAAATACTTCCTACATAATTTTAGATTATTTAGAATTTTTAGACATTAAATAATTTAATTTATTTGTGACACAATGATGATGTAGTAATTACCTTATTAATGAAATATTAACCGAATTGATATTATAAATACCCATATAAATGTAATTTGAGACTTTTTATGAATTACACTAATTTTATAGGTTAAAATTATATATTAGGGAAGGTTGGAGGAATTATTTTCTAAGTAATACTGCTGTTATAAATTTAGCAAAAGGAAAATACAAAATAGTGTCAAAATTGACATAAAAGTGTTTTTAAAACAAATATTAAATTATTAATTGAAATTGTATTACTAAAAATCTATGGATCAGAAAATAGACTTATATAATGATATTTGTATCATTAATGTAAAACTTGGGGTTCTTTTGGATGTATATAGTATGTTTAGTAACGATATAATATAAAAGTACAAAGAGACATGGAAAATGTCAATCTACTTAACTAAAAGTTAAATATAAATGACAAGGTCAATATAGTGACAAAAACCTATCTAAAACCTATTGGTTGAGAGAATTTATACCCATACACACTTTATATTAGAAATAAATTCATATGGAGCCATTATAAACCGAATATGGATTTATTATAAAATAATATTTTGGGTTTTTCCTAAGGTGCCCCTCACATCTCTTATAAAAAGGCACTCCCCCTTATCTCTAATTCACACCTCCAAATCCATTTGTGTCAGAAAAAACCTACCCAAATACTCTCTCAACTGTTCTCCCTTCATCCTATAGGCCTTCCTTTTGTCATAAATCCATAATATGGTTCTCTTTTAATCAAATCAAAAGGAAGAACCCGAGGAAGTGGTAAATATCTCACCACATATTTCAAGTTCCTTTATTCTTCCACTTCCTCCTGTGTTGTTTCCATTCTAAAATAATAACTCCACTATCTTCTATATAATATGATGTTATGATAAAAATTGTACAACCATATTCGTTATTTTATCCATCCTATGAATGAAAAAGTCACCACATGTATGTATGTACGGTTTACCGTCTCCAAGTCGTGGTGTAGTTTGTTATTCAAACATTGAATCATTTGGATGGGTATAATAATGAATATAAATGATATAAATAATAAATTTAACATTATTATGATTCTTTATATATGATATAACATCCAATTATATACTATTTTAATATAAAAAAAATGATATTGTCGCTCACGCGTACGTACAGACTACCGTCTCCACAAATGCGATGAGATTCATTCTCCATGTTAACCATTCAAGAGTGATTATAAAGTATTTATAATAAATTATCATTGAAGATATGAAATAATAATGATACTGGATTTATGTACATATATGTTTCATTTTTTTAATTCCATTCAATTCAATAAGGAAACGAAAACAGTGTACATGTGTATGTACGGCCAACTGTCTTGATTAACGGTGTATTTCATTCCATTTATCGATCTATCATATATATTTATATGCTGAATATATATTATATATAAATAATGTTTTACATTCTTGAATTAATTAAATCATGATATAATTAATAATATCAAGAACAACAATTTGAAACACGTACGATAAATGAAATGATTTTACCCAAAACGCTCCATTAACATGGAATTTACAAAAAAAACGTGTAATATAAAGTCATAAGAGAATAATATATGATATCATAAATATTATTATGGTTCTGTTAAAAGTTAATAATATTTTTAACCCCACAATATTGGATTTCTGGACATGTATGGATGAAATTGAACCTAAGGTAAGGGATAATTTTTCCATCTCATTTTTATCCGAGATTTTATATACGTAAGTATTTACTGGGGTTATAACTTTCATTGATGTCCATAAAATGTTTTTCATAAAGTGTTTAATATTATTCCATGCATGTTTAAAGTAATGTTTACCACTCTTTTACTTTTACATTGTCTTATGGAAGGAATATTTCTTTTTTTTCATACGTGGTACTTTTTGACTTTTCCGTTAAAAGTATGAGGAGAATGTTATTTTAACTCATACGGCATGAACAGATTTTTACGGTTTCATAACGACTTTTAATCATGAAGATTACTATACAAGATTTCATGGTTGTTTTCAATAAAATACATTTATTTGAAAATTTTGTGCCATTTTGTGAAAAGAAAATGATTTTGAAGAAAAAGGATATTTTCCTCAATAATTCATTTCTAGTGTTTTATCAAGACTATTTTCCATCTAAGATGACATTATTTAGCATGTTTATGTTTCATGTATAATTTCTCTATTATTTACGTTGTTTTATTTTTATTATGACGAAATGATACCCATTTGTTTTATATGGATTATGTCACGATGAGATGATGTTTAGGGAACCCATTTTATTCTTTGGGTTCTGAGGAATGATTTATGTTTATTTTGTGTCACAAGTATGAATGATTTCATTATGAGATGGGTGGGACCTATATCTCCCTCCAATGCATTGGGTGAAGATTTATATCTCATGAGATAGACATGGATATAAGGGAAAGTTAATCTGGTTCAGTGATACAGGACTCGAACGAGAAGTGAACTCGATTTCGTAAGGGTCTTTGTCCACTATGATGGTCTGGGCATCTTTGTCTTGGATACTATGGAAATCATATCATGTGCATAATGGTTTGACACAATTTAATGTTTTATTACCATGATATTTTATCATGATTACTATTCCATTATGATCTATGCCTTATGTACTGCCAAGATTTATGTCATTGCTCAATATTTTGATGTTTTAGGGTCATGTTTTTACGTTAAATGTTTATGGATTGATATTATGATCTCCATGTTAACCCTTATTGAGAATTTGAGCTCACCCTCTTTATGTTTTTTTTCACTAGGATATAAATAATGGTTTTAGGTAAGAAAAAAAGGGGAAGATATTTATTGGAGATGTTGATGATCTTTCACCAAGATTAGAAGATTATGTTCTGAGTTTCCAAAGACACTAAACTAATATGGTCTTTGGGCATCAGTTTTTGTAATTTATTAAGTATTCCGCAAAAGTAAAGTAGTGTCTATGTATGTCAATTATGGGTCTCTACCTATATATATCATAAATATAGGATATAATAAAACAACATTAATCCAAAGGTAACACATTGACAACAAAGGTCATCCATACCTACATAGGATAGTATTGGTGTAAAGTCTATACATGAAACTTTTGAATACCAAGGGACAGAATGGAACACATACACAATATCATCTCATGATACATGAAAACCTAGTAAGAAAAAAACCTAATCACATTACAAAATAACCTCCTCTTAGTAGGTATGAAACCTATCCTCTGATTAGAACTACCATCTATTGGCATGAAAACTAACCCATCCAATTAACAAACCCACATTTGGGATGATTTCCAGACCTATATGATAGTATTTTGATGGTTGGCATGATCACCCAACCCATTCAAAATAACACATTCCATAAAATAAAACAATTTCTTAGATGTAATTATTTCCCCACTCAAAACACATTACGTAATTAATCACACTCCACATGTCTATTTTTTTCATGAATATAATACCCAATTTCTATAACATCCCGAAACATGGTTATCATGATCACCCTACCCACATTGTAGAACAACAGATAAAATCCATGAATAAATAATATATGGTTAAACTCAAAATTAACAATTAAATTAAATACAATTAAACATGCCATGAACATAGATAAAGTTCCAAGGCGTTGGAAACTCCTCCAAAATATGTGAATATAAAAATATATCATATTAGTTAGGTCATTGATTAAATAATTAGAGATTTAATTTGTGTTTTTTTACTTGTTTAAAGATAAAATAAATATATAAATATATCAAAATATAGAAATATCAATATGATTAGAATCATGGAATAATGAACTAACAATTGATAATATTTTATTAAATTATAATCCAAGAGAGATGACTGTAATCATGAAAAAATTTTATGAATTAAATTTTTTTCAAAATTATACTACTTATATTTTTAATTTTTTTTCCAGTGCCATTACTGAGGAGATTCAACATACAATCAGATTATAATAAGTTAACAAGAGATACATAAACATTCTATTTTTTTCTATGGTTTAGTAGAGAGTATTTCTTTTTCTATTTTATTTAGAAAATATATGTTCAATTAATAATTTTGAATTTCAAAATATGTTTTTCATACTGGTTATGCTTATACTATAAAAGGTTGGTCTTTCAATTTGTGTTTGTGATTAATATTTATGTCAAATTTTTTATTCTTTATTCTAGATAAAGGTATGTTTTTAGGTTATCCTCATGGTGTGAGAATGGTAGTGTCTATAAATTGTTATCACACCCTTTCAAAATTGTGGATTGTTTTATCGAGTACCATTTATCTCATGGATAAAAATGTGTGCAGATTTTATTTAGGATCACATTTTTACAAACTAATATAATTCTATTTTTATTGTTTTTTTACCCACCCACAGTAACTTATATATTATTACAATTGAACATATAGTTTATTTGAATGAATTTTAATTGAATGATTTGAATAAATTTTAAATTAAAAATTATTTTTTGATCTATTTTTATGTTTTAAAAGTTCAATTTAAACACCTCTAGAATTCTTCAACATCTCTCCATTGGAAACAAATTTTTGGAACATCAAATTTTTCTTTGAATTTGGTTTTGATAATTATACTTTTATTTTGTAAGCATATCCTAGACTCAATCATTTAAATAGATGAATTTTTTATGAGATCGTATGTATGAACTCAAATTATGGATTGAATACCTAGAGACCACTATATTTTAATGTTAATGATTATGTTTATTTGCAGATAATGATTGGAGCATATCATAAACACATAACAATTGATCAATGGATGATTCTTGTAAAACCCTACAATCCAAATAATTATGATGAAGGAACTCTCATGGTTAATGATGTTGAAAATTAAATTTTAAAATAAAATGTCGTATTATATTCAAATATTAGTCTATTTGTGTTTAGTCATATCTCAGCATGTAAGACCACTCACGACATATAAAAGATACTAGAAGTCACACATTACAATACAGACAAGATCAATAAAAAAACTAGGAATGATACATGAGGAATAATAATACATTAAATTGGGTGAATAAGAATCATAGAAATAGATGTTTCATAGATTCATGATCATCATAAATGGTATTTGTGTTATTAGAGGTGTCCTAGATAATATGATATTAGTGAAAAGGGTGTTGTGATAACTACCAAAGATGTGGAATACAAAAAAGTTGTTATTAATGAGAGTAATAATTTAATGAAATTTACATTAGATGAACTCATTGGTTCATTATTACAATATAAACTTGAGTTAATGAAAATAGTATTTGAAATGAATATAAATATGAATGATATTTCATTTTAATAAAATGTAACCATTTATTATAACTCATTTGATTCCAAGATATATAAAAACGAGATGATGAGATGATTTTCCTAAATAAAGGAATTTAGGATGTAATAAAAATAAATAAGTGATTCCAGAAGGTGTTTATAAGGATAGATCAACAATCAAATAAGAAAGGAAATACTTGTAAATAAAGTGATGTTTTATTAATAACTATTCTTGAGGGCAGAAAAATGGTACCCATTAAGAAGTACAACAAAAAATAAGGAATCTATGAAATGAATATAAATATAAGAATAATTAGAATCGAGATCATAAAGCTTTATGAAACTATATAGAATAATCATAATCAGGAAGTGAACCAGAAATTGAATGTGAATATGTAAAATTATTCTTAATGAAAAACACCATAAAAAATGATAGAATTTTTTTTGATTTTAATTCACTATATTATTTATATTTTAAAAATTATAATCTTAAAGGGTTATATGATGAAAATAAAATATTATAGAAATATGTTTTATTAATTTTCTATTTTTATAGAAAATTCAATTGAGGAATGAATAATCTTATTATGAGAAATATGATTGTTTTTAAGAAAATTTCAATATTAGAAGTACAATTTTTTTCTCCAATGACATTTTTTCTGATGGACTAGATTTACAAAACCGAATGAAAACATAAAAAAATTATTATCCGAAAATATATGTTATCTAATTTTTATAAGTTAAATAAAAATATGAAAAAATGATTACTTCAATTAAACTAATTAGAAATATTACTGGTCTTGGATATGAAAAACAACTACCTATACTATATTGAACTTTATTTCATAATATTTTGAAAGGTTTTATAATTTTGTATTTTTTAGTTGTAAAATGAATGGTCACTGTGCTAATGGATGTTCATTGAGATTTCCGTAGTCTCTAATACCTAATATTTAATTTAGTTTAATGTAATTTCCTTCAATATTACTTGATACAAAATTTATTAATTATGTTTGGGTTCTTAAAAATTATTTTCCTAATCCAATTAGACAAAAAACTTCATTGGTTGGAATTTTTTAAAATGTGATTAATTTAAATAAATATACATTTAGAGTTTCATGGATACATGGTATATGGAAAAATACCACCCCTAGACCAAGACTATAAATCCATTGAATGTTCTATATTATAGTTAATGTGCTTGTGGATCTTTTAGTTTTGTATATAACTATAAACGAATGTTAAATGGATATGGAGATATAGATATTTATGATCCAATAAAAAATTCTAAATTATTATATTTTTACGAAGTTAAATAGAACATAATAATTATTTCAAAACATTTCGATGATGGAATGAGTGTGAATTTTGACGATAATTTTTTGTTTGTTTTTGTAAGTGTGTATGTTTTATTTAATGAAAAAATATAGTATATAATATATTTTTTATTTCGAACATACTAATTAGAATGTTAAGTTCCTTAATGATATTTAAAGTGGTGATATCATATGGAATATGAGTCTAATACACGAAAACATTAATTTCTAGCAAAAAATAGTAAATAGTTGACATGTTTTGGATATTCTCAAGTTAAAAGTATGAAAATAATTTGTTTTTGAATCATTTTTGAATGAAAAAGAGAATAAATAAATATTTAGATCAGTTAATAATGTTAAAATAGAAAAACCATATGAACTTATTAATATTGATTTTTCTAGACATATATATTTTAATAGACTAAATGGTAGGAAATAAATTTTTAGGGTAATTTTTTATTTTAATAGATTTAAATTGACTTATTTCTTAATTAATAAGAATCTAACATTGTCTATATTTACTGTTTATTATATATTAGTACAAAATAAAAATGGTTACATCATTATCCTTAAGATATATGGTTATAGAGGTGAATTTTTTAATATTAATTTTGAGGCATTTTGTAATGAAAATGGATATTTTCATAATTTATCATCCAATAGATCACCACAAAAAAGTGGTGTTGTATAATGAAAAAAAGAAAAATCCATAAACGGCTAGGTCCATGACAAATGAATATAATGTAATGAAATATTTTTGGGATGAATCATTTTAAATGAATAATTTTTAAAAGTTAATGTTTATTGTTTTAAATTATAGAAAATTTTAATGCTAATATGGATTTTATATTTTTGTTTATTTTTATTTATATTTATATGAATTTATTAAGGGGGTGTTATTAACACCATTATTATTTTATGTTTCATTTTTGACTATTATTATAAATTATTCTAATTATTTCAGAATGATTTTAATTTTTAATGATAATTTATATTTTTTTAAAAACATTTTATATTTGAAAAAGATTTTCTAAAATGTTTTTTTTAATTTTTATATTTCCCTGAGTGTTTTTATTCTAGATAGTTTAAGTGATTTACCCCACCGAACCCAAAAAAATATTGATTATTTAAATATTATAGTCCTAAAATTTCAATTAATTTGGATGATATTAACTCGATTATCTGATCTATGATATATATATATATTCCTTAATTAAAAAAATTAATTGTAAAATTATTTGTATTTAATTACACATTTTTTTAGAAATGTCAATTTATTCTTCAAAATACAATATCTTCTAAAATGTTATTTATTTATTTTTTGAAAATATAATATAATTAAATTATTGAAAATATGGAAATTTTATTTAATAAAATTAACTCTATTTTTAATACTATCATATAAAAATTATCTTAAGGTAAATTGTTTTAACTTTTAAAAAAATATATATTTTTCATTAAATAGTGAAATATATAAATATCTGTTTAAATAGTCAATTATTTTAATAAATTAATATAAATGTCCAAATAATCATTTAATTTTATTTCAATATAAATAATTATTATTTAGTTATATTTAATTCAATTAATTACATTTAAATCATCTTTATATTATATTTTAGTATAAGATCATTTTTAGGCTTCAAAACACAAGGTTTTCTCCTAAAAAATGTTTTAAAATATATAATGATTATTCATTATATTTAATTAAAACATCCATTGTGAGAAAATATTTGAAATAATTTTTTATATTTTATATATATCAATATATTTTTGAATTTAATTTATTATAATGATGATTACAGGTTATAGAGTTAATGTAAAATCAGTTTTTCCATGGAAAATGCATTTTTTTTCAAATAACTGCTTTCCAATTTTCTCATCGATTTCATTTTAAATTAAATTATTCAAACAATATAGAAAATTTTTCTAAAATGGATTCTAAATTTTGAATCATCATAATTAATATTAGGTGATAAGTTCAACATAATATTTCAACAATTTGAATAGTTAATGTATTGCATATTAATTACTGTAGTTAAAGTAAAATATGTTAATTATGGGTAAATAGATAATAATAATTTAACAATTCAATATAATGGGTAACTATAATATTATGAATATTTATATTTAATTTTCAATTAACTAAAATTTTTATTTATTCCATATTTTTTTGTATAAAAACTAATCTTAATATGATAAAAATAAAATTGTATTTTTGGGTAACATACAATTTCAGTAAATTTTTTAACTAATTAATGCATTATTGAAATAAATAATATTATAATAAAATTTTATTATTGAATTAATAATGATAATATAATTTTTATGATTTAAAATGTAATATCTACAATGGCTTGAAAAGCGTTATTATCAAAAAACCAACATTTACAATGAATATCGATAATTATTTTAAAAGAAAAAATTTAAAAACTTAAAAAATTATTTTCATAAAATAATATTTATATTTGGAATCTTTATTCAAAAATTATACAATTGTTAATTTTTCATAATTATATGATTCAATAAAATTTTTGGGTAAAAATTAAATATTGTATAAATATACAGTTTGTATTATGACATCACAATGACTCAAAAGTGTAGTAATAAAGGATAATAAAGTCATAAACAACCAAATATATTTTCCCCCTTTAAAATAATTTTATTTTCAGTTTATTTTATTATTTTTATAAAGAAGTTATAAATCCCCCAAATCCTATATTATATTTTATGTTTTTAAAATTTTTTCTTTATAAACATGACTCATTCCACATTTTCATGGGTAATTTTTTAATAACTTTGGACCCTGGTATTATAAAATAATAAAAAAACTCTATTTGGAGAATTTTTCCTGCAAAAACAATGTAAATATTTGTAGTTTTCATTAAATCATTATATTGATTCAAAAACCTAAGTTTAGGAAAAAAATAACTTCCCTCTCTTTTCTTATATAAACACAACGAAGCTCCCAAACCAATTTATTAGAAAAATATGGATAATATATTTACTATTCACTCACCTCTATATATTACTCCCTAGGTACCCCCAATCTTTCAATAATCTCCTCCCATGATTTTGGAATCAGCCTATCTTATTTAGGGTTATCCCTCTCTTCTTTCTATTTATATAAATCTTTTATGTCATTCTACTTCATTTCCTTTTTTAATGATTAAGCATGTATTTCAACATCTTTATTACAATACCTTTTTTATGTATGTGGGATATTATACCCCCTTCATTCCAATTATTCTTTCTTATGAACCATTTTGTACACATTTTATGATGCTCATATTTTCCTATGATTTTGCTTTCAAATAGTGAGGGACCTATTTATCTTCTTTTCAATTAAAGAACCTACTTTATATTTAGCCTTTTAAATATATTTTATTTATGTTTTAATGAACTTATAAATATCTGACTAAATTCGAATTTATTTCTAAATAATGACATATACCTTAGTTGTATCATTATATAATTTACCTTAGTAGTTGTTATTCCAGTATTTTATAAGGGATTCTACCTCTGTTCATTTTATTCAATAACATTTTTTTTGTTATTCCTATTAATTTACATTTTTCATTTTTTTGTGTTTGTTTATATATGTACCTATTATTGCCATTTTTTTCCATGTCATGGTATACCGTTTTTGAATCTTATTAATCCCTCCCATGAACCATAATATACACTCGATACTATGATAAAATTTTATAAGAGATCTCCCTCACTTCTTTTATTCAAGAACCACTTTATGTTATGCTTCTTAATTTCTATTTTTTTATATAGGATTATTTTTCAAAATCCATACCACTCTCCTAGTTATTTCCATGTGATGTGATATTACATTCAATCCCATTAATCCATCCCATGAACCTTCATATACAACCTTTACTTTGCCAAAATTTACTAAGGGATCTCTCTCTATTTTTTTTCAAGAACCTCTATTATGTTATGCTGATTTATATCCAGTTTTTCTTAATTGGATTTGTATTTCTACATCCCTATTACTACCCATTTTTATTTCCATGTGATTTAAGAACCCATTAAATCTCATTAATCCCCCCATGATCCGTTATGTACACATGTTACCAGACTGATATTTAGTTTGTTATCTCCCACTCTATGTTTTATTCAAGTAACTGTTTTGTGTTTGGCCACTTGAATTCCATTTTATATTCAATGGGTATGAATTTTCAAAATATATCTTTTCTAAATTATTATTTACTTCTGATTAGAGTCCCATTTCACTCACATTATTCCCTACCATGAATCTTTATGTACACCCATTACCATGCCAAAATTTAGGGAGGGACCTCTCCATAGACATTTAAATTTAAGAATAATCATAATTTTATGACTTTTATTTCCAAAAAATGTTTTTATTTTATTTTACACATCCCTCTTAAAATACATTTGTTTTGAAAATAAATAAATCCCCTTTTCATGCAATTGAACCATTTTTATTAATCTATTAGTATTATTTTTAAAATACTAATATTTCTCTGCATTTACCGTGCCAAAAAATTATGTAGTAAATAACTATACCCATATATAATTGGGGGTATTCATATTTATGATGATATACATATTTGATAAGGTACTTACATGTATGTATTCCATACTAATTTATAATGGAATAAAATGTGATTAAAATTGATTCTATGTTTTATGATATATGTGGTGAACTTATGCATGTGAATGATATAATAATTTTACTTTCCCTCAAAATTATATAGATCTCCAATTCATTAATTAATGTTTGTTTTCTCAAGAGATATCATGAAATATATTAGGACGAAATCCTAATATATCAATGTAAATTTTACACCACAATATCTTTGTGGCCATGCTTGACCTATTTTTATGATTCCATGTTTAATGTGGGTGACACATTTTCTATGTTGACATTATGTTACCAAGATTTTTCAGGACTCATTGTTTATGTTTATGCTTCTATATTTTTTGATGTCCCATTTAATTTTCAATTATATAACATTTAATACCTTATTAATGTTTTCACATGACAATTCCCTTACTGTGTTATTTCTCTCTCTCCTTTTTTATGTATGTCCCCAGGTTATCCAATATAGTTTTAAGTATGGTAGAATAATTAAAATCATGTTAATAATGTTTTTAATAATGACAATCTGTCAACTATTTTATGTTGTTATGTAATGTACATAATTCAAAAAATATACTATTGTTCTTTATCTTCTTGGTTTTAATACGTATAATCTTTTGTAATAAATCATGAATTATTGTGTAATAAATAAAATAGTTGTCATACTTTTTTGATAAACTTCAAGAGGAGGGAGAATTTTTTAAAATTCTTATTTATTTCTATAATTTTAAAAAAATTGAGATTATTAGTGAATAGATGTATAATGTTTTTTCAGTTTTTATAATGTCACAACCTCACATATACAAATTAGATAATTATTATTTCTCAAATAATTTTTAAATCATAACTTGTTTTCTTTATTTAATTATTTTATGTTTATAATATCTTTATTTTATTTCATATGTATTATGTTTCTATGTTTTTTAAATACTATTTGAAACATAATAGGTAGAAATAAACCAATTCATATTGTATAGATTGTGAAATTTTAGTGTTTTTTTATAAATTAAATAACTTATATTGTTTCAAAAATGATTCATATTCATACATGAAATATTTCATTCATAAAATTAAAATGATTCTAACATTCATTAAAAATATTACTTATTTTGATTTGAAATTAGAATTATTAATATTTTGAATGAACATTATGAATTTTATAATAAAATATTATAAACTAATTAATTACTTTTTCAAAGTATGTGTTCACTTTTATAAAGTTCATGCTTACACAATATATGTTTGAAAATATGGGATGAATTAATTATTCCAAAATCATATATGACTCTTTAAACTCATATAAAACTCTTAATAATATGTATATTGAATCGTAGAATGTTTAGAAAGACTCTTATGATTTTTCTAAAATCTCAATTATAAATTGAGTGTTTAGTCATTTGATGTATTCCCTAAAAAACATAATATTTATCTTTTCTTTCAAAATCGTTTTGGACTGTTATTTATTTTTTTGGTTTAATTATTAAAATTATATTCTTAATTAATTTTATAGATTTTACCAAATATGATTATATAGGGACTTAAATTTATATTATTGTAAAATAATTTAAATCTACAATAGGTATTTTAAAATTTGGAAGCATACATGTGATAAATATCATGGAGATCAAGACCTAATCGTTTTGAATTGGTCTCTAAATTATGGCTAAAGTGAGATTACTGAATGTGTCATAACAAGATGAAGAATATGAATATTCTTATATTCTTATACCATAATTTTTTGTTCCACTACTATAATCATTATTCACAAGAAAAAACATACAACCACATTAGAAGATGTTATCATGGGTGGCATGGACATTCTTATCTGTCATGTTCCAGATTTTTTAGATTGTACAATTGTATCTATTCAATTTGTAATTAATCATTTTGTTTTATGATTTTACCTTTCAAAATAATTTTTTTCTATTAGTTATACATCTTTTTTGAAAGTATATCATTCATGTTGGGACTCTCATTAAAATTCATGTTTGTTTATTGTCCATTATTTTAAAATTAAGGTTTTTTTGGAGTTTGCATCTCGGTTCACAGAAGGTTGTTTCTTTATATAGTTGTCATATCAATTCAAATGTGAAGATTGACTTAGTGACTAAAATTTATCTCATGGATAATAAATGAGTAATTTGTAGACATTAGATCTTTTTAATATGAATTTCTATAACTTTTTGGTGTTCTTTTTTTATCATTTATCCATGGATCATGTTGTTATATTTTATATATCTTACACATTAAATTGATTTTCCTGAGTTCTAATTTCATAATGTAAATAACATTTGACATTGAAACTTGTTTTATTAATCTATTAAATAGTTTTAAAATTTATATTCCCTACCTCTGTGCCTATTCAACATCTCCTATTGTGATAATAGATTTTTATCCTAATCAATGGAAATATCATGTGATATCTGAAAATACCAACAGATAATGATAAAATTATTTCCACATGGGATAATATAATAGATAGAGAGGGGTGTGATGTTCCAAGGAGAATGAATTCATGTATCACCCCTCAAAATCTATGATTAAATGTTAAATAATTAAACAACTTAATTAAATGTTTTAAAAAAGTAAGTAGGTGTCCACTATGTACCCACTCGACTACCATCTGGTACTCGATAACCATCTGGTACACACCCACTACCCATAAACCGTACAATAGAGTGGGAAGAGCCTACCCATAACCTTTTAGCTTATCCAAATTCATGATACCACCTGATTGGTTACTAATTCAAAGGTGTTTTTGGTGGATTCCTGAAAAAAATTTATGAGTGGTAATAGTTCATACCTTATGGTTGATCTGTTCAAGTAGTCACTTACATAAACTGTTCTCTTATTATCACTATTCATAAACTAAAATATAATAAAAAATAATATAATAATATATATGGGGTGTTATAAAAGGTAATATATATATATATATATGAAAAACACAAAGAAAAAATTGAATACAAATATGTCAGTGAGAAATGGTGTTCGTTCGAAGGAGTTCACAACGAATCTATAACTATACATCAAAAAACACTTAATATTCCACTAAATGATAAGAACAATACCTATTATTCAGCACCCAATTATTTAAATTTATAATACCCTATAGTGAGACCTTTTTATATTACATAACACTGGTCATAATGTCAATTGGGAGACCTCTTCTCCAATCGAAACTACCAAAGATAAACTCTACAATATATATGGTATAAATAGTAACGTGAATGATTATTTATAACAAAGAAGAAGAAAATAATAGTAGAGAAAATATAGTTACCACTAATCATAATTTAATTAACCACTATTGAAATTATTATACCCATATTAATAAATAAACGAATTTTCTAGAACTCAAGAATCTTCAACAACATTCTATCGATAAAATTATGTTGTAAGTTCCCCATAATAATGGAAATATAAAATCATGGTAAGGGAAAAATAGAAAAAAAATATTGAATATAAAAAAAATATATATATTAATAAATTATAAATCAACTACAATAAAAACCCCTTATAATCTATTAATTATTGACAATTATTTTGAATGAAAGTAGAGTAAAAATTTATGAAGAGGATGATGGGAGATTTTTTCTCTACAAATATTCATGCATTTTTGTGACCTTAAATAGATGCATCTATAAATTTTGACTTCTAGAATGTTTTTCCTATACGAATTTTTCTTTTTTTTATATTAATTATGCTTTATTAGACATATGAATTAAATTTTATTACTACATTATTAAATAAAACATTTATATCAGTGAATATTTTTTAAATTATCAAGATTTAGTTTACTATGCCTTCATGACCAAGAAATATTTATAATATCTAGTCGAAATAGGTATGTAAATTTTTTTCATGTATCTTATATATCAAAATTTAAAATTTTCTATAATTTGAAATATTACTTTGTTGGGTATATTCTTATCATAAAGATTCATAAAATCTATTCAAAGAGTCCATCATCCCACTTATGAAATTCATTTTCGAATCAAAATATCGGATTAAACATATAGCCTAATTAAATGAAATGTATCCAAATAAAAATATAATATTAAACAAGTAATTTATTAATTTATACTTATTAATAAAATTTTATGGATGAAATTTAAAAGTGATAAAATCACTAAAAATAAAAAATTAATCCATTTTACAAGTAATCTCAAATCATTCCAACAAAACTAAAAGTATTATAATTACCCATAAAATGATATATTAGTGGGATTAACAAATTTAACTGTTGAATAAAGTATTTCAGAATATGAGCTTCATTAGGTACTTAGTGTCTGATGTCATCTAGATAGAATTCCTAGCACGACCCTTTCTTTCCTAGAACAAACGTTCATCCTCCTACCACCACCTATAACATTAAAAATTAACCAAAATACACATGGTTTAGAATTAAACTAGGTTCATAAATAAAAAATGATTGGGATGGTACAAACACCAAAATATATATCTACTCACCCCTTATCTTTTTAGCCTAATTAAACATCATTAGTGAAAATATCCAACAACTTCTCCCACAAATAATAATATCACTCCAATGTAACCAATAGATACATCCCTAATACCTGTGAACTTATACTATATTAACATCCTTTCAAATATGATTTTCCTGTAATAATTTATTATCTAAACCGATAACTTCTCAAAATATGTTTTTTTTTCGTCTCAATATCATCAATAAAATACAAATAAGAAGGGTATGAATGATATTAAAAATAAATTGATACATGAAAAAAATCATATATCTCCCCAAAATAACGAGGGTGATAAAATCTATATACCACTATACTTATTATTGTGATAATATTGAATGGCCACATGAACCTGAGCACCAATTTTCCCTACCACTAAATATGAGGATTCTGATATTCATGTGGCACCCATAGAAATAAGTCACCTCCCTTCTTAAATTGAATATGATAACATTGACTATAAAAATATTAACTCTAACAACATTAATGTGTCACTAACACCTTCATAATAAGATTAATATTCTCTAAGGTCTCTGTAAAAATGATTTATAAAATAATAGAAGACTATACTAGCCCAAACCAATAAGTAGGTGATCGAAAAGTATTTCCATATAAATTAATCAAATTAATCATTTTATTATAATCCTAATAACTATTAATTTAGGAAAACATGGTTAGGGTAATATTATTCTCCACCGAACACTTAAAATTAGTGACACCCAATCACTATATATCCTATAGGATTTTAACTTTATAATGACACTGCCTATCTGTTGGGGGATGATAGGTAGCACTCATGTTCAATAGTGTACTAAGTTACTTCAATAATACTCACATTAAACATGATGTGAATTGAGGATCCTGGTCCAATACAATGATATACATCACCCCATGTAGATACACTACCTACAAAATTTAAATCATTATAATCTAATCGATAGAGAAGGCCTCTCATATTGACATTAAATTTGAATCTTTGGTTAACTGGTCCAAAATAACCATTATCAAATCACTTCTTCTAGGAATCCTCAATAACCCCATCTCAAATTCTATATTCATATCAGAACACTTACAATTGGGAATGGTTAATGAATTAAGGTGATATGTGTTCCATTATGTGCTTAGCTATCACTTGATGACATGTGGAGAATTGTGTGATAAAACCTGCTATATCCCTCTTGATATAATAAAACCAATAGTATCTACAAATAGAATTTTACATATTGGTATAACCACTTTCAAAAACCCATTATTTATAAATCAATAACATGACATGAAAATTTCATAATAAATAAGCTCATTTGTTGTAATGAAAACAAATTAAAGCTATCCCACCCCTTATAAACATGGATTTCAGCTCGTGCGTGAGATAAACAAGAATAATACATAGAATCCATCATAAGTTATGATAATGACATTCTATTTATACAAAATAAGAATAGTTAAATAATGAAAACAAAACATTGATAATATTTTTTAATGTCCCTAGTCTATAATACCAAAATATTTCAAGACCATGTTTAGATGATTTGACATATTTTTGAGGAGTGTGTTGGTGGAGTTAGAGAATGAATATGTTCAGAAAAGGAATAAATTGGTTCTAATTTGAATTATCGTATTTATATAGGGAATCTGAATATGTAGACATTTTTTAATCAATAAAGAGAATGTTACTGAGGTTTTAACTTGGGATAATATTGACTAGAGAGAGTTTTGGGGGTAGACTTTCGGAGTTGGAATGGGATTTAGTTGGAATTTTTTTACAGCTCAAAGCTCATTCCCCAATTAGTGTTGTGAAAAAAACTCTTTATGATGACTATTTTTAGATAAGGTGGCTTTTCATATTATAGTAGGATCTATTGCTCTATACGGATCAAGTGTAAGACTAAATGTTGGTGTGAGGTGTTCGTTGTGTTTAATACATAGGGTTTGGTTCCATGGTTATGTCATCCTGGGATTATTTTTTTATTAAAAAAATCTACAAAATAAATTAGAGTTTTTTTGTATGGAAAATGTTATGTTGTAGTAACCTTTTGATATAAAAAATATTAATTCTTTCTCTTCGACTGACGAGTTCCACCATAAGCCTTGGACTGTATTGTGAGGAATTTTTACATGGGGAATGTATTATTCAATTTGAAATAGTTTATGCACTATTATTTTGAGCTAGTTCGGGTGGGTGGGTATGTGGGTATTTTATATAAATTAATAATTCCATGATGTGAAGACTAAAGATCAGGATTTTTTCTTTTCCTTGGTGAGGTGTGTTTCACCATAGTTGGTGAATTCTCTCTGTAATGGTGACCCTAGTATGGGAATTTCAATGGAAATATCGTATTCACTTATCTTGGTATGTTATGGGTGATATTTTCATTAAAAGTTAATTAAAATAAATAGTAATTCATTTTTATTCTAAACTCTATACATTCATCTTGTTCCTTAATTCTCTATGAAAGGGATGTCTTACTTCCCTATTTCAATAATTTTTTATACATTACCCCATTACTATTGGGTGGATTTAGAGGTATTTATTTAGTATTTTATGGTATTTTTATCTTTTATCTATAACCAATTTTATTATTAACTCGTTTTATAACATCAAAAGAAAGTAAATTTTTTTCTGATATCGAATCTACAATTACATAGTGGAATTGGGTCCAGAAAATTTGGATTTTGTAAGAGTTATCTAGTTTGGGAATCAAATGGATAAATGATCATGGATTATAATGGTTTCATTAGTGTTAATTAACTTCAATGTCTTTTCTACGTTCTTTCACCAAGGATGAAATTTTCATTCGACACAGGGTTTAATTTTTGGGATTTTGTGTGATGTAGGTTTGAGTGGATAGTGGGAGTGGGTAAAACCCTGTTTCTTAAGATATTAGAGTAATTACCCCATATAATAAGTTTTACATCATTTTCCATAAATTAATAATAAGTTATTAATTAGGTAAAATTATTTGAGTTTTTATAATGAATTTGGTAGCCTCTGGATTGTGTTAAAGGATCACGATGGATGACTGATGAGTGGAGATGACATTTCCATGGATGGAGGAAGATTTATTAGGAGATAACTCCATTATTGAGGTATTATAGTCCTAATATAAATCATTTATGCATGTGTAATATATGGGATTGTTGGAAGGTGAACGTAAGCTGGTGATATTAACCCAATATGGAGCCAATAGTGGGTCCTCTATTAGTGGAAAGGCTACAATATTTGATTGGAATCATATTAAGATCATGGAATTTATGGATTTATAATTTAGTCATAGATATTTAATTACCACATGTGAGGGTATTGGTCATAATGATATTTAACTATAGGAGGTGTCTAATTTTGAGCTATGGCTCTCATGAACTAAGAGGGTTGTGTAAGGGTAAGTGAATCTTTCCTTGGGTGGTTGCTAAAGAAAATTCTATCTAATTGTTATTAGAATGTAAGTATTAGACATACACTAGAGAGTGTATGTAATGATGAAATTATTTGGATCTAAAGGGGAATTACTGTATATTTTTAGTGAATATTTGGAAACCTTGTTTTCGGTACATCCCATGAGGATTATACATTGAGCATATGACCACCAATATTCATAATGGTTTTGGATGTTGTTAGTTACACATGTAATAGAATCAAAAGGGGTGTTCTAGTCAATATATTATATTAAGATCATTATATAGATGTCAAGAATGTTTATTATCAAAGTAAACTCATGATATGGTCAGTTTAGGCTATGATCTAATATTTATGACAAGACTTTATTCTGGATAACACCACTATGCTATGACCCTAGTTATATGGGTAGTTTTATGTGGTCCTAATCCATTACATCAGAATTTGGAATATATATAAGTGATATAGGTGTGTCATTATAATTATATATGTATCATAGAATAGAAATGGGTAAATGTGACCAATGAATAATGATATAACTCATTCACTATGTCTATTATGTATAATGATTCACATTTCATTAAGTGATCAATATATATATTTTTTATGTTATGTTTGTAGTGATTGATCAACCCCCCGATTTATGGGGTTTGTGATAACTAATTCAAATATTATTAAGTTAGGGTGAAATGTTATTCACCTAGTAATATTTCTTTTACTATGATTTGTGTGGTGATATATGTTGAATCAATTAATTGAAATTCAGTGATAGATCATCCAACTAAGGATTGATTGTTAATTTTATATCATTAACCTATACTAATCGTTTGATGATTGATCATTATCCTTGAGGATGGAATTAGGTGATATACACTTCACCTGATGAGATCAAATTTACATTTTCATTGATGTGTGATACCCAATTCCACAGATGATGCCTCATTCACCCTGATTGTGATGAATATGGTGATGCCTGATTTACTATATGATATATAATTTTCTTATATGATATATTGGATGATGATATATCATTAAACATGTCCATTTTGATGAATACACATGTAAATAGGTAAAGGTGATGCATCATCCAAATAGAGTTATCTTGTATTGGTATATCAACCACCCGAGGAGTTCAATTATGGCAGTGCATCATCTATTTGAGGAATTGTGGATCAAAAGTATATTTTCCATATGAGGTTGTGTTTTTGGTGCATCATCAACCTAGATGATCATAGTAGTGGACCATTTTATACCCAGTGATGTACAATACTATAGGTTCGTCCACCTAATTATTTTTAGTGCCGAAAAATCATTCATTCAAATATGTCTGTTGGTGGTACATTTTCTATAAAAAGTTGATTATGGGTGGTGAAACATCCAATATTGATTGAAAGTAGTAGCATATCATTTACCAGAGATATGGCTTAGTGGTGTATCATTCACTTTACTAGTGGACGAGTGATACATTTTTCACAGTCATGTTATGGTATATATAAAAATTATTCTCCTTGATTGATGATATTACTTCTCATTCATCATTTACACGTTGGTTTCTTCAATGTATGGGTATATCAACCGATTATATCACTATTAAAAAAGGCATGTTTTGACCATTTAGGTTTATCTTTGAGCACCCATTGTGGGTTTATAGTTTATGTATGTTATGTTACTACTTAAATTTCATTTAATACATTCATGCACATATATAGTGATCTTTATTAGGGACACAAATGGTAATTTTATACTTAGTATTATACTGACATATTTTATGAGAAAATTGGTATGTGTGCAAACCCTATATTCTAGTGCATGTTTAGGGATATGTACCATGTACATGTTGATGATTTGGGAGAGATCGGTTGGGTTTCAGAGACAAATATGAGAAAATTAATAAGATATTATTGGTCTCCCTTTATGGGGTTATTTTATATTTCATTCTATATTTTGTATGTTTATTCCATGGGGTATTTCTGACCACCTTTAGGTGTACATTTTGATATAACATAGTTATGATTTTGTTATGTTTTTCTAAATAATATTATTTTATTTGAGAAATAATAATATTATACCCATAATGGATGTTTCTATTAATTATTTCTAATTTCAGTTATGATAATTGAGGGTAACGTTTCCACTCAATTTCTAAAAGACCCTCACTACTAATTTGTAGGTTCATGTGTATGAGGAGGTGAAACTGAGGTCATATGGGGAACTCAATATGATATTTTTAGGGTTTTACAAGTAGGAAATATTTAAAAAATTATCAAAATATTAATGTTATCCAAGATACCCGCTGAAAGTTCCATAATTTTTCACATTTCCCTTGGGAAATATATGGGTGTAGTAAGAGATTATATATCTATGGGGGAAGGTGCTATTAATATATAAAATATTTTATTTATAAATTTTTATTTATTTAGATAAGGTATTTTTATTAAATATTCAACTTTTATTTAAAAGATAAATTTATCATATTTAAAAAATTAATTTTAAAAAATTGATTACATATTTGGAATAAAAAATTGAAATTGGGTCTGTGGTGAAATTTAGTATTTTTTGGTACAAATAGTAAAATAGAATAAAAAATAGTGAAATGTCATGAAAATGGTAAATATGAAATCATATATATGTAAGGATGAGAAAATATAAAAAAGGGATTTATGTTCTAATAGTAACATTAAATTATGTATTGAGCCACTATGGGTATAGCGGAGAGCTTAAGATAATGGAATTATAAAATATTTAATAATTATTTTTTTAGAATTCCACTCACTACACCAGTAAACACCCACCATTTTTCTTTTTTATTAACCCAAAAATATAAAAAAAATATTTATAGTTTTTAAGGTGTTTCTCCAATATCCCTATCATCAATCATGAAGAGTGCTGGTTGTTGGAATGTATGGTTATAAGGAAAGATGTTCAAGTAAGGTATGTGATTGTATTTATCTCTTATAATTACCAATTGTGATTAATTTGTTTAATTCTCCTAAAAATTCTACTTAATTTGATAATATGATTCCATTTTTAGGAAAAAAAATGTCTTCTATGTATTTTACATGAAATATTATTCATTCATTCTCATTAATCTGCTTTTCCTAATACATTACCACGAAAATTTATGGGTTATAATCCTTTTCTTTTATTTTTTAAATGTTTTTTATTTTAGAACTCTTTTAATTGTATTAATCATATGGTTACATGATTATTATTTTATTTTATTATTATATAATTTATATTTTATCCATGATTTGACCTAAAATACCTCCTCTTTTACAATTTTTCAAAAGATGTACCATTTAAAATCAAGATATCCTTAGTAATTTCGCTGTAATTTTATATGATGATTCTTTTGTTATTAAACATCTCAATGACTCATTTCCTATGATAATATACTCTTTTATATGATATATTATCATCCCGGAGATTTATAAATAGTGTTTTAATAAATAATTATTCTGATTAATCTTTTCCCATAATCAATTTTCATACTAAAATGATTCAATGGGTCAAGAATTATTTCCCATGTTCCATTAAATATATGATGATGTGGAGATAATATCACATTTAAGGGATTAATCCATCAAACTATTTTGTTCATTTATACTGAAAAATTAAAATTAAATTTTTTTTAAGAATAAATTATTTTATGATTATATCATAAGATTAGTCTTTTCTAACCCAATATTTATGTTTCCCTATAAGGGAGTATCTATGGTTTTTAGATCAAAAGGTATATTATAGGGAATTAAGGGGGTTACAAGGACATTGTGGATTAATATATCAAAATCACATATCTTGTGAATTCGCCACTTGTTCCATAATATGGTCATGTTAATGGTATATATTTATGTTGTTATATAATTAAATGGTTCATTAAAAGTACATTAAAATTACTCATTGAAAAAACAAGATAGATAGGATACCTTAAACATGTACTCTCTATTATGAATACCTGGTAATATCTTATTCTGATTGATGGATATTTGACTAGAAATTCATTTCATCCATTGAATTAATATTTACTATATTAAAACACATAAATCCTAACTTTTGGGTTGATATCAAATGAAAATATACATTGTAAAACCTGACATCAATAAAAGGTATGAATTCTTCAAAATTATTTTAATCCTCATGTATTTGATTGTTTTCATGGTGTTGGAGGTATCTTGGGGTCACATAAAGAGTTTTGACATGGTTTTGAGACTACATTAATTGATATAGTAAAAACCACATACCCAATTACATTTTACAAGGTACTTGGTGGGATCATTAGGGAGGGGTCACCTTGTTTGGTTAACAAGGTTGTTAATGGACCTAGGCTTGGAGTCTGGTGGGACAAAAGGTACTCAACAGTGTCTAAGAGGGAATCTAGTGGGTTCCTAATCACTTATTTTTTTTAAACTTTTTCTATTAACATTGATTCATAGTTCTAATTTATTAATATTTGAAACCTATCCATCTCCCTCATTCCCTACTAGTTGCATGATATAACCCTCTCCCTCTCATTATTCTTCTTTGATTAGTTGATATCTTTCATTTCTTTCCTGATTTTTCTTTCATCTATGATAATAGAATGCCTACGGTGAGACTATCACTCCCATTACAATCTTTTTTATCTAAATTTTTTAATATATCAATTCTAATGAAAAATTCTATAGAATTTTCCAAATTTATATATTCCATACTTTTGACACTGAATCAATTAGTTTCCTTGTTATGTAAAACCCTACTAGTACCAACTAGGTGTTCCCTTAATTTCCTTATATTTTTTCATAGTTTTCATGTATTTTAAGGAATATGGGAAACACATATTTGTTATATTTTCCCTAAAATTTAAATAAATTGGGTTCATTAATTCTATACGATGCAGATGGAACCTAATAGGCTGTGATTTTCTAATTCATGGGGGGTGTGAATCATTAGTAGTTGATGACCATACTCTCTATGTAATTGAATTTGAAACCCAGATTTTGGACCTGGAATTAGTCTTTATAATTGACAGGTGGTCATATGAGCCTAGCAACATGGGTTACTATATTACTTAGTGAATAAATTTTCTGATATTGTGATAGTTTAGGAGTGGTAGAGACTATTAATTAGATTTTAATAGGGTTTTATGGATTGAGAATCCACCCCTTCATATTTTTGGAAATTATAAATGTTTATTTTTCTTTTAAATGATTAATTGTTCATATTGATGACTGTCTATAGTGAGTTGTTGTCTTACCCACCGTTGGTGAGTTTGTGGTATGTTGACCACAATTATAATGTTTGATGATCCCCAACAACCTAAACTAGAAAGTGATCCATCATTCACATGGTCATTAATAGAATAGTGAAACCACATCCACTTTGAGCTTTCATGTTAGAGGTATATCATTTAATTGTGGTTCTAGGTTGGAAGAGTGTCCTCCACTCATTGTAATTGTCCAAGTGGTTCTTCATCTACTTGGGATTCCATTTTTGTGGTATTCTATCCAAATATTATTTTATACCAATGGTGTAACAAACACTTGATATGTGATATAGGTGGTATATAATTCACATAGGGATTGGCATTAGTGGTTCATCACCCGTCATTGGATTTCATCTAGGTAGTTCATTTTCTACATGGAGACTTGGGACAATGTTATATTGTCCAGCTAATGGGTGATATCAATGTTATATCATCGACATAAATAAAATATTATAGTATTTACTAATCCCTCTGAGATTTGGTGGTGTATCATCCACCCTAGATGGATTATTCCTCCTTAATCAAATGATTTGTCATTCTCTAAGGGATTTCAAGTATTAATGGATCATTAACATAGATTACCTTTGATGTTGATATACTAGTCACCGAGTTATATTTGATGGTGATATCCTATTCACATCGGTTGTTATATGATGTGTTTTATATTATTCATTGTCTAAGTGTGTTCTTAGACTTTGTGTATGTCATCCCATATTCCGAACTAGTCGAAGTAGGTATTAACATTTGGGGTTTAGTGGAAGACCTCTAAGGTATTGCTTGTTAAATATTTATTATTTTCTAATTCATTAAAATTTTATATTGATCATTAACCTATATTTACAAAGATTTAAAGGGAAATTATTAGTGGTGGCCAACTGATCTATACTCACAACCCTTCTCGGGAAACTTGTTAAATGAGTATAAATTATACATTATGGTTCATGTAAGGTAATGGTCCCTAAACCATTTTATGGGTGACATAATAGAGCTTGGTGAGACCTGACAGATCAATATGGGATAGGAATTGAGACCAGTGATGGACATATCCTTTAATTATTATTATTTTGAACTAATTTGTATATGATCTACCCATAAGGGATTCTATTTTACTTGTGTGACTTGTATGACATGATAAACTATTAAACTTTATATAACATTTGTTAATAATTACAATTTATTATAAGTTATCGATGATGTCATTTTTATACTATTACTCTCTCATTGTGTATTGATATTTCTTTTTTTCACTTATAGATATCTATTGTTGAGGGTATTACTTCAATGTTTGTTATATACCGATGCACATAAAAAATATATAACCTATTCAATAAATGGATGAGTATTTGAAGTCTTATAGTTCCAATCATATAATTCAATTTTGTTAGTCAAGGCAACAACACTACAATGTTCTATCAACTCGTAGTTTTTATTTAATAATTCTATTTGGAATATAGTATACATGATATAATATATTGTCATGTATTATTAGATATCTTATACCAAGTAGTAACCAAACCATCTATAATGGAATTTCATGCTAGTAGGGATGTAATTTTTATTATTTGTTTTTATCTTTTACAACTGTGTTAAATTTCCATATTAGAGCCTATTTGTTTTATTTATTTATTGTTTATGGGTTTCTACTATTATTATTTGGTTTAATTTGAGTGTGTGTTTGGATATATTTTTTGGAATGTATGGATCACATGACATTTATACTCTTTCTTTTGAATTTAATTTTTGTTTTAAAACATGGTTTGGAAATTTGACGTGTTAATAAAAACAAACCTAACATTTTTCTATATAACATCTTAGAAGCACTCTACCTATATAACTAATGATTGTTGACTATTACTATGATATTATATGACTATTATGTGACCATCTGTGAGATTTTACAAAACCTAACAATGGGTAGGTAAGGATAGACTAAAGACTATGTGTGAGATTATTATACCATATGGTGTGCAATTAGGGTAGAGTGGCATGTTCTTGTTATTTTTTACCATAAATTATAATATTATCCCAATGATATAAATGTTTTACTAGCCTTACTCTTATCATTATAGATATATGAAGCTGAGGTAACATATTATTATGTTCTAGGATGTTGGGGGGAAAGCATTTCCTATTGGAAGTGGTGTTGAAGTATCTTTTTGTACCTATCCCCCAATAGATCAAAAACACATAGAGAGCTTACGTCATTCTTTCTATGAGGAATGGGGAATTGAGATATATGATGACCATGTAAAATATGGATTGTGTGATTTTGTTACAATATTCAAAAATCTTTTTGGATTTTAGTGTAATTATTCATATTGATTTCTGGATCATGTTAGTGAAGAATATATTTTATCACCACGAGACACACATTTAGAGGTAGGTAATGATTAATTGTTATATGTTTCATGGAATAGTGATGAATTAGTGGTATATTTTGGTCCATAAGTACCATTATGTGTGGATATGCTTGATGGAATTTTCCTATGTTTTTTATGAACATAATCCTTAAGATCTTGATAGGTGGCAATGATAGGGAGTTTATTCATCTGGTGTTGGGGACATGTTAGTGATGTACTATGTTTTATGCTTTACAAATATTCTTTTCCTAACATATACAATGTTTGGTGATGATATTTTCATAGAAAGATGTATTGAGGATAACCTAATGCACTCTTATATTTTAGCTGAATATATTTCGTTTGAAATTCTTCCATGACGTCTTGAATAAGGTCATGATTATGGATGGAAGTGAACCCGATGATAGATTGTATGTGAATTAGGATTTTTTTCCAGGTATGGGAGTATGAATTTAGGTGTTAGGAAGTAGAGATTTAAGGAGTATCTTACATGTAGTTATAAGAATTGGAACATAGGGTGGGATTCATCTCATTCTATAAATGTAAAATCATAAATCAAGTGATATTAGTTAAACCAACAGGGGAATGTCAAATGTAATTATGATTGATTTACACATGACAGTTTCTATTGTGGGTAGTTAGGTCATCTGTAGGGGTGTTGTCGAATCACACCATGGATAACGTTTTTTTATAGTTCTTAATATACCAGAGGATCTGGGGTAGGTCTAGGAGTGAAACATCAAATGGGTAGTTAGGGATCCTCCATCCTTTAAGGTCACGGAGGAGGTTGTGGTTCATAGAGTTAGGGGAAAAATACCAGTTGGGATATATCCCTCAGAGAATCTATATGAGGGGATATTAGGTAAAAAGGTCAATATAGCTTCACACCATCCAAAATAATTCCATCGTGCATGGTAGAAAGACATATATACTGTGAGAAATGATTATTGATTGATCAAATATATCGTATTTATTGTTATATGTGGATGCATCACACTCATTCACCACCGCTATGTAATTTAGTCTTATTGGACTTGTTTCAGAGTATATCTATGTATTATTGCTTTTCTATATTCCATTAGAGGAAAAATTAGATAGTAAATTGAGTTTTCTATCATGAAATATAGTTATTATTATATATAATTTTTTTTTATTTTAATGTGGTATAGATGCATAGTTTTTATGTGATCATTGGGTTGGATCGACTAACTCATTAACTATTAAACATTTAATTCTACCATCAATATGTATACTTATATTATATAAAGGGTGATTTTTATACCTATGATGGTGAGTGGGATTTATTAGTAGGTCATTTGGAAACCATACATATATGGTGGTGATCACATCATAGTTAGAAAAAATTATAGTGAGAAATGGGGAGACACACTTGGTAGCAATTACTCCCATCACCAATAGATTATAGGTAGTGATTATTAAAGTTTTTATTGATATATCCTGAGAATAAATTAAATTTTATGATCAACATTATTCATGGTACAGAAATTATATCCCTTACTATTTAGAGGATGGATCACACTGATGTTTAAGAGATTAAGGCTCAGTTTTAAGACTTGGATGTGAAAGGATTTATTTTATAGATAATATCACCTAGGGGTGGTGGTTTATTTCATTCTATGATGGAATTCAAATCACTGTGTTTATATATGTATTATCAAAGGCTAATCCATGTTATAGTTATGAACCAGTGGACTAATCCCTATTTTGAAGACTTATTCAATAAGTTGATAGGATCTTGGTTGTTATTTAAGGTCAATCTAAGATTAGGCTATCACCAGTTATGAGTGAGGTCTTATATTATTCCATGTACTACATTCAGCTGTTGATAAAACCTAAATGAGTATGTCATGAAACCATCCAGATTAATGAATACACTAATGTTTTTGGTCTAGAAGAATAATAACTTCCATATTTATTTTAAAAAATTCATGGTCATATTTTTCATTGATATTTTGTCACACTCCAAGTAGAAATAGGATTACACAATTTATCTCAAGAATTTTCTATGTAAATTTGGTGATCATCAGTTATATTTTTTGATCATTAAGTGTAAGATCTAAATAAATTATGTGAGATTCTTGGTAAATGTGATATCTCGGGTTGGAATATCAGTGGACATTGATAATATAGATGCTATTGGTTCTTAGGAGTGTCCCAATAAAACATTTGAGATATGTTATGCATTGGATTTTTCAAATACTATTAAAAGTTATTTAATACTTCTCCCACATTGAAGTTTGAATGATGACCCTGAGGAAGAATGGGGTGATGTTCTTCTAATTGAATGATTATGAGAGGGACTATAATAATCTATAATGGAGTACCACTTCTTCACCAATATTGACCATACTATAAGTGATTACTAAGTACAAATTTTATTCTAATGAATCATGATTTTTCCATGGTGATGTTTCATTGAAGGATAATAATTTAATCAAATATATGTCTAGGAAGATAAGGTAATAGGAGTGGAATTACCCAATTCATTATTTAGAGGGGGATGTGATTATATACACACAAAGCTTTTGGAACTAATACCATCAATCTAAGAGGTTCATGGAAAAAATAACTATAACCACCATCAGTGTATATTTTTTCATTGATACGTAGACCATATGTAGAGGTTTTAGGTTGAGTAAGTAAAGAGTCTATGTTTGGAGATACTGAACCCCCAAGGGACAGGAAAATTAATGGATGATGTGTTTTGTAGAAGGAGTCAGGTATAGGTGGTGAATGTGGCTAGTGGTGAGTGGATGATAAGAATAGATTTATTGATATTAATAATAAAATTTCATAGTATTAGGGTATAAAAACAATGAAATCTATTAGTATTGCATCCCTAATCTACATAGATTTAATGGGAGTTAGTTATCTAACATAGATTTTACACTAATGGGTGATATTATATATTTTTGGGATCCACCCCCTCATTATTCCCTTGATGATGATGAATATCATAATGTATGAATCCATGTGAAAGTCCCTTTAATAATTAATGAGGAGTTGATGTGGGATTCATACACATTGATAATGGTTGTTCAAGTATGTCTTACCAAGATATATGTTGATATTTAGAGTTACTATTGGTTTTATTGGATGTAGAAGGACAAAACATGGATTTTATCATGATGTTTTACTTATCTGTGGATATATATTGAGCTTCAATGACCTGTAGGTAATCATTAGTCATTACCGATTTCATGTTGAAGTGGGATGATACGGCCTTGTATTTTGCTAATGAATTGTTGAGGTTGTATCGGGGAAGTGTTTCCATATTGGTTATTGTGAACCATTTAATAGAGGTCACACATTTTCTATAGATATTGAGACACATTCCATCTATATGTTTAGATGAATATATATTTATAAGATATTAAATATACATTGGGTGATGAGGAGAATCTTTTCGAACATGGATTACTGTTTTACAATTCACTTATAGAGTGGAATATGGAAGGTTCTTGACAAACATTTGAATTTAAGAACTACATATCATTCTTGGTCGTATGGGTCATAAAAATGCACAATCCTCATATTGGAGTAAATATTGTAGGTATGTGTTCTTTATTTTTCTGGAAAATGGGTGAAATATATAATAATTATAGTGTTTACATATAATAATCCTTATTTGTAATTGATTTACATATTGAATTTTGTGTCTCTATAAGTTATACTTTTTCGATCACATATGTGCCACATATAAGAAATGGAGGTAACTGTTATCAAGAGGACCCTCACTCTTGATTTGATTGATTATATCATGCCAATCAAGATGTTGTATGTAACTAATCAGAGAATGAAAAAAATAATGTGCTGAATAGAGATACAATCCATTAGACTTTGAGGTAAGATAATGAATAATTTAGACACAATTTTCCCACATATAATGAAATCACATTTAGCGGTAGGGGAATCTTGTGCCCAGATTTTTGGATCCATTTTAGGTAATCTTGGGGATCTATTACATGGTTTACTAGTTAAAACTTCTTTATATATATATTGATATAAATGATTTATCCATGTATTATTGCTTAATAGATACTTTTCCAATCCATGGAATGGGATTAGAGGAGATGGGGTTGTGTTAGATCTTGATGAATCATTAAATATGTCATCAGATTTTATAGGTCATCTGAATGAAAATACTTCACATGAAAGGATTTTTCTTTTGGTATGGGTGTATTGACAGAACAATTATATATATGAGATGATATGGGAGTGAGATTCTATTATGATAGAACAATAAACATTTTTTATATGAGATGATTTTAGACATTTGGAAATTCATTTTAGGGATGACTTGTTATATGGTGGGGGAGGGTATATGGTGGGGGAGGGTGTAGCACATCCCATCTATATGAGGCACAAATGTGATCTAAATTTTGTTAAACATTATGTATTTTGTTGTATTTCTTGGGGTTGGAAGAGTCAGCGGTCACTCAGGGGTTACAATGAGAGGTAGTTCATGGTGCCATGATTCCTTTCATTAGAAATAATAGGCACTAAGTACCCAATTACAATGCACTAGTTACCCAATGGGGTTAGTAGGGAGAGGTAACCCTATTTAGTCCATCAGGTTCCCAGTGAACCAAGGGTGGGTACCTAATAGGGGACTCGGTACATAGCGGTGGCTGTACTGGTACTCAGTGGGTTCCTAAAATCTTCTTAATTTATTTAATTTATTGTTAAATTTATATAATTGTTCAAATTTATTAAAAAGTGAAAATCTCCCCTCACCCTCATTTATCACGAGGTGCATACCCCCTACCCCTTATCCCTCTCATTATTCGCCTATATTATTTAGATCTAATTTATGTCTTACACATTCACTGATACATTAGTAGTAAGTGGCCACCTATGGTGAGTCTATTACCACTATTGAAATCAATATTGTTCCATCGATGATTCCCAATATACTAATGGTGAAACATAATTTATTATCTATTACAAATATCAAGATTTCATTCATTTGATGCCGAATTACATAGTGGTATTAAATGAGTTGGATTCAACTAGTCCCATGTATGTTCTTCCTTGATTTCTAGAGGATTTTTATACAATTTTCATGTGTCTTATGAATTTTTCTATGCATTACATTTTTTGAAATTACCTAAAATTAAATTAATGTTCCCCTTACATTTCTATGGTGTGAATAGAACCTAATAGACCATGATTTCCCATGGATGGTGTGAATTGACATCATAGGTTTCTGATTACCATCCTTTCTATGGAATTGAATTTTAAACATCAATTTTAGACCTTGGATGGTGTTTTATAATTAATAGGTGACCCTAGACACTAGAGTTGTAATTTTGTGTAATTTAATTGAGAAAATTGCTTGGGAACATGGTATTTTAGGATTTGAGTCGGCCTAGAAATGATACATTAAGATTTATTTGTACCTTGATAATTGATATATTGATATTTTTGTTAATTATAAATGTTTTAAGATAATTTAAATGATTAATAGTGCATTTTTATGGATTTTTTATATGATTTTTTATCTCATCCACCTTAGGTGCATTTATGTTTTATCGACCACATTGAGTGGGTTGTTGGTTCTCGATAGATCTATGTTGATCCAAAGATCCATTATTAAATTTTAGGCCTATAAAATAGTGGAACCTTTTCAACATTGAGTTTTATTATTTTTGTATATAATCCAATTATGGTTTGGGTTTATTTTTAATCAGCAACTTATGGGTGTCATCCTGTTGGTTCCTCCTAAGCACATGAACCAATTTTAATGGTATAATATACACATAGGTATTGATTCTAGTGGTGTATCATCCAATTTTTTGTGATACTAATAATATACCATCCACCTCAAATAAGGTAGTGGTGTTACATTTTATCACCCTAGGTATCATCTAAGTAGTGAAAAATCAATATGAAAACATGAGATACTGGTTTAATGTCCACATATAGTGTGATATCAATGGTCAATCTTCCAGTAATATGAGATATTATGGTGACTCTGAATCCACTTGAGATATATAAGGATGGTATATCATCTGTAAAATCATTCATTGTATATGTTTATCATCCACAAAAATAATAGTGTCACCTCATTCATCCAACAACGTCTTTGTAAATGATAGATTTCAATTTGTGATGGATAATAGTCCTTCATTACATGTGATCATGATATTTAATTCTATTAATGATATTTGAAGGTGATATATCATTCAAATTGGTAATTATATGAGGAGTGATATACCATCCATCCTTGAGGTTTGTGTTCCGACCCTCGGTATGTAATCCCATTTTGGCACTCGCTGAACGAGGTATGGTCACCCACGGTTTGAAGGGACTACTCAATGGGTAGAATGTTATTTATTTGTTATTTTATACATTAAAAAAATTTTATTTCATGAATTCACTAATATTTACTAAACATCATAGGGACACCCTTGGGGGTTTACAATTGAGCTTTACTCATACCCTACTTGAGAATATTGGTAAATGGACATCCATCATATTTCATAATCCTGATACGTGTAAGATCACTATAATATTAAATGTCAATTATATTCAAGCTTGTCTGGAGTTAGTAGACAGGTTCATTCTATGACTCAGAATTAGTGGTTGACTTCACCTTTAATTTCATTATCACTATATTGTAAATAATCCAACCATGTGGGATCATGTCTGATTGGTGATAATCTTATTCCATGTATAAATATTCATATTAATATAACATTTGTTTATATTTAGTACTTTATGGTATTTAGTTGTGATATATGTTGTTTTTTTTATTCTAATATGATCACATACTGATATTTCTTCTGTTTTGTTTACATGTATCTGTACCTAAGTGTATAGTCTCCCTACATGTTATTTGTCAAAACATGATGTTAGTCAGTAGATAATAGCATATGGGGATGTGTGATTGAGGTTACATGTAACTACCAACACTATAATGTTTTAGTATTCTAGGTTTTTTATGTTACAATCATTATGAATTTTTTTTATTATGCTATCATTAATGTATACATTTTATTTAATTCAATGTATAGTAGACATGTTATGTGTACAACATAATTATGAAGTCATAGTTTAGTAGGTATCTATGGAATCAAATTCCTTATGATATCATGTAATTGATAAGTAATGTTTTCATTCGATCCATTCATATATCATGGTAATGGTGGGTATCCTTTCTATTATTGTGATTTTAATATCATGGTATAAGAATGTATAATTTCAATCAAATCCATTTATATATCAAGTTATATCCAGGTATCCTTGACAGAAAAGAAATTTTAACCACAATTTTATGGTGTTATAGTTTACATGAGACACTAATGTATCATTAATTCATTTTGTTCCGTAATTTAGAAATATATGATGATATTTATTATGATTATTTTATGCTTTATGGAGTTATCTTCTCTGACATACTACCTCATTACTATTACCCTTACGTAGAATCTGATATCACCCATTTTCATATGTTTTACAAAATTCCTATGATGAATCTATATTCCATAGGATATATAGACTATGGATTATTGGATATGTCCATGAAATTATATTATTCAAGTTTTTGTATTAATTTTTATTTATTATATCTTAGTTCTTAAATAAAACCAAAATAATGATTCTATGTTGATTTTTAATGTAAAGATTTCAAAATTTCATAATTAAATTTTGTATGAAAAATATAATTTCTAGAATTGTGTGTTTCAGAAATAACATTTTGAATTATATAAAAATTTTATTTATTTTATATGAATTAGGATGAAAACTCATGGAGAAACCCCTTAGTTTCAGAGAACAAAAAAAGAATGTGACATTAAAATACCATGTTTGAATTAATTTATATTATATTTAAATTAATTTTTTTAAAATTTATAGAATAGCTTGAGGAAGGATATGTATTATTAATAATGCCTATTAGGGAGATAAGGGTCAATGTGATTATGGTCCCAAAATTTAACAAAACATCCAATTAATAATTGTGGAAATATCAGGAATAAATTTAGTTAATTCAATTTTTACATGGTAATAAATAAAAAATTTGGAAATAAATACATTACCATGATGTGGAACATCATAAAATGATAAATTAGCAATGAAATAATCTCTATTATTTAGTGGTTTTGTAGAAACACTTGTGGATGAATTAAGAGTATCATCCTTATAAAATATATTTTTATAGTGGAATGATCTAAAATGTAGAATGTAATTCAAGCTGTTTATCATCCTGATGGATTGAAAAAAAATAAATGGTGGATAGTAATAAACAATATAATGAATAATGATGATATCAAATCATCATTTCATAGTGATATCCGGAGGTTATTACCTGAGAAATATTTCCCTCGGACTATATAAATCATAATAGGTAGATAATTCCATGAGATAAAGATAGATTATGGTGAATCCATTATGACATTCAGAACTAATTATACATGGTTATAAGGGTATTATTATATTTTTATTGATCTATAATTTTATATTGATATATTTTATAAAGTATTATAACCATGACATCATAAATAGATTTCAATATTAGAGTTTTATAGTTTTGAGGGAATTTTTCTTTGCATTGAAAAGGTATATATTACGGTCTTAAATTTATATGGGGGTCATGGATTGTTTTATAAGAAGTAAAAAAGGGAGTATCATATTATAAGAACACCAGATAAAGAGTATGAAAAAAAATAATTTTTAGATATAAAATATGATTGAAACTCTGAATAACCCATTCCAGAAATTGTATAAAAGTAATATGAAAGTGGTTGAAATGTAGAATAAATTTATATCTAATCTATAAATGTTTATTTTGATGTAATAAATAGAAATTTAATGGTTATTCTTGGACTAAGGAAAAAAATTATGTTTTTCTAGAATACTCATCCAATGGTTCGATGATTCAATTAAAATGATGGAGTAAAATTTTCTTATAATTTTATAAATTAGAGGATAAATGAAGGGAATAAATATCCTCAAATCCCAGATATTTAAAGTCTAGTTCATTAATTTTCTATAGGTTATGGAGGGAATAAATTGTACTAGGTTGTAGGGGAGTTAATTTTTATTCAACAAATAATGGAAACCAATACATTTCCTAAAAAAATACATTAATTAATATTTAAGAAATAAATAAAATAATCAATGTTGAAGAAAAATAACATAAAATTAGAATAATAAACTAAATATAGATTTATAATGATTAATTTATTAGAATATAAGATGGAATAATTTATTAACTGTTAATTAAAGGATTAAACAATTTGAAAAGTAAACCTATTTTATTATATATAATTGAATTTTGAAATTAAATGAGGTACGATATTTGGTAAGGATTTTTCTAAGCAGATAAAAATGATCCCCTACAACTACCATCATAACCACTTAACGTTTTATTGTATTAGTCCCTTGAATTTTATGATAGTTAGGATTAAAAAAACATCCTACTTTTTATGCGATATAAAGAAATAAAAAATAAAATAGAAAATAGATCATTGATGAGAAATAGAGAAACCATTTGAGAATAATCCATTTTCTTATTAAGGGAACGAAAATAAATCTATGGGAACTAACCTTAACAACACCAAATATAGATAATGGTTAATTAATTGGGAGAGTTCTCAAGATTAATTGATTCTTTATTAGACTTTATTATCTTAAAAAATATAAAAATCACTAGAAGGGAATGAGGAAATAGCGAGATTGAAATAATAATACAATTTGGAATACACTCTATAATTAATTAGAGTATATAAAAAAAAGTTGAGAGAAAATGGGAATAAAAGTGCATTGTTGTTCGATATTGGATGATCATGTGAGGTTATAAGTTCTTCGAGGTCTCTATTTATTGGATCCAATACATTCCTTAAACATTTGGAATAATATAAGTGTTTTTAACATTGAGTAAATAATTATTATTTTAAATTTTAAATCTATAAATTTTGGTTTAGAATATCCAGCCTAACACCTCAAGGTATTCGGGGGTCTCCATTAAGTTATCAATGGGGTTGATGGAACTCCATTAACACTAACTAATACTATATGCTGGCGGATGAACCTCCGTCGGTTAATAAGTGGTATTGTGAAGATTAAATCACTATATCCCTTCATCACATGCTTTTTGGTGCTCCTCCACCAGGTACTAGGTGGGATCATCTTAGATATGGAAGCACCTAGTCATTCCTAAATGATTGATTCACATAACATAATGAAAACACAAAACACTTTAGGAGAGATTCTGGTAATTAAAATCAAATAAAACTAAGAAGAGAAACTGTATACCCATTTTTAATGATCCTAAAATCATGAATAATACAGAATTAAAATCAATATTAAAATTATATAAAGTGAAATACATACCATGAACCCCATATTTTATGATCCTTTGAAAAATATAGAAACATTTCCCATGTAATTATTTATTAATTAACATGATTATCTCTTATAAAAATTAAAACATATCCTCCAATGAATAAAAAAATATCCATATTTGAGATAAAGGATAAAAATTATCATAACAAATCAAAAAAACATAAAATCTATCCCCTATGGGATTATAAATAACGAGTCAAGAAAATGTTAGAGAATAGTGGTATAATTTTTTAAAAATATTTCTATCGTTATTAATAATCTTTTGAATGAGAAAATAATTTTGATAATAGTTTTATAAGATTAATAACATTTAAATGTGATAATATCAATAAATCCTATGATTAAATAACACCATAATTTTTTGAAATAATGAGGCAATGATGAATAAAATTTTAAAAAGGTTTATTTAATAATTTGTTTTTAAAAAAAATAATGTGAAATTTATTTTTAGAAATTTATTTTTAAAAAAATGTCTATTCTTGAACCATTTTAGTATTAACATGATGGGAACTAAAGAAATAATTTATCCATATATATTTCTCAAGAGAGTCTAAGTAGGTGTGAAAAAAGGGTCACTCACTGTTCCTAGAATATACAAAGGGTTAAAAATAAAATAATATACTTTTAGGATAAATACCAAGGAACAACTAAGTTATAACCACTAGACATGATTGTTTTTATTAGGGAATTATACACAATATTATTTCCATAATTACGAACAAAAAATAAAATATTTTTAATTTTTAATTCCATTATTGAAAACTATGATGAAAAACTATAAATGGTCATGCATTTTAATATTAAGATATAAAAATTAAAATATACTCTTACCTAAATAACCAGAAATTAAGTCTATTTGATATAGGAGAATGTGTTTTTTGAGTATATAAACTTGTCTGTTGTTTTCAAAAACAAATATAAGAACAATATCACCTATTTGAAAACTATCTTGTTGAAAATGGTGTATCATGTCAACGTGCTTAGTTTGAGTGTGTTGGATTGGATTTGTAGGGATATTAATCACACTTGTGTAGTGAAACATTATTGGGACATAATAGTTTTTTAGACCAATGTACAAGAGAGTCTGTTTTATTCATATAACATGGGTGTAATAACTCCAAGTAGCTTCGTATATAACTTCATCTATAGAATGTTAAATAGAATTTATCTTCTTATTACCCCAAGATATGATGGGTTTTCCTGCTAGTCAATTTGTACCTTCCCCATATAGTTTATATCATCAATAACAAATATGGAAAAAAAGAAAGGTCAAATATTTTTCCTTATGATAAAATAATCAATGCATCTTAGTTCCCTTCAAATAAAACAAAATTTGGGATATTTTAAATGAGATTACCTTATATTGGATTGGAAAGGATAATAATTACATAAACTAAATGTGATACTTGTATGGGAAAAAATAAGGTAATATAGACTTCCAATAATAATTAGACAAAATTTATTATCAACTGATTGACTGGATTCATCAAATGATAGCTTATAATTAGTACTCATGGGAATTATAATATCATTACCATGATTTATGCCAAAAAAATTATACTTTTATTATTTTATTTAATTTTCTTAAAAAAAATTCATCAAAGGTTCTTAAAATTTGAAAATAGAGGAATAATTTATGTTTTATAATAATACTCATTTTATACTTTTTATTCATTAAATTAGAAAATTCATTCATTTTTTATCCAAAAATAACATCATCAATATAAAATTGTGTGAATAATAAATCATTTGAAAATGTTTTGAGAAAAAATCGTTTAATTTTCTATTCCCATTTTGAAATAATTTGATAAAAGGAACTTATTAAACCACTCATACCAAGTTTTAGGGGCATGTTCATAACAATATTGATGTTTTGTTTAATATAAAATAAAATTTCTAAAATAAGGTGTTTAAAAACATGGTGCTTATTTGACAAATTATATTTCCAAAAATCCCATTTATAATAAATAATTTGAAATCCAATTGAAAATGTATAAAATTAATATATGAAAGGAGTTACAAAAATATTTTAATGGATTCAAATAAGATATAGGTGAAATGGTTTCACTATAATCAATAAATTTCTCTTGATTATTGTATTTAGAATCAAGTAAGGCCTCATTATGATCAATATTTCCTTGATCATCAAGTTCTTCTAAAAACCAACATATGGATAATGTTAAGATGATTATTAGTTTATTCCAGGAGATCCCAAATATTGTTCCTTTGAAATTATTTCGACACCTATTGTATAGAAAGTTTCCAATTATCATCATTAATAACTTCAACAAGGGAATTAGGTTCAATATGATAGGGAAACCCTTGATGTTCCACATAATTTAATATTGTCCTTATATTATGATTATCACATTTTTATTACACAATAACATTATCTAATGTATTTTATGTGGTTTAAATCCATGAATTAGGTAAATAAGTAGACTGGAACTCTAGATAATAATTAATTACATTAGAAGATTCAGGTTTAAGAAGTGTAAAATTATGTTGGTCAACATTATCATCACATTATGTATGTGATTTATGATTATTATCATCCAATTTTATTTGAAAATACTCTTAAATAGTTGTATAACTCTTAATGAATAGATGAAATACTTTAATTGAGTTAGAATATTGAAGAAAATTTATTTTATTGTATTAAGTTTGAATAATTCCTAGATTATCCATTGTATTAATGATATATATTTTATAGTTGAAGAATTTAAATAATCCAAAATTGAAAAACATACCATTCCATAGTTTGCGAGGGGTTTTTCATAATTTGGGTCTTATTAGGACATAAGTAATGAAAAATCATGCAGTTCGTAACACCTCAGAATAAAATAAGTGAGGTTGGTAAAAATCATTTAATAGATTCATATCAATTTAATGGAGGTTCCTACTTCATAATCTAGAAACCCCATATTGTTAAGGTGTTTTAAGTGATGAAGAAGTGTGATTGTGGCCTTGAGAAGGAAAAAACACATCAAAGTCTTAATTAACAAATTTTCTACCATAGCTACTTCAAATAAAAAATATTTTTTTCACCATTTTCAATTTTTATTTATCAGAAGGATGATAAATATTTTACCAATATCATTTTTAAAATAGAAGAAGAATACCCATGTATATCTATTAATATATTCAATAATTAAAATGTTGTAATTTTTTTACCTCCAATATAAATTAATTTAGTTCATATATAAAGGTAATTGTGTACTAGTTATAAAGGTTTTGAAGTGGGAACATGGTTTTTTGACCAAATGTGGGATTTTGGTTTCATTATATGATGTAATGGTCCAGGAACAATAGTTATAATTAAAATAAAATATTGGAAAATATCCAAAAATCTAGTTATAGTTGAGTTTGAAAATATACAGAATTTTACAGTGGTATTAGAGATTATTCCAAATTCGATAATGAATATTTTTTGTAAAGAAATACAAATCCTTATGAATTTCAAGACATTTTATATCTATAATATCTTTGTTTTGTAATGATATCTAGTAAATAAAAGCATCCCTTGGGAATTAAAAACATTATAAAAATATTATTTTTTATTTTTTTTTTTGAAATTGCTACCACATAATTGAATAATAATTATAAAATTAAACATCATTCAATTATAAAATACAAAATATTTAGTTAATGATGGGTTTGAGAAACTAATATTACCTAAAATGGAAATTTTTCTTTTTTAATCATCTTTAAATGTTAAACTTTCTCCATAATTTTCTCATGATAATTGAATTTAGGTGTATGACCGCACATATTACTTAAGCACCGACTATCCATATACCATATATAATCTCAAGTTTTTGTCTTGATACTTTTTATTATAGTGGATGTAAGAGACTAATGTTTTTGGTAAACATATCTTAGTTCCAATTAATTTATTCAATAGATATTTTAGAATCCAATGTTTTTTGAAAAAAACATTCTATTAGAAAAATGAGATAACATATGAATTATTTAAGGCCTACACAACTTGTATTTTTAAAATAACACTTATAGTAATGGAGAACATGTTTTTTTCAATAATTAGAATTTTTTTCAGAAATTTCCTTAAAAATTTGTATTTTTTTAATAGTTGATAAATATATAAATCACTCTGAAAAAATCTATTATTAATTTTTATAACAATTTGATATCCCACAATTTAATTTAATTTTTTTATTCTTTCTGTAAAATGAAAAAAAAAGTTGGTAAGATCCCTAATATTAAATCCCAAAATTTAAAACGTGGTTCGTATAATTATTTGAAAACCAAATAATATATTTCTTATAAAATTATATATTAAAAAATCATCATTGGTATTCATTTTTCAAATATATTAATTTTCAATGTTCAAAAAAACTATCTCTAATTGTATCTCTATAGAAAATAATTTCTTCAATTCATAAAGAATCCGAATAATATTTTTATGTATAAGAATAATACCATTTAGAATTTACTTCATCACATACATCAACATTATCCAAAAAGAAATTGGATCTTTTATTTATTTATTCATATGTCGAAATTATGTTTTCTCTCACACTCCAAGTTGAAACCTTTAGATATTTATTAACTTAAAAATTATTTTTGTAAATTTTGTTCAATGGGTAATATAGATTGACGTGGACCTTCTTTTTTCAATAATGAAATGTGACATCATATCATTTATTTCCATTTTTATTCGTTGGAATGTTATTTTTTCCATGTAATTTCTTATACATTTAACATTTTGAGCATTTTTTGATATTCATTGTGATGATCCATTGTTCATAACTTTGAAAATGATGATATTTTTAGTTTCTATGTCCACCATAACTATATTTTTAGCTATATTTCTCATAGTAATCTCTTGTTTCGAGATATAATGAATGAGTTCATCAATCTATAGGTTTTTCATGTCATTATAATTTTTTATTGTAGTGAATTTTGGTTCCAAATTTCTTATTAATAATCAATTTATTATCTTAAAATAACTTTCTTTATAAATAGTATCCCCAATAATTTTTACCCAATATAAGTTTTAGAAAATGTAGTGAACATTTTAGTGATATATTCACTAGTATGCATACAGAAAATTTGATTTTATAATTTAAACATATCTTAATGGGTATCCTTGAATTTTCTAGTTCCTTCATGAGTTATCCCTAAACATTTATAAATTTCAAGAGACATTTTCATGCATAAGTTTGATTAAATTCATTTTTATCTAATCCAAAATTTAAGGAATTTATATCTTCACCATGTATTCTAAAATAAGAAATATCATCAAAGGTCCATTGATGTGATTCTTCTTTTTTAGGTGTATATCCATGTTAAAAATCCAATAAATATTATAGACAATAGATCTATGAATATTAGACTTGTGATTATTCCAATAACCCTAATCATTTCCATCTATAAATAGATGAAGAGGCATGTATTGTCTTTAATATCCCCATGGGTGTTTGAAAAATCCATTTTGTAAAAATGATAACCTTATTTTAAAAATTGATTAAATATATACTTTTTAAAATATATTTAATATAATTATAAAAAATAAATAACAAAAAAATAAAAACCAACATGATACAAAATCTAGTATTGAGACGAATACAAATGAAATGGGAGATAGGGTGGCTAAATTTCCCTGTATAAAAATTAAAGGAAAATAATCGATGTTTAATAACATATTTATAAATTATTAATGAAATAAAAAAATAAAAAAATTTTAATGTGAAACATCAAAGTAAAATCATAAGGACAAAAAATTGGATAATTTAGAATGATTATGTGATTCAAATATAAATCCAATTATGTGATTTATAGTTAATTTAAGGATTAAATAATTTCATTAAAAGAACGAAATAAATTGTTAAATAATTGAAATTGTATATACATAATGTGTTAATATATTTTTTTAAATGAGTTAGATAGAAAATATAAAAGATACCATATGTCCACCAACCCAATCACTTGAGGATTTAATGTATAAGTCCATTGGCATTAATGGAAGTGAAGATACCAAAATTATGACATGTTATGAAGGTTACATAAAGAAAATAGAAATAAAATGAACACAATATTTTTAATGTACACTATAGAAACATCAAGAAGAATTATCCCTTCTAAATTAATATAATGAGAAGAAAAATAAGGTCCCTCACATTAATTGTTGTGATCGTAAAATAAATAAGAATGTAATGGAAGATGAAACTTACTATGAGCAATTCGATTTTTTTGATAGTCTTAATTTTTCCTAGGAATACGACGAAAAACATGGAGAGATTAGAAAATGGTTATTGTAAACTAATATTAATAATTAGAACACACTATATAATACAAAAAAATAGATAGAAATGGACAATATTGAGAATCATAGATAATTGGAATTTGCGATGTGAGGTTCAAGTATGTTTCCATGGTCTTCAAGATATCTATTATTAGGTTCCAATATCTTTTGTAATCTTAGAAAATACTTTCCGAATCTCTAATATGAATATGACCAGATTCATTAATCTTTGACCTCCCAAAAATTTTGGTTCAGAATAGATTTCTCGACACCACTGCGTATGTAGTAACATTCTTCATGTTTCTAGTGGGGTTATTGGAACATTACACACACTGACTACTACAACAAACTATAATATATTCTTCTATAGATGATATTACCATTCCCTTTTATTATTGACTATCTAGTCATCCTCCACCATGAATCTGGTGAGGTCATGTTGGATGAGAAAGCTCCTCGATATTCCACCAGTTGACTAGTGGCATTACACCTGCAAGACGGTGCTACTTGTATCCTTTAACAACATGAAGTGGATTATTCAATTCATTCAACGAGACTCCATTGTTATTATATTATTATTCGAAAGCTTCTAAACATCTATTAATATGTATTTTAGGATGCCTTAATGGGTTCTAATAAGATTCCTCGAAACTAGATGAACATTAATTAAATGAAAATATAATATACTTTAAGAGTTTTTGTGATCATTAAAATAAATGAATAAGGAGAAGTACCAAATTTAATATATAAACAATAGATATGAAATAATACATTGGCTTTTTCATAAATTATATACCTATTTTTAATACTATATTTTATAATATTTGATTTTATAAAAACTCATTCATTCATATCATAAAAATTCTTGGTACATATAAATTCATTACCCTAAAGGTTAGAGGTTGGATTACCCATGATAACATTGAATGAAGGATTCATTGATACCCATATATTAATTAACATCCCTATAATTGTTTTTTGGGATGTATTACCTGTGAATTCAGTTTTCTTCCACTTATTTGAATTTGATACTATTTAATGAATGGAGTAGATTTCTACTTCATGTATAATATCAAAATCCATGTTAATTTAGTTATCATTGATCTCCAAAACCAACCAAAAAATAGTATTCAACTATAAGATTGGGAAATAAATTCTTGATTTTACATATTATTATGATATAGAATAGAATCACCAAGTGATTCACATTGATTTTTCCAAAATATTTTGGTAAAAGGATAAAGTATAGATGAAGGATATTTTTAATGTGTAAGAATTTGTAAGTGTTAACACATAATAATTTCTCTGAGCTCACTTTTATATGAATTCGAGTTTTCTATTCATGTATTCTTTAGATATCTTCGTATATAAAATGTTTTTTAGAGAATGGATCCACTTGAGATGGAGGAATTAAATAACTACACAAAAAACCTATTAGACACAGAGAGTATAGTTCTTAACTTATCTAATTATGGTTATCAAGTTTTATTTCTAAATAAAAGGGATAGATCTATGAGATTATGTATTAATTACCAAGAAATAAAAGATATTAATAATAATAATAATATCTCATTACATTAATTGAGGATCTATCTGATCAACATTATGGTTATTTATACTTCCATAAGATTAACTTAATATATGGATATCAGTTTCTTAATGTGTGAAATTAAGAAATTATGAAGAAATATTTTAAAAATAATAATGGAAAATTAATTTATCCTTTTTTTGAAGTGTTTTTTATAGTTTTTATTGAATATATTCTTTCTTATTCCAAAACAAAGGAGGAGAGTGAAGACCATTTTGGTATATTTTTCAATCATTATAGAGGAACATGTTATATTCCATGTTTAATAAGTGTTAATTATTTTTATATGAAGTGGTTTCTATGGTATATATGGTCACCATTGGAAGTATTCCAGTATAATATTTAAGTAATAAAGTTATAGATGGATGGTATATACCTGTATTTTTTACTATGATTTATAGATATCTTTATATTTTTGGGAAATATACAAGATTTTGGAAGAAATTGTTACCGTTATCCAACCCAAAAAACATGTAAAAAAATGGGGTTATGTTTTCAATTATAGAGAATTATAAATAATCACACCAAGATATAAATATATAGTTATTTACTACTCACAAACTGACATTAACTTAAGGATGTGAAGATTATTTCATCTATAAAGATTCATCAATGAATATTCTTGGTTGATTCTTGATACCAAATTATATGATTATAAAACTAGACTCAATAAAATAAAATATTCAAGGGAAGAATTATATAACTCATGATTTAGACACTGAGGTAGTAATATTTTTACTGAATATATGGTGTCATTATACATATATAGAATACTGTGATATATATATATATATATGTATATACAATAATAATATTAAATATATATTTAATAAAAATGATCTCACCCAGAGGTAGAGGATATGGATGCAATAATTGAAGGATTTATATTAAACAATTCAATCTCCACCCTAAAAAATGAAAATAAGGAATACAAGGCTTTGAGCTCAAATAATTATGGATCTCTTACTACCCATGAGATGGTTAAAAATTCCATGATCAATAATCTTGTTTTTAGAGATTTTAAAATCATAATGGAATGAGTGACCTCATATCTACCCTATATGGAAGCTCAACTATCATTACTATATAAGATCAAAAGAAGTTAGTAAGATTATTATTTATTATTAAAGACAATTGAAGTTTTGTAAGGTAGTAATTTTTTAGAGGTAAACATTGATAAGGAGGAATCCAATCAATTTGTTAAGATACTATGTGTTCCATTAATACCTAGGATGAAGAAGGAATTACTTCATAACGCATACAACTATAATTTCTCTATACAATTTTGAAACACAATGATATATATGGATCATTAAGAGAACTATTTTTTTGATAACATGAATTATATGATAATTTATTTTACATTAGGATGTCATATTTTATGGAAAGTCAAAAGTTAGTGGATGTTACCCAAAATAATGATCCAACTATTTCAAACACCCATTTATATGTGAAAAATATCACATTTTATTTTTTCACCATCCTCTAAAAAACATAAATGGGAGTAATAATATTTCGGATGTGGTTGATCAATTACAAAATTTATGAAATTTAATAGTAATAAGACAATATACATCCCTAACTATTCTTTATGAATTATATAAGTGAAGTGATATGTTTTATATCCAATTTCTCTATATTTCCTTTAATCATGACCTAATTTTCACCTAAAACTTTTTTAGTTGTATTTAATGTGAATTAGTTATAGTGATGTATATAGCTCTACGTACCACCCTAAAACATGTTTTAAATATAAAATTGGTACTAATAAATTATAAGACATATTAAATATTGAATTACATGATTTACAAGGAAAGAAGGATGAAATAATTTCATTGATGGATATATCACATTCCATTTGACCTTTAACATCATACCTTATAGGGATCTATATGGGAAGAAATGTTAAATTCTATCCCCATGGGATGAATTTTTATAAATGTAGTTTTAAGGTCCATATTTGATTCAAGAGACCATAGAGTTGGTCAAGGTTATCCAATAACACATTCATGTATCTCAATGAAGGAAATAAATTATATAGAAATCTGAGGTCATGATTTAGAGATTGGTGTTTGTGATTGATTATTCTAAAAGACATATCCCTGAAATGGAATAATGAGCCTGGGCACTCAAATTTTACAATAATGTATACTTTTTTTGGTAGGGACATATTTTTTTTAAAAGATGAATAAAATCATGTGCATGTGTATTTTAAGACACATAGGTTTCTATGATTATTCCTCTATCCCTTGTCAATGACTAAACTCTTTTGTGTTCCTACCTTATTGTAATGAATGACCTACATAGGTGAAACCACTTCACATTTAAATTATCTATGAAAAATCCCACATACATGAGGCACCCATTGTAGGGTGTGAGAATAAGTTATCTCCTTTTCTCCTCACCCTACTCTCCCATTTTCTATAAATAGGGATCATGATATCATTTTTGGGATGGATATAAAAATATGAAGAGAACAAAATGAACCAAACTTCCTCACATTCCCAACCTCCTACCTTTCCCTTTAGGATACTCTCTATGTCCAAAATTTAATGAAAAATATAAACCTAGAGTAATTGTGTTATCCAAGGGTTTTAACATTAATCAATTTAAAAAGGAAATTTCTCAAATAGATATGGGGAAAATTACCCTCTATAATCCCAAAAGAATCATATTAGGGTTCCTTAATCCCAAGACATCCCTGAAGAGTCATACTATGGTACACATGCCAAGGTCATCCTAGAGGTATCATAGCAGGTTTCCGCATACCGAAGTAATCTCAAAAGTATCCTACTTGGGAAGTACACCTCATAGGACATCCAAATATGGTGAAACTTCACCCAAGAAATGATGATGGGGTGAGATTTATCCTTTTCCATCTAATAATATTGACACTTTTCCTAGTGTATCCATCTATAGAACAATTTCAACTAGATAATAAATTGGGGGTGATCGGTTACCCAAGAACCAAAATTTACCAGTTTGAACAGATTTCCAGGAATCAAATTTTAATGGTTTTAATGGAAAGAAAAGAACCAAATTTTTCTTTGTTTTAATAGATACCTAAGAATATAATTTAACTTCTTTTTAATGGAATATTATGAACCAAATATAGAAGTAAGTTTGATAGATGATTGATTTTCTTGGTGGAAATCCAATAAATCATCGATCTTCTATCTTAATATAAGGATGGGTACTTATAAAATGTTGTATATATTGTTTATGGTGAGGAAATTTATTTTATAAAAATAAATTTTGGATAATTTATAAGTTGGTTATGAGAAATCAATAGATTCAACATGCTCATTCAGGTGGAGAGATGTTTCTCAAGATCGATGATTGTCTAGAATGAAGACACACGCCTCTGTTTTCTTCTATTTATAGCATTATAGGGTCATAAGGTAGTCCAATTTCAATACAAGTAATTAAGAGTTGGTGAAGTCCTTTTTTGACCATTATAAATGCATTCTGGAAGGACATACCATAATTCCACAAGATACTCAATAGAATCCACTTGGTTGAAGGAAGACTACATAATAGAAAATTTAGACTTTTTATGATGACGTGACATCTAGTGGGACTCCACTGGATGGCTGATGGTTCTTATAAACATGTATATATTCTACCTCATTCCATAACCTAGTTAGTTCTTACACATACTTTAAGAATCAATCATTGGAACCACCACTTCATTCCATGGCCTTCTATAGTTATTATAGCCTCCACAAAAGGCCTAAAAACATCAATTAAGAATCTTCAGTGGTCTTAAATAACACTTCAAATTATTTATTTTCATTTATCAGGATCCTAAGTATTCAATCAGTGGTTATATGAAAACATGAATTGGAATTTTATTCCATAAATGAGAAAGAATCAATGAAAACACTATACACAAAATGAGTGGTTGTGATCACTAAAACACCAAGAGAGATATAGGTTCAAAAATTAATTAACATAATTTATATATAAAATTGTATAATGAAATGTGGATGTTATTGTCATAAAATCCCAAAAAATTGAGATAATCAAACCAATCTACAAACAAGTCTCAGCAAAATATGGAAATACAGCCTGAATATGATCCTCTGAAAATGTAGTTTTTTAAACATCAGGCAAATTATTTTTCTCCGTAGTATTCCATTACAACATTAAATTATACCCAAATAAGACCATGTATATAATTTATATTCCTAATCCTTGAAAAATAAATGAATTAAGAGGACATTATGGATATCTTTCCTATATCAGGCACTTCATAACGAACCTCCCTAATATGTGCATACCCTCAACAAGACTTATGATGAAATGGTTCACCTATAATTTGAATGAAGATTGACTAAAAGCCTTTGATTATTTAATGTATTTTCTTCTACATAAATCGATATTGATAACATGTATAGGAGGATTAACTCACATCCTTTATGTGATGTACGTAGTGGGATGAATCAATGACCACACTATTCAAAATAATTATGATGGTAAGGATAAAATTATTTACTATCTCAATAGGATAATGTTCAATATTTAATCTTGATACTATAATATCAAGTATAAATACCTTATATTGATTTTTCATATTGTATGATATGAGAAAAAATTTACATCGCTTTGAGTTCCACCAGATCTCTCAGATTAATCTACTCAAGTGCATATTTAGTTATCCACTGTTAAATAGGAATATAGAAGAACTATAAGTTATTATATAATGGTCTAAAATCTGGTTAATATCTTAAAAGGTGGTAAAATGTAAATCTCTAGAATATTTCCTCATGGATCACCCTATCTTAGAGAAGCTATTTTTTTAACCTAGTACTCCCCAATAAATTAGTATTCTCATACCATAAACATTTAAATAGTGAGAAATGTACATGAATGTCTCCTTTGGGAAAGAAATTGGTATATGAAAAAAAAACATGTTGCAAAGTAGGTTTCCTTAATTATTTCATTCATCTCTACATAAATGAATATTTTTTCATTATCATATCCTTCTACGAAAACTATGTAATAATAATGAGGAAGAATTTTAGGCCCATGGTGTAGGATTTTAATTCGGCCTATAACTACTAATAAAATGATGAATGATCAATGGTGATTCAGATTTGGTAGTCATGAAAATCAATTGAGATTGCACCATCTGTATGGAAGAGCGTATTCCCATTCATTGGTAGGTATGCGGGTTGATTACCAAATTCCCCTAAGATCCAACAACATCTAATGTTATGTGTTCACAGTATACCCTTAAATTTTCCCTAGATAATGTAACTATATCCCCGATAGATACAAAATAGGATGAGATGATCATCATCAACAAACATCATATGGTGGTATCCCCATTCATTAAAAATGATATGAAACAGATCTATAAAATCAACCTCATCATTGATCAAGGCTAACCAAACTTCTCACCAACTGATTCCATAATTGGATGGAGGTCTCCCATTATAGACTATATCCCAAATGGAATTATCCCATCCAATCAAGAAAGGAAATAGATGATGAAGTTTTAGGAAGCATATTTTTTCTAATAAAATGACCTGAATTCATATAATGTCCAAAATAAGTAAGGCTTTTGTGAGGTCCTCCTTAGTTGTGCTAAAGTAAGAGAGACCTTTTATAGTATAAAATAATAACATGGTAGAACATGTAGTTTACACTAGTTAGGATCCAAGATTTATTACCAAATTTTGAGTTTTTGAAACTTTTTTCCAGCAATGATGCATGACTATATTGAGTCCAATATGAAATTTCATCCCTTCGGTTTGTGTGTTAAATTTATCCATCAACCACTATAGTGGTTTTAAAAGACAAATATTCCAGGTCATTTTATGTAATTGGGATTGTTGTTCTAGATCCATAACCTCCATCCAAAAATATATTGTGAATATATATCCTTAATGTAATTTCTTCTTTCTATAAATGTGATGATGTAGTTCCCCTCACTGAAATTAGAATGAAATGAGACCAATCATCAATTTATCATTTTCTGATATCATCACTAGAATTATTATATTTCAAAAAATATTGATTGATAATAAAACCCAATTATACTCTTCTGAATTAAAGAGACTAAACCACGAATACAATATTTAGACAAACATCTCAAAATCATACGTTACTAAATATAAAATTTAAGGTCTTAAAAAAACTCTATCTAATATCCATCATAATATTGTGGAAAAAATTAGTCATTTTAGTCTTAAAAGATTATAAATTATTTATGGTATCATCAAATCCTGAACTATACTACCATATAAGTGAAACTATATTCTCTTATATAGGATAAAGATATATTTATTCATATTGATGTCTAATTTACATCACATTACATTTCTATTTATAGTTAGCATTATTTATATGAATAGTATAATATTTGTCTTGATTCATTAGAATAAATCTATAAGAAAAGTTTACACATGCTAAAAAATAATGAAATCCATTTGAATTGATTCATAGTATCATTGAATATAATTTTACACATCCTCGCATTCATCTAGTGTAAACTATTGTTATCCCTATGATCTCTCATGACACATGAGAATAATCTTATAATGTTGGATCTAAAGAGGGTGGGGGACTAATATATTCATAAGATCTACCATATTTGACCTCATTCTATGATAATAATGGATATATAGTATATCATTATTTCCACTAAAACACTATTTCTTAGAAAATAATTTACATTATTTCACAATATGATCACAATTCATCATGCATAAAATTAAATTTCATAATATCTGTTCGACTATAAATGATTTTTTCCACAAATTTCAAGTACTCCATGTCATTTTAAAATAACCTAAAACTACTAGATGTATATTCCATCCTATATGAATATTTATTTGGAGTGGTTGATATTGTATGATCAAAAATTTATTGGAGGTATCTAATCCTTCTTACATCAAATTGAAAATTTTCCCCTATATAAGAGCTCGATCGATAAAAGAGTATTTTATTTTCTTTGGAGTTGATTTCTATATTTACACATTCCAAATAGAATGTCATTGATCAACTATCATATGAAAAAATACACATTTATGAACTATGTGTTGATCGATTCCAATTATCACATGATACATAACAGCAAATAGATATCTCATTGCAGGTACAACTACAAATCCCATTAAATCCAACACAGTCTCCATCTTAGTGTTTTGGCTTCCCATATCTATGTTAAGTTTTCTACCACATCTATACACAATGATACCATTAATAAAAAAAATATAATACTAGGTATGAGAAAAAAATTTATTCTAAATGTAATCCAATACATGAATAGATATATTATTTTCATGAACAATGTGTGGCTTGACTCCTGTTATCTTAGGATATATTGTTATTCTTAAATCCTACATCCCTATCTCAATCTAAAATTTTAATTAATTTTGATGTCATCTCTCATCATGTGGTCATATAATTCAATTTAGTTCATTCTATATTAGAAACAATAAAGATCTGATCTATCTTTTTAAGAACTACATGCGACATGAATCCTATTATCATATGTTAAATATTGATTCGTGGATAACTCTTCTTAAGACCAATTGAAAATTTTTATCCCATTTATACAATAATGATGAGACCTTCTCCAATTAATGTAAGGTTTAGTATATTATTATCTCCTTAATACACCCTCAAATAAATTTTATTTATCTTTCTTGAGATTTAAATATTAGAAAATGACCCTTTTGAAAAATTACATATCAATTAAATCTTATTTTCATAGGATACATTGTGATGTAAAGATCTCTTAAACTTGGATAAACCAAAAAATTTATTTTCCATATATTCTTATGAACCATCCTTATAAAAATATATTCAATTTCATACCACTTTTTCCTTAAATAGACTTATACTATGATCAATAAACCCCATATGTAAGAATATATGTGGCTTGGTTCTTATTACTATTGGATATGTGGTTTAATTTCCTTTAGAGTCTCTTGTAGTAGTGTGATTTATATCTTTCATAACAATTAAATTCGTCAGCATTGGTTATGGTTCATGTCTTGTATGGGTCTCCCAATTCAATTTAGAAAAATACCCTTTATTTTTGTACTATTCACATCACTATTGGTCAAATCTGTATAACATTATAAATTATCTTGTTTCAACCAAATTTGTGAGAGATTCAAAATATGTCCACCTTTTCTATATGGAATAACACTAAAATATAATGGAAAGTAACATAAGGTTTTTCTAGGTTGAGAAAATATAATGTGATACTTGGAAAAAGTTAGGTCTCTACTTTATAATACATTTTATGTCTTGTTTTAGGAATCATTTTGAGTGAAAAATGAAAAAATGGTACAATTATTTTAGACACCAACACTTCCCCCTAAAAAATTCAATTTAGGATCACTAGACCTCATTGGTCTAAGAAAATGTTAGAGTAGATATTATTTTCTCTTATATGAATGTTTAAATTATGTCATAGGTATGTTTTTGGTTTATGAAATGTTCATATATTCTCATGAAATTGATGCTTCATTTAGAGTGATCAGGTACTCAATCCATCATCTGTCATATCCATTCACCCTAAGAGCGTGTTAAACTCATTTTGGAAAAACCATTTGTGAACTCAAACCCTTATTGAATATGCTATAATATATAAAAATGAATTCATTCCTTAAGAATTTATATCATCACAACCCCTTAATGACTTTTAGTAATGAGAAAATATGGGTCCAATATAGAATATTCTTCTTGGTAATGAAATTTGTGCCACATATTTGGGCCTCTAAATAGAGGAGTATTTTCATCCTGGTAAGAATTTCCATTAACCTCTCTAAAATCATGAATCTAGTTATTCAAATTTTCTACTGGTCATCTTCATCATTCTTGTTCCATACCATAATTTCATGACTCAAATATATCAACTTATAGTTTATATATTTAATAATCCAACAATTCATGTGGTTTCTAATCTCTATGAAACTACCTTATCCATTTCATATATAGACTCTGGAATCTGAGTTTTTCACCCTTTCCAATTAGGATGTTCAATTTTTATGTAAAGAGAATGGTTCCATAGATCAATAATGTCTTCTTAGACACTCTAAATCATTGAGTTGAGATTATCCTTTTAGAAAATATCCAATTTAATTCATTCCACCTTTCAAGAAGTCATGAAATTGGGCATATAGTGCATTGATGAAGTCAAAATATTCACATATTTTATAATATAATTCAAATTATTAAATCCTTCCAGGATGTAATTTTACGGTAAATTGTCACATTGTTAGTTTTTCGATGAATTTTGAGAATAATTTCTAAATTGCCTAATTTTGGGATTTAATTATTTCATTTGCATCCTATAATTCAGCCATAACTTTTTCTAAACTTAATGTAATTTTGAATTTCCTTTTTGTAGCTTTTAAAACAACATGGGGCCCATTTCATCTTTCCTTATTCAATTCTAAATCATTCATTTGGGTGCTCAAATATAGCTAACAAATCGGCCCTTGAAAATTGTGTACAGATTTGGACACTTTTACTATTGATATTATATCTCTATGTGGGCTGGTCAAATGAAGAAAAAAATTGGCAATGAGATAAAAAATAATATTTGGATCAAACATTATAGAGGATTACATGTGGTATTACACTTTATTAAAGGTCATAATGGCATGGAAAGTTAGAAAAGTGAAATATGGAAAGTCAACTGACCAGATTAAATGTGTGAGAATCCAATAGTAATAAATTTCTACACACGTCTCTAGTGAATATGACATTTTTTATGGGGGAAGCGGTAAAAAAAGTGGAACAACCATTATGAAGGAAACATTACATTATCCGTCCATTTAATTAGGATAATTTTCGAATCAATCAGGTGGACAGATTAGGAGCTGAATTTTCTCAACCATTTTCTCTATAAAGTGACCTCTCTTCTACCTCTTACAGGATAACCATTTTCAAGGGGGCATAGAGGAGTTTGGTATCTGTAATAGTTTTATATATTTTAATTATATTTTATCTTAGTTACTTATCTTCTTTTATTCGTTTCTACTCTCTTTCATTTTTTATTTTTTGTTCCCCCTCAATGATCCTTCCAATATCCATACAAATAGAGAACTATCTATTGTTGTTGTTTCTAGGGGGAGTTGTGGTCCTTGAGTTAATTGTGCTTAAATTGTTCTCTTTATTTTATTTTGGAAATTTCAACAGTACTGAAATGGTTTTGGTTTTGGTTTCTCCCCATTTTCATTCTTGATGATTTTTTTTCTTCCCATTTTAATATTTTCCTCTCGATCATCATAATATTTTATCCAGGGTGGAGTAGCATTGTGGTGATGATGTGAGTGAATATTATTATGCATGTGGAGGGTTGGTGCCAGATAATAACAATTCATGGGAAGGTCTTGAGTGAAAGGGTTTATCTCAACATTGTGTAGAGCATTCAGAATAAATATTTTATAGAACAGTGATTTTATCACCATGATATCCCAATAACGACAACAATTATTTACTAAATTCTTTATGTATTCCTTCATTCCATTGTGTTTTTAATTTTATTATTAATATATATTATATTTAATGTATTTTTAGAATCATCCCCCCATTTATATTCGTATATATTTATTTTTATATCGGTTAGGTTATAAATAGTAACAATAAAATTTTGGTGTCTTTTGAGCGGCCTCTTTGAGATTGACCCTAGGTTGTTCCACTATGGTACACTCTTAGGTAATAATAATTTATTGGTGGGGGATATACGACAAAAATATCTCATCATACATCCCACAATACATTAAACTATTTAGAGTCGTATATCCTACACTAACATAAACTACTTAGAGAGGTCCAATTCATGTGGTATAAAGATATAAATTTTCTCCCATATAACAGAAAAAATAGTCATCATTTTTTTTCATTCAGTAGGGAATTTATTTTTAAGGATGCACTATCTAGAAAAAAGATAATCGTTTACCTAAACTATGAACAAATTTCCACATACCAAAACAATGTGTGGATTGATTTTATCACCCCAAGAGACAAAGTGATACTTGGATATCATATCTTTATCCTAGACATATATCTTATATTCCTACTTGAACTCTCCCATGAGATGAGACCAATACCATCTCATCATAGGAATTCTCTTGGATATTCATTATGATGGGACCATATCATTTTTTCTTGGTGTTGGGAATCTATTTACATTGATTTTTCTTCATTATATACTAATATGACCATGAATTTCATTAAAATTTCCCAATTATATTATTTATGCATGTTCAAAGTTTTTATGAGAAATACATGTGGCTTAATTCATTCTATACTATGATATGTAGTGACACCTATAGGTATTATACCGGGTCTAGTCACTAATCAACATCAACTTTAACCCCTCTCTATCTTATTGTTCGGTCCCTCTTATTCACATTTGGTCCTATTAAGTTATCCAATGCATGGTATTTTAAATAACTATATGTGGATTTATTTTTATTTTTCTGGGTACATAATAACCTCTAGATAACCAACCTTGGAATAAACTATAGGTTTTATCCCAATCAAACTTCTATTTTTCCATAGTGTATGTATCTCCATTAATTCATATCAGTTTTTCCCTACTAACCTAAAACTTTATAGAAGCACTCATTATTGGAAATGATCTACATATAAGAAAAATAATATACATAACAGTCCTCTTAATGTCATTAATTCCAAATTAAATGATATTTCGTGTTGTATAACCCTAAATTTCATGACATATAATCCACTATATAAGGCCCGTAAATTGTTTGGAGTTGTATGCTTAATATAACATAATTCTCTAATATTACATCAAAATTCATATATGATACCATAGTATACATTTACATTCCCATCAACATATGATATAACTAAATCAGTATAGTTCAATGAAGTATGTACTAATTTTTTGGAAATCTCATTTCTCCATAGTTTTCTATTTGATAGTTTAAAATTGGGAAACGGTTGTGATAAATTCACCTACATATAGCTCCGATTTTTATAAATAATTACTTAATGTTTAGTACCCACATTTTGAGGTATGTGACCTTATTTATATCTATTTATGTGGATAATGTGGTTGGGTATAGTTTAGGAGTGTTAGGGACGTTTTTTCAATTGTTTTGGGACTTTTATACTGGCGCACAGTTTGAGCACAGTTAGGTGAAACTGTGCTGAACCCCCTTGGATACCATGCAAAATGAGGCGGTTGGACTTTCATGGATTTCTAATGGGTTGTATAACACCATGATGATACTATGTGGGTAACACTTTGGAAATTATCGGGATCACAATAATCACATGGTTTGTCTAACCATGTGAGTTAACCATGCATGACATTAATAATGGATTTTTTAAAAATGGGTCACATGGGATGTAACCTAAAACACCCCAAAAATCCTCCCACTTGAGCCTAACCAAATACTTCCTATCCACAATGGTTAGGTAACATCTCCCAATAATTTTATTTATGACTAAAATGGTTTTCAAGGTCTCTAGAATGCGGTTATTCTTTAGTAAGCCTTATCTCTTGAATCTATCTTAGTTTTCCATAGATCCAGTACACTATATCATTGAGTTTTCTATATATAAAACCATTCATATAGATATTGTTTTGTTTTTTCCTAAATTTTTGATATTTGGGATTTTTTATGTCTGGGAGAGAGATCTAAGGACGTTTTGGTGGAGAGTCCGCTCGGATTTTTGGTGAAGTTGTGAGGTGGTCGATTTCTCATAAACCCTAATGTTGGTGGATTCTCTCTCAAATAAATTTTTCTAGTACTAGAATCATTGATTTGAATTAGATGTAATTTATTGTATTTTTTAGTGATTATTAGGTTTGATGAATTTTGGAAAATCAATTTTTGATGATTTGTGGATTTTGGGGAAAATTGGTTATTGTGGTTAAACGTAATTTTTTGTTGTATTTTAAAATGATTATTTTAAAATTTGTATCATGGGTTGATATATGAAAATGGATTTTTGAATTGGATTTCAAAAAAAGGGTCACTTTATTAAAATTTCATGTATCATGGATGATTTCATATTGAATATTTTGGTTGTGAAATAGTTCGTTACATATTTATGTGAAATTATTTGGGTATGTGATTACTTATTGGTATTAACACTATATGTTTTTGTTGGAATGATGATAAGTGGGAGGGGAATTACACTATAAAAATGCGATGAGTTGGGGAAAAATGACCAGCATCAATGATAGGTGGGTGTGAAGTACCATTAGATTGGGAAAGGAGTAAATGGTCTAGGATATGATGTTCATCCATGTCTATTTACAAGTTAAGGTGTGTGAAACACTATGGTTATGATTTATTTTTACGTACTTTTGAATGGTGTGAATTTTTGTTCTACTATTTCATGGTTAAATCGATTATGGAATGGTTTTTTTGTTTCACCTTATATTTTTTGGATCTGTGTAAAATTGTATTGGTAACGATGTTTTTGGCTTGGTAGTAATTATTTCACTATTTAATGTTTTCTATAAACTACTTTATATAAACAGGATAATGGGTCAATACTAGTGGTGAGTGTAGTGATATAAGTTGGTATAAACCTAATGAGTATAATTACTCACCCCATTATTTGTCACATGTTTTTCTTCTCTAGATGTGGTATTTTAGGACACAGCTAATGGAAAATCACCTCATTTTTCTAGCAGTTCATCATGATGCTTGGGTGTTATTGTTTTTCTTGGAGCCTAGAGCCTGGTGTGGGGATTTGGAGATTGATATGGTTTCCTTTGGATCTTGTTGTTGAGTCTTCCTATTGGTACTCTAATATTGTTATTTTAAGTTATTATTTGGTTGTACTATGTTGACATTCATCTTATAGATTTGGTGGGTTATGACATGCATGGTTTGATAGATTATTTATAATGTAAAATCATTCCCCAATTAATCTTAAATCCATAGAAATTTATTTCAGGGGATTGGAGACATGGGAACATCACCTAAGGCCTAGAAGAATCTTACATCCTTCTCAAGCCAAGAATAAGGGTATATACATTATAAGTGGTATTAGTTGGTCGATATGTTGGAATCGATTATTGTTTTAGGTCATGAATTTGACACTCATTCATAGAATATTTCTTATGATGGGATGCTAGTAAGGTGTCAGACTATCGTAACTAGAAATGTATTACATAAAAGGACGTAGCTATCCCTTTTATACTTAACTTCAAGTTAACATGGAGTTGGCTAAATAAGAGATGTGGAGACACTTATTAGAATATAAAATCTCATTATTGTGGGTATATCCAATGATATAATAATGTAAGGCATGAAAATAATGACTTCCCACTTGTATTAAATATTTAATTTTACATAATTATTTATGTTGTATCATGAAAATAATGAATTTAAAAAAATATGCAAAATATTTTACATGTGCTTATTTGAAATGTGTTCTGGTATTTTGAAAAAATACCATTTTCAAAACATTATGGATTAGTTTTTCAAAATGATAAAACATGGGAGATGTAAACTTGTTTAAAGACTAGTTGTGATCATTTTAATGTAATTGAATACGAAATTTTAACCCTTTTCTTACTAAGGGAGTGAGATTGTTGTGGTGTTTCTATTGATAGAAATGGCATCGAGTAGGCATCATAGAGACCAACTAGAGGAGCCTTCAAAAATGTGGTTAAACATGAGCCCACGATGAACCAGAATATAGTGTAGAGTATAGAGATTGATTTATAAGCTATGGAAAGTCGTAATAAACTAGACGAGCCAAAGTATATGGATCAAGTAGTTTAGTTTCGAAAGATGAATCCACCCATATTTAGGGGTGATTCTGAATCGGAAAAAGAAAAATTCATGGTTGAAAATAATGAATAGGATATTTTAATTCATGGGATCACTGGTGGAGATAAAAGCGAAGCTAACAACATACATTTTGGAATATCATTCATGTAAGTGGTGGTAATTAGTGGTCCACAATGGAAGAGAACATGGTACGACATGGGAGGGTTTTGAGAAATTATTTAACAAATAACTCTTCCCTCACAAGATAAAATTTTAGTGGACGACATATTTCATTCATTTAATGAAGTAGAACATATCGGTAATATAATATGTGGCTATGTTTATGAACCTAGTGTGGTTTTCACCTGAGGTGTAAGGTAGTAAATTGTTGAATGCATGTATTCTTGAAGTTGGGTTGAGGTAGAAAATTCATTCTAAAATAGTAGTGCTATGTATAAGTTATTACAATGAAATTATTAATAGAGAAACATTAGATGTATGAGATATTTGGGGATCTATAAGTGGGGAGAGTATGTTAGTACCCATCAGAAATGGTGGAAGCTCGAACAATATGATCTAGTAAAAGAGGGACACTTATTTCTAGGGTGGGAGTATGACTCGGAATCCAATGGTACGATTGGTGAATATTCCTCTAAAGCATCATAATAAGTTGATATTTTTTACATTGTGTCTCTATAGGCCTCATAATGTGGGATTGAATGGGAAAAACTTTTGCATTTCATAATTTTAAGCTGATGGAGAATCTTCACTGTTATTATCGTACTGATATGGGGTCAGGTGTTCGTGACACTCCTTAGGGGTTATAGGAATCATATGCCATGACAGGGAAGGGGAAAAAACATACCAGTCATCAATAGAGTAAAGTTAGTCATGGTGATTCTAGGGATACCATGACACCATAGCCAGGAAATGAATAGTAATGTGTGGAAAAAAATCAATTGTTTGGATCTAAGTAAGTTGTGGTGGATAATCAGTTTGGACAATCTATAATGCGATGTATGATTATTTTAAATTCTACCTTGATGTAATCACTGTTTGATATGGGTGATTTTCATTCTATTATTTATTCTCAAGCTATTAGTTTGATGGGTCTAACTATGGAAATGATGCCTTCAGTTTTAAAAATTAAAACTCCTCTAGGTCAAATAGTGTATTTAGGCTTATTATATAGATAGTGTTGTATTATTGTGTATGTGGTTGATTTGATGTGGGATCTCTCAACAGTTGAGATGGATTATTATGATATATTCCTCAAAATGGATTGTTTGGAAATGTGAAAGTCCCACATCAACTTTTATGCACAAATGGTTAGTTTCAGGATGGCTAATTGTGTCAAACATCTTTTTAGGAGAGAGGAAAATGAAAAGATGGGTGCATTAGGATTGATGGAATGAGTTGATTTAATGATATCATATCAGTTAGCAGCATTGTGGTTGATATCAAAGGAAGGATTTTTGCATCGCTTTTTTCACCAATTTTTGATCAGTTTCAGATTTTTTTTCCCAAAGAATTATATGGGATTCCACTTGTGCTAGAATAGGAGTTTACTATTGATATCCTTCCTGAGACTAGTCCTATATCACTTCCATATTACTGGATGACACCTAAAGATTTAATGGAATTGAAAGTGTATTTTGAGGATTTGTAAAACAAAGGGTTCATCTGACCTACCATGTCTTAGTGGGGAGAGCTGATTGTGTTTGTTTAAAAGGAAGATGCAATTCTACGACTGTGGGTTGATTATCACAGGTTAAATAGAGTTTTCATAAATAAATGATATCCAATTCAACGCATTTTTTATCAGTTGTGAGGAGCATAATGGTTCTCCATGACTGAATTATGGCAATGATTTCATCAATTGTGGGTACAAGAAGAAAGATATTCCAAAAACAACCTTCAGAAGTACATATGACAATTTTGAGTATGTGGATGTGACATTTGGTTTGATGAATTCAAAAAAGGATTTTATTGTATTGATGGATCAAATATTTTAGAAATGATGGAATTTTTTGGAGTGGTATTTGTTGATGGTATATTGGTGTATTCTTGTATAATGGTGTTGCATGAGAACACTTGGAGATATTTTTGGGGATCATGGGAGATCATTGATTATATACCAATTTGTCAAATAGTTATTTTTGATAACTGAGGTTCATTTCCTTGGCCATGTTATTGATGATACATGTTTTTCAGTTGATACAGAAAGGATAGATGCCATTATTTCACGGAAACCGCCAAAGAATGTTTTCAAGATATGAAGATTCCTTGGTCAAGATGTCTATTATTGATGTTTTATTCATGATTTCTCATGATTGGGACCACCAATGAAAACTATGAAAAGTAAAAATGTTCCATATTAATGGAATGAGTATTGTCAAAAAAATTAAGATATTAATATTCTTTTTACATCAAACCCAATATTGGATTTTCTAGAACAAGGAAATAATTATGTTGTGTACTCAGATAAATAAGGATTGGGGTGGTGGTGTATTCTCATTAAATGGGATCTTGTGGTTACATATGGCTCATAAAAGATGAGGATTCATGAGAATAACTATCCAATTCATGTTTTAGAGTTGGAAGCTCTGTTTCATGCTTTAAAAATGTGTTGCCTTTATCTCATCAGGGAGAAATTCATTGAATTTACTAATCATAAGATCGTGAAGAATATTTTATCAAAAAGATATTTGAACTTTAGGAAAAAGAGTTGGATATAGTAACTCCAGATGTTTGATTTTGACAATATGTACACACCGCATATGGAAAATTCGGTAGTGATGGAATTTTGTAGGATGTAGTATTCTTAGGTGGTGAAACATGCATATTATTAATGGTCATTTATTTCGGTTATAGACGACATGCAGTTGGAATGTTATGTACGTGGTGACATAGTAGTTTTCTATCCAGTCGTGTTGGTTCCTAACTTGGCTGGTTTTGTTTTGGATGCCCATGTTTCTAATTATAAGTGTATAGAGAGGAGGTCGAAACTCAATGGTGGGGAGAACATTGAGGGATGGGAAATGATTTGGAATTCATTTTTTTGATTCCGGAATCAGATGGTTTTACTGGGGGATTCATATGAGGGAACTCAAAAGTCTTATCATTATTCCAGACGGGTTCTTCATCAAAAAATTCAAAAAATGTATAAATCATTTGAAGCACAATATTTATGTGCCGGTCTAAAAAGAAATGTGGTGGATCTTGTTTTTAGATGCCTGACTTGTTTGAAATTCAAGACCAATCATCATTGGCCAGCATGTATGTAACAATCTATACATATCCCTTTATGTATGTGGGAATAGATAGAGATAGATTTTGTTACAGGTCTACCATGAATTGTTAGAAATCTTGATTCCATTTTGGTTATAGTGGTTTGACTCAAAAAGTCTTCCCATTTCATCCCAATTTGATAATTCCATTTGGTAGATAATCTATAAATAATCTATATTTATGGAGTATTAATGAGGCATGGTGTTCCAGATTTGATTGATTAGTTATAGATCCATGGTTCAAATTTCGTTTTTGGAAATCCTTGAAGAAGTCCCTTGGGACATAGTGGATGATGAGAATGGCATATCATCCTTAGAAGGATGGGAAATATGAGATAATGATAAAAAAATTGGAAGATATTTTACAGGATTCCATGATGTATTTTAGTTGCTCATGGGAGGAGCATGTGCGATTAGTGGAATTATCATATAATAACAGTTATCAAGCCTTAATGCATATGGCACTATCTGAAGTATCATATAGATGTATGTGTCTTTCTCCACTATATTGGTTGGAATCAAGAGAAACTTGGTTAGTTGGTCAAATCCTTTTACAAGAGATAAAAAATAAGAATATGCGGATTATAAAAATGAAGATGGCTCAGAGTCATCATAAATCGTATGAAGACCATTATCAATGACTATTATCATTTGAGGTGGATAATATTCTGTTCATGAGAATCTCTCTTAGGATATATCATCACCGACTTTCAAAGTAGGGGATGTTATATACAATCTATATTAGGCCTTTTGATATACTTTATTGGGTTCGAGAGGTGGATTATCAGTTGGATTTTCCACAATAGTTTAGTGTGGTGAACAATGTATTCATTGTTTATCAGTTGAAGAAGTAGCTGCTCGATCCTAACAATGTGATTCAACTGGATCTTGTTGATATATATCCATATGTTTCTTTGTTGCACGTTCCAGTGTATATAGTGGATAAGAATGAAAAATTATTGTGTGTTAAGGGAATTATTCTTGTTTGGGTTTTATGGCAGCATGGTTAGATTCCGGAGGAGGCTTGGGAGTAGGAGAAAGATATGTCTAAGCAATGGCCTGAGGTATTTTGGAAAAGTGATGGTTCTCTACTTTATAAGGATCAAATGTACAATGCTGTGGAGAATGTAGTACCCCCCCCAACATTTTGAAGTATGTAACCCTTTTTGTTTCTTTTTCATGTGGCTAAATAGGTTGGGTAATGTTTGGAAGGTTTTAGGAAAGATTTTGAATGGCTCTGGGAGTTTTATAAGGGAGAACGATTTGGGAATGGTTATGTGAATTAGTGACGAACCCCTAATTATCCATGAAACATGAGGCAGTGGGCTTCTCACAATTAGTGGATGGTTTGTCTAGCCATGGAAGCTAACCATTCATGACATTAAAAATGGGGTTTTAAAAAATAGGCCACTCGGGATTAAACCTAAAACACCCCAAACCTCATCCTAATCAGGACTCAGTTGGTATTTCATCTCCTCAAGGTTTATAGAACCACTCTCACTTGTTTTGGTGGGGATTTAAATGGGTTTTGTGGTGCATTAGAAGCAGTTCTTCTACGTATGCATCCTCTCCGAGATCATTCTTAGTTTTCCATTGATATAGTTCCCCATGCCTCATTCTTCATGATATACAATTTTCACATGTAGATATAAATTTTGTTTCTAAAATTTTATTTTTTTGGGATTTTTTATGTTAGTTAAATTGATCTAAAGTTGATTGGGTGGTGATTTCACTCGGATCTTTGGTGCGGTTGTGAGTTGGATGGTTTCACCAAAACCTTAAGGTAGGTTTTTTCACTCTTAACACCCTTTTTCTATAACGTGAGGCCTTTTTTTCAATAAATTGTCATTTTAGGGATTCAATTTTCATTATTATGTGTTTATCTTGTTGGAAATTCATTTTGTGAAGTTTTTTTTTATTTTATGGAAATTGGGTTTTTTGAGTGAAATGTTCTTTGTTGTCGTATTTTAAGACGTGGATTTTAAAATTAGTAGGATGGGTTGATTTATGAAAAGGGATTTTGAAAATGGTTTTTAATAACATAGATTGATTCATTTAAATGTAATTTGAAATGGATTATATCGTAAGGGATTTTTTATTGAAATAGTTGTTTTCATATTGTTGTGGATTTAGTGGTTGTATGTTCTTGTTTATTGGATTGCACATTTAATGTTTGTGTCAGAGTGATGAGAAGTGGTGGGGAGTACCACTACAGAAATTGTATGGATAATGGATATAAGTTTCACCATTTATGATAGGATGGTTTGAAGTACAGCTAGATTGGGAATGGAGTAGATTGGCTTGAAAGGGATGTTAAACTGTAACTATTTACTAGTTTGGGTGTGTAAATATATATGGGTTTTCTTTGTTAGTGATTGGTAATGGATGGTGGAAATTTTTGTTCTAATATGAGTTGGTAAAATTTAATATATAATATTTTTTTGGCTTTCCCTTTTTTTCTGTAAATTTGGGTAAAAGTGGCTAGGTAAGGGTGAGTTTGGCTTGCTATAAATTGTTTCACTATTTTATGTTTTCTATAAATTTATATATATAAATTTCATAATGGTTATATCTTAGTGGTATGTGTAGGGAATGTTTTTTGGGGAAAACCTATAGAGTATTATTACTCGCCCTCTTCATTGTCACTTGGGTGCTTTTGCATATGTGGTATTTTAACATATAGGTATGCGTAATACACCTCATATTTTTATTGGTTCGTCATTATGCATGGCTAGTATTATGGTTCTTGGAACATGGATCTTGGATTGGAGCTATAGAGTGTGACATGGTTTCCTCGGGGTCTTGTTGTTGAATCTTCCTTTTGGTGCTTTGATATTGGGATTTTTGTGGGTTAGTTGAATTGGTTATGGTAATTTTTGTGGAATAATTTGGTTATATAATGGTAGTGTATTGTTTCAGTGTGATTTTATGACAAGAATCATGTAGTTGTGGTTTATTATGTATTACAAGGATTGTTTGATTATTTATAAGGTAAAATCATTCCCCAATTTTTCATCAATCCCTCTTCATTTATTGCAATCCTTTGGCACCTTAGAAACATCACATAAGGCCAAGTAGTATCTCACCACCTTAGCAATCCAATGAGGATGGGGAGGGACGTTACAATATGAACTACCTATGGATTGAATCCCATTATAATTTCAAATGTATTGAAATGTACATGTTTGACCTAACCATGGACCTCGTCCTATTATTATTTATTAAAACATTACATAATATGCTAACATTAGTTATTATTGAGCTATGAGGATTCAATCACTATTTGAATATCTTTTTACCATATACCATGGTTCATAAATTTTGTGTTCAAATCAATATTAATATTTCATGGTTAATGGTAATGAGTGTATTATACTCAAAAGTGATGCCTATTCATGGTAATGATATGCATTCTTCCATATTTAGAATAATAATTAGAGGCATGTTTTCATCCTAAGGGTATGTTCTTATATCGCTATGTTCCCCACAATATCATTATAATGGAACCCATCATTTAAATTTTATTCACTAATTATATTAATCACACTTGTTCCATCTCGTCAGTTATTGATTCAAGTTGCATAGGATATAATTTTCATCATCTTCATTCCTTATCCAAAATCTGTTAGAGCACTCCTTGATCTTATGCTTCGTTTGGTTTGACATACCACAATCTACATCACTATTCGGAGAACTATGACCATTATCTTAATTCACCTCCCCACGAGGTCATAAATACTAGTACATAGATCTTTATTTATTCAATTTTTACCTCACCCTTATAAATATTTGGATTTCCATGTGTTTTTTTCAAATATTTAAAACCTCAAACCCCAAAAAAATTTGGTTCAAGTACTACAATCATATATTGTGTGTTCCCATATGTGAGATTATTAACATTATAATTGGTTTCTAAATTTTTATCTAGTTATTATTTCCATTTATTCATAGACTCTATCACATTTTGGTCAAATATATAAGAATTTAAACTCCAACAACTTATTGGTTTGACGTTGAGAACCCTAAATTTATAAATTAATGATAAAAAGAACTTTCTTGGATAAAAATTCACTAAGGGAATCTTGAAAAAATGTAACTTTTCCACTAACTTGGAATGCAATTTTGATTTACTAGGAAAATATATGAGAAGTTTAAAATCAATAAAAAGGTAAAATAAACATGTCTAGTTAAAAGTAAGGAAAGGCATCCTAAGAGAATGGTGAGATCTTGAAAACTATGAATTTTTACATCAACAAATTTGGAATAATTTGGGGAATAAATTGAAATACATAATTCTTATATAGTACACCATTAATAGCTATAAATATTCATGCAGCACTCTCCAGATCAACTGATCTAGAAAAAAGTTAGATCACCCTCAATTACTCATATATTATTTTATATGATTAACGAGAAATGAATGAAGGTGTAATACCAGTGGACTTAAAATGATTTAGTGTATTAAAATATTTATTCCAAATCCCCCATTTGGATTTTTATTATGTTGAGTGATTTAATTCTTCCATATATTAATTGACAAACATTAGTTTATTGTGAGGGTATTTTTTCCTCCATATTTATTCTACCAATATCTATATAAGATTATGAGTATAACAGGAAGTAGTATCTCATATTTGAATGGGTGAATTCTAGATTATGGTGTTGGTAAAATGGACACCATATCTATCTCTTATATACCCGTCTAAGTGCACACCCTCGGGAGGAATAGAAAATTAATTATGCTTTATATTGAAACCATATCCCGACTTATGGAGATGGTATATGGGCCACCATATTAGTCATGCATATATCTAAGGGTAAATGTTTGAAATTATGTGGAAGGATTTATATAGATCATTGAATCTTGTTTTTTATTTATGATATACTAGATCTATTTCAATAAAATGTTAAATTATATTCAGTTATCATGATATTAATTGTGGTTTGTTTCATATATTAAAATAGATGGATTGTTAAAGGAACATAGACGTCCTGAAAATTCAACAAATTATGATCAAAGAAGAATTTACATTTATTAAATTGACTATGGGGAGAATCGAAAACTCATAAAATCACTTAAATTACATAAAAAATATAGAAATAATGGTGTGATATTAGTTAATAATTACCAAAGATCAGATTTGATCAATTGGTCACCAAGATTCATCAATTTTGTACTGAAGCTCTACCTTTTCCAAATATTTATCTCCCTCAATGGGGAGTAATATATTTTTTCACTTAGAGATTAATCCACTTTTTCATTATTATTAATTATAATATATGATGATTTTTGATCCCTTGATTTTCTTGTAGCTACAATTTTTCTTGAAATATAAGTCCTACATGAGGGTCTTATTTATTGGATAAAATTGTATGCACTAAACTAACAATGCATAATGAGGTTTTTTATTAAATGATATAGATCTAGGTTTAATAAAATTATTTTTTGAATTTAATATAGAGGGAAACTGTAACACTCAACGATTTCATAGTACGTTATTTCTTCAATGTAATTCAATAAATTTCCTTACATGCAACACAGAGTTCAAATGAACCACGACTTACCAAACTAGCCATTCAAAAGAGTATATGAATAGTATTAACTAAATTTTGAACTTCATATAATCCTAATAATTTTATAATCAATATTATGATTTTATTAGACATAATGTAAGAAAAAATTCAATTTTTTCAGATAAAAGATGTAATTTTTTAAATGAAATTTTACCACTTTTTAATGGAGAACCCTTTTTAAATAAAAAATTTGAAACTTTTATATATTATATTTGAAAAAATAACCATCTTCTTTAAAATTGGTACATAATAATTCAGTTTCAAGGAATTTTTTGTTTTTTCTTGATTACTTCCATATTTGGGTGAATACTGAAAATAATAGATTTTAAGTGTACACAAAATTTTTAATCAAATTAATTCTTAATGTTAAATTATAAATTTTAATGGTTTATAATTATAAAAATATTATATTTTTAACATTTAATCCAATGTCATTCATTATAAATAATTTCACATTGAAATTGAACATAAACAAGTACCAATCTTTTGTTAATTATTATTTCTTAAAAACACACTTTTTGGTTTTGACAACTGAAATTAATGTTAAATTAATAAATGAAACTTATATTTATTTAATTTGGTAAAATGGACATAATATTTTAATTAAGAATATCAAAATTATCTTAGGGTGAAATTTTGGTATTTTTCTAAAAACATTAAATTTTGGATGAATAGTGAAACACACTGAACTATAGTTTAAAACCTAATTTTTGTTATAATATTTAATTATTTTATTTAAATTTATTTTAGGTCAAAATAGATAAATAAAACCTATATATTTTCAATGTAATTCATTGGAGTCATTTTTTAATATTATTATTTATATATATAATTTTATTGAACTTTTCACCGTCTTTTACCCACCTCCTACGAGCATTTGCAAATTAACATTAAACCTAATTTTACCTCTTCTGTGAGTTGAATTTAAAAAATCTGAGAGACACGGTTGATATCAGTAAGTAAAATGTGGTTCAAGAAGATGAAAATTATTTTGGGTGAATAATATCTTTTTACTTTTATTTACCACGATTAAAAGTAACTAGGGTAATTAAGGGTAAATATGATATTATTATTACCCTAAAACATGTCCTAATTCTATTGGATAAATGTATTTCGACCAAAAAAACCTTAGGAATAATATATTAACCTCTTTGGTAATCATGGATTAGATTAGGACATTTATTATTATTTAATTCAAAGAAGAGTTAAAAGTGTTAAATTCAATGTTTAATTGCTAAACCATTTTTAATATTGGGTTAAACATATGATAAATTTGGATATAAATATTCATTAGAAATATAAAAATATTTTCTAAATAATGGTATTTTATTTATAATTTTTACACATTATATAATTTAATTTATTTATTACACAATGATGATGCAGTAATTACCATATTAATGAAATATTAAAATATTAGATATTATAAATTCCCAAATAAATGTAATTTGAGACTTTTACTGAATTAAACTAATTTTAAAGTTTAATATGACATATTAAGGTTGATTAAAATAATTGTTTTCTAAGTAATAATGCAAATATAAATTTAGAAAAAACAAAATACCAAATAGTGTCAAAATTGACAAAAAAGTGTTTTTAAAACCAATATTATATTATAAATTGGTATTCTATTAATAAAAATATAAGGACCAGAAAAAAGACTTATATAATAATATAAATGACATTAATTAACCAATTGGGGTTAGATTGGCATTTTATAGTAAGTGTATTAATCATATAATATAAAAATACAAAGCGACATGGTAAATGTAAAACTATTTAACTAAGAGTTAAATCTAATGGTTAAGGTTAATATGGTGACCTAAACCTGTCCAAAACCTGTGGATTGAGTGGTTTTAGACCCATTTCCACCTTATATTTGAAATAATTCATTTTGGAGCCATTAGAAACCAAAAAATGAATTTATTATAAAATAATATTTTAAGTTTTTCCGAAGGTTCCCCTCACCCCTCTAATAAAAAGTCACTTTTCCTTATCTCAAATTCACACCTCCAAAGCCATTTTTCTCGGCCAAACCCTTTAAAAATATACTCCAAACATTCCTCCCTTCATCCAATTGGACTTACTTTGGTTATAAAGCCTATCTATGCTTCCCTTTTTATTAAATCAGATGGATGAACCCGAAAAAGAGGTAAATATTTCGTCACATCTTTCAAGTTCTTTTCTTCATCCACTTCATCTTTCATTGTTGTTTACATTATAAAATAATTACTCTAGTATCTTCTATATACTGCGATGTTATTATAGAAATGGTACAACCATATTCATTATTCTATCCATCCCATAAATGAAAAAGTCACCATATGTGCGTACGTACGGATTACCGTCTCCATGTTGTGGTGTAGTTTTTTATTCGAACAATTCATTATTTGGATGGGTATAATATTGAGTATAACTGATGTAAATAATAAATATAAAATATAAATGACTCTGTATATATCATATACCATCCAATTACATATTATATCTCGCTCAATATTATGATATTGTCACTCATGCATACGTACGGATTACCGTCTCCACGAAATGATGAGATTCATTTCCACATTCACCATTCAATGATGAATATAAAATATATATAATTAATTATTATGTAATATATGACATAATAATTTTACTATAGATATATAAATATATATATTTACATACATATATCTTATTAACTTCCGTTCAATATGATATGAAAATAGAAACAATGTTTATGCATATGTAGGGACTACCATCTCCAAAAACAGTGATTTCCATTTCATATATATGTCTATTATAAATATTTATAATATGAAAATATCGGATATATAAATCAATTTTTATATTCTTTAAGTATTTAAATCTTTATCAAAGTGACACAATCAAGAGTAACAAGTTAGAAAACGTATGATAAAGAAAGTGATTATTACATGAAATTTTAATTTGACATGGAAATTATTATTAAATGGGTAGTATAATGTTATAAATAAATTATGTATGATGTCATGAATATTAATATGGTTGTGGTATAATTTAATAACCAACAACGGTCTTTATACAGGAGGTTAAAATTACCCTCAACTAAAGGAATGTGCAAGGTAAGGGTTAATTTCACAATCTCCTTATTATCCGAGGTTGTTTTTTTGTATGTATCTACTGGGAAATATTTATTATCCATGTACATGTTTCATAAAAGTGTTTACAAAGGGATTATTTTTAAGGGACTTTTTACTAAAACATCATTTTAAAGAGTTTAAATATTTATTTTTCTAAATCGTTCTCATTAATGTCCATGTTTTCAAAATGGATTATAAGGATTCATTTATATGGACATGAATGTTTTTTAAATTTTAATTCCATTCAAATGATTCAAAGTGGTATAGGAAAATTTATTAAAAAATATCTTTAAATGTCTTCCTTTCTAAATTATGTTACTTGTAAATGTTTTTATGAAAAAGTGACATTTCTCTCAATGAGTTTTATAAATCATTTTCATCTATGTCAACATCCTTTGATGGATTTTAAACATGTTTGAAGTTGATTTATTATGATACAAAACATCAATATTGTATTGAAGGTTTTGTGATATTTTTTATTGTGGATTTTTTATTTTTATACCATTCATGTATTATGTATAATGTATTGACATTTTGTTTGCTAGTTTTAATATAAATGTTTATGCCATGTTTAGAACTTTTTCGTATGGGGAATGCATTAGACTTAGTAAGTGATGCGTGGGGCCCGATATAGCTCCTAGATGCATCGGTAGGTCTCTTGAGACTAACTAGTGTCCCAACACAAGGCCTTGAAAAAAAATTATATGTAGTCTTGGCACGAGTCCTTGACTATGTGGTAATGTTGTCCGACGTTAGGCATTTCCTCATTATGAAATTAGTTATTTCATGTGATTATTCGACTAGTAGAATATCAATGTGAATATTCATATGGTAATGTCTGATTTATTTTTTCCATATTATGTTCATGTTTATGTTTTAAAAGGCTGTTGTTTTTATCACACATATTTCCATAAAATTCTATAGCTTCTGCTAAATTATTTACCCTTACTGGGCATCAGAGCTCAGCCCTTTATTATATTTTATATTCCCAATATTCCATGAATTGTATTATGATTCATATGAAGGGTTAAGATAAAAGGAATAATTTAGTTCTAAAATAACTATCTATGTTTTGTTTTAGGTTTGAAATTGAAATTCAAATTTAATGTTTGTAATCTATTTTCCAAGGCTGCTAAACTGATCGGTCCTTCGAGACATGATTCTTTTAAATCATGCCAATGTATTAAAATAATGCACTGACTCTTGGTAATTGGGGTCGGGGAATTATTGTTGGTATCAAAGGATTTTTAGTACAAACCATGGAAAATAGATTTAGATAAACTCGGATTAGAGAACATAGCCCTAAGATAGACTTTGAGGATTTTTATAGAATAAATTTATATAATTTTGGTAAAGTAGAGATTTTGTGATTTTTCCATGCTGTATATCCCTGTTTGGATATGATCAGGTAGTGGAGGCTCTAGAATAGATATATCTAGGGGTAAAACCTGAAAACACCGCTTTGAGCTATACTCTAACGAGAACTAGTGCACAACAACGGGCCATGTTGCACTCTTGGTTACGACACTCCCGGGGGATATGCTTAAGATAAATCTGATTTTCCTTACAACCCTTTATGAAGGATTTAGGAGTAAATACTTCCTCGATGAAATCATTTTTATAATTATAGATTGTATCCACAAACTGTTCAATTTATGTTAGGTATTTTACATGTTTTTAATTATGAATTTCCATTCATAAACTGACCTAGTGTATTCCATTGGTTAGAAATGGCACCCGGTAGATGGAATGAGAACTCCAACAATAAGTATGATCCGAAGAGTAATAAGGATCATATCTTTCATAATATTAATCCAAAACATAGAAGGGAAATATTATTCCATGTATTCTCAACATACGAATAAATATTGTTATGATTTAATAAGATAAGTAAAGAATTCTATGAGTCATACGGAATTTAAGTTAAGCCAGAGAAGAAAATGATGGTAGAGAGAAAGCAGGATAATGGGAATATGGGGAAGAAGTATTTTCACATATGTGATAATTGTTGAAATAATAACCTTGGTAAATTCTTGAATAGAATGGGAGTTTGTTATAAGTGTGGATAAAAGGGAAACCAAGTACGTGATTGCAAGGGTAAGAAAAAAAGATTCAAATGTACCAAGCTTCATCTCCAATGAGTTGGGACACTAGGCGAATCAACATCCAAATCATCAAAGTATACCCCAAATGCTGATATTGGATAATAATAAAGTTATGATACAACTAAAGATAAAGAAGAATGATTATATTTCTTACGTTTTCATTAATGTATTGTGTCATTTTAGTATTGTATTAATGATGTACATGTTATAAGAATTTTAGAGTATATAAGGATTGTAATGCACTACTATTTTTTTAAGGACATGAGATTGTGTGGAACCAAGAAAGGTGACTCAATAGAATGTTAAATTTTTGGAAAATATATGGTTGATAGAATGATAAACCATAATATGGTTCTGACACCGAGGTAGTGATTTTAGAATAATACGTGAATGATTTGGATAAATTGTATTGGATATTCTTGACTAACATGGAACATATTAATGATTTTTATATTCCATCATTATTGGAGTTTACAACATTTTTGTATAGAAGGAGTATATCCATTATTCTATAAGGAATAATGGATCATGAATCTAATCAATAAGGTTTTATGGAAATTCAAGATGTTGCGGAGTTTTAAAAGAATACGCGATGAAGGTGTTCACATGTTATTACATGGAAAAAAGGATATTCATTGTGTTTACCTTTCTTATAAATTTTGTAATGTGAGTTTGGATAGAAGTATTTTGGATAATTCTAGTTTGAGATTACTTTTTGATTTCCATAAAAAGGACAACCTGGTGGTCGGGCGGCAACCTGTCGTGTCCAACAAGGCCGCAAGACTTGAACCCGCATCCGAAGGGTGACATGGGTGTATCCCCTACCACTGGCCCACATGATATCCTGTATTGAAAAATGTAGTTTTTTAAATTATATATTAGATGAATTATAAATTCATTTTTTGGAACCCTATACTAATAGGATAAATACAATATTTTTTATGATCTATTATCTTTTAGAGTGAATGATGAGTTTGGGGTATAAATTAGCTAAAGAATGAAAATCTACTTGTCAAGTATATAAATTTTTCTTCTCTTATTCAATGAATAAATTAATTCCTAAACATTATGTTAGGGATCTTAAAACTAAAAATCCGTTATCCTAATACCTTCTATTTTTTTGAACCGATGATATTTAAAATCATCATAGATTGATGGTTTTGAGGCCCTCAATTCTACAATTTTTTGTGACTGATGACCTCAATCACTCCCTATGAATATTTACGTTTTTCCTCCAATTATGTGTCTCTAATTTCCAAAAATGTTTTCCTAATTGAGCTTGTAATTTTGTGGTGACATTTTCATTCCCCTTTTCCTCTTATTAAGACTAAATTTTATAAACCCAAATTCTGATGTGGGGTTTCCCACAAATGTATTTTATATTTTCAACCTTCTGTTTTTTAACAATAATTTAAAATTGATAGGATTAAATTTTCTGGAGGGAATAATGTGACACCCCAAGATTTAATAATACATTATTTCTTTAATGTAATTCAATAACATACACTACACCCAACATTGAGTTCAAATTCACCACGACATACCAAACTAGCCGTTCAAAAGATTTTATGAATAGTATTAACTAAATTTTGAACTTCATATAATCTTAATAATTTTATAATCCATATTAAGAGTTTCTTAGACATAATTTAAGAACAAATTAATTTTTTCACATAAATGAAATATTTTTTAAAAAATTCAATTTTACTGTCGTTTATTGGCGAACATTTTTTAAATCGAATATTTGAAACATTTATATATTCGATTTGACAAAATAAACTTATTCTTTAGAATCAGTACATAATAATTTAGTTTCAATAATTTTTTTGTGTTTTCCTCATAACTTTCATATTTGGGTGAATAGTGAAAAATACCATATTTTTACTGAAAACAAAATTTTTAATCAAAATAATTTATAATGTTAAATTATGAATTTTAATTGTTTGAAATTATAAATATATTATATTTTTACCATTTAATCCAATGTTATTTATTGGAAATAATTTCACTTTGAAATTGAACATAAACAAGTATCAATCTTTTGTTAATTATTATTACATAAAATCGGGCTTTTTTGTTTTGACAGTGGGAATTAATTTTAAATTAATAAATGAAACCTATTTGTTTTGAATTTGGTAAATTATTATTAATTTTTGGATTCCTAATATCAAAATTATCTTTGAGAAAATTTTGGCCTTTTTTCTGAAAACTATAAATTTTTTATAAATAGTGAAACACAGTAAGTTATAGTTTAAAATAGAATTTTTATTTAAATAATGAATTATTTTATTAAAATTTATTTTATGTAAAAATAGATACATAATACCTATATATGTTCAAGTTAATTCATTGGAGTCATTTTTTAATTTTATTATATATATATTTTTATTGAACTTTTCACCATCTTTTACCCGCCTCCTAGGAGCATTTTCAAATTTACATAAAAATTAATTTTACCACTTCTGTGATTTGAATTTCAAAAATCCGAGAGACACTATTGTTATCACTATGTAAAATTTGTTCAATAAGATGAAAATAACTTTTGGTGAAAAGTAACTTTTTACTTTTATTTAGCACGGCTAAAAGTAAATAGTGTAATTAAGAGTAAAAATGATATTATTATTACCCTAACACATGTGTTAATTCAATTGGATAAATGTAATTTCTACCAAAGACACCATTAGGAATAAAATATGAATCTCTTTGGCCAACTTGGATTAGATTAGGACATTTATTATTATTTAATTCATAGAAGAGTTAAAAGTGTTAAATTAAATGTATAATAACTAAACCATTTTTAATATAAGGTTAAACAATTGAAAAATTAATCAATAAATATTAATTAGAAAGATAAAAATAGTTCCTAAATAATGGTATTTTATTTATAATTTTTACACTTTATATTATTTAATTTATTTATGACACAATGATGTTGCAGTAATTACCTTATTAATGAAATATTAAAATAATTGATATTATAAATACCCAAATAAATGAAATTTGAGAATTTTTATGAATTAAACTAATTTCATAGGTTAATATGATATATTAGGGTTTATTAAATTAAATTTATTCTAATTAATAATGCAATTATGAATTTAGAATAAACAAAATACCCAATAGTGTCAAAAATGACATAAAAGTGTTTTTAAAACAAATATTATATTATTAATTAGTATTTTTTCCCTAAAAACCTATGGTTTGGTCAAAATATTTATATAAAAATATGTATGACATTAATTAAATAATTGGGGTTCGATTTGATTTTATAGTAAGTTTATAAACCATATAATATAAAAATAGAACGAGACATGGTAAATGTCAATCTATTTATCTAAGAGTTTATTCTATAGTTTAAGGTTAATATGGTGACCTAAACCTATCTAAAAACTATTTTTTGAGTGGTTTTCGACCCATAGGAACCTTATACTTTATATAATTCATTTTTTATCCATTATAAACAGAAAATGAATTTATTATAAAATAATATTTTATGTTTTTCTTAAGGTGCCTCTCACCCCTCTTATAAAAGGGAGTGTTCCCTTCTCTCAAATTCACACCTCAAAATCAATTTGGCATGGCCAAACGGTGCCCCAATATACTCTAAAAATTCCTCCATTCATTATAGAGGCCTTCCTTTTGTGAAAAAGCAACTATAGGTGCCCTTTTGATCAAATCAAAAGGTAGAACTCGAAAGAGAGGTAAATATTCCATCACATCTTTCATGTTCTTTTCTTCTTCAACATCATCTTTATTTGTTGTTTAGATTATAAAATAGTAACTACAGTATCTTATATATACTATAATATTATTATTGAAATGGTACAACCATATTCATTATTCTATTAATCCTATAAATGAGAAATTCACCATACGTGCGTTCGTACGGATTGCCGTCTCCACATCGTGGTGTAGTTTGTTATTCGAACACTTAATTATTTGGATGGATATAATAATGAGTAAAGATAATCTAAATAATAAATATAACATGTTAATGATTCTGTATATATGGCATACCATCCAATTACATAATATTTCTCCATCAATATAATGATATTGTCACACAAGCATACATACGGATTACCGTCTCCACGACGTGTTGAGATTCATTTCCACGTTCACCATTCAAATATGATTATAAAATATATATAATTAATTAGTATGTAATATATGAAATAATACTTCTACTGGAGATATATATACTTATTTACATATATCTTATTAACTTATTTTCGTTCAATACGATATGAAAACAGAAATAAAGTTTATGCGTACGTACGGACTACCGTCTCCATAAATGGTGTTTGACATTTCGTATATATGTCTATTATAAATATTTATATTATAATTATATATGAGATATAAATCATGTTTTATATTCTGGATTTATTTAAATATTGATATAAGTGATATAATCAAGATTAACAAGATAAAACATGTACGATAAAGAAAGCGATTATTACACGAAATCTTAATTTAACTTGGAAATTATTATTAAATAGGTAGTATAAGGTCATAAATGAATCATGTATGACATCATAAATATTAATATTGTTCTGATATAATTTAATAACCTACAATGGTCTTCACAGAAGAGGTTAAATGTACCCTATACCAATGGAAATTCCAAGGTAAGTGTTAATTTCATAATCTCTTTATTATTTGAGGTTGTTTTTACGTAAGTATCTACTGGGACATATTTTTTATCCATGTCCATGTTTCATAAAAGGGTTTTCAAAGGGATTATTTTTATGTGACGTTTTACTAAAACATAATTTTAAATGGTTTAAATATTTACTCTTCTAAATCATTCTCATTAATGTCCATGTTTTAAAAATTGTTATGAAGGCTTTATTTATATGGGCATGAATGTTTTTAAAATGTTAATTCCTTTCATAAGTTTCAATGTGGTATGAGACACTTTGATTAAAAAATCTCTTTAAATGTCTTCCTTTCTAAATTTTGTGACTTTTAAATGTTTTTATGAAAAAGATATATTTCTCTCCAAGAGTTTTACAAATCATTTTCATCTATGTCAACATCCTTTGATGGATTTTAAACTTGTTTTAAGTTGATTTATTTTGATACAAAACATCCATATTGTATTGAAGGTTTTGTGATATGTTTGATTGTGGATGTTTTATTTTTATACCATTCATGGATTAGGAACAAAGTATTGACATTTCACATTCTAGTTTTAATAATAATGTGTATGTTACGTTTAAAACTTTTCATATGAGGAAGGCATTGGACTTAGTAAGTGACGGGTGGATCCCGCTATAGCTTCTCGATGCATCGGTAGGTCTCATGAGACAAACTAGTGTCTTGGCACATGGCCTTGAATAAAATTTAATTTGTAGTGTTTTCATGATGCCTTGAATACGTGGTAATGATGTCCAACGTGAGGCATTCCCTAATTTTATATTAGTTATTACATGTGATTATTCAACTAGTAGAATATCCATGTTAATGTTTATATGGTAATGTTTGATTTATTTTTTCCATATTATGTTCATGTTTGTGTTTTAAAATTCTTTTTTTATCACACATCTTTATGTAAAAGTTCATTGATTCCGCTAAATTATTTACCGTTACTAGGCATATGAGCTCACCCCTTTATTATATTTTATTTTCCCAGGATTCCAATAAGTGTATTATGATTGATATGAAGGATTAAGCTAAAGGTAATAATAGAATTATCAAAGAACTATATATGTAGTGTTTTATGATTTAAATTGTAATGTAAAGTTAATGTTTGTAATCTATTTTACAAGATGGAAAAACTGATCTGACCTTCGAGACATGATACCTTTAAATCGTGCCAATTTATTTAAATATTGCACCACATCTTGGAAACTGGGGTTGGGGAGTTATAGTTGGTATCAGAGAATGTTTAGTACAGACCTTGGAAACTAGATTTAGATGAACTCTGATTAGGGAACAAAACCCTAAGATTGACATTGAGGATTTGTATAGATGTGCTTTATAGAATTTTGGTACTGTATTGATTTTTTGTGTTTTCCAAGCTATACATCCCTGTCTGGATACGAGTAGGTAGAGGCATCTCTAGAAAAGATATACCTAGGGGTAAAACCCAAAAATACCGTTTTGATCTAGACTCGAACTGGAACTAGTGCACGACAAGGGGACTTGCTGCACTCCTGGTTACAACAGTCCTAGGAGATATACTTATGTTAAATCTGATTTTCCTTACAAACCGTTACGAAGGATTTAAGAGTAAATAATTCCTCAACTAAAACATTTTTATTATTATGGATTATATCCCCAAACTATTCAATTTATGTTATGTATTTTACATGTTTCAAATTATGAATTTCTATTCATAAACTGACCTAGTGTATTCCATTGTTTAGAAATAGAACCCGGTAGAAGGAATGAGAACTTCAACAATACGTATGATCCAAAGAGTAATAAGGATAATATCATTCATTGTATTAAGAAAAAATTTATAAGGGAAATAGTATCTCATGTATTCTCAACATATGAAGAAATAGTATCATGTGTTAATAAGATAAGTAAAGAATTATATGAGTCCTACGACATTAAAGGGAAGCCAGAGAAGAAAATGATGGTAGAGAGAATGATGGATAAAGGGAAGAATGGAAAGAAGGATTTTACCAGATGTGATAACTGTTTAAAGAATCACCTTTGTAAATGATTGAAGGGAATGTGTGTTTGTTATAAGTGTGGATAAAAAGGACACCAAGTACATGATTACAAGGGTAAGAAAAGAGATTCAAATGTACAATGCTTTATCTGCAAGGAGTTGGGACACTACGTGAATCATTTTCCAAATCATCAGAGTATACCCCAAATGCGGCTATTGGATAATAATAAAGTTATGATACTACTAAAGATAAATACGAAATATTTGATTTCATACGTTGTTATTAAAGTATTGTTTCATTTGAGTATTGTATTAATGATGTACATGTTATAATAATTTTAGAGTATATAAGTAATGCTGTACAGTACTAATTCATTAAGGACTTGAGATTGTGTGGAACCAAGAAAAGTGACTCAATAGTAGGTTAAATTTTTGTAAAATATATGGTGGATAGAAAGATAAACCATAATATTGTTCTGGTACTGAGGTAGGGATTTTGGAATAATACATGATTGATTTGGATAAATTATATTCGATATTCTTGACTAACTTGAAACTAATTAAGGATTTTTATATTCCATCATTCTTGGATTTTACAACTTTTTTGGATATAAAGAGTATATACATTATTAGATAAAGAATAAGGGATCATGAATGTAATCAATAAGGGTTTATGGTAATTCAGGATGTTCCAGTTTTTTAAAATAATATGTGATGATTGTGTTCAAATGTTATTATGTGGAAAAAAGAATCCTCATTGTGTTCACCATTATTTATAAATTTTGGACTGTGAGTTTGTATAGAAGTATTTTGGATAATTCTAGTTTGAGATTATTTTTTGGTTTCCAGAAAAATGACAACCTGGAGGTCTGGCGGCAACCCGTCGTGTCCGGCAAGGCCGTGAGACTTGAACCCGAAACTGAAGGGCGACAAGAGTGTATCACCTACCACTGGCCCACATGATGTCCTGGATTGAAAAATGTATTTTTTTAAAAGGTTTGGTAGATGAAATAAAAATTCATTTTTTGGATCCCCATACGAATATGATAAATAGAATATTGTTTAATTTCTATTACCTTTTAAGGGGAAAGATGAGTTTGTGGTAGAAATTAGTTAAAGAATGGAACTCTACTTGTAAAGAATATATTTTTTTCTTCTATTATTATATTAATAAATTAATTCTTAATCTTTAGTCATGGGATCTTAAAACTAAAAATGTGTTATCCTAATATCTTCTGTTTTGTTGAACCGATGATATTTTAAATCATCATAAATTGATGGTTTTGAGGCCCTGAATTCTATAATTATTTGTGATGGATGACCTAAATCACCCTCTATGAATACTTACATTTTCCCGCCAATTAGATTTCTTTAATTTCCACCAATGTTTTCCTAATTGAGATCATAATTTGGTGGTGACATTTTCATTCCCCTTTTCCTCTTATTAAGACTATTTTTATTTATCCAATTTCTGATATGGGGTTTCCAACAAAAATATTTTCTATTTTCAACCTTTTATTTTTGAATAACAATTTCAAATTCTGAGGATGAAATTTGTTGAAGGAGGGAAGATTATAACACCCCAAGATTTCATAGTATGTTATTTCTTCAATGTAATTCAATAACTTTCACTACATGCAACACTAAGTTCAAAAGCACCATGACTTACCAAACTATCTATTAAAAAGAAGATATGATTAGTATTAACTAGATTTTGAACTTAATATAATACTAATAATTTTAGAATCCATATTATTAATTTCTTAGACATAATGTAATAACAAATTCATTTTTTTCCAATAAAAGAAGTATTTTTAAAAAAAGGCAATTTTACCACCTTTTAATGGTTAACCCTTTTTAAATACAATATTTGAAACATTTATATATTAGATTTGACAAAATAAACTTTTTATTTAGAATCAGGACATAGGAATTTAGTTTCAAATTTTTTTTTTGTGTTTTCCTGATAACTTTCCTGTTTGGGAGAATAATGAAAAATACTAGATTTTAACTGAAAACAAATTTTCTAATCAAAATAATTTATAATGTTAAATTATGAATTTTAATGGTTTGGATGTATAATTAGATTATATTTTTACAATTTAATCCAATGTTATTAATTGGAAATAATTTCACATTGAAATTGAACATAAACATGTATCAATCTTTTGTTAATTATTATTTTTTTAAAACATGCGTTTTGGTTTTCACAACGGGAGTTAATTTTAAATTAATAAATGAAACTTATATATTTTTAAATTGGTAAAATAGTATTAATTTTTTAATTAAGAATATCAAAATTAGCTTTGGGTTAAAATTTTTTATTCTTCTAAACACTTTCAATTTTTGATGAATAGAGAAAAACACTGAGTAATAGTTTCAAACCGAATTTTTATTTAAATAATTAATTATTTTATTTAAATTTAATTTAGGAAAAAATAGATACATAATACCTATATATGTTCAATTTAATTCATTGGAGTCATTTTTTAATAATATTATATATATATATAATTTTATTGAACTTTTCATCATCTTTTACCCACCTCTTAGGATCATTTTCAAATTTACATAAAACTCAATTTTTCCGCTTCCTTTAGTTTAATTTCAAAAATCTGAGACACAAAGTTGGTATCAGTAAGAAAAATGTGGTTCAATAATATTAAATAATTTTTTTGTGAATAGTAACTTTTCACTTTTATTTATCAAGGTTAAAAGTAAATATGGTAATTAAGGGTAAAAATGATATTATGATTACCCTAACACATGAAATAACTCTATTGGATTAATTTAATTCCATTAAAAACAACCTTAGGAATATAATATGAACCTATTTGGTCAACTTGAATTAGATTAGGACATTTACATTTATTTAATTCAAAAAAGAGTTAAAAGTGTTAAATTCAACGTTTAATAACTAAACCATTTTTAATATAGGGTTACACATAGGATAAATTCGACTATAAATATTAAAAAAAAAGATAAAAATATTTAATACATAATGGTTTTTTATTTATAATTTTTACACATATAATAATTTAATTTATTTATGACACAATGATGATGCAGTAATTAATTTATTAATGAAATATTAAAATAATTGATATTATAAATACAAACATAAATGTAATTTGAGACTTTTTATGAATTATACTAATTTTTTTGGGTAATAATACATATTAGGGTTGATTAATTGAGTTTTTTTCAAAGTAATAATGCAATTATGAATTTTGAAAAAACAAAATACCAAATAGTTTCAAAATTGACATAAAAGTGTTTTTAAAACAAATGTTATATTATTAATTGGTATTCTATTCATAAAAATCTATGGTTCAGCCAAAATACTTATATAATAATATAAATGACATTAATGAATCTATTGGGGTTGAATTGGAAGTTTATAGTAATTTTATTAACCATATAATACAAAAATACTAAGATAACTGGTAAATGTCAAACTATTTATCTAAGAGTTAAATCTAAAGGTTAAGGTTAATATGGTGACCTAAACATGTCTAAAACCTATTGGATTAGTGTTTTTATACCCATACCAACCATATCCTTTAAATAATTCATTTTTGAGCTATTATAAACATAAAATGAATTTATTATAAAATAATATTTTATGTTTTTCCTAAGGTGCCCCTCACCCCTATTTTAAAAGGGAAATTTCCATTCTCTCAAATTCACACCTCCAAATCCATTTGGCTCGGCAAAAACTTGCCCAAATATCCTCCCAACATTCCTCCCATCATACTATAGGCCTTCCATTGGTCCAAAGTCCAACATAGTGATCCCTTTTGATCAAATCAAAAGGAAGAACCCGAAAAAGAGGGAAATATTTCATCACAACTTTCAAGATCTTTTCTTCTTCCACATCCTCTTTATTAGTTGTTTCCATTATAAAATTATAACTCCAGTATCTTCTATATACTGTGATGTTATTATAGAAATGGTACAACCATATTAATTATTATATCCATCCTATAAATGATAAAGTCACCATACGTGCGTACGTACGGATTACCGTCTCCACGTCATGGTGTAGTTTGTTATTTGAGCACATTATTATTTGGATGAGTATAATAATGAGTATAACTGATGTAAATAATAAATATAACATGTTAATTATTCTTTATATAGGATATAAAATCCAATTACATGCGATTTCTTCTTCAATACAATGATATTGTCACCCGTGCGTACGTACGGATTACCGTCTCAACGATGTGATGAGATTTATTTCCACGTTCACCTTTCAAAGATGATTATAAAATATATATAGTTAATTAGTATGTAATATATGACATAATAATTCTACTGGATATATATATATATATATATGTACTTACATATATCTTATTCACTTTGTTCCGTTCAATATGATATGAAAACAGAAACAACGTTTATGCGTAAATACAGACTACCGTCTCTATAAATGGTGTTTTCCATTTCATATACATGTATATTACACATATTTATATTATAAATATATATGATATATAAATCACATTTTTTTATTCTGGATGTATTTAAATTTTGATCGAAGTGAATGAATCAAGAGTAACAAGTTAAAACACATACGATAAAGAAAGCGATTATTACACGAAATGTTAATTTAACATGGAAATTATTATTAAATGGGTAGTATAAAGTCATAAATGAATCATGTATGATATCATAAATATTAATATGGTTCTGGTATAATTTAATAACCTACAACTATTTTCATATACGAGGTTAAATGTACCCTCGACTAAAGGAAAGTGCCATGTAAGAGTTAATTTCAAAATCTCTTTATTATTCGAGGATGTTTTTATGTAAGAATCTATTGGGGAATATTTATTATCCATATCTGTGTTTCATAATATAGTTTTCAAAGTGATTTTTAAGTAACTTATTACTGAAACATCAATTAAAATGGTTTAAATATTTATTCTTCTAAATCATTCTCATTAATGTCCATGTTTTCAAAATGGCTTTTAAGGATATATTTATATGGACATGAATTTTTTTAAAATGTTAATTCCTTTCATAAGTTTCAAAGTGGTATGAGAGGCTTTGATTAAAAAATCTCTTTAAATTACTTCCTTCTTATATTTTGTGACTTTTAAATTTTTTTATGAAAAAGAGATATTTCTCTTAAAGAGTTTTAAAAATAATTTTCATCTATGTCAACATCCTTTGACGGATTTTAAACTTGTTTGAAGATGATTTAAAATGACACAAAACTTCCATATTATATTGATGGTTTTGTGATATGTTTGATTGTGGATGTGTTATTTCGATACCATTCAAGTATTATGGATAATTTATTGAAATTTTGTATGCTAAATTTAATATGAATGATTATATTAGGTTTAGAAGTTTTCATACGAGGAATGCATTTGACTTAGTAAGTGACGGGTGGAGCCCGCAATTACTCCTCGATGCATCGGTATGTCTAATGAGAAAAACTAGAGTCTTGTCACGAGGCCTTGAAAAAAAATTTATTTGTATTCTTGGAATGAGGCCTTGACAAAAATTTTATTTGTATTCTTCGCATGAGGCCTTGAATATGTGGAAATGATGTCCGATGTTAGGCATCCCCTCATTATGAAATTAATTATTACATGTGATTATTTGACTAGTATAATATCCATGTGCATGTTTATATGGTAATTATTTATTTATTTTTCCCATACTATCTTCAAGTTTATGTTTTAAAAGGTTATTGTTTTTATCACACAACTTGCCTTAAAATTTTATAGCTTCCGCTAAATTATTTACCCTTACTGGGAATCCTAGCTCTCCCCTTTATTATATTATATTTTTCCAGAATAATAGTAAGTGTATTGTGATTGATATGAATGGTTAAGCTAAAGGGAATAATGGAGTTCTAAAAGAACAATATATTTTCTGTTTTATGTTTGAAATCGTAATGTAAATTTAAGGTTTGTAATCTATTTTACAAGACTGCTAAAATGATCAGTCCATCGGGACTTGATTCCTTTAAATCATTCAAATGAATTAAAATAATGCACCGGCTCTGGGTAATTGGGGTCGGGGAGTTACAAGAACAATCATTCATATAATCTGTTTCCATGTAACATTTGATTTTCATAATAGAAGAATGACTGGTTTGAATGTTGAACCCCCCATATCGTATGTAAATGAGATTATATAACACCCTGTGAAATTTCTTATGAAGACCCTCCATATGAGTTTTATAGATTAATATCCATATATAATTACATATATTCTTCTATTAATTTTGTTAGATTTTAATTAATTCTTGATCAAACATAGAGTCTATTTCATTGGATAAAATATAATATTAGACCAGGTCACTCTATTATTTCATATGTTTCTCATCCTATGAGATCATTAGCATCATGAAAAATAGTGTATCTGTTATGGTAGATAAAGTGTTATAGTGGTAGAATTTACAACCTTTCTCAATTAATATGATAATATCTCTTTAAGTAACCTAAAATGGAATATGTTTCATCCCATGATTATAAAATTAAATTTAAGGAATTATAGATATTTAATCACATCTACTAGAGTATTAGATTCTTCAACTAGTTATACTTACTTTGATGATGCATCATGGAAATCTGTTCTAGCATATTCTTACATGTATATCATGATAGGGAGTTATTTAATTGATCTTTTCCCATTACTTATCACCATGATAGAAAACATTCCTCCCATCATAAAATGATCAGTTGGAAGACCCTGATCCTCTCCCCAGATGGACACGAAATATATTTTTAGGGTTGGGGTATCAGACTAAGGGGAACCTTTAGTGTAATGTACATGTTTTTCCGCATGATATTTGGATTGATCCGACCACAAAAAAAATTCTGGAACTTGATTTAATTTCCCAAATAGGTAAGATGATACTAGTCTCTCATAATTGGATCATCTTGGGCATATTTACAGATAAATATATAAAATCTAAGTTTCTAAATATGTTTTTCATACTTGAAATATAATTTGGCATGTGTATGAAATAATAAATCATTCCATCTTTCTCCATTTAAAATTTACTAAATTCAGATAGGTAATAACATTTTTCTATCATAAATAAGATATTATACACTATATTTATATATTTTTTAATTTTTATAATCCATTTAATCATGTTAAAAATTGGAATGGATATATAGAATAAGATAATTACACTAGGTGTTCATACTTCGGCCATCTGCTCCTCCACTAGAAGTAACGGTTGGAACCGTTGTCATCAATGTATCTTCAACCATTGGTATACCATATTTTAAAATGACAAAAAAGGATTTTTACTTGATACACCCTTTATTTATATTTAAATTTCCTCTAAAAATGATACCTCTTATAATAGTGGGATTCTATAACTGAATGACTGTAGTATTAATTTCTGTTTGAAATGAAAAAGGCGATATTCAAAGACCAACCTCTTTTATCGATAAAAATGTTCTTAGCTAATATTTTCCTATTTTATTAATTTATAATTCAATGTGGAGGACTATTCAGTTTTTCATCCCGTTTTGTGGGTCTTAGGTATGGGAATATGTAGTGTCAGTTTGATCCTTCAACATCTGCCACCATTTTTATTCTATGTTATAGACCCCATTCTTCTGAAGTGTCTAACCTTACCGCACATCAAATTTGGGTACCACCAATGGAATACATGGGAGACTCTAAGGTTTCATGTACCATCTTAATTCTATATAATGTAAATAGTATTGGCTGTTATAAAAATTATTAATTTGGGATAATTTATTAATACCAAAATATATTTAGGGTTGATGAGATTATCCAACTCCTCATTGGAAGATTGGTTAATTTCCCCTTAAGTGTCACCTCATTCTACCTTATATTATTTTTATCTTGTAATAAGAATCATATTATTTGTGGAATATACCAAAAACCCCAACACCCTAAGATAATTTCTAGCTAAACATGGATTTTTTCGGATGCTAATGTCTTGAGGTGCCTTCAATAATCTATATTGGGTAATGTAAAATACACTCTGAAGGAAGAACCAAAACCCCACAACATCAATAACTAATGGCTACCTAATTAAGAAATGAATGGAATAATGCTAAACATAATATGCCTATATTCTATAAGGAACCCATTAAGGTAACAAATAAGATTACATCCTTATCTATTTAATCTATTTTCCCAAACAATAACATTCATCCAGATCTTAATTCCACTATTGTCAGTTGGAATATCTCTTCTATGGCCCGTGATGTGATGAAATATTATTACTAATTTGTTGTGATTCCTATAATTTTATTTACACCATTGAAATGATTGATTATCCCTGTGATTCTTAGGAGACTTTTGGTTAGAATATTTTTCTTTTATTCCATAAAAAGTTGGAGCGACCATAAAAACATGGATCACGAGTATCTCATGGGGGTGATATGATTACATACAGGTATGATCATACACAAGATTCAATAATATTAATAAATTCAGGGAGGGTATTCTATTCACGATTTGAGTACTCTCCTATTCCATTATCACCCTTAGTTTCTAGGACACCATAATATGATTCTCAATGATAACTTATGTTTGTGGAAACACCATTTTATATTGAACAATCTAAAATTGGAAAGTGGATATATAGGACAATAGGCCTCTAAAAAATGTCATAACCACTAAATGTGTGTTCAATTATCTCTTATTGATTTTTCATGGTTTTTTTTGCTCTGCTAATGTGTATAGAAGCATTCGGGTCGAGTCCCCAATGATGATACTTTTTAATAGTCGATTGTTTTTAGTTGATTGTATTTCGATTGGAGGTTTATTTGCAGAGCATATGAAATAATTTATGAATGATGTTTGTTTTTAAAATTTTATAAATATTTAGGTGTGTTCATTATTATGGAGTTAATCTTGTGATATCCTAGATCTTTTCAGTATAGTACATTAAATTTACACCCCTTCACAAGATGATGTTGATGAGAATTTCTAAGTGTTAAGGCTTTAATCCAAGACTTAACAAAACATAGGGTTCAAATCTCAATCAGTACATTTTTAAGGTAATGTATTTATGGTTCCAATAATCCATGGAAACCAGACATTAAAAAAAAGTAATTATTCCATGACATGTTAATTCCAACATACAGTATGTAAATTCAAAGAATATTCATCGATAAAAAGCTCTCAATCACTTAACATATCCAAATAATAACTCACCCAAATGGTATATTTACTATTCCATTAATATGTTTATTAATCTGGTAATATGTTTGTTATTATGATGAATTATAAATTGAACAAAATGAATGGGATAAGAAATGATTTGTACACTGAACACACACACATAAACAATGATGAGAATAAAAAACAAACATCAGATTTAATTTGAAAGATAAAAAATTTAAGGGGATTAAACAATATTTAAACTATTTTAAGACCACTATTATTATTTAATAGAAGGTGTATGAAAATAAAAGATGAATATTAAGAAACAATAATTAATATTCTACTGAAATGAAAACAGACATACACGATTACAATAAGAACGCAAAATATCATGAAAAGAAAGAGAGGAGGAAGGGTATCTCAAATGAAAACATGAGTATAGAAGGTCCTCCCAAGATTTTTTAATGTCTTTGGTCGTGACAATGTATACTCCTCTCTTATAAAATTCCAGCCTATTGCAAGGATATGAGGATGATGTATTTATATCCCAATGATGTGGGTTGTTTACATTCCAAAACATCCCCTCCAATTACATCACCAATTGGATAAATCAGACAAACTAATCTCGAGATATTCTCTTATTACAAGTTGTAGATATTTATATCCTATATATAATCAGAAACTGTGGTGGCCATTTATCTTAATTATCCAATGTTATGGAGATTTGATTAATCTACATTAATCTGTCTATTTCAATACAAACTTTTTAAAGTAAAAAATGTTAAAGGGTTTTTGAATAGGAATATTTCCTCAAATCAGAACACTTTTTTCAACACGTTCAGACTCATTTATATCCTATTTCACATAAAAAAATTTAGATCGAATGGATATCGATATCAGGAGAGAAATCAATAATTGTGAGATAATTTCATTTCTCGGACTGAATGGATTTTTGTGATTAAATTCATCATTTGTGCCCGTTGTCTTTGGATTTGGGACCAGAAATTTTTATCCAAGATTTATAAAATTTCCCCCATACCTTTGGAGGATAATTAAAGGATTTATACTTCTAGAGTGAGCCCAGAAATTCTATCCATTTGTATGGTCTAGTTTCTTCACAGATTATTTTGGCCTTTTGTGTGGACAATATGACCCTCCAAATTGAAAATTTGGTCCCAGATCCATTATAATTAAATGTTTTGAATTGAATTAGGCATACTAAAAAACAAAAACCATGCAATTTTGATAATTAGGGTGAGAGTTATAATAAACATAGTAAAATGACTTGAATCTAGATGAATTCATATAGTGCTCAAAAATTACACTTAAAATTTAATAATTCATATTTCACACAAATTATAAACATTTCATATAAAATAATTAAAGAGAGTATATAAAATTTTATGGAAATTTTAATAACAGGATGAAATCCCTTGAATATATATATCATAATCACTCCAAAACACAAGGATTAAATACCTTATGTAAATGTTATATTAATATTATTTCTGGTCACTATGACCATCAGCCATAACCACATTGTTGGTGGGCAGACCACCATATAGTATAAATTTAAGCTCTATATAATGTCTTCAAATATTCAAATCCATTCCATCCATAAAAAATATTGTCCTAATACTATCTTTTTCCTCTATGAATGAACTGAATCAATATCCTGGAAATAGGAATTCCTTATGGAGCTTATGTATTTTGAAATGCTCCATCATAAATCCCCACAACACATTAAATTACCACAATATGAGAAAAAGGGATTATATCTCTATAAATGTGACATGAAAAAATGTATTTTAGCCTATACTGGTACCATTATGCCAATTAGCCTCCCTTATTCTATCCCAGATTCAATTAAAAATAAACATGGATGAACACTACTGTGGAACTCATTGGATGTGATCATGTATTTACTAAACCACATGTTGAGGAACTATGAAAGGTGTGATTGAGGATAGATCACTAGGGTGACATCATAACCCCATTCCTCATAGTGGAATCTCTCTAGATCAAGCCAATATGTAGCTATGATCCCCTCATTTTCACAAAATTGTATCCCAATAAGAATATGTTGGTCAGTAAATCTCTCTACGATACAAAAAATATATTCATCTATTTATCAAAAGAGATTTCAATCAATTGTTGGGGATTCTTCCCCATAGGATTGCATGATTCTTCCAGTGATTCTCAGGTCAATAAGGAGATCCCTGGAGATTTTCCCCAAAAGACATCAAATTGTGGAACTCATCATATATATTCATAAGAATGGTTTATTTTAATACATTATATGCATCCCAATGATTGATTCCCACGTATCTGATAAATAGGTGGAAGGTTTTATTCTATAGGGTCCATTAGTTTTGAAGCTATGATATATGGTTGGTTGTCTTATATACATATATTTTTGAGATTGAAATAGATCCATATATTGTTTCCACCACCATCCATTTTTGAAACTCATCACAAAAGTGCCAAACCCAATACTAAATCATCCAATTAGGCATGAAACAACCTTTATGATGAAATCCTGAATCATCATTTTATCATTTAATCTGGTCTTTTGTTAATCATAAGAATATGGAGGAGTGTAGTTAGGGTTTAGCTTATTGTTAAGCACCCTATAATCATACATGAAAATTGGGTTTCAAAACCCATTGGGCACGGGTACTATAGTAGTACTGTAGTGAATTGTAGCAGTGACAGGTCACTGTAGTGGCGGCACAGCACTATAGCAGCAGTGGGTAATGTGTGGTACTTTAGGAGGTAGGTATTGTAGAAATACTATTCACAGAATGGGCCTTGGGCTAAAAAATTGGGCCTATAGGCCATCTAATGGGATTAATTACCATTGGGCCTTCGGGCTATGTAATGCGTCTCTCTCTACCCAGTTAAATAGGTCATTGATTTTCTTTATTAAAAAATAAAGTTTCGGCCCCAACATTTAAAAAAATAAAAATATGGAGATGTAAAATTGTGATGGGGTATTACACACAAACATTTGGTTTTCAAAAGATACTTTAGAATGATATAATATATATTAAAGGATAATTACCTCATTATTTGGTATAAAAACACTAGATGAGATGTTCTCTCTACCTAGGATATTATACTTAGTGAACTAGAATCATTGATATTTTTCGTTTGTCCTTAGAAAGTAAACATTGGAAAAAATTTATAACCATGTAGTGGAAAAATTCCAGTACTAGGGACCTTTATAGTGGAATTTCATGACTCAGTAATGATATGAATGATACATAATACACATCATGGATTTTTCTAATTAAATTTGTAGATCATATGGTCTATTTGGGAGACTTATTTTGTGTTGGGAACCATGTTTGGTGGGAAGATCATTATATACTAATATGAAAATATGAAAATATTAGTTGATTGGGTGATATGAAAAAATAATGTCTATATTTAGTGGAGATATTATGAGAATGAAAAAAATTGTGTTAAAATTTGACATAGAATTTTTTTATGAAGGTTGATTTCTCCATATACGTCACCAAATAGTTTTTTATTTGATACCATTCTCTCAACAAGATTTTCAATGTTGGGGGAACACCAGTCTTAGACTCACCTGACACTAGTATGCTATGGGAAAACTAAATTATATAAGTGATTAACCTAACTAAAATTAATCCATGTGATGTGATAAAAAGTGAAAAAATATTTAGTATTTTCACACGTTAAAGTAATACATGAAGGAGAAGTGGTAACCCAATATTTATAGGAACACCAAAACTAGAATTTAATAGGATGAAGTGAATACATCCTATTTCCTTGTGCCTAAAGTTTTTGTGTGCACCATTACATAAATAATCCTTTATACGTAGGTTTCTATTACCTATATGTCATATTTGAATTCCCCTTTACCATGGCCCCACATCAAAGGATCTTACCAACTTGAGTTTCCTATATGACTTTTTGAGATGTATTATGGGGTTATACACATTATATTATGTCAAGAACCGTCCCCCAGGGCCCGTACGATGACTACCCCACGCCCCCCTTCCCTATGCCAGTGGCTAGCGACTAGTACCAAAGGTGAAATTCCCTAAAAATGGAAGGGCATTGCCTTTATTACCTGTAAACACACATAGAAGATATGATCATGAGTAAACTAAAAACCAAAAAGTGAGTACAGTAAGTAAAAATGGGCCAATATACAAGCTCAACTAGAAAGTAGAATAAACTGAAAGTACAAGTACAACTGGGGAAATAGTAAAAATAACCAATGGGTCCTCATTCGAGGTTCCTACCTGAAGGGTAGGTATATATCACCTCCTCGGCACTCCACATCTATATGCCTCCTCCATGTATAGTCAAGTCGTATGGTCTACCATCGGGTACCATCCAATGATGGTTCTCTCAGCCTCAGTCTGTGATTTCTGACATCTGCATCCAACACAATGAGGTGCGGGAAAACCCCGTGCAGGGTTTGTATAACTATACTCAGTAGGTACCCTGAGACCCTCAAGAACTCAAAAAATCAAACAAGGATAAATCACAATGTTTAAAATCAACAGATAACCCCACTTAGAAATATGCCCATAAATATACCTAAGTTATCAAGTAATAAATCTCAATCATGAGGTAAACACAAAAGTTACCGACTCATCTCACACATGTATACAACTTTTCTAGAGAGTTATTGATGATTAGATGTAGCCACTAAATCAGCGATTCTATCGAACCCACACAGGATATTGTAACAGTAGTCATAGTTTTTGAACCCACACAGGATCCAGGAATAGTAGTCAGAGCTGTCAAACCCACATAGGATCCAGGAAGAGTAGTCAAAGCTGTCGAACCCACACAGGATCCAGGAACAGTAGTCAGAGTTATCGAAACAACATAAGATCCAGGAACAATAGTGAGAACTGTCGAACCCACACAGGATCCAAGAACAGTAGTTAGAGCTATCGAACCCACACAGGATCCAGGAATAGCAGTCAGAATTGTCGAAGCCACATGAGATACAAGAATAGTAGTCAGAGCTGTCGAACCCACACAAGATCTAGGAACAACGGTCAGAACTGTCGAACCCACGGAGGATCCAGGATTAGTGGTCAGATTTATCAAACCAAGACATGATCAAGGTACAGTTGTCAGAAATTTTGAACCCAGACAAGATCTTGGGATATTAGTCAGAGCTGTCGAACCCTAACAGGATCCAAGAACTATGGTCCGAACTATCGAACCCGCACAGGATCTAGGAACAGTTGTCAGAGCTTTCTAACCCACATAGGATCTAGGAATAGCGGTCAGAAAGTGTCTAGCCATAGGATTTACGCATAAGAATTCTTGATTCCGGGAGGATCCACTTCTCAAGAAAAGTAATTATACATCAACTTCCACGAACTCCCACCAAGAAATATCCTTAATGTCCACCTCGTCATAGGAGTCTAAATGCAATAGATGACACATCTATTGGTCACCCGGTCTAAGAGTTATTAACCTTTTTTTCCTGGGGGCCAGTTTGGATTCATGCATGATCCAATGTGAATTTATCTCAACTATACGCCAAAATTTAGTGGGGTATAATCAAAGGGATAGTAAATCTCCAAGACTACTAGTTCCTCTGACGGTTTGTCAAATAGACGTCCGGTGGCAACGATATTGCCAAATAAATTAAAGGATCGGTAGTAGGTCCCGGTCCCGGCCCACCCTGGTCGGACCGACCCGACCCGACATAGTCTGGGCCGACCCGGTTTAGGTCGACCCAGTCTGACCCATTGAGTCTGGCCTGGCCCATTTGGCGGGCCGGCCTGTTGGGTCTGGCCCGGCCTGCTGGGGCCCGCCCAGGAGGCCGTGGGGGCGGTCAGGCCCATGCTCAGGTCCGGTTTGGCCAGGAGCGTCGTGAGGGTGCAGCCCGACGTTACTCGGCTTGGAGGGAGCGGTGGAGGCTAGTCCAGATAGGGCGTTGTGAGGGGGGTCGTGGGCTGGCTCGTAAGGACGGTGCGGTCAGGGCGCCGGTTCGGCCAGGAGGTGGCCGGTTCGGCCGAGAGGTGGCCAGGCGGCAGCCAGGCAGGCCTACGGTAGGCTGGCGGGAGGCCGGGAGGGGGCGAGGTAGCCCGAGAGGTAGCCAGGCAGGCCAGGTGGCGGTCGGGCAGGCCGGTGGGGCACGACCTGGGCCGGTACGGTCGGTGGTGGTGTAGTATGACGTGGGGCGGCGCGGGTCACAGAGGCCGCAGGTTGCACGTCCTTTCTCTTTTCCCCCTTCATCGCCTAGTCGTTTCGTCGCCATGCCAAAGGACATCACAAAAGTGATCGATAGAGGGTGTCAGGCAATGTTATTTTGTACCATACCTTCTACGTTTAGGATGATAGATATCGGTCCTTTAGAACGAACCACAACAATCCACCCATAAAAAGAAAGCATCCTCGTTCTTTGTTTTGAAAGAAAGGAAGAACGTGGAACTTAAATGAAATTAACCCCTACCTTTTTTCATTGTTCGACGATGAAGATGTGGTATTGACACAGGTTTGTCATCATTTTTCATTTCCACTACACACTTCCAATCCCAAGATCGCATGTCGGTTTTGGAAGATTTTCCACGTCGGTAGGGGCCCGGGGAAAAAGATCGAAGGAGATTATTGTCGGTGTTATTCATTGAATGAACATGTTCTTCATTATTCATTGAAAGATGAGGTTCTTCATTAGAGAACACTATTTCTCCCAAGCTCTCCTCTCCCCTCTAATCCACTGAAAAAGAAAATCCCACCCAAAATATTAGATTCAATTTAACTATTATTTATTTTTTGGCACAAAATTTAAATTGGTTAATTAATTATGTTATATCCAATTAATTAATTCAAGTTGATGGAACAAAATTAATGTAGAGGATTTGGCACCATAAATTCTTGTGTGTTGGCTTCATTAAGCTGGAGGGGGGTGGCACCATTAAATGGGGAGCTCAAGTGGTTTCTTTCCACTTAATGCGGAGTTAAAGAGGTTTCAACCGCGGCTGGCCCCCACCATATTAAACATGATGAGGATGTTAGGTTTGGGTGAGCCCCACCACCATAACCTCTCATGGGAGGTTATTGTGTGGTGGTCCCCACATCTAACTTCTATATAGAGACTTTAACCAACCAATTAAAAATAAAGCTGTAACTTTATTTTTATTTATTTCTTTCATTAAAAACACAAAAACTACCTTTTATTTCTGACCATCTTCCGTCTAGGTGAAAGTATCCTTAAGAGAATGTCAGCGCTGCGAGTTCAACGGTGCCTTCAAATTTCAATTCTGAGCACCGGTTCAAAAATTATAAAAACCCGCTCATACGTTTAATTAACATACCTGAACAAAACTTCAGAAATTGATTCCGGGCACCCCAGGCCTCAAAATCATGTGCTGTCAATTTTCGCGGGCTCGAAAAATTCCCATATAATTAAAAAAATTACATAGAAATTCCAGGTCTTTACATTTCCCCACCTCAGGGCTCTACGTCCCCATAAGCCACAACTCATAACTAAGGGAACATGTGGGGGTATTTAGCATGAATCTGAGCCTCCCGCTCCCATGTTCTCTCTTGGAGGTTCCCGTGCTACTAGGGAACGCATACCTAAGATATGGATCATCCACGTACGACCAACTCTTGTATATCCTCAATCTCCACTGGAACCTCTGTGAATGTATCCCCATCATCAACATCCAACTCTCCATGGTCGATGATATGAGAAGGGATGTGCACGTATCTCCTCAGTCGAGATATGTGGAAGACGTCGTGCACCTTGTGCAACTGAGGTGGATGATCCAGGTGGTAAGAAACCTCTCCTACTCTGCTGAGGACTTGGAAAGGTATGATTAATCTCAGAGATAAGTTTCCGCCTTTTCTAAATCTCCATAGACCTATTTGAGGTCAGACCCGTAGAAATACGTTGTCGGCATCCCCAAAATACAAAGGCCTCTGTCACCGGTCATCATATGACTTCTACCTACTCTGTGCAGTCTTCATCCGCTCCTGGATGATCTTCACCTTTTCCTTGGTAGCCTGTACCATCTTTGGTCCAACTAGTGCTGACACCTCAAGGTCAGTATAGCACAAGGGTCATTTAAATTTTCATGTGTATAACGCCTCAAAAGGTGTCATCATAATGGTGGGGTAATAGATATTTATGTATGAAAACTCCACCAAAAGTAAGTGATCCTCCAAACTGTGACCGAAGTTGAGGACACAATAATGTAACATGTCCTTGAGCGTCTAAATGGTCTACTCTTTCTGGCCATCCTTTTGTGGATGGAAGGCGGTGCTCAGACGAAGATGCACCCTAAAATCATCCTATAACCCCTTCTATAGTCAGGAAGTGAACTGTGTGTCATGATCAGAGACAATAGAAGAAGGTACTCCATGTAGCTGCACAATATCCTATACATAGTGGCATCCCTATCTCTCTACTGAACCATACTCTCTAATCGGTAGGATGTGAGCCGACTTGGTGAGTCAGTCGACGATCACCCAAATCGAGTTGTGAGCCCTGGATGTACATGGAAGTCCTGTCATGAAGTCTATGGATATCCCATCCCACTTCCACTCTGGGATCTCTAAAGGCTAAACCAACCCTACTGGTACCTGGTGCTCTGCCCACACTTAATGATCTCAACATATATGGGCCTCTAAACTCGTGTAATCCAAGAAACCTACATTCACTTGATCCATCTTCGTGGTTTGAACACATCACCCAACCCCATATAAACTCCAACACTTCCCCAATAGTCCATATTCCCCCTGACTTCATATTTTTGTACACTATTGTTTAGAAATGAATTAAGAGGTATAAATGAATATATGTGCCTCAAATATGATCCAATCCCCACAAAAACATTGTTACAATTATCTTCTTTGTTGATAAAATGGGCCTACAACCTAGTGTAATCCCCAAACCATCCTCAATGATCCATATTTATCATAAATGAAATATTATTTTCTCATTTATATACTAGAATATATGGAGGTAGACAAGAATACATGGGACAAAAATCTATTGTAAAACTAAAAAACTACATTTACCTAAATCAATTTCCATGTTATACTAGAATGGGTATCCAACTAGGTATAGACCCTAAACCTTCCTCCCTGGTCCATATTCTTTATTATTCTAATCTTTTTTATCATCTAATTACAAATGGAAAATGTGGTAAGCAAAGAAATATTGACCTTCTACCAAATGAAATCTCCATCTATACCCTCTCATATTTTTTTACATATAGACATGATGAACTCGAATTGTCTTCTAATGCATATGTCCAAAATTCATCTTTTCTATAAAACTATCACATATAATTCCAAGGTAAATGTATATAAAATAAATAGCATATAGTAAATTTTACAGGAAATCAAACATCCTTAAATAGGTATTGAATAAATTAACCTAAATGGATGTTCAGTTGTTATTGTCTTCATTACATTTAAATGAATCACAATGGTCCTTGTCACATGACCTTAAAAGGTACAGCATGTACAAATAAGTGTAACTAAACTATATGGGTTTTGATTCCCTTCATATGGATATGTGGTAATCCCCACATAAATTCTTGATCCTAAAAACACAGTAGTTATAACCACCCAGGATTGATATAACATCTAGAGTTCCAATATTTGTGGATTATAACTTAATATGATAACAAGTATGATAGATGTAGAGAACCATTGATATATACTAATGTTTTCACCAATTTATAGTTTGAATTAGTCAATTGAATGGATGAACCAATTTTAATACTATTAAAATATATGACTCATGAACATGTATTAAATATTAACAGAGACTCGGAATATGTATTCAATATCTTTTAGGACTGATCATGTATCCCATCATCATAACCAATGAGAAAACCAAAGTGTCGTTGGTATGTCCTAGTATCTTCTTTACATTGGAAAATTTGTTCAAACTGACTCAATAATTTATAATGGTTGGGGTAAACTAGAATCAATGAGATTTTTATGAATGAGAAACCTAAGACAAGGTCTACAAATCCCATAGAAATATCAGATGAAATACGACTAATCACATTTTAATTTAATTTCTTACCAAATCTAGCCATGGTTTATGATGTCTGTCTTGTATCATTACAATGAAATTATATAAAAAATCATCAAATATAGTTCATATTGGAGAGTTACAATTGAAACCTAATCTATCTTATAAATAGATACCTTTTCTGATTCTTGATAAGAGGGATAATGTGTAATGAAATAAAAAAATACTAATGAATGTTATTTAGAGGAACATGTGGTTTGGGGAAGTAGCTTGGGAGACTAAGGAAGTAATAAAAATGATGTACCAATAATTGTTTAATTATTTAGGTATGATTTAAAATTATGATGAAATCATTTCTATAAGGGGTTGAATTTAATACCTTGTAATTCCATACAAATAAACATTTCATTATTTCTAATTATACAATTAGAATAGTATATCTATATTAATTAAAGATATTAGGTCTATTAATATATAATAATCAAAACCAATAATTAGATTGAAATGTAATTGTCATTTAGATCATTTTATCTAATGATAATGATGACTATTAGTAGTATAGTAAAGAAGAAATATAACACATGCCATAAAATACTCATTATAATCAAAATAAATTTATGATTTAGATATATTATTTGATTGTATGATTTTATAAGAATTCATTATAACCATTTATCATAATGAATATTCAAAAATATGTCTGCTGGTCATTATGAATATTTGTCATTATGATTGTTTGTCATTATCACTAAGATCAATAATAATCACTAATAATATGTTAATTATAATGTGTCTGTTATGAATAATGATTATTATGAGGGAAATAGAGTATATAATTTTCATAGAAAGAAGAATCTATGGATTTCAGCTGTCTTAAAATATCATATGTGGAAAATTTATTAGATCATGGGAAAGAGAATGAATCACATGTTTTCCCTTAGGCAGAAGTTATGATAAACTTCATAAATTGAGGTTTTATGGGAATATTATATGTGGGATGTTTAAGTTATTGAAAATCACCAATAGATCAGAGATGGATAAACTACCCCATGAATGTAACACCATTTTATACCATATACTCAAAAATTCTTCAATTGATATATGGTATTATGTGTTTATGAGTTCAGGTGGTAGTAATATGAATAATATTTTGGTAATAAAATATATCTTTTATGGAATCAATATTTTTTAAAATTTTTTAGTTATTAGTAAATGATAAATTTCTTATAGTTTTAAGATTAATTTCATAAAATTAATTACATATTTGGAATTCCGTTTTGATTTTTTTAATATGTGAAATTTTGAAATTTTTTTACAAAATAGTAAAATACAATAAAATGGTAAAATACCATGACTAATATTCAAACTAACAAATATAGTGGATCATTAAGGATCTAAATGGGGAATTATTGGTATTGTTGAGCACTTGAGATTATCAAATTATAAAATATTTAATAATTAATTTCGTGCAATTATACTCAACAAACATATAAATAGACACCCTCTTCTCATTTCATCACATTAAAAATTGAACAAAATCTATGTGGTTATAATTCCACATAACATAAATAAAAAATAATTATGAGTTTAATAAAAAAAATTTACATTTTTTTTCATTCCCATGATCTTTTTGGTATATTTATTTAGTAAATTAGGAAAACATTACTTTATATAGGAAACACTAGCTCAATTAATTTATTCCACAATAACATATCAATATGTTTACACCACTATTTAAATCAAGAAACTTTTTTATTCACCTTGATAAAAATTATACTCATAATTATAACCATTAAAAACATTTTAAAATGTGGGATTAGAAAAACAATGCTCAGTAAGGGATAAAAAAATAAATGAATCATGTTAGTCTTGTTAAAAACAAAAAAAATCCTGAATATTTATCCATTTTTCATAGTAATAAATAGATCATATAAATAAAACATTCTTATATGTAAAAAAATATTATTTCAAATAAATAATTTATAAACCATTATAAATTATTTTGAAAAAAATGATGAAATTTTGAGGCATGATGGAACTTCGGAATACATTCCATTGAGAGGGAAACATATCACCTTTAAACATTATTTACCTCACAAAATCAAAATAATTCAATGAAACCATTTATTAAGGATCAAATTTGTTTCTCAAATAATTATATTCATAAGCCATGTTCAATCACTTTTATTTATTTTCATTAATAACTAAATCACCAATAACACTATAAGAGAAACAATCCTCGTAAACACCCTGATTTTTATCATTTGATAAATACATCATTTACTAAATCAATAATGAATAATATTGGAGCCACCCATTATCATGATATATAATTGGAATAACTATCATTATATATCATTTCATAGTTCCATAAAATGTGGAAAAAATTTATAGACTTTTACATTTTCAACAAAAAACAACTGAATAAATAATTTTAATCTATAAACAAAATGATTTAAATTGTACAATAAATTCATGAAAATATTTTTGTTTCCAAATAATAAAATAAAACAAAAAATTACTTCAATATTGAGATAAATATGTAATTGGAAAATAAAAAATTAATATTTTAAATGAATATTTAAAATTAATAACGAATACGAAAGTGGTAAAAATTGGTCATGTCTTATATGTTAAAAACAATATTTTGATCTTTTTAACTATCCAAAATAACCCATATAAAAATCATTTAAAAGATTAATTTTTAGTAATTAAAAAATAAATTAAAATTTTTTGGAAAATTAAATTATACACCATTTGAATTGTAAATAATAATTTTATTAGATCATTTTAAATAACATGCGTATAGATGAATAAAATTCAAAAGGAAATATTTTAAATATATTTTTAAATAAATATCCCCCACGACATTTATTAATTTATTAAAAAAATATTTTGAAGAAGAGAACATGAAATTGATAAAAAAATATTTTTTCATTTATCAAATAATAAAAGAAATTCATAATTTTATTCATGAACCATATAAAATAATAAATGTGCTGAAATGGAAAATGTCTCAATGAATTGAAATTGGGATGAGAAATACCTTACTATATCTATTGAATTTCCATGTATATTATTTAAATCTTGTATAACAATAATATTTAATTTTTATATTTTAAAAAACATATTTTTGTTTTTTCACATATAATAATCTCTTTTAATTCATTTATTACCATATCTTATATAGTTTTATAATTTATTATCATCAAACCAGATGTTTTGTGAACATTTCATTCAAAATCCCTAAAAGAACATCAACAGGTTAAACATGGTTAAAGGGGTCATTGTACACTAATATCTGTAACATTAAACATGAAATAATTTTCATTTTACATAGTAAATATAATTTATTTAACATCTATGAAAAGGAGAAATGAAAAATGAACCATATCGATTCATGGGGGTGGAATTCCACATGTACAAACATGCAATGTAATCATTTTAGTGGGTTTAATTGTAACAATAAATATAAAATATCCAAATATAGAATCAAAATTATTTCATAAATATATTATATATTTATTATATCCATAAAAAAATACCTTTTTAAGGAGGGGATGAAAAAAATAACATTATGGATATTATTTTCTATACATAAGCATGAATCATATTTTTATTAAATATATAATGGGAAGAAATCTGAATAATTGTTTCAAAAGAAACATAATAAAATTATAGAATAGTGTAAATAATTTTTTTATTTTATGAACTTGTTTTAAGAATATTCGAATCATTTAGACTAATAAATGAACATGAAATATTATGTAAGTAATTGTACCACTTATTTGGAAAACATCCATTATATTATATATTAAACATTTTAGGTTTCTATTTTGGTTTTAAAAAACCTATAGGACATGGGGGGAGTCATCTAGTGTCCATTTAATAAGGGTTTTGATGAAATAAAGTGCTCAAAATGTGAGAATAAGAGATGATAAAATTTCCACCTTTATAAGTAAGAAGCTGACACCCTTGGAAATACAAAAAATATTTAAATATAATATATATATATATATATAATAATTTCTATTGGAACCATATAGACATAAATTTAAAGGTATTAAAAGATATGGTACAAATTCAATCAATAAAATTGAACATGCTTACATTATATTTTAAACCCTATCTTTTATTTTAACCACCTCATTAAACCCTTGTAACCTTTATTGTGGTATAATATTATATTGACCATAAGGGTCGTACATTTATTTTTAAGATGAAAAGTTTTTAAAATAGTGAATATATTGAATGTTTGAAAATTTTATAAGCAAAGTGTCCACTCTCGTTATTTTTTTAAAACATTTAATAAATATTTTTGATCATAAAATATCATTAATGTATTTTTTGGGAGTATTAATTTACATTGACTTAAATTAAATCAATATATAAATTCAATTGGAATATAATAATATTTAAATTTATTTATAATTTATCATTACTTATTAGAAACATTTCAAAAAATAATATTAAAAAAATAAAATTATTATTTTTGAATCATTTACCATGATTTTTTACTCCTTTCACAAGCACTCTATTAGCATTTCGTAAGCATTTCATGTATTTATATCATCAATTAAAATTAAAATTAAATTAATATTATAAACATAATATATTTTTGATAAAAATAACATTTTATATTCATTCATAACATCTTGTTATCAATATGAAAAATAGATAATTGGAATTAAAATCTACAATGTTCCATTATATATTAATCATTTTTTAAAAGTAATATAAATGTTTTAATAAAATTAGTGAAAAATTATTTAAAATATTTTAGTATATAGTAATTATTTGGTAAATAAAATATTATAAAATGAGATAGGTGAATGTTTTAGAGACATTTTAAATCCTTAACCCATGGTTTTAACCAAATATTAGAGATTTGACCCATACTTAAGAAAACAATATTTACCACTGTTACTATTCTTAATAAATAGAAATAAATGGAATATATTTTAGAAATTTAACCTTGTGATTATATATATGTACTGAATTTTCCGGAATTCAATTTCATAACTGATGGAGTTCAAATTTAATATAAATTCATACGACACAGTAGAAAATATTTTTTTAGAAAATTGTGTTTGATGCATAAAAATGAACATATACCAAAATAAAATATAAAGTTGAATAATATGGAATGATTCATATTATATTTAATAAAATAGATCATATATTAATTAAAAATAAAACCCAGAATAAAATATGAATTTTAATTTTCAATATTTCATTAAAAGAAATTACAGCTTTACCAAAATATTAATTTTTCACCATTAACTAAAAAATACATCTATTTTGAAAAAAAGTTCAACAAATTCATCCTAATCCATTTATGACATCATTATTTCAAAAATAATATATTTCTATTCAATTATTATTTATAAAATATTCATAAATGAATTATAATATCTCCACCGAAATGTATTAAAACCCATTTTTGATGAAAATGAATATTTAAAACCTAAAATGAATTTAATCTCATTAGTTTTCTAATTACGATAATTAAATAATTTTAATTAATTATATTAGATATATAATATAATTATTATAACCATTTATAAATATTGATTAATTTAATTATTAATATCCAAATACATTGCACACATAAAAACAATATTATGAAAAATATATCTTTTACCATTATATTTTTATATTAATTTCCATATAATTAATTATAAATGTATGATTTATTATTATCTTTATTATGAATAAACAACATTATATGTTTTATAATATGTTTTTTCCTCTTTACACCCACAAACGAAATTTCTAGGTCATAATAAACATATTTAAATAATAATATTTTAACAATATATCACATTTCATTTTAAGCTCGTTATTGCATATAAAACTCACTATTTAATATATTACATAATGAAAATAAAATCTAAATTCATGGGTTGTAATAATAATTATGTTAAGGTGTCTCTAAAGTAGTACTATCATCAATCTTGATGATTTTTTATCTTGATAAAGGTTTAATCATAGTCCATAAGATCACAAAATACAAGGGTGCCTATTTGTCTCTCTTAATCTCTAATTGGGATTATTTTTTGAAACATCAAGAATATTATTTTAATTTGACAATATTCTTCCTATTATTATATATTATCATCCATTTAATGTTCTGTAAATTATATATTTCTTATTCTACCTCATTAATCCACTTTTCCAAAGTCGTTACAATGACAGAAGTATGGGTTAATAGTACTATTATATTCTTTTCGAAATGATATTTGTGTTCTATAAACATGAAAAATCCCTTACCATATGATTCACTGATTATTATTATTTTTTATTATTTTAGCTTTTATATTTTAACCATGATACATCATGTAATTTATTTTCTTATACTGTTTTTCAAATTTTGTACCTAGAAAAATTAAGTTATTCCTATTTATTTTTCATTCATTTTATATTGTCCGATATTTGTTACAATAATTTTTAAAAACATGAGTTTTTTTATCATATAATCATATATATGGTATATTATCATAATTATATTTAGTATCAAATTTTCAATATAAAATTATTCTCATTATTCTTTTCTTATAAATAACTACCATGACAATATCATGAAATGAATCAATCTTAATTTCTCATGTTTCGAAAAATATATGTTTCTAGGGAGATAAAATAAATTTGAAAACATTGGTACATCCATGTATTTTTATTTAATACCTATTAAAAATTATTTATTATATATTTATCTATGAATGATTTTATATGTTATTCTATCATATGTAAAATCATTAGAATCATATAATTTAAGTTTCCCACATATCAAATATTTGGGGAATTATGTTTGAATAAAAAATTCTATGGAATCGAGGGGTAACTCAAACTCTGTTTATTTCTATGGAAAGATCAAATTGTGTTTTTTATCTCTTTCAAGGCCATTATAAAATGTTCTTCCTTTCATCACATTCTATGATGATATGTTTAATAGTAAAATTGAAACTATATTCACATTACTCTTTGAAAAACCAAATATAGAGGTGACATTTGACATGTATTATCTATTTAAAATACCATCTGATGCCAAGTTCCAATTTATGGATATTTACATTGAAAGCGTTTTAATTCTTTGACATGTGATTTACTAGATAAAAACCAAAAAAATACTTACATGTGGGTTCATATTGAATGTGGAATTACATTATGAATATTTTATGATCATATCGTCACGAGTGTCTATATTTTAATATATTCAGTGTATATTGGTTGTGTTTTCAAGTTGTTTGGAATAGTTAAATAACCTCCCCATTTCATTTTGTGATGTTTCATATATAGAGATAACATGTATGTTGCATGAATAGGATATCACAGTATTAGCATATAGCATTTCCATCAAATACATTATGATTTAATGGCATTAGAAGGATGTCTTTCAATTATATCCATTCATGTATTGTAGTTTTGACTGGTATCCTTTACTTCATAAAAATTATGATAGCATGGTATTTGAGAGTATCCTTTCTATCATATCCATATATATATATCATTTTTTTGGTGGGAGACTATTATATTAAAGAAATTTTGACCATATATTTATGATGTTATAGTTTACATAATTTACAAAGGTATATTTCTTTCCTTTTGTATAATAATTTACTCATACACCATTATTTCATTATGTATTATGATCTTTAGAAGGATTACACCATTATTTATGGAGGTATATTATTTGAAATTCTAATATAATATTTATAATCATACTAAGCATACAAGATCACCACATTTATTAAATTTTCTTAAAATAAAAATATTTTTAGTATATTTTGTAGGATAGTTAGATTATGGAATAAAGTACATATCCAACAGATTATAATATAACTTTTTGTGGTAATTTTGATATATTATATTTTTTTCCTAAAGTTTCTGAACTCAATGATTCTAGGAATCCTTTAATGGTAATAATTATTAAATTCGTATATTAAATGTAAGTAATGAACTAGATATTGGGGTGAGGGTTTTGGGGTATTATATAAAGGAAAGATAAATAGTAATTTTAGAAGAACCTCCGTTCTAGAGAATAATCATTAAACATTCCCAAGGAAAATAAGGAAAAATAAAAAATAAGAAGTAAATTAACCCTAATTAATACTCATTTTAACATGGTGTAATTTAGGCTAAGTGTATTAAATTTTTTTCTACAAAATAAGTTAAATTTTTTAAAAATAATATACTAAATATTTACATGACCATAATACCAAATAAAACCTCTAATATAATGATTATTACAATTATTTAATTCATATAAATGTAAAATACTTTTAACATACAATTTCTAACAGTGGTAAATCAAGTAACTAGCTTTTATTACGTGTAAAATCAATTAACCGTAAATAATTACTAATAGAATTTTTCTGTATTATCCCTAAATCAATACAAATAAAAAAATATATAATTTCGACAACATAAAGACAACCTATTGTACGACTTAAATATAGTATTGTATATCCATTGAAAATTATTAATGATAGAATTTTTTTATAAATTTTATAAATTAGATAAGAAAATGCATTAGAAACCAATATCCTATTAAGAAAATTAGAATAATTCTCTATATAATTGATCAAAATTAGGTTAGAAAATATTCTTTAGGGTATGTTTTATATTTTAATATATTTTATACAAGTGATTAATACACATGGTAGAAATTTAAAAAAACAAAAATATTTTTCTTGGGTATAATGAAATCTCTATTTGTGGATATAATTTGGTAGTAATGTTTGGGAATATTGAAGGATTAGTTTTTTCAGAAATCTTTAAATTAACTTTTTCAAAAACAGTAAGGATAAACACATTAAATCAATATGCTATTTTTTCCAGTCATTAACATTTTAGACAGAAAGCTATTTTTCTAGATATAGTTGAAATAGACTCTTATATAATTCATGATTCTCTATATGGAAAAATACCCATCCCCTGATCTGTCTCATGTCATATTTGTTTGCTAAGTGGCCTTAATAACAACAACATGGATGTCTTTCACACATGAAATGGGGGAAAAAGCTCTTGATTTCCATTATTCCAATGTTGTTCTTCGAGTTTTTGTTACTTTTTTTACTATATTGGGATCTATTATTCCAAATGGTGTGGATTTAGTTTGATGGAATTCCCTTAAAAACATTATTTTATTCCCACATATTTTTTTATCCACATCTTCTATTTCATTATTGTCTTCTATCATTTTTAGGTGATTCATTTTAATCGTATCATCTATTGAATAAAATAAAACAATGATTTGGTGTGCGTGTGTGTGTGTTTGTGTCTGATATTATCCTATAAGTTTTTGAAACAATTTCTTGTAAATAGTCCTAATTTATTGTACTATTAATATTAATAATGAAACATGATTTATTATCCAATTTTCAGAAATGTGGGATTAAAAGTGCTTTGTTTTCAGTATTTCTATGAAAATTAATAATCAAATTTATATTTTTTAATTTAATAAATTTAATTACAATCTATTAAAATAATTTATTTATTGGTAAAAATAGCATACTAAATATTATCACAACTTTGGATAACTTTATCAATATACCATAAAGGTGAATAAAAATTATTACATATATTTTCTTAATGCACAAAGTGAAAAAAATTATAATTCTGATTTCTACTTATAATATAATGAAGGAAGAATTTTTATCTAAGTAAATAAAATCATGAATCATTAATAATTTAAATACTAGTTAGGGGAATAAATAACAAACCTTAGAATAACAAAAAATAATTAATCCCAATTAAATGAGGCCTACTACATGGGTCAAATGTTACAAATTATCCCTATTCAAGACCATATTTTTTGTGAAATAATTTAGAAATTGTTGACCATGAATGATTTATTTATAGTTTATTTAACTTCCACCAATACTTAATTTAATAAGTGAAATTTTCATTATGTTTAACCTATTAATACATGAGTGCCTAGGTCTTATTTTAATCCATTTCAATAATTGATTTGATGAAGTTTTACATAGGATATAAACTACAAAACACAAACCTTTTCCATTATATAGGTTTGGGACCTGTCTTATTATTTATCAAACCCACACGTATGGGGATTAGTTGGAGGCATATGAATTAGATGGAAAACTACTCCGAAATTTATAATAAATTTCCACTAAATTTTGGTTAATTTTCATGTGAAATATAATAAATAATAAAATTTTATAATCCATAAACTATATATTTTCTGTATTATTATTACTATTATTATTTACCACGAAATAGGATTCAAGAGGTTCCCATTCCAAAAGAGTATAATATCATATTGAATAATTGTTTTTGTTATAGTAACAACTTTATATTTCTTACTTTAAAATCATATAAAAGGGTTAATGTTGTGTACCATTTTTTATCAATTTGAAATTATAAAACATGAATTTCATTAAATATCAAGAAAATCCATTATTAAGGTACTACTTTAAGAAAACATAAATTCATTATCTTCATTACAACAATAGTTTTTTATTTTTTAGGTTAAAGATATTGTTTGAGAATTTATTTTCCCCCACTAACCCATCACTAAAAATATATTATATTTATGTGAATTATTCAGAAGAATAAATTAATTATATTTTTAGTTTCACAAAGGATTCTAATCAATATTTCAAACCTCATAAGTGATCCCCAGTTGTTTCATTTCATTATGCATGGTAATTGACACTAAATAATTGAGAACTCCATCATAGAAGATTTTTTATTAAAAAAACTTATTTGGATTCATCAAAAATATTTTATACATGAGATCCACTATCACCAAAAATAAAAATTTGTTTTGTAAAAAATTTCAATATAATTTTTTTCCCATTAACAATTTTTATGTCAAATTTTTTATGTTAAATTCACTTCCAGTTTTATATTTCCCATTATCCTTCACTATATTCTTCTTTATATTTATTGATACATAACCATTACTATATAATTACTAAAAAGAAAAAACATCAATGTCCTTATATCCTCTATAATCACTACTAATATATCTGATCATTTTACATTCAAAAAAATTTAGAAAATATTTCTTATTAAAATAAATTATAAGTATTTCCCATATATATTTAGGTTAACTCAATTCATTAGTGCATATAAATTTTAAACCACAATGATTTTCTGAAGAAATTTCTCATATGTTGATTTTCATTTTTTATTATTTTTATAGTGAGCCTAATCAAGGACACAAAATCCCAAAGGTATATTGAATTCTAGTCATACTAGATAATATTTCGAAACGTTAAACATAAATGAAAATGAAAATTAATTTACACCAAAAGATTGAAGTGAGAATCCCTGTATTCTATGTAATGTGTACTTGTATTCATGGATATTAATCCAAACCCCTAGGATTGATGTTTGAGATCACTATATTTAATGATAAAATTGAAAAATAATTTTCCAATAGTTATCATTATTCAATTCCTAAATCCAAAAAATTGTATATTTTTTTAAATGATCAATAAACTTCTATGTTTTTACCCCATTTGGGTTAATGTCCTCTACTGTAATCATGTGTTTAGATAGTCAATGTCTATTTAAGATGTTCTTTTGATTTGAAATCTAATGATAAAAATTTTAATTTTATTTTTACTTCCAATATTATAAATCTAAAAAATTAATCTATTTAAAATTAATATATAAATAAATATCACTATAATATCATATAATAATTTTGGTATCCCCCATTTTGCCTAAAATATGTTTCTTCTTCATTTATCCTTGATTCTAAAACTAGTTTTTTTATATAATCATCTTCACCCCTCATCTCTTTGTCCTCATTATCCTTTAATATAAAATTATATGTATAAATATTATCATTATAAATATTATATGTTTATTTTATTTATATTTAATAATAATAATAATAATACTCGTATTAGAATAATAATTGGTATATATTATGCTATTTTATTAGCGAATGAAAAATAAAACGATGATTTGTCTTTGCACAAAAAAGTGGTTCTGTTAGTTGGAAATAATTATATTTTATGAATAATGTAATTTATAAATCTTGGATGTATTATATTAATAGTTAATGCATAATTAGAAAAAAGTTGACATTGAATGCACAAATAACATTATCATATTTTCTGTCACTAAATAATATTTTTTTGAGAAATTTATATTTAATGTGGAGTAATTATTGCATAAAAATTGAATATTATTATTTTTAAATAGGTTATATTTTAAAAAGTTCTACTAAACCAAATTTTAAGGCTGGAGTTTCATTCCAATATTGGATAAAATAATTAAGATCATCTCAATGTTGAGTAATAATTACTCTAAAATTTATATGTGTTACTCCAGGTTTCTTGGATATTTGAGAAGGTTGTGTAGGGATAGTCATTACACATTCATATACATGACATAATGACATGTTTTAAGTTATAATATTTTTTTACTATATAGAATAATATTTTAGGGAAACCCCATGACATCTTATAAATCTGTATTTTAAAAATAAGTGTTTGGGGTTATGGATATTATCATTGGAGCTATAGGATAATTGAAGGCCATATAATGGTGAAAAATGATTTTGTCATAAAAATTAACATTATGTCATGATATATAGTGCTAGAAAATATGTAGGATATTAGACCTAATGGATTAAATATTTTTATTAAAACCATGATTTTTAGATATGTCCAGTAATGGATGGTTATTATTGTAACTTCTTAGTTTTTTATAGTGTGTATGATTTTTTATAATATTTATAGAATATTTTGGTAACACCATATTTTATTGTGAACCATTTTTTTTAAAATAAATAAATTTTCAATTGATATAATTCATTATACTCTACAATAATTGAAACTTCGATTATCTGCTACACCAAGACAAACATCACTACACATAACACCGAGTTTCTACAAAGCATTATTTTATAGTAAAATTTATTTAAAATAGATAGTTATAACCTATTAATTAAAAAGAGTAATATAAAGTGTAATATGGAATTTCTAAATAATATTTATAATGGTATTATATAAATAAATCATCTATATAATAAAACATCCAACATTGGTTACGTATTTAAATGTTTGATAATACAATTTTCTCAAATGATCTTTTTTTCCTTATATGAAAAATATTAAAATTAAGATTATACTATTTTATAAATTGAAAATGATAAAGTAAAATTCATTTTTTAATTCAGAATTTCTAATGTTCAAAATATTTTTTCTAAAAACACCCACCATCATGTCATAACTATGCGATTAATTTTAAATTTATTTCTACGATATATGTGATAATATTTTTTAAAAAAGTTATTATATATTTGTAATCATAATAATTTATAATTTCAAATATGTTAAAATTAGTTTTTGATGAAAAAATTAGTGAAATTGATTATAATTAATTACAATGATTAAGAGAAAAATTACTTTACCAAAGGACCAAACGTTATAAAAAAAGGCCAAAAACAGACTTGAAACTTGTCTAAATAAATTTATGTTCAAATATATACCCTATAATTAGTTTTATAATATTTTTAACAATATTGGAGAATCGTTTATAGGAAAAAATGTGGGTGGAATTCCCTTTTAAAAAATTTACAAGAAAGTCACTCCTCCACTAAAAAAGGTGATCACCTCTCCCACTTATTCACACATCTACAGATCATTAAATAGCCTATGATATTCTGAAATAATAACCCAAATGACCTCTAATAATCATAGAATACTAAATTCTTTAATTAAATTATCCAACGAAGACCTTTTGTTCAAACTAAAAGGAGTTACCCAAAGAAGACATACCAATCATCCTCAATCTCTTTTGCCTTATTTTCATTCTCCACTGACTCAATTATTCATATTCCATGATTATACTGTAACATTAGTATCCGAAATATACTTATATTTCCTTATTATAAGAGTTTGAAAAATAATTTCTCACACTTCCAACCAATGGGTAACACACTTACCATTCTTGTGTTCCACGAACTACCACATCATGAAACTATGTAGTTCATTTTTACATTACCACCTCTCGTGGTTGGGAATTATGATTAAAACTTTTTTTATATTATGAATGTGATATTTATGATGTATTTAAACTTATTTAATTATTATATTACACATTCCTTCATTATTTGCATTCTGTGTAAATATGATAATTTCATTTTGGGAAACGTAGTCTATGGACTTCTCAAAGCGATGTGATTCGTTCACACTCTACACGGATTGTTTTAAGGATGGTTTTACTAAAAATATATGATAATATTAGATAATAATTATAATTTAATTATTATATATAAATATATATACTTAAATGTCATTAACATTATTTTTTTCAACATGATAATTAAACGGAAACATCGTTCATGCATACATTCGACCAACTGTCTCCATGAATAGTGTATTCTAAATAATTTTTCTATCATTAGTGGATTTTTATAAATACATATCCACTAAATATAATTAATATTTATATCATGTTTAAATTAATTAAATTATGATATTATTATGAATAAATAATATTACAAATTTATAGACATGTGATGAACAAAACAGATATTACCTTAAACATAATAGTAACATGGAAGTGTAAATAAGAGTGTGATATAAAGCCATATATGGTATTAACAATAAGAATATAGTTATATGGTATTAAAAATAAAAATATAGTTACATGGTTGATATATAATAAACTTATATATATTATATAAGTGTTTTGAATGAGTAAGATGAGAGTCAATACATATGGTAAGGGGATTTCTTGTCCCACTTTTATTCCGCTGAGATTTATTCCTTATTCACCACTCATTTCATTAGGTGGTGTATATACATACCAGGAATATATTCTATGATTATTAACCATAAATATATAGTTATTTATATATCCATTTGATGATATATCATTAATTGGGTATATGTTTTAAAAGATACCAAATCATTAAAGTTGTTTTGTCTCAATTTTCCTTCTTCGAGACATATGCCATGAATTTCAAAAACCATGTTTTCAAGAATATTTTCAAAAATGTTCAAGAAAATGTTTTTAATTATTATTTTTATTATTATTTCCAATTAATTCTCTAAAAATTCATTTATGAGTTTCAAAAAATCATTTATAAGTTTTTAATATGTTTCTAATGAAATGGATTTCAAAATGTTTTCAATATTTATTTATTAGTTTCCATAGTTATTTTCAATGAAAATGGTTTTAAATAGGTTTTATCATTTAAAAATATATTTTAAGTAAGAAATGTTTTCTTACAAAATAAATGTTTATAAAACATATTTCAAAATTATTTTCCATATAATATGACAAATTTTGGTGTCACTCATGTCTTTCTGGGGAAATGGTCCAAATGATCTCTTCATATTATTTCGCTGAATGGTTTTTGTTTTGATGGAATGATATTTATACCACCTATTTATCATTCATAGTTTAAATTTAAATGAATCCTATATCTTCTTTACTTGATATATTTTTATAAAACTCTCTTATATTCCCATGTAATGGTTTTTATGAAATGATTTTGAAACATGTCTCTTTTCCCACAGTCTATGACATGATTACATGTTTATGATTATAACATCCCAGGTAATTAAAGAATTAAAGTATTTAAAATATATTAATATTTATGAATTATATATTAATATTACATTAATGGTGTTTCATTTTCTGATAGTGTACCCAATACGCAACAATGAGTTTCTCACAAATCATACGTTGCACAAGAGATTCAGTTATACTGAAAAATAATAAATTATCAAAAAATTTATTTTAAATGGTAGTTAATGACTAGAAATTTTATTTTTGTTAATGAATATAACTGAATATATTATTATTACACATGTTTTTAAAATGTTTTTACTTTCTAAAAAAATACTATCTTAAAATAAGAATAAATTCGATTTTAAGCATAAAAATTTCTAAAAGTTTTAAAAGGTGGTTTTACAACATATTAATGGAGAACCCTTTTTAGTTAATATTTTTTGACAATTTTATAAATATTATATGAAATATTTACTTATCCTCTGTAATTGGGACTTAAAAAGTTACTTGACAGAATGTTTGTTATATTTATAACAATATTCATTTTTAATGAATAGTAAAAAAATACTGGATTTAAATTCAAAAATTATTTTTCAAAAAATTTATATATATAGTTACTATATCATTTTAATAGATTATAAAGTATTATTAAATAAATATTTTACTATTTTATCCAATTTAGGTCATTGGAGTCAATTTTAAATTTAAATTTGATATGAAAACATTGTGAACTTTTGATTATTGTTTCTTTAAAAACCGGTTTCATAAATATTTCAACGGGATTAATTTTTAAATTAATTATAGTCACTTTTTTGTATTAAAATTTCAAAAATGGTACTACATGGTTGTAATAATTATGAATTATTTTATCAAATATGATCAAAATAATTTTTTATGAATAGTAAATTTTGTATTGTTTTTCCACAGTTAATGGTAAATCGAGTAATTAAAGATAAAAATAATATTATAATAAAATAAAACAACCCTAACACTTTTCATAGTTTTATTGGTCTACTTATTTTATTCCAATAAAATAATTGGGCTGAAATTATTTCCATTGGAAACCACTTGGGTGTGATTATGACATTAGTATCATTTTTTTAAAGCAAAAAAAAATTGTCATAAACATGTCTATTATTACTAAAAAATCATTATGGTTTAATATAAGTGATATATTCAAGTATAAATAGTAATTTTAATGAAAAAAATATTACCTACATAAATATAATTTAACTATAATTTTTAGACATTAAATGAATTAATTTAATTATTATACAATGATGATGTAGTAAGAGATTTAATAAAGGAAGAATCAAATAAATTTTATTAATAATTTCAAAATAAAAATACATTGAAATATTTTATTCAATACATGAATTTTATGGATGAATTAGTAATTTTATTGAAGGGTTAAAATAATTTTTTCAAAATAATCAAGTTGGTGTGATTTGTTATAATTCATGTGATGAATTGTGTTAATATTAACTTACTTCATTTTTTAAAATATAAAATATATAATTAAATGAATAAGAAATTATAAAATTAAAATATTTAGGAAAATAGATTTGGTATGCATCTAAATTTTAGTAATAACTTGTCCATTGGTCGTTTGACATGATATGGATTTTATTTTAACAATCCAAGTGTAAATTATTAATAAAATGGTAAGAGTGAAAAACATTAAAACATAAAGATAAGGATTATGAATTATCTCAAACTTGTATAATTTTTATTGGATGAATGGATTTAGACCCATCATCATTCTAAACTATTACTATGTTAACTTGAATCAATTTTAAATAGAACAGTGATTTAATTTAATTTATTTCTTTTTATATTTCCAAGAGTGACCCTCCCCTCTATTATAAAAAAGAACCCTTATTATCTATTCCATCGACTTAAAAAACCATTTGGATAGTCCAAGATTTTCAATAAACAATTCCTAGAGTCCCTCTCCAAATTATTGAGGCCTTATTTTGTGCATAACACCATTCTTAGAGGTGTTAAGGTGTTAAGACAAGTGATCATCTGAAGGAAATGTAATATTTTTATTTAAGTGTATTTATTTTATTTCTTAATATAATTATTTAAAATATCCTCAAACCATAATGAGATGACAAATATAGTAACATCTAGATACTAACATGTTATTATGTTAATTTCACCACTTATATCGATCTTGACATTCGTAAAATTGGAATGGAATTAATCGTTCCAGTCTACGTGTGGACTATCACCTATGCCAGCTGATATAATTTGCTTTCAGTAACCATATCTCATGATTTGTTATAAAGATGTAATTAATTTTAATATGTTATATATATGAAATATTAATTATTATAAGATAATAATATATCAGTTATGTTCTTATGTTCTAAGAACAATAAAATGATAACATCGTTCATACGAATGTGAGAACAATCACTTCCATAAAGCGATGTGATTTGTTTTTATTAAATACATAACTTGTATGATAATTATAAGTATATTTAAAGGATTAATATTATATTAAATATTTTTTAGAACTATATAATTATAAAATATTGATTACCAAATTTTTATAATGATAAATGAAAATTGAAAACGTTACTCATGAATACAAATGACCTACCATCTCTATGATTATAAAATTGTTCATTTTTTCACAACCATAATGAATTTCTTTATTAAAAAGTAAAATAAATTTTTTAATGTAATCATTATGTAATGAATATTATTTTGGATATGATGGACTTATGAAAATATTGAAAAATATATATCACATCATGTTCATTTTTGAACTCAAGTATAGAACATTGAAAAAAAATTCCAGGAACATAAATAATTAAGAAATTGTTAAAAATTCATAAAAAAGTAATATAAAGGAAATAATAAACATAAAAATTTTCAAATGAAACTAATAATTAACCTATTTTTACTATTCTGGAATATAAATTACATACAAGAATATTCAGACTCGATGTAAGGGAATTTGTCTCAATATCATTTCATTAAGGAATATATTGTTGTTATACACCACTTTCTTTTATATGGTGTAAAATCAACCCCTTTGAATTTTAATTTCATTAAATGGTTTTGAAATGGAATAATTTTATACTAATAATTTGACTAAATGAAATAAGAAATGTTTTTTAATTTATTAGATGACCATAACATTTCTTCTGTCATGAAAATTATTTTATATTTAGATTCCTCTACAAGATGTAATGTTTTTAAAATAAAAATAAATACCATATCCCTTTTTAGGTATTTTGGTATTGAAAATGGATTTATGAATTGTTTTATTATACAAATATCCTGAAATTATATTTTGCGAGTACAAATTGGAAGTGTTATTTTTTCCTTTATAAATGTTTTATTCGTTATTATTATGTTATGGTTATGGGGAATTGCTTATGTATACAAGTGGTTACAAGATAATAAAAAGGCTGGTGATCCAATTATTTCTCTCTATTTCATTATGTGATGAGACATATTGAAATGATTAGGTTTCTCCTAATAGATTTAAGGAATATACTGTGATGGGTAATCTAAATGTAACCATAAAGGTTACTCCCAATATAGTTGTGAAATCTACATTGTAAGAATGATATGGATTTCAAAAGTTACGTTTATGATTAATTACTTATAAAATGTTTATATTAAAATTATAATTTCATGAGGTATGTTAAAGAAACTATTTTTTATGAGTGAAAAGAATAGTTTTTTGAAAATGTTTTCATAAGTTTAACATATTCATGTACTAACATTCCATTACTTATTTTATATCCCTTATTGAGATTCATATATTCATCCCATGTTTTCGAAATGTTTTCCCTATGGTATAAGGATGGGTAAGATTGAGGAATAATTCTATATTAATGTTATGAATATTTCATTCAATAAAAATATGAATCATGTTATGAAGAGTTTTATATTGTGAAAAATAGATAGTGAGTAGAAAATTATACTTTGTATTATTTTAGTTGTTATGTAATAGTTGTGGCCAAATTATCTAAAACTATAAACCTAAAAATATACTCAATGTCAATTATTTACATAACACCTAAATATGTAACATTTAAGTATGGGGCTTTATTGTTGGTATTAGAGGTTTATTAAGATAACATTAGGGTTTGGATATTATTAATAGAATATAAATGAATGATTTTTACATTATGGTCAAATTAAAATAATATAGAACCTGGGGATTACCATATTAATTCATATAATATATATCTATTCAAAATGATTTTCCACAAAGGAAATAGGAAAGCTATGTTTGGATTGCCTCAAGAGGAAAACAACCATACAAATCCAGAACCTAATTTTGTTAGAATCATAAATAAACAATTTATTGTAGTGATGGCCCAGTTAACTCAAGATATAAATGATAGTAGTATCCATGTACAAGATGATAAAGATGAACCAGAGATGAACATGATAGTATTTGATCAATTCATAAGGAAACACCCCCCATTATTTATGGTATAATATGACCCAGTTCTAGAAGAAGGGTGGATTAAAGTACTAGAAACAATTTTTTATATAATGGGGTGTTCATAAAATAAAAGGGTTAGTCTAACTGTTTATCATTGTATTGGTGAATTCGATCTGCGGTGGTCAATGGTTAAAAATTTTATAGATTGTTTGGTGGATGATTCTCTTTATTTGGATGAATTTAAAAGTATCATTATTGATAAATATTTTCCATAGGTGGTTCTATTTAGGATTAAAAACAATTTTAATATTAAATTCAATATGAGGACTTTGGGGAAACTTACTAATCCAAATTCTCTCTACTAGAAAGGTAAGCTCCAAATTTTATCAAGGATATTGATAGTAAAAAAAATCATTTTTAATCATGATTAATGCCAATGTATTGAAGTGTGGTGGATTCTCATGAGTTCAAAATTTATGAAAAAACATGGTTAATGTGAAGAAAAGATGAAGATTGAGTTTTTTGATAACTATAAGTTCCTTGAGAACCAGGAGAAAAATAGGTCAAGGTGGCAGGTTAAAGGGAAGAATTCATCAAAAAAAATTGAGGGTATTAAAATAAAGTTTATATTTTTGTGATAATTGAGATAAAAACACACTTTATAATGCCTTCTAAATTATATTAAGTGCTTATGATGTGGTAAAATGGGGTAGAAGGATCATAACTACACTGAAAACGATTAAGGTAATGGTAAGAGAAAATCTGATATTCAGTTAGTACTTTTTGTAATGTAACGAGATGATTCATTATGAAAATGAGTGTTCAATGAAGAATTTGAATGGTGGAAAGAACCCAGAATAAAATTATAAATGTGTGGTGAAGTCTATTTCAAATACTTCGTTATATTTTGGGTCTTCCAATGAAGTGGTATCTTGTACGTTTTTTTATTCATATTATTCCAATGTGTTCATTGATTCAGGGTCAACACATTCATTCATTTTTGGAAAATTTCCTATTAAATTGGAAATTCAACCTCATGAAATGAATCCAGAACATATGTTAAATATAACTTGGTGAAATTTTGTGGTGAAAACAAATTAGAAGAATCATTCAATCCTTGTCTATGGAGTGAATTTACCAGTATTCCATGTTTTTTTCCTCCGGTAGATTTTGATGTTATTTTGGGTGTGGAAAGGCTTTTTACTTACCATGATAAGATTAAATGTAAAGATAAATATGTTTCTATTTGGAAAGAATTTAAGTTTGTGTTTTGGAATGAATCCTTACCATTAATAACATATCATGAAGGCGAGAAACTAAGAAAATAAGTAATTTAATGTTACCTTTCACATATTTCTTAAAACAATGGACCTATTCATATTAATGATATGCAAGTGGTAAATGAGTATCTTAATTTTTTCAAGATGAGTTGGCTGGTATTATACAAGATTTTGACTAATTTCCTAATTCTAATCCAATTTGAAAACCCCTTATGAAATGGATCAAATTTTAATTTTTTTCTTTGAAGATGAAATTTTATGAGTTATTAGATAAAGGTTTCATGTGACCTAGAACATGACCATGGGGTTAAAATATCTTGTTTTTTCAAAATAAAGAGGGTTTAAAGAGATTTTTACTTGATTATAGGGTCTTGAATAATATCACTATTAAGAACAAATATCATCTACCTCATATTGATGATTTGTTTGATCTGATCTAGGGATGCCAATATTATTTGAAGTTTGGTTTGTGGTATTTGTACTATCAGCTGAAATTAATGGAATAAGATATTATGAATAATAAATATCATACTATATATAGAAATTAAGAATTTTTATTTATTATGTTTTGGTTAAATAATTAACCTTTTATATTCACGGAACTTATGAATAGAATATTCCAAGAATTCTAGTATATCTTATTTTTTCAGTTTTTTATGTCATTTTGGTATATTGTAAATGTAAAGAGAACAATAAAAGTTATATAAGGATTGGTATTCAAACTGTAATAGAAAATATATTGTTTGGAATATTCAAAAAGTGTGAAATTTGGTTGCAATAAATTTCTTTCCTTGGTCACATTATTTCTAAAGATGGAATAACTGTTGATCATACTAAAATGAAATATGTTGAAGAATGTACAAGACAAAAAATATAATTGAGATTCATTGTTTTCATTATTTAGAAGGCTGTTATTGGAGGATTGTTGAATATTTATCATGGTTATCTAGACCATTTACTGAGTTAACTTTAAAAGGTGTTAAGTTCATCTAGACAGAAGAATTTGATTATTATTTTTATGAATTAGAATGAAAATTGGTGAATTCTCCAGTTTTTTTGTTAACTTCAATAAATGGTGAATTATTTATATACATTAGAGCATGATTAAAAGGACATATTTGTGTCATAATGTAGAGTGATTATGTCATTTCCTATGCTACATATCAGTTGAAAACTCATGAGTCAAATTACTCTACACAGGATTTGGAATTAGCAGCTATTAATTTTGCTTTAAAATTTTAGAGGAATATTTTTATGGATTAAAATATGAAATATATACTTACCATAAACGTTTGAAGTATATATTCACTCAAAAATATTTAGACATGGAGAACATAAGATATTTATAGATAATCAAGAATTATGATTTCAGGATTCATTACCATGCAACAAAACCAGAAAAAGAGGATAATGTTTTGAGTGAAAAAATTAATGTTACATTAACTATGTTATGTTTGGAACATGACCCTTGAATTATTGATTGGAAAAAATTTTCCATGAAAGTTGTTGGTCCTAGGAATTCCTCAATTTTGTTTCAGGTTTTAGGGAAATCCTCTCTATTAGAAATAATTATCCAATCACTGAAGGAAGATAATGAATTGTAGAAAAAGGTAAAATTTTTCAATAGTGTATGTTGAATAAATTTAATGTTGATAATTATTTTGTTTTTAGATTTGGGAAGAGATTATGTGTGAATTTTGATTCACTATTGAAGAACGTGTTTTTATATTAATCTTATAGTTCTCTGTTTTCAATTCATCCTAGACGTACTATGATGTAAAAAGTTAATTAAGAGTATTACTGGTTAGATGGAATAAAGAGAGATATTTCTAACTTTAATGTGAAGTGTTTGACTTCTCTGCAGGATAAGGAAGAACTCCATTTTCCAAAGTTGATAATTCATCCATTCTTAGTACTATAGTGTAAATGGGAAAATATTTCTATGGATTTCATAATGGGATTACCAAATTCTTCTTGATGAAATAATGAGATTTGATTTATTGTAGATGGATTGACTAAATATTCTCATTTTCTTGAAATATGAGATATAATGTCTCTTGATCAAATTTTTTAGTTGTATCATGAAAAGATATTCATGTTATAAGTTCTTGTTAAATGGATTTCTAAGGACTTTTAGATAATAATATATTTTTTGTTGTGTTTTTTCATTATAAAAATTTTCATTCCACTATACAAATGGAAACATTTGAGGAATTATATGGAAAGATGTGTCCAAGTCCATATTTTTGGTATTATTTTGATAAAAAGAAGTTGTTGGGAACATAATTGGTAGATGATATGGTAGAAAAAGTTTATATGATTCATAAACACATGTGGACAGCATAGAGCATGCAAAAAATTTATGTAGATAATTGGAGGATGTATATTTCTTTCGAGGCAGGTGATCATGTATTTCAAAATGTTTGTCCATGGAAATGTGTGATGTTTTTTGGTAAGATATCAAAGTTGAGTCCAGGGTTCATTAGAAACTAGGAAATTCTAGATAAGGTTGGATTATTTTCCCTTAGAGAGGATTTACCTCCATGTTTTCCCAGGTATAATATTTTTTTATGTCTCAATGATAAAAATTAATATTCTAGTTCCATCTCTTATTTTGAGTCTAGAAGTAGTTCAGTTGGAAGAGAATATTTCTTATAAGGAACAACCCATCCATATTCTTGACTATCAATAAAAAGTGTTATGGAATATGTTGATTCATCGGGATAAGGTATTGTGGAAAAAATATGTTTGGAGATCAAATAAGGAATCTAAAAATTTTATGTTGGAGAAATACACCTACTTATTTGATAAGTGAATAAAATTTGAATGATGAAATTTCCAAAAGGGGGAAGGATGTAACATCCTCAGTAATTATAAAATAATAATTTTTCATATATATTAATATTCAAGAATTAGATATTATTTTTTCTTTAATGATATTCGTTGTCTGATTTCATACCCGATACACAACAATGAGTTTCTTTAAAATCAAAATCGTACAGGAGATTGAGTTATACCGAAAAATAAAACATTATTAATATTAACATATTAAATTGTAGATGATTACTTATAGTTTTATTAGAGGGGATTAACATTAATAACTATATTGTGTTTACTCTTTTTTATTAAATGGCTTTACTTTCTTACAATAAATTTAATTGGATTAAAATAAGAATAAATCCCATTTTATAGAAAAAAAGATAAAATATATTTAAAAGGTATTTTTACCCCCTGTTAATGGAGAACCCATTTTAATTATAAATTTTGATAGTTTTATAAATTCTATATGAAAATATAAACTTCTTCTTTGGAAACATGGCATCTAAAATTACTTTGGTTGAATATTTTGTATTTTTCTTACAATATTCATTTTTTAATGAGTAAGAAAAAATAATACATTTTAATAAAAAAAAATTTTTGAATGATTTATTTATATAGTTTGGTATTAATTATAATTGGTTTTAAAATATAATTAAATTTTTTTAACATTTAATTGAATTTAAGTTATTGTAATTATTTTCAAATTGAAATTGGATATAAAAAACATAGATAATTCTTGAACATTTTTACATAAAAAACTAATTTCATAAATCTTTCAGTGAGATTAATTTTGAAATTAATTCATCTAGTTATGTAAATTAAATTTTAATTAATTGAAATGAATTGTATTAATAAATATAAAAAATCTGATCTAATAGGATCAAAATAATTTTTGGTGAAAATTAACTTTGGTATTTTATTTACCATGGGGAAAGGTAAATCAGGTTATTAAAGAAAAAATAATATTAGAATAATATACAACTACTGTAACACTAGTAATAATATTATATGTTGAGTTATCATAGATCAATAAAATACCTGGGTGGAAATGGTGTCCTTTGGAAGTCACTTGTGTATGATTATGACAGTAATTACATTTTATTTAAAGTAAAAAACAATGAAGTGAGAAACATGTTTTTATTACTAATTTTTTTTAATATGGGGTTATATAAGTGATATATTTTACTATAAATAGTTCCTAGAAATATTAAGAGATTAAATATATAATTATAATTTATTTATAATTTTAGATATTAAAAATCGAAATTAATTATGATACAACGATGATGCAGTAATAAAATTATTAAAGTAAGAATGAAACAAATGGTATTAATAATATTAAAATAAAAATAATATGAAATATTTAATTCCATGTAAGAATTTTCTAGAATACATAGTCTTTTTATTGATGATTTTAACTTTTTTTTTCAAATCAATCATGTTTTTATGATTTCATAAAATGTTAAGTAATGAATAGTGTTAAAATGGACATATTTTACATTTTAAAATATAAATAAACAATTAAATGAATTAAAATTTAGAAAAATCCACGATTCATTGAACTCATTTTTTATATCTCAAAATATAATTAATTAATCATTAATTGATTGTTCGACAAGTAACAAAAATTATTTTATTTCTCAAACTATAAATTACTTAATAAAATGGTAAGTGTTAAAAGGGTTAAAATAATGATAAGGATTAAAAAATATCCAAAACATGTCAAATTTTAATTGGATGAATGGATTTATACCCATAATAATAATATATTAGAAATAGATCAACATGGATTAATTTTTATTATAAAATTACTTTTTATTATTTTAATACTTTTGATAATTCCATGACTACCCCTCCCCTATATTATAAAAGTCACAATTCTTCTATATTCATTACACAAAAAAGATTTTTTGGTTCAGCCAATATCTAAAAATACCCTCCCTTGATTCCATCCCAACATTAATGGGTTATTATTTTAGGTTTTACACCATTCTTAGAGTTGTTATGTTGTTATGAAAGGTGATCATTCGAAAGAAAGGCAATGTTTTTATTTAAGTGTCTATTTTATTTCTTCTTCCACTTCTTTCAAGTATCATCCAGACAGTATGAGTAAATAACTCTAGTATAATCACTATAGTGATATATTATTATGTTTATATCCTCACATATAAAATGGGAATGGAATTAATCGTCTTTTCGTAAATGTGAATTATCACCACCAAGAACCGATATAATTTATTTTCCATAACCATCTATCATGACTGGTTGTAATGATGGATTTAATGATCATATATGATATTCATGACAAATTAATAATTATAGGATAATAATATATCAAATAAGTTTTTTCTTTCCACGAACATAAAAATGATAACATCGTTTGTGAGTACCTGTAAACAATCACCACCACGAAGCGATGTGATTCATTTTTATAAACTACATAACATCTATGATATATATATCAGTATATTTAAATTATTAATATTATATTAATTATTTAATTATAATTCTATAAAGATAAAATAATAATGACCTTATTTCTATAATGATTAAAGAAAAATTAAAATGTTACTCATGCCTACCCACGACCTACCTTCCCCATGATTATAACGTTGTTCACATTTTCAGAACCATAATTCTTTGTTTCATTAAAAGGTATAATAAATGTAATAAATTGATCATAAAGTAATGAATATTATTTTTGAGTTGATGGAATTATGACGTCATGGAGAAATTTACATCATACTAAATTCTTTTTTGAACTCAAGTACAGAATATTGAAAAAATGTCTGACGTGAACTTAAATAATTAAGTAATTTTTATAAAATTATAAATAATTGATTTTAAGTGAATAATAAAATTAAAAATGGTTTTCAATAAAGTATTAATTACCCTATGTCCCTTATTCAGGAATATAATGAATTTATAATACAATTCGGACTCGAGGTAATGGACATCATGTCAATATCCTTTTATTGACGCATATTTTGATGTTATAAAACACCATCACTTATATGATGTATAATCAACCAATTTGAGATTTAATTTCATTAAAATGTTTTCAAAATAAATAGTTTTATAAAAATCATATTACTAAATGACCAAAGAGATATTTTTTAACGTATACAGTGACAATGACTTTTCCATCTTATGACCATTATTTGATATTTGGATTCCACTACAAGCTCTAATGTTTTAAAAGAAAAATAAATTCCATATTCCCATTTCTATAAATCTATTGGTTTGATTATATGAATATCATGATATGATATTTTGTGATTTCAAAGTGTAAGTTTTACATTTCCTTTCTGCATGTTTTATGTGTTATGATTGTGTTATGGTTTGTGGGAATTTCTTATGTATATTGGTGGTTCTATGATAAAATGTGGGCAGGTGTTCCTGTGGAAGCTCTCCAATTCATTCCACACTGATATTGAGTAAAACTATAAGGTCTCTCCCATGAAATATAGGTAATATAATCCAATGGGTATTCCAAATTAAACAATAAAGGTTACTCTATATATCGATGTGAAAGCTTCAATGTAAGTGTCATACGGATGCCATAAGATACCCTTATAATTTATGATTTATATTATGTTTTTTGGAATCATATGATTTCATAAGTTATGTTAATGAACATACATTTTTTGGGTGAAAATTATGATTTTGTGAAAATGATTTCATGAGTTAAAAATATTCATATACTAATGGTTTCATTCAATATTTTATATCCCTGACTGATCATTTTTTGATCATACAATTTTTTTGATTTGATTTTCACATAGTATAAGGAAGGGTAACAAAATCAAATATGTAAAGATTAATGTAATAAAAAATTATATCGGGAAATAATAAAATCACGTTTTAATGATTTTTATCTTCTGAAAAAATTGACATTGAGTATATGCCTCTCCTTTCTAATCATCGAGTTTTCAGGTACTAGTTAGGGACAAATTATTTAAAACTATATAACTAAAATGATCCGCAATTTGAATTCTTGACTTAACTCAAGATTATGTAAAATTTAATTCTGGGGATTTATAATTATTCACATTTAATTTCAAGGTTTATGATGTGATTTTTTATGATCTTGTGAAACATGTGCGTAAGATTTAACTATGAGATCGGTGGGACCTATATCTCTTTCCAATTAAATAGGTAAATATTTATATCTCACGAGACAATGATATGAATCATGTTGATGGGCATGATCCACTATGGAAAATTGGGAACTTGTTCCTCAATGTGATGATGGGAAAAATTGATCCATTATGGTAATATGGGGAAACCTGATCAACTGTGGGATAATGGGGAAACCCTATCCGCTATAAAAATACGGGGAACCCAATCCATTATGGAAATATGGGGAAGGTCGATCCCATATCAGAAAATGCGGATACCTTATCCATTATAAGGAAAAGTCTATAACCAGGGATAGTGGTGAGGCTTATATAGTAGGGGTACTCTCCATGGATTACCTAGATATGTTCTATAAATGGATCATGAATTATAGGGAATGATATTAAATGAATATATTTTTTAAAAAATTCAACGTTTTATTACAATGTCGCGATTTCTTGGGATAAGATCTTGATTCCATTGTGATTCATGTATTAAAAACTACCAATATTTAATATATGATTTATGTTAATGATCTTTAATATTCCCCGTTTCATATTGTAATGTTATAGTTACATTATCATACCATTATTCTCATGTTTATGTTAACATATCTCTATTCCTTACCCTTAATGATCATTTGAGATCACCCCTTCTTGTGTTTCCTTCCTTGGATATAAAGATATGTATTATATATGATGTGTCTATGAAAGTTTTTAGTCATTAAGAACCCTGTGGGAGATAATGTAACTAACTTCTGTACCATGTTTGTGTTTCCATGATTTCATATTTCACTAGGATAATATGGTATTTGGGCATCATTTTTATTAATGTATTAATTATTCCACAAAATTGATGTAATGTAAATTTATAAAAATATCGGGTCTCTATAGTCAGTATCATAGAAAAAGTTTAGTTAAACTTGGGAAACTAGGATGATAAAACCATAGTGAGAACTCAAAGTACATGTCTAAGGATAAGTTTGAGGATAAAGAAAATTATAAGGAAATTCCCAAGAATTTTTTTAAAGGTTATATCATGTGGATTCCATGAAAGAAATCTGTTTTTGGATACAACATTTAGACGTGGTTCTTGTACATATGTACCTAGGAGTAGCAAATATAACATGGTGCATCAGCCCTTGATCATAACCTAAAACAAGAAAATGAGCCTTACATCACACTTAGTTTGACACTCCCATGGGATATGATTTGGGAATTCACTAACTTTTCATCAATGATCATGAAGGACATAAAAATATGTTGTCCATGAATATACTAGGATTAACCTATGGTGTCCTAGATTAAGGATGATTTCATTATTTAGACATGGATTGAACCAAAAATAACTACATTAATGGTAATTATGATGAAAAATGATATGATTTTCAACCAGAGAATCTGAATTATAAGTGTGATGCAATGAAAATTACCACTGCTATAGTCAACCAAAATTCCTAAGATATGAGTCATGGTGATATTCTAAATTAGAAAGAAGGGAACATTGTTCTATTTTGTCCTTCATGAAGAAACATTTAACTTATTTTAGTGGGTCTTTTGATCCACTTATTACAGAAAACTAAATCTGTAAAAATGAAAATATATTATCCATTCTATAGTGTTCAAAACATGAGAAAGTCATACTTTCTAATTACCAGTTAGAATTTAAAGTGGATCAACGGTAGAACATAGTCAAGAATATAAGGATGTTTGATGAAATTGAATCCATAGATTTGGATGAGTTCCATAAATTATTCTTTAATAAGTACATTCCTTGTGTTATTTATACGAATATGGAAAATTAGTTCCTTGAGTTGAATAAAAAAGATGATGAACTAGTCCATAACTATGAGTATAATTTCAAAAGACTCACAAGGTATGATTCTTTATTAATCATCTAAACTAAAAGTAAATTTTATAGGTTTTATAGTGTCTTTAATCCATGTCTCGGAAGGGAGTTTTCCATAAGATACATTCGTATCTATAAATATATTTTTACCTATTAAATAAAAGTTAAAAGGAGATTGAATATAATTATAAATCACATGGTTTTAACATGAATAGGATGATGGTGTTAAAAAAAATATAAAAACATTCAATAGAAGAAGATTATCTTTCATTATTCTCTATTTGTGGAACGCAACATTGACGAAAATTTCATATGTGATCTAATAGTAATTTTAAGTGAAGATTGGAAGCCCATCAAAAAAAATTATTCCTACACTAATGGGAAGAAGTTGTAAAATGATAAAAATATAAGAAAATATATATAGAATAATCCTCCCACTCTTTAATTATTCAACTTTATGGGGGATGGGAGTTATTCTAACAAGTTCCCAAACCCAAGGGTTGCAGATTATAATCAGCATCAACAACCTCTTAAAGTAAGGTAAAATGGGAAATCTCATAGATAAATAATTTTGAAAAGGGGTATGATATTGATGAGGTGAAATCTACACTTATCATCCACTCTAGGACTGCAAATGCCTTACTTGATTCTAGATCTACCCACTCTTTAAAATATAAAGAATATAATAAGTTTATTAATATTCCACCCAAATGGAATGATATAGAATATATCGCACATACCCATAATGGTATGATTATTTCATCTCAATTATATGATTCCTCTCTAGTTGAAATTTGTGGGAATGTAATTCTAGTAAATCTTTTCATTCTTCCCCTAGAAAAATTTGAAATCATTTTGGGAATTGACTAGATTTCACTGTAGAAATCCCACATCAATTATCAAGGAAAGGAAGTTACATATGATATTTCAAAACATCTTATGATAGTCAATCAATGTGAGTATAAGTATGAACTTCCTATAGATATTACATCCAATGTATGGGAGTTGATTTCTATTCAGAAGGCGTGTTTATATCAAATGGGTGTGGAGAAACGTGACCTCAAATGTATGCCTATTATTTTGGAACATGTGTATGTTTTACCAAAAGTGGTTTCTATCCTTCCACCAAAAAGAGATTTTGAGTTCTTAATAGAACTCATACCTAGCTTAACACCATTTTTATATACTCAATATTTAATTTCCCCATTTGTGTTGCAATAATAGAAGAAGAAACTCTAAGGAAACACTAATAAGATATTCATTCGGCCAAGTGTTTCACCATAGGGTTCACCTATTCTATTTTTGAAAAATTAATATAGATCATTGTGACTCTTCATTTATTAATTGGTGTTGAACTAGATCGCAACAATGAACAAATATCCTCTTCTCCATATTGATGAAGTTTCTGTTCAACTATGTGGATCTTAATAAATTTACAAGATTTATCATCATTCTGGATATCATTAATTGAGGTTCATAAAAGAGAATATACCCAAAATGCAATTTTTTATATGGTATGAAAGCAATGAATATATATTGAGTCATTTTGGTCTTAATAATTTCCCTACAATCTTCATTGATTTGATGAATAATGTCTTTAGAGATTCCCTAGATCATTTTGCGGTAGCCTTTATACATGACATTCATATCTATTTAAAGATCAATGAAAAGCATGCACACCACTAATAATTTTACTAAATACATTGAGGAAGGATAAAATATATGAATATTTTGCAATGTGTGACCTTTTTCTCAAAAGGTTTTGGTTTTGGGTTACATAATCTTTGAAGAATGTATAGAAGAAGATATATAAAAAAACAGGCCTTTGAATGTTGGCCTAGACTAGCCATGGTGATTAAGATCTATAGTTTTACTGGATTAATTGGCTATTATCATTAATCAGTGTTAAATTTGTCCTAATTATCAAATCATATGACCATATTAACTTGGAAGAGTTCCATGTTCCTCTAGAAAGTTGAGTGTCAGGTAAATTTCAAGGAAATAAAGGGAAGTTTGTACATTACACCTATACTTACAACACCCTATAGTGGGGAAAGGGTTTTAATCTGTAGTGATGCATAAAAGAATGGATTTTCATGTCTTATTTTTTTCATGGCTATTTCTTTTTCCTCATGACAGGTGAATATCTATTGAATTTTTCATTTTTTTAATAAAAATTTGGAGACACTACCTTTATGGAGAATGGTGTGATATATAAACCTTTTATAAAATTATAAAATATATATTTACATAGAAGGAGTTAAAATTTAACTGTATAATATGGTCATAAATGAAAGAAAGATTATGATTGTCTAATAAATTACCACCCTGGGAAAGAAAGCAAGGTGGCCGATGCTTTGATTTTAAAAGATCATGAAAACTTATCCAAGATGAGGATCTCAAAAGACACAATATCTATATATTTTAAAATTATATACCATGAAATCGTGAAGTATGGGATACAAATAGAATCATTTTCAACTTAATTTTCATCCCTCTATCCATGTAAAGATCAAAGAGGCATAGAAGGATGATTTAGAGCTGTAAAAGATGGTTTGAGATGTTCTAGAATTTAACCCCAATCAGGATGGAATGATAAGGTTTGGCAACCATTTATTTTTTTTATCCATACCGGATTTGATGAAGAATTTGTTATAGGATGCTCATAGTTCTTCATTTCATATTCAACCTATAAGTATGAGGATGTATATATACTTTAATGAATACTTATCATGGTATTGAATGAAGAGAGATATCACTGAGTGTGTATCTTAGTTCCTAGTATGCATGAAATTCATGATTGAAAGGCCAATGGATATGGTTATGTGTCATCCATTACCCAAAATAGAATGGAATTCTAGAAACATCACTATAGATTTTATCGTTTGAATCCCCAAAACCACCATTGGTTTTTATTACAAAATGTGGTAGCCAATCGCAATACTAAGTCAGCACACATCATCACTATCTGAGAAGACACATCAATAGATTTTCCTTACATGATATACAATAACGAATTGGTAAGGTTGTAAGGAGTACTACATTGTATTGTATCTAATCTGTATATGTGTTTTACCTCAATGTTATGGTGAATTATTTAGAATGTAAATGATACATAATTGAGTTTCATCCTTTCTTATTATCCTCCTAATGATGGTAAGTCTGAAATAAAAATTCAACAATATTGGTTATGTTGAGATCTTGTTTGTTGGATTTCAATGGATGTTGAGATCTATACGATTCTCTAGTTGAGGTTTCTTAAACCAATATATTTCAATAAATCATTCAGATGTATCCTTATGAATACCTCTATAAGACGAAATGCAAACCTCGAAAGTTCTTGGATGAATTTTGATAATGAAATCTATTAGGACCTAAGATAAAATAAGAAATAGACTAGAAGGTTCAGACTATTTATCATCATATCAAGGTAGAACAATGTGGATTGAAAATTACTGTTGATAACCGTCAATGTGATCTATAATTTTAATTTTTTTGAATTTTTTTCTATGAATATCTCCCTATAAAATGGTTTTGAGGTATTGGAAGAAATAGAATCTATTCCCTAGTTATATTAGTCACATTGATATTATTTATCATAATACAATGATTTAATAATTATTAGAAATTCCTCCCCATATATCTCAATTCCATGATGTATTCCATGTATCTCTCTTGAGGAAGTACATACCTGGCCACTCACATGTACTGAACTGAGAGGTCATACCACTGGAGCATGATCATTCGTACCAAGAACACCACGTTAAAATTCATAATCATATAGAGAAAGTTTTAAAAAACAAGTCCACTCAGTTTTTCAGTTTTTTGTGGAGAAATCACCAGTTAGAGGATATATGTGGGAACTTGAGAATATGATGAGGCAAAAATATCCTCATTTTTTGTATCATAATACCATATTTTGAAGCATAAATTCATTTTTAGGGGTGTAGAATGTAACACCCTGAGTTTATGTAAAACATTTTTGGAATAAATTAATTTTATTTGATGTTATAAATTTCATTCTACCCTAATTATAACATATATTATATAGTACACTACGATAATCTTTTACATCATTTAGAATCAACTTGGCTTGCATTACATGAAATAATGAGTTTCTATGAAACATCATTTTATTATTATAGTTATTTATAAGAGATAATTATAAACTAGCCATTAAACATAGTAATATGAATAGTATTAATGGTATTTTAAACATTATTTTTAATGATTTTATATAAATAAAAAATATTGATAATAAAACATGTAATATTGGCAAAGAATTAATATGTTCGAAAATACTATTTTCTCAAATGAAATAATTTTTATATCCTTTTGTGAAAAATTTAAAATTATTTTTAGAAAAATTTAGAAATTTATTTTTATTAAATAAACATCATTTTTTAATTCAGTATCTAAATTTTATATTAGGGTGAAATTTTTATATTTTTGTAAAAAACATCATTTTGGATGAATAATAAAAAATATTGAATTTACATTCAAAACTACTTTCTTGGATAATTTATTTATAAAGATAAATTATATTTAAATTTATTTTTTAAGTATATTGACATTAATTTTAGATAAAATCTAACGTATTTCATTGTAAATAATTACAGATTAAATCTGGATGACAAAACCATTCAAGCTTTTAAACTTTTTTGCTAAATGAATCTACCTATAACGACACTTCTACGGGATGAATTTTAAATTAATTTCCACCACTTATGTTACTTGAATTTTGAAAAATGATTGAATATTTTTAATCATAATAATTTAAAATTTATAATAATTTCAAATTATTTTATTACCAAAAATATTAGTCAAATTGATTAAAATTAATTACACCAATTAAGAGAAAATTTAGTATAACAAGGGAATAAACATTAAACATAAGGCCCAAAAAGACATATAAACTATTAAAAAATACATTTTATGTTCAAATTTAGACTATATAATATATTTTATTAGGTATTAACCATTAATGGATCCACATCTCTTGGAAAAAATGTTGTTGTAATTCCCTTCTGAAAAATTTACTAGAATATCACTCCTCCTCTAGTATAAAAAAGAACTCACCCCTAAAAATTATTCACACCCATAATCCCCTTTATATCTCCCAAAATGTGATGAAATAAGCTTCCAAAATCCCTCCCCTCACCTTATAACTCTCACTTTGGGCATTAATTTGTCCAAGGAATCTCATTGGTGCAAACCCAAATGAGATACCGAAAAAAGACGTAACATCCTTCCTCAAGTTCTTTTTTCATATTTTCATTCACCTTCATATAAGTTATTACTATTAAATGATTATATGTTAACCTATGTATCCTAAAAGTATTTATCTTTTTTTAATATAAGGTTTCAACCAATAGTTACACACAATTCTGTCTAATTCATAATGAACTTACTATTGGTGTGTATGGTGAACTGCTACCTCATGAAATTGTGTTTTCCATTTTTCATTTACTAACTACCACGGACAGTAATTATGATTTAAACTCTTGTTTTGTGACTTATTTGATAAATATAGTGTATTTTTTATTCTGGAAATATTATATAAATCATATCATAATGCCTTCCATTTTGTGAAAATAATATAATTTAGTTTAGGAAAGTTTGAACTACCACCTCCTCTGAGAAATGTGATTCATTCAAACTCTATATGGAATTTATTAAAGATGGGTTCAATAAATTTATAATATATATATATATATGAAATATTAATATTACTATAATTATATATATGTGTCTGTGTGTTTCATTTAATTTATTTCATTCAATATGATAATAAAACAGACACAATGTCCATGCAAATGTACAACCTACCGTCTCAATGTACAATGTATTCCATTTCAAATTTATATATTTAATAGATTTTTATAAATACATATATAATTAATATACATGATATTTATATCTTAATCTACATTCTAAAAATCCTGATATAAGTATGAGGAAGAAAAATATAACAAATTAAGACACATGAAAATAAAAAAGTATATATAACCTGAGATGTAACTTTTAAATGTAAGTGTTGATAAGGGGGTGATATAAAGATATATATGCTATTATATATTATAATATGGTTCTATGATATAGGTATTATAAAATTATATTAATTATATTAGTGGTTTTAAGGGGTATGATTATATTCAATACACAAGTATGTGTATTTCTAGTCTCACTTTTATTTATATGAGATGTATTCCTTATGCCCAAATCATTTCTTTTGTTTGGTGTGGATACTATCAATGAATATACTCTATTATTATTATACATTAATATAATGGTATTTATATATCCATTTTATGATCTATATTTCATTTTTATGATTCCAATGTTATAAATCGGTAAAGTCGTCTTGTATTAATTTTTCGTCATTGTGACCCATGCTAAGAATTTAAAAAAACACTGTTTAAAAAAAATATAATATGATATTTTAAGCACATTTTCAAGGAAATATGATTTTAATAAAGTTTTATGTTTTTAAATGAACCCTTTATATGTACATAAATTGTTTTCAAAAAAATTTCAAAAAAATTTCAATCAATTATTATATGTTTTAATGTTTTCATTTAAATAAAATGGTTTTCAAAAGGTTTTATGTTTTAAAATGTACTTTTTTAAAAAAAATGGGGTTTCCTTATGAATTTTTTTGAAATGATATAACAAAATTATTTTCCATCTATGATTACATCTTTTGGTTTTAATCGTGCCTTTCTGAGGAAATGATCCAAATGTTTCATTCATATTATTTCTCAGAATGGATTATGTATTAATGGAATAATGTTTACGAAAACATTTTCTCTTTCAAAATTTACATGTTTATGAAACCAATTTCTTATTCTTGGGTTATATTTTTATCAAACATGATTCTTTTCATGGGTTTTTCTTTTTATTAAATGATTATAAAAACGTGTAAATTATTTCATAGGTTACGAAATGATTACATGATTATGATACCCATTTCATTTCATGGATTATGATATTATTGTTTATGAGCTTATGTAACATGTAGGTATGTTTTAATTATGAAATGGGTGGGACATTTATCAACCTCAAATGCATTGGATTAAAAATTATATCCTATCAGATAATTATGGGAATCATGTCGTTAGGCTTGATCCCCTATGGATGATGAGGAAAATTGATCCAATATAGGATAACGGGGAAATATGATACACTATAGGAAGATGGATAAACCTGATCTACTATGAGAATATAGGGAAACCCAATAAACTATGGGAATATAGGGAATCCCAATCGACTATGGGATGATAGGGAAACACAATCCACTATGGGGAGATGGGAAAACACGATCTACTATGGGAATATGGGGAAACCTGATCCACTATAGGAAGATGAGGAAACCCAATACCATAAAAGGAAATGAATATGACTAGGGTTTGTGGTGGATCTCACCTAGTAGTTTTAGTCTCTATTAGTTTCTCTTATAATTTTTATAAATGCTTCTTGACTTATAGGTAATGATATTGCATGTTTGGGTGTATGCCACATTTCCATGTCTTTTTACTTTGTTGGGATTTCATGGCTTCTGCTCTTGATTCCCTTATGATTAATGTATTATGGACTATCCATATATATGACATGATTTATTTTTATGATCTCTTATATGTAATGTATGATCTTCTATTTTTAATATCACATTCTCGAACCCTTTTTCTCAAGATTATGCTTGAATATCTCTATCTTATAAACATAATAAGAATCTAGGATCATCCCTTTTACATATTTAATTCCCCATGTTATGATGAATTTTATTATGTATTATGTGTCAAAGAAGGGTTCTAGTTATGATATACATAGTGGGGATAATATAGCTTTCTTATATACTAGAGTTTTTGTTTTCATTATTCCAAAGGAACTAGTCTAATACGGATTTTGGGTGTCTATTTTTGAGATGTATTAAGTGTTCCTCCAATGTGATGTAATTTTAATGTAAGAAAAGACAGTTTCATCACAGTTTTCATTATAAATTATAGTTTTTACATTAAAATTTCATAATTATCAATTCTATTTTACCCTTATAAAAACCCAACGTTTATGTAATGGAAAAGACATTCTACCTTTATTCGGGTCATTTTTTGGGAGTTACATAATCTTAAATATCATTTTTTAAAGGATACATACGGTTAAACCAATCACTATTAAAGGTTAGAGATATTTTTATTTTATTTTTGTAAGGATACATTGGTAAATTCAATAGTTATCTATGGGCAACCCAAGGATCCTCCTTCTCGTGTAAAGGAAAGATGAGCTTTTTGTAGGTGTAAGTAGAAGTTTTAAATAGATGATTAAAGGTATATCTATTTTATGTAAGGGTATATATTAATTTTAAGGATACATAAGGTAATTACATTACATTAATGAAATATGTATAAGTTATGTAATGTTGATACCATGTTACTCTTACATAGAAGCCTTTATGGATTAAACGTACTTCTTTATATAAAGACTTCATGATCCTGGATCTTGGGATAGGAAGGGGTCCAATAGTAGGATGATGAGGAGATGGAGTATTGTGATTGAGGAAGTACTGGGACAAATTTATAATTGATTCTACAATGTTTTCATTTTTTTATTTATTTCTTATACACTAGCTGATCTACCACATTGGGGGCCTTGATTTTTTATGTATGAATGACATGCGTTTTGTTATAGTATATGTTAATGTAATCTTATAAATTTTTTATTTTATTGAATTTATTTTTTATTATCTTGTGATGGTTATGATTATAGAGTGCATAATATTTTAAAGTTACTTCAGACCATCGTTGCTAATCGACAACATCTTGTGTACGGGGAGGTGTCAACGAGGTTTGGTTGAACCTCAACATAGTGATGATGATTTGGGTCAATTTAATATAAAATGGCCTCTAATGGTTAATGTTTCCTTTCCTTTTTTCCATGTTATGGAATAATTTTTATAGGATGTATAGAAAGACGAGAAAGGTGTTTCCAAGTTACTATACAATTCATGTTTAATGAACCTTTATGCTATCGGGGATGAGATTATAGTTATAGTTTTTTAGGATTTGGGGGTGTTCATGCAACATTCGTAGGCATGTAGTATCGTATTCCATATATATACCCTTTTTTTATATAGTAGTTATTTAATTAAATATAGTGTCTGATGATAATCTTTCAATAGTATATTTTATGTTTAGTATTATGATATATATTTTTAATTAGTTAGTTGATTGGAGAATGTTTTTATGTTTCACATATATATATATATATATATATATATATTTTATTGTGACTAACATGGAGGTACATAGGAATAGGATTGATCAATGGTTAGAATTAGATGGGTTATACATTGTATGTGGGTTTATCATAGGATAACTCTTCTGATAAAAACCCATCATGATAGCTATATAAATGATTTAATTTTTCACATAAGAAGTATTCTACAAAAATTATCAATATTATCTTGAAATTTTTAAAAACATCTCTTTAAGTATGCTTCACTAGACCACTTGGTGATGTAGGACAAAATGCCCCAACTATGGTTCATGCACCAGTTCAAACACAATCTTTATTAGTGTATTCACCTAAGAATGCTTTATTACCTTCACCATTGAATAAGAAATTAAAACCTCTCTAGATAAGAGTCTCCAAGATTTCACCCTCACATAGAGTAGGGGTGAATATGAGAATGTTTGACTATATTCTTTACTTCCAAAGCCAAAATCTATCATCCATTTATGAAACTAGTGGACCATATGTTTCTTAATATGTGATAGACATTATAGAGTTCATGATTTAGGGACCCAACCTAATATTATGGGTAATCATGGGAAAATTAGGTATACATGATGGTCTTTATTTGGATGCCTTCAATAAAATATATTTTTAATGAATTGTTTCTTGACATGTTGAAGCTGGATTGAGATCAAGAATTCATAGTTGTTCAATAGGGATCTAATCAGCTTGGACATGAAGATTATGGACATGAGAATCATAAAATGAACATCATCTTAAAATAATCAAATAATTTTCAAAAAATCTATTCTCAATATGTTATTTTAAGACTAGATAGATTATCTAGATCTCTATATAAAAATAAATAATATTCTAGAGTTAAACATTAAAAAATATGGATTTATAGGATTTAGAAACAAGATATGTGTCCCATTTAAAAAAGATTTAAAGAGGGAAATTTGGATTATGTGAAAATACAATCCTTATCTATTCATACAGGTTGCATGAATATGTATATAGATATGAATATAAAATTATGGTTGGGTAACAAGAAGAGGTAAAATGTAACATTTGTATCTTAATGCTTGGTATTCTAACAAGTTGAGGATGAAATATAGAATTATATAGTCATGATGAAACCATTTTCCATACCAGTATAGAAATGGGAATAAAAAAATTGATTTGGTAATAAGACTTACTAGGGCATAAAAATGACATAACACCATTTAGGTGTTAATATATATCCCTAATATCGTAGAGAATTTTATTTTTATATTGGATGATTTATCTCTTAATAAAATTCCCACGATATAAATAAGAGAAGTGGAACGACTACATGGAGTACTGTTGTGCATTGTATTTAATCAATATTTGAGGTTTTCCTTATAGTTATTGAGTATCCTTCAATAGGAATATGATACAATGCTATGTTTATGGATATTTATCCCACATAGATAGATGGTTAGTTTGAGATAACCATAAAATATCTATAGGATATTATGTGATTATTTTTAATATATTTCCACAGATTTTGGGATTAACACCTTACCATGGAAGAGTTATCATAATGAAAAAGTTTCTATTCTAGAATTAAGATGAATTTTTTTGAGGCTAACTATGACTGACTGTGTTATCAACTTCTATATTGAAGTGATGTTGTTAGAGAAATTGTAATAGGTCCAACCCTATTGAAAGCGACCCTTGAGAGATGGAAATTGATATTAAAGTGGTTAGTCACTACTCAGAGTACAAAATGATTAGATGTATACTAGAGGAGGAAGACCTTGGGGTACACTGTGGGTGACCAAGGTTTCTTGAGGGTAACACCTTAACTAGGATATCAATGGTTACAAATATAGTGAACGAATGTACCAAAATTAGTTAGAATATTCCAGATTGATGAGAATATTTTAATAGTGTCTTACCATTTGGATCTTCCTTTATGATATTTATCTATGCAAGATTTGTTCTGTGTGACTCGGCTTCAAGGTTACATGTCTCATCATGTGCACATGAACCACTACAAGGATGTTTTATTGGAACATAAGATTCTATTTATTGTGCACCCACTTTAGATAATAAATCGTAGACAGAATGTGTTTTTAGAGAATAATATTTAATTATTCCTATTTTTTTGGCAACATGGATTGTGCCAAAAAGAGTATTTGGTTCATGAGTATAATTTCCAAGAATAGTGGACTTACCTTTTATATTTATATCACTCAAGATACTTCATAGGTATGAGAAGCTATATGTGGAAGAGGTTTGTAACAAAATAAATTTTGATGGTTTTTATAGATTGAAATAATAATTATAAATACTTTTACTAATAATTTATATGCCCTTTAATCTAAAAATTTATTAATTTTTTATTTTATTTTAACATTACATAGTCCCGATGTTCTACATAAATGTATATATAATCTTATTTTCTATAGGAAGATATTTTGGATTTGTCTAAAAGTTATCATTTTTTAAAATTTTATGTAATAGTAACCTAGTTGTTTTGAAAAGAATGAGATATTGTTCAATTAGTTTGATACGATATGTTTGGTATTTCCAATACATTAATAAGGGTGACCTGAGGATCAACCTTCTCTTTCAAATGTAAATTGAGCATCAAGTAAACTTAAGTGAATGTTTTCTAAGGACATGTAATGGAAATACTGAGTTATTTATGGGTGAATATTAATATTTAAAATTTATATAAGGGTAACACATTAACATAACATGAAAACTATGATATATGTATAGGTAACACCATGTTATCATTATACACTACCATTTTTGTCGTAAAAGTATATATTTTGATAATTTTTTGTTTTTCCTTCCCTAGTTTGAACCTATAAATATGTTTTATGATTTATAAATCATAAATTAAATAGAAATAACTATTTGAATTTTTAAAATTTATACATCATATTTTTATTTATTTAAAACACAAACCATTCAAGATTCACTTAAAATATGAAATAATTGGAGTTTTTAATTTGAGGTCTCATCTCTGAAAGACAGAATGCCTATGTGATCATTTAAAAATACATGAACCCCTTCATGCCCTTAGATTCAGGTACCCTTTTGATTTCTAATAACCTATAATTCACTTATCCAAGATCCTAAATGTCTATATCAATCAATCGTATTTCTTCATATGGGTTTTAGGTTTGAAAAAACTCTATCACCTCTTATTAATTTTAGGTTGCATCATTTTTCATGGGATAATTTCTATGTGGGAATTTTTTATTCTTCTTCTCAACATTTCCTATACATTTATTGTAAATTTCATTCCCATGATTTTGGTAAATATCATTTAATTCTAACTTAAAATATAGTAACATAGTATTATCAAATAATGATAAGGAATTATCAAATAATTTTCAAATAATTTTCTTGGATAGATAAATTTTTATAACATTAAGAGCTTTTAATATTGAATGAATTTAATATTTTGTAGAATAGTTGAAAAATGGATTATTTGACATGGGGTATGCTTGAAAATAACCCATCATTGAAAATGGAATTGCAAAAGATAATTTTTGGGATGATCCATAGTAAAAAATACCTTTTTTTAAATGGGGATGGTAAATTGAAAATTTTATATACCAGATTATTTACTCAATCATTTTTGATGGGTCAAACGAAACATCACAAACAATTATTTGAGATGGGGATACAATCCTTCTCAAAAAAGTGTAACAAATAAAAAAATTATTAAAAATTATTAAAAAAATTTTAAAATACAAAAAAAATTATAAATGGCGATAAATACAACTATAAAATTCTAAAATAATAAAAATATTACACAAGATATTTTCATTCAAATTTTAACATAGTAAATAAATAAATAAATAAATAAATATTATTAATAACATTGGAGGGATAGGGGGAGGGAAATGTTCATCTGGAGGAGTTGGGGGATGGAACTCCTTCACTACAACTTGACAAAACAAATACATGAAATCCACCATCTAATTGCACTACTTGTCCTTCCATCATCACATCTCTTCTAACTAGAAGTGGTTCTATTGAATATATTCTTCCTGATCCCTATAAATTCACTCTAAACTAACAGCATCTCCTCATATCGTGAGGCCTATGTTGATGACTCTACAGGATCTCCCCTTGAGATTGAAATCAACGATGAACTAGTAATATAAAAACAATCATGTATCAATCGAGAACAGATGCCAACCACTCAACCATTCTTGAAATAAAACCGAGTTAGCTACATTAATTCTAAATCATCAAATCCTACCACACCCGCATCGTCACTCTCAGTATCAACTTGAGTCTCATACTTTTTTTTGATAATTTTTTCCTCATATAAATTGTTAAATTTTAATTTAAAATAAAATTAGATAGAATATTATTTTAGTAAATTTAGGACCTAAAAAAATCTATACTATCCCTAATATAATACTGGTGATCACCTGTAATTTCTCCAATGATAGGATCACTATACGTCCTCTTATATACATTGAAATCCATAATATCGGGATTTTCAACTCCATATATGAGTATTAACTAATAATTTTACATTTAATGTTATAAAAAGTATTTAGAAATATAATTACCATATGTTGTCGATGATAACTGAATATAAGACTACCTGCTTGATGCATCATCACCTGCTTCTCCAGGATCATCAAACCAAATGATGATCTCCTATGAAAACTAACTCTCATATAGTATGAACATAATCCATCTCAAAAAATTGATGTGATGTAATCTTTTCCATGGTCATAACAAGATGGATCAAAATATATGAGTCACACTTTATCCATGGTTGTCTTCCACATATTGTGAAAAAAATGATGACAACACTCACACATACACACCTCTCAGACCTCCCAGATAGAACTCTACAAGATATCATCAAAGAGATGACATAAATCCTGAATTTTCTAATAACAACAAGTTAATTATTAAATAATTATCTAAATAAAAATTATTTATGTCTATAACATCATATGATCAAACTTGTTGTTTTAAATATCAATGAAAATATGATCCCACTTCACCCATGCTCCAGAAGAAGAGTTCCACAGAATACCAATCTGATGTCTAATAGCTATACATAAAATATGTGAAAAAATTGAACAATTAATAAATGAATTAGTACATAAACATATTAATGAAGTGTAATGAAAACTATCTAAAATAAACAACTAAACATACAGATGTATGCAAGGACTGAATTCAAGATCTGGCCATCCCTCGATAATAGGGATGGGAATAATCAATCTCACAAGACTATCGTCCCTCTAAGTCAATGATAAACAAATAAGAACTTGAGGATCAAATGATAAAGAATTTTTTTATCATCAAATAGTACATATCATCAAGGCTATGAATATTATCATCATGGGCCTCATCATCCATCTAAAACATGAAATTAATGTTATCAGTAAATAATTGAAAACATGTATTATATATATATATATTAAATACAACTATCATGTAATTTTTTCATTATTTATCTTCATTCATATATTTATATATAACCACACACATATCATTATATTCCATCTCAATTCCATCTATTTCCATCACAGTTTCAGGTTCATTTTCAACTATTAATTATAATACATTTGTTACATCATCAACATCCTAATCACCATCGACATTTATCTCTGAGGTGACATCCTAAATAATCATGTATCTTTTTTGAAAGGATATATTTGGAGATATCTCTTGAAATATTTCTATTAATTGCACTTCAATAGAACCATATTCACATGGAATAAAATAATATTCATGGGATTCCATTAATATAATGTTCCACCAATCAATTAACTCTCTTGAAGCATTACTATAATTGGATTAATATATTTAGTTTTTTTGATGATATAATAAAAATGGTTCACTTAATAAAAGAAGTAGTTTATATTTTATATCAATGATTCCATGGTGTGGATGAACACACAAGCCTTTATTTGTATCAAACTAATGACATTAAACATCACTTTATATAAGAAAATCACCACATAGTGGTGGTTTTTTTTATATGGAGGTGATTTAAACAGCTTCCATTTGATTCTACGATGGTTCCATAAAACCACTGCTAAATTGGGGGTCATCAACCAATATGTGGTGTTTTCTTAAATTAACAGGTGGTTTTCATTAAGTTTTGTCGAAAATTTTTAGTGGATGTTTTGTGTGTTTTTCACAGTGGTTTCCATGGAATAAATTCAAAAACATTTAGCGGTGGTTACATCCCTCACAAAAAAATCCATCATTATGCATGGAAACCACCTCTAAAACCAAAATATCTCCACAAAAATATTTTAAATGTATAATTTAGTAGAGGTTTTAACCACCGCAAATAATCGGATACCAAATTTTTGTGGCGGTTTAAACCACCCCTAAATACGAGCCTTTCACATAAAAAAGATGTAAATCACATATAAATGTTGATTTAAAAAAACCACGGCTGATTCTACAGCCCCAGTTCCAATACCCTAGTGAAAAAACCATTTCTAGAGTTTATATAATAGAATAATATCACTCATATAAAAGTATTCAATAATAAACCATATAAAATTCTAATATACACATCATAACAAAACTAAAATGAAAATATTTTTGTTTACAACTCTATTCTACAATAATACATAATAAAATTATGTTTGGTGACTACTTTATGCCTCAGACGATACATAAACAAAAAAAACTATTTCCATATTTTCCCAACATATTAACAAAACCACTGATCATTGTCTGGTGATGAATTTAAATCACCCTCTCCACCAACATCTCTATTTCCTACTACCGAAACATCTAAGAAAATTATGTTAAAAATTAAATACTATGGTATATTTATATTTAAACATGGAAGAAATAAATATTTTAAAACTATATGATTTTGAATTTTTTTTAATTTACCTACTAACCACCAACCATAATCCATCCAATATCACTAGGGAAATATTCGGTTGTCTTCTAATATAAATCAATCAACTCTTTCGGCAATGCTGATATTTGAGTCCCCCGATCCTCAATTTTATTTTTCATTGAAACAAAATCACTCTGTGTATCTCGGGATACGAAGTGACTATAGCTAGGAGTAGATGTGATATCAATCCCAAATGGTATGCCAAAAACCTCATATGGTATGGGTCCCAAACCCATCCTGCGCACTCGACTAGGATGCTCTTTCCCAAGTACATTACCAACAGGGTCATTCTGGAAGACTGAATAGGACTGCATGGGATTGGAATCCCTTAGTTCTTCAATTTTTACCTATAAATAAAATATTAGTCATATTATAAAAAATATATATTTTCATAATGACAAAAGAAAATAATTTATTATAATCCATAATGAATTCATACCCCAACTTCATTGGCAATCTCATTAACAGAACTACCATTGGATTTTTTATGAACATCCGACCACTGTTATGTTTGGGTTGTTGGGTGTCGCAATCACTGTGAATATATTAAAAAATTATAATTCAATTATTATAATATATTAAACACATAATATTTAATTTTAAATATTTAAACTAATGAAAAGATTACCATAGCTAATCGATATCTAGAAAAACTGTATGACCTAGTAGTGTGATGGATGATATGCCTAGACCAGCTCGATGCATTCTTCTTTGAATGATCCTAAAATAAATGAAATGTAATTTAATGTTAATTTATGAAATTTCAACTTCTTTTAATATACATGTATAAATGTAAAATCAGAATAATATAATAATATATATTTAAAAACAAAGTTCTTCCCATTATGATGTTTGTCACCAAAAACATTCCATTTCTCTTTGGGTATCCCATTGGGAACCATGTCATGCATATTTTGGGATACCAATGAAGTATTGTTGACATATCCCCACAATATCCCTTTAATGTATTTCCATTTCTTGACTAGATTTTTTAATTTCCACTCTCATGATAGCACATAAGAAACCTTAAAGTGGAAAACATATGTACAGTGAAATTAATATTGAAAATATTATATTTTAATAAAATAAATACATTAAATTACACCATAATTTAATAAAATTACCTTTATTTTTTATTCAAAAACATTATTTTTCCAAGATAAAGGCCTATTTTTCCAATCATCATATGTAATATGAAAGGGAAACTGGCTCTACAGCTAGCATGTCTAAAATCTGTCCATGTATTTCAACGGCGTCAACTCTAGGGACCCCATAGAAATAAAATGGTACAACTATATTCTCTCCGATCAGATTCCAAAAATATGAACATTTCTTATTTTTCTCTATACTTTCAATGTTTCCATCTTTTATGAAAAATTATTTAGTATTAAAAAGGTGCAATAAATTTATTCATATTCAAAATTTATTGTTATACCAATCACCCTCCAGTATCCCTAAGAATAACTAGGAGTGGTGCCCTTCTCTCTCCCAGTTGAGGCTCCTAATGGGGAAGATGCCACCTTAGCTGCTGAGGGGATGCTTACAGAGGGTGTGATAGATGGTTTAGGGGGAATTCCAATGGTGTCTCATATACTATATAGAGGGAGATAGATTGATCGTTATCTATTAGTGTGGTCGATGAAACTATTTAATGTTTTCTCATAGGCATTCCTGACATTTAATCCCACAAAATTATGTTCAGAACATATATTTAAAAGAAAATATACAGAAACATATAAAAGAAATAACTTATGAACAATACTAAAAACAAAATATACACAACAATTATAATGAATGACTTCACATATGAAAAAATTGGTTGGTAAATGAGTGGATAACTATACATACAATCATTTTCCCCTTCAATAATGTCGTTTTCTTACTCCATTACATCATCCACTTCATCTACACCCACAATAGTAATATTTTCTATATCAGGGCTGACAAATAAGTCTTTTTCATACTATTGATATGTTTCAATTTCAAATGTAAAATCTTCCACTTTATCACCCATATCAAACAAATCTCTTTGTTTTAAATGAGAAAGTACACTCCACCATTCATCAACAACATCTTCCACATAATATACCATTTTATCTTTTGATGATAAGATATAAGGATAATGTAGTTCATGGTCACTAACATCCATCATGTGAGTGAATTTCATAGTCGAAAATATATAGGAATTTTGTTTAACACCTCTGATAATATTGACGTAATTAAATTTGAATAAAATAACTAAAAAATGATATTGGTATTTTAATTTAATAATATCAATCAAATTTTCATAGTATCCCACTTCATCAAATGTAAATATACCACTAATATATTTTTTTTTTCAAACCCTCTTCTTGATTGACTATGTGAAATCTAAAGACATTCACATTGTAAGAGTCAACATTTCTAGCTTGTTTTAGAATAACTCAAGAACGAAACAACAAATCTTCTGATAAATATACTCGAGTATCAGTATTCATGATCTAAAACTAGAAATATATAATATTAGATTTAAAAAATATGTGTTTCAAACTAATATCCATGTTTTTTGTAATTTTTATGAACTTACACATTGTGTAAACCATTATACATGCTTTTTATTGATAGATTTTGTTATATATTTCTCATTTCAGGTTTTCCGTCTCATTCATCTCTTTGTTTGTATTCTCAAATCGTCAATAAATGGAACTAAAATTTGACTATTCAGAAACACATATCTATGTTCCTGTAATAATTCCATTTCAACCAATGTAACATTTGAGGTCCCCCATCTAATCGGCTAGTAGCATGAAATATTTCTTATTTTCCATGTATTTGAGATTCAGTTGATGTGTCAAAAACACATCCAAATCGATTAAATATTTTCTCAACATCATCAGTGTATCTAGAAAAATGTTAAGACTCTCCTCTTCTAAATATCTTTTAGAAATAAATCCATCTGGGTAAGCATTATTTCTCACATACGATTTCAAATTCCAAAGATATCGGCGAAATAAAATAAAAAAACATAACTATTTATGTAATTAAGTTCCATGAATTGATTACTAAACAAAAAAACATATAAATAAAGTATCTTTCAATGAGATACATCCATATATAATATACGAGGCCTCCTTATTGAGCTTCCTCAACCAAATGCACAGTTAAATACCTCATGATAGTAAAAAATGATATAGGAAATATCATCTCCATTTCATAAAGTGTCAATAAAAATATCTCCTAAAGGTTATCAAGCTCAAATGGATGTATAGATTTCCCACATAGTTTTTAAAAAAAATGTACAAAATTGGAGTTCAAGAGTATTAACCATTTTATGTAATAATGTATGGAATTCCTATGTTAGTAACTCTTGTATAAAAATATGTGAATCGTGACATCTAAATAAATATAGGATATAATAATTTATGTCAACACACTTTGTGATGTTACATGAATACCCATTTGATACCTTCACATGTTATGAAATTTGAAGGAATATATCTTTATCCCTCTTTTTCATTTCAAAATTTAATAGAGCATACTTTTCATTTGTATATGGCTAGAGATCATGATTTATGTTCATTTATTGTAAGTATTTTGGAGCATTGGGATGATCCTTCGACTTTCCATGATCATTAAGCAATGTGAAGACTAAATTTTCCAAAATATTCTTCTCAATATGCATCGCATCTACATTATACCACAACAAATTAAATTCCCAATATAGATGTTTGAAGAATTTTCTTTTTTTATTCCATTGTTTCATTCTGATTTCAGTAGACGATGCATTCCAAACTCATTTCCCAGTATCATTCAAATTATTCCCCTTCCAAAATTCAGTTTCCACATTTCCATTTTGTGCTAGTATTTTAGAACCAATTAACAACATCGAAGGTTGTATAAGATCAATGAAAACATTGAACTTTTAATTTTTCATCTGAAATATATGAGATGCATCGAGAGATATTTAATGAAATAAGAAGCACAATTTTCTACTAGGAGGTATCCATTTGGGATTAAAATCTATGATACAAATATGACAAGACAAACTAGTGTAAATGTTTTTTTAAAGGTGAATCCTGGTCCAAAATTGACCAAATCAAATATATAATTAAAAGAAAGATTACAAGAGTCTAAAAAAGGTATCATATTACAATATTTTTCATGAAAGTAAATAAGATCATTGAGAAGGTATTAGAACTAGGTAGTGTCCTGATTAACTATAATATAGGCAAGACCATTTGCAACTGTGTTTGCTTCTCGATAAAAATGTATGATGATATAGTTAAAATCGATAAGAGAATGAGAGAATTCCATCCAATAGGTAAGTATCAGCCACGCAAGGTGAATTATGCCATCCCAAATCGCTTGAATGATAGTCATCAAGTAACTTTTGATTAAAATTTTATTCCAACCAATGAACTTGGCAAGGGAATAGCATGTATCAAACACAACATATCAGCTTCAAGGGAGGTGGAAATGCCACATTTACTCATGAAGCATCCATGTATCTGACCGAGGTGATTCCTGAAAATAGAACCACACCATGCCGGTCCCAGATTTCCCGTCTTGGCGCCATCAATATCAATCTTGATCCATCCAGTTAGGGGGGTCTCCAAAACAACTCCAGTGTGAGATGAAGCTAATAGAAATTTCCTTTAATCCTTAGATTCCTTGGGATCCCAAGGTCATGCACGGAGTTGTGGAAATGTCCCTTTTGAATTAAGTAAGCTTCATGTATGGAAATGAGGATCTTCAACTAACCTGCATTTTGATTAAAGTGGTAATTATTATCAATAATATCATTCCGATAATACCATATGTTAAGCATTTAATGAGTCATGAATCAACATCTTCAGTCAAAAATGTCATAAATATATTTCTAGATAGCAAAAGCAGTAGCAGAAGAGAGAAATAGTTTTTTAGCATATTCTATATGTTGATTAGATATTTTTCACTTTGAGTAGTGCTGGATGCCAAAATATTGGAGGCAAATTTCGGTTGTCACTCTATTGTTATAAATATTCCATATAATTTTGAATCTCAAAGTTCTTATCCATGGTTTGTTGAAATTTTTAATCCAACTGTAGTCGCTTTCAGAGTTACATGAATAATTCTTGTAGAAATATTTTCAGATAATAATACCATTACGAGCATGTTACCATGTTATGAAATCATTAGTTTGAGAAAAATAGTAGTTTTCAATGACATTTAGAATAGTCTCAGGAAGGTAACTATGTTGAGAGTTTAAAATTTCTCTGATAGAGCTTTTCGAAAAATCAGGGGTTTGATCAGCAGGTATAATGGAAATTAATGGGATTGTAGTCATGGTATCCAACCAAAATTTCATGGAGGAGTCTCTTGTGAACATCCATCTTAATTTAATCATATATTGGTGAAAGAGTATTTGATGGATGGACATATTGATGAGTTAATGAAGTTCAAATTTCCCGTTTAACGTTTTTTAATAAACCTATTTTTTTGAATGGTAATATCTTTGTAAATATTATGAAAAAGGTTCCAAGTGAGTCTTTTTTGAAGGTATTCATTAATGTATTTGATATTTTTATACCAATACCACCATTTGTAATTGGTTTTAAAGAAGATGACCAAGGAATAATCAGAAGTTTTCTTTCCAGAAACGTTACCATTCCAGTTGAAGTTCATTATGGCGGTGTTCATTTTTTTAATGAAGCCAACTGGCCATTTATAGACCATCATAGAATAAACCATCATGAAGACAACTGTGGATTTTACAAGGCATGTCCTACCTTCCATAAAGATAGATTTACTATTCCATGAAGCTAGCTTATTTAGGACTTGCTCAATGATAGTCAAAGTGACAAGATTTGGGTCTACCCCCAAAAATGGTAATACTAAGATATGTGAAAAGGATCATACATTCATTCAGACCTAGGTAACTGATAAAGTTTCATTTTCTAAAAGGAGGGAAATTATTCCCAAATAAGATGCAATATTTGTTCCAACTAATGGTTTGATCATAAACCTCTGCATAGCATGAGAACGCATTTTTGAGGTTAATTATGTTTCTTTTATCCCCATGAAGGAAAAGGATGATGTCTTCATCATAAAAGAGATGAGTAGAATCATTCATGTTCTTATAGACATGTATGTGCATTAGTTTTTTATGGTCCACCATATGGTTGATTAGATGACTAAGGTAGTATTCTGCTATCAAGAAGAGAATGGATGATAGGGGTAACCTTTCCTGAAAACGTTGGTTCATTTAAAATATCCTTTAGGTGATCCATTAATCAGGATTGAGATAGAGGCCAAGTTGAAGAGGGTTTTGATTGTAGTGATAAAAGAGGTGTTAAAACAATAACCTTGGATGACATTGAAGATAGAACTTCTGTCCATGGTGTCGAATTCTTTTCTGATGTTATGGTTAATATCTATGTTTTCCTCATTAGTTTTATAAAAATTATTTACACAATTAAAGGCATGGAAAATATAGTCTTGAATAGATCTTCCCATTATAAAACCAAATTGGTTTCAGGGGACAATTTTTTATGTGAGAGTGGAAAGTCTGTTGGCAATGATTTTTGTGATGATTTTAAAAAGAGTGTTGATAAGAGCAATAAGTCTAAACAGATGAATCTCAGAGGCGTTTTCCACATTAGGGATCAAGGTGAGAAACTGTGCATTTAGAGTCTGAGGGAGAACCCCATTAGTGAAGAAGGTTTTTACAGGTTCACAAATTTCAATCTGAATGACATCCCAACAATGTTGGAAGAAACCATTGATGAAGCCATCAATATCCGGATGACTTTCGAGATTCAGAATAAATATAGTGTCCTTTATTTCATGATCCAGTGGATTTTTGAGAAGGAAGGACTTCCTCTCGTCATTGATCACATGAGTAATGACCTCTGGTAGGAGGACACTGTTTATATAAGGACCATTGAAAATGGTTTCATAGTAGGATATGATATGATGAGAAATGTCACCCTCATTGTCAGGTATCTTATCCCCTTCCAATAAAAGGGTTAACATCCTATATACTATCCTGATTAATTGAATAGAAGTGTTAAATTTAGTATTTCTATCATTGTTTGAAATCCATTTAGCTTTAAACATTTGTTTTCTCATATTTTCGTTGAAAGTGAGCATGGAGTTATGTTTGACCGCAATGATTAGTTCATGGGTAGTTTTAAGACCCGTAAATTTCAAGGAACGTTTTTTTTAATTTCTTTGGGATTTTAAAAGTACGCAGTTTCTGACGGCACCTGATTCTGAGGCCCGGTGTGCCCAGAATCATTTTCTGAAGTTTAGCTCGGGTACGTTCAGTGAACGAACGAGCGGGTTTTCAAACATTTGAACCGATACTCAAAATCAAAATATGAGGACACCGATGAAACCGCAGCACCAGTAATTTCATAGAAAGACCGTTTCTAGAGTTGTGTTTTCTCTGGTGATGTTGTTAAATAAATGGGTTAACTAAAAAGTGAAATAAAAATTTGTGCTATAATTTTTATTTATATTCTAAATATTTATAACCTATGCATGGAAGTTGGAGTGGACCCACTACATCCTAACTCCACATGGTATGATATTAGTGATGTGGGGCCCACACGAGCACCACCCCTTCAATTCCATTAAACCTCCCTCTTTCAATTTAATTTGTAACTCACCCACTCCCCCACATTAATGGAATGTCAACTCTCACATTAATTAGATTGATTAAACCTAATCAATTTATTTAATTAATGTATGAGTTTTGAATTCTTAAATTCTTCACAAGAGTTAATAAAATAAGGACATACCTTATTTTATTTTGGGTGGTTTTCATTGTGTGGTGATTTTGGGAGAGTTTTCGTTATGTCTTGAATAACGCAAAGAACGTCAAGACCTCAACGAAGAACGCCGTCACCACAAGGAGTGATCTTCATGCCTTTCTTCTCCTCTCTGCAGCCGGTGTGAGACGTCGCTCCACCTCGGATGTTCTCCGTCAAACTCATACGGGGCTTTACCTCGCGACTCCATTTCTCACGACAATCTTCTTTCGACAACTACATCGAGGTAGGAGATTATTTTATGTTCGTCGATTATTTCGGCGTTTATTGTTAATTCTCTTAGCCGCCTGTTATCAAATTAAAGGGAAGAGTTCGGACCACACAAACATGGCCGATCCTCCTCCCCCTTTGTTTATGTTCACTATTGGGGTTTGGAACGAAGGCGGCGCGGTGTAACGACACCACGCGTGGATGAGGAATATCAGGCGGCGAAGGAGTGTGGCACCATCGTGCCACGCTGATGAGGTCGAAAGAAGCTGCGTCCAGAGTCGGGCCGCAGTGGAGGGGCTTGGCGCCGTTGCGCCGTGCCGGACGGACAAGGGCTGCGGCCTATGCCACGGTTGCGCAGGGGAGGCCAGCCGGAATCGCCGGCCCCCGGCTCTTCGGAAGGGAGGGACCGTGGGGTCCCGCGGCGGCAGCATAGGCCGGCAAACCGTGCCGGCCGTTCGGAGGAGGTCGGGGTCGTAACACCTGGCGACAGACAGGAGGGACCCCTCCACATGGGGGGCCACCGTTTTGAGACAGGGGGGGGGGTCAGCGCCCCCCCGTTTTCCGCTCGGCCGAAATGGCCGAGCTGTTGTCCATGCGGGTCGCGCCCGCGCCAGGCCGACTGGCCGCGCCAGGTCGGACCAGCCGCGCTAGGCCTGACCGCCTGCGCCGGTCCGGACTGCCCGTGTCGGGCCGGGCCGGGCCATGCCAGCCGGGCAGGGCCACGCCCTAGTGGGCCGGACCCGGGTCGGGTCGACCCAGTTCGGGCTGACCCAGGGGGTCATGGGCCGGGTCGGTCTGGGCCCAAAACCCCCTAAAATAGGATAGCTTCATTCAATGGCTCGTAACATCGGCTACAGCCCTACGATTGACACACCGTCAGTTGAGATGCAATCCTTGGATCGAGACGGTCGTTTCGGTATATTACACTAAAGGTTTTGGAGAACATTGGGTATGGTCGGGTTGGATTGAACACAAAACCAACGGGCCTTCGGAGCATAAACACTTATAACATTAGCTCTGGACATCCGATTGACATTCCGTCAACATTGTTGGTTTCTTCTTAGTATGTCAGAACTTTTTTCTTACTCCGCTCGAGATTTTGACGCAGTTGGAGTATGGTCAGGTTGGTTTTGATTTAAAAACCAACCTGGCCCCTAGGACGTAAAAGCCAATAACTCTCAGACCGGGCATCTGATTGACGCGCCGTCAGTCACGTTGAGTTCCTATTGTCCAGACGGAACTTTGGGATACATCAACTCCAGACTACGTGTCAGTTGATGTATCGACTCCCCTTGGATTGTGGAGCAGACCCTCCCGGAATCGAGCATGTAGTGTGCGTGAACCCTAGAGCTGGATGCGACTGCGACGCCGATGACGACTCTACTGGGATCCTCCGTGGGTTCGATAGTGATGAAGACAATACTGAAATCCTCCGTGGGTTCGACGGTGATGACTATTTTTCTTTTATCATATGTGGGTCCGGCAGTACGTGATTAATGTTCTTGTATCCTACGTGGGTCTGACAGTATTTGACTCTGTACTTGTATCCTACGTGGGTCTGGAAAAGTAACTGGTCTTGTATCCTTTGTGGGTCCGACAGCTTAGTTGGTCTTGTATCCTTTGTCGGTCTAATAGCTTAGATGAATCAGTGGCTACATTTGATCATCTCTATCATCTTACAAAGAAGTATACATGTGTGAGGTGAGTCTTAACTTTCAATCAATATCTACGATATGATTGACTTGCTTTCCTATGTGGATTGTGTGTGTTATCCTGTGTGGATTGGATTGTGCTATCCTATGTGGACTAGATTGGGCTTGGGCTCAGATGATGGAGCCGAACTGGAATTGATGACTTAGGTATATGTAGGGGAATATACCTAAATAGAGTTGGTTGTTACTTCGTGACTGTATCTTTCCTTTGTGGATCATCCTTCATGGATTCTGGGAGACCTTCGGGGGTCTCGGGGTCCCTACTGAGTAGCATATACTCACCCTTGCACGGGCTATGCCCGCACTACGTTGTGTTGGATGCAGACGACGGACAACGCTGATCATGGTAGGATCTCGTGGAGGTGGACGGTACCAGGAGGTGGATCACTGGACTAGACATATACAGAGTGGACGACTGGATCCGAGGAGCCGAGGAGACCATCTGTACCCACCCTTCAGGTGGAAATTCTAGAGGACATCTTGGTGTTGCTGCTTTACTTTTCTGCCATTGTACTCTCTTTTTAGTTGTACTTTACTTTCAGTTGGGTTTGTGGTCTACCCATTTACTTTCCAACACTTACTTTTGTACTCAGTTTACATTGTATTTACTCACCTTGCGTAATGTGTTGTGTTTGTTTACTTTATAAAGGCAATCCCTTCCCCTATTGTCGGGATTTACACCTTTGGTGCTTGTCGCCTACCCCAGGTCTATGGAAGGCAGGCTTAGGGTAGTCACAGCACGGGTCCCGAGGACGGGTCGTGACAAATTGGTATCAGAGGAGTTCGGTTCTACCGCAGAACTCAAGACTCCGATCTTTCTTCTATGTGAATAAATAGTGTTAAGGGTATTGAGTGTGGCTATCTGTCCAGGGAGTCCAGTGTGGGTTTGGTGGACGATGTATCCATACACGAGGACCCTGACTTCTAATTTCTGACTCAGTGCATGAAAACATTGATTACATGTGTGTTTAAAAAGTATTCTTTGTGATTACTTTGTGTCAACTCACCAGGTATACTTTATTGACCATGGCACACCTGTTTCATTTCAGGAAGGCCCAACGACGGCCGCCAGCTAGGGTTCAGAGAAGTTTACGAGACGACAACCAACCGAGCGATGAGGTCTCAGTGCAGGGCCCTTTTACAGCAGAGGCACCTACAGTACCTCTACCCATCGAGCCACTGATGCCACCAGCCCCAGCTGCTGAGAGTGCACGTCGCCTTAGTGCACTGCACGAGTTTCAGCATCAGAGACCGCCTAGGTTCTCGGGGAGACGGGCCCTCAGGCAGCCGAGGATTGTCTGGAGGCTGTTATATGAGTTTTCAGGTTAGTAGGGACACCAGCTGACCTCATGGTGATCCTTGCAATGAGTCTCCTGCACACGGAAGTAGGTAAATGGTGGAGCCTGATGGTCCAGGTGCACGACGAGGCATCTCTCCTTTGGATGGACTATGAAAGCCTCTTCCACTCAGAGTTTTTCCCAGCCACCCACTATGTGGTTTGTATTCAGGAGCTACTACAGTTGCAGCAGGGTAGCATGAGGGTAGCCCAGTAGTCGGCGATATTTATCGATCTCTCACGCTATTCTACGGACATGATACATGACCCACTCTTTCGGGCTCGGACCTTCGATCATGGACTAAGGCATTAGGTCAGGGCATCGATGATCTCCCTCAGCATTCTGACGCATGCATGAGTACTAGAGAGATCCCTCCTCGTAGAGAGATTTCTTGCTGAGCCTACACCAGCAGCGAGACCTACCGTAGGGCGGCACGTAGCAGAGTCTTCTGTAGCTGGCAGTCGACGGATGTCATAGGGGTCCAGGCGGAGTAGACCATCAGGAGGACGACCTCAGGACACTGGCTCAGAGTTGAGGGGCACACGGCGCATAGCCATTCTTACGAGGAACTGACAGTGCTATGCATGCGGCAGGCATGGCCACATGGCTATTGACTGCCCGACCAACAGTGCAGAGAAGCAGCAAACAGTTTAGGGAACACCTAGGAAGAGGTAGAGCGTCGACCATGGTGGTCCACAGGGATTAGGATGACGAGGCAGAGGATCTGGCCGAGTAGCAGGTGGTGGGCGACGCTTTGAGGCTTTACCACCACAACCACCAGGAGGTCCACCCCGACCACAGGGAGCTGGCGGGCAGAGGCAGGCTCAGCTTCAGGCAGCAGAGGCCTACGACCATGGTGCACCAGAGATGATTCAAGGTACTATCTGTGTCAACTCCACCCATGCTTTAGTTCTTATAGACGCAGGAGAGAGTCCTTCATCCATTGCTGATGTCCTTGTTCAGAGCTTAGAGATTCCGACGGAGCCATTGGATCGATCCTTACGGCTAGAGACTCCTACAGGAGAAGACTCGACGATTATGCACTGGTGCCGGCAGTGTGAGCTTACTCTAAGAGGTGAGAACTTCGGCTGGGATCTTATTGTAGCAGTGTCGAAGCCATACGGCGTCATCTTAGGCATGGATTGGTTATCCATAGTCCATGCTCAGATCAACTCTATTAGGCGCAAGGTGCGGTGTGTCCATACCGATGGGAGCATGTTCACCTTCACCGGCGAGAAGGGATCATTTTCAGCACAGGATGGACTCAGGCAGAGGAGGGGATAGCCAATTACTAATCAGTTGGCTAACCTCATCCTAGGAGAAGTTGACATGTGAAGTTCGAGTTTCCCTGTAGTGGTGGATCAGTTTGTGGACGTTTTCCCTGACAACGTTCCAGGACCACCTCCTGGAAAAGATGTAGACTTTTATATTGACTCATTCCCCGGGACAACCCTGATATCCACTCCAGCATATCGGATGGCTCCCGCCGAGCTTCGAGAGCTACGAGTATAGCTGGAGGTCTTGCAGGGCAAGGGATTCATTCGACCCAGTGGTTCACCCTGGGCTTCCACGATTCTGTTCGCCAAAAAGGCAGACGAGATCATGCAACTATTTGTCGACTATCGTCGTCTGAACCAAGTGACCCTAAGGAACAAGTATCCTCTACTGATGATTGAAGACCTCCTCGATTGGATCAAGGGAGCACGATGGATCTCGAAGATAGACCTCAGGTCAGACTATCTTCAGCTCAGTGTTCGGGATGAGGATGTGCAGAAGACGGCCTTCAGATGTCTGAATGGACACTATGAGTTCTTGGTTATGCCTTTCGGCGTAACCAATGCTCCAATAGTGTTCATGAGTCTCATGAACAATATATTTCAGCCTCACCTCGATCAATTTTTCATAGTCTTCATCAACGACATATTGATATACTCGACCACTGAGGAGGAGCACGCCTACCACTTGGAGGTTGTAATAGACACACTCTGAGAGCACCAGCTTTATAGTAATCTCTCGAAGTGTCAGTTTTGGATACGTGAGGCCCACTTCAGGGGGCACTTCATCTCTGAAGTGGGAGTTGCGGTGGATCTAACAATTATTTAGGCAGTTCTAGCTTGGGAGACACCCAAGAGCGTGACGGAGGTGTGGGGTTTCCTTGGACTGGCTGGATACTACCAGAGATTTGTGTCAGACTTCTCCAGAGTTTCAGCACATCTTTTAGCTTTGACGAAGAAGGGGAAACCCTTCATGTGGTCAGATAGATGACATCAGAGCTTCCTAGAGCTGACACAGAGATTGACCAGCGCACCCATCTTGAGGCTACCAGAGGAGGGAGTAGGGTACGTAGTCTACTGCGATGCATCAGGGACCAAACTCGGGTGTGTCCTGATGCAGGAGCAGGAAGTGATCGCCTATGGATCATGACATTTGAGGAAGCATGAGCAGAACTACGCTACCCATGACCTGTAGTTGGCAGCAGTGGTCTTTGCTCTGAAGATATGGTGGCACTATCTGATAGGCGAGCGCTTTACAGTCTACTCTGACCACCAGAGTCTCAGGTACATCTTCTCGCAGAAGGACCTAAACCTGAGACAACGGCGATGGCTCGAGTTCCTCCATGACTATGAATTTGAGATAGTCTATACCCCTGGAAAGGTGAACTTGGTAGTCGATGCTCTCAGCAGGAGGACGGGCATTCAGCTACATGGGGAGGCGACATAGCAGCTAGCCACTTTGAAGATATCCTTCATTGATAGAGATGGAGCAGCCTTTCTACAGTCACTCACAGTCACTCCTCCACTACTACAGAAGGTCAGGGAATAGCATGGGGACGTTGACTGTGAGACGCGAAATGCACAGATATCCTTAGGACATGCACCTAATGGATTCTCTGTAGGAGGAGAGCACGGCGTCTTTTTCAGAGGACGTACCATGGTACCAGCTGCTTTATAGGAGGAGGTGTTGAGAGAGTTTCACACTCCCCCTTTAGCGGTACATCCAGGGGTAGTGAAGATGTACCAGTATCTCAGACGACAGCACTGGTGGCCAGGTATGAAGAATGTTGGCGCAGAGTTCGTTTCTCGATGCCTTACTTGTCAGCAGGTGAAGGCGGAGCACCAGGTACCAGCAGGCTTGGTACAACCCTTAGAGGTTTCAGAGTGGAAGTGGGATGGGATATCAATGTATTTCATGACTGGACTTCCATATACTTTCAGAGGTCACAACTCCATTTGGGTGATTATCGAACGACTCACCAAGTCGGCCCCCTTTTTACCCATCAGAGAGCAGGGCTTAGTGGGGAGATTGTGATGCCTCTATGTTCAAGAGATCGTACGGCTTCATGGTGTGCCATCAACTATAATCTCTGATCTAGATTCTCTCTTTACTTCCCAGCTTTGGAATGGGGTGCAGGAGGTATTCGGGACACAGCTATGTCTGAGCACCACCTTTCACCCTCAGATGGATGGTCAGACAGAGAGGACCATTCAGACTCTCGAGGACAGGCTCCATGCATGTTAACTCGACTTTGTACGCAGTTGGGAGGATCACCTACCCTTATTGGAGTTTTCTTACAACAACAGCTACCACTCCACCATCAGGATGGCACCATATGAGGCATTATACGGCCGACCTTGCAGATCACCTCTATGCTGGATAGACCCTGGGAGTCAGCACTTGTGGGACCAGAGATGGTCCAAGCCATGACAGAGAAGGTCCAGGTCATCCAGGAGAGGATGAGGACAACCCAAAGCAGACAGAAGTCTTTTAATAAAACTTGAGTTTGAGGATGGTGACCAAGTTTTCTTACGGGTCTCACCTCGACGTGGACTACGGAGATTTGGCTGGGGTGACAAGTTATCTCCGCGCTTCATCGCACCATTCCAGGTTCTCAGAAGGATAGGTGGGGTTTCTTACCACCTGGCTCTACCACCTCAGTTGCACCGGGTGCACGATGTCTTCCACGTATCTCATCTGAGGAGATAAGTGCATGACCTGATGCATATCATCGTCCATGGGGAGCTGGACATTGATGACATGGAGAATTTTGTGGAGGTCACGGTGGAGATCGAGGATTGATAGGAGCGGGTCCTACATGGGCGTTCGATACCTCTAGTGCACATCAGGTAGCAGCACGGGAACCTCCAAGAGAGCACTTGGGAGCAGGAGGCTCAGATGCATGCTCCGTACCCTCATTTGTTTCCCTAGTTTGTGATGTATCTTTATGGGGACGTAAAGCCCTGAAGTGGGAGTAATGTAAAGACCCGTAAATTTAAAGGAATTTTTTTAACAATTTATTTGGGATTTTACGAGTACGTAGTTTCTGAAGGTACCTGATTCCGAGGCCCAGTGTGCCCGGAATCATTTTCCAAAGTTTAGCTCGGGTACGTTCAGTGAATGAACGAGCAGGTTTTTCTAAATTTTGAACCGCTTCTCAGAATCGAAATCTGAGGACACCGATGAAACCGCGGTTCCTGTAATTGATTAGGAAACCTTTTATGGAGTTACATTTTCTCAGGTGATGTTGTTAAATAAAAGGGTTAACTGAAGAGTTAAATAACAATTTGTGTTACAATTTTTATTTATATTCTAAGTAGTTATAACCTATGCAAAGAAGTTGGATTGGACCCACTAAATCCTAACCCCACTTGGTATGATATTAGTGAAGTGGTTCCCACACGATCCCCACCCCTTCAATTCCATTAAAACTCCCTCTTGAAATTTAATTTGTAAATCACCCACTCCCCCACTTTAATGGCATGTCAACTCTCACATTAATTAGATTGATTAAAGCTAATCAATTTATTTAATTAGAGTTTGAATTTTGAATTCTTAAATTCTTGACATGAGTTAACAAAATAAGTACTTGCCTTATTTTATTTTGGGTGGTTTTCGTTGTGTGGATATTTTGGGAGAGTTTACGCTAAGTCTTGAAGAACGCCAAGAACGTCAAGAACTCGACGAAGAACGTCGTCACCACATGGAGTGATCGTCGTGCCTTTCATCTCCTCTCCGCTTCCGGTGTGAGATGCCACTCCACCTCACACATTCTCTGTCAAACTCATACGGGGATTTACCTCGCGAAGCCGTTTCCCGTGACAATATTCTTTCAACAACTACATCGAGTTAGGGGATTGTTTTTTTCGTGGATTATTTGGGAGTTTATTGTTAATTCTCTTAGCCACCTTTTTACAAATTAATAGGAGGAGGTTTCACCGCACAAACATGGCCAATCCACCTCCCCCTTTGTTGATGTTAACCATTGTGGTTTGGAAGGAATGCAGTGCGGGGAAACGGCACCGCGCAGGGATGAGGAATATCACACGACAAAGGACTGTGGCGCAGTCGCGCCGTGCCGATGGGGACGAAAAAAGCTGGGGCCAGAGTTGGGCCACGGCGGAGGGGTACAGTGTCGTCGAGCCGTGCTGGAGAACCAAGGAGGGCCGCTACTGGGGTGGGCCGCAGCGGAGGGGTGCGGCGCCGTTGCACCGCGCCAGAAAGACAAGGGCCGCGGCCCATGCCGCGACTGTGACGGGGAGGGAAATTGGAATTTCCGGCCGCTGGTGCTTCGGAAGGGCGGGACTGTGGGGTCCCGCGGCGGCGACACCGGCTGGAAAACCGGGCCGGCCGTTCGGAGGAGGTCGGGGGTCATAACCCCCGGAGGCAGACAGGCGGGCCCCCTCCAGGTGGGGGGCCGCCATTTCGAGACAAGGGGGGCAGTGCCCCCCGTTTTCCTGATGGTCGAAACGGCCGAGATGCTGGACATGCGGGCCGCACCCGCGCCGGTCCAACCAGCCGCGCCGGGCCGGACCGCCCACACTAAGTCGGGCCGCCTGCGTTGTGCCTGACCTCCGCGCCGGGCTGGGCCACACCGGTTGGACTGAGCCATGCCATCCGGGTTGTTCCATGCCCTATTGGGCCGGACCTGTACCCGGGTTGGGTCGACCAGGTTCGGGCTGACCAAGGGGGTCTTGTGCCGGGTCGGTCCGGGCCCAAACCCCCCTAAAATCAGACAGCTTCGTTCAATGTCCCATAACATGGGATAAAACCATAAAATTGACGCACTGTCAGTTGCGATGCAATCCTTGGATCGAGACAGTTGTTTCGGTATATTACACTCAAATTTTTGGAGAACTTTGGGTATGATCGGGTTGGTTTGAACACGAAACCAACCGGGCCTTCAGAGCGGAAACACTAATAACATGAGCTCCAGACGTCCGATTGATGTGACTTCGACTTTGTTGGTTTTCTCTTAGTGAGACAGACCTTTTTTCTTACTTCTCTCGAGGTTTGGACGCAGTTGGAGTATGGTCGGGTGGGTTTTTAATTAAAAACCAATCGGGCCCCTAGGACGTAAAAGCCAATAACTCTCAGACCAGGCGTCCAATTGACATGCCGTCAGTCACGTTGAGTTCCTATTATCAAGACAGAACATTGGGATACATCAACTCCAGACTACGTGTTAGTTGATATATCGACTCCCCTTGGATCGTGGAGTGGAACCTCCCGGAATCGAGCATGCTCTGTGTGGGAACCCTAGAGCGAGCTGCGACTGCGACGACAATGACAACTGTACTGGGATACTCCGTGGGTTCGGCAGCGATGACGACCGTACGGAAATCCTCTATGGGTTCAAGGCGAGGACTACTATTCTTGTATCCTATGTGGGTCAAGCAGTACGTGACTACTGTTCTTGTATCCTACATGGGTCCGTTAGTATTTGACTCGGTACTTTTATCCTATGTGGGTCCGGGAGAGTAGCTGGTCTTGTATCCGTTGTGGGTCTAACAGCTTAGCTGGTCTTGTATCCTTTGTGGGTCTGATAGCTTAGAAGAATCAGTGGCTACATCTGATCATCTCTATCATCTTACGAAGAATTATACCTGTGTGGGCTGAGTCTTGACTTTAAATCAATATCTACAATATGAATGACTTGCTTTCCTATGTGGATTGAGTTGTGTTATCCAGTGTGGATTGGATTGTGCTATCCTGTGTGGACTAGATCGGGCTTGGGCTTGGATGATGGAGTCCAACTGGAATTGATGACTTAGGTATATGTATGGGAATATACCTAAGTAGAGTTAGCTATTACTTCGTGATTGTATCTTTCCTTTGTGGATCATCCTTCATGGATTCTGGGAGACCTTCGGGGGTCTTGGGGTCCCTACTGAGTAACGTATACTCACCCCTGCACAGGCTATGACCACACTACATTGTGTTGGATGAAGACGACAGACAGTGATGACCGCGGTAGGAGCCCGTGGAGCTGGAGGGTACCTGGAGGTGGATCACTGGACCAGACGTACACGGAGTGGACGGCTGGAGCCGAGGAGCCGAGGAGACCATCTGTACCCACCCTTTAGGTGGGATTTCCAGAGGACAGCTTGGTGTTGCTGCTTTACTTTTCAGCAACAATACTCTTTTTTCAGTTGTACTTTACTTTCAGTTGGGTTTGTATTATGGCCCATTTACTTTCCAGCACTTACTTTTTTACTCAGTTTACTTAGTGTTTACTCACCTTGCGTACTCTATGGTGTTTGTTTATGTTATAAAGGCAATGTCTTCCCCAATTGTCGCGATTTACACCTTTGGTGCTAGTTCCCAACACCTGGCCTATGGAAGGTGGGCTTGGGGTAGTCACGGAATGGGTCCCAAGGATGGGTTCTTTGCAAGTAGGGTCATTGTTGAGGTCATATGTGGTGCTTGTGTTTTGAAGATGATTGAGATCTTCCACAATAATCATGATTTCATTATTAATTTTATTGGATTTAGAGCTACAACAAATTTTTAGAGTCTATTTTAGATGATTTAATTTGAGATTATAGTCAAGGAAATCATTGTTATGAGACATTTAGGACCAAAAGTTTTTTATTATATGAGAGCTCTCATCATCATAGAATCATTCATTGTTAAATCTTGATGTCTTATGGGGTTTCATGTATTTTGTGGAGACATTGTTCATGATGGGGTGATGATCAGAGTTTATCCTATGAAGAGTAATACTAGAGAGAGTGTCCCATTTATCTAAAGGTGGTATATTCATGAAGTCTCTATCCATCTTGGAGGAAACTACTTTGTTGTAGTTTCTTCTATACTAAGTGTATTTTGCACTAGTGAGGTTGATTTCTATGATATTGTGGCCATATATTGAGGCTTTAAATTCACTCGTAGATATAGAAGTTTGAGAGGGTCCAATTTTCTCTCTTGAGCTGAGAATGGAATTAAAATAACCCATAATAAACTAGAGTGCATTAATATTAGTTCCAGGATAAGAGAGGTCATTCCAAAGTGTTCTTCTTTCATGGTATTTATTATTAGCATAAACAAATGAGGAGAAAATATGTATGTCATCTATATTAAAATTTCTTGTAAACATATGGTTAGTGATATTGTATACACTAATATTATATAATGAAAAGTGAAAAAAATCCATAAAGATTATACATTGAGGTTATTAGTGATTGGACCAGTAAAAACATAATTTTCATACATAAATAAGAGTATTTAGAGGAATAATTAATTTTTGGATCTGAAATAGTAAATAATAAATGATGATGAGTTTCAATCATTCACTTTTATACAATGAAGGTGTCTAAGATAGCAATCCATTGAAAATTCTAACAATGGATCTTCATTAAAATCTCATTATTCATTTAGAAACCCCTTCTTCTTCTTTCTAGAGCATTTATTTCTAGAAGACCTTCTAAATTCATGATTATCAGAGGTATGTTCTTATTTATTACTGGATTTTGGGGTGTTCTTCATTTTAGGTTCATATATTAGATCACTCATTAAAGAGTCTGTAGATTTCTTAGAACACAACAAAAAACATTAGAATTATGATTTGAAACAGACTTACTAGACATTATAGTACAATCCGCACTATCTACAGGTAAATAGATAGTTGTACCTTGCACCTGTGATGTATCTGTCTGCTCTTTTTTCATTTTGTCTAGATCTGGACAGCACTCCATTTTCTCCATAGATACATTCATAACCAGCAAGGGCTTAGGTTCCTATATCAATATTGTGGTACCATGTTCAACTGATTTGGGAGCCATGACAGTTGTATTGCAGGGATTATTTTGTCTCTTGGTGTACCCAGAATGGGAAGGGTTGCTACGAGTATTAGTGTGAGTTGGGATAGAAATAACTGGTATATCATATTTGATTTTGATTTCATTATTTATCCCTAGAGAATCAACTTTGATAGTAGGTTGTATTATTGAGTCCATAAATATTAGAACTGTAGGTTTCGTATTACAGAACATCATAGAAATAGTATTATCACTACTGAAAGTAGGTTGAGGCCCATTAGAAAAGGCATTTGTAGAAGTGGAGATGATTTTTCCTCGATCCAGTTCTTCCTCCACCTCATGTTACTCAATTTCATTATACGTAGTAAAACTATAGATGTTTTGGTTTTGTGTAGGACCTTGTACCGAGGTAGTAGTTCCCTTCAAAAGATTAACGTATTCCAATTTTTTTGTGACGGTTTTAGTCATTTTATATGTATTGGACTGTGATGTGTCTTGATTTTCTTTTTGGGTAGTCATTATTTTTCATATTTTGAATTATTTCTAGTGGAATCATGAGTTTAAGAGAAAATAACAGATGAGCCTCGAGCATGGGGGTGATAGTATAAATATTTGGTTCTATTGGTGGATTCATTCTTACACTCTGGAATATAAGTGGCATTTAAAAGACGTGGATTCTAGATCTGTCTTGTACCCAAATCCAGAGTGTGTTTGACCACAGTTTGATCTGAAAAGGTCCCAAGGAAATCATCATTATGTAGAGTTGCAGTACACGTGTTGCAAGTATTGCAATTCACTTGTTCAGGTGAATTATCCCCCATACCCATGTTAAGATCTACATCTTTGATAAGTATAGACCTTGAGGTCTAACCCGATTCTTCCTTCACATTTGATATCCTTAGATCGTCTAAAACTATATTTTCTATTTCTTCGAAGAGGCTTTGGTCATTAATAGATTTGTCTTCCTCTTTAGAAAAATATGCCTAGTTTATACTCGAGGTGTCCCCTATTTCTGTTAACTTGTGTTTTTAACACATATTTTTACTTTATTTTTGGGAGGTTCAGATATCTCCATCATGGAAAATTTATCTTTTTCATTTCTCCTTGTTTCCTTATAATCATTCTCAATTGGAAGGAATACATTCCTTCTAATCACCCTACAATTAGAGATTGTGGGACCCATAATCTTACAAAGGTCAGCGAAGGGAGGTTTCCTCTCATATTCAATTCAAATTTCATTTTTTATTCATTCATTGTGAATTTTATTGTATTAGGGATCTTTAAATCTAAGTTAATTTCCATCATAACTATAGAAAAGAGCCCTAGTTACCATTTAAGGTTCCAGGGAGAATTTTCAGAGGAGTCCTTATGCATGAAACAATGTCATTTAGAGTTTTTGGGTGCCAAAAGAACCAATTAAGGCCATGATGATTAACCCAAAATTTTTCCATTGTATTCCTATATGTGTGAATATTGAAATAATAGTCCTGGTCAAAAATTAAATATAATCCCAACTTCATGTTATGATTTCCCTTCTTCCAAACATTCTCTAATTCATCTTGTGATTTCAGCAGTATGTGAAAGTATTCTTTATCTATTTGAATCATTTTCTAGATTGAATCATTATAGCAATGAGAAATACGTGTATTAAATTAAGAAAGAGGATAATGATGCAAACCTTTAATGTATGAGATACAGCCCATGATAGAAAATGTGCACATTATTGGGGCATTTGTTATAGAGTATCCAGATTTTCTTCCACCAAGAACCCAGCAACATCAATTCTATTGAGAAGAGAAGGCTTCATCATAATTTTTGTTCTTGGATCTGAACTCTTTAGCGAATCCCAAAATAATATCCCTTAGAATCTACTAGAGAAATGTCAGATGTGAGTATTTTCTTTTGGGGAATCATTCATATGGACTTTCACGACAGAATCTCCAAAATAAGGTATCTTTTTCTTATGAGGAGCCGAAAAATGGTGGGATTCAAACCTCTCGAGCTTGAGGAAGTCCTCCATGTATGTGAGATCAAGGGATTCTGGTGAAAGATCCCAAATATCTCGAGGGTTCTAGTGACAGGAGGTCTCCCATTTCTCTAAAGTCCTGTTTTTTCATCTCATGCCACCAAAGCCCTGTAATTATTCCAACCAGCTATGTTTCCATGTCCAAGGAAGTTACTAATGGTCTACATTATAGGTTATTTCATATTTATCATTATTTTAGAAGAATTTTTATATGTCTCAACACCATTTCTCCATAACTCCTATATTTATTCAATTAAAGGAAAAAATATACATCAATATCATTTCTATGAATCTATTTTTCACGAATAATCATCAAAATGATAAATGACATTTTTTTATAGACATACATTGAGGTAGATTACAATGGATAAAAACAATTGGCTGAATGATATAATAGGTACACAATGTCCAAAATGGGTTGAATAGATCAACATCCAATTCCAATCACACATTCCTAGGATTAGATGAGAAATTAATATGAAATTAATCAAATGTATTCCATGATTTTAAATCTCATGGATTTACCATTAACACATAATTTTTATTATCTATAGAATCCAACATCAAGTGTTCAAAGGTTTTTGATGACATGAATAATCTTTGCAATCGAGGCTTAAAAGCAAAGTAACGTAAATCCTTTGCAGGTGTCTTCCTTTTTTATTATTTGTGGTATTATGTTGATTAAGACATCAAACATCACAAACTAACTTCCATTTAGATGAATAATACTTTTTAAAATCATGTCTTCTTGAATCCTATCTCCAATAAAGAATACAATCATTTGTACATGCATGTATTTTTTGTATAATTCAGACTAAACCTGTTAACAACTTTTTACATATCATAAAATGACTCGAGGATGTTTTCTTTATGAAATTCATCACACAACAATTACAATATCATAGAAAAAATCTTATTAGTAATTCCACATAGGCATTTGATATGGTATAACTTCAGAAGAAAATAATTTTTTTAATATTTCAAAAATCCATTATACAACTTTTGATTTTCATTGTCAAAAAACCCGTGAAAAAAATTTCTTAGTGATGTTTTATTTTACATTAATATCGAAATAATCAATAGAAAGATCCAATGATATGTTAAAATATTTATTTGGTTTTCCTATATTCTCAAAATCATCACTTGTCACATTGCTATTTTTAGCCCCCTCAACTGGTTGTTCTAATATGTTTTGATGTTGATATTGGTGTCTTACAATTCCTAATTTATAATTTATAATGTTTTTCATTTCATTTTACATTGTTGATGAGGTTGGGAGATCATTATGTGGATTAAAATCAGTTATCATCCATTCTGTAAAATTATATTCTACATGCCAAATATAACACAAATATTGAGCATGGAATTAATTTAGTATCAGGTGTTCATAAACATCATTTATGTTCATCTATCTTCTAAATTTACATTTAGGACATGGACATCTTATTCTCCCATTAATAGATCAACTGGAAATTGTAAAATCTAAAAACTCCTCGAAACCCATAGCATACAGAGATTTATTCCTTGGTAATGTGATCCATATTTTATCCATATATATCTCAATATACCTACAGATTATTAAAAAGAACTAAAACACACATCTCCCACTAAATTGGAATAAAGATTCATATATACAATTTAAAATATATTTGAATATATTAAATATGGTTTTCCAATATAAATAAATAAATAAATTCCATATATAAGTGGATGTACTGAAACCATATTTTCCACATTTCATTATGGATGTAAAACTATATAGGATAATCCTATGATCTTTAGTGGAAATATAAATTTAGGTATCTATATGTCGTAGTGAGTGTGTTTTGTTTTATGAGGATACTAAGTACATTGATTTGAATAAGGAAAATGTGTTACATCATGTCCACTAATTAATTTTTGACTATATGGGACAACATGACCATTAATTATGAATAACGTTAAGGAATGTCATGTATAGAGACTCCCAATAAGTAATATAATGTATCATTCCAATTAGTTACAGTTAGAAATAAGGATCATCCTGTGTATATATTCCAAGTTAACATTAATGAATGTCATGTTCTTAAATTAATAATATAAATAAGTAATTTAATATACATTATAGATGTTATTAATGATGTAATCACATACCTTCTAAACTGCATTAATTGATAAAAAATAACACACAATCCATTATTCAATTAACTTAATCATTTATGACATATGGTTTCTAAATAATATGAGGGGACATGGTGTATAATCTATTCCCTTACATCATTTTAATAACTCACTTTATCAATGTTCACAAGCTAAATCAAATACTAAAATGACTTAGTGGGTCTTAGGTCATAAATGGAACATAAGTAATTAAAAAATGTAGTGAAACTGACATATGTGGTTGTTTGGTTGATTTAATCATCCTCCAACCAAATATCAAGGTCTCCAATTAGGTTTATAATTGAGTTCTAACAATTAATTTTGGTGTTGATATATTTTAGTGGAAACATAACGAATGTATGTAATATCGAACAACAATAACCTAATATAAATCCTAAAAAAATTTATGTATATTTATGATACCTCCAACCATATACTGAAAGATGAATCTGTTAGAATGCATTTATTCACCTTTGAAAGGATTTCTCAATATATAATAGAGGGATAATGACTGTATGATTTAAGCATTGGATATAAACATTACCAAAGTTTATATAATCAAAAATGTGAGTCATTTCCCTCTTTATTGTAAATTACAATTAGCAAGAGATAATATGATATGTCACTAATAAAATCTATATATATTAAAAATGAAATTCCAATTCATCAATTTAATGTCATAAATAACTAATAAAATTAAATTTTACCAAAATAAATCTTAGAAATTTACTAAGAACTCTAAAAGATTTTGTAAATAAATGAATTTATATGCTCAATACTACATTTTTTCACCAATAATGGCCAATTTGTGTAATATTATATTTGAACACTTTTATGAGAAATATAATTTCAAAATACTTGTTGAAATGTAACCATGACCCTATGACTCATGTAGGTGACTGATAACTCATAACCCTCCCCACAAGATCTTGTGTATGTGACCTTGGGAATATATCTCATTCATGATAAATACTCTATATATTCCATTTCATAAGAAATAGTTTCTCAAATCCTTTCACAAGAATGAATTTATTTGATGCCAATCATGTAACATCGATAAATTTTTTTTCACACAATTGATCTATAGAAAACCATATGACAAACCAATCACGTTATTAAGTCATGTTAAAATATTTAAACAATCAAAGATCTAGTAAAACCTTAAATATATTGATAAAAACATAAGGATATGAAAAATGTGTAATAATAGAGATATCCCACTATCTTAAACTCTAAAAACCCATTCATTTATCCACTGTTATGCCTTAAGTAATTTACTAAACATGACCACTTTCAATTGTGGGTCATGTGACTCCATACATTCTGCATTAATCGAACACTACCATATTGTTCATAGACAAGGTATTATAATCAATGGGAGAGAGAGGGAGAGGGTTCAGTAGTTCTTTTTCACATTAAAAATGTGCAATATAAAACACCAGATTTGGATATCTATGTCAAATACCTAGTGGAATGAGGCACAACGAGGGACCATGAGGTGTGGGGTAGTGAGGGTCGGTGGGGAATAGTGAGGTGAGGTGAGGGGTGAGGACTAGCAATGAGACTGGCATGATGAGGGTCAGTAGGGATTAGTGAGGCGAGGTAGGCTTGGGATTTGGGGTGTCACAAGGTGGGGGTTAGAGCTGTTATGGGAGGGGGAGACTGTATATTGTTTAAAAAGCATAATTATCTGGTGGAAGTTTATAAAAACCCACCGCTGAATTTTTATTAAAAAAATTGAGAGGCGGTTTAGGAAACCATCCCTAATAAACTACTGCTAAAGACTCATTTTTTTGTAGTGATTATAGAATTTCTTCTAAGATAGCACAACTCAATTATTTCATCCATCATTCCGTAAATGTCAACATGAAATTATCATGGATGAGATCCTCTAAAAAAGATACAATTATTCATTGATTTTATATTCACCATATGAACATCAATGAAAAGTAAAACCCTTCACCATATATGAAATAAAAGATTTACCAATTTGGGATGAATGGTTTCTCAATCCACAAAAATGATCAACAATTTTATTAGCAGGTTCCCATACATGAAAATTTTAAAAATAAATAACAATATAAGAAAAAATAAAATTATTTCATATGTTAAACCAAAAATAATTTAATTTACTAATCATTGAAACCATTAAGGAAAATTATTTTGTCAATGTTCTTCAAGAGATGCTACTATAATTTTCAGAAACTGTTTCATTAAATGATCATCATATAATATAAATATAAATAATATTAGATTATTTTCTGAAAAAAATAATGAATATATGGTAGTATAACTCACTATAAAAATCATTTCATTTATTCATAGATGATCCGAACATATGTGTGATCTATATGATGTTCATAATCTAAAATCCATCATTCATGAACTCCACCAATGTAATGTTCTGTATGATTAAAAATTGATAATTTAATGTTTAGTTCATCAACATGATTTAAATCATTATGGACCAAACAATTATGTTTTGAAGGATAATCAGATTGGAAATATTCGTTGTACAAAAATATAATTCCATGATATAAATAATCTAAGAAAATTTACGATTAAACTGATTATTTTTTAGGTACATTTTTATTAGTTTTTTGATACATCTTTCAAATGGATACATCTATTGGAACTATACCGGCTCGACAAAATTTTCCTCATTCTATAAATTTATTTTCAACAGTTCCATTGAATGAAATAAACATGGAGGAAATTTATTTATCACTTCAATACAATTAAATAAATATAGTATTATATCCTACTAATTAAATCCTAGTTTTTTTCCTAAACATATGTATCAAACAAATATGATATTTCTAGTAGCACATCCCAAATATAATTATTTAAAAAACCTCCAAATACAATCAGTATATGCCATTCCAAAATTACATGACAAGAATGACTTTTTAATATGGTAACATGATTATTCTTGATACATCTATCCAAATTTGGGACATAACCATCCAGTAGTCTCAAACCCACAATCCACTAAAAAATAATAAAGGGGTTTCTTTGAAAAGTATATAATCCACTTTTGACTTCATTAAATTTTGTGATATGTCATTTTTAAACAACCCAATTTCTTGTTACCTAAAATTTATGACAATATCTAATCACACCATTACATTATCATTGGTCTTTACAAATGTGTAAAAAAGTGTATAAAAAATATTATCAAAATATTTCATCTCAATATTCTTGGCATCCGACGTGTGACAAATGAAAAAATCAAACCACTATGAACGATCACATTAAATAATTTTTTTATCCAATTTTGATCCATCCCAAATCAATATAAGTTTTTTGGATTATAGTCGGTACAACATTAAATGGAGTTCATGAGGAGATAATTGATTCTAAATCAATACTTTAGATCATTTATGGAGGTATAACTCTGTCAATTATAAATTTTCTAAAATTATCATTGTTATATAAAATATGATGATCAATAGGAATATATATGGGATGATAGTTCAAATATAGGTTCTCTCTCATTGATGAGAATCAATGAATTTTTTCACTCATAATATACATATATGATTTTGAACCATGGGAACTCCTATTAGTTAACCTTCCATATGGCAGGAAATCACTAATTGTCCACATTAATGAATAATTCATTTGGAAGATTTTATCTCCAATAACATCATATATAGTTACACCTTTACTCCCCAATAAATTTAATTCATCAAACAATGACTTCATGTAAACATCGATATTATATTTTGGATATCTGAGAATTAATTTGGGTAAATAGATATATGTATCATTCATTAATATCCAAGGAGTATGTTGTATGGAGTTAGAAAGAAGGTCCAATAATAATATTTACTATCATAAGAACTAAATGAATTGAATCTATCTATAGAAATACTCAATTGCACATTATGGGTTTCTGAGGAAAAATAATGATGTACTTTGTCAATGTGTTTCTTTGAATTAGCATCACAAAGATGATTTTAGATTTTACTAGTTGGATGTTGCTGGTCGTTTCCTCATGAAACGGTCTAATATTAATCCTCCATGTTGTGGATCAGGGTACTCCATACAGGTATGGTTATTATTTATATCATAAGTGAGTTGTCGTAGTATGGTGATAAGTTGATCAGCACCAGTTGTATAACCAACTCCACTATAATTATCTTGAGTAGGTGGGAAATACCTACATGGATTACATGAAATGATATGATTTCCATTCCTTCTACTAGGTACCATCTCTAATAAATGACATATAGTAGACTAGTCTATGAATTTTAATACATAATTATAAACTTTTAAAAAAACAAAACATAAATTTAATAGATTATGGATATAATCCATAATCATAAAAATGTTTTCCATGAGGAGATATATACTCATAAATCCTTCATAATGATTTTTAAAGCAAATTTGAATTATTCTAAGCATATCCCCCAGGGGTGTCATTACAAAGAGTGCAAAAAGGCTCGTTCTGATGTACTAGGATACCCCGAGAAAATCCTGAAACTCCTTATCAGAGTTTTCACGTCTTGGTACATCTGTGCTAGAGATACCTCTACCTGCTCGTATCCAGACATGGATGTATTGCTTGGAAAACTCACTAAATCTCTACATTACAAAAATTCTATGATGTTTTTCTATAATAATCTTCAAAAACTATTTACGGTAATGTTCTAAAATCAGAGTTTTTCTAAATCTAGTTTCTGAGGTTCGTACAAAACATCCACTAATACCAACTGTAATTTCCCGACCATAGTTTCCTAGAGTCAGTGTATTATTACATAACATTAGCGTGATCACAAGTGACCAAATCCCAAAAGACCGATCAATTTAGTAGCATTGGAAGTATTAGATACATATATATGTTTTACATTACATTATAAAATGAAAAACAATAGCAACATTTCCTCTCTTGACCACATTAATATCCCTAAGACTATCTCTACAGGTCATTCATAATACAATTCTTCACATCCTTGGAAAAATAAAACATGGAAATGGCTGAACATAGATGCTCAGTAAGGATAACAATATAGTGGAAAAATTCCGAAAAAAGAATAAACATTTAAGGAAATATATAAGACTACAACACAAGCCTTTTAAATATAAATTCTGCATAATATGTCAAATAATAAATCAAATAATTTCATTTACTTGTTTACATGGATATTCAAGTAGTTGAATAATCCCATGTAATATCAATAGCTAATTTCATAATGAGGGAATGCATAATGTTGCACATCATAACCACATAGTCAAGTCCTTGTACCAAGAATTAAAGTAATATTTTGTCAAGGCCTTTTGCTAAGATAATAGTTTGTCTCATGAGACCTACAAATGCATCACAAAGCTATAGCATACACCACCAGTCACTTACTAAGTCCAATGAATTCCACATATGAAAAGGTTGAAACATAACAAATACATTAGTATTATAACTAGCATACAAAATGTTAATACTTTAACCATAAACCATGAATTATATAAAAATAACACATCAACAATCAAACATATCACAATACATTCAATAATATATGGAATATTGTATCATAATAAATCATCTTCAAACAAGTGTAAAATCCATCAATGGATGTTGATATAAATGAAATAAAAACTATTTGAGAAAAATAACTCCTTATATTTTGAAATCCTTTAAAACTCAAATAATTATAATAGAAAAAATTTATTTTGAAAATATTTTTATAATATTGTGAGGGAATATTCGAAGGTGTTATAATTGTATAAAATAGTTCCACTCTCCGTATAAGTTAAAAAACATTCATTCCTTAATTTTGTAAAAAAAAGGTTGTAAAGGACCCAATTTGGAAAACAATGGAAAGATTCCATTATAAAAAATTTATAATAAGTAAAACGAGGGTATAAATGACATTAAACAATAGTCTAGGATATTTTCAAAATGTTTTCAAATACATTTGTATGAAACACAGATGAGGATGGTAAAGAGGTCCCAGTAGATACTCACATAAAATCAACCCCCGATAATGAAGAGATTATAGAATTAACCTTTATCTTGCACATTTCCTTGATCGAGGGTAAGTTAACCACTAGTATAATTTTTAAATAATTGTTATTAAATTATTCAAGAACCACATACATAAATATGATATCATATATGATCTTCAAATATTTCATTGTTAATAATATTTCAATAGTATCATTGTTTTAGGTGGTAACTAATTCATTTTTCATTATATTATTGGTTATTTAAGCCATGTTTTTTGAGGATAGGATGTATTTTACACATATCGAGAATGATATTAAGTTATTAAAAAAATTAATCATAAAATGAAAATCATTATTGAATGAATACGATGGGGAATGAATCTTATCACGTTCGTGGAGACGGTAATCCTTACGCACGCACGAGCGACAATATCATTATATTGATGGTGAAATCATATGTAATTGGATATTATATCATATAAAAAATCATTAACATGTTATATTTATTATTTACATCATTTATACTCAATATTATTCGCATCCAAATAATGAATTTTTTGAATAACAAACAACACCATGACATGGAGACGTTAAGCCATACGTACGCACATATGGTGACATGTCATTCACAGGAAGGATAGAATAATGAATATGGTTGTACCATATTTGTAATAACATCACAGTATGTATAAGGTACTTTAGATAATATTATGTTTTGATTGAAATAATGAAATAGGAATTGGAAGAATAAAAGAACATTGAAAATGGGTGGTGAAATTATTACCTCTTATTCGGGTGTTTCCTTTTGAGTTGATCAAATGGACTCCTTAGGATTCCTTTATGATCAATTTAAGGCCTCTATGTCCTATTAATGGTAGTTGGGTGGATATTTAGGTAGGTTTTGGCCAATCCCAATTGCGTTGGAGGAGTGATTTCGAGAGAAGGGGAAGTACCCTTTTATAAGAGAGGTGAGGGTCACTTTAGGAAAAGCATGAAATATTATTTTATTATAAAATAATATTCAGTTTATAAGGTATCCAAAATAATTTATTTAGAGGATAAGGTGGGGATGGGTCGAAAACCTCCCAAACAATAAGTTTTATATAGATTTAGGCCACGATATTAACCATATCATTTCGATTTAACTCTTTGTTAAATAGTTTAACATTTACCATGTCTCTTTGTATCTTTAAATTATATGGTTAATAAACATACTATAAAATTCAAAGCCAACCCCAAGTGGTTATCTAAGGACATATATATTATTTTATATGTCCTTTGGACAATCCATATATTTTTATGAATATTATATCAATTAATAATATAATAGTTTTTTAAAAACTCATTTATGTCAATTTTGACAATATTTAATATTTTGTTTTTGTTAAAGTAATAACAAATTTATCACATCAAAAAAAAATATTTAATCAACCATAACATGTCATATATACATAAAATATTAGTGTAAAGCATCAAAAGGATCAATTTACATATATTTTGAGATTTATTATATCAATAATTTTTATCATTCAATAATAAGGTAATTACAACATCATCATTGTGTCATAAATAAAAATAATTATTTAATATCTAAAATTTATAAATAAAATACCATTATGTTGGAAATATTTTTATATCTATAATGAAAATTTATAATTGAATTTAACTTATTTATAACCCTATATTAAAAATTATTTAGTTATTAAAATTAAAAATTAACAGTTTTAACTCTTCTTTAAATAAAATAATAATAAATGTCCAAATCTAATCCAGGTTGACCAAAATTGTCATATTTTATTCCTACGGTTGATTTTGGTCGAAATACACTTATAAAATAGAATTAGGACATGTGTTAGGGTAATTATAATATCATTTTACAAGTAATAACCATATTTACTTTTAACCTTGGTTAATAAAATTCAAATGTTACTATTCATAAATAATTATTTTTATCTTATTATACTAAATTATACTTCCTTGTCACGACCCATCCCCCGGGGCCCATATCATTACTACCCCAAGCCCGCATTCCATAGTCCAGGGCTGTTGACTAGAACCAAAGGCGTAAATCCCTAAAATGGGAAGGCATTGCCTTTATAACTGTAAACAAACATATTAGAGTACACAACTAGAAGCAAAGCACAAAGTAAAACTGTATACAAAAAGAAGTGCTGGAAAGTAAAATGGGTTAGAAATAAAAGCCCAATAGGAAGGTACATGTACAACTCAATGAAATTAAAGCAACTACTGGGACGTCCTCCGGGGTTCCTACCTGAAGGGTAAGTACAGATGGCCTCCTCAGCACTCCACGCCCATCCGTTCGCTCTGTGAAGTGTCACACAAAGTATTCCACCTCCGGGTACCGTCCAATCCTGCTACTCTCTGACTCAGTCAGCATTGTCCGTCATCTGCAATCAACATTACGATGTCCGGGCATAACCCGTGCTGGGGTGAGTATAACGATACTCTGTAGGGAACCTGAGACCCTCAAGGTCTCACAAAATCCAACAAGGTTAAACCACAACATATGAAGCCAACAGATAACTATAACTTAGGTATATGCCCATATATATACCTACGTTATCTAGAAACCCATCTCAAACATGAAGAATAAACAAAGTTACAGACTAAATTCAAACCAGGATTTTATTATAGAGGTGGTAACATGTAACAATCCCAGTCAAACTATGGAAACCTCAGCTGCTGGTGTACTACACCTATAAAGAGTATCGTGGGCCTGCTGCGTCACACATAGGAACTTCCCACTATCTTGAACTGTTGTGGTACTTCTCTTATCGAGTATCGTGGGTCTGCTTTATCACATAGAGGCACTCCCAACTGTGGGTTTGCTGCATCACACAGAGGCGCTCCCCCTCGTAGCCTGCTGAGGTATTTCCCCAGTCGAGTACTGTGGGTGTACCGCGTCACATAGAGGCACACCTCACTATTGGTCTATCGCGTCCCATAGGGGTTCTTCCCACCGGGTTAGTCGAAACACTCCAAGTCGAAAGGTCAGCAGTCGTCAGGTTTCGCCAGCTACTAGGTCTCCATACTCTGATCGCTCGTCTCTGGGAGGATCCTCTCCACGAGCTACTGGTTAATACTCCAACTGTCACAATGTCCCAAGTAGAAGTATCTCAAATGTCTGCCTTATCATAGGGGTCTCAAAGCAATAGACCACGCGTCAAACGGACGCCCGGTCTGTGAGTTATTGACATTTCCGTTCTACGGGCCAGGTTGGATTTTATGTTCAAACCAACCCTACCATATACCAACTGTGTCATAACCTTAAGTGTGGTATACCAAAAGAACCATCTCGCTCGAAAATTTCCATATCCACAGATGATTCATCGATCGGTCACCCGTAGCCCATGTTATGGGAAAAAAGTGTAATTAGATCTAACTGGTCCGGGTCCGGTCCCACCCAGTCGGACAGACCCGACTAGACCCGAGCCTGGACCGGGGTTCGACATGGTCTGCGGGTCTGACCCAGCCTATGGGACTGGCCTAGACTGGGGGGGAGGCCTGTCCCGAGTGGGCGGGCTGGCCCGAGGGCGGCCCACATGGCCCGGCGAGCTAGCGGACCACGAGGCGCGGTTGGCTGGCGGCCCGTGGCCTGACTGGCTGGCGGCCCGCGGCTTGGATGGATGGTGGCCCGGTGGCCTACCCTAGACATGACTAGGGGGAGGCATGCGCCCCTGGCTCCGAAACGGTTTCACCATTCGGGTGGAACCAAACCGGCGCCGGGTGGCGCCGGTCTCGATCACGTGAGACCCAACGGGGTCCCGCTCTTCCCGGCTGGCCAATTGCCCAGTCGCTCTACACCAATGGTGCGGCACGGCGTTGCCGCGCCCCTCCGTCACGGACCGTCCAGGAAGCGGGTCACCTCCTCCTCATGGAGCAATGACGCCATGCTATTCTGGCGATCCATCGGCCTTGTGCCGCTGGTTTCTTCGCGGCCGGCCCAACGCCGGTTGCGTTGCTCCACCACTGTCTGTCAGCTGTGGTATTGTAGCGCCACCGCCATTGTGATCAAGGGAAGAAAAATAGAGGGGGAGGGTTAGGGTGTGTTCTTACGGTCTGAGCCTTCCATGTTATGTTGATATCATTTGGAAATTCACAATCCATAAATTGAACAAAGTAGAATGGGAACAAAACAACTCAAAATCCCCCTACCTCATTTGACGATGATCATTGAAAAAGTCGCAGGAAGGAGAGTTCATAGAAGACAAAACCAAAGATACCGTTGGCATTCTTCATGGGTAATTCTTCCCTTTCGTGCCCCGGTTGATGTTCGTTCTTTGTTGGCGGAAGATGTGTTCTTCGTGGGAGAATTATTTCTCTCCCATGTTCTTCGAAGTCTCCCCAAATGAAAAGATGCCAACCAAAATGAAATAATAGGTTTGTCTATTATTTAATTTTTGGAATGAATTCAAAAGGTTTCAAAATTAATTAAATTAGATAACCCAATTAATTAGTTGGGGAGTGGTGGCTCTATTAATTAATGGGGAAGTTCAAGGGTTTCAGGCGACATAAATGGGGGTTTCAAGGGTTACAACCCCCGGGTGGTGACCACCAAAGATATCCTCCCAAGGGAGGTTATGCGCAGGTGGGACCCACCACCATAACCTCTGATGGGATGTTTTAGTGTTGTGGCCCCCACCTATAACCTCCACTTTGAGGTTTTAACCATCACAAATAAAAATAAAGAAACACTTTATTTTTATTTATTTAATTTAAAAACCCCAAAATCTAACTTCCATTTTTGACCATCTGTCGTGGAGGTGAAAGTCTTCTTAAGAGAGTATCGACACTGCGAGTTAAAAAGTTACCTCAAATATCAACTCCGAGCACCGGTCCAAATGATATGAAATCCCACTCGTATGTTTACTAAACGTACCCGAACAAAACATCAGGAATTCATTCCCAGAACACCGGGTCTTGGAATCAAGCACAGTAAATTTCCACGGACTCTTAAAATTCCCAAGTATTTAAGAAAAAAAATTCCACAGAAATTCTAGGTATTTAAATTACTAATTTCAACCCTATCTCTTATGTTTATGAAATTCAATTCATAGTAGCTGTAAAATTACGTTTTATGCAAATTTGCAAATGCACCTAGATGGTGGGTAAAAGATTATAAAATGTTCAACAAAATATTATATATCTAATATTATTATAAAATGACCCCAATTAATTACATTGAACATATATAGGTATTATGTATCTATTTTTACCAAATATAAATTTAAATAAATTAACTATTTATTTAAATAAAATGTCATTTTTAAAGAATAATATTGTGTTTTTCACTATTCATCAAAAATTGAATGTTTTCAAAAAAATACCCAAAATTCTCCAAAATCTAATTTTGATATTACGAATCAAAAAATGAAGTCCAATTTGAAAAATAATATTTATAATATTTCAAAAAGATGATATTACTATTCATAATGGCTAGTTTGATTGGTCCTTGTGTGTTAAAACTCGATATTGCATACAACACAAGATATTGCATTATTCAAAGGGAAACATACGGTGGGAGCGTCTAGTGTTACATTAAGATTATTAATGACTCAAAAATAAAATAAAGAATATAATTTGTAAATTTTTTTAAAAAAAAATTAACCAATATAATGAATATGATAAAGATTTTTTTATTTAGTATTTTTTGTTTTGTTTTTTGTATCATTTTAAAATTTTCATTCAAATATTTAGGAAACTCATGGATCTTTTCCATTGATTATTTCATTTCAGGTCTGTCTAAATCTATAATCATTTTAGTTAATTACTTTAAAATTTATATTAAAAAAGGGTTTAGTTTTCTTTTTATTAGAATGTTTTTCATTTTTTTTAATTTCATATGTAATAGTTGTATTTATATTTTTGTGTTCTATTTTTTTACTTTAATTTTTATCATAATTTTACAAGAAAAATTAGTGTTTCCTCAATCCTCTGGGGAGAAACATACAAATACTTCTATTGAGAACCATCCTTATCTATATACACATGACATATATACATCCATAGGTTTTCAAAATAATTATAGGGTTAGTAAATGTAGAAAAACACATTAACCAAAATTATTAATTTCCCATAGCTAGGATGGGAGGATAATGTCGATTTTGATGATAATAATATTCCTAATTGTCTAAAATGGAAAAAATTAAGAATTTTTAGCTTTGAAATATTGGTCTAAAATTAGTATTTTTATTTCTAATTAAAGAAGACTCCATGAAAACATTATCTCAATTATAGGAAACTATTTTAATAAGATCGGTTGTAATTATTTTATTTATAATGATATTTTTTACTAGTATAGTTTTTTAACATTTTATATGATGACATATGATATACCTATCATAAGAGGAGTTGATAAGAGATGTTTAGATTTTTCAACTAGAAGGCAGAGGGATTTTCAATTAACCCTCATATTTGATTTTATAGTTGGGGAAAGGAAAAATGAAATTTCATGTGATATATCTTCTTTTTAGATGAATGTACCAAAAATCTGTTTGTTGAGAGTAGAAAAAAGGAATTATTTTTATAAGTGAAATGGTATAATATAGATGTATTTATTTTATTAATTATCATATAAATTATTTATTTAATCATTATTTAAATAAATATGAATATCTCATTAGGATACACAATCCAAAATAGTATACCCTCATACATTATCACATGGAATGAATACATTATTAAAAGAAAAAAAGATTACTAAAAATTTACATCAATTAAGGGATGAGTCGTCGTGATCTATAGGGGTTGACCCTCATTCCCATAAATCATGTCATGAATAATATAAGAGGGTTCAACTAAAATATTAAACAAAATAGTATAACGTTTTAGGTGAGAGGATTGTAAAAAATTATTTAATTTATTAATGTTATTTTAGTTAATTCAAATATCTATATGTTGTGATTCACTAAGGAATTTTTCTAATATTTTATATAGGAATCACATGAATAGAATATGAAATAGGGGACCTTTTTACATTTGGATATAAAGTATCTTGTAGTTATTTGTTGGGGAATTACTAAACAATCTATTCCTGTAGGAGCATAATCGGTAGGTGTAGCAGTAAATTTTTTTATCTTTTCTATATATCCCACTGCATAAATTTTTATTTATCCCACCCCTCCACCTCCTCCTTCTTAGACAAATAATAGAACTCCTCCTCTATAGGTTCCCATATATTGTGAATTATATGTTGCGATTAAAAAAAAGATATTTTGGGAAATAGATTATTTATTATGTTTGGAATAGTTTTCATCGTCAATAGATAGATTCATAGAATCTTAGGGTAATAATACATAATATTATAGATAGATCAAGAAGAGTATATTTTCTCACATATGAGGTCACTATATTTGGACAAAGTAATAAACATTATTTATTTTTTCCATCTAGACTTTTCTAGAGAATTGAGGTGGAGATTTTTATAGATTGTATCATTTATTTCATTTTTGTGATGATTTTTTATAAACATTTTAAAATTTAAATATATATTTAATTTTTATAGTAATACATAAATGTTAAAAATATAATGTATGGAAAATAAAAAGTACATTCCTATATTAAATCGGATACTACTTATTATAGACATGATATCATATCATGATATTCAACATTATTGTTGGAATTTTATGATCTTCTAATAGATGGAATCATTTTTTGGTATGAATAGAATGTGATGATTTTAAATGTAGATACCATGGAGATTATGACGGGATATGTTTTTGAGAATTATCACAATGTGTGTATTTTGTATGTAAATTGATTATCAAACATCCTTTAGTTATTCTAAATAATGAAATCTTATACATATTTTTTTGTAGTATGAATCTTTATATACTTTAAATTCAGTATGTTGACACATTATTTTAAATATTTTGTGGCCAAAATATATTTCACCAATACCATTATTAATGAAAGATAATGAAAGAAAAATATATATTTCTAAAATATTTCAAAATAATGAAATTATGTGATTGATTATACCTTATCTTAGAGGTTATGGATCATATACATTTTAAGTATCATTTCCCTTAATGGAATAAAAACTAAAATTTTTCTTTTTTATAAATTATTGTCCATTATTTTTTCTGTTATTTTTAAAAGTGAGATTAAAGATTATTGGTTATTCTATATACATGTTTAAGTGTGATAAAATCTTAAAGTCCTACAAAACAAGAATTATTTATTATTAAAATGATTTTATATAAAAATTACAAGTAATTTTATTCTATTTATAACAATTTAAAATTGGTTATGTGATTAAATTATAAAGACCACATGAAAGAGGAATGAAAAGAACAAATATTTAAAATAAAATGTGACTGATCATTTAGAATTACTATATTTTGGATGAAGGTACATAAAATTTAATTATGAAATTAAGAATTCATTTGAACATAACATTCATAGTCAAAAATGAATAAACAAATAAATATATTTGGTTTTATGACTTATATTCTAAATCACTCCAACCAGGATAGTTAAAAAAATAAACAAATTAAGGTATTAAAATAATCATTCTTTTAATATATCTCATAAATGTGTTTATAAAAATGTTAGCTTCATTGTATTTGATTTTTAACTTTTTCGTAATGCTCACCCTTAAAATGAATAAGAGATAAATCACTGACAGAGAGAATGTGTATAATATTTCATAGGTTTTCTTATATTTTTATTCAATTATAATATATATTTTGATATTTTAAACTAAAATTTTAATATTAAAATGATATTAATATGTGATTTTGTTTTTTTATTTTTATTCTACTACTTAGTTATGTTTTTTCTGGATGCTTGTGATGCTAATTTTTGTATGGTGCTATAATTTTACTACAGGGAAAACATATTTTCATTGAATTAAAATATAACTTCAATATCCATTATATTATAACTATTGAGAAAAATGTAACACCCTAGACATTCATAATACACTTCTCTTTGAGTAATGCAATAGTGTGGGACGTATGCAAGCGCACCACGTCCAATCAAACTAGCTGTTCAAAAAGAAGTTATGAATAGTAATAACCAAAAAATTTAATTATATATATATATATCCCATATAATTTTAATATTAATATTTTTTGTTTCTTATACATAATATAAGGACAAATTTTGTTTTTCTGATAAAAGAAGTATTTTTAAAAAAATGCATTTTTCCACCTTTTAATAGAGAACGCTTTCTAATCCAATATTTGACACATTTATATATTCAATTTGATTAAATTAAATTTTTATTTTGGTGCGTGACATAAAAATTTAGTTTAAATAAATTTTTTGGTGTTTTTCTGATAACTTTCATATTTTGGTGAATACTAAAAGATGGTAAATATTAAATGAAAAAAAATTTTAAATCCAAATTATTTATAGTGTTAAATTATAAATTTTAATGGATTTTAAGTATAATTATATTATATTTTTACCATTTAATCCAATATTGGTCATTGTATGTAATTTAACTTTTAAATTGGACATAAACACATATCAATCTTTTCAAAGTTTTATTTCTCAAAAAACCCGCTTTCTGATTTGGAAAATAAGAAATAATTTAAAATTAATTAATACAACTTCAATGCCTTAAATTTTTTAAAATAGATTTCATTTTTTAATTCAAAATATCAAAATTATATTATAGTAAATTTGGGTATTTTTTTGAAAACTTTCAATTTGTGATGAATAGTGAAAAACACAATGTTATTATTTAAAAAATGAATTTTTATTTAAATAATTATTTATTTTATATAAATTAATTTTAATTAAAAATAGATATATAATACCTATTATTTCACTGTAATCTATTTAATTCATTTTAAAATAAAATTAAATATATAAATAGTTAGAGATTTTTTAAAAAAAATTTACCCACCTTCTTGGCACGTTAGAAAATTTGCATAAAATGTAATTTTACCACTTCTGTCAATTGAATTTAAAAAAATACAAGAGACGTAGTTGACATCGGTAAGTAAAATTTGGTTCTATAAGAGGAAAATATTTTTTTTTGTGAATCGTAAATTTTGACTTTTATTTACCACGATTAAATTAAATAGGGTAATTAAGAGTAAAAATGATATTATAATTATCCTAAGACATGTACTAATTCTATTGGATAAGTGATTTTTGACCCAAAAATACTTTAGTAATATAATATTATTCTATTTGGTCTATTGGGATTGGATTAGAACATTTATTATAAATTTTTTAACAGAAGAGTTAAAAGTGTTAAATTCAAATTTTCATAATTAATAATTTTTAATATAGGGTTATACATAATATATATTCAAATATAAAAATTTATTATAAATCTAAAAATATTTCCTACATCATGATATTTTATTATTAATTTTTATACAATAAATAAATTTATTTATTTATAACATAATGATGATGAAGTAATTACCTTATTAATGAATGATTAGAATAATTGATATTATAAATATAAAAATAATATTAAATTGATAATTTTAATGAATTAAACGAATTTTATGGATTAATATGACTTTTTAGGGTTTATTCAATGAATTTTATTAGAAGCAATCATGTTTTTATGACTTTCAAAAAAACCAAATACTAATTACTGTCAAAATTGACAAAAAAGAATTTTTAAATAAACTATTATATTATTAAGGGATATAATATTCCTAAAAATATATGATTTGGAAAAATGACTTATATAATGATATATATATCATTAATTACCACTATAGGTTTACTTGGAAATTTATAGTATGTTTATTAACAATATAGTGTAAGAATACAAGAAGACACACTAAAGGTAAAACTAATTAACTAAGAGTTAAATCTAAAATATAATGGTAATATGGCGACCTAAACTTGACTAAAACCTTTTGTATGAAGGGAATTCTACCCATCCCTTCCTTAGAATCAGTATAAACAGATTTGGAGCCATTATACAATGAAAATGATTATATAATAAAATAATATTTCAAGATTTACCTAAAGTTACCCATACCTCTCTTAAAAAAGGCTACTGCCCCTTCTATTAATTTCACACCTCTAAATACAATTTCCTCAGCCATCCCCTACTCAAATATCGTCCAAAATACCCTCACATAAACCTAGAGTCCTTACATTTATCAGAAAGCAAACCTAAGGAGCGCTTTTTATCAAATCAAATGGAAGCACCCTAAGATGAGTTAATAATTTCACCACCTCTTTCAAGGTTCTTTTCTTCTTCCAATTCCACATTTTTTGTTGTTTCCATACCAAAATAATAACTCAAGTACCTTCAACATATTGTGATTCTTTTACCATCAATTGAATTCTATTGTCACTCGTGCGTATGTACGGATTACCATCTCCACAAGCGAGTTAGGATTCGTTCCCCATTATAACCATTCATGGATAATTTTAATTTGGTGATTTAAAAATAATATCTATTAACATAATATAATTCTTTATATGAATCAAATATATCATATACATAACAAAAATGACTTACGTGGAAAAACAAATAATGGAAAATGGATCAGCTAACACCCAAAACAATGATACTAATGAAATATCTTTAAGAAAGCAATATTAGAATATCATATCAGATATCATATTTATATATTTGTTTCTTTAATTATTTAATAAAAATTATTACACTATTATATAAGAGGTTAACATGCTCTATACTATAGAAAGGCGCAATGTATGGGGATTTCATCTCACTTTTATTCTCGTGAGATTAATACTATATTTTCCACTATTACCTTTTTTGCGGTGTGTATACTGCCCATGATTTTAATATTTGTGTTATATAAATTAATTTATGGGTATTTAAATCAAAATTGTATGATCCTTATTTCGTGGGGTGTATGTTTTGTATGTTACCAAATCGGTAAGAGAATTTACAATTTCAATTTCCACTCATTTGGTTTTATGCAATATTCATTGGTTATTTTACTACAAGATCATGTGTGAAATAAGTATTTACTTAAAAATGTATTAATTTCCACTACACTTTGTGTGTATATAAATTTAATACACATAATCACTCCATTGATAAATTCTCAAGTCATCTATATGAACTTGAAAAGTGTAATTTTAATTCAATTTCTTTTCATTAAGTTAAACATCCAAGTCATTGGTGTTGTTTTTACAAGAATATGTGTGAATGTACTCTATTTTATTTTAACTTAATATCCAATTATATTGTGTGTATTTATATTTTTCACACATAATTATGTCATTTATCTATCTTTAACCTAAGGATACGGTCTTTATGAGGGATTTCATCTCAATTTATATTATCTTGAGACATATTTGTTGTTATGCACCAATTAACATTTATATGATGTATATAATCTACTTTGATATATTATATATTTAATCCCTTTATTCTTATGATATTATAATGTTTTTATTACATATATTATTTCTATTCAAGCGTCTCTAATTTGGTTAGGAACTGTAACTAAAATAACATTTTAAATGTTTTAATGATTTATTGTTTAAACCATTCTCATTAATGTCCATGTTTTAAAAATGGTTTTAAGGATTTATTTATATGGAAGTTAATTTTTTAAAATTAAAATTACTTTTAAACGTATGAAAGTGTTATTGAATACATTGATTCAAAAATCTATTTCAAATGGATTCATGAAAAATAGTGATACCTTTAAATGTTTTCTAGAAAAAGGGGGATAATTCATTCAAATAGTTTTGATGGTTATTTTCAGCAATGTCAATATCCTTAAATATTCATTATTGAGGTTAATTTTTTATCATAAAATATCCCATTTTTTATTGAATTAGTTATGTATGACTGTGGATGTGATATTATTATAACATTCATGGGTTGTGGATAAAATATTGACATTTCATATGCAAGTTTTAATATGATTGTTTAGATTATGCTTGAAAATATTCATATAAGTAATCCATTAGATATAGTAGTATATGGGTGGAGCCCTCTATAGCTCCTCAAGGCATCGATAGGTCTCACGATACAAACTTTTTTCTTGGAACAAGTCCTTGCAAAAATCTTATTTGTAGTCTTGGTACGAGGGCTTGAATATATGGTTATATTATCTGGAATTTTTCATTCCATCATTATGAAATTGGATATTGATAATGCATGTGATTATTCGACTAGTAGAATATAAATTTGAATAAGTAAATGGGATTATTTGAATTATCATATCTATATTATGTGGAAGTATACGTTTAAAAGTCTCGTGTTTTACTCTTATAAATTGCCTTAAATGTTTATGATTTTTTATGGTAGTTCCTGCTATATTGTTATCCCTACTAAGAATCCGAGCTCGCCCCTTTCATAAGTTTTCATTTCCCAGGATGTGAAGAATTATATTATGTTTAACTTGCTGGGATAGGCCAACAAATATGAGTGTGATCAAAGGGGTCACAAGTTTGTTTTTTTATTTCATGATATAAGGTAAAATATATGTATGTATCTATTACATTCATGGATTCTCAACTAATTGGTCTTTCAGGAATTGAAACCTGAGATCATGAAAATGTTATTTAATAACGCACTAAATCTGGGTAACTAGGGTCGGGGTGTTATTGTTGAAATCAGAGGATGTTTAGTAAAAACCATAGAAACTATATTTTTAAAAACTCTGATTAAAGAAAATTAACCTTAGATAGACTTTGGGGATTAGTATAGAAGATCGTCTAGATTTTTTGGTAATGTAAATATTATGTGAGTTTTGCAAAAAATACATCCTTGTCTGGATACGAGTAGGCAAAGGTGGCCCTGGCACAAATGTACCTAAGAGTAAAACCCAAAAACACCGCTCTAAACATGACACGATTGGGAACATGCGCACAAAAATGGCCCTTGTTGTAATCTTGGTCACGAAACTCCTGAGGGATATGCTTAGGATAATTTATGTTTTCATTACAAAATGATTTGATGGATTTTAATATAAAACGAGAATAAATGACCTTGGTTAATTCTAAGGTGTTTTTGATTGAAATTAAGGTGTCATGATATTCTCAAAAAGATTTTATGACTATTATTACTCAAAAAATGATTTCAGTTTTTAGTCAATGGATGGATTTTGAGGAAGTCATAATAACATTTAACATGATGTACAAGGTGGGAACGGTGGTCAGAATAAGAAACAAAATGGAATGTTTATAGGCGTAAAAGATATCATGTTCATGGAAAATCAGATTTCAAAAAATTTGATCAACAATAGATATATTAACCCACTCCCAGACTCAACAAAGAAGATAAATGAAGTGAATGATAAGATCTCCTTTAGTGGAGACCATGGAGAAAAGAAAGCTCAATTTCTATCATTCAAGAAATGTGGAAAAAGATATCGAGGAAAGTGTCTCAATGGAATAACAATATGTTATATGTGTTGGTAAGGACATAAAGTAAATAATATTAGAGAAAAAATGAAGAGTACTATGGAAATTTTTTTTCCCAAGAATCGATTTATAGTCATTTTTCATAAATGTAGCAGACCTGAGCGTTACCTAGGTGAATTACCTAGTCTATATGATAACCTCTGGTTTCCGGAATAACCTGTGTTGAAATAAATGTATGGATAATTGTTTAAAAGTGTTAGTCCTCTTTGTTGATGGGATTACATTGGATGAATTTTCTCTTGTATGGGTAACCCTATCGTTTGTTATGTGAAAATGCAATTTGTGGAAGAATTATCTTTTCTATTGTGGATATAGTTATAAATATCCATTTTGGTATATATGATACTTGAATTTGTGTCAATTACAATTTATTAATTTTTGGGATGAAAATGTGAGGTATAAGACAACATTTTTGGTAAAATTATGTTGTGGTTATTTTGAGGCATTTCTCACACTTTTAGAATGTTATAAAATAGTGTTTTTGAAAAAGGACAACACACAGACCGTGTGACAACCCATCGCTTCAGAAAAAGATGCAGGAATCAAACCAACAACGAATGTGCGACTGGGATTTATCTTTTACCACTGGAATACGTGAAGTCCATGGTTATTGTGACTAATTTGTTTTAGTTAAATGTTTTTATTGATCAATAATAAGTTTATTTGGGATCTTATGTTTAACTAATGTATATCCTTAGTATAGGAATATGATTTGTTGATTATGTGATAAATGTTATTTTGGAAGACATTCACTCTGTTGGGAACACTATATACCTAAGGAAAATAGAATACTATGGGATTTCATTTTAGGGGTAATGGTGTATTTTTATTTATGTATTTATTGTGGACTTATAGAGATTAAGGTTGTTTATGTAAATTATTAACCTATCATAGAGAATATGTGATTAGGTTGATTACTTTTAAGCATGTGACTTTAAGAGTAGTGGATGTAATTTCGAGATACAATTTAACATGGAAGACTAAAAAATAAAATTCTTCTGAGTTATAGGTTTCAATCTACGTTTGGAATATATTGAAAGATTTTAAGGATGATTGTTTAGGGAATAGTATTTATTGAACATTAGGTATTATTGGTTTAATTTTATATATTAAGATTATTATTTCATCCACTAAATGATTATACTTTTTGGGGATCATCTAATCTTGTACTACCAATTTTTTCTTTGTTTATTCTCTAAATATAGGTGAAATATATAGTTCATCCATTGTGGACTCTAGGACTCTTTGTAAGTTGATTCTAGCACATCAGGTGTGATCATGTCATCTTAAATACACATCGATTAGAGTGAAATATGAGTTTGTGGTGGAAATTTGTTAAAGGATGGAACTCTACATATCAAATATTGTTTTCTTATTTTATGAATAAATTAATTATTAAACATTAGGTAAAGGATCTTAGACCCAAAAAATTGATATCTTAATACCTTACATTATTCGTCATAGATTTATGGTTTTGAGGCCCTCAATATTCCATTCACTTATTTTTTATTGATGACCCCAATAAATCCTTATAAATATTTACGTTTTTCCTCCAATTATAATTTTCACCAATGTTCTCCTATTCTAAATTCTAATCTGGTGACGACTTTTACATTTCTCTTTCTCTCTTAATAAGACTAAAATTTATTAACCCTCTTTTCGATGTGGGTTTTCCACAAAGTTATTTTCTATTTTTACCATTTATTTCAAAATAAAAATTTGAAATTGCGAGGATACAACTTATTGAAGGAGGAAAAAATGTAACAACCCAGGATTCTATAACACACTTCTCGTTGAATAATACAATAGTGTGCGATGTACGTAACAACGACTTCAAGCACACCATGACCTATCAAACTTGCCTTTTAAAAAATATTTATGAATACTAATAACCACATATTGAATTTTTTATATGTATCCCATTTAAATTTAACAATCATAATTTTTATTTCATAGACATAATATAAGGAAAAATTCAATTTTTCAGAAAAAAGAAGTATTTAAAAAAAATTCAGTTGTTCACCTTTCAATGGAGAACCTTTTCTAATCCAATATTTAACACTTTTATATATTTAATTAGATGAAATTATATTTTTATTTAAAAGAGGAACATAAAAAGTTTGTTTGAATTAATATTTGGTGTTTTTCTGATAAAATTTATATTTTGATGAATAGTGAAAGATACTAAATTTTAATTGAAAACAAATTTTTCAATCAAAATAATTTAGTGTTAAATTATAAATTCAAATGGTTTTGAAGTATAATTAGATTATATTTTTATAATTTAATCCAATTTTGGTCATTGGAAGTAATTTTACTTTTAAATTGGACAAAAACACATATCAATCTTTTGATAGTTTTTACATTTCAAAAAACCGCTTTTTGGTTTTGACAACAGAAATTAATTTTAAATTTATTAATGCAACTTTTATGTCTTTACATTGGTAAAATAAACATTATTTTTGAATTTGGAATATCAGTATTATCTTAGGGTGATTTTTTGGCAATTTTCTGAAAACATTCATTTTTTTAATAATACTGAAAAACATTGTGATATTATTTTAAATCTGAATTTTAATTTAAATAATTATTTATTTTATTAAAATTAATTTTAATTAAAAATAGATTAAAAGTACATATATTATTTTTTTGTAATTCGTTGGAGTCATTTTATAAAAAAATTATATGTATAAATTTTTATTGAATTTTTTTTACATTTTTACCCCATCTTCTAGGCATGTAAGAAATTTGCATAAAACCTAATTTTACCCCTTTTGTGAATAGAATTTTAAAAATAAGAGATACATGGTAGACATCAGTATGTAAATGTGGTTCAATAAGATGAAAATAATTTTCAGTGAATAATAACTTATGACTTTTATTTACCACGGTTAAATGTAAATAGGATAATTAATGGTAAAAATGATATTATAATTACCATAACACATGTCATTATTCTATTGAATAAGTTTTTTTTTCAAACAAAATAAACCTTATGAATAAAATATGACACTATTTGGTCCACTTGGGTTTGATTAGGACATTTGTAATTATTTTATTCAAAGAAGAGTTAAAATGTTAAATTTAAATTTTCATAACTAATACATTTTTAATATAGGGTTATACATAAGAAAAATTTAACAATAAATATTAATTAGAAAGATATAAAATATTTCCTACATCATCATGTTTTAATTATAATTTTAAGAAATTAAATAATAAAATTTATTATTAACACAATGATGATGTAATAATTACCTTATTAATGAATGATTAAAATAATTGATATTATAAATATAAAAATTAATGTAAACGGATACTTTTGATGAATTAAATGAATTTTTTATAATATTATGACATGTTATTATTGATTCAATTAAATATTTTCATAGTAATCATGTTGTAAGGACTTTCACAAAATCCAAATACTAATTAGTGTTAAAATAGACATAAATGTGTTTTTAAGTAATTATTATATTATTTAATGATATAATATTCATAAAAATATATGGTTTGGCCAAATAACTTATATAATTATATATATCATTAATGAACCACTTGAAGATCTCTTGGAAATTTATAGTAAGTTAATTAACCATATAGTCTAAGAATACAAGAATTCATGGTTAAAGTTATACAATTCCACTAATAGTAAAATCGAAAAGATAAGGTTAATATGGTTACCTAAAATTGTATAAAACCTATTTGTTGAATGTATTTATACACATACCCATCTTATACTCGAAATAAACCCTATTGGAGATATTATATACTGAAAATTATTATATAATAAAATATTATTGCAATCTTTTCCTAAAGTGACCCTCACCTCTCTAGTAAAAGGGTACTTCAACGTCTCTTAATTTCACACCTACAAAGCCATTTTCCTCGGCCTATCCCTACTCAAATTTCCTCCCCAAAACCCTAAATTCAATATAAAGTCCTTAATTTGATCAGAAAGTCAACCAAAAGATCCGTTTTGATCAAAAAAAAGGAAGCACCGGAAGAAGAGGTAATAATTTCATCACCTCAATAAAAGTTATTTTTTTCTTCCACTTATTCTATAATTTTGTTTTCAAAAAAAATAATTCCAGTACCTTATACATAATGTGATGTTATTTAAAAAAATTGTACAACCATATTCATTATTCTATCCATCATATGAATGCTTGAGTTACCATACGTGAGTACGTAGGACTTACCATCTCCACACCGTGGTGTAGTTTGTTATTCAATGCTTAATTCTTTAGATGGGTATATTATTGAGTAATATTGATGTAAGTGATTAATAAAATATTTCAATGATTCTGTATATATGATATACCATCCAATTACATACGATTTTACCATCAATTGAATGATATTGTCGCTCAAGCGTACATACGGATTACCATCTCCACAAATGCGATCAGATTCATTCCAAATCATAAGCATTAAAGAATAATTTTTATTTGTTGATTTAAACAGGTTTTAGAACATAATATCATTCTATATATGAATCATGTACATCCTATACATAACAACCATGACTTATGTAACAAAACATATAAGGAAAATGAATTAGTTAACACCCAAAATAATGATACTATTGAAATATCATTAACAAAGAAATATTATAAGATCATATATGATATCATATTTATGTATCCGATTCTTTTATAATTTAATAAAAATAAATTCACCATTATACCATAGGTCAATCTACCCTATACTAAGTAACATTACAAGGTAAGGGGTTTTCATCTCACTTTTATTCCCGTGAGATTCAGGCTATATTTTCCTTTATTACCTTCTATGTGGTGTATGTACTACCCATGATTTTATGAATTGTGTAATATAATTTAATTTATGGTTATTTACATTATCATTTTATGATCCTTCTTTCATGGGGTGTGTGTTTCGTAAGTTACCAAATCGATAAGGGAAATTCAAATTTAAATTTCCACTCATTTGTTGTTATGCAAACTCCATTGATTATTTTACTACAAGATTATGTATGAAATTACTATTTACATACATATATAGTAATTTCTACTCCCCTTTGTGTGGATATACTTTTTATACACCTAATGTATCCATTTATAAATCCTCATGTCATCGATATGAACTTGATAAGAGTAATTTTAACTCAATTTCCATTCATTGAGTTAAACATCCAAGTCCATGGTGTGGTTTTTTCAAGAATATGTTTGAATATACTCTGATTGATTTACACTGAATATCCAATCATATTGGGTTTATTTATATTTCTCACATATAATTATTTCATTGATTTATCCTTAACCAATTGATATAGTCATTATAAGGTATTTAATCTCAACTTACATTCCATTAAGAATTCATAGTTTTTATGCCCAAATTCTCATTTTTATGGTGTATATACTATAATTTGACATTTTATATCATGATTCCCTTTATTCTCATGATATTATGAATTTTTTATTACCTCAATTGTTTTTATTCAACTGTCTCTTATGTGGTTAGGAACTCTAAAGGAAATATCATTTTAAATGTTTTAAAGATTTATTCTCCAAAATAATTCTCATTAATATCCATGTTTAAAAATTGTTTTTAAGGATATATTTATTTGGAAATTATTTTTTTAAAATTAAAATTACTTCTAAATGATTGAAAGTGCTATTGGACACATAGATTTTAAAATATATTTTAAACGACTTCCTGATAAATAGTGAGACTTTTAAATATTTTCATGAAAAAGGGGGATATTTCTCTCAAATAGTTAGGATGTTTATTTTAATACATGTCAATATCCATTATTGTTCTATATTTAGGTTAATTTATTTTAATAAAATCATCCATTTTTCATGGAATTAGTTATTTTTGACTTTGGATGTGCTATTTTTATACCATTCATGGTTTGTGGTTAAAATGTTGACATTTCGTATGCTAGTTTTAAAACGAATATTTTGTTTATATTTCAACAATTTGAAATCTAGAATTCATTGGACATAGTATGTGATGGGAAGAGCCACATATACATTTTCGATGCATCGGTAGGTCTCATTAGACAAACCAGTCTCTTGGCACAAATCCTTGACAAAATCATATTTGTAGTCCTGGCGCGAGGCCTTGACTGTGTGGTTATGATGTCTGACATTAAGCATTACATAATTATGAAATTTTCTATTGATATTTAATGTGATTATTCGACTATTAGAATATCCATGTGAATAAGTAAATGAGATTATTTGATTTATCTTTCCCATATTTTGATGAATTTTATGTTTAAAAGGATTGTGTTTTAGTCTTATACATTGCCTTAAACTTTTATGATTATTTATGATAATTCCCACTATATTGTTATCCCTACAGAGCATCTGAGCTCACCCATTTATTATGTTTTCTTTTCCCAAGATATGAAGAAGTATATTATGTTTAACTTGTAGGGATATGCTAATGGATATGAGTTTTTTCAATTGCGGAACAATGTTGTTTTTATTTATTTCATGATGTAATGTAAAATTTATGTATGTATCTAGTACTTCCATGGATACTAAACTAATCAGTATTTCATGAATTGCCCACCTGAGATCATGCCAATGTTATGTAATAATGCACCAACTCTGGGTAACTATGGTCAGGGCACAAAAAAATTTATATATTGATTTATCATGTCAATTATATAAAAATTAACATTGTAAAATATTTATCATTTTTTTATTAAATAATTGGTGTGATAAAATAATATAGATATAATGTTCTTGTATCTTTTCTATGTCAGTTTTTAAATTAATGAATTTAAAATAACATTACTATGTTGATTAAAAATTACCAAATTGAAAAAATATTTACAATATTTATTTTAATAACATCAAAAGGTATCCACAGTAAAATTCCCGAAAAAAAACCTAAAAAAATTCAATAGTAAATGATTGTAGGAAAATTTCAATATAATGTAATGTTGTTTAAATCATTTCAATATTTCTATAAGGTAATAAATTTATTATTACTTAAACAAAATTTTGGGAAAATAGTTTCTTCTTGAGAATAATAATAATACATGCATAAGAAAATCAATAACAAATCATTTTTTAAATCACCTCTTAGTTTTCATTGCATGTCAGTAATTTTTTAGATGAATTTTTTTCAATTAAATTTGATGAATCTTTTTCTTAAGGTGCATTAATACTTTTTGTGTGTGTGAATTTGATGTGAAAAATTATTAACACTTGTTTTCCATATTATTTTCATCAATTAATAATTATTTTGATGGTGAAATATGCATTAACATTCAATATTTCAAATTCTAATCATTTTTTGAGAAATTGTAATAATTTAAATTATTATTTGAAAATGTGTATTTTGGGAATTTAACTGATCAAATTTTTTATGCTCCAAATATTTTTAGAAGAAATAATCCGACTCTTTTTTGGTGAAATTTAATTTGATTTTCTTGATTTTGAAAATGTTATTAGTAGTGAATATATTTATTTCATTATTCCCTCTTTCCATTTAAAATATGAAATTATTGTAATATATTTATATATTTTATAATTTTTTATTTCATATTGGTTTTTCATTTTGAATTGATTATTTTCACATTGGGTTCAATTCTTTTTATTTTTTGGTACCTGCATAATGGTATTCTACATTTTGGGCACCTATATAAAGGGAATATGGAAAACGTTGTAAGGATACTTTTAGAGTTCTATAAATGTCTTAAAGGTTCAATTGTGGCTTAATGGGATGAATTAGGGAATATCACTACTGATAGAACGGTATTATTCTACAACTAGATCGTATAAGGGTACATATATCAAAGTATGTAAATCTGTGTAACACTGTAATGAAGGATATGTAAAATCTAGAGAAAACAGGCATATGTGTAGCCTCACTCCATAATGACTCATTTAAAGGTACATTAGCACACATTAGACTACACGATATTCTTCACTATTATATATAATGGTAAAAATACATTACATCATGCTAACCAACATATAATGAATATTTCATCACATTAGTCGCAGGTTTCAAATTTCTATGAAAGGATACATTTTGAATTCTAGCATATGTGTAAGGATACCTACACCACTAGATTACCATATAAAGGTATCATATAATAAGTAGAGATATGTTTAGGAAAATTATACATGTAAGGGTCCCTATATAAATATTCATTATAGTTGAAAATATATGTAAATGTCATGTGGAGTTAAATTTTTCAGGGGTTGTCCTAATTTATTGAATAGAATCGATAAAAAGAGGGGTGGAAAGGAAATTTTTTTATCAATACATTTGATTTTTTTGAAAAATTTGGTAGTAGTGAACTAAACCATTAAACTAGGTCATATTCATTCAAAGCTAGACACAAATTTGGGAACATATTTAGTTTGGGTAACATTCAGAAATCATATATGTAGAATCATGAATAGATGATGAAAAACATATAAGTCCCCAACCTTAAACCTTACTTAATCATGAGTTATTACAAGATTAAACATTGAGAATCTATTCAGGATTAGAGTTTTATAGAATTAGATCATAAAACCTGCATTACATTCCACATTTAAACAAACTGGATACATAAAAGATAGTATTCATTTTTTCCACTAACGGAAACATATTTAAAATAAAACATGGATTTTTTCATGACACTTCCTTGACACTATCATCAAATCATGTACCTTCCCCTTTACCTGTGAAAAACATTTCAAAAACATGGGATGAGGATAAAAAGCTCAGTAAGGGATATAAAAATATGGAAAGGAAACATGAGTACATATATACATAAGAATGAAATCATACTTTACACATAAAACATAAGTAATTTAACATACCTCATCAAATCATGAATAAATCATAGAAATCATAAGACATAAAGGTAACATGAGGAATTCATATCATTCTTATGTAGGTAGTAACCCTCTTGGTTATGTTTGTAATACCAATCACAGTATATTCTCTAAATCTCTTTGGAGAAACCTTAACGTTTAACTTCTTCATGTTACCCAATGCATTGGAGAGCTATATGGGGCTCACCCGCCCTTAGTTTATCACGGAACCACCCGTCTTCATTACAATTCCCAAGAACCATAACATAATCATAGCACATAACATAAGCATAATGGAAAGATAACATTCCCACATTGCAAAAACAATATAACATTTTAAGATATTGAAATAATGAATCCATTCCAAAAAACCATTTTCAAAACCATTTAAAACATTTAATAAAGAGATTTTTAAATCAAAGTGTCCCATACCACATTGAAGGTCTTAACATTTTAAACCATTAATATACATATAAATAAATCCTTAAAACCATTTTGAAAACATGGATATTAATGAGAAATATTTATATGAATAAATCATTAAAACATTTAAAATGATATTTTAGTTACATGGTTTTGAACAAAATGAGAGACACTTTAATACAATAATTGAGGAATAACATTTAATAAAAACTTTATAATATCACGAGAATAAAGGGATTCATGATATAATATTCCAAAGGATAGTATATACACCATATAAGAATGAACTGGTGCATAAAAACAGTGAAGTCTCAATAGAAATGTAAAATGAGATGAAATCTATTATAAAGAAGGTATCCTTAAATTAAGGATAAATCAATCTCATAACTATGTGTGAAAAATGAATACACAAAATATAAGTGGATATTAAGTGTAAAGGAATCAGAGGTTATTCACACATATTCATAGAATTACATATTCAAGGAGTACAAGTTTATCCCAAAGAGTCAAAATAGGGTCAAGAAGTTCCCTTGCAAAAATTTGACAGCCTAACGGCGTCACTACAAAATTCAGAAAATGAGTTGATGAGAGATAAAGGGGGTATCTCATCACTTGGACATAAAATTTACATCAATAAGGATATATAATAACATATCCCAACATTATAATATGTAAATTAAATGACCCAACAAAATACGTCTTATAAAAAGAGGAGGGTGAAAGGTTCCCTTACCGACTTGGGTATCTTTCGAAACATACACCCCATGAAGGAAGGACAATTCAACATTGATGTAAATACTCATAAGCAAAATTATATTACACAAAGAGTAGAATAATGTTCAGTACATATACCACTAAAAGGAAAGGGTGGAAAATGTAGCATAAATCTCACGGGAATAAAAGTGAGATGAAAAATCCATTACGAAAACTCGGCAGCCTAACGACGCCACTTAAAACTTCCAAAAATGGATTGATGAGATCAAATAGGGTCTCTCATCATATTAAAATAAAATGTACCTAAATAATAATATAAAATAACATCCCCCAACATAAAAAAGAGGAGCTTAAAATAAGTGACATAAAGAATAGTACTTAAAAAGAAATAGAGAGGTTGGATCTCTTACGAAAATTCGGCAGCCTAATGGCGCCACTCAAAACTTTCAAAATTGATTGATGAGAGAAAATAGGGTCTCTCATCATATGAACATAAAAAATTACAGTAATAGAAATATAAAATAACGTCCCAATCATATGAAATATGAGATTATAAGGAATTCCATAAAATAGTGTACTTAAAAAGAAAGGGAGGGGTAGGATCCCTTACCTCGTGTCTGACATGACTCGATCGTTCATTAATCTCCTGAATAATAAAATTTGGTAAATTTATAATTTCTTAAGGACCTCCTTTAAATATTATTATTAAGTTCATATCACATATTATAATGTTATAATTATTTGTTAATAAAGTGAGTTCATATCAGACGTTTTGGTCGATGTTCGGTACATGAGTAAAAATTGAACTTGTTGAAAAACATTTTACATGTAGTTATAGGTACGTCATATCCAGAATAGTATTGATGCTTTAAATATAATATATATCCAGTATATATTCATTTTATACCATTTAATATAATTTTTAGATAAAAAATTAAAAGCACCGTTCATGGAGACGGTAGGTCGTACGTACGCATGAACGATACTTTCATTTTTTGTCAAATTAATGGAATTAAAAAAAAAATTGATATATATATATATTATAATTCCACAATTATATCCTTAATTTATATGTAATATATTACATATATATCCATTATATATATGTACTTACAATAGTACATAACATTTGAAGATAATAAATGAAATGTACCATTCATGGAGACGGTAAGCCGTACGTACGCATGAACGCTACTTTCATTTCATTTTTTTGTATTAAATGGAAGAAAATAATAATTATATAAAGGTATATTATAATTACAGTAGGATATCATATTTAATAACATTAATTCCATCCTTCATACGTCCCACATATGGCATTAACGAATCAAATCACTTTGAGGGGGCGGTAGTCCGCACTTCCTAAAATGAAGATATCTCGTTTATCCATAATGGAAATCATAAATATATTCCATAAATTAAGAATAAAAAAGCATAAAGAAAACATAAAAATATTATATATCATATATAAATATAGTGACATCTTAATGACCACCTTTGAAGGTGTTAAAAGAATATTGAACAATCATCATTTCGTGAGGCAGTAATTCGCCATCTACAGAAACAGTATGTTCTTTAACCATTAGACGGAGGTTTGTTAAAGAGTATCTTTAATACTTCATATAAAAAAATCCTAGTATATTTAATATAATGGTGTTGTTACAAAAAAAAAGTAATAAAAAGAGTTTAGGGGTTTGGAGAAGCAAAATAAAACAAAAGAACACAAGGGAATACATTACCTTTAAATCGGGTAACTCTCTTTGATTTGTGCTCAAAGGCTTCCTTGGAAAGGATTATTCCCAAATTGAGGCTTCAATGATGAATAGAGATATGTGTATAGAAAAATGGGCAGGGTTTGGCCGAGCCAAAGGCTTGAGATGTGTGGGTAAGGTGGTAGAGGTGGGGGCCGTTTATAAGAGGAGAGGAGGGGCACTCTTGGAAAGTTATAAAATGATACTATATTATAAAATCCTTTTCGGCTTTTAAAGGTCCCAAAATTATATATGTCGAGTATAAGGTGATAATAGTTATAAATCCACCCATCCAATAGGTTTTTGTCTTGTTTAGGTCTTAGATTTTACATTATCTTTTCATTTAATTTAAATCATTAAATAATGAGGTAATCGCTACACATCATGGTGTCATAAATAAATTAATTTATTTAATGTCTAAAAATTATAAAAAAATATCATGATGTAGAAAATATTTATATCATTATAATGAATATTTATTGTCAAAAATATGACTTTTATAACCCCATTTAAATTTTTTGTAGTAAAACAACTCATGTTTGTGACATTTTTCTTTTAACTTTAAATAAAAAGTTATTTATGTCATTTTCCTACCAATGTGGCTCCATGGGGTCCCCAAGTTGACCCATGGATTGTCTTGGTCGGACATGACACATCAAATTAGGTTAGAACATGTGTCTAGGTCATTTCATATTATTAAAACATTGTTTTTACCTTAAATTACACTAATTACCTTTAATTGCGATTAATAAAACTTACAAATTACGATTCAAAAAAAATTATTTTAATCTCATTGAACCAAATTTTACTTCTTAATTACAACCATGTATGTCGGATTTTGAAAATAAAATCACAGAAGTGGAAAAGTTTGATTTAAATGAAAAAATCAGTTTCTTTAACTACCACTTAGTGGTTTCACTATTCATCTAAAATTGAAGTTTTTCAGAAAAATTCCAAAAATTCACCCTAAGCTATAATTGATATGCTGAATTAAAAAATGATTTCTATTTTACAAAATTAAAAACATATAAGTTTCATTAATTAATTTAATAATTAATTCCCGCTGTCAAAACAAATAGCGTGTTTTTAAGAAACAAAATCTATTAAAAGATTGACAGTAGTTTAAGTCCAATTTCAAAGTGAAATTAATTCAAATGACCACTACTGGATTAAATGGTAAAAATATATTCTAATTTCACTTTTAAAAAAATTAAAAATATAATCTAATCATATAAATAAATTAGATTAAAAATAGTTTTTGAATTAAAATACAACATTTTTCACTATTAAAAAAATGAACTTTATTGGAAAAAGACCAAAAATTTACACAAAGTAAATTTTGATGTCCCGATTCTAAAGAATAATTTTATTTTGTCAAATATAAAACCTAAAATTGTCAAAAAGTGTATTCAAAAGAGGTTCGCCATCAAAAGGTGGTTAATCGACCTTTTAAAGAATATTAGAATGTTTACGCTTTAAATTGGATTCATTCGCATTTCTAATCCTCTAACATTTTTTTGTAAAAAGTAAAAATATTTGACAAACATAAATAATCATTTTTTAGTTAGTTCTGTTCATTCCCGCCATTGTAACGGCTAGTCGTTAACTACAATTTAAAATAATATTATTTTATTATTAGAGTGCAACGTAAGATTCCCAAGAAACTCATTGTTGTGTATTCGGTATGCCATCGAGCATAGCGTCCCCTTTAAAGTAATATCAATATTTTATTAACGAAAATGGATAAATGTGAAAATGTCATATTCTTTATTTACCTGGGTTGTTACATCCTTCCCCCTTTTTTGGGAATTGCTTCCTCACAATTTTAAAATTAGGATTGGAAACATCATTGAAAATCCCACATCGGAACAAGAGTCAGTAAAACAATCACTTTAAAATAAAGAAAGAGAAGTACAAAGGTCACCCGAGTTAACCCATACTAGGATTACATGTAGGAAAACATGAATATGGAGGAAAAAACAAAGGGTCATGTTCTGAGGGAGAGTGATAGTAAACATGTATAGGAGAAATTTAACCATAAGAAAATCACAAACTTGTGATGGGTTAAGCGGTATTCGATTCCCCAGTAGGAAACGTTAATAGACCACATTTTTGTTTTAAGTTACTCTTCACTGAGGAATTTATTTTTGAGCTTAAATAAATCATAATTAAACGTACTTACTTGTCACGTAGACTTTCAACTTTTACTAGATTCCTTAATCAAACTCATATTTTCTCCAAAAGACGAGTATTTCGGAAGACTTGTCCACATTAAGAGTACTATAATCAACTTCTTGAGAATCACCTAATCCAAAAAAGGGAAATATATATTTCCCATGTCTTTAGACAAAAACCAAAACCAAAATTGTTAGCATGAGTTCAGATAATCCATAAAAGTATAATCCTTTATAAAAAGAAAATCTATTCTCAATCTCCAAAATTTGTCCAAAAAAACCCAAAGTTCAACGAAGACCATTCGATAAACAATTGTCCATAAAATTCTTCAAAGTAAACCAAACTAAGATTGAAACCCAAATATTTTAAGGATTTAATCACATAATCTTACAAGGTAAAAATTAACTTTTATCTCCAAATAACATTATTTGCTCTTAAATTCCCATATTGAAAAGTAATTAACCTAATCACATATCATCCATGATAGGTTAATCATTTTCATAGATAACCCAAAATAAACTTACTCTTTATTCCTAAAATCATATAACTAAAAATAATTAGTCAAACTAACCAGGGACTTCACGTAGTCCAGTGGTAGGCGATAAATACCAGTCGAACTTTCGTTGTGGTTTCGAGTCCCTCAGCTTTGTCCGACGCAACGGGTTGTCACACGGTCTGCATGTTTTCCTTTTTCCAAAACTATATAATTCTTAAAACATTCCCCCAAAATGAGATTAAATATTCAAAAATAATCATAACATATTTTAACCTCAATTTTATCTCATGCCTTTCATTTTCCATCATATCATAGGGTAACCCATAATTAACTAAAATGTAAGGATCATATAAACCCTAATGGTTACCTTTTTAATTATTACCTGAACTTCCACATCGGTTGGTCATTTCGTACATGATGCATTACGTAACATACCAAGGTTCAAGTGGTTGATCATGACTCCTTGATAGTTGTTTTAGAACAACCACATGTTTCCTCATTGAATCCCCCATTTTATCTAGTATCTTAATCAGAGAACCACCACAGTTTCCTTCAAAGCTATTGTCACTTTGGTGCCTTCTTGATCCATCCATTCAATAAAAACAAAAATGTCAGTGTGAGTATATCAACAAAACCATCATGTACTAATGAGGAAGATAAACACTAAGATATACTTACTCATTCACTTTATCTAAAACTTGGACTCTTTCTGAAATCCTAACCATTATGGTAATATCACTTATGCTTAGAGAATACCCTAACCTCTAAAGTTATCTAAACCGACCTCTGATACCAACTATAAGGCCCCAGCCTTAAACCTTACTTAATCTTGAGTTATTACAAGATTACACATTGAGGATCTTTTTAGGTTTAGAGTTTTAGAGAATTAGATCATAAAACATGCATTACATTCCACATTTAAACAAAGTGGATACATAAAAGATAGTATACATTTTTCCCATCAACGAAAACATATTTAAAATAAAACATGGATTTTTTCTTGACACATCCTTGAAACTATCATCACATCATGTACCTTCCCCTTGACCTGTGAAAAACATTTCAAAAACATGGTATGAGCATAAAAAGCTCAGTAAGGGATCTAAAATTTTGGAAAGGAAACATGAGTACATATTTACATAAGAATGAAATCATACTTTACCCATAAAACATAAGCACTTTAACATACCTCATCAAATCATGAATAAATCACAGAAATCATAATACACAAAGGTAACTTGAGTCATTCATAACATTCTTATGTAGGGAGTAACGCTCTTGGTTACGTTTGGAATACCCATCACAGTATATTCGCTAAATCTCTTCGGAGAAACCTTAACATTTAACTCCTTCGCGTTACCCAATGCATTGGAGAGCTATATCGGGCTCACCCGCCCTTAGTTTATCAATGAACCACCTGTCTTCATAACAATTCCCAAGAACCAAAACATAATCATAGAAAAAAACTTAAGAATAAAGGAAAGATAACATTCCCACATTACAATAACAATATAACATTTTAAGATATTGAAATAATGAATCCATTCCAAAAACAATTTTCAAAACCATTTCAAACATTTAATAAAGAGATTTTTAAATCAAAGTGTCACATACCACATTGAAGCTTTTAACATTTTAAACCATTAATATGCATATAAATAAATCCTTAAACCATTTTGAAAACATGGATATTAATGAGAAATATTTATAAGAATAAATCATTATAACATTTAAAACGATATTTTAGTTAAAGGGTTTTTAACAAAATGAGAGACACATGAATACAATAATCGAGGAATAACATTTAATCAAAACATTATAATATCATGTGAATAAATGGATTCATGATATAATATTCCAAAGGACAGTATATACACCATATAAGTGTGAACTAGTGCATAAAAACAATGAAGCCTCAATAGAAATGTAAAATGTGATGAAATCTATTATAAAGAAGGTAACCTTAAATTAAGGATAAATCAATCTCATAACTATGTGTGACAAACGAATACACCAAATATAAGTGGATATTAAGTGTAAAAAATCAGAGGTTATTCACACATATTCATATAATTACATATTCAAGGATTACAAGTTTATCCCAAAGAATCAAAATTGGGTTAAGATGTTCCCTTGCAATAATTTGACAACCTAACAACGTCACTACAAAATTCAGAAAATGAGTTGATGAGAGATAAAAAGGGTATCTCATCACTTGGACATAAAATTTACATCAATAAGGATATATAAGAACATATCCCCACATTATAATATGTAAATTAAAAGACCCAACAAAAGATGTATTTTAAAAAGAGGAGGGTGAAAGGTTCCCTTACCGACATGGGTATCTTTTGAAACATACACCCCATGAAAGAAGGACAACACAACATTGATGTAAATAATTATAAACGAAAGTATATTACAGAAAGAGTAGAATAATGGGCAGTACACATACCACTCAAAAGAAAGGGTGGAAAATGAAGCATAAATCTCACGGGAATAAAAGTGAGATGAAAAATCCCTTACGAAAACTCGGCAGCCTAACGATGCCACATAAAACAACCAAAAATAGTTTGATGAGATAAAATAGGGTCTCTCATCATATTAACATAAAATGTACAGAAATAAAAATACAAAATAACATCCCCCAACATAACATAGAGGAGCTTAAAGAAGATTCATAAAGAAGAGTACTTAAAAAGAAAGTGAGGGGTTGGCTCTCTTACGAAAATTCAGTAGCCTAATGGCGCCACTCAAAACATCCAAAATGGATTGATGAGAGAAAATAGGGTCTCTCATCATATGAACATAAAAAATTACAGTAATATTAATATAAAATAACATCCCAATCATAAGAAATATGAGCTTATAAGGAATGACATAAAAGAGTGTACTTAAAAAATGGAGGGGTAGAATCCCTTACCTCTTGTCCGACATGACTCGATCGTTCTTTAATATCTTGAATAATAAAATTTGGTCAATTTATAATTTCTTAAGGACCTTCTTTAAAGATTATTATTCAGTTCATATCACATATTATAATGTTATAATAATTGGTTAATAATGTGAGTTCATATTAGATGTTTCGGTCGATGTTCGGTACATGAGTAAAAATTGAACTTGTTGAAAAATAATTTTCCATGTAGTTATAGGTACGTCATATCCAGAATAGTATTGATGCTTTAAATATCTTATATATCCAGTATATGATCATTTTATACTACTACATAGCATTTGGAGATAAAAAATTAAAAGCATCGTTCATGGAGATGGTAGGTCGTACGTACGCATTAACGCTACTTCCATTTTTTCATATTAAAGGAATTAAAACAAAAGGAGAGATATATATATTATAATTCCATAATTATATCAATAATTTTGATTTAATATATTACATATATATCCATTTTATATATGTACTTACAATAGTACATAACATTTGGAGATAAGAAATGAAATGTACCGTCCATGGAGACGGTAAGTCGTACGTACACATGAACGCTACTTTCATTTCATTTTTTTATGTATTAAATGGAATAAAATAATAATGATATAAAGGTATATTATAATTCCAGTAGTATATCATATGTAATACCATTAATTCCATCCTTTATACATCCCATTTATGGCATTAACGAATCAAATCACTTTGAGGGGGCGGTAGTCCACACTTCCTAAAATGAAGATATCACATTTACCCATAATAGAAAACATAAAGGTATGCCATAAATGAAAAATACAGAATATTAAGGATAACATAAACATATTATATATCATATATAAATATAGTGACATCTTAATGGCCACATTTGAAGGTGTTAAAAGAATATTGAACAATCGTCGTTTCGTGAGGCAGAAATTCGCCATCCACATAAACAGTATGTTCTTTAACCATTAGATGGAGGTTTGTGAAAGTGTAGCTCTAATACTTCTTGTAAAAACATCCTATTATATTTAATATACTGGTTTTTTTACAAAAAAAAGTCATAAAAAGAGTTTAGGGGTTTGGAGGAGCAAAATAAAACAAAAGAACACAAGGGAATACATTACCTCTAAATCTGGAAACTCTCTTTGATTTGAGCTCAAAGGCATCCTTGGAAAGGATTCTGCCCCAAGTGAGGCTGTAATGATGAATAGAGGGATTTGTAGAGACAAAATGGGCAGGGGTTGGCCGAGACAAATGCTTGAGATGTGTGGGTAAGGTGGTAGTGGTGGGGGCCTTTTAAAAGAGGAGAGGAGGGGCACTCTTGGAAAGTTATAAAAGGTTACTTTATTATAAATAATGAGGTAATTTCTGCACATCATGGTGTCATAAATAAATTAACTTATTTAAAGTCTGAAAATTATAAAAAAAATATCATGATGTAGGAAATATTTTTATATTTCTAATGAATATTTATAGTAAAGAATATGACTTGTATAACGTCATTTAAAATTTGTTTTAGTAAAACAACTCATGTTTGTGACATTTTTATTTTAACTTTAAATAAAATGTTATTTATGTCATTTTCCAACCAAAGTTGCTCCATGGGGTCCCCAAGTTGACCCATGGATTGTCTTGGTCGGAAATGGAACATCCAATGAGGGTAGAACATGTGTCTAGGTCATTTAATATTATTAAAACATTATTTTTACCTTAAATTACACTAATTACCTTTAATCGTGATTAATAAAACTTAAAAGTTACTATTCACCAAAAATTATTTTAATCTCATTGAACCAAATTGTACTTCTTAATGGCAACCATGAATGTCGGATTTTTGAAAATCAAATCACAGATGTGGAAACGTTTCATTTAAACAAAAAAAAGTTTCTTTAACTACCACTTAGTGGTTTCACTATTCATCTAAAATTGAAGTTTTTCAGAAAAATACCAAATATTCACACTAAGCTATAAATGATATTTCGAATTCAAAAATGATTTATATTTTACAAAATTCAAAACATATAAGTTTCATTAATTAATCGAATAATTAATTCCTACTGTCTTAATAAATAGCGTGATTTTAAGAAATAATATTTATTAAAAGATTGACAGTAGTTTAAGACCAATTTCAAAGGGAAATTAATTCCAATGACCAGTATTGGATTAAATGGTAAAAATATATTCTAATTTAAATTTAAAAACAATTGAAAATATTATCTAATCATATAAATAAATTAGGGTAAAAAGAGGTTTTGAATTAAAATACCACATTTTTCACTATTAAAAAAATGAACTTTATCGGAAAAATACCAAAAATTTATACAAAGTAAATTTTGATGTCCCGATTCTAAAGAAAGATTTTATTTTGTCAAATATAACACCTAAAATTGTCAAAATTTGGATTTAAAAGAGGTTCTCCATCAAAAGGTAGTTAATTAACCTTTTAAAGAATATGAGAATGTTTACGCTTAAAATTGGATTCATTCACATTTTTAATCCTCTAACATTTATTGTAAAAATTAAAAATATTTGAAAAACATATATAATCATTTTGTAGTTAGTTCCATTCATTCCCACCATTACAACAGCTAGGCCTTAACTACCATTTAAAATAATATTATTTTATTATTAGAGTGCAACCTAAGATTTCCAAGAAACTCGTTGTTGCGTATTGGGTACGCCATCAAGCATAGCATTTCCATTAAAGTAATATCAATATTTTTTTCACAAAAATGGATAAATGTGAAAATGTCATATTCTTTATTTACCTGGGGTGTTACAAACATGGTTTCATATTACATGAATAATGTGGTTGTTATAATTGTTGTGACCTATTTATTATTTCATTTTATAATAAGAGTGACATTCATCATTTGTATGAAATTATATAGTAATTCTGATTTTGTAGCCTGGACTCTATTTTTTAAATAATAGTGTTCTATTATTCTTCATCCATGTTTTTTAAAATATAGAAAATGATTGTGAACCCACTGATCTAGTACTTGGATGTAAATCATGAGGTTTTATAAACATTCAAATATAAAGATGGTTATCATCCTTTTCATTAATTGTTTTCCCAAGTGGTGGTTAAATATATATATTTGGAGGAAAACTCACTCACATGATCAATTTACTAACAGTTTTTGTTTATCCATTTTCAATTTTTCTTTTAGTTTATTTGATATTTTTTCTTATGAGAGATTTTGTGACTTGTTGATATCATTAATATCACTTCTATATGGAATTCATGTTAGAGTGAGGTGGTTAAATTAAGAATACATTTTCATAGTTGGGATAGATATTCATGAACTAGAATACATTACATCCATGAATTTATATTGTTTTGGGTGATATGGGATTTCAGGTTAATGAATCATTCATTAACTATGTTGTGTTTAGTGTAGATGGTTTTAATTAGTTATTAGGTCTCTAAAAGGTAGTAGATAAATTGATCATCCTAGGGTTGGTCTAGATTCACACTAACACATCATTCCATTTGGTTAAAATCATTTCCTTTTACATTCTTTCTTTACTTATTCTTATCCATCACATCTTACATTTTTTCTTTATAATTTTCATATAATAACCCACAAATATATTTGAGTAATTACGATGATAATCACACTACCTCATTCAGATGAACCCAATCTTAGACACTATACTACGTCTAGGAAGCTTATAAATGTATTTTATTGTGTCCGTGATATCCCAACAATATAGGTCTCTTCATTTAATCTATTCCTTTATAAACAAGGATAAATTTAAAAAAGCTGTGTATAATATGAATACCACATTGTTTTACTTGAAAAAAATGACTTTTAATTATAAATAACTACATATTTTTAACATCCATTTTTAACTAAAAACTAATTCTATTAATAAATAAATATCATTATTATATACCATGATAAACCATGATAAATTAGTAAGGTTACATTTTTTTTATGCAATCATTTATTTCAAAATTAAAATATAAAAATTAATTTATTGTATATAATAACATTAAAATTTACATTATGAAAGATCTGATTTTTTTATATCATTTGGAAACTCATTGTAACTTGTTCAGGCATTTTTCAAAATATTTTTATTGATATTTATTATTTAACTAATTATTTTTAATACAATTATTACAACTTTCATTTATTTTAACTCAATTACAATTACAGTGTCTTATTATTCATAATTTTGAATCTTTTAATATTATTTTTTATATATCATGTTTTACTATTAAATTAAAATTTTAAAGGATTAAAATATCATATTTCTTTATTTATTATAATATTACATGCATATAGATAATATATAATTTAATTCATGTATTTGGTATAATATAAATGTTTATATTTTAAATAAATTTAAATAGACTAATATATATAAGATCTATATATTAAAATTTAAATGTGTTGTTTATATGATCTATTCATATAATGATTAATATATATATATATAATCTTATAGCCTAAATAAATAAAAACATAAATTATTTTAATTATTATTTATTTCATTTAGTATTATGACAAACAATTAAATGTTTTTAATTAACATTAAAAAATATTAAAAAAGTTCCATACTAGAACCCAAATTTTTTTGGTCCTCTGCATTGTAATTAAACGTATTTTATGTGTTCAGAGTGAATTTACTAGAGAATGGAGTAAGTGGAGATGAATATTATTTGAAATTTCAGAAAATTTGAAGGTCACATCATGATGAATTACCATAACATCATGGGTTTTTAACCAGATGATCTATTGAAAAAATGTTACCTCTAGTAGTTATTATATGATCATTGCATCCTAGTTTATGGGGTTATAGTGGAAGGGTTATATTAATCCATGAACATTTAGATATTAATAATTTCCATTTATTCTATTTATCATGGGTATTTCATTATGGTTATTGTTTTCCCATGATACTATCAGGCAGTTTTTGAATTTATTCATTGAGTTTGTTAATATTTTAGGATGAGAGAGGATAACTCTATACAGTTCGAAGGTGTAGTCATTATGTAATAACAAACGCATCATAGTATATCATTCCATTATATCATTTAATTTAAATAGATATTGACAATGAGTAAGGGGTATATAAGGGGACTCCATTTTTGGTTAGATTTTTTCTTGACCAAACCAAATCACATCGTAATGAAAATTCATTATGTTATCTTTTTAATAGTCTTCCATTTAATTTAAAATGTTAGAAATTTGTTTAATTCACCTTGATTTCTTAAATATTTTTTCACACCATAGAAATATTTAGATATCTATTTTTAGAGTATTTAATTTATTTACTGATTATTTAATCCCTTATAATTGTAAGATCTAGATATTTTGATCTGAGGTACTCATATCTTCCATTTATATCATTTCATGTTCATTAATCTTTACCAAAGAACTACATATGACACATTTTCTCATTTTTATGGAGTTCTGTTAAGGTTTTGATTGAGGATGATGTTAAATATGATTTTGAAGTATTATTTTGATATTTTTTACCTTTAATCATATCACAAATATCATTCTATTATGTTGATATAGTTTTTGATTTTCTTGTGGATGGTGATTCAAATTCGATCATTATATTTATTTCTTCATTTTGATTCATTAATATTCAATTTCTATTTGATAAGAAGATTATATTTTCTTAATAAACATTAAACATTTATTTTAATAAAAATTGGGAAGTAAGTTGAATATTCTTGTTATGAAATCCTTGACATCAATATGTTGTTATTTATTGATTTATAATCTATCATGCTTCCTGTATTTGCTGTTTTCATTCATGGGTTAAGACATCATTTAATTGGTTATGTGAACTTTTGTTGGTTTATATTTTTTCTATTTAAGGTTAGTATAGTAATTTAACAATGAATCATTAATATATATATTGGGTTTTTTCTCATTATTATGGTATTTTCATATTAATGTATTCTTGTGGTTGTTGTGTTTCTTTTGGTTTCTTTATTTTTGTTCTTGGAAAATGTTTGGTGTGGACTTATGAAGTTATAAAGGAGATGTTATGGGCTATTATATTGGTCATTTATGTGGTAGTGGTTTTGATTTATAGTAAAATAATATTATAAATGTGATATGGAATCAATGAATTAAATTTATGAAGTGTTATAGAAATGATTTTTTTGTAATTAATGAGGTTCTTAAAAAAATATAATGATGTTGTGGAGTTAATATATATTAACCAATATTTTATATATAAAATATGGTGTATATAAAATTGGATGTGGAAACAATGGTAGTCAACATCCATATGGTTAATTAAGTTAATGTTTTTGTTAAATAATGTGTGTGGTATAGTAAAAATATATTTAATGAAAAGAATTATTTATATTGTTATTTGATGATTATGTATTAATTTTTTACAATTTATGTATTTCTAAAAGCCACAGTATTTATTTGTACATATCTAATGATTTGGTGAAGATATGTGATTGTATTATTTTTTTACATGTCATGGAACCTCGAAAGGGTTTTTGTGTATCTATATATCCATTATAGTTAATATTACTTCCTACGTTCCACTACTAAAATTGGGTAATTCTATTCATTACCATTTTAGTTTTTATGTTTTATCTATTACCTAAACATCAAGGGTGTGGGTAATATGGATGGTTGAATACTCTTAAGCTTCTTCACTCACCCCTAGATATAGTTTGGTACTGTTTATATGGAATTTAATTTCAGTTGTGTTATGTGGCTTGTTGTATGGGGAAAGGTTATATAAATAAGGTAATGGTTAATAGAAAAGGTTAAGATATTGTAGATTTTGTTATGATATTTTATATATGATATGGCTATGTTGATGTTTTAAGTAAATATGAAACGGATTTATTTTACAAGATATAAATCATTTGGATGTGTTAGTGACTAGATCGAAATAAAAATATTGGTGAGTCACCTTTGGGGACATAATTTCATAATCATTGCATTATTATAATTTTATATGGATTTGGTGAGGTAGTTTTGGTTTTTAGTGGTTTGTAATGTGACATCAGACTGGTAATAAGTAATTTTAAATGATTTTTCACTAAGGATTTACATTTTTCCAGTGGAGTTCATCAGAATTATGAATATTTTGGATGGAATTTTGTATTTTTTTAGTCTATTGGATAGATTTTACTCATTCATCAGGCTATTTTTTATGATAGATAATTAACCTACTAGTTTATATTGATTCTACCATTAATCAAAAAAATAGATTTTTAGAATTATAAAAAATGTATTGAGTAAAAAATAAAAAAATATAACAAAATAAAAAATGATGCATGAAATTATAAAGGAAGATTATATAAGAAAAAATATAATGAAAAGGATTAATATTTAAATAATTAATTGAATACTTGTATGTTTATAAATTTAATTGAAAGAAGTTTATTTTCATGGTGTATTTTTACCAATAGTTTTCCAAATTCCAATAGAGGTATATATTGGGGGATTTTATTAGTTTTTTATTTATAATAAACATTTTTAGATGATTTTTAAAAGTTTTAAATGAGTTTGAAAAGGTAGAGGATTGGGTGGAAAAGGTTCAGAGTGAATTTTTAGATGCATTGTAAAATTCAAATATCCAGATATGGCTTCAATGAGCCACTAGTTACCCATTATAGATTGTGTAAGTGTGTAGTAGAGGAACATAGGGAATACTGCATGATTTCACCATCATGATGTCAGTTCCCTATTATATGGGTACTCAGTAAGCCCATGGGTTTCTCATTTAGGTGCCACAATTACCTGATAGGCATATGTTTTATTTTCTTTCAATGGGGGTCGGTTGGTCAATCTATTTTCCACATTTTATTCCCATTTTAGGATTATTTTAGCGTATTTGTAAGGTATTAAAGGGAATCTAACCACATTTTTTCATCATTATCCTTTATCTTATTCCTTGGATTAATAGTAGTTAAAACATGTGAAATAAATGGTTATAGTTTTCTCTCATCTCTTAAAATCCTACATAACCTCCTCCAGGTTCCCTAAATCTAATATGTTTCATTTAGAGAATTGATGATGAATCCATTGGTTCATATTATAATAATCGTAAAGTGAGTATTGTTTCATGTTTGAATGATAGAAACTTCTAATTGGGGATGATTTCATGTGACTAGAAAGAGTTTCACATTATATAATCCAATATATTGTTTTTCATTTTTATTTTTGGATTTTGGATAAATGTGATGGATCAATTAAAATTGGGAATTGGTGATATCATTGTATTAATATCAAGGCCAATTTTGGGTGGTAGTACACACTATGTTTTTCATGGTTTTAGCTTGGATATAAATCCAGAAGAGATATTACATGATATCACCTATGTGTGCTAATTATGTATTAATTCTGTAAAGATACTTGTCTTGTTGGATTTATTTATATGCATAATATAGTTTAGTATTATTATTTATGTGATCTGTACATGGCCCCATTTTATTTTTTGACATTAGAATTGGATGTGTTTTTTTTGTATTTAGGGACCTTTGAGCTAGTGTTTGAGGATAAAAAGATGTTTAGTTAATATCAAGATAAAAAGAGGACTATTTGGTGAGAGAATATTGGATAACTATTGATATAATAGGCCACTAGAGTATATATGGATATTTTAAGATGTATCATAGACCATCCATGGAAAATCGGTCTGATACTAGAGTTCTTTTGGATCCCATTTGAGTTCGGATTGTTTATCAATCAACTTTTTATTAAAAGTGGTGGAATAATACTTATTTATATTCCATTCATTTAAAGCCTCAATAAGGGACCTTGTATAACATTTTTTCATTCTTATTAGTGTGCCATAGAGATATCCATTCATTAATTTCCTTCACTCTTTTATATTCATTTTATTCAAGTATCTTCAAGGATAATTAATCCATCAAACCAAGGTAAGATCTCTCCCTCTAATCTTCTCATCCACCATCCTTCCTTATCCTCTCTTTTCTATCACATTAGCTTGTGATTTTGTGCTCTAATTTCACCAAGTCAATCTAAAATACCCCAATAGACATGGTATTTTGTTTATAATATGTGTTCAAGGTAGCTATAAATGTTTTTTATTTTGATTTATTAATTTGTTGACACAAGGTGATTGATGAGTGATTTTCACAATGTTTTTATTAGGGTTTCATAGTTCTTGAACTATAATGGTTTCATAATATGAAATATGTTTTTATGGGATCTTATGTAATGGTTGATAGTTTATATATTCTTTTGGGATCATAAAAAATTGAGTTTCCTTAATAATCATGATAAGTGGTCACTATATTTTGAGTGATGTTTCAGGTTATTCTTAATAATTTCCATCCACTTGATTTCAAAATTACTAATAAATATTGAGTTTTTTTATAATTATGAACTGAATAATGTTGAAATATATTTCCTTATAAACATTTATACATTTTTTCAAAGCTATTTATATGTTAACATATAGAATGTATTGGTCTAATAAATTCCATATAGGGAGTACTGATTTTAAACATTATATAATATTTGTTTTGGTAAATTATTGAATATTTACAAAATATTTGTCTACATTCGATATTATAATTAGATTCATCTATATTTTGGGTAGACACTGATTCATTTCTTATGTAGAAAAAATAATTTAACATAAAAACACTATTTTATTCCATTTCTTAATATGTACTATTTTTCAATGATTTTAAGTTTTCTTCTCTTAATTATTTTAGAATATATGAAGTGTCTTTTTAACTAGAAGTTTGAGTAGTGTACCTATGGTACATTTGAGTATTTTATCTTGTTTTCTTTATCATGAACTTTTAATTAAATTAGTTTGTTCCTCTCTAACGTATAAAAAAACTATTATTTTGTGGGTTTATAATTTCAAAAAAATGGATTTTTAGAATTTTAGAGAAGGTTTGATATTGAGTACTAAGATTCATATTTGAATTATATGAATCAAAGTGTCCCGATATAATGATTTCAGATGCCGTATGAGTCCTAAGAGGTGATAATGGTTTTTGGGTGAGCCTTTGATGCTTCATGATAAAATTAAAACGGCCTTGACGAATTTATTCCTTATTGTGTAGGTTTATATGCATGGTTTAGAATAATTCATATAACACCATAGGAGTGGAGCTCGTTCTAATTCGTTTTCATATGAAACGTAGTATTTTTTCCGGTTTGATCATGATTAAGTTCTAATGTGTGGGTTATAAGATAAACAATTCATCTTGGATTAGGATTGGTTCTTGTCCATGGTTTTAGAAAAGAAAACCATGTATTGGCCATTCAAGGTTCTATTGATGTATTATAGAGCTGAACTATATTTTTGGTTTATAGTAGGATAATCATGAAAGGAAATTTTGTGAGGGTGATATCCTTGGATAGTAAGAATAATAGTTGGAAAAGAGTTTGGAAAACCATGTGACAAAATATGAGACACATAAAAGTTGATATTTTCTCATTTTCCCTCATGATTTTTTAAAGAAAAGCCCCTGTTTTATTCAACCCTCACAATTGAATGAGAAAAATAGCCTCATTTTTTTCAACCTTCATTTGTCATCATATTTGAAGAATTTTGGTGCATATTTGATTGAATTTAATGTGAGTATCTCCCTATGATGGATTATATTCTAGGTTTAACTATATTTTCAATTAAATTGTGTAATCCATTTTATGTTTTTTGGATGATTCGATATGAGCGAGGCAGAATCAACTTATAACTATGGGGAATTCATATATATTTAAAATAGCTCATTGGTAATATTATATCAATATGTCTTCACATATAATTTTTAAGGGGGTATACTTCCATATGGATTTTTCATTGGTTTTAGACTAAATTAAATATAATTAAGAATTTAATTGAAGTAGGATGATGGTAATTTTGTGTGGATTTAGTTTGGGATAATTTCAAGAGGGGACCACATATCGTCTCACAAGTATTTAGCATTTGTATTGAATCAACTATGATTTTAGTAATTTCTTCCTATTTGAAATAAATTATAAAATTAATTAACCTTTTTAAAAAATAATTTTAATATTTAAATTAATTATAATTGGTATTAATTAATTAATTTGGATGTTTTACCTTTAGTGATAACCTTCAGTGGATTAACATGAATACTGGGAAGAGCTCAAGAAAAGCTGTCAAATTGTGATTTAAAAATTGAAGTTGTTTGTAATGAGGAAGGTAGTATATCAAACATTCCCCTATAGTGTGATGAATTTTACTATAGCATATGATATGTGGTTTCTCCCCTGAAGGATGTCATTTTTTTGGGCCTCAGGTCCTTAAGGCCATTGGGCCACCCAAGACCTTCGGGATAGTAAGGCTTTCAGGCCACCTCATGGCCTTCAAGCCACCTTAAGGCCTCCGGGCCACCTCAAGGCCTTCGAGCCACATCAAGGCCATTCAGCCACTTGAAATTCTACTTAATGATCAGACCGACACTACAAGGAGCAGACTCTAGATGGGGATCAAAGAAGGAACATTCATTAGAGAAGAAGCTAAGAGATTTTTTCAGAAAGAGAGGGTATATAATTTCCATCAGGACCAACATGTGCTTTCATGGGAAGCCAAGTCGAATAGCCATGCAAAAGTGGAGAGATGTTAACACGGTGAAGAAGTTGGCATGAATGGTTCAAAATTATAGTCTATATAATGAGTAAGGCACGTGGGTCCTGATATTTCTAAGCCTTTGGGCTTTGTAAGGGTTCCCCCTCATCCCTTGAAAGGGGGTAATCAAAAATCAATAAAAAAAAGAAGGCCTTTTGGCCTTTTGGGGACCTCTGGTTTGAGGTGAGTATTTATTTGCAGTAGATGGAATAAGAAATTCCCACATGTAAACCTAGAGATATATTATTTAATAAGAAACATTAGTGATGACCATGGGTTTAGTGTTTCTCTCAAACTATTAAATGATAAACCGATGATTATTCCATTTGTGGATTATAGATAAGTTAGGATTGAGGACCGATCTATAGTAACATGGTAATGTTATAGTATCAAGGTAAACTCTGTTATGTGACTATGTATATAAGTCTATTGAGGTTTTTATATAATTATGAGGGATATTAGGGTTGTTATTACCTCTATCTTATTGGTATTAACTCTAGAGAATGATCTCATACTTAGGATCCTATGTGATGTTTCCATGATTAATGTTACCTTGGAGACACCAATGGGATCCCCATTTATACATAGACCCATGAGAGGGTGAGTATGGGAAATGACTAGTTATGATTTTGTGTCTCACCATAGAACCAGAATCCAAAATATTCTTAACATATTTTTTTTACTTTTTGTCATGCACTTGACATGAATACCTCAAATTTTTGGATGGGTTCATAAAGAAGGCTAACCCCATTCATATGTATTGTATGTGTTAATTAAAGAGGTATTATTTTCCCATTAAGATCTATTTTAGATGCATGGGATTCCTTTTTTTATATTTGGATCAAAAAACTATACCTTCTTACATGTGACCTATATTTCTAGAAAGAAAATCTCCTAAGTCATTGAATGATTATATTTATATTATAGAACTCCCCTATTTTTCGAGATGCAGTTTTCCAAGTAGGTACACATTGGCTAAAGGTGATGGATTCACAATAGGTCACACCCAGAAGTTTCTAAATGCAGTTTTCTTTGATATTTATTCCTTATTACTATATGATGGGTTCCTTCTTGGGAACTCCCTCGAGTTTTTCTAATGAAAAATTTCTGGAAGGCTACACTCAAACTCTAGGTGAGGGATTCCCAACATGTCATTCCATTGTGTTTCTTAGTGTGGTATTCCAAGTAGGGTATTTACTTACTCATTGATATTATTTTGTAGAAGTGCGGGGATGCTCCCTCGAGTTTTTTGATGATATAGTATTGGTTTTCATGATTTGATGATGTGATCTGAGACATAGTGATAATAGAAGAAGTAGGTTTGGGTTGATCTAAAGCTCCATGATAGAACCCAATGATCTATAGTGATTATTTATTTACAATTCCATAAAATATTTATTTATTCATTTAAACATATCACATGAGTACACTACATTTACAGATTATGTATAAACCATGTTTTTTGTTCTCTACATAGATGATCTCACGCCCTTCTCTAGTGGACATGACACTTGGTTAATCAAGAATCTATCAATATGCATTGGTTTAGTTTGGGAATCATATGGATATTTGATTTAGCGGAATAACCACGATAATTTCAAATATTAATATGATATAGGGCCTAAAAATAAATTATTATTTTATTTACTATATAGATGTGATCAACCATGTGGGTGATCATTTTTTATGTAATAGAATAATAGTTAGAGTCTATGAATATTTAGTCTAGACACTACTGAGTGGTCTAAGGATGGGAAGCATACAATATGGTATCAAATATTTTATGTTACTACTATCATAGAGTTTATTATAGTTTTAATTAATATTACATTTTAGCGAGATGTTATACTTGGGACATAATAATATTTCTATGATTTTGATTGATATTAGACCTGTGAATTATGAACACCCTTCCCATTCCAAAGTATTAGTTATTAGGGGATTTGGATTGAAGCTATTGTTTATCGATGTAACACTTTATATCATATTTCATGATGCAGATATAGTTTTTTCATTGATGATTTTCTATTTCTGGCTCTTGTATAATTGGAAAGAGGATGGTGTTTATACATTCTATTTGAAACATATGATTTTATGGATATTCACAGGAAAGTGTGGTTGACCTCAACGATGAAAACATAAAAATTTTAAATATTATAGTGACATATTTTATATTTTATCTTATATAAATTGTTGGTGGAATTATTCTCAGCTACGAAATAGTATATCTTATCTAATGACATGTCATATGAATATACAACATGATGATCATTGAAGTTTACTATGTGGGACCTCAGTGTAAGTGAGGTACATTAAACCTTTATGGGTTGGTATATGAATAAAATCACATAGTTATAAACAAATTGGGGGTGGTTTTAGTACTTTTTTTACAAATGGAGATGGAGTTATGTTTTTAACATTTTTTACTGCAAGATATATAGTGTTTCTCCATATAGATACTTGATGGAATTTTACATAACTAAACCATTTGAATATGAGGTACTCAACATAGATCATGGTACGGTGATTTTGATATATTTATAAGTATGTTATTAAAATTGGATTTGATCCATGATGGGTATCTTCTATATGAGGAGGAATTATTCTGATCAGTCATAGATCATGGTTCTCAAGGGGGTAGTCCCATATATAGAATCATTGTTTGAAACAATTCTAGTGAATGGGTTGATGTGTTCTGAAATAGTGTCTTATGTGGGTGAGACAATATAAGTGGTAGTTTGGAACATGATTTTTCTTATGATAGTTGAAATGAGTATAGAATTGTGTGCCAATGAGTAAAGGCCAACTTGAGATAAGTCCTATTTGTTAGGAGGGAAAATCTATTTTTTATATATGGATAAAGATATAGGTGATCCAGGTGTTATGGATGATATGAAATATAATATTTGAGGGTAAACAACAAAATTGGGTTGTCCTTATTTTATGAGTTCCTAAGGTATTGGAAGCATGTATTGTTGATTTGGGTTATAAGGGAGGTGCATCTGTGGTGCCTCAGTATCAAGGATGTTTTTAAAAGGCATGATCAGTATGATTCCAAGCACTATGGTTTCAAGTATGAATCATGATAATTTTGGATATAATAATCCTATATAGTTGGATCATGTATGGAAAAAGTGTGTATATATAGTTTTTATGTATTAATAATGCTGATTAATGGGTTTTAATGCTGTTAGACTCGGCATATGTGTGTTTTCGGGCTTTATTGATTACAGAAATAAGGTGCTTCTAGCTAGATACGACTAACATTCCATGTGACTGTTATGTTATTTAGGTGAAAGATCCAATGTTTGATGATTCTTAAATCACAGGGTCATGAATCATGTTTTTGTACTAGGAAGTATAAATAGGTATATTCACTAGATATGGGTAAGATATTAGTAGTGCAAATAGTGTATGTGCCTATCTCTTTGGATTAAAAATTGTGATTAAATATAAGTGTGTTGGGGATTAAGGAATTTGAATGAAAATTTTGGGATTATTTTCCTAGATTTTTTATGAGAGTATGGAATTCCCCTTATTGATGATTTGTTTTATCAATGTTTAATCAGTGTGTGGTGGTACTATCGAATAGAGTGTGTTACTTGAAAAATATTATCATGTTTACATTATGTGAGACTTATTAAGTGATTGATGGTCTAAAATACTAAATGGGAATAATGAGTTTATTCTCAATTGTGATGATGACACAATAGAGGAGGATTTTCAATAGATACTCATGATGATAATTGATTTGGAAGATAAACACACATGTGATGATGGGACATCTCTAGGTTATACGAAAGGAGTGATATAATTGAAGCCAAGTAAAGGGGAGAAAACTAGAGGATTGTTGAGGGTGTAACCCTCATTATGTATGTAATTTTATAATATTTATGAGGTTTAAGTTACCATTATATTTGAATGGTTAGTAGTCTATTTTTCATGTAGGTTCTTAGGTATGGGTAAAGTGGTTGTATTCAATCATTGTGTGCCATAAATGGATGAAACATGATATATTGAGGCATGACACTCTTCTTGGGAAGATCATGGGTGTGAAAATATAAGAATTTGGATTTCATATATGTAATTTAGATTTTAGGTACTAGATTGATCCATTTATATATTTTTAAATTAATAATACAAGATTTGTGATTCAGATGTGGTATCGAATAGTGTTCGTACAATAACATCAGACTCAAGATGGGTTTAAATATGATAAAAGGGTGAGACATATTTATGGTTCATAGATGCATAGAGTGAGATAATGAATTTTTATTTGAATGATTTTTTACCCAACCATGTAATTACAATCATAATTATGTTCTATTTTGATGATGGAATTAAATGATATCAGGATTCCTCTATGTATTAATGTTTTCTGATCGCGTGTAGTGAGAAAACATTAATGGGTGCAACCAACTGTTTTAAAGACTTATTGAAAATGGGATTTTAGACCTATTTTTTCATATATTATTAGGTGTGGTAATTAAAAAATCAAATAAATAATATCATTGAACAATTGATAATTCTATCTGATGGGAAGTTCCTATGGTGGGATATATTGTGGCTTGGAATCAGTCCATATAATGTAAGGCCTATTTTGGGGAGTACCATGAGACTCATGACAAATAATGTGATAAAATCTTGGTTTCATAGGATATACGGTTTCTTTTATGTTACATATATGCGTTTTGGTGAAGATAGTGAGTGTTGGGTCATTTTTTATGAATAATGTGCCTCATGTTTGGAGTTGTGTAATGCAACCCATTTGGTGTTCCAGAGTAGAATACAAGGAATTGACTTTTTTTAATGATTGGGATATGAATAATTTAACGGATGATGTATATATGAATATTTTCATGGAAAATATGTTTTTTGGTAGGGATTTTATAAAACCCTTCTCCTTTATATGTTATAAATTTCTTATGGAATTAAATATTCTGGAATTATAGAGTATGGGTTATTTTGAGAACGATGTTTTGGATTTGATTTCATGGAATATGAGGATTCCAATTTAATTATATTATATTCTCATTGAGGCCTGAGATGATCCTTGGGTGATCAATTATGTCTTAAGAGCATCGATTCATATTTTGGATGGTTTTGATGGATTTTTTCCCTGATGGATGGTTCAGTGTGCATGGTTTTGGGGAAACCTTAGAACAGATAAGTATTTGGAAAATTTATAGTTCATTTTATAATGTTAACAATTATTTTTCATAGTTACCACACATTTAGCGGGTAAATTTAATAATTTTCGGGTAAAATGAGTGTCTTGGATTTGTATGGGGGATCAATTAATGTTATTCACATAGTTGCAGTAACAATATAGATAAAGAATACGAGTTGTTGTATATGTGTTACTGAGGTGATCTTTAGAGTTTTTTCATGGTTAGATAATTGTGTAGAGCAACCATGTGGGCATAGTGTCCACGGGTTGTGAAGGCTACATGAATAGCTCACCATTTCCCAACTATGTGGTTAAACCATGTGACACATGAAAAGTTTAATTTTTCCCATTTTCCCTCTAATATTTAAAATTGATGCCCCCATTTTCATCCTCCCACATGCATGAATGGGATATCTAAACTAATCCAATCTTGCTTGTTCATTTCTATTTTTATTTTAGGAGTTTTAGTGGTTATTTCATATCACTTCTTGTGAGTATCTCCTTTAGTTGGATTCTATTCATAGTTTCACATGGTTTCCTCTATATTATATTGCTATAATTTAGTGTTTAGGAGTCAATTCCACCAGATCATGGTGGAATTAGCTGATAATTATGGGGAGTTAATATGTCTTATAGGGAGGATTTCTAATTATAGTATCCATATATTGTTGAATACTGTTATGAAGGAGGACTATTTACAAATAAATTTTTCATGTTCTTTGGCCTAAATTAATTTAAATCTACGATTTAATTAAATATAATTTTTATGTATTTTGTTGGGATTAGGTTTGTATGCATATCATTAGTGGATTTCACCATGTTGTTTGAGGTTTCAAAACATGAAGGAATTTACAATGTTATCACAACTTTTCCTATTTTGAATTAACGTTTTTAATTAAATTATAATTGTTTTAATTTTTTTATTTGATTAATAAATTTTAAATTTATTATTATTAATTAAATTTTAGGGGTTGGGTTGACATATGGCCTTATGTGGAATAATGATTTCTATAAGGGCTTGGATGATATTAGGTTGAGAAACTGAGTGGTTAATTTAAAATGAAAATTGATTTTAATGAGGTGTATAGAACCTCATATGTGACTCTACGGTATTATGTATTTTATTATGGTGTATGATATGTGGTCTCTCCATTTAAGGAAATCAAAAAAAAATTATGTTGAATTTTCTATTTTAAATAAATTTCATGGATTGAATAATGATTAAAGGGATATGATGGACCATTGTAAATTATTTAGGTTTCCTTAGCCGAAGATGGAAAGCACATCTATTTTAAATGCATCCCAAGAACACATGCACCTTATAGGGTGTAAAAGAAATTAAATTAATGGATTATAGGTTGTGGAAACATTTATAATTCCATTTAGTGACCTAAAGGTATAAATGAGTGCTTATCTATGTTGTATGGACTTGGGGAAGCCATGTTATAACTTAGAGATTACTTATTACCTAAGGGGTAATTAAGATGACTATGTGGAGTGAGTTTTTTACCAACTTGTATTTGTTTACTCGGTAGGAATTCCATGGGTAGATTATTGATATGTTTGATGTGAAATCTAACCAAGGGTGACTTGATAAGGGGATACTCTTGAGTCCATATCCCTTTTGTGGCCACACCTATGTGTTGAGTGTGAAAGTTTTATAATTAGGACCTATCTAGAATTTCCTATTAGTGATGGATGTTGATTTTAGGGATGTGGCTATAAAAAAGGAACACATATGAGGTTTCCTTTCTTAATATGACCTTAGGGTCACTGGTGTAATATAGACCGTTATGATGGATCATATTTTAAATTACTAGTGATTATTGTGGCTATGAACATAGAACACAAATCGATGATTATTCTCATATGGTCGTATTACCAATTTCCAATTGTACACTAGATTGACTAGCCTCAGATTGTGGGATTGGTCAGTGAAGAAGAAAAAACCTATGACAATTTATTATAAGAGATGACTTGTTTTTGATCCACCACCCAATGAGATGAAGGGGTTCCTTGGCTATTATACTAGGATTTAGGCATCATTCTTACTACTTTATGATTTTATTTCACAGAATAGGAATTCCTTATATTTATGAAGGAATGGATTCTTGATAGGGTACTTCCTTGAGATTTCATATGAAGTTTTCCTAAAAGGGAACACCAAGAATATGTGTGATAAATTCTATATAGGTCACTAAATAATGTTTCAAGATGTGGTTTTTGTAGTAGGGTATGCCCTGGATCCTAGTGATGGATTCTAAGAAATACACTCCATTCTGTTTTAGGATGCAGTTTTCCTAGATGGGTATTCCATATCCCTATGAAATTTATTCCTAGTATTTATCAGATACTCCCTTGATATTTTGGGGTTGTGTTATTGGTTTTCAAGACTTCATGATGTTCCCGTAGACAACCCATTACTAGCTGAAGAAGGTTGGGGTCAATATTGGGTTTCACATTTGAACCTGATGATTAATATTGAAATTTTATTCATGAATCCACAATGTAATTATTTACTCAGACAAACAGATCACATTTTTAATCAAATTTTTATAGTTATATATGTATTTTGTTGGTGTTTCCCTATTGATATTTACACAAACCCTCTAAAGGAAGTAAATATGACAACCCATATTTTAATATACCTTAATTAGTGATTCATTACATAAAGATACACATAATATAATCCAATAATATCATAAGTCCTAAGACCTTTTGTAATTTATAAATATAATATAATAAAATGAAACATCGGTATAATAACATTATTTATAAACTCCAGAACATGCTAGTATAATACATCATTCTTCTAATAATGCACGAGATTAACTGGGGACATACATAAGAATGGTGTGACATATAAATTATAGTATTGTAATTGTAAAATAATAACATGATTAAATTAATACATGTTAGTAAAAATGTTTATCATGGTGACATATAGTGAGTGGCAATAAATGATGAACATTGAAGCATGATATATGATGATAAAATCAGAGAAACATATAAATGAGGAAACAACCTAAAAGATGAAATCATAATGATAAGTCAAGCCAAACCATTTGAGATATCATAAAATTACTTACATAGGATAACATTAAATGATCCATTTGTGGTATCACATGAGATAAAAACATTAACCATTTCATTGGAGGGATATATAATTCTGATCTCACCCACCACATTCATATCATGTACATGCATTTCCTTTCCACATAGACCATACAACAGAAGATATATTTTCATCAATTTTAATCCAATGATTAAAGATAATGGGTGACATATATAGATGTAAATAATCATTTGGGGATAGTTATATCTAGAGGAATACCATTAAGTTGAAATGATGAAGGGAACTCACTACACAAATATTTGGCATCGAAAATCACAGGATAATTTTTGTTCCAAAACAGGTGTAGTAATATATTCATTGAAGGGTTTATTGAGAGTGAAATATTTTCTATAATTACATGTAAATAATAATAATAGGAAAAGTGAATATCAACCAATACATACAATTGGAAATTGGAAGTGTATAATATAAAGATAGTTCTTGAATAAAAAAGTGGTTAAGAGAATCCCCTTACATTAACATAGTAACAACATAGGAAAATTTTATAATGAGAATGGATAATTTATGTCCCATTATTAAAACATAAATTGAATAGTAAATGTATATTTAAAAAGAAATGAAAACAAAAACAATTTAAATTAAAAAAGATAAATAGAATAATGCTGCTTGAATGTAAATGAAGTGAGAGAGCACGAGTGTAGAGACCCGATGCCTGACGTACATGGACATTACATTACTTTTGCGGAATACTTAGTACATAACAAACACACACACAAGGATCGTAATAGTTTAGTGTCTTTGGAAGCTCGTAATATAATCTTCTAATCATGGTGAAAGATCTTCAACATCTCCCATAAAGATCTTCACTTTTTTTACCTAAAACCTTTCTTTATATCCCGGGGGAAAGAAAACATAAAAGGGTGAGCTCAAATGCTCAGTAAAGGTAAACAAAATAAATATCAATCACATCATATTCATAAGAACATAACATTTTGGAAATCATAACCTGTAAAAGAGAGCATCATTTCATAACATGGGATAAATCATAGTAGTGAAATTAAATCCCAATAATCATAACATAAAACATGAAACTTAGTGGCATACACACATAATCATAGAGAATCATATCTTATTAGTCAAGACTCATTGCCAAGACTATCTTAGTGTACAAAGTCCATTTCTGAACCGAGTCACCCTCGTTTCAGTCCTGTTTCACTGAACCGGTATAACCTACCATTCCAGCCATGTCTATCTGATGAGATATAAAATCTTCACCCAATGCATTGGAGGGAGATATATGTTCCACCCATCTCATAATGATACCATTCTTATGTGTGCCACACAATCATAAACCATACATCATAACATAACCGATGTAATAAAAATGGGAATCTTAAACATCGTGACATCATAAAATAATTCATATAATATAAAAGAATTTATAAAAATAATTCCATCACAACATAATCAAATCAATGTAATAATAGGTATAGAAACAGAAACCTTTATTATCTTAGATAGAAAATAATTTTGATAAAACACTTGAACTCCATTCTTGAGGAAAATATCTTTTCTTCTTCAAAAACATTTTCCCTTATTAACATGTCATACAATTTTAAACTAAAATAAGTTGACTAAAAATAAACATGAAAACATGTAAAGGAATATTTTTGAAAATAATGTTTTAAAAATTCATTCATGCCGTATAAGTTAAAAAAAACATTCTTCCCGTACTTTTGTCAGAAAAGTGAAAAAAGTACATCGTACGAAAAACGACAAAAGATTCCTTTCATATATTTTACTAAAAACTCACTGAAGGGTAAAATTGGATATAACTATTGTATAAGGATATAAATATTACATATTGAGGAAACATGGATGTGGATGATAAAATACACCCCAGTAAATTTCAAAGTATAAACAATCTCGGATGAGATTGTGATATTTCCCTTACCATAGGTCCGATTTGCTTCGTAAGTGTCCGAAACTCCTGTATAATTATTTAAATAATGTCATTGACTTATTACAGAATCATATTCATTGTTCTGATATCATATATGGTTCACTTATGAATTTATATTACCCGTTCTTTTGTAAATTCCATGTTAAAGAGCATTTTGGGTAAAATTGTTTCATTTGTCGTCCGTGATTTGACTTGTAATTATTCATATGATTACATAGATCATGATTACATAATTCCAGAATATAAAACATGATTTATATATATATATATATATTCAGAATATACATATATATAACAAATCAGTAAATGGAAATAAATACACCGTTCATGGAGACGGTAGGCCGTACGTACGCATGAACGCTGTTTTCGTTTCCTTATTGAGTTGAACGGAATTAAGTAGATGACATACATATATATACACATAAATCCAGTATCATTATTATGTCATATATTTCATGATTACTTATTATATATACTTTATAATCATTCATGAATGGTTAAAGTGGAGAATGAATCTCATCGCGTTGTGGAGATGGTAGTCCGTACGTACGCATGAGCGATGATATCGTTTCCATAATAATTGAATTGAATTGGAGTGGATGATACAATATATCAGAATCATTATTATGTTATAATAACTATATATAGTTATTCTTTACACCATAATACCCATCCATGTATGGTGTTGGTGGAAAAGCAGATTACACCACGGCGTGGAGACGGTATTCCGTACGTATGCACGCGCGGTGATTTCTTTATCCGTAGGATGGATAGATGGTGAAATACGGTTGTTTCATTCTTATAATAACATATAAGTACATGAGTGATACTGATGTTATTACTTCATAATGAAACAACCTTAGAAGAATAAGTGGAAGAAGAAATAAAGGTGAAAGAATTGGTAACGGAAATTACCTCTTCTTTGAAGCGCCTCTTTGAGACCTCCACTTAGGGCACTAAAATTGGTCTTTGAGGAAGACCAGAACCTCTAGGATGTTGCTAGGGAAGTGGAGAAGAGAATTGTGCAGGGTTTGGCCGAGATTGAATGATCAAATTGGTGTGAGGAGGACAGGGAGGAGGTTCTCTTTTATAAGGGAGGAGAGGGGTACCTTTGGAATAACTAAAAATATTATTTTATTATAAAGTCATGTTCGGTTTTAAATAGCTCCAAATTGATATATTTAGAAGCTAAGGTGGGGATGGTTCTAAATCCTATCATCTAATTGAATTTAGACAAGTTTAGGTATCAATTTTAACCTTATCATTTAGATTTAACTTTAAGTTAGATAATTTAACTTTTACCGTGTCTTCTTGTTTTCTTATACTATAAGGTTAATAAACTTACTATATCAAGCCAAACGAACCCCAAGTTGTTAATTATTAATATATATAATCGTATCTAAGTCATTTTGCCGAACCATAGATTTTTAGGAATAAAATAACAATTAATAATAGAATATTTATTTTAAAAACTATTTTATGTCAATTTTGACACTATTTAGTACTTGATTTTTGTGAAAATCATAACAGAATGATAAGTTCTAAAAGAGTTAATTACATCAATACTAACATCTCATATTAACCTAGAAAATTAGTGGAATTCATAAAAAGTGTCAAATTATATTTATTTGGGTATTTATAACATCAATTATGTCAATATTTCATTAATAAGATAAATACTGCATCATCGTTGTGTCATAAATAAATTAAATTATTTAATGTCTAAAAATTAAAAATAAATTACCATTCTGTAGGAAATCGTTTTAGATTTCTAATGAATATTTATAGTATAATTTATCGTATTTATAACCCTATATTAAAAATGATTTACTTATTAAACTTTGATTTTAACTATTTTAACCCTTCTTTAAAAAAATTAATAATAAATGTCCTAATCTAATCCAAGTGAGCCTAAATGGTCATATTTTTTTCCTACTATTGTTTTTGGTCGAATTAAATTTGTCCAAAAGAATTAGGGCATGTTTTATGGTAATAATAAGATCATTTTTACCCTTAATTACCCTATTTACTTTTAACCGTGGTAAAAAAAAGTAAACAGTTACTATTCATCAAAAAATTATTTTAATCTCATTGAACCAAATTTTACTTACTGACATCAACCGTGTCTCTCGTATTTTTGAAATTTTACTCACAGAAGCGGTAAAATTAAGTTTTATGAAAAATTCAGTTTTTTAACTAGCACTTAGTGGTTTCACTATTCATCAAAAAATGAATGTTTCCAGAAAAATTCCAAAAGTTATATCTAAGTTATATTTGATATTATGAATTAAAAAATGATGTCTATTTTATCAAATTCAAAATATATCAGTTGCATTAAATAATTTATAAATTAATTCCCGTCGTCAAAACAAATAGCGTGTTCTTAAGAGATAATAACTATCAAAAGATTGACACTTGTTTATGACTGGTTTAAATGTGAAATTACATCCAATGACCAAAATTGTATTAAATTGTAAAAATATATTCTAAATATACTTTAAAACCACTAAAATTAATAATTTATCACTATTAATTATTTCGACTAAAAAAGTTGTTTTTAATTAAAATTTAGTAATTTTCACTATTCATCAGAATATGAAAGTTATCCGAAAAGTACCAAAATTTCACCCTAAGCTAATTTCGATATTCCGAATCCAAAAATGAAGTCCATTTTGAAAAATAATATTTATAAAATTTCAAAAAGTGGTTATTACTATTCATAACGGCTATTTTTTAATAATATTTTAATAGTATATCGTTATTTAGTGAAACTCGGTATTGCGTACTACACACACTATCGAGGAAGGTCGCAATTGCGGGTAATGCAAGGAAAGTCAAGGATGCGTGTTGTGAAAGATACTTTTGGTGTAGCATACAACACAAGACATTAATGAAATTAAAAATAATATTTTTCATAAAATCTCGGGGTGTTACACTCTACCCCCCTTAAAATGAATTTCGCCCTCGAAATTCGTCGGGGTTATAAATGGTTTACTATTCGAAAGTTTCTTTAATAGAAACCCACATCGTAAAAAGGAATACCAAAACCAATCTTTAAAATCAAAATTATGAAACGTAACGGTTACCCAAATAAACTAATCACTGGGTTTCCACATAGGTGAAAATATGGATATGGAAGAGAAATATAACCATCATGTTCTTGATGGAGAGTGGTAGAGAACATGGCTATGGAAATGCCAACAATCACAAAGCCATAACTTTGTGACGATCTATGGTACCATCTGATTCATCAGATATAAGAGCACTAGGACAACATTTTTGGTTTTCAAGATCATTTTGGAATTAGAAGAAATACTTTCGTGATTTTGGTATAGTCTCACCGTTTGTCGTTCTTTGGACAATTTCCACTTCATCTCTTAAAGAAATGAAGTTGAATTTGTCATTCGTGATGTGTTAGCAGATCATGTGATAGATGATGGGTCATTCCATCTGTCTCAAACAAAAGGTTAGAAAAAATACATAAGACCATCTATAGTGAGATTAATCCTATATAGTTCCTAAAATGGACTTATACATCATAGATCATACTGCTTAATATAATAAAACTAGTTTCTACTAAACAGGGACTTCCGGTAGGCCAGTGGTAGGCGATAAAGGCCAGTCGCACTTCGGTTGTGGGTTCAATTCCCACAGCCTTGTCTGACATGATGGGTTGTCGCCCGTCCTGCAGGTTGTCCTTTTTCTAAAACTATATTACTATAACATCCCATCAATAATATCAAAAAACATCTATCCTTAAACAATACTAACTTATGTCCAACATAATCCATTCCAATCTTTAGGATTATCCTTAATACTGCAGTCCACTCTCATAATATAGTGAAAATGATTACCAGAGATTTAATATCATCATTGATCCCCATATATCATAAGATATGTCTTGTTGGTCACATTCCAATCATGTGAATACCTTAATGATGTATTCTCTTGAAAAATGAATACCCATTAAACCATAGTGAAAACATGAATGATGTCAAAAGTTAACTCTTTCCACATACCAAAATCCAAAAATTATATATACTCAAACCATGATATAACCTTCTCCTTATATCAATCATGAGCTCATGAATACTATCAAACATTTAATTTTCTCCTTATCCCTTCATTATGCGCATATCATCTACATTCCAAAAATATCTGAATAACCTTTCATGGATACTGGTAACATTAATCATACACTTTCAAAACTCAAGGAAAGGCAACAGTTTAACAATCCTTAGATATCGCTTTATTCTATAGTACCATGTGATTACTTATACAACATTACACATGATAAACATGTAATAATTCCACTACATTCTTAAACCATTGATCGAGCTTCAAAAATTCTTTCATCTCACATATCATTTGTAGTCTCTTCATCATCATCAACATAAATACTACCCATATGACCATACTGATTCTCTTCATGAGACTTTCCCTTAGGGAATTGGTTTTCATAATGCCCGAACATTCCACATTTAAAACATTTAACCATTATTGATGTCGTAGCAATACCATTATCCTCATCCCTGGTGTTAACTGAACCTTTTCCTTTTCACTTAATGGCTTTGTGTCCTTCTTTTCCACACCCAAAGCATCTTCCAGTTCCTTTGAAACATTCTCCTTGACGTCTCTTCCCACATGATTTACATAGGGGAAATTGAACTTTCTTTCCTCTATGATCATCATGAAACTCCATCATTCTCTTATTAGCCGAGTTAGGAAACTTACCAAATTTTACTTTATTGATCATATTATGAGATTGCTGATTCGGCATAATAATGATGCTTGGACTTCCAAGTCCCATTTCATTTGGTTGCTCATGAAGAATATCATTCCATTGTCCATCATATCCTCCATTATCTTGAATCATCTTGTTTCCATCCATTTTCTAAAACCCAAAAAGAATAGTGTGAGAGGAAAAAATCATAATAAAGGGGGAGTAACTTCAATATCTAACATCTTTTGTATAATATAATATGGTTACCATAGTTCTAGGACTATATCCTATACGTATACTTATCCTTAGGGACATCCCTAGACATACCTTAGAAATATCTCTAGGGATCTCACTAACGTTCACGCATCCTAGTTTCCAAAAGTTGACTAAACCTTTCCTCTGATACCAACTGTAGAGACCCGATGCCTGACGTACATGGACATTACATTACTTTTGCAGAATACTTAGTACATAACAAACACACACACAAGGATAGTAATAGTTTAGTGTATTTGGAAACTCGAAATATAATCTTCTAATCGTGGTGAAAGATCTTCAACATCTCCCATAAAGATATTACTTTTTTTTACCTAAAACCTTTCTTTATATCCTGGGGAAAAGAAAACATAAAAGGGTGAGCTCAAATGCTCAGTAATGGTAAACAAAATTAATATCAATCAAATCAAATTCATAAGAACATAACATTTTGGAAATCTTAACCTGTAAAAGAGAGCATCATTTCATAACATGGGATAAATCATAGTAGTGAAATGAAATCCCAATAATCATAACTTAAAACATGAAACATAGTGGCATACACACATAATCATAGAGAATCATATCTTATTAGTCAAGAATCATTGCCAAGACTATCTTAGTGGACAATGTCCATTTCTGAACCGAGTCACCCTCGTTTCAGTCCTGTTTAACTGAACCGGTATAACCAACCATTCCAGCCATGTCTATCTCATGAGATATAAAATCTTTTCCCAATGCATTGGAGGGATATATAGGTCCCACCCATCTCATAATGATACTATTCTTATGTGTTCCACAAAATCATAAACCATACATCATAGCATAACCCATGTAATAAAAATGGGAATCTTAAACATCGTGACATCATAAAACAATTCATATAATATAAAGGAATTCATAAAAATAGTTCCATCACAACATAATCAAATCAATGTAATAATAGGTATAGAAACATAAACCTTTATTATCTTATATGGAAAATAATTTTGATAAAACACTTGAACTCCATTCTTGAGGAAAATATCCTCTCTTATTCAAAAACATTTTCTTTTCTTAACATGTCATACAATTTTAAACTAAAAGAAGTTGATTAAAAATAAACTTGAAAACATGTAAAAGAAGATTCTTGAAAATAATGTTTTAATAATTCATTCATGCCGTATAAGTTAAAAAAACATTCTTCTCGTACTTTTGTCGGAAAAGTCAAAAAAGTACCTTGTACGAAAAATGACAAAAGATTCCTTTCATATCTTTTACTAAAAACTCACTGACGGGTAAAATTGGATATAAATATTGTATAAGGATATAAATATTACATATTGAGGAATCATGGATGTGGATGATAAAATACACCCCAGTAAATTTCAAAGTATACACAATCTCGGATGAGATTGTGATATTTCCCTTACCTTAGGTCCGATTTGCTTCGTAAGTGTCCGAACCTCCTGTATAATTATTTAAATAATGTCACTGACTTATTACAGAATCATATTCGTTGTTATGATATCATATATGGTTCACTTATTAATTTATATTACCCGTTATTTTTTAAATTCCATGTTAAAGAGAATTTTGGGTAAAATTGTTTCATTTGTCGTCCGTGTTTTGACTTGTAATTATTCATATGATTACTTAGATCATGATTACTTAATTCCAGAATATAAAACATGATTTTTATATATATATTCAGAATATACATATATATAATAAATCGTTAAATGGAAAGAAATACACCATTCATGGAGACAGTAGGCCGTACGTACGCATGAACGCTGTTTTCGTTTCTTTATTGAGTTGAACGAAATTAAGTAGATGACATACATATATATACACATAAATCCAGTATCATTATTATGTCATATATTTCATGATTACTTATTCTATATACTTTATAATCATTCATGAATGGTTAAAGTGGAGAATGAATCTCATCGCGTCGTGGAGACGGTAGTCCGTACGTACGCACGAGCGATGATATCGTTTCCATAATTATTGAATTGAATTTCAGTGGATGATAAAATATATCAGAATCATTATTTTGTTATAATAACTATATATAGTTATTCTTTACACCATAATACCCATCCATGTATGGTGTTGGTGGAAAAGCAGATTACACCACGGCGTAGAGACGGTATTCCGTACGTACGCACGCGCGGTGATTTCATTTTCCGTTGGATGGATAGATGGTGAAATACGGTTGTTTCATACTTATAATAACATATCGGTATATGAGTGATACTGATGTTATTACTTAATAATGAAACAACCTTAGAAGAAGAAGATGAAGAAGAAATAAAGGTGAAAGAATTGGTAACGGAAATTACCTCTTCTTTGAAGCGCCTCTTTGAGACCTCCTCTTAAGGCACTAAAATTGGTCTTTGAGGAAGACCAAAACCTCTAGGATGTTTCTAGGGAAGTTGAGAAGAGAATTTTTCAGGGTTTTTCCGTGCTTGAATGCTTAAATGGGTGTGAGGAGGAGAGGGAGGAGGTGCCCTTTTATAAGGGAGGAGAGGGGTACCTTTGGAATGACAAAAAATATTATTTTATTATAAAGTCAAGTTTGGTTTAAAATAGCACCAAATTGATATATTTAGAAAATAAGGTGGGGATGGGTCGAAATCCTATCATCAAATAGAATTTAGACAAGTTTAGGTATCAATTTTAACCTTATCATTTAGATTTAACTTTAAGTTAGCTAATTTAACTTTTACTGTGTCTTCTTGTTTTCTTATACTATAAGGTTAATAAACTTACTATATCAAGACAAACGAACCCCATGTTGTTAATTATTAATATATATAATCGTATCTAATTCATTTGTCCTAACCTTAGATTTTTAGGAATAAAATAACAATTAATAATAAAATATTTGTTTTAAAAACTATTTTATGTCAATGATGACACTATTTAGTAATTGATTTTTGTGAAACTCATAACATAATGATAAGTTCGAAAAACGTTAATTAAAACAATACTAACATGTCATATTAACCTAGAAAATTAGTGGAATTCATAAAAAGTGTCAAATTATATTTATTTGTGTATTTATAACATTAATTATGTCAATATTTGATTTATATGATAATTACTGCATCATCGTTGTGTCATAAATAAATTAAATTATTTAATGTCTAAAAATTACAAATAAATTACCATTATGTAGGAAATAGTTTTATCTTTCTAATGAATATTTAAAGACGAATTTATCTTATGTATAACCCTATATTAAAAATGATTCACTTATTAAACCTTGATTTTAACTATTTAACCCTTCTTTAAATAAATTAATAATAAATGTCCTAATCTAATCTAAGTGGGCCTAACTGGTCATATGTTTTTCCTAAGGTTGTTTTTGGTCGAATTACATTTGTCCAATAAAATTAGGACATGTGTTAGGGTAATAATAATATCATTTTTACCCTTAATTAACCTATTTACTTTTAACCGTGGTAAAAAAAGTAAAATGTTACTATTCACCAAAAAATTATTTTCATCTCATTGAACCACATTTTACTTACTGACATCAACCGTGTCTCTCGGATTTTCGAAATTCCACTCACAGAAGCGGTAAAATTATGTTTTATGAAAAATTCAGTTTTTTAACTACCACTTAGTGGTTTCACTATTCATCAAAAAATGAAAGTTTCCAGAAAAATACCAAATATTAGATCTAAGATATATTTGATATTATGAATTCAAAAATGATGTCTATTTTATCAAATTAAAAACATATCAGTTGCATTAATTAATTTAAAAATTAATTCCCATCGTCAAAACAAATAGCGTGTTTTTAAGAGATAATAACTATCAAAAGATTGAGACTTGTTTATGACTGGTTTAAATTTGAAATTACATCCAATGACCAAAATTGTATTAAATTGTAAAAATATATTCTAAATATATTTTAAAACCACTCAAATTAATAATTTATCACTATTAATTATTTCGATTAAAAAAGTTGTTTTTAATTAAAATTTAGTAATTTTCACTATTCATCAGAATATGAAAGTTATCCGAAAAGTACCAAAATTTTACCCTAAGCTAATTTCGATATTCCGAATCCAAAAATGAAGTCCATTTTGTAAAATAAAATTTATAAAATTTCAAAAAGTGGTTATTACTATTCATAACGGCTATTTTTTAATAATATTTTAATAGTATATCGTTGTTTAGTGAAACTCGGTATTGCGTACTACACACGCTATCGAGGAAGGTCGTGATTGCGTGTAATGCAAGGAAAGTCAAGTATTAGTGTTGTGCAAGATCCTTTTGGTGTAGCATACAACACAAGACATTAATGAAATTAAAAAGAATATTTTTCATAAAATCTCGGGGTGTTACAACGAGATCCCATAATTTATTATTGTAACGATTAGTTAAAGTATATAAAAAAGGGATCAATGATATACCATTCTAAAAACATCAATTGGATAGTAAATTGATATTTATATTGGAATGAGTACATAATAAATAAATATTAAAAATGATAAATACAAAGAAGGATCATGAATGGAAACAAAGAGACATATCCCTTATCATGAGAGGTCCCCACTAAATGAATAAAAATATATTTTAAAAGTATTGGGAACACCTTCGGTGTATTTAGAGAAGGATATAGAGATTAAATTACATCTCGATGGGTTTTTAGTTAATTGGATTAGGATGAGGGGAGGGTATTTATAGAAAAATAATTGAGAATTATTTTTTAATTTCTATTCGTTGGTTTTGGAATCTCTATGATAAAATAATAAAAACCAAAACCCATTCCATATTTTTCCCTTAGATTCTACCAAAAAAGATGAGTTTTCAATATATTATAATTATATGAATTGAACTCATTAATGTAATATCCTTGGATACATGGAAAAGATACAGGTCATAAAGAAATAATTTTAAAATCTTATAATATAATATAGGATTTGGAGGATTCATTACGGTTTTGAAAAATTTATTAAATAACCTTGAAAATTCTATTTTAAGGGAGAAACATAATTTTTTTAAATCAGTCTCTTTATATTATTCACTAAAACACTTTTAGATGTTTATGATGTCACATTATTTATATTATATTTATACCATATTTTTTATTTAACCATAAATTTACCTACCTCAAAAAATATTTAAATAATCACCTTTAGATATTTTGATATGGTAATTTAAAATATAGTATTTATTGAATAAACATAATTCAATAAATATTATAAATTAATAGTTTCTATAATAAAACACTACTTATTAAAATATACATGTTTTATGATGATAAAACTTTTCTAAAACCTGTAAAGATTATATTAGACTTCATTAAATTATAATACATTTTATATTCAAATAAATATTATTTAAAAATAATATTTTATAAAATAAAAATTATTTAAAAATATTATACATTTTATTCAAAAACAGTTTAATGATTTAATATATATATATATTCAAATATTAAATTTTTTAATTTATATTTACAAAAATATAATATTAATCAAAATAATTAGTAAAGGGTAAAATATAATGATTATCTTAATAAAAAAATATAAATTAATATTGTTAGGGTATAGATACATAACCCTTTATTATTCCATCATATTCCTTAAATGTAATGTCTGTGGTGGTAACACTTTCATGGCATTGTTCCGCGAACATCTGTTGGACCATGATCTTGATAAAATTGATATTTTACCTTAAATGGTTTCTCTTATGATATAGTTATTGAATATTTTCCTTAGGATGGTCAAGGTGAAATTATATTGATTTATTATCCTTTTAGAGCTCTAATAAATGTTCTTCATAGGGTAAAATCCTACTAGTCTTAGCCATTGCTTCTATAATCTGTGTCAATAAGATTTCTCTATTACCCATAATATATAATAATCATAATAGTAAATATAAAATAAGTATATTATTAATTTAAATGATTCTTGACATAATTATAAATGTGTTAGGATATAACATATAATGGTTTAAATAACTAAATTTGTGCCTTTGTATTATATAATTTTATTATTTAATAAGGTATTTATTCTGTTGAAAAGAAATATCATTTATAAAACATCAGGTAATTACCTTCCCCCATTATAAATCTATCCCTTGAAATTTACTATCTTTCACTAAAATAGATTACGGTACTTATATTTTATCACTTTTTCTAATTCTCAGGTTTCATTCTAAAACATATTGTTCTGCCATAACATTTTGACAAGGTGAGTTGTCTCTTTCATATAACATTGTCTCTATGATCTATGATGATTATTGGCTTCTCCTCATATGGAATATAATTACCCAAGGGTACCACCTCTAGATTCATCGCATGTGTGGGGTCTGGTATGCGCATCCTTAATAGAGATAAGTGGAACACATCATTTACTTGTGATCTGTTAGGTGGCAGTTCTAGTCGATAAGCCATGACCCCGACATGATCAAGGTTCTTAAAGAAAAATATGTTTCTTAGACTAAGTTGTACCTTCATGAAACACCTCATGACTTTATTACATGGTGATATATGAAGGAAAACTTTATCTACAACCTCCTACTCTAGGTCACGTCGAAAATTCTCTTCATAGATTATATATCATCAATGTTCATATTTCATATGAAGTTGAATGTGTTAAACCATATCTATTATCTCTTATGAAAGATCTTGTCCCATCATCTTATTCTCTCCAAATTCATCCTAGCATATCAGAGTTTGAAACCTCTTCCCTTATAGATCCTAATAATTTTCCATTTGAATGATAGAATGAAAATTTTTATTATATGAGACTCCATAAGGGGATGGTGTTGATCTCAACATCCTTGAAAACCTATATAACAAGATCACTATGTATCTTATAGATTTGGAATAATTCATTGATAATGGACATTTATCTAAGGGTGATAATTATTACTAGAACCTATCTCTATATACAATGCTTGTTTATATCTTATCATATGTTTATATTATTGTGCTTTTCAAGATTTAAATATTTATTAATATAAATTAAATTCTATGACTTTGTAATATGATCAAATACATCCCAGAAGATGTTGTTTACTTTATATATCCTTGGGAGTCCTATGATGAAATACATGGTTATGTTTTCCCGTTTCTATTCCAGTTTGGAAAAATGTATCATCATACTCATAGACATATATCATTTAGCAATGATTTTTTTGGCATACCTAGCATCGAGATACAAATTATACAATCACTCACTTCATTTTATCCTACCTGGAATTTATCTTCAGATCTCTAGGAATATGTTTTATTTCGATATTAATTGAAAATGATGAGTTAGGCACATCATCTAGAAGTTTACTATTCATTTATTTTTTTAGCGGAAACATATCTAGGTTCAAAAACATATAAGTTCATCATTATAAAATAAGAAATTTAGAATATTCACTACATATTTTTATCACTACAAATAATATTTTCACGACACATTGATCCTCTCAACAATGGATTGTCGAGAATTTATTTTTGAAAGAAACGATGAACATCTATATATTCTTCCCATTTCTATCATTTCCTTACCCAAAAAGATTAGATTCCTTTAAATCCTCATTATGGATTGGTATAGAATATCCTTTCTAGTCTGAGTAATTGGCACATTATTCTCCATACCAGGATGGTAATGGATTAAAGAATCATACTTCATAATTAGATTTATCCAAACAATTTGGTTAATATTGAAATCCTATTGTGTGAATATATAAGTGGGGATTTTATTATGGGAAAATATATCACACTATTCCCTATAGAGATAATGTCACCAAGCCATCAATGTAATGATAAATACAGAAAATTATATATCATGTGATGTGTAGTTATTCTCATTAATAGTTAATTTATAGGTGGAATATGGTATCACTTTTTCAGATTTAATGAGTAAACAAACCAAAACCTTTTTTGACACATCGCTGAAGATCACAAATCTATACATATTGGTGAGTAATTTGGGATCATATGAAATTATTCACTTCTTAATTATAATTTAAAATCTCCCCTATCATTCATAAATCTACAAATTTTTAACTCTCCTCAATGTTTGAATAGTTAGTGGGAATGAAAATAATGAAAATATTTTAACAAGTGAATTATAGTACACAAGTAATCGAAGAAAAATATTTATTTCAATCAAAAATATTGGTATGTCCCATTCATTAATTGCCTTTATTTTTGAAGGATCAATAAATATCCTTTTACTAGTGATATCATTCCCCAATAATGTTACTCTATCTATCCAAAAATATCATTAATTGTACTTCTCTTATAAAAATTCCTTTCTCAATATCTTTAGTACATCATTAAAATGATCCTCTTTTACCTACATACATTTGGAGTAAAAAATAATTTCTTCTATAAATATTAACAATATTTTTATAGGAAATAAATAAAAAAATTAATAAATTCCCATGAGTTATCTAGATAATTAGGGAGTCAAAATTTCATCATTGTGAACTTTTAGTTCCCCTAATTTGTAAAACATTTACCCTTGGGGATATCTTCATTATTTACCTGTACATGATAATATTCTAACAAAAGATACAACTTGGATAAGTACTGGGATCCACATAGTTGATTGAACAAGTAATCATTCCGTGGAAAAAGGATACTTGGTATTTATCATGATATTATTGATCTTATGATAATAGATAGATAGGTTCCTTTACCCATACATCTCCATAATGAAATGTAATAGTACACCCCATGATAAATCTCTTGGGCATACAAATCCTTTAACTAGATCCCCCAATAGTTGATTCTTCACATCATAATGTTAAATATTGGCCACTAAACATAGTCTTAGATATTTTAAATGATAATGGTATAAGTTCAATTGTTAACTCAACATGTTAGCTAAGATGATGACTATACAATTAAATAGGAAACACAACAATGAATTCCCTTAAAATGGAAATGTCATCAGGGATGATACTTTCCTTAGTTTGAATCATTTTAGCTAGATTTTATTTCTTTTAATGTAATAATTTTAATTCTCGAGATGATGATACCAATAGAGATTCATCCTCAACGTTGAAGAAATATATAATTATAGGGTGATTCTTGATATATAGGATGATTTCCATCTCCTATAAATTTCATTTAGTTATTTATAAGGAAATCCAATCCCAGATCAATATAATATCTAATTTATATAAATAGTGTATCATAGGGTTTTGTAGTAAATCTTGCCCAAAATATTTTATAGGGGATGAGTTATATGATATAAATATAAAAATTGACCTAATGTCCATCATCCAAAATAACTCGACATCCATGTTTTAATGTAACGTTTTAATATTTCTACTAAATGTTAATTATATGAAAGAATGTATAGAACCATAGACACATAACAAATTTGATGATCATGAATGTAAAATCTGTCATTTGTTCAATATATGATTTCTATTCTAATCATTTGTTCATCTAAAATAGACTTTGTGATGAAAAGTTTCAAACCATTAATCTCATAAGAAGGAAAATATGATAATTAACCAATAAATCATAAATTATATATGTTCACTAAAAAATGAATATCTATGTTTCAATCAGACATATCCATGGTCTATTTAATACCATTAATGTTTTGGTAATATTTTCCCTTTGTAAAGGATAATAAAGAGATTCTTAATTCACCATATCTTATCCCAAAAAAGTTTCAGATTATTTGTGTAGAAATACATCATTCTTATGATCTTTGTGACTATTTACTAAATTCCCATTAATCACTTTTCAAGGTTATCACCCTTTGATATAACTGTTATAGAACCACATCCACTTCTAGTTTGTAGACACATGTTTTATTTATTTTAAACAATATACAATATAAATTAAATTAATTTACGGATTTTATCTTATGTTTAGACTTATCTTTAAGGATTTAACTAATAAATTACAATTCAATCCCAAAAAATAAGTAGAATTTTGTCTTATTCAATCTATGACAACCCATATTTTAATACTTCATAATTCATGATTTATTATATAAAGATACACATTATAAAATCCAAGAATATCATGAAACCTAGTGTGTTTGTGAAATGATGTATCTAGAATAATATCATGAAACATGGGTACGCCAAAAATATTTAAAAACTCCAAAATATTCCAAAATATTTCTTTCATCATCCAATAATACACGTGATAACCTAAAGACATACAAATTTAAGGGATGATCTATAAATTCCATTAAGGGAATAATAAATGAATACCATGTTGAATACAATAACTATGAGACAGTAGGTATATAAATGTTCCATAAAGTATATGATAATCATAAATTTGGATATTGAATCATGACATAGGACGTTAACATCATGTCAATATTGGAATATGGAAACAACATTAAACATGGTATCATAAAAAGGTACTCCATAACCACTGAGTCATCTTAATATATTATTAATATCAAGAGATAATTTTCACCATAGAGATTATCTCATGATATAAAAATGTTACCCAATGTATAGGACGGATATATAATTGTCATACCACCTATAATATTCACACCATGTACATGAATTTATGTTCCCTAAAGATAATACAACATAAAAAATTAATCACTTTTAGTCCCATGATTAAATATTATTGGTTACATACATGTACTTCCATAATAAATTATTAATAGTAACATATCAGATAATACCCTTGAGTGGATATGGTGTTGGGTATTCACTATAATATTTTTTGGCATTGAATATTGTAGGATAATCTCAACAGTATAACAAGTGCATATAATGATTCACTAAAGGGTTTAATGAGAGTGAATGTTTGTCTCCAATTACTTTTAAATAATAATAATAGATAATGGTATGTATAAAAACATAATCCAAAATTAATAATTTCAATTACAAAGGTAATAATAAAAACAAAGTTCTTGAATAGATAGGAGGAGAGAATCCACTTACTTCGGCACAATAATAGATTAGGGTAAGGTTTTAATGAGTGGGGATAAATGATATGTCATTATTACAAAATAAATTATACTATAAATTTATTTATATAAATTCATAAAAATATAATTAATTTATATTCAAAATAAAATATACACAGAATTTTCACTAATGGAAATGAAGAGAGATGAGTCCCTTACATATGAATAGTAACAACATAGGTGAAGGTTGTAAAATGAGGGGATAAATAATGTCACATTAATATAACATAAATTTTATAGTAAATGGATGATTATAAAGACATGAAAAACATAATAAACTATGATAAAAAATGATATATATAAATTATTTTCTAGAAAGGATTAGAAGAGAGAGAGATCCCTTATATCGAGGGGGTGCTTCCATATGTTTTAGGGGATATTTTCATGATTTGGATAACAACATGAAAGTGATTTAAAGTGATATTTGGAGAGTAAATTAATGATAAATGGGTTTTTAGTGAATAAGATTGGGAGTGTTGGTGGATCTTTATAGAAAATTAGGGGGTATTATCTTGTAATTTCTAAACCTATGTTCATGATTAATTATAATAAAAACATCAATAAAATCATGCCCATAGTTTTTTTACCACCATTTTTTAAAAACTTAGTGTTTTTTATATTTTATCACTCTATGAATAAAAAATTAAAGCAATTACCTTGGTTATGTGGAGGAGATTCATTTCATAAGGAATAATTTTTAAAACCTTGAAAATGTAATATTGGTTTTCGGGGATTTTGAAAGGATTTACAAAATTCAAAAAATAAATTCAAAAACATATTATTTTCAAGGTAAAAAAAATTATGGTATTTATTACAATTTATAGTAATTATTAAATAAATTTTTTGATTCTATTATGTCATAATACATATCATATATTTATATCTTAATTAATTTTTACACCAAGAAATCAGTTAACTTAAAAAATTATTAAAAATTAACCATTTGATAATTTTGATGTCCATATTTAAAACCATATATTAATTTAATTAAATTAAATCTCTAAATATGGGATTTTAGATTTTTAATTCCAAAATCCCCATTTATTGAAAAAAAACTAATGTAGAAAACAGTTTTCTTATCCTTATAATGACTATAAAATATTTCATTAAATTATATAAACATTTAAATTCAAATAAATATTATTTTATAATAATATTTTATTAAATTTTTATAAATGTTTTATTAATTTTTCCCAAAATACTATATCAATTTATTATATATATATTTTTAAAAAAATTGTCTTTTTTCCTTTCAAAAAATTATTTTAATGAAAATCACTAAATTAATTATAAATTTTATCATTGTTTTATTAAAATGAAAGTATAAAAATTCATACAATTAGGTTTTAGATACATAACAACTTATTACACAATAATTCACCTTGAGGTTAAAGCGTGCAATTTGGAAACATTCATGGGGTGGTTTGACAAATATAATTTGGGATGTCATGTTGATATGCTTGAACATCTATAGTAGATAGTTTAGCTCATTATTTAGTTATTTAATTGTGAATTTTTATTAGTAAATGGAAAAATCTAGTGATGCCATCTCCCTCAGTAGCACTGATAAATGGGCTTCATAGGGTATGATCTAAATAGTAAAGGAAATAAATTCATTCTATAAGTCAATAACATTTTATCATCAACCATAATATATAATAATCCTAATGGTTAGTCTTTGATGGATATATTATCAATGGTTATAATGTTTAATGGGTTTTTAAATTTGAAAGAATATAACAAATAATGGACAGAAATAAAAAAATTAGTGCATGTGTTTCTATAAATCCATTTTTTAATACAGACTTTATTCAATTGAAAATGGAAATTCATTTACAAAACATCAGTTCATAAGAGTTTGGGAACATGAGTATCCAAGAATCCTTCATTGTTCATTGGTTTAGGTTGGACAAAATCATAGGAATTGATCATGTGGATGAACTAGGATGATATTAGTGATTGCGATGAGATGAGTATCAAGGATTTTAGAATATATGTATTGTATCTTACTATGTAATTTAAATTATAGATGTTACTAGGCCAATGTGGGATCCATGTTGTGTTCTGGCATGATAGTGATCATGTAAGACTCTATTCTTCCAAATTTAAAACTTTATATTGAGGGATTTTATTTAATATTTCTATGTACTTTGATGGATATTTCTTATTGTGGATTATGTCTGTTTATTTTTTTGTTATTTATTAATCTAATATGGGATTATATTATCTGCACATTAAAAACCTAGACCCATGGTTATAGTTGGTTGCCTCTATCACATGGAGAGGTACACCTGAGAACATAGTGACTCTCTAGTCTTGATATTGGTGAGTTTTCTTAGTATGGGAATTTTACATAACATGTATGGGTCATAATTTAATGATCCATACTTATCTTTGTTTAATATTTTACATCAATGAAAAAAATGGGTTATATTTTATGGAAATAAGTTATATGAAACTTATATATGTTCGTTCCTTGATAAGGATAATATTTATATGAATAATAATTTTTTGGCGCTGTAAAATGAATCTCTCCTATAATGGTTTAACGTACGTTATTGTTATACCCAAATCCAATAATTAATAATTTAGTTCTATGGTAGTGTTTCATTTTTTCAAGTTAATATTATTATATTATTGATAATGTATGGATTTGATAGTAATAATTTTATTTATGTTGAAAAAATTTAGTAAAGTTTATTTATTCCTTATAGTAACATTTAAATATAAAAAATGAATTTTCAAAGAACCCTACATTCAAATTAGTGTTTTAAAAAAACAAGACTTATAATATTAGTTACATGAGTTACTATGAGTTTGTGTAAGTAAACACTGAAACCATATTTTATCTTTTGTTTAGTTTATCAATAATACATACTTGTTACTACCTATGTAATAATTAAAAATAAAAAGTTTATTTACTTAAATGTGTTATGGACTTATACTTTCATTAAATCATGGAGTTTTTAAAACATGCCATTGTATTTTTATGAAGAATTTTTTTCCATATTTAGTTCCATGTTTAGATTGGTGGTTGTATACATGTTTGGACTCCAGAACATAATATTCATGTGTTACTCAAGAATTATTCTGTGGTTATGTGTAATATGATGTTATTATATATTGAACACGATAGATAACATAACATGTATAAGTGGGTCATTATTTTTTTATATTAATTTTAACTATTGCTACGATTTAATTATTACATCAGCATGAATAGTGCTATAATATGTTGAACATATGGTCACTTTTTATATAGAATGTAGATTGGTATGAATGGTGATTTTTCCTTGGGCATAGATAATAAATTAATAGATAATTAGTATGTTAGAAGGGGTACATATATATTATATTAATTATGAGTGGTTATCTTTGACTGGATAATGCTGAATGGGATTAACATTACAGCACCCAACCACCAGTATGACCGTTATAGTATTCTCTAAGGGAAGAGTTATATAATTTCACTCATTTAATTATATCCAATTTCATTCCCATAAAGGTATGGGTGACTTAGGCCATAACATTATTATGTGAGACAATATATAAACAAACCGATATGTATACATGTGTGGTGGAAATATAGGTTTTAGAATCTCCTCCCACAAGGGATGAAAAAAACATTTCATATTATATATATGAATAAGTATGATGAATGTAGTATATGTATCCACAATCATGGAATATAATTTTACTTATAATTGTTTTTTTTTCTAGCAATCACTTGATTTATTTTTTTCTCATGATTAATAAATGAATTTCTATAATGTTTTTTAATGTATAAATATATATAGCAATGATTACACACGTTATCAATACAAAAAACTATTAAAAATTTACATGAGACACCATTGGCGGTGTCCTAAGAAATATTTATAAGCTTACACACTATACGGACACTTCAATGGACAAGTGGAATCAGTTATATAATTTTAGATTCTTTCGTAACTATTTATTGCATGATCATATATTTATAAAATTATTTTCACATTTGAATGTCATTAATTAATTAAATAACAACTAATAAATTATATTGATTTTCCGTGTACACATTATATGGTGTTATCTAAATAATAAAAGACAATAATCTGGATTCTTTTATTAAAATTGTTGTTTTACTAATTATTTTTTAATGTATTGTCAATTATATATATGGTTTTAATTTATGATCATTCTAAAATATTTATAATTTTATTCTATTACTTAGCATAATATATATTATATAAATAGTGATTTATTAGTATAATTATTTTAAAAAATTTATTTGAATATGCTACACTCCCTTTTTAGAGTGTTTTATTTATTGAGAATGTTACTTTTGGTCCACCAAATAATTTATTGTCATAATATTTAATTTTTTATATTGAGAATATTATAAATATTGTTTCTCTATCATGTTTTTCATAATTCATGTGTATTACAAAAACCTATTTTTGTAATTAACATGAATAATATTTTGAAAAAAAATTTATAATAAATGATTTGTAATGTGGTGATTTTTATTAAATGGTTATCTCATAGTAAAAATGATTTGGTGAAAGATATTTCTTAAATTAACCTACAATCTATGTCGCTTTTAGGGAATCGAGTTTTCTCAAATATAGTTAATGAAAAAATTGATAGGATATTTCTAATTTATTATTATTAAAATGAGTGGGTCTGTAAATATCAGGTGTTATGGTAAATATTTAAAAATTTATTTGAAGTGGAATTTTTATTATAATAAAAAAAATTATAAGGCCATTTTTTATAAGTCGTATCTCAATGGTTGGAAATTTATATACAAATAGTTGATAATGATTATGGTGGGGGAACCATAGGAGTGGGTGCAATTTAACAATTGATACGTTGTGGATTTTTTGAACCTTAGTATTTCCTTTGGTTATTATAACAAATATATATATAAATATATAATTGTTTGTGCTTATTTTTTCAATTTTCTATAGAAAATTCAGATAATGTTTAAAATTTTTATTCTTGATGTTTGGTTAGATTGTCTCATTAGTGTTATATTGTAGTTTCTATGTGGTTTAAATGGGATCTTTGAGTCACACCTCAATGTCATGGTTAGTGATTAGGGGTGAATATTATTAGTTTAGGTGTGAGTATTCCCCTTGTATATTATAATCACAAGATCGTTGATGATGTTTCTTAGTTTTGTAATAGACATATATGAAATATATTATATATTTTCATATTATTTAGTATTATTATTTGAGTATTTTTTTGTGGATTTGGAATTTAGTTATGTAATTATGTATTAAATAAATTATGGGTTTATCTTTTTATGGATGAAAGGTTTTGTAGTGGAGATTTTGTAATAACTTGGGTCTTGGGGAATTTATTTAAATGGGAAATCTAGTTTAATATTACAATTTTAGTGGTGAGATCCTTGGGGTTTTTTAATATATTTTCTATTAGGGAATGTTTATTATTGATATTTTCACTTTTCATAGAGTTTGTGTCTCGGGATGGTAAGAAGGATAGTAAAGAATACAGTCTGAATTGTGGTGTTTTGTATACAAAATCCATGATAGGGGTGTTTTAAGTGGCTAATAGAGTTCCAGTGGGTACCACCAGAATCCTAGTAGACCCTCTTTTAGAAAAAGGAACTTACAGTAGAGTTATGATGAACCCTACAAGAGTTTTAGTGGGTTCCATATTGATTATTTTATTAATTTATAGAAAAATGTAATTTTTACCACCATCATTTAAAATCCAAAATGGGGCACTAAAATAACATTTTCCCCTGATCAATGGGGAACCATAGAGAGATCCTCTTGATCTAATATTTCTACCTCTTATTGGGTCATTATTACGAAGGTTCTGAATATAGTGGAATTCCCTTTTGGGTTAATTAACATTAAGTTTCTTTTCCAGATTTGATGAATAATTATCTTGATTTTAATGACATAAATGTCCTGACAAATGAAATTTCATCCATAAAATGTTTACAAAGAAATGATAGGAAAAGGGAATAATTTTCAAATTAATTTTATAATTAATTTAAATTTGATCAAAATAAATATTATCCAATCATATGATCCTTCTTTAAAAAGATATTGATAAACAAAAACCCTATTCAGGTTACCATCATTTCATATGGAGGAGCAAAGTAGATACGTTCTATAAGTGATCCAATTTTTGTTCTATGATCTATGAATAACAACAATGTAATTAAAATCACTATAATAATACATCATTCATCATACGATGTTCCTCAAGATTTCTACACATTCCTTCAAGATTGAAAAAATATATTGTTCCTCTCCGAGATGATTGGAAGAGTTAAGGAGGAATCAAAAGAGAAATATTTTATTTAGAACATTTCCCATAATGTAGACTAACTATACACAATATATATTAATATATTTATATAGTTAGAGTTCAGTTTTGAATATTATTTAATTAAAAAACATCCCTTAAATATGGTAATAATCATTATATTGCCCTATGCCATATAATAATAATAATATTATTATTTTATGGAATTGTATAACTTGTTAAAGGATAAATATTATTTTTACTATTTTAGCAATTAATATTTATCACTATAGACAACATTGTTCTGCTCATCCTCATCAGTTTTTATCAAATACCAAAATAAATATTTAATTACATATTTATACTTTAATAAATATTCTATTCTTAATATAGAGAAAAAATATTTGTTAAATATTCATGTAATTAAATCAATAATTTAATAATGAGAAAATAATTCTTTATTACCTTGTGAATATTTGAGATCATTAAATATGAAATAAAATTATCATAAGTCATGAGAATAATTTTTATTGCTACAATTATATTCAAAAATAACATAATTGAGATCAATGGAATCACTTATTGTATGACCCACAATGAATTTTTTCACGTTGGCATTATGTAATCATTCCAAAAGTAAAATTTTACTATCTGTGAAAAATTCAAGGTACCCAGGTTAAATAATTTAATTTTGTAGCATCAAAGACCCCCCACCTGACTTGTTATATTGCAATATAATACCCCTTCCAAAATACCTAATAAAGAAGGATTCACACACATTTCATCGACATTTATTCCTTATACATCTTTCTCTATATATCTAAAATAAATTATTCTTTACCCCATGTCCCTATAATTTAATGAAACAGTTTCATTTCAATAAAATGGATGTGATATCAACATTCAAAAATATAAAATGAAAAATATATTCCTTGAATTATTAATTAATAATATGTCCATCAAGATGCATCTAAAATACCCAACTTCCTATGAACATATCAGGTCATGGTTTTGGATATTACATAATAGTGTATGAGTTGTGACATGCATTAATAATAATCTTATTTTCTATATATCATTACATTTTCTCAAAAATATGAATATTCTAGGACATATAAGAATGAATAATTCATACTAGTGGTTCAATTCTCATAATATCATGTATTGAAGATTACCAAGTGAGAACTTCATGAGAAGTAGTCTCATTTAATTAAGAGTACTCCCACCAGAAAATCAACATTTTATGTTTCCCATCATTTTACTTTATCTTACCATAAAAATATATTTAATATTATTTTAATATCATTAAACTTTTCTTACCATATCTAGGAACTGCTAAGTACTTTTAAATTAAATCAATAATCATGGACAATATTGCATTAAATGCCTGGATAAAAAAAATATAATATGATGTTTTATTAAAAATAAAATCTTTTAATATTTGTGAAATATAATTTACAATAATTTGGTTCTATAAAAATGACTCCATAGACTCTAAATTATACTAGATCCAACTTCTACAAAATTCAGTCCACTAGACCACACATGATGAACCTTCTTCTAATTTTATAATGATTTATTAATGTGTTATGACCCAACAACATAGATTTATTTTCTTCTCTTTATGATTTTTCCTCATTCATAAAAATCCCTCATGAGATGATACTTCTGAATATGTTCATCATCTGCTAATGTAATATTGGATCCTTTAAAAGTTCCACTATTATTGTATTATCCTAATAATGTGTTATTGGATCATCACTTATAGGAAATACTTCAATATATTTGATTAATTTTCATATCTAAACTACTTCTTTAGTTTCCTCACACGCCTATGTATAATCAAAAATTATAGGAGAATTCATTATTGTGTCTTGTTTTGATCTCTTCCAACTAATATCATCGCCATTAAGAGTTACTATATATATTAATAATGATTTTAGAATGTATTTAACTATTTGGAAAATAGAATATCCATATAAATGAACAACTAGTTCTTAATCTCATTCATTGACTTGAAATATATCCATAGGACGACTTAGATACATAACGATAGTCTTGATTACCATCCAATAGAGGTCACCTAGATCATCTTGGTACCTTCCCACTATACTTAAAGTGTACATGACAGATAGCCTAGTATATGTAATATCATACATTACTAACCCAATCACGGATGTATATAGCTTCCTTGACATCATCTACGCTTCATCATGTATCTAAGAATAATTTTGAAAGAAATATTATTTCCATGTGAAACTTGTAATAATCCCCTCTTCGATTATGAAATACCAAATATCTTCTATATATTGTCAATATATTTACATTGACTTAGTCTATGTATCCTCATGGATTTATCCTGATGGATTGTTTTCCCACAAACATATGTTGCTTCCCCTAAGTCCCACATGGAGAAGAAAGTGTTCAACCAGTCATTAACAAACTTTAAGATTGGTATTTCATTTTCAATAATTCTTAGTTCTTCGAAATAAATTTTCAAGAAAATTCCTGGACTCTCCGTAAATAATTTATTTAAACAAGGAAAAAACTTTTTATTTATGAAATAAAATTTTATTATGGCATCCTTAAACTAAATTTTATATGACCTGGATTCTTACTTTAATCCATAAATGGAACATTTCAATTTTCATAAAATTTTTGGCATTATTGAGTGTCAAAAAAATTTAGGTCATGTGATATAGACATCTTCCATAATGATCTTGTTAAGGAAGGATGTTTAGAAATCCATTTTTAAAATTTAATTTTGATGGTAATCCATAATTTAGAGTTGAATTATGATGGATTTTATTATAGAAAATGGTGAAATTGATTCATTATTTTCTATTCCATGAAACTTTTTGAAACATTTGGAAACAATTACAACCATATGTGATTGAATTATTCATCCATGTCTAGTTTACTATTAAAAACCCATTATTAAAAAATTGGATTCATATTCCTTATATGATCTACCAAAATATATATTTTCATTATGTTACATCGAATATTTTTTGGAATTCAGGACATTTTTAAATTTTGAATCATCTCTTCCACTAAATTCTTCCTTTTAGCTCACACAAACATTATTTTCAAAAAATAATGAATCTTCATCCTTAGTGACTGGAAAAAAATATCATTATAGTTTTCAAACCTCTCTTGTAATCCTACATAATAGAGTTGTCTATAGAACTTATTGGTCTACATGGAATTATGGAATCTATTAATGTGCCAATTCTTGTGTACCTTGTGAATGGACTCCATCAATGTATATCTCAATCCAAATAACTATTTAAAATATTTTACTACTCATAAGGAAAAGTTTTGTGTCTTTCCACTATTATATTTATTTGAGGGGCCATATAAGTAATATCCCCAATTATCATTCGATATCCTATAAACGTACACTTTGTTCCATAGGGTGAATGTTTTCTTCTTGATGTGGCCTTGACGAACAGTTCACACCCCCATACGTGTAAGTACAACAACACAAGTTTATTTTAACTCAAAAATTGGTATGGAATATCGTTTGGCACCTTATTTTTCATCAAGATAAATATTTATATTTATATCTGTAATGTGTATCTACAAATGGATAATAGATGACTCTCATGACTCATAATTTACTTCACCAAGTCTAAAAAGGAGAGATTATTCTTTTCAATAACATAGTTCAATAGTGTTCTATAAGAAGGATTAATTTGGGATAAAATTCCAAAATCGTCTAATTAGTCACTGATGACATGATTAAGATATTCTCTAGTGTTGTCTCAGTATAGATTATTAATCATCGTATAAATCTAGTTCTCAACTTCATTCTTGTATTCATTGAATTGATCAAAAGAATCTGATTTATACCTTATCAGGTTGAAAAATCCATATCACCAAAAATCATTAGTTAAGGTTATAAGGTTTGAGTACCCACCCCTTTTTTACAGGGAAATTAACAACTTAGTATGAACTAATTTAAAAAGATCATAATCCCTTTATCATTTTCCACCAAATGGGGAATTTTTAATTTTTCATTATAGACACATGTGACATACAGAACTGGTTGGGCTGAAGGATTTCGGCGACCCTCGGCGCCACGCGGAAGAGAACCACGGCCCGTTGTGCGGGCCGCACGCGCCGGACAGAACCGGCTGGCTACGGCCTGCCGAGAAGGAGGGGTCATGCCGCTGGGCAAATAGAACCGGGCCGCAACGCGGGCCGGGTCCGAAGGTGGGCCGCGCCCCACCGGGCAGGGCCAACCCCCCAACTGGGTCTGACCTGCCATGCCAGGTCCGCGGGTGGGCCGCACTATACAGGGTCGGGCCGACCCCAGCCGGGTCGGACCCGCCAAACTAGGTCAGCCCAACCCACTATCCCACTTGGATTGACGGAGCGAGCCCATTATTTCATAAATATGAATAACTCCAAGACCATGCATCCAATCGGCGAGCCATCTACGGAACTGGGACCCTTGATAATAGGTGGTCCTTTTGCGATACTCTTTGTGAGTTTTGGACGACATTTGAAAATGGCTGGGTTTGGATTTAGCGTATGTCTAACTGGGCCCCTTGAACGGAAAATCCAATAACTCTCAGATCGGGCATCCGATTGACGCACCGTTTATCATGATGGGTTTCTTTTGATAAAACATAACTTCACGATACATCCACTCAGGAATTCTTGACAGTTGATGTATCGACCCCCTTTTCTCGAGAGGTGGACCCTACCAAAATCGAGCATTCTGTGTGCGGGAACCCTAGAGATGGTTGCGACTGCGACGAATACTGTACTAGAATCCTACATGGGTTTGAAGACAATGACTACTATACAAAAATCCTATTTGGGTTTGACAGTTCCGACTTCTATTTTGGTATCCTGTATGGGTCTGACAGAATAGCTGGTCTTGTATCCTGTGTGGGTCCAATAGCTCTGATGAATTATAGCTGATCATGTATCCTTTGTGGGTCCGATAGCTCAGATGAATTACTGTTGGTCATGTATCTTGTGTGGGTATGACTACTTAGACTAGATAACTAGTCATGTATCTTGTGTGGGTCCGACAGCATAGCTAGTCCTGTATCCTATGTGGGTCTGACAACATAGATGATGTAGTGGCTACATCTGATCATCTATATCTCTCTACTTTTGTGGAAAACCTATGTGAGATGAGTCATGTCTTTCAACCATTATCATCATGGTGATTGACTTTACTTCATCTGTTGAATTGGTTTGTGCTTAGGCTCGAGAGTTGGAGCTGGACTGAGATTGGTAACTAAGGTATATGTATGGGCATATACCTAGGTAGGGTTGGTTGATATTTCATGATTGTATCGTTCTCCTTTTTTTATCCTTAGTTTATATTGTGAGACCTTGAAGGTCTCGGGGTCCCTAATGAGTATCATTATACTCACCCTTTCACGGGTTATGCCCACACCTCATGGTGTTGGATGCAGACGATGGACAGCGCTGACGGAGGCCAAGAGCTCCACGACAGGACGGTACCTGGAGGTGGACATTGTGACGACTCGGCACACGGAGGAGACTGATAGACGTGAGTGCTGAGGTGGTCATTTTTACATACCCTTCAGGCCGGAACCCCAAAGGATGATCCAGGAGCTACTATTTACCGACAGCTATTTGTCCCTTTTTACTTATACTTGTTGTTCAGTTGGGTTTGTATACTGGCCCATTTACATTCCACCACACTCTTTTGTATTCAGTTTTACATAGTGTTTACATCATGTTGCGTACATTGTTTTTTTTTATTTTATAAAGGTAATGCCTTCCCAGCTTAGGGTTTTATGCCTCTGGTGCTAATCGCCATCCCCTGGCCTATGGAACACAGGCTTGGGGAAGTCACAGCATGGGACCCGAGGACGGGTCGTGGCAGGTCAGACTACCAAAGACTTCTCGAGGTAACAATGATATTTGGGTTATTGATGACCAACTCAGTAAATATAGACATTTACTTCCTATTAAAGATATAATGTATTTGGATAATCATTCTTGGATGTACCACAATAGGATTTTCATTATTGATGGAGTTACTCTCTCCATTGAATCTGAATGTGATATCATGTTCACCGCTATCTTTTAGAAATTCCTTTTGAAGTATTTGGGAACTGAATTAAATTTCATTACACAATTTCATCACAAATATGAGGGACAAACATACCGAACAATTCAAAACATCGAATACATTTTACATTCTTGTTAAATAGACTAATAGGGAAGTTGGGATCATCCTATTTCTTTAGATGAGTTCACTATAAAAAGTGACTTACTGTGATGGATCAATTGCGATGGTAATTTGGACTTGTTGCAAATAGTCCATAAAAAGAGTTATTTTCAATGGTCTTTCACATATAACTTTGGCATTCCATGTGTGGGTTAGCACCGAAAGAGTAATTGTGATGGAGACAAAACCCCCATAGAAATTACTCATCCTGGGTGTCAGTTATTTGTGATCGTAGAAGACCCAATCTCAGATTACATGTCAAGATGATGGTATTGGTGATGGTTCATCGTAAATAATTTTTTTTCGTGATAGTATTTGTGAAGGATTCCATCACAAAGTAATATTTGCGATGGACAGTTGAAAATAATGTATTTTCAAGAAATTATTTGTGATGTGTCCCATCGTAAACACATTTTTACCTACCAAACCTAATTAATAGGGGTTAAACTTTTGCGACGAGATCGATTGAAAATACACATGTTGCAAATGATCTAAAATATATGTACCCCATCTTATTTTTTTTCTAATTTTACAATTCTTTGATTTCCTCTCTCCTTCTATGCTCTCATATTTCTCTCTTCATTTTTTTCAAAATTTTAAATTTTATAGTGGACTATTTTTCAGGACTTTCATCTGGTGAAAGATTTAGTTTTAATGTATTTATTTTTTTATTCTAATTTTTAGTTTCATTATTTTAATTTATATTAGTAATAATAATTTTCAATTAGTGGTTATTAAATTATATTTTATTTTTTATTTTTTATTTTTCTATATTTAAATGTAAAAATATCTTCTTTCATTATTATTTAATGTTTTTATTTAAATGTAAATGGTATTAATTTGTAATAATTTGGTTCAATTTCCTTTAATTAATAATAATTACATGTAATTAGTATTGTTTATTGTAATTAGAATTTATTATTATTAATTAATATTAATTAGTATTAATTAGACATAATAATTATTATTTATTAATAAATAGTTAAAAAGAAACAAATTATAATAAAATGTAATAATTAGCTGTAATTTGCAACAATTACTGCTAATTAATAATAATTAGTAATAAATGGCAATGAATACTAATAACGAGTTAATATTGCAATAATTAAGAATAAATTGAAGTAATTGGTAATAATTAAAACTAATGACTTATAATTAGTAATTAGTAGTAAAAAAAATTAATAAACAGTAATAAATTGTTATAAATTGTAATAAATAGTAATATATAGTATTAAGTAGTAATAAATTGTAATAAATAGTAATAAACTATAAAAAATAGAAAACAATAGAAAATAATAGCAATAAATAGTAATAATTAGTAATAATTAGTAATAATTAGAATTAATTAGGATCAATTAGTGGTAATTAGGAATAATAAGCGGCAATTAGGAATAATTAGAAAAAATTATTGGTAAATAGAAATAAATTGTAATAAATAGTAATAATTATTAATAACTTGTAATTATTATGAATATATTGAGGTAATTAGTAAAAATAGTAATAAATATCCACAATTAGTAATTAACAATAGTAAATAGGTGTAATTAATAATAAATAGTAATAAATCGTAATAAAGAGTAATAAATATTAATAAATAGTAATAAATATCAATAATTAATAATAAATAGTGTTATTTAGTTGTAAGATTCAATAAATTGAAGTAATTAGTAATAATTAGTAATAAATAGTGGTAATTAGTAATAATTAGATGTAATTAGTAACACTCGAGAGTTTCAAGAGATAGGAAATGTAGCACATAGTAAATTTATTAAAAAAATGACAATGAAAACAATGAAGGAATAGATTGAACAAAGATAAGACCTTATCCATAAAATAAAATAGCAAGTGAATGGAATTCGGAAACCCCAAAATCATGATCAAAGGTATCATCAGTAGATTCACATTCTAACTATGAATAACTCTGATTAAATGGAAAAAAATACTTCTCAAAAAGATTTTTTTAATCTATATTCAGTTGCATCATTGGATGACCACACCCCCGTGTTGCAACCCCATCATCATGATGAATTCATTGACCATGATATTCTTGATGGTCACCCTGTTTCCAAGACATGTTCTACTTTTATGCCCCTTCTGAAACATCCTCTCTAATTTAATAAATTTTTCATCAATAGTTTTCATTTTCTCACCATGCCCTACACCACAAAGAGGGATCTCACTTTGTACTGACATAATATTTGTATACTCCTCGGTAGCTGCATTCCCTCCTAGGGAACAATCAAGAATCTAAGAATTCCCTGCTTCATCAGGCACATCCTACAGAGTCAGTGCTACATTCATTGAATACTCCAGTTTCTATTTAGTTTTAAAAATATTTGAGGCTTCAATCATAGTTTTTTTCGCTCATTATGAAATGAACTGTCCATGGAAAATATATCTAACCAAAGAATTTTATTAATAGTTCATTCTATAGAAGCAGACCTATACATGTCTAGATCAACACTAACATGTGCATCAACCTATGTCTAGATGACTTTCTCATGTCCATAATTCTTCAAATATCTAGGGTGAACAAGAAGTCCATCTTGTGGTTGAACTGCATCAGCCACTACTCATCTAGAAGTCTACCCTATCTTGAGAATCATTCCATCCTAATAACTCATATTCTCATCCATTGGATTAATAATTTCTCAATTCACCATATAATGAATATTATTATTGATGATGGAGAAAGAATGATTTTACCATCAAACTGAGTCCAAGAGCCCTATATTCCGACAAATCATGCAAAATGAAGGCTTCTTCTCAAAATCAATTGAGAGTTCCAAACGTTGGTCACTAGTAAAAAATAATTGAATCCATAAGAGTTGAACTTAGATCAAATTACACAAGAACTATATAAAAAGTTCCAAAGTGGTCAATCTCTAGTTCCATATGAAATTTGATTGGAGCCCCAACAATGGAAGCAGTATCCCATAAAAACTGAGAATGACTAAGAATCCATGGTAGACTATGAATTCATATGACTGATTGGGTTATGTATTTCTTCATCATAGAAGTATTGATGAATGGATCCCAATCATTAATCCTTGAATTTTTAGGTTTAAAGGAGATAAACCGAATGACCCTGATCTTGATTTCAAATCATCAGAAGGGAACACAATATGAAAGAACCCCTTACTAATTGAGGGGTTCCTCCATCCACAGATGCCCCATTTTGAAGAAGCTGCTTCCTCATATCTTTAAACTTCCATGAATTAAACTAACCTAGAGAAGTCAATTGTGCACTAATCTAGTGCTTCCAAATCTCATGTTTTTCTAAAATCAATATCTGATTGGCTTCAACAATTTCCTATGAATCATACATTGTGACCCAAGAAGATGATCCACTTCTTGAGTCAGTGAAAAAGTGATTCAACTTCTTTTGATTAGAAAAAGAAATATGGATGATGACATACACCATTGAAGGTCCGGACTCTGGATCCAGGGTCAATAACATCTTATCTAAAGATGGCACAAGGGCAGCTAGATTGAGGTCTGCTGAGAGACCAATGACATTTGGAACTGGTGAAACCATCCAGTGAGAAATATCCTTATGCATATGAGCATCTTGATCAGTGTCCTCCATAACCGAATCTGAGATGACCATATGCTGTGAAAAATACATAAGCCTATTTGAATTCAGATCTGAGGCCTTCCAACATGAAGTTCATAATCCATATCTGAGGATTCCCCTTCTGATGATCAGTATCTGAATCCACAACTGCTAGAACTGGATCTGTTACGGCCACTCTCGAGGAAAAATCTAAGCATCTTTGTACATCCAGATCTGAGGTCTCCCACTTATAAAGATCAAAATCTAGATCCAAGGCACCCCTCCACTATAGAACAACAGCTATATCTGAAGCCACATTCCACTTAACATTAGTGTCCAGATCAGAGGATGGAATCAACAACAATGGTTTCTTGGGTACAACTTCAGCCAAATCGGCAATTGAAATACCATTCCCTAGTGGATTCAAGGAAAAACGCAAAACAATCTTCAAGGATACTTTTGTGCACCGAGACAACAACCTCATAGAGAGAGATATAGATATTGTACCCCGGTCATAATTAGTGTACAATGACGCAACCCCAAGATCAGGGTCCTTAATCAATTTCTTTGGGGGGCAACAAGACCATCTCTGATTGAAATAATCATCGAAGACTGACACCATTTCATATATAGTAATAAATAGTAATAAATAGTAATAAATAGTAATAAATAGTAAATATTGGTAATAATTAGTAATAATTAGTAATAATTTGTAATACTTATTAATAAATAGTAATAAATAGTAATAATGAGTGGTAAATATTAATAATTAATAATAACTAGAGGTAAATAGTACTAATTTGAAATAAATTGTAGCAATTGGTAATAATTAGTAATAAATAGTGGTAATTTGTAGTAAATATTATTAAATAGTTATAATATGTAATAATTAGTAATAAAAAGTTATAACTAGTAATAAATAGTAATTAATGGTAAAACTTGAAAAATATTGTAATAACTATTACTAAATAGTAATAAAAGGCAATAATTAGAATTAAATTGTAATGAATAGTAATAAATTTTAATAAAGAGTAATAAGATGTAATAAGATGAAATACTCATTAATAATTTGTAATAATATAATTAATTTGATATAATTAGTAATAAATTGATACAAACAGTAATAAATAATAATAAATGTAATAACCAGTAATAATTAGTAACAATTAGAAACAATTAGTAATAATTAGTAATAATTATTGATAATTAGTAATATATAGTAATATTTGGTAATTATTTGTAATTGGTTGTAATAATTAGTAATTATTTTAAATAATTAGTAACAATTAGTAAAAATTAGTAAAAATTTAACAACACAGTTTTTCTTATGAGTTATTGTTTCTTCATTTTCTTTTCCTTTATGTTGTTTTTGAGAAAACAAAGAAATTTGGAAAAATGTTATGTTTTAGTTGAACATGAAATGTACTCCAATATACATTCTGTGTAATCTGTTCGTGTAAGAAGTGAAGACATGGTGTGTGAGGTTTTTGGCCTGGGAGAGAAGAAAAAACAAATACATATCGTGTTCTCCTTAGTACATGTCATGTAGTCATGTCTGCAAGGTCGGTGCGGGATGTGTAATGTATGTTGGCAATGTTATGAAATATAAAATGATATACACACTGTGTATATGGATTTACATGCCTAGTACCACTAAATTTATGCTTAATATGGGCAGTAGCCACATTTTCCCTTCTCTGGAATAGAACATCCATCGGGCAAAGAACCAGGAGCCACAGGAAAAAATCCTTCTCCCATTTCATAGTCTTTAACCTGATTCGAGTGTCATCAGTTTCGTAGGATTCCTCTAAGTAAGATATATCTTCTCCATGTCCCGTTCAGGGTGACTTCTGTTCTTGGGGAATTTATTCATGGTTGAATGAATTACATTCTTTCGAATATCTACGTTGTTCTAGGTTGATTCAAGGGTCAGTGTAAGGATATATCGCTCCTGTGACATTGAGGTAGGTGGTATCATGCCTCTCATTAATTGTTGAGATTTTTATTTGATTTTTTGTGCTGCATACCCATGTTTAGGGAGTTTCCTTAAATCTAAATAAATCCATCTTATTATATAATGCTTTTGTGATAATGAACTCAATGAATTAAATCTTGTTTAGCATCGTTGATTGGTTAAGGGACACCCTATTGGTGTGTTTCTATTAGTTTTGGGTTTGGCCATTTCACCCATGGATGTCGATGGTAATGTTTTCAGTTTCCCTTTTTGGGATGTTTAATATGGATTGGTCATTCTCTAAAATAACAATTGTGTTAGAATTGTGAGTATTTGATTATGGATTTGGGTTTGTGATTGCCCCTTTTTTCATCCAGTGTTTTTTCTTGTTAAGCATGTTGGAATGTTATACTAAATTTTAATGGGTAAATGGTGAATAGAATTGGGTGATACAGGGTTTCATCGTAGAAATTATTGAATGGTCTCGCTTGACTATTGTACATAAAAACTTTGGTGATACATGGGTTCAACATAGAACGCTCTGGATGGATCTGATAGGTATTTATTTATATGTCATTAGTGACACTTGCGATCCCTATTAGAACCTACAGGGATGGACTAAATTGAAATAAACATATTTTCACATAGAGTGATACCTTGGGGTACCCAAGTCGTACCACTAAAGATGGAATCACTTGATCTTATACCAATATAAGGAGTAATACTCGAGATCCCTAGTAGTATTACTGAGAATGGACTCATGGGATGTCGGTGGAATTACACCTGTGGTGATACATGAATTCCAACATAAGAATCTCAAGAACGGAATCATGTTATACTTAAAAATGATGAAATTTAATGAATTCTGACACTTCATCCAAGACAAAAAAAAACTTGAGTTCTGACTATTAATACGTTTTCGGAAGTCTTTAGAGACTTCTGTTGTTATTACCTTGCAATGGGGAATTTTGGGATTAGGCCAGATTCTGGAATATAAATGCTTCAAGTAAATGATATACTAATGAATATAGTAACCTCTGTAAGTGAATATTAGTATTTGTGGGGGTTTTCACTTTTGAGTGCTTATAACTTATTGTATTTCTTTAATATACACAACTACATCATATACTCACTATAATTTTTGCACAGACCTTGGGTGGTTACCTACGGGGATTCATTTCTCACACTATGTTTGGGTTTTGTTTCTAGGCCCAAATTGACTATGTTGTTGTAGGTGTCAATAGGGGAAATGCACCTTTTTTAGGTACATGATTTTTTCTTAGGATCTGGCGAGCTTGGGACCAAGCCTTGGATTGCGATGCTGCTGAGTCTCATTTTGTTTTATTGTACTTATGTATTATATTGTATATGATTGTAGTGTATCATGTTTTGGTTGTTTTATTAGAACATGTAACATACCACATTTTTATTTGTATGGTTGAAAATTGGATATTTATCTATCAGACTTACTCTATTTAGTTTCAGTTTCATGTTGTTTACTTCTTCTTCTATTTGATACTATTTTTTCTGATGTGTTACAATCTATCAATTAGGTCATAGTTTCCCAACTATCACACCCTCGGCCATCGCTGCTAGTCAGTAACCTCTGGCGTATAGGGAAATGTGGATGAGGCCATGTGGCCAACAAGACTGGCTACTATTTTAGTGGTAAGCCAAGTCAAGATGTTAAAAAGTGGTATCAAAGGAATTATTATTTTCCATGACTTACTGTTTGGGGTTTATAGATAGGGATAAGATGAAATAGGCAGTTGGTAATAATATTTTCATTGTAGTAGTTTACTCGTGTATAGGTAAAAGCCAATATGCCTCAAATATTTCAATTTTTTTGGGTTTCTCAGTTATTAAAATGGATTTGATTTCACTATTGGGTGATTCACATGTTTGGTTCTGTTATCATTGTTGTTATTGGGGTTCTATTTTTGTTGCAACCTAATGAGATAAGGGTATTCCATCTCTAGCATCATATTGGAACTTCTTAGAGATAACATTTCAGGTATTCTTGTCGTGAAATTTAGGGTGCATTACAGATTTCAAGTTGTTGTGATAGATGTTGTGCTAGATATTCAATCTATTATGATAAATTCCTTGATAGAATAACTAATATTTGATAGGTTATTTCTAATTGTGTATGGTTTCATTTGAATGAATTCCAAAATTTGGTCACAAACTTGTTGTGGGACATCATGGATAAGAATTCGGTGGATCATGTGAATAATTGCATTGTTACACTTGTGATATACATGAATAAGATTCCATGATTTGATTTGTAATGGACCGGGTTTTTGGGGTCCATTACTTTGTGAAAATCTCGTGTTTGGTTTTCTGGTCTGGGAATCTCAGTGATGTTTGGCCCACAGTAGGCCTACCGGTAGCCTTAGCCTCCTGGTAGCAGGCCTACCCGTAGCTCAGTCTAACAGTAGCCACATCCTACCGGTAGCTCTGTCTACCGGTAGCTCGGTCTACCGGTAGCTGCCGCCTACCGGTAGCTCGGCCTACCAGTAGTTGCAGCCTACCCGTAGCTCGGTCTTCTGGTCCCTGCAGCCTACCGGTAACTCGGCTACCGGTGGCTGTCACCCACCGGTAGCTCTCATCTTCCATTGGCTCTTTCCTACCATCGCGGGTTCTTTCCAGTAGCGCTCTATTTTGTGCAAATTGTGGTTGAATACCTATTTTGATCCCGTAAAAATCCCGGTAACACACGAAATGTTTTAATTAATTATTTAATGAATTGAGCATGTGTTTGTGCCGGTTTAAACCACCCGATCATTTTAATAACATGTGGGGTGTCTCAACCACGTGGTCAACCCACGACCCAGCGCCCTACGCAGTTTAACGTTCTAATCTCAACTGTCTTCCACCCTTATAAACTAAAGGGTTAGCCGTGGTTTCTTCTTTCCTTGATCATAGCTGGGAGTACCCTTCGTTCACAAATAGATTTTCATTCAGGCGAGCCGCATCACTATCAGTGATGTTCCACACCCGGTCTTAGCGTCGATCATTGATCAACAGGTAGGGAATTTATCCTTCGTCTCTCTATTTTGTGAATCATGTGTGGTGGGCGTGCTTTTGATTCTATAGAATTGGATAAACACAACCTAAATAAAGATAATGAACTGGGTCCTATAAATAAAGAAGGGGGGGCTATGATCATTGATGCTGTTATATTATGATCATCTTTCTAAGTTGTGCTGGCTAACACCTTCTGAAAATCATGGTCGTTGGTGGTATCTTTCTGTACACTAATGAAACCCTTGTGATATTTAATTGGCTTGTTTGTAATTGTAAACTCCTGATGTGAAAAGTAAATCGGTTAATCACGTATACCTAGAGGAATAAATTGAAACCACTAGGATCAATCCCTTCTGTGATAACCCTGGTCAAGACATGGAATTGAAATCATGGAGTGTGTTAAATCTTATAAATCTGAAAATACCAGCATGGCCCTACCTTGTGTTGGTGGTAGTGGCTTGGTTGTTTTCTTTTACAGGCCGATTGCTGGGGATGTGGGTGGTGATGGGATCCCCTGTTCTTTATACTCTCTATGGTTGTGGAATTGGGGATGGAATACCCTATTAATATAGATTCATTGGTTGTAAGTTTTAAGACCGGGTGGTTACGTTATTTATATCACGAATTAGGGTGGGATCCTTTATTGATGGGAAACTGTTTTGGGGGACACAGGGAAATTTCTCGAGGTTCTCTTTGGTTCCAGTACATCGAGGGATCTTACTTTTCCTTTGTTGTTGTGACTTTACAAGAGAACCAGGTGTGGATACTTAAATTTATGTTTGGCTGGTTTCTTTTCCTTGGTTATGCTTATGGTTTTAGTTTCCCAGTTGTACACAAACATTTAAACATTATTACTAAACATGAAACAAGGATGGGATAAATGGGTTTTGGTTTGGCGTAAGTTGTGAATTGGACATAGTGTTGTTTGTACTCTTTGGAGGGCTGAAGAAAAACCTAAACTTTGGGTGAGTTCTTATTACCTATATATATATTTTTAGTTTTATGTTTATTATTCGCGCCCCACCCGATTTGAGCACTTTGTGCCAAACTACCCCATTTCATGGGGGAGGGTGTTTTTCCCAACACTATTATTAGTGGCTGGTTATTAGCTCCTTTTATTCTCCCTTTCCCGGATAGTCAAAGTATCTTCGGGCAGGCTATGATGGCCTGAGGTACATTATTAGCCCAAGAACCTTCGGGCGAGGTAGTGTGGTGGTTTTCCAGGTGTGTGCGGCAGTTGGTTTCCCAAGTATCTTCGGGATGAGGCCCAGGTGTCTTCGGGCGTGGCAGTGGATCTTCTAGCCCAGGTATCTTCGGGCGTGGTGGTGGTTGTTCTGGACTAGGTGATTGCAGGCGTGGTTACGTGTGACAGTTGTGGCCCAAGTGTTTGTGGGCGGGATTTGGCAGTGAGACTGCGTGTGGTTGTGGCCCAGGTGTGTGCGGGCGGGTGTGGCAGTGGGACTGCAATGAGAATGGCGGGATTGGTTTGATGCATAGGATGTCTCAATAACCAGTGGGAAAGTGGCGCGGGGTACCCAAACAACGATGTTCTCTTCTTATATATATTACTTGACTTGCGTTATTTGGGGAGTGTTCCTTGGTGAGGATTGGGTGGATATTTTACCTTGATAGGTGTTTCATTTACTCATTTTCTCAGGGGAATTTAGTACATTCCCCCACTTGTGCCCGAGAGTCTTTGGTTTTCCTTACTGAGTGTACTTGTATGCTCAACCTACGTATATAAAACTGCTTTCAGGATTCCAGGAGGACTTTGGGGATCGCGTAGTACCATACTAGCTCGGACCATTGGGGCAGTTGCAGTTGCTGTTTTCTTTCTTTGGTACTTACCTTTGTAGTCACCTTTTGTACTTTGTGGCTTTTACTTTTGGAACATGCATGTGGGAATGGTTGAATTTTGGCTTTAGTTTTATTTTACCTTGGTGTTTTTGGGATTCATCATCTTATCTCCCCATCCTATAAAACAAAAAGGGTAATTCCTTCCATTTGTGTAAAATTCCCATACCCTTGGTGTTATTCTCCACTCCAGGACCTATAGAAGGCGGGTTTCGGGGGTCATTATCTCTCCTTCAACATAAAGAAGGAAGGGTTTGGAAACCTGCTGACCCTTCCCTCCTTTTGGTGAAGGCGGGTCGTGACAGAATGGTATCAGAGGCTAATGGTTGAGAGATAGGATGGAGTATGGAGTTAGGCATAGTGAGGATTTCATGAGATGGTAGGGCAATAGTGTTGGGTGACCTCAGTGGGTGAATTAGGATAGGGAAGACCGGCTAGGGCACGTGATTTTAGGGCCCCCCATGAACTGACGCAAGGAATCTGGACATACCGAACGACCAAGTGATGCCATGCTGATTGTAGGGTAGGCACCCTAGAAAAGGTACATGCATCATAATGACTTGTGTTCTCGTGTTTCTGGGGTGTTTTGGGAATTAAGAATAAATGAAAAGTTTAATATGTTTTAAAGACAATATTCTACACTACTTGGACTTAGGAATTCCTTGTTTACCTTGCAGTTATGGAACCTGGAAGGTGATCGCATGTGGTACAGGCGATCGAGGCCCCGCAGACTACCTTGGCCGATCGGTAAGATCTGACCGAGAAGAGGAGGACAACCAGTGGCAGAGGAATCTTCGGGGCTTCCAGCAACAGACCCTCGAGAAATATTAGGGCAACACCTCTGACATGAAGAAGGAAGGATGGATAGAGGAGCTAGTGATATATTTCGTCCTGATTCAAGCCCCGACCGAGTACTGGGTTCCTCTGGCCGTCAGCCAGATGTGGGGAGCAGCGCGTCAGTGGTGGACACTTTACCTAGGGGAGAGGAGAGAGGCTGAGGTCGCATGGGCTGATTTTGAGAGGGAGTTCCGGACAGAATTCCTCTCTTCGACGATGAAGGAGGAAAAGAAACAGGAGCTACTCTCCCTCCAACAGGGGAGTATGTCAGTGAGGGTGCTAGGGATCAAGTTCAAGGACCTCCTACGTTTTGCTCCGGTCCACTTTCCCGATGAGGAGTCTCGGGCAAGACGTTTGGAGGAGCCACTCCGACCCTCCCTCCAGTATGTTGTTACCCCCTATACCCTTCCGACGTACTTGGAGGTCCCGAAGAAGGCCGATTTGGTGGAGAGGATGCATGCTATAGGAGGAGTGTCACGAGAGGGGATCCAACTAGGACCATCGAAGGGGAAGGCCGTCAGCACCAGGCCTCCAGCGTTAGGACCCTCCAGGTTCTGACCAGCAGGGAGCGGGATGCAGCAGTCTTAGTTTCGATCCCCTAGTCCTCGCCCTTTTCCTTCGGGCCCGGGACCACGGTGCTTCATCTGTGGGAGCCCTGGACATCTCCAGAGTCATTGCCTGGACCGGGTACAGTACGGCGGTGGAAGATAGCCCATCACACGCCCCAGCAGCAGCTTCCAGCCTGGCCTTTCCAGTAGTAGCCGAAGGGACAGCGAGCTCCCGCTCTTACGAGGGCAGACATAGAAGGGGGAGGCCGACCTCAAGGTGCTCCTCAGGGACCTCGACTGGGGCGTGGTCGGGGAGGTGGCTGACAGCCGAGGGTCAGAGGAGCTGGGCGTGGACAATTACACACCATAGAGGCAGCCGTTCTAGTAGGTCCAGAGGTTGTTCGAGGTACGATCAGTTTTTTTAGTACCCTTTCTTATGACTTGTTCGACACCAGAGCTTCGCACTCCATTGATCCACACAGTCTAGCCCGTTCTTTGGGTCTATATGCTGAGAGAATCCCAGTTCCCCTGGTGTTGAGCACACCAGTCGGGGGGCCAGACCGACTTGTTGTTTGTTTTTCGGGGATGCAGATAGATCATAGGGCCACATCAGTCAGTTTGGGATCTTCTTCTGCGACAGATACAACCATACGATTTCATCCTAGGGATCGATTGGATATTCTTTATGTGTGCCATCATCGACTGCTTCTGACGAAGGGTCATGTTCTCAGACTTGGGCAGCCGACATGTTGTTTTCACCGGTGAGTGGAGCATTCAAAAGGGCAACAGGCGAGAGGAACCCCTCCTCTCCTTGTTAGCTGAGCTGTTAGTAGGGTCAGTAGATGCTGGAATGGTGTAAGTGCCAGAGATCGTCTGTGGGTTTATGGACATCTTCCCTGAGGAGGTGAAGACTACCCCCTTGATGTGATATCAAGTTCGGGATAGACCTGCATCCCGGCGCTCTTCTGATCTCTATGGCTCCTTACCGGATGGTACCTTCAGAGCTATGGGAGTTGTGGATCCAAATTGATGATCTGATGAAGAGGGGTTATGAACAGCCGAGTGCGTCACCATGGGGTGCTCCAGTCTTGTTCGCAATGAATGCAGATGGTGTTCTCAGGTTGTGCATAGACTACAGGAGGCTGAATCAGGTGAAAAATCAAGAATTGCTACCCTCTTCCGAGGATAGACGATCTTTTCGACCAGCTGAAAGGGGCATGCTGGTTCTCGAATATCGACCTATGGTTTTGGTATCACCAGCTAAGGGTGAAGGAAAGTGACATCTAGAAGATGGCGTTCAGGTGCAGATATGGATAGTTCGAGTTCATAGTTATTCCCTTATGTTTTAAGAATGCCCCAGCTGTGTTCATGGGGAATATGAACCCCATCTTTCAGGATCACTTCGATTGGTTCATGGTTGTGTTCTTCGACAATATCCAGATCTATTCAAGATCATAGGAGGACAATGAAGAGCACTTGAGGACGGTTTTGAAGGTCCTCCGACAACATCAACTCTACGTGAAGTTGTCAAAATGCATGTTCTGGACATGAGAAGATCACTTCCTCGGGCACGTGGTGTTCGAGCAGGGGGTAGCGGTGGACCTTTCAAAGGTTGAGGCGGTTGTTTCTTGGGCAACACCCAAGAATGTGGCAGAGGTCCGTAGTTTCCTTTGGATGGTAGGTTACTATCGGAGGTTCCTACCCAACTTCTCCCGAGTAGAAGCCCCTTTGTCAGCTCTGACCATGAAAGATCTAGTTTTCTTGTGGAGTGATCAGTGCGAGTCAGCCTTCAGCTATCTGAACGAGAAGTTGATTAGTGCCACAGTACTGAGATTACCAGACGATGGGGCATCCTATGAGGTGTTCTGTGATTCTTCAGAACTATTCCTGGGATGTGTGTTGATGCAGCGAGAAGGGTTGATCTCTTATGGGTCCAGGCAGCTATGCCCTCACGAGAGTAATTATGCCACCCACGAGCTGGAGCTTGCAGCAGACGTTTTTGTGCTAAAGTTTTGGCGGCACTACCTCATCGGATAACGCTTTGTGGTCTTCACAGATCACAAAAGCTTAAGGTATATCTTCTCCTAGTGGGACCTAAACTTGCGACAGCGGAGATGGGTGGAGTTCCTCCAGGATTACGACTTTGAGATCTATTATACTAAGGGAATGGGAAATGTAGTGGTCGATGCCTTGAGCAGGAGGACGTAGAAGGATGCGGTCCGAGAGTCGGTGGACGCCTGGAAGGCGATGTAGGAGTTGGCTGACTTACAACTGGATGCTAGAATGGATTGCGGTAGAGGCTGCCTATATCAGATGGTAGTGTAGTCGTCTCTGTAGTATCAAGTGGAGGAGTCTCAGTTGGGAGACACAGAGTGCGAAGTGATGCATGACTGAGTTGACCAGGGCAGTGACCCGGAAGGATGGACATAGGATGGCCAAAACCGGATGCTTTACCAGGGAATGCTGTTTGTTCCAGAGGCAATAAGCAGAAAGGTTCTCAGTAAGTTACACAACTCAACCCTGGAGGTACACACAGGAGTTTCCAATATGTACCAGGGACTGAAGAGGTAGTTTTGGTGGCCCATTGTTAAGCGAGCAGTGGATGATTTTGTGGCCAAGTGCTTAGTGGGTCAGCAAGTGAAGGTTGACCACCGAGTTCCAGGCATCCTACTATAGCCTTTAGATGTCCCCGAGTGGAAGTTGGATGAAATCTCGATGAATTTCATCATGGGAATACCCAAGGTCCAAGGGGGATACGATGCCATCTGGGTGGTGGTGGACCTGTTGACGAAATCGGCTCACTTTCTGGCGATAAGGGTGTCAAGTGCAGTGGATGCTTTGGCGCGAAGGTACGTCAATGAGGTGTTGTGGTTGCATGGAGTTCCAAGGAATATAGTCTCGGATAGGGATTCACGGTTTACCTCGCGAGTCTGGAGAGGATTTCAGAATGCCCTTTGCACCCAGCAGCATCTTAGCACTGCTTTCCATCCGCAGAAAGATGGACTGACAGAGCGCACCATCCAGACCTTGGAGGATATGTTGCGGGCATGTGTTCTGGACATAGGGGGATCATGGGTGTGATACTTTCCCCGGGTATATTTTTCCTACAATAATATCTACCACTCTACAATTGGTATGTCCTAGTTTGAAGCCTTGTACTAGAGGCCATTTCGTTCACCTGTGTGTTAGACCGAAGTAGGAGAGGTAGGCATCCTTGGCCCAGAAGTGGTACAGAGAATGACAGAGATGGTTCAGCTCATACGGGAATGGATGAAGGCGGCCCAGGACCGACAGAAGTCATACGCTGATACCAGCAGGAGGCCCTTAAAGTTTGAGGTTGGAGACCACGTGTTCTTGAAGGTCTCCCGTCGGCGTGGGCAGTGGAGGTTCGGAAAGGGGAGTAATCTTTCTCCCAAGTTCATCAGACCCTTCGAAGTGTTGCGGAAGGTCGCCGAAGTGGCTTATCAGCTAGTGTTATCACTTCCGATACTACGGATACATGATGTCTTTCATGTGTCCCAACTCCGTCGGTATCTGTATGACAATTCACACGTCCTTGATTGGGGTGAACTGGACATCGAGGACAACGTGACTTTTGTGGAGAGACCAGGGATGATCGAGGATCGCAAGGATAAGGTGCTTCATGGGCGAACCATTCCCTTGGTTCATGTGTTGTGGAGACATGGTGGGATTGAGGAGAGTACGTGGAAGAGAGAAGCACAGATGCGTACCCAGTACCCAGAGTTGTATTGAGCTTTGTTCCTTGTTTTACCTGTTGTGTTAGAACATTTTGTATTTTTTGGCAATGAAATGTATTGGTTTTATTTCTCTGAATGTGTGTGAAAAGTCCTGGCTATGGTGGAGGAGATAACCTGACCCCTAATCAATACTCATTAAGGTGGATGCGATTAAACACGTGAGGGCGAGTTAGTGCCACCCAAAGAAGATAATATCTTGACATGGGGGAGGAGACTCCCCAACCCACATGCCTGGGTAGTTTGACAAGGTATGTTGCTTGGTTCATGATAGGAAAGTGTTTTTAGTTAGCATGGTTTCACTCCTAAAAGGTATCTTTCGAGGTGGTTGTTCAGACCCTCTCATTTCTTCTGGTTTGTTTTGATTCTCGAGGAAGAGAATTGTTTACGAGGTATCTGATGTAATGGCCTGGGTTTTTGGGGTCCATTACTTTGTGAAAATCTCATGTTGGGTTTTCTGGTCTGGGAATCTCAGTGATGTTTGGCCAACAGTAGGCCTACCAGTAGCCTTAGCCTACTGGTAGCAGGACTACCGGTACCTCGGTCTACCGGTATCCGCATCCTACTGGTAGCTCCGTCTACCGATATCTCGGTCTACCAGTAGCTATAGCTACCGTTAGCTCTCTATATCGGTAGCTTGGTCTACCGGTAGCTGCCGCCTAGCGGTAGCTGTAGCCTACCGGTAGCTCAGCCTATCGGTCACTACAGCCTACCGGTAACTCGGTCTACCGGTGGCTGCAGCCTACCGGTATCTCCGAAACCGGTAGCTGTCACCCACCGGTAGCTCTCAGCTACCTGTGGCTCTGTCCTACCCTCGTGGGTTCTTTCCATATCGCTCATTTTTGCACAAATTTGGTTTTAAACCCTATTTTGACCCTGTTAAAATCCCGGTAACGTGCTAAATGTTTTAATTAAATATTTAATGAATTAAGCATGTGTGTGCACCTGTTTAAACCACCCAATTGTTTTAATAACATGTGGGGTGTCTCAACCCCATGGTCAACCCACGACCCCACGCCCTACGCGGTTTTGCATTCAAATATCAACCGTCTGCCAGTCTTATAAACTAAAGGGTTAGCTGTGGTTTCTTCATTCCTCGAACACAGCTGGGAGTACCCTTCGGTCACAAATAACTCTTCGTTCAGGCGATCCGCATCGCTATCTGTGAAGTTCCACACCCGGGCTTAGCTTCGATCATTGATCAACAGGTAGGGAATTTCTCCTCCGTCTCTCTATTTTGTGTATCATGTGGGGTGGGCGTGCTTTTGATTCTGTAGAATTGGATAAAACTGACCTAAATAATGATAATGAACTAGGTTCTATAAATAAAGAAGGGGGGGATGTGATCATTGATCCTGTTATATTATGATCATCTTACTGAGTTGTGCTGGCTTACGCCTTCTGAAAATCATGGTCGTTGGTGGTCTCTCTCTGTGCACTAATGAACCCTTTGTGATGTTTAATTGTCTTGTTTGTAATTGTAAAATCCTGTTGTGAAAAGTAAATTGGTTAATCACGTATACCCAGCTGAATAAATTGAAAGCACCAGGATCAATCCCTTCTGCGATAACCCCAGTCAAGACACAGAATTGAAATCATGGAGTGTGTTAAATCTTATAAATCTGAAAATACCAGCATGGCCCTACCTTGTGTTAGTTTTAGTTGATTGGTTGTTTTCTTTTACAGGCCGATTGCTGGGGATGTGGGAGGGGATGGGATCCCCTGTTCTTTATACTCTTGGTGGTTGTGGAATTGGGGATGGGATCCCCTATGATTATAGATTTAGTGGTTGAGAGTTTTAAGACCGGGTGGTTACCTTGTTTATATCACCAATTGGGGTGGGATCCTCTGTTGATGAGAAACTGTTTTGGGGGACACGGGGAAATGTCTCGGGGTTGTCTTTGGTTCCAGTACATCGAGGGATATTACTTTTCCTTTGTTGTTGTGACATTAAAAGAGAACCGTGTGTGGATACGTAAATTTATGTTTGGCTGGTTTCTTTTCCTTGGTTATGCTTATGGTGTTAGTTGCCCAGTAGTGCATAAACATTTAAACATTATTACTAAACATGAAACAAGGATGGGATAAATGGGTTTTGGTTTGCCGTAAGTTATGACTTGGACGTAGTGTTGTCTGTTCTCTTTAAGAGGGCTGAAGAAAAACCTAAACTTTGGGTGAGTTCTTGTTACCTATATATATATTTTTAGTTTTGTGTTTCTTATTCACACCCCACCTAAGTTGAGAACTAAGTGCCAAACACCCCCATTTCTTGGGGGAGGGTGTTTTTCCCAACACTATTATTAGTGACTAGTTATTAGCTCCTTTTCTGCTCCCTTTCCCAGATATCCCAAGTTTTTGCGGGTAGGCTGTGATCGCCTGAGGTCCATTATTAGCCCAAGAACCTTCGGGCGGGGTCGTGTGGTGGTTGGCCAGGTGTGTGCGGCAGGTGGTTTCATAAGTATCTTCGGGATGAGGCCCATGTGTCTTCGGGCGTGGGAGTGGATCTTCTAGCCCAGGTGTCTTCTAGCGTGGTGGTGGTTATTCTGGCCTAAGTGTTTGCAGGCATGGCTACATGTGATAGTTGTGGCCCAGGTGTTTGCGGGCGGGATTCGGCAGGGAGACTGCGTGTGGTTGTGGCCCAAGTGTGTTCGGGCGGGTGAAGCAGTGGGATTGTAGTGAGAATGGTGGGATTGGTTCGATGCGTAGGATGTCTCAATAACCAGTGGAAAAGTGGTGCGGGGTACCAAAACATCGATGTGCTCTTATTATATATATTACTTGACTTGTGTTATTTGGGGAGTGTGCCTTGGTGAGGATTGGGTGGATAGTTTACCTTGATAGGTGTTTCGTTTACTCCTTTTCTCACGGGACTTTAGTACGATCCCCCACTTGTGCATGAGGGTCTTTGTTTATCCTTACTAATTGTACTTGTATGCTCACCCTACATATATAAAACTGCTTTCAGGATTCCAGGAGGACTTCAGGGATTGCGCAAGACCATACTAGCTTGGACCATTGGGGCAGTTGTGGTTGTTGTTTTCTTTCTTTGGTACTTACCTTTGTAGTCTCCTTTTATACTTTGTGGATTTTACTTTTGGAAAATTCATGTGGGAATGGTTTACTTTTGGTTTTACCTTTCTTTTCCCTTGGTGTTGTTGGGTTTCACCATCTTATCTCCCGATCCTATAAAAAAAGGGTAATGCCTTCCATTTGTGTGAAATTCCCATACCCTTGGTGCTAGTCTCCACTCTGGGACCTATAGAAGGCGGGTTTCAGGGTTCATTATCTCTCGTTCAACTTAAAGAAGGGTTTGGCACCTTGCTGACCCTTCCCTCCTTTTGGTGAAGGCGGGTCGTGACATGATTTGTTGGGAGTATGGGCCCTGCTGATTTGAATATGGAACTTCAATGTTTGTTTCATTGTTTCTATGGGTTTGAGAGTAGTTTCTGAGGCTTAATGTATCAAAAAACACAGAATACACGGTGTGTATAGATGAATTAATGCTATATATTCTTCTATTTGGGAGGGAACAACTTTTCTTAAGTACACACAGTGTACTATATGTACATGTTGTGTAGTCCAAAATCGTGTGACTGGCTGTGTGGGAAGAGACTCGGTGTTGGGAAATGCATGGTGACACACGTCGTGTACTTGGAGTACATGTCATGTTATAAGAGCCATGTATCCAGTCATGTGACCAATGAAACAGGTGGATGAAACTTAGGTTGAACATGCCATGTTCTGTACTTACATGCCATGTGAATGTCTACTATGTATCTTGCCATGTGAATAACTACACTGGTGGATTAAAAATTCTGATATACAGGTCGTGTCTAGGGTGAACACACAGTGTAGTCTTACACTGGCAGAACCGTGTAGTTTTATCCCTGTAAATTACATGGGAATAATAGAAACTCACATACACACAGAGTCTCTTGGGAAACACGCCGTGTAGAAGGGGTGTTACACATTCATGTTGTGGAGAAGTAAGCACCCATTTAGGGGCCTAAAAGAACATGTTGTTTAAGGAGTTATACACGCCATGTACTCCTATTTTGAAAAACATTAGAGTTTTTTCTTCTCTACTCCTCTTTGAACTTCTGAGTTGCATTTTTCTCTTCGTAAAACATGTTTTGAGGTGTATTTGCTAGACTTTATAGAACAATGCCACCATGAAGACCTCGACCAGGGCGCCAGGAGAGAGGCAGTGAGTATATACCAGAGGTGGTGGGTTATGGGCTGCAGATGGATCCTCCATCTGTGCCAGCTGCGACACTAGCCTTTATACCAGACATAGGTGAAAATGCACAGTTTTGAGAATGTTTTGTGAGGTTCATGCAGATCATCCCAGGAGCGTCGTAGGCTGGAACATCTATGATAGAGCTGAAACGTATAGTCGAGTAGAAACAGTTGTCTATATATTCAAGGGATGGTGGACAATAGGCTGTAGAATCGTGGTTGGAATCAATTATGACTATCGTTGAGCATCTATAGACACCTATTGTGAGGATGGTCAAGCTCATGACCTATATGCGGTGTGATGATTCCTTGAGATGGTGGGATGTTATCAATCAGAAAGTGCGTCATTGGGATATGTCATGGGAAGAATTTTAGATGGCCTTATTTGAAAATTATTTTCCTGAGATACTGTGGGTCGACCGATCCCTGGAGTTCATTCACCTCGAGCAAGGAACACTGTCAATTATGGATTATTCAGCCCAATTTAATGAGCATCATAAATTCTAACGTATTATGATTTGTGATGGTGCATCAAAATCTAGGTGATTTGGGGATGGTATTCGGTATAACATTCAATCACAGGTGAATGTCAACAGGCTACTTTCTATTTCTAATATTGTGAATCAAATGATAATTACTAAGCGCAAACTATGGGAATCTGTGGGTGCGAGCTAGGGAGGTTTTCCACCAAGATCTAGTACTGTTTCAACAAGAAGAAAGAATAATTGTATGGAGATTTCTCATAAGGATATGAGAAACTATAACATTTCTTTGGGTAGCCAGTTAAGGTGCTACCAGTGCAGTAGGCCAAGGAATTTGAGCCCGCAGTGTCTAAAGGACCTAGTTGAGTTCCAAGCTTGCTGCAGTATGGGCCATCTACAACGCTTAGGTAGCACGTTTCCACTAGTGGCTATTGAGAGAGGTTCGGTATGGACCTCCATGTATAAGAGCCGGGTCATTACCTCCACACCAATCTAGAAACTGGAATACGTCGGGGCATGCAGGACAGGGCAGTGGGTGTGATTGTGGTAGCCAGACCCCAGGTTCTCAGTGATAGTAAGGAGGGTCAGCTCCCAGTAGCTAGGCTGTGTCACAGGGCCACGGTACAGGTTAGACATATTCACTGCAACATACCCCATAAGAGCAGGATCTATAACCTATTATTGTATGCGGTACTATTAAATTCACCTCTATTTTATCTTCTGTACACTTTGATACTGGTGAAAACAACGTTTTATATATGTTCTAATGTGGAATGTCTTGAGATCTGTGTTTCTACTACTTATGATGGTATGATGCTAGACACTCTATTAGGGATCAAAACAGCAGTTGTGCATCTGTGCAAGGAGTTCCCCCTTGAGATTGGCAGGGGTCACATTATATGTAACCTATATTTCTTATAGATGATTGGATTTTATTTCATTATCAGAGTAGATTAGATGGTTTCTTTTTTATTTCATTGTTTATTATATCGATACAGGGGGAGTTTTATATCACCAGAAGGAGGGACTTTTATATTCAAGGTTGAGTGTGACGTCCATGCAATCCCAAAAGGAGCCAAGCATCGTGGGCGGGGCTGGATGACATCCCAAATTACGAGTTTATATTTAGATGATCAGTGAACATGTATTGGATATTTTCTTCTAGTGGTTGATTATTTTGGATATGTTTTCCTAGCTGATTTCTCAGGCTTACCACTGTTTAGATAAGTGGATTTCACTATCAAAAGAGTGCCAGGAGATGCACTAATATCAATTCCTACTTACAGGATGGCTACGATGAAGTTGTAAGAGCTAAAAATGTAGTTAGATGATCTGAAATCTAAGGGTTTTATCTGACCTAGTACATCACCATGGGTTTCACCGATCCTTTTTTTGAAAATGGAAGATGGTACTCTTAGGCTATGCGTGGACAATTGGAAACTGAACCAGCTGACCGTTATGAACTAATATCCCTTACCACAGATTGATGACCAGTTTGATCAGCTTTGAGTAGCTCAAGTATTCTCAAATATTAACATCTATTAAAGATATCAACAGGTACATCTTCGATCTGCATACATACCTCATACAGTCTATCGTATTAGGTATGGTCTCTATGAGTACTTGGTTATGCCGTTTGGTCTCATGAATGCGCCAGTAGTTTTCATGGCACTGATGAACTAAGTGTTCCGTCTTTTCCTAGGTTCCTTTGTGGTGGTTTTCATGGAAAATATCATGGTGTATTCTCACAATCGACACGACCATTCCAATTATCTTGAGATAGTTTTTAATACACCGAGGGAGCATTAGATATATTCTATGATCGCAAAATTCCACTTCCGGAAGGATCAGATTACCATCCTCGGTCAAGTCATCTCAGAGACTAGAGTATCAGTGGACCTAGAGAATGTTAGAGCAGTTGTTACCTGTGAGCATCCCAAGAATATTTTAGTGGTGTAGTGTTTTTGAGGCTAGCTGGTTACTACATGCATTTCATTGAGGACATCTCACGCTTAGCAGTGTCGATGACAGGATTGACTAAGAAAGGTGTGAAGTTTGAATGGTCAGATTCCTATGACACAGTGATAAAAAACTATTTTATTGAATATTTCATTCATAATAAATGATATAATTTTCTCACATTGTGTTAAATATGTTTAATTAGAAAGTATTTTGGATTAAATCATTCATTTGAATATTTGATGAAAATTCCAGTTTTACCCTTTATAGTTCACTGTAGTATTTTGAAGATAAATACTTTTTCGTTTATTATTTGAAATTTAAATTTTGTAACAGTGTTCCTAACTTAATTATCTACAACTTTTATTCAGGACACTAGAGCTAAAGAGTTCATTGGAGTGTTGAAAATGGTCCATGAAGTCAAAGTTGGGATGGGCTCGACAGAATAGAGAAGCTTCTGTATTTCGGCCATAACTCCTTCATATTGGCCTGTATTGAGCCCCAATTTTGAGAAGAGACAGAGGAATCATATCCGCACATTTTCTCCTTCTGGAATGCCGGCCAATTCACGCGTTGTGGTGGTCAAATGGGCGGTACAAGTTGGAATAAAATATTTATCCGAATTTCCACATTCACACTTGAAACAACTTGTAACCTCTCCTCCCCTCCCCTATATAAATTGGAGTTTTTATTATTTGGAGGGGTTTGGACGTGCATTGGGAAGTTGAGGGAAGAGTAGAAGTGGATCAACTCCAATTATCCAACCATTTCAATAAGGGTATCTCTTGAAGCAAGGATCCCTTCGACGAAGCCTTCTTCTTCTCCTTCATGTTGTAATGATTTTGTTTATGTAATAAACTTCTTTGTTCTTATTTTATTTCTTCTCTTTTCTTCTATTTTGTTTAAATTTCTTCTTCTCTTAATATTCCTCTTTGGGCTGGAATTCTTGAGTAGAAGCGTTATTGGGTTATACCCATTATAATCCTTTGCACATGCAAAACGCTTCTACGATTATTACGCCACCCATGGAAAAGTAGTCTTTTAGTAATCGATCTATCTTCTACCCTCTTCATTTAATTGTTTTGAATCATTGAGCTACTGTAATTCACTTAATATGATCCATGAATTTTGTTTTTAAATTTTAATAAACTAAGAAAGCAACTGAACAATTAACACAAAAACACGCGAGGTCGGGATTTTGTGTAAATTGTGAGAGTGTGATCTTAATCGGTAATACAAGACCACACGGGATAAATTTGCAGAGTTAAAATATAATCACTAAACACAATTCATCCCCATTTCCAGAGTGTATATGTGCCTTAATTTACCACTGACCATAAGCTAATCTTAGAACATCAATCAAAGCAGGGTGCTGCGATTTCATGTTCCGAAGTTAGCCTGGGGTTAAATTCACATAATCTTCGTGGTAAAGTTAATTCTCGTAGGGTTCGGGATTTAACAAATTAAGGGACAATAATTAAGTTAATGTTAATTTAAATGATAATGATTAATAATAATGTGAAGAGGTAGAGTTAGATCGATTACGCCTTTTAAATAGATTTCTAAAAAAAACATCTTCTTGTTGTGTCATTTTAATCGAAATTCATTTCAAAACTAAAAGCAAAAAAAAAATTATACAATCTTCTTCCAGCAAACTTCTTCTAGATTAATAAACTAAAAAAGACACCAATCCTTTAAAGTAGTGTTTTTATTCTATTCTATTTTATTATATTTTTTAGAATACCTCTAATAAGTTGTTAAATTCACTTCCTCCTTTGAGAGATGACCATGGTCAGCCACTCTGTTGCACCTAAGTACCCCAAAATCACACTAATCATTTGTGGGAACCCACGACAGTGCTCTTTCAAATTGGCGCCGTTGCTGGGGAGGCAAGAAATTATTTCAACCAATTAGAGATTTTTTCCAGCATCAAGGACAATATCCATTCGAAAGGAGATATCGGGGATCAAGCAAGCCCAAGGGGAGTCAATGTATGAGTACTGGGAGTGATTCAAGAAGTTGTGTGCAAGCTGCCCACATCACCAAATCAGTGAGAAATTACTCATCCAGTACTTCTATGAAGGACTCACACCTATGGAGAGAAGCATGGTAGATGCTGCGGCTGGAGGAGCATTGGTGGACAAGACACCGGTAGTTGCACGTGTGTTGATCGACAGGATGGCCCAAAACTCCCAACAATTTGGTGATAGAGGTACACCACATGTCAGGGGAGTACATCAGGTAAGTCCTTCTTCTCCTGAAAGTCATTTGATTGATACTAAGTTGGAAGAATTGACCAATATGGTGAGGCAAATTGCTTTGGCACAAAAGACATCTCTACCCCCTCCTTCAAGGCCTTGTGGTATTTGCACTGAGACAAGCCACCCAACTGATTGTTGCCCACAACTCCAAGAAACAGAAGATTGTGCAGCAGTGTTCCCTAGGAGACCATTTTAGCAGCAACAACAACAACCATATCCCCAAAATAAGTTTGATCAAACATACAACCAAGGGTGGAAAGATCAGTCGGACATGAGGTATGGATTTGGACAACAACAAAGGCCATCCTTTCAACAAAACTTCCAGCTGCCTCCGCCTTACCAGCAGGGTTTCCAACAATCCCAAAGGAGATTTGAAGCTCAAACATAAAAAAGTCAGCAACAAGGGAATCATCCACCAAAGGTATATTCTAATACTGATGATCTTTTAAAGCAAATTGTTCTTAATCAACAGAATGAGCTGAAGAGTCAAAGTTCAGAGCTGAGGGAGTTAAAGACTCAAATGAGCCAGATTGCCACTGCCCTCCATGACCTTGTAAGTAAGAATTCCGGAAATCAACCTTCCCAACCCACTCCAAATCCAAAGGGGAATGTTAGTTCCATCACATTGAGAAGTGGGAAGAAAATGAACGATACATCTGTACTTACCATTCCACCGGGATTCACCTCAACTCCAGAGAAGCCGCATTCCAAACCAACTGATGAGAAATCCAAGGAGAAAGATAAAGGTAAGAAAAATATTGATGATGTTCCTCCTAAACCCCTTCCTTTTCCAAACAGGGTTATTCAAACCAAGAAGATGGCTGAAGAAGCAATGCAAAAGGAGGTTTTGGACACATTACAGCGTGTGGATATCAACATTCCTCTACTTGAAGCCATTAAGCAAATCCCAAGGTATGCCAAATTCTTAAAAGAACTTTGCACCAATCGAAGAGGGATCAAGGGGAATGAGAGGATCAACCTTGGAAGTAATGTATCGGCACTCATTACACCAACTCTAGCAATTCCAACAAAGTGCAAGGATCCCGGGACATTGACCATCCCATGTACCATAGGGGAGTTGCACTTCTCTAATGCTCTTTGTGATTTGGGAGCTTCCATAAATGTGATGCCTCACTCTGTATTCTCTTCCTTGAAGGTTGGTGAGTTGAAGCCGACAAGAGTAGTGGTGCAGTTGGCAAATAGAGCTACGGCATATCCAACGGGAGTCCTTGAGGATGTACTTGTCCAGGTAAGAGACATGATCTTTCCAGCAGATTTCTATGTTCTTAACATGGAGGATGATCAGGTAAGTTCTCATTCCCCCATTATCTTAGGAAGGCCATTCCTCAAAACTGCAAAAACTATCATAAATGTCAATGAGGGTACACTTTCCAGGGAATTTGGGGATGAAGTTGTGATATTTAATTATATGGATTCCATGAAGTACCCCTCTGAGGACCATTCTGCTTTTGTTATCTCGCATTTCGAACCACCAAGTAAAAACTCCATGGATTTTGATTGTCCTATGCTTAGGGAGATTATGAGTATTGGTTCTGGTTTAATGTCTAAGAGAACTTCCACACCTATTTCTAATGAACAAGACTCTCTAAGATTTGATTTTAAAATGGAATCATATTCTGATTGTGATCATGTGAACTCTGATTATGACATGGCTATAGAGTATGCTAATGGATTTGATGCTTTATTCTCTGATTTTGATGATTTATATTCTGATACTAATGCTCTTTGTGCACATATTTCGGTTCCTTCAATGTCTCCATCCATACTACACCCTCCTTCATTAGAACTCACGCCATTGCCACCAAATCTTAAATAATCATACTTGTTGAGTGGTGAGAGATTACCGGTTATCATTGCTAAAAATCTCCCTTTTGAACATAAAGAAAAGCTTTTGAATATTTTGAGGGAGAACATCAGGGAGATTGGGTGGACCTTGGCTGACATATCAGGTATTAGCCCCTCCATTTTCATGCATAGGATTCTCTTGGAGGATGTGGCTAAACCGGTGAGACAACCACAAAGGAGACTCAATACCACCCTCCTAGAAGTTGTTAAAAAGGAAGTTGAGAAATTTCTCGAGGCATGTATAATATTTCCCATTTCAGATTCTCAGTGGGTAAGTCCTATTCAGGTTGTGCCTAAGAAAAGTGGTGTTACTGTTGTTAAAAATGAGAAAGATGAGTTAGTTCCAATGAGGGTGAAAAACAGTTGGCATGTGTCTATTGATTATAGGAAACTAAATCAGACCACTCGCAAGGACCATTTCCCCCTCCAATTTATTGATCAAATGCTCGAGAGACTAGCTGGGAAAACACACTATTGTTTCATGGATGGATTTTTTGGATATTTTCATGTTCCTATAGCTCCAGAGGATCAGGAGAAGACTACATTCACCTGTCCCTTTGGCACATTTTCCTACCGGAGGATGCCATTTGGACTTTGCAACTCCCCATGTACCTTCCAGAGATGTATGGTGAGTATTTTTTCTGATTTTATTGAGACCTGCATGGAGGTATTTATGGATGATTTTACAGTGTATGGGTCTTCATTTGATGAATGTCTAAGTAGTTTGGGAAAGGTGTTGAATCGTTGTATTGATAAGAATCTGGTCCTGAACTTTGAAAAGTGTCATTTTATGGTAGAGCATGGAATAGTCTTAGGGTATGTGGTGTCAAAACATGGGAGAGAGATTGATAGATCTAAGGTAGACATTATTTCATCCTTACCCTATCCTTCATGTGTGCATGATGTTAGATCTTTCCTAGGGAATGCATGATTTTATCGGCGCTTCATCAATGATTTTAGTAAGATTGCTCTTCCTATGTCAAGATTACTTCAAAAGGATTCTGATTTTGTGTTTGATGTTTCTTGCAGGAATTCATTTGATGAGCTAAAACATGGTCTGACCAATCCACCTATCATACAGCCCCCACGGTGGGAGATTCCTTTTGAGCTTATGTGTGATGCCTCCAACTTCGCGGTTGGAGCTGTCTTATCTCAAAGGGTGGAAGGACGTTCACATGTGATTGCCTATGCATCGAGGACACTAGATTCATCCCAATCAAATTACAAAACTACGGAAAAGGAGTTTCTTGCTATCATATTTTCTTTAGATAAATTCCGTTCATATTTATTGGGCTCTAAAGTAGTTGTTTTTTCTGACCATGCAGCTTTGAGGTACCTCATGAAGAATCCAGATGCAAAGCCATGACTTATCCATTGGATGCTCCTTCTTCAAGAGTTTGACATCGAGATAAAGGACAAAAAGGGGTCAGAAAACTTGGTGGCGGACCACATGAGTAGGCTTACTCACACACTAGAGGATGACACCTTGGATCAGGTACCACTTCGGGACACTTTCCCCGATGAGCATCTATATACCATCTCAGGTACGCATCCTTGGTATGCTGATTTAGTTAACTACCTTGCTGCTTCTGAAATTCCTGCAGATTTAAAGAAACAACAAGTCCAAAAATTAAAGAGTGAGTCAAGATTTTATGTTTGGGATGATCCATACTTATGGCGCTTGTGTAGTGACCAAGTCATTAGGAGGTGTGTTCCCGATCATGAGTTTGAGTCTGTTTTTCATTTCTGTCATACACTTGCTTGTGGTGGACACTTTGGACCCCAACGGACAGCTAGGAAGGTTTTGGACTCTGGATTATATTGGCCTAGATTATTCCATGATGCCCATGTGTTTTGTAAGTCATGCTCTCGTTGCCAACACACTGGGAACATTTCTAGGAGACATGAGATGCCCCAGCAACCGATACTATTTTGTGAGATTTTTGATGTATGGGGCATCGAATTTATGGGTCCTTTTCCTAGTTCATTTGGTTTTTTGTACATTTTGGTTGCTGTTGATTATGTGAGTAAATGGGTGGAGGCCAAGGCCACCAGGACTGACGATTCTCATGTTGTTGTGGACTTTGTCAAAGCACAGATTTTTTGAGGATTGGAGTACCAAGGGCCATCATTAGTGACCAAGGGGCACACTTTTGCAATAGTAATTTTTCTTCCCTCCATCGAAAGTATGGGGTGACACACAAAACATGAACACCGTACCACCCCCAAACAAATAGCCAGGCTGAGGTTTCAAATAGTGAGTTGAAACAAATCTTGGAGAAAACCGTGCAGCCAAATAGAAAGGATTGGAGCAAGCGCTTGGATGATGCATTGTGGGCGTATAGGACAGCATACAAGACCCCCATTGGTATGTCCCCATTTCGGATTGTTTTTGGGAAAGCGTGTCATCTCCCCGTGGAAGTTGAGCATCGGGCATATTGGGCTATAAAGAAATGCAACATGGATTTGGCCCAAGCTGGAATTCAAAGGAAGTTGCAAATTCAAGAGCTTGAGGAGATTCGACTGTCATCATATGAGAACTCAAGGCTCTACAAGGAAAGATCAAAAGAAGCTCATGACAAAATGATCCAACAAAGGGAGTTTCATGTTGGAGAGAAAGTCCTTCTCTATAGTTCACGACTGAAGTTGATGCCTGGTATGTTGCGTTCCAGATGGTTAGGTCCTTATATTGTGTCTAATATTTTTCCTTATGGTGCAGTGGAGATCACACGAGAGGACATTGGAAGGAGCTTTACACTCAATGGGAAACGTTTTAAGAGATACATTGAGGGACATCCTACTGATGCAGTGGATATTATCACATTGCATGACCCCATCATCACATGATCACATCAGGCTGTTCCTAACCCTTTCACTTTTATATTATTTGTCCTATTTAAAAATTCTGCATTTCATGTGCATATATCATCTCACGGGTTCACATTGAGGACAATGCAATATTTTAAGTGTGGGAGAGGGAACCTTTTAGTTTAGTAATTTCAATTGTTTTCCTGTTTAAAAAAAACCAAAAAAAAATTTTTTGCGTGTTTTTCAAAAAAAAAATGTTTTTCAAATTTTGTGTGTTTATTTTACAATTTTCTATGTTTTTTGAAACATTTTGAGCTAAAATGGTTCTCATCACCATTTTTGAATCCATTTCAATAAGTGAAACAATTTACCCCTTGAAACTAAGCTTAAATGAATGTTGAAATGACTTTGTTTCAAGTTCAAATACTTAGTAATTTCATGAAAAGTACACTGAATTTTGAATCCCATGCCAATATCACTGTCTTTATATTTTAAATCACATTCCTGTGAGGCTTTTAAAACATTATTTCATATTATTTACATTCACCTCACTTCTTGAGAGAACCAAACCATACTTTATTTAACCAGAATGTGATCTATTCCTGTCAAAACATGAGGGTTTGAGGTACTTATGTTTAAATGATTGAGGCGTTTGTTTGGTATTAAAGCCCCTATTTCAAAGAATCCATTTTTATAATGGCCCACCTTGAATATTTAATCCTTTTAGACCTTAGAATCCATACAAAGCCTGTTAGGTTAGCCACATTACAAGCCAATTTTCCCTATCCAACCAACTCTTGAAGTGAAATTTCATAATCTAGTTGAGCTTAAGTGTGGGGGAAGATGTCTTGGGTTCTTCCACCACATTCTGTGATACTTTGGGTGGAAAATGAAATTCTGAAGAGATTTGTTTGCTGCTAAAGAAAGTCATTATATTGAATGCTGTGCCTTTTTTGGAGCTTTCATGGCAAGTGATGTTTTGCCTTTTCTGGAGCTTCTAATTGAGGTGGAAAGCTGTGCCCATCTAGAGCTTTCAAGAAAATCATGTTTGAGAAGATTGACATTTTTTATGCTAAAATGATGAATGGTGTAAACCTTTCATTACTTTTCATGATGATGGAGCTGAATTGATACTATGGGGATTGAAGAGAAGACCATATTTAAGTGAAAATTAGATTAATGCAATTTTGCTTCAAAAGAGTCAAGCCCTCCTCATTCAGCCTCAATGTTTTCCACATCTTAATCCTACCAACCGAAAGCCACATAACAACCCTGAAAAGTTCTCATGATAAACATATGTCCTTGAATCACATCGGGTAGTGATGTAGTAATCTATCAAGCCTATTATGACCCTTGTATGAGTTTTGATGAGAAAGACATTGCAAAAAAATTGATATTTGAGTGATGAGAGAAAATTCAAGTGAGGTAAGTGTTTTGTGCATGGGCGGATAAATGAAGTGGAAATATATTGAATAATATAAATGGAGAACTTGAAATAAGATTTTTTATGAGGCATGATATCTTTTTATTCTTGGTTTGAAATTGATTGATCTTAAGGATATGTGTTTTAAAATTGGTTTTGATTTGATATTGATGTTTACTTGATATGAGGTTTTGCCCAGGAGTACAAAAGTTTAAGTGTGGGGGATTTGATAAAACACTATTTTATTGAATATTTCATTGATAATAAATGATATAATTTCCTCACATTGTGTTAAATATGTTTAATTAGAATGTATTTGAGATTAGATCATGCATTTGAATATTTGATGAAAATTACAGTTTTACCCTTTATAGTTCACTGTAGTATTTCGAAGATAAATATTTTTTCTTTTATTATTTGAAATTTAAATTTTTCAAAAGTGTTTCTAACTTAATTATCTACAACTTTTATTCATGACACTAGAGATAAAGAGTTCATTTGGTGGTTGAAAATGGTTCATGAAGTCAAAGTTCGGCTGGGCTCGCCAGAATGGAGAAGCTTCTGTATTTCGGCCATAACTCCTTCATATGGGCATGTATGGAGCCCAAATTGTGAGAGGAGACATAGGACCCATATCCGCACATTTTATCATTCTGGAAGGGCGGCCAATTCACGCGTTGTAGTGGTAAACTGGGCGGTTCAATTTGGAATAAAATATTTAGCCGAATTTCCACATTCACACTTGTAACCACTTGTAACCTCTCCTCCCCTCCCCTCTATAAATTAGAGTTTTTCTCATTTGGAGGGGTTGGGACGTGCATTGGGAAGTTGAGGGCAGAGGATAAGTGGATCCACTTTAATTATCCAACCATTTCAATAAGGGTATCTCTTGAAGCAAGGAGCCCTTCGACGAAGCCTTCTTCATCTCCTTCATGTTTATATGATTTTGTTTATGTAATAAACTTCTTTGTTCTTATTTTATTTCTTCTCTTTTCTTCTGTTTTGTTTAAATTTATTCTATTAATCTTCCTCTTTGGGCTGGAATTCTTGAGTAGAAGCGTTATTTGGTTATACCCATTATAATCCTTTGCACATGCAAAACACTTCTACGATGATTACGCCACCCATGGAAGAGTAGTCTTTTAGTAATTGATCTATCTTATACCCTCTTCATTTAATTGTTTTGAATCATTGAGCTACTGTAATTCACTTAATATGATCCATGAATTGTGTTTTTAAATTGTATGAAACTAAGAAAGAAATTAAACAATTAACACAAAAACACGCGAGGTCGGGATTTTGTGTAAATTGTGAGAGCGCGATCTTAATCGGTAATACAAGACCACACGGGATAAATTTGTAGAGTTTAAATATAATCCCTAAACACAATTCATCCTCATTTCCAGAGTGGATATGTTCCTTAATTTACCACTGACCATAAGCTAATCTTAGAACATCAATCAAAGCAGGGTGTTGCGATTGTATGTTCCGAAGTTAGCCTAGGGTTAAATTCACATCATCTTCGTGGTAAAGTTAATTCTCGTAGGGTTCGGGATTTAACAAATTAAGGGATCATAATTAAGTGAATGTTAATTTAAATGATAATGATTAATAATAATGTGAAGTGGTAGATTTAGATCGATTATGCCTTTCAAATAGATTTCTAAAAAAACATCTTCTTGTTGTGTCATTTTAATCGAAATTCATTTCAAAACTAAAAACAAAAAAAAATTATACAATCTTCTTCCAGAAAACTTCTTCTAGATTAACAAACTACAAAAACCCCAATCCTTTAAAGTGGTGTTTTTATTCTATTCTATTTTATTTTATTTTTTAGAATACCTCTAATAAGTTGTTAAATTCACTTCCTCCTTTGAGAGACGACCTTGGTCAGCCACTCTGCTGCACCTAAGTACCCCAAAATCACACTAATCATTTGAGGGTGCCCACGACAGTGCTCTTTCACACAGCCTTTTAGGGGTTGAAGGGATGTTTTTCTTCAGTGACAATTCTGATATTCCCATAGCTAGGCAAGAGTTACACTGTGTACTAAGATGAATGAGGTATCGGGTTGGGAACAGTGCTTATGTAGGGAGATTGAGTAGTTGCATGCGAGTATTGGCAATTAAGGCCACATGAGTGAAATTACATGATGCATGATCCCATGTTTGTTGTAGTTGTTCATGATTTTCACTATTAGATACATTATTCATTGGGAGAGAACTGTGTGTTCTACACATACCACAAAAGCCTCAAATACATATTCACTCAGTGTGATTTGAATCTGAGGTAACAATAATGGGTAGAATACCTTCAGTCATTCGACATTGTGCTTGCCTATACACCTTGAAAAATTAATTTTGTGGCTGATGCACTATGCAGGGGAGATGAGATACAAGAAGTATAGGAAGAAAACGGTGAGTGGTATCTTATGGCCTTGTTCCATGAGAAGCACTTATATGTGTACAAAAGTCATTGGAAAATTTATCTTTCATATTTGGAAGTTACCTATCCCTACCTGATAGAGTGAGGATGAGGCAGATAACAGATTATGTAGGCCTAGTCCACTAAGACACTGTGACAGGTGTGGACACTCCTCTTGGATGGATGATATTAGATTATTGTGTTCTACATATCAATGGTTGTGTGTGGGTTCAATGGAATTTACGTGAGGAACTGATGCAAGAGTTTCATTATTTATCTTGTGAAGTCCATCTCAGGGTCTCCAATATTTACCATGACATGTGAAATCAGTACTGGTGGCCATGTATGAAGTGAGAAGTAGCTAGCTTTGTTACAAGGTGTTCCACCTATCATTCGGTGAAGGAAAAACATCAGCATCCAGCTGGACATTTACAGAAGCTACCCATTCTTGAGTGGAAGTGGGATGATTTCACGATGGATTTTTTGATTGGATTATTGCGGTTTTGTAGAGACCCGAAGCCTGACGTACATTGACATTACATTACTTTTGCGGAATACTTAGTACATAACAAAAACACACACTAAAGGATCGTAATAGTTTAGTGTCTTTGGAAACTCGGACTATAATCTTCTAATCATGGTGAAAGATCTTCAAAATATCCCATAAAGATCTTCCTTTTTTTTACCTAAAACCTTTCTTTATATCCTGGGGAAAAGAAAACATAAAAGGGTGAGCTCAAATGCTCAGTAAGGGTATACAAAAGAAATAAAAATCATATCATATCTTTTTGAAAATCATAACCTGCAAAAGAGATCATAATATCTTAACATGGAACAAATCATAGAAGTGAAAATGAGATCACCATAATCATAACATGAAAATTGAAACTTTGTGGCATGCACACATAATCATGGAAAATCATTTCTTGTTAGTCATGACTCATTGCCAAGACTATCTTAGTGGACAAAGTCCCTTTCTGAATCGAGTAACCCTCGTTTCAGTCCTGTTTCACTGAACCAGTATAACCTACCGTTCCAGCCCTGTCTATCTCATGAGATATAAAATCTTTACCCAATGCATTGGAGGGAGATATAGGTCCCACCCATCTTATAATGAATCCTTTCTTATGTGTGCCACATAATCATAAATCATACATCATCGCATAACCCATGTAAAAAAAAATGGGATTCTTAAACAACATGACATCATAAAACAATTCATATAAGATAAAGGAATTCATAAAAATGTTTCCATCACAACATAATCAAATCCATGTAATAATAGGGATAAAAACAGAACCCTTTATTATCTTAGATGGAAAATAATTTTGGCAAAACACTTGAACTCCATTCTTGAGGAAAATATCCTTTCTTCTTCAAAAACTGTTTTCCTTTCATAACATGTCATACAACTTTAAAATAGAAGAAGTTGATTAAAAATAAACTTGAAAACTTGTAAAGGAAGCTTCTTGGAAATAATGTTTTAAAAATCCATTCATTCCGTATAAGTTAAAAAAACATTCTTTCGTACTTTTGTTGGAAAAGTCAAAAAGTACCTCGTACAAAAAAATGACAAAAGATTCCTTTCAAATTCTTTACTAAAAACTCACCGAAGGGTAAAAATGGATTTAAACAATTTTAAGTGGATGGAAACAATATTAAATATTGAGGGAACATGGATGTGGATGATAAAATAAACCCCAGTAAATACCAAAGTATAAACAATCTCAGATAAAAATGAGATTGTGATATTTCCCTTACCTTAGGTCCGACTTGCTTTGTAAGTGTCCGAACCTCCTGTATAATGATTTAAATCATGTTATTGACTTATTCCAGAATCATATTCATTGTTATTATATCATATATGGTCCACTTATGACTTTATATTACCTGTTCTTTTGTAAATTCATGTTAAAGTAGCGTTTTGGGTAAAATCGTCTCATTTATCGTAGGTGTTTTGACTTGTTGTTCTTGACATCATTATTACTTATATCATGATTTACTTACTTCCAGAATATAAATTATGATTTATATATCATATATATTCAGTATATATATATATATAATAGATAGATAAATAAAATGAAAAACACCGTTCATGGAGACGGTAGTCCGTACGTACGCATGAACGCTGTTTTTCTTTCCTTATTGTCTTGAAATGGAAGTAAGTAGATGACATACATATGTATATATATACATAAATCCAGTAGCTTTATAATGTCATATATTTCATTATTATTTCTTATATATACATTATAATCATTCTTAAATGGTTAACATGGAGAATGAATCTCATCGCGTCGTGGAGACGGTAGTCCGTACGTACGCACGAGCGATGATATCATTTCTATAAATATTGAATTTAATTGGAGTGGATTATAAAATATATCAGAATCAATATGATGTTTTAATAACTATGTATAGTTATTCTTTACACCATTATACCCATCCATGTAAGGTGGTGGTGGAAAATAGATTACACCACGGCGTGGAGACGGTATTCCGTACGTACGCACGCGCAGTGATTTCTTTTTCCGTAGGATGGATAGACGGTGAAATAGGGTTGTTTCATACTTATAATAACATATCAGTATATGAGTGATACTGATGTTATTACTTCATAATGAAACAACCTAAGAAGAAGAAGTGGAAGAAGAAATAAAGATGAAAGAATTGGTAACGGTAATTACCTCTTCTTTGAAGCGCCTCTTTGAGACCTCCTCTTAGGGCACTAAAATTGGTCTTTGAGGAAGACCAGAACCTCTATGATGTTGCTAGGGAAGTGTAGAAGAGATTTTGGCAGGGGTTGGCCGAGCTTGAGTGCTCAAATTGGTGTGAGGAGGAGGGGGAGGAGGTGTCCTTTTATAAGGGAGGAGAGGGGCACCTTAGGAATATCTCAAAATATTATTTTATATTAAAGTCAAAATCGGTTTATAATGGTTCCAAAGGGTCTTATTTCGAAGATAAGGTGGGGAGGGGTCGAAATCCTATCAACCAATAGAATTTAGACAAGTTTAGGATATTATTTTAACCTTATCAATTAAATTTAACTCTAAGTTAAATAATTTAACTTTTACCATGTCTTTTTGTTTTCTTTCACTATATGGTTAATAAACTTACTATAACATGCCAAACGAACCCCAAATTGTTTATTATTAATATATATATCCTTATCTAAGTCATTTGGCCGAACCTTAGATTTTTAGGAATACAATAACAAATAATAATATAATATTTTATTTAAAAACTATTTTGTGTCAATTTTGACACTATTTGATATATGATTTTTGTGAAAGTCATAACAGAATTAAATGTTCGAACCAAGTTGATTAAATCAACATTAATATATCATAGTAACCTATAAAATTAGTGGAATTCATAAAAAAATCTCAAATTACATTTATTTTGGTGTTTATAACATCAATTATGTCAATATTTCATTAATAAGATAATTACTGCATCATCGTTGTGTCATAAATAAAATAAATTATTTTATGTCTAAAAATTACAAATAAAATACCATCATGTAAGAAAGCTTTTTAGCTTTCTAATGAATATTTAAAATCGAATTTATCTTATGTATAACCCCATATTAAAAATGATTTACTTATTAAACTTTGATTTTAACTATTTTAACCTTTCTTTAAATAAATTAATAATAAATGTCCTAATCTAATCCAAGTGGGCCTAAATGGTCATATTTTATTCCTAAGTTTATTTTTGGTCGAGTTACACTTGTCCAATAGAATTAGGACATGTGTTAGGGTAATAGTAATATCATATTTACCCTTAGTTACCCTATTTACTATTAACCGCGGTAAAAAAGTAAAAAGTTACTATTCACCAAAAAATTATTTTCATCTCATTGAACCACAATTTAGTCCTTGATATTAACCGTGTCTCTCAGATTTTCGAAATTCCATTCACAGAAGCGGCAAAATTATGTTTTATGAAAAATTCAGTTTTTTTAACTACCACTTAGTAGTTTCACTATTCATCAAAAATTGAAAGTTTTCAGAAAAATACCAAAATTTCACCCTAGGCTAATTTCGATATTCTGAGTCCAAAAATGAAGTCCATTTTGAAAAATAAAATTTATAAAATTCCAAAAAGTGGTTATTACTATTCATAACGGCTAGTTTTAATAATATTTTAATAGCATATCGTTGTTTAGTGAAACTCGGTATTGCGTATTACACACGCTATCGAGGAAGGTTGCGATTGCGTGTAATGCAAGGCAAGACAAGGATGCGTGTTGTGCAAGCTCCTTTTGGTGTAGCGTACAACACAAGACATTAATAAAATTAAAAAGAATATTTTTTTATAAAATCTTGGGCTGTTACATTCTACCCCCCTTAAAATGAATTTCGCCCTCGAAATTCGTCGGGGTTATAAATGGTTTACTATTCGAAAGTTTCTTTAATAGAAACCCACATCGTAAAAAGGAATACCAAAACTTGGCTTTAAAAACTAAAGTATGAAATGTAACGATTACCCAAATAAACTAATCGCTGGGTTTCCACATAGGTAAAAATATGGATATGGATGAAAAATCTAACCATCATGTTCCGATGGAGAGTGGTAGAGAACATGGCTATGGAAAAGCCAACAATCACAAATCCATAAATTTGTGACGATCTAAGGTACCATCTGATTCATCAGGTATAAGATCACTAGGACAACATTTTTGGTTTTCAAGATCATTTCCCTAAAGTTGAAAATTTGAATTAGAATAAATACTTTCATTATTTTGGTACAATCTCACTGTTGTTCATGCCTTGAACAATTTCCACTTCATCTCTTAAATATATGAAGTTGAATTTGTTATTCGTGAAGTGTTAGCAGATCATGTGATAGAATGACGGGTCATTCCATCACAAAAGGTTAGCAAAAATTATATACATAAGTCGATCTATAGTGAGATTAATCACATATGGTTCCTAAAATGGACTTATACTTCATATATCATATTGCTTAATATAATAAAACTAGTATCTACTAAACAGGGACTTCCTGTAGGCTAGTGGTAGGCGATAAAGGCCAGTCGCACTTCGGTTGTGGGTTCGATTCCCATAGCCTTGTCCGAAGCGATGGGCTGTCGCCCGTCCTGCAGGTTGTCCTTTTTCTAAAACTACATTACTATAACATCCCATCAATAATTTCAAAAAAAAACTTCTATCCTTAAACAATACTAACTTATTCCAACATAATCCAGTCTAATCTTTAGGCTTATATATAATACTGCAGTCCACTCTCATAATATAGTGACAACGATTACCAGAGATTTAATACTGTCGTTGATCCCCACATATCATAAGATATGTCTTGTTGGTCACATTCCAAACATTCAAAGTCCTTAATCGTGTATTCTCTTGAATACCTTAGTGAAAACATGAATGCAGTTAAAAGTTAACACTTTCCACATACCAAAATCCTCAAAATTCTATATACTCAAACCATGATATCCCTTAGTCCTTATATCAATCATGAGCTCATGAATACTATCAAACATTTAATTTTCTCCTTATCCCTTCATTATGCGCATATCATCTACATTCCAAAAATATCTGAATAACCTTTCATGGATACTGGTAACATTAATCATACACTTTCAAAACACAAGGAAAGACAACAGTGTAACAATCCATAGATGTCTCTTTATTCCAAAATTACACATGATAAACATGTAATCATTCCACTACATTCTCAAACCATTGACCGAGCTTCAAAAATTCTTTCATCTCACATATCATTTGTTGTCTCTTCATCATCATCCACATAAATACTACCCATATGACCATACTGATTCTCTTCATGAGTCTTTCCCTTAGGGCATTTGTTTGCATAATGCCCATACATTCCACATTTAAAACACTTAACCATTTTTGATGTCGTAGCAATACCATTATCCTCATCCATGGTGTTAACCGACCCTTTTCCTTTGCACTTACTTGCTTTGTGTCCTTCTTTTCCACACCCAAAGCATCTTCCAGTTCCCTTGAAACATTCTCCTTGATGCCTCTTCCCACATGATTTACATAGGGGAAATTGAACTTTCTTTCCTCTATGATCATCATGGAACTCCATCTTTCTCTTATTAGTCGAGTCTGGAAACTTACCAAATTTTACTTTATTGATCATGTTTTGAGATTGCTGATTCGGCATAATAATGATGTTTGAACATCCAAATCCCATTTCATTTGGTTGCTCATGAAGAATACCATTCCATTGTCCATCACATCCTCCATTATTGTGAATCATCTTGTTTCCAGCCATTTTCTAAAACCCAAACAGAATAGTGTTAGATGCAAAAATCGTAATAAAGGGGGAGTAACTTAAATATCTATCATCTTTGGTTTAATCTAATATCGTTACCATAGTTCTAGAACTATATCCTATACGTATACTTATCCTTAGGGGCATCCCTAGACATACCTTATAAATATCTCTAGGGATCTCACTAACGTTTTCGCATCCTAGTTTCCAAAGGTTGACTAAACCTTTCCTCTGATACCAACTGTAGAGACCCGAAGCCTGACGTACATTGACATTACATTACTTTTGCGGAATACTTAGTACATAACAAAAACACACACTAAAGGATCGTAATAGTTTAGTGTCTTTGGAAACTCGGACTATAATCTTCTAATCGTGGTGAAAGATCTTCAAAATATCCCATAAATATCTTCCTTTTTTTACCTAAAACCTTTCTTTATATCCTGGGGAAAAGAAAACATAAAAGGGTGAGCTCAAATGCTCAGTAAGGGTATACAAAAGAAATAAAAATCATATAATATCTTTTTGAAAATCATAACCTGCAAAAGAGATCATAATATCTTAACATGGAACAAATCATAGAAGTGAAAATGAGATCACCATAATCATAACATGAAACTTGAAACTTTGTGGCATGCACACATAATCATGGAAAATCATTTCTTGTTAGTCATGACTCATTGCCAAGACTATCTTAGTGGACAAAGTCCCTTTCTGAATCGAGTAACCCTCGTTTCAGTCCTGTTTCACTGAACCAGTATAACCTACCGTTCCAGCCCTGTCTATCTCATGAGATATAAAATCTTTACCCAATGCATTGGAGGGAGATATAGGTCCCACCCATCTTATAATGAATCCTTTCTTATGTGTGCCACATAATCATAAATCATACATCATCGCATAACCCATGTAATAAAAAATGGGATTCTTAAACAACATGACATCATAAAACAATTCATATAAGATAAAGGAATTCATAAAAATGTTTCCATCACAACATAATCAAATCCATGTAATAATAGGGATAAAAACAGAACCCTTTATTATCTTAGATGGAAAATAATTTTGACAAAACACTTGAACTCCATTCTTGAGGAAAATATCCTTTCTTCTTCAAAAACAGTTTTCCTTTCATAACATGTCATACAACTTTAAAATAGAAGAAGTTGATTAAAAATAAACTTGAAAACTTGTAAAGGAAGCTTATTGGAAATAATGTTTTAAAAATCCATTCATGCCGTATAAGTTAAAAAAAACATTCTTTCGTACTTTTGTCGGAAAAGTCAAAAAGTACCTCGTACAAAAAAATGACAAAAGATTCCTTTCATATTCTTTACTAAAAACTCACCGAAGGGTAAAAATGGATTTAAACAATTTTAAGTGGATGGAAACAATATTAAATATTGAGGGAACATGGATGTGGATGATAAAATAAACCCCAGTAAATACCAAAGTATAAACAATCTCAGATAAAAATGAGATTGTGATATTTCCCTTACCTTAGGTCCGACTTTCTTTGTAAGTGTCTGAACCTCCTGTATAATGATTTAAATCATGTTATTGACTTATTACAGAATCATATTCATTGTTATTATATCATATATGGTCCGCTTATGACTTTATATTACCCGTTCTTTTGTAAATTCATGTTAAAGTAGCGTTTTTGGTAAAATCGTCTCATTTATCGTAGGTGTTTTGACTTGTTGTTCTTGACATCATTATTACATATATCATGATTTAATTACTTCCAGAATATAAATTATGATTTATATATCATATATATTCACTATATATATATATATAATAGATAGATAAATAAAATGAAAAACACCGTTCATGGAGACGGTAGTCCGTACGTACGCATGAACGCTGTTTTTCATTCCTTATTGTCTTGAAATGGAAGTAAGTAGATGACATACATATGTATATATATACATAAATCCAGTAGCTTTATAATGTCATATATTTCATTATTATTTCTTATATATACATTATAATCATTCTTAAATGGTTAACATGGAGAATGAATCTCATCGCGTCGTGGAGACGGTAGTCCGTACGTACGCACGAGCGATGATATCATTTCTATAAATATTGAATTGAATTGGAGTGGATTATACAATATATCAGAATCAATATGATGTTTTAATAACTATGTATAGTTATTCATTACACCATTATACCCATCCATGTAAGGTGGTGGTGGAAAATAGATTACACCACGGCGTGGAGACGGTATTCCGTACGTACGCACGCGCGGTGATTTCTTTTTCCGTAGGATGGATAGATGGTGAAATAGGGTTGTTTCATACTTATAATAACATATCAGTATATGAGTGATACTGATGTTATTACTTCATAATGAAACAACCTAAGAAGAAGAAGTGGAAGAAGAAATAAATATGAAAGAATTGGTAACGGTAATTACCTCTTCTTTGAAGCGCCTCTTTGAGACCTCCTCTTAGGGCACTAAAATTGGTCTTTGAGGAAGACCAGAACCTCTATGATGTTGCTAGGGAAGTGGAGAAGAGATTTTGGCAGGGGTTGGCCGAGCTTGAGTGCTCAAATTGGTGTGAGGAGGAGGGGGAGGAGGTGTCCTTTTATAAGGGAGGAGAGGGGCACCTTAGGAATATCTCAAAATATTATTTTATATTAAAGTCAAAATCGGTTTATAATGGTTCCAAAGGGTCTTATTTCGAAGATAAGGTGGGGAGGGGTCGAAATCCTATCAACCAATAGAATTTAGACAAGTTTAGGATATTATTTTAACCTTATCAATTAAATTTAACTCTAAGTTAAATAATTTAACTTTTACCATGTCTTTTTGTTTTCTTTCACTATATGGTTAATAAACTTACTATAACATGCCAAACTAACCCCAAATTGTTTATTATTAATATATATATCCTTATCTAAGTCATTTGGCCGAACCTTAGATTTTTAGGAATACAATAACAAATAATAATATAATATTTGATTTAAAAACTATTTTGTGTCAATTTTGACACAATTTGATATATGATTTTTGTGAAAGTCATAACAGAATTAAATGTTCGAACCAAGTTGATTAAATCAACATTAATATATCATAGTAACCTATAAAATTAGTGGAATTTATAAAAAAATCTCAAATTGCATTTATTTTGGTGTTTATAACATCAATTATGTCAATATTTCATTAATAAGATAATTACTGCATCATCGTTGTGTCATAAATAAAATAAATTATTTTATGTCTAAAAATTACAAATAAAATACCATCATGTAGTAAATAGTTTTAGCTTTCTAATGAATATTTACAATCGAATTTATCTTATGTATAACCCCATATTAAAAATGATTTACTTATTAAACTTTGATTTTAACGATTTTAACCTTTCTTTAAATAAATTAATAATAAATGTCCTAATCTAATCCAAGTGGGCCTAAATGGTCATATTTTATTCCTAAGTTTGTTTTTGGTCGAGTTACACTTGTCCAATAGAATTAGGACATGTGTTAGGGTAATAGTAATATCATATTTACCCTTAGTTACCCTATTTACTATTAACTGCGGTAAAAAAGTAAAAAGTTACTATTCACCAAAAAATTATTTTCATCTCATTGAACCACATTTTAGTCCTTGATATTAACCGTGTCTCTCAGATTTTCGAAATTCCATTCACAGAAGCGGCAAAATTATGTTTTATGAAAAATTCAGTTTTTTAACTACCACTTAGTAGTTTCACTATTCATCAAAAATTGAAAGTTTTCAGAAAAATACCAAAATTTCACCCTAGGCTAATTTCGATATTCTGAGTCCAAAAATGAAGTCCATTTTAAAAAATAAAATTTATAAAATTCCAAAAAAGTGGTTATTACTATTCATAGCGGCTAGTTTTAATAATATTTTAATAGCATATCGTTGTTTAGTGAAACTCGGTATTGCGTATTACACACGCTATCGAGGAAGGTCGCGATTGCGTGTAATGCAAGGCAAGACAAGGATGCGTGTTGTGCAAGCTCCTTTTGGTGTAGCGTACAACACAAGACATTAATAAAATTAAAAAGAATATTTTTTTATAAAATCTTGGGCTGTTACAGGTTTCCTAGAGGTGGAAATGTTGTGTGGGTTGTAGTTCATAGGCATACAAAGGTCACCCACTTCTTTTCGATCGTGGAGACCTTTGGGGTTGATGAGCTCAGAAAGCTATAAATCATATAGGTGGTATGACTTCACGGGCTTCCTTGTTCAATTGTTTCAGATAGGGATTCCCAGTTTACGTCTCGTTTCTAGCAGAATTTTCAAAGGGCACTGGCTACACAGGTGATTTGGAGCATAGCTTACCACCCTCAAACATATGGTCAATCAAAGCATACGATTCAGGTGCTGGAGGACATGTTTTTTGAATGTGTCATAGACATTGGGTGATCATAGGAGAAACATATACTGTGGCTGAGTTCACCAAATAATAGTAGTTTCCATGATACTATTCTGATGGTGTCATATAAAGATTTGTATGGTTGGCCATACCAGTCACCCCTGTATTGGCGGGAGGTAGGAGAGAAAGGAATGATAAGACCTCTTATTGTCTAGGAGACTAATAAACAAGTTTACCTAATTCTGAGATGAATGGATATTGTGCAGTCTCATCAGAAATCATTTGTTGATCACCGTAGATGACCTTTGGAGTTTGAGGTCAGGGATTGAGTTTTCAAACGTGTCGCACCGAGATTGGGACATAAGAGGATCAGGAGAAATCAAAATCCTTCACTTTGATATGTCAGGCCATTTTATATTCTTGAACGTGTTTGGTTGGTTTCATATTTGTCACAATAGCTTCATAGGTATCAATCCATGCACAAAGCCTTCCACATATCTCAGCTGCACCGCTATCACTTAGACCCATCTCACATTTTACAGCCCGAGGAGGTTTAGCTACAAGTTGATGCATCCATTGAGGAGCATTAAATTCATATTATTTATAGGAACACAAGGGTTCTCTGAGGCCAGTCAGTTCCTCTTGTATGGGTGTTATGGAAGCATGACCGAGTACTAGAAGAGACATGGGAGAGAGATAGAGGCCAACGTACGTGCTGAGTGACCAAATTTATTCTCAGATATCCCTTAACCACCCTTGGAAGATAAATTTGGGGATTAATTGGTATAACGGGGATGTTTGTAAGAACCCAGTTCTTCTAATGAGGTGTTGTTTCTTTGTTTTCTTTTCCTTTGTGTTGTTTTTGAGAAAACAATGAAATTTGAAAAAATGTTATGTTTTTGTAGAACATGTTGTATACTCTTATTTACAAGCTATGTAATATGGCTCTATAAGATGGGAATATATACTGTGTGATGTTTTTGGCCTAGGGAAAAAGAAAAATCCACTACATGTTGTGTACTCCTTAGTACACGCCATGTAGTCATGTCGGCAAGGTCAGTGCGGCAGATGTAAAGTAAGTTGGTGCAGTTATAAATTGTAAAATGATATACATGCCATGTATATGGATTTAAATTACATTATCTAATAAATTTTGGATTAAAATGGGTAGTATCCTTGTTTTATCTTCTACTGGACATAACAACCACCGGGTGAAGAACAATGAGTCGCAGGAACTAATCCTTCTCTCGTTTCATCGTCCATAACCTGATTCGAGTGTCGCCAGTCTCGTAGGATTCCTCTCGATAAGAGATATATTCTCCTTGATATATTCTTAATTATTTATGTTCTTGAAGAAGTTATTAAATTTTGAGTGACTTATCTTATTTCATAGATCTGTGCCATTCTAGGTTGATTCAAGGGCTGAGATCAGGTTATATCATTTGTGAGATAACAAGGTAGGTGGTCTCATGGATCTCTTTAATTGTCAAGATGTTTACATGAACTGTTGAGCCACATGCCCTTATTTAGGGTGTTTACTTGAATAGAAATCGATCCTTCATATTATCAAATGATGTTGTGATAATGAACTCAATGAATTGAATCTTGTTTAGCATTTTTGATTGGTTAAGGGCCACCATGATGGTGCTTTTACCATAGTTTTGGGTTTGGTGGTTTCGGCCAAAGATTTCTTGGGAATGTTTTCATTTTCCCTTTTTCGGTTGTTTAAAATGAAATTGGTTATTTAATGAAATTTCAATTTTTTTAAAATTGTGAGTATTTGATTATGGCTCTTGGTTTGTGTTTTACCCTTTTTTTATGCAGTACTTTTTCTTGGTAAGCAGGATGGAATGTTATATTAAATTTTAATGGATAAATGGAAAATAGAATCTAGTGATATATGGGTTCATCTTAGAACACTGCTAATGGACTCACTTGATTGCTGTACTTTACACCTTGGGTGATACATGGGTTCAACGTAGAACGCCATGGATGGACTTGAGAGGTACTTATCTATATGTCATTAGTGACACATGGGATCCCTAGTAAGACCTCCAGGTATGAACTAAATTGAGAGAAACATATACTCACATAAATTGATTCCTTTGGGTTTTCTAGTGGGACCACTAAGGATGGACTCTCTTGAACTTATACCAGCATCATGAGTGATACTCAAGACCCCCGGTAGAAACATGGAGAACAGACTCATGGGATATCGGTAGAATTAAACCTTTAGTGTTACTCGATTTCTAACATAGGAATCTCCTTAATAGAATCAGGTTATAATTAAATGATGAAATGGAAGGAATTGTGACACATCAGCAAAGACCAAGCACAATATTGAGTTTAGACTATACTTACTTGTTCAGATGACATCTGGGACTTCTATTTTTTTATCTTCTTACAGGGAATGTAAGGATCAGGACAGATTCTGGAACATAAATGCATCAAGTAAATTAACTACTAATGAATATAGTAAACTCTATAAACGAATAATAGTATTTCTAGGGGTTTTTTATTTTTTAGTTCATACTAATTACTACATTTCTTTACAATACACAACAGTTTCATGTACTCACTCATATATTGGCACATACCTTTGGTGGATGTTGACTAGGATTCATTTCCCACACCCTATTTGGGTCTTATTTTTGGGCCCAAACATGCAATGTTATAGTAGGTGTCTATATGGGAAAGGAACCCTTTTCAGGTACTTGATTATTTCTTATCAGAAGGAGATCATGGGACCAAGCCTGGGCTTGCGATGCTACTGAGTCTCATTTTATTTTACTATACTTTGGTATTGTATTGTACATGATTTTAGTGCATCCTATTTTGGTTGTTTTCATAGAACTTTTAACATACTGCATTTCTATTTTTATGATTGCGACTTCGATATTAATCTATCAGACATCCTCTATTTAGTTTCAGTTTCATGTTGTTTCCTGGTTCCATTATTTTTACTATTTATTCTTTAGTGTTACACTCTGCCATAGAGGTCATATATTCCCCACTATAATAGCCTAGGACCTCACTGCTAGTCGCTAGCATCTGAAGTTTGGGGAAATGCGCATCAGGTCATGTTTCCAACCAGTCCATCTACCGGTTTAGTGGTATGCTGGGTTGGGATGTTATAAATAATTAGTAATAATTAGTAACAATTAGTAATAATTAGTAATAATTAGTAATAATTAGAAATATTTGGTAATAATTGGAAATAATTATTAATAATTAGTACTAATTAGTAATAATTAATAATAATGGGTAATAATTTGTAAGAGAACCTTTTTTCAACTGTCATCACTGATTTCATCTAAGAGATAATACATTATTGAGGAATACATATCATTTAGAAATGGAAAATTTGAAAGAGGTGGACCTAAAAAATGATCTTAGTTATGAATTCAAAATAATTTTCCACTTCATTTCCTCCTGTTACATTTTTACCTTCAATTAACTAACAAAAAACTGATGGCTTTGGGAAACAACACATTTGGATAAAAATACCAATTTTTGGTATACGCAAAATTGGTCAATTTTTTTTCCTCTTGCATGTTGGATGTCATGAATATTGAGAATAATTGTTTTGATAATATTTTTTATGTAGATTTTGATACAGTAGGTAAGACCAAAGATAACATAAATTCATGATTAGATCATTCCAAAATTTGCAGGTGACCAGAATTTGAACTGTTTAAAAATTTCATATCAAATAAGTTAATGAAGGAAAATGAAAATTATACAATTATATATGAAAATAGATTATTATATTTTCATTGGATTGCATATTAGATACTTTCAAATGGTTATGTTTACAATTTGGCAAGATGATTCAAAAAATATCATATTATTGGAATAAAAAGTATTTACTGCCATGTTATAATGAAAATAATTCTACCGATTTGATTAAAAGGTTTGTCGAATTTTATTATTGGGGATGTACTAATTAAAATATCATTTTTATGACTTTGTGTGATGAAAACAAACTATGATTCACTACGTAGACTACACAACTATTTTTTTTTAAATTTTATGTAAACTAGAAAAAACTATCCGACTGGATTTTTGGGACTCAGTGGAAGATCTATTATTAAATATGTTGCATGAAAAAATTTAGAGGTCTAGCACAGTTCTTATTTATGTAACCATTTGATAGATTCATGCATAAATTGATGAAAAAAAGTACACAACAATGTATCGATTGAATGATCATTTGAAAAATATTATTTGCAGGATGACATTTATTTTTTATTCTCTAATTATTGTCAATATGAATATCCATAAAAACCTAAAAACATGGAAAATAATGATGGACATGTGGATGATTAAATGAATAATCAACTACATGTTATCAATCTTCCAAAACATGTCTTTCATGGAGTTCATGAATGATTTATTTTATTTGATGAACACCATAGAGCTCAGACATATGTTATTCTCAATTATGAAGATACGAAACCATTTTTTTATGTGTGATCCTATTACTTATTATATAATATTATTTTATTGTAAATTAATAATAATTTATTTTTATATTATATGATAATCATATCAATAAACAAATTCCACAAATTACAGTTTCTTCTCTTGAAGAATATTGAAAAAATAATTTTTCCTAATGGTTTCAAAAATTGGTAAAAATAAGTTATTTATGGTCTAAAATATAAAATAAATTTGTTACTTGTTATGTTTGTAATTGTTTTAAAAATTATCAAGTATCTTAACATGCTAATAAAATTAATAATTTATTGTGTGTATTGAGTAACACACCATCCAAAATGGTTAAATCTTGAAATGCATATGTGATGAATGGTTTTTGATTTCATACACACACATATGAGAAATCAAAAAAAAATTAATAGTGGTTTTTCAGGAGAGGGTATCATCATAGAGAAAGTGAATTAGACTTTTACAACATATTGGAAGAAATAATTGAACTATGTAATTAAGGACATAATTACCAAACGATGTTTAAATTTAAGTGGTTTGATAATGAGAGTGGCTTGTGCATTAATCAAAGCCATTGAGTCATTGATATTAAATTCAAAATACTTTGTGAAAAAATAAACCATTTTTATTATCTCCTCAGAAAAATAATATTTATTATAGAAGTTATTATTCAATTTCATGACAGTTGGGTGATTGGTGGAGCATATTAATAATGAGATCTTGGGGAAATAAGTTTATTCAAAGTGAATGTGGTTCCACTAAAGTGAAAGTATTTTTTTTTCAAAATAATAACCCAAATATATCTTTTCTAGGTAGAGACAAGAATATCGATGATGTCACCATACTCTTAAAGGTCGATGGTGACAATTTAGTTGTTGATGGAACAGATGGATTGGAAATTAAAAGTGATGATGAAACTGAAACTCCAATGGAAATTGATGGTACTAAGCTTGAATGTGAAGATATTTACATCTTCATATACAAAGATGAGGACGTATACGAAGATTGACACACTTAAATGATATTTATAATAACATATAATATATATCTATATATAATAGTGTTTTTTAACTATTTTCAAATAACAGTTATAAACTATTGGCTAATAAAAACCAATTCATCTTTCAGATGGACTGGGATTTAGTTTTTGAGTTGGAGCGGACTGATCTACCTAGTAAAGAGTAGGATGTTGGATCATCTAACCCTCAGACTATTGGCGATTCAATGATAACATGGAGGGGACATGGTCTTGCATGATTGATGATTCCAGAACCTATCACTAAGTGGCATGAATGTCTAATCTTTGATATGCACATAAAGAGGTATGTTTAATTTTTTATTTTAGTTTGTTTTCATTAATTATCATAAATTTATTTAAATAAAAATTTATTTATTATTTTTATCCTTTTTTCGAACCTTTTTACGTGTGGCTATTTTGGATAGGGGAGGGAAATATTGGGGAATTACTTTTTTAAAGCATTGGTTACATGGGAATGAATTCCCATTGATTTTTATAACCACATGTTTGGTCATTAAATGGTACATAAATAAATAATCTTTATCATTAAATATATTTATTTAATAATATGATATTATTAAGTATTTATGGGATTATGGAATCTCATCGATGATATCATGCATGGTGTTATTTTGGGTAGATAGGTGGTGACACATTGACCAGAATACATTTCATTAATGATATGGGATTGATTATGTTTTCACTAGAGGGGTGGTCGTTTTTTGAGGAGATCATCAATAGGACAACAGAAATGGGTTACATACGTGGTGACACATCGAGCTGGTAATCGTACAATAAATACACATAAAGATCTTTGGTAAGTACTTTTATTAAAAAAATTTATATAAATTGAATTATAAAATGTGTATTTAAAATTCATATAGGTAGTGAAACAACCCGACATTATTAAGTTCCACATTTATAGGGGGTGTACGGTGATCATGTCACTAAAGAGATTAGTGGTGATCATTAGCATCATTTTTCTATTAATATAATCTTTTTGAATTTGAAAATAAAATAAAAATAATATTTTAACAATTTTATTTTTAAATCTCAATTAAATGAGTAATATAAGGAAGGAATGTCTCAGAAACAGACTGAGATTCAAGCATAGACTGATTATTTGACTTGTTAAATAAGATTTAATTAGGCAGCATGGATACAAGAGAATGAGTATGACTTTGAGAAAGGCTGAGTTATTGGTATCAGCTCTCGATTGACACCTAGGAATTATAATGGCAATGAAGTGATGTCTTCATTATACTCCAGAGGAGATTATGATGATTCATAATCATCTACTACATAGTATCAGAAGCATTTGGGAGCTCAAGGTGAGTGTATAGAGTGTAACCTCTCGTTACCTTGATCAGGTATGTTTTCATTTTTTCTATGTTATGTTCTGGTTTTAAAATCTGTATATTCGATTTTCTAGTTTTACTATGTGTTGTAGAATAGGTACATGTCGTGTACCTAAGGTACACATCCTTTAATGGATGAGGGATTAATGTCATGTATGGGGAAATAATGTTGTGACCTAGTACACATCATGTACATGAGGTTCCCATCATGTAGAGGTTAAATATTAGATTTTAACTTGAGGAGGAGGCTTTTTTTAGTGTAACTTATCTATCTTGGCCTATGCATCATGACCAAGGGGTAAAAATCATGACCTTTCCCACTTCTACGTTAAAGTAACACGTTCAACTATTTTGGTTTGGTATTTTCTTTCCAATATTGTTTCCTCTCAACCCCAGACACTTCCTAGGTGATTTATATAGGTGTCTCTCCTTTCAGATCGATCTGATCTGCTTGGTATTTTGGTTGCGATGATAGTGTGTCCCTGTAGGTAACTGTTCCTTTTGTTCCATCCTTTTTGTTGATCATGTTAGCACCCTAGCCTTACATTATCAGATCCACTGATCCGTGATAAGTTATTCTTGTTGTCTTCTTTGAGATCTGTTGTGAGATCATGTTCTGAATTCCTTTTTTGTCATTGGTTTTGGTGTGACAGACATCCTTTTTTGAGGTATACATCTTTCCAATCTTTCACTGGCCTTTTTTGTTTTGATTTGAATCAATAATGTCATGGATTTTATTCTAGGTTCTCCGTTGGTTATTTTGGGTTTCATTCTGGGATTTCGATTTTGTTGTCGGTGTGCATGACCCTAAAATTTGGGGTATGCGGTTCTGTCTCTAGCCTATGATAATGAGCCCAAATTCTATTACTTTGTATAATGATTTATGAAATTGGAATGATTTTTTGTGTGCGTAAAAAATGGGGCTTGAATGAAAAATGGGTTTTCCCTAGATTTTGATAAATTGATTATGAAATTGATTTGAATGGATTTCAAAGCATAGATATGAATTGTGAAAAAGTGCACATGGGTTACCTTGGGTACTTAGGTGGAAGGATTACCTTGAGTACATAATTCATTTCTTTTTCATTATCAAGTATTTTTTTCTTGGTGTGTCCCTTTATTTTCTAGGCCTATTGTTCTAGGGGACCAATATTGACATTATGGGTTGTTTACTAATGGGGGATTCCTCTGCTTATTAGGAATGTTATTCTAAGATAATAATTGAGAACTTGATTATTTTTTTATGAGTATTCTACTTTCTAGATATATATTATTCTTTTGGGTGTGATACATGTGATTCTATTTTGTATTTCTTGACATTCTGAGATAGCCTTGTTATGCAAGTTTATTCATGTGAAAAAATGTTATATAAAATATTCTTTGAAAATTTTATACATGTTTTTGTATAGATCTATAGAAAATGGAAATGTTTACCATGTTTTCTATAAAACTAATTAACTAGTTTTTAGGCCTTGTGATATTTTAAAAATGATCACAACATATTTTTTATACCAATTCTTGTTATATAACACAGTGGTGGGATCCTACTAAGCGTATTAGAGCACACCATACACACTCCTTCAATGGTGCATATACATTTTTATCCTATATTGTAGGGAATTTCAAGGCACTACAGTGAGGTGTAAGGGTTCATGTCTACTGGGATGGGTTTCTAATGGTGAGATGGTTGGCATCTATTTATGCCATCATTGGAGTTGCTATTAATTTTGGGTCCTGTGAAGTCAGACGTGTCTATTAGATTTTTTAGCATATATTTCTTTTGTTCGTTTTCTGTTGTTTTCCTTACGGTAATAGAATATATATTTGTTAGTATTATATTGTTCCTTTATTTCTCTATAAATGTATTCTATATGGTTATTCAGGTTGGAAAAAAATCATTTGCACAGTTTTTTAGTATGATTCTTAGGTTCTTGTCACCAACCCATTGGGATCAAGAATTCCCACTGGGTATGTGATGGATCCGGTTGGTTGTCTATTCGAGGGTAACCCGAGTTAGTTCATTACACTTTGGTATCAGAGCATGCATATACTTAAGAATATTCTCATGGGAAGTCTTATAGACTAGATATAGGATTTTTAGGTCTTGAGAGGTATGATGCGATCATTTTTTCGCCAGATATTGTCATAATGAGACTCAAGATACCATTTGATGTCAAGATATGTTTCATTAGTGTTGTTTTTTTAATATCAGTTTTTTCTTAATGGTTTCTAGTTTGAACAAATCTTTTTTCCATGTCTGATAAATCTTATGTTTCAGTATGCAACATTATTCCTCTGAGACGTCTTCTACAGGTTCCTCTGGAATGTCTAACTGAATCTCCTCCAGGAAATCCACATGTGGATCTGAATCACATCGAGACTATCTTATGAGAAGTCTGTTCTATCGATCAGGAAGTGCTAAAAGTTCATAATGCAGTTGTTGAAGTTCAACTAGGAGATGGAGGAGAAGGAGATTGATCAAAATAATTCATTCTCGAGAATCCACCATCCTTTAAATGGAAAACTGAACCTCAATAGGTAGAGGATTAGATATATATGAATGTTCAATTCTTCGACATACTTGAGACACCTATGAATATCATGTTAAAGTACACAGTTCTTAGGATCATGGGTTCCGGGAATCATTTGATGGACTCTAATGTCTAGGCATATGGACATGTGTTCTTGGATTTGAAGTGTTTAAAAACCCTATTCTTTATGCATTTTTAATAGTCTCTAATGTTGGTAAAATATCTGAAGTTCCTATCATTGTAGTGGGGATAGCATTTGGTGTTAAAATACACTAATAATTTTTCTGATCTTTTCAATTTTTTCTATACCTGTGAAGATGTGTAACAGATGTGTACATGTTGGTCATCTGCAATGTTTCTATCAAGCTAGGAATATGCCTCGTTATGATGAGGGATCATCTGCTCCAAAGGATACTATGGTGTAGTAATATATTTCAAATTATATAGGGATCTAGCCACAGGCCTCAAGATTGAATCATATACCTGCAGTAGATGAGAGTCTAATGGATTTTAATGTAGGTAAGACAATAATGAGAGGTACTCTCCTTATTGAATCTTTAGTAGCTACAACTTTATTTTATAATAGTTCCTCCCACTCGTTAATACATGAATTTTTCGTCGATATGATTAAAATTACAACAAAACATATTCAATTTACATTGGTGTTAGATAATCCTCTTGGAACATAAAAAGATCAGGGGTTCTGTTGTCCTTGTTCATTCATTATTTTCATGACAATGTGGGTCTGGGATTTTCTTTTTCTTGACCTGGATCTGCCTGTTGTCATCATCCGTATGTATTAGCTTTTATCTCATCGAGCTAAGGTGGATTGTTATCATCAGTGCATTTTGGTTCATACTATCATTGATATCACTCGTGTGTTTCATGGGGAGTGGGATCTATGATCGGGTCATGCAGGACCTTCCCACCCCAATCACAGTAGTTTGTTGTCTGTTATTTTGTTTGAGCCTGATGAAGTTTCTTAAGATAGTGATCTGCCTGTTGTGGTCTGATGATTTCTTGACATTTTCCCAGATGACATCCTTAGTCTTCCTCCAGTTATGGAGGTAGGGTTTACTATTGACCTAGGGCCTGTAACACTACCAATATCGATGAATTAATACCATATATAATCCAGAGAGTTGAGATAACTCAATATTATGTTGCATGACATGTTAGAGAAAGGTTTTGTTTTCTCTAGTGTTTCTCCATGGGAATCCCCTATGCACTTTTCCAAGAAATCAGATGGGTCCCTCTGGTTATGTTTAGACTATCAGAATCTAAACTGGGTAATAGTTAAGAAAAGATATCCATTGAATCATGTGGATTATATTTTTGGTGATTTAAAGGTATTAATGTGGTTTTCAAAAATTGATCATCGGTCTGATTATCATTGGTTAAGTGTCCGGAAGTCTGATATACCATAGATGACCTTCTAGAGTAGTTATGGACATTATGAATATATTGTGATGCCTATTGGTCTGAAAAATGATCTTTTATTTTTTATGGCCATGATTAATTGGATATTCCACCAATATATTGACACTTTTGCGTTAGATTTCATGGATGATATTCTTGTGTATTCAATGTCTAGTCATGGGCATGAAAACCATCTGAGTTAGGTTCTGGGGATTATGAGAAATCACTATCTATATGAAAAGCATTCAAAATGAAGTTTCTAGATTCGAGAAATGATGTTATTGGGGAATATAATTTTTGAGCATGCTTTATCAGTTGATCCATAGAAGGTAAAATCAATTTTGTCCTTGAAGGAACCACGAAATGTATTTCATATAAAAAGATTCCATGGCCATTCTTAATACTATCGAATGTTCAACAATTATTTCTATAATATTGAATCACCTTTGACTACTCTTTCCAAGAAAAAGGAGAAGTTATCATGGGATTCAAAGTGTTAGTGTTCTTTTTTTGATCTAAAACTACTTCTAACATCGACACCTGTACATATATTACCTGAGATCGGTAAGGGGTAAGTGTTGTTTTGTGATGCATCTGGTGCAAGATAGGGGTGTGTGCAGAATTAGGATGATCATGTCGTATCTTATGTATCTCTTCAACTCTAACCTCACATGAAGAACTACCCCACTCACTATTTAGAGCTTTAGGAAATGATTCTTGCTTTTAGGTAATGGCGGCACTATCCCTTTGAGGATAATTTCACGGTTTTATCTAATCATCAGAGTCTGAGCCATATCATTTCCTATAATGAGATGAATCTCAAAAAGAGATGATTGGTAGAATACCTTCATACATTTGAAATTGACATCACCTACACCATGAGGAAATAGAATGTAGTTACAAATTCTTTAAGAAAGAATGATACATCATAGGCTATTCTAGAATTGATGGAGGAGTTGAATATTATGGTTCTTTTCACTCTGTTTCACTTGGACACTCCAAAGGATGTTTTATGTATGGTTATGGCCAGTTTTTAGTTTTCATGTTATTTCCTTATGTCTATATTTAAATTCAACACTAATATGATGATTTTCACATGATTCATAAAAACCATTATGGTGGGGAGACAGTTCTTGGGTATTATCTTTCTTTATATGTCATACTTCACATTGGGAAGAAAGTTGTCATCCCAACACCAATGAGATGTTCAGTCACGATTTATTATCATAGAACATCATAGGCCATTCATACAGGTGCTAAAATTATATATTATGATATGGGAAGATGTTTTTAGTGGCCGAGTATGAAGTGAGGCAATGTAGATTATGTGTTCCACAGTTATAACTACCTATGAATAAAGGAAGATCACTTGAAACCTACTAGTATGATTCAGCCACTTATAGTGACAATTTTGATGTGGGATGAGGTGTCCATGGATTTTGTAGTTGGGTTACTACAGACAGAACGATGAAAATATTCTATCTAGGTTGATGTTGATCGGTTGACTAATTTTTATCATTTAATTCGGATCAAAGACACCACTAGTGTTGAAAATTTGGGAAAGTTGTATGTCAATAAGATCATTAGGTTACATGGGAGTTCATCTAACGTTGTTTTAGATTTATATCATAGGTTTACCCCAAGGGTTTTGAGGAGAATTCAAGAGTCATGAGGTACTCAGGTAAATTTGGAAACAACGTACTATCCACACACAAATGTCTAGACAGAGTGTGTAATTTTGATCTAAGAGAATATGTTTCATGGAAACATATTGGATTTAAGTGGATCACGGGATTTCAATCTGGGAAAGGTTGAGTTTCTTTAGAACTACATTTACCAATCATCTATTATAATGGATCATTTTGAGGAATTGTATGGTTTCCCGTGCAAATCAACTCTTTGCTGGGTAGTGTTGGGAGAACTAGATTTTTATACCAGGGATGGTTCAGGAGACTTTGGAAAAGAATCAGGTGGGGTGATGATGTCTATTTAAAGGACATAGTCGACTGCCATAATATGCAGATCAGTGGTGTTGTCCATTGGAGTTTTTCGTTGGTGACTATGTTTTCTAGAAATTTCCTCCCCGGTTGGGTCACCGTAGACTTGGAAAACATGAAAAGAGAGATCTGAGCTATGGTGGACTGTTTGAGATCACATATTGGCTTGGATAATTTTCTTATCAGTTAGAATTTCTGACTTAGTTGACATGCATTCGGGATGTTTTCCCCACATCTCAACTCAGGAAGTATCACCCTGATCCTGCTCAAGTTCTGAGATGGGAAGAAAATTAGTTAGATCCAAATGCTTCTATTTTATAGAAAATTGTTGAGGCCATTAACTCTCAAGTGATAGTCTTATATGGGAAATCAATTTTCTATGTCAGAGTTCTATAGAATCAAGGATCTGATTCTCATGAGACTTGGGAACATGAGTCTTTGATGAGGGATCAATGTCCTCACATTTTTCCAGGGAGTACATATTTCTCATGAAAACTTGGTAATGGAAAGACCTTATGGTGGGGAAATTATAACATCTCGTTACCTTGATTGAGTATGTTTCCCCTTTTTTCTATGTTCCATTCTCATTTTAAACTCCTTAGTTGTGATTTTCTAGGTTTAATGTAGTTTACAGAAAAGGTACACATTGTGAACCTAAGGTAAAAATCATGAACTGGCTATTGGATTCATGTCGTGAATGGGTAAATCATGTTTTGACCTAGTAAGAATCATGTACATGAGTTACACATTGTGTAGGGGTTATATTTTGTATTATTAACAGTAGGAGACATGTTTTTTGGCGTAACTTATCAAGTGGGGACTACATGTCGTGACCAAGGGGTACACATCATGACCAGTGGCTATACATCGTGACCAGAACCGTGCCTAAGTTAATGTCATGCACTCAGATATTTTGGTTCAGTATTTCTTTCAGCTCTTGGTTTCTATCGACGCTATAATATTTCATGGTGATTATCATAGGTGTCTCACCTTATAGAATGATCCAGTCTCCTTGAGATCATTTTTGTAGTTGTAGTAAATCTCTGTGAGTAAGGGTTCCTTCTAGTTCATCCTCATGGTTCATCGTGGTAGCACCCTGGCCCTGTGTTATTGAATCCACTAATCAAAGATTAATGATTCTTGTTGTCTTCTTATAGATCAATTATGAGATCTCATTCCAAATGAATTTTTTCATCCTTAATTGTGGTGTGGCGGGTGTCCTTATTTGAGGTATGTGGGTTTCTTCTCTTCTGATGAACTTTTATGTTTTGATTTGGATCAGTATTATCATGGATTTGATTCAAGGGTCTCCATTGGTCTTGTTTGGTATCATTATTGGATTTTGATTCTATTGTGGGTGTGTGTGAGCCATAATTTGTGGTAGGTGGTTCCGTCTCGAGAATATGATAATGATCCTTATTACAATTGATTTGTATATTGATTTATGAAATTTTAATGATTGTTTGTATTTGTTAGAAAGGGGGTTTGAAAGAAATATGTTCTTACCCTAGATTTTATGAAATGAATTTTTAAATGGAATTGAATGGTTTTAAAAGCATTGAATTGAATAGTGAAAAGTGAACATGGGTTTCGTTGGGTACTTCAGTGGAAGGTTTAGCCTGTGGCCATCATCCTGTACATTGTGAATATCAAGGAGTATTTTCTAGGTTATTTCCTCTATTTACTAGTCTTATTGTTCTATGGGACCAATATTGAAAATTTGTGGGGTTTACTCAGTGGGTATTCCTCTACATCCTGGGCCCATTGGTCTAAGATCGAATTTGGGCACATGATTCATATGGTACGAGTAGTTTTCTACCTAGATCAATAGTATTCCTTGGTGTGTTAAATCTATGATTCAATTTTTTATTACTCGACTTTCCTAGTCATCCTTGATATGCATGTTTATTCTTGTGAAAAAAATGTTATGGAAAATATGATATGAAACTGTTATACCTCCTTTTATTAGAACTATGAAAAAGGGAAAATTTTACCATGTTTTATATAAAACTAATGTACTTCTTATCATTCCATGTGTTATTTTAAAAATGAGAATATAGTAGTTTTTATATATATACTAGTTATGGAACACTTGAGTGGGATAATAGTAAGGCTATTAGCTCACACTCTGTGCATTTCTTCGGTGGTGTGTTGACCATTGTTTTCCCTACAATGTAGGGAAATGTATGGTGCTATAGTGAGTAAGTGAGGTTTGTGTTTGTTGGGATGGGTAGGTGATGTTAAAATGGTTATAGTTCGTCTACTCCATTATTGGAGCAACTATTAGTTTTCATTCCCTTATAGTGAGACTTGGCTTTTGGAGTTTTTAGCTGCTATTTTAGTTGTTTTGTTTTTGTTGTTTTCCTTACAGTTATGGAATATATATTTGTTAGTATTCTGATATTCCTTTTTTTCTATATATATGTATTGCATGTGGTTGTTCACATTGGGAGAAATCGTTCCCTCAGTTTTTTCGTTCGATGCTCGGCTTCTTGTCTCTAGCCCATTGGGATAGGGAATTTTCTTTTGGGTATGTGATAGAATGGGATGGGTGTCAGGTTCTAGGGTAACCTAGTTTGGTTCTTTACATGGAGATTATGCATTGGGATGAGGAAGATGTTTATCGACAGATGCAAGAGTTGCTGAAAGAGATGGGTCGATGGCAGCAGCAACAGCTTGAGAAGATGATGGAGTACATACGAGGTATGACTTGTGGTTTAGGGATTGTGTTCCCTCCACTAACTCCTCTTGATTACCCACCTCTATTGTGAATTATTTACTTTTCTATGATAAACATCTTAATGAAGGATTTTTTGGAAATAATTTTTTTATTCCATATATTTATTTTTTATATAGTTCATTTTTTATGTTATTGAGAATATTATATTTTTTAATTATATTATGTAATTAGTTTATTATTATTATATTACATTATTTATTATTTTTATTATTATATTATATTATTAATTATTTTATTGTTATTATTTTTTTATTGTATAATATGTTGTGTTTCCTAAATTTTATTTTGTAAATTATATTTTTACTTATTTTATTAGTTTCTATTAATTTGTTGTTATTATTATTATTATTATTAATTTATCATTATTCCATATAATATTTTTTCTTATTTAAATATTATTAATATTGTTATTTTATTAAATTTTATTTATATTAATTGTTTTTGTTTTATTTTGTTTTTTTTTCAACCGGCCCATCATAAATACTTATTTATGAGTGGCCCATCGAAAAAACATATTTGTGATGGGCCCATCACCAATGGGGTTTGTAAAAAACTCGGATAAACTATAAGTGCTGAGATGGATTTCTATCCCAAATAGCTTTATTTGTGTTGTCGTTTTCAATGATAGGATAATTCTGACAGGACCCCATTGCAAATGAACTTTTGCGATGAGATCCCACAACAATTACCCCATAAAAATGGTTCAATATCTAGTTTTGGTTTTCTTATAATAACATTTTTCATTCGAGTATATAGATGGAACCTTTTGAGATATTATATGGAAAGCGGTGTCAAACTCCATCATTTTGGGATCAAGTTGGGGAAACTAAGATGATGGGATTTCCATTAGTATAGAAAGTTATTGAGGAACTAAAAATGATCAAGCAACATATGAGGACGGCTCAGAGCAGGTAGAAAAGCTAAATAGATAACTAGAGGAAAGAAATTTCTTTTGAGGTATGTGATCAGGTTTTTCTTAAAATCTATCCTTGGAAAAATGTTATGGAATTTGTTAAGAAAAAAATCTAATTTGAATGTTCATTGGACCTTATGGAATCCTCAGGAATGTTATACAGGTTGAATACAGAGTAGCTTTGGCTCCGAGTTTATCTCTAGTACGCAATGTTTTTCATGATTAGATGTTAAGAATGTTTGTGCTGAATTCAACTCATGTTTTGTGCTCACAAGTAGTTCAATTGGAAGAGAATAATTCTTATGTGGGGAATCTTGTTCAGAAGCCTGGTCATAAAGAGGAAGTGTGGTGGAATATGGTTATTCACCAGGATTATGTTTTGTTGAAAAACCACGTGGTAGAATAAGAAACTTGAGAATCCAAAAATTCTTTTTGGGAATGGTCCCTCATATATTTAACAAGTAAATAAAAATTTGGAATATGAAATTTTTAGAAGGTGGGGATATTGTAACAACCCAAGTGCTTATGAAATAATTTGTTTTCATTCTAGAATTAAAAAGTTAAATTCATTATAAATGTATAATTAAATAAGTAGTATTTATAAAAATTACGGAAAATATAACAATTGAATAATTAAATCATATATATGACAATGAATAAATTTTATGTATCTTATAAGTGTAATCTTGATATATTCATATAATGGTATAAGTACATTAATGTTTAGAAAATAATAAATTATACTTTGGCCTTTTTTAAGGAAAACATATTTATTTTTCAATTTTATGAGTAATATAATGATTTTTAAAAAATAAATTTTCATTAAATTAATTCATAAATTAATATTTGTTTTTCTTATGATTATATGATAATTTTATGGTACCTTAATTAATTTTTCAATGTGTCATAAATACAATTGTAATTTTAAAATCTGTATTTTTTGAATAAATGATAGTTTCAATTAAAAATTAAAATTCATATATTTATAAAATTATTTTCATAAAATTGATTTTATGTTTGGATTCTAAACATCTAAAAATGGATAAGGGTGAATTTTTTTGTATTTTTCTAAAATTTGTGAATTTTTTGTTAATATTAAAATACAGTAATTTATGGTATATATAAATTTTATGTTAAATACACTATTACATGAGTTATTTATGATAAAATCACTATGATATGGAACTCCACTTCATTATTATAAAATATTTAGTGATAATTATCAAACTATTCATATTTTTGATCTAAAATAATAAACTAATGATGAAAATAATGAGAAAACACCACTCTCCAACACGATAAATGCCACCCCTCACCACCTATTCTCCTCACACCTTAAATCCATTTATCTTGTTTAGTTTATGACAAATTACCTTCCTAATACAATTATTCACATACTAGGGCTTCTGGTCTCACAAAAAGGCCAAAACTAAGAGACTTAAATGGGTTCTCAAGGAGAATATTTTCACGAGATAAAATCCTCTTTCATTTTCAATTATTTTCATTACAATTTGTTTTCATTTATAATTCTCTTATAAAATACCATGATCAAAGTGACATGATTACTCCATTATCTTACATATAATATAAATTTACCATGCCTATGTAATATCCATCATCAAACCTCTCTTATTCTCCTCTTATTCTTGAAAATGAAAGTGTCATCTGTGACGTGTCGATTTACCGCCTTCATAGACGATGAATTTTCAATTTCCATTATCTCCATAAAGGATAGTTGAAAAAATTTATTATGGTTAAAAAATATATTAATATTTATGATATACATTTATTATTACTCTAGAACTAATTTTCTTTCATAAAATTAATAAAACAAAACTTTTTTGTGATTGATGGAAAACCCTGCCAAAAATGAACCCAACTTTTATCATTTATTATTTATTTATGGAGTCATCCTAATTTTGAAAAAAAATTATATATGATATCATTGAAAATTATAGAGATATATTAACATCATTTTATTACACTTATGGAGTTTTTCTTCAATTTTATATGAAAATCAATAATGATCCAACCAAGGAAACCATGAAATAAATACACCCAAAACCATGAAAAAACAACATTTTATCTATAAATGTGAGGAAATATGTTATAAAAAGGTAACACAAGGTATTATAAATATTAAAATAGTTCATTAATATATTAATAACACTATTTAATAAATTATATTTGATGTTTTTTCCACATTTCATGTATGTTGAACCTAACATAAGGGACTTTATTTTTAAAAATAATCTTTTAAATTTCTATTATTTAAAAAAATTAAAATAATGTTTTTTATTCTATAATTCATGTTTTAGGGTTATGTTTTGGTACTTTTTAATTTTTATGATGAAACGTGGGATCTATATATCTCTCCAATGCATTAGGTATGTTTATATTTGAGGTTTACCATATGGTTACTCCAAGTGTAACTATGATAGTTACACCATAAGGTTGACCTGAGGGTTACATCATATAGTACCCATGAGGGTTACATTATAAGGTATTCATGTGGGATAAAATGATATGGTAGATTATAAGGTTACAAAATTAAGTTAGTAATTCCCTAACTTATATTTATGGTTTTGTTTATTTTTTCTATGTTTTATGGAAACTTTTTGTTTTCACAAGGTAAGTATATGATACTTTATAGCTAAGGAATATATCTTTGGGAAAATGATTTCATATGTTTATAAGTATTCATGGACTAAAAATTTATTTCCTTTTTTTTTATTTTCCATAATGAGATTTTCATTCTCCTCCCATATTTAAAAATGCTTTCATATCATTTAAGGATGGGTATGATAAAAGATGAAGCGAAACCTATTTTTGTAAATACTTTTCCTGAAATGATTTCATGTTTTATTAATAAATGTTTCATGGAAGAAATAGATATTATTTTAGGGGTCCCACCTCATGTTCTTGTGGGTTGATATGTATGAATTTTGTTCTAATTCTTTGGAAATATTAATCAAAATGATCATTGGGAATGAAATAAGTGTATTCTTGTTGAATTAACTAGATTATGCAATGTTGATAGATGAGTCATTACACAGCCTCCTCAATACTCGTTTCAGGGTTACCACATAGCCTCAAGTGTGTGCCTTAATCACTAGAGGATTTCAAATAGAACCAATGGATAATTAATAACTATTTTGGAAATGATTTAACCAAACTAATATAAAATATTATATGAAATGTAATTGTGTACTTCAATAAAACAAAACCCATCATTAAAACAACTATATGTTAATAATGTAACCATACACAATAAAAATAAAAAAAAATTAATTTTGACAACATAACCCAATATAACTAAAAATAGGTAACTTCCCAATTCAATATTGATATTCCATATCCTCCAACGAAACAAGGAAAAAAATAAACATTTCCAACAGAACTACAACAATATATCACTGATGAATAATGTTTGTTTCCTTTTCACTACATCATGATTTATGATATCCACATATCGGACAAGAAGATTCTATATATTTTATTTAAATAATATTCAATAAGATTTCCCAAAATAAATTCTTTGTATTTATACATATGATCTATCCTAAAATATATCCCAATATATTAAAAAAAATAATTAAACAGATTTAAAATTGTATTTTATAAAAAAAAAATATTCATATATCCCAAAATAGAATGTTAAAAAAATGAATCACGCAATTGTATTCAAAATAATGGTAACCATACCAAGGTCACTAATAAATACATGATTATGTTTTACCCATATCAATTTATTGAATACTATAAAAAATTAAATAAATATTTTAATAAAAATATCTACTTATAATTGAAACATCATTTACCATGGATAACCACCGATCTGAGATATTTTCAATTAAGAAAAATCCCCCATATATATACCATACCATGGATATCGTAATCTATGTAAATTTATGACATGGTTGGTCATTACATGACCCTATCTTCCATTTATCTTCAGATAAAAATCATTTCACTATACCATTTTTAATTTACTTCCAAAAATGTTTTTTTAAATATCATTATAATAAAATCGATGATATTAAATTACAATAAATTCACACATTGATTATGTTAAAACATAATTTTCATCTTAGATATATTAAAAATAAAATATTAAAAAAAATATTATTCCAAATCAAATCAATGATTTCAATATCCACAAATACATGATTTCTCTAAAAATGCCTAAATCGCGAATTTCATTAGAATATACTTTCATTTTTAAATATTTTAATAATACATAAAATTATGAAATCAATTTAACACAGACAATTATTTGATAAAATTAACTTCAAAAAAAATATATTTTGGGGAACATATCGATTAAACATCAACGATGCATAAAAAGCCAAAGGAGGAATAGTATCCACCATCTATAGATGACAAACTATAGATATATGAATATGCTAGTGATCTATATCTGATATGAATGTTATTGATCAAATCTATAAAGACCTAGAATCTATAAATAGATTTCATGATTTTGACATTCATGATTTTTGTTCTATAATTAAATCTCTTACGATTCATTAACCAATATTTATCTATCGATATAGAATGATCGATTCAATAATGAATGAGATGTGATATCTATTCAAATTAGAGTGCTATGGATCTACAGGATCATAAATAAAATTATAATTAAATATGATGGGGATGAATGAAAACTAACCCCATTAATCCTTATGTAATGAAAAATCTAAATACCACACATCCATTAAAAATTTCAAAATATATTATATTTATATGAAAAAACCCACCTAAAATCAATAGGAAACAAAATTATTAGTTTATGGATGAAACATTTCACCAAAATGTTGGAATTTAATCCTATAAAATTCTTTAGGACTTATTCTCCTTGATAAAATGTTTTCATTTATCCTATGTATAGTTTTTTCTCAACAAAATTAATTTTTCAATCATTTTATCCTTCTAATAGACTCTCACTAAAGGAATAGTTAATCCTATAAATTATATAACCTTTATATTAGAAGTATTAATTATCATTTCATTATTTTTAATATATATTTACATATCAAATACATGAAATAGAAGAAAATAATGTGATCATGTTAAACTTCTTTATTTTGGAAACCTAGAATATATGGTACATTCTGAATATATTCCTTGGAAAATCCAGAAATATTTACCACATATACAATCCATTCAATGAATTCAAGTGGAGGTATATACATGGGAATGAACATTAATCACAATCCTTGTAACCGATATGCCAAAAAAGTGTAACTTATACACAAATTCAATTCTGAAATACATGAACCACTGGACATCATTGAAATTTTGTATAAGTCCTCTTCCAAGTCTCAACTATCATAATTTTCATAAAAAATATCCAAACATGATCTACTATCTGTTTCAACACATTATGTCCTAGAGTATAATTTTATAACATTTAATCCCATCATTACGGTGAATGAAGTTTTCATCTATATAAAATAAAAAAATAATATATCAGGGAAAACACATCATAACTATTGTGATAAAAAATGACCCTAAACGGATATGATCTTCTAATGATATTACAAAATATTGTAAAAATATTGAAATAATTACATCAATATTCAATATGTTTTTATAAAATTAATCACCAATTTTATGATGATTGGATGTGTCCACATTCAATTGAGTACACACTACATCACGACGTTCCCTCCAAAATGATGATGTAAACAAATGACCTCTATATAAATTGAAGGATGACTTTAATAATTTTATTAATTTATTCACATAAAACACACCAGATTTTCTTATTGATAATATAAATAAAATGGTAACTAAATCCTTTTTTGTATCCATTGATACTCAAAGAGTAATAAAAAACATATCTGTCCATTTAGGAATTAGCACAGGTTATTGTTGTAATAAAATTGGAAGTCATTGATACTCAATTTATCATGATGGAAAATAATTTATTATAAAAATTATTCATCAATCCATTTCTAATTCCCTTCCTAATATAATTACCATTTAATGTCATGTTACATCATTATTATACAAATTTTTACATCCAAAAAATTAATATGAAATTTTTTTATAACCTCTTATTCAAATATGATGGGACCACTACCATAATACTAAAATACTATATTGATTTAGTTACTAAATAACACTAATTATTGGATTCTCCATTAATTAAATTATTATTAATATTGTTACATTCATCATAAAATAATTTTACTCCATTAACCTAGTATAAATGTAAAGATTCTCCATTTCCCTAGTATAGTACAATGTTATCCCTTTATTTATTTGTCTAGATGGTACAAAACTGTTACGATAATTATCCACCTTTTACATTCTTATTCTATTTTTTTCTTGAGTTTTACTAATGATTTAATTAAATATTATATAACCTTCCTTTGGATTACATGATAACTAAAAATAAAAATATTAATGATAAGAAACAAATATGTATTGACATAAATTCACATCCCTAAGTGTAAAAATGCAATTCATTATCTTAGGATAAAAAATCCTCATTAACCTCTATTCTAATAATAAATTCCTCCAAATCATCATGGAATGAGAAATCACCATCGATTCAATGTCAGGTTTGGGATAATGATAATAGTGTGTCCATAATCGATGTAGTCAATATATATTTATATTACACCATTTTATATGAATACATCCAATATAAATTATTGATGTATCACAATAAAACGACATTCCATTCCCGGATTCAAGTATGATCAATAATATATTTCATCTATTATTCCATTTAGGTTATCAAATTCTCTTTGTTACATCATTTCTAATTCAAACTAAATATAATTATTTTCTAATTACATCACTAGTGATTGTACTTTTAATAAATCCTAGAAAAGGTGTCTTTACACTATAAAAATATCGAGAAATCATTTAATCAAAAACATATTCTTAGGACACTCCAATGTATCAATCTTTTTTCATTTTTGCGATCAATATAATTTTTTCGATCAAATTTGACATGTCCCATGAACGCCACCCCCAAATGGAAAACAAAAAATTTAAAAAGATATTATACCAAATTTTTTCACATAATATACCAAAAAAATAAAATGAATTTACTCATCCTGTTTAAAAAAATAATAGATAATAATTTCTCAAAAAAATAATATAAAATGATTCATATTTTTTTGGATGACATTAATGGTCAAGGGTAAAAATATTGCATATAAATTTGAAATATAAAAAATTAATTATTTCTATAGAATCTCCAAAATTCATACTTTAGGATATCAATTTAATTTACCATTATTTTGTTGTGTCTTAATAATATATCTATCATTGAAATTAAAATTTAAATAATAAATAGATTAAATATATATTTAACATGAGATATAAGTTATATATTGTTAATTATTACTTCTCCCAACTTCATGTTATTGAGGTATCTTCATAAGCCTGTGTTATCTATTTTGGAAAATAAAACAAGTACTTTCTAAGGAAAAACACCATGTAGAATAAATAAACATTCCTATAAATCCTTTTATTGAATATTTAATTCTTTTTTATTTTTAGGTTCAATACGATTCAAAGGCAATGATAAATGTTTATTATATGAAAATGTTTTACATAAAATTTTATATCTCTTTATGGTGGATATCTAGAGATGACAGTAAAAACATTTAAAATAAATTTTCTTTTTCTATTAGAAAATAATGTTAATATATAATTTCTATGGTTAAAATAACAAATGTAGTTAAATTTCATGCCCAAACTATAAGGTTTTATGAAATAATTGTTGACTTTCATGAATGACCCACTTACCTAAAATGGTGTTAAAACAACCAATATGTGAAGAAAAAGAAACTATATAACAATTATTTTCAATATAATATTTAAAAATCACAAAAATATCCATTAAAATTATATCATCCAATGGTTTAATCTCCAAAACTAAAAAAATATAATAATAATTCAAGAATAAATACCATAATGGAACAATATAAGTAACCAACCCCTTTTTTATCTCTTTTCTTATAGGAGTTTGGATCTAAAGTGTATTAAATTTACTCTAAATAAACATTTTGATTGTTATAAAAAATATACATATATAAATGAATATTAACCACCAATATCAAATAATTAAAAGATTTTATTATATATAATTATCAAGGTACTATATATTTTAATATCAGATAATTTATATTCCTCATATGGATACTCTATAGTGTCAATCCTCTCATCCTTTATCTATGATTTACTATACCAAGGATTACTAAATGTCCACAAATGTGACATAGTTCCCATTTTAATTTGATTGTTTAATATAAACATAAAAATATGTATTTTTTTAAATTACAGATAGCTATAATAATTAGGTAAATATGTATAGAACTAAATCAAGCGTCAAATCTTCTAATATATATGAGAAGCTAAAGTTCAATTAACAAAACCCCACTGTATCAATTATAGAAAAATGGATTCCTCCATTAGTTAGAGGAAGAAAATAACATTAATTTAGAGAATATATCTAATTTAAATACACCATTAATGGTCTATTCATTATCACTGTAATAGTTTTTAGAGAAGAAATAAACTCCTTTAACCAAATCACTTTTCCAATAACTTTCTCAAATAATCATGTTGTGATATTATTTTTAGTGATTGACTCTGGTGAAAAAAACAAAAATGAAATTGTATTCATATTCTACCACAATTTTATTTCATATATTTGTATATGATAACTGTTGACCCAATAATGGAATCAATATATTAGTATATAACTAGTTACTAAACAACTTGTTCAATAAAAAACATGTCAGATCTGTTTTACGATTATCCACCATCATCTTCTTATAATTTATCACTTAAATCACTTGATTATTTAGGTAGTTCAGTAAAAATTATTTGTAAATTGATTTTGAGGGAATTGGAACATCTATTTGACCATCACTTGCCAATATTTAGAATCTTATAGTCCCTCATCTATACTAAATTGTTAAATATATTTACTCTATAACATTGAGTCTTCAATAATCACATATAATAAAATATGATACATCCACCTTCTAATATTTCAAATACATGTGACAAATAATCTGAAATATTTATGAAAAATTTCATTATTAATTTTATTATCTTCATGAACATTCTATCATCATATAAAAATTCTATAATTTCATAGGAAATCGAAAATCAAATAATGTGGTTTGAAAAAAGTTCGATCTATATAACCCACAAGTGTTCTAAATCAATATATAAGATTTTTTTTCTAAATTTATGTGGATCTTTTCACCATGTATTTGTTTATTATTTAATAAATAATTTTTATAGAAATATTAACAATTAAATTCATCCAAATTTCATTAAAAAAACTTCAATGTGATTTTCCACATACAGCACATAGATATATTTTACATCATTATACATGATTAAACATTACAAATCATGGTTAAATTAAAATCTCAGAACCTAAACGATTGATATAATTTAATATGATATTTATAAAAATATGAATTCAAAACAAATTGTGTAATTCTATCGTAACATAAAAAAACATTTTTCATTAATATACATATTATTGAGAAAAAAATTATTAGAAAAAATGTCGGTACTGTATTTGGTGAGTTAACATCTCTATAAAAGGTAAATAAATATCAAATCATATATTATTTTTCATTATATATTAAAAAAGTGATAAAAATGATATTAATTATAATGGAATGATTAATAAGAGAATATTATGACATCTTAATGGGTCAGTATGTGGCATCAAAAAATAATAAAAAAACATTGTATAGAAGTGTAGAATCATAATATCAAGAATCCCATAAGCATGGAATATACCATATAATTATAATATAAAATAATTAATCAATAATAATGAATCATGGTTACATAAAATTTAAATGGGAAACTTTTGTAGGTATATGAAATAATAACATATCTCAAGGACCTCCAACAAGAACATTATCACAAAATATACCAATATTACCCATATAATAGGGGACTAGAATAACCTACCATGTCCTAAAAATATAATATCATGTATATGAAAATTTACCATATTCATTGGGGGATATATATTTATGGGACCACACATCACAAAATGAAACATCCATATAAAAGATCTCCATAATAAAAAATAAAATAACAATTAAATCATTTATAATCAAACCCATCGAAATAAAAAAAGTCATATAAAACTTCATGAGGTATCATATATGAAAAGATAAAAAATTTATCTACTCATATCCAAAATTTAATCACCCAATTGAGATATATTATAATATAATTTATTTAGAGATAAAAAAATATATAAATTCTTAAATTTCTAGATAAATGTTATATTGGAGACTAAAGGTAAAATAAACAATAAATATAAAATATATTTCGAATATTTTGTAATTTTTTTATAAAAATAGAGATTTATAAATATTTATAAATAATTTTTATAATCTAATAAAATAAATTTTAGATCATATTTTTTTAAAACTATACAATTTTATAGAAATTTATCAGTGAAATTAAATGAATCGGAAGTGGAATAAATATAGTGAGAAAAATAGGACAAGATATAAAGGTTGAGTGAAATTATATATTTAGTATTTTAAAGGTTTTGATGTAACACAAATCTATGATTGGAATTTATTGTTGGAATATATAGAAAATTAAATATAAAATGTGGGATTAATAATGAAATTCATATTTTATATTAATAATTAAAAAAATCTTTTCGGAAAGAATGAATATGGATCGGGAAGGAAAATTCAAAATGTCGAGTGTATAAGTTATCACTTCTAAAATTCAAATTTTATAGGGTTTGAATCAATAAAAAGATATTATGAGATGGAAATTTAAATTACACAGAAAAAAGAAGATATAAAATATTTTGAAATTAATATATATGGTACATCTATCTTAGAAGAAAATATATAATGTTGAAAAAGAATAACTCAACTAATGGAAAATGAACAAAGAAACCCATTTCTATATATTCCCACTTTCTCAAAAACACACTGAATCCTTACATAATCAATTTAGGGTTATTATTCATCCTTTTATACTACTAATTTAAAATATTTTTACTTAATGTAATTAATTTATGTTTTTTACAACATATTTATTAGTTATTCATATCAAATATAAACCATCAAGTGATAATTATACCATTTGTTCCAAACATTAATCATTATAAAAAAACTAATTTCCATTAGATTTATATATACTCCACATCACTAGAATAGTCAAGATAATATAATCATAATGTTTTTATTATTTCAATTTTTTTTCATTTCATAATTTAATTCCCAATTGACATTATAAATATGAACCTATAATAATTACAAGATGATCATGAATGTGAGGTAATTTTGTTAAAATATTTCAATTAAATATATAAAATTATATCTTCTATAATATATTAGAGTGTTTATATAATACCCCAAAAAAATAATAATTAGGATATAATGAAAAAATAACTTATTGTATTGTTATATATAAAGAAGACGCTATGTTATCCCCCTTCAAACCTACCTTGATTTGGGGAAATAGGGATTTTTCATGAAATGGGTATTCCAAATGTGAGATAGTATTTTATAGAAGTTAATTTGGTTATTTGTTGTAGAATAAATTAATCAATTGGTGTGTTTTGGAATGGGAGGGGGAAATTCCAATTAATAGATGAGAATGAGTGGAATTTTTACAAATAACCATTCCTAAGTTTATATTCAAAGTAACTATTTATGATTTTCTTAGAATAGAAAAATAATTACTATGGGAAAATAATTATATTGAACACATTTTATGTATTACTTATTAGATATAAATTCATAATTTATTCTGTATTTTTGTAATGAACCAATCCACTAGGGCTCGCCTATCTAGAGGAAGGTCAGACCACCAAAACTGGAAGATTGTGTCCAATAGACCAAGGGAAAATGACAAGTTATAGGAAGGAATAAATATAATGGGAGACCTTTTCCTAATAAAATTATAAACATGTACCCAACCATCATTATTATATATTTCATATGAATATAAATTAAAAAATGTAACTTCTAGAGATTATGAATCCATGAAACAAACTCCAGGAAATACAAAGGGGTAAAATAAAATAAAGGCAAAATGTAAAGTGTAAAATACAACCCAATCTAAATAATTATCCCATGTCTAACAACCACTATAAATAATGAATGTTATGAGATTCCTACTCATGATATCTATGATTGACCACCATACAGGGTCAATGCATCCATGTATCACTATGCTCCACTGTAATCACTACCGATCTTTCTATCATCTATATAAGACATTACATGTGTAGACAATGCCCATATAGGAATGATTATACACAGTCCCAGAAGGATGCCCCAAATATGAAAGGGTGTGATAGAGGTATAAATAAATTATCATCTAAACCGAAAGAAAAATGGGAAAGAAACTTGTACATATAAAAATATATGATCATAAAGAAACACAAAAGAGAGAGAAAGGAGATATCCATATCACAACACAACCAATGTTGATGAGTAATCCATTATCTATTGAATTATATCATCTATTAAATGAATAAGACAAAACTTCACAAGAATAAGTGTAGAGGGGCCCATATCTCATAACTAAACTCCATATTTGAGGGTTCACACATCACATTTGGATGACCCACCCATCGCTGGAGCATGAATATGGGGTAGAACCACTCTATAGGATGAGTGCACACACCATGTAGTAGTCAGGGGAGTACTGACCATACTGATATAAATTAATTTGGTACTCAAGCCCCAGTGTGTCATGGTAATAATGAGCCTAAAATATCTTCAATTTCATGAAGACCCATTGACCTAGTTTGATATGGGACTAATGAACAAAAAACCTCTCTGATAGTATGGGGAACCCACTCTCAAGAGTGATAAGGGGTACTAACCCTAAAATATTTCTACTAATCCTACCAGATCACTTCCACTATTGATAATCTCCTGAATAATCATAATTCATGGAAAATATTATATCATATATCAAAATTTGTTACTAAGGTTACCTACATGTTCTACATTGCTAAGGAACATAGTATAGGGTACTCGTGGGGAAAATCTATCTAAAAAATGACATACGAGTGGTAAAATATTCATATAAGAGTACATGACATGTATTTGGTCCACACGACATGTGGCCCCACTTTGATGTCTGGTCTTCTTCTCCTTGGACACATCTTAGAAATATATTTCTATTTTCAAGTCATGTCCTCTAGAATACATTGTTTGATTTACCAATCGGTGTCCTGGACATGCATATCAAATCAGGCATGTGTATTTAAGCCCATGTTCTTGTACTCTAGTACACAGTATGTTCATACACAAGGGGCCATATGCATGTCCAGTTGGGTAGAATCACAAAACATGTAGGCCCCCTACATGGCATGTGATATTTAACTTCACCTAAAACCTTAGAACCACATCCAGGGGCTATACACTTTTAATTCATCCACCATATACATTGTATAATCTGTATTTTCATAGAAAAGACCACAAAGTTTCAAAATACCTTATCTTTTCTAGGAATAATTTCCATAGACCACCCAATATCAGAGGGAAACACCTCAAACTATCAATATTTGGCTTTAGATGGCTGTAAAATGGAATATGGTGATCCCTTAAAAGCTTAAATTTCCTCTATCACCCATACCATTGGGTTTTTCCACCTATCTCCATTCAAGATCCAATATCCAAGATGAAACAACCAAAATATGACTCACATTGTCCAAAAATCACTAATTTGGGCATCAAGCACAAAACCACCATTGATTTGGGGGGATGATAATGCTTAAAACATACAATCAACATCTAACCATGTCCACAAAGGCCAATGGAAAACCACGAAGATAAATATGGGGAATGGAAAATGAATAAATGTTAAAACATTTTTGTCCAATCCATTTTGTCCAGTGATCATATATCAGGTATATCTATTGTTAGGAGGTGGAATATACATATTTATTATGAATAAAACAATTTAACTCATCAAGGGATCATGAGAAGTGCATGAAATCCCCAATAACAAAATAAAGAAGATCAAATCTGTGATTTAACAATTTAATCTAGAGGGAGAGATTCCAAATTGATGAGTCCTACCAAAAAAAGATTGATCAATGGTTAAAAATGAATTCTCTAGTGAAGGAGAAGACCCATTGTGTCCACTACATCTTGATCCGCCATAGTTTGATCAACCTCTTTCCTCTAATCTATATATTCCATCAAAGATTATCATATCTCCTCTAAATTACTCCAATGTTTAAGAGGTTAAACCTGGTGAATTGTTATAATTAGGTATATATATATATATATATATTATTTTAGGTTTTTCGTGTTCAAAAAAATAAAATAAAATAAAATAATTATATTTATTGAATGCCTAGCCCACAACAGCCTCATTTGGATATCTAATGATGAGAAACCGTAGTTTGCAGATACGGTAAAATCCATGTTCCAGACTCAATTGGGGTATTAGATTTTATATATAAGACACATTTTCAAATTTATTAAATTATTCATAAAAATATTCATGGTCATTATATTAATATATTTAATAATTTTAAAATATCTATTCCCTACTCACTGGGGCTCAGAATATCATTCCCACTCAGATCACAGCTCTGAAAATATTATTTAATATATCTCATTGATTTTAATGGAATAAATAGGGCCACTATATTATTGCCCACTTCAAGGATTCTCATCCTACAGATGAATAATATATATTTAATTTTGGGTATACCAAGAGAACATATGGATTTACCACTCCAAGGTTCTCCGATTAATGTTCACATGCATCCACATCACATGAACCATGGGAATAGTCTATCCTCTTATGATTTTATCCTATAAATCCTTGATCACCATGGGATGCTCTAGGAATGTGGTTCCATCAAAGATTTCCATATTAACTTAGTCAATAACCTGTGTAAAATCATGATCATATTTTCACTGTTGGGACACATAGAATTCATAATTCACACACTCCAACAATTAGTGTATGAATATTCCGTAAAAAGCCTCCCCAATCGTCCAAAAGATCCTGAACAACCTGTTGAACCATTCGAATTGCTTGCCTCCCCAACCAGACCTCCATAACACCTATCGTGGGGAGACTCTCAAGAAAACATGGCCTCCATTCTTATACAAAAAGGGCCCATAATTGTGATCTATAAAGGATTTATTTCATCTCTTGGATATCCCCATGCTCACACGAATCACTTGAAATTGTTCTGTAATCAGCCGCACCATCACAAGCCAAAAAAGAGATGTATTTTAAATATCAATCCAACAAAAGACTGACCTAAATGGTCTCTTATTGAAGGCCTCAAAAAGTTTCATTTCTATGAAAGAGTTATATAAGTTATTATCATCAAACACTACCAATAAAAGGTGATACTACCAACTTTGAACAAAGTAATTAAACACAAGATCCTAACATATCATTGAACACCTGGATAGTGAAATTAGTCAACCCATCCATCTGGGGGTGAATTGTAGTACTCATATGCAATTGGGTCTCGAGAGACTCTTATAGGCCTCTCCAAAACTGTAACATAAACTATGCATATTGCTTGGGGACAATCATCATGGTGACCCCAGGTATATGAATGTTATCGTGAACATAAAACTATCCTAGAATCTCAATCAAACATTTCTTTTGGATGGAAAGAAAGTGTGTTGACTTCTAATGATGGCAAAATATCACCTAGATGGCATGGTAGAATCATGATATCTATGAAAGGCCAGTTAAAAAGTCCACAGATATTCGATCTCCTTTCCACATGGGTATCCCAAAAGGCTCGATCAACCCAACAATAACTTTTTTCTCAGGATTAACTTTCTAACGTGTGAGATGTAACAGCCCAAGATTTTATGAAAAATATTCTTTTTAATTTTATTAATGTCTTGTGTTGTACGCTACACCAAAAGGAGCTTGCACAACACGCATCCTTGACTTTCCTTGCATTACACGCAATCGCAACCTTCCTCGATAGTGTGTGTAGTACGCAATAACGAGTTTCACTAAACAGCGATATGCTATTAAAACTAGCCGTTATGAATAGTGATAACCACTTTTTGAAATTTTGTAAATTTTATTTTTCAAAATGGATTTCATTTTTGGATTCGGAGTATCGAATTTAGCCTAAGGTGAAATTTTGGTACATTTCGGATAACTTTCATATTCTGATGAATAGTGAAAATTACTAAATTTTAATTAAAAAAAACATTTTTAATCGAAATAATTATTAGTGATAAATTATTAATTTAAGTGGTTTTAAAGTATATTTAGAATATATTTTTACAATTTAATACAATGTTGGTCATTGGACGTAATTTCACATTTAAACCTGACATAAACAAGTGTCAATCTTTTGATAGATATTGTTTCGTAAAAACACGCTATTTGTTTTAATAGCGGGACTTAATTATAAAATTAATTAATTCAACTTCTATGTTATGAATTTGGTAAAATAGACTTCATTTTTGAATTCGGAATATGAAATATAGCTTAGGATGAAATTTTGGCATTTTTCTGAAAACTTTCAATTTTTGATGAATAGTGAAACCACTAAGTGGTAGGTTAAAAACTGAATTTTGCATAAAACTTAATTTTACCACTTCTGTGAATGGAATTTTAAAAATCCGAGAGACACGGTTGATGTCAGTAAGTAAAATGTGGTTCAATGAGATAAAAATAATTTTTTTGGTGAATAGTAACTTTTTACTTTTTTACCGCAGTTAATAGTAAATAGGGTAACTAAGGGTAAATATGATATTACTATTACCCTAACACATGTCCTAATTCTATTGGACAAGTGTAATTCGACCAAAAACAAACTTAGGAATAAAATATGACCATTTAGGCCCACTTGTATTAGATTAGGACATTTATTATGAATTTATTTAAAGAAGGGTTAAAATAGTTAAAATCAAAGTTTAATAAGTAAATAATTTTTAATATGGGGTTATACATAAGATAAATTCGATTGTAAATATTCATTAGAAAGCTAAAAAGATTTCCTACATGATGGTATTTTATTTGTAATTTTTAGACATCAAATAATTTAATTTATTTATGACACAACGATGATGCAGTAATTATCTTATTAATGAAATATTGACATAATTGATGTTATAAACACCAAAACAAATGTAATTTGAGATTTTTTATGAATTCCACTAATTTTCTAGGTTACTATGATATATTAATGTTGCTTTAATCAACTTGGTTCGAACATATAATTCTGTTATGACTTTCACAAAAATCATATATCAAATAGTGTCAAAATTGACACAAAATAGTTTTTAAATCAAATATTATATTATTAATTGTTATTTTATTCCTAAAAATCTAAGGTTCGGCCAAATGACTTATATAAGGATATATATATTAATAATAAACAATTTGGGGTTCTTTTGGCATGTTATAGTAAGTGTATTAACCATATAGTGAAAGAAAACAAAAAGACACGGTAAAAGTTAAATTAATTAACTTAGAGTTAAATCTAATTGATAATGTTAAAATAATACCCTAAACTTGTCTAAATCCTATTGGTTGATAGGTTTCGACCCATCCCCACTTTAGCTTCGAAATAAGACCCTTTGGAACCATTATAAACCGATTTTGACATCAATATAAAATAATATTTTGAGGTATTCCTAAGGTGCCCCTCTCCTTCCTTATAAAAGGACACCTCCTCCCCCTCCTCCTCACACCAATTTGAGCACACAAGCTCGGCCAACCCCTGCCAAAATCTCTTCTCCACTTCTCTAGCAACATCCTATAGGTTCTGGTCTTCCTCAAAGACCAATGGTAGTTCCCTAAGAGGAGGTCTCAAAGAGGCGCTTCAAAGAAGAGGTAATTACCGTTACCAATTCTTTCATATTTATTTCTTCTTCCACTTCTTCTTATTAGGTTGTTTCATTATGAAGTAATAACATCATTATCACTCATATACTGATATGTTATTATAAGTATGAATCAACCCTATTTCACCATCTATCCATACTATGGAAAAAGAAATCACCGCGCGTGCGTACGTACGGAATACCGTCTCCACGCCGTGGTGTAATCTATTTTCCACCACCACCTTACATGGATGGGTATAATGGTGTAAAGAATAACTATACATAGTTATTACAACATCATATTGATTCTGATATATTGTATAATCCACTCCAATTCAATTCAATTTTTATGGAAATGATATCATCGCTCGTGCGTACGTACGGACTACCGTCTCCACGACGCGATGAGATTCATTCTCCATGTTAACCATTTAAGAATGATTATAAAGTATATATAAGAAATAATAATGAAATATATGACATTATAAAGCTACTGGATTTATGTATATATATATATATGTATGTCATCTACTTACTTCCATTCAAGACAATAAGGAAAGGAAAACAGCGTTCATGCGTACGTACGGACTACCGTCTCCATGAACGGTGTTTTTCATTTCATTTATCTATCTATTATATATATATATATACTGAATATATATTATATATAAATCATATTTTATATTCTGGAAGTAAGTAAATAATGATATAAGTAATAATAATGTCAAGAACAACAAGTCAAAACACCTACGATAAATGAAACGATTTTACCCAAAACGCTTCTTTAACATGGAATTTACAAAAGAACGGGTAATATAAAGTCATAAGTGAACCATATATGATATCATAACAATGAATATGATTCTTTAATAAGTAAATGACATTATTTAAATCATTATACAGGAGGTTCGGACATATACGAAGCAAATCGGACCTAAGGTAAGGGAAATATCACAATCTCATTTTTATCCGAGATTGTTTATTCGTAAGTATTTACTGGGGTGTATTTTATCATCCAAATCCATGTTTCATCAATATGTAATATTATTTCCATCCACCTACAATTGTTTAAATCCATTTTTACCCTTCGGTGAGTTTTTAGTAATATCTATGAAAGGAATCTTTTGTCATACGAGGTATTTTTTTTACTTTTCCGACAAAAGTACGAAGAATGTTTTATTAACTTATACGGAACGAACGGATTTCTACTGTTTTATAAAGCCATATTTTCATGAAGCTTCCTCTAAAAGATTTCATGACTATTTTCAATAAAATCTCTTTCTATTAAAATTGCATGATGTTTTGTGAAAAGAAATTGATTTTGAAGAAGAAAGGGTATTTTCCTCAAGAATTCAATTCAAGTGTTTTATCAAAATTATTTTCCATCTAAGATAATAAAGAGTTCTGTTTCTATCCATATTTTTACATTGATTTGACTATGTTGTGATGGAATTATGTTTATGAATTCCTTTATCTTATATGAATTGATTTATGATGTCGTGATGTTTCAAGAATCCCATTTTTGTTACATGTGTTATGCGATGATGTATGTTTTATAATTATGTGGCACACATAAGAAAGGATTCATTATAAGATGGGTGGGACCTATATCTCCCTCCAATGCATTGGGTAAAGATTTTATATCTCATGAGATAGACATGGCTGGAATGGTAGGTTATACCGGTTCAGTGAAACAGGACTGAAACGAGGGTTACTCGATTCAGAAAGGGACATTGTCCACTAAGATAGTCTTGGCAATGAGTCTTGACTAACAAGAAATGATTCTCTATGATTATGTGTGAATGCCACAAAGTTTCATGTTTCATGTTATGATTATGGGGATCTCATTTTCACTTCTATGATTTATTCCACGATAAGATATTATGATATCTTTTGCAGGTTTTGATTTTCAAAAAGATATGATATGATTTTTATTTCTTTTATTTACACTTACTGAGCATTTGAGCTCACCCTTTTATGTTTTCTTTTCCCCAGGATTTAAATAAAGGTTTTAGGTAAAAAAAAAGGAAGATCTTTATGGGAGATGTTGAAGATCTTTCACCACGATTAGAAGATGTTATTCCGAGTTTCCAAAGACACTAAACTATTACGATCCTTGTGTGTGTGTTTTTGTTATGTACTAAGTATTCCGCAAAAGTAATGTAATGTCAATGTACGTCTAGCTTCGGGTCTCTACAGTTGGTATCAGAGGAAAGGTTTAGTCAACCTTTGGAAACTAGGATGCGAAAATGTTAGTGAGATCCCTAGAGATATTTCTAAGGTATGTCTAGGGATGCCCGTAAGGATAAGTATACGTATAGGATATAGTCCTAGAACCATGGTAACGATATTAGATTAAACCAAAGATGTTAGATATTTAAGTTACTCCCTGTTTATTATGATTTTTGCCTCTCACACTATTCTTTTTGGGTTTTAGAAAATGGCTGGGAACAAGGTGATTCACGATAATGGAGGATATGATGGACAATGGAATGATATTCTTCATGAGAAACCAAATGAAATGGGATTTGGAAGTCCAAACATCATTATTATGCCGAATCAGCAATCTCATAATATGATCAATAAAGTAAAATTTGGTAAGTTTCCTGACTCGGCTAATAAGAGAAAGATGGAGTTTCATGATGATCATAGAGGAAAGAAAGTTCAATTTCCCCTATGAAAATCATGTGGGAAGAGGAAACAAAGAGAATGTTTCAAAGGAACTGGAAGATGCTTTGGGTGTGGAAAAGAAGACACAAATCCAGTAAGTGCAAAGGAAAAGGTTCAGTTAATACCAGGGATGAGGATAATGGTATTTCTACGACATCAACAATAGTTAAATGTTTTAAATGTGGAATGTACGGGCATTATGAAAACCAATGCCCTAAGGGAAAGTCTCATGAAGAGAATCAGTATGGTCGTATGGGTAGTATTTATGTTGATGATGATGATGAGACTACAAATGATATGTGAGATGAAAGAATTGTTGAAGCTTGGTCAATGGTTTAAGAATGTAGTGGAATGATTACATGTTTATCAAGTGTAATGTTGTATAAGTAATCTCATGGTACTATGGGATAAAGAGACATCTAAGGATTGTTACATTGTTTTCTTTCCTTAAGTTTTGAAAGTATGTGATGAATGGTACCGGTATTTTTGGAAAGTAGATGATATGCGCATAATGAAGGGATAAGACGATAATGAGATGTTTGATTGTATGCATGAGCTCATGATTGATATAAGGAATAAGTGATATCATGGTTTGAGTATATAGAATTTTGAGGATTTTGGTATGTGGAAGGTGTTAAACTTTAACTGCAATCATGTTTTCACTAAGGTTCAATGGGTAATCAAGAAAATACTTGATTAAGGCCTTTGAATGTTTGGAATGTGACCAACAAGACATATCTTATGATATATGGGGATCGACGATGGTGTTAAATCTCTGGTAATAATTTTCACTATGGACTGCAGTATTTTGGATAAGCCTAAAGATTGGAATGGATTATGTTGGACATAAGTTAGTATTGTATAAGGATATAAGTTTTCTCGATGGGATGACAACCTGCAGGACGGGCGACAGCCCATCGCTTCGGACAAGGCTGTAGGAATCGAACCCACAACCGAGGTGCGACTGGCCTTTATCGCCTACCACTGACCTACAGGAAGTCCCTATTTAGTAGAAACTAGTTTTATTATATTAAGCAGTATGATATATGAAGTATAAGTCCATTTTAGGAACCATATATGATTAATCTCACTATAGATCGATTTATGCATATAATTTTTGCTAACCTTTTGTTTGAGACAGATGGAATGACCCGTCATTCTATCACATTATCTGCTAACACTTCACGAATAACAAATTCAACTTCATTTATTTAAGAGATGAAGTGGAAATTGTTCAAGGCACGAACAACAGTGAGATTGTACCAAAATAAAGTAAGTATTTATTCTAATTCAAATTTTCAACTTTAGGGAAATGATCTTGAAAACCAAAAATGTTGTCCTAGTGATCTTATACCTGAGGAATCAGATGGTACCTTATATCATCACAAATTTATGGATTTGTGATTTTTGGCTTTTCCATAGCCATGTTCTCTACCACTCTCCATCAGAACATGATGGTTAGATTTTTCTTCCATATCCATATTTTTACCTATGTGGAAACCCAACAATTAGTTTATTTGGGTAATCGTTACATTTCATACCTTAGTTTTTAAAGCCAAGTTTTGGTATTCCTTTTTACGATGTGGGAAACTTTCGAATAGAAAACCATTTATAACCCCGACGAATTTCGAGGGCGAAATTCATTTTAAGGTGGGTAGAATGTAACAGCCCAAGATTTTATGAAAAATATTCTTTTTAATTTTATTAATGTCTTGTGTTGTACGCTACACCAAAAGGAGCTTGCACAACACGCATCCTTGACTTGCCTTGCATTACACGCAATCGCAACCTTCCTCGATAGTGTGTGTAGTACGCAATAACGAGTTTCACTAAACAGCGATATGCTATTAAAACTAGCCGTTATGAATAGTAATAACCACTTTTTGAAATTTTGTAAATTTTATTTTTCAAAATGGATTTCATTTTTGGATTCGGAGTATCGAATTTAGCCTAAGGTGAAATTTTGGTACATTTCGGATAACTTTCATATTCTGATGAATAGTGAAAATTACTGAATTTTAATTAAAAAAAACTTTTTTAATCGAAATAATTAATAGTGATAAATTATTAATTTAAGTGGTTTTAAAGTATATTTAGAATATATTTTTACAATTTAATACAATGTTGGTCATTGGACGTAATTTCACATTTAAACCTGACATAAACAAGTGTCAATCTTTTGATAGATATTGTTTCGTAAAAACACGCTATTTGTTTTAATAGCGGGATTTAATTATAAAATTAATTAATTCAACTTCTATGTTATGAATTTGGTAAAATAGACTTCATTTTTGAATTCGGAATATGAAATATAGCTTAGGATGAAATTTTGGCATTTTTCTGAAAACTTTCAATTTTTGATGAATAGTGAAACCACTAAGTGGTAGGTTAAAAACTGAATTTTGCATAAAACATAATTTTACCACTTCTGTGAATGGAATTTCAAAAATCCGAGAGACACGGTTGATGTCAGTAAGTAAAATGTGGTTCAATGAGATAAAAATAATTTTTTTGGTGAATAGTAACTTTTTACTTTTTTACCGCGGTTAATAGTAAATAGGGTAACTAAGGGTAAATATGATATTACTATTACCATAACACATGTCCTAATTCTATTGGACAAGTGTAATTCGACCAAAAACAAACTTAGGAATAAAATATGACCATTTAGGCCCACTTGGATTAGATTAGGACATTTATTATGAATTTATTTAAAGAAGGGTTAAAATAGTTAAAATCAAAGTTTAATAAGTAAATCATTTTTAATATGGGGTTATACATAAGATAAATTCGATTGTAAATATTCATTAGAAAGCTAAAACGATTTCCTACATGATGGTATTTTATTTGTAATTTTTAGACATCAAATAATTTAATTTATTTATGACACAACGATGATGCAGTAATTATCTTATTAATGAAATATTGACATAATTGATGTTATAAACACCAAAACAAATGTAATTTGAGATTTTTTATGAATTACACTAATTTTCTAGGTTACTATGATATATTAATGTTGATTTAATCAACTTGGTTCGAACATATAATTCTGTTATGACTTTCACAAAAATCATATATCAAATAGTGTCAAAATTGACACAAAATAGTTTTTAAATCAAATATTATATTATTAATTGTTATTTTATTTTTAAAAATCTAAGGTTCGGCCAAATGACTTAGATAAGGATATATATATTAATAATAAACAATTTGGGGTTCGTTTGGCATGTTATAGTAAGTGTATTAACCATATAGTGAAAGAAAACAAAAAGACACGGTAAAAGTTAAATTAATTAACTTAGAGTTAAATCTAATTGATAAGGTTAAAATAATACCCTAAACTTGTCTAAATCCTATTGGTTGATAGGATTTCGACCCATCCCCACTTTAGCTTCGAAATAAGACCCTTTGGAACCATTATAAACCGATTTTGACATCAATATAAAATAATATTTTGAGGTATTCCTAATGTGCCCCTCTCCTTCCTTATAAAAGGACACCTCCTCCCCCTCCTCCTCACACCAATTTGAGCACTCAAGCTCGGCCAACCCCTGCCAAAATCTCTTCTCCACTTCTCTAGCAACATCCTATAGGTTCTGGTCTTCCTCAAAGACCAATGGTAGTTCCCTAAGAGGAGGTCTCAAAGAGGCGCTTCAAAGAAGAGGTAATTACCGTTACCAATTCTTTCATATTTATTTCTTATTCCACTTCTTCTTATTAGGTTGTTTCATTATGAAGTAATAACATCATTATCACTCATATACTGATATGTTTTTATAAGTATGAATCAACCCTATTTCACCATCTATCCATACTATGGAAAAAGAAATCACCGCGCGTGCGTACGTACGGAATACCGTCTCCACGCCGTGGTGTAATCTATTTTCCACCACCACCTTACATGGATGGGTATAATGGTGTAAATAATAACTATACATAGTTATTACAACATCATATTGATTCTGATATATTGTATAATCCACTCCAATTCAATTCAATATTTATGGAAATGATATCATCACTCGTGCGTACGTACGGACTACCGTCTCCACGACGCGATGAGATTCATTCTCCATGTTAACCATTTAAGAATGATTATAAAGTATATATAAGAAATAATAATGAAATATATGACATTATAAAGCTACTGGATTTATGTATATATATATATATGTATGTCATCTACTTACTTCCATTCAAGACAATAAGGAAAGGAAAACAGCGTTCATGCGTACGTACGGACTACCGTCTCCATGAACGGTGTTTTTCATTTCATTTATCTATCTATTATATATATATATATACTGAATATATATGATATGTAAATCATATTTTATATTCTGGAAGTAAGTAAATAATGATATAAGTAATAATAATGTCAAGAACAACAAGTCAAAACACCTACGATAAATGAAACGATTTTACCCAAAACGCTTCTTTAACATGGAATTTACAAAAGAACGGGTAATATAAAGTCATAAGTGAACCATATATGATATCATAACAATGAATATGATTCTTTAATAAGTCAATGACATTATTTAAATCATTATACAGGAGGTTCGGACACATACTAAGCAAATCGGACCTAAGGTAAGGGAAATATCACAATCTCATTTTTATCCGAGATTGTTTATTCGTAAGTATTTACTGGGGTGTATTTTATCATCCAAATCCATGTTTCATCAATATTTAATATTATTTCCATCCACCTACAATTGTTTAAATCCATTTTTACCCTTCGGTGAGTTTTTAGTAATATCTATGAAAGGAATCTTTTGTCATACGAGGTATTTTTTTTACTTTTCCGACAAAAGTACGAAGAATGTTTTTTTAACATATACGGCACGAACGGATTTCTACTGTTTTATAAAGCCATATTTTCATGAAGCTTCCTCTAAAAGATTTCATGACTATTTTCAATAAAATCTCTTTCTTTTAAAATTGCATGATGTTTTGTGAAAAGAAATTGATTTTGAAGAAGAAAGGATATTTTCCTCAAGAATTCAATTCAAGTGTTTTATCAAAATTATTTTCCATCTAAGATAATAAATAGTTCTGTTTCTATCCATATTTTTACATTGATTTGACTATGTTGTGATGGAATTATGTTTATGAATTCCTTTATCTTATATGAATTGATTTATGATGTCGTGATGTTTCAAGAATCCCATTTTTGTTACATGTGTTATGCGATGATGTATGTTTTATAATTATGTGGCACACATAAGAAAGGATTAATTATAAGATGGGTGGGACCTATATCTCCCTCCAATGCATTGGGTAAAGATTTTATATCTCATGAGATAGACATGGCTGGAATGGTAGGTTATACCGGTTTAGTGAAACAGGACTGAAACGAGGGTTACTCGATTCAGAAAGGGACATTGTCCACTAAGATAGTCTTGGCAATGAGTCTTGACTAACAAGAAATGATTCTATATGATTATGTGTGAATGCCACAAAGTTTCATGTTTCATGTTATGATTATGGGGATCTCATTTTCACTTCTATGATTTATTCCACGATAAGATATTATGATCTCTTTTGCAGGTTTTGATTTTCAAAAAGATATGATATGATTTTTATTTCTTTTATTTACCCTTACTGAGCATTTGAGCTCACCCTTTTATGTTTTCTTTTCCCCAGGATTTAAATAAAGGTTTTAGGTAAACAAAAGGAAGATCTTTATGGGAGATGTTGAAGATCTTTCACCACGATTAGAAGATGTTATTCCGAGTTTCCAAAGACACTAAACTATTACGATCCTTGTGTGTGTGTTTTTGTTATGTACTAAGTATTCCGCAAAAGTAATGTAATGTCAATGTACGTCTAGCTTCGGGTCTCTACATGAGACCCCTATACATTAACTCAACAACACGCCACCTCATTGCATCAAACCAAAACTAATGCTGAATATCTCCATTCATCGTATCTCAAATAGGTTTTACAAACAAAAGAGAAGTGTGAAAATCCCTCATCACCTCCTCTCACATCGGAATCAGAAACAAAGTCCATCTCTAGAAAATGATGACATGTTCCTTGCTTTCAAAAAATCTTTATTGTGAATATCTTAAAGATATATTTTCACAGAGAACCTCACATTTGATGTCTTCCAACTAATCCTCTCTCAAATGATGGAGATGTTGAGGATTCCACACCATTGAATGTAGAAATGAGGTGCCCCTCTCTTCCACTAGGGTCAACTATAATGAATTGAACAGAACAGATGAATCCTCTACTAAATGAGTATGGGACTTCCTAATAAGGTAATTTTACACCATGTTTCCCTTCCTAGGAGTATAGTCTATCTCAATTCATTATCCTAAAAGAAATTCAAGTAGTTCATTTGTAATGATTTCAAATATATCATTGTGAATTTATAACTGAGACTCTGATGGTTTGAGTAAACAATAAATAACTATTATAAAATTTAGTTCATATACATCTTCAGAGATAAAACTACTCCTACCAATTCTTGGTCATTAGTCATGCAGTTCTACTTGAACTTTATAAGATACCTCATCCCATATTACATCACATCATACCATTACATCAACACACATCCTATCCCATATCTAGATGCTTTTTTATACACTAAATAATCCAGGTCACCCTTTGGTAATCTCGAAATAGGAGAAATAGTCATGATCATCCTCAACTCCCCAAATTATTATTGAATCTACCATGTCTAGGTAAACATCTCTCCTCTCCATTTCAGATCAGTCAAAGGTGTTACAACACTAAATAATTCATTGATGAACCTCAATTAGTACCCTACCATGTCAAGAAAACTCAACACCAATGAATTTCACTTGTGTGGCTCCTGAGAAAGCACTACATAAATCTTCTTCATACCCGCAAATAATCCATGCTAAAAATTAAATTCAATAAAAAGTGAACCTTATGGATATAGAATTTTAACATTGATATATTAACATAAATATGGTTCAACTGAAGAAAGTATAGTACCATCCTTATCTTCAATACATGATTCTCATCCGATATAGTGTATTTGAGTATATCATCAATGTGGATAACCAAAAATCACTCCACATATAGTTGGATGATCTAGTTCAATAAATCCATAAACACAATGGGAATTATTCAAAATGAAAAGTATCACCATGAAATCATAGTGTCTATAGTGACATCAAGAATATATATTTCGAATATCAGTCTTGTTAACCATCAAATGGTGGAATCCAGACCGATGATCAATCATTGGGAACTAACTAATGAGACAAAATAGATCGATAAGGTCGTCAATCATCAATAATAGGTACATATTATTTAACATGGATAGGTTTAGATGATAGTAATAAAACCAAATCCACATAATCATGTCCAACATTTTCCTGATTAAACCAAAGAATTCCACAGGGGTAGAATGTGTCTGATAAAACCCTTATCTCGAAGGTCCTCCAACAGCACCTCCAAATCTAGGAGCCCAATAGGGAAAACATGATATGTTATAGAGGATATCAGTATATTCTTGATTTGAATTTAAATGTATAATCCCATCTCGTACCTCATAGGTAGGCCCTGAACATTTATGGGGAAGCCATCCAAAAATTCCCCCACCACTAAAGGAATCCATATGCCTAAAGGGTCTCCTTTGAAAAGGACTATACTCAACAACTATTTGGTGATGGTTTGTATCCTTCTTCACTTAAGGCTCACTCATTCCTCCATGGGAAATCTCCCCACCATAAAGGATAATTTCATTATATCTTTCAAAAGAAATATAACCTATCTGTGATGATAGTCAATCTAGGATTGAAATTGGGAAAATATGTATACTCAAGATGATTTACAAAGGATTAATTGTGATGACTAAGTGGTAGTACAAGAAATTCTATTCACCACGTGGTAACTCACTTTATTGGAATATATTGGATAATGAGGAATATTTCCCTATTGGAACCTTCGTCCATAACTGATGGGATAAGGTCTCAACTAGAAGCTCTAATTCTCACAACATGAATAATAAGATGGAGTAATGACCCAAAACTATCTCTACTGGTACTAAGGGGTGAATAGAATAAGTACATATCATACCTCATATCATCTCATGTGTATCAAAGTTGTATCCATCCGTGGAATGGAACTACTAATGGCCCAAACCGTCATCTCCCTAAGCATAATGTGGGCCACAAAGTGGTAGTAGTGATAGGGGATCATTAAATTTCCATCCACAAACTTATCCTACCACCATAGTAGCTCTAAATTTTCCACAAGAAAATCCTCTCTGAGGACTGTATTGGCCACGTCTCTAGGATCCTTACGAATAGTGATTCCTATGTTGTTGAAATCCTTCCACAATATTTTCGTCCCGCTCAGCATATTGGGCTGTACAATCACAATCCAAATACCAATGAATATATGTTATTGAATTTATACTCTTATGAGATATATACCTTTTATATATAGAACTTACTTCAAAATATTCAACCACAAGCTACCCACTTATGCTTCCAATATCGCATCGGTCCTCTACTAAGAAGCTCTTAGTTAGAAGAATCAATTCTAGATATACAATATAAGTTGGTAGATATAAAAGGAAAATAATGTATTGATTATCTCTTAGGAGACCTTACTCAAAATTTCATTCCTAGAATAACCTATCTCGAACCATTTTACCGGGGTATTTTGAATGGTCGTTGAACATCGTGGAATACTAATCTATTGTTATACTACCCTAATGTAACTCAAAAAACTCTTACATATGAACTATGAAAAATAATGATGGGTAATAATCCTCATGAAATTGCTACTAGATGCCAGAACATGACTAAATAATCTAATTAGGGGTATAAAAAACAAAAAACCACGTACGCCCAGCTACTCAATGGGAATTACTAAATACCAACACCACCATTTGATCAATTAGAATCTTAACCATCCTAAAGAGTCGTACCACTGAATCAATCTAATACTCTACTTCATAGGGATCGGGCCTGACTAGGAACCATAATGGTCCCTAATGTACGAACTAATGTAGTTACCTAATCCTAAACCCCGTATAAACTTGAACACCTAATACTAACTGTCCTTCTACATGATGAGGTCCTGCTACCTTCCCACCTATATGAAATAAATCATTGGATAGAACCTGAACAGAGGGCTCATCCCTCACCATATAATTGTCTTGATCCCTAATCATTTACCAATATGGATGTGTTCAACGATTAATCTTAAAATAAATTAACATGATCATGGTTTGATGATCATAAATAATCGGGATCAGACTCAAGAAGGAATGTCAAAATATTGAATCGTATATGATGTATGTACCAATGATCCCAAAAACCAATTTTTTGGTACAAAATGTTTAAAATAATGTATCTAATGAATTGATGTATTGATATGACAACAGCTGCACCAATATTGTGTTCGCAGGATTTAAATCCACACTCTATACACTCATACATAGTTTCCCTAAGTTCTCAAACAACCCCTATAAAGGTAAATCTCCAAAAAACAATAATGTGGTTGAACTAGCTCTTATACAACTATGTAATGACCTTACCCACTAGAGCCTGCATGGATGGTAGAAGGATGGGCCACCACAACCCCAACCCTACCTCTAATAGGGAAGAGGTAGTGAAATGAACTATGAAGGAATAACTATAATTGAATGCTTTTTCCTAATGAACATGTATAAATGTACCCAAAAACTCCATGTAATAGTGAAGAGGAATATAATGTAATGAATTTATGATCTTTAAACAAACCATTCATGAAATAAAATCTACCAAAAAAATAGAGTACAATAGAATACAACCAAGAGTAATGGGGAAAAATTCCAGCTCAAATAGAAAAAAGTACCAACTAGAGAATAACTATAAATAATGAGTGATAAGGGAGCCATACTCTTGATCTCTAAGCCTGACCACCGTATGAAGTCAATTCACCATTGTATCCCAATTCTCTATTATAATCACCACTAATATATATATCTTATGTATAAGTCATGATATGTGTGGGAAAATCCGTTTCATGGGTGAGTATATACCTACCCAATAGGATACCCTAAAACATAAAGGGATGAATATAGTGATAATTTTTTTATCTCACCCCAAAGTAAGAGGGAAAAGAAAACCAATATATATAAACATATATATTGTAAAAAATAATCCCAACAGATATAGAAAGGGTATATACATCTCACAACCCATCTGAAGACAATTAGTATTTCTGATACTCCAGAAGTCTATCATAGAGGACCTGTATCAAGCATAAACTCACTAGAATATGGGTGGAGGTTCCTAAATCATAAAATACACTATATAGTGGATAGATTTCAGATCCATATTTGAGGACTCACACCCCCACCAGAGCTTGATGATGTGGTAGTACAACTTTGTAGGTAGAGAACATGAGCCCTGTAAAACTAAGGGGAGTATTTTCCCTACCTATATAAGGAAATGGGGCACACAACATAGTGTGACAAGTTAGTAATGACTCAGATATATATATTTTATAGCCTATGTAACATATGGCCTAGTGTTTTAGGGGAGTATTGAACCTGAAATCTCTCTAATATCATGGGTAACCTATTACCTAGTTTGATTAGGGAGTATTTGATCATGAAATCTGTATGATTATCCCCCAATATCACGACCATCATCAAACATCACCTGAATAAGATTCATGCTTAGAACATCGAACATCATATCTCAAAACCCACTACAAAGGCCAATATTTAGTTATACATTAAAAACACTCAGAATGGGAAACTTGTGGGACAAAATACTAGTGAAAACGAAGAAGATATGGGAGTTATAAGATTCAATTAAAAGTACACAACGTGTAGGGAGTCCAAAAACAATGAGAAACCACTCTATTGCATGGAAATATTATCACAATACATGGATTAGGAATATGTTTATCTATACATGATGTTACCTATAAGATATATAACATTTAAGACCACTCTTGGTTTGTGGCACGCATCCCAACCTGTTCCCATATAATCTTACCCATGCCCATATAAATGATTACACTATGTGTATATCCATACATAGTCTACACATGTGTATCTACAAAATATCATGGAAGCCTATTCAATTTCACATGGAATGAAGACCCACCTATACTATGTGTGATCTTTAACTTCTCCTAAAACCCATGGGCCACAACTCGAGGCCTACACACAATGTGTTCTTCTGGGATACTTGGTGTGTAATTAATATTTTTATAGATAGTCCACAATATTTGTAGATCCAAACTCTTCACCATGAATCATGCCCTTAAACCTCCTAAAATTAGAAGGAACCACATTTGGCTATTATTTCCTAGCCTCTAATGCCCTAAAAATGGTATCTAGTGGTCATCTTGATGTGTGCATCATCATTTCCAATAGTGGATCATATTGCCCCACTCATCAATATAGTTTTAAAATACATGAAGAAACACCTATTAACTAGCCCAATATATCCTTGAATCACTAATATTTTCATCTTTTACACATCCAATACGAATGGGGGTCTCTAACGGCACTTAAAACCCATTAAAAAAATGTCGAACCGTGGCCCTGTAGGTCAAAGAGGATGGATGAGAAGAACAAGCATAGGAAAGGAAAAAGAATAAAGGTGAAAAAAATTGTGGTCAATGATTTATTGTACAATGATCATAGATCAGGGATATTCATTGTGAGAACATAGAATAAAAATATTCCAATTGAAGAAAAATTAATTCTTCAATGGGTTAATGTGAACGACATGGAATCACAAAAAAAAATAAAGCAGATGAAATACAATATTTATAAATTTAATCATCAATTTGGAAGACACAATTGATGATTCCATCATTGAAAAAGGATTTATCAGTGGTGAATAACATATTCTCTAGTAAGGGAGAAGATCCACTCACTATATAGTATCTCGGTTGTCTGTGGCCTAATAAATCCTCATCCTCCATTCCTAATCCTCCAATGAAAAACGTAATAGATTCTATGAATTATCCGAAGGTTTCTTTTAAAAAAATAGAAAATTTTTATAATGAATTATATATATAGTATTTTAGGTCATAATGGTTTAAAAATAATTAAACAAATAAATAATTTATTTTAATTTAACGCATCGCCAACGACTAGCAAAACAAGACATTCAGTACTGACCAACCATCGGTTATTCCTAGGCTAAAAACTGCATTTCGTACCAACTTGTCGTATCATGTATCCTGTCCAGGAATCTATCTGGGAGTTATTCAATTAATTTCAGGAATAAACTTCCATGTGATAGTAATATATTTAATAATTTTATAATATAAATTCTGAGCTCATCATGTCTTGAAATATTAAGTTGTCTTAGTGACTGGCTCTCAAAATATTCTTCAATATACCTTAATGTCGAAAATAAAAAATATGGTCATTATAATTAATGAATAACCACATTTTACCTTTTATTAATTTCCTGTTTACCTCAGTAACATTTTTTCCAAAAAAATGAAATTAATACTTTTACTTAATTTTGATGTCTTATTTAAAAATATGAAATATATATACTTAAATTTTAACCCTAAATATTAGAACCCTTAATTATAAATGAAATTAAATAATATAAAGTAATATTTATTTTAAAAAAATTATTTTTAAATAATAAATGATTATATTGTTATTTTTGACTGATTACTATTCATTCAACGAATGTTAATGTATTTTTTAAAATAAATATTTAAAATAGATAAATTATGATTATAAAATAAAAAATATAAACAAATATAACTTTTTTTAACACATGATATTTTTAATGATGAATTATTATTAATATTATTTTATTTCAAAAAACCTATAGGGAATGATTAGTATATATAAAAAATATAATTTATAATAAATTTTATTATAATTATAACTAAATAAATATGACTAATAGATGTATTTACACCCAGTGTATATGTGTCCAATGACCATTTATACAATACCTTTACAATGTTCACATTAACAATTTATATTTCCATATATTACCATAATTACTTATTTTAAAACCATGTACTATATTATATACAAATTCATTTTTCTGTTTTCCCAACATATTTTAATTTGGTGTCTTTTAATTTTGGTGGAATTTTACTGGTACCCTATAGTGTTGGTTCCAAGAGTTGAACAATGAAATTGGTTATAGTTTAGCTGTTGGTGGCCTATCACACCATAACACATAAGTGAGGTTCACTAATAAGGTTTTGGCAGAAAACAATTATTTTAACACCATAATATTTTACAGTATATTTATTTTAATGAAAACTAATACATTTCATATATTTGGGTTTATAAAATCCTTATATTTTAAAATAATAACATTGTGTTTGATAGTGTATATAACATATAATACCAATCTTAAATAACCCAAAAATATATTATTTAAATATGATCATTAGAACCAAATCATTGAATTGGTGTGTATGGATAAAATTATATATATTGTGAAATATATATAATGTTCTTAAAAAATATTAACTCAATGATAATTTCTTAATAAATAATAACTCCACATTTAATAAATATATTTTATTCTATAAAAAATAAGTTTCCTTCAAACGTTTTTTATACAAGTTTGTAAGAAAATACTATAATTATTTTCCAGATCTATTAGAAGTGTATTTTTGTGAAATTAAATTAATTTTTTAAATCAAAATATAGATATTAAATAATGTTTAAATTTTTGTATTTCTCACAAAATGTTGTTTTTTCAGTGAATAGTAGAAAAAATAATTTTTTTTTGGTAAAACTGCCTTTTATTTTAATAAATTAACTAATTTAAAACTACCGGTATTATTTTAATATGATTTAAAAGTAATAGTATTATTAATTAATAATATTTTATTTATTAAATTACATTTAAAACATATTTATACAATACATTAATATAACTTTATTTTTAGGATTTAAAACACATATTTTCTGAAAAATGTTTCAATGTACATAATAATTATCCATTTTAATTAAATAAAACAACCCCTAACAAGGAATTATTTCAATTAAAATTATAGATTTTATATCTATATTTATTAAATTATTTCTAATCCAATAATTTTATTAGTCATACATTTAATATAAGATCATCTTATTCTTGAAAATGAATTTAGTTTGGAGATGTTTCTGGGTTTTATTTGATATGAAATTATACCACTTCTGTGAATTAAATTTCATAAAATTAATTCCATATTAGTAATAATAATAATTATTATTTATATTATATAATAACTTTAACATAATTTTTTATCATAAATATTTGTAAATATAGTAAAATTTATTTACTGCAATTAATGTTAAAACATGGGTTTTCATGTTACATGCACTTGTGTAAAAATTAATCATTCAAACACACTATTTTTTTTGATAAATTTAATTTCATATTAACAAAAATTGGTTAAAATTTTTATAATACGGATCAATTTAATTTAGTCTTAATGGATTATTTATATATGAAAAAAACTAGTCACAATGGTGAAAAATAAAATTGTAAAAGTGTTTACACATAGAATATAAGAAATTAAAAGTTTAAAACATGTTAATTTCCATGGTAGAAGTTTTGATAGAACATAAAATCCATAGAATCCATTAATTTTAATTTTTTTAGGAATTTTTGGTGAGCCAGACACCCTATTATTGAATAGTTTTTGGGTATTTAATAAAATCCCACTCCTCCTCATTTAAAAAAGGAAACTCCCTCTCCTCTATTAATGACTCATATTAGGAAATTTGGCTCAACCAAAACCTAAAAAATTATGTCCCCAACTCCCATAGCCACATTATATATCTTCTTTCCTTTAAAAAATACAAACCCTAGTGTCTATAAGAGGAGATTTAATGGAGGATTTTTAACAAAATGTAGTCATCTTAAAAAAGATCTTTATTTTTCTTAATTCTATTAAAATATTCAATTATGACTTATAACTAAAATATAAAAATATCATATCTCCCATATGCTCAAAAATTATTTTGATTACTTAATAACCAATATCCATCACCTCTTCCATCAAATTAGAAATTAAATTTTATATCATATGTGTGATGAACTACAGCCTCATGAAGTGATGTAATCGTTTTCCCATCAACACCAATCATGTATGGGAGTAATGATGAACTTAATATATTTATATATATGACATAGTTATACTTATTTAATTTTAATTTCACATATAACTTCTTATGTTCCATTAGATTCAAAATATGATAATGTTGCACATGTGTACGACATACTTCCACCTCGCGAGACATTGTGATTCCTTTTTCACAATCATTTTATGTGGAAGGTAATAACAGATAAATTTAGAAAAAATATGGGATATATTTGAATGAAATTGTTTATTGGAAATTAATATACCATCTACTTCCTTACCATTTCACCTACTGAGGATATGAAAACGTTTCTCAGGCACACGTATGACCTACCATCTCCACGAAGCGATGTAATTCATAATACATATTCAAATGAAAATAAAAATTCTAAAAATATATATAATAAAAATGAAATTTATACATTAATATCATTCTACAGATGTTGGAAAACTATCCTATACATAATAACCAGATCATTAAGGAAAAAACATGCACAATAAAACAAAGTAATTAATTCACCACATACCATTAATAATAAATTATTGTTAATGAATATGTTGTAAAATATTATACATGGATCATATATTATATTAAAAATATTTATATAGTCATGGAATTAATTAACAACATGAATAAAACCATTATACATTTTTTAAAGGTAAGTGTGAGGTAATGGATTGTTTCTTATCTTTCTTTCATTAAGGAATATTTTAATTTCATGAAGGAAATTTCTATTATATGGTTTTTATATAACAAAATTTACATATAATATCATGAATCATTAATACTTCATGGTATTTTAACATTCAATTTGAATTACTTCATCCATGGGGATGTTACATGAAAATTACATAGTTGTAAACAATTTCAAAACACATTTTATTTTCATTTGGATATATTAATCTTTCATTGTATTTGATATTCCTAGATTATGTGTGTAATAACATTTTATTGTATAACATTTTATATCCCCACTTTGTATTACAATTTGATACACATAATAATATAATTAAATAATTCTTTGTTCAATGTTATGATCATTTTAAGGGTTTCTCATATTAAATTATCTTTATTGGACATGTGTCATGTTATATACCTATATTTTTTTGATGTGTATATAATCTCTCTTTGATATGTCATATTGTGATTTTATTTATATTCACAGAATTTAATGTTTCGATTGATGATATTGCATTCATGGGGATTATGACTCGATAGTTACCAAGTGGTAAGATATTTATGTTTCAATATCATTTTTGTCAGCATTGTTTATACATAAATTTCTATTGATGGAAATTATTGAATTTTTGTTTAATATACCCAATTTTTTTTTTTTTCCTCTACTTATTAATTTAATTTTCATGTAATTGCAGAATTTTTATCTCTTTTTTAATCAAAATGATTATGAATGTTTTTATATTAAAATCTGAATTCATTTCACTCTTATATTGAAAATACTATTTCTTAAGAATCCATTTTTTCTAAAAAAAATCAGAAAATGTTTTACAATGAATTTATAATTTAACTTTTATCCATTATTGTTTTTTTCAAAAAACAATAATGAGAATATTCCTGTGATTTTCTATATATGGTACCTTTTGACTATTCTCAGATGTATTTGAATGAAATATTTTTTTTAACATTATTAAATTGAACTGATCCTTGCACCATCACGACCATTCATTTATTTTATGATTCCCTTAAAATATTTATAGGTTATTTTCATATATATTTTTCTACTATAGTATATTTTTTTTAAATTTTTAAAAGTTATTCTAAAATAAAACATAATATTTTACTAATTAATTTTTTTAATAAGTTTTTTTGTAATTTATTTTCATTAATGAAAATTTCCCTTAATTTTATATATACTCCACAAGATATATGTTGTTTTGGTACCATGGTATGTCTAATAATTGATGGTTTGGAATTTTTTTTGACCATGGAATAGATTTATTTAATATTTTGAATTAATTTTTCTAATATTTAATATCCCCTAGAAATAATAACTTTTTTGTGATCATTTGACAATAAATTTCACATTAAATTCAAAATTATTTATCCAGGGTATTTTTATTACATAAACTATATATCACATAAAATATAAAATTATTCATTGAAAGTAATAAGATCGAATGAGAAAGTTATTGTTTATCTATATTCTATAATTGATAGGAAAATTTATTGATAAGTCATATTGTTCAGGAAATTAATTTATCATTAAATATATGTTGAATGTGTTAAATAAGAATTTATGGGTGGTACACTGTTATAGATATCCCCTCATGCATCATTATTCTCATGAGATGAATCAAATGGGTTTTCTTTTTTTAATGGGGTTCTAGTGTATACCTACTTATATGTTAAACAATTTTAGAACAAAGTCCTAATATTAGAGGTAGTAGGATGCTTCACACCATGATGTCAAATATTAATAATTTCAATCAATAATAATTTAGTTATTATTGTCCATGATATTATTACACTAATATTATCCATGGTTAAATTTTGTGCCCAACGTATCAATTAACTGACATTTGTGATTAGTTATTCACCATTCCATATTAACTATTCCTTATCAAATCCTAATAGTCATGTAATTTATGAAATATAATATGTTCTTAGGTATTTTAATTGGCATTTTGATTATGAATTATTGATCATTATTTATTTAATCATGATATATTCTTTCATACGTTACACTTAGTGAGCATTTCATCTCACCATTAAATGTTATTCCATTCCTAATATCAAGGAAATGTACTATGAATTACATTGAATGATATTATATAGGTAATAATGAAATTTTAAATAAAATATGTTGTAATTGGTGTATTCAAATTAATATGGGAATCATGTACTTATCTAGTTTTTCAATACTAATAAACTATTTTTCCAATGGAATTCCATCAGTTGTATCTTAAAAAATGTAATAATTTATACGTCGAATCCAACATTGTCATGACCCGACCCTACCGGTCTCGAGCCGTAACTATCACAAGCCCACCTCCATAGGCCAGGGATGGCGACAAGCGTCAAAGGCTTAACAATCTTTAGGAGGCCTTATCCTAAGTTCCAGTACACACACAGCCCACTCAATGCAGAAGTGCAGAGTAAAAAAACCAAATGACAACTACTATAACCCAACCACAGTCAGGCATCAACCTCTTAATAGGAAAACGTAAAGTGCTGAAAAAAATGACAGATATGAACATGAAAAAGGGGCAAAACAGGCACCCAACCCGAAAGGTGCCACAACCCAGAATAAGGTAAACAAATGTAAACAGCTGGTGTCTCACACCTGAATGTCCTACTACGTACACTGAATGCAGCCCATTCTCTTATGTCCTATACACTCCTTTGTAGTCTCGATCTGCCTGTCCATAATATGCAAGGGCACACCAAGTGCGGGCAAAGCCCAAGAAGGGGTGAGTATAAGGATACTCAGTAGGATGCCCCAAAAGCTTGAGTGGGCAACAAAGGAGATATCAAAACGGTGAGCAGTAGACAGAACAAGGAAGAGTAAAAGAGTACATAAAATAGAATGCAGTTCAACCCAACAGAATAAAGGGAGTAGACTCATCCAACCAAGATTAACTAGACATGGAAAACATGTGGCATACCCCACGTGTCTTCGACCCTCCTAGAAGGAGAGTAACTCAACCCCAGGAGTGGGAACAAAAGTAGGGAGTATATATATGTGCTCAACAGGAAACCCGAATGAGTTCGTAAGGGGATCTCCATCTCCAAGATCAGCCAAGAATATGTCACCAACAGTTCTAAGGATATCCATCACTAATTCCCAACAGTCCCTAATGCCAAATCGGCCTTATCGCTAAGTCATACCACCAAAAGTCCCACTCTGGTAATAACGAAGAAAAACTAGTGACTATACACATCGTAAGGGGTGAAGTTTGAATGAAGTCGTCGGGTAACCCACTGCCTAGCCCAACTGGAGGGTAAACCCCAAAATGTCATTGGGTGACCCACCGCCAAGCCCTGCTGGAGGGTAAATCCTGAAAGGTCATCGGGTGACCCACTGCCCAGCCCTGCTAGAGGGTAAACCCTAAAAAGGTCATCAGGTGACCCAATGGATTGCCCTACTGGAGGGTAAACCCTAAAGTCAATGGGTAACCCACTTCCCAGTCTTGCTGGATGGTAAACACTGATACGATGGTGGGTAACCCACTACCTATCCTCGCTGGAGGGTAAACCCTGAACTGGTCTGATAACTCTGCGCTGCCCGCGCCATCACTGGGTGTCGTTAACATCGCGACTGTGCATTGGGTCGGAGTGCATCAAAGAAACCTCCGACCAATTCCCTTTAATTTTTCCACATATAATGAGATCTCTAAAGGGGCTCCGCATGCCCAAACAGATTACACTGTTGTAATCCTTACGGAAAAACACGTGAGATAAACTATTTACTCGCTGGAAACGGACTCCCGAAGAAAAGGTTATCCAATACCGCTTTATGCCCACAAGTCATCTCGTGGGGCCCATGCCTCGGTCATGAAAAATGTCGGGTGAACTGTGCCATCACGATTCCCTCGAAAAAACACGCCAAAACGACTTCTCATTCTCCCCAAATGGACCTATGACGAAAAAGATGCAAAACGTTGCTCATAGCTTAAAAGACGGCCCGTGTGTCCCACGCGTCCACTCCGGCTTCTACACCTGAAACCACCCTGGACCGCTCCATCTCGACACTAGGGTCACAACGTCACTGATGGCGCCTTAAACGGACTCTGGATCTGTTCGCACCTTACATAGGAATAATCCCGGTGTAGTACTTATCGAGCGTGACGCACCACTGAGCCCCCGTACCAGGAATTAAAAAATTTCCTGAGACCATCTCAAAGGCTTCGTCTCGAGCCCAGGATTTCATTTCCATAGATGGAACCCAAAACAAACACTCTTAATGAATGTTACGTGTGTCCGAAGTCAGGGGGTGAACCACTTGGGCTGGACCGGCCTGGGCCGTCCCGCGGCTCAGCCGCGTGGCCCGGCCACTGACCCTCGGTCCCCACCCAGCTGACCGGCCCTCATGGCCAGTCATGGTCTCGAGCGGAGACCCGACAAAGGAGGGTCTATCTCCCCGCACGGGGTCGTGTGCCGCGACCCTACTCTGTCACGCCCCCGGCGATCCCGACCTCGCCCGTCGCCTGGAGCCGCTACTTGGAGTCGCCGCCTGGTGGTGCCACCTGGAGCCCCCGCCTTGCCGCCTAGGTCCACCACCTCACCGTCGTCCCAGAACCACACTGCTGTCACAGGAATTCTTCGCCACCGCCTAGAATGCCTTGCGCCACCACCGTCGCCCGCCGGAGCTCCTTGGAACCTCCAGAAAAAGAGGAAAACGACCGGGAAAATTCCCGGTGCCACCCCTAACACCCTGGGACTCAAAATTTCGATCCGAAAAGATCATTGAGAAGATAAAATCAATCCCTACGCAACCTAGGTCTTCGCTCGACGATTTGACATCATTTCTTCGCATGAAAAAACATTCAAATGGGGTTTTCAAAATTAAAATTTAAAACGCACGAGCCTACCTTGTTGGGCGTACCCCGTATCTTCGCCGATGATCCGCCAAAGTCACCGCGCCTTTCCGGAGAGGTGGAATACAAGGGAGGAGCTTTTTAGTGGAAACAGCCAAATGATAAAAGCATGGGGATGAAGAGGGTGAGGGTGGTGATTAAATAGAAAAACACTTAAACCCCCCACCCGTAGACCTCGTACCCGAACATTCGGTGGGGTCATTGTTAAGCTACCCCTAGTGTAAAACCTACATTTTGAATTCAATGGTGGTATCAGAATTTAAATTTGAGACATAGTTTAGACGTTACAAAGTTCACACCCGAGGCTAATAAATTACGAAGATGCCCCTGATGGAATTTTTCACAGAAGGGCTGCGCCCACGAAAGTTATACCCCTTTTAGGGTAAATGGAACGTTCCGAACTCAATGGTGCCCTCAGTTTTTCTATCCGTCCAACCGTTTAGGATTTATCCTGTTCATTTAGTGTGTTTAGTGTGGACACACTTAAAATTTAATTCTGGCCACTCCGGGACTCAGAATCACACGCCGTCTGAACCCCCTGCTCGGGAATAACATCAAAAAAATTTCAAAGTTTTATAAGCTCAAAACATGGGTTATTACATCATTACCTCCTTCAAGTTTTTCATCCCTGAAAAACAATACATACAAAAACAAATCGAGATACTGAGTCTGCATCTGGATTTCCCGTTCCTAGGTGCTCTCACTCACTCTCCCGTATTGCTAAATCACATGAACCAATGGAATGGTCCATCAATGCAGTGTCCGCTCCTTTCGGTCTTCAATATACACTAGGTTCTCCGCAAAGGTGGCTCCATCATTAATGTCCAGTTCTCCCCAGTTGATAACATTCATGGGATCATGCACGTATTTCCTCAGCTCTGACACGTGGAAGACATCATTCACCCTCTCCAGCTATGGGGGTAGAGCCAGATGGTAGGCAACCTCACCAACCCTACACATGATCTCAAAGGGCCCGATGAACCTCGGGGATAGCTTGAATCCCTGGCCGAACCTCTGAGTTCCATGCCACGGGGAGACCATAAAAAAGACTTGGTCCCCCTACTCGAACTCCATAGGCCTGTGACGACGATATGCGTAGGACTTCTGTCTACACTAAGCCTTCCTCATCCACTCACGGATGACCTGCACCTTCTCCGTCGTCACTTGCACTAACTCTAGGCCCATGAGGGAGGTCTCCCCAACCTCCATCCAGCACAACAGTGACATGATGGGTCTCCTATAGAGGGCCTCAAAAGGTTCCATATCTATTGTAGAGTGGTAACTATTGTTGTACGTGAAATCCACCAAGGGCAGGTGATCCTCCCAACTCAGGATAAAGTCTAACATGCACGCCCTGAGCATATTCTCCAACATCTGGATAGTGCGCTTAGTCTTCCAGTCCATCAAAGGGTAAAAAGATGTACTCATCCACACTTGAGTCCCGAATTCCACCTGCAGGCCTCACTACAATCGCGATGCAAACCGCATGTCACGGTCGGAGATGATCGTCGAGGGTACTCCATGAAGGCGGACGATCGCCCGAATGTATAGCTGCCCCAGGCTCTCCAAAGAGCTCTACTCCCTGATGGCAGGTTAGTGCACCGATTTCGTGAGTTAGTCCACTATCACTCAAATGGAATCATGGCCCTTCATTGTGCGTAGGAGCCCTGGGAATAAGTCCATATATATTCCATCCCAACTCCACTCCGGGATATATAGGGGATGCAACAACCGTGGTGAAACCTGATTCTCTACCTTAACCAGCTAACAGGTAAGACACCGAGAAATGTTCTCAACAATGCTCTGCTTCGTACCAGACCACCAAAACTGTCGTTGAAGGTCACTTTACATCTTCTCCACACCGGGATGTACAACCAAGGGAGATTTGTTGAACTCCACCAGCACCTCTTCCTGCATCTCCACTTGTACTACAACTCACCCCTGGAACAAGATCTCATGATTTCCTCTTTCATAAAACCCATTGGGTGCGTCGCTTGTGGATATCTAGTCACGTAGTACCTCACTGTTGACTTCCCCCAACTAAGAATCTCTAACACGCTCAAGGAGTGAAGGATTCAACACCATTGATTGCAGAAAAGTTGTACCCTCCTGTTCCACCAAGGTTAGCTTGAGGGAAGAAAACTACTCCAAAAATTCCCGCACAAGATGACCCTGGGACTTCCTACTAAGGGCACTTTCTACTACGTTTCCCTTCCCTGGAGTGTAGACTATCTCAAAATCATTGTCTGGTAGAAACTCCAGCCATTGCCTCTGCCTCAGATTCAAATCCCTCTGAGTGATGATATACTTGAGGCTCTGGTGGTCTGAGTAGACCACAAAACTCTCACTCAGATGGTAGTGTCTCCAAAACCTCAAGGTGAAGACAACTGCTTCCATCGCCAAATCATGAGTCACATAATTCTGCTCATGGGGACTCAACTGCCTCGACCCATATGCAATCACTGATCGTTGGTGCATCAGCACACACCCAAGCCCAGCTCCTGAAGCATCATAGTACACTACGAACTCAATGTCCCCCTCTGGAAGCCTAAAAAATGGAGCACTAGTCAGTCTCTGTCTCAACACATAGAAGGCCTTCTGGAACTGATCATTCCAAGTGAACGGTCATCCCTTCCATGTCAACGCGGTCAAAGGGGCAACAATCCTAGAGAAGTCTTCCACAAACCTCATGTAGTACCCTGCCAAATTGAGGAAGCTCTTCACCTCTGACGCATTCTTGGGTGGCTCTCAAGCAAGCAGTGCCTCTATATTTGCGGGATCTATGTCTAATCCTTGCTATGTAATTACATTCCCCATGAAGTGAACCCCATGAATCCAGAACTGACACTTTGATAGCATCCCATACAGCTGGTGCTCTTGGAGTAAGTCTTTGACAATCCTCAAATGCTCAGTGTGATCCTCCTCCGTCATAGAGTAGATGAGTATATCGTCAATAAAGATAACCACAAACCGGTCCAATTACGGCAGGAAGATCTAGTTCATTGAAGCCATGAAAACAGCGGGGGAATTCATCACACCAAAGGGCATCACCAGAAACTCATATTGCCCATATCTACAACGAAAATCCAACATTGGGATATCATCCTCACAAACCTGCAACTTGTGGTAGTCGGATCAAAGATCAATCTTGGAGAACCACTTTGCACCTCCCAACAGGTCGAAGAGGTCGTCGATCCTCATCAAATGGTACTTGTTCTTTATCATGGCCTGATTCAGGAAACGATAATCCACAAAAATCCGCAGACTCCCATCTGCCTTTTTCATAAAAAAAATCAGAGCTGAGCTGGGGGACACACTGTGCCTGATGCGTCCCTTCTCACGAAGGTCGTCTAGTTGAAGTCGTAGCTCCGGATGCTATGTGTGTGCCATCCGATAAGCCATACATGATATTGAGGAAGTCCCCAACTGCAAGTCAATGCAGAACTCCATCTCCGGCCTCGGATGTAGTCCCATAATATCCTCTGGAAAAATTTCCATGTAGTCCTCTACAACGGTAGAGATTTTGGTGCATGTAGTGTTTGCTGCTCCGAGATCCATAATCTCCAACTAGTGAGAAAAAGGTTAGGGTCTCCTGCTCAATGTACCCATTTCTCTACCACGAGGTCTCTTTCACCATGGAAGGTGATCCTCATCCAATCAGAAAACATGACTCTGACTCATTTGTGATGACAGTCAATCTGGGCGTGAACCATAGAAAGCCAATCCATGCCTAGGATGACATCGTAAGGTTCCATCATGATGACGAGCAGGTCCCACATGAAACCTCCTCTTCTGAACGACAGTTCACACTGTCTAAAGATAATGTTCACTAACGAGGCACTTCCTGTAAGAACCTTGAGGCTAAGTGCAGGTGTCAACACCTCTACTGGAAGCTCCAACTCCCATACCAATATCAGAAATATAAATGAGTGGCTAGTGCCTATGTCTGATTATACTGAAGCAAGCATAGAGTAAACAAAAAGTGTACCTCAAACCATCTCATATGCTAGGGGGTCATGAACACCCATAGCCTGAAGCAGCCCCCGGCCCCTACCTCCAACTCCCTGAACCTTTAGTGCGCCGTCTGGTGGTGGTGGTGGAAGGACCTCAAAATGAAATCCCAGACCTCCAGGTCCTACCACTCTGCCTTGGCCACCTCCCTGAGGACCACCCTATCCTTGCCTGGGGGATCCTTGGTCATGGCGCTGCCTATGCCACTATGGTGCACCCCCTGCCTGCCACAGAAGCTCGGTGCGCTTGGTCAGGAAGTCCGGTTCTAGGTGGCCCCATCTGTCACAAGAATAGAATCGTCTCTCTCATGTCTTCCACTGTGCTCCACGACGCCAATGTGTTGTACTACCTTGCCCCTATGTCTACTCATGGAAGGGCCTCCTCAACCAAGGATCTTCTCTCTGCGGCTTTCCTGTCACTGAGGACTCTCCTATGAAGTGGCCACTGCTAGGCCCTACCAGCCGGCATCCCTCAGCCATGAAGCTCTATGTCCTGAGAGCACGCTCTAGCACCCCAAAATTATTAGGGATACACATGGGAACTACACTGGCACATATCTCCCTGCGAAGACCCTGCTCAAACTTATGCGCCCAAAAGTAAATGACGTGGATCATATCCTCTGAGTAGCGTGTTAGATCATTAAACTGGGCCATGTACTATCCCACAGTCATCCCCACATTCTTCAGCTCCAGATTCTCTTGAATCTGAATGGAGTGTAAGAAAGAGAGGTACTTCTCCTCCCAGAAGAGCTGCTGGAAGCTATCCCACGTGATAGACGACTCGTCGTGGGTCTTCATAACCGACCCCCACCAATGCCCAACCATCCCGAAGAAAAGGCCGGAAGCTAGGGCTACCATCTGGTCTGCTGGTGTCCGTACCAGCCTGAAAAGTCAGTCAACGGACTCTAGCCAGTCTTCCACTACCTGGGGATCTGGGTCTCCTCAAAACTCTTGTGGTCGCTGATGCTGAAAGTCTCGGAGCGCACTCAGCTTGCGCTCAACCTAGTCCTATTCTCTTGGAACTTACTAATGCTCTCCAGGTGGAGGGACCACTGTTGATGCACTGGGTGGAATGGGATCACGTGAGGGTCCCTGAACTAACACCTTGTCACTCACCAGGTCGTCATCACAAACTGGAGAGGAAAACCAGGCTGGCTGCTATCGTGGGGTAATCCCGAAAGTTATCAAGGATTACCGTGATCAGATGAGGATATATATATGTATATATATATATATATCAGTAATAACAAAGGGGATCTGACTCAAAAATAATAGTCAAATACTCAATCTTACTGGATGCATGTTCCAAAGTTCCCTACAACAAATGTCTCAGCATGTTGATTCGACAAGAGGGTTATCAGCGTCCTAGTGAATGGATACATCGACCGCCCATACCATCACAATACTCCCTGTCCTTAGAGCTGCTATCGAGAAACGTCGACAACATTGACCAAAATCCCAACCAATTCCTTTATTAGGGATGTCTGAACAACGCCCCACAGAATGAACCACATCTGATACCACTTTTCACGACCCGACCCTACCGTAATCGATCCGCAACTACCCCAAGCCTGCCTCCATAGGCTAGGGTATGGAAAAAAGAAACAAAGGATTAACAATCTCAGGGGGCCTTTTCCTAATCACCTGTACACACACACATCCCACTCAATGTAGAAGCGCAGAGTAAAAAAAAGAAAACCAAAGTAAAACTACTATAACCCAACCACAGTTATGCATAAACCTCTAAATAGGAAAAATAAAGTGCTGAAAAGAACTGACAGATACTGAATAGAAAAAAGGGGCAAAACAAGCATCCAACCCGAAATGTGCCACAACCCGGTATAAGGTAAATAAAAAGTAATCAGCTAGTGTCTCACACCTGAAAGTCCTACTACATCCACTGAATGCATCCCAAGCTCATGTGTTCTCTACACTCCTCCATAGTCTCGATTAACATGTCTGTCGTTTGTAGGGGCACACCATGTGTGGGCAAAGCCCAAGCAGGGGTGAGTATAAGGATACACAGTAGGATGCCTCGAAATATCTAGGGAGCAACGAAGGAGATACCAAAATGGTGAGAAGTAGACAGAACAATGAACATTGAAAGAGTACATTAAATATAATGTAGCTCAACCCAACAGAAGAAAAAGATTAGACTAATCCAACCAAGAGGAACTGGTCACGGAAAGCACGTGACATACCCCACATGTCTTCACCCCTCCAAGAAGGAGAGTAACTAAACCCCATGAGTGGGGAAAAAGTAGGGTGTGTATATATATATGCTCAACAAGAAACCTTAATGAGTGTGTAAGGAGATATCCAACTCCAAGATCAGCCCATAATAAATCACCAAAATTTCTAAGGATATTCTTCACTGATGCCTAACAGTCCCGCACACCAAAGCTGGCTCATTGCTAAGCCATAAAACCAAATGTCCCGCTCTGGTAATCACTGATAAAAACCAATGAATGTCGTTATCATAAGGGGGAAGTCTGAAAGATGTCATCGGATAACCCACACACCAGCCCAACTTGAGGGTAAACCCCAAATGTCATCGGTTGACCCACTGACCACCCCTGCTAGATGGTAATCCGGAAAAGATCATCGGGTGGACCACTGCCTATCTCTACTAGAGGGAAACCCTAAAAAGGTCATCAGGTGGCCCACTACCTAGCCATGCTGGAGGGTAAACCCTAATGTCAAAGGGTAACCCACTACTTAGCCTCCCCGGAGGGTAAACCCTGATACACTAGTGGGAAACCCACTGCCCAGCCCCGCTGAAGGGTAAACCCTAAACTGGTCTGATAACTCCATGCTGCCAACGACATCACCAGGTGTCACTAACATAGTGACTGTGCGTTGGGTCAGAGTCCGTCAAAGGATCCTCTGATCAAGGAACTTTTATGTTTCGACATTTAATGAGATCTCTAAAGGGGCTCCACATGCCCAAATAGATTACAACATTCTAATCCTCGTGGAAAAACATGCGAGACATACTACTTACTCATAGGAAACAGACTCCCGACGAAAACGTTATTAAACACCACTTTATGCCCACACAGTGTCTCGTGGGGCCCACACCTCGATCCCGAAAGAGGTTGGGCGAACAACACCATCATGATGCCCTTAGAATTACATGCCATAACGACTACTCATTCGCCCCGAATGGAAGTCTGACAAAAAAGTCGCAAAATGCTGCTAACATCTTAAAAGGAGGCCCAAGGGGCCCATGCCTCAACTCCAGATTCGACACCTGAAACCACCCTGGACCACTTCATCTGGAATCCTGGGTCACAACGATGACGACAGCGCATTAAATGGACTCCGGATGTGTTTGCGCCATCCATAGGAAGAATCCTGGTGTAGTACTAAACGAGGGTGACGTGCCACCGAGCCCCCATCTTGGGAGTTAAAATTTTTCTGAGACCATCTAAAAGGATTCGTCTCGAGCCGAGTATTGCAATGCCTCAGACTCCATGCTAAACATATTCTCGTGGTGAATGGTACATGTGTCTAAAGTCAGGGGGAACCCTTGGGCTGGACCGGCCAGGCCTGGGCCGACCCACAGCTCACTCGCGCGGCCTGGCTTCTGACCCCTGGTACATTCCCACACCGACCGGCCCTTATGGCCGGTCATGGACTCACGTAGAGACCTTCCGAAGGGTGGTCTCTATCCCTGCATGGGGTCACGTGTAATGACCCAGCCCCGTCACGCCCCTGGTGAGCTCGACCTTGCCCGCTGCCTGGAGCTGCCACCTCGTGTCACCGCCTGGAGCCCTCGCCGCACCACCTAGATCCACCACCACTTGAACGCACTGCCACTGCTAGAACGTGCTGCCGCTGCCGCCCGCCGGAGCACCCTTGAACCACCGGAAAAAGAGGAAAATGACCGGGAAACTTCTCAGGGCCACCCCGGACGCCCCGGGACTCGAAATTTTGATCCGAAAGGATCATTGAGAATGTTAAATCATGTCGTACACGACCAGGGGATTCTCTCAATAATCGAACAACATTTCGACACAATAACAAGAATTTAAAGGGGTAGGGGGGAATAAAATTTAAAACACACCTGACTACATTGTTGGGCGTAGCCCATGGCTTCATCGACGATCCGCTGGAGTCACCGCACCTTTCCAGAGATGTGGAGGATAGGGGAGGATCTTGTTGAGGGAAAACCTCCAAAGGATATGAGCAAGGGGGAGAAGAGGGTGGGTGTGGTGTTTAAATAGAAAAACACTTTATCCCCCCACCCGTAGATCCCGTACACGAACATTTGGCGTGGTCGGGGTTAAACCACCCCTAGGTTAAAACCTTCATTCTGAACACAATGGAGGTCCCATACTTTTAATCCAAGCCTCCGTTCAGAAGTTAAAAAGTTCATCCTTGAGGCCGCTAAATTACAAAAATGACCCTGATGGCATTTTTCACAAAAGGGTCACACCTGCGAAAGTTATACCACTCCTAGGGTAAACGGCGCATTCCAGACACAACGGTTCCCTCGGTTTTCCAATCCGAGCAACCATTTAGGATTTATACTGTTTATTTGGCATTTTAGTGTTGACACACTTAAAATTTAATTCCATCCACACCAGGGCTCGGAATCACACACCGTCCAAATGCCCCGATCTAAAATAACATCATGAAAATTTCAAAGTCATATAGTGTCAAAACCTGGGTTCTTACATAAATATTGGAGTCGAGGTCATTAAAGTTCGTATTGGAGAAATTTTAGTATAATCCTTTGAAACTAGATTTAGAACAACCTATTTTTGGGAGCATAACCCTATGAATGAGTTTAATGATATCGCAATGTATAGTTTATGATCTAAAATTTATGATATGGTAGATATTATGTGGTTTTTCTATAAATTCATATCTGTTTGGATACTATATGTTTCTAGGTCATTGGAATAGATTCATGTGGGGTAATGACCATAAAAACAATTGTCCGAGTAGATCTCAAACATCCTTTTGGTTACTATTGAGTATCCCTTTACTATGTTACTAGTTTTAAGTTCCCATAGGGAATTCATTAATTGATTTAAAGTCCCTCTATTAAGCATTATGATAAATTGAATAATAAATCCTATGGAAACGTGTGATAGGAAATAGTGACATAGGAATGACCAAACATGTCTTAGGATGATATTCCCAAATTTGATCATATTTTTAAAATAATATATACTCATTTTGAGGTGTTAAATTAGGAATTCAAAGATGATTAAGAGTATTTCGGTATACATTTATGGGAAAACAACACTTGTGGTCAATTTTTTTTAATAAAAAGTTATTTGTGGAAAAATGCATGTATATTTTTGGGACATAAGATTCATTTTTTTGATAACCTTTATTGACAATATGCTCATTGATCTAAAGTAAATTATGATTATTTTATTTTTTGAATATTGAGATCCATTAAAAGTTAATTTAAGTGATTTAGGAAAAAAATCATCTTGAATACTCATTATTTATAGTAAAAGATGGGATTGAGGTAAAAGTTGATAAAAGGATTAAATTAAAAATTTCTAGTAAGTATAATTTATTATATTATTGTTCTAGATAGTAAATGAAACTCTATAATTTAGGAAAACATATTGAAATACATGTTTTATTCATTACCTATAAATCTATGTTATGTTCTCTCACAAAAATTGTATTACATTATCTCATAAATGGATCTTCTATCCAAATTTATATTTTTAAATCACACTAGTTTTAAAGTATATTTAAAACCAATTATTTATTGATCTAGATGAAAATTTTATTACAATTTCCATCATTTAATATGAATTTTTATTAATACATTTTATGAATTGGGTTTTTAATAATGGAATTCTCATATATCAAACCATTTATTTTTGAGTGCAAGGTCATGTTGTGAAGAAATAATTAATTAACGGTGGAGAGAATATAAATCTCTAATATTTTATATTATATTTGTTTTAAATAAATTTCAATAACTTTTATATCTTGAGGTACACAAAATTAAGATATTTATATTTAATAACATTGTGTTCGATGGTGTAGAGGACATGAACCACCTGTCTTTAACGACCCACAAAATGTAGTTTTTAAATAATATAATTATAACAAAGTTGTTGATAGGGTAGTTGTGAATAGGATTAAATAATTTATCATATAAATTTATAGTTCTTACAAAATATAAATTAATTTATATATTGATTAATAAATACTGACTCATATTTCTATATATATATATTATTCTATAAAAAGTACATCTCCATAAAATATGATTTTCATTGATTTATTGATAAAATATTATAAATATATTTTCTATAGTTTAGATGTTTTATTTTATAAAATAAATATTTAAATCATCTTATCTATATTAACATAGGGTTCAATTTTGGTATTTTCAGCAATTGTTGACTTTTCCGTGAATACTGGAAAAGACAGAGTTTTTATAAAACAATCATTCATTAAAAAATTGTCTAATTTAAAAGTCCTAGAATTATTTTTAATATGATTTAAAAGTAAAGTAACTATAATTTATTTATATTTAATTTCTTATAATGAAATATAAATCATATTTATAATATATTCAAATATATTTTTATTTTTATGATTTAAAACACATTATTTTTGAAAACTGTTTTATGGTGCATAAGGTTTATCAATTTTTAATAATTAAATTAAACCATAATTATGAGTAATTTTAATGAAATTTATATTTTATATATCTAAATATATTAATTTATATCCATATCATGATTATTTATACTCATATAATTAATATAAATCAACTTATTCTTGAAATATACATTTCATGAAAACCATTTTTTCGACACCTCATTGGGATTTATTTTAAAATATAATCTATATATACATTGAATATAATTTTATAAAATTTATTATATATTTATAATAATCATAATTAATATCTTATAATATGTTAACTTAATTTATTATCATAATTATTATTAAAGACTGTGAAAATTATTTATGCAATTAATGATAAGACATGGTTTCGTACATACATGTGCTTGTTTTAAAATTAATTTTCCACACACATTGAATTTTATTGATAAATTTTATTGAATATTAATATTCATTGTTTCCAAATTATCTCATATATCTCAATTTATTTTAGGTTTAATGGATTAATTACTTTTAATAAAAAAACATGTTGTTGTGGTGAAAAATAAAATGGTGAATGTAATTTAACATAGAAGATAAGAAATAAAATGTTTTAAAAAAATATTACTTTTATGTGGGAGAAATGTGTGTCTACCATAATCTATCTAAAATACATTATTTATAAATTTTAGACAAACCTGTGGGGAGAGGGGCATTTCACTATTGAATAATTTTGGATATTTAAAAAAAATCAATTCCTCCTAAACTATAAATGTTTACTCCCTCCCCTCAATTCATCACACATATCATGCCATTTCTCTTGACCAAGACTTTCAATCCAATATCTAAAAAAATTATCTTAATTTTAAAGCTATTGTACTTCAAAAAATATCATCGCTATTATCATTAATAGAAGATCCAATATAGGTCTCTCTATAAGAAGGTAATCAAGCTAACTGAGATCCTTCTTTTTCATTGTTATTTTAAAACAATAAATTATGTATTAATAATTAAATGTAATAAAAAATTTATCTTTCATATACATAAATTTTATTATATTAATTTTTAAAAATTATATCCATATCCTCTTTCATATAATGGGAAAAAAATCATTGATCATGAGTATGGCGGACAATCGCCTCACAAATCGATATGATTCATTTTCCTTCAAAACCCCTCAAGGCTGGAAATAATGAGGGATTTAATTTATATATACAATTTTAATGATATAATTATACTTATTTAATGTAAATATGACATATAACATCTTAGTTTCCATTCATTTAAAAATATGATAATGTTTCTAGGGTCTATCGTGGACTACCACCTCGCAAAGAGGTGAAATTAGTTTTTTAAAAAGCACTATACTGATGGTAATAAAGGATATATTTAATGAAAATATGTTATATATATGAAAATAAAATGTTTTTGGAAAATTACTATACTATCCACTTCCTTACACATTCACTCATTAAGGAAATGATAACATCGACCATGCTTATGACGGACCTACCGTCTCCATGAATCGATGTGATTCATTATCAATGATAATATTTAAATAATGATGATAAAAATATATTTACTGAAAAATATATATTATTAAAATTAATATTATTATTTATATTATGGGACTATATATTATAAATAATAATGGAAATATTAATGATAAAAAAGTGAGAAAAAATTACTTAATTGACACCCAAAACAATAGTAATAAATATGTTTATTAATGAACGAGTGATAAAATATTATATATGTATTATATATGATATTATAAATAAAAATATGGTTATTTTTTAAATAAAAAATATGTTTATATGCTTTATAAATTAGGTTAAATCATGTTCAACTAAAGGGAATTGTGATGTAAGAGAATGTACCTCAGTTACCATTTATTGAGGCATATTTTAATGTTATGAAGGTAATTTATTTTTTATGGAATATATACTAAGAATTTCAAATTTAATATCATGATAAATTTATAATTCATGGTATTTTATGTATAAATTTGATTTATTTCACCCATGGTGAATTGAGTTGAAAATTAACAAGTTCTAAATAATTTTAAAACTCTATTTATTTACATTAGGTTGTATTACATCTTTGTTGTTTTTGAAATTATTAGATTATGTTTGTAATTTATATTGATTATATATTATTTAATTTAAAATTATGTAATGTGAAATTATATTTTATTGACATAATCAATTCATTGGCTAATTCTCACTTCAATGTAATGATCATTATTAAGGATGGTTATCTCATATTTTTTCCCTTCAGAAGTATATCATGTTATACACCTATATTATTTTTGAGGTGGATCTACTTCCCCTTAGTTACATTATATAATGAATTTGTTTGTATTTAGGATATTTAATTTTCATTTTATTTTATTACATTCATTGGGTTTATAATTTATATAATACCTAAGTGGAAATAAATTTATGATTCAATCTCATTTTATTTAGGATTTTTTATAGATGAAACTAAATAAAAGGAAATTATTTTGAAATATTTTAATAAAACCCTATAGTTTTTTATTCAAATGTTTATTCTTTATGTTTTCAAGTATTATTAAAATTTTTATCTCTTTGGAACTTAAAATGATTGAGAAATTGTTTTTAATAAAATATGATTTCATTTCTCTGTACCGTCAAAAATAGTAACCCTTCCAAATCTATGTTTTTTGAAAAAGAAATTAGAAAAACAATAATGATTATTTTTTTAATGTCATCAAAAGATATAATTGGATTTTGGATTTTTTTAATAGAATATTCCTTCCATTTCCCAAAGAATTTATTTTTTTTAATTTTCGTACTAAAATGCAGGTGGAATATTTTTTAATATACTCATCATGATAGGAACCTTCATAAATCATGACCACTCATTTATTTGATTCTTAATTTACATGTTTAAAGTGTTATTTTTTAGAAAAAAAATTCTATGATTTTTTTTAGTTTTGAAATGTTATTTTTGAAGAGAATTTTTTTTTCTTCAAGGGATCTTTGATGATAGATTTTATGATGTTTATATTCATCAATGAGAACTAAACATTTTTGAACATATAATCTACTAGAGATAGGTTTTAATGATTCCATAATTATTCATTCTCAATAATTATTATTGTTAGATTGACCAAGGAATGTTTTGGAATTCTATTTCTCGATTAATTTTTATAATCATTAACTAATCCTTGAAATATTCAATTTACATATGATCATTTTTCAATGAATTTACCATAAATATCTGTATTATTTATCATGGATATTATAATTACATAAACTTTATATAATTTATATTTATGGTATTTTACTTTGAAATTTTTATGATTGAAAAGGGAAATTGTCGTTAATCAAAATGCCCAACCCAATAAAGATATTTGCTGATAAGGAATATTTTTTAAGAATTAAATTGATTATTTGATATATGTGGAATCTTTCAAACATGATGTTATTGGTGCATAATAGTTTTAGATTTCCCCTCGATGAAATGGTTGACATTATAGATGTATTAGTTGGTAAGAATTATTTAAATGGATTTCTAGTATATACCTACCCATCATTTAAATTATCTTGGAACAAGATATTAACATTTAATTTATCAAAATGATTGAGATCATGGCATCCAATAATAATAATTTACATCATTAATAATTTAGTTATTATTATCCATGATATTATTTCACTTATATTATACATGGATGAATTTTGTGCTCAACTTGTTGATTTAGTGGTATATGTGATTATTTATTTACATTTAAACATTAATTATGACTAATATAACCATGATAGTAAGGATATGGATTAAATGGAATGTATGTTCACAAATTTTACTTTCCATTTTGATTTTTATGTATTGATCATTATAATGAATATGATTTTCTCTAGTTTTATTTTTACCAATAAATTTAGAAAATTACGAGACCAGACAGTAAGATGATATTAGATTCTGAGGCCTAGTGTTCCAAGGACAAATCCTAGAAAAATATTATGTTTTTAGCAGCATGAGTGAGTGGGTTTCCCAAAATAATTGAATAACTCATAAAATTTTTCTCAGATCATAAATCTGAGGTCATCATTGTATTCAAATCAAGTACATTACCTTAAGCGGGGCCTATCATCGACCGACACAGGTTTACTATGAAGGATAGAATTTAGACATAATAATCGTTAAATTATTTTAATAAAAAAATTATTATATGAAAAAAAGTTTTTATTTTTATTGATTACTTTTTTAGGGATTCATGGTTATCACTATAACCGTAGAATTCCTTGATGGCATGGATGGAAACTCTATCAACAAAAAATGGTAGGCGGTTGAGGATAGATGACATCTTCTACCACTATACTTTTTCAATGACTGATCCAACCACAATGTGGTATTCTGAGCACATTTTGATTTCCTCATTCCCTTCTTAGATTTTACAATGAACATGGACCAACCAATAAACAGTTTGATCCGTGGTTTAGTCGTTCTTGTGGGACGATTAAATTGAATTATTTTTAAAAAAGGGGGGAATAATCTATTTTATTTCTGGTTCTTCATTTTTTCTTTCATTCTTGTTAATAATAATGAAATGACACAGTCACAAAAAAGGCAGATATTAATTCTTCATGTGTTCTTGGTTCCCTTTCTATCTTACATGTTCTTTGCACTTTCGACTTTGAACCCCCGTGGTTAAGGATCGACCTTTTTGGGTTTCTATGAGTATGATAGGACCCCCATATTAATGGAAAATTGATCACAGGGGTTGATGGAGTCTAAAGAGAAACCTGAAAAACCCAACTATTCAACCGTAGCTTTTTTTTAGAATCATAAGATCCTTGGTTTTCTATGAAAAGGACCATCAACACATCAGTCAAGCATGGTATGGCGGCAGTGCATGTGGTGTGTGGCGGCATCTGGTGCGGTCGGAGGTTGCGGCTGGAGCGGTGTGGTACGACGTGCGGAGACCGAGAAGGATTCGTCAATCAGGACATGTTGGATCTGTGCGGAGTTGAGGTTGAAATCATGTGGGGTCTATGTGTTGGTGGGGTGTGATGCGAGGTACTGGGCAACATGGGGGGAGCCACATGGTTAGGGTAGACCGTGTGGACCAGAGGGTGTAGCCAGGGCGGGTCGCATGTGACTGAGTAAAATGGCCAGCATGTGGTGGGATGAACTAGGGTGACTGAGATGGTTCGGGCTGGACCAGACCAAACTAGGCTTGTTCGACCTGGTCGGGGTAGGTCTTGTATGGGCAGGTCGGGTCGGACCCAGCCCAGACCCAGGTCGGGCCCTTTTAAAAAACACTAATATCATTCAAATCATTTGTCTGTTTGATGATCTTTTCAATGTTGGGACCCCTGAGATGATACAATCCTTCCAATATACTCTAATATAGATTTTGTGAATTTTTATTTATGAAACAAATGGCTTGAGGTATAGGTACTCTCGGAACAAGCACGCTATGAGGAGAATCATACAGCTAGTTGTGACTTGTCGACATGGGAACTACGTGACTTAAGGGCTGCATGACCCATCAATGCCTTGTGGGTTATTGATGCTCCATGCCCCATTGACACTATGTGTTTCATCGACACTCTATGTTCCATCAATGCATTGTGCATCATCGACACTCTTTGTGTCATGGAAACTAGGAGATTTGTGGACTATTACTGGAAATAATTCAATTCGTGATTTATACTTATACCTATTTAAGATGAAAATACTTCATGTGTTTCCATTGTGATATACCATGTATTTATTCATTTTATACTTCATGTATTTCATAGTGGTATACTTTGTGTATTTATTAGTGGTGTACTTCAGGTATTTCTTTGTGGTATTCCTTGGTGGTTTTGAGGTGTCCTAATGAGTATTTCTTTACTCACACCTCCACGGACTCTGCCTACACATTTCATGTCTTTTGCCAAAGATTTATGATTTGAAAATAGTTATAGGATTACATGGACCATGGGGTTCATAGAGTATATAGGAAGATTTTGTGTGCTCCTAAGGCTTCAGAAAACTGTTATACACCTACCCCACAAGTATGGTCTTCTACGGACGAGTAGTACAAACATGTGTATTCATTGTTGCAGACTCCTTTTTGGGTGGGCTTGTATTATGGAACTATTTAATTTCTTGTTTTTCTAATGTTTTACTCTATGGTTTGTATCTTAGTGTAAGTATGATTAGTCTACATATTGTTTTTAAATTTTAGCACTCCACACATAGATATGTTTGTGTGTACATGTACACAAAAAAATCACCACCATTTGTGTGCTATGCCAACTCGGTGATAGGTTCTAAAACCTAGACTATCGTAATAAGGCTTAGGGTAGTCATAGAATGGGCCCCTATGAGATAGCTTAGGATAGAGTCATATTAGAGCTTGTCAGTTCTACTTAGTGATCATGATTCTATAGGGTTGGTTTGGAAAAATTGTGTCATGTGTTTAAACAATGGATTTCCATCCACGAAATCCAGTATTGGTTCAGCAACTGAGGTATCCATACACATGGACTCCGAATTATGCCTTTCTACTAGGAACATGAAAACACTAGTTTCATGGAAATTAATGGTACATGAATCATACCGGATTTGGGTGTGTTCTCATGTCCTACTACGGTCATCACACTAGTTGTACTCTATTAATCGTGGTTCATCTTGATTAGATTTTGGATTCATACATATAGAAAGCCATGCATGATTCAGATGAGTTATCATGAGGATGATCTTCCTAGTGGTGAGTTATCAGTACAAGGACCGTAATAGATATTGAACCTCTAGGTGGTGAACCAGTTATACCACCACCCATCGAGCTGCAATTACATCCAACACTACTAGTAGATGATGCACGTAGGTTGAGTGAATTTCATGAGTTCCAATGGAAGGGACCACTTATATTTTAGGGATAGACATACCACTAATTAGACTAGTACCATCTATTGGTAGTTACAAGTGTCTTCCACCTTATGGGGACACCTTTTAACAAGATGGAAATTCTAACTGAAAGACTTCTTGAGAGCATAGTGGGGTGTTGGTGGAGCTTAGTGATCCATATGCATGGTGATATGACTCTCTGTTTGGAATAATTTTAGTTCCTTCTTAGGATGGTGTTATTTCTTGAATTGTTATGTTTGGTTCACATATTGGAGTTCTTGCATCTGCAGTATGGTAGTCCAACAGTAGCAGAGTAGTCGACGAGATTTATGGATCATTCTCACTACTCTACAGACATTGTGCATGATCCATTCCTCAAGTGTTAGCCCTTTGACTAGGGGATACACTAATAGATCACGGCATTGATGATATCCCATTTCATTCTAAAATATTCTGAGTTATATGAGCCATCTCTTCTTGTTGAGATATTTCTAGCAGAGCATACACTAACAGTGGGAGATTCCAGGAGGCACCAGGTTTTGGAGTCTTCGGTGATGGAAAGATAATAGCAGATACAGGGACCCATGATAGTCAAGCACTACAAGGGATTACCTAAGGAAACATGATCAGTGGTTTAGGGTTCCAATGGTGGAGTGGGTCTACGGAAGGACGTGTTGTGTTAATTGCGCATCAGTTGGGTACATCTGGCTAGTGATTACCGGACTCACAGTATGGTTGATTAGCACACAATATGGGGACCAACGAGGCAGAATGTGAGGAAGGAGCATGGTGGTCTTCAAGATAGTGGGTATGATAGAGGAGCAGATAGATCAGCAGGAGGTGGCGGTGAATCAACGTACTACAATAACCACAAACCCTCGGTGGTCCACCATGGGTTCCAGGATATGGTGGATAAGGATGAGGCCATCTTCAGGCGATGGAAACTTATGAACCTGGTGCTCTAGATCTGATTATTCATATGATCATTGTCTTTTCCACCCTCTCTACAGTTTTGATAGATGAAGGTTCCAGTAATTCTTTTCTTGCCATGACCCATGTTCAAGACTCAGAGGTTACAACTATGGTGGGAGATTTTGTGATCAGACACTAGTGATGGTAGTTTTCCCTTAATATATAGGGTGATAGTTTTGGTTGGGATCTCTTTATGGAAGCGTTGAGGCCTTACAACATCATTCTTGGAAAGGACTAATTATCCATAATCCATGCCCAAATTGACTGTTTTAGGCATAGAGTGTGGTGTGTCCATAAATATGGGACTAGATTTTTAATTTTTTGTGAATAAAATCACATATATCATGGGATGAACTTAATCATCATAGAGTGCAGCCTTTTACTTGCCAGTTTTCTAGCCTCACCCTCAGTACGGTGGATGAAAGGAGTCTGTAGTTTCCTACAGTGGTGGTGGAGTATGAGGACAAATTTCTTGAGGATGTCACTAGATTAACTCCCCATAAGGTGGTAGACATCATCATTGACATGTTACATGATATGAAACTAATGTATACACATGAATATTGGATGTATCTCATGGAGAATCGTGAATTGATGGTACAACTATAGGTCCTACAGAGGACGTGATTCATAATACCTAGTGTTTCACCCTGGGTGGTCCCAATTTTTTCCATGAATGCAGACATGATCTTGTGGTTAAGTGTTGAATTCCTATCCTAGAATCTCTTGACCGTGAATATTATGTATCTACTACCGAGGATTGACGACCTCTTTGATCAGTTTAAGGAAGATATGTGGTTTTCAATGATAGAAATCCGATCTAACTACCACCCGATTCATGTATAGGATGAGGATGTATCAAAGACAACCATAAGATGTCGGTATGACCACTACGAGTACTAGGGGATTCCATTTTGCATGACAAACACCCCATAAGTGTTCATGGGACTCATGAACATAATCTTCCAGCCTTATAGAGATCAGTTCATCATTTTCTTTATTGATGAAATCCTATTATACATGGAATTTGATGAATAGGATGTGATACACTTGAGGGTGGTTCTAGACACACACTGAGAGGAACAGATTTATGTGAATATCTTGAAGTGTCATTTCGGGATTTGGGACGTCCAATTTTTGGGACACATCATTTCATAGGATAGAGTTGCAGTGGATCCAATGAAGATTAAGGTGGTGCTTTCTTGGGATCCACACAAGGGTGATACAAAGGTGAAGAGTTTCCTGGGTTTGGTTGGGTACTATCAAAGGATTGTACGTGACATTTCCAGAGTAACAACACCCTTGAAGGCCTTTCCATAATAGGGGAATCATCTCTTATAATTTGAATAGTGCTAGAATAGATTTTAAGGTCCAAGGCAGGGGTTGACTAGTGCTCCCATATTGAGACTACTAGAGGAGGGAATTGGGTATGATGTGTTCTTCAATGCATTAGGGTCTGGTCTTGGTTGTTTCCTAATGTAGGGGTATTAAGTTATTGCTTACATATTATTCTAGTTTATGTAGAATGAGTAGAACTATGAAACCAATGATCTCGAGCTAGGTGCATTAGTCTTCGCTTTGTAGATGTGGTAACACTTCATAATGGGAGAGAAATTTACCATCTACTATGAACATAAGTGTCTCAAGTATATCTTCTCTTATAATGATCTAAACATGAAACAAAGGATATGTCCATAGTTCTTCCATGACTATAAATTTTTGAATTTCTATACTTCTAGGAAGGGGATCATAGTGGAGGGTGATCTCATCAAGATAACTAGCATTCAATTTTTAAGTGAGGTTTCAGAGTAGTTGGTTCTATTGAAAATATCTTTTGTGGATGTAGATGTAGAATCTTACCTCTAGTCGATGGCTATAACACCTCCACTCTTATAGTGGGTTTGGGAGGCACTGCTCAAAGTCACCGACTGTTAGACTTTACATGCTCTGATATCCATAGGGAATTGCCTTAATGTATATTCAAAAGGTAGGGAGAACGTCATTCTCTTAAGAGGATGAATTATAGAACTGGTGAAATTGGGGGAGGAGGTCTTGATGGAGTTCCATACATCACCATTGGTGGTATATCTGGATGTGGAAAATTTGTACTAGGACCTCCAATGTAAGTTTTTCTGGATATGGATGAATTAGGTGGTTGAAGAGTTTGTTTCTTGATGACTCAGATTACAAAAGTTGAAGGATGAGAACCAGGTTCTAGTGGGATGGACCCAACCTTTTGTGGTGCCAGAGTAAAATTTGTTTGAGATATTGATGGACTTCATGAATTGTTTAACATTCATGTCTAGAAGAAAGGATAAAATTTGAGTGATCCTTGACTAACTCACCATGTCGGCCCACATCCTATAGATTTATTAGCAATGTTCAATAGTGTTCTTTGGACACCTCTACATGTAGGATATTTTTATGCTTCACAGAGTGCTATCGATGGTCATTTTAGATAGTGAAGGTTGTTTCACATCATGGTTGTGGAAGGAATTGTTGGAGGTGTTTGGAACTCAACTGTGCTGGAGCACAATGTTTCATCCCCAGATGTATGTCCAGATGGAGGTGACCATTTTGGTTTAAAAGGACATGCTACATACATTCATTATATAATTTATCCACAATTGGAATGATTAACTACCTTTTTTGGAGTTTTTATAAAGAAAAAACAACCACTTGACCATGGTGATGGCACTATATGATGCCCTGTATGGGAAACCATGCAGGTCAGCACTTTAATAGACTGATCTTGAAGAGTTAACACTCATGGGCCCTGAGATGTTGCAGACAACTACTAAGATGGTGCAAATCATCTAGGAGTGGATGAGGACTGCATGTAGCTGGAATAAGTCGTATGCTGATAGGAGACAGACACACTTGGATTTCTAAGAGGGATAATGTGTGTTTCTTCATGTCTCACATCGATGGGGATTGCAGCGATTGGGATGATGCAATAAGTTATCATTGAGATACATCAGACATTTTCATATTAGGAGTAGAGTTTTTGAGGTGTCATACTTCCTAGTTCTACACTAATAGTTTCACATAGTTCATGATGTCTTCCATATGTCACAATTGAGGAGGTACATGCAAGATCCATCACACATCATTGATTGGGATGAACTAGACATTGATGATGTGGAGAATTTTGTGGAATACCCAGCGGAGATCGTGGATTCATATGACAAAATCCTTCATTGGTGGTCGATTCCTTTAGTTTTCTTTGGTGGAAGCACGTGAATCTCTAAGAGAGAATTGGGATCAAGAGGCTTTTATTTGTGCTCCGTACCGTCATCATTTTTTGAGTATCCCCTATTTTGACTATTGGGGAAATAAAACCATAAGGTGGGGAGAATGTAATGACTAGTATTTTCTCTCATACTATTTTTATAAATTAAATGGGAAAATTCTAATACCAGGCGATGAGATTGCGTATGATTCTGAGGACTGGTGTTCCTAAGATAGTTCAATGAAAAATATGATGTTTTTAACAGCATGCGCGAGAGGGCTTCCAGAAAGAGTAGACTAACTTCTAAATGGGAGCCTATATGATAAATCCAAGGGCATAGTTACATTCAATTAAATGACTTTATTTTTGGCACGACCTAATAATAACCAGTGCGTCATGACTATTAATGTTATAATTTAGAAGTAACCAACATTAAAATATTTTCATAAAAATATTTAATTAGATACAGTATAGTTTTTAATCATAATGAAAACAGTGTTATGAATTAAGGGTTATCACCATAACCCTATAATTACATTTCGGAATGGAAAGGAACTCTCACGATGAAAAACTCAAGAGAAATTAGGATTGGTGAAGAAAAAAACCTCCGTTCTTCATTAAAGAATGATCCAACCTCAATGCAGGTTGTTGATATCTTTGTGATTTCATTTTTCCCTTATTAGAATTAACAATGAACATAGAAAAACCAATGAAAAAGTTGATATATAGTTCATTATTTCTTGTGGGATTGTTAAATTGTGTGGTTTTATTAAATCGGGAAATAATCTAGCTGATTTTTGGTTCTTCATTATTCATTCATAATTTTTAATAAGAATGAATTCACACCAACACGAACAAAGGCCAGGATTCAATCTTCATGAATTTATGGTTCCTCTCCCTCTTCCCCATTTTCCCACATTATACATTGATCCCTTGTGGTCATGTCTTGACATTTCTTGGTTGATTTAAATATGATCTGACCCTTGAATCGATGGAAAATTTATAGCAGAGTTTTCAATAGTTTAGAGTTTAACCCAATGAAGCAAAATTTATGGCCGTAAAATTTTCTGAGCATAGGAGGAGCCATGGTGGTCCACGGATGGGACCATAGGTGAGGGTCTGGTACAGTATTCTGGTGGTCTGCGATGGTGATGTAGGTTTCACAAGGCAATGGTTGGAGGCAGTGGCTGGAGCAGCCAGAGGCAGCAACTGGAGCAGTGGGGTTCGATTGTTGGAGCTCAAGAGGGACACAACATGTGAGCGACATGATAACCATTTGGAGAGAAGGCAGTGAGCAAATGTGGGGCCATAGTCTAGTGGGGTGTGATGCGTGGGACCCAAAAACATGGGGGGAGCCATGTGGTTAGGGAAGACCAGGTGGATCAGGGGGGGCATGACCAGGGAAATCCAAGTTCAGTAGAGTAAACTAGCCCCCATGTGGTGAGTGAGACTTGGGTGATCAGGCTGTTCTAGAGGCCCTACGGGTGGGATCTAGTGGCCAAGAGCACCATGCCGGTTCGGGACACACCAAACCAAACTATGTCAAGTCGGCCGGGGGTGGGTCGGGTCGGGTTTGTTGGGTCAGTACGAACCATAACATTACCCATGTTGGACCATTTAACAAAAAAAAGCCATATCTTTCATACCATTTGATTGTTTGTTGAGTTGTTAGTAGTGCTGGGACCCTAGAGACAAGACGATCCTTCTAAAATATTCTAAGTGAGATTTTGTGCAAGTTGTTTTACAACTAAATGGCTTGGGGTGTAGGTTCTCACAATATAAGTGAACGACAAGAAGAATCTTGTGGCTGAATATAAATTCGTGACTTGGTGACTACATAACTTGTGGGGCTTCATGACATATGAGTGCTCTATGGGCCATCTATTCTCCATACACAACCGACACTCTATTTTTCTTCAACTCTTCCGGAAACATTGATGCTCTGTGTTCCATAGACACTCTGTGCGACATCTACACTCCATCTGTCATGGATATTGGACGATTTGTGGAAAACAACTATAAATCCTTCTCTTCATGCTTTAAACATATACCTATGTGAGATGAATTCACTTTTTTTTTGTTTTTGGAATACCATGTATTTCTTCATGGTATACTTCATGAATTTATTTATGGCATACATCGTGTATTTATTTGTGGTGTAATTCGTGTATTTCTTTGTGGTATTCCTTCTATGGTTTAGGGGTTTCCTATTGAGTGTTGTTTTACACACCCCTGAATGATCTCTACCCAAAAATGTCATGTCCTATACAGACCATCGATGCTTCAACAAATTTCTAGGTGGAACAAAACAATTTGGTGCTTAGAGTACTCGGACGGATGAGGTGTGCTCCTAGGGCTTCAATCTGCTATCCTCCACATACCCCTCTCGTAGGTTTTTTTAGGATGAGTTTGTGGAACTTGTGTATTAAATTTTGATTCCTCCTTTTTTAGGTGGGCTTGTATTCAAGCCCAATTTACTTTCTAGTTTTTCAACTATCATACTCTATGGTTGGTATCTTAGTGTATTTATGCTTTCTCTATGTAGTGTTTTTATATTTCAGATTTTAGGGCAAGGATATGTGTGTGTGTGTATAAGTACTTTAGAAAATGTCTCCCATTTATAGGTTTTGCTTAATCAATTCTAGTTTCTAGACTTGTCTTATGATAGGTGGGATTGTGTATTAAGGGCTCATGACCCTCTGGGACTGTTTGTGTCAATCATGCTTTATTTATTCATTATATCTTCCATGGAATTTATCCCTTGCTATGTATTTGTGCTCTCCCTTATTTTAATTCTATTTATAGGAATCCAATAATTGTACTATGAATGACAAAAAACAATTTTCTAGAGGGAATAATCGTATTATAAAATTTGTTTTTGAAATTTCATTAGTCAATTGAAATGTATGAATCATGTATGTATATTGTTTATTAAAACCACTATACAATTTGGTTAAATGGGATATGATATTTTGTATCTATAAAAAATATAATAATGTAGACATTTTCTCTAGGAAACTGTAGTAAAGGTATTTACAATTGTGTTGTAATAATGTGGGTTGTGTCTTAACAAGGGATTGTGTAGGAATGTTTTTTAGTTGAGAGAGATTAAAATTCTCACATGATCATGGTTTATTCCAAAACCAAATGATACTACACCTTTGTTAGGTAATGTTAAATTCATCTAGATTTTGGGTAAATCATGTTTCAACATAGGTCATAGAATTTTAGGTATAGTTGTGTAGGAATAACTCAAGGGATGAATGAAATTATGTTCCTTTATAGGAGGAATGTCATGTTATGACACATAATTATCTTCCTTGAATTCTTGCACCTGGGGGTGGGGTGTTACGTATCATAGTGGCGATGTTTCACTATGAGGTCAGACCAATGGGATGTTTTGTTCCATAACGGAAGGGGATACACCATGAATACCCAATCATAGTGTGGTTAATATAGTGAATCCCTAACAATGTGGATGGAAGTATTTTGTAAAAAAAAGTGTTCCGTGAATTCATATATAATTAGCTTTTGATTCTTACCCTGAAAAGGGAGTCAAACTAGTACTAGAGGGTCCATAATGTGAGGTTGACCCTATTGGGCTGATACACCATGACCAATGTGGTCACATCTAAACATATATTTTGGTCATTATTATTAATTATTTAATTAATGAAATAAAATATTTTAAATTTTAAAAAATTTTAAATAGGGGTTTAACCGTTATTTAATGATGGTATATTTCATCCTCTTTCCCTTTAAGTTATTCCTCCTTAAAATTTTGATATAATTCATTCAGTCTTTGATTTTAGTTTTTATTATGATTGAATGTAAGAAAAAATTATTAATTTCAATGTTCATTATATTATAGTTTCTCATTCTGTTTTATCATGTTATAATTTGTATTATTTAATATAGGAATTTTTATTGATTTTGAGAAAAATATATTATTAGATATATTTCATTTGATGTGTAATAATGAGTGGGTTTCAATTTGGTTGAGGTATGTTATACATAACTAATATATATTTTTTTTCTCATTTTATGAAATGTGTGTTATAAAGTATCTCCACCCATTACCAATTTCCCCTATATTCATCTAAGTTGTTTCCGTATATATAAATTTAGCATTATAATGCTATTAAATATCATTATAGATTTGATGCTTATACCATCCTGTTATGATAAATAATCGCAATGAATTTATTTTAATTTAGTAATCCTAGAATACATAAAATGTAATTGTGGTTTCAATAAGTTGTTTAATGATGTGACAGACCCTAATAAGTTTACCTTACCATCTATTGAGATAGAATAAGTATATATAAGTGTGGTCAGCCTATAGAACTATAACAACAAAGTTAATAATTATTTAAACAATTTAATTTTTCATTATAATTCATTAAATATATTTTTATATTAATAATATAAATTATAATTAATTTTTTTAAAATAAAATAATATTATTAACATATATTCATAGAAAATATTATTTAAATTATAAAATTTAATGAATTAATTTTTTATTTTTATAATATGATTTTTTTCAAATCATATTATCAAAATTAACATAGATTAAAAATTTGGATTTTTTAAAAAATATAAACTTTTTAGTGAATAGTGAAAATATCTTAGTTTTGTAAAACTATCATTTAATTTCAAGTATTTTAAAAGTACCAATATAATTTTAAAACCATTTAAATTAAAATACATATAGTTTATTTATACTTTATCATATGAATTACTTTTAAAAAAAATTTATACTTCTTTTCATTATATGTTCTTTTTGTCTTAAAAACACAATTTTCTAAAATCTATTTTAATGTTCATAATGCTTCACCATTTTAATTAATTAAAAAAAATTATAAATAATCTAATTTAAATTTATATATTTTATATTTTTAAAAATTAATTTAATTTTTTAAAATTATTTTTACTAGTCATATATTTAATATAAAATCATATTTTCCTTGAAAAAACATTTATTAAAAAATTGTTTTTCATCACGTATGCAGGTTAAATTTTAAATACAATTCTCACACATATATGAATTTAATTTGGAAAAATGTGTTCTATATTTGGAATAAACATACATTAACTTATATAATAAGTATGAAATTGATTATTTAACAATGAATACTGAAAACATTAAATATATTTTACAAATGTTAAGGAGAGTATTGGTTTACTAGGGATTAAACAAAAAAGATAAGGTCTAAAAGGACATAAAAATATATCAAATTGATATTTTATATCTATATTTATTAATTATATAATATAAGTTTCAATAATAATATATTTTTTTTCTATTTTTGGCCTATATATAATGCAGATATAACTTTTTTCTTTTCAAAAAACCCATATGTATCATCTCCCCTACTTATAAAAAGTAACCTACTCTCTTTTCCTCTTCAAGACAAAATAGAAATATGTTTTGGACAATACCTACCATGATACATTAATAAATTCCATCACCACATCATATATGCCTTTTTTAATCATAAATACAATCTATGAAGGCTTTTGGTATGCTTTTAATGGGGTGGTTTGACGAAGAAATATCATTCTTAACAGAGCACTTTCATTTTGTTTCTTCTTACACCTACTTCATATATTATTCAACAATTCTGATATAATAACATTATTATATCCTATTTACTAGTATATAATTTGTTAATGCACTACCCTCTATCCATCTTCTCATCTATCAAATGAAAAACAAAACCATTATTTGTGTGTACGGAGGTCTACCGCCTCACAAACCGATGTAATTCATTTTCCATCATCACCTATCACGATAGTAAATAATTATGTAATTAATGTTTATATATATTTTATATTAAAAAAATATTTATTATTATTATATGATATTTTATTATTATCTTTTTACCTTTCTGCTCACAAAAGAATGATAACATCATTCATGCGTACGTGCGGACAACGACCTCCATTAAGTAATCTGCTTTGTTTTTCATCACCACATAACATGGATTATAAATATAAGTTTATTTCGTTAAATTTTGTATTATTAATGAAATAATGATCATTTTTAATTATTATATAATACATACCATTATTCCCTAATGATCCTTGAAAAATGAAAATTTTACTCATGCGTACGCACGACCTACCATCACCATGATTGTAATGCTGTTCATTTTTTATATCCATATTACCTAATTTTTTTCAAAATTATTATAGATGTATAACTATAATAAATATTTCTTGATTATTATTTTTTATTTGATTGTAAAATTACCTCTTTGACCATATCCAACCTACCAATGTAATTTTGGTTACATGAGTCGAATATATTAAAAACTCGTGATGTGAAATTAATTGATTAAGTAATTGAATATAATTGAATAATAAATAAGATAATAAGGAATAATAAAAATTAAAAAAATGTTATTAACTTAAATATTTATTTTCATTATATAAATTATTATGATAAATAACACAGGTGATATGTAAGACTCATTGTAAGTGATAATTTAACTTATAACAATGTTTTAAATTTTTTAAAGTTTTATTTTATAAATATTTTTTTTATGATAATGTCTCTAAATTTAATTTATGAAGAAATATTTACGGATATTTATTAATTAATATGTAAATCTTTATATCTCATTGAACATTTTTAAATTGTTTTCAAAAATAAATATTTTCATATAATTTTTTTAATATCTTCACAAAAGAAAAAAAGGAATTTACGACTTTAAAGTATATGATGACAATGAATTTTCCAATAATAATAAAATTTATTTGATGTTTGGATTCCTTTTCAATAATTCTTTTTTTATTTAAAGGGAATTTCACTTTCCCTTTATTTGGTTTTTTTTCTATTGAAAATGGGTTTTTAATATAAAAGGGTATTTTGATAATCAATAGAGTATTGAATATAGTTTTACTAATGGTTTTCAAGGGTTTCATAATTAAAAGTAAATGATTAATATATTTTATTCATTTTATTGTTATTGGAAATTATTTATGATAATGGGTGATCCCAATACATATTATTTTATTGGTTGATCCCGTTATATATCAAGATATGAATGGTTGTTCCCCATTATAACTCAAGATACAATGGTTTTATCCCCATTATTTCCCAATATATGATTGGATGATCCCCATTACAAATTAAAATATGATGAGTTAGTCCCAATTATATCACTCCAATGCATTATGTAATGATTATATTATATGGAAAATTATATTGGAATTATTACATATTGTTATTCCAATATAAAAGGGTTTTGTGAAGATGATGTCCCAGGGAACCAACATGATCTTTCTATACCTATTAATGAAATTTCATAGAAATATTTAGTTTTAAAAAGGCATCATTACTAATATTTTTAAAATAATAATGGTTCTTATTCTGATTAAATAGTTATGTTTGAAAGAAAAAAGGATTCTCATGGGTTTTCATTTTTTCACTGGACTAATATATTTATTATTTTTCATATATCTTACTAAAATTGTAATTCACATACAATTTTTTTAAACTATTTTTCATTGGTTTTAAAGATGGGAATGTGAAAATATATAGTCAATTTGAAAGTCATGAAGATGTATTTTGAAAAAAAAAATTGTTTTATTTTTTTTATGTTTTAATAATTAGAGAAATATATTCTGATTGAATGCGTCCACTTTGTAATATATACAATTTTCATGTATGTTTTTTATATAATTATCTAAAACTCAAAACCTAAAATACCTTTGGAGAAAAATTATAATTCTATTCAAAAGTTAGTGAATACTTAATGTTTATTTTTAATTTATTATATATGTATTATAGAAAATGTTTAGATAAATCTATATGTTAGTATGAATTATGTAAATACAATAAAGAGATTTTAGTATATTGTTATCATATTATTGAATTTCAAGGATTCTGAATTTCTTAGTTAAATATACATCTATTCAAAATGATTTTCCATATAGGAAATATTGAAGCTATATTAGGAAGGCATTGAGAGGAATATATCCTTTAAAATTAATATCCAATGTGACTAGGAATTAGAACTGAGATGTTCGTTAATGTGATGTGGTAGGTTTCACTATTTATAAATTCTTGTTGTATCTATACAATGGAGAATCTAGATCATCCAAATTGAATCATGATTATATTATAGAATTCGATAAGAAAACAAAAAAAATATTTCTATAGAACCTATGTTCCAGTGGTATTTTCATGATAGATTAATTCACAAGAAATGATATTTGAAGTAAGGGGATGTTTGGAACATCAAAAGTTAACCTATGGAATTTATCATTTTGAATGTCAAACGGATTGATAGTGGTATTTATTTTAGAATACAAAGGAATAGATAAGCATGATTCCATGTAATGGGAATCATTTAAGAATATTTTTCTAGAGAAATATTTCCCGAATGTTGTTAAACATAGAAGGGAGAAAGAATTCATAGAATTGAATCAGAAAAGTTAAATATTATATACCCACATATGATGAAAATTCTATAATATTGGCCTGATATATACTAGATATTATCTCAGACCTTTATAGAATAATTAATCTGTTTTACATAGGGTTGATATAATGATATCTAATGGTGCTAAATTCATATGAATTAAATTGTTAGGATAAACATGTTTAGTACCCCACGAAGATAGAAATGAAGTTCACTGGTGATCTTTTTTTCTTGGAAAACAAGCAGAGAAATGGTCCAGATGAAAGGAAATGGGGAATAATTCATCAATGAAATCTATACGTAATAAAATAAATTTCTAATAATTTAATAATATAGGTAAAAATAACCATGGGTAGTGTCTTGTAAATTATGGGATGTTTTAATGATGTGGAATGCTTGGAGGTTTTTCTTGTGATTAGAATGAAAATAATCATATAAATAAGGATAAAGAGATGATAAGATGAATTCATTGTAATTTTTTGGTTTATTATGGTAATTAATGTCTAAAATTAGACACACCATATGGGAATAATCAAGGTTGTAGAATATTTTTCTGAGAAATCATATTGCACTACTATAATTGATGTCAAACTACAAAATGAATTGGTGAAAGGTATGTCACTTCATTATAAAAATTATGCCTAGTCCATATTTGACCCTAGTTATTCACATTAATTAACTTATGAGACATTTTTATGTAAAATGGGAATAACTCCACACAGACAGAAGATATAACTTTTGGGGGAAACATTCAGTTGATGTATTAAATAAATCAAGATTTATAGGAATCTTCGTTATTGGTATTACTAGGATGGTCATTCATATAAATATTTTCAAACATCCCATAGTGGAGTTTGGAATTATTTTGTGTAGGGATTGGATTTCATTTTATCATACTATGATATATTATAGATATTAATAAATTTATTCAATGGTATCATACCTTTAATTACTTATTAAGATGTCGAGAAATTGATTAGAGATGGTAGTGATGGTTACCTAGCTCAAATTTATGAAAACAATGAAGCCTATAAAATAAGTGTTGTGATAGTAGTGAAAGAACCCTTGGATATTTTATGTGATGGTTTATTGACTTTTATTCCTCATAGGGAGGTTGAATTTTTTGTTGGATTAGTGTCTGATTCTAAGCCTATTTGAAAAGACCCATCTCGAATGGCCTAGGTTGAAAATCTAGAATTGAAAAAAGTTGAAATAGTTTCTAGATAAAGGTCTTATTTTACATAAAATATCACCATGGGGTTCTTTAGTTTTGTTTTTTAAATAGGTTGATTGTTCATTGAGACTTATAACTGATTAATGTGACTTTAATAACATCACAAATAAGAACAATTATCATTTTATTCATAACGATGATTTTATTGATTAGTTTCAAGGTGCACAATTTTTTTTCTCTATTTATATCATGTTTGGGAAACATCAATTTTTTTGTAAATTATATATATTTTATAAAGATTTTGTATTAAACTAGATATGGGAATTATGAGCTTTTAGTTTTTCACATTTGGTTATCCAATACACCAACTATATGTATGTATATTATTAATAGAATTTTCCACGAGTTCTTTGATAATATTGTATTTGGTTTTATATATGTTATTTTTGAATATTATATAAGTTTGTATGAACATGAATAATATATAAGGATTATTTTTTCAACCCTTAAATTAAATTAAACTATATTGAAATTTTATTAAATGAAATGTTTAGTTGGAAAAATTTATTACCTGGAGGACATTATTTCAAAGGATGACATAGTTGTTTGCACTGCTAATATTTTTAAAGAATGTACAAGACAAAAAAATGACATATAGATTTATTATATTTTGGATTCATGGGTTACTACAAATAATGTTTCGAAAAATTCTCTCTTTTTTCTATACCACTAAATAAATTACCTCTAAATTGAGTTAAATTAATCTAGATAAGAGATTGAGATGATATTTTTTTTCTGAAAAAAATTGGTTAATACTTCTGTTTTATCCCTTACAACAAAAAATGGTGTAATTTTTATATAAAATTATACTTCATTGAATCAACTTGGTTTTGTAAGATATTTAATGATCCCATAATTTCTAATTCCTCATAGAATATGAAACCACATGAGTAAAATTATCCTATGCATGTTCTAAAATCAGGTGATGTGGTTTTTATTTAAAAATATAGTAGTATCATTTATATGGATTAGAGTAAAAAATACATACTAATCAAAAGAAATTGAGGTATAAATTTACTCGGAATGAATTGAACATGTAATAAAGAAGGTGGATGGAACTAATCAAGAATTTTGATTACAGAATTTAATATTATCGTAAAAAAAAATAAATTCGATGCATTGATTCAAAAAATATAAATCTACATTAACCATGTTAAATTTTGAACATGAACCCTTGGTGAACAACTTGATGAACTTATACCTAGGAGTTGTGGATAAAACAACTTCCTCTATTTTTCTAGTTGTTAGTAAAATAATAATTTTCAAAATTAATTATGTAAGATCATAAAGAAGATGTTCTTTTACATAAAAATAAAAATTTTGTTAAGAAGGGTATGTTTCATTGGTATAATATTAAGAAATTGGATTTTTAAGATTTCGAAAGAAATTATGTGTGACTTTTGATTCCTATTTGAAGTGAAAATTGTTAATTGAATCTCATTGTTCTCCATTTTCCATTCATCATTGAATCAATAAGATGTAATAATGGCATTTGGGAGTATTACTAGTGGAATGGAATAAAAAGAGATCTTGATAACTTTACCATTAAATTCTTAAGTTGTTAATATTTTAATGTAGAATGAAAATCACCAAATCAGATGATTCATTATTTTCAAAAACTATAGTTGAAATGGGATTATATATCTATAGACTTCATGGCGGGACTTTTAAAGACTTCTTGAGGTACTAATGAAATTTGGGTTATTGTTGACTGATTAACTAAATATGTGCATTTAATCCCATTCGAGAAACTATTCATTTAGAATATTTTTCTTGATTATATATCATAGAGAATATATAGTCTCTTTGAGTTCCACTATATATTGTATCTGGTTGTGATCCCAGGTTCATTTCTTTTTTTGTGTGGAGTGGATGTCAAAATTTTTTGTGTACAAAATTAAATTTCACTACAACATTCCATCATCAATATGATGGATAATTCAAGAGGAAAATTCTGACCTTGGAATATCAGCTTCCTTATTATTCCAGGAATTGTTATGGAAGATGGTATCATCATATTTAATTGGTTGATATTTCTTATAACAACAGCTTTCATTCTATTATACAGATGGAACATTTTGAGGAATTATATCGAAAGTTGTGTCAGAAACCATAATTTCTGGATGATGTGGGATTATGGAAGATTACTGGACTATATGTGTTAAAAGAAATGGGTATGACGGTTATGTTTATTTATCAATATATGAGGATGTCAAAGAGAAGGAAAAAAATATGTGGATAACTACAGGAAAGATCATTCTTTTGAGGTAGGTGATCATGCCTTTCTCAAAGTATCTTCATAGATTTTTTTTTTGTTTTTGTTAAAAACAAATGTTTTATTTGTGGTTTGTTTTATAATATTATAAATTAAATAAATAGAAACAACTTTCCAAAAGAGTGGCATATTCTCTTAGTTAATCCTCAGTATATAACATATTGCATGTTTTAATGTCAAATAAATATCTACTAGATTTATGTCTTGTTTTGAACTATATGTTTATTTAGTTGGAAGGAAATGTTAATTATTAGAAATAACCAAATAAGAATCATGACCATTAGAGATAAATTATTTTAGAATAAGCTAATTTACAAGCTTATTGTATATTCGAAAAATCTTATGGTTTATGAAATAACATAAGAATATTAAAATTCTATGATGGAAGGTTATCACCATTTTTTTTAATAGGGAGTTAAATTATGGGGGAGAAATTCCAAAAAGGTGGATGAATATAAAAACCTACTTAATTATTGAATTTATCATTTTCATCTTTATTAGTATTCCATGATAATATAGTAATATTTTTCAAAATAAGTATTAAACAATTTTTAAAACCAAATAGTAGTACTTTTATTAAACTCTTGTCTGAAGGGTTTATTCAAAATTTTAATTTATAAATTATATAATATTAATTTAATAAAATTAATTTGAAATTTTAAATCAACATATCATAATTATCATATATTTAAAATTTTGGATATTTATTAAAAATAGCAATTTCCATTTAATAGTGAAAAAATCTATTTTTTAACACTACAATTTATTTTCATTAAATTTAAAAGTTCGATTATTAATTGAAATTTAAATCATGTATAATATGTATTATTTGATTATATCTAATCCAAATAATTAAATTTAACACATATTTATACTATATTTTATTAAATATTAGTTTTTGGGTTTAAAACACATTTTTCTTCAAACTGTTCGAATGTGTATAATGTTTATCATTAATAATTTATTTAAAAAACCATAAGGAGGAAAGTATTAAATGATATTTTTATATTATATATACATATAAATATTATTTTAAATTAATATATTTATAATTATTAGTCATAGAGTTAATATAAATTTATTTTATGCTTGAAAAGAACATTTTATGAAAAACCAATATTTCAATTTGTTTGTGAGATTAATTATAAATTCAATTATACCACATAACTGATTTAAAATAGTAAAATAGATTACATATTTTGAATCATAATAACTTATACTATATAACAAGTTAATTTTAATTTTTCCCCAATAAATTGTGAAAATAGTGGAAATCAATTACCGAAGTTAGGTGAAAACGGGATTACCGAGGGTCTAAACAAAAATTATAAGGGTTAAAATAACCTAAATGGTTTTAAATTACTATTTTATGGGTATATTTTGACCCTTCACCAATTCCCTCAGAAAATCCTAGTGGCCATGGTTTGATAAAAAATCTAATATAGGAATTCTTTAGATAAAATTCTTAAAAGGTTATACGTAGAAGAGGTATCATTCATAACAGGGCATTTTTTTCTTATTCCTCCTCATTCATATATTCTTAAACAATGATTATTTAATAAAATAACTCAATAATACATATATTATATTTTAATATGTTAATTTCATAACCTATATGTATCTTCACGTCTAAATAATATGAACGAAATCCATAATTCGTGGGTATGGTGGACTACCGCCTCACAAAACGATGTAATTAATTTTCAATAATAAACTATCAATAGTGAATATAATGGTGGAATTAATTTCTATATATTATATTAATTTAATATATTTCATTCTAAAAATTTAATAGATCATTTAATTTTTACCTTCCCATACACTAATTTAGGATGATGTTGTTCGTGAAAACATGTGGACTACCATGTCCATGAAGTGATGTGATTCATTTTTAATCACTACATCACAGGGATTATATATATAAGTGTATTTAAATACATAATATTATATTTATGATATAATTATAATTCTATAAATATAATATAATACTTACATTATATATATATATATATTTAAAAAAATATTACTCATGTGTACGTACGACTTACCATCTCCATGATTATAATGTAGTTCAATTTTCTAACCATCATTCATGATTGGATTTAAAATTAATATTATTTTATAAATTTAATAACTATTTATTTATTATTATTTATTAGATGATGGAATAATGACCTATTTTACCATAGTTATCCCACAAAAACCATTTTGGATATATAAGTATAATTTCATCAAAACTCATAACTTGAACTAAATTGATTATGTAATTGGATATAAATGATAATAAGTAAGATAAAAATGAATAAAAAACCAAAAAAATATCGTAAGAATGTAGATAATGAAAATAAGTTTATTATTCATGATGATAAATAACATATGTCATAAGTCAGACATATGGTATAGGAAAAAGTAACATTAAATCTAATTTTAATTTTTTTAATAATTTAATTTATAGAAGGGTTTTATGATAATTATGTACCAAGTCACTTATATGTCTTTTATATTCTTTCTAATGAGTTTCCAAGGATGTAATTTGTTTTAAAAAGGTAATAAAAATTTAAATTTTCAAATATTTATGTTTCCATTTAATGGTAAAATGTTATATTATAAAGAAATGATTTTTTCATGGGTTATCATGTTTTTCATAAGACTATAATATTTCTTATTTTTATGTCTTTTAATAATATTTTTTTTTCTCATACCATTTTTCAAATTGTTTTTATTAGATTTAAGGATGTCAAAAGGAAAATAATTCATGTTGAATGTCGTGAATATTTTTCATGAGAAGAAATTATGTTTTATTTGATATTTTTTATATTAATGGAAAATTGGATACTAATAAAAAGTGTCATCTTTGTAATATATGGTATTTTAATTTCAGAGTTATAACCTAATTATTTAAGAAAATAAACCATAAAAATCTTTAGGAAGATGAAAATTAATTTTATTCTAAGTTTATAGAATATGTTTTGTTTAATTCCATTTATTTTTAGGTAAAAATCATAGGGAACTTTTATGTTTACTATTGGTATATGGATTTTTGAACTAGACTGGAGCCATTATTCCCCCTACAGGGATGTGTAACCTGGTTATTTATTTTTTCTATGTCTTATAGACTGATTTTTCGGTTGGGATAATCATCAACAATTATCATTTAAAACATGTTGGAAATTTTTTAGCATTATATGGAATATTTAATATGTAGATAGTATAATTTTTATTGTTCCAAATTATGATGTTTAAATATATTGATGTGTTGATATTACCTTAATGTTTTGATGGACATGTGGGGTCGATGATCTAGCTTGTGACATATTATATATGTTAAGGGAAATTATGACCTCTAGTTAATATATTCCGCACTACGAAAATATTCCTATGATATATAGATATATTTACACCATAACATATTGTTAATGTGGAGGAACGTGATTCTAATTATGGGGTGGTTTGTATTCAGGATACAATTTCATTGATATTGGATGGAATTAACATGTAACCCTGGGGAAGATTGTGAGGGTATTATCTTTCCAATAATATTTTATTACCCATGGAATTGGGGTACACTAAACTTTTCAAGATACTTACATAGGAGGGGACATGATTCACATACAAGTGTTTATGCTTATGGGACATGATTACATTTCACATGTGGGGATCCTTAGGACTATAGATGTCATAACAACTAGCGAGTCACCAAAGATAGATACATTATTCCTTCTCTTGTGCATAAAAATCTGTCATGATTTCCACTCACAAGTATTGAATATGAAATAAAATTACCACAATTGAGACTATGTTTCAGGATTTTTCTAGCATGTATCAAATGTTATTTCACTATAAGGATGTCATGAAAACTATTTTGAACTCATAATTGGGATATACAACACTTGTTTTTGTGATTATATTATCACATGGATGATATACCCTTATCTATCGATATTGAATTGGGATAAACTACCCATGTTTTAGTTATTATATTATGTTAGTTTTTCATTCCAATTGATTATGGATTCGAAAGGGTTTCCCAATCAATGATTATGAAATATGTTACTATGAACCTAAAAACTAGTGAAAAAAGGTAAAATCACACATTGGCCGATACATTATACCAATTATTATGATATATGCTCTTTTTTTCCATTTAAAATTTCCATATTTCCCGACATGTCAAATTATACATAAATATATATTAATGGATATATTTAAAGACTTATTTATTGGTGGTCTATTATATTTTACATACACCCTATCTGGGAACTGTCATTACATTTGCATAATTTATGGTTTCAATAGAAAATAAGGGAAATGGATGTATGCTTTATGGTTCATATGGGTCTTGGTAGAAGTTCAGAGTTAGGAAGCAGACATATAATCATGACCAATTTTTCTCTCTATTCTATCATGTTTTTTTAAAATTTTAAATTATTAATATATTATCTTCCTAAGAGGGATATCGTTTATATGTGTATGATTGCTTTAGATTTCAACCATTCATTTATTTATAGCATGGTGTTTCTTTCTATTATGTATAGAATTTATCCTTGATTATTTTTTCTTTTTTTAAGAGATGATAGTTATTTGAATTGATTCTATTATGATTTATCTCAATATATTAAAAAGAGAGTATAATTTCCCCAATTTTTAAACTGACACTCACTATTAGTCTCCAGCCTATAAAATTAGAGGATGCACTCTTGAGGTGTCTAAAACTCAATTTACTTATATTGTAGGTGAAAAACCCAAGAGACACTACAACATGGTAATAAATCCGTTATTGTTTTCTTTTGTCTTACAATTTGTAATATTGCCAACATGAGATATGTTGTTTTTAGGGATTGGTATGGATTAGGTGCAAGGGAGTGGATATCCCAACTATGAGGAAAGTCCATGTTACCATGGGTGAAATAGTTACTATAGGTTTCTTGTTTTACTATTGTATAAATAATGAAAAATATGATTCATTAAGTCCTTCATTTATGGTTTACATGTTTTTTTTCCTTGGAAAGGGATGGTAAAGGAGAATGTGTTTATGTATCTTTCAAAGAAGATACATCTAATATGATATTCATGTCTTCAATTTCGATTAAGTACTTGATTTCGATATGAGGTTGAGTTTTTTAAATTGGAGAAAAAAACGTATATTATACCTTACTATAGAAATTTATAGTGTCATTTTCTTTAATAAAACCATAGTTATGTTAATTAAATACTATATTTAAAACATGAATCACTAATAAATATAATTATACCCATAATAGACCATGTGTAATCATGTATATTGAGAGAATATAAGGTTATATGAGACCCCTATGATGATAGGGTGTCTATAACATAATATATATTGTTTACTATTACTATCAACTCTATTTTTTTTCTCAGACATATTAAATATATAGTATAAGTCATGTTTTTGGATTTGTAGTGGAATTTCATTATAAAAACTACTTGTTCAGTTCTAGGAGGATGGGGATGAGAATGTCCCACCTATTGTTGATATTATTCCCTCTGTTAAAATTGTATCGCTTATTGATCAAACACTCAGTGAGGTTCTAATTATTGTTATTTAGTCAATGAGAAATACATATCTGAGGGGTGTGTCTTCTCTGTGTTATCATAAATGATAATTTATTTTAAAACATCCACCTCTATTAACTTGATGGGGATGACCTTTTTCTATTTTAATATGGTTTGAGTGTATGCATAATATATTTTATCATTTAGAGATACCACTTTATTGGATGGTCATTCCTCCTTTTTAAATTATTTGAGGACCATTAAATTATTGGTGGGATGTCCTTACCTATGTTGTGATTTATATGGGGATATTCTATAAGGACATTTATGAATTATTCTTTTACTATTTCTATCATGATATACATAGAGTTGATAAATATTTTGTTTTTATGAATAGAATTAGGGTAACTTTTCATGTGATGGAATACACTATTTTTTTACTATGAAAATTTATTTTCAAATTCGGTGGTGAGAGATGAGACCACGTGGGTTTGCTGAATTATGAATAGATCATGACACCAAATTAATTCATATGTATACATTATTAGTCTTAAATATTTTTCTAATTTTATAAATCAAGACATTATCACAATAAAAAACCTTATTAGAGATAGACCATCAAGGAAGAAATAGACTCATACTGGGTATGAGGGTGTATATTCAAGAATCAAAAAATTTCATTTCGATTATTATAACTAGATTGGTGATAATAATCCCAATAAAATCCATAGTTCTTATTCTAACCAATGTGTGAGGTATTATATAGTGTACTATTATTCCAGAAAGATATGTTATAATCAACATTTTTCCCACAATCCTTAAGTGGTGTGTCATTCATTTGTGTATATAGGGACTTTTTAGCATTTCATAGAGATTTATTATATATTAACTATTTATTATGGGGGTGGCCAGGTTTTGTGATCAATAGAGTGATCATGAGTGGTATGATGTTTTTATATTTAGAGTTCATATGGACTGTAAAATCTTTTCACCTGTATCAGGTACATAATATTCTTTTTCGTTGTTTTTATTTTTATCTGGGTGTATCATGTAGTTATCTAGTGTTTCTGGGAAGGTATATATTTTTCTCAAGGGGATGTACCATGGGGATGATGGTATACTCCATGGAGTGTGTTTGGATATGATACAGATTCATATTTTGGTGTTTTTTGTGAAAATTCAAAAAATGGAATGATTGTAGCATAGTCCACTAGCTTATCACTTGGTGGGATATTGATCATTTAATAATTTTTTCTGAGATGCTTCAAAAAGGAAATGCATGATTGAGGCTTTCTTCTGTGTGATTTTATTTTGTATTAATGTGATTTAAAATTTCTTTTATGGTTTTGGTACAACCTTACCCTGGGTGAAGAGGATCTGGGTGAGGTATATATTGTTCATTTAGGAATCTGGTTGACTAATATGGGATACAATGTGAACTCGATTGATTGTACTATGGTTTGTGGTATTTTCACCCCTCAACATCATGGACAAGTGGGGATGAAGTGTACCATTTTTTATTTAATTCATGGATTCAAAATTATTATTCCATATTCCATCCTCTAAAACCTTATTTTACTATTTCGATTTTAAAATCTCAAAAGAGGCAATTTTTCACTTTCAAACACAATTCTTCTTAGATAAAACCCTCGATAGATGACTTTGATATCTTTATGGTGTGTGTGAAATTTTCTTCACTGGGAATCATATATTCTTATGTTATATCTTTTGGTATGGATTCAACAACATGTTGATGATATCTAAGATCCATGTTTTTATGGATTGTGTTTCTAGGGCTTCTATATTTATATTATATTCCTTATACACTTTGTCAGCATTCTTATTTCTTGGTTTTGATCAATTGATCATGTGATTTAAGGTTGGTGGTTCCATAATTATTTACCTTACAATTGAAAAACTACTTTCTTATTTTTTTATTTATTAGTTTCTAATTCATTTAAAAAACATATTTTTATGTGTCTAGGGTTTTTTTTAAAAATGGTGGTGAAATTGTGAATAACCCCAAATTTAATGAATTTTAAATTGTTTGGTGGATTTTGAAAAAAAAATATGGCTTAAACTAAAATTTTATTTTATCAAATGAGTAGATATTTATTCTTATGTAAATTGTATTAAAATTATTGTTTACATGAAAATTCAGGAATTTAAAAAAAACCTATGATTTGGTATATAAATTGAAAAGTATTTCTGATAATGAATTTAGGAAATTAAGTTTTGAATAATTAATTTTTTTAAATTAATAAATGAATTAAGGATTGATTGATTTAAGAACATGTGAGACTTATCCATTTTTTGGTGATTATGACAAGGACACTAAGACAACAACTCTCTAGAAATGGATTGATGGTGAAAAAATTAACTTGTCCAATTTTGGTATGATTTCCCATAATGAGTCAAACAATGTGTGTTGATTTTTATCTTGAGGGATTGATCCTTTGTGACTGATCTCACATACAGGATCCATGATGATGATTAAGAAGCGTAAGGATCTTATAGCCATAAACAATCATACCACAAGGACTATGGTCAAGGTAATTTTTTTTGACATTATTACCCAATAAAATATTTATATAATGGGTATTAATATTATGTCTAGGTCCTCATGTTGTTTGGAACACTAGGAGGAGATCTTAGTGTATTAGTTCTTTTCATGTTAATTAGAATGCATGGTGTGGTGATCGTTTATTAAATTTGAATGTATTTCCTCCATGGAGTTATATCGACTCTATTTTCAAGAATTCATGTTTTGAAGAGAGGGAACAATGTGGTCATTGAATAGTTCTAGAGAATTGGTCCAATTATCAAGTTGTTAGTTCATTTTCAAGGTGCATAACACATCTTGGGTTGATGACATCCCATGTGTAGAGAAAACACTTGTTATCAAAACAAGATACTTTCTAGTTTTTCATGACCCACCATATTAATAACATGGAAGATTCACCAACCCGCATACCACTCCTAGATGGAATAACCACCATACATTCCACCATTAGAGTGAATGAGTTTCACTTCATTCAATGGTATCATGATAATTATGGTCCTAATCTTAACATGGGAGGTTTGTATAATATGGGTGTCATGAGGGACGATGGTGTGGTTTGAGACAATTTGTGTTCAATGGTGGTCATCCCAGCCTAATGGCCTTTGATATTTTTATTTACCTTTGGATAATCCCACTTTTATGGTTTTAGGTAAAACCCTGACATGAATCATATTCCATGTGGAAAAAGACCCATTACATTACCCTAAGTCCTAATGATCAATGCTTAATACATAACTCAAAATCCAAATAACCAAAACATAAGAACTACACCTCCCCAAAGTTTACATAAATGGAGTTTTCTAGATCCCCACATTACATGGATGATGGACTAGTATCACCCCATAGAGAGCTATAAGGTTCCAAGTACCGATGATAATTTCCATACCCTCTCTTCTATCCAACCCAGTTTTCTATTCTTGTTGGATGATACTTTCTATAATTCTTTATTTGGGACCTTCTATTATGTGATCTACCTAGGAATATTCTAGGCTCTTTTTGTCTAGGAGACTCAATGTAATAAAGGCATATGATGGAATGGGGGTACTGTGAACAGAAGGCCTTTGTTTACACAAAGGAATTGAGACCTATAGGCCCATATCAGTTTCCCAAAGGCCCAAATCAGATGAATAGTTTCAGTTATTATAGTACTGCGAAGTAACTTCTAAAGTAACTATTGTAGTAATTCAATAATTACCAAGGAATCCACCCCTTGGTTTTGGTACCACCCATTGGTTTATTTCATAACTAATAAGATAGTATATGGCCATTATCCAAAACTAAACCACTGTTCTACAACTTTGGAGAGAGGGTAGAAAATTTATGAAATTCATCACATAAATAGTGAACCAATGGGCAAGGATTTCCTTCATTATATGAATGAGTTCCTTACCACCTGATGTTTGAACATTGTTAAAGGGGATTCACTTAGACTCTATTATTTCATACCTCTTTATTTTTATGGGTTTCCTATCTTCATGTGGTTTCTTTTATATTGTTTGGGTTACTAATCATGTTTGGGAAATAAAATATAATGATGATGCTGAGTTAGTGGTTGTGCTTGATCTATGGGACCCTAATGTCGCGGTATAGACTGGTGGAGTTATGGCTTACTTATTGCATAGGGATTGTTAGACAAACTCTTGAATTATGTTTTGTTTTTATTTGGTCCATGTTTTAATATAGGATGTTTATCTATCTTCATGTGGTATGTTTCTCTATTGGGTGATTTTTATCCATACTATTCTATATTTTAACTTTTTCTATCTTATGGAGAAATGGTTCCCTTTGATTATTGATATGACTCCATGTGCATGTATCCAACCCATGTGGATGGGGAAACCCTTCGAGCCATGTTAGGGAATGATTGGTTATCAATGTACGTAGTTATTAGGGATGGTTCATGAAAATATGGTATTAGAGAAGATTATTTCATCTTTCCATGATATTAGAATCCATTCTAAAACGTCTTAGTATATTGGAGCATGATTTTCATGAAATAGAATGTAGTTTTGAATGAGTTCATACCCATCTACTATTATAATGATCCTCATTTAACCTTGGTTATTGGGAAAATTTTACATGAGGAATAACATGATATAATTCTGGCCTTTTTCCTACCCTGATCTATGTATGTTCAAATCCCAAAAACATGAAACTCTATATTGAGATGATGATATGAGAAATATTACTGATGTTTTTTTTGTTTTCTATTGATGTTTTTTAGCATCATGCCTCGGAGGAGATATTAGAATGGTCCAGAAGAAGAAGTTACAAGCGAAACATTAAGAGCAGATCCTCAGTGGTGAAAAATCATGATGAGGTATTTGTGTGTGTAGTCTAAGCATTGGGACATATAATATCACCTATTCATATTTAGGATCTGGTAGTGGGTTCTAGAAGGGAGAAGTTATAGATAGTTCTTACAATTTACACCACCAAAAATCACCATCATTCCAGGATTCAAATGATCATTAAGAGTTTGTGTTGTAGATGACAAAACTTGATATAATTTTTGAGATCTTGGAAACACAAGATTCTATTCAATTTATTTTTTTACCATCATGATGGAAGATCATAGGAGGAGATGGGGGGAGTCACTTGTTATAGTGAAGAAACATAATGTCATTGTGTAAAAGGACATCAGATTTATTTTCATATAGATGTTATATCTATAATATATGTTTTTGAAAAATTATACATAGTTCCTTAACCTCCAAAAAGTGATTGGAATGTGTCTTATTATACAAACTTCTTTACATAATTTTTTCATTTTTCTAACAATGCATTAAAAAATTGATATGATGAAGGCCTTGAAATTTGATATGGGTCCTTATTGTAATATTAGATCTATGGTTTTCATGCTAAATATCACAACATGTTCATATGTGATGGAGAGATCATTGATGGATTTAGATGAAGTAGGTGAAATGTCAGGGTTTATGGGAGTTTTGTTTCTCCTATGTGTCAGTTTGGTGAGATAGTTTAATTGAATATAAAAGGATAACGAGTATCCTGGTGGATATATATAAAAGTAATTATGAAGAAGTCCTATTGTTCCTATCATATTCCCATTGACGTACCTTTTTGACTATAAATATTGGGTATTCAAATAGTTTTTCCACTATGACCCATAAGTTTAGTATTTTCTGCAGATAATCAGGCCACCTAAAGAAGTTATATTATGACTTTTTTTCTATACACAGTGGCATAGGAACCTAAGTACCTAAAATAACTATAGTGAAGTCACATTCTTCATGAAATAAGGTGTTCATGCGACATGCATGTGGAATGACGATTCGTCACACAGTGGAAGAGTCTCTAGAAGAAGTAGATGTGGGTAATATGATAGTGAGAGGTACTATAACATTAAATTGATACTTAGTGACTAATTTATTTGATACTATATTATCTCACACATTGTTTTCAAATCTTATTTCAAATGTTAAAAATATTCATACAAAAATTTTATGTTATGTGATGGATATTAGTAAACTCCTAAGAATCAAGAGAGAGAAAGGTCTTTGATGTCTATATTTCTTTTTATCTATATCAAATATTACTCCCTTTTTTAACTTTTTGGTTATAAACATGAAAAAACATGACATGTTTTTTAGGATGGATTAGCTAAATGTTCAAAATGCCAGAATTTACTATTATCTTCTGTGTGTTTCCTTTACATTACTCTATAAGGGTGTTGTATTCTTTTAGGAGAAGGGGACCCAGGTTTGCATTGAGAAAAAAATTATTTCCATGAATTGTGGAGGGTAATATAAATGTTTTCATTTTATTTTTAGTGGGAATCATTTATTTTTGACATACCCATGTTTTCATCAAATTAAAAAACATGTTTATATATGATTTTTTTGGATTTCCACAATTACGAGATGTGGTGTTTTCTATATATTTGGTTCATGGAACTAAATAATTTTCTATTATATCTTACCTTATAAAAATACCTCAATTGAAATATTTTAAAACACAATTAGAGTAATCGATTGAAAAATAATGTATTCACCCATGTGAGTGACCTTGGACAACACTAGTTATATTTGTAAAGAAAGAAGATCAGACACATCTCTTTTATACTGATTACTATATACTCAATCGAGTTACTATATGAAAAAATATCCAGTTCAAGGAATTGATGATTTTCATGATCAATAGATAGGGGTAAAGAGAATCTCATATATTTATCTTCAGTCTGGTCATCACCAGGTTGCAATTAAGGAATATGACATCTGAAAGACTACCTTCTGGAGTTATTATGGCCATTTTTATTACCTTATTATTCCTTTTGGAATGACTAATTATTTATTATTGTGTATATAATTTATTAACATAATATTAAAAGATTTACATGATTTTTTTGTGGTATTTTTAGATGACATAATGGTATCCTCCAATACTAAAGAGGTTCATGTGCATCATTTGAGACCATTTCTGGAAATATTTATAGACCAAAAAACTAAATTTGATATATTTAGATATTATTTTTTTGGTTTGGGAAGTGGATTTATGAGGACATGTGGTCTCAAAACATGGTATTTTAGTTGATTGTGAGAAGTTGATGTTGTTCTGACATGGAATAAACTATATAATATTTTTTAGATTCAATGTTTTTTGGGTTTGTCAGGGTATTACCATCGGTATGTTAAGGATTTATCAATTACTAATTCTTCAATGAGAACTCTCACATGTAAAGGATTTAATTCATTTTTGGATTCAAAATTTCAGAGTTATTTTCATTAATTTAATAGTATTTTTCATTTTTTTCCTAGTGTTGACACATCTAAAGGGTGGTTTTTAATTTATATTCTTTTTTTACCCTTTATATTTTGGTTTGGGATTTTTTGTAATGAATGGTGATCATGTGATATCCTATGGTTCTAGACATCCTATGAAATGCGATAATAATTTCCTAACTCATTATCTTGATCTTGTTTCCATGATTCGTTCTCTTAAAAGATATTGAAATTAATTTTCCAATGAATTATTTCCTATCTAATCTGACCACATGATATTGATAAGTATCTTATCTCAAAAATATTTATACCTTCCATAATGAAAATGGGTTGTGTAACTATAATATTTATATTATGAAATTTTCTACTCCCTTGGAAAGGAGAATTTCATTTCTGGTTCCTTGGGAAGGAAAATTCCAACCCACGCTATGAATTTGGCATCAGAAGAGTGCAATTTGAGGGGTATGTATGATCTCCTACATTTTGGAGTCAGGATGTTGTGTCTTAGATTATTATGATAAGTGAAAAATTTAAATACACTATTTTTGATATGATTCATCTAGAGAAGTAGTTTCATATTGAATTACATGGAATTAGGAAATCACTTTACGGTGGGGAAACCATTGGTGAGTGGTCATTCTACTCTGAGGTTGTTGTATGATTTCAATATAGAAAAACTGTACCTTGGTAGTAAGGAAAGCTATAATGGTTAATTTACATAATTCATATTAGAGTGTGCGACATGGAATCAGGAATATGTTACATGATATATTGTGATAGTTCTAGTTTCTATGTATGTGACAAGACATCAATTTATTTAGTTCTAATTATTATTCTTTCCAATAGGTCATGTACATGCACCAGAAGCCTTTTGGATTTGTTTATCCACTTCATGTGTAGACTTGGATGTGGGACAATAGTTATATGGATTTCATGATTGGGTTTCTATTTAACCCTCAAATTAAGAATGTGATATGTATAGTGATTGATTGGATAACCCAATCAACTCACTTTATTCATGTTAATGTTACAATAAGTTGGATACTTAGAAAGTATATATATAAAAGATAATATCATATTACATAGATTTACATCTATTATATTCTCTAATCAGGATAATAATTTTACATCTCATTATTTGGTGGCCTCCATGAGGCACTAAAATCGTTGGATTGATTTATCATAGTGTATTGTACATAGATAAAATTACCAACATAAAAATCTATACAGTTCCTTATTGAAATAGAAGGTTCTAGAATTCTCAACTTTTGTGGATCTTGTGATTTCCATTTGGAGTCGACTGTATTTTCCTACAATTAAAATTACTTGTCAAAATCAAAGTGGATCCCTTTTAGGCCTTGAAATGCTTCCCATGTATATATCCTTTTTATTATATCCAGATTGGTGAAGTGTTATTGACTGGGCAGAGTTCATTCCAGGTGATGATGTCATATATTTGGATGATTATTCATAGAATAGTGAAAACATATTACTGATAATAATCATATGTTGATAATATCTATAGATTCTTAGGGTTTTTTTAGTGATTAGGTTTTCTTGAGTCAGACCAAGGTTGGGTCAGCAACATCTTGCGAATTTTAGAAATCTTTCACTGAGGAGTCTGGGTAATTTTGAAATGTTTTAATGGGATGGAAACTTGTCTTATAATTTGTCTTTTATACTATAGATGGTGTTGATCCAAAACATTTTACATGTATCAAGATCAAGATTAATCTTTCTTTCCCATATCATATCATGAGTTGGGAAGATCTTGATGTGGAGCCTGATTTATCCGTGACAAAGCATAATGTTCAGGTTATTAGATTTTAGAAAAAGGTTCTTCTTGGATAGACTATACCATTGATTCATAATCTAGGGAACCCTAGATTAGAATCATATGATTCTTGGTAGGATGAGTCACTAATAAATATGACGTTTCATCATCTCTTGGATACATAGTCTTCTTGATAGGCTCTTTGGGAGAATAAAATTTTTATGGTAGGGATGTCATAAAATCCCATTACATTTTTCAGTAACTATCGATTCCTTATCGTTTTTTACCTTTTTTACTATAAAATGAATATTTCATTATTTTATGCTAAAATTTTGTAGTTTTTCATAGGGATACACTATATAACTAAGGTGTTATACTATAGAATGTGTGTGTATATGGTGTAGGGAATCTTCTATGGCATAAAGCCATGATAACGAGAATTTGGAAACACTTCCAAATACAGTATGGCTATGACATGGAAATCTATTCTGTTACGTGGTGCACTTTTGAGTCTCTTTTAATTCAGTTAGAGATGTGGGATTTAGGATATATTTGGCATGGATGTGGTTTTTAATGCTTCTTCTATGTTAATGGGTGTTTCTTCAGGGGGTATGGGCTGCCACATATATTTACCCTTGGTATAGAGGATCTGGATGAGCTATGGGATGTGGTTTTTGAATGTTAATTGACCAGGAGGGGCTATGAAAAGTCATAAGGTGGATTCACCATGTTTTGATGTATTTTCACTCCTCTTTGTTAGGGCCATGGGGGTGTAGTGTGGTCATTGTTTTTATTAATTCTCGGAACCACCTTTTAATTCCAAATTCTTCCCTTGGGGACCTTTTAGGACATTTTTTTTTATTTTAAGTCTCCCAATATTTCATCTCTCACCTATAACCACCATTCTTTTCAGATTGAAGAATAAGTCGATTTATTTTACCTCTCTCAAATGATTGTGACTTTTTTGTATATTGGAATAATATCTTCATATCTTCTCTCCTTTTGGGGTGATTAATCATTATGTTTATGATGGAATGGATCCATGTTTTGATGGATGGTGTCTCAATGGATTCATTATTCATCATTCATACATTTGTCTCTTCATTTTCATTAACTTTTCAGACATTTGATAAATTTATCTTATGTTTGAATGTATGGTATTCCATATTGATTTAACCTAAAATTGAAATCCTAATTTCTTGATTGATTTGATATGAGTTTTTAATTTACATTAATCCTGATATTTGTGATGATTTAGTGATTTATTTAAAAAGGGAATTGATATTGATAAAACCCAACAATTTCATTGGAATTGAAATTGTTGGGTGGATATTGAGAAAAATGATAGATTAAATTGAATTTTTAGTTGATAAAATTAGTACATATTCATTAATGGGGTAATTGGATTCAAATAATATTTCATTTGAAAAGGAATGAATTTAAAGGAAACCAATGATTTGTTATTGAAATTGAAAATTCATGTTGAATTTGATATTTTTAAATTGAATTGTGAATGTTCTAATGATTTTTAATTGAATTAATTTCCCATGAATAAATGATTGAATGATTAATTGATTGGTGAATATGATAAGAAAATTAGTCCATAGGAGATTAACAAAATAATGTTAGGACTATAACCCCCTACAAATAGATTGATGATGAAAACACTAGTTAAACAAGGTTTGTAATGATTTCCCAGGATGGGTACCATAATGGGGTGTTTATTGATTATCCTAATAGATTTCACTATTGGGAGTGTTAACACATACACGAGGTGTGATAATGATTGATAATTTTGTTGACCCTGTATATAGAAACTAACTTACCTTATGGATTATGATCATGATTCCTTATTTTGTTTCACATCATTACACATGACATTATATTTTGAACTATTTTTTATGTTTGCAATTTTATATTATTATTTTTTATAAATGGTTATTTTAAACATGTTTTTGAATCCTAACATCTATATAATTTCAATGTATGTTTTGATTTAAAATATTAAAATTCCATTCCATGACTTGTTTTATTTAAATTGAATACATGAATGGTTTAATAATTATGGAAATGATTATGGAATACTTATTGAGTATCTACTGGTTTCGTAGATCACGCCATATATTTACGTTCTATAATTTATAGATCATTTCATTCCATGTCTAGGGAAAGGTAATGAGTAACCTGTAGGTGGTTTTTTGGATTTATATGTGGGACTCTATATTGAAGGCGGCCCGTAGTGGAGCCATGGTTCACTTAATGCATAGATATTGTTAGACCTTGTCTTAATGGAATTTTCCCTCTGGTTCCTGTTTTACCCTAAGTAGGTTATCGATATGATTTTGGTAATTTTATAATTAGGGATTTTGGGAATATAATTTTTTTATATTACATTGAATTTTATAAAAATATATTCCTTTTAATTATTATTTGATGTTGGGTGCTCGTCGTGAACCCTTTGAGATATGGAACACCCTTCCGGTCATGTCTAGGGTGTCTTGGGTATCAGTGTACCAGTTTACCTATGATGGTTCAACAAATAACGGTTAATAGGTCAATGTTTTTTTGTGGATTTTTAAGTTATAATATAAATTGGTTATGAGATACTCATGGTATCCATGGTTCTGGAAGCTAGGGAAGAGCCCTATGGTTAGTCTTGATTCATGAAATTGGTTTAACAACATCAAAATATGATGACAGAACATTGAATGTTTGAGGAAAAATATTACTATCATACAAAATTGATTATGACTTATGGGATATATTTTTATCACATTCATTTATATAATCTTATTATGCTTGTGATCAGTACTTAGCTAGCAAGTAACACTACAAAGTGATTTTCATTAATACAATATTATGGTTATTATCAGAGGGTACTCACTGATGTATGATGTTTACCCATGTGATTAGTGGATATCGACAAATTTTTTATTTAATCATGGATTCTATGAACCATTTTAATGTAATCATAATTACGGATCTGTTGACTTCGTATTGTATACACATCATCTAGTATCATCTGTATATATTATTCACCTTTATTGAAGGTTCCAATTATATTAATTATGAATGATATTTTTGGTAGTCCTTTTTTGGACCTATCCCACTGATGTGACTCAAGTATTTAATGACTCAAACAAAACATTAATCTTGTGATTTAAATAATACATCTCATAAACAGTAACATAACCCAATGTCCTAATGGTTTAGTGTCTTGGATATTTTTATATAAAAAAATTATTCTATAATAATTTATCCATAAAAAACTACTCTAAAATCCATTTTATACTTTAAACATTATATACTTATCTTCATAACATAATAAAAAGAAAGATTAAGAAATTTGGGAAGTTAAATATTCAGTTAGGGAAATCAAATAAACATGTCATCAAGGGTTGTATCATAAGTATATAATAAAAGATGGACATGGGAGAATTTTCTTATTAAAAATAAAATAATAATATAATTATTTCAAAATTAGTGATGTAAGGGTGTGTAATAAAAAATGAACAAACATATACTATTGAACAAGAAGGATTAATAATTAGATATTAAGAATTAGTCACGGAGCATAATCACAAGCACATGATTATTACAAAAGAGTGTGTCCTAATAATAATTATAAAATACATATTTCAAGGAAACCCAAAAATAAATTAATCTAATAATATGGTTGTTCATTCCACCAGTAATCCTTTATGGGCATGAGATAATACAAACATGTAGCCTTGTGCATGGGATAAAACATTCTATGCACCCATTTTGGCTTGGCATAAATCCTTATGGGTACAAATTGTCTTTGTATAAATAATCACATGTACCTTCCTAATATCGTGAGGTATAATAATAATAAAAATAATTGTTGTTAAATATAGGACCCTACCTTTTCCCATCCATACATATGTGGTCCACATAAAATAAATCATAAACATATCTTAAAATCCCAAAGAAACAAATGTTTCATAAAAATTCAAAAAACAATTCATAATATGAACTATAAAAAATATAGTATATAAAAATAACATTTTACAAATTAAATATTCTGATAATAAAATTTTGATTATGATCAAAACATCACTTCAAGAGATAAACCTTGTTGGTAAAATAGAACTTAAATTACTGATGTCTTTATAAAATACATTTAACATTGTAATAAAAAATGATGTGAAAATTAATTCCAAATTTTCATTGTGGTGTTAAAGAAAATAATATTTGAAAAAATATTGTAATTTAATATATATATATATAATTTCCTTGACAATATACTAATTTTATCCAAAAAAATGTGGAGTGTATGATAAAATATTTGATTTTAAAAATATGAAAACCCTTTTATAAATTTTAAAATATATTTGTTTCAAAAACAACATCATAAAAATAGTACTAAAAGTTATATTTTTAAAGGGGTATATAATGTTATGTGAATCATATGAAACAATCCATATTAGATTTACCAAGATGAGAGGAGGGCATTGATAGGAATGAAAATATGGATAATTAAGAACATATTCACTAGTATGAATGTGAGTTATTCGTAACAATGATAACCTTTTATTTTAGAAAACTTTTATCAAGGAATAAATTATTAATGAAGTGAATTTATTTAACTGTAGAACAAAATGAAATAACACATAAAATAGTGTAATTTTAGGATCAATTAAATCCTGAAAATTATATTCATATAAGAAACACTATGACCTATTGATTTAGAATTTGAGTTAGTGAAACTCTTACTGAATTGGTAACAAACGAATATAAGGATATTGAGAGGAAGATAATGAAAAAAATTAAAACAACATGAAATTTAATGTATTTCCATATGTGAAAGAAAATGGGTAGTGAATAAAATATATAAACAAATATGACACAGAATATCAAACTTGTCTCATAGAGTTGAAAATGAGATCAAGAAACTATTAACATTACTATTGATTTCCACAAAGTGAATAAACCTCATGTATAAAAAACATAACTATCCTAATAAATAATTTTATAAACGCATTCATACCTTAGAATATTCGTTTATACTCATTGTCTATATGTATATGAATCAGTTTTTACCTATTTCACAATATCTTGTGTTTATAGTTTTGACCATTTATACTAGTTTCTTTGCAGCAATGTCGAAATTGTTTTGTCTACCAATTTTCATAATTAAATGCACATTATTTTAAATTTATTGTATGACTTATAATTATTTACTAAGTTTATATTTCATTTTATGAGTGTTTTATTCTTTCTCCCCGAAGATAGAATTGATTACCAACTTCTACTAGGGATTATTGGTGAACAAAATATTTTTTTATTAATTTATTTATTCAAAATTTTAAAATTATAGTACAAAAAATAGTATTTACTTATTTATATAATATATTACTAGAAATTAATTCCCATATTCCTCCGTGATACTAATTTATATCATTGTCCAAGTAGGTGGCTAAACTGAACCAAACATAAACAAAGAATGATTAATGGATGAATATATCGAGTGTTAGTTATCAGATAATTATACCTGATGAAAAATGATCCATTTTTATGTTTATTAGTGTCATATATCTAAGTTTTAATAATGTATAAGATTATATAACTGATTTGAAAATCTTAAATAACTTGAATAAATAATTTTTCTTCATTATAATATTTTTTATTATGCTTAATTTTATAACGATTGTTTATCCTTCATATCACGAATTGTTATTCAAATTGTATTAACATAATCATATTAATATCAATAAATTATTATTTATCCTTTAAAACTATTCCCATAACCAGACTTATAAGGCGGTGATGAAATAGAAAAAATATAAATCATTCACTCCTTGGAGGTGGTAGTCCACATGTATGAATGATTAATGAATTAATTTTTCATATAACATGGAAAGGAATTAATATGGTCTATTAATATTAAAAACATGTTTTTTCTATAATATAAAAAATATATATGAAATTTCATTTTAGTTCCAACCTTGAATTTTGGTGAAATAAAATAAATCATGTAGCATTGTGCATGTGGTACTTTACACAACAGATAATTCATGATTTTGTTTTTATTAATGGATAATGGGAGGGTGTTTAATTATTATAATATAACTATAAACAAATAAAATTATAATATTTATAATTATTTTTTAATTATAATATTGTGAAAATAAATTTTATGAAGAAGAAAATAACATAATGATATGTTGATCAACTCTTTGAGGAATGGTATTTTTGAGAATACCATAACCAAATTATGGGGTATATGAGCCATTATAATAGTTTGGGATAGAATTTAGGATGAATATAAGTGTTTTTAGTGTGAATAGAAATGAGAAAAAGAGTGTCTGTTTTTATAAGGTAAAATTGATGTATTTTATTTTTTGAAAAAATTCAATTTTTTTTCTATAATTGAAAATCACTATATAGGAAAGTGGATCAAATATTGAAAAAAATTGATAATATAATATATGAACTTGAGAAAATTTCAAACACTCAATTATAAACAAGTTTTAAACATGATTTAATACCTTTACCTCGTGAATTTTTACTATTCCAAGTTAATAATTTTCAATGATAATTATTTTTAACCTAAGTTAACTTAATATTTATACATCAAAATAAATAGGTCCTTAATAGATAATTTATACAAAATGAAAATAAATATTAAATCCATTAAATTCGATATAACTTATAAAATTGATATGAAAAAAATTCAAATACTAATATATAAGGTATTAAAAAAATTTGGGAAAATATTACTTTTGTTCTAAAATATAAAATATACGTTTTTAAGTAAAAAATACATTAAAATATATAATTTAACTTTTAATATATATATATATATTCTCAATAAAATGGTTCTATAATATTTATGTTATGGTTATATCATTGGGACATCATAAAATCCATGATATTTTCAAAAACAGTGTTTTATACTATTCACATAAAAATAAATTATTTTAAAAAATCCCCAAAATTCATCTCAATATTATATTATTATTATTTAAATAAAAATTCTATTCTATTTTTCATATCAAATTTATAATATTTTAGAATTTATTAATTAATTAAAATCTTAAAAAATAGTGGAAATTGTTCATATTAGAAAATTAATTTTTAAAATTTTAAATATTATTTGTTATTATTTCCTATCAAATAAAAAATTATTTATTGATCAAATTTTAATTATATAATTAGTATATTGTTTTATTATTATCCATAATATTCATAGCTTCTTGAAAAAAAAATAGATTTTACAAAAAAAATTAATCATAAGTTGTTTTTCTTAATTGTTATAAAAATACTAATTAAATTAAATTTGTATTAAAAGTTAAATTTCATTTAATTATAATCATATTAATAAATTATAATTAAAAATATTGGATTTTAGTGTTATATTTAATTCATATTTTATTTATCAAAAAGGTATCATGATTTTCTTTTATGTTTAGTGTTTTTGAATGATAAAGTTATCAAAAAAGTGTTTATTTAAGGAAATATATTACAAAATATCATGATGTAACAATATCCCCCGTTAAATAAATTTCACCCAATGAATTTTAATTATAATTTATTACCGAATCGAACTGAATAAATTTAAGAGATAGGCTAGACTGATTATATATTTTCTAGAGTGTTATCAACAAACCTATATGATATCAATTTCCCTCTCAATAGGTCCATAAAAATATTGGATTTTTTCTAATAATTTGAGATATACATTTGTATGTATTAGGTATGGTAATGGATATTACATATTTATTTTTTCTACATAGGTCATTATGATCTTTTTATTTATAGACAATCACAGGATGGTATGGAATATTAAATATGATTTCCTTATTTTGTTGATTATTATGGATTTTATATGGTGATAGTCAATATAATTCCATAATCATATTGAATTTATGTAATGGTGGTATAATAATAAATTAATGAATAATATTCCATTAATAATATCCTCATATTCATTAAATACATATGTTTTTTTCTAGTTATCATTAAATATTTACGGTTCTAATTAAATGTATTTAGAAAAGTTACAAGATATACTAGAGTTTCTAGAAAATTAATCCAACAAGGCATTAAATAATATTTGAGAGTAGTATAATTATTCCTTATTTATCATGATCCACATAGTTATCATAATATACTTCAAACATAGTGATTTCGTATAATTTTCCTTATTCTCTTGGCTTATGAGGATATTTATGTTTATTGTTTACATAAACCTTATATTCAGTGGACTTGTTAGAGTAATGAACATATTCTATTCAATTAAAGAATTGGATTGAACCTTTTACATTATGATAGGAATTCTATACATCCATTCAGTTAGATGTTCTATTCATATTTATTTAGTTTTCATTTTCATGATGAACTTATCTTCTATAGTTGTAGAACATACTTGTTCATTAGAGATAGTCCCCGAATTATTCTACCCATATTTGATACATGTAAAAAATTTAATTTTATATCTTATATTCTACTTATAAATTTAATTTTTATTGAAGTCCATTTTTATCTTCTTTTACCATAAACTATGAGAATAATGATTCTTTAGTGTTTATTTACTCCGTAAGTGAATATGTAACAGTAACATCATTGATTCCAAGATCTCCTATCGCCAATTTTGTTAGACTTTATTTTATAACACTAAAGAATGAATTAACTTATTTTTATGGTTGATGATAAAATTAGAAGAGTAATTTTCACATCATGCCATGTTTGTTTAATACATACTAAAAGATTCATATTTTTTAAATTTTACTAAATGAATTAAATTGGAATTTTTTATGAAGATTTTATGGGAAATATTTTGTAAATAATGACACTTTAACTATTCAAGTTTAATATAATCTTTTTCTTCCATAGGACTCATGCTATTGATTTGGGCCCACTATTTATCAGATTTACCTTCCAAATTTTATACCGCTAATCAAAATTTTCATGGTCTAAATTCTATTTAGTGGAAAATGATATTTAAAATGTATTTAACCATTACTAAGAAATTATTAGATCGGGATACCCACTAAATATTGATGTTCATTGATGAGTGAAAAACATGAAACAAATATGATCCTTTGTTAGAGATTTTAGGAAAACTAGATGGTTTTAATTGTGATTAATAATATAGGATAACGTTTTCATAATCTTTTTAAATCCATTCTCTACCCCATTATGTTTATTTTTTTAAAATTACTAAATTTTATACTACTCCCATTTTCGACTGAGTCCCTCATGGTTCCACCCATTACTTTCAAAAGGGAAAGATAGAAATTTGAAATTCTAAAATTAATTGAATAAAAAATATGATCCTAAGATAACAAACAAATAAATGAAATATTTATCCATAATTTTAAATATCTCAATATTAGTTATCCATCGTCATCACCCACTTATTTAACAAGTGGGACTATTTATGCTTCTGAATTATCAATAATGGTTCATAACATGACTGTGGATTAACCCAAGCAAAGACGAAGTATTGTCAAACTAGGTGTTCTTTTAGGAATCTTTTTCATGCACTATGTGATGATTGAGTTGTTACCCAATGTTCCTTTTTCAGTGTTATTACACCTTGGTATATCTATTCTGGAGCCTACATCATCATTTAGTATACAGACAGGGACATATTTTTAAAGAGAACCACATGATCTCTGTATTACTAAAACATCAAGATGTTTTCCTATAATTAGATATATCAATAGGTTTTTTCTAATTTTCTCTAATGTAATCTAAAAAATAACTAATCTAATATAAAAAAATAACAAAACCTTGTTATATACATACTAATCTAACCTAATATAAACATGACTTAAAGAATAAATTAATTTTTTGATTTTAATAATGCATCTCAGAAACAGTCACCCAACCTATGGACCTAAATGTTTATTGTTTTGAATATTAACTACATAAATATATAAATATACAATAATTTAACCATAATATAACACTTGTAAGCTCCCTTATCGATTTTTCACATACTATACTTATCTTCATAACTTGGGTAAGGGAAAAAATAATAATGGGGTCATGTTAAATTCCTAGTAAGGTAAAACATATCAACACTTCATCAAGGGTAAGATAATAAAAATATGAGAAAACATGGAAATGAGTTAAGGTTATTATTAAAATTAACACTAAATAATAAGTGTTTTCTATAAGTATTTATTAAAGGACATTAAATCTAAAATGAACATAAATATACTATGCAATCATTTTTCATAATGATGAGTCATGGAGTATATTCATAGGCACATGATTATGATATAATAGTGTGTCATAGACATAATCATATTATCAATATGTAAATAAAACCCACCTATAAATTCATAACATAATAGGATTAGGTGGACAACCCATGTACCATGATTGTCTTGGGAAATTCCTCCTATGTTTCATTGTTCCTCGTAAAAAACATCTAATGTACCCCTATTTTCTTGGGATAAATCCACGCTTGTATCTTTTGGCTAGGGATAAATCATATTATTCTCCCTTTTGAGATTATGAGACCCAAACCAAAACCAATTATTTTTATAATTATATAGGACCCAACCCATAATCATCCATAAAAATTTGTTACACATAAAATCAATCATAAACTTATCCAAAAGAACCTAGGGAAAAAGGATGAGTTTTTACAACATTCCAAAAACATCAATGTAAAACAACATATAAGATAATAGGATATAAAATATCTCATTTTTCAAAATGAATCATGTCACAATAAAACATAATGGATTACATAAACATCACTTAATAAGAGATAAACCCTTAAGGAAATATAGAAGTGAAAATAGAAAACTTTTTAGGAAACATTTTGAATATTGTAATAATATATGAATATTTAAATAAAATCGGTGATAGAAAGATATAAATTTTTAAAATCCCATTATAAAGAGTTAATAGTTAAACATACATGAAAATAAAAAAATGTTATTAAAAAATTTCTTTAAGATATAAAACATTTGGTTATTAAAGTATGGAAACTGATTTTATTCATTTTTTTAGAAGGCCTTTTGTATAAATAGCCATATCATATAAAAAGTATTAAAAATTAATTATGAAAATTGTTAAAGATAATTATGAGGTTTATATAAAATATTACAAATTATGTTTTCAAAAAATATACAAGAGCATTAGAGGGAAGTAAAATATGGACCTGGAAGCAAATATTTATTGGTAATTGTTAGAGTAATTCTTAAAAATGGTGCAATTTTATTATTGAAATTATTTTATCAGTGAATTTGGTGTTGATGATGAGAAGTACTTTTTCCATAGAAAAGTAATGAAATACCAATTAAAATTGAGGAAGGGTGGGATCATTGAAAAAATGAAAATTATATTCATGTACTAAATACAATAACCCAATGAATCAAAAATTGAGATGATGAATCTCTTATCGAATTAGTAATATATAAATCAAAGCTAGTTCTCCCAATGATTTTTGAATTTTTTTTATCTTAATTAAACTTATATTTTATAACATGTTATATATGCTACACAAAGTGTAAAAACAAAAAAATTTAAAATATAATTTTTTAATAAATATATAATAATAACAAACTTGATAAACCATTAAATGTAACTACCTTTGGAACAAGAATATTTTATTGGAGTTAAAATTGAAAAAGGTTATTTTTAATAACAATAGCTTTCTAAATATTTTGTATTTAATCTGTTTTAAAAATTTTTAGAATAAAAAATTTATAAAATAGAATTCATTTTTAAATTGTTCACATAAAAATTTATTCATTAGTTAATTTTGATGTTTTTCCCAGAAAATATTTATTTTCTATTGGAAAAAATAGATTTTTATGAAAATTATGAATTTCGGTATTTTAGAATTATGTAATCATAATGTATAAAACTAAAAATCCATTTATGAAATCATGTATTAATTGAAGGAATATCATTATGAATTTTGAAATATTCTTTAAACTTTGAAATCTTATTTATAACATTTGTACAACTAAAGTAAAATGTGACCTTAATTAAAAAATGATTTTTATTATTTTCTATGAATAAATAAATTTGGAAGTGAATTTAGGTATTATAATTCCATAAAATCCTCATGAATTATATTTAATTTATAATAAATCAAAAAAAATTAAAATCTATTAAAAATTATAACCTTTATCCTACATGTGTATTTTAACCATTAAAACACAATTTTCATATAATATATTTTTACCCAATTATGTTTTTTTATTTTAAAATTTAATTTTCAAACCATTATACATTTTTAAATAAAATTATTTTTAAATTTAAAATCAAAAATAGAGTAAGGTATATGATTTTATTTTAATTTTCATCATAAAAATTAGTTACAATATTAATATATTAATATCTAAGGTAAATTTATATTATTGTAGAGTATAAAAAATTAAAAAACATCCAAGAATAACTAAATTTTTTCTTATAAATGAGTGGATGAAGCTATATATAACCCAAAATCACATTCCCTTTATCATTCACCCAATTTATGGCCAGTTTCCATTGAATAGTGACATTAAATTATTCAAAATGTAAAGGTTACTCCCAGAACTACCCTTCTCTTCACCTATAATGAGCATCATACACAGAACTTCACGACTCAAATAACCTTAATATTTATCCTAAAAAATCAAAAAAATATGTAATTATATTACTATTACACATACATAAGCATTGGGACACATTATTATTGCTTAAAGTTTTCTTTTCTTATCCACTTTCCAGGGGAAGACTCAAAATTCCATTGTCAGTGCTACTTCCCTTACTATTTAATTTTACTATAATACATCTTAAAACATATCTAAACATTTTTAAATAATAAAATAATTATCATCAATATAAATTAATTTAATTATATTAATTTAAATAATAAAATTTACTAGATTACATTCACTTATAAAAACAAAAGAATGTTAACTATGCATTGTGCGGACTATCACCACCAGAAAGGAATGATTTTTATTTTTCATATTTTTTAATTATTTGTAAAAACACTGGAAATATTATTCACTAACATATAAATTATAAAAAAAGGTATAACTATCATATTATATCTATATCATAAATTTCCAGAACCAAAGAGACATATCTAGATATACCGTCATTATATTTGGGTTGGTTTAACCACCTACTTTATTATATTATATAAAATTATATCAAAGATATATATGAGAACATATATAAAAATATTATTTTATTTTAATGAAAAATAAAATATTATTTGGATATGTATTGTTTATATTTATTGTTGAGCTTTTTCTTCAAATATCATCATTGATCGCAAAAATGACAAAAAAATAACCCTACACCGATTACGATTTCATGAAAACATAAGAGAAAATAATATAACAAAGTAATGTTCAGTATTGAAATAAATATATAATTATATGGATTACATGAATTTAAATTAAAAAAAATAACATAATAATTCAAGAAATTAAGATCATGTGGGGAATGAATATTGAAAAACCTAAGGGTTTCTACTCAAAATTTCCTTCTTTGAGACACATTTTCTTTCAGACAATGAATTTCATGTAAATATTTTGGGCACTAACAATTAGATATATAATATTTTGAATTATTTTTATAAATTATTTTTTTACTTAATCTTCAATATATCCTTTTTTCAAGGGGTTTTATTATAACACTTTATAAGGCATAAATGTTTTTGTTATCACAATTTTCTACAATTAGCTTAAATAATTTATTTTGGAACTCCATTTTCCATATTTATTTTCTTCTTATTAATTAATTATTTTTATTTTATTTATTAATTAATTTCTAGTGTTCCAAAATTTCTCCTTAATATTTTTTATGAAATCGATCTTAGCTCAATGATTATTCCTCTCACAATAGTTTCTATGTATTAATTTCTATTTCTATATTCAATATACATGTAATGAAAAATTTATTTCATATGGTGTATAAATTGACTTTTTTTATGATATAAAATCAATTATAATTTATTAATTATAATGTAAGTTCAATTTGAACTTCTCATTATTTAAAGATACTTTGAGTTAAATTATACTAAACATGAAAGGGGTTTTCATGACTTAAATATTTTCCTTGAGAAATTATCAATCCTATTTGACTATTGTATACATATATTTTACTATTACAATCCATAATGATGTTATATTTTATTTAACCCTTATTTTATTTTTGGAAATCGTGTTTCAAACCAAATTCTTCTTCCTTGAGGATTTAATTATTTCTTGAAAATTAATTCTTTTTTTATAATAATTATCATTTCAATTTATGGTTTTTAGTTAATACCCATGTTTTTAATATTTTCTAATGTTATTTTTTACTTAGGGAAAACTCAATTTTTTTAATCCCAAATTTTACCCTTATTCACTTTTATTAATTTTAAATCTACGGTTTCATAATCATTTTAAAAATATGGGTTTTTGATAAAGTAATTTTAGAAATTCAGAAGGATTTACTTTTACATGATCTTATATTATTTGTTTCTACATAAAATTTTAGAAAATGTTTCATTTATTTTAAATTCAATTTTTGGGGATCTTGTTTTAAATTAATGTTTGATCACGTATATACTTTAGGTTTTAAAAAAATATTAATAGAAAGTGACTTAAAAAACATTTCTTTTATAAGATGATATTAAGAATAGTTTTTCAAGATAAATTTTTTTTCAATTTCTTATCCATTTTTTATTTTTTTACCAATGATGTCATGGTTCATAAATCACCCATATATGCACTATTTTTTAAATGATGATGATTTTTATGTGATACTATTTAGAAAACATAGGAAGCAAATTTTATTATCACGATCTATTTTTTATTAGTATAATGATTTAATTTATATGTATAAATTATATGTATCAATGATGATGGGTGGGTCATACATAACACTCTATTACACTATTCAAGGTTTTATATCCTATGTGATGATGAAATGTTACATGAATGATATGCAAAATTTATTTATCACAGTTTTATTTTTTGAGTGAGATTCGAGGTACTATATTAACATGTTTTGTAGGACCCCTAGTTTTCCTATGAGGTAGTAATAGTCTTTTATTATAAATCCTTGATTTTGTCCTAGTATGAATTTTTAGTGATATTACATGAGTTTCAAGGGTGTTTGGGGATTTTTTGGATCCCAAATACTGAATTTTTGAGAAAAAATGATTTAATTAATAATTAGGTGAAATCATGTAACCCAATCCACACTGTATGAGTAAGCTGTTTCAGGAAGGACAGAGGGCTGGAAGAGGCTATATAATTTGAGGAAACTATGAAACTTACGGTACATGACCAAACATGATCCCCGATAGTTTTTATCAGAGGTGTGGGGAATGATTTGTGCATGGATAGTCAAACTGTGGGCATAAAAGCATGGAATGTTCCCTTCAAATATTAAAGGGGTCATGAATGAAAAATTGTTCAAGAAACTGTGTCGCCCAACCTTGTGAGCCAGGAATTTTGTGGGAAATTATTATTTTACCTTAATCAGTTTAAAATTTAAACCATCAATCTTATTTAATTTCTTATATGCATAGGGGGTCCTCCATTTGAACTCTTATCTTCGGCCTATTCTAGGAAATCAAAGATCTTCTATGTCTAAACTCAGATTCATGCATCATTTTCCTTTTTGGATCCATTTTAGTGAGTTATTTCATCATGTTATGTCTTAATTAATTTTCCATGGTATGATTGATGTTATTTAGTTGAAATATAATATACCATATTTATAAACTGTTCAACAGTTCCTCGTATATATTTTAATATTGATTGAATCAGAGGTCGATACTTGATGAGTGTTGTACTACCAACCAGTGGTAGGTGGACTATACCTTTCCATTGGGGTTTGTTGTTTATAAGAATATTTCCCAATATGATACAAGCTTATCCTTTTGGTGGTTCCCTTTTAATTTACTATATTTCTAAATTAGATGGTTTAAAAACTGTTTAGGTTTCCCAGTAGTACAATTAAGATTGTTTGAGGCTATTTCCCCAGCTTAGGCCACCCATGTTTTGTGAATTTGTATCTTCCCTTATTTTACAACCCACAGGGTGTGTGATCTCCCCAATATATAAGGAGCCTTTTAAAACTTAATGAAAACTGAACTTTTATTTTAGGAGAGATTTGATGCATCCTTTTCAATGTGATGTCCTGATGTTAATTACTGAAATTTTTCAAATATAAATTAATATATGAGTTGGATAAACACCTGAAAAGTGAATGATTATGAAATAATGAATGATTTTGGTAGTGGATTCCTTCATAAAGATCCTTGGACCCTGATTTCATATGATACCAGGTAGATTTATACTCCATTGGTCTTAATTTTTGTAGTGGAGTCCTTCGAACTATTTATTCCATGGATCTGAATTCTATGGGATAATAATGTCCTTGCTACCCATTGGATTCATCTTTCTTGGGATTATATTTGGGCATGGTTAGTGGGAAATACCAATAAACCCCACCCATTTCTTTACTGAGTTCCCATCAAGATTCTCTATGGATTCAACATGGATTCCATGGTATTATAGATCATGGATCCGACCCTTTATGGTTTGACAATTTTGATTACACAACATGATCTTTATGGATGACACGTGATTATAGTGTGTGTCAATGATGGATATTGTATACTAGATTTTGTATCATGGTCATGGTATACTTTAATCATATAATTAAATGACATGAAATTTTTGGATTTTTGATATTATTAAAGATATCAATAGTATAGGTATTATTATACAGTTTTGACTTGACGATATCTGTTGTTTATTTCGGTCTATAGCAGCACTAGTTATGGGAGCTTACCATTTGTTTGTAGGGAGCCTTGATAGGCTTGATAGTATCACTTGACTTGTATAACATTAATTTCAATACTTTTCTGCATGTGATATATTACATTATGTCTTTGTGTATATAACCTAAACTAGATTTTTTATACCCATTTTTCTTGGTGGATTACATATATTTTTCTTACACACTATTTGGGACACCATTGGGTGCTCAGTCAGACTTCATAGATGCAAGTAGGGACTGGGGTGAGCACCCACTATACAATGTTTGACTTTCCATTTGTTTAGAAGTAGGGGAGCACATTACCAAGCTAGGATCATGATGTCAATAGAAGATATTCCATTTTTCATCCTTTTGTAAATTTTTATACATGTATTTTATAGGATTTTGGTATACCTTTTATCTTATTTTTCTAATAAATAACATGCTAATCATATTATATATTCCTTATTCGGCTTATTTATTTTGATATTCTTCTAAATGATTACTTTAGTTCTATTATTTATCTTCTTTCACTGCTTGATTGTTATGATAATTTTGATTATGATGCACTTTGATTGGAGGGAATAGTTTCCCTATAGACACATGTCTGGGGACTCAATATTTTTCGGAATCCTCTGGTGTATGGTGGGGAATGCTTGAGGTCCTGGGACCCACCGAATCAGGGTATTGTTTTGTGGTATTAGTTTTGGGATCTTACAAAGTGGTATCAATATATTTATTTTCTAAATTACTTTTTTGAGACAATGGAAATCAATTATGAATGTATTGTATTTGGAAATGAGTTATTCCAGGGAGTACCTAACCTATGTAAAGGAAATAGAAAAATTACCACGAATGGTAATTTTGGTTCTTCAAGATTATTACTGTTCTATTTGAATTGATTCAACCAGTGGGTGATTCACATGAATTTTTATTGTTATTATTGATATCATTGAGGAAATTTTTAACCATTTCATGATTAGTTGAGGGCATGCATATCATGAATCATTTGAGGCACCTATTATTTTTCAAATTCCATGAATTATGAAGTTCTATATACGATGAATTTCTTGACCATGTGCGATTTTTGAATGTTCCTTTTGTGATATGAATGTATTCCTAAAGCTTTTTATATAAAGGATTATGAAACATGGTTGTTACAGTTAATTTTTTCCATAATCTAAAAAGTGATTTCCAATATAGGCTAAAACATACACCATAAGAATTCAACTATGAAACATTGAGTCATGGACTATTGGTTGCATGGATTAGAGTGTGTCATGGTATTGATTTAATGGACAACAAACTCTGGTTTATGTGGTTTATGAGACCTTATGGATCAAAAGTTTGGAACCACATAGTTCAACCATAATAATAGAATGTAAATGAATATAAAATTAAATGAAATTGAATTGGTAAAAACGGAGAACTGGACCTTGACCTAGATTTAGAGGGGCGAGTTTTTAGTGTTTCTAATGATGTTTTCAACTGATCCATTTTAACCAATCCCAGATTTAGGAGATATAAAAGGTGTATGTATTGTTTATTGGATAGATTATAATTTTCATACACTTTAATATATGTGACTTGGTCACTACTTGATCTTTTCTGAGGTATGTGTTTGTCATTTTAGAGGCCATCGACCACAATGACCTGCAGTTATGTGCCGAGAGGGTGGCTACAACCATTATATATGGGTGGTGGGATATAGGGTACCCGAAGATCCTTATATACATAAACTTGAGGAACCATTATTTATTCAATATATTTGTGTTGAGGAAAAAGTCTGCAAGGGTCTTCTTTTCTATATCCCTAATTTTTATTAAATATCGTAGTCTACGTCGTTTGTGGAAGATTTGATGTGTGTGTTCTAACAAAAGCATCTGCAAACATTTTTTTATAATGGAGTCGGAAAGGATAATGATATATTGGTTGATAATACTTATTTGATATTTATAATATAGAGGCTTTGCTGATAGGAGAGATAATATCAAGACATATATCCTTCAGGGAGAATCTAAGAACTAGTGGGATATTTTTAACTAGACCGATGGACTTTGGTATTTTGTTTGGAGAGATTTCTAATCTAGGTTTTATGAATTATTTTTTCATGAGACCCAAGGATATGAATGGTCTAGTGAGTTTATTCCTCTAGAGTAGGGAAATATGGAATTTATGTAATATTCAACATTTTTTTATAGAGAAGTAGTGTTTTTCACAAATTTATCTTCCAGATAATCCATTGAGGTAGAGAGGCTTTGGGGGACATCACAATCATGTCATTTGATCATAGGTAAACATGTTTTAGTTGAAGAACATTACTGAAATGGTAAATCATGTGTTTATTAATGATAAGAATCCTTGGGAAGATGGGTAGGTAGAGGTGGGATGTGTAGCTTCTTAACCCAGTGTTTCAACTTCTAGTGGTAGGAAACGACGTTTCAAGGCATATCTCTTGTGGAGCACCATCTAGATTGTTAGTGTTCGTAACTCTAATTTCTATAATAAAAATGTAAGATTGAGAAATATTCAGAATCTATCTAATCAATACCCAGTTGAGTGGTTATCATTTAGTGGGATGGGCCTCATTAAGTAATTTTATAAAACTTTCCCTTGAGTAGTAATTGGAAGGGGATCAGATCTGACTCCATGTTCTGGTGTTGGATTCACAGATCTATTGTAGGCTAGAATCATTAATAGTACAACTCCTTTAGGTTGAGGTGGTGGTCATGGATGATGTGTCTAGGAACCAATTTTACCTTGAAATCAGAGCGGGTTTTCTTGTGGTTGTGAGGTTTTCTCATTGGGCCAAAATTTAGGCTAGATATATTCTATACTTTCTACACCCAATGAGCATTAAAACATTAAATCTACCATGAATGGTATGATATTAGTAGCATCTACCATTGAATCTATACTTTTTTATATAAGTGAATCTCTTATATTCATATTTTTACTTTTGGTGGAGATTCGTGGGATTATTGTTCCATTTATTGATGATTTTTTGACCTTGGGTACTCCATTGGAGATTAGAACGAAGGGTTTACACCTATTCTGGTAGTTCCCCATGATATTTGTTGGATTCACATTGTATGTGATATTTTATCCTCAGGATGGTGGGGTTTGAATTCTTACTTGATATTGATTGGAAAGTATCTTATAAATACCATGTCAATTGTTATTGCTGGAGGGTGTCCTTCACAACACTAGAGGGAATAGATTTTAATCACAAGGGTGAATGGGATTTCCATGTAGGTAGAGTTGGAATAAAGCATTGTCGGATGGGTGGAATGAAAATCTAGATAACTGGTTTATATCTGGATGATTAGGGATCACATTATACATATTTCCTTATAGTGGTAGATCATTTTAGGGGCATATTAATATATAACACTTCTAGTTTACCACCCGAGATAGAGGTGGAGTTCTCTATCGAGATTGTCCAAAGTGTTTCACCATCATTCATTCCACCTTATAGGATGAATACTATAGTATTTTAGGATCTCAATATTTAGCTAGGAGACATGGAGAAAAGGGATTTTATACAACCCATAACATCTCTATGGGGTTCTTGAGTCCTTTTTTATGAAAAATATGGATGTTACCCTCATGAAATGTGTAGATTATCCGAAGTTGAACTAGTGGATGCTTATGAACCAGTATCCTTTTCCAAAAATGGATGGATTTTTTATTAGTTAGAAGGATTCTTGGTTTTTGTAAAAAATGGACATGAGGTATGGTTATCATCATCTAAATGTTGGAAAAACGGAAATATCTTGTATATACTATCATTACATGTGTAGTCTATATGAATATCTGGTTATGTTATTTGATGTTATGAATGTGCTGGTAAATTTCATCATATTGTTGAATAGATTTTTTCATCATCATCTAGATTATATTTTGGCAGTATTCATGAATGATATCTTGATGTACTCTCATAATCAACATGACCATTCTATACATCTTTAGATTATTTTGGATACACTGAGAGAGAATCAGTTATATAGTAAGATTACAATTTTCCTCTTGTGAAAGGATAAGATTCACATCCCATGTCACATTATATAATATTTAGAAGTACATGGAGCTATAGAATAATGGGATATTCTAATGAAAGTATTTGACATAAAATGTTTCTTGAGGATAGAAGGACATTACTTGTATTTCATACAGGAATTATCTCACATAGAAGAACAGCTGATGGAATTTAATAAGAAGGGTGTGAAGTTTCTATGGTCAAAAACCTGTGAGGTAGACTTTCCGGAGTTGGAAGAGAGACTTACATCAACATCGAGCCTATTATTTCTAGATCTTGATAGGAGTTACACTATGTAATGGTATTCATCAATTACTGGGATAAGAGCAGTAAGGATAATTGATGAATGAGTCAGGGTGTATGGGTCCTGTCAGTTGAGGACACATGAGTGGAATTTCACAATGCATGATCTTGAGTTTTCCGCAATTGTACAAGAATTGTGTTATGGGAAGCATTATTTATTGGGAGAGAATTTTGTGGTGTTTTAAGACAAAAAAATCCTCAATAATATATTAACATAGCATTAATTGAATATGAGATAATGGAAGTGGGTTGAATACCTATATTATTTTGAATTCGAGCATACCTATAATCATGGAAGTGGAAATGCAGTTGTTGATGCACTATGTAAGAGGACTCAGATGTTGATGCATAGTGTATGATGGAAACATAATAAATATTTTCTTATCCATGGAAGATTCATATACTCTCCTAGATAGAGGGAATATGAGACAGTCATCTGATGCTAATGGTCTATTCCTACGAGAGAGGGTGGATGATCTTCAAGGATTAACCATATAGGAGGATGAAATTATACATATTCGTAGTTCTATATGGGATCTAGTAGAAATACATGAGAATTTAAGGTAGGAATTTCATACCTCAGTTTAGGAAGTACATCAAAATGATACCAAGATGTTTTGTGATGTACTTCACTATTATTTATCACTAATGTGAAATGTGAAGTAGTTTTTTTTATAATGAGGTGCCCCATCTATTAGTAAGTGAATTTGGAACATTAGTGAATAGATGAGATTTTATAGTAGTTACCCATTTCTGATTGTAAATTGGAATATGTTGCACATGATTTTCTAGACAGCTTGATGAGGTCACCTCAACGTAGTGATGTTGTATGGGTTTTGTGGAAGGGATCATTAAGGATTATTATTTCTATCTAATCATGGTGGCCTTCATAGTATATTAGCATGGCATATTGTATAAAAATAAGATAGTTGACTTTATAGGGTTCCTTTGATCATGATATCAGATAGAGATGCCCAATTTATGTCTAAATTCTTGATGACTTTGCAGTGGTATTTAGGTACATATTTTCTTTTGATCACATCATACCACCCTTAGGTTGATGGTTAGTTAGATCACACTATTCATATTCTTGTAGACATTATACAAGAATGCATCATATATTATGGTGGATATTTTTGGAAGAATATACTCTTATTTGAGTTCTCCCATAATAATGGTAATCGTGTGACCATATGGATTTCACCATAGGAGTCTTTGTATGTTAGACCTTGTCAATATCCCTTGTCCTGGTTATGGGTTGGTGGGGTATCATTTTTGGTCTTGGTCTCCTTTAGGTGGCATCCAATCAGGTCAATTTGAATATAAAATGGATGGATACTTATTAGTAAAGGTAGAAATTATACGTTGATCATTTTGGATGACCTTTAGAGTTCGAGGACTAAGATTGGTTATTTTTACCTACCTCATCGAGGATAGCTCACAGACGGATTATGAGACAGAGTATGCTATCAACATGATATGTCGTGTAGTTTGAGATTGTAGAGAGAGTCAGGATGGTATCCTTTTGGTTTCAATTTCCATTGAGGTACATCCCTATTCATGAAATCTTCAATGTTTCTCAACTACTCCATTATCACTCAGACATGTTTCATAGATGAAAAATTGATGATGTGGAGTTTTAAGTAGATATTTCTTTTGAAGACAATCATATTTGGGTTTTTAATAGTATTAAAAGGTTTTTGAGGACTGTATGTTCCACTATAATGGTTTCTATTTAATAATTTCCATTTAGATAATGAGTCTTGGGAGCAGGAGGCCGACGTACGTTCTCGGTGGATGACGTTATACTTAGGTGATTCTTGGCCACCCAAGGATGATAATTTTTGGGAAAATTTTCTTTAGTATGGGAAGATTGTTAGATCCCCTTTTGTCATATGATGTATGTGTGTTTTTTAGTTTTTCTCTTTTTTGGCCAAGTATTATTTCCTACTGAGATCATATGAGTTTTATGGGGGAAGTCGGAGGTTGTTTAGTGCCCAAAGCCCATATTTTTTCTTGAAAAATAAATTGGATTCAAGGTTAAGAGAAACAATGAGGCCTAAGTAACGTGGTTTGAGTAAATTGTGATAGGATGGATAGAGGGATGTAGGAGGCCATATGGTTTGAGGATACAATGAATCATGGGGAACATTACCATGTAGGATGACTTTTAGTTTTTAGTAGAGGTGTTGGGAATAGTTTTTACATATTTATTTAAACCTTGTTCATGAAACCATGTGAGTTCCCCCTTTCGATAGTGAAGGGATCATGATTAGAACAATATTTGGCCAAGCATGTGACAAAACCATCAACCCAAGATATTTTTGGAGATATAACCATTTCTACTTTAATTATATTAAATTTAATTCCATCTTAATTAATTTCCCCAATGTTCTAGGGGTCTCTTAATTGATAAATTCTATTGATACTAAACTTGGAACTAAGGGATCATCACCACACGGACTCAGATTCAAGAACCACTTGTCTTGTTAGATCTAAATTGGGGAGTTATTCATTCAAATTGTGCCATTATTTTTATCTTTAGTTTCAAAGAAGTTATTTTTATGAAGGCTAGGATTACATATATCTATTATATTCATCTTCTCTAGATTATTCATTTAATATGGAAAAAATCATAGTTTTATACTATATGATTTCTATACTATTGTCCTATGGTTGGAGGTCTATACCTTTCCCATAGAGTTTGTTGTTTTATACGAATCGTTTACATTGGGTTGTATTCCATACCTTCTAATAATGCCCCTTTAATTATTTGTGATACATGAGTTGGTTGATTTGGAACCTATTTAGTTTCCCACTAGTACCTCTGATATTTTTGGATGTTTCCCCCGTCCTAAGACACCTATGTGGTGAGACTTTGTATCTACAATTGTTTTACAACCCATGGGGTCCATGCGATATCACCTAGTTGGTGGGATCATTTTTTGAAAATATAATGGGAATGGAATTGTAATTTTATGAGAGATATGATGCTTCTTTTTCCATGTGATGACATGATGCAAATTGTTATAATTTTTTAAATGGAAATTGATATATGAGTTGGATGAACACATGGAACATAAATGATTATGAAATGATGAATTAAATGAGATGATGAGTGATTATCCTATATGATACCATGGACATACTCCATGGATATTGATTGCATAGGACATTGTGGACTTTTCTAATATACGGGTGTTGATTACGGTAGTGGTACCCTTGGAACTATTTACTCAATTGATCTTGATTTCGTAGGATTTTATGAGCCTTAATAGTCTGTGGGTCTGACTTGATTGGGATCACATTCAAAAATGGTCTGTTGACATGCTCCTTTGACCCCACCCATTTCATTAACAAGTTTCACTCATGATTATCTTGGTACTAGACATGGATTCCTTGGTTTTATATACCTTTGATATGGCCCTTCGTTGTCTAATATTATTGATTACATAGAACAAACGTTTTAGATGTCACATGATTATATAGATTATCTATGATAGATATTGCATATTAGATTATATGGAATTACCATAGTAAAGGTCTTACACATGATTAAATTGTGTATCCATTGTGTATTTTTGATATTCTTGTAGATAGCCCCCATATGATTACTAGTTTACATTTTTTGAGTAGACAGTATTTGTTTTTTATTTCAATTTATAGATTCCCTTGTTATGTAATCATAAATTTTTTTTGTAGGGATCGATGATAGGCTGGATAGTATCACTATACTTAAGTTTCATTACTTTTAGTACTTTTCTACTGGTGATATATTTCACTATAATTTTATTTATATTACACGGAATGGATTTAATATAGACACAATTGGTGGTGGATTATTTAGTGTTATCTGACACCTTGTTCGGGCCAGTATTGGATACCTAGATTGACTTCATGGATGCACGTAGGAATCAGTACATGTTCCCAGTGTAAAATGCTTGATATGTTCGTTCATTAGGAGTAGGAGAGCGTGATTCTGATCATGGATCATGATTCTATCTAGACATAGTCATTTATGGTCATTTGGTACCGTTTCTACATGTATTTTATTGGATTCCTATATACCAATTTTCTTGTTTTTTTTGAGACTTGATATGATCATCATATTGTATATGAATACTTTGGATTATTTATCATTAGATTCTTCTTGATGTTTAACTCATGTTAGTTATTTAGCATATTTTTCTACATGATTGTCATGATTGGTTCTATTTTTCAACCCTCAAATATGAAGGAATGGTCTCCCCACAGACACACCCTTATCCATCACTTCTAGTCATAATCCTCGAGCATGTGGGGAAGAGATCTTAAGGCCATGTGACCCACCAGATCGGGGCACTATTTAGTGGCTTATGAGTCATGATGTTACATGTTTATTATGTGAATAAGACATGGGAAGAATTTTCAATTATTTTTTGTCTGAATGAGGTGTGTGAATATTGGTTCACAAGTTTGGCGTGTGAATAATATGTGGGATCCTTTTTTAACAAATATTTTGTGTGAATGCAATGTGAGAAGCTTTATTCACAATTTATCTTGTCAAAATGATGAGGAAATATTTTTTCACAAGATATTATATGATTTTGTTTTTGAAATAATTTTATTTTATACATCGATTTATTTAAATTCAATAGTTTTATATGTCTATGATTATTATCATGGACTCATATTTAATGTTTCAAGACTATGAACATTTTTCCATTGTATATGATTGTGAATTTTAAATTACATTTCCTTATATCATTATTTAAGAACTACTCTTATTGTTCTAGGTTATTTTAAAAAAAATTACCTTACCCATATTTGATCACATGATAATGATTATATGCTTGATGAAATGTTGGTATTTTTTCCATTACTGAGCATTTGAACTCATGCCTTTCTATTGATTTCATTTCCCCATATCAGATATATAACTATAAATTTTTTAAAGTCTAGTCAATATTCTTGAATATTTTTAAAATGAAAAAATTATTTTAGATTGAGATAACTATATAGTTAATCTTCATGAAAATAAACCTTTGCGTCTTTGGGTTTCATGATTTTTTGTGATCTATATTATTTAGATAATGTGATTAATATAATATTTATGTCACGTTTGTCTTTGGTTTCTATATTTTGTATTAGAAAAATGGATATTTATTTTTGAACGTTATATAATTAAAATTTAGTGAAACAATTTGGAAATATCTAAGGGATGAGTGTTAGTATGGTATATGATTCAAATTATTTGTTGAAGTATATAATATTTGGTTTTCCTAGATATTACATCCTTATTTGGATACTACATTTGGATATAGTCTATGACATAGATATACCTAGGGGTAATAACATTGAAGAGGGTGTGTTGGTTATTAACTCAATCATGTCCTTGTGGATAATATAGAGGCCTAACCACACACATTGTTTGAAACTCGAGTTGAGTATTATTTGGTTAATCATATAATCTTTACCTACACTAATAATGATTTAAAATATATAAAACTAGTTCATTTAGAAATCTAGCCCCGGATAACCTAGAGATACATAGGCTAATATATATAATAATTTTATGAAATAATCCTTTTATGTTTATAGTTTCAGTCTAATTACATTAATTATTTTATTTGTACCTATCCCCAATTTCTCATTAGTTAATGTAAGGGAAGGAATATAAAATAATTGATTTAACTATGGGTGAAATGTATAATGATGATATTGACTAAATAAAAAACCTAAAGAGAACATTGATTGAATGGAAAAAATCATTGAAATGATTAATAAACTATCTCAAGTTGTGGTTGAAGACCCAAATCATGATGAACTCCCAAACACATGAAGGAGAGAAAAATTCACTATCAAGTAATATATGAGAAAAAATCCAACCGGTTTTAGTGTGTAATCTAATCTATTGGTTGCTGAGTAGTGGATCCATATAATCAAAAATATATTTTACACTCTCTATCTCTCAGACCTTGTAATTTTATTTCTGATAATATATCATCTTGAGAAATATACCGACAAGTTGTGGGCACTCATTAAGAATACCATGGAAAATGTTGATGTTGACTCTATGGTATGGGAAGAATTAATGAATATATTTTACACGGTAATTTCCTTACACTCTTTTCACAAAAATATAAAAGGAATTATTGGAATTGAATGATTAATTTGATCAATCTATTAGATATATGAATTGAATTTCATATCACTCTAGAGGTACTCCCATGGTTTCATTTATGAAACTAAGAAAAAAATGGATCACTTCTTTTTTGACTTAAATCATATCCTTAAAGGGGAGTTATCCATAAGATACATTAGTAAATATGAATTGATTATTTTATGTGCTCTTAAGGTAGAAAATTATGTTGTAAACATTCATTAATTACATGGTTTTATTGAAATAAAATGAACATAGATTAATGTGATAAATTAGGAGATAAATAAAATTGAGGGATGAATGATCAAACACCTACATGAAAATAATTGTTGGAATATGAATCCATGATCTTGTCGAAGAGGAAATTGTGATTCCTATATGTCTAGTATGAAGGGCTATAGAGATCATAATTTTCAAAAGAATATGGGAAACATGAAAGAGGGAAATAATTTCTAATGTTTCAAATGACATGGCCTTGTGTATTCTATAAACCGATTCTGTAATCCAAAGGGTATCAAATAAAATAGACCTCAGCAACCCAAAAAACAATGGAAACAATGAATTTTATTTTCCATAACTACCACTAAATTTGATTATGGTAATTAAGGAACACTTATCACCTTGTCTACAGTTATGTATTTGTTGTTCTAGATTGATTTTTATTAACCTAGTATATCTATGATGTTTGAAAGAGAATTAAATAACTATATTTAGGATTTTATATTCAAGGAAAAATTTTATATTTATTGTTATTTTATCCGAGTATAAATTTTATAGGAATGTAGTTAAATAGAATGTTATTATTTATTCTCTTAGTGAAAATAATTGTGATTTTGGTGATTTAATATCTCTCGCTATGTGATACCCACGTCAGTTTTGAAAAAAATAACTCCGAATTTATATTTCAAACCATCTCGTGATCAAATATCAGTGAAAATATAGATATGAATTATCTTAGGAAAACAATTCTTTTATATGTCTCATAAAATTTAATCGTGAATGATGTTTAATTCAAAAACATTAATGAAAACACAAAATTAGGATTGACCTATTATGAATAAAATGAAGATATATTTTCTGTGTTTGAATGATTTATAAAACACTAGAAATAATATTTTTTGTCACATATAATATTAAGACACATTTAGATGTTTTCATTAGTATGTAATATTTAATTAAATTTAGGATGAAATTTATTTATGGTGGAGAATGTAACAACATGATATTTTAATGTATATTTTTCACTAACTTAATATTATTTCCATTAACATATATTACACATTACACTCAACATAAAAAACAACAACTTATTAAGATAATATTATTAATAAATCGATAATAACAACTACGATGATAAACCATTAAAATTTATTATATTATTAATATAAATAATTAATATTTCTTAATATTGAAAATGGTAATTTTTTATGAAATTAATTTTCATTATATTTTTCAATTAATTTATAAAAATGAATTTACATATTTCAGAATGTAAGAGCAATAAAATAAAATTAATTTTTTAATCAGTCTCAAAAAAATTACATATTATAGATTTTTTATTTTTATATAGGGATATTGTTTTTTAGTTATGAAATATGGTTTTATGCAAATCAGGATTCTGGTGATTTTATCATTACATCTGAATGAGATAGAAAAATAATTTTTTTAAAGTAACAAATTAGGAATTTAAGTAATATAATTATAAAATATATATCATTCTTTGAACATTAATAACAATTTTATAAAATTTTCAAAACTAAATGAAAATTTTACATTAATAAAGAAATTGTTTTCTCTATTTTCTTTGAATCAAGAATATTTAAGGAGAAATTTTGTTTTGGATGTCATTAAAATCCTCATAACTATTAATTGATTTTTAATATTTAAATATACATCATAATAATTAATAAAACTAATAATATTTAACCCATATATATATTTTAATCTTCAAATAAAAAATTTCTTAAAAACCATTTTTATATAATTATGTGTGTTTATTTTAGAATTTTCATTTCAAAAAATTGTAATTTTATTTGATAAATTCATCATTACATTTTTTATGATAAAGTTAAAATAATACAAAATATCAGTATTAATTTATTTCATTTTAATTAGTTACTAGGGTTAAAATTTAATTATGATTGGAAAAGTAAAATAGGGTAAAAGTAGAAATGTTAAAAAATAAAAGACCCAAACACTAAACATTATCCAAAAAATGAGTGTTTTTTGTATTTTTTTTTCAAATCCACATTAAATTCTTATTTTTTCCATTTTCATTGATATTGAATAATAATGTTACATTATTGAAAATGAAAATGTTTCTCCCATAATAGCTATTATCTTTAATTGTGAAATACGTACATCCCACCAATTAAGAACTCAAATTACCTTGTAATAAGCCATTTATACTCTAAAGAATTTTTTTCTTGTTACTATCCCACAATTCCAAAAGATTGTATTTACATTTTATTTTCCTTATCCCTTCTTTTCAATGGATTTTTCGAAGAGAAAACTCCAACATACAATGTATTACTTTGACACACTATTTGATTTTACATTACACCTACCTAAATCATATATAACCACATTAATATAATGAAATCATTATAATTACAATACAAAAATTACATTATATTAATATACTAGTAATTATTTACACCTTTTACCCCACATTTAAAAAAAATTGTGTTAATCTTGTGTTTTAAAGATTACCACCTAAAAATGTAATTTTTCACATTACACATATTGTATGTATTTATTAAAAAAAACATTTCAAATGTGATAAAAAAATAAAAAATATAAAAAATATAACTATTTTTATGTGATAATGATATTATAATCATCTTTAACCATACTCACTCATTGATATTAATCTTGTTAAATATTTTGTTTGTTTAAACATCTACTATAATAAATGATATAAATCTCTATCATGGACGCATATGCGAAGATATATAATAATATTAATATAATTTAATAATAAATTTAATGTTTTTTATAGTTCAGGAAATGTTATATTATGTTTTCAACTTATTGTTAAAATATCATCACTGATCTGTAAAATAAAAAAAATTCACAAACACATATTCAATTTTCACATTAAAATTTAAAAATAAATATAATAAATAATTAAAATATGACAATTAATGGTATATATGAAATAAAATATATTAGAAAAAGGTTCTTAATACTTTATCTAACAGATATTTTATTAGTATCCATGTTGTTTAGATAATGGGCATAGTGAATATGGAATAAGGAAAGGGTTTCATCTCAAAATTTCATTCTTTGAGGAACATTTAATTTTAGTAACTTAATTTCATTTAAATAGATTTTATAATACTTATTTGTTATATAATAACAGGAATTATCATTATTCATATTTTTTAAATTTTAAATCCATTCTCTCTCTTTCAAGGGGTATCATTAGAATGTTTCTTATATAGTAAGGTTTTATGATAATTCAATTTTCCTCAATAGGGAAACCAACATTCTTATTGAAATCTATTATTTCATTTTTTCATAATTATTTTTATGTTTTCTTCTTATCTAGTGTTAATAAGTTTTTAATTATAAACTCATTGTCAAATGATTCTTACATCAATTATTATTCCTCTTATAATGGTTTCTAAGTCTCAATTTCTATTTAATGAGACATACTACAGGTTATGATATGATTTATTTTATATGGGGTAAATAATAACATTTATGATTTTAAACCATGAATTATCCTTTATTAAAGTTAAATAGAGTAAAATTTAAGTCTCTCTATCTTTTACTATAATTTGAGTTAAATGATCCTCATCTTTTAAGGGGTTTCATGACTAAAATCATTTACATGGATCATAATCACTCATATTTGATTATTTTATCATAATATTGATCTATTATAAATAATGATTATTTTATATTTAATTATCACTTTATTTTATAGGTAAATAATGTTTCACCTAAAATTTTACTTCATTTTTGATTCTATTGGTTCATGAAAATGTATTTTAGTAAATAATACATCCCAGTCCTTTTAAAAAAATATTAAATATCCATGTTGCAAAAGTTTCTCCAATTTTATACCTTATCTAGTGTAAAATTTAAAAAAAAATCTCCAATTATCCTTTTAATTTATTTTAACCTATTTGAAAAATGGGTTTTAATCATTTTGTGAAGCTGGTTTTCAATAAAAGAATTTCCAAATATTTTAAATGATTATATTTTAAATTCTATTATATATTTTCCTAAAACATTACTTTTTTATAGGTGATTTATTCCATTTAGGAAATCATTATTCTATTTTTTAACATAATTTTTTTATGATATTTTTGATCCATTAAATTTTTTTTTCGAATGTGACCTAAAAGGAACAACTTTTTATGTGATTTTATGAAATGATTTTCAACAAAAATCTTGTTTTTATTTCTCTTAGTTTTTCAAAATATCATTATTGTAGAGACCCAAATATTGACATACATGGACATTAAATTAATTTTTCAGAATACTTATTACATAACAGAAACAAACACCAAATGACCGTAATAGTTTAGTGTCTTTGGAAACTCAAAACATAATCTTCTAATCGTGGTGAAAGATCTTCAACATCTCCAATAAAGATCTTCCCCTTTGGTTTTCTTACCAAAAATATTTCTGTATATCCTGGGGAAAGGAAAACATAAAATGGTGGCCTCAAATGCTCAGTAATGGCAATCATAGGGAACATAAAACAATCCATAAACATTTTAATGAAAAAAATTGAACATGGATTCTAAACATCAAAATCTTAAGAAATGACATAAATCATGGAAGTACGTAAGGAATATATCATAAAGGAACATCAATCATGTTAAAATAGAAATATAATAAAACATTTAATTGTGTAGAACAATTAATCACATGATATGATTTCCATAGTAGCCAAGGCATTGCTGCCAAGACCATCCTATTGGACAAAGTCCCTTTTTGAATCGGGTTCACTCCTTGTTCCAGTCCTGCATAACTGAACCGGATTAACTTACCATTCCATCCATGCCTTTCTCATGAGATATAAATCTTTACCCAATGAATTTTAGGGAGATATAGGTCCCACCCATATCATAATGAAGTCATTATTTCATGTTCCACAAAATAAAAATACATCATTAATAATAACCCAACGAATAAAACGGGTTTCATAAACATCATCCCATTATAACATAATCCACATAGAAGAAATGGATATCATTTCATCATAAGAAAAATAAAACCATTAAATTATATATACATTATACTTTAATCATAATCATCCTAAATAATTTCATCTTAGATGGAAAATATTTTTGATAAAATACTTGAAATGAATTCTTGAGGAAAATATCCTTTCTTCTTCAAAATAATTTTCTTTTCACAAAATGCTATGCAATTTTAAAAGAAAAAGAATTTTGTTGAAAAGATTCATGAAATCTTGTAGAGTAATCTTCATGAAAATAATGTGTTATGAAACTGTAGAAATCAGTTCATGCTGTATAAGCTAAAAAAACATTTTCCTCGTACTTTTAACCGAAAATTAAAAAATTGCAATTTTTGGTAAACAAAATTAATATTCCTTCCATAAAACAAAGTAAAAGACAAAGAGGGGTAAAAATGAATTTAAACATACATAGAATAATATTAAACAATTTTTGAAATACATTTTTATGGACATTGATGAAAAATATAACCCCAGTAAATACTTATGTATAATAAATCTTGAATAAAAATGAGATTGAAACATTATACCTTACCAAAGGTCAGATATCCTTCGTATGTATCTGAACCTACTGTATAATGATTTAAATAATTTTATTTAACTATTAAAAAATCACATTAATTGTTATGATATCATATATGGTTCACTTATGACATTATATTACCCGTTCTTTTGTAAATTCCATGTTAAAGTAGCGTTATGGGTAAAATCGTTTTATTTATTGTACGTGTTTGGACTTGTTTTTATTGATATTATTATTACTTATATCATGATTTACGTACTTTCAGAATGTAAATCATGAAATATATATCATATATATTCAGTTTATGTATATATAATAGATAGATGAATGAAATTAAATATACCGTTCATGGAGACGGTAGGTCGTACGTACGCATGAACGCTGTTTTCCTTTCCTTATCTACTTGAATGGAAGTAAATAGATGACATATATATATATATATAAATTCAGTAGCTTCATTATTTCATATATTTCATTATTATTCATTATATATACTTTATAATAATTCTTGAATGGATAACATGGAGAATGAATCTCATCGCGTCGTGGAGACGGTAATTCGTACACACGCACGAGTGATGATATCGTTCCCATAATTATTGAATGGAATTCGAGTAGATGGTATAATATCTCAGAATAAGTATGATTTTATAATAACCTTATATAGAAATTATTTACATAATTATACCCATCCAAGTTAGGTGGTGGTGGAAAAAAAATTTACACCACGATGTGGAGACGGTATTCCGTACGTACGTACGCACGCGCGGTGATTTCATTTTCCATTTGATGGATAGTAGGTGAAATAGGGTTGTTTCATATTTATTATAACATATCAGTATATTATTTATTATGATGTTATTACTTTATAGTGAAAAAACTAAAGGAAAATAAGTTAAAGAAGAAAGAAACATGCAAGAATTCGTAGAAGAGATTACCTCTTCTTCGACGCACCTCTTTTAAGCATCCTCTTAAGAAACTAGAGTTGGACTTTTAAGGAGACCAGAACATATATAAGTTTTCTAGGGAATTTGAGAAGGGAAATGAGAAGGTGTTTTCCAAGCTTGGAGGCTCACAATTGTGTAAAGAGAAGAGGGAGGAGGTGCCTTTTATAAGGGAGGAGAGGGGCACCTTAGGAAAAAATTAAAATGGTTATTTTAATAAAGTCATATTCGGCTTATAATAGCTAAAAATTGATTAAGTTTTAATATAAACTGGGGCTAGGTCGCAAAACACTCAACCAATAGGTTTTAGACAAGTTTAGGTTACAATTTTAACCTTATCATTTATATTTCTCTCTATGTTAAATAATTTAACTTTTTCCGTGTCTCCTTGATTTCATACACTATATGGTTAATAAACTTAAAATATCAAGTCAAACGAAACCCAAGTGGTTAATTACTAATATATATAACCTTATCTAAGTTATTTGGATGAACGTTAGTGTTTTAGGAATAGAATTACTATTAATAATATAATATTTTTTTAAAAACTATTTTAGGTCATTTTTGACACTATTTGGTAATTTATTTTTGTGAAAATCATAACAGCATGATTAGTTAGAAAAAAGATAAATGAATCAATAATAACATGTCATATTAACCTAAAAAAATTATTTTAATTTATAAAAAGTCTCAAATTACATTTATTTGGGTATTTATAACATCAATTATGTTAATATTTCATTAATAATGTAATTACTGCATGATCATTGTGTCATAAATAAATTAAATTATTTAATGTCTAAAAATTATAAATAAAATACCATTATGTATGAAATCTTTATATCTTTATAATAAATATTTATAGTCGAATTTAACATATGTATAACTCTATATTAAAAATGTTTTCGATATTAAACATTGATTTTAACTATTTTAACTCTTCCTTAAATAAAATAATAATAAATGTCCTAATCTAATCCAAGTGAATATAAAGGGTAATATTTTATTCCTATGGTTGATTTTGGTCGAATTAAACTTATCCAATAAAATCAGGACATGTGTAATGGTAATAATAATATCATTTTTACCCTTAATTAACCTATTTAGTTTTAACTGTGGTAAATAAAAGTAAAAAGTTTCTATTCACCAAAAATTATTTTTTTCTTATTAAACAAAATTTTACTCCTTGATATTAACTGTGTCTCTAATATTTTCTAAATTTCACTCATAGAAGTGATAAAATTATGTCTTATGTAAATTTTCAAATTCTCCTTAGAGGTGGGTAAAAGATGGGGAAAAGTTCAAAAAAAATTTATATATCTAAAATTATTATAAAATGACTCCAATGAATTACATTGAACTTATATAGGTATTTTGAAACAATTTTGACCTAAAATAAATTTAAATAAAATAAATAATAATTTAAATAAAAAGTAGGTTTTTAAATTGTAATCCAGTGTTTTCACTATTCATCAAAAATTGAATGTTTTCGGAAAAATACCAAAAATTCACCCGAGGATAATTTCGATATTATGAATCAAAAAATGAAGTCCATTTTGAATGATAAAATTTATTAAATTTCAAAAAGTGGTTATTAATATTCATAACGTCTAGTTTATATAAAATTTTAGTAACATATCGTTGTTTAGTGAAACCTAGTATTGCGTACAACACACACTATCGAGGAAGGTTGTGATTACGTGTAATGAAATCCAAGTCCGGGTTGCATGTATTAAAAGACTCCTTTGTTGTTGTGTATAACGGAATACACCCATATTTCATTTATATATTAAATATTTATATATTTATACACTCAATGTTGCGTAGAATAACAACTATCAAATGAACATGAAATTGTGTGTAACACGATTCAAGAATAGTGTTGTGTATACTGCAAGCTAATAAGGTGTTGTGTATAGTGCAAGATAATCACGGTTTATCATACAACACAAGAGATCAAATAAATTTAAAAGATTACTTCTCATAAAATATCAGGGTGTTACATTCTACTCCCCTTAAAATAAATTTCACCCTCGAAATTCATCGGGGTTATAAATAATTTACTACATAAAAGTTTAATTCATAAAAAACCACATTATAAAAAGGAATACTAAATCATTATTTTAAAAAGGAGCGTTAGAAACATAATGGATACCCAATGTCACTCATCACCGGGTTTCCACATAGGGGAATTTAAGTGAAAATATGGATATGGAAGAGAAATATAACCATCATGTTTAGACGAAGAGTGGTAGAGAACATGGAAATCAAAAATCCAAAAATCATAAAACCATTAATTTGTGATGATCTAAGGTACTATATGATTTATCATATATGAGGGCACTAGGAAAACATTTTTGGTTTTCAATATCATTTCCCTATTGTTGAATAATTTTTGAATTAAAATAAATACTCACTAGATTTTGGTAAATTCTTACTGTTGTTTGTGCGTTGAACAATTTACACTTCATATCTTCAAGAAATGATGTTAAATTTGTCTTCTGTGAAGTATTAGTAGATCATTCTATAGAATGATAGGTCATTCCATCAATCTCAAACATAAGTTTAGAAAAAGTTATATGTACATATTATGGTGAGATTAATCGTATATGGTTCCAAAAATGGGATTATACTACAACTATCATTGTGCTTAAAAAAATAAAACTTGTTTCTACTAACCAGGGACTTCTTGTAGGCCATTGGTATTCGATAAAGGCACGTCGCACTTCGGTTGTGGGTTCGATTGCCGCATCCTTGTCCGACGCAACAGGTTGCCGCCCGTCCTACGGGTTGTCCTTTTTCTAAAACTATAATATTATAAAGTAACAAAAATTTATATCCATAAACTATAATAACTTATGTCTAAATTAATATATTCTAAAAATTAGGTTTATCCAAAATAGTTCTGTCCAATCTCATAGTATAAAAAAAATTATTACTATAAAGGTCATCTACCAAGCATTAAATACAATCATTTATCGGTTGTATATCATAAGATATATATATCTTGTTGGTCATATTCCAAGCATGTGAATTATTTAATCATGTATTCTCTTGAAAAATGAATACCCATTGAACCTTAGTGAAAACATGAATGTTGTCAAAACTTAACTCTTTCCAGATACCAAAATCCCAAAATTCTGTATACTCAAACCATGATATCACTTTGTCCGTATACCATTCATGAGCTCATTGATACTATCAAACATCTCATTATCTCCTTATCCTTTCAATATGCACATATCATCTTCCTTACAAAAATATTTGAATATCCTTTCATAATTATCGGTACCATTCATCATATACTTTCAAAACTCAAGGAAAGAGAAAAGTGTAACAATCCTTAGAATTTTCTTTATTCCATAGTACAATACATTATTTTTGATAAACATACAATCATTACACTACCTTCATAAACCACTGACTGAGCTTTGTCATTTCTTTCATCTCATATATCATTTGTAGTCTCTTCATCATCATCCACATAAATACTACACATATGACCATGCTGATTCTCTTCATGAGATTTTCCGTTAGGGCATTGGTTTTCATAATGCTCGTACATTCCACATTTAAAACATTTAACCATTGTTGATGTCTTAGCAATACCATTGTCCTTGTCCAGGGTCTTAACTGAACCTTTTCTTTTACAATTACTTTCTTTGTGTCCTTCTCCACACACAAAGCATCTTCCACTTCCTTTGAAACATTCTCCCTGATGCCTCTTCCCATATGATTTACATGAGGGAAATTGAACGTTCTTTCTTCTGTGATCATCATGAAACTTCATCTTTCTCTTATTAGCTGAGTCGGGATACTTACCAAAGATGAGATTATTGATCATATTATGAGATTGCTGATTAGGTATAATAACTATATGTGGACTTCCAGATCCAATTTCATTTGGTTGCTCATGAAGAATATCATTCAATTGTCCATCATATACTCCATTATCAGGAATCATCCTGTTTCCAACCATTTTCTAAAACACAAAAAGAATAGTGTGAGAGGAAAAAAACATAATAAAGGGGGAGTACCTTCAATATCTAACATCTTAGGATTAATTAGAATATCTTTTCCATAATTCTAGGACTATAACCTATAATTATACTTAACTTTAGGGACATCCCTAGACATACCATATAAATATCTCTAGGGATCTCACTAATGTTTTCGCATCCTATTTTCCAAAGGTTAACTAAAACTTTACTCTTATACCAACTATAGAGACCCAAAGCATGACGTATATGGACATTTCATTAATTTTTTGGAATACTTAATACATAACCAAAACAAACACCAAAGGACTGTAATAGTTTAGTGTCTTTGGAATCTCAGAACATAATATTCTAATAGTGGTGAAAGATCTTCAACATCTCCCATAAAGATCATCCCCTTTTGTTTTATTAACTAAAACCTTTATTTATATCCTGGAAAAAGAAAACAGAAAAAGGGTGAGCTCAAATGCTCAGTAAGGGTAAACATAGGGGACGTAAAACAATCCATATACATTTGAATGTAAAAAACATGAACACGGAATCTAAACATCAAAATCTTGAGCAATGACATAAATCATGGATGTACGTAAGTAATATATCATAAAGGAACATCAATATTGATAAAATAGCATGGTAATAAAACATTTAATTGTGGAAAACCATTAATCACATGATATAATTTCCATTGTAGCCAAGGCAATGCTTCCAAAACCATCTTAGTGGACAAAGTCCCTTTCTGAATCGAGTTCACTCCTCGTTCCAGTCCTGTATCACTAAACCGGATTAACTTACCATTCAAGCCATGTCTATCTCATGAGATATAAATATTTACCCAATGAATTGGAGGGAGATATAGGTCCCACCCATCTCATAATTAAATCATTTTTTCATGTGCCAAAAAATAAACATACATAATTCATAATAACCCAATGAATAAAATGGGTTTCATAAACATCATCCCATCATAACATAATACATATAAACGAAATGGATATAATTTCTTCATAAGAAAATAAAACCATGTAAATAATAGATACATTATACTTGAAACATAAACATACTAAATAATTTCATCTTAGATGGAAAATAGTTTTGATAAAACACTTGAAATGTATTCTTGAGGAAAATATCATTTCTTCTTCGAAATCATTTTCTTTTCACAAAACTCCATGAAATTTTAAAATAAAATGATTTTATTGAAAAGAGACATGAAATATTTCAGTGAATGATTTATGAAAATAAGGCATTATGAAACCGTAAAAATCTGTTCATTCCGTATAAGTTAAAAAACATTCTCCTCGTACTTTTAATAGAAAAGTAAAAAAGTACCACGTATGGTAAACAAAAGAAATATTACTTCCATAAAACAAAGTAAAAAGTCAAAGAGGGGTAAACATGACTATAAAAATACATTTAAGAATATTAAACCCTTTATGAAAAACATTTTTATTGACATGGATGAAAAATATAACCCCATTAAATACTTATGTATAAGGAATCTCGAATAAAAATGAGATTGAAAAATTATCCCTTACCTTAGGTCTGATATGCTTCGTACATATCCAAAACTCTTGAAAAATGATTTAAAAAAATGTCATTTACTTATTAAAGAATCATTTTCATTTTCATTATATCATATATGGTTCACATATGACATTATATTACCCGTTCTTTTGTAAATTCCATGTTAAAGCAATGTTTTGGTTAATATCGTTTTATTTATCGTACGTCTTTGAACTTGTTGTTCTTAATATCATTATTACTTATATCAGGATTTACTTACTCCCAGAATGTAAATAATGATATATATATCATATATATTCATTATATATATAGTAGATAGATGAAGAAAATGAAATACACAGTTCATAGAGATGGTAGGTCGTACGTACGCATGAACGTTGTTTTCCTTTCCTTATTGACTTGAATGGATGTAAGTAGATGACACACACACACAAACACAGATATATATATATATATATAAAGTATCTTAATTATGTCATATATTTCTTTATTATTCATTATATATTCTTTATACTAATTATGGATTGGTTAACATGGATAATGAATCTCGTCGCGTTGTGGAGACGGTTAACCTTACGTACGTACGTGCGATGATTTCATTTCCATAATTATTGAATGGAATTGGAGTGGATGATATAATATCTCAGAATAAGTATGATGTCTTAATAACCATATATAGTTATTCTTTACACCATTATACCAATCCATGTAATTTTGTGGTGGAAAAACATATTACACCATGACGTGGAGACGATATTCCGTACGTACGCACACGCGGTGATTTTGTTTTCCGTAGGATGGAGAGAAGGTGAAATGGGTTTTTTTCATATTTATAATAACATATCAATATATTAGTGATACTGATGTTATTACTTTATAATTAAACAACTAAAGAAGAATAATTTTAAGAAGATAGAAACTTGAAAGAATCAGTAGAAGAGATTACCTCTTCTTCGACGCACCTCTTTTAAGCTTCCTCTTAAGGCACTAGAGTTGGTCTTTTTAGGTGACCAGAACTTCTATAATGTTTCTAGAGATGTTGAGATGGGAAATGGGCAGGTTTTGGCCACGCTTGAAGGCTCAAAAGTTTGTAAATATAAGAGGGAGGAGGTGCCCTTTTAAGGGAGGAGAGGGGAACCTTAGGAAAAACTTAAAATATTATTTTATAATAAATTCAGATTCGGTTTATAATAGCTCCAAATTGATTTATTTCGAAGCTAAAGTATGGATTTGTCGAAATCCTCTCAACCAATAGGTTTTATAAATGTTTAGGTTACTATTTTAACCTTATCATTTAGATTTAACTCTAAGTTAAATAATTTAACTTTTACCCTGTCTTCTTGTTTTCTTACACTATATGGTTAATAAACATACTATAATAAGAAAAAAGAATCCCAAGTGGTTAATTATTAATATATATAACCTTATATAATTTATTTTTTTCTTATCCTTATATTTTTAGGAATAGAATAACAATTAATAATATAATATTTGTTTTAAAAACTATTTTATGTCAATTTTGACACTATTTGGTAATTGATTTTTGTGAAAATCATAACAGAATGATTAGTTCGAACAATGTTAATTGAATCAATAATAACATGTAATATTAACCTAAAAAATTAGTGAAATTCATAAAAAGTCTCAATTTACATTTATTTGGGTATTTATAACCTCAATTATGTTAATATTTCATTAATAAGGTAATTACTGCATCATCATTGTTTCATTAATAAATATAAATTTTTGAGGTCTAAAAATTATAAATAAAATACCACTATCTATCAAATCTGTTTATATTTATAATTAATATTTATATTTGAATTTATCTTATGGATAACTCTATATTAAAAATGTATTTGTTATTAAACATTGATTTTAACTATTTTAACTCTTCTTTAAATAAAATAATAATAAATGACCTAATCTAATCCAAGTGAACCTAAAGGGTAATATTTCATTCCTAATGTTGTTTTTGGTTGTATTACACTTATCCAATAGAATCGGGACATGTGTTACGGTAATAATAATATCATTTTTACCCTTAATTTCCTTATTTACTTTTAACTGTGGTAAATAAAAGTAAAAAGTTACTATTCCCAAAATATTATTTTTATCTCATTGAACCAAATTTTACTCCTTGATATTAACCATGTTTCTTGGATTTTCTAAATTTCACTCAAAGAAGCGGTAAAATTATGTTTTTTGTAAATTTTCAAATTCTCCTAGGAGGTGGGTAAAAGACGGTGAAAAGTTCAATAAGATTTTTATATATCTAAAATTATTATAAAATGACTCTAATGAATTACATTCAACTTTTATAGGTATTATTTTTCAATTTTCTCCTAAAATAAATTTAAATAAAATAAATATTTATTTAAATAAAAAGTCATTTTTTAAATAGTACCCTAGTGTTTTCACTATTCATAAAAAATTGAATGTTTTCAGAAAAGTACCAAAAAATCTCCCTAAGATAATTTCAATATTCTGAATCAAAAATTGAAGTCCATTTTGAATGATTAAATTTAAAAAAATTCAAAAAATGGGTATTACTATTCATAACGGCTAGTTTATAAAATATTTTAATAACATATCGTTGTTTAGTGAAACCCGGCATTGCATACAACACACGCTATCAAGGAAGGTTGTGATTGCGTGTAATTCAAGCCATGTCAGGGTTGCGTGTAGTGAAAGACTCCTTAGTTGTTGCATATAACAGAATCCAACAATGTTTCATTTATACATTAAATATATATATATATATACATATATACAATCAATGTTGTATAGAATAACTACTATCAAATGAACTTGAAATTGTGTGTAACACAATTCAAGAATAGTGTTCTGTATACTGCAAGATAATAAGGTGTTGCATATAGCGGAATATAATCTTGGTGTAACATACAAAACAAGACATCAAATAAATTTAAAAGGTTACTTCTCATAAAATCTCGGGGTGTTACAATTATTCAGTGAAGTAGTGATTAATAAATCACCCAATATGTTCACTTTTTTAAATAATAATTTAGTATGATACTGTTTTTGTTATCAAATAATCATGATTCATTATGTGATGAAATTTTGAAAATCCATGAAACCTATATTCATCTAATGCATTACTAATGATAATATGGATGATTTTATTTTTAAATAGAACAAATTTGGGTGGATGATGACAATAGAGGTCCCATATCAACCACGAATGAATTTTTGTATGGTTTTATATACATCGAGATGATGAAATGTTGTGTGAAATATATGCATGATTATTTGTTCACAAGTTTTTTGTGTGAATGATATGTAGTAAGTTTTATCACAAGGTTATTGTGTGAATGAGACATAAGAGGTTTTGTTGAAAATTATTATTATTTTAATAATTTAAAAGAATCTTTTTTCACAGCTATGTTGTATGAATTATATGTGGGAATATTATATTGAAATATTCCTGATTGAATGAGATAAGGGAATCTTTTTTTCAATATTTATTTGTTATAACTAAATGAATGAGACATTTTTTCAAAAGTTTTTTATTTTAACGAGACACGGGAATATTTTTTTCAAAAGTTTTTATATTAATGTGATGTGGAGAGCCTACATTAAAATATGTTTTATTCTTATGTTTATTCTATATCCTTTTTTATACTATTATTTAATGATATTTTATATTTCTACATACTGATTATTATACACTATAACTCAAGTGTAATGTTTTTTTATTATATAATAATTATCCATGTTATATTTTTTTCATTTGAGTATATATATCATTATATCCCTACTTATATATAAATATTAAAGTTACATGTTCTTTTTAATAACAAATATATACCCTTACCATGTTTTATCATATTTTAATGTTCTAAAACAATATGACATGTCGATATGTTTTCCCTTATTGAGAATACAATCTCACCCCTCTCAAATATTTTCATTTACATAGGTTGTGGAGACATGTATATCTCATGGAAAGTTCATATGGGAGTATAGAGTATATTAAATACTGATAAATGATTATAGATTAATATTCCTACATATCTAGTCTACAAGTCACTAGACATTGGGTTCCTTGGGTTATGTGATTGTTTTTGAGATGTGTTATTTAAATCCTGATATTGATGTATTATTTACATCAGGATTATTTTTGATGGATACAAAAGGATATTTATATTAAGATAAAAAAATTGAAATTAAAATCTAATTTAATGAAATATATTTTCATATTTTAAATAAATTTTATAGTGAATGTACCATACAAAATATGTTACGATGTACAATATGAAACTTATCCAACATAGTTTAAAATGAGATAATAATACCCTTACCTTTACTCTTAATTTCCATCATGGTTATTTATCATCCTTTATAAAAATTTTCACTATTTAAATAACAAATTTTAAAACTATATTCAAATATAAAACTATTCATTTATAATCAATATCTACATGTATACTAGTTTTCTTCACCTATTTTCTGACATTAGGTGCTTATTATTTTGACCATCTGTAGTAGTTTTATTGGAATGATTTCAGTATTAATTTTTTCCGTAATTTTTCCATTAAAACCTTATTAAGTTACTATAATATATAAATAAAATTTATTTACGATGTTTAAATTTCATTATATGAGTGTTTCATTCTTTATCATTGAAGATGAAATTAACAACAAGTATCTATTGGTGAATCTTAATGAATAATATGTTTTTTATAATTATTATGTTTAATAAATATAATAAAATAACAAAAAATCATTATTCACATATTTTAGGTCATATATTACTAGAAATTAAATTCTTATAGTCATTCATGATATAAAATCAAGGAATGGTTCAAGTATGTGGTTGAACTGGCCAAATCATGAACACGACCTGATGAATAGATGATTACATAGTTGAGTAGTTGTAATATCATTATAAAAGTAACATAATGGTCATATTTTTTATTTATTAGAATGTTATATCATAATTTGGGGAAATTAGAATAATAATTAATGGCTATATAAATATTACATAACATGACCAATTTGTTTTTCTTCTTATATTGTTTTTTTAAGACAATTAATTTTAGAACAATCGATTATCATTCATATCAATAATTTGATATTTAAATGGTATTACTAAAACATTACTTATATGACATAAATAATATTTATCCTTAAAAAAATTCTCCTGGACAATCATGAAAGGAATAGAAGAAATGAAAAATGAACATCAATTGTTCTATGGAGGTGTTAGACCATACGTATGCATTGACAATGATGTCATTATACATAGAATGACGAGAAGAATTAATATGGATTATAAATTTTGAATATAATTTTTTTATAAGTATCACAATTGTATATTAAATTCCAAATTACATCCATCCTTCTATGGTGGTGAATTAAAATGAAAAATGTTTCATTGTGGAGGTGGTAGTTCGCAGAACACATGATCAATGATTTCATTTTTCCTAGTGGAAATGGGGAGGGAAGTTAATTCCTGAAACATAATTATAATAAAATTAAAATATTATAATGATACTAATTTTATCATATAATAAGGTGAAAGTAAATTTTAGGGTTAATAAATGAACAAAATGAAATATAAACATGGGATGACCTATTTTGAAATTTATATCTTACTACTTGGATTACCTCATTTGTGGGGGAAATTAAACCATTATAAGATGGAATTTTGAGATTAAAATGTCCTAATTAAGGTTGAATGAGGTGTTTAAGATTGTTTAGGGATTATTATGCGTGGAATTTAATGGGTTTTGGTATGAGGGGAAATTAGGATATGAGTGATTTTTTATAACTAAAAATGGATGATATTTCTATAAATACCAAAAATCATTCAATAATGTGAAATCAATCAAAATAAATGTGGTTAAAAATTATAAATAATGTATATTAGAATATATAAGGCCAATATATATGTAAAAACTCAATTAGAAAAATGTTTTTACATGTTTTATGCTCTATACCCCATGAATTTTTACATTTTCCACTAAAGCATTTATAATAGTACCTATTATTTACCTTAGGCAACATAATATTTCTTCCTAAAAATAAAGTGCTCCTTATTAAATAATTTTTAGACCGTTATTATAATTTTAAAATCAAGTCATTTTATTTAATTTGTATAATAAATTTAAATAAATTTTAAATTAGTAATGTTTAATTTATTAATTTTTTTGGAAAATATAACTTAGGTTATAAAATATAAAATATAACATAATAATTCAAAAATTATATTTCGAGATATATAATTATACTTATAATACATTTTTTTCATAATAGTTTTTCATTTTTTTGGGTTTTTCATATATCCTAGTAATGTCATAAAAATCATGATATTTTCAAAATTTCTTTCTTACACTCTTTACCTAATATAAATTATTTTTGAAATGTAGAAAAAATCATCTTAAGAATATATTATAATGATTAATAATTTTTTAAATTTTTTCAAATTAGAAATTTTTAATTTTCGAATTCAATATTTAATTAAAATACCAATATATATTGAAAAAATGTCAATATTACAAAATAACTTATTGAAGTTTTAACTATTTTTATTAATATTTCATATCAATTACAACTTAATTTATGGTTTAACCATTATTCATATTATAAATATATTTAATTAATATTTAAATAAAATATACATTGACACTTTAAAAAAATTCCAATTTTTAGAAAATAAATTTTCAAACATAAATGAATTTTAAAATTGGTCAAGATATTTTAATTAAACTTACTTAGTATTAAAGAGACTTTATATTCATTATACACTTATTTCATAATTTTGTAACTCATATTCAAACTATCTAATTAAATGGATATAATTTAATTTTTGTTTTTAATACTTATATTTGAATATAAATGTATCATGGTTTTCATTTAAGTTCAGATTTGGTTAGAGAGAAAGATATTGAGAAAAGTGTTTATTTAATGAAATATTTGAAAATAATGAGTTGTTAAATCCTCTTTAGATATGGAATCATTCATCGTAAATTTTCAGTTTTGTTATAGATAATGAAATTTACATCACAAAAGTTGTCATCATATTCTTGACTAGTTCTAGGATGTCTTTGTTGATATGATTTTGGGGATACCACCCAAGAGAGAAAAATATGTTATGATCAATCACATGATTTTTATGGAGAAAATTGTTATTTAACCATAATTTATGGATCTTGTAGATATTTTAGATCCAAACTATTTGTTATAGGATATTTCCATGAAATGTTTTGTTCAGCTGATCAGGTCCCCTTGGGTGTCTATGTATTGTTCTCCAAGAAGGTAGATGACCTGTTTTTTCTATGTGTGGATTACCAATTTTTGAACGAGGTGATGGTAATGATATTATATCCTCTCTCATGTATTTATTTTCTACTTGACAACATAATGGGATCCATGTGGTTCTCTAATAATGATTTTGGAAGAGGTTTTCAATAGGTGAGAGTGACGTTTTCTAACATATCTGATAATTATTTAATGGATATGTAGGTTTATATGAGTATCTTATAATGTCATTTATATTAGTAAAGGTTCAAACCATATTTATATATCTAATTAATAAGTTTTTCCTTAAATACATGTATTCTTTCCTAGTGTATTTTATCAATGTAATTTTAGTATACCCTATATTTTGGGTGGACCAAGCTTAGCATTTGGAGATCATTCCGAGAACATGTAAGAACACAGAACTTCTATTATGGTATGGATCATGTTTTCTGGTTGTTTTGAAGAAAATAAAGAAAATAAAATTTTTCAAAGTATGCATTTTGTACCTAGCTTGCCGCATACACCCACGTGTTGACCATGTGGTTGTGGAGTACATGGTCATGTAGTGACTTGATAGACCCACTTAAGTCGATGGCCATTTTAGGATACAACATGGTGTTTAGATTCAAATAACACACTGTGTATTTTTTTATTTTCTATATAATAAGGGTGATTCATCTCATGTCTTGAACCATCTTCTTCATCTCGTATTTCATATATGAGCACTGCAGAATGCCCAAAAAAACTCTGAACCCCTCTTGAATGTCCATCTGAGCTCCAATTGATACATTTTAAGGTGAATTGGAATCCCAATATTGCGTTCTCGAATATTCTTGTTCCTTTCTTTATGTTTTCTCCTCTAATTTGAGTTATTCAAGGTTGAGTGTTTTCCACCAACTTTTAGATCTACGCCATTTTAGACCAATTCAAGTGTCGATGTTCATGTATAGTGATCATATGACATAGAGATTGGTGTCTTGGCTTTTTGATGTATTTATTTGTATTATATATGCTGAAAGTTCTACATAACCACATTTCGGGTATTGCAAGATTTGTAATGAAACCATGTTTATTAGCTTCTTTGGTTTGATTGATAGATAAAGGGTAGTTTCTTGTTCATAAGGTTAGATACATTGTCTAAGGGGCACCCCATGGGTGTGATTCCCTTGATTGATTGTTTATGGATGATTGGTCTGGGATACCTCTCAAGGATTTCCTTATTTTCTATTCCTTGTTTTTTAGGATGGATTTGTTGATTTTATGAAATACTTGTGATATGAATTATAAATGATTAACCGAAGGGTTAGACCATGAGAGCTGCCTAGGTGGTCATTTATAATTAATTTAATCAATGTTTGACCAAGTGGGATGTACTGTGAGAGCTTCCCAAATGAAATATTAATGTATGTTTTTTTTCTGAAATATTTGACCCATGGTTATTGACCGTTAGAGTTTTGCAGGTGGTCATTAATATTTGACAAAATGAATTTTTTACCTGTGGGTTTAGATCATGAGATCTTTCCCATGTGCTCATTTAAAATTAATTGATGCTATGTTGGACCCTAGGGTTTAGACTATGAGAGCTTCCAAGAGGGTTGTTTTTTGGATAATTGAAAGATTTTGATGAATCTTCCTAGCCAAAGCACAATCTTGGATTTTGTCTTAATTGATTGTTTGGATGGTCTTATGAGATGTATTTTTTTGTTAATATACACAGGGGATATAGAGGTTAGGCTAGATGTAACACCCCAAGCTTCTACGGTACGTTTCCCTTCGAATAATGCGATAGCGTGTGTTGTACGCAACCTCGAGTTCTAACACACACCACAACTAATTAAACTAGCCGTTGTGAATAGTAATACCTACTTTTTGAAATCATATATATTCTATATTTCAAAATGGACTTCATTTTTGGATTCGGAATATCAAAATTAGCCTAGGGTGAAATTTTGGTACATTTCGGATAACTTTCATATTTTGATGAATAGTGAAAATTTCTAAATTTTAATTAAAAACAACTTTTTTAATCAAAATAATTAATAGTGATAAATTATGAATTTGAGTGGTTTTAAAGTATATTTAGAATATATTTTTACCATTAAATTTAATTTTTATCATTGGACATAATTTTACAATTAAACCGAACATAAACAAGTGTCAATCTTTTGATAGTTATTATCTCTTAAAAACACGCTTTTTGTTTTGACAGCGGGAATTAATTTTAAATTAATTTCTGCCACTTCTGTGTTTTGAATTTAGGAAAATGGATTCCATATTTGGAATCAGGATGTTCAAATTGTGTAAATAGGTAACTTTTATTTTTAGACATTTTGAATAGTTACTGTGGTAAATATTTTATTTACCATGGTTAAAGGGTAAATCCGGTAAATAAGGGTTAAAAAAAATAATATTATAATAATAAAAAATTACCCTAAAACGTGTCCTAACCTTATTGGTGGACACATACCCGACCATGGGCATCCTTTGGTCAATTTGGGGACCCCTTGGAGCCACTTGTATGTGGTAGGGACACTTTATATTAATAAAGTTAAAATAAAAATAAAAATGGCATAAGCTTACATCTTTTAGAAGAACAATTTTTACATAGGGTTATACATGTTGGATTTTCGATTATAAATATTCATTAGAAAGCTAAAAAGATTTCCTACATAATGATATTTTATTTATAATTTTTAGACATTATATAATTTATTTTATTTATGACACAATGATGATGCAGTAATTACTAAAATAGTGAAAAATAAAAATAATTGATCTTATAAATACCCAAATAATTATAATATGAAACTTTTAATGAATTAAACTAATTTTATATGATAATATGATATATTAGGATTGATTTAATTGACTTTGTTCGAAGTAATCAATCTGTTAGGAGTTTCACAAAAATCAACTATTGAATAGTGTCAAAATTGACATAAAAGAGTTCTTAAAACAAATATTATATTATTAATTGATATTAAATTCCTAAAAATCTAAGGTTCGGCCAAGAGACTTATATTATGATAGGTTCCTCATTAATGGACCACTTGGGGGTCGCTTGGATGTATATAGTAAGTTTATTAACCATAATATATAAAATACAAAGAGACATTGTAAAAGTGAAACTAATTAACTTAGAGTTAATACTTAAAGATAAGGTTAATATAAGTACCCAAACCTGTCTAAATTATATTGGATGAGTTGTTTTCGACCTATCCCCACCTCATCCTTTGAATAGTAAACTTTGGAGCCTTTAGAAACCGAATATGAATTTATTATAAATTAATATTTCTAGCTTTTCCAAAGGTGCCCCTCACCCCTCTTATAAAAGGGCACTCCTCCTTCTCATTTCTTCACACCTTCAAAGCCTTTTGGTTCGGCCAAACTCTGCCCAAATACTCTCCCAAAATCCCTCAATACAACCTAGAGGCCTTAGTTTGATCAGAAAGCCAACCTAAGGAGCCCTTTTGATCAAATCAAAAGGAAGAACCCGAAGAAGAGGTAATGATTTCACCACCCTTTTCTCAGTTCATTTCTTCTTCCACTTCTTCTTCCTTTGTTCTTACCATTCTGAAATAATAACTCCAGTATCTCACATATACTGTGATGTTATTATAAATATGGTACAATCATATTCAGTATTCTATCCACCCTTTGAATAACATGTCACCATACGTGCGTACGTACGGCTTACCGTCTCCACGTCGTGGTGTAATTGTTATTCAATATAATATTATTTGGATGGGTATAATAATGATGTGTAACTCATGTAAATAATAAATATAACATGTTAATTATTCTTTATATATGATATACCATCCATTTATATATTATTTTAATATCAAAAGAATGATATTGTCGCTCGTGCGTACGTACGGACTACCGTCTCCACGAACGCGATGAGATTCATTCTCCATCGTATCCATTCAAGTATAATTATCATTTGATGATTTAAAAATGATGTTTAAGGACTGTATATCATTCTGGATATGAATAAGATACAACAACCATGGCTTATGTAACAAAACATATAAAAGAAAATGAGTAAGTTAACACCCGAAACGATGATAATTCTAAGATATTATTAATAAATCAATGTTAAAACATCATATATGATATCATATTAATATATATGATTCTTGTATAATTTAATAACAACTATTTCACCATTATACAGGAGGTTAACCTACCCCAACCAAGGAAAAGTACAAGGTAAGGGTTATTTCACAATCTCTTCTTTATCCGAGGTTGTTTATACGTAATAATCTACTGGGATCTCGTTATCATCCACATCCATGTTTCTTCAAAATGTATTTCAAAACATTTTTACTATTTACAAGAATATGGGTTAAAGTCATTTATACCCTTTTTTGACTTTTTATAAGAGGTTTATAAAGGAATCTTTCCGTCGTTTTCAAAACAAGGTCCTTTTTAACCTTTTCGACAGAATTGAGGTAAGAATGTTTTTTTTAACTTATACGGCGGGTGCGGTTATTTTCCGCCGTTATAAAATCGTCGAAGCTTTCCATACAATCTTATAAGAATATTTTCAAAGAAAATGTTTTATTTTATATGGATCTTAAATGATTTCAAAATAAAAGGAGATATTTCTTTAAAAAGAATTTTGATTTCATCTATGTCAACATCCTTTGATGGATTTTAAGATTATTTGAAGTTGATTTATTATGATACAAAACTTCTATATTGTATTGAAGGTTTTGTGATATGTGGATGTGCTATTTTTATACCATTCATAGTTTATTGTGAAAGTATTGACATTTCGTATGCTAGTTTTAATACGAATGTTTATGTTATGTTTAAACCTTTTCATATGGGAATGCATTGGACTTAATAAGTGACGGGTGGAGCCCGCTATAGCTCCTCGATGCATCGGTAGGTCTCATGAGACAAACTAGTGTCTTGGCACAAGGCCTTGACAAAATCTTATTTGTAGTCTTGGCACGAGGCCTTGGCTATGTGGTTATGATAGTCTGGCATTATGCATTCCAACATTATGAAAGTGGTAATTTATTTTTGCATGTGATTATTCGATTAGTGGAATATCCATGTGAATAAGTAAATGGAATTATTTCATTTTATTTATGCCATACCATGTTGAAAGTTAATGTTTAAAAGGCTTTTGTTTTAGTTATACATTGCCTTAAATGTTTATTCTTATTGATGAAAGTTTCCGCTATATTGTTATCCTTACTGGGCATTTGAGCTCACCCCTTTTCTATGTTTTATTTTTCCCAGGAAGTGAAGATGTAAGTTATGAATGAACTGCAGGGATATTATGAGGGGATTGTAGTGTGGACTGTGGAAACATTATGTTGTTGTAGTAGTTTTTGATTTTATGATGTAATGTAAAACTTATGAATATATCTAGTGTTTCCAAGGCTACTAAACCAATCGGTCTTTCGAGATTTGATCTTTCTTGTGATCATGCCAATGTTATGTAATTATTGCACCGACTCTGGGTAGCTGGGGTTGGGGCGTTACAGTTGGTATCAGAGGAAGTTTAGTACAAACCTTGGAAGCTAGATTTAGATAAACTCTGATTAGAGCACATAGACCTAAGATGAACTTTGAGGATTAGTATAGAAGAACTTCCTAGAATTTTGGTATTGTAGAGACTTTGTGAGTTTTCCGAGCAATACATCCCTGTCTGGATACGAGCAGGTAGAGGCGGCTCTGGCACAGATGTACCTAGGGGTAAAACCCGAAAACACCGCTTTGAGCTAGACTCGAACGGGAACTGGTGCACGACAACGGGCCTTGCTGCACTCTTGGTTACGACACTCCCGGGGGATATGCTTAGGATAACTCTCACTTTCTTTACAAATCATTATGAAGGGTTTATGAGTATATACTTCCTCAAAGAAAACATATTTATGATTATGGATTATATCCATAGATAGTTCAATTTATGTTAAGTGTTTCATAAGTATGGGATTATGTATTTTGATTCATAAACTGATCTAGTTTATGCCATTGTTTAGAAATGGCGCCTAGTGAAAGAAATGGAAACCGTATCAATGCACGCACTCCATGTAGGGATTTCCCTCCTGCTCAAGATAATTATAGTGGGGCTGGTGATGCAACTGGTGCTGATCAGCTAATCACCGTACTGGGACAACTTACTCAGGTTATGAATAATAACCTTACCCGTATGGAGCACCCTGATCCGCAGCGTGGAGGATCAATGTTAGATCGATTCATGAGACAACAACCACCAACGTTCAATGGAAGTACAAATCCCTTAGTAGCTGAGCAATGGATATTTTCCCTAGAGAAAATATTTCAGGCTTTGGGGAGTAGTGAAAGGGAAAAAGATACCATGGCAGTTTACCGCCTCACTGGAGATGCTGATCAATGGTGGTCATTGATTCAAAACATGAAGGAAGATGATGAAGTATCAAACATGGAATGGAGGGAGTTCAAAGATCTTTTTTTAGAAAAATACTTTCCTCGCGACCATCGAGCAGATATGGAAAGGCAATTTCTGAGTCTGAGACAAAAGGAGGATGAGAATGTCACAAAGTATGAGGCTAACTTTACAAGGTTAGCGAGGTATGCTGGAGATTATATTCGCAACCCAAGAAGTAAGATTGATCGTTTCTTTGATGGGTTAAAACCATTTCTCCGTCGAGCATTAGTCTCACAATCCTTTTCATCGTACGAAGACATTGTCTCATGTGCTATCAAGACCGAAAAGGAATTCTCTAAGTCTTATGACTTTAAAGCAAAGCAAGAGAAGAAGAGACCTGCTGATCAATCTGGGAATGGAAATAAGGGGAAGAAGGGAAAGGTTGAATATCCATCTTGTGGTAAGTGCGGGAAGAAACACCCCGGTGCTTGCCTGAAGGGAATGGGAGTCTGTTACAAGTGTGGTGAAAAAGGCCACCAAGCTCATGATTGCAAGGGGAAGAAGGAAGCTACCAACGTTCAGTGCTACAATTGCAGGGAGATGGGGCATTATGCAAATGCATGTCCTAAGCGTCAGGAGAACTTACCTCAGAAAAGGCCAAGGGATCAAGGCCAGGCTTATGCTATCACTACTGCTGAGGTAGAAACTCCGAAAGACGTGGTGGCAGGTAATTTAATGGTTTCCTCAAGTTTAGCAAATGCATTATTTGATTCTGGATCATCGCATTGTTTCATATCTTCCCAGTTTGCTAAGAAAATTAGATATTTCCAATTTGATTTAATAAGGGAGTTGTCAGTTAAAACTCCTAAGGGAAGTATCGTTGCAACAAAGTTTTGTGAATCAGTCCCCATTAGAGCACATAAATTTTCTTTATCTGCTGATTTCATCGTCATACCTATGATTGAGTTTGATATAATCCTCGGTATGGACTGGCTTTCGGACTATGATGCGAAGATTTATTGTAAGAAGAAAGAGGTTACGATTCTTGATGATAATGATAAGGAACACCTTATTTTTAGAGCAGAATCGTCACCACCTAATTCTTATTTAGACCCACCCCCAGTAGCTCAACTTAATTCAATTATTGGGGAGGAAGAGAATGAAATAACTGTCGGTGAGGAAAGAAATGTTCAAATAGAGGATGTACCTATTGTGAAAGAGTTTGTAGATGTATTTCCGGAAGATTTACCTGGACATCCTCCAGAACGAGAAGTAGAGTTTTCCATTGATTTAATTCCTGGATCAAGGCCTATATCGAAGACCCCTTATAGAATGGCCACTGTAGAGCTAGTCGAACTAAAGAAACAACTAGAGGAATTGAGTAATAAGGGATTTATTCGCCCTAGTGTTTCTACATGGGGAGCCCCTGTTCTTTTTGTTAAAAAGAAAGATGGATCTATGAGGTTATGTATCGACTACAGGGAGATCAATGCTATAACGATAAAGAACAAGTATCCCCTACCTCGTATTGATGATTTATTTGTCCAACTGCATGGAGCTCAATACTTTTCAAAGATTGACCTTCGATCTGGATACCATCAGTTGTGTGTGAAGAAGGAAGACATTCCGAAGACAGCATTTCGAACCAGGTACGGGCATTACGAGTTTACTGTAATACCGTTTGGATTGACTAATGCACCCTCTGTATTCATGGATCTGATGAATAGAGTTTTCAAGGAGTATCTCGATGAATTTGTGGTGGTATTTATTGATGATATCTTGGTATACTCCAAAACCTACGAAGATCATGAAAATCACTTGCGCATTATCTTGAAGACTCTGAGGAGGCATGAATTATATGGAAAGTTTAGCAAGTGTGAATTCTGGCTTCAGGAGATTTCTTTTCTTGGCCATATTTTCTCTAAATATGGAATCTCTGTTGATCCTTCTAAGACCAAGGCAATCCAAGAATGGCCAGCACCTACGAGTATAACTGAGGTACGTAGTTTTATTGGCTTGGCAGGTTATTATCGACGTTTCGTCCAGAATTTTTCCCGATTGGCTAACCCATTAACGAAGCTCACACGTAAAGGGGTTAAATTTGTTTGGACAAAAGAGTGTGAAGAATGTTTCGAAGAACTGAAGAGAAGATTAGTCAATGCTCCTATATTGACTCTACCATCGGGGAATGATGGGTTCGTTATTTATAGTGATGCATCGAAGAAAGGACTTGGCTGTGTCCTTATGCAGAATGATAGAGTTATTGCCTATGCATCACGACAGTTGAAAATTCATGAACAAAACTATCCTACTCATGATCTTGAGTTAGCAGCTGTGATCTTTGCTTTGAAGATATGGAGGCACTACCTCTATGGTGAAAAATGTGAGATTTATACTGATCACAAGAGTTTGAAGTATATTTTCTCACAAAAAGAACTCAACATGAGGCAAAGGAGATGGCTTGAATTACTCAAGGATTATGATTGTACGATACACTACCACCCGGGGAAGGCAAACAAGGTGGCAGATGCTTTGAGTAGAAAAGACCATGGAGTTTTGAACAATATGAGAATTGAAAGGGATCCAATTTTCATGGATCTAGTGAAAATGGACATGGGAATAACCAGGGAAGGTGAAACATCAATGCTTTTTCAAATGGTTGCCAAACCATCTTTACTAGAAAGGATTAAGAGTTCTCAGACCGATGATGACGAATTCCAAAAGAAGATTAAAGCTGTGAATGATGGGAGATTGAGAGACTTTGTGTATGAAGATGGAATTTTGAAATTTGGGAAGAGACTTTGTGTTCCCAATATACCTGATCTAAAAAGGGAATTGATGGATGATGCTCATAGTTCCAATTTCTCTATACACCCTGGGAGCACCAAAATGTATAGAGATTTGAAGGAACATTTTTGGTGGGACAACATGAAGAGGGAGATTGCTGATTTTGTGTCAAGGTGTATGGTTTGTCAACAAGTGAAAGCTGGAAGGCAACAGCCTGGAGGAGTCATGCAACCTCTTCCCATACCGGAGTGGAAATGGGACAATATTACGATGGACTTTGTCATGGGGCTACCAAAGACTCCTAGAAGGAACGATGCAATATGGGTTATTGTTGATCGTCTTACCAAGTCAGCACATTTTCTTGCTATAAGAGAAGATCTACCCCTGGAACGTCTAGCAAGACTATACATTAATGAAGTTGTGAGACTTCATGGAGTTCCCCTATCGATTGTTTCTGATCGTGATCCCCGTTTTACTTCAAGATTTTGGAAAAGTCTTCAGAAATCCCTGGATACTGAACTTCATTTGAGCACTGCTTACCACCCTCAGACAGACGGACAATCAGAACGGACTATTCAGACCTTAGAAGACATGTTGAGATCTTGCTCACTTGATTTTCAGGGTATGTGGGATCAATATTTACCTCTGGTAGAATTTTCCTATAACAATAGCTTCCATTCGAGTATACAAATGGCACCATATGAAGCGTTATACGGAAAGAGATGTCGTACACCAACCTGTTGGGATGACGTTGGTGAAAGAAAACTTGTAGGCCCAGAACTGGTGGAGGAAACGGTGGAAAAGGTGAAGGTAATCCAAAATCACATCAAAGCAGCTCAAAGTAGGCAGAAGAGCTATGCCGATAATCGAAGGAAGGATTTGGAATTTCAAGTCGGTGATCATGTTTTCCTAAAGGTATCTCCGTGGAAGGGAGTCATACGTTTTGGTAAGAAAGGTAAATTGAGTCCCAGGTACATCGGACCTTTCGAAATTCTAGAACGAATTGGGGCTGTAGCTTACCGATTGGCAATGCCGCCAAGTCTCTCCAAAGTTCACGATGTGTTCCACGTATCTCTGTTGAGAAAATACATGCCTGACCCAACGCATGTACTCACCTATGAGGAATTAGAACTGGAACCCGATCTTTCCTATTGTGAAGAGCCCGTCAGGATTCTTGATACAAGAGAACAAGTACTGAGAAACCGGACGACGCATCTGGTAAAAGTTTTGTGGAGAAATCATAAGATGGAAGAGGCAACGTGGGAACCCGAGGAACTTATGATGAAGAACCACCCGAGTCTTTTTATGCAGTAATACCCTAGAAATTGCGAGAACGCAATTATTTGAAGGAGGGGAGAATGTAACACCCCAAGCTTCTACGGTACGTTTCCCTTCGAATAATGCGATAGCGTGTGTTGTACGCAACCTCGAGTTCTAACACACACCACAACTAATTAAACTAGCCGTTGTGAATAGTAATACCTAATTTTTGAAATCATATATATTCTATATTTCAAAATGGACTTCATTTTTGGATTCAGAATATCAAAATTAGCCTAGGGTGAAATTTTGGTACATTTCGGATAACTTTCATATTTTGATGAATAGTGAAAATTTCTAAATTTTAATTAAAAACAACTTTTTTAATCAAAATAATTAATAGTGATAAATTATGAATTTGAGTGGTTTTAAAGTATATTTAGAATATATTTTTACCATTCAATTTAATGTTTATCATTGGACATAATTTTACAATTAAACCGAACATAAACAAGTGTCAATCTTTTGATAGTTATTATCTCTTAAAAACACGCTTTTTGTTTTGACAGCGGGAATTAATTTTAAATTAATTTCTGCCACTTCTGTGTTTTGAATTTAGGAAAATGGATTCCGTATTTGGAATCAGGATGTTCAAATTGTGTAAATAGGTAACTTTTATTTTTAGACATTTTGAATAGTTACTGTGGTAAATATTTTATTTACCATGGTTAAAGGGTAAATCCGGTAAATAAGGGTTAAAAAAAATAATATTATAATAATAAAAAATTACCCTAAAACGTGTCCTAACCTTATTGGTGGACACATACCCGACCATGGGCATCCTTTGGTCAATTTGGGGACCCCTTGGAGCCACTTGTATGTGGTAGGGACACTTTATATTAATAAAGTTAAAATAAAAATAAAAATGGCATAAGCTTACATCTTTTAGAAGAACAATTTTTACATAGGGTTATACATGTTGGATTTTCGATTATAAATATTCATTAGAAAGATAAAAAGATTTCCTACATAATGATATTTTATTTATAATTTTTAGACATTATATAATTTATTTTATTTATGACACAATGATGATGCAGTAATTACTAAAATAGTGAAAAATAAAAATAATTGATCTTATAAATACCCAAATAATTATAATATGAAACTTTTAATGAATTAAACTAATTTTCTATGATAATATGATATATTAGGATTGATTTAATCGACTTTTTTCGAAGTAATCAATCTGTTAGGAGTTTCACAAAAATCAACTATTGAATAGTGTCAAAATTGACATAAAAGAGTTCTTAAAACAACTATTATATTATTAATTGATATTAAATTCCTAAAAATCTAAGGTTCGGCCAAGAGACTTATATTATGATAGGTTCCTCATTAATGGACCACTTGGGGGTCGCTTGGATGTATATAGTAAGTTTATTAACCATAATATATAAAATACAAAGAGACATTGTAAAAGTGAAACTAATTAACTTAGAGTTAATACTTAAAGATAAGGTTAATATAAGTACCCAAACCTGTCTAAATTCTATTGGATGAGTTGTTTTCGACCTATCCCCACCTCATACTTTGAATAGTCAACTTTGGAGCCTTTAGAAACCGAATATGAATTTATTATAAATTAATATTTCTAGCTTTTCCAAAGGTGCCCCTCACCCCTCTTATAAAAGGGCACTCCTCCTTCTCATTTCTTCACACCTTCAAAGCCTTTTGGTTCGGCCAAACTCTGCCCAAATACTCTCCCAACATCCCTCAATACAACCTAGAGGCCTTAGTTTGATCAGAAAGCCAACCTAAGGAGCCCTTTTGATCAAATCAAAAGGAAGAACCCGAAGAAGAGGTAATGATTTCACCACCCTTTTCTAAGTTCATTTCTTCTTCCACTTCTTCTTCCTTTGTTCTTACCATTCTGAAATAATAACTCCAGTATCTCACATATACTGTGATGTTATTATAAATATGGTACAATCATATTCAGTATTCTATCCACCCTTTGAATAACATGTCACCATACGTGCGTACGTACGGCTTACCGTCTCCACGTCGTGGTGTAATTGTTATTCAATATAATATTATTTGGATGGGTATAATAATGATGTGTAACTCATGTAAATAATAAATATAACATGTTAATGATTCTGTATATATGATATACCATCCATTTATATATTATTTTAATATCAAAAGAATGATATTGTCGCTCGTGCGTACGTACGGACTACCGTCTCCACGAACGCGATGAGATTCATTCTCCATCGTATCCATTCAAGTATAATTATCATTTGATGATTTAAAAATGATGTTTAAGGACTGTATATCATTCTGGATATGAATAAGATACAACAACCATGGCTTATGTAACAAAACATATAAAAGAAAATGAGTAAGTTAACACCCGAAACGATGATAATTCTAAGATATTATTAATAAATCAATGTTAAAAGATCATATATGATATCATATTAATATATATGATTCTTGTATAATTTAATAACAACTATTTCACCATTATACAGGAGGTTAACCTACCCCAACCAAGGAAAAGTACAAGGTAAGGGTTATTTCACAATCTCTTCTTTATCCGAGGTTGTTTATACGTAATAATCTACTGGGATCTCGTTATCATCCACATCCATGTTTCTTCAAAATGTATTTCAAAACATTTTTACTATTTACAAGAATATGGGTTAAAGTCATTTATACCCTTTTTTGACTTTTTATAAGAGGTTTATAAAGGAATCTTTCCGTCGTTTTCAAAACAAGGTCCTTTTTAACCTTTTCGACAGAATTGAGGTAAGAATGTTTTTTTTAACTTATACGGCGGGTGCGGTTATTTTCCGCCGTTATAAAATAGTCGAAGCTTTCCATACAATCTTATAAGAATATTTTCAAAGAAAATGTTTTATTTTATATGGATCTTAAATGATTTCAAAATAAAAGGAGATATTTCTTTAAAAAGAATTTTGATTTCATCTATGTCAACATCCTTTGATGGATTTTAAGATTATTTGAAGTTGATTTATTATGATACAAAACTTCTATATTGTATTGAAGGTTTTGTGATATGTGGATGTGTTATTTTTATACCATTCATAGTTTATTGTGAAAGTATTGACATTTCGTATGCTAGTTTTAATACGAATGTTTATGTTATGTTTAAACCTTTTCATATGGGAATGCATTGGACTTAATAAGTGACGGGTGGAGCCCGCTATAGCTCCTCGATGCATCGGTAGGTCTCATGAGACAAACTAGTGTCTTGGCACAAGGCCTTGACAAAATCTTATTTGTAGTCTTGGCACGAGGCCTTGGCTATGTGGTTATGATAGTCTGGCATTATGCATTCCAACATTATGAAAGTGGTTATTTATTTTTGCATGTGATTATTCGATTAGTGGAATATCCATGTGAATAAGTAAATGGCATTATTTCATTTTATTTATGCCATACCATGTTGAAAGTTCATGTTTAAAAGGCTTTTGTTTTAGTTATACATTGCCTTAAATGTTTATTCTTGTTGATGAAAGTTTCCGCTATATTGTTATCCTTACTGGGCATTTGAGCTCACCCCTTTTCTATGTTTTATTTTTCCCAGGAAGTGAAGATGTAAGTTATGAATGACCTGCAGGGATATTATGAGGGGATTGTAGTGTGGACTGTGGAAACATTATGTTGTTGTAGTAGTTTTTGATTTTATGATGTAATGTAATACTTATGAATATATCTAGTGTTTCCAAGGCTACTAAACCAATCGGTCTTTCGAGATTTGATCTTTCTTGTGATCATGCCAATGTTATGTAATTATTGCACCGACTCTGGGTAGCTGGGGTCGGGGCGTTACACTAGATCCCAGGGTTATATGATTCAATGGGTTAATAATAAATGTTAAAGGAATGTAATTGAAAACTATTTTTTTCGTTACTTTTGTGTACTTCCTAGTTTATATCTTCATTGTTGCACATTACCTACTTTATATCTTCAGTAACAGTTAAGAACAGGTCATTTGGTGGTTACCTATTGGTATTTGTCTCACACCATGTTTGGGTCATGGTTTTAGAACCAAATAGATTATATGATAGTTGGTATAGATAAGGGAAGCACCCTTCTTTAATAGGTAATTGATTGATATTGAGGTTGGAAAGAATGGGACTAAGATGAGGCATACAATGTTGCTGGAGCTTAATTATTTCTTTTATACTTTGGTTTTTGTATTTTTTTGGACTCTTTCGTTAGGGAGCGCGCGTCTGTCTCCTTCGTAGGATGCACAACTATCTGTTTCCCCGCATTCCCTCTTTCCAAAGGCAGGCGACATCCGTTGCTTATTCACGGGCGTTTTCTCCTTGATCAAAATAGGATGATGGGATGTCGGTTCATCCATCCTTGGATTCCTCCTCAGAACTCTTCACCTAGTCCGGGTCTCCCCTATAGATTTAATACGTTGTTTGTGAAACTGTTCGTAGCGCTATATCTTCATGGACGCCAGTTATTTACATTTCTTCTGTCGGGACATTCCAAGGGGTCAAGTCAGGGAAGCAACCTTTTGTCAGGGGAGTAGTCACATTGGGAATCACTGGCATTTCTATGCATTGGTACATTGGTGTGTCTTTCTTTTGTCCCTTATTATAGGGCTTCTTGAGGGCATGGAAGATCGAGTCATCCCTCATCGAATGTGGGGAATAATTTTCCACGAGCATGTATTTGAGGTTTTCCTAAGCTTACCATGTTTAACGCAGGGTATGCCACAAGTTTAACGTCAAGAAGAGATGGAACGAACTGATTAGAACACTGAATGGAGTGGATCAGATGGTTTCAACCCCTGGAGGGAACACGGATATTGGGGCCAATGTGTGGTTGTCTTCCTGGTCACTATTGAGGGGAACAAGGGATGAGATGGAATGCTTTCACTAGGATGCAGCGGCCCGGCTTAGAATCTGGATGGATGATGGAGTGGTTGTATTGAAGTGGATAGTGAATGGGATAGAACTGTCATAAGGATGACAGTTGTTTTGTGCTTGAGCCTCGGAGAGGCTTCCAACGTATCCTAGTGGTACGGAATCAAAGACAACGCAGTACGCCTAACGACGGCCAACCGCCAATTGGGGTTTTCAATAGTTTACTGCTGGATGGGGTCACAACGGCTTGTCGTTGGATAAGAATTCAAACGACTTAACACTAAAAGGGATAACAATGGCTTACCCTCTAAATAGGATCACAGTGGCTTATCGCTGAATAGGATCACAACGGCTTACCGCTGAATGGAGTGGAAACAGCTTACCGCTAAATGGGGAAAAAAGTGGAATACATTTTAACGTCATACAGGATGGATGTGGACCAACATGAAGTGACCAGGACCATTAGTTGTTGGGACTGAACCTCAAGAAGGCTTCATACATACCCTGCCTTAGCAAAGATCAAAGTCCACATAGTTTGGATGTGGGGTAGGAGTCAGTGAAATGATGTGAATAAGGACCTGGGGTCCAGGTGGATAGTGGGTTTCAACCTCATTGAGGCTTCCTACATACCATGCATTGGCAATGATCAAATATCACGTAGTTCAGGGTAGGATTTTTGGGCAATGTCTTACCGCTGACTGGGGGAAACAACAGCTTATTGTTGATTGGGGTCTATAGTTTAACGTAATGTAGGATGGGGGAGAACCGACGTGAAGGGGGTCGGAACGACCAGATATAGGGCTTGAACCTCAGGGAGTCTTCCTACATACCATGCCATAGAAAAGATCAAAGACCTCGTATTTCATGGGGGCATGTGGGGTTTACGCTCTGAGGCAGCCCAAGGTGTTTGTGAACTGACATGAATGGGGTTGGAGTGACCAATGGGTGGTGGGCTTGAACCTCATGGAGGATTCCTAGGAATCTTTCCTTAGCAGGGTTCAAAGACCTCGTTGTTCAGATTATGGGGGCTTCGTACACTGACATGAAGATGGTCGATACCAATGTATGGTGTTGGGCTTGAACCTCAGAGAGGCTTCCTACATACCCTACATTGACAAAGATTAAAGTCCCTATAGTTCGGATGGTGTGGGGAATATACTCTTGGCTACCCAAGGAATATATCATGGCCGGTACTCACTCTAAGTCTATGTGAGTCATTCTTAGTCTGAGAAACAAGAGGTAGCAATGACATGATGGTCACGTCGTGAAAGATGCGTTTGTGGGATGTAGAGTGGGGCTTACAAGTAGTTAGTGGCCCAAAGAGGAAATAAGGCCTTATTCGTGGTTAGCAACCTAGAGATGTAGGGACTTACTCCAGGATGGGAAACCGATGGAGACAAAGCCTAGCGGGAGAGGGATTTGGTATGGAAGAAATGATGGTTCCGGTGTCCATTTCCCCTTGGTCCTTGGGACCGAAGAAGAAAGGAGGAGCATGGATGCTACTTCCTACAATAAAGCTAGGGGCTTACACCATGGTGGTTTCCCTTTCCCCATGGATATACGCCACTCTGATAAAGAGGATCTCAATACAAGTAAGGAATTATATCACTCCCGTGGAGACCAGAAGTTGGATAAAATGTCCAAGGTTGGGGCACACCGTGTGTGAGACACGAGGTGAGGTCACAATTTAACGTCATGTGATAAGGACGATGGTACATGGCAGTTCAACTTCCTAAACTCAGATGATGTGGGTTCACACCACACCCGTAGGACATACATAACCGGTATATTCTGCACCTTGATGAAGTGAGGGGATAGGAAATGCTTTGGTTGGGGTGTTTGATGGAGCGAACCTTTAGGGGGTCCATGTTTGCATTGCAATGAGAAAAAGAAATAGCAATTAGCGTGCCTATGCAAAGATACATGAGGCAGAGCAATGCAACTGGTAGTATCGTCGAAGGGACTTTGACGTTGCTTCGTGTGAACTTGAAGGGCCGCATGGGAAAAGGATTCGCAGAGCGAGAGGGACCATAGGTAGAAGCATTGTGAAGCTCTAGTTATCTATGTAATGGAGGGGATTCATGAAAGGTTGTGTTTCGCAAAGTGAAGTTGTCTAGGCTATGAATAAGGAAGATGTGCATATGGGACGATCTTCTCAAGGAAAGAAGGCATTCAATAAGCAATTCCTCATGAAGGAAGGGTTCCAGACAAAGCATAGCATGGGGAGGTGACATGCTTCGTGATGCACAACGACCCGGCCTTGGCACATGGGTTACATACACATGGGGGTGCTTCGTGAAGTGGAATGATATTCATGAATCATTGCCCCACGATGCAGGGCCTCAGAGAGCCATGTGCTTCTCCATGCACAGTGACCCGACCTTGGCACTTGGGTTACATGCGCATGGGGGGTGCTTCGTGAAGAATAAGTGCTCCGTGAAGACCTGAGTCCCCTTGAAGACCTCCTTCCTTCGTGAATACCCGCGGCCTTCGTGAAATGCATCCCTCTGGGAAGAGGGGATGAATTAACACCAATGGGAAGGTACTTCGAAGAGAGGAAAGTACCTTGAGAAGCTCATGGTTTGCAGAGCACATGTGCTTCACGATTCGGGAGCAAGGAAGAGGAATGGTCAGAATGTCCTTCCAGTGGGGTCAAAAGGAACCTTGTATTTATAGGCACAAGGCGCCGTAAAGAAGCATGCGCTCGACATGCAGTGAGCTTTACAGTGGGTCGCAAATGTCATCAGTCGTCACCGAGTGTTATCGCCACCTTCCATCACCTTGGCTCGCAAACATCAGTGGGATTCACATAGTGGTACCACCTCCTTAATTCGCAACGGTTCGTGAACGTTAGAGGGATACCCAGAGCATTACCCCCTCCTTTCTTTGCGACAGCTCGTGAACATCAGAGGGATTCACTGAGCGGTACCACCTCCTTGCTTCGTGACGGTTTGCAAACTTTAGAAGGATTCACATATTTTTCTTGCCTCCTTGCTTCGTGATGTCCCGCGAATGTCATAGGGCTTTACAGATCATTTCCACCTCCTTGCTTAGTGATGGATCATGAAAGATATCTGTGGCATCGGCCGCTGGGCTCCGAGATCTTTGCGGTCTATCTTAACTAGGTAGGCCTCAATGCATGAGGATATGTTGTGCGCCTCCATGATTGGGATCAGAAAATGACCTCCGTTAAACTGAGGGTCAAGGAGAAAGTAATAATCCGATTATGAGGGTCCATCACCAAAATTTTGTGGTTTCCCTTGAGACAGCCACATGAAGAAACTCGCGAGGCAGCTTCACAAAGGAGGCTCCCAACGCAGAGCACCAATGTGCGGGTGGGGTATGCCATGAAGTCTACCATGGTTGGACGTTCAGTGAAGTACCAAGGGTCATAGCCTATAAATAGCTTGGCTGAACTCTATTTTGTCATTTTATCTCCTCCGTGATTTCAACTTTTTGGAACTCTCGATTCGCAAAGCTCCATGTACTCTGCGATCACTCTCCGCGAATCAGGCCTTTGGTTCATGGTGCACAGTGAATCATCAACATCACATTAGAGTTCTCCGCAACATGCATATGAGGATTGGTGCTAGGCTCTGTGATTCCGCTATTTGGATTGAGCTCCGCGATCAGTCTCTGTGATTGAGCTTTGCGACCGAGCTTTGTGATCTAGCCCAAAAATCATCTGAATTTTAAGGATAGGATGGATCACCTGGAGGTCGTCAGGGGGGTTCTTGCAGATGTTGCATGAAGGGAAGAGATAAAGAATATATTGGGTCTGGGGGAGTTGGTACGGAGTCATTCTGACCATGATTCGGGGGTGCAGCTCTTGTCAGAAACCCAAAGGGACTACCCATTGTGATAGAGGTTGCCCTTGTATGGCTTCAGATTTTGGGATGAGGTCTTCATCCCTTGAGCAAGAAGGGACGAGCCAGCCTACTGATTCAGGAGCACGTCATGCCAATGCCAGGGGTTCAGGGTGGACAACGGCCATACTCGAGAGGACTTTACGCCCGTCACCACTGATTGTTTATAAAATCATTTGAACCACAATGATTGGAAATCATTGCTGCCAGAGACGTCACATACCTTATACCAAACAATCCTAAAGTTGTCGCTGAGAAACCTGAAGAAGGGATGGTCTGATGAGTGGAACCTTCAACAAGGTGGAAACTTCACAGAAAACTGGGCCTAGGCCTGCTGGGTAAGCACCTCGTTTGAAGAGTTCAGGACAGAGATGAGTAGAGTAGGCCTATAGGAGGCAGCCTGAGCCTCCCAATTTCACATCTACCAGCCAAAGCAGTTGATGCCAGAGATATTGATCCGGTGGTCACCGGGGACCAATACCTTCCACCTACATCACCGAGTGGTTGGTATCAGTTTATGGGATGTACATAATATCTATAGGGTCCCAATACTGGGAGAGATGTACGATTAATTACTCATTTCTATGGGTTCATGGGAGGATCCAGAGTAGATGTTGCCACTGGTGACGGCATTGATGCGACAGGTGCCGGGAGAGGACAAGGAATCCGTGAGAGATGTCCACTTCAAACAGTGGTTTAAGCAATTTCTGAACTTCCCAAAAGACCGAATGTTTCTGGTGAGGACTCAAACATTCCCAAAGGAGGCTCAAAAGGGAATGGGGCACTCGTACTGGCAGCTAATAGAGGATAGTTAGTAGAAGACCTGGGGCTTCAACATCACCATGGAACAACAACTGATAGTCCAGCTGGCGGAATTCATTGTGGCACTTATCTATGGCTGGATCGTTCCTTTGAGGGATACAAATATGGTCATGTGACGATGAAAATTTATCATGGCCTCCACCCAAGCGACCAGAGGGAAGGTGAATCCCATAATTCTAATGCTTGCCAAGATGTACAAAATGCTCTAGCACATTATGGAGGGGAAGAGGCCACATCGGATATGTGGTCCATTCCACCTTCTATATGGGTGGATAACGGCGCACATTAGGGGGTTTATGAATACCTAAACCCTATTTCTCCTTCAAGATCGGCCTTTCACCCATCCAACCGGAATGTCACGGGGAGCTTTCTAGCCAATCTAGCCGTACCATAGATATTAAACCGTGTCTAGAAAGTAGAAGTGTTCAACATTCATCTATTCTCGTTGCCAACGGGGTCCCTCACAGATGATGGATTAGGGACAGATGAGCACCTATATTCTCTCCTGATCTTTCGAGGTGGATTCCTAGTGGCGAGGGTGGATCGTGAGCCGCTCTGCGAGCCATACACCCTGCACTGATTTTCCAGGCAATTTTGGTGCATGCAGTGATTGACCCACCAGGTTTACCTAGGGGTGAGCGTTGAAGAGAATCCATGCTTGATGAGGCATATGTGGCTCATGTTCACTCGGGAGGATGGAAAGATGAGAAATGAGTTGCCTCCACCCACTTCTACCTTCAGGTTGGTCAAGGAGTATGCTCAATGCTGGGAGACAATCTACTCGGGGGAAATGCTAAAGAAACCAATAGATTGGGCTGGTGACAGTGGACATTCCCAACCTCAAGGCTTGGGCCGGAAGGTGGATGGTACGTCCCATGGTAGCGGGGAAGCCGTGGCGAAGAGGCCCACACTGGTTAAGGTTGAAGCAGCAGTGGTAAAATACCTGGTAGTTTCAGAAGAATAGAGTCATCCATAGGGCGGCCACCAAGAGGGATCCATAGGATATCCACTTAGTCTCTAGGAAAGCAGCTGCGTCACATAGACATGCCAGAGGACGCTATCTTCCAAGAGGCCTGAGATATCTAGGAAGTCAATAGACAGTTCCTGAGCCCTCCTAAGAAGTGGCAACACTTGAACCATTTTAGGATAGACTTACAGAGGATAGTCCCTATTAGGGATGGCTTTTCGGTGTCTTGGGTGGAGTCGGAGTAGTACCTAGCAGAGCTGGAGGACTTCTTGCATTCCCAGGGTGCCTTGCATCCAATGACAAAAAACGTTAACGTGCTTTTGGATCATACGGTCCCCCCATAATTATCATCCGCTGAACTAAGAGAATGCTTACCTCTACCAGAAGAATTGAACGAGTCCTCCTAGAGGGATGAGGCCGGTCGAGGGAGCCCGTTGGAGGAGGGTGAAGTTGGTAATCAGTGATCAGACCTTGATGAATTCACTAAGGCGCTCGAGGTAAAACCCTGAACCCCTTCCTCTGGGTTTACTCCCAGGTCATTAAGGACTCCTTACTAGCATCTGAACTTTGCAGGAGGACCTCATACATAGGACCTATTCTTGTCCCTCAATGAATGCTGATGTGGGACCTTCAGAATCTATACCGGCAGTTGCATCAACTACCACATCCAGCGGAGCCAGGACACCAGAGGTGACCCCTATGGAGCGTTCAGAACTTCCGATAATATATGTGGGGTTATAGCTCGGGGTCCCGACGACATCAGCACAAGAATGAGACTAGGAATTCAATCTATGTAAGTCCCCTCTACCAATTTTATGACTGTCATCCGCTAACCATGTTAACTGATGTCCCTGTCCTTTTTTTGGCACGTACAGTTCTTCAAATAGCATGGGCCACCTTTTCGAGGTTGGTTGGGGATTATTGTGGTGTTCTTCCCAGGGGAATGCTGATGATTTTGGAGGTGGAGCACAAAATGGACCAAGAGGTGGCGCTACCGATCAATGGTGGGACCATCAATAGGGCTGAACCTGAGATCATTATGCCAGGATCCAATGATGAGGATAAATTAGATGGTCCAGGTCCCACCATGCCCGATCAAATACTAGACTTGGACCCTGCTGAAGAGTTCGTGGGGGTGTTCCCCACATATGAGCCTGCTAATCACACCGACTTGGACGATATGGCCTCTGACAAAGAGGATGGCAAGATAGTCTATTTCCAATCATGGATGTTGATCAGTATCTTCATTGATGACACCCTCCATGCACTATGGTAGGATGAGATAGAAAAAATACACTCACGACTACACGGACTATGTGCTGGGGGAGTGGATGCCCTGCATCCTCACATGCTCATCTGAAATCTTATGGTGGAAAAGATTCGGTAGTTTGAAAGTGGCCTCAGTGTGGGTTGGTAGTGGAGGAAAGAGGTAAACATCATGAGGCTCCAGGAGGTTGAAGATGAGGTCCATCGGCAGCAGAGTCGAGTTGAAGAGCACTCAACCTCCCTCAATGCGCAATATGAGCTAATATTGTGATTGAAGTTCCAGCTGGCAGAGGCCGAAGAGAGCATGAAGCAAGCCTCTGAGGAGATGACCCCCATCCGGACCAACGTGGAGCGGGCCTAGATTGTGGCTAATGAATTGTTCCCCATCACTGCCGAGGAGGATAGGGAGCTGAACAGGAGACAACAACTCCAGGATGCCACCATCCAGAGGGTGGCAGAGCTGTTACACTCTTTGGACGGGGTTAACCCGTCCATGGGGGGGGAACGACCCTTTGGTACTATAATGATTACAAACCCTCAAATTTACTTTCATGCATTTATCGTTTGATGCCATAGCCTGCATGAGTTCGGTTATTTGAACTTGTTTTAAATGCATCTATTATATTCTCGAAATACCCAGTGATCAATCCACATTCTCACATGGGCCGGGCCTATCTTGAGAAACAAAGGATGACCGTTATGTCATTTTTCCTGAACATAAGAGTGTTGAACTTGTTTCGGGCATCCGGGGTAAGAAAAACTGACCTGGATCCCCGAGAAGATAGGGGAGATCCCTGACTAGATAGTGAAGCTCTCATAACAACCAAATTACTATTTTCCCAGTGTGCTCATGTGCACGACGGGGTAATGCCAAGGGAGCTAGAACCAATCTGAACAGATGGAAATGGATGGTGTGAGTCACGATTCCCAGGATTCAGAATATTGTGGGGGTGGGATGACAATGAAGGATAACTATTGACTGCATTCAAAACATAGAATCCTTATTTTGTTAGCTTGGAATGCGGATAGAAAATGGGGGCTGACCGCTGACCATGTTTGAAACAAGGTCCTGACTCAAAATGTCACCCATGAGTCTTCTGTAATGTTGGCACCGGACAATAGGCGGTCCATAGGCCGAACATCTACACTGTTAGGGGGTTTCCTTATACTTGAATGAGGACGAGGGTATGAAAAATGGGAACGCAAAGCGTTGAATATGGAGTGATGGTTTGTTCGAACAGAATCCAACACTCTTGAAATTACACCACTATGGCGGAAGCACATTGGCTGGGCGCATTAGTCTTATCATGGATCATTACTACATTTAGATAGGACCTCTCTAGAGAGGGAGGTATCACTTCCAAATGTCATCATGGGGCATCCCGAACTTCTTTAGGGAAAATTTATAGTTATATGGTTCCCCACAAGGGGTTAGGCCAGGGTTCCTGAAATGAGAAAGAACATGATTGATGATTCCTAGGACTAGACCTAAGATGAAATTCATGGGTGTCGCTATGTATCCCATTAGGATGGGAGTCATGAAATACATTGTTCTAAGAGAAGACTTATTTTATGGTCTTAGATCTCGGACGAAGGATCAGTAAGGAATGCAGGAAAAACATGGTAAGGTGATTATAAAAGCTGACATGAATGAGGACCCAGAGTCTAGATTACCATGTGTTCCTTGGGGAAGTGTTTAGGTCAAGGGACCAAACACGAATGTTAGGTTGGGCCCATGGGGAAGTGCTCGGGCATTCCTACGTATCTCATGAGAATGAGAATCAAGTCGTACGTAGTTCGATGGGGTGGCCCGGTAAGGAACGAGTTCCAAAGATAAAAGAGGCAAAAAGATGAGGCCCTCACACCAAAAGAAGCGGTATTTGATGTATCATGTTTGTCCATTATGGTGAATGGTTTTTTTTGGTGAAGTGAGAGTCCTAGGATAGAATGTCCCAGTATTTCCACAATAATCAAGCCATATGCATGCGTTGAAAAATGGTATGGCATGTGGCCGATACCCAACATGGTGCCCCCTTGAGTGAGGACATCACAATGCAGTGCCATTTTTCTTTGTGCATCCAGGATGATAATTTCATAGTTTAGGGTCATGTGATGGGACCAGTTGTGCATTTTAACATCAGGCAGCACGGACGTGGTATAGACGAGGATAAATGGGGAATGTTCACGGTTCAATAAAACATACCCGACATGAATGAAGACATAATACCATAACACACCGTACGCGATTCTGAGAAAGAAACCTTGGACTAAGGGGCCAAAATAGAGGTAAGAGGGTTAGGGGCAGGAGAAACTAGCCCCCAATTGAGTTGAACATGAAAACGAGACATCTAGTTGTTCCTACATATCCCATGATGATGGGAATCAAGACACACGTAGTTATAAAAGAGATCTTAGTTTATAGTCTTAGAGCTCGGACAATGGAGAAGCGAAATACTTCAATGTAAGGGCAGAACTAAACCCGATCCCTAATACCATGTGAGTCAAACTCGATGTGGGATATAAGGGCGGAAGTGGTTTTTTGTAATACATGGGACGCATGTCAAAGGAATGTTGGTGCGGTGCACCGAATGACTCCATTACTGTGGACGTGTCCTCCTAACGTGAAAATTCTCACTGAGAGATAGTGTTAGAAGTATCAAAATTCTACTTGGACATGATGGGGTGTACAATGATATGAATCATGTAACCAACATTCAAGTCTTAAAGGGGCTGGCATGATGATGGAGGATGACTATTCACCGTGTTCTAAACACAACATCCATATCGCGTTATCCTATAATGAGGACAAACAAATGAGCATCGGTCGCTGACCGTATTCACAATAAGGGACTTGTATCAATTTGTTGTCTGAAACCCTCGAGTACGTTGGCCTGTGATGGTAGGAGAGCCCTTAGGCCTAGAATACATGCCATTTGGGGGTCCCTTCAGGTGTGGAAGATTATGGAAGCCCAAATGAAGGGGAACATGAAACCTAAAAAATGGGCAAAAGCATGCCCAGGTAAAATCCTATACACCAAATGCTGAACCAGAGTACTCTTAGACATATTGGTGAATCACCGAAGAGGGACTAGGAGTGTTCTCAACTTGAGAGTAACCAATTTTAAGGGATGAGTATAGAATAAGGGGATAGAGAACTCTCAAGAGGAAGATTTACGTGGTGTGGTCATTACAAACCCGATGTGAATGATGACATAGTCCAATACCACACCGTATACTCCCCTCCCCGAGAAAGGGTAGGCCAAGGGGACAAGCTGAAAGGGATATTTTTGAGAGATTCAGATTGACATGATGTCTATACATTTGGGCAGTCCTACATATCCCATGAGGATGGGAATCAAACCACACATAGTTCTTGAAGGGAGTAATGTACAGTTTATCGTCGTACAGTAAGGACGCAAATGGGTAAGACAGACTATATACACAAGGTGTATGGAACAATTTATAACCTAATTTGAATGAGGACATAATCCTATACCACACCATACAATTATGGGTAAGAACTTGGGCCAGGTCCCGAGAAGGCCAAGGGGCTGGAAATGTCTTGGGGCATGAGGATTGGACTCGGTCGGAAAGGTCTGACCCGTTTGAAGTTTAACGTCTTGCAGTGAGGATAAAGAAATGGGTAAGATACCCCAAACCGGTGATTTTTACAGCACGCTGAGTAACCCTATGTGAATGAAGACATATTCCCACACCACATCGTACAATCTCATAAGATAGAACATGGTCCGGGGGCCCGAAACTGGGCACGCGAAGCATGATAGGGCTTGTGCTCGCGATATAGACGATAAATTAAGGGAAGGATGTCTCATGGGGATATGTGTGGCATGGGGAAATAGCTCGATGTGAATTTGGAAATAAGCATTCTCTACACCACACAACACTAAATGAGAACTTGGGCCCCAGGCCAGAAAGGGCCAAGGGGTTAGAAAAGGACAAGGGGCTTGTGGCCGGGCATTTCGACCAATTGTATCCATACGGATTCTTGTGTGATTACCACCTCATCACAACTCTGAATCCCATGTGAGCAGTGCTCAGTGTGGGAAATAATGAGCCAGAGTTGGCTCTCCCTGCCATATAGGGGTCTTGTAGCTGGCATCGCCCAAGGGGAGTTCGTTGCTTGGATATAAAATGGCGCATAATGAACCACTGCATGGAATGTTTGGGACATCTTGTGGTGGCCCTGACAACAAGAGGATAGTTGTTGAACATGTTTGAAACATAATGTCCTTAAAGTGACCTATAATGGGAACAATAAATGATCATCGACCGCTAACCATATTTGCAATGTGGGACTTGTGTCAATTTGTTGCTCAACATCCTCGAGGGAATTGGCCTGATGTGGTTGGAGAGCCCTTGGGCCTAGAATCACTGCCATTTGGGGGCCCCTATGGATAGGAAGCATGATGGAGTCCCAATAAAAGGAGTGTGGAAAGCATAGCTGTACCCATACAGTTTAAAGTCAAACAGGGTGGTGAAAGTGGCGGACACCTATGGGGAGTGGGATGTATGGCGGAATCGAGATGAGCTCAACATGAATTGAGTCAGAAACCTACATCACACCATATGTCTTGACCCGAGGGGAGATTTTGTCATTTGGTCTGGTCCAATAGACGAAATGTCCGAGCATTCCTACATATCCCATGTGGATGGGAATCAAGACGTACGTAGTTCTTAAAGGCCATGTAGTTTAACGTCATTCAGTGAGGACATGGGAGTATATAAGAATGGGTAGAGAGCACATGGTGTGACCGCTATAATCTTCGCATTAGTGGGGATAAGGAAGCCTACACCATATCGTGCAAGGATCCTCCAAGAGAACTATACCCAAGGGGATAGTCAAAGAGAAGAGTTTGGTGTTGGGCTCAAGACAAAATGCTTGAGCGTTCCTATGTATCCCATGAAGATAGGAATCAAGCCATATGTAGTTCTCAAGATTCATTTTAACATCGTATAGGACGATGCATAATTTAATGTCATGTAGGACTGAAAAGTTTAAGGTCATGTTGGACCAGCATGTAGTTTAGGGTCAAACGAGACCAAATAGTTTAAGGTCTTATAGGACCAGACAGTTTAGGGTCATGCCAGACCAACAGTCTTAGAAAAATTATTTTTTGAGGAACATGGCATTGCTTGGAGTAGTTATATGCTAATCATCCATGGTCACCATGGAGTATGCTCCATTAGGGTAAACCCTATGAATTATGTAAGGTCCTTCCCATTTGGGCTCCAACTTGGGTGGTTTCCTTCCAGGGATCATTTGTGTCTGGAGGGCCAATACCAAGTTTCCTTGCAGGAAAGAGAAGATGAGAACCTTCTTGTGGAATGCTCTAGCTATCTTATTCTGATTCATTTCTAGATTGCGCAAGGCATGAAGCCTATTCATGTCAAGTGATTCCAATTCATCTAGACGAATTTTGGCTACCTTATCTGGCGCCTGCTGGTCATTGATTGCTATGAATAACAAAGGCAGCTGGATCTTTATGGGAAGGACGACCTTAGCTCCATACACTAGTGAATATGGGATCAGCTTTGTGGAATTATGAGTTATCTTCAAATAAGCTCAGCGGGTGTTTTGAAGTTTTTCAGGCCAACTCTTCTTATTATAAACAACCATTTTCTGCCAAATGATATAGAGGGTTTTTTTAATGCCTTGATCTACCCATTTTCCTGCGCATGATAGCAGAAGGTATGGTTTGAATAGGGGTTTTACTTGGCATACAATTTCATTATCTCGGCTTCTCGGAAGTTCATTCCATTATCGGTGAGGACGATGTGAGGGACTCCAAACTGTTAAATGATATAGCATCTCATGAAGTCGACGATAGAACATGCATTGACCTCCTTGTGCGGAACTACTTCTGCCCACTAGGAAAAGAAATCCATAGTAGTCAGGATAAACCTACACTGGCAAGCTATCACTAGTGGATAGGGTCCCACAACATCGAGCCCCCACACCAAAAACAACCAAGAGTACTTGGTGGAGTGGAGAGGTTATGGCAGATTATTCATGAAGTTAGCATGAATTTTTCTTGTGTGACATCTCTTGGTGAACTTGATGCAATCATGGATTATTGAGGGCCAGAAGTACCCCAGTATTCAGATCTGGTGAGACAGCTTCGGGGTAGTCAGGTGAGCCCCACAGGAAATGGCATGAACCTCTTTCTTGACATGAGAAACCTCAAATCCTTGAATTCAATGGAAGAGAAGACCATCGAACCCGCGCTTGTAGAGGATCTCCTTAATACTGGGACCATTCTGGAGGGAAAAACACAGCATGTGGCACTGATTCCCTCATGCTCAGCCCGATCAGCCAGGGGAAACAATTTTTTAGATACTCGAAAAAGGGGGCTCTCTAGTCTGGGGTCACCTCAACCACTGCATCTGAGGAACCTGGGGGCCATGACGCGGAGGCTGTGGTGGTATGATGGATTACTCGCAGGATGTCATAATCATCTAGGGTGACAGGAGAAATGACTCTCTAATGTTCCATGTATATAATCAGATCATCCTTCTTGGGTTCGGCGAGTGATGCAGCCAGGCTGGCCAGGGCGACGGGTCGACCGTTCTGAGATCAGGGAACATGAGTAACATCCGGCAGAGATGTAAATTGGGCCATTAGTTGGAGGGTGCCCTCCAACAATGGTAAAAGATCTAGATTTATAATGACATAGCTACCATTGATTTTCTTGATGACTAGTTCATAATCTCCATTCACATGAAAATGGGGCACATCAATCTTGAGGGCCAGCTCGAGGCAGGTGATAAGAGCCTGATAATCTACCTCATTATTGGTGCAGCCTTCTGACAACAGGAATGAGTACATCAAAATGGCTAGTGCCAGGGTAATAATGAAAATACCCAGGCCTACTCTGTTGAGTTTGGTATCATTGAGCCTCCTGCCGGTGGGGCTCCGGGAAGCGCCGTCAAAGTGCATCTGCCAACAAGAATTGGCATGATCAACCAAGAGGATTGCCTAATTGGGAAAATTCTATTCTAGGGACTCCTTTGTAGGATCCGGATGGGAATTAAGGAAGTATTCCAATTATTTTCCTTTGATATCTTTCTGAGGGACGAACCTGATGTCGAACTATTGGAGGATTAACGCCCACCGTGCTAGATGGCCGGTCAACATGGGGTGGTTCAGAATGTACTTCAGTGGGTCTACCTGAGAAACCAACTATACCTCTGGTGTTGTAGGTAATTTCACAACTTCATTGTGGAAAATACATGTACAAGGAAGCTTTTAATGATGAGTGAGTATCCAGTCTCCGTATTGAGGAGCATGTGATTGAGGTAGTAGAGGATTTTTCAGCCCCCTAATTGTTAATTTGGTTGAGAAGCGTTCCAAAAGATCGTTCCGGGGCAGTCACGTATAGGATCAACCTCTTCCCAGAGATGGGTGTAATCCATACCGGAGACTAAAGCAAATACTTCTTGATTTCCTTGAATGAGGTCTAGCACTCTTTGTCACATTCTTAGGCGGAGCCTTTCTTCATGAGCCAGGAAAAGGGATTACACATTCCAGCCAGATTTGCAATGAATCGGTATATATTGGCTAAGTGGGCTTTGAGAACTCAATGATCCCAAATATGTCTTGGGGGAGGCATATGGCTGATGGCCTTGAACATCTCCGGGTCGATATCGATGCCCCGGTACCTGACAACAAAGCCAACGAAATTCTCAGAGGTGACACTGAACGCACATTTCCACGGGTTCATATTTAGTTAGCAAGAATGGAGGAAGATGAAAACTTTCTTAAGGTCATTGATATTGTCCTGGAGCTAGCGATATTTGACAACTAGATCGTCCACATAACATTCTACCAATTTTTTGAGGATTGGATTGAATATGAGATGCATTTCCTGAAGATTGGTGGAACCTACATTCTATAGGCCGAAGGGCATAATCTAGTAACTGAAAGTACCTTAGGGTGTCCTAAAATCTGTGGACACTTCATCCTCGGGGGCCACCCAGATCTGATTGTATCCCTAGTAACCATCCATGAAGGGGAGGGCTTGGAACCTAGCTGTAGCATTGATCAACAATTACATCATAGGAAGTAGAAAATCATCCTTCGCACAGTGGAAGTTAAGATCTCGGAAGTCGATGCAGACTATGATTTGATCATTATTCTTCCTAACTGGCACAATTCTGGCTAGCCACTTAGGGTACTGGACCTCCTTGATGAAGTTGGATTTGATGATCTTGTCATCTTCAGCCTTGACCATTGAACCGTGAGATGGATTCATCTTTTTGGTAGTCTACTTGAACCCGTGATGATTTGTTGGGAGACCAAGGCTGTGGAAGACTACATGAGGATCTAGTCTTGGAATCTGGTTTTAGCTCTAGGTGAATACTTCACAATTATACTTCAGGAAATCTATGTACCGTTTCTGCTCTTAGAGGGACATGGTGGCACTAATGAATGTGGGTCTCAGGTCTACCTCGCTACGAAGTTTCACCTATACCAGTTCATTGACCGTGGTGGAGATGCCTTCTACAATAGTGGGGGAGCGTACTCTAAATACTCTTCTTCACTTGAAGAGGAGGGATCCCACGTGGTAGAAGCATCCACTTGGTTGGAAGATCCCAACAGGTGGCTGGTACTAGCCTGGGCAGCAGTGGACTACAAATCTAGATATTCATGTGTTGTTGAAACCATAGAAATGTAGTTAGTCGATCTGATCCCATCTGGTCATTGGCCCAAGGGGCCACGCATGATGATATCAAAGAAATAGTGACGCGTCGGCTTGATCTAGTTAATTCCAACCCAGGGAAATAGACACGTATGACATACTGCCTTTTCCATGGGGGGACATCCTGATACCATACGGGGGTAGAAGGGTCTGGGATCACCTGAGCCTTGTTTGTGTAAGAGTACGAGTGATTTTCCACCGTCGCTTTGACTTGGGATTACTCCCCACCCTGGTACTAGATACAATAAGACATTACCCCATATTAGGGGTTATGGCCTCCAATTGAAGGATTGGGAAGACGTAGGCATCATCTAGACCTACCCAGGGGTTAGTTCCAACCGCGACGGGTTTGACCTCACTAGACTGAATCTGCTTTTCCTTGCTCTGGTAGTAGTCAGCATCCATGTTGCGGGCTTCACAAGAGGAAAAAGGAGATACATCACCTAGGATTACACCTACTCGACCATTAAGGGAGAACCTGAGGCACTGATGATATGAAGAGGGGACCGCCGCATGAAGGTGGATCCATGGTTTTACCATCAATGAATTGTACGTAGTGACCTGGGAGACAAACACAAACTCGGTGATGGATACTAGGCCACTGAGATGGGTCTTCAAATTTATCTTGCAGACTATGGTCTACTCGATCCTTTCGTACCCATGGATACTTAATTCATAAGGGGTCAGGTCATCTTCAGATAACCCCAGCTTCTACAGCGTCCGCATCGAGATAAAGTTAATTCCGGATCCGGTGTCAACAATACAACGACAAACCTCCACACTATTAAATTGGTCGGTGATGTACAGTGGGTGGATCTTCCCCTCTATGGGAGAGCCGTCATTCTCTCCATTGAATGAAATTATGGCCTTGCATTCCGCATTCTCAAATGCTTCAGCATGAAAAGCTTCTACTGCAGCTACCTCCGTCGCAAATGGCAGGGGGATTCTTAAATCATCAGTAAGGGCCTCACACTTATCTGATGATAGGTGAAGGTCCTCATGGATGGAAAGACTCACTGGGATGCTGTAAAGGTTCTTGATGACATCATATTTCTATGCCAGGCATGAACTTACGCTTGCAGGAGGCCGCTCTGGGATAGGAGGCGTGGTGGGCCCTACCTGCTTGACCGGTGGCTGGCTACTGCTGGGCAGGTCCCGGCGTTCACTAGTCAAAGCCAAGAGAGTAGCTACATGATGAGGACTAGATGAATGAGACTGGCCTGTAGCAGGGCGAGGCTGGTTGCAGTGTCGTTGAGGTAGCTCTGCCTGATCCAGTATCACAGACGGTGGTTGAGGTGGGCCTAACGTCACCGGATGAAAAGGTTGCGCGTGATGAGCTATACACTGGGCCTACTGTCTGGTCTTAGTGGCATGCACGTCCAGGCTGTGGGTGCCAACTGATATGCCTCAATGACCCATTTGGCCTCAAATATGCTGACGTCAGTGTCAGCTGGGGACGTTTGGGAGGTTCATCGGGCGCTCCCCGTCATCGGGAATCATGTAGGGGTTTACCAAATCCAGGGTATTAACTGAACCATACCCTTGACTATCAATGGAATAGTAATACACTGTTGGGAATATTCTGGGAGAAATCACCATCTCATGGGGCATGAGTTTTCCAAGAGTACGGGACGATGAGGGCATTGGCGGGGTGTGTTGCATTCCCTTTTGCCGCCAATTCTTTCTCTTCTGCGAAGAGGTCGGCTGAGATGATGATGCAAAAGTGTTGGTCATAGATCATGAAGTATCTGGATGATTCAGGCATTCCTGAATGATTCCATGGGCATGGGTTACCGTTTTGCGAGCCATCCAGTCATCGTACTTCTGGGTCCCGCGGTTAGCAACCTGCTGCCACTCACCTTCACTGTCGTTGCTGCCACCTTGACTTACAATGACTCCTTCCACTTGTACCAGGACTGGGCCCTACCTGACTATGTTTTTATCGACCCAGTCTTGATGAAAGTCTTTGAACACATAGCACTGCTAGAGTGTGTGCCCCAGGATCTGATGATAGGGGCAGTAGTTTGGGTGATCTGTGATGTTCGCCTCTTCTAGCCTTCTACACTCAGGAAAACACACGATCCCTTGTTCCAAGGAACATTTGAAATAGCTGGGAACCAGATTCTCATTGAACGTGTAGGTCTGGTTTCTTCTGTCTGGGAAGGGGGGCCTTGGAGCCCGACCCTAATGAGGGGCTGTAAGATCTTGTCAAGAAGGCGGACCCTGATTGTCCAACCTAGGCAGTGGCAGCACATTCTGTGGGGGACCATCCGATTATGAGGAGGACGTTGCTCGTTTGGAGACATTGCCTATGGTGGGGGGCCTTTGCGAGGTTTTGGAGGTGGCTCCACTGGTAATAATGCCAGCTGTCTGGGGGCCTCTATTTGGGACACCGAAGTGGGATCAGCTTTTAAAGCTCTTCTCGCAGGAATTGTTGGAGGCAACAGACGTTCCTTGCCGGCCTATTGTAGGGCTTATTCCAGGAACTAGACCTTATCGGAGAAGTCTCAGAATCCCTTGGGGTAATCCTGGGTTATCATAGAGGGTACTAGTTTCGTCCTGACAATTCATACACACATCGTCAATAATCTCTCCTGAGTCAGTGGCATGTCAAGGGAATATGTAATCCCTTTCCGCTAGGCAATAAAGTCCGCAACTCACTCATCAGGCCTTCATTTTTTCTTGATGAGGTTTGCGATGCTATTCTTCCACATGGTGGAGCTGAACTGGTAGAGAAATTGCCAACGAAGGACCTCCCAGCAAGTTACAGATCTGACGGGGAGCTGTTTGTACCAGAAGAATGTCGGCCCCTCCAATTTCTGAACAAAACAGCAAACCTTGGAATCCTCCTGCTATGATAGATCCCCTAACATGGGCCCACAACTTGAGTTGAACTGGGCCAAGTGCTGCGGCAGGTCCCCCGTCCCTTTAAAGGGGTGAAGGTGTGATTCTCGAAACCTGGAGGTGCCGGCATATCATCCACTGATGCCCGATATGGCTTACCATCAGGTGGGATTTCCACTTATCATATTTCCAATGCATCCAAGGGAGCTATGAGTGCCACCATTGGATCATCTGGGTGGGGGTCCCTGTCTTGACAGGGATCCCTAACTACGAGCATGTTGGATGGTTATTCAACACGGTAAACAGGCTCATTAGTGGCTCGTGGAGCGACTTGCGGGGACGTTGGGAGAATCTGAGCTGGATTCCTTGGATTTCTGTGCCGTTCCGGAGGGTTTGGAGAGATATATAGCCCCCTATGGTCATATTCTCTGGATTTGACCCTGTCTGCAAGAGTAGTGTGATCAGGGTTTCCTGGAGGAAGCTCGCTGAGGGGAAGTTGTTCCTGCCCCTGCTATACTGGCCTAGGATTGCCGTATCCGGGTCGTTGCTCTACAGTGCGTTCAACCAAGAGGTTATCAACCAACTTCTTATGCTTGTAATGTTTCTAGACAAATGTTTCCTTCTCAGTGTCCTCCTTCATCTTCTACACTGAGGTGGATGGGTTTGAGTGCCTTGCAGCTCTGATGTGCACTTTTCCCATAACGGAATTCTGGCTGAGTGTCAATGCCTTAGTGGGCACAACCAGACCAAGTAGGTTCTTTTACTGATGTGTAATCCTTCCTGATGTGTCCAATAGTGGTGGAAATCCATCAAGGGGTATGTCTCCATCAAGAAGATCTAGCTCGTCCTCCTTGTCCACTATGTCAGCCCTGTTGACCATGACCCTTCCTGGTGGAATGTCCTCAATATTTCCTAGCATGTCGGGTTGCCGCTAGATAGGACTGAAGAGGATGACCACATACTATCCCCAGCAACAAATTTTTTCATGGGGGGGGGGGCTTCCTCCTTGATTATTTTGGGTAGTACATTGAAACTGTGAACGCATTGTGGTTTGAGGGCCTTATGATGGCCTGGTGACTCGGGGCACTGGGCCATAGGGAGCGCAACCAGATCAACAAGATGGCTTTGTTCAACAATTTCATCAAGGTGCACTTGGCTCCTAAGATAAAAAAATCATCAATGATGAAGAAGAAAGTGCATTTCTCATTGGTTTTGCATAAACATTCAACCTCTACTGGGGTGAGGGATTCCAACATGTGAAAATTTGGTGTTTCCACAAGACAGAACATCTTAGGGATGTGGTCCACTGCGAGGATGTTACATAGGCTCCCCGGCTCGAATTCAAGGTCTGGACATTGATTTCCCCATTCTTCAACTGGGGGTGGCTGAGAAAATGGCAGTGGTACTGAGGCATACTGCTCGAACGGCAGGCTGGCCAGTGGAGAGTACGATGAGCGGGATGACTAGCCGCTGAATCTCAGGATGTCCTTCAATGATTGGGGAGACATGGCTGCTATGTCGCGATAAGATGGACCGATGGATTCAGTTCCTGACTCAAGGTCTAGGGCTACTGTTGATAGTCTCCGATTCTTATCTCCAGCCATTGGTCCCCAGAATTCCACTTTGTGATCTCTTGTGAAGGTAGAAAGAACATCCAGCGACGATGGTGGTGATTGCACAACCATAACCTATGGGGACGCCTAATTATAATACTCCTGGATAAACATGCGGAGGGTGGAAGGAATCCAATGGACCTCACATTCTGGGAGCACCAGAATGATGCGCCTCGTCCCTACCCCAGCCCTTGACTTGGATGAATGGGAGGAGGGTTCTCGTGCTAAGTCGTACTCTGCCTCGGAGTCGATGAAGTGGAATGGTCTGATCTCTGTCCGGAACTTCCCAGAATTCCTCTTATGGAAGCAACAACCCACCATCCTACCCCTGGGTGGCTCCTCGAGATAGGGAAGATTTCTGACACTGGGTCCTTCGGCCGCACTGGTGCTGGGGTGAAGAGGGTTTCCACCCAAGAAAGCTAGGGTGTGAGGATCACCAGCAAAAATGTCAAAGGGGACATGGGGAGGACATCCATGGGTAACGCTGGAGAGGGAAAGAACTCCGCTGAAATTGGAAAAGGCATGGGGAGGACATCCACACTTGTTTTCCCGGGCTACCTCAGTATGAGTAGGGTCCTTGTACTAGTATATCTTAACACGAGTAGGACCTTCTTGCTGGGTGTGGGTGGAGTGAGGATAGACCCCACCCCTCTAGTTTCCGAGGTGAGGAGGGCCTTCACTACCTGTTGAGAGTACATGGGGAGGATCCCCATGCTGAAGAGAGACTGGATGGGCAATGTCCCTACACCGGCAGTTGGGGGAAAGAGGAATGAAACCATACCTAGTGTAATGGGCACAGAAGAGACGTTCGTGCCATGTATCATCTTCGTGGGGAAGAACATCATTCGGATTGGGGGTGTAATTGGGTGGACTTCCATGTCGATCCTCGAAGTAGGGGAGGCCCACGTTCTTTGTAGTAGTGGTACATGGAGGACCTTCGTATGGGGTGACATCGCTGTAGGTTAGCTCACGGGGACTACTGCTCATGTCGGCAACCAAGAGAGTCAACCCAGCCTACCCTTGGGTAATTTGGGGCCTCGATCCAGGTTGGGCATATAAGTTTCCCTGCTCAGTGTATGTAGGGAACTGATGATATGTGTTGGTTGTGGCTCGGGCCACAGAAGCTACCGACGTTGACTCCCCTTGGTGAGTGTCCTCCTTAGCTTGCGCCCGATAATGGAATTGGGTCAGACAAAACGGGGCTGGTGGTATAGGTACGTAGCTTACCTTCTCCTCTTCCAGCAAGACAGGGAGGCGGTGCTGACACATCCGAGTGGGAGTCCTCTCTAGGAGCCCCTGGAATGGGACTCTGACAGGGTTGGTTGGGACCTCACTCCCTCATCTGCGTTGGGCAGGGATTCGTCAAGGCTCTTCAGGGATAGGCTCCCGAAACAGTTGTATGTCGGGGTGGGGAGAAATTGCTCCCTGCACAACCCTCGGGGGCAGCATTGACGGGGAGGCGCAGACACCTCCAAGTCCAGGCGGGCCATATCCCATGTAGGGATGACTCCCTCCTCCCCATAACGATGCACATAGTCATCGATCACCCATTGTCTAATGACCTCGGACGGGGATATGGGGCATGGGAAACCCATGGTCGCAGATGTAGAAGCCATCATAGAATAGTTGAAGCCACGTGGGTCGGTTCTGTTAGTGCTGCCACTTCCCCTACGTCGATGGGAATGTAGTGATCGCGTCCCTGGAGCAGCAACTTAATTCCTAAGAAGTAGGAAGATTAACACATTAGTGTTGAAAGAAAAATGAATCAATGACCAATGCCTCAACACCATTCCGTCTTCCATGGATAGTAATAGCGATCCACACTGACAACATCATAGAACATGATGTCCAACATTATACTACCCCAACTTCTGATGAGTTTCACACCAAGACCGCTATTTTCTTGTTGGTACCCAGCACCAGATAACTGGATTTGATGACACATCAATCCATTGATGCCTTGAGTGCTACTAATATCCATATTGAGGAGAAGAAATTCACGTCAGGTTCACCATTTCTGTTTCAGAAACTTTATTTGAGGAGCGCACGTCCGTCACTTTCAGGGGACGCGCAGCTGTCTGTTGCCCCACATTCCCACTTTCAAAAGGCGTGCGACATTCGTCGCTTATTCAGGGATGTTTTCTCCATGATAAAAACGGGATGATGGGTTGTAGGTTCTTCTTTCTATGGATTTCTCCTCGGAACTCTTCACCTAGTCCGAGTCTCCCTTATAGATTTAATACGTCGTTCGTGAATCTCTTCCTAGCACCATATCTTCATGGACTACAGTTAATTACACAGCTTCTGTCGACACATTTTTAGGGGTTCGGTCAGGGAAGCAACCTTCAGTCAAGGGAGTAGTCACATTGCGCATCACCAGCGTGTCTGGGCGTTGGGACACTGGAACGTCTATCTTATGTCCCTTATTATAGGGATTCCCGAGGGAGTGGAAGCCTGAGGAATCCCACATCGATTTTGGGGAATCATATGCCACGGGCATGTATTTGAGGTTTTCCTCATCTTACCATGTTTATCCCAGGGTATGCCACAAGTTTAACGTCCAACAGAGATAGACCAGACTGATCAAAATACTGATTGGAGTGGATCAAATGGGTGCAACCTCTGGAGGGAACAAAGATATGGGGGCCAATTAGTGGTTGGCTTCCCGATCAATGTTGAGGGGAATGGTGGATGAGATGGAATGATTTCACCAAGATATGGTGGCATAAATAAGAATCAGGAAGGATGATGGAGCAGTTGTATGAAGTGGATGGTGAATGGGATGGAATAGTCATGAAGATGATGGTGGTTTTAGGTTTGAGCCTCGAAGTATTTTCCTACGTATCCGCATGGCGGGGAATCAAATACCACGTTGTTTGTCTGACAACGACTTATCGCCAATTGGGGTTTTCAACAGTTTACCGCTAGATGGGGTCGCAACAACTTGTCGTTGGATAAGAATGAAAACGACTTACCGCTAAAAAGGATCATAATGGATTACCACGGAATAGGATCACAACGGCTTACCGCTGAATAGGATAATAATGGGTTACCACTGAATGGAGTGGCAACGGGTTGTTAATGAATGGGGAAAAAGTGGAATACAGTTTAACATCATGCAGGATGGGGGTGGACTGACGTGAAGTGCTCGGGACCATTGGTTTTGGTCTTGAACCTTAGGAAGGAATCCTACATACGCTGCCTTAGAAAAGATCAATGTCCATGTAGTTCAGATGTGGGGAAGGAGTCGGTGAACCGACGTGAATAAGGACCTTGGGTCCTGGTGGATGGTTGGCTTGAACCTCATGGAGGCTTCCTATGTACATTGCCTTGGAAAATATCAAAGACCACATAGTTCAAGGTAGGATCTGTGTGAAATGGATTACCGCTGACTGGGGGAAACAACGGCTTACTACTGATTGGGGTCTACAGTTTAACATCATGCAGGATGGGGGCGAACTAACATGAAGGGGGTCAGAACGACTAGATTTTGGGCATGAACCTCAGGGAGGCTTCCTACCTACCCTACCTTAGCAATGATCAAAGTCCTCGTAGCTTAAGGGGTCATGTGGGGTTTATGCTCTGAGGCAGCCCAAGGTGTTGGTGAACCGACATGAATAGGGTTGGACTGACTAATGGGTGGTGGGATTAAACCTCATGGAGGCTTTCAATGTACCTTACCTTATCAAGGATCAAAGACCTCGTAGTTAGGAATATGGGGTCTTGGTGAACTGACAAGAAGATGGTCAGGACTAATGGATGGTGGTGGGCTTGAACCTCAAGGAGAATTCCTATGTACCCTAACATGGAAAAGATCAATGTCCCCATAGTTTTTATTGTGCGGGGATTATACTCTAGGATTCACAAGGAAGATGTCATGGTCGGTGCTCACTCTATGCCCACGTGATTCATGCTGGTGTGAGAAATAAAAGGTAGAAAAGACCTGACATTCACATTAGGAATGGTGCGTCCGTGGGAAGTGGAGTGGGGCTTACACGTAGTTACTGGCCCAAAGAGGAAACTAGGGCATATGAGTGGTTAGCAGCCCATAGAAGTTGGGACTTACTCCAGGATGGAGGCCTGATAGAGACAAAGCCTAGTATGAGAGGGATTTGGTACCGAATAATGGAGGGGTTTGGTGTCCATTCCCCCTAGTCCTTGGGACCGAAGAAGAAATAATGATTAGGGATTCTACCTCCTATATGAAATTTAGGGGCTTACACTAGCATGGTTTCCCTTTCCCCATGGATAGATTCCACTATGATAAATAGGATCTCACTCCATTTGAGGAATGATCACACTCCCGTGGAGACCAGAAGGCGTGCATAATGTCCAAGGTGGCGGCACCCCACATGTGAGGCATCGAGAGAGGTCACAGTTTAATGTCATGTGCTGAGGACAATGGTACTTTGCAGTTTAATGTCCGATAGCTCAGACGAGGTGGGTTCACTCCGCACCCCTTGCACATACATAACTTGTACCCTCTGCACCTTGGTGAAGAGAGAGGACAGGCAACGCCATCTCTGGGGGGGGGGGGGGTCATGGAGCGAACCATTGGGGGGTCCACATTAGCATGGCTATGCGAATAATCTATATCCATTAGTGTGCCTATGTGAAGAATCATGAGGCAGTGTAATAGAATGGTTAGTATCATCCAAGTGACTTTGAAGTTGATTCGTGCTAACCTGAGGGGCTGCACTGGAAATGGATTTGCACAGCGAGAGGGGTCATAGGTAGAAGCCTTGTGAAGCTCTGGTGCTCCATGAAATAGTGGGGCTTCGCGAATGTTTGTGCTTCGTGAAGCGAAGTTTCCTAGGCTAGGCATAGGGCATAGGTGCATATGGTAGGATCTTCGCGATGTGAAATGTCATTCGCGAAGCAATGCCTCACGAAGCAAGGTTTCCCTACAAATCATAGCATGGGGAGGTGATGTGATACGTGATGCACAGTGAGATGACCTTGGAACATGGGTTACAAGGGCATGGGGGTGATTCACAATGAAATTCCATATGAAGCAGGGCATCAGGAATCCATGTGCATCGCGATGCACAGTGACCCAGCCTTGGCACTTGGGTTACATGTGCATGGGGGGTGCTTTACGAAGTGGAAGGACATTAATAAAGCAATTCCCTATGAAGCAAGGCCTCGGGAAGCCATGTTCTTCGTGATTCATAGTGACCCGGCCTTGGCACATGGGTTACATGCACATGGGGGTGCTTCACAAAGAGTAAGTACTCCGCGAAGACCCGAGACCCCTTGCAGATCTCCTTCCTTCGTGAAGACCTGTGGGCTTCACGAAAGTCAACCCTCATGGAAGAGGGGATCAATTAACACCAAGGTGAAGGTACTTCGCGGATTGTAAAGTACCTTGAAAAGCTAATGGTTAGTAGAGAATAGGAGCTTCATGATTCGGGAGCTAGGAAGAGGAATGGTCGGAATGTTTATCCAGCAGGCTCGTGGGGAACCCTGTATTTATAGGCACGAGGCTCCGTGAAGTAGTGCACACTCAGTGTGCAGTGTGCTTTGTGGCAGGTCATGAACGTCATCCATTATCATGGAGCATTACCACCACCTTGGTTCGCGTCATCTCGCGAATGTCTACGGGATTCACGGAGCGGTACCGCTTCCTTGATTCATGACGGCTTGTGAATATTAGAGGAATTCACAGAGCATTACCGCCTCCTTGATTCACGACGACTCGTGAACGTCAGAGGGCATAACGGAGCGGTACCACCTTCCTGCTTCATGATGTCTCATGAACATCAGAGCAATTCGTGGAGCGTTCCCGCCTCCTTTATTTTCAATGGATCATGAAGGAGCTCTGGGGCTCCGACCATAGGGCTCTGTGAGCTTCGTGATCTGTCTTCGTGAGGTAGACCTCAATGCTTGAGGATATTTTGTGCGCCTCAAATTTTGGCATCAATAGTATAGTTTTCCACATCGTGACTTGTTTGGATGTTTTCATAGATACATATTCCATGCATCATATATATTTACATATTTATTTATTTATATATACGTTGTGGATTTTCTTTGATTTACTTTCAGTATTCCGCTAATTATTTCTATTTGGTATTATTGATTTCACTATTGTATACTATTTAGATTATTCTATTTATACTCTTCCAATTAGGGCAGAGTTTCCCCAATATCATACCTTGTCCCTCGTAGCTAGTCGACAACCTCTAGAGTTTGGGGAAATGAACGTCAGATCATGTGACCAATAGGGTTTGGGACACCTTTGGGCGGCACACTGATCCAGTATGTTACAAAGTGGTATCAAATGAATTTTCATTTCTAACTTTTCTTACTATTATAAGCCAACTGTCTAGGACTGGAGTGAGTAGGTAGTTAGTAATAAATTATGCTCGAGAGTAGCTAACCAGTGTACTAGGGAAATATATGTTACCTAAAATATTTCAATTTTTCCAGTTTTTCAATTGTTATAGTTGATTTGATTTCGCTATTTGTTGATTCACCTATTTTGTGTTATTATGATTGATATCATTGAGTTTCTATTTCTATTAAAACCTAAAGAGATAAAGGTATTATATCTCATGCATTAAATAGGCACTTTCTAGATATCACAAGTCATGGATTCTTGTCATAGCATTTATGGTGAATTATCAATTGCATGTTGTTGTGATAGATGATGTTTTAAATATGTGTGTTGTTTTGATAGAATCCATGATATTAATACATGCTATTTTGAAGGGGTATTGGTACATGTAAATTTTCATTTGTTTGGGGGCCAAGCATTGATCCCTGATGTGTTATGGGCCCTCTTGGATTAGAATATGGTGGATTGTGTTTGAATTTTAATTCAATTTTATTATGATATGACATGATTAAGGATGTCAAATGTTGATTCCTGGAGGGTTTGGGCTCTCAAGGATTGAAAAATTTCATTCCTTGTCCAAATTTAAATATTATGGTGTTCCAGAGAAGATGCAGAGGGTTAATATTTGCAAAACCAAGAAAACATGGCATGTGATGTTATGAACACACACTTATTTGGATCATAGTGATCTTTTTGTTATGGATTATTCTTCTTTCTTTACAAATATTTAGCCCTTTACACTTTATTGGGAGGTGATGAGTTACCATTGTCATGGAGATTTGAGGATGGCCTTGAGTATGACTCTATATTTCATATGAATGTTTTCATGTTGAATTTGGGGAATGATTTAATAAACTAGGAGTTGATTACAGAGTGAAATCTATGGGAGTTTGGAGTAGTGATCCTGCGTAGTTTAGCATCCTAGGCTAGTACTCTTTAGATCGATAGCCAGAAGCACCACATGGATCCTTTACGGTATGTTTCATTGAGTAGCTTTGTGGTGTAATACCAGTGTGGAAGGAGAGGGAACACAAGACTGTAGTCCCCGAGGGACTCATTTGAGTGTCAATATTGAAGAAATATGGGTCATATTAATCATTTTTTTCCAGATGATCTAACCAGTAGAAAATGATAGGGGATCTATTATGACTCCACATATAGTAGTGGGGCCACTAGTTTATCATCAGTCAGAGAACAAGAGTTCCTCAAGCTATTCAGGCTGATGAGGTGGTTCTTGTCATGGAATCCAGAAAACAGTTTTTAAAAAATATTAGGGTGGATCAACTCAGGGTAGCAAGGGATAGTCGCAAAGCCACAATACAAGTTATGATTTTGCAAAGGATCAGACCCAGCAGGAGTGGGATCCCATTTCCTCTATGGTAGGATATTTGATTCTACATTCCTCATTTTTATATTCTCTTCTTTTTGATAGAGGGGATTACCATAGTTTTAAATCTATTGTTCTATGGAGATCTTTAGGCTATATATCTTTACTTAGGATGATGTTATCACACTATACACTTTGTTGGAGATTAATAGGGATAGTGTACATTAGTGAAAGGAGTGCCCTCTTTTGGTTGGTGGGTGTCACTTCATATCTGACCTCTTTGTCTTAGAGATAACATGCTTTAATTACATTCATGGAATGGAATAGTTGGACTCCATTCAGGACATTTTTTCTTCTATCACTGAATGGTGAGAATTTGATTTCCAAGAGAGCAGAGCTAGACTCGAGCATCATGGGGTGGGAGGTATTACAAACCGTATTTCTAGTTTATATCTAGATGTCCAGGGGAATTCACTGATGGACTTTCCTCTGGTGGTGGATCATTTCAGAGATGTCATTCTAGATGGATTTTTTGGTATACCTCCAGATCGAGAGGTGGATTTCTCTATTGAACATATACCAGGAGTAGCACCAGTGTCCATTCCTCCATATTGGATGGCTAAGAAGAGATACATGAACTCAATAAGTAGTTAGAGGAGTTTTAGGAAAATGGTTTCATTCGACCCAATTATTCAATTTCGGGTTTTATTATTATTTTTAAGATGAAGGAGGATGGTACCCTCAAGAATATGTGTGGATTATTTGATTCTGAACCAGTTGTTGCTCAAGAAATGATATCCTTTATTAAGTATTGATGATATAATTGATCCGGTTTGAGCAGCCGAGTAGTTCTCAAAGATTTATTTGAGATCATTTTATCATCAATTGAACATTAGACCATCTGATAAACCACATACATCTATTCATAGTATAGGTGGTCTATACAAGTATTGGGTTATGCTGTTAAGTCTCACGAATGCACCGGCAATTTTCATGGCTATAAAAAATAGTGTATTCAACCATTAGATGGATTATTTTATGGTAGTCTTCATGGATGATATCTTAGTGCACTCTCACACTTGAAATGACCATTCCATATATCTTGCGATTGTATTTAGTACATTGGGAGAGAATAATTTATATGATATGCTCTCAAAGTGATTCTTTTGGATGGACCATATTCAATTTGTGGTTAATGTTACCTCAGAGAAAAGAGAATCATTAGGCCAATAAAATATGAGAGTGGTAGTTTCACAATAGCATCCAAAGAATGTCTTTGTGGTACGATGTCTTCTGGGGAAATCTGGTTACTATAGACACTTTATTCAGCAAAATTCATGCCCAGCAGTGCCACTTACAGGCCTGACTACGAAGGGTATGATGTACTTGTGGACAGATTACTATGATTCAACCTTTTAGGACATGAATGGGTGGTTTACTTTAGCACTGATACTGATTTTTATAGAGTCAGGAAAGAGATGACTTTTTTACAAAAATGAATCTGGTCTCGGGCTGGGAGTCATTCTTACGCAGGAGGAAGGAGTCGTTGTGTAGGGGTCTTAGTGGTTGAGGCCACATTAGGGGAATTACATAGTTTACAATTTCATGTTGGTGGTAGTTGTTCATGACTTGCACTGTTGGATACATTATCTTTTGGGAGATAATTTTGTGGTATAATCTTACCAAAAAAGCCTCCATTATATCGTTACTCAATGATATCAGAATTTGAGATGGGGAAGGTGGGATGTGTACCTTAAGTCCTTTGACTTTGATCAAGCCTAAATTCCTAGGAAACATAACACAGTGGATGATATGTTGAGATGGGGGACTCATATATATGAAGTTTATAAGGCTAGTAGTAAGTAGGAACTTATGGATTTGTTTTCTAAGATGCATTTCGAGGTGCACAACAAACATGGATAGACGTTTCATTATTCTATAGCTGTTACCTATATTATACTTGATCGAGTGACAATGAGGAAACTATTAGATTTTCAAGTCCTAGTCCTACAAGAGAGTGTGTTAGGTGAGGAACCTATTTCATGGTGGGCCATAATAAAGGACGAGGTTTTTTGTTTTCATGGGCACGTATGGGTGTCTGCAAACATACGTGGGGAGATATTGTGAGATTTTCATTCCTCTGTTTGGGCAGTTCATCCGGAATTCTCTATGATGTATTGAGATCTACATCATCAGTATTTGTGGCGATGAATGAATATGGACGTAGCCAGTTTTTTATGAGATGTTCTACATATTAGTAGGTTAAGCAGTGCATCAGTGATCAGTAGGGCTATTACAGTAGTTACCCATTCCTTTGTGGAAGTGGAATGATGTCACAACAGAGTTCATTACTATTTTACAAATATAGCCTTGAGGAAATGATGTTGTATGGTTTTTTGATGACTGAATCATAAAGGATACACATTTCTGACTGATAAAGGAATCATTCATTGTTAATGAGCTTGGAAAGCTATAGATCAGCGTGAAACTATTTTTTCCATGGTGTTCCACACTCTATCATTTCAAACATGGATGCCTGATTTACATCTTATTCCAATAAGGGACTAAAAAGGGTGTTTGGTACATAGGTACTTCTGAGTACAACAAATCATCCCTAGATAGATGGACTGTCTGAGCGCACGATTTAGTTTTTGGAGGACATGTTTCCCACATGCATCCTTTTTTTCTAGGGATTTTGGGAGAGACAGATACCCCTGGTGGAATTTTCCTACAATAATAGTTTTCATACAATGATTCAGATGGAACCTTATGTGTATTTGTATGGAAGGACATGCTAATCACCCAAATGTTGGATAGAGGCAGGGGTGGCCGCTATGTTGAGACCTCGTATTGTCCAGGAGGGCACATAGCAGGTGGAGGTGACTTAAAAGAGGATGTCTACAAAAAAGTCTTAGAAGAAATATTATGATGGTCTATGGAGATTACCTCTAGTGTTTGAGGTCGATGATTAGGTTTTCCAGCATGTCACACAATGGTAATGAAAGAAAAGGACTTGGAGGTAGCAGAAGATTTCACCAAAATATTTCAGGACGTTTGAGGTTTTGGAGAGTGTCATGCTAGTTTCCTATCAGTTGTAGTTACCTCAGAGGTATTGGGCCATGCAAAAAATCATTCATGTTTCTCATCTGTGGTGTTACTTTTTAGAACCATCTCATTTTTTTCAACCCAATGAGGTTGAGTTGGAGTTGGATGAATACTTAGAGAAGCACCCTATTCATATTGTGGATCACAAAACAATGGTTATATATGGAATGTATGTTTCTATTGTACAGGTTCAACGGTAGCATGGGTGAGTACTGCACAAGACTTGGGAGTACGGACTGATGTACGGTCGCAGTGTCCGGAGTTCTTTCTATATTCTTCTTCACCGTCCTTGGAAGGGCAATTTGAAGACAAATTTCTTTATGGGGTAATGTTTGTAAGAACCCTGGTCTTCTATTCAGGTATGGATCATTTTTTCAGGCTGTTTTGAGGGAGAGGAATAAAATGTGATATTTCAATATACATGTCATGTACTTCTAATTACACATCTTGTACCTAGATTTCCACATATAGCGGTGTAATGCCTGTGTGGCCGCTGAGTACAAGGACATGTGTTGAACTAGAAGACCCGCTTAATGTAACATCTCTGTTCTAGGTGCCACCCAGATGTGCCCCATAACGTGTTGGTCACATGGCCTCAAGAGCATTTCCCTGAATTCCGTAGGCTGACGACTAGAATTGGGTGACTTAGGTGTGGTAGTGGGGAAACTATACCCTCATTGGTAGTGAAACACAGTGGAAAAAAACGTATATGAGTAGTGGAAGAATTAATGAAATACAAAAGTGAATAGTGGAATACTGAATGTAAATAAAAAATTGCAGCATATATATATAAACAATGATGCATGTCACATGTATCCTGGAAAGAATACAAACAAGTCAAAATGTTGGAATACATTAATAAACCCAAGTAAAAATTAAAATAAGTAAACTACAATAGCATTGCAAGACATAGCTTGGTCCCATTCTCCTCGCCTCCATAGCAGTCACATACCCGAAGTAGAAGGGCGATTTTCCTTGTCTATACCTGCAACAATATAATATGTTTGGGCCCAAAAGCATGACCCACACAGGTTTTGAGACAAATTCCAGTAGGCATCCACCCAAAGATATTTTCCTAACTGTTAGTGAATATATATTATAGAAAAATATTAAAAATAAAGTAATAAACGAGGAAGCTCTCAAAAGTAAATAGTTCTATAGTTTCAACTACGTTCATTTACGTTTATTAATTATTCAACCAATCATTCACAAGTAACCCTTTGGGAGTGATCTCACAACATAACTTTTCTAGTTCAATATATCATTTAAAAACTAAGATATAATGACCCCATGGGATATCTCACATAGTCTATCCCCTTTGGTCTCATGAGAACAAAGTCTCTCTGAGGAAGCACTCAACATCAATTCCCCCTATAGTATTATAATGATAAACTTTAGACTCTATGAAGAAGAAATCAACATCAATTCCCCATGTGCTCTCATAATGATAATTATAGACACTCTGAGGGAGAACTCAACTTCAATCTCCCTTATGGTCTCACAATATGAAAAGTACAACAGACACTCTGGGGAAGCCCTCAACATCAATTCCATCTCTAGTATCACTACACCAGGTTCCCACAACCTTGTGTAAAGCAATCATGCACATATGATATTTAGCAACCAATGTAAATCACAAATACTACTTTCATAAATGGATAAAAATCCTAACACAAGTATGTTAGATAATATCACCCCATCCGAAATAAAACACTAGGCATAGAAAACAGAGCATCCTAATAGAAAATTATAGGACCAACGACCAATATCATATCAAACAACTGAAACCACATCCATAGAAAGGTAAATAACCCATATTTACAATCAAAAACCCAAACTCAAGCAAACAAGGAATATCAAGCATTAACAAGGTTAAATTACCTAAACATGCAATACCCTACACTAGTGTATTGGGCAACTTTTGTATATATAATTCAATGAAATTCTATTGAAAAGCACAAACCAAGTACCTCATCATTTTACAATTGATATAGTGGATCCTCATCATTGGAATCAACCTAGAACAAGGTATATCTATAAAAATGTAAAAATGTTCAACCTTGAATAACTCATAAAAGAGCAGAAAACAAGAGGAGGGGATCCATAAGAAGGAATAACGCACCATTGCGATTCCAATGCAATCTATAGTGTTTGATTTAGAGAACATATGACCAAACATGGGCTTAGAGAATAATTAGTGATATCTGTTGCTCTTGGATGATATGAGGATAATTGAAGATGTTTTTGGTAAATGAGATGCGTCCCTGGTCTGATATAAAAAATAAAAACACACCATGTGTACCCTGAGGATACATGGCAGGTATAGGCCTTTACCAGGCCTAGATTTAGGGGGTCTCCAGGTCAGCTCACACAGCCATGTACTCGGACATTGCATGACCAGTACACGACTACCCGTGGAAAAAAATTACACTACGTGTTCTTATAAAATTCCCAAATTCTCACATTTTTCTAAAAAGCACCTGAATCTATATACATACCTGGAATAAAGACACATTTTCTTACAAACTTCCCCCCTTAATGAAATTTTCCCTTGAAATTTTCTATAAAGGTGGCAAATAAGAATCCTTAAACACCTCTGGCCACTGCAATCAAGCATAGGTCTCCCTTTCCCATGTTTTGTCATGTAATCGTACATGCTGCCATAACACCTATACCAGAGGATCAGAATGGACACATACAACCTTCACACTGTGATCAATAATCCAGATAGGATGCTCCTTGAACAATGTGTCCACCCTCATCTCAACCTCCTCAAGTAGAAAAACACAAGACGAGTATGAGAAGTAACTCCATTGCTAGGACACATGGAAGACATCATACATAGCCTGGTACCTCTGAGGTAACTGCATCCGATATGCAACCAGATTGACTCTCACCAAATCCTCAGGAGGCCCGACGTATCTTGGAAAAGGATAACCATTTCTCTTAAACCTCTTGTGTCCCAACCTTAGTGTGACACATAGAAAAACCGAATCTCTGACCATGAACTCTAGAGGTTGTCTCCGTTGATCAGCATTATACATCTTTCATGACTGTGCTTTATCCATCCTCTTTTGAATCAACTCTATCTCGAATGTGGTATCCTGGACAAGACGAGGTCCCAACATAGCTTCCTCTCATGCTTCCAGCTAAAATATGGGAGATCATCATGACCGACCATATAAAGCTTCATAAGGTGTGATCTATATAGTTTCTTGATAAATATTATTGTTGGAAAACTACACCATAGGTATGTGATTCACCCAAGAACCTCCAAAATATAGGACACATGCTCGAAGCATGTCCTCCAGAACCTGAATTGAGCGCTCTTACAGGCCATCTATCTGGGGATGGTAAACTATACTAAGATGTACTTGTGTTACCATATCCCTCTGTAGTCCCTTCCAGGCCTGATAACTAAAACAAGAGTCCATGTTTGAAATGATGGAGTGTGGAACCCCTTGAAAACATACAATATCCTGGATGTACAACCTTCCCAACTCATCAACACTTAAGTTATCCATGATTAGAAAGAAATGAACAACCTTCATGAATCTGTCAGGGACAACCCAAACTGCATCATTCCCTCTCGTTGACCTCGGAAAACCTATCACAAATTTCATCATGACATCATTCCACTTCCACTCAAGAATGGGTAACTGCTGAAAAAGTATTTCTGGTAGTTAATGATCCACCTTCACATGATGAAAGGTGGAACACCACATCAGAAAACTAGAAACATATCTCTTCATATCGGTCCACCAATACTGATGGTGTAGATCTCAATACATCTAGGTGACACCAGGATGAACTACCCAAACTGAATAATGAAAATCCCACATAAACTCCTCATGTATGTCTGCTGACACCCATAAATTCCCATGAAAAAATAATATCTCATCCTCACCTACTATCACTCTATGAATAGTGTGGTCTCCTGACAAACTCTCCTATCAGACTTTGCCTTCATCATCTGATAGCTCCCTCATTTTCACTCACTCAAGAAGAGTAGAGGTAATAGCTACAGAAGAAAGAAACGTCAATCTATGTCAGTCTTGCACCTCAAATGCATATCAGAGAATAGAGCTATAAGCCACCACTCACTTTTGGCCTCCTGAAATGCCTCTATAACAGTCCTCATACTCAACGCATCAGCCACTACGTTTTCTTTCCTAGGATTGTAGGAAAGAAAAAAATCATAGGATTGAAGGTATTCAACCCACCTTCATTTTCTCATGTTCATATCGTGATGATTGAATATATACTTGAGTCTTTTGTGGTTGGTAAAATTCACAAAATGATCTCCCAAAAGGCAATGTCTCTAATAGAATAATCCATGAACAACTGCAGCCAACTAATGATTTTGCATTGGGTAATTCTTCTCATGTGGCCTCAACTACCAAGACCGGTACACTACGACTCCTTATCCCTACAATATCATTACTCCCAACTCGATACCTGACGCATAGCAGTAAACGGTATAACTCTTGAGCAAATCTGGAAAAACTAGTATCGGTGTTGAAGTCTACTTCCCTTTAAACTACTGAAAGGATGACAAACAAGAATCTGTCCACAGGTACATTTCACCCTTCTTAGTGAGGTCTGTCATTGGATATTCTAAGCGTGAAAATTCATATATAAAACTCTTGTAGTAACTAGCCATCACTATAAAACATCCTTCCTAAAAGATGTTTTTTGGATACTACCAGAAAACTACTGCTCTCACTTTCTATGGGTCTACTTACACTCGTGTCTCTAAGATAACATGACCGATGAAATGAATATGGTCCATCCAAAAGTTTCCTTTTGAGAGCTTAGCATATAACTGATGCTCTCTTAGTGTACTCAAATCGATCTCGATAAGGGTAGCATGGTTGTGTTGAGTGTGACAGTACACCAAGATATCATCCACAAAAACCACCACGAAAGAATATAGGCAGGGATGGATCTCTCGATTCATCAGTGCCATGAAAATTTCAGGCACATTCGTCAGACCGAACGGCATGACCACATACTCATATAGACCATTCCTTCTACGAAAGTCTATAAGAGGTATATAGGATATTCTAACACGCAACTGATGATAATTGGACTTTTCTTAATCTTTGAGAACACTCAAGATCCTCTAAGATAATAAAAAATATCATCAATCCTCAGCATGGGATACCAGTTATTGACCGACAACTAGTTTATATTCAAATAATACCCACAAAGTCATAGGGTATCATTCGCCATCATCACAAATAGGATAGGTGAACCCTAAGGGGATGTACTAGGTCAGATGAATCCCTTTAATTTCAACTCCTCTAACTACTTTTTGTGCTCCTGTAACACTAGTGTAGATATCCTATATAGTGGAATGGACATTGGTGCCACTCTTGGTACAAGCTCAATAGAAAAGTCTACCTCTCGCTCGAAAAGAAAACATGAAAATTCCTCCAGAAAGATATCCTTGAAATGATCCACCACTTGAGGAGAGTCTATTAGTGAAGTCCCCTATTCATAAAAGTATAGATGAGAAATATGGTCTATAACTCCTCCTAACCCATGATGCTCAGGTCTCACTCTGCTTTCCTGGACTTCCCAATCACCCTTATATAGAAACAAACTTCCTTTTGGTGACATGAAACTAACCCTACAACAATTTCAATCAATAACAGTCTAGGAGGGAACTAACCTGTCCTTTCGGAGAATGAAATCAAAGCCTATCATCTCTAAGACATAGAAGTTCAATAATAAGTAACACACACTGGTCACAAATGGGAAATCCTTGTACTGATATAAATAATCTATTTTAGTCCCCAACAGAGTGTCTAACCTCAATATATCAACATAATTATAGATGAAAATCCCATGTATCTCCACAATAACAACGGATATGAAACTATAGGAAGCCATGTATTGAAAACAGAAGAATATAAAACAAGCGCAACCAAAATCGTACCTCTAATTGTAGATGTTCTGAGATCCTTATCTTGTTCGTTCAGCTCCACTACAAATGTTAGACCTACCCTACAGCCCTAAGACCCTGCCTGATGACCCAGAGCTGATCCACCATGTTGTCACTAAAATCTCTGTGATTGAATCGCACAGCCATAACCTCTATCTCGACCTGAACGGATGAGAATACTCCAGTTCCCAGGCTGAAGAGAAACTGGTGGTCCTGCTCCTAAATGAGGAGCCATAGAAGAACCTCTGTCACCAGCTGCTGGTGAGAAAAACTAACAAAATCGCTGAAGATGACCCATCTTACTGCAAGATCAGCACTCAATTGTGTATCTTGATAAAAGTGACTTCTTATGATTTCTCTTCCCCTATTGGAAGCATGCCACATGGATAACTGAAGGTGTATCCCACGTACACAGATCTCTACGTGTTAACTTCTTATGATGCGTCCTACTATCATTCGGAGAAGCACCAACTCTAGATGCTGAACCGCGCTGCCCATAGCTCCACAATCCCTCAGGTTGCGCTATATGATCAGCATCTGGTTGACTATGGAAGATATGGTCGTCAACCTGAATATGTTCACCTGGGATCAGATTTCATTCTTGAGACCAACCTCAAACTTCATTTCTATAATAGCTCATCAACCCTCAGAATGGGTGTGTAGTATTACAGCTCTAAAAAGTGTGAAGAAAACTCCACGACTGAAAGAGTACCTTGTTCCATACTCATGGATTCTTTGGATCGATTTTTCTCTCCATGTCTCTAGGTAGAAGTAATCATAGAATGTAGGGTGGAAATAATCCCAATCCATAACCTATAAGCGTCCCGCCTATGATGTCACATCCCACCATCTCATGGAGGGATCTTTAATAATGTACGTAGCATGTTTCATCCACCTCTCTAGAAGAATCTCTAGATGATCGAAGAAAGTCAACATGTCTTCTAACCATGACTCTGTAGCCTAATGTCCTCCATGTAGGACCCCGGGACACCCTAAGATGGGAGGGGTGAATCAAGGTGTCACATTTTTCTCATAATGTGATGGATGTTGTCCCCAGGTTGGTAGGAACTTGTAAAACCTATATGATGGATATGGCCAACAATCAAACATTCACATGCAATGAGTCGACACAACACTTTTACATGGTTCACCACTAAGGGCTAAGTCCAAGGAGCATACGCCGACAGGTTTTCGGTCGTACCTAATTCCACTATTCTTCACTAGTTTTGGATTACAATGGTTCATGAAAAATCACTATGTCCTAGGCTCATTGCCTTCACAGATGTTTAGGGATAGCTCACTGCGTCCCTGAGGTCACTCTCGTTGACTCCCCCTGGCTCACTGCCTTTGGTGAAGTGGCAGTCAGTTTATAGACATGAGGGTCTCTTCAAAAAATTCACATTTAAGTATTTTGCTCTGCTTAGCACGAGAATCTACTTGCATCAGAATCTTGAGTTGATGACCTTTTTGAAATCAATCTTTTACTTTAGTGCAATACCTGAATGCACTAAATCTCCTTCATCTATTCCTTCAATTCCTAATACTGACACCTAGGTGTATCATTATATTTCCCTCTCTCTGTGCAGATCTTAGTTTAGTTGCACAATCATTCTTCTTCTCTTCGCAAATCACAACGAGGGTGTTAAACACCAGCCATGTGTGTACAGTACTAATTCTCTTCGTAAAACCAAATGGTTCAATATTCTTCCATCATCGCAAAGAAGATTTGAGAGTTCTAAGCACCTATTAAAGGCCTACGGGACCCCCAAATTTTTTTCTCACCCTTCTCGGTGTCTTGTGTGTAAAATTCAAATATTGCACGTAAAAATAACGCTTTGGAGAGAAAAAGGATTTTTGCGCAACTCTTCTTCTTCACACAAAAATTCTCTTTTCATGCAACACCTTTTTTTCTCTCCCAATACTCTATACCTCAATTTTTCCATGTTCCAGAGCTCGGGATTTGTCTAAGTGTCGAGCCGCACTGAATGAGAGGGGTTCACCTCATATTTATAGGTTTTTTTGATCCTTCCCGTAAAACACCGTCCTGCGTGTAAAACTGTCTCTCAGTTCTTTGAATTACGTGCACCTTCATTTTATTCTTATGTACTGTCTTGGTTTTTCACACAACTCATTACTTCGCCATTTTCATTATTCTGATCATGAATCCTCTCTTGCGCGTAATACGTTAAACCCACATTTTTCACACAACCAATTTTTCGCGTAGACGTTGGATTTTCCGCGCACATGGCACGAACATCTCAAATTTTTCGTGCGCCTATTGCCTTTGCTGATTTTCAGTTTTTCTGATCCGAGACACCACTTTCGCAAAAAACCATGCTCCACTATTTCACACACCACACTGTTTTTCACGCACGCTGCTGTTTTTCATGAAAACCCGTTGTTTTTCCCGCAGCCCTTGATTTTTTGCGCAAGCCTCCCGATATTTTGCACACCACTTCCTCTTTGCACACACTTCCTCTTTGCACACACTTCTTTTTTCCAACAACATGTGTCTTAATTTTCCGATTTTGAGGCCCAAAAATTTGGAAAACACTACGAAAAAATGCCACCTTCAGTATATGCTTCGGCTATAACCTTCATGCTTCATTTCTGTGATTTGGATTCTTCAGCCACTCTTCTTCTTTGTTCACAAACTCCACTATCGTGATATATATCATTTGATAGATCATCTTTAGGATCATCATATTTTGATACAATGTGAAGTGCATGGCCATCTCAGAATTCTAATCCCTTTCACATTTTCTTCTTCAACCATCATTCTCTACCTCATGAAAATCATATAATTCTATTATTCAAGAAGTCTCTTGCATGGTTCACGTGCAATCAGGAAGAATTTCATGGTCATCATCAAATACCATTATTCTTTAATCATCCTCAGATTGATTATAACTCACCATTATTCACTGTTGTAAACAATGTGTCACATTTGACACGTGTTCTTTGAACTTATGATCCAGACAACATTCATCTGAATTTACATTCCTCAATTACATTGGAGTACTTCTTGATCTCCTTCATTTTGATCTTCATTGACTACTATTGATCAGTACAACAATCACCTAGATTTCCATTCCACCATTTCATTGGAGTAATTCTTGATATCCTTCATTTTGATCTTCATTGAAAACTATTGACAACAAATACAACCTTATACACAAAGTGGTCCCAACACTCCATTCCCTGAGAATGTGAAAGGATGATTCTACATAAAACTGTGATCCATTTCTTCAATAGACGGGGAAAGGTTTGGTGCTCCCTAGAAGGTCTGCATAAACCTCATGATGCCTTCGAGGAACTGTCCATCAGCACCTGTATATGGGATGATGGATGGCGCTAAGATTACATGACATTAAAGTCCACTGGTAGTACCTGATCTACCATGTCTGGTGTCTGATCAATTACCTATAACTAGCATACAACCAGAGGAAATCTTGGTGACATGACTCTGAAAGGTCAAGCGCACACCTCATATCATGATTTTCAAGGATTGAAACATTGAAGTGAAAGAGAGGAACTGGGGAAAGAATCCATTCAAGATATCTAAAACATGTCCACATGACATGTATAATAACTACATGATGTGTTCCATTAAGCCTTTACATGGGTGTGTAGTTTTTCCAAACCTGGTAGTGTAACACCCTTACACATGACGTGTTATCCTTGATACATGGTGTGTACTTCAATCATTTCCTCCTACCTAAGTTCCTTTACATGGCGATACACATGGATCCTAACTGGGTAACTCTACACGGAGTGTGTTCCCTGGACACGACATGTATCGTTTAATTCATAACCATCTATGCCATTAGTCACAAGATAGGTGACACGGTCGACTCTACATGGCGTGTATAACCTGAGACTCGTCGACCTATGTTGTTGGTCACACGGCTAGATACACGGCTCTTATAACACGACACATACTCCATGTACATGATGTGTGTCACCAAACATTTTCCAACCTCCTTTCTCTACCCACACATCTAGTCACATGGTTTAGTACTACACGACATGTACATATAGTACACAATGTGTAGTTGAGAAAAATGAATTCTTCTCGAAAAGAAGGATAAATTGTATGTATTCATCAATACACACCGTGTATTCTTGGTTTTTTCAGATAGTAAGCTTCAGAAACTACTCTGGAACCCCATAAAAACACTGAAATGAACATTAAAGTGCCAAATTAAGATCTGTGGCACCCATACTCCACGCGAATCAAATCATGGAAACATATCCATGTCACATAACAAGTATAATAGTGAAAAAACACATGATCCACCAAATTCCATTCCATGAGGTCCCATAACCACTCAGGCATCAATGTCTAGCTTTCATTCAAAGGAATCCTTACATAATCAACAATACCCTATAAAATAGAAGGTATTGTATCATGGCATCTATCATGTCAGGACTCATATATAGAACAAAATCTATTACAACAACAATAAATCTGTAATGTACCCTAAATGGCATGATAAGAATGCATGACATGTGATCTCTCGAAAGTGACTATATGATGTATGAGATGGAACACCCTCATCTTATTGGGTTGCAACAGAAACAAAACCTAAATAACACCAATGATAATAACACAAAACATGAGAATCACCAAACGCTGAAATAAAATCAACTATAACAATTGAAAAAACCCAAAAAAAATTCAATTATCAATTAATATTCGTTTTTACCTATACAGGGGTTAGCTAATTTCGAGCACATATTATTACCAACTACCTATTCTTTCCTTTCCATGTCTATAGGCTCCAAACTGTTTGTCATGAAGAATATAATCCCTCTGATACCACTTTGTAACATACCGGTTCTAGGTGCCACCAAAAGGTGCCCTGTACACGGTTGGTCACATGGTCTCAAGTGCATTTCCATGAGTTCCAGAGGTTACCGACTGACAGTGAGGGCCATAGGCATGATAGTGGGGAAAATATGCCTTCATTGGTAGAGTAGAACAGCGGAAATAGATTTATAACAGTAGTGGAAGCAGTAATTCCATATAATATGTAAACAGAAAAAGACTGAAAGTAAATAAACCATTATAGCATATATATATACATAATTAATCATGTCACAAGTATCTAGGAAAGTATCCAAATAATTCACAATGATGGAATATAGTACTAATCCCATGTATAAAGAGAACAATTAAACTCTAGCAGCATCGCAAGCCTAAGATTGGTCTTATGATCCTCATCTCCAGAATAGTCAATTACCTAAAAAAGAAGGGCCCTTTCCCTTATCTACACCTGCAAAAATATAAACAGTTTGGTTCAAAAAGCATGACCGAAATAGGGTGTCAGACAAGTCCTAGTAAGAAACCACACAAAGATCTTTTTTTAACTATTATTAAATATATATCACAGGAAAATATTTAAAATGATGTAATAAACAAGGAAGTAATCAAAAGTAAATAGTCATACAGTTTCAACTATGTTCATGTACATTAATTAACTATTAAAACAATCATTCACAAGTAACCCTATGAGAGGGTTCTCATAGCCTAACCCCTCTGGTTCAACTTATCATATAATAATAACATACAATGACCCCCTTGGATAGCTCACATATTCTAACCCCTTTTGTCTCATGCAAACATAGACTCTCTGAGGAAGAACTCGCCATCAATTCCCCATATATTATTTTAATGATAATCTACAGACTCACTATGGAAGCACTAAATTTCAATCCCCCTTTTGGTCTTGTAACAGTAACTATAGACTCTCTGAGGGGGCACTAAACATCAATACCCCCTATGGTCTCGTAGTGTGAAAAGTAAAATAGAAACTCTGAGGAAGCCCTTAATGTCAATTCCCCCTGTGGTCTCAATACACCATGTTCCCACAGACCTGTGTAAAGCAATCGTGCACAAACTATATTCAAAAGAAAATGAAAATAAAAAATACTACTTAGCTTAATAGTTACAAATCATAACACAAGTATGTCAGATAATATCACTCCATCCTAACAACATAATCCATGGAAATTAGTGCAGCCTAATAGGAAATTATAGACCTAAGGACCAATATCAAATCAAATAAGGGAAAACACATCCATATTAAAGTAAATGAAACTATTTACAATCATAAACCCATACTAAAGAAAACAGAGAGTTGTAGGCATTAACATGGTTAAATTCCCTAAACATGCAATATCCTAAACAAGGGTACTGGGAAATTTTTGTTCATATAACTCAATGAAATTATATGGAAAGGTACAAACCACCTAACTCGACGTTGTACGATCGATACTGTTTAACCTCATCTTTTGGATCGACCTATAATTTAGTAGATCTTCAAAAAAAACATAAGAATAATTAATCCCTGAATATCTCATGAAAGATGATAAAACAAGGGAAGAGGCTCAAGAAGAAGGAATAAATCAATATGAGGATTAAAATGCAATTGACGACTTTTAATTCAGAGAAAAGATGACCAAATGGGGGCTTGAAGACGAATAGGTGACATCCATCACTCCTGGATGAGACAGATCCAAAAAAGATGTTTTTGTAAATGTGACATGACCCCGGTTTGATATAACAAATAAAAATAAAAATAAATTCTGTTTTCCCTAGGGATACACGGTGTGCATAGGCCTTTATCGGGCCCTACTTTAGACGGTCTCTAGGTCACCTAACATGACCATGTACTCATCCATTACACATCTAGTACATGGATATCTTCAGCAACTATGTACATGTCGTGTAATCATAAGTACATAGCATGTACTTATGAGATTCCTAAATTATCCCTTTTTTCTCAAAAACACACGAAATCATGATCTGTACCTAGAATGATGATCTGGGTTCTTACACTTAGTTCTGGAGCCATTTAAGGACACTATGTGGAATTTTAGCTTTAATGAACATGTCATGTAGTTTTCTATTTCTCTTGTATATCGAAAGGGGGTCACGTCTCATATCTGGAATTGTCTTCTTCTTCCTGTATTTTGTACTTGTGCACTTCAGAACAACCGATGAACTCCGAACCCCTCCCAGTTCTCCATCCCATCCCCAATTGAGACACTTTCAGGTGGATTGGAATCCCATTGGTGAGTTCTTGAATCCTTTTGGCCCTTTCTTCATAATTCAACCTCTCTTGTGAGTTATTCTAGGTTGATTGTTTTTACCTTTTCGTTGATCTAAACCATTTTTGGCTGATTCAAGGGAAGAAATTCAAGTATATCGATCATGAGACCTCATGGTAGGTTGTTTTTTCCTTTTTTGATTATATATGGATTATATATGCTAATAGTTACACATACCCACATTTTTGGTCTTGTTTGATTTGGAATTAAACCATGTTTATTTCCTGCTATAGTTTGATTGATTGATTAAGGGTTGTGGCTTGTGCGTAAGGTTAGATACCTTATCTAAGGGACACATCACTGGTGTGTTTCACTTCATTGATTGTTTATGGTCATTTGTTCTTGGATTCCTTCTCGGCTTGCCTTATTTTCAGTGCCTTGTTTGGTAAGGACGGAGTTGTTGATTATATGAAATGTTTGTGATGTGAATTGTGAATGGTTGACCAAATTGTTAGAAAATGAGAGCTACCAGTTCGTCATTTATAATTATTTAAAATAATTTTTAACCAAGGGGTGGACTATGAGAGCTTCTTGAAGGGTTAATTTATGATTGTTTTACTAGAATATTTGGCCTAGGGTTATTTACTATGAGAACAACCCAAGCGGTCGTTAATATTTGATTAAATGAATGATTGAACCAAGGGATAAGAATTTGAGAGATTCCCTAGGTGGTCATTTATAATTAATTGATCATATGTTTGACCAAAGGGGTTAAACTTTGAGAGAATCCCAGAAGATCATTTTAGGATAATTGAATGATTGTGATGATTCTTCCAAGACAAATCACAAGATTAGATTCTATCTTACATGATTACTTATATGGGCTTATGAGATGTTTTTTTTGATTACATTTCATGGATGATACTAAGATTAGTCTACATACCATGTCTACATGATTTGATTGATGAATAATAAATGTAAAATGAATGTATTTTAAAACAGTAGGATTGGTTACTTTTGATTACATCCTAGTTTATTTCTTAATTCATGCATATTTCCTTCTATATATATTCAAGGATAGTTAGGAACAAATATTTTGCAGGTTGACTACTAGGATATGTATCACACTATGTTTGGGTCTTGTTTTTGTACACAAATAGATTATATTATTGCATGTATGGATAAGGGAAAGATCCCTTCTTCATCAGGTACATGATTATTGTTGGAACTAGGGAGAATGAGACTAAGGTGAGGCTTGCAATGTTGCAGGATTTTACTTGTTTCCTTTTTATTTGGGTATCTGATTTTCCTTCCTAAATTATTACATATTTGGATTTTTTCATATATAAATATTCCATGAATCATATATATATACATTGTGTCTTTTGTTGGATTTACTTTCAGTCATCTAATGTTTATTTTTGGTTGGAATTATGGCTTCCGCTATTGTTTACTATTTAGATTCTGTTGTGTATACTCTATCAATGAGGGCATAGGTTCCCCAATGTCACACTTTGGCCCTCACTTGTAGTTAGTAGCCTATAGAATTTGGGTAAATGCTCTTGAGGTCATGTGACCAACCGAGTTTGGATCACCTTTGGGTGGCACCCGGATATACGACGTTATAGTACACCAAAAAAATGTTGGATATATGAAAATATTTTTTATTTGTATTTATAAAATAGTGAGTTATAATTATCTTCGAACATTATATTTATGGAATGGATATCAATATACCCTTATAAGTTTTAGGTCATGGATTCTTAGAAAATCACAAATAATGTTTTTATATTTTGTTGCTTCCTACATTTGGATACTTAATAAATGATTTTCATTTATGAATATAATAAATTAGTTGTGTTGGTGAAGTACATCACTATGAAGGGGTGGATGATCATGTCGACTAATTATAGTGTTAAATACATATAGATGTTTATTAGTAGACTAAAATATCTACCAATTTTGACCTTTCTCAAGCTAAGTATAATTTAGACCATGTATTATGATACTTCATAAAATTCTTTGAGGTATTTTGATATCTGATGGACATCTTGTTTCATATAGCTAGTAAATGTTAATTCCAAATGAGAATAATATTTAAACTCATATTCATGGTTTGATATATTGGTGTCAGTATTCTGTTTTTGAGAGGATTTCATCTTTAAAAAATATAATTTCCTCAGTTATATATTTTATTAAAGAGACCAAATCCTTTATAATAGGTTGTCATTTGACTATCTTAAATAATAAAACATTAATAATAATTATATAACTATAAGGTGAACTTTTTTGTTGATATTCTAAGTAGGAAGGATTAGGCGATGTTTGTGTTGGTGGAATGTAGGAAGTGGAAAATTATTATCCTCTTTACTGAGATGTACCATAGTGTTCATGAAAAACAATGTTGGATAGCCCTAAAATCTCTATGTATGGAATTAATACTCTATCAGATAGTGAATAATAGTAATTAATATGAATAATACTACTTTTTTATAAGAGAAATATATATTCTAAAGGTCCACCGGCTAATTGGTGTCCTGATTCTGATGAGGGACTTTAGATTTGAGGTTAGGTTGTGGTCCCTATGAGTATTCCAGAGAAGTCGATAAAGTATTCACATAGCTCAAGGTGGGATAATCATTTATTGATTACCAAGATGTTTCATGATTTTCATAGGAATTAATGGTGTCTCAGGATGATGAAAAATATTATGGGGTTAATTTCATGATTCTTTACCTATTAGAGAAAAAATGATGTTTATCTGACCTTTATATATTCTTCAGTCACTACCCATTCCTGAGTGTATGTGGGATCATGTAATACTAAATTTTATGAAGAGGATTCTATGTATTCCAAATGGTAGTAATGTGATGTGGGACACTTTTTACAAGTTCCCCATGGTTTTAAACATCCTTCAAAAATAAGAATAGATATTCTATTGGAGTGGTAAGATGGTTATATATTCCTAATATTTTATATATTTAACATTTTACAATGGATATACTTTCTTATCTAGATACCTGATTCTTATATCACTTCTAGAAGTGTTTTAAATAAGAACTTGATACTTACGTTCTCAAAATGATTGAATTCCATCCATAGATTGGGGGGAATTCTAAGCATACTATGAAGATCTTGAAGGACATATTAATAGTGCATGATCTTGATTTCAGTGATTTAAGTGATTTCATCTTCTGAATGAACATTTAACAATATATAATGTTATGATGCATCAATTAAGATGGGTCTTTTTTAGGATTTATTGGGTAGGTAGTTCTAATCCCATTTATTTTAGATGTATTTTAGCATGTAAACTAGCCTGAAATTGAGCCTCATACAAGAGATGTTACAGAATGTATGGTAGATTATTAAGAGGTTAATACCCAATTAATATAGACATAAATCTTATACAAATATAATACTTAATCCTATAATGTTATTATTAACCATCCATGTATTTATACGAGTTATTTCCTTTCTTGGAATACCGTTTTATTCTGATATATGGGTTACTAGAACCAACATTGGCTGGTCCATTTGAGATCACAGAGTAGAGCAATATAGTGGAAAATTGGTTAGCACATCTATAGTAGTAAAAAACTATATGCAATGTGTTTTATGCATCTAGTATCAGGATATATAACCTAAATCAATATTCTATGATTGATTTGGTGGATGTTGAGTTGGATTTAGATACATCATTCTAGAAGGTAATTATTTTTATTTTCGATCAGATAAAAAAGTCTCTTTGTGGATTGATTATTTCTTTGGTATGAGTGTAGTATTATTTTGGGTATATCTAGGAAGATACATGGCACTGATACTCCACTATATTAAATTAATTTCTATATTTTTTCACCAATGATGATTAGTGATGCTTGATGACACATCTCGTGGATGAGAAAACCAATGGTGGGGTTACTGTAACACCCCATATCAATATGTGGAATGAGTTCATTTTGATTATTTCCTATTCTCTTTTATTTTTTTACTTCCTTATCTGTTTCATGTGTTTACATTGGAAATGGCGGTTCAGCTGTGATATTTTGACATTAGTTTAGGCTATAGTTATACCACTTGTAACCCTTCATGATGCAACCAATTAGGGTTTCACTATGATTAGATATTTTTAGAAGATTGTCCTATTATGGTGGAGTGGTATACAACACTAATGATGGTTTCATAAAAAATAATTTGAGTTGTCTCATAATAAATATTTCATGGGATCTTGGATTATGTTGTAAACTAAGGGGATTTATATGAATCAATATCTAACAAAAGTTGAAATTATTATAGCATTAGAATAAATCATTTCAAAACCATAGACATTATGGTATAGGGAGAACTACATATGAATAACTTGAGGTAATTGTGAGACTAATTACCTCAATAAGTGGTTGGTAATTTCATAATAGTCTAGAATGTATCATGATATCTAGATTAAGGGTGGACATGTCATGCCATAATGGGGGATACGTTTCAAGGCTGGTCCCACAGGAACTGATATGCTATGAGAAAAAGGGTTACACTATGAGGCATACACCATAGAGTCGAATCCTTGGTTAGGGGAGGGGTTATACCTACATTTAGGATTGTTTTGTAAATAATTAGAGGCTTAGTATTTTAATTTTCCATACATAATGTTATCACACTATGACTAGGGGCCACACTAGAATGGTGTCCTTTTTGGTTTGTTATTCCATGACCAAAACAGCCATGCACCAACACATGATTTGGGAAGGTTTTTTTCAATTTATTTTTTAATTCAATTAATCAATTTAAATTCCAATGCATGTGAATATATTTTTTTCTTCCAATTTCAAAGTACCCATACCAAATATTTTTTCCCATTGGTTTTTCCTCTGATATATTTTGATATACTCCATTTGAACACATTTCCAATTTTTCTATATCATAGTCGATTAAATGAGGAGTAAAATAACTTCCTTATCTACCTATTTTAGGTTTTTCAATATATTTTAATGTGTTCCACTATTTTTACCCTAATTTTGGTATTTTAATAGAATTTTGGAAAACTACTCATTAGGGTCATTTCATACCAACATGAAAAATAAGAGGGATTATATTGAATTGTGGTGTATTTTACTAAACTAAAAATGTGGTTTATGATTATACCAAGTGAAATGTGATATATGGTTTCTTTACTCAGAAATGATTGAACCTAAATTGATTTGTTTTTATCTCTTGACCGAAATTGTTCTAGATAAGGATATTTTAGGCAAATGTGATCCCTTTGATGGTCATAACTTATTATGATGTAAATGATTATCCATGAACCCAATATAATCTCTATTTACCTAATTACATAGAAACCAATGATGTTTTAATGAGTTTTTTAATTATAGGATAAATCCTAATTGAATTCCATTATCACCTGTTGAGATAAGTGGTGTATTTTATTGGTGTTGTCAGCCTATGCTATGGACCATATGGATCTATCTAGTTTCCCTTTAGTCTATACCTAGTTAAAATGGTATGGTTTGAGTGTTCATACACTACTAGTTCATCAAATCAATTTGTGTTTGCCTCATTTGTATTACAGACTTTGTTCAATCATGAGATAATAGAACTAATTTTCCATTAATTCACAATTTTTGTTATAAATACATAAATATGAATTTTTATATGAAAATATTAATTTTTTATACATTCTTATTTATAACATTGGATATATTGATAGAATGATGTTTCCTGGTTGTTTGGATAGACAAGTGGGATCGATATTCCCACTTGTGTTTCATTGTACATGAAAAAATATGATATTACCGCAACTTCATATATTTGGGACCGAGATATTATAACCATCCTATTGAGACATATTTATTCTTTATCTTATATTAAATGTTGTGGGACAAGATTTCCTTTATGTTGTAATTTATTTATTTCATAATTCCAATAGATATGTGAAAATATTTTCATTTTACCATAATGATAAGGGGGATGGGATTCATTATAGTTATATGATATTTTCTTGCGTATGTGAGATATACTATCCATTTTAAGAAACATCCATGTGAAGGAACATGATATAATAACCCATTATTACGTTATTTATATCATGTTTTATACTTTGATATATTTATAGGATTGTTAATGTATATTGTTTTTGAAAATTTGGAAAACCGTTATATAAAAAAGTGTTCATTTCCTTATAGTGTAAATTTTTCCCAAAAAAATAGGTTCCTTTGATTATAATCGAGTTTCATTAGTGTGACTTTTTCTTAATCATGAATGTTTCACCTTTAACCTTGATATAAACCATATACATTGTTATGCCCCATGAAAAGGATTGGAAATTGTAGTTTGATAAAAACAAACCTCATTAAAGGGAGATAAATAGAATTGGAATCCATTAATCCATTTCAAATTCATTGAAACCTAAAAGAAATTATTCCTTTTTTATATATTAATATTTGAGATCAAGAAATGAATTAATTTTTTATAAAATGAATTTTAATGCCCCGTGTTTTCCTTAAAATTCTTTTATGACATCTAAATGAAAAAAATCACAATCCACGAATCTTTACTAAAAAACGTGAACATATTTCCTTAAAAACATACCATTCATAATTAAAAATTTATAAAACATACTTTAAAACCAAAGAATTTTTTTTACCATTTCCTAATCAATATATATTAATAAAACGTTATAATCTTGTAGGTACATTGGTACATTATCTTCATATCACTATTACAGTCACCCTTACAAAGGAATAACTGATTTGGTTAATTCCACTTACTTCATAATGGTAAATTATATATTTTAGAATCTATCAACTTCATAAAAGAATCTTTAAAATAATTCTCTGCATTCACTTTATAAGAGTATCTTATTAATTTTTAACACCATACACTTTGTAGGAGTGACTTATATTTAGTTAACACTATACACAATACCCAATTATTTGATGAGCTATATTAGGCTCAAAAATCATTATGATAAACTTTAAAATGACAATAAAACACATGAAACATATATAATCCCGAATTTTTATCATAAAATATCATAAAATAATCTATTTAATATCTATTTATAAGAAAACATATGCTTAATGAAAATAAGATAAGTGTCCTTTTTCAATTGAAAACTCTTAAAATTAAAAAAATCCAATAGGAACAAGAAATTTTATATTATTTTTATATTTATGAAATTTTTTAGAGGATTATTCATAGAGAATAATGATCATGATTTCGGGACATTCTATTCCTTTCACAATCTTAAAAAACATTTTTCTTCTTTTTATCAATAAAGTTAAAAGTAAACATTATAAAAAACACCAAAAAGTTTCATTTTGAAACCATTTTGAAAAAAAGTAAAGTAATTTTAAGTTAAATTTAATAATATATGAATAATTTATAATAAATTCAAGAAACATTTAAAATTAAATATACAAGAATTTAAAAGTGTTTAAAACATTTAAAATAAAATTCTAAAGAAAATACATTACCATTCTTCTAACTTTTGTATCAAAAATATATGATATCAGGGAACATGAAATGGATTTGTAAACAATGTTAATTTAATGAAATTTTATTATTGAAATATATATTTAATTTTATACACCACAAAAAAAGAGACATATGGATAGAATGAAATAATATTCAATTAAAATTAACTCAAAGGAGAAAATCCTTACCCTATCTCCTAACCTGACACATACAACTTTTAATTTCATGACTAATATAATTGTAAAAATTTTATAATTGTTTATGATTAAATATCATTTTTAAATTAATATTACTTTAAAATGATTTATTAACATGCATTAAATATTATTTATATCAGTTAATTTTATGTTACCTGTTTTGTGGATATACAATTTGTAATTACAATACAACTTTTTTTGGTTGAACAGAGTCAATAGATTTATTATTAAATTATATGTAGAAAATTAATCAATATATAATTATAATTTTTATAGATATAGTATAATTTTATAATAATCCATGTAATTTGGTCATGTAAAATGAAATATATTATTTCATAGATATGGTAGTCTGTACACACACATGAATGGAGTTTTAATTTTTTAAAATGGGTGTAAATGAAATAAAGTACAAAGTATATTAATTTATATAATAATAATAATTTTATTAAGTAATATTTCTTTATTATATTCTTTATTACTACCTTCCTTGTAACATGGTATTCAAAAATTAATTATATCTCTTTTTGGAGGTGGCCACCCACACATAAGCTCAAGTGATGTTATTATTTTACAATGAATTGGTGGGTAAGAATGTTTGTAATATATCACCTTAAAATAATTTTATTTATTCCATAAATATAATATATATTCATTTTATCCATCCTTTTAACCATCTAAGAGAGTAATTGTAGAAAAATGAAATACATCTCTTTATGGATATGGTAGTCTATATGTACCCACGATCAGTGCTTTCATTTAGCATTGGATGGGGAAAGAATGTAAAAATGGTTATTATTTAAAAATAATAACATTTTAGATTATTATATAAACTTATTTTATTCTATAATAATGGTTTTTTGTTTAAATGACATATAATAATAAATAATAACTAAAAATGCAACAAATAATTATACATCTTATTGGATTTTTTTTGGCTTACACAATAATTTTGCATTGTTTTTCCTTTTGGGTAAACTGTAATATATATAATATGAAAATGATAGTTACTAAATTATTGGAAATTTATTGGTTCATCTAAAGTGCTCAATATTTTTGAATAATTGAGGATTGGTGATTCCCTTTTATATGTTAGTGGTGTGGAACACTTGTAAAGATCCTTCAATTTTTAATATTATACATGTATTACTAATTGTAATGTTAAATAATATTGATAAATTTTTTAATCATGATTGACAAGGTTAAAAGGAATCACAAAGAATAATAATTTAGATATTATCTTGTGAATTTATATCTTATTTATTAACATAATTAACCTGATTTACCTTTTATCATGCAAACTAATTTTTACCACAATAACAATACATTTTGACCAGAATTGAAATTGTTACCATAAAAAATATTAATCCTCTTAATGAAAAATATTACATAATTTTTTTATGATTCATGTTTTCTATTTTTCATAAATTTATAATAATATAAGTGAAAAAAACACAACTAATTTTTCTTTAGAAAATCAGTTTCTCAACATAAAAAAATAACATATATAAAAAAAATAATGATTTTGATGAAATTATTTATATTATTTATAATAAAATGAACCTTATATTAATTTTAAACCAATTAAAATATATATGTATAATTTTAAATTACTTTATATAATAAAAAATAATAGCAGTTTTTCAAAAATAATCATTTTTTTCTCTTCATTAAAAAACATTCATTTTAGAAAAACCAAAAAATGGAAGCAAGTTAATTTTGAAAATATTATTTCGCAAATTATTTCCAATTTTTCAAATAATTTCTCTATAATTTTTAAAAAGTAATTATTAAATTTATGTATAAATTGAAATAAAAATAATATTTTTATGAAAATTAAATTTTAAGGCATAAAATGACATTATTCTCATTCATTTCCTAATTAAAATTGTTAAATAAATTTAAATTCAATTTATTTGATATAGAATCTAATATTTATTTATAATAATTCATTAATAGTGATTAATTTTATTCTCTCATGATAAAAATACACTACACACATAAAAATAGTTTTATAAACATAACCCTTTTACTATAACAACACAAACTATTAATAATGGAAATTCTTATTGATCTAATTAAATGTATTATTTTGTGAAATGGTTAAATAAAAAATTCAAATATTTGGATTTATAATTTTTTACTTTTACAATATGGTTAAGAATTGTGACAGTTGTTAATATAGTCACGGAACAATGATCACATGATTCCTATAAATATAGGGATTTAATAAATCCAATTTACTAAAAAAAGGAAGTGATGACATCATCCTGTACACTTTCCCCTTACGAAGCCCATTTTCTGGAGCTTTGAAAGGAGGTGGAATCATTGGGATTTACTCTTGACCAATCCCCTTCCAAGCTTCAAAATGATAAGCACAAACAGAACTGTCTATGGGAGAAGTGGAAGTTGATAGAGATTACCACCCGGACGATGTTATCCAAGACACCCTAAGAGTCGGCCACCATTTCACACCTTACCATTTGGTCATATGTGGGTGTTATAAGGGGTTATATAATGGTACCCTAGTACTATGATTATGTACACTATTTTTGTGTAGAGAATATACATTCATTTTATTATTGTTACTTTTTTAATAGTTGTTAAAGCACAAATAATATTTTTAGTTAATATTAAACTAAGGAATATATTTTGATAAATTGTGGATTTTTTAATTAAATAAAATATAAATAAAATATTATTATTATTAAACAACTTTTTATTAATTATCAACGGTAATATAATTTTTATGAATACAATTTTAATTTTTATTAAGGTTTGAAAGCTGTTTTTTTCTAAACCCATAAATTTTCAATAAATGTCAGTTTTTATTTTAAAAGTAAAAATTTATATATTTAGGAAATTATTTGGATGAATTTAATATTATTTTTTAAATCAAAAAGTCAAAATTATACAATGGTTAATTTTTCATAATTATCTAAGACAGAAAAATGTTTGGGTAAAAATTAAATATCGTTTAAATATATAATGTGTTTTATGACATCATAATGACCCGATAGTGATGTAATAAAATAATATAAACATTATTTTTGAACAATATTTGTTTTAAAATTAAAATAATGCGATTTTAGGTTTGTTTGATTTATTTTACAAAGCCTTAGTGGACCATCAAATAATTATAAAACATTTTAGCTTTTTAAATTGATTTCATTGAGAGTGTGACTCACCTCCACATAATAAACCCTATTATTTTTTAAAAAAAATTCCATTGGACATATAAAATATTTGTTTCACTCCCTATTGTCAAAAAACATTGGTTGGTTTGTGGTTTTTATTAGTTTAACGTTTGGTGTCCCAAACCTAAATAATAACGAATTCTCACTCCTTTCCTATATAAACCCACCCAAAATCTCACTTACTCTTCACTCAAAGCCATTGGTGTTCGTCAAACCCCTGAACTACTCACTCTAGAATCCTCCCAAGGTTCGCAATGCTCCCAGGAAGCCTCTCTAAAGCCTCTCCCAAGCCTTTAGGATCACACTTCCAAGTAAGGGATTCCTTCCTCTCTTATTTTATCCGAGTTTTCTAATATTATTATGCCATTTTATTTTCCATTATAAATATTGGGGTATGATTTCTCACCTCCCCTATACCTTCCACTTTATTTTAGAATTATTATAGACCCCTTTCTCTCTCATCGATGCCTTCCATGTATACTCTTTACCATGCCAAAATTCTGTAAAGATTTTCTCTATCCTCATTTACATTCAAGAAATTATTTTGTATTATGAATATAATTCCATTAATTATGTTGGAACATGTATCTATATGGCCCCATTATAGTCCATTTCATGTACATATGATGAGACACACCTTTCTCTCCCATCTACCATTTTTTAGAATTCTTATGTCACGCCGCTATGAAGCTGAAATTGCACTGAGATTTTCCAACCCAAAGTCATTGTGTCGGGAATACCAAGCTCATTTATCTATCAAGGGTATTCACTTTTATGAACGTTTACTTATATATTATAGAGTTTAAAGTACAAATTCCACATTCCATTATCATGTAATATATTAGTATCTTTAATGATTCATTGTTGTATGATCCATGTGGCACAATTATACATGAAATGAAATGTTTTAAGAAGGGTTCACCCTGATAGTGCTCTAATGCAATGGGTAAAGATTACTATCATGGTATGTCAAGTGAAATGAGGATTTAATCATTATAATTCAAGTGAAATGAGGATTTACTGATTCTAACTATAGCATGATTAGAAATTAGTCATCCTAATTCAAATGCAGTAAGGGTTTATTCATTCTCCATGTGCAGGGAGCGTTGGCTCTTCCTAATTCAATGTTAAGTGTTGTTATCACATTTCCATGTTTTGGTAATCATTCTATATCATGACTTTATGTTCATGTTTCTTTTATTCTCTATTGATATTCTTATTTCCTAACATGTATGGTATTTTTCATGTTATCCCTTTTTTACTCCCCTACTGAGCATTATAGTTCACCCTATTCACATGTATATCCTCAGGTTATCCCATGCAATGCTAAGTACAAGGGAATTTCATGGTTATGTAAATGAAGTTATAAATAAATATGTTGTTTGTTTTATGTTTTAAGTTGTTATGTAATGTTCCTAAGCCCCAAAGACACAAGACCTCTCAATCTTCCATGTTATATCAAGTGTAGAGTTTATGTAATAAATCATGTTTAGTTGTGTAAAAAGAGGAGGGTTGTTATTGTTGGTATCAAAGGATAGGTTTAGTTATTTTTTGGATAGGATTATAAAACCCTAGTGAAATCCTTAGGTATAAGACTATGTATAAAAATAATATCCATAAATTTTGATGATTATTGAGTATGTGTTTTATCAAGAAAATACATCCCTGTCTTGATATTTGTAGTTAGAGGTGGCTCTAGCACCGATGTACCTAGTAGTGAAAACACTGACAAGGTGTTTCGGGCTTGACTTGGGGTATCCTGGTGCATTACAATGGGCCTTTCTGCACTCTTTTTATGACACTCCCAGGGGATATGCTTTGGTAAATTCACATGATTAGTATGACCCATTGTTAAGGGAATGAACAAACAGCCCATAAGAATATATGTTGGGATATAGATCATGGATAACATAGATTGAAACCTATAGATTAATAGTTAAGAAAATAAAAGTAATTTATATGTCATCCTTTTTTGTCTTTGGATTCCCCTTTATGTGTCTAATATGTTAAGGTAATCATCATGTGTGTATATCAGATAAGGTAGAACCAGAATCAAAAAGTGAAAGGTAGTGTTATCATCAATAATTCTATGCATTCTTTTTTATCCATAATGTTTAGTAGAACAATCCCAATACCACCAAAAATCATGGAATAAAAGATGTTATTGAGTATGAAAAATGGTGCAATCATTTCATCCTAGGATTATAACTCTTCCCCTGTCATAATTTGTGGAGTGAACTTCCAGACGAACGTTTTCATACACCCTCTGGTGAAATTTGATGAAATTCTCAGCATGGATTGGTTTTCCTTATATAGAGCAAACATAAATTATCATGAGATGGAAATCACTCACCATATAGATAATCGACCACTAATTCTATACAAGTGCAAGGAAGAAGATGAATATCCTTTAGCACCATCATCTCAAGCATGGATATTACTACCCTATGAGCATGCATATCTTGCTCAGATAATTGAGTCCAAGGAAACAACCATCCTTCATGACATGCCTATTGTGAGGGAATTCACTGAAGTGTTTTATGAGGAATTTCCTGGTCTTCCTCCTATAATACATGTTGAATTATCAATTGAGCTTATACGGGGGGCATTGACAATATCAAAGATTCAATATAGAAATACTGTTGTGGAGTTTGGGGAGGTGAAGAAACTACTACCGTAGAATCTAGATAAAGGGTTTATATGCTCATGTTCTTTACCATGGGGTGATCTAGTCCACTTCCTCAAGAATAAGGATAGGTCAATGGACCTTTTCATCGATTATCGTTACCTTAACAAAATCACAGTAAAGAACAAGTATCTTATTCCATGAATTGATGACTTGTTAGATCAGCAATGTGGAGCACAATACTTATCGAAGATATATTTGTGGTCATGATATTACCATATTGGAGTAAAAAATAAGGATATCCCCAAGACTGATTTTCATATGAGATACGGGAAATATGAATTCATAGTAATGCCTTTCAGATTCACTTATGGTCTTGAAATCTTTATGGACTTGATTAATAGTGATTTAAGAGATTACCATGAACAATTTGTGGAAGTCTTTACACATGATATTCTAATATACTAAAAAACCAAGGAGGATCAGGAGGAGCATCTAAGAACTGTACTAGAGACCTTCCAGAAGGAGAATCTCTATGAAATGTTCAACAAGTGTGAGTTCCGATTAAAGGATGTCTCATTCTTGGGTCATATAATAACAAGTAATGGGATATCTATTTATCACTCCAAGACAACTGCAATTGAGGGATAGATGTGGACAACATCAGTAATGGATATCCAAGCATCATGGGGTTAGCTGGATATTATCAAAGATTTGTGATGATTTTATCATGATTTTCCAAACCACTTAACAAGCTAACTCGGAAGGGAGTAAGGTTTTCTTGGAGTAATGAATGCAAAGAGAGCTTCAAGGAGTTGAAAAGGAGGATTATCACTATGCCTGTGCTCACTTTACCTGTAATTGGAGAACTTTTTGTGGTACTCAGTCATTCTTTAAAGAAGGGCCTAGGTTGTCTGTTGATGCAGAATGATAAAGTTATAGCCTATACCTCAAGGCAGCTGAAAATCCAAGAGCAAAACTATCTCACGCATGATTTGGAGTTGGCAGCTGTGATCTTTGCATTGAAAATATCGTGACATTATCTTTATAGGTAGATGTGTGAGATATATACTAACCACAAGAGTCTCAAATATATTGTAACGCCCCGACCCTAGTTACCCAGAGTCGGTGCATTATTACATAACATTGGCATGATCATGAGAAACATCAAGTCTCGAAAGACCGATTAGTTTAGTAGCCTTGGAATAACTAGATACATCCATAAATTTTTTTACATTACATCATAAAAAAAACATCTTGTCTTCATATCCCCTCATACTATCCCTGCAGGTCATTCATAAATTACTTCTTCATAATCCTGGGAAAAATAAAACATTGAAAGGGGTGAGCTCGGATGCTCAGTAAGGATAACATTATAGCAGAAGCTTTCATAAATAAGCATAAACCCTTAAGGCGATTTATAACTAAAACAAAAGCCTTTTAAATTTAAACTTCAGCATAAAATGGCAAAGGTAAAATGAAATAATGCCATTTACTTACTCACATGGATATTCTACTAGTCTAATGATCACATGCAATATCAATAACCACTTTCATAATGATGGAATGCATAATGCCAGACTATCATAACCACATAGCCAAGGCCTCGTGCCAAGACTACAATTAATATTTCGCCAAGGCCTTGTGCCAAGACACTAGTTTGTCTCATGAGACCTACCAATGCATCGAGGAGCTATAGCGGGCTCCACCCGTCACTTATTAAGTCCAATGCATTCCTCATATGAACAGGTTTAAACATAACATAAACATTCGTATTAAAACTAGCATACGAAATGTCAATACTTCTACCACAAACCATGAATGGTATAAAAATAGCACATCCATAGTCAAATATAACTCATTTGATACAATATGGAAGATTGTATTGTATCACATTAACCTCAATCAATAATAATGAAGGATTTTGACATAGATGAAAATAATCATCAAAACTATTTGAGAGAAATATCCCCCTTTTTCTTGAAAACATTTAAAAGTCACACTATTTGTCAAGAAGCCATTTAAAAATAGATTTTTGAATCAAAGTGTCCCATACCACTTTGAAACTTTTTAAAAGGATTTTTAAATTTAAAACTTTAATGTCCATAAAAATAAATCCTTAAAACCATTTTTAAAATATGGACATTAATGAGCATGATTTAGAAGAATAATTCTTTAAAACATTTTAAAATGGTATTTTGGTTAGAGTTTCTAACCAAAAAAGAGACACTTGAATACAAATAATTGAGGTAATCAAAACATTGTAATATCATGAGAATAGAGGAATTCATGATATACTATGTCAAAGTAGATTATATACACCACATAAAAGTGATTTGGTGTATATCATCAAAGAAGTCTCAATGGAATGTAAATTGAGATGAAATCTCTCATAAAGGTTGTATCCTTAGGTTAAGGATAAATCAACGACATAATTATGTGTGACAAATATAAATACACTAAATATAATTGGATATTCAGTGTAAATCAATCAAAGGATATTCACACATATTCTTGTAAAAACAATACCAACGAATTGGATGTTTAACTCAACAAATGGAGAATGAGTTAAAATTACTCTTATCAAATTCATATCAATGACTTGAGAATTATCAATGGAGTGATTATGTGTATCAAACTTATATCCAGAGGAAGGGGAGTGGAAATTATGACATAATCAAATGAATAGTGATTCCACACATAATCTTGGGGTAATATAATCAATGAAATATGCGTAAAGCCAAATGAGTGGAAATTGAAATCTCAAATTCCCTTATTGATTAGGTAACTTAAGAAACATACACCCATGAAAGATGTATCCTACCATGATTATGTAAATACCCATAAATAAAAGTATATAACACAATGAATACAATCATGGGCAGTACACATACACCACATGCAATAATTAAGTGGTGATCAATGGAATTCTCACGGAATTAAAAGTGAGATAAGAAAATCCCTTACTTTGTACTTTTTCCTTGGTAGATGGTTGGTTTACCTCCTGTATAATGGTGAAATAATTGTTATTGAATAATACAAGAATCATTTACTTTAATATGATATCATATATGATCTTTTAACATTGATTTGTTAATAATATCTTAGTATTAACGCTGTTTCGGGTGTTAACTTACTCATTTTCTTTTATATGTTTTGTTACATAAGTCATGTTTGTTGTATCTTATTTATATCCAGAATGATATCAAGTCCTTAAACATCATTTTTAAATCATTAAATGATAATTATACTTGAATGGATACGATGGATAATGAATCTCATCGCGTTCGTGGAGACGGTAGTCCGTACGTACGCACGAACGCTACTTCCATTTAATTTTTTATTTTAAAAGAATCGAATCCAAATGATATATAGGTATATTACTATTCCAGTATAATATAATATTTTATATATGTTACTTAAGTTCATTAACACCATCCTTTATACGTTCCATGTGTGGTATGAACGAGTCATATCATTTTAAGGGGGTGGTAGTCCGCACTTCCTCAAATGAAATTATCGTATGTATATACGACATGAAACGAATAATGGTATGAAATAAAATGGAATTACAGAAGCTTATATATAAAATATATATCATTAATATCATATTTAATTACAGTGCCATCATAATGGCCACCATGAGAGGCGGTAATATGTTTTTGAACAATCATCGTTTCGTGAGGCGTTAGTTTTCCATCCACAGAAACATTATGTTCATCATCCATTAGATGGAGTTGTGTGTATGTGTAGTTTGAATACTTATTATAACAACATCCTAGTATATTGAGGATACTGGTGTTGTTACAAAAGAAGGGAAATAAAAAGAGTTTGGGGGTTGAAGAAGCAAAATAAATGAAAATAATTTAAGAGAAATCGTTACCTTTAATTTAGGTAACTCACTTTGGTTGGAACCAAAGGACTTGTTGAAATGATTTCTGCCTAAGGGGAAGCTTCAAGGAGGAGGATAGGGATGTGGGGAGCTTAGTTGGTCAGAGTTTGGACGAGCCAAGTGGCTTGAGAGGTGTGAGGAAATGAGAAGGAGGAGTGCCCTTTTATAAGAGGGGTGAGGGGCACCTTTGGAAAAGCTAGAAATATTAATTTATAATAAATTCATATTCGGTTTCCAATGGCTCCAAAGTTGACTATTCAAAGGTTGAGGTGGGGATAGGTCGAAAACAACTCATCCAATAGAATTTAGACAGGTTTGGGTACTTATATTAACCTTATCTTTAAGTATTAACTCTAAGTTAATTAGTTTCACTTTTACAATGTCTCTTTGTATTTTTATATAATATGGTTAATAAACTTACTATATACATCCAAAAGACCCCCAAGTGGTCCATTAATGATTAACCTATCATAATATAAGTCTCTTGGCCGAACCTTAGATTTTTAGGAATTTAATATCAATTAATAATATAATATTGTTTTTAAGAACTCTTTTATGTCAATTTTGACACTATTCACTAGTTGATTTTTGTGAAACTCATAACAGATTGATTACTTCGAACAAAGTCAAATAAATAAATCCTAATATATCATATTATCCTAGAAAATTAGTTTAATTCATTAAAAGTTTCATATTATATTTATTTGGGTATTTATAATATCAATTATTTTAATTTTTCACTATTATAGTAATTACTGCATCATCATTGTGTCATAAATTAAATAACTTATTTAATGTCTAAAAATTATAAAGAAAATATAATTATGTAGGAAATCTCTTTATCTTTCTAATGAATATTTATAATCGAAAATCCAACATGTATAACCCTATGTAAAAATTGTTCTTCTAAAAGATATAAGCTTATGCCATTTTAATTTTTATTTTAACTTTATTAATATAATGTGTCATTATCACTTACAAGTGGATCCATGGGGTCCCAAAATAGACCCAAAGATTCCCATGGTCGACCATGTATCAACCAACAGGGTTAAGACACGTTTTAGGGTAATTTAGTATTATTATAATATTATTTTTTTAACCCTTATTTACCGGATTTACCCTTTAACCATGGTAAATAAAATATTTACCACAGTAACTATTCAAAATGTCTAAAAATAAAAGTTACCTATTTACACAATTTGAACATCCTGATTCCAAATATGGAATCCATTTTTCTAAATTCAAAACACATAAGTGGCAGAAATTAATTTAAAATTAATTCCCGCTGTCAAAACAAAAAGCGTGTTTTTTAAGAGATAATAACTATCAAAAGATTGACACTTGTTTATGTTCGGTTTAATTGTAAAATTATGTCCAATGACCAACATTATATTAAATGGTAAAAATATATTCTAAATATACTTTAAAACCACTCAAATTCACAATTTATCACTATTAATTATTTTGATTAAAAAAGTTGTTTTTAATTAAAATTTAGTAATTTTCACTATTCATCAAAATATGAAAGTTATCCAAAAAGTACCAAAATTTCACCTTAGGCTAAATTCGATATTCCGAATCCAAAAATGAAGTCCATTTTGAAATATAAAATATATATAAAGTAGGTATTACTATTCATAACGGCTAGTTTGATTGGTTGTGGTGTGTTAAAATCTCGAAGTTGCGTACAATGCACGTCATTGCATTATTCGAAAGGAAACATACCGAGGAAGATTGGGGTGTTACATTCTCCCCTCCTTCAATAAATTGCGTCCTCGCAATTTTTAAAATTTTTCTTGGGAATATAATGGAATGTCCCACATCGGAAAAAGAGTCAATAAAACTATCACTTTAAAAGAAAGAAAGAGAGGTATAAGGGTCATCCAAGATAACCCATACTAGGATTCCATGTAAGAAAACATGGATATGGATGATAAACTAAGTGTCAAGTTCTGATGGAGAGGGATAGAAATCATGATCAGGAGAAAGTTAACAATGAGAAAACCACAAACTTGTGTTGGGACAAACGACCATTAGTCTCCTAGTAGGAAAGTAAACGGACAACATTTTTTTTTAAGTTACATTACATAAGGAAGAGGAATTCATTTATGATATTGACTAAGAACATTATGAGATATACTTACATTTTAAGTAGATTTTCATTCTTTAATAAATTTCCACCACTAACTCATTTTTTTTTAAACGATGAGTATTCAAGAAGACTTGGTCACACTGGAAGAGATAGAATAAACTTCTATAGAATCACATGATCCATAAAGGATAAACCATATATTTACATTGTCTTTGAAGATTAATAAAAACCAAAATGGTCAGTGAATGATCTAATGATCCCCCAAAAGGATATTCATTGAGATAAATATGCACTAATCTTAATTTCTAAAATTAAACCAACAATACCCCAAAGTTAAATAGATACCATTCAATAACCAATTTTCCTTAAAATCCTTTAATATAATCCAAACTAATATTGAAACCCAAAACATAGAAGAATTTGATTATGTAGTCTCCCATGTTAAATTGTATCTCCAAATGACAGCAGATACTCTTAAAGTCACATACTCAAAAGTAATTAACCTAATCACATATTCTCTATTATAGGTTAATCATTTCCATAAATAACCCAAATCACTATAAATCCACAATAAAAACGTAGATAAAAATCTATCATTACTCCACAAATGAAACCCCATAGTATTCTATTTTCCTTGGGCATATAGTGTTCCCAACAAAGCGAACATCTTCCAAAATAACATTTATCACTTAATCACCAAATAATTTTCCTATACCAAGGGTATTCTTTTGATATGAAATAAGAACCCAAATCAACTTATTATTGATCAATAAAATCATTTAACTAAAAAAAAGTCACACTAACCAGGGACTTCACGTAGTCCAGTGGTAGGCGATAAATCCCAATCGCACTTTGGTTGTGGGTTCGATTCCCATAGCTTTGTCCGACGCGACGGGTTGTCACATGGTCTACGTGTTGTCCTTTTTCAAAAACTATATTTTATAATATTTCCAAAATGAGATAAATTCCTCAAAATACTATATCATAAATTTAACCACAAATGTTATATCATACCTTGAATCTTCATCCCAAATTAGAATAACATATACTTCTCTCAAACCCCAATGATCATATAAATCCAAATGGTTATTTATACCTATATCCACAAGAGAAGAGACAATTCTTCCTCAAATATCATTCTCACATGGAAAACTGTGGGGTTACAAATACAAGAGAAAATTATTCCATAGTAAACAAGGAGTTCTAATACTTTTTAAACATTTCTCCAACCATTTATTCCCACATAGCTTCTTCTTTGACCAAGAAAATATCCTATAGAATAGGACATTCACTCGGGTAATGGCCAGGTCCCCTACATTTACGGCAAATGACTGTAAATGGACTCTTGGGACCATTTTTATCTTCTTCCATAGTACTCTTCATTTTTCTTCGGCAATTCTTTACTTTATGTCCTTCCTTCCCGCACGTAAAACATTTCGTTGTCCCATTAAGACACTTTCCTGGGTGTCTCTTTCCACATTTCCTGCATGATGAAAATTGAGGGTTCTTTTCTCCATGGTCTCCATTGCTGGAGCTCTTATCATTTATCACCTTTCTCTTCCTTGTTGAGTCTGGGAGTTGGTTAATATATATGTTGTTGATCATATTTTTGGAAAACTGATTTGGCATAAAGACGATATCTTTTACGCCTATCAACATTCCATTTTGTTGCTCATTTCCACCACTGTTCCCATCTTGTACATCATTCTCAAAGTCACTATGACTTCCTTGGAATCCAGCCATTGACTAAAACCATAAAGCATTGTGTGAGTAATAGTAGTCATAAAATCATTTAGAGATTAAAATGTCACCATATTCTCAATTTGAAACATATTAGGATTAACCAAGGTCATTTACTCTCATCTTATATATATATTACTTAAATTGGTTTGTAAAGAAAATGTAAATTATCCTAAGCATATCCCCCGGGAGTGTCGTAACCAAGAGTGCAGCAAGGCCCGTTGTCGTGCACCAGTTCCCGTTCGAGTCTAGCTCAAAGCGGTGTTTTCGGGTTTTACCCCTAGGTACATCTGTGCCAGAGCCGCCTCTACCTGCTCGTATCCAGACAGGGATGTATTGCTCGGAAAACTCACAAAATCTCTACAATACCAAAATTCTAGGAAGTTCTTTTATACTAATCCTCAAAGTTCATCTTAGGTCTACGTGCTCTAATCAGAGTTTATCTAAATCTAGCTTCCAAGGTTTGTACTAAACTTCCTCTGATACCAACTGTAACGCCCTGACCCTAGTTACCCAGAGTCGGTGCATTATTACATAACATTGGCATGATCATGAGAAACATCAAGTCTCGAAAGACCGATTAGTTTAGTAGCCTTGGAATAACTAGATACATCCATAAATTTTTTTACATTACATCATAAAAAAAACATCTTGTCTTCATATCCCCTCATACTATCCCTGCAGGTCATTCATAAATTACTTCTTCATAATCCTGGGAAAAATAAAACATTGAAAGGGGTGAGCTCGGATGCTCAGTAAGGATAACATTATAGCAGAAGCTTTCATAAATAAGCATAAACACTTAAGGCGATTTATAACTAAAACAAAAGCCTTTTAAATTTAAACTTCAGCATAAAATGGCGAAGGTAAAATGAAATAATGCCATTTACTTACTCACATGGATATTCTACTAGTCGAATGATCACATGCAATATCAATAACCACTTTCATAATGATGGAATGCATAATGCCAGACTATCATAACCACATAGCCAAGGCCTCGTGCCAAGACTACAATTAATATTTTGCCAAGGCCTTGTGCCAAGACACTAGTTTGTCTCATGAGACCTACCAATGCATCGAGGAGCTATAGCGGGCTCCACCCGTCACTTATTAAGTCCAATGCATTCCTCATATGAACAGGTTTAAACATAACATAAACATTCGTATTAAAACTAGCATACGAAATGTCAATACTTCTACCACAAACCATGAATGGTATAAAAATAGCACATCCATAGTCAAATATAACTCATTTGATACAATATGGAAGATTGTATTGTATCACATTAACCTCAATCAATAATAATGAAGGATTTTGACATAGATGAAAATAATCATCAAAACTATTTGAGAGAAATATCCCCCTTTTTCTTGAAAACATTTAAAAGTCACACTATTTGTCAAGAAGCCATTTAAAAATAGATTTTTGAATCAAAGTGTCCCATACCACTTTGAAACTTTTTAAAAGGATTTTTAAATTTAAAACTTTAATGTCCATAAAAATAAATCCTTAAAACCATTTTTAAAATATGGACATTAATGAGCATGATTTAGAAGAATAATTCTTTAAAACATTTTAAAATGGTATTTTTGTTAGAGTTTCTAACCAAAAAAGAGACACTTGAATACAAATAATTGAGGTAATCAAAACATTGTAATATCATGAGAATAGAGGAATTCATGATATACTATGTCAAAGTAGATTATATACACCACATAAAAGTGATTTGGTGTATATCATCAAAGAAGTCTCAATGGAATGTAAATTGAGATGAAATCTCTCATAAAGGTTGTATCCTTAGGTTAAGGATAAATCAACGACATAATTATGTGTGACAAATATAAATACACTAAATATGATTGGATATTCAGTGTAAATCAATCAAAGGATATTCACACATATTCTTGTAAAAACAATACCAACGAATTGGATGTTTAACTCAACAAATGGAGAATGAGTTAAAATTACTCTTATCAAATTCATATCAATGACTTGAGAATTATCAATGGAGTGATTATGTGTATCAAACTTATATCCACAGGAAGGGGAGTGGAAATTATGACATAATCAAATGAATAGTGATTCCACACATAATCTTGGGGTAATATAATCAATGAAATATGCGTAAAGCCAAATGAGTGGAAATTGAAATCTCAAATTCCCTTATTGATTAGGTAACTTAAGAAACATACACCCATGAAAGATGTATCCTACCATGATGATGTAAATACCCATAAATAAAAGTATATAACACAATGAATACAATCATGGGCAGTACACATACACCACATGCAATAATTAAGTGGTGATCAATGGAATTCTCACGGAATTAAAAGTGAGATAAGAAAATCCCTTACTTTGTACTTTTTCCTTGGTAGATGGTTGGTTTACCTCCTGTATAATGGTGAAATAATTGTTATTGAATAATACAAGAATCATTTACTTTAATATGATATCATATATGATCTTTTAACATTGATTTGTTAATAATATCTTAGTATTAACGCTGTTTCGGGTGTTAACTTACTCATTTTCTTTTATATGTTTTGTTACATAAGTCATGTTTGTTGTATCTTATTCATATCCAGAATGATATCAAGTCCTTAAACATCATTTTTAAATCATTAAATGATAATTATACTTGAATGGATATGATGGATAATGAATCTCATCGCGTTCGTGGAGACGGTAGTCCGTACGTACGCACGAACGCTACTTCCATTTAATTTTTTATTTTAAAAGAATCGAATCCAAATGATACATAGGTATATTACTATTCCAGTATAATATAATATTTTATATATGTTACCTAAGTTCATTAACACCATCCTTTATACGTTCCATGTGTGGTATGAACGAGTCATATCATTTTAAGGGGGCGGTAGTCCGCACTTCCTCAAATGAAATTATCGTATGTATATACGACATGAAACGAATAATGGTATGAAATAAAATGGAATTACAGAAGCTTATATATAAAATATATATCATTAATATCATATTTAATTACAGTTCCATCATAATGGCCACCATGAGAGGCGGTAATATGTTTTTGAACAATCATCATTTCGTGAGGCGTTAGTTTTCCATCCACAGAAACATTATGTTCATCATCCATTAGATGGAGTTGTGTGTATGTGTAGTTTGAATACTTCTTATAACAACATCCTAGTATATTGAGGATACTGGTGTTGCTACAAAAGAAGGGAAATAAAAAGAGTTTGGGGGTTGAAGAAGCAAAATAAATGAAAATAATTTAAGAGAAATCGTTACCTTTAATTTAGGTAACTCACTTTGGTTGGAACCAAAGGACTTGTTGAAATGCTTTCTGCCTAAGGGGAAGCTTCAAGGAGGAGGATAGGGATGTTGGGAGCTTAGTTGGGCAGAGTTTGGACGAGCCAAGTGGCTTGAGAGGTGTGAGGAAATGAGAAGGAGGAGTGCCCTTTTATAAGAGGGGTGAGGGGCACCTTTGGAAAAGCTAGAAATATTAATTTATAATAAATTCATATTCGGTTTCCAATGGCTCCAAAGTTGACTATTCAAAGGTTGAGGTGGGGATAGGTCGAAAACAACTCATCCAATAGAATTTAGACAGGTTTGGGTACTTATATTAACCTTATCTTTAAGTATTAACTCTAAGTTAATTAGTTTCACTTTTACAATGTCTCTTTGTATTTTTATATAATATGGTTAATAAACTTACTATATACATCCAAAAGACCCCCAAGTGGTCCATTAATGATTAACCTATCATAATATAAGTCTCTTGGCCGAACCTTAGATTTTTAGGAATTTAATATCAATTAATAATATAATATTTTTTTTAAGAACTCTTTTATGTCAATTTTGACACTATTCACTAGTTGATTTTTGTGAAACTCATAACAGATTGATTACTTCGAACAAAGTCAAATAAATAAATCCTAATATATCATATTATCCTAGAAAATTAGTTTAATTCATTAAAAGTTTCATATTATATTTATTTGGGTATTTATAATATCAATTATTTTAATTTTTCACTATTATAGTAATTACTGCATCATCATTGTGTCATAAATTAAATAAATTATTTAATGTCTAAAAATTATAAATAAAATATAATTATGTAGGAAATCTCTTTATATTTCTAATGAATATTTATAATCGAAAATCCAACATGTATAACCCTATGTAAAAATTGTTCTTCTAAAAGATATAAGCTTATGCCATTTTAATTTTTATTTTAACTTTATTAATATAATGTGTCATTATCACTTACAAGTGGATCCATGGGGTCCCAAAATAGACCCAAAGATTCCCATGGTCGACCATGTATCAACCAACAGGGTTAAGACACGTTTTAGGGTAATTTAGTATTATTATAATATTATTTTTTTAACCCTTATTTACCGGATTTACCCTTTAACCATGGTAAATAAAATATTTACCACAGTAACTATTCAAAATGTCTAAAAATAAAAGTTACCTATTTACACAATTTGAACATCCTGATTCCAAATATGGAATCCATTTTTCTAAATTCAAAACACATAAGTGGCAGAAATTAATTTAAAATTAATTCCCGCTGTCAAAACAAAAAGCGTGTTTTTTAAGAGATAATAACTATCAAAAGATTGACACTTGTTTATGTTCGGTTTAATTGTAAAATTATGTCCAATGACCAACATTATATTAAATGGTAAAAATATATTCTAAATATACTTTAAAACCACTCAAATTCACAATTTATCACTATTAATTATTTTGATTAAAAAAGTTGTTTTTAATTAAAATTTAGTAATTTTCACTATTCATCAAAATATGAAAGTTATCCAAAAAGTACCAAAATTTCACCTTAGGCTAAATTCGATATTCCGAATCCAAAAATGAAGTCCATTTTGAAATATAAAATATATATAAAGTAGGTATTACTATTCATAACGGCTAGTTTGATTGGTTGTGGTGTGTTAAAATCTCGAAGTTGCGTACAATGCACGTCATTGCATTATTCGAAAGGAAACATACCGAGGAAGATTGGGGTGTTACATATATATTCACCCAAAAAGATCTTAATATGCACTAACGAAGATGGATAGATCTCATCAAGGATTATGAATGCTCAATCCACTACCATCCTTGCAATGCAAAGAAGGTGGCAGATGCTCTGTGTAGGAAGGATTGTACATTTTTATCAATGATGATTTTTGAAAAGGATCCAATCTTATTATATTTGCAGAGGAAGGACATGAGAATCATTAAGGGAGGAACATCTATAATCCTTTCCCTGTTGATTTCTTAATTGTCCATCATGGATAAAATAAAGGATGCTCAAAGAAAGGATGTGGAAATTATGAAAAAGGGATGAAGCTCTATGTAATGGGAAATCCTTAGAGTTCATGGTTGACAAGGATGGAATTGTGAGATTTGTGTAACAATTTTGTGTACCATCTGATCGAGAGATAAAGAAGGAGCTTCTGAATGATGCATATAGCTCAACCTTCTATATTCACCAGGGGAGCACAAAGATGTATCGAGATCCCTGAGAAAACTTTTTGTTGGACAATATAAAAATGGATATTGTAGAATATACATCAAAGGTCCTAAAATGTCATCATGTGAAGGATGAGAGGAAAAAGTATAAGGCGATGATGCAACCACCCAACATACAGTCAGGGATGTGGGAAAGCATTACCATGGAATTTTTCACTGTACTTCCAAGGACATCTAGAGGAAACAATGATATATGGGACTTTTTGGATCAACATACAAAGACAACTCAATTTATCAATATTCGATAGGAATTATCATTAGATCAACATGCACGTATTTATATCAAATAATTTTTAAGGCTATATAGAGTACAACATTTTATTTTATCTGATCATGATCTGAGATTCATGTAGATGTTTTGGAAAATTCTCCAACATGGTCTATGCACTGAAAAAAAATTTTGTATAGCCAATCATCCTCAAACTGATGGGTGATATGAGAAAAATATTCAGAAACTAGATGGTATGTTAAGATGATGTTCTCTGAACTTCAAAGGAGGATGGGACCAACATCTTCTCTGTTTGAATTCTCTAAAAAATAACAGTCTCCACTCGAGCATCTGAATATCTTCATTTGAATCCCTTTATGGGAAAAGGTGTTAAAAAAATGGCATGTTTGGATGAAGTCTGTGATCGTAAGCTTCTAGGACCTGAAATGGTTGAAGAAATGGTGGAGAAGGTGAAAACCATTCGGCATCATATCAAGGTATCCCAAAGTCGAAAAAAGAGTTCTGTAGATAATTTTCGATGATACCTTGAGTTTAAAGTTAGAGTCATGTTATTTCTACGCATATCTCCTTGGATGAAGGTAATGAGGTTTAGAAAGAATGGAATGTTAAGTTCTAGGTAAATCAGCCCCTTTGAGATTTTAGATCGTGTCGGGGCTGTGTCCTATCGACTAGAACTTTCACCCACCATGTCCAAAGTACATGTTGTCTTTCATGTATCCCTCTTATGAAAGTACATACCAGAACTTCAAATGTACTCTCTTCAAAGGTAATATATTTAGAGGATGATCTTTCTTATGAGGAGTTATAAGTGATGATCTTAGATCGTAGAGAAACAATTCTACAAAATAAGACAATGCCCCTTGTCATGGTGTTGTGGTGAAACAACAGGTTTGAAGAAGCGATGTGGGAATCAGAGGAAGTGATGAAGTAGATTTACCCACATCTGTTTTAGTGTGGGAAAAGGAAATTTTGAGATCAAAATTTATTAAGAGGGGAGATTGTAATGACCCAAACATTTAATAATAATCATAATTCATCTTGATCTAATTAAATGTATTATTATGTGAAATGGTTATATAAAATTGGAACTTATTTGGTTTTATGATTTTGGATTTTTAAAATAACGATAAAAATTGTGACCATTTCTAATATAGTCATAGAATAGTGATCACATGATTAGTATAAATTTTGGGCTTTAACAAATCCAATTTACTCAGAAAAACGAAACGATGAACTCATCCAATAGACATTCCATATACGAATCCCATTTGTCGGATCTCAGAAAGGAGGTGGTGTCATTGGGATTCACTCTTAACCAAGCCCAAGATGAGCTTCAACTTGTCAAGCTCAAACGAAATTGCCTACATGAGAAATGGATGTTGATAGAGATTACCACCCGAGTGATGTTGTCTGAGCCACTCCATGAGTCTGTCACGGTTGCACACCTTTCCCTTCAGTATTATGCAGGTGTTATAAGAGGTTATGTAATGAGACCCAGTACTATGATTATGTTCAATAAATTTTTATAGGGAATATACATTCATTTTATTATTGTTACTTTGTAAATATTTTTTAAATCATAAATAGTATTTTTAGTTAATATTCAACTAAGGAATCTATTTGGATAAATTAATGGATTATTGAGTTAATAATATTTTAATAAAATATTATTATTATTAAATTACTTTTTATCAAGTATAAATTATCATATAATTTTTGTGAATAACATTGTAATTTTTATTAATGTTTGACCGTTTTATTTTTCAAAACCCATGAATTTTTTTATAAATGTCAGTTTTTCAGTTAAAAGTGACAATTCAAATATTTAGAAAATTATTTGGATAAAATTAATATTATTTTTTGAATCAGGATATTGAAATTATCTAATTCTACTTTTTTCATAATTTTCTGAGACAGTTGAATTTTTGGGTAAAAAGTAAATACTGTTTAAATATATAATGTGTTTTATGACATCATAATTACCCAATAGTGATGTAATAAAATACTATAAACATTATTTTAGGCCAATATATTCTTTTCCTATAAAATAATGTGATTTAATTTTTTTTATTTTAAAAAGCATTAGTGGACCCACCAAGACTTATAAAACCTGTTAGATTTTTAAATTGATTTCTTTGAAACTGTGACTCAAATCCACGTCTGAAACATAGTTATTTTAAGAAGTTCGGAAATTGTACATATAAAATATATTTTTCAAATCCCTTTTGGAAAAAACTATGGGCATAAACCATGTGCAGGTTTGTGGTTTTGATTAGTTTAATGTGAGGTGTCCCAAACCTAAATAATAAAGAATTCCCTCACCTTTCATAAATAAACCCACCATAGCTCCCACTTCCTCTTCACTCAATGACTTTTGAGTTCATCCAACCCCTGACCTCCTCTCTCTAGAATCCTCCCATTGTGCTCCAGGCTTCCAAGAAGCCTCTCTCAAGCCTCTCCCAAGCCTTTGAGATTATACTTCAAAGTAAGAGATTCCATCCTTTCTCATTTTGTCCAAGTTACATAATATTGTGATGCCCTCTTTATATTCAATTATAAATGTTGGGGTATGATTTTTCACCTCCAGTATAGAGTCCAATTTATGTTTAATGATGAGATACCTTTTTCTCTCTCATCGATTCCTTCAATGTATACCTGTTACCATGCCGAAATTCTGTAAGGAATTTCTCTATCCTCATTTACATTCGATAAATTCTAATTTATTATGAATCTAATTCCATTAAATATATTGGTACATTTATCTATATGACCCACTTACTATCCATTTAATGTATATATGATGAGAAACCCCTTCCTCTCTCATCAACCATTTTTATTAATTCTTATTTCACGTTGTTATGCTACTGAAATTGCACCGTGATTTCCCAAGCCAAAGTCGTTGTTTCATGAATACCTTACCCATTTCTCTATCAAGGGTATTCGCCATTATACATGTTTACTTATTTATTATAGAGTTTCAAGTATGAATTCCACATTCAATTATCATGGAATAAATGATGATCTTTAATGATTCCATGTTGTATGATCAATGTCACACACTTATGCATGAAATGATTTTTTTAAGAAGGGTGTGCCCTGATAGTGCTCCAATGCATTGGTTAAAGATTTTTATCATGATACATCAAGTGAAATGAGGATTTAGTCATGCTAATTCAACTATAATGAGGATTACTCATGCTAATTCAAGTGAAATAAGGATTTACTCATGCTAATTCAAGTGCAATGAGGGTTTACCCATGCTCCACTTGCAAAGAGCATTGGCTCAAGCTAATTACATGTTAAGTGTTTTTTCCACATTTCTATGTTATAATAATCATTTTATATCATGCCTTTATGTTAATGATTCTTTTATGCTTCGTTGATATGCCTATTTCCAAACATGTATTGTATTATTCATTTTATGTCTTTTTCCTCCATTAATGGGCTTTATAGCTCGCCCTTTTCACATGTATTTCCTCATGTTATCTCATGAAATGACAAGTACGAGGAAATTTCGTTGTTATGTAAAGGATTTTTTCAATAAATATGTTGTGTGTTTTATGTTTTAAGTTGTTATGTAATGTTCATAAGCCCCAAACACACTATACCTCTCAATATTCCATGTTGTATCAAGTGATATTTTTATGTAATAAATCATGTTTGAGTGTGTAATAAAGAACAGGGTTATTATATTTATAGTCAAAATGTTCTATCCTCATTTATCACCAATTTAAAATAAATAACTAGTTTATCATTGATCCAAATAAAGTATATAATTATACATATATTTAATAATTTTGTTTCTCCTATTCATACACCCAGATTAAAAGGCTAGTTTATGAAATTGATATTTAATATATAATTTTTAAAATGTATATAAAAGTTTTTTTTAATTTATGTATTTCATGTGATACACACAATAAAATATAATATTATTTTCAAACATAAATCATCTATTTTTATATTCCACCTTTATAAAAATTCTATTTTCTCAATTGTAATTATGTTCTCTTAAATTTAATATTTAATAACATGCTAATAAAACCATATATATATTTTACCATGCACATAAATCTCTATTTCAACACTAAGAAACATATCATTTTATATAATCTTTTACCTCAATTTAAAAATAATTATAAATTAGTTTCTTAAGGAATAACTTGATAGTTGACTGTTATATTCTATATATGTCTCAATAAGAGTTATTTTACCCCTTATTTATACATTTTATGAAAATAAATATAAATGATTTCTTTCAACATCAAAATTGTAATTTCATCCTTCATTCTTTATTCGATTAGTTTTTCATCTCCACTTAATCTCATAGATAATCATGTTGAATTATTCACATCTAAATCACTAAAATTAGAATTCAATTCCTCATATTATCCATAAAAGTGATTATAATTTTGTCTCCTTGTATCTATAGATTTTATGAAAATAAATTATTAGTATAATAAATTATAATACCCAAAGTTCAACATAAATCATTCCATAAATAACTGACCATATAAATCTATGAATTGTGGAAGAAAAAATTTTCAACCCAAACACTAGAGTGATTTTATCACAAACTATTCAAAAATAAACATAAAATTTATGTCCAAGAAACATTAATCACTCATAATTCCACATTCAAAAAATATATATTCCCTAATAATTAAACTTCAATGATTTTATAATCATTTGAAAAATAAATATAATTACAATTTATCCCCAATAAAATTATATATTCATACATAAATGAACTCAATATTTATTCATAAAATTTCATTTAAATCAATGATATAATGTTCTAAATATTGGAAACATTAGAAAATAAAATTAATCAATCTCACACCAAATCACTTTTCGATATGATTATTTTCTATACAATATATCACATGTTCCCAATAAGTAATTCCCATTTATCCCAATGAAAAATAATTAAATACACATAACTGATCAAAATACACCTAGTGGTTGTCTTAATATCACCTAAATAAAATCATTATGACTAACTAAACTTCATATCGAGTCACATCATAACGATTAGAGTTCTATATACCTCAATAATCCAGCATTAAAATCCAATAAATGTCTCCAAAAGTAATATTAATAAACTTAAAATTCATTATGTAAAACCTTAGTAGGATATCGAGGACATAAACCTTATGATCATCCTAAATTTATCAACCATGAATTTAAATTCAACAACATTATAACTTTTCAAACATTATTTATAGGCAATTTAGTCATTGAACATTCTGCATAACCATTAAGAATGATTTATCATCTTCTTACATAAGAATTATTTCCTATAATAAAAAATTGTAATTGTGATTGTATGATTTCTCATTTTTAATATAACAAAATTCGAATAATTGTTAAAATAATTCATACCTTTTATGTGTCCTAGAAATTTTCATCATCTTAAACTATAATAGAATTTGAATTTTTTAAACCTTTATGATTTTTATTTTCTGGATTTTCACATTTAATAATTATCTTGAGGTTTTTTTATCAAAACTTTCACTCAAATTACAATTAAGTTATTTCATAATATTTTTTAAATTATTGGTCAACCTATTACCAGTTATCATTTCTTTATAACCATGATTGAAATGTCCAATCATTCCACATAAAAAACACATCCCTGAGCCGACAAGGAATTCCATTAATCACTCACCGTTTTGATCCTTTAGAACAACTCGATGAATTTAGTAAATCCTTTTAGTAGGAGGCCCAATGACCATAGATCAAACTTATCCCATTTTTACAGTGCGATGGTTAGCTATTCACGGACTAGCTGTACCTACCGTCTTTTTTTGGGATCTATATTAGCAATGCAATTCATCCAAATTATTGGATCTCACCTGAATCGCATCATCTATCCTCCTGAGGAAAAGTTTGGTTTCAAACCTCGCGAGGAGTACGCCATGCTAATGTGCCTTGGATGATCCACATCTCAGGGTCAGGCGCTGATGAGCACATGAAACTATTGGGGCTGAGAGCCCTCACAGCCCAGGCACAACGACACAATTATCAGGGGCGCACTCTACCACTGAGCTAATCGCCCGTCGTGCAGGCCGCCTCCACCGGAGGAGGCGGCCCTCTATGCCAAATAAGCGAGAGAACCAGTCATACACTCCCTATATTAAATATTAAAACAAATAGATAATTTATTAAATTTACATTAATATTTCAATGTTTACTACTTCTTCATTTGTTTATATCTTTTCATCTTATTATCCTATTATTTATAGGACAAAAAAGAGTCAATAATGTCCATCTCAACCTTAAAAAAAGAATAATTTCGGTATAACTCCCAAATTAATGTGTAAACTTGGACCATTGTGGACATGTTTATAAATGTTTATAAAAACTACCAATATCAATATTAGTTCTTAGAATATAATTTGGTGTATACCATGAAAATTTGGTAAAATTATCTTAATAAATATCCCTAGAGTCCCCTTCCTCTTGCTTCAAATCTAAAAATTGTGGTCCTATAATAATTCTAAAAGCAATATGAAAATATATTTTTATAAAGATATCCTTAAATAACATACACTCTAGGGTTCCAATATCATTATATACTAGGTTTATTATTCAAATACCACCACCAGTCAACTTCACCTATAAGATGATAAATAATAAGAGTTACATTTTGATTCTCTAAATAACCAAAAACATGAAATATATTCTCCAAATGATTATTTGATAAATTATATACTTCTATGTTTAAGGTTTCAAAATAGATAAATAATAGTGTTGCATAAAAATATATAATATTGACATGTTTATTAGTAGATAATTTGTTTTTCACTTACATAGGATCCATTTTTAACATAGGTTAATTGAGTTAACATATGTAAAATTTATCATCTCTAACTCCAAGCATTTCAAGTTACTAGCTGAGAATGATATTACCCTCTAAAAATGTTCATCAATTAGTCTCATTTTTTCCTGTTGGAAAATCTATTATAAAATAGAAATATATTATATGAATCAACTTGGTGACCCTCTAAGGCTATATCATGATAATATAACAACATATTATCAACCCTAAAATTTCTTTCATTAACACAATATTAACCTCTATAGTAATCTATAACTTTTATCTGATACCAACTATAACAAATCACTACATAAACTACCAATAATATCATTACTCTAAAAAATAGGGTCCACTTTCATATATTTCCATGATCTATTAGGTTTATAGTTTTAAGGAATTAGAAAAAAATTACAAAACAAGTTTACTTTTCCATATAGAGTATATTTTTTCCACAAAAAATATGTTCCTATATTTACACTCAAATTTCATTCATGAATCTTTTATTGATTTAGGATGTTTCTCAATTGAAATTGAAATGAACTCTAAAAATCTTTAATCCACTTGAAAAACACTTCATTACAATGGATTAAGAAGAAACAATAATAAGATATATAAAAATTATAGGATCAAATTAATTTATTGTAAATTCCCGAAATCACATAAGAAAAATTTCATATTTTAAATATAAAACCTTGATCTAAAATAATAATTTAATTATTAATGAAATAAATTTTAATGTATAATGTTTTAATAATGATTTTTTAACCAAGAATAAATTAAAAACAATAACTCATCATAGATTATTAAAAAACATGAAGTATGTTCCATGAGAATAAACCATTCACCTTTAGAAAATAGTAAAAAATATTTTTAATCATAAAATCAATTTATTAACTATATTAATTGATATATAATTATAAAAACCCATATACATGTAGGTTCCTTGTGACATTTTCAGTATATCACTCTTTTATTAACTCTTACAAAGGAAAAACATACGTAGTTAATTCCAAATACTATATAGTAGTAACATAAAAATATATAACTCTACCAGCATCATAATATTAAATTATAAATAGATAAGTATATTTAATTTATAGTAGTTACATATAATCAGTTAACTTCATACAGTTTATAGGAGTAATTTTTAATAAGTTTACTCTTTCTACATTTTTTATTGCATTATAGAGAAAGACCAAGATCACTCAGCATCATGAACAATATACAAAGACATCAACATAGATAAAAAATAAACTGATGAATTTACATCACAAAATATCATAAAATATAATGTTTAAAACATTATTGAATCAATTTTAGACTTTACATAAAAATAATTATACAATCCATTTTTCCTTAGACAACCATTACAACCGAATAATCCTATAAGTGTGGGAAATAAAATATTCTTTGAAAACCTATTATAATATTTATATGAATATTTTCAAATAATAATGTCCTTAATGGTGGTAAATAATGTTCATGCCATATATGTTTAAAAATATTCTTTTTAAAAATTGTAAAAGAAATTAAAAAAATAAATTTTCAAAAAATGGTAAATAATTTGCATGTTAACCATTGTAAAGAATGTAAGATGTTGAAAAAAATAAACACAGTGTATTAAATATAAATTGGAAGATTATTTGAAATTTTAAAATAATATGGGCATTGAGGATAACGAGTTTAAAATATATGAGTTAACTTTTAAAAAAATGCCTTACAATTTGGGAATCCTTTTAATCATAATGAATTTGAAGAAGAGAATTTGAAATAGATTTTAAAACCATAAAAAGTTCTATAATTTTGATAAAAATGAATACATATATAATTTTATAGAATATACAAAATAATACACATGGTGTGAAGGGAATAATTCTTAATGATCATAAATTGAGATGAGAAATCTCATACATTCTCTCCTGACTCAACGCGAACATCTTTTAATTTTAAAAATAATATAATTTTAGACCTATTTTATATTTTATTAAATTCGTTCCCTTATTTTTATTCTATTAATTTCATTTATTACCATGTCTTATGTATTTACTGAATTAGCTATCTTGTTATTATACATTGTAAGGGAATTGGTTCATAATCCCAAAATGAAAACATCATGTTGACCATGATCAATGATTTTATTATTCAAAAATTAAAAAAAATCATGATATAATTACAATGTTTATTCATTGAATATACTTCTAGAACCATCTATGTATGGTGATCAAGAAAAATGCATCGCATCAACTCGTGAAGTTAGTAGTCCTTATGTTCACATGAACAAAATTTTCTTTTATCTACTGAGTGGAAAATAAATAAATAATATTTTATTTTACTTTCCTTGATTCATAAATATATAATAAATAGAATATTTATTCATTACTTCTATAAGATATTTATATTTTAATAATTATCTTATTTCAAATAAATTTAAATTATTTGATACCTTTTTAAAAAGCAATCAACAATTTATCTTATGTTATATGAAACACCAAGTTTATCTTATGTTTTTCATAAAATTTAGTATCTTTTATAACTTTTATTAGTCACAAGACTGAGTCTTACTAGACAACAATATTCTATTAATAGTATTTGTTTATATAATTAATTAATTTGTTACAAATTAATTATAAGTGAATATAAAAACAAACAGAATATAATGGATTTTTTAGAAAATACTTTTTTTATTCCTATGATAAAATTATATCATAAAAAATTAAATTAATTATAATTATTGATCAAACTTAATAAAATTTATATGTTATATATTTAGTAAAATATTTTTCAATTTATCTAATAATATTTATATATATAACATATTAATTAAAGAAATTTTATACATTGATGTTGTATTTTTCAAAGAGGGTGATTTACCAGCTTTTAAAGATAGACTTGTTTTGAAAATTAATTTTGACACTTTTATAACTATTATTTGAAAAAATAAACTTTATAAATTGTATTACGAGAATTTATATTGGGTTTTGTAATGTTATTTTTCCTAACAAGTTTCATGTATTGATAAATACTAAAAAAACTAAATTTTAATTGAAAACATCTTTTTTAATCTAATTAATTTATATAGATAAATTATATATTTCATTTGTTTTAATGTGAAATTTGATAAATTAAACATCTTTTAATCAAATTTATTTAATTTTAATTATATTTATATTGAATTTAGATATAATAACTTAATGTACTTTTGGATATTTTCACTTTAAAAACAACTTTCCCATCAATTTTGTGGTATTAAGTTTAAGTGAAATCAACCACTTAATTGATTGAAATTTAGAGATATTTATTTCATATATATAATTATAATAATTTATAAATTTTATTAAAGGTATCTTAGTTTTGAAAAAAAATATTATAGAATGCAGTGAAAACTAATTACCACAATTATTGTAAAAATGAGATTACTTAACTTTTAAACATATAATATAAGGTGTAAAAAGACCCTAAATATGTCTAAAATTTGTTTCATGGACTTATTTTGACCATTACTAGTATAATGATATAAAATAATCCAATTTTAACCATTTTTTAACAATTCAAATGTAGGGAGAACACAATTATATTCAGGAATAACAAATGTGTCATCTCCCCCACTTATAAAAGGACACTACATCCCCCCTCTTTTCAAACATCAAAAAAACTTTTTTCTCTTAAAAAAACTTCAAAAATAAATTTCTACATCCCTAATCTCATCCTAGAATCATATCTTGTGAAATAAATCAATACAAGGAAGTCCTTTGGTGAAAACCAAATGATGTTAACCGAAGAAGATGTAACATTATTCAATGAGTACTTTTGTTTTATTTCATTGTCCACCCGTTTAATTTATTATTATATCAGGATTATGTAATATAATAATAACCCCAAATATTAATATTTTTTATAAGGGTTTTAAATACAATTACACATAGTTCTATCAAATGGGTAATTACATCATTGTTCATGTGTACAGATGAGTACCGCCTCTCGAAATAATGTCTTTCATTTTTATATTAACACCTATCGTGCATGGGAATTATTATTTATAGAATGTTTTATATGATATATATTATATTTATGATTTTTTTTGTTTTTTTAATTATTATATAACTCATACCTGCAGTCATTTTATTTTGTGGGAATATGATAACAACATTTGTGGATGTGTGGACTACTGCCTCCTCAAAGTGATGTGACTCATTCATGCTATACATGGAATGTATTAAGGATGTTTTTAACAAAAAATATATGATATAAATGAGTTATTTATGATTTTTATGACATAATTATATATATTTACATATAATATATATATTTTCTCATTTACATTTCAGGCACTAAAAAACTTATAACGATGTTTGTGGATATGTGGACTGCAGTCTCCTAGAAGCTGTGTAATTCTTCCTTTTTAATAACCACATTATTGAAATGAAATATATATATATATATATGTATATATAAATAAATAATATTTTATTTATTTTTTATTATAAATTATTCTTAGATAAAATTTATGTATAATATTTTCATAACGATAAAAAAATGGATGGTTATGAAGAGTACATACTGTCTACCATCTCTATGAATGTAACATCGGTTAATTTATCATAAATATATTTCCTATTTTATTTTAAAAGTATTATTTATATAGATATTTGATAATTAAATAACATTTATCAATTTTTATATTTTTAAATAATTACCTTATTGACCTTAGTCGACCTATCAAAATCAGTTTTGACACGTAAGATGAATATGGTCTAAATATCTTCTTTAAAAATTCTTGATTATGTAATTGTATATAACCTATTTATAAGTTAGTTAAATATCATAGAAAAATTCATAAAGGTTATTAATTAAGTAAATGATTATAACAGGTTTGTTATTCTAGTATATAGGGGACACACATGTAAAATCAAACTCAATGTATGGGATTTTCATCACACATTAAATCTATGGGATAAAAGTCATATTCACCACTCCATTATTTTTTGTTATGTATACACTACCCATTTTAACATATTATATCATTAATTATTTTATCTTTATGGTATTTTATTTTTTAATTTCGTGATTTTTTGTGTGTTTCCAATTCATATATTACCTTAATGGTAAGGGATTTCATCTCAATTTACATTCCATTTAGACTTATTTGTTATTATGAACCTATTAACATATATATTGTTAATATACTGAAAAATTTCATTTTTTATCATGAATAAAATTTATTTAATGATATTAAATGTATAAAAATATGTTACTCTTAACATATATCATGATTTAAAATATACACAAATAGTAAGTGATTTTCATCTCAATTTTTCACCTCTAAGAAAAATGTCATATTCACTATATAATTATTTTTTGTGATGTATCTACTAACCTTTTTGATATATTTTATCATTATTTATTTCATAATCATGGTATTTAAATATTTTATTATAGTTTTTTTTATTTTTTGGGATTCCAATTCATATGTTACCACAATTATAATGGGTTTCGTCTCAATTTACATTCGATGAAGACTTATTGGTTATTATGCACCTATTTATTATTATTTGTTATATGTACTACCAATGAATGTATTTTTATCATCCTTTTAATTCAATTTATGTGATTTTACATATAAATTTTTGGATTTAACCTCTATGGTATTTACATTTTCAAAGTTTCCAAATTGGTAATGGATCATCATCACAATTTTATTTCATTGTGATGTTTGTTTTGTTATAACCCAGTATAATTTTTCAAGGTGTATATAGTTATTATTTTACATATTATATCATCAATATCCTTATTCTCATTATATTATATGATTCAATTAATGTTATTACATATGGAATATAATTAAAATGTTTCAATGAGATATGGGACACGTTGTAATGTTTAAAGATTATTTTTATCAAGAATTTTTTTAATGAAATTTTATGTAATTTAAATTCATTAACATCAAAAATACTTGTTGTTACATATCCCAAACTTGGAATATTTTGTATCGACAATATCCTTATTTTTATTTTAATAATTTATTATTATTTCAATTATATTTTTATAAAAACCATTTCTTTTCTATTGGTTAATCATGTTTCAATGAAATTGTTAAGTAAGTCATTTTCTTTTCAAGGGTCAGTCATGAATCAAATGTATTATTATGGAACCCATTTATTTTACATGTGTTAATAAATTTTCAAATAAATTATTTTTGAACCCATTTATCTTCCATGGTTTAATCTCTTTCAAAGATATTGTTATTGAACTCATTTCTTTTAAATGGTTCAATCGTGTTTCAAAGAGACGATTTTGGGACCTACTTCATTTCCACAGGTTGATCTTGTTTTTGAGAGATTATTTTGGAACCCCTTTATTTTTCATTGTATAACCATGTTTCATGGATAATTTTGTTGAAAAATTTTATTTTCCATGAGTTAATCATGTTTAAAAAACATTTAAATGATATTTATTTCTTTTCTATGGGTCAACCAAGTTCTAAAAGGAATAATGATTATTTATATAAGTTTTATTAATGTTGTGTTTCTTGGAAATCATACATCATGTGGTAAAAAAGATAGTGTTGGGTGAGCCCATTATATATTATATGAGGTGAAAAAAATGGCATGGGGCGAGACCCTTATAGATTATTCGATGGGGAGACTATGGTAGCGTCGGGTGACCCATTTACATCTTAATCAATGTGGCAGCCCAGCTAGCCCTGAGTGAGACCATTATATCTCTCCATTATATTCGGTGAAGATAATTGGTCAAGTCAACCATATTATTATTATTAGATATAGTTTATAAATGTTATACTTCAAGTTACAAAAAATAGTTTCCATTTCTTGTTATGATTTAATTATGTTTCTCATGATCGAGACAGATATCACATGACTCATGATTATTAATTATAATGTTTGTTCCCTTTTCCATGTTTTCATATTATATGATCTATATGTTTTTGTCTATGATTTCCATTATACTTTATTCATTAATTTTTATAATTTTATGATACCTTTATGCTCTTATAATTTTCATTGATGACATTCATTTTGGTAGTTATTATGATTTTCCTTACTGGGTGTCTAATATAACCCATTTATGTCGCAATTTCCCTATGAATTAATGAATGGTGTTGAGTGATTTTTTTAAAATGTATTACAAAAGTATGATGTTGATGGACTCTTGTAAAATAATAAAATAGGTGTTAAGTGGAAAAAATTCTAATTTAATGTCTTCTGAATTGTTTATGTAGGAGTTTTACCAAATTCTCTAGAAATATAATCCAAAAATATCATACATAGTATATGTTATCTATATATTATTTTTAGTTTTTATGGTTTTTATGGGAACCTATTTTCACAATTATCAACATCATACCATGAAATCTAATGTTTTTAATTTCACCACATGTCCTGGGAGTGAAGGTTCTATGTGGTTATAGTTATTCTCTAAGATCGGTATAGTAAAATTTGAGATAAGGATACTTTTATGTGAGGACATGTTAAGAGTTATGGATACCTTCATAGTTATATAATGTTAAGGAAAATCATATGTTAAATTTTTTAAAAATCCCTATCATGTATTAAGATATGATATCTTTATGTGATTAATGATATATTTAGATGATATTTTTTAAGATGAGGTATTTGTAACAACTAAGATAAAAAGGATTTGTTTTTATGGAGGAATTATTTTTCATTATTAATAAAAAATGGTAGAAATTCATATTATCGATACAAAACCATCCAATTTAGTAATTTGTTGGGGATTGAATCATTGATTGAAGGAAAATAAGGGTTTCACACCTACCATTGTCCTACATCATGTCCTAGTTATTATAACATTTTTTACAAGTAATGATTATGTTAATTTGTAGAACAGAATGTTTATTATTTAAGGTATAATAGTTTATATATTCTGGAATAATATAAACTAAAATCCCTAAAATCTTTGAGGTTTACCTTATCCCTGTAATATTTGATGAGTTTGGAGGATAGATACTTTTTTAATGGTTTAGTTTAAATTTTTGGTATTGGTTTTGTAGATTTTTGTATCATTTGATTGTTTAATCATTTTTGGAATTATACTACTATGTGTTAATGATATGTATTTGGTTGTTCTATAATAGAATTTAGAATATCTTGAATATTTCTTTTCTGGTTATGTGGAATTAAAAATTTTATTTTTGCGTTTCAAGTATAATAAAATTCAACCTGAATACTCTTCATCTAGAGAAGAACATGAGATTTTGGTGGAAATTTGTTAAAGGATGAAATTCACATGTTATGTATGTATATTAAATTATGTTTTTAGTCTATATAGTGAATGAATCATTCATATTTAGGAAAATTATTTTGAAATTAACTATAAATCCTTTGATATCCAAGATGAATTTTTGGGAAGAAATTCATTTTAATTGGGTAAGAGGTAATATGCCGATATTTTAAGAATTATCTTATTTCAGATTAATATAAATTATTTAATTTAATTTTTAAATAAAATGATTAATTTATCTTCTGTTATACACAACACTATACCTGTTAGTTGTTTCACATAACATTGAGTTTCTTCAATAACTTGTGTTACAAGCAATATCATGTCTTCCCGGACAACAATATACTATTAATATTATTTATTTTACATAATAGTTTTCACCTAACAATTAGAATGGAAACAATGAATGATATTATCTAAATTATGATAATACAATTTATACATGAATATATAATGAATTCATTTATTACCAATTAATTATAAGTGAATATAAAAAACAATTGAACATAATGAAAATGTTTCAATGAAAAACTCTTTTTATCACCATAAAGGATATTTATTTTAATAAAATAAATAAATCAGTATTAGTGTTTAATATTAATGAAATTAATATATTAAATTTTCATTAAAATATTTTTCAGTTCATCTAATATGTTTTATTGGCATAAAATAAGAACAAATCCAATTTTAAGCATAAAAAGCTATATTTTTTCAGAAGTCATTTTATAATATTTTAATGGAATATTATTTTATAAAAATAGAAATTTTAAAATTTTAAAATTAAAAAGTAAAATTAATTTTTGAAATCATAAAATAAAAATTTACTTTCTTAGTGTTTTATTTATTTTTCCAGGACATTTAATATTTTGATAAATAGTGAAAAAACTGAATTTTAATTCAAAACCAATTTTTTTGTATAATTTATTTATATTTTTAATAGTATTTTAAATTTGTTTTAATATTATATTTAATAAAATATACATATATTAATCAAATTTAGGAAGTTTTAACCATTTTAATATTGAGTTTTGATAAAAAAATTACTAAAAGCTTGGACCTTTTCACTTAAAAAACCCACAATCCCATCACTTTTGTGGAATTAATTTTCAATAAAATTATTCCACTTAAGTTATTGAAATTTGGAAGAATAGATTAAATATTTAGAATCAGAATAATTTATAATATATAGTAAGGTTGACTTATTTTTGACTGAAAATATTAGTCCACACAGTTTAAATTGATTACAATAATTTAGGTAAAAACCGGATTACTTAATGGTTAATCATAGAACATAATGTGTAAAAATGACTCTAAACAAGTAGAAAATTTATTTTATGGAAATATTTATACTGTAACTCTTATAAGGTTCTACAATACTACCCTTTTTACCCTTTTAACATATGTAAAAAATTGAGAGAACACAATTCTTTTCAAGAATATGAAATATGTCCACATCCCCACTAATAAAAGGCCACCATATCTCCCCCTCTATTCACAACTTCCCATCCCATTTGAATAATAAAATATCGGGAAAAATAAATTCCAAAAATAACTCCTGGCATCATATAAAAATCAATTAGGGAGGAAAGAAATACAAGGACCTCTATTGGTGTAAACTGAAAAGAACTTACATGAAGAAGAGGTAACATTATTCAATGAGAACTTTTGTTTTATTTCATTTTCCACCACATAATTTCTTATTATATCATGATTATTTAAAAACACCAGTATAAAAAATAAAATGATGTGTTTTGATGTAAACAGTTATACCTATATTGAAATATAGTTTCACCAAATGGGTAACGAAATAATAGTTCTTTTGTATAGTGGACTATACCCTACCAAAATGTTGTCTTTCATTTTTCCTTTACCGCCTGGAATGGTTGGGAATTATAATGGAAATATATTTTTTATATGATATATGAGATAATAAATATGACTTTTTGTTTCTAAAATTACTATATAACACATACCTTAAAGATTTACCTTTTGTGGGAAAATGATAACATCATTTGGGGACGTCTAGACTCTAGCCTCCTCTGTCACGTCCTGTCCTTGGGGCCCATGCTTTGACTACCCCAAGCCCGCATTCCATAGTCCAGGGGCTAGTGACTATCACCAAAGGCATAATCCCAATAAAAGGGAAGGCATTGACTTTTAACCTGTAACACACACACACAGTCTGAACACAATCAGAAGAGGGAACAACTGAAAATAATTACTAAGTAAAACCGATAAAAATGTAAGTGCAGAAAGGAATGGGGAAAGAAATACAAGCCCAATAGTAAAATACAATTACAGAAAAGTAAAAAGAAACTACTGAGTCATCCTCCAGGAACCCCACCTGAAGGGTGGGTACTGATGGCCTCCTCAGCACCTCAGGTCCATCCGTCTGCTCCTTGTGCATCTCGCCAAGTGGTCCACCTCTGGGTACCGTCCAGCTCCACAACACTCTGCCTCGATCAGTGTTGTTCTTCATCTGCAAACAACACAATGAAGTGCGGGCATTACACATGCAGGGGTGAGTGTAATGATACTCAGAAGGGACCCCAAGACCCCCGAAGGTCTCCCAGAATCCACGAAGGATAAACCACAATGGAAATGTTACAATCACAAAGTATCAACCAGACCTACTTAAAAATATGCCTATATATATACCTAAGTTATCAATATCAGTTCGGCTCCAACCCTCGATCCCAAGCACAACCATGTCCAAATAGGATGTAAAGTCAATCACATTGATGATAAAGATTGAAAGTCAAGACTCATCTCACACGGATATACATCATTCGTATAGAGATAGAGATGATAAGATGTAGTCACCGATTCATCTATGCTATCATACCCAAATCGGATACTAGACCAGCTAAACTGTCAGACCCAAACAGGATACAAGACCAGCTATTCTGTCGTACCCCCATAGGATAGAAGAACAGAAGTCAGAATTGTCAGACCCACACAGGATACAAAAACAGTAGTCATCACTTTCAAACCTACGGAGGATTCTGGAACAATATCCATCGTCGTCGAACCCATGTATGATCCTATTATAGTCATCGTCGCTGCCAAACCCACGTAGGATTTCAGTACAACATTCATCGTAGTCGCATCCAGCTCTAGGTTTCCCGCACACAGCACGCTTGATTTTGGGAGGGTCCACTCCTCAATCAATTGTTTTGATAAATAAACTATAAAGAATTCCAAATTAGATGTATCTCGAAGTTCTGTCTCATCAAAAGGAACCCAACGCGACAGAAAGGGCGTCAATAGGATGCCCTGTCTGAGAGTTATTGGCTTCTCCGTTCCAAGGGCCCGACTAGAATTATGCTCGATCCAAACCTGATCATCTTCCAAAGATTCCCAAACCTCACTTAGAGTATCGCAAAAGGACCACCTTGTCATGAGGATCCCATTTCCATAGATGGCGCGTCAATCAGACGCGCAGTCTAGAAGATATTCGCGTTAAAGCGAAATGGGCCCGGCCCGTCAAGCCTAGTGGGATTGCGGGTCGGCACAACCCGGTTTGGAAAGTCAGGCCCGGCTGGGGTTTGGCCCGGCACGGGGGAGTGCGGCCCACATATGGACCCAGCCCGATAGGGCATGGCCCTCCCACGGTCCCGGCCCGTGGTTTTGGTCTGGTTTGGTTCGCTCGATGGTGCCGGGCGGCATTACCCCTCCTTGCAGCCCGGCCAGCCAAAGCCGGTCACTTTTGTCTGGCACGAGCGGCCCACATAGCAGGCCCCTGTACTCCCATGCGGTGTCGCAGATTCTTCCGCCCAACTGGTAGGCAGTCGGCCGGTTTGCCCGCCGAGTGGCCCATGAAAGCGGGCCACGTCTCCTCCATAGCGTAGCACTAAGAGGGTTTCGTGGTTCTCCAGCCCAGTGGGCTATGACCGACCAATTCGGTTTGTCTGAGCGGCCCGCGTTTGTGGGTCGCGCCTTCCTCCACGCGGCCAGCGCGACGACACTTGTCCTCCACCACCGCGGCCTAGCCCGACCTTCAGTCACCGCCACCTCAAGACCCTGGCCTCCTTCCTCCGGCGCGGTGCAACAGCACTGCGCCCTTGCAGCTCAATTTCTATTTTTAAAACAATCAAGATTCAACGGAGGGGCATTGGTCCATGTTAGTTCGGCTCGCACCCTCCGCATTGGATGATAACAAATGGACAATGTCAAATGAAAACATTTATCGAAGAATGAGGTATAATCATTATTCATTTAAAAAGATTAATGAATTTCCCCTACATTGATTGAAAGAATGTTGTCGAAGACGCGAAAGATGGCGTCACATAAGACGGATATCATTCCGTCAACGTTTGAGTGAAAAACATTGTCATTGGTGATGGTGGCATCCTCTCCCTTGATGCAGAAAAAGAGGAAGGTAGATGGCATTATTTTTGGCATCGCCTTCTCTCTTTCCCCGATTGAAGAAGTGGAAGAAGACGATCAAGTTCCTCGTGTTCTTCACCGGAGGTGGTGTTATCCTCCAAATCCTCCCATGTTCCACCAATGAAATTTTATGACAACCAAATGAAAAGAATGAAATAAATACTTTTATTGTTGGTGAAACAACATCAAATGAATTCAAAAAGATTATTTAAATGTGTCATTTAATTAATCCTAGGTGTTGGCATTTAATTAATCTTATGCGTTGTCACATTCATGAGAGGAGGGGAAAAGTTTAAAAATTCAAAAGAAGGAAGGTGAAAGGTTTAAAGAGTTAAAGGGGGATTTCAAGGGGTGTTGATAGGATGGTGTTTGTGTGGGACCCACAACACAATATCCTCTGATTGGTGGTTATGTGTGGTGTAGGCCCCACCTTAAACTCCTCTTTGGAGATAATAACCACCCCGTAACAAAAATTATGTAACACATAATTTTTATTAAATTTATAAGGAATCCCCAAAATTAACTTTCAACCTATATAGAACAGAACTGCGGTAAAGGTCCCCTTAAGCGAATACCAGTGTTGCGAGTTCATCAGGGTCCTCGTATTTCAATTCCGAGCATCGGTTCAAAAGATAGAAAAACTAGAAAGTACGTTTACTGAACATACCTAAACAAAACATCAGATAATTATTCTGGGCACACCGGGCCTCAGAATCAGGTGTCGTCAGAAACTGTAGACTCGTAAAATTCCAAAGAATTTAAGAAGAAGTTTTCCTTGAAATTTCTGGGTCTTTACTTTAACCCCACCTTAGGGCTTTACGTCCCCGTAAAGCATCAACACACACTAGGGAAAAATGAGGGTACTGAGCACGCATCTGAGCCTCCTGCTCCCATGTTCTCTCCTGATGGTTCCCATACTACCAGCGAATGCGTACTAGAGGAATAAACCATCCACATAATACCCGTGCCTATAGATCCGTGATCTCTACTAGGACCTCCGTGAAAGTCTCTCTGTCATCGATATCCATCTCCCTGTGGTCGATGCTGTGGGACGGGTCATGCACGTATCTCCTTAGCTGAGATACATGGAATACATCATGCACCCGGTGCAACTGAGGTGGAAGGGCCAGGTGGTAAGCCACCTCGCTTACCCTAATAAGGACCTGAAATTTTCTGATGAATTATGGAGGAAACTTGCCGCCTCAGCCAAATCTCCATAGACCCCATCGAGGTGAGACCTGTAGAAAGACATGGTCTCCATCCTCGAACTCCAGTGGTCTCCGTCTACTATCAACATAGGACTTCTACGAGCTCTTTGTAGTCTTTATCTGCTCCTGGATGATATGCACCTTCTCCGTCGTCGCCTGCACCATCTCTGGTCCTACAAGTGCTGACTCCCCTGGGTCAGTAAAGCACAGAGGTGATCTGCATGGTCGTCCATACAATGCCTTATAACGTTCTATCCTGATGGTGGAGTGGTAGCTATTGTTGTACGCAAACTCCACCAAGGGTAAGTGATCTTCCCAACTACGACCAAAGTCAAGGACACATACACGGAGAATGTCCCCGGGAGTCTTAATGGTTTTCTCAGTCTGACCATCTGTCTGAGGGTGGAAGGCGGTGCTCATGCGAAGCTGTGTCCCAAAAGCCTCCTGTAACCCCTTCCATATCCGGGAAGTGAAACGAGCATCTCAATCAAAGACGATATTCGATGGAACACCATGAATCCTTATGATATCTTGAACGTAGAGGAGTCACAAGCTCTCTAATGTACCCTACTCTCTGATCGGTAGGAAGTGGGTCGACTAGGTGAGTTGGTCTACGATCACCCAGATAGATTTGTGTCCTACGGATGTATGTGGAAGACCCATCACGAATTCCATGGATATATAATCCCTCTTCCACATTGGGAAATCTAATATATGAACCATGACTACTATTACATGATGCTCTGCATTAACTTGCTGACAAGTGAGGCATCGTGAGACAAGCTCTACTGCCGCCTTCTTCATACCTGGCCACCAATGCTGTCATATGAGGTCTTGATACATCATCACCACTCCTGGATGTACCGCTAGAGGGGAAGTTTGTAACTCCCTCAACACAACCTCTTGTAGTCGAGTAAATCAGTATGTCATCAATGAAGACTATGAAAAATCAATCGAGGTAAGGCTGGAAGATCCTGTTCATGAGACTCATGAACACCGCTGGAGCGTTGTTTATGCCAAAGGGTATAACCAAGAACTCATAGTGGACATACCGACACCTGAAGGCCGTCTTCTGCACATCCTCATCTTGAACTCTGAGCTGGTGATATCAGGAACTAAGGTATATCTTTTAGAACCATCGTGCTCCCTCAAGCTGATCAATGAGGTGTTCAATCCTCGAGAGTGGATACTTATTCTTCACGGTCACCTGATTCAGGAAACGGTAGTCGACACACAGTCACAAGCTCCCATACAGCTTATTGGAAAAAAAATCAAGGATTCCCAGGGTGAAACACTGGGTCGGATAAATCTCTTTCCCTACAAGTCCTACAACTATACCCGTAGCTCACAAAGATCAACAGGGGCCATCCGATATGCTGGAGTAGATATCGGTGTTTTCCCAGGAGTACAGGTCAATGTAGAAGTATACCTCTCTGCGAGGAGGTAATCCTAGAATTTCATCAAGTAATACATCCGCATACTGATCCACCACAACAGGAAAACTCAGAATCCGCACATCAACTGCTCCGAGGATGAGAATATCCAACTGATGTGTGAACGGCTGCCCCCTCCTCTGTGTAAGTCCATCCTGTGCTGCTAAGGCTCCCTTCTTGTCGGTGATGGTGAACCTGGTCCCATTCATGCCTATACAGTGCACTTTGCCCCTAACATAGTCACTCTGATCATGAACTGTGGATAACCAGTCCATACCCAAGATGACGTCCTAAGGCCTCAACGTCACTACAAGAATATCTCAGCTGAATCTCTCGCCTCCTAGAGTAAACACACACTCCTGACACTAATGCGAAATCGTCGAGTCTGCTCCTGTAAGAGTCTCTAGCCTTAAAGATCGAGCCAACAGCTTTTTCAGAATCTCCGAGCTCTGAAAAAGGGCAGCAGAAATTATATAATGACTCACACTTATGGAAACAAGTACTGCAGCAAGGGTGGAGTAGACACAGATAGTACCTCGAATCATCACAGGTGCGCCGTGGTCATAGGCCTCGACTGCCTGGAGCTGAGCCTGCCTCTGTCTGCCATCTCCCTGTGGTCGGGGTGGACCTATTGTGGGTGGTGGTGGTAGAGCCTCAAAACGTCGTCCACCACCCGCTGCTCGGCCAACTCCTCTGATACGTCCTCCTGCTCCCGGCTGACCACCATGGTCAAACCTCAGCCTCTGCTTGGGAGGTCCCTCTACTGGTGACTGGTCATCGAGAAATATCTCTACAAGAAAGTCTTGCTCTAGCACCCCCACCTGCGTCGGGATGCTGAGGGGAATTATCGAAGCCCTGATCTCATGCCTGAGTCCCTACTCGAAGGTCCGGGCCCTGAAGAATGGGTCCCGTACCATATCTGTGGAGTGGTGTGAGAGGTCGGTGAACCTTTCTGAGTACTGAGCTATTGTCATGTTTCCCTACTGTAGATGAAGTCACTCATGAATTCAAACTGCATAAAGGGTGGCTAGAACAAACTCTGAGAGGAAGAGACTCTCGTAGTCTGTCCAGAGAAATGATGCCTCATCATGCACATTGAGCATCAGGCTCCACCATCTACATGCTGCCACATGCAGGAGACTCGTGGAAAAGATCACAATGAAGTTGGCTGGTGTCCCTACCAATCTGAAAACTCTCACGACATCCTCCAGACAATCCTCTGCTACCTATGAGTCTGTCTCTCCTCGAAACATGTGTGGCCTCTAGATTTGTAACTCTTGCAACGCACTCATGTGGAGTGCACTCTCTGGTGCTGGGGCTGGTGGTATCGGTGGCTCAGCGGGTAGTGGTACCGCTGGTGCCTCCACAATGATGGGGCCCTACACCGAGGCCTCATCGCCTAGTGGGCTACCATCTCATATGAAACTCAGAAACCAAGCTGGCTTCCTTCATGGGGCCATCCTGAAAAAAAAAACAGGTGTGCCACTATTAAAATAGTATACTAGGTGAGATGAAACAAAGCAATCACAAAGAAAACATTTTTGATGAAAACACACACGCAAACAGTGTTTTCGTGCACTGAGTCGAAAATCAGAGGTCAGGGTCCCGGTGTATGGATACGTTGGCCGTCACACCAACATTGTTTCCCTAAACTGATAACCACACACAAAAAACTAAAAACGATTGTCATTTAACGAATCAGAGTCAAAGTTCTGTGGTATAACTGAATCCTCTTATACCAATTTGTCACGAAATTTCCTCGGGGCCCATGAAGTGACTACCCCAAGCCCGCCTTCCATTGGCTAGGGGCTGGCAACTAGCACCAAAGGTGTAATCCCAATAAAAGGGAAGGCATTTCCTTTTAACCTGTAACACACACAGTCTGAACACAAGAAGTAGAGGGAACAACTGAAAATAATAACTAAGTAAAACCGATACCAAAGTTAGTGATGAAAGGAAAGGGGCATGAAATGCAAGCCCAACAGTAAAATACAACTACAGAAAAGTAAAAAACAACTACGGAGTCGTCCTCCAGGAACCCCACCTGATGGGTGGGTACAGATGGCCTCCTCAGCACCTCGGGTCTGTCCGTTCGCTCAGTGTGCGTCTCACCAAGTGGTCCACCTCCGGGTACCGTCCAGATCCAAAACACTCTGCCTCGATCAGTGATGTCCATCATCTGCAACCAACACAACGAAGTGTAGGCATTTCCCGTGCAAGGGTGAGTGTAAAGATAATCAATAGGGACCCCGAGACCCCCGAATGTCTCCCAAAATCCACAAAGGATAAATCACAAAAGGAAAGTTATAATAAAAAATTATCAACCAAACCTACATAGGTGTATGCCCATACATATACCTAAATTATCAATCTTAGTTCAGCTCCAACTCTCGATCCAAGCACAACCTAGTCCACACAGGAAGTAAAGTCAATCACGTCGATAATAATGATTGAATGTGAAGACTCAGCTCACACAAGTATACATCATTCGTATAGTGATAGAGATGATCAGATGTAGTCAATGATTCATCTAAGCTGTCGGACCCACACAGGATACTAGACCAGCTAATTTTTAAGACCCACACAGGATACAAGACCATCTACTCTGTCGGACCCACACTGGATACAAGAACAGAAGTCAAAACTGTCAGACCCAAAGAAGATATAAGATCTGTAGACATCACTATCTATCCCATGGAGGATTGCAGTAAAATATACATCGTCGTCGAACCCACCTAGTATCCCAGTATAGTAGTCATCGATGCCGAACCCAGGTAGGATTCTGATACAGTAGTCATCGCCGTCGCAGCCAGCTCTTGGGTTCCCGCACTCAACAAGCTCGATTTCGGGAGGGTCTGATCCACGAGAAAAGGGGTTGATACATCAACTCTCACTAAGTCCATATTTGATGTGTCCTGAAGTACAATCTCATAAAAAGGAACCCCATACAATAGACGGTGTGTCAATCGGATGCCAAGACTGAGAGTTATTGGATTTTACGTTCCAGGGGACCGGTTGGAGTTACACTCGTTCCAAACCCGGATGTTTTCCAAAGTTTTCCAAAACAAACATAGAGTATCAAAAAAGTACCTCCTCATCATGAGGATACCATGACCGCATAGAGCGTGTCAATCAAATGGGCGATCTAGATTATATTCGCGTTTAAGCAAAATGGGCCCGGCCCGTCAAGCCTAGTGGGCTGGCGGGTCGGCCCGACCCGGGTGAGATGGTCCGACCTTACTGTGGGTCGGCCCTACCCGGTGGAGCTTGGTCCAGCCAAGGACTCGACCCAGCGGGTCTGACCCGTTTGGGTGGTCGGCCCGGCCCGGTGGGGCGCGGCCCACCCGCGGTCCTGGCCCGCGATTGCGGGCTACTTTGGTTCGCCTGGGGGAACCGAGCGGCACCGCCCCTCCTTGCTGCCCAGCCGACCAAAACTAACCGGTTTTGTTCAGAGTGAGTGGCCCGCACAGTGGGCCTCTGTCCTCCCTTGCGGTGCCAACTGGCACCCCAGTTTTCTCTGCCTGGCCGGCAGGCGGCCGACCAGTTTTCCCACCGAGCAACCCGCAGAAGCGGGCCACATCTCCTCTACAGCGTTGCGCCATGTGGGCGCCCCGGTTCTCTAGCCCGGCCAGCTACGGCTGGCTGGTTCGGTTTGTCCAAGCGACCAGATGTTGCAGGTCGTGCCTTCCTCTACACATCCGGCATGACGGCGCAGGTCATCCACCACCGCGGCCCGGCACGGCCTTCGACACCCACATCTCAAGACCGTGGCCTCCTTCCTCTGGTGTGGTGAGACGGCACCATGCCCTTCCTGCTTTGTTTCTATTTTCAAAATAATCAAAATTCAATGGAGGGGCATCGGGCCGTGTTAGTTCGGCCCGCTCCCTCCACATTAGATGATAAAAAATGGCCAAAGTCAAACCAGAACATTTATCGAAGAACGAGGTATAATCCTTATTCTTTTATAAAGATAAATTAATTTCCCCTACCTCGATTCAAAGAACGTTGTCGAAGACATGGAAGACGACGTCGCGTAAGACAGATATCGTTCCATCCATGTCGGAGGGAAAACATTTCCTTTGGTGACAGTGGCATCTTCTCCCTTCATGCGGAGGAAGAGGAAGGTAGATGATGTTCTTTGTGGCATCTCCTTCTTTCTTTCCCCGGTTGAAGAAGTGGAGGAAGACGATCGAGTTCCTCGTGTTCTGCACTGGAGAGGGTGATATCCTCTAAATCCTCCCAATTTCCACCAAAGCTTGTTTATTCCAACAAAATGAAAAGAATGAAATCCCTTCTTTTAATGTTGGAAAAACAATTTCTAATGAATTCCAAAAGATGAATTAAATGTGGAATTTAATTAATCCTTGGTTTTGGAATTTAATTAATCTTAGGTGTTGGCACATTAATGAGAGGAGGTGAGAAGTTTAAAAATTCAAAAGAAGGAAGGTGAAAGGTTTTAGGAGTTTAAGGGGGGTTTCAAGGGGATTTGAGAGGTCTGTGTTCGTGTGGGCCCCACCACACAATATCTTCTCATGGGTGGTTATGTGGGGTGTGGTTCCCACCTCCAACACCTCTTTGGATAAAATAACGAAACCTTAACAAAAATTATGTCACACATAATTTTTATTAAATTTATATAGAATCTCCAAAATAAACTTTCAACCTGTACAAAATGCAACCGCGTTAAAGGCCCCCTTAAGCGAATACCGGCACTGCGAGTTCGTCGGTGTCCTCAAATTTCATTTCCTAGCATCGGTTCAAAAGATAGAAAAACCCGCACTTATGGTTAATGAATGTAACCGAACCAAACTTCATATAATTATTCTGGGTACACCGGGCCTCAGAATTAGGTGCCGTTAGAAAATGAGGACTCATTAAATTGCAAATAATTGAAGAACAAGTTTTCCTTGAATGTTCCGGGTCTTAAATCCTCAATGATATGTGATTAATTCATCATAAACATGTAATGTATAAAGGATGGTTTTAATAAAAATATATTATATAAAAGAAATATTCAATATATTCATTACATAATTATCTATATATACCTATAACATGTCATTTTATTTTATCCATTTTACACATTGAAAAAGTCATAGCATCATTTGTGGATGTGTATACTACTCCATCCTAGAATTTATGTCATACTTCCTTTTTCATCAAAACACGACATTAATATAATATATAACTATATATAAAAAATAATAGGGTATTAATGATATTATAATAATTCTATAATGTTCATCATTACATAAATTATTTCCATAATGATCATTGAAAATTGGGAATGTTACTCATGCATACGTAATGCCTACCATCTTCATGATCATAATTTTGGTTAATTTTTAATCACAATATTTCACGATTGATATTAAAATTAAAATATATATAAAAATGTGCAAATTATTTTAGTGTAATTATTTTGGATATGATTAAATAATTACATCATTGAACTTAGTCGACCTATCTATGTAATTTTTGACACATTAGATGAATATGGTAAGAACAAATGAGTTAATCATTTCTAATTTTGTGATTGCATATAATTTGATTATATGTAAAATAAATGTAATAATAAATATTTAAAAGGTTATGAATCATTTAAATAATTAACGTAAGTTTATTATTATAACCAAAATAGGAGAATCATTACAAATCAGAATCAATATAAGGGATTTTCATATAACTATTTAAATCGATGAGATAATTGTCATATTCACCAGTTACATAATTTATGTTGGGTATCAAATTAATCTTATGAAATATTATATCATAAATAATTTTAAATTTATGGTACCTAAATATTTCATTTAATTATTATTAATTTTTTTTTGTAATTTATATGTTTCCAGGATTATAAGGGGTTTTGTCATAGTCTATATTCCATTGAGAATTATTTTTTATTATGCACCTAATTAATTTTATATGGTCTATAAAATACTATATTTAATTTTATATCATGAAAAAAACATATTTAATGATATTCACAGATTAAATTTATTTTTTTCACATATATCATGATTTAAAATACACTCAAGTAGTAATGGACTTTCATCCCACTTTTAACATTTGTGAGAAAAATATCATATTAACCAGTAAATTATTTTGTGTGGTATATCTAATTTAGATTCTGATATATTTTATCCATAATTTTTTTTTTTAATGGTAGAATTTTTTTTCATTTGATGGTTATTACTTTTGGGGATTTTGATTTAGATGCTACCACAGTTGTAATGTGTTTCTTCTTAATTTACATTTCATTGAGACATATTTTTTTTATGAACCTAATTATTTTTATATGATTTATATAATTAACATGAATTTGTTTCATGATTATTATCCTATAATTTATTTGTTTTTTCAAATCCATTTGACAATTTATCTTTCATGGGTTTTATGGTTTTAAATTTACCAAAGCGTTAATGATTTTTTGTCCTGGTTTTCCATATTTGATATGTTAGTTATGTTATACACCTATATTATATTATAAAGCATATATAATACCTATTTGAAATTTTATATTATGAATATACTTATTCCAATTATATTATGATTTTACTTATGTTTTATACCTTCATGGTAATTATAATTCCAATGATTAAAAGTTGGGTGGGACACTTTAAAATGTTTAAAGATTGTTTTCCAAAAGAATTTTTTTAATGAACATGTAAGTGAATTTCCAATTATTAAAAACACAAATTCTTTTAAAACATTATACTATGATGGGGTTATTTTTTATTGATAACGTCCTCATTTTTTATTTTGAGGGATTATGATTGTTTCAAATATATTGTTAGGGAACCATTTTCTTTTCCATGGGTTAGTCATATATCAAAGATATTTTTGAGGAACCAATTTCTTTTCGATGAGTTAATCATTATTCAAAGAAATTGTTATGGACACCATATATTTTCCATGGTTAATCATTTTCGAATGAAATTTTTAGAGAACGCATTTATTTTCCATGGGTTATTCATTTTACAATGAGATTTTTTGGGAACCCATTTATTTATCTTTGGTTAATCATGTTTTAAAGAGATTGTTTTGGAACCCATTTTCACCCAATGGAATAATAATGTTTTAGATATATTTTTAGGGAATCCCATTACATTATAAAGGATAACCATGTTTTACAGAGATTGTTATGGAACCTGTTTATTTTTAAATAGTCTAATTATGTTTCAAAAATATTTAAATGATAACCATTACATTCCTTTGGGTTAATCATGTTCAGAAATTAAGAATGGCTATTTCTATGACTTTTATTCATGTTTTTGTAATTGGAAATCCTACACGATGGGGTGTCCCAAATAGTTCTGAGTGATCCCATTATAACTTTCACGATGGGGTGGCTCAAATAATGTCTGGTGATCCCACTATAGCTTAAATTATTGGGTGGCCAAGATAGCACTGGGTGAGCCTATTCCAAAAATCAGTTTGGGACAACCCAAATAGCTCTGAGTAATCGAGTTTTATCTCTTCAAATAATTGGTCAATTGTATTTTTTTCATTCATCCAAAATATTATTTTAATTAAAAGAGGTTAGAAATGGGTTTGAATGATTTTATAAAAGTTGTGTTCAAAGATCCTAAAACATAATCTAATTAATTTTTTTGTTCATAGTGTTTCTCATGATCGATAGTGACACAAAATTCCAAATTATTATTGATTGTGATGATTGTTTCATATTCCATGTTTTTATATTTGGTAAACCAAGTATTGAACTGTTTAGGTTCTTTTATGATTTTCTCATGCAATTTGATTATGCAATCATATAATTATGCACTTCATATTCTCATTGATGAAATTTATTTGTAAATGATAACATTTCACATAATAAGAACTTGACCTGACCTTTATTATGTTTCCTTTTCCAAAGGTTTTAAAAAATAATATTGAATGATTTATGTCTATAAATAATTTCAAAAATATAATGTTGATGGCCTATTATAAAATAATAAAATATGAGTTATGTGGGATAAATTCTCATTTAAAGTCATTTGGATTGTTTATGTAGGAGTTTTTTATAATTATATGAGATTATAAACCTAAAATTTCCTATATAATTCATGTTCTCTATGTTTTAATTTTGTGGTTTTATTATTTGGATGGAATAAATTTGGTCACAATTTTTGCCGTAATTTTCGAAAATGTACTATTTTATATTTTAAAAAATAAGATAAGATTACATGTTTTAGACTATTATAACATCCATCCTTATGAAAATACATGTTTTGATGAAATTTAAATTTAATCACATAAATTAATAAAGTTTTAGTCCACATATACGCACATGTGACATTACCATTATTCATTTGATGAGAGGGTAAGAAGGTAAGTAACATCCCATATTTCCAAAATAATAATTCATTCATAAAATTCATTAGTATTCCTTTAATACATAATTTTTACAATCTGTGAGATACAATTTTGAAAAATGAAATAAACTTCTTTGTGGAGATGATAGACCATATCTATTAATGAGATATGATTTTATTTATTATTAGATGGAAAAAGATAATAAAAATGATTATATCAAAAAAATAGAAAATATTCATTATATTAAATATACGATTGTTTTTATATATTAATGTTTATGATAGGTTTTAAGGATGTAGAGGAATAAACAAACACTAAAGAACTTGATTAAGTGATTACAACTTTTAGAGAAATTCTCCTCTGGCTTATGGATTAAGCCTTCTTAGGTTGGTATTTTGGTTGGAGAAGTACCTCTGTGAAGTGGGGATGGATATTAAGAAAGTGTTTCAAAAGGTATTGGTAAATTTAGGGTGATCAATGTTTTTGAATAAGTGTCGAGGGTAGGTTTCCATATTATATATCAGGGGAATGGTACACTTTTAATTATTATTAACTTGTAAATATTATATATATCTTAATCATGGTAAAGTCGAAAAAAATAAATAAAATTTGAAATATATGTTTTTTAGGTTTTAAGTAATATCAACCAATAATACCTAAGAAAATATTTTTGGAACTTATCACATAGTTTTCACCTTAATTAAACAGTTTTATAATTTTTTTTAGTAACTAATTTTTACCATTTAAACTATTCATTATTAAAAAATAAAATTGAAATATTTTTTTTTCTAAGTAATTGTTCCAAATGTTAAATCTATTTTTCGAGATTAAATTTTTAGAAGTTTATTTTTTAAATTTTAATATAATATAAAAAACAAATAAAACAATTATTAGAAAAATGGGGGTTTTGTAATAAAAATTAAATTTTACCACAATAAAATTTAATGAAAATGAATGATTTTTTTAAATGACAATTTCCACTATTCAATTAAGAAAAAAAAAAGTTCAGCCAACATTGATTTTTGAAATCATGATTAAATGAATAATGTCAGTTTTTTAAAATAAAATTTATAAAATTAGTAGAAATTAACTATAATATACATGAAAAAAATCAATAAAAACAATTTTTTTGGAAATATATTTTTGAGAAATAAAATTAATTTATTCTCAGTACATTTCAAATAATTAAAATTAAATGAATGTTAATTCCATTAATCTGATGTATTTTGTAATAATTTTTTAATAATCATTTATAAGTGGTGATATATTTTTCTATTATGATCAAAATAAATTACGCTCATACATAATTTTTTTAATATATTTCCATTTTAACTATAAAAAATTTTATTTTCGTTTGAAACTAATTCATAAGAAATATGTGCTTGATTGTTCATTTTATTATGGGAAAATTTTCTACATATATTTCATAATGTGGGTACTGCTATTATTACCATCTAATTCAATAGATAGGTTATGGTTTGTATATTTAAAAAATAATATTTTAGTAGTATATTGTAGTTTATTTTATGGTCGGTATTATTTATGGAATAAAAAATATAGCATATAATTTTATTAAATATAAAAATTTGGATTTTACACATGATTCTAGTATAATTGTAGATTTTTATGTTACATTAATCCCTTTCACTTTTATGAAGCCTCAGGACTATGGATATAATGCCCACATTCCAGTCACAATGTCTATGGATGTGATGCCATATCATGATCATATAGTTGGGTCATGATAACTTCAATATTGTGTTTACTTCTGGATTATATTCCCAAGATTGTGGTTATTATTTGGGATTTTTTTATATACCAATGGTTATCTCACAATAGGGATATTTTTTCCTTGGTTTCAGACATATTATCGAGATGTATTGACCATGTATTGTTGACCATGTTTGTTAGATGGATGATATTCCATCGGTTGTGGATATGTAATTTGGATTTACTACCAACATGATGGTAAGTGTATTATGAATAGACATAATTTCATTTTAATACGTATTGGGATCTATTTATATATATATGATTATGAGATATTTTTCGATGAACATTGACACTTATAAAAAACAAATATGGTCAAACCAGGATTGCTGTGTTTCACCCATGGTTTTGAAATATGTTTTGTTTTTTATAAATCATGTTACTATATTTATGATAACATCACACTATACATGAACTTAAATTACAAGATATATTTAAAGAAAAAATAGTCTGTATCTTACTGAGTTGTACTCACACCCTGTCTAGGTGTCATGGTTTCTTGAACAAACATCATGGTTAAATAATTAGATAAGGGAAATCGCTATTTTCTTTATTTCTATTTTCTATCATGGTGGGATATGGGAGTTAGGGACTATTACTATTCTTAGGAAGTATTTTTCTTTATATTCTAACTGAGTTGATTCCTTTTTGAAGATATATATGATATGGATATGAGGGATCTTGTTTTTAACTATACAGCTTCTTAATATTTAACTTATTCATGTTTATTATAACTTTTTATTATTTATATTATATATGGATTGTGGTTGTGATTTATTTATATTTTTTTATTCTTTTGAACAAATGTATTTTTATTTCATATGTTGTGATTTATTGTTATATACTCTAAGGATGTTATAGTGTCCCAACATATTAAATAGACTATAACTTTTTTTATTGTCCTTTAGAATACTAGAACCTGAAAATGGGGTATGTGGAAGACATTTCTAATACAGTGTCGGTGAATTTAATATGAGAATCCTCCAATCTAAAAAATAATAACCCATATTCCCTATAAAAAATATGACATACATAACATTTTTTTACTATTTCTATAGTTATAATCAGTGGTTTGATCTTTATGGTGGTCATGAAGATGAATTATTATTGGTTTCATTGATATTATTTACATGTTGTTATATTCCACAAATACTTTTTATAAATTAGGTTTGTATATATATTTTTAATAATTTTTATTTCACATTATGTTATTTTATAATACCATAATAAAGTAATGAATTAATAATTTTTCTAAATATTTATTTCATAACATATTTTTGAATACATGCATTCTAATAAATTAAATTCATTATATAAATATTTTTTCTTATATTCTACTCCCATTAAAAAGTTAATCCAAAAAATTTCATTGCATAGATTAAAAATTATGACTGTACTTTTTCCTCATTAAATCACTAGTTTCTCATGAATCTTCCATTTTCTTTTTATTTCACTCAATGTTTTTTATTAGGTGGGTGGTCTTCTTTCATAGTACTTTATCTGTTCGAGAAAACATATCTATATAATGTTACTCGTGATAGAGATCTTAATTCTTTTGTACCACCTACATGATTAGTACGTGTAATAGATTTTGTATATATTTCCATCAAATTGACACATGGAACACATTATTCACATGTAAAGGGTTTTGTACAAGTGAATATATATAATCTATATTCCCCATGTGTCAATGAATTTCATTGTGTATCGTGTATCTAGTGCTCAACTTTACCTTCTTATGGAATCTTCTCCTTGAATTCTATTATTATATTTGATGGGATGTTTTTTTACAAACATTAAATGATAATTATAATTATTGATTCCTAATAATAATATTTTGATAATTTATTTTTTATTTATTATATAATTGAAATGTTTTAATCTTATTATTTATTTATTGGAAGATATCATATACCAATGGTTTTATCACTCCTAATTCATCCCAAAATGATGGAGATTTGTTACAAATTATAATATATCCCTTATATGGTTCTATTAAACAGATTTAAAATATAATATAGTTAAGAGAAAACTCGAGTTTGGGAATATGTTGATAATACCCTTATCTAAACATCCTTTTATCAAGCTTTAAAAAAATCCCCAAATTTGTGAAATTTTTATTTAGATTACTCATAAATTTATTGATGATAAGTAGTCATAATGATTATTTATTCATTGATTTATTGTTAATTAATTCTCTATAGATATGACATGAACCATGGAATAGAATCAGAAGTAATTGAATGTTACACTACAAGAATAATTACCCCTTCAATTTTATATATATCATTGAAATATTATTTTTAAATGAAAATAATCGAATGAAAATTAATTGATATGAATCACAAAGCTAATCAACAATAAAAAAAGTGGAATTATTATATTTATAGGTGTTGGGATGACCTATAATGAAATATATAATTATGTTACATCATTTAAAAGTTATTATGTGTAATTATTGAGTCATCCATTTATATTTATAATTCCAAGATTAAACCAGCTATCAAAAGTAGGGTTATAATTTATAATATTCACTATCACTTTTTTGGATATCCACCCAAAAGCTGTTCTTGTGATCTATATACATTATTTAAATTCGTTGATGAATAGTGAATGATGAACTATGGGAATCTTCCAAAATCATCAACTTTTGTTCTATAATTGGTGGTACTCATATTTAAATTCTATGTCATATTAATATATATTTTTTAATGATAAACATCATATTTTTTTTACAATGTCTTAGAGATATATATCATCCTTGTATACCTTCATAATATACACCTGGATAAATGATTGGGAAATTTATCATGCATGGTAAGATTAAATTTTATATCTTATTAATTTCAAGTCCATTCCATGAATTTTCCCATATATTGGGTGTTTTTAATACTCATAATTGATAAGTATGAATTCTACTTTCTTCTAAGTTCATCACAACAATTTTATACTCTTAAGTATGGTAATTTATTGAGAAAAAATATCCATTGATCAACTCAATAAAGGTGAGTATAAGGGGAAATTATTTTCTAAATATAATGGAAGTTAACAAGATACAAATTTTATGTATCGTGATTATTCCATTTCATTTAGAATGACTATAAAAATGAATATAACAAACACTTTTTTTATTAATCTAGGTCATCCAAGATACACTACAAGATCTTCATAGGGATCCTTAAGAATCAATTAATAAAATCCTTTTTATTGGGGTATCTAAATTACATGAAAGTACTCTAAGGATTTTGAACGAATCCCCTTAATCTTTTATTTACAGGAATGTTTAATTTATATAATGATGTATAATTAGGTATTGAGTATAATATGTTTCAAGGAATTTAATTTACAGTGATGATTCGCCTCAATTCATAAAACTGTATACTTATTTATATATAACTCCATGAATCTCTAACATTTCATAGACTTTAATCTTTTGAAATAAAATTTTTCTAAAACATTTAAAAAATTTCAATATTTTTAACTCCCATAACATCATTTATGATTCAATATTTAATGACAAAATTATTTATGTATACATTCAAACATCTTTGACTATCAAAATATAATAAAATAGTAGTGTATAATATCTTATTATTAGATAAATAGTTTTATTCATGCACTATTACTTAAAAAAATACACTACCTTACAAAAAACCACTATATAGTGATTGTTACAATGCTGAGGATTACTCTTGAATTAACCACAATTCAAATAAAAAAAATTATTTTTTGTATAGTTCATATTTCTAAAAATATATCACTTTAAAAAAAATACATGAAGACAATGTTATCTTTTTTACTTATATTACATCAAACCAGACAACTTAAAGAATTATACCAAAAAATTCATCATTATTATTTTCACAATTATTTTTAGAACAACACATCATTCAAATTCATTTAATTTGACATCATATGTCAAATAATGGAAAAATAAATCCAAATATTTATTTAAATATCCTCTAAAAATATTTTATGTAGCTCTTAGTGTTTTTTAGAAACACTATTAAATATAAAATACTCCTCATTCGTGTAACTAAAATACATGAGACTATGAGAATTTATATTGTTGAAAATATTTATAAATTACATAAGATATAATTTCAGGAAAATATATCCCTCTATCAATGAATTAATACTACTCAAGAAAAGTGGATTTAGAATTATTAATATAAAACACAACATTTTCCAGAAAATTGTCCACTAGATGTGTCATATAATTATACATTTAATGAAATAATCACTTTTGTTGAGTAATTAATTCACCAATGGACATGAAGCATGTCTATATCTTAAAGTGTATTCATACATTCCTAATTCTCCGTGTATATACTAGTTAGTAGGATAAACATGTTACATGTCATCCATCCAGATCGATAGGAACATCATATGCCACTAATATAAATATATAAGAAAATCACAAGTTCCTTATATAGGCATGAACATATGCTTTCTCAATCAATCCCAGTATAGGTTCAAAATGTTAAACTCTTTATATTAGAGAAAAAATATTATCATTGTTATAAATAAATTTATGACCTGATCATTAATATTCCCAAAAACCCCTAATTATCTTAGTCTAATGATTAGAATAAGAAATTTTATATGTATATTATTTATTCCACTATAGATATCTTATGAAGATCCAGTATGTGGATTTAATATTAAACATGTACCCCTTATATAAAAAATGCACAGTGTATGAAAATCGATGTGGTAAACTTAGTGGGTCTTCATACATACAAAAATTATCTTGTATATCTTATATAAATCTCGTATCACTATAAAAAAGAAACCCCATGTTAATATTAATATGTCATCACAATAAATAGTACTCCCTAGTGGATATAGGTTAAGAATAACACAATGGAATGCTTTTTTGGTCAAATATAATTATAATTCGTTAATATTTGAAGCCAATATAAAATAATGATAAATTGGACAATTCTTTTTTATTTAATCAATTTCATTTTATATTAATAAACTCCTTTATGAATAATTAAAACACATTACATAAGCACATGTCTAATCATATCCAATATGATTAATCTTCATTGATGCATTATGATTCTTTCATAATTATAATTTTTTTAAACTAATTAAATATATATATAATTCCTACCGCTTAACTATTGGACCATTTGATATATCAAAAAACACAACATATTTAATGTGTTAGTGAAAGAAGGTATTTTTGTCATTTATCCCTGATTAAAATTCCTAGCCCCTAAAGAAATTTTTATAATAGTACCGAGTAGTCTCATGAAAAGGCAACATATTATGTTTGAAAAAAATAGTTATTCAAAAAAAAACTCTAAATGTTTCTAAATAGGGGATTATAAAAAATTAAACGAAATTAATTTTATCAGGATTAGAAAATAAATTGAGAGATTATAATTATATTTCATTGATAAATATAGACATAAGATATTAGTAGTGAATATTTTTTAACCTCTGAACATTTCCTTTTTCTAAGAAATGAATTTTCCAACTAAATTAATCATTACATACATTATGAATTAAAATTATAAAATATAATTTTCCTAGAAACTATATTGAGGTCTAATGTATGTGAGTTGATCACCTTATAAAACTGATTTTATTTCCATAATACCTCCATGTTTCTAGAACTAATTAATAATACTATTCTCAAAGGAGATACCCCTCAAATGAAATATAAACAATTAGAAAAACTAGTTAATATTTATGAGGTTCAAAAAAAAAATAAGTAGAATAATTTTAATTTATAAATGAAAATTTACATCTTCATTCGGGATTTTTCTCGTAATAATTCAATATATAGCAATGACCAGAATAAAAAAATGGAAAAAGTATCCTCAAGAATCCACTATCCGAGTCTACTTGGTAGTTTAGCAGGACATGAATAGATTAGTCAGTGTGTGTTAGTCCTATCTATAAAATACTCTCTAGAATAGTCCTTTATCTCTCTCTATATAAGACTTCAAATATTAGCAGTGAATATTTTTTTATAAATAATTGTTTAATAAGATCTTCCATACATTTCTATTAATCAATTTTTTGTGAATTTTCTTCCCATTATATGGATATATCTCATAAAATATTGATCTATAATTTTTTAATTCTTATTTTATCCAACATAAAAAAATATTACATCAAATATAAATATTTATAAAACATTATGTTTTAATTATAAATGAAATATTTTTATCTGAATAGTCTTTTTACATATATACACATGTATGCATCCAAAAAATAAATTAATGATCTAATATATACATGAAAATTAATACAAAAATGATAAACATTAGTTATTTATTATTTAAAAATTCAATCAACCCATTTTTAGATATACATATTGAGTTATGCATCATTTGGTGGTGAATTTTCAATTCTATCTAACAATAAATTTTTCAATTGGAATGATTTATTAGGGATTAATATGGTTTAATTTAAAAATATATTTTGTTTAATAATTAAATATAATTAAACATTTAATCCTTGATAAAAGAAATATTTCAGAATATATCATTTTATGAGAGACAATGGTAGAAATATTCAGATGATAATGATGATTAAAAATAATTGGTTTTCAATTCTATCAATAATTTCTAAAACATACCGAAATATGAAGAAGATGTTATTTCATTAAAAGTGAAAAATATGCGGTTTTTTCCAATATATACAAATAATAATTAATGAAATGATTATATCTATAAAATTCCCACACCGAAAGATGAGCATTTAAAATAGTACTAAAAAACTTTTAAAATAGAACCCCACGAGTTCCACTAATTCAACTCTAAGGAACACAAAATTATCATACCTCCAAAACGACACTTATTTTAAATTTTCTATTATTTTCATTCAATATATTCATACTTAATTAATCCTCCCATTATAATAAACACTTACCTCCTCATAATTTTCCCAGATCACAATTTTATTTAGCGAATTATTTATCAACCATAACACATTCAAGGGACACCATATTCCAAATAACTTCTTATATATTCCCCAAATATTTTTAATGGGTTTTTCTGATTATATTTAATTTTGAAAGATATTTTGTTTCTTAAGGTTGAGTGGTTTTAAATATAAAAAATATCTGATGTAGAATATAGAGGATTGGATTTTTTTAAGCAAAAAATGAATCATTCTAATTTTTTAATCAATAATGGTATTATTCTTAATTTTCATAGAAATTAATCCTCAAATACATCACAAAAAATCTTAAATAGAATACACACATTAAGAAACTTTTTAAAAATATTTTAAAATTCCAACATCCTTCCACATATTTGAATTTCTATTTTATGTATTCAGTTATTTTCTCAAATTTATTTTTTAAGGTATTAAGGGTTATTTGAGTTTCAAATAGTTTATTTTAATTTAATCCCTTCTCATGAACGATTATTCTAATTTTTTTTAACTTATTAGATATGATTTATATTTTTTCATAGTACTTTCAGAAAAAAAACCTCTCGTATAGATTCAATGCCTCAATACCATCTCTATATTGCTTCAATAGTATACTATTTTAATCTCCAAAAAACATCTTATAATTAAATCACCTTAAATAATTTCCATAAATGATGTTGTAAACTATAATAAAACATACCCCAAACATGAGTTATACTATATCATGCATTATTATTCTCTTATCATGTTTTATTGGGGTTTCGGGCCTGAAATGTGTCTACCTAACAGTTTAATCATCAATGTTAAATGTATATAAGGAAAAAATGTAAAGGGAAACAATATATGAAAAATTTCATTTGAAAATTATTCTTTTTAAATTAAATGTATGTAATTCAATATACAAAACATAAGGTCCTTATACATGGATAATTTAACTGAAAAAGAAATAATTTTTTTTAACATTCATTGCATGGTTAATTGAAGAGGTTATGTGAATTTGAATTATATGTCTAAAATATATCAAAATACTCATAGGAATGTGTTTTCAAAATTGATTGCAAGATTTAGGTATGGGATTCCAAATTTAATGGAATTTTTAGGGCTATATACAAACATTGAATATGAAACAATTCACATTTGAATATTCATTTGAATTTAGTTACCCACATTAAATCATCCCACTCAGCGTCATTATGATAAAAAATCCCAAGATATACAATTTTAGATCAAAATTTTTAAAAAACACTTAAAATTATACAAAATCACGCCAAATTTAAAAAATATATAAACATTAAAAAACATAATATAAGAAAATGAAAAATTAAACACTCAAAATCATTACATAGGGAAGGATTTTCCTCTAATATGGTTATTTTTTGAAATGTTCTCATTATATAATATTTTTTATAAGAAATGAAATTAAAAATTTAAAGGCACAAAAAAACGAGTTGAAAGGATTGACACAACAAAGTATTTAAATTAACACATATTATTGAATGTTTACCTCCTCTCTCAGTTGTTCTAAAAATTTCACTCAAAAAAGAATTAATCTATTTTCATTGACTATTACTTATATTTTACTATTTGGATTTGTAATTTAGGAAAAAATAAAGAGGACACATGTGTAAGAATGACTTTTTCCAATCCATTTAGAACTAACATTACCTAGAAATAGAATCATTTTTTATTCAATCAACATTGAATTTTCTCCTTCATTAAAGTTTTTTTGTGGATAATTACATTATGATATTTTTCCTTGTATATATTGGATCTTTCACATTTATTGTTTAAAATATATCACATATCATGTAAAAATAATTGATTTCAATTAAAATTTAAAACACATTCATGTTACATGTTTTAAAATAGAAAAAAGCATTGAATTAAACCTATACAGGGTAGTGAAAATATTTTCCATTCTCAATTATAAGTGTGGTAATTAAAGTTATGGTTTTAAGTGAGTTATATAATCTTAAGAAAAACATTATATAATATCAAAATATAATATTTTTTATTTTAATGGACATTTCATTCCAAAATATTACTAAATCCAATGTTTGAACTCTCAACCATTCCAAATTATTAAATATAATTTTGTGTATGAACCCCATGATGAACTTTATATTTATTCAAATTATATTACACATTTCTATTACATATTTGGGTACCTTGAAATTTGATTAAAATCCTTGGTAAAAAAAATATATAAAATAGTTTTCCTTTTATAAAAATGGAAATATATTTTTAATGATCATCTCTAGTGGAAATATATTTCACCCACATTGATAAATAATTGAAAACAAGTAATTTGTAATTATATATAAACTAAAAGGGAACTTTTTCCATTAAATATCCACCCCATACACACACCACATCCTAAACGGGGCAATTGAGAAATGAATTCCTCTTGGAAATATTACATTGAAATTAGAATATAATATATGATATATAGAATTCTAAATAATCTATAAATATAATTGGCCAATATAAATGACAAGAAAGAAAATTTCCTGTTGTTATTTGAAATTCAATGTGTCCTCCATAACATTATGTATGATAAAAATTATGAATTGAATTAAATTAAAAATTTGGAATTAATGTCAATATTATTTGGTAATAACCATCATGCAAGAATAAATAGTCATCCACAATGTAGTTTATTTAATCACTCAAAAGCTTAGAAATGTTTTTGTATGAAAATTTATGGTTTACTTAATTAGTAGTCAAATAATTCACTTGATCAAAAAACCAATTTATCTTAGATTTAATACTTGTAATTATTCATCAGAAAATGATTCTTAAATTGGTATTAACATTATGAAGTAGTTCCTCAGAAATAGTGGGTAAGTTACTCAAATAGTCAGCTATAAAGTTTTCACTGCATCAATATCCTTTATTTCAATATCAAAATCCTATAAGAAATTATATATATCAAAATACATGGATCAAAATCATGGTTAATCCTCAAATATATTATTTCACAATTGTTTTTAGAAAGTAATCACTTTAGGAAAACAAAAATATCATCAAAACCAGTCCAAATAAAAAACAATATAAAAAATATCTTTCCATGTTTTGTATTTGATCATATATAATGTTGTAGATGTATAAATAACCATTTAATCATTATTTTCCCATATTTTGACTCAAAACATCTTTAAGGGAAAAATAATATTCCACAATCATTAATTCAAAGGTAAATCACCATTTTATTTGTTAAAAGTTGGTGGGGTTATCAAATATTATTTTATCTCTAAAATTATTTTTTATAACTCTTATCAAAGACATAATATGATTTATTTTAAAAATTATAGACAAAAAGAAATCTATTTTGATAAATGTTTTATGATTATTTTATAAAATACATCATTTCCAAAGAAATATCTCATATAAATCACTATTTTTTTGGTAGGGAAGAGGTGAAATGGACCAATAATTGGATTTATCTAAGGAAATATTATCATTAGACAAAAACTTACTATGTAAAATTCCATTACTTACCATAAAATGAAATTTATCATAATATTGAAGAATATTTTTACCACTTAAAGCCTCATGAACACCAACTAAACTTTTTAGATAGCTCTGTTAAGATAATATATTTACTATAATGTCATTCATAAAAGCATCCATTAAACACTCTATAAATAAAATTAATATTCAAAATATATAAATTTTAATGATTCCTTGTGAATTATATAAACCAATGTTAATTATTTTATTTGAAAAAGTATAAATGTTACACATGAATTTTTTTTGTCTCTTAGTCATTTGTCGTTATGTGAATTTCAATGTAACGGGAAAAGTCATCATAGCAGTTGTTCATTCCAACTAATATTTCATGTAGTTGGTTATGAAATTTATTATGGATTTTTTTATTTCCAAGAAACTAAATTTATTTTTCTATAATCAATGCAAATTCTCTCTTTTTAGAAGGAAAATTGGGAAAAACTAAAATAATTTTGTATCTGACATTGAAAATCAATTCTCTTTGGATAAAACATTGATACGATTCATAAATTAGATAGAGAAGAAAGTAAAAATGATTATATAATATAGAAAGGTAGTCCCATTATTTTGGTAAACATATAAAATAATTTTCTTGAATTAAATTGAAACTATATAATTGGTTTTTCATCTTCTTTAAATAAAATTTGGTTTTGAAAACGTAAGAAAATATTCTTGTTAAATAAGTTAGAGTTCATAAAATGTTTTCTTTATTTGTTATATAGACACCTAAAATATTTTTTTATCGATATATTGTTGCCTCTTTATAAATGATGTTATGAAATTCTTCATTATCACCAATGAATGCGTATTTTAGGTTTTAAAGAAGTGGTTTATCTTTATCTCACATGTGATATAATAATAACTTAATGATTTTTTCAATGACTCAAAAATGTCAATTTAAGATCATAATTCTTCCCCCAATAGATCTGATTTGAGTTTAAATTTGGGGATGGTAAGATTTTTATGTGTCTTCTTAGTAGTGTTATATTTTAGAAAATTTATAGATTTAAAATAATTTTCAATATCATGATTATAAATACTGTTTTTTATAGTTTTTAGATTCTCAAAATTATTATAAAATATAAGAAAAGTATTTTTTCATAAAAATTACAAGTTGGTTCATGATGTTTCTATAAACTTTCAGTTTCATTGAAAATTGAAGTTATATATTATGAAATAAAATAATACCATAACACAATACTTATGTGTCTTATATTCCCAATATTTATTTGAAATATAAAATTCTAATCTTATTTTGAATAAATAGATTCATAATTTTATGTATGTTAAATAATGTCAATAAATTTAGATGAATCATTTTTGAAATTAGATGTTTTATTAATAGTATTTTCATTTTTAAAACACTTTTTAAAAGAATCTCTATTTTCATATGTCAACAAGATTAACCCACAAGATAGGAATTACATACATTAATAATGATGGTGATTCATTATATGTAAAAAAGGAATAAATTATTGGAAAACAATCATTCGTGTTCCATTAAGAGGATAAAATACCCTCTATTTGGTGTTTCATTGATTCAAAAATATTAATGTGAATTCACTCTCCTTGAATTTCTGGTTACATAACTCATTTTTTAACATTTATGATTATAGTAAGAGCATTAAAAAAATTTCTCCCCATCAAAGTGGCACAAGTACCCTAAACCCACTATTTTAATTATATGTGATATAAAAACATGAAGGATAATTCATATCTCCTGCCTAAACCAAGATATCCTCTATAACTTGAAAAAGGATTGTGGTACTCTGATTTTCTAATTAGATCGAAAATTTAATAGGGTTTGTCTTTCAACATTACAAAAATGAATAAATACATTGTTTCATAAAATTTATGGAATCTCAAAGATCAATCATGATATCTTTGAATTCACATTAACATATGGTTAACAAAATGTAAAAATTTGTGTATCATTACATTTAACATGAAAAGCATGTTGGACCATGGAAGAAACATTCCCTGACAAGTTAACATTTTCTCCTCCTTGAAAATTCCTTTTATGAGAACAAATATCTTTCAAAAAGAGTATACCTTGGAATCAGTTTCATTGAATCAACAAAGAGGATATAGAATTGAACGTTCCTAAATGTTTCAAAAACATCATTTTCTAGACCTTTATGATCATTTCTCATCACTAGTAGACAAATTATTTGGTAAAATAGTTGTGGTTTGATAATTTATTGATCATTTCAGTATTATTTTGAGAAACAAATGATCCTATAATCCAAAAACCCATCCCTTTTTGTTATGTTAATAAATTAATATTCTTTAGACACTAATTTTTCATTTCTCAATATGTGTATTAGATAGTTTTTACATATTTCACAATATGTTGTGTTTATAGTTTTGACCATTTGTACTAGTTTCGTAGGAGCAATGTCGAAATTAATTTTTCTACCAATTTTCATAATTAAATGTTCATTATATTTAATTTATTGTATGAATAATAATTATTTATTAAGTTTCAATTAAATTTTATGAGTGTTTCATTCTGTATTCCCAAATATAGAATTGATAACAAACTTCGTCTAGGGATTATTGATGAACAAAATGTTTTTTTATTAATTATTTTAATTAAAATTTGAACATTATAGTACAAAAAATAATATTTACTTATTTATATATTATATAACAAAAAATTAATTCCCATATTCATCCATGATATAAATTTATATCATTATTCATGTAGGTGGTTAACCCGACCAAAACATAAAAATATAATGATTAATTGATTAATATGTGGATGTTTAGTTATAATATAATTATACCTGATGAAACATGATCCTATTTAGTGTTTATTATTGTCATAAATCTAAATTTTAATAATTTATAAGAGTAGCTAATTGATATGAAAATCTTACATAGCATGAATAAATCGTTTTTCTATATTTATTATGGCTAATTTTATAACCATTGTTTATCCTTCATATCACAAATTTTTATTCAAATAGTATTAACATAACCATATTAATATCATTAAATTATAATTTATCCTTTGAAACTATTCCCATGACCAGCCTTATAAGGAATTGATGAAATGGAATAAATATAAATCATTCACTCCTTGGAGGTGGTAGTCCACATGTATGAATGGATAATGAATTAATTTTCCATATAACATGGAAATGAATTAATATGGTTTATAAATATAAAATAAATGTGTTTTTCTAGAATATAAAAAATATATATTAAATTTCATTTTAGTTCCACCCTCGAATTTTGGTGAAATAAAATAAATCATGTTGCATTGCGCTGGTGGTAGTTTACACAACAAATAATTCATGTTTTTGTTTTTATTAATGGAAAATGGTAGGGTGGTTAATTAATCTTCCATGACTATAAACAAAATAAACGTATAATATTTATAGTGATTTTGTAATTTTAATATTGTGAAAATAAATTTGATAAAGATGAAAATAACATAATGATATGTTGATCAACCCTTTGATAAAAGGTATTTTGAGAAGAAAATAACCAAATTATGGGGGATATGAGCCATTATAATAGTTTGGGATAGATTTTAGTATAAACATAAGTGTTTTTGGCGTGATTATAAATGAGAATAGGAGTTTCCTTATTTAAAAGTTAAAATTGATGTATTTTATTTTTTGAAAAAATCATTTTTTTCAATAATTAGAAGTCACTATATATGAAAGTGGATCAAATAATAAAAAATAATTGGTAATATAATAGATAAGGTTGATAAAAACTTTAAGCACTCAATTATAAACCAGTTTTAAACATCATTTAATACCTTTACCTCATCAATTATTACTATTATAAGTTAATATTTTTCAATGTTAATTATTTTTTACCTAAGTTAACTTAATATTTATACATCAAAATAAATAGGTCTTTAATAGATAATATATTCCAAATGAAACTAAATTTTAAATCCATTAAATTTGATTTAATTTATAAAATTGATATGAAAAAATTTCAAATACTAATATATAAAAAGATTATTATTTTTTGTATTTTACACAATTAATTAAATTGGAATTTTTTCCGAATATTTCATTGAAAATATTTATTAAATAATGACACTTTAACTATTCCTATTTAATAGAATAATTTTATTCTATTGGACTCATTATATTGATTAGGGCCCACCATTTACCAGATTTACCTATCAAATTTTATACCGCTAATAAACATTTTCATGATCTATGTTCTATTGAGTGGAAAATGATATTTCTACTGTATTTAACCATTACTATGAAATTATTAGATTAGGATACCCACTAACGATCGATGATCATTGATGTGTGAAAAAAGAAACAAATATGATCCTTTTTTGGAGGTTTTAGGACCACTAGATGGTTTTAATTGTTAATCATAATACAGGATAATGTTTTCAGAATCATTTCCATTCCATTTTCTACCCCATTAGGTTTATTATTGGTAAAATTACTAAATTATATACTACACCCATTTCTGACTGATTCTGTCACGTTTCCACCCATTACATTTAAAATAGAATGATAGAAATAAGAAATTACAAAACTAATTGAATAAAAATTATGATCCTAAGATAACTAAAAAATAAATGTAATTTTTATCTATAATTATAAATATCTCAATATTCTTTATCCATGGTCATCACCCACTTATTTATCAAATAGGAATATTTAGGAATTTGAATTATCCATAATGGTTCAGAACATGACTGTGGATTAACCAAAGCATACCATGAGTAATGTCAAACTAGGTGTTCACTTAGGCATCTTTTTCATGAACTATGTGATGATTAACTTATTACCCAATGTTCCCTTTTCAGGGTTATTACACCTTGGTATATATATTCTAGATCCTACATCTTCATTTATTATATAGACAGGGACATGTTTTTTAAGAGAACCACATGATCTCTGTATTACTAAAATATCATGATGGTGTCCTATAATTAGATATATCCATTGGTTTTTTTTCTAATGTTACCTGTTGTAATCCAAAAAATAACTAATATAATATAAAAAAATAAAAACACTTGTCTTATACAAACTAATACAGCCCAATATAATCATTACATAAAGAATACATTAATTTCATGATTTAAATAATGCATCTCACAAATAGTTACCCAACCTATAGACCTAAATGTTTATTGTTTTGTATATGAACTACATAAACATAAAAATATACAATCATTTAACCTTAATATAACACCTATCGACTACCTTATCGATATTTCACATGCTATAATTATCATCATAACTTGGGTAAGGGAACAAATAACAATGGGGTGAGGTCAAATTCCCAGTAAGAGAAAACATATCAACATTTAGTCAAGGGTTAGAACATAAAAATATGAGAAAACCTGGGAATGAGAAAAATTTATTATTAAAATTAACAATAAATAATAACAGTGTTATATAAGTCTTGATTAAAGGATATTAAATATCAAATGAACATAAATATACTATGTAAAATTTTTTCATATTGATAAGTCATGAAGTATATGCATAGAAACATGATTATGATATGACATTTTGTCGTAAACATAAGCATATTAACCATATGTAAACAAAACCCACCAAGAATTTCATAACATGGTAGGCTTGGGTGAACCACCCATGTACCATGTTTGTCTTGGGAAATTCCTCTTATATTCCTTTTGTCCTGGTAAAAAACAACTATTGTACCCCTATTTTCTATGGAAATTCCCAATTGTGCCTTTTGGCTAGGGATAAATCATATTATTATCTATTTTGAGATTATGAGACTTAAACCTAATCTAATTAATTTTATAATGATATAGGACCCATCCTATAATCATCCATAAATATTTGTGTCACTTAAAATCAATCAAAAACTTATCTTAAAGAACTTAGGGAAAAAGGATGAGTTTCTACAACATTCCCAAAAAATTAATGTAAATAAAACATATTAGATAATAGGATATAATATATCTCATTTTTCTAAAGGAATAAAGTCACAATAAAACTTAACAGATAACAAAAACATCACCTAATTAGAGATAAACCTTTATGGGAATATATAAGTGAAAATTGAAAACTTCTTCGAAAACATTTCGAATATTATTATTAAAGATGAAGATTTAAAAAAAATCGATGATGGAAAGATAATAATTTTAAAAATCACGTTATAAAGAGTTTCCAGTTAAACATACATGAAAATAAATAAATTTTATTAAAAAAATATTATGATATAAAACATTTCATTATTAAAGTATTGAAATAGGTTTTCTTTAAAAAAATTTAATACCTTTTGTTTTAGTAGCCATATCATATAAAAAGTATTAAAAATTAATTTTGAAAATTATTAAAGATAATTATGAGGTTTATATAAAATATTCAAAATTACGTTTTCCAAAAATATATGATAGAATTAGAGGGAAGGGAAATATGGGCATGGAAGAAAATATTTATTTGTAATAGTTAGAGTAATTCTTAACAATGGTACAATTTTATGATTGAAATTTTTTTATCAATGAGTTTGGTGTTGATGATTAGAAGTAATTTTTATATATAAAAATAATGAAATACTAATTAAAATTGAGGAAGGGTGGGATAATTGAAAACATGAAAATTATATTCGCCTATTAAATACGATTACCGAATGAATCAGAAATTGAGATGATGAATCTCTTATAGAATTAGTAATATATAAATCAAAACTATTTCTCCCAAAATATTTCAAATTTATTATTATCTTAATTAAACATTTATTTTATAACATTTTTTACACTCTACACACATTGTAAAAACAAAAAAAATGAAAATATGATTTTTTTAAAAAGATATAATACTAACTAACATGATAAACCATTAAATGTTACTTCTTTTGGAATAAGAATATTTAATTTGATTTAATATTCAAAAATATTATTTTCTATAACAATTGTTTTCTTAATATTGTGTATTTAATTTGTTTTTACAAATTTTAGAATATAAAATTGAAAAAATAGAATTCATTTTTAAATTTCTCACATCAAAATTTAGTCATTATGTAATTTTGATTTTTTTTCTGAAAATTTATATTTTTATTTGGAAAATATAGGTTTTTATGAATATTATGATTTTTTTTATTTTATCATTATGTAAGAATAATGTAGAAAACTAAAAATCCATTTATGTAATCATGTATTAATTTAAAGAATATCATTATGAATTTTGATATATTCTTTGAACATTGAAATCCTATTTATAACATTTGTCGAATTAAGAAAAATGTAACCATAATTAAAAAATTATTTTCTGTATTTTCTTTGAATAAATAATTTTTAATGTGAATTTAGGTATAATCATTACATAAAATCATCATCAATTTTATATAAGTTATAATAAATCAAAATTTTTTAAAATCTATTAAAATTTATATCTTTTATCCCACATGTGTATTTTAATCATTAAAACAAAATTTTCATAAAATCTATTTTTACCCAATTATGTCTTGTTTTATTTTAAAATTTAAATTTTACACCACTATACTTTTTCATATAAAATTATTTTTAAATTTAAAATCATAAATAGAATGTATAAGTTTTTATTTTAATCAGTTTCATTATAATTATTTATAGTATTAAAATATTAATTTCTAAGTTAAATTTATTTTATAGTAGAATATAAAATATTAAAAAACATCGAAAAATAACTAAATTTTTTCTTATAAATAAGTGGTTGAAGTAATATTTAACCTGAAATGACATTCCCTTTATCTTCCACACAATTTTTGGCCAGTTCCGAATGAATAGTAAAATTAAATTATTGAAAATGTAGAGGTTAATCCCAAAACTACCTTTCTCTTCACGTATATTGAGCAACATCCACAACACTTCAAGAATAAATATACCTTCATATTTATCCTAAGAAATCAAAAAATATCTGGAATTATAATACTATTCAACATACATAAGCATTGGGACACATTAGGATTACTTAAACTTTTCTTTTCTTATCAGTTTTCCAGGAGAAGACTCAAACTTCCATTGTTAGTGCTACTTCCCAAACTATTTAATTTTACTATACTACATCGTAAAACATATCTAAAAATATCTAAATATTATAATATATATCCTCAATATAAATTAATTTTATTATTTTAATTTAAATAAAAAAATTTTACTCCATTACATTCCCTTAAAAAAACAGAAGAACATTAACTATGCATTGTGCTGACTACCACCTCCCGGAAGTAATGATTTTTATTTTTCATATTTTTTCATTATTTATAAAAACACTATAAATATTATTCACTAACATAGAAAGTTATAAATAAAGTTATACCTATCATATTATAACTATATCAAAAATTTCTTTAACCATAGACACCTATCTAGATATAGTGTAGTTATATTTCGGTTGGTTTAGCTACCTACTTGAATAAATTATATAAAATTCTATAAGTTATATATATTGGAACATAGATAATAATACTCTTTTACTTTCCAAAAATATTAAATGTTATTTAAACATGTATTGGTGATATTTATTATTGATATTTTTATTAAAATATCATCTTTGATCGCAAAAAGGACAAAAAAAATAACCCAACACCGATTACAATTTCATGAATACATAATAATAATTAATATAATAAAGAAATTTTCATTATTAAAATAAATATATAATTATTTGTATCACGTGAATTTAAATTACAAAAATAACTTAATAATTCCGGAAATTAAAATCATTTGGAGAATGAATATAGAACAATCTAAGTGTTTCAACTCAAAATTTCCATCTTTGTGAAAAAAATTTAGACAATTAATATCTTTTAAATATGTTGGGAACTAAAAATTGGATATATAATATTTTGAATTATTTTTATATATTATATTTTTACTTAATCTTAAATATATCCCTTTTTCAAGGGGTGTTATTATATCATTTCATAAGGCATAATAGTTTGTGTTAACATAATTTTCTTCAATTGTCATATAGACATTCTTTTTGAACTCCATTTTCCATGTTTATGTTATTATTCATAATTAATAAAATTATTTATTAAATATTTTCTGGTGTTTTAAAATTTCCCTTTAATATTTTATTATGAAATGGATATTAGCTCAATGATTATTCCTCTTGCAATAGTTTATATGTATTAATTTCTATTTCTATAGACAATATATGTGTCATGAAAAATATATTTCATTGGGTGTATAAATTGACTTTTTTGATGATATAAAATCAAAGATAATTTATTAGATATAATTTAAGTTCAATTTTAACCTCTCTTTATTTAAAGATATTTTGAGTTAAATTATCCTCAACATGAAACTGTTTTTCATGACTGAAATATTTTCCTTGGGAAATTATCAATCCTCATTGACTATTGTATATAAATATTTTACTATTATAATCTCTAATGATGTTATATTTTATTTAAAAATTATATTATTTTTGGAAATCATGTTTCAAACCAAATTCTTCTTCCTTGATGATTTTATTTTTTCTTGAAAATGAATATTTGTTTAGAATAATTCTCATTTCAATTTATGGGTTTTATTTAATATCCATGTTTTTACTATTTTACAATGTTCTATCTTACTTATTAGAAACTCAATTTTTTATCCCAAATTTTATCCTTATTCACTTTTATTAATTTCAAAACTACGGTTTCATAATCATTTTAAAAATATGTGGTTTTTATAATGGAATTTTAAATATTCAAACGGATTTACTTTTACATGATCTTATATTATACATTTCTAAATACAATTTTACAAATGGTTCATTTATTTTAAAGGTAATTTTTTTAGAATTTGTTATAAATTAATGATTGATGACGTATATACTTTAGGATGTTAAAAAAGATTTATAGAAATTGTCTTAAAACCCGTGTCTTTTTTAAGATGATATTGAGAATATCATTTCAAGATAAATTCATTTTCAATTTCTCTCCCATTTTTAATTTTTTAACCAATGATGTCATTGTTCATAAATCACCCATATATGCACTATTTTTTAAATGATCATGATTATTGGTTTGATACTATTTAGAAATCATAGAAAGCCCATGTTATTATCATGCTCTATTTTTTATTAGTAAAATAATTTAATTTTTATATAGAAATCATATGTATCGATGATGATGGGTGGGTCCTATATAACTCTCTAGTACTCTATTCAAGGTTTTATATCCCACAATATGATGAAATGTTACATGAATGAGATACAGAATGTATTTATCACAATTTTATTTTTTGAATGAGATTCGAGATACCATATTCACAAGTTTTATTGGACCCCTGGTTTTCATATGAGGTAATAATAGTTTTTTAGTATAAATACGTTGTTTTTTTTCTAGTATGAATGGTTAGTGATATTACATGAGTTTCGAGGGTGTTTATATATTTTTTGAATCCCAAAGCCTGACTTTTTGAGAAAAATGATTTGATTCATAATTAGGATAAATCGTGTAACCCAATCCACATTGTGTGAGTAAACCATTCAAAGAAGAACAGAGTGATAGAGGAGGCTGAATAGTTTGAACAAACTATAAAACATATGGTAGATGACCATGCTGGATCCCCATTAGTTTTCATCAGAGTTGTGGGGAATGATTTGTGCATGGATAGTCAAACTATGTGCATAAAAGCATAGAATGTTCCCTTTAAACAGTAAAGGAGGAATGGACGACAAATGGTTCAACAAACTATGTGGCCCAACCTTATGAGCTAGTAATTGTGTGGGAAATTATTTTATTACATTAATTAGTTTAAAATTTAAACCGTCGTTCTAATTTCATTTCTCATATGCATAGGGGGTCTCCCATTTGAACTCTTATCTTCCGTCTATTCTAGGAAATGAGTGATCTTCTATGTCTAAACATAGATTCACAAATCAATTGTCTTTTTGGTTCCATGTTTGTGAGTTATTTACTCATGTTATGTCTTAATTAATTTTCCATGGTTTCAATGATGTTATTTAGTATAAATATAATATATCCTATTTATTAAATTTTCATTAGTTCTTCATGTGTATTTTAATATTGATTGAATCAGAGGTCCATTCTGGATGAGTGGTGTACTACAATCCTATGGTAGGTGGAATATACATTTCCATTGGGATTTGATGTTTATAAGAATATTTCCCAATATGTTACAAGAAAAAACCTTTTGGTGGTTCCCATTTAATTTTTTATATTCCAAAATTTGATGATTTTCAAACTGTTTAGGTTTCCCACTACTACCATTAATATTTTTTAGGCTAATTCCCCAACTTAGGCCACCCAGGTTGTGTGAATTTGTATCTTCTATTATTTTACCACCCATGGGGTGTGAGATCACAAAAATATATAGGTAGCATTTCTAAACATAATGAAAAAATGAACTTTTAATTTAGGATAGATTTGAGGAATCATTTTCTATGTGATGTCATGATGTTAATTGTTTTTAATTTGTTCAAATAGAAATTTATATATGAGTTGGATAAACCCTCATAATGTGAATGATTATGAAATAATGAAGGATTTTAGTAGTTTCTTCCTTTATAAAGATCCTTGGATCTTGATTCAATATGATATAATGTAGATTTAAACTACATTGGTCTTAATTTTGGTAGTGGAGTCTGTGGACCTTTTTACTCAATGGATCCGAATTCTGTGGGATGCCACTATCCTTGTTACCCCTTCGATTCAGATTTCTTGGGATTATATATGGACATGGTTTCTAGAAAATATCATTAAACCCCACCCATGTCTTTACTGAGTTCCCATCAAGTTGCTCTTGGTATTCAACATGGATTCCATGGTATTATATGCCGTAGATCTGACCCTTCATGGTTTGACACTTTTGATTACACAACACGGTCAATGTAGATGACACATGATTACAGTGTGTTTCAGTGATGGATATTGTTTACTGGATTATTTATCATGGTCATAGTATAGTTTATACAACTAATTAAATGAAATATACATTGTGGATTTTTGATATTATTATAGATATCTATATTATAGGTATTATTATACAGTTGTTTACCTGAAAATTTTACTTGTTCATTTAGGTATATGTCAACACTAGTTATGGGAGCTTACCATTTGTTTGTAGGGAGCCTTGGTCGGCTAGATTGTATCACATGACTTGTGTCACATTAATTTCAATACTTTTCTACCTGTGAAATATTGCACTATGACTTTGTTTATATTGCCTAAAATATATTTTTAATAGACACTTTCGGTGGTGGATTATATAGTTTTTTCTCACACAATATTTGGGACATCATTGGGTGCTCAGTCAGACTTCATTGATGCTAGTAGGGACGGGGGTAAGCACCCACCATACAATGTTTGACTTGACCTTCGTTTAGGAGTAGGGGAGCACAGGACCAAGCATGGATCATGATGTAATTAGAAGATAGTCCTTAATAGTCTTTTCTTAAATTTTTTTACATGACTTTTATAGGATTATGGTATACATTTTATCTTATTTGCAGATAAAAAACATGATAATCATATTATATATGCATTATTCAGCTTATTTATTATGATATTCTTCTAAATGATTACTTTAGTTCTATCATTTATCTTCATTCACTACATGATTTTTATGATTATTTTTATTATGATGCACTTTGATTGGAGGGAGTAGTTTCCCTATAAACACACGCTTAGGGCCTCACTGTTGTTTGTAAGCCTCTAGTGTATGGGGGGCATGCTTGAGGTCATGGGGCCCACCAAATCGGGGGTTCATTTTGTGGTATCGGGTTTGGGATCTTACAAAGTGGAATCAAAATATTTATTTTCTAAATTAATTTTATGAGACAATGGAAATAAATTATGAATGTATTTGAATTTGGAAATGCGTTATGCCTGGGACTACCTAACCTATGTATATGAAATAGAAAAATTACCATGAATGGAAATTTTGGTTTTTCAAGATTATTTCTATTATAGTAGATTTGATTCAACTAGAGGGTGATTCACATGAATTTTTATTGTTATTTTTGATATCATTGAGGAACTTTTTAACCATTTCCAGATTATTTGAGGGTATGCATATCATACATAATTTTAGGCACCTATTATCATTCACATTCCATGAATTATGACATTATTTATTCGATCAATTTCTTGACCATATGACATTTTTGAATGTTCCTTTTGTGATATGAATGTGTTTATAAAAATTTTCATACAAAGGATTGAGAAACATGGTTTTTATAGAGAATTTTTTCGATAACCTAAAATTTGTTTTCTTATATAGGCTACAACATACACCATAATAATTCATCTATGAAATGTTGAGTCATGGACCATTGGTTGCATGGACTAGAACCTATTTTGGTATTGAATCAGTGGACACCGAACTACGAATTATGTGGTTTACGAGAACTTAATGATCTAAAGTTTGGAACCACATATTATAACCATATAATGAGAATGTAAATGAATGTGAAATTAAATGAAATTGAAATGGTGAAAACAGAGAACTGGACCTCGACCTAGATTTAGAGGGGCGATTTGTCAGTGTTTCTAGTGATGTTTTGAACTGATACATTTTACCCAATCCAAGATTTATGAGTAGGAAAAGGGGTATGTATTGTTTATAGGATGGATTATAATTTTCATACACTTTTATATATGTGACTTGGTCACTACCTGATCTTTTCTGAGGTGTTTGTTTGTCATTTTAGGGGCCATCCACCCCAAATACCTCCAGTTATGTATGGGGAGGGTGGCTATGACCATTATAAAAAGGTGGTGGGAAAAGGTGTACCAGTAGATACTCCAATAGATACAGTTGAGGCACCATTACTTATTCTATATATGGGTTTTGAGGACCAATTCTTTGATTATTTTCTTTGATATATGTCTAATTTTTGTTCAGTATCATAGTCTACCTCATCTGAGGAACAATTGATGTGTGTGTTCTAACAATAGAATCTACAAAAAAAATTGAATGGATGTGTCAAGGATGATTATATATGGATTGATAGTAATTGTTTGATATTTATATTATTGAGACTTTTCTGATAGGATATAAAATCTCACGATATATATGATTCAGGTAGAAGCTAAGAAATAGTGGGATATTTTGAACTAGAAAGATGGAATTTGGGATATTGTTTTGACAGATTTATAATCTCGGTTTTACGAATTACATTTTCATGAGACCCAAGGAGATAAAAGGGCTAGTGAGTTTATTACTATGGAGAAGGGAAATATGAAATTTATAGAATATTCAACTCACTTTAAAGAGCATTAGTGTTTTTCACATATTTATCTTCCAGATGATCCATCTAAATAGAGAGGATTTGGGGAATGTCACAATCTTGTCGTTTGATCATAGGTCAACATGATTCAATTGAAGACCAATACTGCGATGGTAAAGCAGGTGTTGATTAATGAGAATAATTCTTGGGAAGATGGGTATGCAGAGGTGGGAAGCGTAGCTTCTTGACCTAGTGTTTCATCTTCCTGTGGTAGGAAGCGACGTTTCAAGGAGTAACTCCAATAGAGCACCATATAGGGGTTTAGTGTTTGTAACTATAATTTTTATAATAAATATATAAGATAGAAACATATTAGGAATATATCTAATCAAGACCTGGTTGAGTGGTGAGCTTGTAGTGGGATGGGACACATAAAGTAATTTTATAAGACTTTCCCTTGAACAGTATGTGGAAGGGGATCAGATCTGACTCCATGTTCAGGTGTTGGATTCACACCTCTGTGGTAGACTAGATTCTATAATAGTAGTATTCATTTAGGTTGAAGTGGTGGTCATGTATGATGCATCTAAGCACCAATTGTACCTATAAATCATAGTTGGTTTTCCTATGGTAGTGAGGTTTTCTCATTGGGCCACAATTTAGGATAGATTTATTTTATACTTCCTATACCCAATGGGAATAGAAACTGGCCATATACCATGATAGGTATGATATTAGAAGCCTCTACCATTGTATATATGATTTTTTGTTATAGTTGAATCTCATATATTTATATTGGTACTTTTGGTGGATATACTTGGGATTATTGTTCCATTTTTAGATGGTTTTATGACCTTGGAGACACCATTGGTGATTAGAACGAAGGGTGTACATTTGTTCTGGGAGTTCCCCTTGATATTGGTGGGTTTCAGATTGTATGTGTTATTTTATCCTCAGGATGGTGGGGTTTGAATTCATACTCGATATGGATTGGAATGATTCTTATTAATACCTTGTCAATTGTTCTTTCTGGAGGGGGACATTCTCATCAATAGAGGGAATAGATTTTAATCACAATGGTGAATGGGATTTCCATGTAGGTAGAGTTGGTCTAATGCATTGTTGGATCGGTGGAATGAAAGCCTGTATAACTGGTTTATATCTGGATGATTAGGGATCACGTTATAAATATTTCCTTATAGTGGTAGATCATTTTAGGGTCATATTACTAGATAACGTTTCCACTTTACCACCTGAGATAGAGGTGGAGGTCTCTATCGAGCTTGTTCAATGTGTTACATCATCATTCATTCCACCATATAGGATGACTACTATAGAGTTTTAGGATCTCAAAATATAGCTAGGAGACATGGAGAAAAAGGTATTTATACTAACCATAAAATCTTTATGGGGTTCTCTAGTCCTTCTTTGTGAAAATGATGGATGTTACCCTCATGAAATGTTTGGATTATCTGAAATTGAACTAGTTGATGGTTATGAACTAGTTCCCTTTTCCAAAATTGGATGGATTTTTTATCAGTTATAGGGATTCTTGGTTTTTGTAAAAAATTTACATGAGGTACGTTTATCATCATGTGCATTTTGGAAAAATAGAAATATCTTGTACATAATATCATTACATGTATAGTTTATATGAATAACTGGTTATTCTATTTGATGTTTTGAATGTGCTAGTAGTTTTCATGATATTTTTTAATAGAGTTTTCCATCCTTATCGAGATTCAATTTCGGCAGTATTCATGAATGATATACTTATGTATTCTCAAAATCAACATGAACATTCCGGACATTTTTAGAGAATTTTGGATACACTGAGAGAGAATCATTTATATAGTAGGATTACAATGTTCCTCTTGTGAAATTAGAAGATTCACTTCCCAGGTCACATTAAATCATGTATAGGAGTAGTGGGAGCTATATAATGACGGGATATTCCAATGATAGTCTTTGACATAAAATATTTCATGGGGATAGAGGGATATTACTTGTATTTCATATAGGAATTGTCACACATAGTAGATCATCTGATGGAATTGAATAAGAAGGTTGTGAAGTTTTTATGGTAAAAAACCTATGACGTAGACTTTCTAGAGTTGGAAGAGAAACTTACATCAACATCGTGCCTAATTTTTCTACAGAATGATAGGAGTTACACTATGTAATTTGATGCATCAGGTACTGGGATAAGAGCATTAAGTATGAGTGATAAATGAGTCATGGTGTATGGTTCTCTTCGGTTGAGTCCACATGAGTGGAATTAAACAATTCATGATCTTGATTTACCCACCGTTGTACATGCATTGCTTTGTTGGAAGAATTATTTACAGGGAGAGATTATTGTGGGGTTTTCAAGCCAAAAAAACCGTCCATAATATATTGACATAGGATGATTGAATATGAGGTAATTATTGTGGTTTGAATACCTATATTATATTGACTTTGAGGAAACCTATTATCTTGGAAGTGGAAATGTAGTTGTTGATGCACTGTGTAGGAGGAATCAGATGCATGTTGTTTTGGAGGATAGTTGTGAGTAGATTGTTTTGGGTTTTTATATGAGATTCATTAGGAGGTGTAGATGGACCCATAATAAATATTATCTTATCCATGGGTGTTTCATATACTCTCCTAGATAGATGGAATATGAGATAGTCATCTGATGCTGAGGGTCTAGTCCTATGAGAGAGGGAGGATCCTCTTCAAGGATGAACCATGGGGGAGGATGAAATTATCCATATTCATAGTTCTATTTGTGGTCCCGTAGAATTAAATGAGAATATAATGTATGAATTTCATACCATGGTTTTGGAAGTACATCCCAAAGATACCAAGATGTTCCATGATTTACATCACTACTATTTGTGGCTGAGATGAAATGTGAGGTAGTTGTTTTTATCATGAGGTTCCCCACCTATTACTAGGTGAAGGTGGAACATCATTGTCTAGCTAATAATTTCTAGTAGTTTCCCATTTCTGATTGTAAATTGAAATATGTTACATAGGATTTTATAGCTGCCTTGCTGAGTTCACCTCAAGGTAGTGATGTTGTATGGATTTTGTGGAAGGGATAATTAAGGATTATTATTTCAATCTAATCAGGGTGACCTTCTCAGTATATGAACATGGTATATTGTATAACAATGAGAATGTTGACTTTATAGTTTTCCTTAGATAATTATATCAAATAGAGACGCCTAGTTTATGTCTAGATTATGGATGAGTTTTCAAAGGGATTTGGGTACATAGTTGTTTTTTATCACATAACACCACCCTTAGACTGATGGCCAGTCAGAGAACACTATTAAGATTCTTGTGGAAATTCTAAAAGAATGCATCTTAGATTATGGTGGATCTTTTTTGAGGCATATACTCCTATATGAGTTCTCCTATAATAATGGTTATCATGTGACTATATAGTTTTCACCTTATGAGTCATTGTATGTTTGACCATGTAAATATCCCTTGTACTGGTTAGAGGTTGGTGAGGTAGCATTTTTGGACCTAGTCTTCTTTAAGAGTCATAAAATAAGTTCAAATTTATTATAAAATGGATGGATACTTAATAGTAAAGGTATACATCATATGTTGATAAATGTCGATGACCTTTAGAGTTTGAGGTCAAAGATCAGGTCTTTTTACCTACCTCATCAAGGATGGCATCCAGACAGATTATGAGACAGAGTATGTTATCAACATGATATGTCGTGTGGTTTGAGATTATAGAGAGAGTTAGGATCGTATCATGTTGGATTCAATTACCATTTATTTACATCCCTATTCATGATATCATCCAGTTTCTTAACTACTCCATTATCACTCAGACATGTGTCTTACATGAAAAATGTATGATGTGGAGATTCATGTTGATGTTTCTTTTGAGGAGACTCATATTTGGGTTTTCTAGGAGGATTAAAATGTTTTTTGAGTACTGTAAGTTCCATTAGAATGGTCTCTATTAAATAATTTCCATTTAGGTGATGAGACTTGGAAGCGGGAGGCCAACGTACATACTAAGTGGATGAAGTTATTCGTAGGTGATTCATGTCCTCCCTTGGATGATAATTTTTGGGAAAATTTTCTTTAATAGGTGAATATTTTTAAATCGCATATTTTCTTACAAGGTATGGATTTTTTTAGTTTTCTCTTTTTTGGCTTAGTATTATTGCCTACTGATATCATATGAGTTTTAGTGGGGTAGTTGGAGGTTGTTCAGTGCCCAAAGCCCATTTTTTTGAAATATAAATTGTATTCAAGTTTAGGAGAAACCATGATACCTAAGTCACATGGTCTGAGTAAATTATGATAGGATAGATAGAGGGATGGAGGAGGCCACACAGTTTGAGGAAACTATGAATCTTGTGGAACATTACTATGTAGGAGGACTTGTAGTTTTTTGTAGAGGTGTTGGGAATAGTTTTTACATATTTACTCAAACCCTGTTCATGAAACCATGTGAGTTCCCCCTTTATATAGTTAGGGGTTCATGATTAGAACAAGATTAGGCCAACCATGTGACAAAACCATGCAACCCAAGAATTTTTCAGAGAAATTACTATTTTTACTTCATTTATTTTAAATTAAATTCGACATTATTTTATTTCCCCAATGATTAGGTGGTCTCCTAATTGAGAAATTATATACATCCTAATCTTGGAACTAAGGGATCACCACCATACAGACTCAGATTCAAGCACCACTTTTCTTGTTGGAATTACATCATGGAATTATTCATTCAATTTGTTCCATTATTTTTTTCTATAGTTTCGATGAAGTTATATTGCTAAAAGCTCGGATTACTTATTTCTAGTATTTTCATCTACTCTAAATTATTCATTTAATATGAACAAAATCATAGTTTGATACTAGATGATTTATCTTATACGAACCTATGGTTGGTGGTCTGTACCTTTCCCTTGGAGTTTGGTATTTCATATGAATCATTTTCATTAGGATGTATTCCAAACATTCTAGAGATGGCCCTTTAATTGTTTGTGATACATTAATTGGATGAATTGGAACCTGTTTAGGTTTCCCACTAGTACCTATGAGATTTTTGGATATTTCCCCCATCCTAGGACACCCATTTGGTGATAATTTGTATGTACCCTTGTTTTAAAACCCATGGGGTTCATTAGATATCACATAGTTGGTGGGATGATTTTTTTAAATTTAATTTTAATTGAATTGTAATTTTATGAGAGATATGATGCTTCCTTTTCCATGGGATGACATGATGCAAATTGTCAAAAAAAAATTAAATGGAAATTGATATATGCGTTAGACGAACACATGGAATGTAAATGATTATGATATGATGAATTAAATGAGATGATGAGTGATTATTCTATTGGATAACTTGGACATACTCCAGGGATGTTTATTCTATAAGACATTGTGGAATTTTCTAATACATGGTTGTCGATTACGATAGTGGTACCGTTGGACTATTTTCTCCATGGATCCAGATTTCATAAGATTTCATGAGCCTTGATATTCTTTGGGTCTGACATGATTGGGATCACTTTCAAAAATTGTCTGTTGACATGCTCTTTTGACCCCACCCATTTCATTAACAAGATTAAATCAAGATTATCTTGGAACTAGACATGGATTCCTTGGTTTTCTATACCTTTGATCTGGCCCTTCGTGGACTGATACTATTGATTACATAGAATGAACATGTTGGATGACACTTGATTATATGTATTAGAAATTATAGATATTGTATATTATATTATATGGAATTCCCATAGTAAAGGTTATACACATTATTACATTGTGTATCCATTGTGTATTTTTGATGTTCTTGTAGATATCCCTGATATGAGTTCTAGTTTACATTTTTTTACAGGATAGTATTAGTTTTTTTTCAATTTATAGATATCTTTGTTATGGAATTTTAACATTTTTCTGTAGGGATCCTTGATAGGCTGGATAATATCACAATACATAAGTTTCGTTACTTTTAATACTTTTCTACTGGTGATATATTTCATTCTAATTTTATTTATATTACATAGAATGGATTTTTTATAGACACAATTGGTGGTAGTTTATTTAGTGTTATCTCACAACTTGTTTTTGACAATATTTGATACCTGGACAGACTTTATGGATGCACATAGGAATCAGGACATGTTCTCAGTGTACAATGCATGACTTGTTCGTTTGTTAGGAGTAGGGGATCATGAGTTTGATCATAGATCATGATTCTACCTAGACATAGAAATTTATGGTCATTTTGTACCCTTTCTACTTGTATTGAATTTGATTCCTATATACCAATGTTATTGTTTTTCCGAGACTTGATATGATCATCATATTGTATATGAATACTTTAGATTATTTATTATTATATTCTTCTTGATGTTTACCTCATCTTAGTTATTTACCTTCTTTTTCTACATGATTCTTATGATTATTTCTATTTTCCAACACACTAATATGAGGTAATAGTCTCCTCAAAGACACACCCTTATCCTTCACATCTAGTCATAATCCTCAAGGATGCAGGGTGGTGATCTTAAGGCCATGTGACCCACCAGATCAGGGAACTATTTAGTGGCTTAGGAGTCATGATGTTACATGTTATTATGTGAATAATACCTGGGAATAATTTTCAAATATTTTTTGTCTGAATTAGATGTGTGAAGATTTTTTCACAGGATTCGTGTGTGAATAATATGTGGGATGAATTTTTAACAAGTCTTTTGTATGAATGCAGTGTGAGAAGCTTTATTCACTAGTTATCATGTGAACATGATGTGAAAATATTTTTTGAGACGATATTATATGATTATGTTTTTGAAATAATTTTATGTTATACAAAAATTTAATTAAATTCAATAGTTATATATGTTTATGATGATTATCTTGGACTCATATTTAATGTTTAATGATTACACACACTTATTTCGTGGTATATGATTGTGAATTTTAAATTACATTCCCTTATAACATAATTTATGAACTACTCCTATTGTTCTATGTTATTTTTAAAAGACATTCCCTTACACATGTTTTATCACATGATATTGATTTTATGTTTGATGAAATGTTGTTATTTTTTCCATTACTGAACATTTTAACTCACCCCTTTCATTTAATTTCATTTCCCCCGATCACATAGATAACTATAATTTATTTAAAGTCGAGCCAAGATTCTAGAACATTCTTAAAATGAAAAAATGATTTTATATTGACATAACTATATAGTTAATCTTAAAGAAAATGAACCTTTAGGTCTTTGGGTTTCATGATTTTGTGTGATCTATATTATTTAGATAATGTGATCAATGTATTATTTATGTCTTGTATATCTTTGGATTATATATTTGGTATTATAGAAATGATTATTTATTTTTGGAGGTTATCATATTCAAATTTAGTGAAAACCATTGGAAATATCTAAGGGATGAGTATACTTATGGTATAACCTTCTAATTATATGGTGAAGTATATATTTTTTGGCTCTCCTATATACTACATACTTATTTGGATATTACATTTGGATGTAGGCTATGACATAGATATACCTAGGGGTAATAACCTTGAAGAGGGTGTGTTTGTTATTAACTCAATCATGGACAAGTGAATAATAGAGATGCCTAACCACACATATACTTTGAAACTCGAGGTGAGTATTCTTTGGTTAATCGTATTATCTTTACAAACACTCATTATGTTTTTGAATATATGAAACTAGTTCGTTTATAAATCAGATGATGGATAACCTAGAGATACATAGGCTAACCTTTATGATAAATTTAGGAAAAAATCCTTTTATGTTCATAGTTTCATTCTAATTACATTCACTGGTTTATTTATACCAACCCCCAATTTCCCATTAGTTAATGTAATGGAAGGAACATAAATGAACTGAGTTAACAATGGGTGAAATGTATAATGATGATATTGACTCAATTAAAAACCTAAAGAGAACATTGATGTAATGGAAAACATCATTGAAATGCTCAATAAGCTATCTCAATTCGTGGATGATGACCCAAATCATGATGAACTACCAGACACATGAAGGAGAGAAAAAGTCACTATCAACTCATTTATGAGAATACAGCCATCCTGTTTTAGTGGGTGATCTAATCTATTGGTTGCTGAGTAGTGGATCCATTTAATAGAAAATATATTTTACATTTTCTTTCTCTCAAAACATGTCATGTTATATTTGATAGTATATCATCTTGAGAAAGATACTGACATGTTTTGGGGCCTCATTAAGAATACCATGGAAAAGGTGGAAGTCGACTCTATGTTTTGGGATGAATTAATGAATATATTTTACACGGTAATTTCCTCACACTCATTACACAAAAAATTTGAAGGAATTATTGGAATTAAATAATGGATAGGATCAATCTATTTGATATATGAATTTAATTTCATATGACTAATGAGGTACTCCTATGGTTTCAATTATGATACTAAGATAAAAATGGATTACTCATTTTCAAACTTAAATCATATACTTTAAAGGGACTTATCTATAAGAGACATTAAAAGATCTGAATTGATTGTTTCATGTTCTCTTAGGGTCGAAAATTATGTTGTAGAAATTCATTAATTAAATGGTTTTAGAGAAAATAAAATAAACATAGATTTATGTGATAAATTAAGTGATACATAACATGGAGGGATTAATGATCAAACACCTACATGAAAATAATTGTTGGAATATGCATCCATGAGCTTGTCGAAGAGGAAAATGTGATACCTTTATGTGTAGTAAGAAGGGATATAGAGATCATAATTTTCAAAAGGATATGGGAAAACTGAAAGAGGGAAAAAATTTCTAATGATTCAAATGACAAGGCCTTGTGTATTCAATAAACTGATTCTCTAATCCAAAGGGTATCAAAGAAAATAGATCTCAAAACCTAAAAAACAAAGGGAACAAAGAAATTTATTTTTAATAACTACCACTAAATTGGATTCTGGTAATTAAGGAACACTTAACACCTTTTTTGAGTTATGTATTCATTGTTGTAAATTGATATTTAGAACTCTAGTATATCTAGGATGTTTGTTAGAAAATTAAATCACTACTTTTAGTATTTTAGTTTCAAGGAAAAATTTTATATTTATTGTTATTTTATCCTAGTATAAATTTTATAAGAATATAGTTCATTTGAATATTATTATCTATTCCCATTGTGAGAATAATTATGATTTCGGTGATTTAAAATCTCTCTATAAATTATTCCCACATCAGTTTTGAAAAAAATAGTTCATAACTCATTTCTCAAACCAACACGTGAACAAATATTAGTGAAAATATAGATATGAATTATCTTGGGAAACTAATTTTGTAATATGTCTCAAAATATTTAATCACGAATGAGGTTTAATTCAAAAAAATTAACAAAAACACAAAATTAGGATTGACTTATAATGAATAAAAGGAATATATATTTTTTATGTTTGAAAGATTTATAAAACACGAGAAATAATATCTTGAGTAACATCAAATATTAAGACACATTTAGATGTTTTCATTAGTATGTAATATTTAATGAAATTTAGGATGAAATTTTTTTATGGTGGAGAATGTGACAACATGATATATTGAAATATATTTTTCACTAACATAATATTATTCTCTATAACATATATTAACCATTACAATCAACATAAAAAACCACAACATATTAAGATAATATTATTAATAAATCTATTATAACCACTATGATGAAAAACCATTAAAATTTATTATCTGTTTATTATAAATAATAAATATTTCATAATATTGAAAATAATAATTTTTTATAAAAATAAATTTCATTATAATTTTCAATTTATTTTAAAAAACTAATTTTGAAATTTTAGATTGTAATTGCAATAAAATAAAAATAATATTTTAATTAGTCTCAAAAAAATTATAAATTATAAATTTATTATTTTTGTATAGTGATATTGTTTTTTAGTCCAGAAAGATGGTTTTATGCAAATCAGGATTTTGGTGATTTTACCATTACATCTAAATGAGCTAGAAAATTTATTCTTTTCTAGTAACATTTTAAGAATTTAAGGAATATAATTATTAAATATATATCTTCATTGAGCTTTAATAAAAAAATTTTAAAAATTTTATACCTAAATGAAAACATTACATTTATAAAGAAATTATTTTGGATATATTATTTGAATCAAGAATATTTATGGATAAATTTTGTTTTGGATGTCATTAAATCCTCATAAATATCAACTAATTTTTGATATTTAAATATACATCATGAAAATTAATAAAAATAATTAGATTTATCCCATATATATATTTTAATCTTTAAATAAAAAATTTCTTAAAAACCGTTATTATATAATTTTATCTGTTTATTTTAAAATTTTCATTTTAAAAATTCATAATTTTATTTGATAAATTCGTCATTAAATTTTATATTAGAATGTTAAAATTATAAAAATGTTAGTATTAATTTTTTTCATTAAAATTAGTAACTAGGGTCAAAAATTAAATATGATTGGAAAAGTAAAATACGGTAAAAGTTGAAAAGTTAAAAAATAAAAGACCGAAATACTCTAATGATTATACAAAAAATCATTTCTTTGGGTGATATTTTTTTCCAAATCCACTTTAAATTCGAATTTTTTCCATTTTTCATAGATATTGAATATTAACATTACATTATTGAAAATGAAAATGTTACTCCAATAAATAATATTATCTTTAATTATGAAATTTATACATCCCACCAATTAAGAACTCAAATTATCATGTTATAATCCATTTATACTCTAAAAAATTATTCTCTTATCACCATCCCCCAATTCCATAAGATTCGAGTAACATTTTATTTTCTTTATCCCTTATTTTCAATGGATTTTATGAAGGGAAAACTCAAACATCAAATGAATTACTTTGACATGCTATTCTATTTTACTTTAATCCTACATAAATCCTTTATAACCACATTAAAATAATGAAATAAGTATAATTACAATAAAAAAAATTACAATATATTAATATAATAGTCATTATTTACACATTTTCTCCACATTTTAAAAATGGATGTTAATCGTATGTTTTATAGATTACCACCTCAAAAATGTAATTTTTCACATCTCTAATCTTGTATTTATTTATTAATAAAAAAATTCAACTCTGATAAAAAAATAAAAAAATATATTTAATATCACTATTTTTATGTTATAATGATATTATAATCTTCTTTAACCATACTCACGCATCGAGATATAACTTGTTAAATATTTTATTTGTTTAAAAATCTATTAGAATAAATGATATAAAACTCTATCATGGATTAATATGTGAAGATATATAATAATATTAATATAATTAAATAATAAATTTAATTTTTTGTATAGTTTTGGAAAGTTTATATTATTTTTTCTACTTAATGATAAAATATCATCACTGATATGTACAATAAAAGAATACACAAACACAGATTCAAATTTCACATAAACATTAGAAACTAAGTATAATAAATAAGTAGAATAAGATAATTAATGGTATATATGAAATAAAATATATAAGTAAAAGGTTCTTAATACTTTATCTAACAAATATTTTTTCAGTAACCAAGATGTTTATAGAAAGTTCAGAGTGAATATGGAATAAGGAAAGGGTTTCATCTCAAAATTTCATTCTTTGAGGAACATTTTATTTTATGAACCTAATTTCATTTATATAGATTTTATAATACCTATTTGATATATAATATTCTGAATTTTCATTACTCATTTTATTTAAATTTCAAATTCTTTCTCTCTCTTTTAAGGTATATTATTAGAATGATTCTTATATAGTAAGGAATTATGATAATTCAATTATCCTAAATTGGGAAACAAACATTCTTATTGAACTATGTTATTTCATATTTTATTTTTTATATATAATTATTTTTTTATGTTGTATCCTTATCTAGTGTTAAATTTTTTTTCATTATTAAATCATTGTCAAATGATTCTTAGATCAATTATTATTCTTCTAATAATGGTTTGTAAGTCTCAATTTTTAATTAATGATACATACTACATGTTATGCTCCGATTTATTTTATATGGGGTATAAAATAGCATTTTGGATTTTATTACATGAATTGTCTTTTATTAATGGTAAATATAGTAAAATTAAAATCTCTCTATCTTTTACTATAATTTCAGTTAAATGCTCCTTAACTTGTAAGAGGTTTCATGACTAAAATCATTTACATGGATCATAATCACTCATATTTGACTATTATCTCACAATATTGATTTATTTAAAACAATTATTATTTTATGTCGAATTTTCACGTTATTTTGTAGGTAAATAATGTTTCACCCAAAATTTTACTTCATTGTTGATTCTATTGGTTCATGAAAATGCACTTTAGTAAAGAATAATTCCCAATACATTTAAAGATTTTTTTTATTAAATATACATGTTTCTTAATTTTTTCCAATGTTATCCCATCTCTAGTATAAAATTAAAAAAAAATCTCCAATTATACTTTTAATTGATTTTATCCTTTTTGAAAAATGTATATTTATCATTTTAGTGATAATGGTTTTCAATAAAAGAATTTTAAAATATTTAAAATGATTTTATTTTCAATTAAATTATATATTTCCCTTAAACATTATGTTTTTATATTAGATTTATTATTTTTAGAGCATCATTATTATATTTTTTAAAATAATTTTTTTATGATTTTTTTTATCCATTAAAAAAATTGAAATGTGACCTGAAAAGAACAATGTTTTTAGATGATTTATGAAAAAAATTTCAAAAAAATATTATTGTTTTTGTTTCTATATGTTTTTCAAAATATCATTATTCAGTGAAGTAGTGGTTATTAAATCACCCCATATGTTCTCTTTATTAAATAAGAATTTTGTAAGATACTATTTTTGATATAAAATAATCACGAATCTTTATGTGATGCAATTTTGAAAAACCATGAAACCTATTTTCGTCTCTTGTGTTATTATTGATAATATGAATAAATTTATTATTATTTGGAACACATTTGGGTCGATGATGACAATTAGGGTCCCATATCAACCACCGATGAATTGTTTAAGGTTTTATATACATCGAGATGATGAAATGTTGTGTGAAATATATACATGAGGCTTTGTTCACAAGTTTATTGTGTCAATGATATGTTGTATGATTTTATCACATGGTTATTGTGTGAATGAGATGTAAGATGTTTTGTTGAAAATTATTTTGTTTGAATATATTAAAAGAATATTTTTTCTTAGATGTTTTGTGTGAATTATATGTGGTAATCTTATTTTGAAATTTTCATCAGTGAATGAGATAACGGAATCTTTGTTGCATTATTTTTTGTGAGAATGAAATGATTGAGAATTTTTCTCAAAAAAAATTATGTTAATGAGACAAAGGAATATTTTTTCAAATTTTTTTCTATTCATGTGATGTGGATAGCCCACTTCAAAATATTTTTTATTCTCATGTTTATGCAATATCCTCTTTTAAACTATGATTTAATGATATTTTATATTTTTATATACTGATGATTATACTCTTTGACTCAAATGCAATGTTATTTAAATACACATTATCCATGTTAAATTTTTTCATTTGATAATAATTTTCATTATACATGACTTATATACAAATATTATAGTTACATGTTAGTTTTAATAACAAATATATACCCTTACCATGTTTTATCATATTTTAATGGTCTAACACTTTATGACATGTCGATATGTTTTCCCTTTCTGAGAATATAATCTCACCCCTTTGAAAGTTTTTCAATTACACAGGTTGCGAAGATAAGTATAACTTATGGAAAGTCCATATGGGAGTATTTAAGATTTTAACTACTGATAAATGACTATAAATTAATACTCTTATGTATCTAGTCTCCAAGACAGTAGAAATTGGGTTCCTTGGGTTGTGTGATTGTGTGTGACATGTGTTATTTTAATATGGACATTTATGTATTATTTAATTTAGCATTATATTTGGTGTATACCAAAGGATATTTATATTAAGATCAAAAAATAGAAATTAAAATATAAATAAATGTAATATATTTTTATATTTTAGTGAAATTTTCTAGTGAATATACCATATAAAATTTGTTATGGTAAAAAATATGAAACATATCCAACATAGTTTAAAATGAGACAAGGAAACCCTTACCATTACTCTTAATTACCACCATGGTACAGTAACATCCTATATAAAAATTGTAACTATTGTAACAACAAATTTTAAAACTATATTCAAATATAAAAATATTCATTTATAATCATTATCAACATGTATATTAGTTGACTTCACCTATTTTCCCACATTAGGTGCTTATTATTTCGACCATCTTTAGTAGTTTCATTGGAACAATTTCAGTACTAATTTATTATATAATTTTTTCATTAAAACCGTTTTGAAGTAACTATAATATTTGAATAAAATATAGTTAGGAAGTTTAAATGTCATTAGACTAGTGTTTCATTAATTATCATTGAATATAAAATTAATAATAAGTATTTATTGGTAAATATTAATGAAAACGAGGTTTTTCATATTTAATATATTTAATAAATATAATAAAACAAAAATAATCATTATTCTCTTATTTTATATCATATATTACATGAAATTAAATTACTATAGTCATCCCTGATATAAAATCATGGAACGGTTCAAGTATGTTGTTAAACTGACCCAATCATGTACATGACCTGATGAATAGATGATTACATGGTTTTTTAGTTGCAATATCATTATAAAAGTAACATAACGGTCATATTTATTATTTATTATCATGATATATCATAATTTGGGGAATTAAAATAAAAATTAATGGATATATAAATATTACATAACATGACTAATTTGTTTTTCTTATTATATTGTTTATTTAAGACAATTAATTTTACAACAATTGATTATCCTTCATATTAATAATTTGATATTTAAATGGTATTACAAAAAACATTATTTATATGATATAAATAAAATTTATTCTTAAAAAATTCTCATAGACAAACACAAAAGAATATAATAATTGAAAAATGAACATCAATTGTTCTATAGAGGTGTTAAACCATACATATTCATTGATAATGATTTCATAGTACATAGAATGATGAGAAGAAGTAATATATATTATCAATTTTGAATATAATTTTTTTTCAAAATATCACTATTATATATTACATTCCAAATTACTACCATCCTTTTATGGTGGTGAATGAAAATGAAACATGTTGCATTTTGGAGGTGGTAGTTCGCACAACACACGATCAACGATTTCATTTTTCTTAATGGAATTGAGGAGGGAAGTTAATTCTTGAAACATAATTATAATAAAATTAAAATATTATAATGATAGTGATATTATCATTATAATAGGGTGAAAACAAATTTTAGGATGAATAAATGAACATAAAAGCATATAAACAAGGGAGGAGCAGTTTGAAATTTATATCTTACTACATCAATAACCTAATTTGTAAAGAACATTAAAAAATTAACTGAGGGAATTTTGAGATGAAAATGACTAGATTAAGGTGGAACGAAGTGTTTAAGAGTGTTTAGGGATGATTATTGGTGGAATTTAATGGGTTTTGGTGTGAGGGGAAATTAGGATATTATAACGACCCATACTTTACATACATTGTTAATACTTCAAAATTGAAGCACACTTATTACAACATATGACAAAACCACAAAGGACCGTATAGGTATAGTGTCTTTAGAAACTGGGAAACATAAACAACTGGTTCATAAATCTTCTACAGTGTCTCCCATTTATTTCATCATATCTAGGGTCCCTTTTAGCATATTCTACTTAATATACATCTTCCTGACCTGGGGAAAAGAAAACATAAAAGGGTGAGCTCAAATGCTCAGCAAGGGCAAATAAAGGAAATAAAAATCATATCATATCTTTTTGAAAATCATAACCTGCAAAAGAGATCATAATATCTTAACATGGAATAAATCATAGAAGTGAAAATGAGATCCCCATAATCATAACATGAAACTTTAAACTTTGTGGCATGCACACATAATCATGGAAAATCATTTCTTGTTAGTCATGACTCATTGCCAAGACTATCTTAGTGGACAAAGTCCCTTTCTGAACCGAGTCACCCTCGTTCCAGTCCTGTTTTACTTAACCGGTATAACCTATCGTTCCAGCCATGTCTATCTCATGAGATATAAAATCTTTACCCAATGCATTGGAGGGAGATATATGTCCCACCCATCTTATAATGAATCCTTTCTTATGTGTGCCACATAATCATAAATCATACATCATCGCATAACCCATGTAAAAAAATGGGATTCTTGTAATAGCCTGAGATTTTATAAAAAATATTCTTTTTAATTTTATTAATGTCTTGTGTTATACGCTACACCAAAAGGAGCTTTCACAATACACATCTCTGACCTGGCTTGAATTATACGCAATCGCGACCTTCCACGATAGCGTGTGTTGTACGCAACACCGAGTTTCGCTAAACAACGATATGCTATTAAGATATTATTAAAACTAGCTGTTATGAATAGTAATAACCACTTTTTTAAATTTTGTAAATTTTATTTTTCAAAATGGAATTAATTTTTGGATTCGTAATATCGAAATTATCTTATGGTGAAATTTTGGTACTTTTCGGATAACTTTCATATTCTGATGAATAGTGAAAATTACTAATTTTTAATTAAAAACAACTTTTTTAATCGAAATAATTAATAGTGATAAATTATTAACTTGTGTTCTTTTAAAGTATATTTAGAATATATTTTTACAATTTAATACAATGTTGGTCATTGGATGTAATTTCACATTTAAACCAGTTATAAACTAGTGTCAATCTTTTGATAGTTATTATCTCTTAAAAACACGCTATTTGTTTTGACGACGAGAATTAATTTTTCAATTAGTTAATGAAACTGATATGTTTTGAATTTGGTAAAATAGACATCATTTTTGAGTTCATAATATCAAATATAGCTTAGGCCTAATTGTTGGTATTTTTCTGAAAACTTTCAATTTTTGATGAATAGTGAAACCACTAAGTGGTAGGTTAAAAACTGAATTTTGCATAAAACTTAATTTTACCGCTTCTGTGAATGGAATTTCGAAAATCCGAGAGACATGGTTAATATCAAGGACTAAAATGTGGTTCAATGAGATGAAAATATTTTTTGGTGAATAGTAACTTTTTACTTTTTTTTACCACGGTTAAAAGTAAATAGGGTAATTAAGGGTAACAATGATATTATTATTACCCTAACACATGTCCTAATTCTATTGGATAAGTGAAATTCGATCAAAAACAAACTTAGGAATAAAATATGACCATTTAGGCCCACTTGGATTAGATTTGGACATTTATTATTATATTATTTAAAGAATGGTTAAAACAGTTAAAATCAAAATTTATTTACTAAATAATTTTTAATATGGGGTTATACATAAGATAAATTCGACTATAAATATTTATTAGAAAGCTAAAAATATTTTCTACATAATGGTATTTTATTTGTAATTTTCAGACATTAAATAATTTAATTTATTTATGACACAATGATGATGCAGTAATTATCTTATTAATGAAATATTGACATAATTGATGTTATAAACACCAAAATAAATGTAATTTGAGACTTTTTATGAATTAAAAAAATTTTATAGGTTACTATGATATATTAGTGTTGATTTAGTCAACTTAGTTCGAACATATAATTCTGTTATGAATTTCAAAAAAATCATATATCAAATAGTGTCAAAATTGACACAAAATAGTTTTTAAATCAAATATTATATTATTAATTGTTATTTTATTCCTAAAAATCTATGGATCGGCCAAATGACTTAGATAAGGATATATATATTAATAATAAACAATTTGGGGTTCGTTTGGCATGTTATAGTAAGTGTATTAACCATATAGTGAAAGAAAACAAAAAGACACGGTAAAAGTTAAATTATTTAACATAGAGTTAAATCTAATTGATAAGGTTAAAATAATACCCTAAACTTGTCTAAATCTTATTTGTTGATAGGATTTCGACCCATCCCCACTTTATCTTCTAAATAAGACCCTTTGTAACCATTATAAACCGATTTTGACTTTAATATAAAATAATATTTTGAGATATTCCTAAAGTGCCCCTCTCCTCCCTTATAAAAGGACACCTCCTCCCCCTTCTCCTCACACCAATTTGAGCACTCAAGCTCGGAAAACCCCTGCCAAAATCCCTTCTCCACTTCCCTAGAATAATCCTAGAGGTCCTGGTCTTCTTCAAAGACCAATCTTAGTTCCCTAAGTGGAGGATTCAAAGAGGCGTTTCAAAGAAGAGGTAATATCCATTACCGATCTTTTCAATTTCTTTCTTATTCAACTTCTTCTTCTTTAGTTGTTTCATGATAAAGTAATAACATCAGTATTACATACATACTGATATGTTATTATAAATATGAAACAACCCTAATTCACCTTCTATCCATCCTACGGAAAAATGAAATCACTGCGCGTGCGTACGTACGGAATACTGTCTCCACGCCGTGGTGTAATCTATTTTCCGCCACCACCTTACATGGATGAGTATAATGGTGTAAAGAATAACTATACAGAGTTATTAAAACATAATATTGATTCTTATATATTTTATAATCCACTCCAATTCAATTCAATATTTATGGAAATGATATCATCGCTCGTGCGTACGTACGGACTACCGTCTCCACGACGCGAGGAGATTCATTCTCCATGGTAACCATTTAAGAATGATTATAAGAAATAATAATGAAATATATGACATTATAAAGCTACTGGATTTATTTATATATATATATATATATATATGTATGTCATCTACTTACTTCCATTCAAGACAATAAGGAAAGGAAAACAGCGTTCATGCGTACGTACGGACTACCGTCTCCATGAACGGTGTTTTTCATTTCATTTATCTATCTATTATATATATATATACTGAATATATATGATAAATAAATCATATTTTATATTATGGAAGTAAGTAAATCATGATATAAGTAATAATAATGTCAAGAATAACAAGTCAAAACACCTACGATAAATGAAACGATTTTACCAAAAATGCTTCTTTAACATGGAATTTACAAAAGTACGGGTAATATAATGTCATAAGTGAACCATATATGATATCATAACAATTAATATAAGTCAATGACATTATTTAAATCATTATAGAGGAGGTTCGGACACATACGAAGCAAATCGGACCTAAGGTAAGGGAAATATCACAATCTCATTTTTATCCGAGATTGTTTATACTTTGGTATTTACTAGGGTGTATTTTATCATCCACATCCATGTTTCCACAATATGTAATGTTATTTACATCCACCTACAATTTTTTAAATCCAAATTTACCCTTCGGTGAGTTTTTAGTAAAAGATATGAAAGGAATCTTTTGTCGTTTTTCGTACGAGGCACTTTTTGACTTTTCCGACAAAAGTACGAAGAATGTTTTTTATTTAATTTATACGGCATTAATGGAGTTTTATAACATTATTCCAAAGAAGCTTCCTTTAAAAGTTTTCAAGTTTATTTTTAATCAAATTCTTTTAGTTTGTAATTGTACGACATGTTAAGAAAGGAAAAGTGTTTTTGAAGGAGAAAGGATATTTTCCTCAAGAATGGAGTTCAAGTATTTTATCAAAATTATTTTCCATCTAAGATAATAAAAGGGTTCTGTTTTTATCCCTATTATTACATGGATTTGATTATGTTGTGATGGAAATATTTTTATGAATTCCTTTATCTTATATGACTTGTTCTATGATGTCATGTTGTTTAAGAATCCAATTTTTATTACGTGGATTATGCTATGATGTATGGTTTATGATTATGTGGCACACATAAGAAAGGATTCATTATAAGATGGGTGGGACCTATATCTCCCTCCAATGCATTGGGTAAAGATTTTATATCTCATGAGATAGACAGGGCTGGAACGGTAGGTTATACCGGTTCAGTGAAACAGGACTGAAACGAGGGTTACTCGATTCAGAAAGGGACTTTGTCCACTAAGATAGTCTTGGCAATGAGTCTTGACTAACAAGAAATGATTCTCTATGATTATGTGTGAATGCCACAAAGATTCATGTTTTAAGTTATTATTATTGTGATTACATTTCACTGCCATGATTTATCCCATGTTATGAAATTATGCTCTCTTTTTCAGGTTAAGATTTCCAAAATGTTATGTTCTTATGAATACGATGTGATTGACATTTCTTTTGTTTACCCTTACTGAGCATTTGAGCTCACCCTTTTATCTTTTCTTTTCCCCAGGATATAAAGAAAGGTTTCAGGTAAAAAAAAGGAAGATCTTTATAGGAGATGTTGAAGATCATTCACCACGATTAGAAGATTATGTTCCGAGTTTCCAAAGACACTAAACTATTACGATCCTTGTGTGTGTGTTTTTGTTATGTACTAAGTATTCCGCAAAAGTAATGTAAAGTCCGTGTAAGTCAGGCTACGGGTCTCTACAACTCTTAAACAACATGACATCATAAAACAATTCATATAAGATAATGGAATTCATAAAAATGTTTCCATCACAACATAATCAAATCCATGTAATAATAGGGGTAAAAACAGAACCCTTTTATTATCTTAGATGGAAAATAATTTTGATAAAATACTTGAACTTCATTCTTGAGGAAAATATCCTTTCTACTTCAAAAACACTTTTCCTTTCTTAACATGTCATAAAATTTTAAAATAAAAGAAGTTGATTAAAAATAAACTTGAATACTTGTAAAGGAAGCTTCTTGGAAATAATTTTTTAGAAATCCATTCATGCCGTATAAGTTAAAAAAAACATTCTTCGTACTTTTGTTGGAAAAGTCAAAAAGTACCTCGTACGAAAAACGACAAAAGATTCCTTTCATACATATTACTAAAAACTCACCGAAGGGTAAAAATGGATTTAAACAATTGTAGGTGGATGGAAATAATATTACATATTGAGTAAACATGGATGTGGAAGATAAAATACGCCCCAGTAAATACTTACGAATAAACAATCTCGGATAAAAATGAGATTGTGATATTTCCCTTACCTTAGGTCCGATTTTCTTTGTACGTGTCCGAAGCTCCTGTATAATGGTTTAAATAATGTTATTGACTTATTCCAGAGTCATACATATTAATATGATATCATATATGGTCATATTCTTAGCTTCTTGTTAGTAATATTTCATTGTTACTTGTTACTCGGGTCTTTATTGCCTTTTGTTCTTATGCGTGTTTTTCCGAATAAATTCTTATTCTTATTTTAAGGTTATAGATACCTTATATCCAGAATGGTATTAGTGTAACATATATCATATTTATTCATTCAATTCATTTATATAATTATTATGTAATGATGATCATGTAGAACGAGTCACATCACATCGTGGAGACGGTATTCCGTACGTACGCGCGAGTGATGATATCGTTCCTATGATCGTGGAATTTTATTGGAGTGTATATATATTATTTCAGTATCAATATTACTTTATAATAATCATAAATAGTTACTCATTACACCATTATACCCATCCTTGTAAAGTGATGGTGGAAAATAGATTACACCACGGCGTGGAGACGGTATTCCGTACGTACGCACGCGCGGTGATTTCATTTTTCCGTAGGATGGATAGAAGGTGAATTAGGGTTGTTTCATAATTATAATAACATATCAGTATGTAAGTAATACTGGTGTTATTTCTTTATCATGAAACAACTAAAGAAGATGAAGTTGAAGAAGAAAGAAATTGAAAAGATCGGTAATGGATATTACCTCTTCTTTTGAACGCTTCTTTGAATCCTTCACTTAGGGAACTAATATTGGTCTTTGAAGAAGACCAGGACCTCTAGTATTATTCTAGGGAAGTGGAGAGGAGAAAATGGCATGGGTTGGCCGAGCTTGAGTGCTCAATTTGGTGTGAGGAGGAGGGGGAGGAGGTGCCCTTTTATAAGGGAGGAGAGGGGCACCTTAGGAATATCTCAAAATATTATTTTATATTAAAGTCAAAATCGGTTTATAATGGTTCCAAAGGGTCTTATTTAGAAGCTAAAGTGGGTAAGGGTCTAAATCCTATCAACCAATAGGATTTAGACAAGTTTAGGATATTATTTTAACCTTATCAATTAGATTTAACTCTAAGTTAAATAATTTAACTTTTACCATGTCTTTTTGTTTTCTTTCACTATATGGTTAATACACTTTCTATAACATGCCAAACGAACCCCAAATTGTTTATTATTAATATATATATCCTTATCTAAGTCATTTGGCCGAACCATAGATTTTTAGGAATAAAAAAACAATTAATAATATAATATTTGATTTAAAAACTATTTTGTGTCAATTTTGACACTATTTGATATATGATTTTTTTGAAATTCATAACAGAATTATATGTTCGAACCAAGTTGATTAAATCAACACTAATATATCATATTAACCTAGAAAATTTGTGTAATTCATAAAAAGTCTCAAATTACATTTATTTTGGTGTTTATAACATCAATTATGTCAATATTTCATTAATAAGATAATTACTGCATCATCATTGTGTCATAAATAAATTAAATTATTTAATGTCTAGAAATTACAAATAAAATAACATTATGTAGGAAATATTTATAGCTTTCTAATTTATATTTATAGTCGAATTTATCTTATGTATAACCCCATATTAAAAATGATTTACTTATTAAACGTTGATTTTAACTATTTTAACTCTTCTTTAAATAAATTAATAATAAATGTCCTAATCTAATCCAAGTGGGCCTAAATGGTCATATTTTATTCGTAAGTTTGTTTTTCGTCGAATTACACTTGTCCAATAGAATTAGGACATGTGTTAGGGTAATATTAATATCATATTTACCCTTAGTTACCCTATTTACTGTTAACCGCGGTAAAAAAAGTAAAAAGTTACTATTCACCAAAAAATTATTTTTATCTCATTGAACCACATTTTACTTACTGATATCAACCGTGTCTGTCGGATTTTCGAAATTCCATTCACAGAAGCGGTAAAATTAAGTTTTATGCAAAATTGAGTTTTTAACCTACCACTTAGTGGTTTCACTATTCATCAAAAATTGAAAGTTTTCAGAAAAATACCAAAATTTCACCCTAGGCTAATTTCGATATTCTGAGTCCAAAAATGAAGTCCATTTTGAAAAATAAAATTTATAAAATTTCAAAAAGTGGTTATTACTATTCATAACGGCTAGTTTTAATAGCATATTGTTGTTTAGTGAAACTCGGTATTGCGTACGATGCAAGCTATCGAGGAAGGTCGTGATTGCGTGTAAAGCAAGCCAAGCAAGTGTTGTGTAGAAAAAGATTCCTTTGATGATTTATATAACATAAAAGTCTCGGGTGTTACATTCTACCCCCCTTAAAAAGAATTTCTCCCTCGAAATTCGTCACTTTGTAAAAACAGATGAGGATACTTCTCCCTCATCATATCCTCAAGCTCCCATGTAGCTTCTTCAAGTTGGTGGTTCCTCCATAAAACTTTCACCAATCCAGTGGTCTTGTTTCGTAGGACTTTTTCGCTACGATCCTGAATCTCTATCGGCTGTTCTTCATAAGAAAGATCTTGCTCCAGTGGTACAACTTCTGAGCTGAGTACATGTGAAGGATCAGGTATGTACTTTCTCAGGAGAGATACATGGAACACATCGTGAACTTGAGAGAGATTCGGTGGAAGCTCTAATCGGTAATCTACCTTCCCAACACGATCCATTATTTCGAAAGGACCGATATATATAGGGCTCAACTTCCCCTTCTTTCCAAATCTCATAACCCTCTTCTAGGGAGATATTCGTAAGAACACTTTATCACCCTCTTCAAACTCTAGGTCTTTTCTTCGGTTGTCGGCATACCTTTTCTGTCGACTCTGAGCTGCTCTTATGTGTTGTTGAATAGATCTAACCTTTTCTGCCATTTCATCAACGAGATCAGGTCCTAACAGCTTTCTTTCCCCAACTTCATCCCAGCAAGTTGGAGTCCTGCATTTCTTTCCATAGAGATCTTCATAAGGAGCCATCTGAATACTGGAGTGAAAGCTATTATTATAAGAAAATTCCAGAAAGGTAGGTGTTGATCCCAACCTCCTTTGAAATCCATAGGGCAAGCTCTCAACATATCTTCTAGGGTTTGAATTGTTCTCTCAGACTGACCGTCTGTCTGGGGATGATAAGCAGTGCTGAAACTCAACTCTGTATCCAGAGTATGCTGAAGACTTCGCCAGAACTTCGAGGTAAATCTCGGATCCCGGTCAGATATAATAGAAAGTGGTACTCCATGCAATCTTACCACTTCCTTTACATATGTCCTGGAAAGCTTATCTAGAGAGAAATCCTCTCTAATAGGAATGAAGTGTGCAGACTTTGTAAGAAAATCAACTATGACCCAGATAGCATTATTGCCTTTGGATGTTTTAGGAAGTCCTGTGACAAAGTCCATAGTGATGTTTTCCCATTTCCATTCGGGTATGGGTAATGGTTGTAACTTCCCCTTAGACTTCTGTCTCTCAGCTTTAACTTGTTGACAAACCAAGCATCGAGAGACATATTCAGCAACATCTCTTTTCATGCCATCCCACCAGAATTACTCTTTCAGGTCCCTATAAATCTTCGTGCTTCCAGGATGAATAGAGAATAAAGAACTATGAGCCTCATCCAGCATCTCCTTCTTTAATTCGGGGATGGAAGGAACACAAACCCGATTCCTAAACTTTATTATCCGATCACAATCAAGGTTGAATTCAGGAACATTTATCACCTTCTTTTGTAACTCGACATCTTCTTTCTGTGCCTCTTTAATCTTCACATGTATAGATGGTTGAACATTCATTTGAGAAAGATAAGATTTTTCCCCTTCCATTATAATTACAAGATCCATCCTTTGTAAATCCATAAATATTGGATCTTTTGTGATCCTCATCATGGATAAACTAGCATGGTCTTGTCGACTTAATGCATCTGCCACCTTGTTTGCTTTCCCAGGGTGGTAATGGATTGAGCAGTCATAATCCTTAATCAGCTCCAACCATCTTCTTTGGCGCATATTCAGCTCCTTTTGTGTGAAAATATACTTTAAACTTTTATGATCAGTATAAATATCACACCTTTCACCATAAAGGTAATGCCTCCAAATCTTTAATGCAAAGATTACCGCAGCCAACTCCAAATCATGTGTTGGGTAATTTTGCTCATGGATTTTCAACTGTCGTGAGGCATAAGCTATCACCATATCATTTTGCATAAGAACACACCCCAATCCCTTCTTGGATGCATCACTGTAGATCACAAACCTTTCTCCACTACAAGGCAGTGTGAGCACAGGTGCACTGGATAACCTTCTTTTCAACTCCTTGAAATTCTCTTCACATTCCACTGTCCAGACAAACTTAACTCCTTTCTGAGTCAACTTGGTTAGTGGATTAGATAATCGTGAAAAATCTTTTACAAAACGTCGATAATATCCAGCCAAACCAAGAAAACTTCAAATCTCAGTTACTGTTGTTGGTCACGACCATCTTTCGATAACCTCTATTTTTTCTGGATCCACAGATATCCCCTCTTTTGAGATTATGTGACCCAAAAATGCAACTTTTTGAAGCCAAAATTCACACTTGGTAAATTTGGCATAAAGCTTCTCCTTTCTCAGGGTCTTCAATATAATTCTCAAGTGATCTTCATGATCTTGCTTTCTCTTTGAATAGACAAGAATATCGTCTATAAAGACTACCACAAATTGATCAAGATAGTCTCTAAAGACTCTATTCATTAGATCCATGAAGATAGCAGGGGCATTATTAAGACCAAATGGCATCACTATAAATTCATAGTGTCCATACCTTGTACGGAAAGCCGTCTTCGGTATATCCTCCCTTTTGACCCTTAATTGATGATACCCTGAACGAAGATCAATCTTGGAAAAGTATTGAGCTCCGCGTAGTTGGTCAAATAAGTCATAAATGTGTGGGAGAGGATATTTGTTCTTGATAGTGATCTTGTTAAGTTCTCGATAATCAATGCAGTCTCATTGATCCATCTTTCTTCTTAACAAATAGAACAGGTGCTCCCCAAGGTGACGCACTAGGGCGTATGAATCCCTTATCAAGATTCTCTTGGAGTTGCTTCTTAAATTCCTGCAACTCAGTTGGGGCCATTCTATATGGTGTCTTTGAAATAGGCAAAGCATCCGGTACAAGTTCTATTGAAAACTCAACTTCACGATTTGGTGGAAGACACGGTAATTCCTCCGAAAAGACATCATCAAACTCCCGTACAATGGGAATATTCTTAATCGTGATTTTCTCACCAACCATTTAAGATAAATAACCTTCATTTAGTGGAATCAATATCTATAAGATGGAAGAAATTTCCACTGGAAGGTTATGTTCATCCTTGCATTGATAGACGATCGTAGATTGATCTGGAATATGAAATGTGACTTCCCTTATTTGGCAATTGATATGAGCTCCATGTAGAGAAAGTCAATCCATGCCAAGAATCACATCAAATTCCACTAAAAGAAGGATCACAAGATTTTCAGGAAGCACTTTCCCTCAAACTTCGATCGGAGATGAATTATAAACTTTTGATGCGACTGTTGTGCCATTAGGTGTTGTCACAGCTAACTCAACATCTAATTGTTGAGGTAATACGGTGATACCCTTAGAAAAGTTTTCATAAATAAAATAGTGGGTGGATCCAGAATCAAATAAAACATTTTCTACTTTATAGTGGATGGTAAGTGTACCTTTCACCACTTCATTATCGTACTCCACATCACTGATAGAAATTGCATGTGACTTTCCTTTGTCTTTAGCCTTAAGATTTTGTTGACGTCGACCATAATCATCAACCCTTGGATTTGGGCATTGATTGGCATAATGCCCCATCTCCTTGCACTTGAAACATTGAAGTGTAGTAGGTTTATTCTGTGTATCCCTTCCTTTGTTTGCATCATTAGACATCTTCTTCCCATTATCACGGCATTCAAATGCCTGATGACCTTCCTTTCCACATTTAAAACAATTACTTGTCCCTTTAAGACAACTCCCTCCATGTTTCTTTCCACACTTTGAGAATAAGGGAAAGCTCATCTTCTTTTCAGTGTGCTCTTTAAATTTTCCTTTGAATTCCATCTTCCTCTTCTTATCAAACCCATGTGACTGATGGGTTACTCCAATCTCTATCTTGACTTTGAGAGCACATCGAACGATTTCCTCGTAGCTATTGAAGTCCCTTATGGCTAACGCCCTTCGAAGACTTGGTTTTAAGCCACTAAAGAATCGATCGATCTTACTCTCAGGTTGGATAATAATACCAGAAGCGTACCATGCAAGTCTTGTAAAATTTGCTTCATAGGTACCAACAGATTCATCATCCCTTTGCTTCAGTTCAAGAAACTCTTTCTCCATCTTTGTTCGGAGAATACGAGGGATGTACTTATTGAAAAATAAGTTCTTGAACTCGTCCCATTCCATAGACTCAATTTCATACCTTTGCCTCGTATTCTTAATAAGATTCCACCATTGATCAGCATCTCCTTCCAAACGATACACTGCTAGGATGACTTTATCATGTTCAGAACATTGAAGAACTGAAAATATCTTTTCAGTAGTACTAATCCATTGTTGAGAAACTAATGGATCAGTAGACCCACTGAAAGAAGGTGGACGCTGCCTCATGAAGGATTCAACAGAATGTTGCTCCTTCCTTTGCTCGATTGGATGTCCTGCATGATTCATAGCTTGAGAAAGTTGTGTGATCATGGCTACAAGATTTTGCATTCCAGCTCCCATATCGTTTGGTTGCTCAGGGGGATAATCATTGCATTTCCCATCGCATTCCGCATTAACACGGTTCCTTCGGGTTCCAGCCATTTACTAAAACCAAGAAGAATAGTGTGAGAAACACTAATTATAATAGGAAAACCACATAATCAAGGATAAAATTTCACACTTAAGGTTTTATCCTAGGGTAGTCATGGCCATTTCTAAAACACTAAGATTGTGTTCTATGCTTAGACTTGTCCTTAGGGTTCTTACTAAGGCTTTCACATCCTAGTTTCCAAAGGTTGACTATACCTTTCCTCTGATACCAACTATAACGACCCATACTTTACATACATTGTTAATACTTCAAAATTGAAGCACACTTATTACAACATATGACAAAACCACAAAGGACCGTATAGGTATAGTGTCTTTAGAAACTGGGAAACATAAACAACTGGTTCATAAATCTTCTACAGTGTCTCCCATTTATTTCATCATATCTAGGGTCCCTTTTAGCATATTCTACTTAATATCCATCTTCCTGACCTGGGGAAAAGAAAACATAAAAGGGTGAGCTCAAATGCTCAGCAAGGGCAAATAAAGGAAATAAAAATCATATCATATCTTTTTGAAAATCATAACCTGCAAAAGACATCATAATATCTTAACATGGAATAAATCATAGAAGTGAAAATGAGATCCCCATAATCATAACATGAAACTTTAAACTTTGTGGCATGCACACATAATCATGGAAAATCATTTCTTGTTAGTCATGACTCATTGCCAAGACTATCTTAGTGGACAAAGTCCCTTTCTGAACCGAGTCACCCTCGTTCCAGTCCTGTTTTACTGAACCGGTATAACCTACTGTTCCAGCCATGTCTATCTCATGAGATATATAATCTTTATCCAATGCATTGGAGGGAGATATAGGTCCCACCCATCTTATAATGAATCCTTTCTTATGTGTGCCACATAATCATAAATCATACATCATCGCATAACCCATGTAATAAAAATGGGATTCTTAAACAACATGACATCATAAAACAATTCATATAAGATAAAGGAATTCATAAAAATGTTTCCATCACAACATAATCAAATCCATGTAATAATAGGGGTAAAAACAGAACCCTTTTATTATCTTAGATGGAAAATAATTTTGATAAAATACTTGAACTTCATTCTTGAGGAAAGTATCCTTTCTACTTCAAAAACACTTTTCATTTCTTAACATGTCATAAAATTTTAAAATAAAAGAAGTTGATTAAAAATAGACTTGAATACTTGTAAAGGAAGCTTCTTGGAAATAATTTTTTAGAAATCCATTCATGCCGTATAAGTTAAAAAAACATTCTTCGTACTTTTGTCGGAAAAGTCAAAAAGTACCTTGTACGAAAAACGACAAAAGATTCCTTTCATACATATTACTAAAAACTCACCGAAGGGTAAAAAAGGATTTAAACAATTTTAGGTGGATGGAAATAATATTACATATTGAGTAAACATGGATGTGGATGATAAAATACACCCCAGTAAATACTTACGAATAAACAATCTCGGATAAAAATGAGATTGTGATATTTCCCTTACCTTAGGTCCGATTTGCTTTGTACGTGTCCGAAGCTCCTGTATAATGGTTTAAATAATGTTATTGACTTATTCCAGAGTCATACATATTTATATTATATCATATATGGTCATATTCTTAGCTTCTTGTTAGTAATATTTCATTGTTACTTGTTACTCGGGTCTTTATTGCCTTTTGTTCTTATGCGTGTTTTGCCGAATAAATTATTATTCTTATTTTAAGGTTATAGATAACTTATATCCAGAATGGTATTAGTGTAACATATATCATATTTATTCATTCAATTCATTTATATAATTACTATGTAATGATGATCATGTAGAACGAGTCACATCACATCGTGGAGACGGTATTCCGTACGTACGCACGAGTGATGATATCGTTCCTATGATCGTGGAATTGTATTGGAGTGTATATATATTATTTCAGTATCAATATTACTTTATAATAATCATAAATAGTTACTCATTACACCATTATACCCATCCTTGTAAAGTGATGGTGGAAAATTGATTACACCACAGCGTGGAGACGGTATTCCGTACGTACGCACGCGCGGTGATTTCATTTTTCCGTAGGATGGATAGAAGGTGAATTAGGGTTGTTTCATAATTATAATAACATATCAGTATGTAATTAATACTGGTGTTATTACTTTATCATGAAACAACTAAAGAAGAAGAAGCTGAAGAAGAAAGAAATTGAAAAGATCGGTAATGGATATTACCTCTTCTTTGGAACGCTTCATTGAATCCTTCACTTAGGGAACTAATATTGGTCTTTGAAGAAGACCAGGACCTCTAGTATTATTATAGGGAAGTGGAGAGTAGAAAATGGCAGGGGTTTTCCGAGCTTGAGTGCTCAATTTGGTGTGAGGAGGAGGGGGAGGAGGTGCCCTTTTATAAGGGAGGAGAGGGGCACCTTAGGAATATCTCAAAATATTATTTTATATTAAAGTCAAAATCGGTTTATAATGGTTCCAAAGGGTCTTATTTCGAAGCTAAAGTGGGCAAGGGTAGAAATCCTATCCACCAATAGGATTTAGACAAGTTTAGGATATTATTTTAACCTTATCAATTAGATTTAACTCTAAGTTAAATAATTTAACTTTTACCGTGTCTTTTTGTTTTCTTTCACTATATGGTTAATACACTTACTATAACATGACAAACGAACACCAAATTGTTTATTATTAATATATATATCCTTATCTAAGTCATTTGGCCGAACCATAGATTTTTAGGAATAAAAAAACAATTAATAATATAATATTTGATTTAAAAACTATTTTGTGTCAATTTTGACACTATTTGATATATGATTTTTTTGAAAGTCATAACAGAATTATATGTTCGAACCAAGTTGATTAAATCAACACTAATATATCATAGTAACCTAGAAAATTTGTGTAATTCATAAAAAGTCTCAAATTACATTTATTTTGGTGTTTATAACATCAATTATGTCAATATTTCATTAATAAGATAATTACTGCATCATCATTGTGTCATAAATAAATTAAATTATTTAATGTCTAAAAATTACAAATAAAATACCATTATGTAGAAAATATTTATAGCTTTCTAAGGAATATTTATAGTCGAATTTATCTTATGTATAACCCCATATTAAAAATGATTTACTTATTAAACTTTGATTTTAACTATTTTAACTCTTCTTTAAATAAATTAATAATAAATGTCCTAATCTAATCCAAGTGGGCCTAAATGGTCATATTTTATTCCTAAGTTTGTTTTTGGTCGAATTACACTTGTCCAATAGAATTAGGACATGTGTTATGGTAATATTAATATCATATTTACCCTTAGTTACCCTATTTACTATTAACCGCGGTAAAAAAGTAAAAAAGTTACTATTCACCAAAAAATTATTTTTATCTCATTGAACCAAATTTTACTTACTGATATCAACCGTGTCTGTCGGATTTTCGAAATTCCATTCACAGAAGCGGTAAAATTATGTTTTATGCAAAATTCAGTTTTTAACCTACCACTTAGTGCTTTCACTATTCATCAAAAATTGAAAGTTTTCAGAAAAATACCAAAATTTCACCATAGGCTAATTTCGATATTCTGAGTCCAAAAATGAAGTCCATTTTGAAAAATAAAATTTATAAAATTTCAAAAATTGGTTATTACTATTCATAACGGCTAGTTTTAATAGCATATTGTTGTTTAGTGAAACTCGGTATTGCGTACGATGCAAGCTATCGAGGAAGGTCGCGATTGCGTGTAAAGCAAGCCAAGCAAGTGTTGTGTAGAAAAAGATTCCTTTAATGATTTATATAACATAAAAGTCTCGGGTGTTACAGATATGGGTGAGTTTTTATAACTAAAAAGGGATGATATTTCTGTAAATACCAAAAATCATTCAATAATTTGAATTCAATTAAAATTAATGTGGTTAAAAATTATAAATAATTCATATTATAATATATAATATCAATATATACATAAAAACTCAATTAGAAACATGTTTTTACATGTTTTAAGCTTTATACCCCTCCAATATTTACGTCTTCCACTAATTATTTTACAGTAGTAATTAGTATTTACCTTATGCAACATAATATTTCTTCTTAAAAATAATTTGGTCCTTATTAAATAATTTTTATACCCTTATTATAAATTTAAAATCATGTTATTTGATTTAATTTATAAAATACATTTATATAAAATTTAAATTACTAATGATTAATTTATTAATTTTTTTAGAAAATATAACTTATGTTATAAAATATTAAATATAAGATAATAATTCAAAAATAAAATTTTGAAATACATAATTTTACTTATAATACATATTTTTCCCGTAAAATTTTTTCATATGTTTTCGGTTCTTCGTTTATCCTAGTAATGTCAAAAAAATTATGATATTTTCAGAAATTATTTTTTATACTCTTTACCTAAAATCAATTATTTTTGAAATGTAGAAAAAAAATCATCTGAAGATTATATGATTATAATTAATAATTTTTTTCATTTTTTCAAATTAAATATATATAATTTGGGAGTTAAATATTTAATTAAAATCCCAATATATACTAAAAAAATCCATATTAAAAAATAAAATTTTGAAGTGTTAACTATTTTTATTAATATTTAATATCAATTACAACTTAATTTACTATTAAAAAATTATTAATATTATAAATATATTTTATAATTATTTAAACATAATATACATTGACACTTTAAAAAATTTCCAATTTTTAGAAAATATATTTTCAGAAATGAATGATTTTTTAAATTGTTCAAGATATTCTAATTGAATTTAATTAGTATTAAAGATACTTTATATTAATGATACAGTTATTTTATAATTTGGTAACTCATATTCAAACTATCTATTTAAATGGATATAATTTAATTTTTTTAATACTTATATTTGAATATAAATGAATCATGGTTTTCGTTTACTTTTAGCTTTTCTTAGGGAGAAAGATATTGAAAAAATTGTTTATTTAATGAAATATTTGAAAATAATGGGTTGTTAACTCCTCTTTAGATATGGAAACATTCATCATAAATTTATTAGTTTTGTTATAGATAATGAAAATTCACATCATACAAGTTGACATCATGTTCTTGACTAGTTCTAGAATGTATTTGTTGATATGATTTTGGGGATACCACCCAAGAGAGAAAAATATTTGAAAATTAATCACATGATTTTTATGGAGAAAATTTATATTTAACCATAATTTATGGATCTTGTAGATATTTTCGATCCTAATTATTAGTTATAGTATATTTCCATGAAAAGTCTTATTCACCTGATCAAGTCCCCTTGGGGTGTCTATGTATTGTTCTCTAAGAGGGTAGACGACCTGTTTTTACTATGTGTGGATTACCAATGTTTGAATGAGGTGATGGTAAAGATCATATATCCTCTCCCATGTATTTATTTTCTACATGATGGCATGATGAGATCCATGTGGTTATCTAATAATGATTTGGGAAGAGGTTTTCATTAGTTGAGAGTAACGTTTTCTAACATACCTAATAATTATTTTAGGTATATGAAGGTTTATATGAGTATCTTATGATGTCATTTATATTGATCAATGTTCCAACCATATTTATATATCTAATTAATAACATTTTCCTTAAATACATGTATTCTTTCCTGGTGATTTTTATCAATGTAATTTTAGCATACCATATATTTTGGGAGGACCAAGCTCATGATTAGGAGATCATTCTAAGAATATGTAAGAACTCAGAACTTCTTTTCCCGTATGGATCTTTTTTTCTTGTTTTTTTGAGGAAAAATGAAGAAAGGTCCATTTTTATGAGTACACATTCTGTACATAGCATGCTGCATACAGTCACGTGTTAACCATGTGGCTGCGGTGTACATGGTCATGTGGTGACCTGATAGACCCACCTATGTCGGGGGCCAGTTAAGGATACTACATTGTGTGTATTTTCAAAGAACACATCGTGTATTTTTCTTTTTATTTGATATATTGGAACGGTGACACCTCTCATGTCTTGAACCATCTTCTTCATCTCATATTTTATACAGGAGCACTACAAAATGACCAAACTACTCTGAACCCCTCCTGAATCTCTATCTGAGCTCCAATTGACACACTATTAGGTGAATTGGAATCCCAACGGTGAGTTCTCAAATATTCTTGGTCCTTTCTTCCTATTTCCTCCTCTCATGTGACTTATTCAAGGTTGATTGTTTTCCACTTTCTTGTAGATCAATTCCATTTTAGACCGATTCAAATGTCGACGTTCAAGTATAGTGACAGTATGACATCAAGGTAGGTGTCTTCTGTCTTTTGATGTTTTTATTTATATAATATATGCTAAAACTGTTACATAACCACAATTTGGGTATTTCATGATTTGGAATTAAACCATGCTTATTACATTCTATGGTTTTATTGATTGATAAAGGGTAGTTTCTTATTCATAATGTTAGATACATTGTCCAAGGGACACCCCATTAGTGTGATTACATTGATTTATTATTGATGGATGATTGTTCTAGTATACCTCTCTAGGATTTCCTTGTTTTTCATTCCTTGTTTTGTTAGGATGGATTTTTTGATTATATGAAATGCTTGTGATATGAATTATAAATGTTAAACCAAGGGTTAGACCATGAGAGCTGCCTACAAGGTCATTTATAATTAATATAAGCAATGTTTCAGAATGTGGGATATACTGTGACAACTTCCCAAATGGGACATTTTTTTATGTTTTTCTGGAATGTTTGTCCCATGGGTATTGACCATTAGAGTTGCACAGATGGTCATTAATATTTTACTAAATGAAATTTTTACCCATGGGTTCAGACCGTGAGAGCTTGACCAAATGCTCATTTATAATTAATTGATGCTATGTTGGACCAAAGGGGTTAGACTTTGAGAGATTCCAAGAGGGTCTTTTGTGGATAATTGAATGATTGTGAAGACTCTTCCAAGCGAAATCACAATCTTGGATTCTGTCTTACTTGATTTTTTGGGAGGTCTTATGAGAAATATTTTTTGGTTCATATACATTGGGGATATAGAGGCTAGACTATATCCCAAGGTTAGATGATTCAATTGGTGAATAATAAAAATAAAATGAAAGAAATTGAAAACTAAAGGTTTGGTTACTTTTGAGTACTTCCTAGTTTATTACTTGATTATTTCAGATTTCCTACTTTATATATTCACTAATAGTTAGGAATAGATCATTTGGTGGTTACCGATTGGTATTTGTATCACACCATGTTTGGTTCATGGTTTTAGACCCAAAAATATTATATGATTGTAGGTATAGATAAGGGAATCACCCTTCTTCAGTATGTAATTGATTGATATTGAGGCTGGAAATAATGGGACCAATATAAAGATTACGATGTTGTTGGAGTTTACTTTTTTATTTTGTACTTTGGTTTTTGTATTGTTTCCCAACATCGTGACTGGTTTGGATGTTTTCATAGATACATATGCCATGTATCATATATATATATATAAGTTGTTGCTTTTGTTTGATTTACTTTCTGTCTTCCACAAATTATTTCTATTTGGTATTATTGCTTTCAATAATTTTTACTATTTCCATTATGCTATTTATATTCATCAAATTAGGGAGGAGTTTCCCCAATATCATACCTTCTACCTCATATCTAGTTGACAACCTTTGTAGTTTGTGGAAATGAAGTTGAGATCGTGTGACCAACCACGTTTAGGGAACCTATGGGTGGCACCCGGATTCGGGACGTTACAAAGTGTTATCAAATGGATTTTCTTTTCTACTTTTCATTACTATTAGAATCTTACATAATATTATTAGAGTGAATATGTAGTTAGTAATAAATTTTCTTCACGGTTAGCTAACTCATGTACTAGGAAAATCTATGATACCTCGAATATTTCAATTTTTCTGGTTTTGAAATTGTTATAGTTGATTTTATTTCATTGTTGGTTGATTCACCTTTTTTGTACTATTATGATTGATATCATTGAGGTTCTATTTATGTTGCAACCTAATGAGATAAGGGTATGCCATCTCATTCATGATATAGGCACATTCTATATATCATATGACATTCATTCTTGTAATACCATTTATGGTGAATTAGTGATTGCATGTTGTTGTGAAAGATGTTGTTCTATATATGTGTGTTGTTGTGGTAAAATCCAAGATATAAATACATGCACTTTAAATGGGTTATTGGTAATTGTAAATTTTCTTTTGGTTGAAGGCTATGCTTTGGTACCTTACGTGTTATGGGCCCTCTTGTATTAGAATATGGTGGATTGTGTTTGAATTTTAATTAAATTCAGTTATGATATGACATGAATAAAGGTGTCAAAAATTGATTCATGGGGGGTATGGGCTTTCAAAGATCGAAAAAGTACATTCCTTGTCTAAATTTCAATATTATGGGGTTTGAGAGAAGTTTCAGTGGCTTAATATATAAAAAACCCATAAAAACAGCATGTGATGTTATGAACACACACCATGTGTTCTTATGTTATTGATGAAATGACTATTCTTTAGTAAACTTCATGTACCATATATACATGCCATGTAGTGGATGACTATGTGAATGAATGTGTGAGTGGAGACACAGTGTTGGAAAAATTTTGGTAGAACATGCCATGTATTGCGATTACACGTCATGCTATAGTTGATTGTTTATCTGACTGTGTAACTAAGGACACAGGTGGATGGAACTATTGAGTACTCATCATGTCTAGGGTGAAAATGTCGTGCAGTGTTACACCAGCAAAACCATGTAGGTCTAGCTGTATAGAAGTACATGTGAAGGATGGGATATTCAAGTACACATCATGTCTCATGAGAAACTTACCGTTTGTATGGGGTGTTACACGACCATGTTGGAAGGGGTACATGCCCATGTTAAAGCTTAAGGGAAGACATTGTGTTGTGTTTCTACATGCTAGGTAACCATATTTTAGAAAACATGAATTCTTTCTTTCATCTATTCCATACATTAACTTATGAGTTATAGTTCCATTAATAGTGTAATGAGGTGTGCGCTAGACCTTGGAGAGTCATTCAACCATGACATCATCTGGTTCTACATGAGGTATAGGGTGATGATTAGAGCTTAAGGGAACACACTGTGTAGTGTTTCTACATTACATGTAATTATTTTTTTGAAAACATGAATGCTTTCCATCACATTTTCCATACATTCACTTATGAGTTGTAGTTCTGTTAATCTCATACTAAGGTGTGCGCATGAACTTGGGGATCCATTCAACCAAGACGTCCCCAAGTTGTATGCTAGGTATAGGGCTATGATTAGACACCAGAAATGGTTGATCAGGGACTACCAGTAGATCCAATCATCATGCCCATCATGGATCCAACTTTTATATCAGACATATAGGCTAATGAATAGTTACATGAAGTCATTATTAGGATGATGGGGACCTTTTTGGGAGCACCATATCCTTCCTCGATGATGGCAGGTTTGACATAGGGGTTCCAACAGCAATATCCTCCCACTTTTTGTGGGGATGGAGGATGGCATGTTGTAGAGTCATGGTTGGAATCCATGATTTATATCCTCGAGCATCTAGGGACACCTCCTGAGAGTAGGGTGAAGCTCAGAACATACATGCTAAAATAGATGGTATGATGTTATCTCTTGGGTGGAACATCATTAGGATATGGCTTGCGATGAGTTTTAGGGTACCTTCTACGATTACTAAAACTCAAAGACATTGTGGGGTGACTGATCCTGGATGTTCAGGTATTTAGAGCATGGCGCTCTTTATGTTATGGATTATTCTTCTTCCTCTACAAATCTTTAGCACTTCACACTTTTTTTGGGGTGATGAGTTATCATTGGCTTGGAGATTTGAGGATGGCATCGGGTATGACATCTGATTGCATATGAATGTTTTCAGGTTGAATTTGGTGAATTCTATAGTAATCTAGGAGTTTATTATAGAGTGAAATCTAAAAGAGTTTGGAGTAATGATCTAGGGTTTTTTAGCATCCTATGTTAGTACTCCTTCGAACGATAGCTGGAAGTACCACATGGAGCCTTTACAAGATGTTTCACCAGGAAGTTGTGTGGTGTCATACCAGGGTGGAAAGAGAGGGCACACAAGACAGAAGTACCCAGGGGACCCATTTGAGTTCCAATATTGCAGAAAGATGGGTCTTATTCATCATTTTTTGAGATGTTCTCACCAACATCAAGTGAGAAGGGATCTGTTATGACTCCACATATTGGAGCAGGGCCACTGGTTTATCATCAATCAGAGAACAAGAGTTCATCAGGCCGTTCAGGCTGAGGAGGAGGTTATGGTCATGGAATCCAGACAACAGTTTTTTTGCAATAGTAGGGTGGGTTAACTCTGGGTAGACACGCACGGTCGCAAATCCACGATACAAGTCATGATTTTGCAAAGCATCACACCCCATAGGAGTGGGATCCCATATCCTCTATGGTTAGATGTACGATTCTACTTTCCTCATTTTTAGATTATCCTCTTCTTGATACAGGGGATTCCCATAGTTTTATATCTATTTCCACTATGGAGATCCTTGGGCTCTATATTATTACATAGGATGATGTTATCACACTGTACACTCTGTTGGGGATTTAAAGGGATAGTGTACATTAGTTCAAGGAGTTCCCTCTTGTGGTTGGTGGGTGTCACTTCACATATGACCTCTATGTATTAGAGATAACATGATTTTATTTCATTCATGGAATGGACTAGTTAGAATACATTCATGAAATTATTGTCTTCTATCACTGAATGGTGAGTTTTAAGTCATAAGAGGGTGGATATTTTAAACACAAGGTAGAATGGGATGTCCAAAAGAGTAGAGCTAGACTTGAGCATCATGGGATGGGAGGAATTATAGCCCGGGTTACTAGTTTATATCTGGATGACCACAGTAATTAACAGATAGAATTTCCTCTAGTGGTGGATCATTTCATATATTTCTTTCAAGATGGTTTTTTCAGTATACCTCTAGGAGAGTTGTGGATTTTTATATTGAGCTTGTACCAGGAGTAGCACTGGTGTCTAATCCTCCATATAGGATGGGTAAAAAAGAGTTACATGAACTCAAGAAGTAGTTATAGGAGCTTTAGGGAAACAGTTTCATTCGACCCAATACTTCTATTTGGGGTTTTTTTATTCTTTTTGCGATGAAGGAGGATGATTACCTCAGAATTTGTGTGGATTATTGGAATATGAATCAGTTTATGGTCAAGAACCGATATCCCTTTGTGAAGATTGATGATCTCATTGATCAGCTTTGAGGAGCCTAGTAGTTCTCACAGATTGATTTAAGATCATGTTATCATCAGTTGCACATTATACCACCAGATAAACCTATTATATCCATTTGAAGAACGTGGGGTGTATACATGTATGGGGTTTTTTCATTCAATCTCATGAATCTACCTGGAGTTTTTATGGCTGTGAAAAATAGAGTATTCCACCATTACAAGGATTCTTTTGTTGTAGTCTTCATGGATGATATCTTGGTGTACTCTCACACTCGACCTGACAATCCCATACATCCTGAGATTGTATTTAGTACAGTAAGAGAGAAAAATTTATATGATATGCTCTCAAAGTGACTCTTTTGGATGGATCATATTAAATTGTTGGTTCATGTTATCACAAAGATAAGAGTATCAATAGACCCATAAAAGTTTAGAGCGGTTGTTTCATGGGAGAATCCGAAGAACGTCTTTGAGGTATGGTGGTTTCTGGGGCATGATGGTTACTATAGACACATTATTCAGCACATTTCATGCCTAGCAGTGCCACTGAAAAGCCTGACTAAGAAGGGTGTGAAGTACTTGTGGATAGATTCTTGCGATTCAGCATTTTAGGACTTGAAAGGGAGGTCGACTATATCACCGATATTTATTTTTATAGAGTCAGGAAAGAGATGAATCGTTTACAACAATGCATCAGGTCACGGTCTATGGATCGTTCTTATCTAGGGGAAGGAGTCGTTGCGTAGTGGTCTCAGCAGTTGAGGCCACCTGAGAGGAATTACATGGTGCACAATCTCATGTTGGTTGTAGTTGTGCATGACTTGAACTGTTGGATACATTATCTTTTGGGAGATAACTTTGGGGTATAATATTAGCCCCAAAGCCTCTAGTATATCATTACTCAATGAGATCTAAATTTGAGATAGTGAAGGAGGGTTGAGTACCTTCAGTCCATTAACATTGAGCATGGCTACATGCCTAGAAAACGCAACACAGTGGATGATCTGTTGAGAAGGAGGACTCAGATATAGGCTGTTTAGAAGGCCAGTAGTGAGTGGGATCTTATGGATCTGTTCTCTAAGATGCATTTAGAGGTGTACGACAAATATGGATGGATGTTTCTTTCTTCTATAGCTGTTACCAATACTCTACTGGATCAAGTGAGAATGAGGCAATAATTAGATTCTGAAGTCCTAGTCCTACGAGAGAGTGTGTTAGGTGAGGAACCTATTTCTGGGTGGGCTATAAGCAAGGATGAGGTTTTGTGTTTTCATGGGCACGTATGGGTGTCTGCAGAAATACATCAGGAGCTATTATGATATTTTCATACCTCTATATGGGTAGTTCATCTGGAGTTCCATATGATGTATTGAGATCTACATCATCAGTATTGGTGTCCATGCATGAATAGGTATGTAGCCGGTTTTTTATGAGATGTTATACCTGTCAGAAGGTGAAAGTAGAGCATCAGTGATCAATAGAACTATTACAGTAGTTACACATTCTTATGTAGAAGTAGAATTTTTTCACGATAGATTTCATGACTAGTTTACCGATGTCCCCTAGAGGAAATGATATTGTATGGGTTTTTGATGACAGACTCATGAAGTATGCCCATTTCCTAATGATCAAGTAAACCTTCATTATTGATGATCTTGGAAAGATAAATATCAGAGAGATAGTATTTTTTCATGGGGTTCCACACTATCATTTCAGAACGGGATGATTGATTTACTTCTTATTCCAATTAGGGACTACAAAGGGTTTTTGGTAAATAGGTACTTTTGATTACAACATATCATCCCCAGAAAGATGGAATGTCCGAGCTCACGATTCAGTTTTGGGAGGACATGCTTCCAACATGCATCTTGGTTTTCAGGGGATCTTCAGAGAGACACATACCCTTGGTTGAGTTTTCCTAAAATAATAGTTTTCAGGAAATTATTCATATGGAACCATTTGTGTATTTGTATAGTAGGCCATGCCAATGACCCCTATGTTGGATGGAGGCAGGAAGGGAATCTATGTTGAGACCTCGTATTGTATAGGAGACCACTGAGCAAGCAGAGTTGACTTAAAAGAGGATGAATACTGCACAGTCTTAGAAGAAATATTATGATGGTTTATGGAGATTACTTATAGATTTCGTGGTCGATGATTAGGTTTTTCTACATGTCACATCGTGGTTAGGAAACAAAAGGACTTGGAGGCAGAAGAAGCTTTCACCAACATATGTCAGGAAATTTGATGTTTTGGAGAGTGTCGCGATAGTTTCCTATCAGTTTCAGTTTCCTCAGAGGTATTGGTCAATGCACAACATCATTCATGTTTCTCATATATGGTGTTACTTTTCAGACCCATCTCATGTTCTTCAACCCGAGGAGATTGAGTTGGATGTGGATGCATCCTTCGAGAAGAACCCTATTTAGATTGTGGATCAAAAAACAAAAGTCATATAAGGATGGTATGTTCCTATTGTAAAGGTTCTACGGTAGCATGGGTGATTACTACAAAAGACATGGAGGGGGGACCAATGTGTGATCGCAGTGGTCATAGTTCTTTCTAAATTCTTCTTCACCACCCTTGGAAGAGAAATTTGGAAACAAATTTCTTTAAGGGGGGAAGTTTGTAAGAACCCATGTATTATATTGTGGTATGGATATTTTTTAGGATATTTTGAGGAAAAAGTAATGAAAATGTGATATTTCAATGTACATGTCATATACTTCTGAGTACAAATCGTGTACCTAGCATTACTTGTATAGCGGTGTGATGAACGTGGGACCACTGAGTACAAGGAAATGTGATGACCTAGAAGACCCTCTTAATGTAACATCATTATTCTAGGTGTCGCCCAAATGTGCCCAATAGCAGGTTGGTTCCATGGCCTCAAGAACATGTCCATGAACACAAGAAGCTGCCGACTAGAAGTGAGGGCCTTAGGTGTGATAGTGGGGAAACTATACCCTCATTAGTAGTCAAAACACTAGGGAAATAAATGTATACGAGTAGGGGAAGAAGTAATGACATAAAAAAGTGAATAGAGGAATACTGAATGTAAATAAAAAATTAAAGAATATATATGTCAATAATGATGCATGTCACAAGTATCTTGGAAAGAATACAAACAAGTAAAAATGTTGGAATATAGAAATAAACCCAAGTGCAAAGAAAATAAGAAAACTCCAACATAATTACAAGCCTTATCTTGGTCTCATTCTCCTCAGCTCCATAGCAGTCACGTACGTGAAGTAGAAGGGTGATTTCCCATGTCTATACCTTCTACAATATAATCTGTTTGGGCCCAAAAGCTTGAATCAAATAGGGTGTGAGATGAATCCTAGTAGGCATCCACCCAAATATCTTTTCCTATCTATTAATGAATATATATAATAAGAAAATATGAAAAATAATGTAATAAAAAATGAACCACTCAAAAGTAAATAGTTATAAATTTTCAACTATGTTTATTTATATTTATTAATTATTCAGTCAATCATTCACAAGTATGCCTTCGGTAATGTTCTCACTGCCTAACCCCTCTAGTTAAACTCATCATTTAAAATTAATGATATTACAACCCCCTAGGATAGCTCACACAATATAACCCCTTTGGTCTCATGAAAACATTTTCTCTCTGAGGAAGCACTCACCATCAATTCCCCCTATAGTCTTCTAATGATAAACTGCAGACTCTATAAGGAGGCACTCAACATTAATTCCCCATGTGGTCTCATAACAATAATTATAGATACTATGAGGGAGCATTCAAATTCAATCCCCCTTATGGTCTCACATCATGAAAAGTACAACACACACTCTGGGGAAGCCCTCAACATCAACTCCTTATGTGGTCTCACAACACCAGGTTCCCACAACCACGTGTAAAGTAGTCATGCACATACGATATTCACTAGCCAAATTAAATCAAAAATACTACTTACATAAAAGGCTACAAATTATAACACAAGAATGTTAGATAATATCACCCCATCCTAAAAACACTAGGCATGGGAAAAGAGTAGCCTAACAAAAAATGATAGACCCAACGACCAATATCATATTAATCCTAGGAAAACACATCCACAGCAAGGTAAATAACCCTATTTACAATAAAAAAACACATAATCATGCAAACATGGAATATCAGGCATTAATAGGGTTAATTCCCTAAACACCCAATACCCTAAACTAGTGTATTGGGCATCATTTGTACATATATTTCAATGAAAATATATGGAAAATCACAAATCACCTACCTTAATGTTTTACTATATATATAGTTGAACCCCATCCTTTGAATTGACCTAGAAAACGGTATATCTACAAAAACATAAAAATGTTCAACCTCGAATAACTCACGAAAGAGGAGAAAACAAGAGGAGGGGCTCTCTAAGAAGGAATAACACACCGTGGTGATTCCAAAGCAATCGACAGTGTTTGATTCAGAGAAAAGAAGACCAAACATGGGGCTTAAAGAATAATTGGTGATATCTACTACTCCTGGATGAGATAGAGATAAAAGAATATGTTTTTTGTAAATGAGAGGAGACCCTAGTCTGATATAAAAAATAAAAATACATAGTGTGTTCTCTGAGGATACATGGAATGTATAGGACATTACTGGGCCCGATTTTAGGCGGTCTCTAGGTCACCTAACACAGCCATGTACCCGGACATGACATGACCAGTACACAACTACCCGTGGCAACAAAGTACACTGCGTGTTTTTATAAAATTCCCAAATTCTCCCATTTTTCTCAAAAACACCCAAAATCAATATACATACTTGTAATGATGATCTAGGTTCTTAAAAACTTCCCCACTTAAATAAAACCTTCCCTGAATTTCCCTAAGAAGGAGGCAAAGATGAATTCTTAAATAGCTCTGGACAGTACGATAGTACATCAGCCTCCCTCTCCCAAGTATCGTAATGTACAGGCCCATACTGACGTAGCACCTATACCTGAGGAATAGAATGGCCATAGAGAACCATCACACTGTGATCGATAATCCGGATAGGATGCTCCTCAAACGATGTGTCCACTGCAATATCAACCTCCTAGGGTTGAAAAACATGAGATGGGTCTGAGAAGTAACGTCATAGCTGGGAAACATGGAGGGCATCATGCATATCCCGGTACCTCTGAGGTATCTACAGCCGATATGAAACTAGACTGACTCTCTAAAAAACATCAAGAGGCCCAACATATCGTGACAAAGGCTTACCCTTTCTCTTAATCCTCATGTGTCCCAACCTCAGCGTGACACATAAAAAAACTTGATCTCTAACCATGAACTCCAGAGTTGGTCTCCTTCAATCAGCATAATACTTTTGTCATGACTATGTTGTATCCATCCTCTATCGAATCAACTCTATCTCCAATGTGGTATCCTGGACAAGACAAGGTCCCAACATAGCTGCCTCTCCTATTTCCAGCCAACATAGGGGTGATCTTCATGGCCTACCATATAAATCCTTATAAGGTGTGATCTGGATAGTTTCTTGATAAATAATATTGTAGGAAAACTCCACCAGAGGTATGTGCTTTACCCAAGAACCTCCAAAATCTAGGACACATGCTCGAAGAATATCCTCCAAAACCTAAATCATGCACTCTGAAAAGACATCTCTCTTAGTATGGTAAACTATACTAAGATGTACTTGTGTACCCAAAGCCCTCTGTAGTCCCTTACAGAACCGAGAACTAAAACTAGAGTCTATGTCTAAAATGATGGAGTTTAGAACCCCTTGCAAACGTAAAATCTCATGAATGTACAACCCTCCCAACTCATCAACACTGAAGGTATCCATGATCAGTAAAAAATAAACATCCTTCGTGTGTCTACCAATGAAAACCCAAACTATATGATTCCCTCGAGGAAACCACAGTAAACCTTCCACGAATTGCATCATGACATCATTCCACTTCCACTCAATAATGGGTAACTATTGTGAAAGTATTTCTAGTAGTTCATGCTCCACCTTCACCTGCTGAAAGGTGGAACACCACGTCACAAAACTAGAAACATATCCCATCATATCGGGACACCAATACTGATGGTGTAGATCTCGATACATCTTGGTGACACCAGGATAAACTGCCCAAACTGTATAATTAAAATCCCAAATCAACTCCTTCTGTTTGTCTACTGAAACTCATACACACCCATGAAATGCAATATCTCATCCTCTCCTACATTCCCTTTAAGAATAGTTTTGTCTCTTAACAAACACTCTTATTGGACTTTTCCTTCATCATCTGATAGCTATCTCATTCGCACTCGCTCAAGAAGAGTAAATTGAACAGCTAAAAAAGAATGAAACGTCTATTTATGCATGTCGTGCACCTCAAAATGCATCTTAGGGAACTGAACCATAAGACACCACTCAATGTTGGCCTCATAAAATGCCTCTATAGAAGTCCTCATTTTCAACACATCATCCACTACGTTGTCTTTTCTAGGAATATAGGAAAGCACAAAATCAAAGGATTGAAGGTATTCATCCCACATTCACTGTCAAAAGTTCAGATCGTGCTGAGTGAAGATATACTTGAGACTTTTGTGGTTGGTGAAACCCACAAAATGATCTCCCAAAAGATAATGTCTCAAATAGTGTAAGCCATGAACAACTGCAACCAACTTAATATCATGTGTTGGGTAATTCCTCTCATGTGGCCTAAACTGTAAGACCTGTACACTATAACTCCTTCTCCCTACATAATAATTTCTCTAAGCTCGATACCTGATGATTCATAGTAAATGGTATAACTCTTGACTAAATCTGGAAAAACTACTATCAGTTCTGAAGTCAACTTCCCTTTCATGTTCTTAAAGGCTGATAAACAAGAATCTGTCCACTGGTACTTCACACCCTTCTTAGTCAAGCCCATCAGTGGAGCTTATAAGCATCAAAATTCTTGTACAAAACTCTTGTAGTAAACATCAATCCCTATAAAATTTCATTCCTCAATGTGTTTTTTTGGATACTCCTAGGAAACTACTGCTCTCACTTTCTCTGGGTCGACTGATACTCCTGTCTCCGAGATAACATGACATAAGAAATAAATATGGTCCATCCAAAAGTGACATTTTCAGAGCTTAGAATATAATTGATGCTCTCTTAGTGTACCAAAAACGATATCAATATGGGTATAATGGTTGTGTTGAGTGTGAGAGTATAGCAAGATATTATCCACAACCCCCCCCCCCCCACACGAAAGAATCCAGGTATGGATGGAACACTCAGTTCATTAGTGCCATAAAAATTGCTATCACATTCGTGAGACCAAACGGCATAACCAAAAAATTATAGAGACCATACCTTCTATGAAATGCTGAAAGAGGTATATCAGATGGTCTAATGTGCAGCTGATGTTAATTGGACATGCCGTCAATCTTTGACAACACTCGAGATCTTCTAAGCTGATCAAAAATATTGTCAATCCTCAGCATGGGATATAACTTCTTTAATGAAAACTGGTTCATCTTCTGATAATACCCACAATTTCAGAGATTACCGTCCACCATCATCAAAAGTAGGATAGGAGAAAACCAAGGAGAAGTATTGGGTCAAATGAATCCCTTTAACTGCAACTCCTTTTACTACTTCTTGAGATCCTGTAACACTGGTGTAGATATCTTATATATAGTAATGGACATTGGGGCCAATCTTGGTACAAGATTAATAGAAAAGTCAACCTCTTGCTGTGGAGGAAAACTTGAAAATTTATCCGTAAAGACATCCATGAAACAATCCACCACTGGAGGAAAGCCCATCTGTGAATTCCCCTAGTCATCAAGGTATAGAATAGAAATCTTGGTAGTATGACCTCCCAACCCGTGACGTTCAGGATGCGCTCTACTTTACTGGACATCCCAATCGACCTTATATAGAAAAAAACTACCTTCTGGTGATGTGAAACTCACCCAACGATGATTGCAGTCAACAATAGCCTGTTAGGGAACTAACCAGTCCATTTTGAGAGGGACATCATAGCATGTCATCTCTAAGACATAGAGGTCCCATAAGAAGTAACACACATCGACCCCAAGAGGTAAATCCTTGTACTGACATACACAATCTGTTCTAGTCCCCAACGGAATTTCTAGCATCAAGATATCAACAGAAGTAAATATGAAGATCCCAAGTATCTCCACAACAACATTAGATATGAAACTATACTGAGCCCTGTATCGAAAAGAGAATAATATAAAACTGAGGTAACCAAAATTCTACCGCTAACTGTAGAGGTTCTGGGATCCTTCTCTTGTTTGTTCAGATCCATTGCAAATGTATGACACGCCCTGTAGACCTACGACCCTACCTGACCACCTTGATCTAATCCACCCTATTGTCACTGAAATCCTAGTGACTGGATCACATAGCCATAACCTCCACCTCGACATGAAAAGTCGAAAAAAAACTCAAGTTCCCAGACTGAAGTGAAACTGGTGTTCCTGCTCCTGAATGAGGAGTCATAGAAGAACCTCTGTCACTAGCTGCTGGTGAGAATAACTGACAGAAACTTTGATGATGGCACATCTTACCGAAAGAGCAGCACTCAATTGGGTATCTTGAGAAAAGTGACCTTTTATGACCAATCTTCCCACACTGGTATCACGCCACATGGATAACTGAAGGTGTATCCCTCCTACTTAGATCCCTATATGTATACTCCCTACGATGCTTCCTACTATCATTCAGAGAAGCACCGACTATTGGTGTTGAACCTCCCTACACCATAGCTCTGCAATCCCTCAGGTTGTGCTGTTTGATTAGTGCCTGGTTGAGTGTGGAAGATATGGTCATTAACCTGAAGATGTTCCCCAGATATCAGATATCATTCCTGAGACCATCCTCAAACATCATTTCCATAAATAATTCACCACCCTCCAGAATGGGTGTGAATTATTACAACTCTAAAAAGAGAGAAGAAAACTCCATGACTGAAAGAGTACCTTGTTCCATATTCATGGAATCTTGGAATCGATCGTCCCTCCAAGTCTCTAGGTAGAAGTAATCATGGAAGGTAGGGTGTAAATCATCCCAATCCATAACCTACTAGCATCTCGCCTATGATATCGCCTCACACCTTCTATTGGAGTAATCCCTAAGAATGTATGTAGCGAGTTTCACAACCTTTCTAGAGGAATCTCTAGATTCTCGAAGAAAGACAATGTGTCTTCTAACCATGAATCTGTAGCATGAGGTCCTCCATTCCCTAATATTGTGAGAATATGTTGCTGCTGAAAACCCTGAGTCATTTCTTCAATAAATGGGGAAGGGTTTGGTGCTCCCTATAAGGTCTGCATAAATCTCATGATGCCTTCGCGGAACAATCCATCAACACATGTATCTGGAATGATGGCTGGTGGAAATTGGGCATGACAGTAGAGTCCACTGGTAGTCCTTGATCTACCATGTTTGGTGTATGATCATTTCCATATAACTAGAATAAAACTAGAGGACGTCTCGGTGGAATGACCTTGAATGGTCAACCACACACCTCAACTCATGATTATCAAGGATTGAAACATAAAAGTGCAAGAGAGGAATATGAGAAATAATACATTCCAAATTTCTAAAACATTTCCACATGGTGTGTATAATCACTAACTGACGTGTTCCCATAATCCTTTACATGGGATTGTACATTTTCTAAACCTGGTCCTGTAACACCCTTACACATGATGTGTTCCCGTTGATACACAGTGTGTACTTGAATCATTTCCCCTACCTAAGTTCCTCTACATGGCTATACACATGGCTCCTTCCTGTGTAACTCTACACAGTGTGTGTTCCCTGGACACGACATGTATCCCTTATCTCATAACCATCTTTGTCATTAGTCTCATGGTAGGGAACACAGATGACTATACATGGTGTGTATAACCCAATATTCATCCATCTGTGTTGATGGTCACACGACTAAATACACGGCTCTTATAACATAGCATGTACTCCAAGTACACGACGTGTGTCACCAAACATTTTTCAACCTCGTTTCTCTTGACACACAACCAGTCACATGGTTTAGGCCTACATGGAGTGTACATATAGTACAAGATGTGTAGTTGAGAAACAAAATTCTTCCTGAAAATAAGGATACATTGTGTGTATTCATCAATACTCTCCGTGTATTCTGGGTTTTTTAGATATTAATTCTCAGAAACTACTCTAGAACCCCATAAGAACATTGTAACCAACATTAAAGTTCCAAATTATGATCTGTGGGGCCCATAATACAGGCGAATAAAATCTTGTCATCATATCATTATCACATAACAAGTATAATAGTGCAAAAAAACCTGATCCACCAAATTCCGATCCATGAGGTCCCATAACACATTAGGCACCAAAGTTGGGCTTTCATTCAAAGGAAACCTTACACAATTAAAAATACCCTATCAAATAGATGGTATTATATCAAGGCATCTATCACGTCAGGATGCATATCTTGAACAACATCTATTACAACAACATGAAATCGGTAATGTACCCTAAATGGCATGATAAGAATGCACGACTTGTGGTCTCTCACAGGTGCCTATATGACGCATGAGATGGAATACCCTCAACTTATTAGGTTGCAACAGAAACAGAACCTCAATAACATCATTGATAATAGTACAAAACATGTGAATCTCCGAACGGTGAAATAAAATCAACTGTAACAATTGTATAAACTCAAAAAATGAAATAATAGAGGAATATTGGATTTTCCCTGTACACATGTTAACTAATTTCGGGAAAAACATATTACCAACTACCTATTCCTTTTATCCTTTTCTATAGGCTCAAAATTGTATGTCAGGAAGAAAAGAATCCCTCTGATACCACTTTGTAACATCCCAGTTTCAGGTGCCACCCAAAGGTGCCCTATACTGGGTTGGTCACATGGTCTCAAGTGAATTTCCCTGAACCCCAGAGGCTGTCGACTAGCAGCAAGGGCCTTGGCTGTTATAGTGGGGAAACTATGACTTCATTAGTAGAGTAGCACACAAGAAACAAATTTATAATAGTAGCGAAAGCATTAATGACATATTATAGTAAACAGAAAAATACAGAAAGTAAATAAACCACTACAGCATATACATGTACATAATGATGCTTGTCACAAGTATCTAGGAATTTAGCCAAACAAGTCACAATGTTTGGATATAGTACTAATCCCAGGTATAAAGAGAACAATTAAACTCCAACAGCATTGCAAGCCTCTACTTGATCACATTATCCTCATCTCTAGAATAGTCATGTACCTATAAAAGAAGGGCCCTTTCCCTTATCTATACCTGCAACAATATAATCAGTTTGGTCCAAAAAGCATGACCCAAATAGGGTGTGAGACAGGTCCTAGTAGAAAAACATGCAAAGATCTGTTCCTAACTGTCATTGAATATATATCACAATAAAATATGAAAAATTAAGTAATAAACAAGGAAGTAATCAAAAGTAATCAGTCCTATATTTTCAACTAAGATCATGTACATTGATTAACTATCGAACCAATCATTCACAATTAACCATCTGGGAAGGTTCTCATAACCTAACCCCTCTGGTTCAACTTATCATTTAACAATAACATATAATGACCCCCCCTAGGATAGCTCACATAGTCTAACCCATTTGGTCTCATGAAAACAAAGACTCTCTAAGGAATCACTTATCATCAATTTACCCTACAGTCTTTTAATGATAAACTACAGACTCTATGTGGAAGCACTCAATGGCAATTCCCCCTTTGGTCTTATAACAATAACTATAAACACTTTGAGGGGGCACTCAACGTCAATCCCTCTTAGGGTATTGCATTGTGAAAATTACAACAGACACTCAGGGGAAGCCCTTAACGTCAATTACCTCTATCGTCTCACCACACCAAGTTCCCATAGCCCTGTGTAAAGTAATCATGCATAAAATATATTCAGAAGAAAAAGAAAATCACAAATACTACTTATCTAAATATCTACAACTCCTAACACAAGTATGTTAGATAATATCATTCAATCCTAACAACACAATCCATGGAAAATAGTGCAACCTAATATGCAATTCTAGACCAAATGACCAATATCAGATCAAACATAAGAAAATACATCCATAGTAAGGTAAATAAAACTATTTAAAATCAAAAACCCATACTCAGGGAAACAAGGCATAATAGGCATTAACAAGGTTAAATTTCATAAACACGCAATATCCTAAACAAGTGTATTGGGAAATTTTTGTATATATAACTCATTTAAAATCTATGGAAAGGTACAAACCACCTACCTCGACATTGAATGATCAATATAGTTGATCCTAATCTTTTGAATTGACCTATAATGTAGTAGATCTACAAAAACATTAGAATCATTCATCCTTGAATAACTCACGAAAGATGATAAAATAAGAAAAGAGGCTCTAGAATAAGGAAGAACTCATTGTGCCGATTACAACGCAATCGACGTTGTTTGATTCAAATAAAAGACGACAAAATGGGGGATTGGAGAAGAATCGGTGATATCCATCACTCCTGGATAAGAAGGATCCAAAAGAAGATGTTTCTGTAAATGTGACATAACCCCGGTTTGATATAACAAATAAAAATAAAAATAAACGTTGTTTTCTCTAAGGATACATGGTGTGTATAGGCCTTTATCATGCCCTAATTTAGATGGTCTCTAGGTCACCTCACACGGCCATGTACTCAGCTGTTACACAACTAGTACACGACTACTCGTAGAAACCATGTAAATGTCGTGTATTCCTAAGTACACGACGTGTACTAATGAAATTCCCAAATTCAACCTTTTTTCTCAAAAACACCTGAAATCAAGATCCATACCTGGAACGAGGATCTAGGTTATTACACTTATGTCTGGGGAATGTTAGAGAGACTATGTGGCATGTAGTTTTAATGAACATTCCATGTAGTTTTCTATTTATTTGATATATCATAAGGGGGTCACGTCTCGTATCTAGAATTGTCATATTCTTCCCGTATTTTGTACTGTAGCGCTACGAAACAATCAATGAACTCTGAACCCCTCCCACTTCTCCATCCCAGCTCCGATTGAGACACTTTTGGGTGGATTGAAATCCCACCAGTCAGTTCTTGAATCCTTTTGGGCCTTTCTTCACAATTTTACCTCTCTTGTGAGTTATTTTAGGTTGATCGTTTTTACCTTTGGTTGATCTATGCCATTTTTGGCTGATTCAAGGGCCGATATTCAGAATTATCGATCATGCAACATCAAGGTATGTGGTTTGTTCCTTTTTTGTTTGTATTTGTATTATATAAGCAAATATTTACACATACCCACATTTTGGGTCTTGTGAGATTTGGAATTAAACCCTATTTATTACCTACTATAGTCTGATTGATTGATAAAGGGTTTTTTCTTGTGCGTATGGTTAGATACCTTATCTAAGGGACACATCATGGGTGTGTTTCCCTTCATTTATTTTTTATGGTCATTTGGTCTTGGATTCCCTCTAGTCTTGCCTTATTTTCCATGCCTTGTTTTGTTTGGATGGAGTTGTTGATTATATGAAATTCTTGTGATGTGAATTGCGAATGTTTGACCAAATGGTTAGAAAATGAGAGCTACCCAGGTGATCATTTATAATTAATTTAAGGAATTTTTGACCAAGGGGGTGGACTGTGAAAGCTTCCTAGATTGGTAATTTATACATGTTTTACTAGAATATTCGACCCTTTGGTATTCACCATGATAGCAGCCCAAGTGGTCGTTAATATTTGATTAAATGAATGGATGAACCAAGGGATAAGAATGTGAGAGATTCCCTTGGTGGTCATTTATAATTAATTGATAATATGTTGGACCGAAGGGGTTAGAATATGAGAGCTTCCCATAGGGTCGTTTGAAGATAATTGAATGATTGTGACGAGTCTTCCAAGCCAAATCACAAGATTAGATTCCATTTTACATGATTACTTAGATGGTCTTTTGAGATGTCTATTTTGGTTACTTTACATGGGGGAAATTGATATTAGGATAGATACCATGTCTATTTTTTCTATGGATAAATAATAAATGTTAAATGTATGTAATTGAAAACTATAGGATTGGTTACTTTTGAGTACATCCTAGTTTATTTCTTCATTCAGACATATTACCTGCTATATATATTCACGGATAGTTAGGCAGAAATATTTTGGTGGTTCCCTACAATAATATGTCTCACTCTGTGTTTGGGTCATTTTTTGTACCCAAATAGATTATATGATTGCATTTATAGATAAGGGAAAGATCCCTTCTTCATCAGGTACATGATTACTGTTGGAACTGGAGAGCATGAGACCAAGGTGAGGCTTGTGATGTTGCAGAAGTTTACTTGTTTCTTCTTTACTTTGGTATCTGATTGTCTTTCCTACATTATGACATATTTGATGTTTTCTTATATACATATTCCATGAATCATATATATATATATACATTGTGGCTCTTTTTGGATTTAGTTTTAGTCTTCTTCTATTTATTTTTGTTTGGAATTATTGTTTTCGATGTTGTTTACTATTTAGATTCTGTTATGTATAATATATCAATGAGGGCATAGATTCCCCAGTGTCACACCTTAGCCCTTGCTTTTAGTAAGTAGCCTCTAGCTTTTGGGGAAATTATCTTGAGAGCATGTGACCAACCGGGTTTGGATCACCTTTGGGTGGCACCTAGATCTACGATGTTATAGTACACAAAAAGAACGTCGGATATATGAATTTTATTTATTTCTACACTACTGTGTTATAGTTATTGGGGAACATTATATCTATGGAATGGATACCAATATACCCTTATAAGTTTGAGGTTATGGATTCATAAAAAAGTAAAAAATGATTTAATATTTTGTAGTTTCCTGCATTTGGCTACTTAATACATGATTTTTACTTGCAAATTTAATCAATTGGTAGTGTTGGTGAAGAACATCACTATGTTGTGGGGGATGTTCATGTGGACTAATTATAGTGGTAAATCCATATACAAGTTTATTAATTGACTAAAATATGTACCTATTTTTGTAACACCCTGTGATTTTATGAGATATATTATTTTTAATTTCTTTCATGTCTTCTATTATACACTAAACCAAGATTGGCTTGTACTATACGCAACACCTTATTAGCTTTTACTATAAGCAACACTATTCTTGGCTCGTGTTATACACAATTTCATGTTCGTTTTGTGGAAATTATGCTACACAAAATTAAGTATATATTTTAATTAATGTTTGAATGAAAAAGGTTTTGATTATGTTATACGCAACACTAAACAGATATTTCACTTCACACAGCCCTGACTTGGCTTTCAATACATGCAATCAAGACCTTCTATGATAGCGTGTGTAGTACGCAATACCGAGTTTCACCAAACGAGATATTATTATAATATTATTATGAACTAGCTGTTATGAATAGTAATACCCACTTTTTGAAGTTTTATAATTTTTATCATTCAAAATGGACTTCATTTTTAGATTCTTAATATCGAAATTAGCCTCAGGTTAATTTTTGGTATTTTTCTGGAACATTCAATTTTTTTAACAATGAAAAAACTAGGTTACTATTAAAAACCAGAATTTTTATATAAATAATTATTTATTTTATATAAATTTATTTTAGGTCAAAATTGATACATAATACCTATATAAGTTCAATTTAATTTATTTGAGTCATTTTATAATAATTTTAGATATATAAAAATTTTATTGAACTTTTCACTGTCTTTTACCCACCTCCTAAGAGAATTTGCAAATTTATATAAAATATAATTTTCACCACTTCCGTGAGTGGAATTTCTAAAATCCAAGAGACATGGTTAATATCAAGGAGTAAAATTTAGTTAAATAAGATAAAAATAATTTTTGGTAAATAGTAAATGTTTACTTTTATTTGCCATGGTTAATGTAAATACAGTAATTAAGGATAAAAATGATATTACTGTTAGCCTAACACGTGTTATAATTATATTTTATAAGTATAATTCGACCAAAAACAACCTTAGAAATATAATATTATCATTTAGATCCACTTGGATTAGATTAGAACATTTATTATTATTTTATTTATAAATTAGTTAAAATAGTTAAAATCAAAGTTTAATGACTAACACATTTTTAATATAGAGTTATACATAAGATAAATTAGACTATAAATATTCATTAGAAAGATAAAAGGATTTCCTATCTAATTATATTTTATTTATAATATTTAGACTTTAAATAATTTAATTTATTTATGACACAATCGTGATGCAGTAATTACCTAAATAAAGAAATATTAAAAGAATTGATATTATAAATACCCAAATAAATGTAATTTGAGACTTTTTATGAATTAAAATAATTTTATAGGTTAATATGACATGTTATTATTGATTTAATTATCTTATTGTGAAATAATCACGCTGTTATAAGTTTCACAAAAATCATGTACCAAATAGTGTCAAAATTGACATAAAATTGTTTTTAAATAAAATATTATATTATTAATTGTTATTTTATTCCTAAAAATCTATGATGTGGAAAAATGACTTAGATAAGGATATATATATTAATAATTAACCACTTGGGTTTCTTTTGGCTTCTTATAGTAAGTTTATTAACCATATAGTGTAAGAAAACAAAAAGAAACGGTAAAAGTTAAATTATTTAACATAGAGTTAAATCTAAATGATAAGGATAAAATAGAAACCTAAACTTGTCTAAAACCTATTGGTTGAGATTATTTCGACCCATAAACACCTTATCTTCGAAATAAATCAATTTGGATCTATTAAAAACCGAATATGACTTCATTATAAAATAATATTTTATGTTTTCCTTAGGTGCCCCTCTCCTCCCCTATAAAAATGGCACCCCTTCCCTCTTTTATTCACATCATTTTGAGCCTTGAATATCGTCCAACCCCTGCCAATTCCTCTTAGAAACCTCTCTAGTTATATTATAGAGGTTCTGGTCTTCTCAAAAGGCCAACTCTAGTGACCTAAGAAGACGTTTAAATGATATGCGTCGAAGAAGAGGTAATCACTTCTAACAATTCTTTAAACTTTATTTCTCATTAAACTTATTATTCTTTAGTTGTTTCATTATAAACTAATAACATAAATATTAATTATATAATGATATGTAGTTATAAATATAAAACAACCCTATTTCACCTTCTATCCATCCTACAGAAAAAGAAATCACTGCGCGTACGTACGTACGAAATACTGTCTCCACGCCGTGGTGTAATCTATTTTTTCCACCACCACCTCACTTGGATGGGTATAATGGTGTAAATAATAACTATATATGATTATTATAACATCATACTGATTCTATGATATTATCTCATCCCCTACAATTCCATTCAATAAATATGGGAAAGATATCATCGCTCGTACGTACGTACGTATTACCGTCTCCACGACGCGATGAGATTCATTTTCCATGTTAACAAGTCAAGAATGATTATAAAGTATATATAATATGTAATCATTAAATATATGACATAATAATTCTACTGGATTTATGTATATATATATTTATTTCATCTACTTAATTTCATTCAAGTCAATAAGGAAAGGAAAACTGTGTTCATGCGTATGTACGACATACCGTCTCCATGAACGATGTATTTCATTCCATTTATCGATCTATCATATATATATATGTATATTATGAATATATATTATATATAAATCATGTTTTACAATCTTTAATTAGGTAAATCAGGATATAAGTAATAATATCATGAACAACAAGTTGAAACATGTACGATAAATGAAACGATTTTACCCAAAATGCTGCTTTACCATGCAATTTACAAAAGAACAGGTAACATAAAGTCATAAGTGAACCATATATGATATCATAACAATGAATATGATTCTGTAATAATCCAATGACATTATTTAAATTATTATACAGGATGATTGGATAAATACGAATCATATCGGACATAAGGTAAGGGATAAGTTTTCCAATCTCGTTTTTATCCGAGTTTGTTTATTCATAAGTATTTACTGGGGTTATATTTATCATCCATGTCCCTATTTTCTAAAAATGGTTTCATGTATGTTTAAAATCCTTTTTACCCATTTTTTACTTTTACTACATGGTATGTAAAGAATCTTTTTTTTACCATACGAGGTACTTTTTGACTTTTCTGGCAAAAGTACGAGAAGAATATTTTCTAACTTATACGACATGAATGGATTTTTACGGTTTCATAAAGACTTATTTCAATGAACCTTCCTATACGAAATTTCATGATTATTTCCAACAAAATCCTTTTATTTTAAAATTTCATGGCATTTTGAGAAAAGAAAATGATTTTTTTTTGAAGAAGAAAGGATATTTTCTCAAGAATTAATTTCAAGTGTTTTGTCAAAAGTATTTTACATCTAAGATAAAATTATTTCATATGTGTATGATTCAAGTATAATGTCTTTATGATTTACATGGTTTCACATTTCTTATGATGAAATGATATCTATATGTTTTATATGGATTATGTTATGATGGGATGATGTTTATGAAACCCATTTTATTCTTTGGGTTATGATGAATGATTTATGTTTATTTTGTGGTACAAGAAAGAATTATTTCATTATGAGATGGGTGGGACCTATATCTCCCTCCAATTAATTGGGTAAAGATTTATTTCTCATGAGATAGACATGGCTGGAACGGTAAATTAATCCGGTTCAGTGTTATAGGACTGAAATGAGGAGTTAACTCAATTTAGAAAGGGACTTTATCCACTAAAATGGTCTTGGAAGTAATTCCTTGGCTACTATGGAAATAATATCATCCTATTAATGGTTTTCCACTATTACATGTTTTATTGCCATGCTATTTTATCATGATTGAAGTTACCTTATGATATATGCCTTACGTACTTCCAAGATTCATGCCATTGCTCAAGATTTTGATGTTTAGATTTTATGTTAAAGTTTTTTCATTCAAATGTTTATGGATTGTTTTATGTTCTCTATGTTTACCCATATTGGGAATTTGAGCTCACCCTTTTTTATGTTTTCTTTTCCCCAGGTTTTAAAGAAAGGTTTTAGGTAAGAAAATAAAAGGTGAAGATCTTTATGGGAGATGTTGAAGATCATTCACCAAGATTAGAAGATTATATTCCGAGTTTCCAAAGACACTAAACTATTATGGTCCTTTGGTGTCTGTTTTTGTTATGTATTAAGTATTCCTCAAAATTAATGTAATTTCCATGTACTTCAAACTTTGGGTCTCTACAGTTGGTATCAGAGGAATGGTTTAGTTAACCTTTGTAAACTAGGATGTGAAAACTTTAGTGAGATCCATAGAGATATTTCTAAGGTATGTCTAGGGATGTCCCTAAGGTTAAGTATAAGTATAGGTTATAGTCCTAGAATAATGGTAACAATCATAGATATATATCGAAGATGTTAGATATTGAAGGTACTCCCCCTTTATTATGTTGTTTTCCCTAGCATGATATTTTCCTCTCACACTATTCTTTTTGGGTTTTAAACGAGGGCTGGAACCCAAAGGAACCGTGTTGATAAATGTAATGGATGATGAAATGATTGTCCTCTTGAAAAAACCAATATTATGGAAGATGGAGTGAAAAATCGTATTGCTATAATTACACAAGATATGAATCATTATGGACTGCCAAATGAGTAGAGAATGGAACAATATTCTATTGAGTCCTTCATGAGGCAACATCTACCTTCTTTCAGTGGGTCTTCTAATCCACTTGTTGCTGAAAAATGGATCAGTACCATTGAAAATATATTTTCCATACATCGCTGTTTAGAACATGAAAAAGTCATTCTAGCTATTTACCGTTTAGAAGGTGAAGAAGATCATTGGTGGAATCTAATTAAGAATACGAGGCCCTGATAAGAAATTGAATCCTTGGAATGGGATGAGTTCAATAACATATATTTCAATAAGTAATTCCCTAGTATTTTAGAACAAATATGGAGAAGGATTTCCTTCAGCTTAAGAAAAAGGATCATGAATCTGTTGGTATATACAAAGTGAATTTTAAAAGGCTTGCAAGGTATGTATCTAGCTTTATCATCCAACCAGAAAGTAAAGTTGATTAATTCATCCGTGGCTTAAAACCATGTCTTCTAAGGGAATTAGCTATAAGAGACTTCAGTAGCTATGAAGAAATTGTGCATTGTGATATCAAGGTAGAAAGGGAAGTTGGTGTTACATATACATCTCATGGTTTTGACAAGAATCGAAAGATGGAGGTTAAAGAGAAATCTCAGAATAATGGTGAAAAGAAGATAAATGTTTCTTTATGCTCAATGTGTGGAAAGAAGCATGGTGGAGATTGTCTTAAATGTACTAGAAAATTTTTTACGTGTGTAAAAGAAGGTCATCGAGAATCTGAGTGTTGATGTAATGGAAAACGGTTTGCTAATGATGTGAATAAAGAAAAGACTGTAGAGAACACACCACCAACACTTCAATGCTTCAAGTGCATGGAAATGGAGCATTATTCTAATCAATTCCCTAATCCAATGGTTAATGATTATCAACGTTAGCAACCTCTTAAGGAAAAGGAAAATGGGATGTAACATGCGATCACTATTAGAAATGTTGAGTATGAGAACAATGTGGTGGAATGATTATGCGTTTCTGTGAAGTGATTCTAAAATAATGTTGTGGAATCTAATTTATAGTATTGTGGAACATTGGAAAACTAATGTAATGGTTTATTATTGTTTTTGATAATTATATGGTACCGGTAACCATGAAAAGTGATTCAAATATTTTGGAAAGTAGATGATATGTGCATAAAGAAGGGATAAAGAGATAATGAAATGTTTTATAGTATTAATGAGATCATGACTAATATAAAGAAAAAATTTATATCATGGTTTGAGTATATAGAATTTGTGGGATTTTGGTATATTGAAATAATTACCTGGTGACAACATTCATGTTTTCACTATTGTTCAAGAGAATACATGATTAAGGTATTCACATGTTTGGAATGTTACCAACAATATATATCATATGATATATGGGGGATAAATGATGGTATTCACATGCTCGGTAGATGACATTTCTAGTAATTATTTTCTTTATACTATGAGCTTGGAAATAAGTATTTTGTATAAGCCTAAAGATTGGAATGAATTAAGTTAGACATAAGATTGTATTTTTTTCTATTTTATTGTAGGAATGTTATTATAATGTAGTTTTAGAAAAAGGGACAACCTGCAGGATGGAAGACAACCCGTCTCATCGGACAAGGTTGCGGGAATCGAACCCACAACTGAAGTGTGATGGGCCTTTATCGCCTATCACTGGCCTACCAAAAGTCTCTGGTTAGTAGATAGTAGTTTTATTTTATTAATCAGGATGATAGATGAAGTATAAGTCCATTTTGGAACCATATCCGATTAATCTCACCATAGATGGACTTATGTATATAAGTTTTGTTAACCCTATGTTTGAGAGAGATGGAATGACCTATCATTCTATCACATGATCTGCTAACACTTCGTGAAAGAAAAATTCAACTCCATTTCTTTAAGAGATGAAGTGGAAATTGTTCGAGGCCCGAGCAACATTGAGATTGTACAAAAATCAAGTAAGTATTTCTTTTAATTCAAAAAATTATTCAACTTTAGTGAAATGATCTTGAAAACCAAAAATGTTGTCCTAGTGCTCTAATATCTGATGAATTAGATGGTACCTTAGATCATCACAATTTTATGGATTTGTGATAGTTGGATTTTTCCTCGCCCTATTCTGTACCACTCTCCATCAGAACTTGACGATTGCATTTCTCTTCCATATCCATATTTTCACTTATGATCTCATATGTGGGAACCCAAGTGATGAGTTACTTTGGGTTTCCATTTTGTTTCTAACGTTCATTTTTAAAAGTAAGTTTTAGTATTCCTTTTTATAATGTGGGTTTATATGAAAGAAACTGTCAAGTAATAAACCATTTATAACCCCGATGAATTTCTAGGGTGAAATTCATTTTAAGGGGGCTAGAATATAACACCCTGAGATTTTTTGAGATATATTATTTTTAATTTCATTGATCTATTCTATTATAAACTACAGAAAGATTAGATTGTACTATACGCAACACTGTATTATCTTGCAGTATATGCAACACTATTCTTGGCTCGTGTTATACACAATTTCAAGTTCGTTTTGTGGAAATTATTCTACACAACATTAAGTATAGATTTTGATTAATGTATAAATGAAAAAAAGTTTTCATTATGTTATACGCAACACTAAATAGATCTTTCTCTACACACATACCTGACTTGGCTTGCATTACATGTAATCAAGACCTTATTTGATAGCATGTGTAGTGCTCAATACCGAGTTTCACTAAATGAGATATTATTATAATATTATTATGAACTAGCTGTTATGAATATTAATACTCAATTTTTGAAATATTATAAATTTTATCATTCAAAATGGAATTCATTTTTAGATTGGGAATATCTAAATTATCCTAAGGTGAATTTTTGGTATTTTTCTGAAAACTTTCAATTTTTGATGAATAGTGAAAACACTGGGTTACTATTTAAAAACCGAATTTTTATTTAAATAATTATTTATTTTATTTAAATTTATTTTAGGTCAACATTGATACATAATACCTATATAAGTTCAATTCAATTCATTAGAGTCATTTTATAATAATTTTAGATATATAAAAATTTTATTGAACTTCTCACCGTCTTTTACCCACCTCCTAGGAGAATTTGAAAATTTACATAAAACATAATTTTACCACTTTTGTGAGTGGAATTTCAAAAATAAAAGGGACACTGTTAATATCAAGGAGTAAAATGTGGTTCAATAAGATAAAAATAATTTTTTGGTGAATAGTAACTTTTTACTTTTATTTACCACGGATAAAAGTAAATAGGGTAATTAAGTGTAAAAATGATATTATCATTACCCTAAAACATGTTATAATTCTATTGGATAAGCATAATTAGACACAAAAACCCTTAGGAATATAATATTATCATTTAGGTCCACATGGATTAGATTAGGACATTTATTGTTATTTTATTTAAATAAGAGTTAAAATAGTTAAAATCAATGTTTAATAACTAAAAAAAATTTAATATAGTGTTTTACATAAGATAAATTAGACTATAAATATTCATTAAAAAGATAAAAGGAGTTCCTATCTAATGGTATTTTATTTATAATTTTTAGACATTATATAATTTAATTTATTTATGCCACAATGGTGAGGCAGTAATTACCTAAATAATGAAATATTAAAATAATTGATGTTATAAATACCCAAATAAATGTAATTTGAGCCTTTTTATAAATTCCACTAATTTTATAGGTTAATATGACATTTTAGTATTTATTTAATTAACTTTTTTCTAACTAAACATGCTGTTATAATTTTCACAAAAATCATGTACCGAATAGTGTCCAAATTGTCATAAAATAGTTTTTAAAACAACTATTATATTATTAATTGTTATTTTATTCCTAAAAATCTGAGGTTCGGAAAAATGAATTATATAATGATATATATATTAATAATGAACCACTTGGGGTTATTTTGGATTTTTATTTTACATTTATTAACCTTATAGTGTAAGAAAACAAAAAGACACTGTAAAAGTTAAATTATTTAACATAGAGTTAAATCTAAATGATAAGGATAAAATAGCAACCTAAACTTGTCTAAAACCTATTTATTGAGACTATTTCGAATCTGACCCACCTTAGATTAGAAATAAATTAATTTGGAGATATTAAAAACCGAATATGACTTTATTATAAAATAATATTTTATGTTTTCCTAAGGTGCCCCTCTCCTCCCTTATAATAAGGGAACCCCTTCCCTCTTTTATTCACACCCTTTTGAGCCTTGAAGCTCGGCCATACCCTGCCAATTACTCTTCTAAAACTATATAGTTATATCATAGAGGTTCTGGTCTTCTCAAAATACCAACTCTAGTGCCCGAAGAAGAAGTTTAAAGGAGGTGCGTCGAAGAAGAGGTAATCTCTTCTAACGATTCTTTCAAGTTTCTTTCTCCTTCAAATTATCATTCTTTAGTTGTTTCATTATAAAGTAATTACATCAGTATTAATTATATACTGATATGTTATTATAAATATGAAACAACCCCATTTCAACTTCTATCCATCATACGGAAAAATAAATCACCGCGCGTGCGTACGTACAGAATACCGTCTCCACGCCCTGGTGTAATCTGTTTTTCCACCAGTACCTTACATGGATGGGTATAATGGTGTAAAGAATAACTATATATGATTATTATAACATCATACTGATTCTATAATATTATATCATCCACTCTAATTCCATGCAATAAATATGGGAACGATATCATCGCTCGTGCGTACATACGGATTACCGTCTCCACGATGCGATGAGATTGATTTTCCTTGTTAACAATTCAAGAATGATTATAAAGTATATATAATAAGTAGTAATAAAATATATGACATAATAATTCTACTGGATTTATATATATATATATATATGTACGTAATCTACTTAATTCAATTCAAATCAATAAGGAATGGAAAACAACGTTCATGCGTACGTACGACCTACCGTCTCCATGAATGGTGTATTTCATTCCATTTATCGATCTATCATATATATATATATGTATATGATGAATATATATTATATATAAATCATGTTTTTCATTCTGGAATTAAGTAAATCAGGATATTAGTTATAATATCATGAACAACAAGTCGAAAGACATATGATAAATGAAATGATTTTACCCAAAACGCTGCTTTAACATGGAATTTAACAAAGTACGGGTAATATAAATTACTAAGTGAACCATATATGATATCATAACAATGAATATGATTCTTTAATAAGTCAATGAAATTATTTAAATCATTATACAGGAGGTTCAGATACATACGAAGCATATCACACATTAAGTAAGGGATAACTTTTCCAATTTCGTTTTTATCTGAGATTGTTTATTCGTAAGTATATTCTGGGGTTATATTTATCATCCATGTCACTATTTTCTAAAAATGGTTTCATGTATGTTTAAAATAATTTTTACGCATTTTTGAAGTTTACTTCATGGTATGTAAAGAATCTTTTTTTACCATATGAGGTACTTTATGACTTATCTTGCAAAAGTACGAGAAGAATTTTTTTAAATTATACGGTGTGAATGGATTTTTACAGTTTCATAATGGCTTATTTAAATGAACCTTCCTCTACAAAATTTCATGATTATTTCCAAAAAAACATTTTCTTTTGAAATTTCAGGGCATTTTGAGAAAAGAAAATGATTTTTTGAGGAAGAAAGAATATTTTCCTCAAGAATTCATTTCAAGTGTTTTGTCAAAACTATTTTACATCTAAGATAAAATTATTTCATATGTGTATGTTTCAAGTATAATGTCTCTATGATATACATGGTTTCACTTTTCTTATGATTAAATGGTATCTATTTGTTTTATATTGATTATGTTATTATGTGATGATGTTTATGAAACCCATTTTATTCTTTGGGTTTTGATGAATGATTTGTGTTTATTTTGTGGAACAAGTAAGAATGATTTCATTATGAGATGGGAGGGACCAATATCTCCCTCCAATTAATTGGGTAAAGATTTTTATCTCATGATATAGACATGTCTGTAATGGTAAGTTAATCCAGTTTAGTGTTAGAGGACTGAAACGAGGAGTGAACTAGATTCAGAAAAGGACTTTGTCCACTAAGATGGTCTTGGCAGTAATGCCTTGGCTAATATTCAAATCATATCATATACATAATGGTTTTCCACAATTAAATGTTTTACTCCCTTGATATTTTATCATGATTGATGTTCCCTTATGATATATGCCTTACGTACTTCCATGATTCATGTCTTTGCTCAAGATTTTGATGTTTACATTTTATGTTCATGTTTTTGCATTCAAATGTTTATGGATAGTTTTATGTTACCTATGTTTTCCCTTACTGGTCATTTGAGATCACCCTTTTTTATGTTTTCTTTTCCCCAGGATTTAAAGAAAGGTTTTAGGTAATAAAATAAAAGTGGAAGATCTTTATGGGAGATGTTGAAGATCTTTCACCAAGATTAGAAGATTATATTCCGAGTTTCCAAAGACACTAAACTAATACGGTCCATTGGTGTCTGTTTTTGTTATGTATTAATTATTTTGATAAATTAATGTAATTTCCATATACGTCAAGCTTTGGGTCTCTACAATTTTTTCCTTACTTAAGCTAAATATAATTTACACCATGTATTATGATACATCAGTAAATTCTTCGAGATATTTTTATATTAGGTGGAAATGTTGTTTCCTATAGCTAATGAATATTTATTTTAAATGGGAATAATTATTAAACTCAAATTCATGTTTTGATATATCAGCATCCATATTTTATTTTTGAGAGGATTTCATCTATAAAAAATATAAGTTCCTTATGTATATATTTTATTAAAGAGACCTAATCTTATAGAATAAGTTTTCATTTGACTATCATAAATATTATAACATTGATAATAACTATATACCTAGAAGGGGGATTTTTTTTGATATTATAAGTAGGAATGATTAGGTGATGTTTGTGTTGGTGGAATATAGGATGTGCAAAATGGTGACCCTATTTGATGAGATGTACCTTAGTGTTCATGAAAAACAAAGGATAGACCTAAAATCTCTGAGTACCGAATACTTACTCCATCATAATGTGAATAAGATTCATTAATATAAGTAATGATTCTTGGTTATAAGAGTAATATATATTCTTGAGGTCCACCGGCTAATTGGTATCTGGATTCTGATGAGGGACTTTACATTTTAGGTCAGGTTGTGGTCCCTATGAGTTTTCTGGAGAAGTCGATAAAGGATTTTCATAGCTCAAGGTGGGATATTCATATATGGATTACCAAGATTTATCATGATTTTCATGGGAATTAATGGTGTCTCAGGATGAAGAAAACTATTATGGGGTTTATTTCATGAGACTTTTCCTATAAGAGAAAAAATGAGTATCATCAATGACCTATATGTATTTTTCAATCACTACACATTTCTGAGTGTATGTGGGATCATTTAATAATAAATTTTATGAAGAGGCTTCTATGTATTCCAAATGGTAGTAATATAAGGACTTGGCCATAAACATTTACATAATATTAAATTAAGCTAATAATTCAAATTGGGGATCTTTTCAGTTTTAGAGTTTTATAGAATGAGGACATAACTATTACATCTCAAAAGATTACGAAGTAGACACTTCTACGCAATTTCCATTGTTTTTACAAAACATGAAATCTTGAAAAAAATACTCATGTCTAGTTCCATGCTTAAGACAACATGAATTTTTTCTTGATCTCATCCTTGACCCTATTCCACATTATGTCCTGCGAAAAACATTTCAAAATCATGGGATGAGCATAAAAATCTCAGTAAGGAATAAACAAAGAAGTAAAACTGTTAGTTTTTTTAAAAAAAGTAAACCATGAATACATTAACAAAAGTAATACTTTTTACCTTTATGAAGTAGTAAATACAATTCACTGAATAAATGATCATTACCTACCATTTTTGTAACCAAAATATTACTATAAAACCCATATAAAGAACAAATAACATATAAAGGTGTCTTAGAACATAAACATACATAAATGGAATAACCATACGGTCGACTTCCACACATATCACTATATGAAATAGCCATATGGCCGACTTCAATACACAATGCATTGGAGGTTATAACGTAACCACTCGTCCTAGTATTCATGGAACCACCCTTCATTTGGTTTATCACGTTACCACCCGTCAAATTTCCAAGTACCATTATAAAATCATAAGACATAAAACAAATATAAACGAAAGAAAACATTTGTACATTTAAATCACAATATATCTCTTAAATATATTGACATAAAAAATCAATTATAAAAACAATTTTCAATTCCAAAATACATAAATGAGTATATGGTATTTATTTTCTATTAAAAACATTACGGCATGTTGAGGAAGCCAAAGATCAAATAATACTCATGACAGCTGAAAAGGTCGTTGTCTCTGATTACGATAAAAGGAACATTTTTGGCCGTTTAGTATAATGCTTCGTAGAAAAAGATTACTTTTTAATAAAAATAAAAGTATAAGGGTTTTATACAACATATAAAATTAGGTCATGTATTAAAACAATATATGACTCAATGAATGGAGATTAAGATGAAGTCCCTTACCTCGTGTCCAACTTGACTCGATTGTTCATTAATATCATGAATAATAAACTAATGTTAAGTTCCACTTTCTTAAGAACCTTTTTCAACTTTATTATTCCTTTTATATCAATTATTACCATTTTAAAAACATTATTTAATCATTTAAGTTAATAACGTCAATTTTGTTGATATTTGGTACTTGAGTCAAAAATGAACACCTTATGTTTATAAGTTGTCCATGTGGTCAGTAGTCCATTATATCCATAATTATATTAATGATTTATATATCATATATATCATATGTATCCAGCATATTCATGTATTTATAATAGTACATAACATATGGAGTTATGAAATGAAATGCACCGTTCATAGAGACGGTAAGCCGTACGTACAAATGAACGCTACTTTCATTTCTATTTGTTATTTTAATGGAATTTATGAATAATTATACATATTTATATTATAATCACAATATAATATCATATATTTTATCATTAAATCTGTACTTTATACATCCCACATAAGGCATTAATGAGTCACATCACTTTGAGGAGGCGGTAGTCCGCACTTCCTCAAATGAGATTATCGTATTTACCCACTATGGAAACCATAATGGCATGCTATAAAAGGAAAATAAATAAGCATAAAGAAAACAAAAACATAATATAGATCATATGTAATTACAGTTCCATCATAATGACCACCATGAGAGGCGGTAGGATATAATCGAACCATCATCGTTTCGTGAGGCGTTGGTTTGCCATCCATAGAAACATTATGTTCTTCACCCATTAGATGGAGGTGTGTTTATGTGTAGTTAGAATGATTCTCATAAAAAATCCTAGTATATTTAGGATACTAGTGTTGTTACAAAATAAAGTAATAAAAAGTGTTTAGGGGTTGGATAAGTAAAATAAAAGAAAACAATTTAAGAGAAACAATTACCTTTAATTTGGGTAACTTTCTTTGGTTTGAACCAAAATGACTTATTGAAGTGTCTTATGCCTAAGATAAGGCTTCTAGAGGCATTATAGGTATGTAAGGAGATTAATTGGGTAGATTTTGGATGAGGAAAATTGTTTTAGAGGTGTTAGGAATTGGTTAGAAGTGGTCTCCTTTTATAAGGGAGACGAGGGGCTCTTTAGGAAAGTGTGAAAATATTATTTTATTATAAACATATATTCAGTTTCCAAATGTCAAAAAATCATTAAAGATGAATATAAGATGACTCATTGTCGAAATAAAATCATCCAATCAGAATTTTACATGTTTTGGATAATATATTAATCATTATAATATTATTTATTAAAATCATTTATTAATGATGCAAATAATGAATCATTATTGTGTCATAAATAATTTAATTTATTTCATGTCTAAAAATTATAAAAAAATACCATCATGTAGGAAATAGTTTTATCTTTCCAAATAATATTTATAGTCCAAAATATGACTTATATTAAACCACATAACAATTAATTACTAATTTGTTTTTTGTTAATATCAATTTTGTCTTTACATTAAATTAATTAATCCAAATTGTCATTATCACTACGAAGTGGCTCAATGGATTCCCAAAATCGACCAAACAATAACCATGGTCGTAAATGACTCAACCAATAAGGTTTTCACAAGTTTTAAGGTAATTTTGAATTATTATAATATTCTTTTAACCTTGAATTACCCTATTTAACTTTAACCGCAGTAAATAAAAGTCAAAACATACTATTCACCAAAAAATTATTTTCATATTAATGAACCGCATTTTAATTCTTGATAAAAACCATGTATGTCTGATTTTTGAAATTCAATTCATATAAGTGGTAGAATTTCATTTAAATGAAAACATCTATTTTTTTAACTACCACTAAGTGGTTTCACTATTCATCAAAAATTAAAGTTTTTCAGAAAATTACCAAAAATTTAGCCTAAGCTATATTTGATATTTTTAATTAAAAAATGATGTATATTTTTCCAAATTCAAAACATATATGTGGAATTAATTAATTTTAACATTTATTCCCATTGTTAAAACAAATAGCGTGTTTTTAAGAAACAATAACTATCAAAAGTTTGATACTTGTTTATTTCAAATTTCAAAGTGAAATTAATTAAATGAACAACATTGGATTAAATGGTAAAAATATATTTTAATTTTACTTGAAAACCAATTAAAAATATAATCTAACAATATAAATAAATTATATTAAAAGGCACTTTTTAATTAAAATACAATATTTTTCACTATTCATAAAAAAATTAACATTATCGGAAAAATTCCAAAAAATTACACAAAGTAAATTTTTTTATACCCATTATAAAGAAGGATTTTTTGGTCATATAGAATGTATTAAATTGAACAAAAATATATTTAAAAAGGTATCACCATTAGACGGCGATAAATCATCCTTTTAATGTCAATTATGATTAAAATTAGATTCATTAACATTTTAAGCCTCTAAATTTTTAATGGATAATGAAAATACAATTGAAAACCATATATAATAATATTTTAGTTAGTTTTATTAATTATCGGCAATACAACAGCTTGGAGTTAACTACCGTTTAAAATAATAATATTATATTATTAATGTGCAATGTAAGATTCCAAAGAAACCTGTTGTTGCGTATCGAGTACGCTATCGAACATAGAAACCCATTTAAAGTAAAAATAATTTATAATTCAAAAATTAAATATGAAATATGTTTTATTATTCATTTATCTGGGATGTTACAAGTAATGAAATGTGGGACACTTTTTACAAGTTCACCAAGGTTTTAGACAACCTTAGAAATTAAGAAAACATGGTCTATTGGAGTGATAGGATGGTTATATATTCCTAATATTTTATATATTTAACATGTTACAATGGATATTCTTTCTGATCGAGATTGGTGATTCTTATATCACTTCTAGAAGGGTTGGAAATAATCACTTGATACTTATATTCGTATAATGATGGAATTCCATCCATAGATTGAGGGGAATTCTAAGCACACTATTATGATCTTAAAGGACGTATTAAGACTGTATGTCCTTGATTTCAATGATATATGTGATTTCATATTGTGCATGTAGATTTAACTATATAAAATATTATAATTCATCAATTAATATGGGTCATTTTTTGGAATTATTGTGTACGTAGTTCTAATCCCATTTATTTTGGATGGATTTTAGCTAGTAAACTAGTATGAAATCGATCCTCATACAAGAGATGTTACAAAATCTATGATTGATGAAGAAGTGGTTAACGGCCAATTAATACAGGCATAAATTTTATAATAATAGAATATTTAATCATATAATGTTATTGGTAACCATAGATGTATTTATATGAGTTATTTTCATTCTTGGAATACCATTTTATTTTGATATATGGGTTACTAGAACCTTCATTCGTTGGACCATTTGAGATCATGGAGTAGAGAAATATAATGGGAAATTGGTTAGCACGTCCATAGTTGTAAAACACTATTCGAAATGTGTTTTATGAATCTAATATCATGATATATCACCTCAATCCATGTCCTGTGATTGATTTGGTGTATGTTGAGTTGGTGTTAGATACATCATTCTAGGAGGTAGTTGTTTTTATTATGGATCGGATAAAAAATCTTTTTGTGGATTGATTATTTCTTTGGTATGAGTGTAGTATTATTTGGGTTATATCTAGAATGATACATGGCAGTGATAATCCACTATATTAATTAAATTTCTATATTTTTGCACCAATGGTGATTAGTGATGCTTGATGACACATCTCAGTGATAAGAAACCCTTTGGTGGGGTTATTGTAACACCCCATATCAACATGTGGTATGAATTCATTTTGATTATGCCCTATCCTATTTTATTTTTGAGTTCCTTATCTATTTCCGGTGTTTACATTGGGCATGGGGGTCAGTTATGAGATTGGGACTTTAGTTTAGGCTATAGTTCAACTACTCGTGACCCATAATGATGCAACCCATAAGGGTTACTCTATGATTAGATATTTGAAGATGATTATTCAATTATAGTGGAGTGGGATAAAAATTTATTGTTGGTCTCATAAAAATGATTTTGAGTTTCCTCATAATAAATATGGCATGGTATCTTGGTTAATTTTGTAAACTAATGGGATTTCACTGAATCAATATATAAAGAAGTTTAAATTCTTATAACATTAGAATAAACCATTTCAAAACCATAAAAATTATGGTATAGGGAGAAATACATATGAATAACTTGAGGTAATTGTGAGAATAATTACCTCAATAAGTGGTTGGTATTTTCATGACAATCTAGACTATATCATGATATCTAGATCAAGAGTCTACATGTCATGCCACAATGAGGGGGATACATTTCAAGGCTAGTCCAGCAGGAACTGATGTGCTATGAGAAAATGGGCTACACTGTAAGGCATACACCATTGAGTGGAATCCTTGGTTAGCGGATGGGTTATTACATATGGTTAAGATTGTTTTTTAAAGAATTAGAGGCTTAGTATATTAATTTTCCATAGATAATGGTATCACACTATGACCAGGGGCCACATTACAATGGTTTCCTTTGTTGTTTATTATTCCATGATCAGAATAGTCATGCACCAACACATTATTAGGGAAGTTTTTTATCAATTTATTTTTTAATTCAATTAATTAAATTAAATTACAATGCTTTTGAATAGATTTTTTCTTCCAATTTCAATGTATCCATACCAAATATTATTTCCCCATTTCTTTTTCCTCCATTATATTTTGATATCATCCATTTGAACTAATTTTCAATTGTTTTATATCCTAATTGATTAAAAGAGGCATAAATTAACTTCCTTCTCCAACTATTTTAGGTTTGTTAATATATTTTAATGTGTTCCACTATTTATACCCTAATTTTGGTATTTTAATAGAATTTTTGAAAACTACTCATTAGGGCCATTTCATGCCAACATGACCCATAATAGGGATTATATTGAATTGGGGTGTATTTTACTTAACTAATAATGTGGTTTATGATTATTCCATGTGACATGTGATATATGGTTTCTCCACTCATGAATGATTGAACCTAAATTGATGTGTTTTTTTCTCTTGACCAAAATTGTTCTAGGTAAGGATAATTTAGACAAATGTGATCCCTTTGATGGACATAACTTATTTTGGTGAACATGATAAGACAATAACCCAATATATTCCTTATTTTAAAAATTATGTAGAAATCAATTATATTTTTTCTTGAGTTCTTTAATTATAGGATAAATCCAAATTGCATTCCTTTATCACTTTTTGAGATAAGGGATGAATTTATTTGTGTGGTCACCTGATGCTATGGACCATATGAATCTCTCTAGTTTCCCTTTAGTCTATATCAAGTTTAAATGGTATGGGTTGAGTGTTCATACACTACTAGTACATCAAATCAATTTTTTTACACCTCATTTGTCTTATAGAATTAGGAAAATATTGGGATAATTGAAGTAATTTTCCAATAATTCACAATGGATGTTATAAAAAAATAAATAGGAAATTTTATATAAAAATATTTATTTTTTTTCTTTATTATTACTAACATTGGATATATTTATATAATGATGTTCCCTTAGTATTTGGATAGGCAAGTGGGATCGATATTCCCACTTGCGATTCATTGTACCTGCTAAAATATGATATTCCCTCAATTTCATATATTTGGGACCGAGATATTATAAACATCCTATTAAGACACATTTATTCTTTATCTTATTTTAAATGTTTTGGGACATGATTTCCTTTATGATGTTTTTTATTTATTTCAAAATTCCAATAGATATGGGAATAAATTTCCATTTTACCATAATGATAAGGGGGATGGGATTCATTACCTAGTTATATGTCATTTTCTGAGTCTTTGAGATATAGTATCCATTTTAAGAAAATTACATGGGGGGGAACATGATATAATATCCTATTAATACATTATTTATAATAATATTTATACTTTGTTACATTTATAGGATCTTTAATGTATATAGATTTTGAAATTTTGGAAAACCTTTACCTAAAAAAGTGTTCATTTCCATATAGGTAAATGTTTTTTGAAAAAATTGGTTCCTTGGATTATAATCCAATTTCATTAATGTCATTTTTTCTTCATCCTAAATATGTAACCTTTAACCTAGATATATACCATACACTTTCATATTCCCCATAAATAGGATTTTAAATCATTGGATGAGAAAAATAACCCAATTAAAGGGATATAAATAAAATTGGAACCCATTAATCCATTTCTAATTCAATGAAACGTAAAATAAATTTTAGATTTCTTATATATCAATCTTTTAGACCAAGAAATCAATTAATTTTCCATAAAATCAATTTTAATGCCTCATGTTTTCATTAATATTTTTTAATGAAATCTAAATGAAAAAAATCGCAATCCATGATATTTTACTAAAAAACATGAACATATTTCCATAAAAACATTCCATTCATTATTTAAAATTTATAAAAAATCCTTTAAATATAAAAAATTATTTTTTTACCATTTCAAAATCAATATATATTAATAAAAAATTATAATCATGTATGTATGTTAGTATATTATCTTCATATCACTCTTACATCCACTCTTATAAATGAATAACTTATTTGGTTAATTCCACTAACATCATAATGGTAAATTATAAATTTTAAAATCTATCCATTTCAAAATATAATATTATAAATAATTATCTATATGAACTTTATAAGAGTATCTTATTGATTTTTAACTCTATACACTTTGTAGGAGTGACTAATATTTAGTTAACACTATACACATTACCTAATGATTTGATAAGCTATATTAGGCTCAAAAATCGTTATGAACAATTTAAAAAGACCATAAAACACATAAAACCTGTATAATCCCGAATTTTAAAAATAAAATATCATTAAATATTCTTTTTAATATCTATATAAAGGATAAAATACGCTTTATGACAAAAAATATAAGAGTCATTTTTAAATTGAAAAATCATAAAATTAAAAAATCCAAGAGGAACATGAAATTTGGTATTATTTTGAAATTTATGACAAATTTTAGAGGATTAATCATAGACAATAATGATCATTATTTTAGGACATTCTATTCCTTTCACATTCATAAAATAACATTTTTTTAACTTTTTATCAAGAATGTGAAAAGTCACCATTATAAAAAACAATAAAACTATTCATTTTTAAATCATTCTAAAGAATTTTAATATAATTCAAATTTAAATAAAATAATATATGAATAATTTATACTAACATTCCAGGAAAATATAAAATTATATATACAAGAATGTAAAAGTGTTTAAAAGATTTAAAATAACATTATAATGAAAATATATTACCATTTTTCTATCTTTTGAATCAAAATGTATTATATCATAGAACATGAAATGGATTTGTAAACCATGTTAATTTAAAAAAAAAAATTGACAGAAATAAATATTTAATTTTATACACCACACAAAAAGAGACATATGGTATGAATGGTATAAGATTCAATGAAAATAAATTGAAACGACAAAATCCATACCTTATCTTGTAACCTGACACATACGAATGTTAATTTCTATACTAATATAATTGTAATAATTTTATAAATTTTTTGGATTAAATATCTTTTTTATCTTATTATTACTTTTATATCATTTACAACAATGTATTAAATAGTATATATATCAGTTAATTTAATGTTACATGTTATGTGGATATTCAGTTTGTAATTACAAAAAAACTTTGGTAGGTTGACCAAAGTCAATAGATTTATTATTACATTATCTATTCAACATTAATCAATATATAATTATAATTTTTATAAATATAATATAATATAATTTTATAATCATCCACGTTATTTGGTCATGTAAAATGAAATATATTGATTCATAGAGATGGTAGTCTATACGCACAGATTAATGATGTTTTAATTTTTTAAAATGGGTGTAAAATAAATAAAGTAAAAATCATATTAATTTAAATAATAATATTAATTTTATAAATGAATTTTTCATTATTATATTATTTATTATTACCATCCTTGTAACATGGTTTTGAAAAATTAATTAAATCTTTTTTTGGAGGTGGCCACCCACACATAACTCAAGTGATGTTATCTTTTTACTATGAATCAGTGGGTAAGAAGGTATGTAATATATCACCTTAAAATAGTTTTTTTTATTGCATAAAAATAATATTTATTCACATTATACATCCTTTTAACCATCCAATACAGGCATTAAAGAAAGATTAAATACATCTCTTGATGGATATGGTAGTCCGTTTGTACCCACGATCAATGCTTTCTTTTATCATTGGATTGGGAAAGAGTGTAAAAATAGTTATTATTTAAAAAGAATAACATTTTAGTTTATTATATAAACTTATTTTATTATATAATAATGTATTTTTTGTTTAAATTAGATAGATTATAAACAAATACTAAAGATCTCCATTAATAATTCTCCCTCTTCTTTGGAAATTATTTTGGCATACACCATAATTTTTCAGAGGTTTTCCTTTTGGTGAAAAAAATAACATATATTATATAAAAATGATAGTTATTAAATTATTAGAAATTTATTGGTTAGTCTAATGTGCTCAATATTTTTGAATAATCAAGGATTGGTGGTTCCCTTTCATAAGTTAGTGGTGTGGAACACTGGTAAAAATCCTTCAAATTTTAATATTATACTTGTATTACTCATTGTAATGTGGAATAATATTGATCAAATTTTTAATCAATATTTAAAAGGTTAAAAATAATCGAATATAATAGGAATTTAGATATGATCCTGTGAATTTATATCTTAGTTATTAGCTTAATTAACCTGATTTACCCTTTATCATGCCAACTAATTTTTACCACAATAACATTTCATTTTGACCAGAATTGAAATTGTTAACATTAAAAAATTTAATCCTCCTAATAAAAAACATTGAATTTTTTTTATGATTCATGTTTTCAATTTTTCATAAAATAATTATAAAATAAGTTCAAAAAACAACACTAAAAATTGTTTTTATAAAATCTATTTTGGAACCTAAAAAATTAATATATATAAAAAATAAAATAAAATAATGATTCCTATGAAATTAATTTTATTATTTTTTTTAAAAATGAATCTTATTTTAATTTTAATCCAAATAAAATATATATGAGGACTTTTAAATTACTTCATATAATGAAAAATAATGGCAGTTGTTCAAAAATAAACATTTTTTGCTCTTCAATAAAAACATTAATTTTAGAAAAATAAAAAAAATGATAGTAATTTAATTTTGAAAATGTTATTTCACAAACTCATTACACGTTTTCAAATACTTTTTCAATAATTTTCAAATATTATTTATTATATTTATATATAAAATGAAATAAAAATATTTTTTTTAATGAAAATTTATTTCTATGGCCTAAAATGACTTTATTTTAATTCATTTTCCAATTCAAATAGTTAAATAAATTTTAATTCAATTTAATTTATATAGAATAAAAAATTTATTTATAATAATTTATTAATACTGATTAATTTCTTCTCTCATGATAAAAATAAACTACACACATAAAAATAGTTTAGTAAAAATAACTCTTTTACTGTAACGACCCAAACTTTTAATACTGTAAATTTCTATTGTTCTAATTAAATGTATTATTATGTTAAATTATTATATAAAATATTAAATAATTTGGTTTTATGATTTTGGATTTTTAAAAAAATAATTAAGAATTGTGATCGTTTCCAATATAGTCATGGAACAGTGATCAAATGATTAGTATAAATATAAGGATTTTACAGATCCAATTTACTCAAAAAAATGAAGTGATGGCTTCATCCTGTACACGTTCCCCATAAAAATCCCATTTTTTCAAAGCTTGGAAAGGAGGTGGAATAATTGGGATTCTCTCTTGACCAATCCCATGTCGTGCTTCAACATGTGATGCTCGAACGAAACTGCCCATGGGAGAAGTGGAAGTTGAGAGAGATTACCACGTGGGAGTTGTTATCTGAGCCACCCCAAGAGTCTGTCATCATTGCACACCTTACCCTTTGGTCTTATGTGGGTGTTATTAAGGGTTATGTAATGATAACCCAGTACTATGATTATGTACACTATTTTTCTATAGAGAATATACATTCATATTATTATTGTTACATTGTTAATAGTTGTTAAAGCACGAATAGTATTTTTAGTTAATATTCAACTACGGAATCTATTTTGATAAATTAATTTATTTTTTAATTCATTTAAATTTAAATAAACTATTGTTATTATTAAATTACTTATTATTAATTATAAATTATCATATAATTTTTATTAATAAAATTGTAATTTTTATTAAGGTTTGAAAGTTGTTTGTGTCAAAACACATAATTTTTTGATAAATGGATTTTTTATTATAAAAGTTAAAATTCACATATTTAGAAAATTATTTGGATGAAGTTAATATTAATTTTTTATTATGAAAGTCGAAATTATCCAACGGCAAATTTTTTAATATTTTCTATGATAGTCAAATTTTTGGGTAAAAATTTAATACCTTTTAAATATATAATGTGTTTTATGACGTCATAATGACCCAATATTCAAGTAAAAAAATAGTATAAACGTTATGTTAGGAAAATATATGTTTTACCATTAAAATAATGTGATTTTAGGTTTGTTGTATTTATTTTACAAAGCCTTAGTGGACCCTCCAAAACTTATAAAACATTTTAGCCTTTTAAATTGATTTACTTAAGACTGTGACTCACCTCCACATAAGCAACCCTATTATTTTAATATGTTCAACCATTGGACATATAAAATATTGTTTTACACTCCCCTTTGTCAAAAAACATGGGTTGGTTTTTGTATTTTATATGTTTATCGTGTGGTGTCCCAAACCTAAATAATATTGAATTCCCTTTACTTTCCTATATTAATCCACCCATGCTCCCACTTCTTATTCACTAAAAGCCTTTAGAGTTTCTCAAAAACCTGAACTAATCTCTATATAATCCTCCCAAGTCACCCCAAGCTTCCAAGAAGCCTCCCTCAAGCCTCTCCCAAGCCTTTGGGATCACACTTCCAATTAATGGATTCCTTCCTTTCTCATTTCATCCAAGTTTCATAATATTATTATGCCCATTTATTTACAATTATAAACGTTTGGGTATGAATTCGAACCCCCCTATACAGACCTCTTTATTTTCGAATGATGATAGACCCCTTTCACTCTCATCTATTCCATCAATGTATACTCGTTACCATGCTAAAATTCTATAAAGAATTTCTCTATCCTCATTTACATTCAAGAAATTCTTTTGTATTATGAATCTAATTCCATTACATATGTTGGTACATGTATGTATATGACCCCCTTATAGAATATTTCATGTACATATGATGAGACACCCCTTTCTCTCTCATCAAACATTTTTATGAATTCTTATGTCATTCCACTATGCTACCGAAATTGCACAACGATTTTCCAAGCCAAAGTCATTGGGTCGTGAATACCATGCCCATTTCTCTATCAAGATTATTCACATTTATGCACATCTACTTATTGATTATAGAGATTCATGTATAAATTCCACATTCCATTATCATGTAATAAATGATGATCTTTAATGATTCTATATTGTATGATCCATGTGGCACAATTATGCATGAAATGAAATGTTTTAAGAAGGGTGTACCCTGATAGCGCTCTAATTCATTGGGTAAATATTACTATCATGATACTTCAGGTGACATGAGGATTTACTCATGATAATTCAAGTGCAATGAGGGTTTAATCAATCTAAAAAAAGTTAAATTAGAAATTACACAGGGATATTCAAGTGCAATGAGGGTTTACTAATGCTCCTTGTGCAATGAGCCTTGGATCTTGCAAATTCCATGTTAAGTGTTGTTTCTCCATTTCCATGTTTTGTTAATCATTCCATATCATGCCTTTATATTAATATTTCTTTTTTTCTGTATTGATATTCCTATTGCCTAACATGTATTTTATTCTTCTTTTTATTCCTTTTTTACACCCTTACTGGGCATTATAGCTCACCCTATTCACATGTATGTCATCAAGTTATCCCATGCAATGCTAAGTATGAGGTAATTTCATGCTTTTGTAAAGGAAGTTCAAAATAAAGATTAAGTGTGTTTTATGTTTTATGTTTTTATGTAAGGTTCCTAATACCCAAAGACAATATACCTCTCGATCATCCATGTTGTATCAAGTGACATTTTTATGTAATAAATTATGTTTAGGTATTTAAAAAAGAGAAGGGTTGTTATTGTTGGTATCAAAGGATAGGTGTAGTTATTTTTAGGATTAGGAATAGAAAACCCTAGTGAAATTCTTAGGGATAAGACTAAGTATAATAAAAATATCCTTAAATTTTGGTGAGTATAGAGTATGTGATTTATCAAGAAAATACATCCCTATCTTGATACGAGTAGATAGAGGTGGCTCTGGCACATATTTACCTTGTAGTGAAAACTCTTACAAGGTGTTTTGGACATGACCTAGAGTATCCTGGTGCTTGACAATGGGCCTTGTTGCACTCTTTATTACGACACTCTTGAAGGATAGGGTATGGTAAATTCACAAGCTTATTATGAACCATTGTTATGGGAATGACTGAAATGCCCCTAAGAATATATGTTGGGATGTAGATCATGGATAACATAGATTAAAGCCTATAGATTCATAATTTATGGAAATAAAAGTAATTTATAGGTTATCCTTTTTTTGTCTTTTGATTCCCCTTTATGTTTTTAATAGGTTAAGGTACTCATCCCGTGTGTATATCAGATAAGGTAAAACTAGAATCAAAAAGTGAAAGGTAGTGTTATCATCCATAGTTCAATGCATTCTTTTGTATCCCGAATGTTTAGTATAGAAATCCCAATTCCATCACAAATCATGGAAAAAAAGATGTTTGTGAGTATGGAAAATGGTGCAATCATTTCATCTTATGAATATAACTACTCCCCTATCATAATTAATGGAGTGAACTTCCAAATTAACCTTTTCATACTCCCTCTGGTGGAATTTGATGCAATTATTGGCATGGATTGGTTTTCCTTATATAGAGCCAACATAAATTTCCATGAGATGGAAATCACTCTCCATACATAGAATTTCTTCCCCTGATTCTATATAAGTGCATGTAGGAAGATGTATCTTCTTTAGCACCATCATCTCAAGCATGGATATTACTTCCCTTTGGGAACGCATATCTGAATCAGATGATTGAGACCAATGATGAAACCATCCATGAAGACATGCCTATTGTGAGGGAATTTGCTGAAGTGTTTCATGAGGAATTGTATGGTCTTCCTTCTCGAAGAGATGTTGTATACTTAATTGAGCTTCTACCTGGGGAATTTCCAATATCCAAGACATCATATAGAATGGGTGTTGTGGAGCTTGAGGAGCTGAAGAAACAACTATGGGAGAATCTAGATAAAGGGTTTATACGCCCATGCTCTTCACCATGGGGTGATCTAGTCCTCTTCATCAAGAAGTTGGATGGGACAATGCACCTTTGCATCGATTATCGTGAGCTTAACCAAATCAAACTAAAAAATAAGTATCCTCTTCCATGAATTGATTACTTGTTGTATTAGCTGTGTGGTGCACAATACATATATAAGATAGATTTGTGGTCATGATATTATCATGTAAGGGCGAAGAATGAGGATATCCCCAAGACAGCTTTTATTACGAGATACAGGCTCTGTGAATTCATAGTAATTCCTTTCAGATTAACTAATGGACCTCCAATCTTCGTGGACTTGATGAATGGAGTCTTCAGAGATTACCTCAACAAGTTTTTGGTAATTTGGATAGATGATATTATAATATACAAAAAAACCAAGGAAGATCATGAGGAGCATCTAAGAACTGTACTAGAGACCTTGCGGAAGGATAAGCTCAATGAAAAGTACAACAAGTGTGAGTTCTAGTTGAAGGAGGTCTCATTCTTGGTTCATATAATCACAAGTAATGGGATATCTATTGATCACTCCAAGACAACTACAATTGTCGAATGGATGAGGCCAACATCGATAATGGATATTTGTAGAATCTTCGGGTTAGCTAGATATTATTGACAATTTGTCTGAAATTTCTCATGATTTTCCAAACCTCTAACCAAGCTAACTCGGAAGGGAGTAGGATTTCTTGGAGTGATAAATGCAAAGAGAGCTTCAAGGAGTTGAAAACGAGGCTTATCACTACTCTTGTTCTCACATTACCCACAACTGGAGATCTTTTTGTGGTATTCAGTAATGCTTCGAAGAATGGACTAGGTTGTGTGTTGATGAATAATGATAAAGTGATAGCCTATATCTCAAGGAAGTTGAAAATCCAAGAGCAAAACTATCCCATGCATTATCTGGAGTTGGCGGCTGTGATCTTTGCATTGAAAATCTTTATGAATTTTCTATATGGTTAGACGTGTGAGATATATACTGATCACAAGAGCCCCAAATAAATATTCACAAAAGAAGTTATTAATATTCACCAACAAAGATGGATAGATCTCATCAAAGATTGTGATTGCTCACTCCAATACCATCCTGGAAATGCAAAGAAGGTGGCAGATTCTCTAAGTAGAAATGATCCTACATCTTTATCAATGATGAGAATTGAAAAGGATCTAATCTTCTTAGATTTGTATAGGATAGACATGAGAATAATTATGGGAGGAACATCAACTATCCTTTCCCCAATGATTTCTCAATTAGCCCTCATGGAGAAAATAAAGGATGCTCAAAGAAATGATGATGAAATTATAAAAAGGGTTGAAGCTATCAGAAATGGGAAATCCTTAGAGTTAGTTGTTGAAAAGGATGGAATTGTGATATTTGGATCCTGATTATGTGTACCATGTGATCTATATATAAAGAAGGGGCTTCTGAATGATGCACATAACTCAACCTTATCTATTCATCCGGGGAGAACAAAGATGTATCGAGATATCTGAGAAAACTTTTGGTGGGACAATATGAGAAGGGAGATTGTGGAATATACGTCAAAGGGACTAGTATGTCATCAAGTGAAGGCTAAGAGGAAAAATTATAACGGTATGATGCAACCAAAACCCATACCGTCATGGATGTGGGTCAACATTACCATGTACTTTTTCATTTGACTTCCATGGACATCCAGAGGAAACACTGCTATATGGGTCTTTGTGGATCGTCTTATAAAGATAACTCAATTTATCATGATTTGAGAGGACATATAATTTGATCAACATGCATGGATTTATATCAATGAAATGGTAAGGATATATGGATTACCACTATAGATTGTATCTGATCGTGATCTAAGATTCACCTCGATGGTCTGTAAAAGTCTCCAACCTTCTCTAAGCACTGAACTGAACTTCAGTATGGCCAATAATCCTCAAACTGATGGGCGGTATGATTGAACTATTCAGACCCTGGAAGATATGTTAAGATCATGTTCTATGGACTTCAAATGAAGATGGGACCGACATCTTTCACTGTTTGAATTCTCCTACAATAATATTTTCCACTCGAGCATCTGAATAACAACATATGAAGTCCATTATGGGAAAAGGTGTTGAACCCCAGCACGTTGGGATGAATTCGGTGAGCGTAATCTTCTAGGACCTGAAATGGTCGATGAAATGGTTGAGTAGGTGAAAATCATTCAGCAGCATATCAAGGTAGCCCAAAGTATACAAAAGAGTTAAGCAGATAACAGTCAATGAGACCTTGGGTTTAAACATAGAGACATGTTATTTATATGCATATCTCCTTGGAATAGGGTCATGAGGTTTAGAAAAAATGAATGTTATGTTCTAGGTAAATCAGCCCCATCAAGATTCTTGATCGTGTCGGGGTAGTGGCCTATCGACTAGAACTTTCACCCACAATGTCAAAAGTAAATGATATCTTTCATGTAGCCCTCTTAAAGAAGTACATACTAGAAGCTCCACATGTACTCTCTTCAAAGGTAGTATTGTTAGAGGATGATCTTTCCTACGAGGAGTGACAATTGACGATCATAGATCGTAGAGAAAAATTTCTACAAAATAAGACAGTTCCCCATGTCAAGGTGTTGTGGTGAAACCTTAATATTGAAGACGCGATGTAGGAATTAGAGGAAGTGATGAAGTAGAGTTACCCTCATATGTTTTAGTGTGGGAAAATGAAATTTTGAGGTCAATATTTCTTAAGGGGGGATGATTGTAATGACCCAAACATTTAATAAAGGTGATCCATCTTGATATAATTATATATATTATAATGTGAAATGGTTATATAACATAATAACTTCTTCAGTTTTATGACTTTGTATTTTTAAAATACCATTAAAAATAGTGACTATTTCTAATATAGTCGTTGAATAGTGATCACATGATTAGTATAAAAATAAAGCTGTAAAATCCAATTTACTCAGAAAAAGGAAGCGATGGCCACACCCAGTAGACTTTCCCTTTACGAAGCCCATTTTTCAGAGCTTAGAAAGGAGGTGGTGTCATTGGGCTTCTCTCTTGACCACGCCCAAGATGAGCTTCAACATGTTAATCTCGAACAGAACATCCTATAGGATAAGTGAAAGTTGATAGAGATTACCACCCTAGCGATGTTATCCGAGCCACTCCATGAGTCTGTCGCCATTTCACACCTTACCCTTCAGTCTTATACGGGTGTTATAAGGGGTTATGTAATGAGACAGTGGTACTATGATTATGTACATTATTTTTTTATAGAGAATATACATTCAATTTTTTATTGTTACTTTGTAAATAGTTTTTAAAGCACAAATAGTATTTTTAGTTAATATTCTACTAAGGAATCTATTTTGATAAACTAATGGATATTTGAGTTAACAATATTTTAAAAAAAATACTGTTAATATTAAATTAATTTTTATTAATTATAAATCATCATATAATTTTTATGAATACAATTGTAATTTTAATTAATGTTTGAAAGATGTTTTTGTCAAAACCCATGAATTTTTTTATAAATGTCAGTTTTTATTTTAAAAGTGATCATTCACATATTTCGAAAAATATGTGGATAAAATTAATAATACATTACGAATCTAGATATCGAAATTATCTAATGGTAAATTTTTCAAAATTTTTAGAAATAGTTGAAGTTTTGTGTAAAAATTAAATACCGTTTAAATATATAATGTGTTTTATGACATCACAATGACCTAATAGTGATGTAATAAAATACAATTAACATTATTTTATGTCAATATTTGATTTAAATTTAAAATAAAGTGATTTTATATATTTTTTTGATTTATTTTACAAAGCCTTAGTGGACCCACCAAGACTTATAAAACATTTTTGCTTTTTAAATTGATTTCTTTTAATGTGTGACTCACCTCCACATAAGAAACACTATTATTTTAATAATTTTATTCATTTTCAATATAAAATATAATTTTTTACACCCCTTTGGAAAAACGATGGGCATAAACCATGGAAAGGTTTGAGGTTTTGATTAGTTTAATGTTGGGTGTCCCAATCCTAAATAATAAATAATTCCATCTCCTTTCTTATATAAACCCACCCAAGATCCAACTTCCTCTTCACTAAATTCCTTTTGAGTTCTTCCTACCCCGACCCTCCTCTCTATATAATCCTACCAAGGGGCTCCAAGCTCCCAAGAAAGCTCTATCAAGCCTCTCGAGATCCTTTGGGTTTATACTTCCATGTAAGGGATTCCATCATTTTTCAATTTATCCATGTTTCTTAATATTGTTAATATATTTTATTTTCAATTATAAATGTTGGGGTATGATTTTTCACCTCCCTTATACTGTCCTCTTTATGTTTTAATGACACAAGACCTTTTTATCTCTCATAGACTCCTTCAATGTATACCCATTACCATGTCTAAATTCCGTAATGAATTTATCTGTCCTCATTTATATTCAATCAATTCTATTGTAATATGAATCTAATTCCATTACTTATGTTGGTACATTTATCTATATGACCCTCTTAATTTCCATTTCATGTACATATTATTAGAAACCCCTTTCTCTCTCATCAACCATTTTTATGAATTCTTATGTCACATCGTTATGCTGCGAAATTGCACCGTGATTTTCCAAGCCAAAGTCACTATGTCATTAATACCTTACCCATTTCTCTATCAAGGGTATTCAACATTATGCACATTTACTTATTTATTATAGATTTTTAAGTATTAATTCCACATTCTATTATCGTGGAATAAATGATGTTCTTTAATTATTCCTTGTTGTATGATCCTTATCGCACACATATGCATCAAATGAATTTTTTTAAGAAGGGTGTGCCCTGATAGTGCACAAATGGATTGGGTAAAGATTAGTATCATGATACGTCAAGTGCTATGAGGATTTAATCATTCTAATTCAAGTGTAATGAGGATTTACTCATGCTAATTCAAGTGTAATAAGGATTTACCCGTGCTAATTCAAGTGCAATGAGGGTTTACTCATATTCTATGTGCAATGAGCCTTGGCTCATGATAATTCCATGTTAGGTGTTGTTGTCACATTTCAATGTTATAAAAATCATGCTATATCATGCCTTTATGTTCATGTTTCATTTATTCTCTATTGATATGCCTATTTCTTAACATATATTTTATTGTTCATTTTATGCCTTTTTACTCCCTTAATGGGATTTATAGCTCACCCTTTTCACATGTATATCCTTTGGTTATCTCACTGAATGATAATTACGAGGGAATTTCATGGTTATGTAAAGGAATTTTTCTATAATGATGTTGCGTCTTTTATGATTTAAGTTGTTATATAATGTTCCTAATCCCCAAACACACAAGTAATTTCGTTCTTCCATGTTGTATCAAGTGATATGTTTATGTATTAAATAATTTTTGAGTGTGTAATAAAGAACATGGATGTTATATTTAAAATAAAAATATTCTATCCTCAATTATCATTAATTGAAAATAAATAACTTGTTTATCATTGATCCAAAAAAGGAATATAATTATTCATATATATAATAATTTTGTTTCTCCTATTTATACCCCCATATTAAATGGCTAGTTTATTAATGTGATATTTAAAGTATAATTTCTAAAATGTATATAAAAGTTTTTTTTAATTTATGTATTTCATGTGATACAGACAATAAAATATAATATTATTTTCAAACTTAAATGAACTATTGGTATATTCCACATTTATAAAAATTACATTTTTCATTTATAATTATATTCTTTTAAATTGAATCATTAATAACATTCAAATAAAACCTTATTTACAATTTACCATGAACATAAATCCCTATGGGAACACTAAGCAACATATCATTTTATAAAATCCTGTACCTCAATTTGAAAAAAATTTATAGAAAAATTTCTTAAAGAATAACTTGGTAGTTGAGTGTTATATTACATATATGTCTCAATAAAATTTATTTTACCTCTGAGTTGTACTTTTTAAGAATATAAACATACATGATTTCATTCCACATCACAATTGTAATTTCGTCCTTCATTCGTTATTCGATTAGTTTTTCATCTCCCCTTCATCTTATAGACAATCATTTTGAATTATTCACATCTAAATCACTAAAATTGGAAATTAATGCATCATATTATCCATAAAAGGGATATATAATTTAATCCTCTTGTAATTATAGATTTTATGAAAATAAATTAATAGTGTAATAAATTATAATTCCCAATGTTCAACATAAATCATTCCATAAATAACTGAATACATCTGAATACATCTTATGAGTATGGTATTTGATACCTTTTAATTTAAATGTTTTTAATCACATGGAATAATATCCTCGTAAGAGAAAGTGTCATAGGATATAAAAATATCCACGAATTTTCTAGAAAAAGCATAATCCCGAAATCTAGTGGGGCCTCTAACCGAAAGTACCATCATTCATGGATCAAAACACAAGTGGGATATCAATTCTATTTTAATCATAATACTGGATATGTATAAGTCATAATTTAGCTTTAGTTTTTATATCATAATCAATAAAAATTTCGGGTCGTGGTTAAACATAATTGAATATTTTAGGCACACCTATCATGTAACTATTTTTTTGCATTGTATGACATTTATAAGTAGTTGCGTAACATTTTAAAAAAATTATATATCCATTCGTAGAAAAAATTTATACTTATGAATGATAAATTGTAGAATAATATAAATAAATTGCCAATTTATAATTTTAGATAATAAATAACTATTTATTAAAATTTTATATATAATAATATTTTAAAAATATTATTATTTAAACATGCCTCTTTGACATTCAATAACTCACACACACAGATATATATATATATATATAAACATTTAAATTATATTATATATAAGAAGAATTCATATTTCATTATTTTCAAGGTATGTAATATTATCTCTTTGACATTACAAAATAAAATATATTTTAAGAACAAACTTATATTATAATCATTTCATATATTATGTAAACACCTTACATAAAATAAAGAAATAGATTTCATTTTTTTTAAACCATAGATCAAAGTAACCAAATCATCCCTTTTCAATTTTAAATAATTTTAAATATAATTTTTTTATTATGAACATTTCATATTATCATTTCTGTACATATGATAAATCAGTATAAAAACATTTATATTTTGATTTATTTTGTAACTTAAAAACACATTATATTTTTTATAAACCAGTAAATATAAAATGAAATTAATTATTAAGAAAAGAAATATGAAATCATTTATTCTAGATGACAACACATTCCATGGGAAACCCATGATTACTTATTTCCAAAGAAGTAATTTTAATGTAGTATAAATAAATTTATAAATCATTAACCATGTTGTAGGTTTTCTTGGAATTTTAATAGTTTGATTATGAAAATGATTTCAATATAAAAACAAAACACTTTTTTATCTTAAAACAAAACATACAAATATATTTTTTTGAGCATTTAGTTCTTCATGAATAATTCAACACCCACTTCTCAAAAACCATGACATCGTTTCATAACATTCATAAAACCATGTTCATTTTCACATAAAACACATCATTGTTTTTGAAAAAATCATGAAGCATAAACATTTTTCACAAAACAAATATTATTTTCTGAAAGTCACATTTTTTTTATAATCTATCTAAAAAATCAATCCAATCAAAATAGAATGTTCAATAATACCATATTAGGGTATTTTAGGGTATAATTATTTTTTAAATTAAAGGGAAAATTGAAATGATAATTTTTTCCCATTGTATCTTTTCATTTTATTTTCATTTAATGAAATAAATTAATAGATTGTACCATTTATTTACTAATTTTTTTCATCCCACACAAATATAAAAAACATTATAGGGTTTATTGTGAAGTAATAAATATACTCTTAAATCTAGGCTATATATGAGCTATTTTAATTACATAATGATTAATAATAAATCCCAACAATAAAACTTATGCTAGAACCTTCAGTAGAGGATTGAAGACAAATGAGTGATTCAGTATAATATGGTTCAAAAAGTTTTTATTTGGGGAATTCTCCACCAAATTCGAAAAATGATGATCTATATATATAGTCCATTAATCATATAAAAAGTTTCACTTACATTTAACCTATTGAATAAAATATTTCATAAACATTTCATATGTTTTAATGATTTTAACTCTATTATATATACATATTAAAAATTTTATAATTTTTCAATAATACCTTTTTACATTTTAACTATTGTAATCATCATCTTAATAACAATATATGATAACATATAGTAGAATAATGTGGTTGAATCTTATATCATCACATTCCAAATAAAAATCCATAAATAAAACCAAATTATAGGTACCCATAGCAAATTGTGGTTCAGGTTAAAAACAAATATATGTATTAAATAATAATTCCATGGTTTGGCGATTAGTTCTTACATATGACACTATGACCATATAATTATTTCTATATTCAACTAAATATATGTTAATAAAAGATTTGAAATTTTTTATTTTTATTTGTAGAACACATCCATTAATAAATAGAATTCATCTAAAATCATTAATGGAAATATAATTATTTCAAATTATTGTTAATTTATTCATAAATTATTTGATGGATGTTTAATTTACATAGTTTAAAAAATGACCTTATAAATATTCATGAGAATACACCAATACCCCTTAATTGATCAATCACTATATTAAATAAACCATTGTCTACTGTTGGGTAGTGCGAGTACCTGTTTATTGACTAGTAACATATTAATATCTATGAAATTTTCTTAATATTATTATGAATAAGGAAATATTATAATCCTTTTGAGTTAATGTGGTTATTGGATTTGTTAATCATGAATAGTTTCCCCCAATGAATAGATATTTTACAGTTAATCTAATAAATCTATAGATCTATATTATTATAGTTGTTTTTGGATATTCTTAAATCACTGCTATATTTGAACGATTCATAAATACCCCCTTTATTTTGATTACACAACCAATGGATTGTTCATTTTATATTCTATAATTCAATAATCATTATATTATAAAATAATTTAAATTTTAATAAATTTTTTATAGAAATCATAAAATACATTTCACATTCTTCTATCATATTTAAATTTATGAGAAAACCATTAATAAATATTTCCTCAAATTTATATATGTAATCTCTAAATACTCTATTAATAAATTAAATTAGTATGTCTAGGAATGTCTTATATTCCAAAGGAATAACTAAATGTTCATAGTGTTGATATTTTTTATGTTTGTTTGTCTTAGGTGAATCCATTATTTTTAAACATTGTCGATGATATCCCTGTCAAAGATCCACCACTGAGAAGTATTCATTTCTATGATATTGATTGAATAGTTAATCAATATAATGATGATGATATGTATTCATGATTGGTATTATGTTAAGATCTTAGTAATTAATATAAATACACATTAATGTTATTTCTTAATAAATAAGAATGGTGCACCCAAGGGTGAAGCACAATGTTGTATAAAAAATACCAAGAATTATCATTTAGTTTTTTCTTTTGTTATTACAATTCAATAGGTGATATTCTAGAAGGAATGTTTGTTTTTGATATGTCAGTCCGTATGAGTCCAATTAAAAAATTCAAATAAAAATATATGGCATTTCTATAAAACTCCTCAATTAATACATTAATATTATATCAAATATTTGGAATATCTTAAAAATGGATTTTATCCCCCACCATTTGAGAAATTTATACCTCCATATTATGTATAAATACATAAAATAAATTTAATTTCCAATGGGGGTTTTATCCCCATTTATATAAATATAAAATCAATATATGATTTTGGATTTTAAGTGAGATTTAAAATTAAATATATGTTTCCTCTATGTCGATAGAGATGATAAATGCTCTATATGACATCAAATAATTCAAAAATAATAATAATAGTAATTATTTTAATTATATTACAATAATAATCTAATGGATATTATTTATGTATTTGAGATGCAATCACCACACCCTTTAGTGAAATCACTAATAAAAAATGTCAAATCATTTATATAATGAACCAATATCCTTAAAAAATTCCAATATATAGTGAAATATTCAAAATGAAATCATGTAATATGTTTTTAGTTATATAGTGGATAATAACTATATATTTCACTACTTTTTTTCATAACCCACTTTCCTGGTAATGATTGCATAAGCTCTTCCATTCTACCTTTTCATACGGGTCTATTGATGTGGATTTTATTTAAATATTAAAATTCTATATAGTACCTAAAGTCCATAGTATTGAATGAATAATTTATATGTGGTTCATGTGGTGAAATATTTTATCCCTAAACTATTTTGTTTAGCCTCTTCAGATCTCCATGAAAATAATATTTTTATGGACTTATTTTACAAAATTGAATCATTTCATCATTCCATTTATGATATTTATTGGGTTATTTTCTCCATATTTTTGACATGTTGGCTTTGAAACAAGAATACTATTCGGATCATTATCATTTAGGATTCCAAAAAAATAAAATTTCTACTTTTTTATCCACAAATTAATTTATAGAATTAGAGTCACCAAATTCAATTTCCACCTTACTATCACATAAACCAATAAACTCATTGCTAAAAATTATGAAATCAATAATAATTTTTTGATTAATTATTTTAAGATACAAATGAATCAATCAGTTAAACTTTTTGGATCAAACACTAAATCGGTGGTGTACTTTGAGATTCATATGTGATTAACAGAATAGAACCTATATATTCATCTTATTTTGTCTTATTACCAATGAATTCATACTTAATATTTATCTGAATTTTAAGAGGAATATATATATTTTTTGAAATTTTTTTAAAAAAGGTCACCAACTCTGTTAAGTAAATTTATTCTATTTTCATTGTGTTATTGATCAATGACCACAATTGGACTCATTTAAAATTATAATAAAAGATATAAAGACCGAATTTTCATTCACTTACCATTGAAAATAATAGAATATACTTTCTATTATATTGATATACTTGATTGAAATTAATAGAACATGAAAAATACTAATAGATATAGTTGTTATCACATGAAGGACCCAATAGTGGGATATTCCTTCTTTAGTATTTTTGGGAGTTTTATATGGTTTATGTTAGTAATATTAACCTAATACAACAATGTAATAATAACCAAAAAATATAAAACACCATCACACATCCCATTATTTTTTTCCATTTAGATAATTATTGCATTATCCATAAAAAAATTGTTCACTATTCTCCTCCTATTTCAAGATTATGAAAAAATTAAAATATTTATTTTCCAAAAAAAACAAATAAAACATATAAGTAATGTAAAAAATCATATGAATATTAAAATTTTTCATATGATAACTTATCATATGAAACATTCAATTCATCTTATGTTATTTTATGCTTTGTCCGAATATTCTTCATTACATAATCCAAAAAAATAACTAAACTCATCTCTATTCAAAAAAGGTAATGATATAAAAGTATCATAAAAATAATTTACATCATTTTAATGGCTAAACATTTAAATTTTTATATAATTGAAACTACCATAACCAAACAGCTTATTATTTTGTGGACTATATTTTCAACCATATTATTTTTAATATAATGGAGAGATATATGGTCCTTACACATGAACTATGATAATGTAGACCAACGGTGCATTCACAATCACCCTAGTATTGAAAAAGTGACAAGGGTATAAAACATGAAAAAATGCGAATGTTTTATCCTTTTGTCCATAACCTTGAATAAATGAAACAAAAAATAAATCATTAATAAATTAAACATTAAATCATATATAATTTTGTAATTTAAAATAATATATAAACTAGAATCTAAATGGATAATAAAAATTATATTCATAAATAAAATTAATAAACCAAACTATTTTAATATGTTCAACGATCATATTCAAATTACATAACCTACATAGTGTTATAATTTATCCCACTGGCTACTTATATTAATCGGAACATTTATCATACATGGAAGATAAAAAAATATAAAATATTGGTCTACGTATACACCATTGTGTGTATTTTGGATTTTAGGTAAAACCTGTTAGGATACCAAGATAAATTATTTAAATTATTTCTTAAAAATGAGTAGTAAATTCTACATCCAATATATTGTTAAAATTATACATTTGAGTGGTAAATAAAAATAAGTAGACATGTATACCATTTCCATTTACATTTAAACCACTAATATTTGATTAATCAAATATATAAATTCATAATGTTATGATATAATGATTCCACATAATATATATTATAAGAAATTCACAAGATAATATAAGTCATGACATGAAATAACAACATCTATCTAACAATGAAAGTTTATAGCTACTCTTATAGACCCATATGTCAGCCTTGGAAGCAACCCTAAAGTAAAAGAAATCCTTTTTTACAATCATTATAATCACTAGGAATAAATATCCATAAGTAATCAAGAAGAACACTAGGAGGATACTATCTTGAGTTTTATCATATTAAGTGTATCACTCATCCTTAATTTCCCAAATTTTTACAAATAGATCCCATAAAAATCAAATAAATTCAAAACCTAATGAAACAAATCATGTACATTAATAACTCCTATATAACCTCTTAAACACCATAACAACAATAACCCCATGAAATAATAGATATCAAAATTATCAGTATCACATAATTTAAAAATCATTTCAACAATACAAGGTGCATAAAAATAAGTGAATTAAAATAAATTACCAAAATAAAAACTATTGAAGAAATTCCTTTAAAGATTAGATTATAATATAAGTGAATTAGGTTCCATTTATAAAACTATATATATATGAAATGAAATAAAATATAAATAATTTTTTTATATAAATTTTTTAAACTATATATCTTTTGATAACCAACACATGAATACCATTAATATTTTCTTTTAAAAAATAAAAATTCTTTCAAATCCTCCTTTATGAATCTAATTGAAACATAATAATTATCAAATAAACTGTATCGAGCGCGTTTCATTTACAAAATTAAATGATAATATTCTTTTTCATAAAAATCCAATAAAAATCCTTTTACAAAACAGAAATATAGATATTAAAATCATTAGAAACTTTTATGAAACGATTTTAGGGAAGTCATAAATGTAATTTATCTACATGAAATACATTTTAATATTTTAAAAATGAGGAAATATTTCAAATAAAAAGAATAATATAGAGAAAAATAAACATAATTCAATGAAACAATTAAAAATTTGACAAAAATTTATTAAGACTAATTCGAAAATACTTTCTCTCCATTTTTATATAAAAATATTAATTAAATTCGGGTATTTTTTCTTGAAATGAAAAAATTGAAAACATCACTGAACCCCTAATGTGTGACTACAGTGAAATTAATAATTTAATATAGTATGTTAAAATAAACAGAAAAAGGGAAAAATATTAATTATAACAGTGATATTCTAAAAATGGACGTAGAACAAAAAACATAGAATAGAAATATTGGTGGGGGGAATGGAAGAGATGTCCACCCATTGGATATTGACCACTATATACAATAAAATAAGGATGAAACATTATATATTTAATCTATTAATAATAATATTTACACTACTATATGACAATAATAATAATAAAATACAAAAATATAAAAACAATAATTATGAATTCACTATAAATAATAATAATAATAATAATACAAGTTTTACATGAAAATTAAAAAATATTAAAATATTTTTAAATATTTACCATAAAACATATTACATATAAAAATAATTTACACTTTTATATTTGTTGATTCAAAAACATAAATATTATACGTATAATTTATAATTTACACAACCATAAAAATTCCAAATAACATTATTATCAGAGTCAATGAATAAATCACCTAGAGTCTCATGAACATGGGACACAATAAATAATGATTTCAGTGAAAATTCAATGGGAGAAAAGTAACAACACACATTTTGAGATACCTTTTATAGAAAAAAAGTGGAGATAGTAAATCATTTATGTAACAATTTATCATTATTATGCATGGTCTCTGTGACTTATTTTTACCAATAAAACTTAATATAATAATTTTTTTTGAAATTTTCACTATATGAAATAAATAATGAAATATATGTAAAATAAGTAAAATGAGGGTTTGACAATTATCCCACCATAATCCCCCCCCAATAAATACTCCCTAGGAATTATTTTTAAAAATTATAATTTCATTTAGATATGAAAATATTATTCCTTTAAAAAACATTTATGAAACATAATAGATTATTTTCCTTCTGAAGAAAACCTACCAATTTTTAAATATTAAATTGATAATTTTTGAAAATATTTTTTTATGGTCACTATATTTTAAAATGTAATTTTATTTTTTCACAACCCCTCTATAAAAAGGTAGTCCACTGGGATGAAAATTAAGGGAGAGAGATAATGGACCCCAATGTCCCACTTTCTATAGGCCCCCTTTTCGAAACTAGCATTGAGGGTATAAAAAAATAATGAATTAATTACACTCAATAGATAAAATTGTATCATTATATTGGAAACTGTCTTTAATGAAACTCCATGTAATAAATAAAATAGAACACCAAAATTATACCGTAATGCATGTATAATTTAAAAAAAATACAAAGAGTCTCCAAAATAAATTCCATAAAAATTAAAACATGAGGTACAGACTCAACAACACTGCCAAATTTCAGGATAGTAATGTATAGAAAGGATTCCATATCCCCCTTGTAAACCGGAAAAATGATTTTAAATATATGGGGTGATCATAACATGGATACTCAGTAGGATTATACCCAAGACCTCCTATGCTCCCATGAATTGAGATTAATAATGCAGAATTGGATAAATAATAGAACCAAATGAAACTAAACTGGTCACCTAACCAATACCATCCTCACTATGTCAAATTAACCAAATAACACATCCATATACAATAGTAAAATATGGATCACATTGGTAAAGTGTGCCCCATAATTCTTTCACTATTAATTTTCCACTCGCACACCCCACCAATGAATATTCTTACACTCCCATTCCATCCATGGAATCTCACCTCAAACACATAGTAAACCCCATCATTACAAGAACACATCATGAAAATGGTTATCACATCCCCCCCACCTAATGAAACCTGGGAAAGATCATCATTCCAAGAACCCCACATGCAACTAGTCATCACATCAACATCCTCCCATAACCACTTCTAAATATCTATGGTAGTAAGTTATCCAAAACATGATGGGAGGTTCATCCATAAGTGAACTATTTCAGAGAGCAATAACTTCTAGTGTCTAAGAACCTCTACTGGAGGAGTGATTAGAGAAGATGAGAAAACTATCCATTATCCCTCACCATCTTGGATATTGGGAAAACACCACCCCAAAAATTTGGGTTTTGGTATATGCTGCTTTATGTGGGTGGGGATTGTATAAAAATAAAAATGAAAATACACAATTGAAGTCACACATATTCCCAAACTATGGGTTCAATGTAATATCACCATCACAACCCACAACACCCCCACATGGATTTAAAAACTTAACCACTTTCAATTCCACCTCTAAATTGTTTGCAACACAAAAGCATGCCACAACCACAATCTCAATCCCATTTCTTTTTTCCTAGTTATCCTATTCCAAAACATCATAATTATCAACTTTCTTTATTAGTAATAATAAATATTCTATTTTCAACTATAACCATGTTATCCAACCTTAACATTTTATTATTAGATTTATTTATCCATTCTAACTCATGTATTTTTAGTTTCATTATCAAAATTTCATTCCTTAATAATTGGGAAAATAACCAAACAAAAAAGAGAACAACCCATCATTTCCATGTTAATATGTTATATATTTCAACAACACATCACAACTTCCAAATGTTACTTTTTAGTTAACCATGTTCGTAATAATAATACACACATCTCAACCGCCACAAATCAAAACCACCACACATCAGAACCACAAAAAATAATAACCACCAAAAATCACAACTACAATACATCACAACCACCAAATGACACAACCACCATACATCCCATTATAGTTTTGAAAATTGATTTTATCATGTCTATTTGAACATTTTCAAAGGTATTCTCACATAAATAGAGATTCTATGGGAAACAAATTTACAAGATAGATATACATCCTCAACCATTTTCATATATGCAGAGTCAAATTAAAAAGCACAATAAGTTTCAATAATAAAACCCCCACAAAAATATTACAAAACTCAACATATGACAAAGAATGAAAGAATATTAAACATGATAAACCATATAGGAAAAAATGAACAAGTAAAACTAATTAGATTTATTCCATTTCCCTTCTACTTTAATTAATAAAATTAATTATAATTATTAAGATGGTGAGTACCATTTACCAATAAAAAAAGAAAAATTATGATATCCACACATATACATTTAATGAAGAGAGAAACGATATCCCCTAACTCAAATATAGATGTATATTTTTTTACACAATGTTAAAATAAGAGTAAGATAACTTCAATGAACCACAATGAATAAAAACACATGGATCAAACTAGAACATAGTGATCCCATTAATATATATTTGTAACACTCCCTAAAATATCCATCAAGAAAATCCTAACCATATTCAAAACAAGGAACATGGGTGAAATAAATATGGTAGGGAGGTGATATCATTTTATAATTTTCAACACATGATCACCAGATTCCATATGTTGTATCCCACAAAGAGAGAGTGAAAGGCCTCCAAAAGTCGACTAGGATAAACCTAATGTTCAAGAGGAAAGATATGAAAAAGGTAGGGTTCATTGGGGTTCTATAATTTATAATAAAACAATAAATATTAGACAGTAATGTAATACCCCTGAATATAGTAAAGAAGTGCTGACATATGATTAGATTAAGGTGTAAGAGGAAGGGATCATGTCCCAATGGGGATGGTTATATTTTCCTATGAGAAATATAGTGAAGTCCATTACACTGATTCAATAGACATGGAAAAATACTATGGTTCATGAAAATCCACAATGTAGTAGAGTGAATCCATAAAAAGGAGTGTTATACTGAAAAAAATCTCTAGAGTGTAGGTACCCTAAAAAATAAAGAACCATAACAATCACTAGTCCTAGAAATTAAATCGAAACATACCCCTCCATGCTATAGTTAATAAAAAAATTAACAAAACCATAAAATAACACCATAATGACCTTACACTATAGATGACTTCTTCATGCCATATACATCCACATTATGGAACAACACTATAATATATACCAACAAATTAGTCTCCTATTAAAACATTTTCTACAACTCCTCCATTAATGGAACATCCCATTACTATTTCATGTTTTCCTAAAACTTCTTGTGTTAAATTATTATTATGTTAAATAGAAAAAATGGTTTATCAGTGAAATGTTGCATTTTTTTAAACACACCACAAAATGTTAAAATGCCCAATTAATACCAATTAATATTCAATTAAATATTTTTTTGAGTTAAACACTGAGTAAGTATGAGTTTTTTAGGTCTTCAAAGTCTCGGGGAGGAAAAAATAAAAATATTAAATATATTGATTCATGTATGATAAAGTTATTCAAAATAATTGAATAGCTCCAAAATGGACCATCAAATAAGAAATTTGAGACCACGGTTATGTCTGAAATATGGTGTTTACCCCAGGAGGGGTATAGTATTCGAAGGGGCCAGACTTTTGGATGTCTCGCTCATGAGAGAAGGCTTTTAAATAAAATTTAATATATTATTTCATAAAAATAATTAAATATCTCCCAAACGGTGCATTATATAAGAAATCCAAGACCACTGATGTGTCTAGAATGATGTGTTTATCCTAGAAGTGGTATAAAATTTGTTAACATCGAGAATTTTCACACCTCGACAAAAAAAAACTTATTTTAGTTTAATTAATTATTTTGGTTTTTAATTAATAAATCATTAATATCTCTCAAAAATTTCATTTTTTGAGAAATTCAAGACCACCGTTGTATCCAAATGGGGGTTTTTATCCTAGACGGGGTATACATTTAATGGGTAATGGACATTTGATCACATCACTAAATAATTGAAGTTTCTTAATAATTACATTAAATAATTATTTATATTAATATAATTTATTTATTAAAAATACAGAGTATACTGTTTATTTCCCTCAGTAAACACATCGAACTCCAATTTTAACCACTATTGAAATCCCAAATATTCTGTTTATAAAACTTATAAATATGTTTTAATTGCAATGTAATAGTATTGAGAAATTAATGACTCCATAATAATTGTTCCGTTGAATAGTGGGATAAATCTAATTTTTTTGATTGGGTATCTCAAACCTTTGTTTTTAGGGTTTATAATCCCGTCTGAAATCTTGGTCTTGACTATTACTCAACCACTTCATGTTTATACAATCCAAATCATCCATGTATGTGATTGCAAGGTTCTTATTAATGGTCTTTTGATCTCATCCACCATCCACGACCACGTTGGGCGACCTTCTATACATGGCTAATATGAGGTGTTCCATTTTTTTTTATTTTATTAATTTATTTTATTTATTATTCTACATATCTTCTAAATTTAGTATCATTTTCATCATTGATGGGAATTTACCATTATCATACTATTGAATTTGTCTCAATGGGAAGAATCAAATAATATTTTTTGTTTCAAACGCTGCAAGGTATTCCTTGATCTTATTTTTCATATTTTAATTGATCTATAAAAATAAATTATTAAAGGATAATTTCTAAATTATAAATCGTTAATTTGTGAAAAATTTTCATAATATAATTATACATGGATAAATTGTATAAGTCATTATAAGAATATATCAATGATAATACCACCAGTGTATCAAATGAAATTTTAAACAAAATTATAAATTGTTGTTTATCAGAATATCATATGTAACGTTCCAGAAGATAGTTATTATGAATTTTTTTTAAAAAAATCAAGATTTATTTTGTGATAATTACAATGAATTATCATTGACCAATTACATGGAAATATAGAAGATAATTATTTTACATATATTATCAGAGGGGAATTAATATAATAATCCAATGAAAATTTTGATTTTATAAAAGGTTGATTATTAATATTTTTAAAATAATAATTGTGAGCTTATCAAAGATGATTATTCTGATGGATAATCATGAGTTCATGGATTGACCTAACAATATACTGTAAATTTTATTTGAATGATAAATATTATTGCATGTGATATTATATTTTAAATTTAAAACTTATCCTATTGAGATTAATTATCCTCACATGTGATAATTAAAATGATAATATAAAAAGTATCTTGGATAAAGAAAATGTTTTTGCAATTGATTATTATTTCCTTGTGAAATAAAATAGATAATTTTGGTTCTAGGAACCCTTGACGAACATCAAACATTGCTGTGTCATTTCTTACATTAATAGTTTCATGTAAAGGTTTATTCAACCACATGGGGAAGTTTATCATTTCCGCTGACATCGATGACCTTGAGGTAGGGGGTTCCATTATAATTATCCAAATCGATTATCTTTGTTTTGCTTGATTTTTCTCAATTGTTTATTGAAATTCAATTTCTCAAATATTCTTTCAAATAAATTGATAAAAATCCATTCCAATGAATCTAGATATTTGAAATGGTTTTGGAAAGGGAATTTGGAAAACCTATTATTCCATTTAATTTGGTGTGTTTATAGAAATTGGCTAATTTAAATTGTTTAATTTATATTATGGATCTGAATGAAATTATTTCAATTAAAATTTTGAGTTTAATTGTGGAAATAAATTATTTTTATGACAGAATTGGTTTTGAATGGATTTAAAACTAGTGAAAATGGATTAAAATGATTTAATAGAAACCCAGTGGTTTTATCTTATAAAAAAGGTTCTTTTTGAATAAACCCTAGTTTGGTTTTAAATGGAATGAAATTGGCACTTTTGAAATGGAAGAATGGTATTGATCATATTTTTAAGAATTCTTAAAATAGGTCACCCATCGTGTATGAGCACATACAAGCCTACGGAAGTTAGTGAGTTTTTTGGATACTCTCTATGCAAGGACAATGTTGTAAAACATACTTGTTGTAGGCTACATGCCCGATGGGTTGTTGATGAGTCTCCTATTCCCAGTGTCATAGAAACATGTGTATACACATTTTTCTAAGTTCACATATAGTGTGGGGAATCCTATAACTGGTTTATATTATTGTACCTTTTTTGAAGATAACCATGTTTCTAGCTTTTTTATTTAAATTTGAGATATATATGTATCATAATGTTTGTTTAAACTACTTTACATGCCTGATGAAATTATATAAACTATTTTATATAAATGTTTTACATAAGCCATTGTTTAATAAATACTCCATCATTTGTAAAATCATTTCTTAAAATATTTGTTTCAATCATTTTAAAATGTATATAATTTTTTGTTTAAATATGATTTTGAATTTGAAAACCTGTTAATTTGAAAATTGAAAGATTTTATTTGGATAATATATATTTGGAATATTTTTTGGAATATTTTGTGGTATCCTACTAGGTTTAGGCTCACAACATACTTTTTCCTTCAGGTTTTTTTAGACTTTATTCTTCCACGTTTGAGCAAAGGGAAAGGGATCTTAGATGTGGATCCATATGTTGAGATTTGGTCTTGGCGAGTTGTTTCCTTAGGGACCGTGTGGTTGTTTTTTCCCATTTTAGTACTTGAGTTTTAGTAATTTTGGATTTTTATGCATTATTTTACTATGGTACTTCACTCCCAAAGGAGTTTCATTTGTTATTCATACTTCCTTTTTTCCATTTCTTTTGCATTCTTGTGGAAAAATCATTCCCACCTGTATGTTGTATGATGCCACGTGCCAGTCGCCTACCTATGAGGATCAGGGACACCCTTCATGATATGTCAGGGTCGACTCAGTTATCGGGTTACCAGGGTACCCAGGCTGGTTTGTGACAAAAATTGTATTAGAGCAGAGGTTAAGAATCATTTATTGATGACAGTATGGATTTGAGTATTCTTGAGAGGACTTAGGAGGTAGTTGAAATTGAGTTCCTGACCATCTCTCACTAAAATTAACATTAAGTCACTGGGGGTGGTTAGAAAAAGTCATCTTATGGATTAGTTATAGTCTTTTCCCTATTTTGATTTCAATAGAGTAAAATACATATCATGTACGAGAAATATCTAATGTCTTCCTTACTGTGTGCTGATGTTGTGTAACATTATTCCTTTGAGAAGTTGTGCGAATCAGATCTAGGAAGGGGATACTACTGAACATAAGTGATAGAATCCTCTAGTCGAATCAATCCCATTAGAGGTGATTGTGCACACTGTCCATGATATGGGATTGGCACCACCTCTAGTCCCCATTCAGGCTCTAGATGTGGAACCTAAGGGGAGGGAGTGCTCTTTGAAATTTTTATCAATAGTTCATTCACAAAAACCACTAGATTTCAATATCCCCACTGATCCTCATCATTCTGAGGAATGTTTGGGTGGGATAGAACTTCTCTTTGAGTTCTTGTAGAAACTGGGGGAGATCAAGGTTAAGTGTTCCACCATTGTGTTGGAGGCTATAAAATGGAGATGTTGGGACATGATAATGATGACAAAGAAACTCGAGGGCTAAGATTGGAATGACATAAAAGTTATTTTCACCAAATATTTCAATCCAGAGTAAATGGTGTTGGCTAAAGCTATATATTTTTTCATGCCTGAGTAGGATAAAAGAACTGTAGTACCTGTAGACATTTGAGGAACATTCAGAAGATCTGCCACAACTTTCGCACTCCACACAGTGGCACAAGATCATAAACTCCTTCAAAACTTTGGGGCAATCAAATGATTCATGTACAAAACTGTTCTATCCACAAGCATCCAAAACAATGATTATTTACACCATGGAAGAGTCTCTAGAGGAAGTATATACTGGTTCAATGCCCATGAGTGGTACTATTACTACATCTTTTTCGTAGTGATTACTCTTATAATACAAGTGCATGTTACTTGTTTATTTAAAATCATACTTTTAATCTAATTAATATTCCTATGGAGATTTTATCTTCTGAAATTGATATTAATATAACCCTTGGAATAATTAGAGAGCGGGGTCTTCATAACCCCTATTGTGTATTCTCTCTATCAGCTGTCAAACTTTCATGGAGTTTTTTGGTACTCGACTTGAAATATCTTAATTTCATATTCAGGATGGAATGGCTCATTACCAATAAATCCCGAATTGATTGTTATCATCAATGTGTCTAAATTACTACACCCAGTGGAGTTCCTCTTTTCCTTAAATAAAAAAGTGAACCAAGGTCGAGCAGATCCGTACCTTCTAATCTGGAGTTGGGGAAAGTGATATCAGTGTTTACTTTTGATCTGATGTGAGATTCAATGAGTGGTGATCTCCCTCCGGTCATCATTGAGTTTCCTGACATGTTTCCTTCTGGATTCTCTGGTTCTATACTGGTAAGGTAGTTTGAGTTTTCAATTGACAGAATGTCTGGTACTCAACCATTTTCTTTTCCCTCTTACCAAATGGATCCTGTTGAACTGAAGGAAATAAAAACCTAGTTGGATGAACTTCTTGAGGAAGCCTTTATTAACCCAAGTGTGTCACCTTAGGCCATATCAGTTCTCTACACCATGAAGTCTAATGGTTCTCTGACATCTTTTCTTCTTGAGATGATTCTTCAAGAACAGAATCTTGTTGAAAAACTCTGTAAGCATTAGAGACTCTATTTATATTATAAAGACAGATGCATAGTGGTCATTCTCCAAAGAGGGTTTTCTGTGTTATCAAAAAAGTTATGTTGTGTCATTAGAAAAAAGGAATGCTATAATATGGTATTTCCACATTATCCAATGGGGTTTTCACCCATGAACCACTAAGATATTCTACGACTTGAAGCAGAAGTTTGGGTGAACATGTATTCTTGCAGGTTTCACCCTAGTTGGGTCATTGGCAGTTTGGGAGGCAAGGGAAGATTGCTCCTCATATTGTGGGACCATTAGCATCTTGAGGGGAAATTTTCTAACTGTTTATCAATACCAACGTCGCTAACGTCAATACATAATGTGTTCCATGTATCACAGTTGTGAAAAATATCTCTCTGATTCATCTCACATTTTGAGCTGGAGTGATCTTGGGATTGAACTGAATTTATCTATGACTAAACGACCAGTAAAAGTTTTTGATTCTGAGACCAAGGTACTTTGTGGGAGTAGGATATCTTAGGTCTGTGTGATATAGTAGCATGGTTCTGATTCTTATTATATTTGAGAGGGGGATGCACTGATGAGTGGACAATGGCCCTGTCTCTTTTGACATGTAGGCCTCTTCGTAGGATTACTAGGGATAGAATGTTCTTATGGTGGTGAGGTTGTAACATCCCATTATTGGTTCACATATTCCTAAACATTCTTGTGCTAAATTATTATTACTTTAAATGGAAAAAAATATTTTATCAATGAAAAGTTGTTTTTATTCTTAAAAATGTCATGGAATGGTAAAACACCCTATTAATACTCCAGAGTATTCTATTTAATATTTTTTTAGTTAAAAACTAAGTAAGTATGAGTTTTAAATGTCTAAAAAGTCTCAGGGAGGATAGAATAAAAATAATATATATATTGTATTAAGTATTTAGATTTTTTTCAACATAATTTAATAACTCCAAAATGGTCTATCATATGAGAAATTTGAGACCAAGGTTATATCTGAAATATCGAGTTTACCCTAGGAGGGGTATAACATTTGAAGGCACCAGACATTTGTATGACTCTCTCATGAGAGAAATTTTCTATATAATATTTAATTTAATATTTAATAAAAATAATTAAACATCACCCAAATAATGCATCTTGTGAGAAATACGAGACCGTCGATGGGACAAAAATGATTTGTTTATCCTAGAAATGGATTAACATTTATTAGCATTGGGATTTTTGACACCTTTCTTGCAAAAACAACTTATATTATTTTAATTAATTAATTATTCTGATTTTTGATTAATAAATAATTAATATCTCAAAAATATTCATTGTTAGAGAAATATGAGACCACCATTATGTCCGGAACAAGGTGTTTATCCTAGATGGGGTATAAATTTCATGAGCAGTGGACGTTTGACCACGTTTCTAAATAATTGTTGATTTTTAATAATTAATTAAATAATTAATTGAATTAATTTAATTTAATTATTAAGAAATGGATTATATTGTTCATCATATTTAATAAAAGCACATACCTCCATTTTTAACCGCTGTAGAAATCCAAAAGCTTATGTTTATTAACCATTTCAATCCGTTTCTGTTTCAATTCAATAGTATGGAAAAAATTATTGACTCCGTAATAATTTTTCTATTGAATAGTGTGTAAAATCAGATGTTTTAAATTGGGTTTCTCAAACAAACGTTTTTAGAGTTCTTAAACCCATATAATTTCTTGGTCTTGACTATTTCTCGACCACATTCAGTTTATACAAACCAAATCTTCCTTGGATGTGATTTCAAGGTTCTGATTCATGGATTTTTGATATCTCCCTCCTTTTATGGCCATGTTTTGTGACCTCTTATGCATGGATCATATGAGGTATTCTATTTTTATTTATTTTATTTTATTTAATTTATTTATTATTCTCCACATATTTTAAATTCAATAAAATTATCATCATTGATTGGAATTTCGCATCATCCGTATCGTTGAATTCATCTCGACGAGCATAATAAAATAACAATTTTTTTGTTTGGAAGGTTGAATGGTATTCCTTGATCAGATTTTTTACATTTTAATGGATCTTTGAAAATAATTTATTAAAAGATTTTTTCTAAATTATAAATGGATAATTCGTGAAAAATAAACATTAAATGATTATACATGGATAAATTGTAAAATATGTTATTGGAATATTTCAATGATAATCCCACCAGATTATCAAATGAATTTTTAAATAAAATTATCCATTTTTCATTTTCAAATTATCGTATGTAATATTCTAGAAGAAATTTATTGTGAATTTATCAAAAGATAAATTTTTAGAATTATCATGTGATAATTGAAATGAATTATCAAAGACCAATTGGATGGAAATATCAAAAATAATTATTTTAAATATATTATCAAGGTATAATTAATATAATAATCAAATGATAATTTTGTGATTATTAAAGGTTGATTATTAATATTATTCAAATGACAATTATGAGATGATCAAAAATTATTATTCCGATGGATAATCGCGAATGAATGTGTTGACCTAATGATAAACTCAAAATTTTCTTTGAGTGATAAAAATTATTGCATGTTATAATATATATGTAATTTCAAACTTACTGTGGTGAGATAAATTATCATCACATGTGATAATATAAATGATAATCTAAAAATTATCAAAGAGAGAGAAAATGATTTCACATTTGATTTCTTATTTCCCTGTGAAATAAAATTGATAATTTTGCTTCTAGGAACCCTTGATGAACATTGACCATTGGTGTGTTGATGCTTACATTAATAGGGCCATGCAGAGGTGTATTGAACCACGTGGTGTGGTTTATTATTGCCACTGACATCGACGAACTTGTGGTAGGTAGTTCCATTCAGATTATCCAAATTGATTATCCTCGTATTTATTGATTTATATCAATTTTTTATTTAAATTCAATAACTCAAACCTGATATCAATTAAATTGATAAAAACACTATTCTTGTGAATCTTGATATTTGAAATGGTTTTGCAATTAAAATTTGGAAAACCTCTCGTTCAATTTAATTGGGTGTGTATATGGAAATTGGGTGATTTAAGTTGTTTAATTTATATTGTGGATTTGATGGAAATGATTTCAATTAAATTACTGAATTTAAGTATGGAAAAAAATTGTGTAATGATGGAATTGGTTTTGAATGGATTTCAAACAAGTGAAAATTACTTAATATGATTTGATATAAACCCAACGGTTTTATCTTGTGAAAAAGACATGTTTTTTTAATAAAAACTATTTTGGTTTTAATTGGAAATAAATTTCCACTTTTGAAATGAATGAATGGGATTTATAATTGTTTTATATAGTCTTAAAATAGTTCACTCATCATGTAAGAGAGAATTCAAGCCTTAAGTAGTTACTGAGTTATTTGGATACAATTTACGCAACAACAACATTCTAAAACATACTTGCGGTGGGACACATCCCCGATGGGTTGGTGATGAGTCTCCTTTGGAAAGTGTCATAGAGATGTGTGTATACTCATTTTGCTGAGTTCACATAGAGAGTGTGGAATCCTATAGCTGGTTCATACTATCGTACCTTTTGTAAAATGACCATGTTTCTTGTTTGTTTATTTATATTTGAGATATAAATGTATTCCAACATTTGTTTGAACTAATTTACATTCCTAATAAATTTATATAAACTATTTTACATAAAATTTTTACATAATCCATTATTTTATAAATATTCCATCATTGGTAAAATCAGTGATTAGAATATTTATTTCCGCCTTTTTAAAATGTATAATATGTTTTTTTAATATTATTTTTAATTTAAAAACACTTTTATTTGATAATTAATAGATTTTCTTTGGATAATATTTATTTTTCATATGTTCTTGAATATTTGGTGGTATCTTACTAGACTTGGGCTCACACACTACAATTTCCTTCAGGTGTTTGTAGAATTTATTCTTCTAGGTTTGAGAAAAGGGAAGGGATCTCTTGGAGGTGGATCCAACTATTGAGCGTTGGTCTTTGTGAGTTGTCTACTTTGAGGCATTGGTTTTTTTCATTTTAGTACCTGATTTGTAGTAATTTAGGCTTTTTATGCCTTATTATATTATGTTACTTCACTCCCAATTGAGTTTCATTCATTATGTATACTACCTTTTTTCTTTTGATTCTTCATTATTGTAGAAAAATCGTTCACACGTGTATATTGTATGATGATAGGTGTTAGTCGCTGACCTGTGGGGATTAAGAATGCCCTTAGGGCTATATTAGGACCAGCTCGATTATTAGGTTACTAGGGTACCTGGGCTGGTTCGTGACAATTCATCCTTCAACTTCTTTAAAACCTCACCCAAATACAACAATAACCAAAATATAAATAAATTATTGGGTTCATAAGTCCTAAACATTAGATTTGATACATATCTAATTGTTGTTTCCCTTGAGAATCAAAACTAATACTGAGAAGGACGGGAATGGTTTGACCAAATCTCCCATGTGATACACCATAGGGTTCTTGTTATAACTAAAGGATTACCACTATCTTACACTAGGTGATAGCCTCCTCTATTACACACAACCATTTAAAACTCCAAATATGCTAATACGAAGACCACTTAAATAATCATATAATACTACCTTGAGTGAAATTATCTGGCCAATCCATATACCATATCATGATTTTTATAATGTTTTGGAACTAAATCCCTCTCATGGTTTTAAAAATTGTCATTATACTACATTTCTTCATTAGAAAGGGTTTCTCCAATCATCGTACACTTCAAAACATAACACACATTATAATAAAGGAAAAAAAGGAACACTTCACAAACCAAAAAGATCCCAACATCAAATTATAAAATGAAGAAAAAATAAGGTATAACTCAAAACAAAATATGGTAAAAGATCATATATGCATCTCATGATCCTAATTACTCTCCTCCAAGACAATATGTCTCAAGAGAACAAGAACAAAGGGAACATTCCATCCATTGGGCACCTTATCTCGATGATCTGAGTTCTCTAATAGCCTCTCCATAAATGTGAGGTTTTGGTTGATATTAAATTATCTATCATCGATGAAATAGGAGTTGACATGATTATATCAATGGTTCTTAGAAACATAGGATACGTCATAGATCTTATCCAGCTATGGTGGATGTTAAAACTAATATATCACCACATTAATATGTTACGACACCATGAAGGCTTATACAAACTAGGGAGAAATCTTACTCCCCCTACCACACTACTACATTCCATGATGAGACCAAAACATTATGAACATGTAGTCTTTGACCACGAACATGAAGTATCTCCTACTATGATTAAAATAAGATATATTATAGTCCTACACAACCTTCATCCAATAAAAATTTACTACAACCTCTCTATCATTATTTTCACCACATAAAGATTGAAAAATGATGACTCCATATCCTCAGACCAACACAATAGAGAATGATATTATCTCACATACCAATCCTCAAATTGGGAAATAAAATTGATATGTGGTATCAATTTTTATAATTGTAATCCTTCAATTTCAATATGTTTTCTAATATTTCACTAATTTATAAAATTCATGTCTTCAATATATCCTCCAGTGTTTATAATGTTCCCTATAGTTTTTCATTTTTCTGAGTGTGGAAAGTAGTGACGAGGCATAACTATGTTCCAAAATCATAATTTAATCCTCTCTAGAATCATGTGGTAAAATGAGGGTCTTGATATGAAAATTCGTACCTCAAAATATATGAATATTCACAACGTAATCCACATACCTCATTTCCAAAACTTCCATGTCTCTTGAGTCATTGATTGCTAGTAAGTGAGAAAACATCATTAGTCAATCCATTATTACACATATTATATCATATCTTACCTAATCCCTAGGTAATCTTGTGAAGAATGAAATAGACGTGTCATTACACTTCTATTCGGTAATATCATGGTGGTAGGACAATTATCAAGAACACAATGTTCAAACAACACCTAAAAAAACCCATACCTCAATCCATAAAATCGTCCACCACCTATTTCATCATAGGAAAACAAAACTACATCATTAAATCATGGTAAGTCTTAGATAATCCAAATTTAATCACTAAAGGTGACCGATGAAACTAAAAAATGAATCCCTCATGAATTCAGATCAGAATGAACAACCACACCTTGAATTAAATCTGATTCTATCTATATTCTATGAATAACTTTGGAGAATCACCCTATATAACATGGTCACTAATTATATTCAGCTCTTGGTTTCCTCACTAATAATCCTACACCTGTTACATGAGATAAGATTTTCATTTTCATTTAAAATATGAAACCTTCACCATCAACTACCTATGTATCTTGATTCTTGGACACTAACTCTTACATTCCCCTCCAGTCATCCCTGGACTCTTGGAAAACAACCCTTCGTGATGTTTTCCTTAGTGAATCAGCTTTGATATTTACCATTCCAAAGGTGTATGAAATTTAAATTTTATATTAAAAAATAAATCACATCCACCACCGTTTTTACAAATTTTTCCCTAGTAAGGAAAAAATATATTCCCTGATTTTCTGACTAGTGAAGACCCCAAATTTTTCTCCGATGAGGTAATGTCACCACTGCATTATCATGAACACAACCAATGGTAATTCCAAATAATGGGTTTTATATTTATTATTTTATGGTAATAACTATCAATAGACATAGTAGATCACTCCCTTCTACTATATATTGATGCATCCTAATCCCAGATGAGATGGATTATATAAAACCTCCAATTTAACCCCCTTCTCTAGGAACTAACATAATGAATCACTAATAAATCCCCTATTAATTTCATCAAATGGTGGATATAACTGATTCCCCTAGATTTATGTATGGTCCATCCTAGATATATAATTCAACAGGTCTATAATCAATGGTAAATAGGTTATAAACCATTTAAAATAGAATACAATACTAGGGAAACTGAAAAAATCATAAACATTATTAATTGAGTACTAAGGGAAAACCATCATTCATTGATGCTTCCATTATTGGGACCAAGTAGGATGGAGACTTTTTTGGAAGTAAGAGAAGGTTGTTTTCAGGTGTGTAGTATTTTGTTGTCAAAAGTGATAAATCAGTTCACTTATTAAAAGGCCTTCGAAAATATGACGATTATTATTTAATTTATATTTCAAAAATATCATATGTTTTTCCAAGAACTTGTGATTAAAGCTTTATGAAGGAAATGTGGAGTAATGGTGTTGGTAATAATATTAATGTTTGACTGGAATGAGATATTTTTGTTGAAGATGAGGATGTTATAATAATTTACTTGGATAATATGGCAATACTGATGTTTATAGATCAAATACCATATATCACAATAGATATGGTTTTTGATGAATGTAGCAGTTTGTTGAATAATTAGATGTGAGGGAAGAAACATGGGTGTTATTTCCAAAGATGATATTTATGTTGGATCTGTTTCTTAGTGTTTGAAAAAATTTTGGGCCCCAAAAATAGGAATTTATTTTATGGAATAAAAGTTAAAAAATAATTGTTTGAGGACCGCGAAAGACAGTTCACAGACCACATAAGAGGTATGTGGAGTGTAACATGAAATTCAGCAGTGGAAAAATTTCGCTAATCATGGTACACAGACTGCATAGGAGAAAGGGTTTGTGGAAGGATCAAAGTTCACTTGAGGTCAATAGTTCATGTAGAATGATATTGTTCACAAAATGGAAGTGGTAATTTAGGCCATCGTGAAGGAATAAAAGTGGTACGAGGACTATGTAGGGAAAATGATTCATAGGATGTGCATGGTACGTGGTGAAGACAATACCAAATTGATAATATTGTAAAATAGTATAGGGAGAACTGTGGATTTAATTTCCTCTCTAATGGACCCTAATCCAATATTTATACTAGAGAAATTTTCTTAAGATCACATCTTCACCCCCAAATTAAAATTTGGTTATGTCCATAAGAGTTCACAAGGGATAATTTTATAAAGGGAAGTAGTTATCAGAGGAAATTTTCCATGGAGAATGAATTTTTTCATGAAAGAAGAAATGGTTTTCAAAATTGGAATAATTGGCCAATGGAAAAAGAAATTCTATAGAAGTGTAGGTGGTATGTAGAAGAAGTACACGAGGATGATATGTGGAAGAAGTATGCAATGACGGTATATAGAAGTGGTACATGAAGATGGTAAGAAGAAGTGGTACGTGGAGGTGGTACACTATGGTGGTATGCAGAGGCAGTATGCCGAGGTCGTACATGGAGTGGTGACAGTTCATAGATCAAAGGAAGTTTATGGAAGAAGATGAAGTCTATAGAGCACTTGGGCTATATGGTGAATCACAATTCACAGAGGATAAAAGCAGTTCACAATGGAAGCAGGAGAGATCATGAAGGACTCAAGGATGTTACAACCATATTCTACGTTGGAAGGAGAATATTTTTTTTAAATGTTAAATCTGTGAAAGATGATAAAGAAGCATCAAAACATTGAATTGCATCATTTTGTGCTAAAAGAAGCAGACACACAATTGGATTATTTTCAAATTTCCACATGAGTGTAAGGGAATATCCTACTCATTGTATTCCACATAAAAGGATTATATTATAGTGAATTGTGTTGTATTGGATTGCTTTCAAACCATTCAATGGATGTATCTACTCTTTTTGAATAGTGAACCTTGTAAATTCTTGTGTTCTTATTGATGTTTTTTTGAACTGTGTCCAATAAAGAAGAAAATCTTTAACATGAGGAAAATATTGTTTCAAAATTAAGGATATGTAAAAGAAAAATATATCCATGATTCTACCCTCCCCATTTTAGTGATACTTTAATCCTTCTTAGGCAACTTATCCATGACCAAACTCTACCGAGACACCACATGTCTAATGAAATTCACCTACCAAGACAAAAACATGCACTGGGAAAACGTCCCATAGAGTAGGTAGTGACAAAGGACCTATAAGACAACCCTGAGATTTCAACATTTTCCTCCTCTAAATTTCGGTAGATCATTATGTCAATGATGAACATTACTACAAAATGTTCAAGAAATTGTCATAGTTAAGTTTTTATGAGTCCCATTAATAGAAATGGTGTGTTCGAAACACCAAATGGCATGACCATGAACAAAAAGTTACCATATCATCACCAGAATAAAGTTCTAGGGTATCTTCATTATTCCACCACAAATGATAATATCTATACCACTTATCAATCTTAGAGAACCAACATTATCCTCTCAACTAGTAAAAAAATATCATTAGTCCTAGGAAGAGGGTATAAGTTCTTGATCATTTCCTGATTTAAACACCGATAGTCTATAAAAATATTTAGACAACCATCCACCTTCACAGTGAATATAATTGGATCACCGCATTATGGATCATTTGGTGAGATTAAACCCTTATCCATCAAATCATTTATTTTAATCCCAAACTCCATTAGCTTAGAGGCTTCCATTAGATAAGTGACCATTGTTATAAAAAAGACACATGGTTGGAACTCTACCCCAAACTCAAAGTCTAAATAAGGGGATAGTATCACAGAATCCTCATAAGAAAAAAATACAAACTCATAAAAAATTATATGAGCCTCCACCATACCCACACCAACTGATTTCACTAAAATCATTACCATAAAATAATGAAGGGGCTCTCTATAACTACTACATATGTTAATGTATTTTTCTATAAAGAAAACATCATCTTGATCATATAAATATAAGAATGAGTCCTTAATCTTGATGTTATTGATAACTTCACACCCAGAATAAAACTAATAAATGTCAATGATAACCTCATATAGTTTTATTTTTAAAATGAAAAGATCCCCACGTGAATGATGTTGTGACATCATCAAACTACACCCCCGACACACATAAAAAAAGTTGGTCTGGTGTCCAACATGTGTATTAAAAACTAATGGAATGAGAATCTTCTCAAAATAAACTCTCAAATTATGGACTAAAGTAGGTGAATCATAGGAGTTTGAGACTCTTAAATCAAATAAGTAACTGGAAAGGGTATAAGGAAAACTTTTTGTACATTTGATGATATCTTGACCCTCTAGTGATGGAATCATCATATCATGGAAATTTATATACATGAAACCCATGCCTCATTATGATGCAAATGTATATATACATGTTTAATTAAGTTTCCTAAAATATGGGGAGCATCCTATGTCAATCCCCTGACATCCTAATCTCTTCTTGATAGAGCACATGCATATTTTCCCTATTATAGAAATGACATTGTTTGGAACATCCCATGGTTTTCTAAAATTAAATTGAAAATTCTTCAAATTTTGTTTAAGGTACATGTTTATAAGTATCCTTTAAACATAATTTTATTTCTTCTATGTTTTGAATTTCAAGAAACTGTCATCTACAATTGTGTTCAGTATGTTATTTAGAGTCTGATGAAACAAAATTGTTTTTTGGTGAATAGTAACATACCCTTATGAATAGTAATATGAATAGTAATATGACCTCATGAATAGTAAATAATAATAATATTTTATTTTCCCAAGGAAATAGGATTATGGGATCTTAATTAATTTTCCAATGTCACATACAACTAATTGCACTTCAATATTGTTATTTTTCGAATTAACTGTGACCTTATTTAAAAATTAAATTAATAATATTTAGAAAATTATTTTCGAAAAATGGAGTTCATTTTTGAATTATACATGTCGAAAAATGGTCGGGGTAAATTTTTGGTATTTTTCTGAAACTCTTGAATTTTCGGTGAATAGTGAAATACGATAAAATACCGAATAACCAATTTATCAGTAAAAATGAACTATTTATGGAATAATAAGTGATGCAAGGCCACTTTCTTAGAAATCACATGATATTATCACTATTTTAGGGCCACTTGATTTGATATTATTCATAGTCTTGTTAAAAATATTATAATAATGATAAAAATAATCTAAAATACCTCCCCTCCTCCACTATAAATACCACCCTCACTCCTCTCTTCTTCCCACACCTCTCAAGCCTTGCGAATTGTCTAATTTCTGCCAAATTCCCTCCCCAATCTTCTTCCCCACGTCCTAGAGCTTCTTGTCTCAGCAAAAGACCAAAATCAAATCCCTTTAGAAGGATCTCAAGGAGAAGAGATCAAGAGGTAAACAACCTCTTTTATTTTCTTTATTTTCTTTATTTTTTTGTTATTCTCTTCCATTACCTTTGTCTTTTTCTAGGTTATTTCATTAAATATTCCCCCTTACTATCAAAATTTTTTATTAATTATGAGATATTCCATTCCTCTAATCAATATTGTTTTTATGAAATTTTAAGAGACATCGTTAGGCTGCTGAATTTTCGTGAGAAATTTCTCATGATTTTCTTTTATTTCATGATTCGTTTTTCTTCATCCCTCACTTCCTCTTATCCAAGAGGCATGAAATCTCCAGAATCATGTATGTTCATTATTTTTTCATGTTTATGGAAAATTACTCAACCTTATTCTTCTCCTCTTCCACTTAATTAAAGAATAAAAAAACATTGTCCATTTGTGTCGAATTACCGACATCGTGGACGATGTGTTTTCAATTTCCATTAATTTTTTAAAGTCTGGTCATGAAACCATTTATATGGTTGAAAAAGGTTATAATATATGTTTTATGACTCATATAAGGTTCTGGAATTCTTTTTTACTCATGTTTCAAATTTAAAAGACAAAAAGAGGTTGTTATTATCAATGAACTGCTTAAATGATCTAAACGAACATCATCAATGTTTTATCTAACGAATCATCCTCATATAAAGAATAAAAGTGATAAATGGTATAATTTATGGTACTAGAAATATGTAAATACTAATCCATTCCAAATTTGGAATTTCACTTCCAATCAACAAGAACGATTCATCATGAACCGATTGTGAAAATCACAAAAGATCTCACCCAAAATAATGCAAGGAACAAAATACTAACAATTAAGGGGTAAAATGAGGTTATGAAATGACCATATAAGATGTTATAAACATGAAAATGTTTCTGTCAAATACTAATAACACTCCTTTAACCATTATACAGGAGGTTTAAACAAATTTTAATTAAGACAAGCCTAAGGTAAGGGAATTCTTAACCCGATTTCCATTCTTTGGGTTAACCTTATACTTTATTATTTATGTGCTATTTAAATTGTTTTTGTGATGTTTTATGTTTATATTATGTTTAATTATGTGTATTTATAGAGTATATACATATTCCATCCACTCTATTAAGTGTCACTTCATGTATATTATGTTTATACGGGACTTTTCTTCTAAAATCCTCTTTTAAAATTCTGTTTTACAAGATTCAAAAGAAATGTTTTTATGCTATTATTTATGTTGTATGATTATGTTTTGGTTATTGGGAATTGTTTATGATCAAGGGTGGGACCTATATATCCCTCCAATTCATTGTGTATGAGTAAGTTGGAGGTCGGCCATATGGTTACTTCAAGTGTAACTGTGATGGTTACACAAAGTAGGTTAGCCGTGAGGGTTACAAATTTTAAGGTAGCCAAGATGGTTACAAGATTATGTAAGTAATGCCCCAAGATACCTCTATGAATATATTTATGTTTGCGTGGATCTTGTGTAAATCTCATGTTACACGAAGTAAGTATTTATGGGTGAAAATCATGTCTTTTGAAAATGTTTTCATATGTTATGACTATTCATGGACTAATGTGATTTTTCCTTCTTTTTCATACCTTACTGAGATTTTTCCCTCCAATGCATTGGGTATGAGTAAGTTGGTGGTCGGCCATATGGTTACTCCAAGTGTAACTGGGATGGTTACACAATGTATGGTAGCCGTGAGGGTTACAAATTTTAAGGTAGCCAAGATGGTTACAAGATTATGTAAGTAATGCCCCAAGATACCTATATGATTATATTTAGGTTTGTGTGGATCTTATGTATATCTCATGTTACACGAAGTAAGTATTTATGGATGAAAATCATGTATTTTACAAAATTTTTCATACGTTATGAGTATTCATGGACTAATGTAATTTTTCCTTCGTTTTCATACATTATTTAGCTTTTGTGCTCATCCCAAGTTTTTAAATGAATTTTCACAGGTTAATGTATGAGTAATACAAGGAAGTAATACATGTTAAATGTTGATGAATTGTCAAGGAGTCTTGTTTTATGTTTTAATCTTTTATATTCTGAGAAAAACGGAAACTGATTTTATGGTATCCACTATGTAACAATGTGTAATGTTATGAATGTTTTGTCTTAATTCTATAAATCTCTAAACATGAAATGATCCTCAATGTAAAAGTAAGTGTTTTCTTGAATAAATTCAAGATTATGTATGTAATAAGTGTGGGTTGTTATATTGTTTGTGTCAGATGGTAAACCTTACCATAACTACTATGATAATCTATAAAATTCATTGGGAAATAATATGGGCGATGACTATAATCACCATAGGAATACCACATTGTCCCAATTTTCCATGGTAGACAACAATAGCTATAGAACCTAGAAGGCTAAAAAGTAAGCTGATGAGGGTTACACCCCGTTGGTCTAATCTGTGAAAGACATAATGTATGAGGCCTTACACTAACAAATATACTCATTAAAGAACCAAGATATCCTCCCTATTGTGTTAATCCACCATGAGAGTTCACTATTTTCTGTCACACATACCATCTTCTATACCTATTCGTTTGATGATAATATAAATAGAGTAACAGCATACTGGATAGAAGAACATAGTGCCTACTCAATATACCATTCATGATAATCCTCATATGAGAAATTACTGGGGGTGAAACCTAGATGATCCTAGAAATTGACTACAAGATCTCACATTAAAACACACCCTTATTAGAAATAAATTAGCTCTTACCTATTTTCTTACATAATGGTCGATGATAGGAACACCATGTGGAACACATAATATAAATAAACCCATGAAACATTCAACTCCTTTCATTCCCTAAAATAAAATGTATACCTTTTCTAAGCTATATCCATCATCTGAATAAATTCTAGTGGGACCAAGTACACATCTTGATTTCACATCAGGTTTAATTTAATCTTGATCTCCTCTAACCAGTGCTCAATATTTAGACCAGAGACACTATCCTCATACTATTCCAAATATTATCGCTGAAAAGAACACAACATCTTCTTCAATGGATCACCATTATAAATTGTGTAGAACGCCATATTCTCATATGGGCCTGCCTATGACACCTAATTATCCTAAACAACACATGAATGACCATTAGGAGCCATAACTGAATGGAAAATAATTTTTACCTAAGCTCAATAGCATGGAATTTATTAAGGATCGTTTATATAATTAATCTTAACATCCCAAGAACACCCTTTTTATATTATAATATGAAATATCATTATGTATGTACCTCTCCAAGGTATCTACCTTTCCTGAAGAACATACTCACTAGTTCATTTGGTAAACTTAGAGTCCTTGCATCAGATTGTGGGGGACCTAAAATATCTCACCCTAGATGGTCTTTGTGACATATGTAAAATACCATGAATGAATTGAACCATTTATCAAAAACAGAATAAAATTTTAATAGTTTCTAACTCCAAAAATCATACTAAATATCAACCTGACCTTTGGTACCACTCCATCATGACCCCTCCCTACAGAGGTACCCATTTTGGGCTCTAATGAAGGTAGATAGATAATGACCATGAGTCCCATCACCATTATAACCGAGGTTGTGGAAAATAAATGAGGGTATAAAAGTCTAAAATATGGAAGGAATTACTCACAATAGTTAAATTAGGACTGAGAGATAGTATATCAACCATCAAGAAACTCTATAACATAAATAAAATAGTAAACAAAAAACATCTCATAGTGTATATATAAAGTAAAAAAATATTATGAGTCTCTAAAATAAATATAAAAAATTATATCACCTAAGGCAAAAATTTAGAAACAACTCCATATTATTGGGTAGTAATATCATTCACCATCCGTATTGTCATCCTGAAACCCTAGGAACACTGATTTTATATAGATAGGGAGAGAATAACATGTACACTCTATAATATTATACCGAAGGTCTGTAATACACTTGGAAAAAATAATACAAATTTAATAGTGGATAAATAGTAGAACCAATAGCAACAAAATTTTTGACTAACCATTATTATCCTAACCACGACACCCAACCTAAATAAAAAATAAAATATTAATAACATAATATGATTAATATCAATAAATGGTAACCCATGCTGAATTACCTATTAATTATCTTCATTCATGTACCGATGATGAATGTTATGGAACTCTAATCCCTTTTGTTAAATCTCGCATGGAAACACTTCTAGAACTGTATTGTAATAAGAACCACACAAGAAACATTTCATAAATTCTCACCCAAGGACACCTTGAAAACCTCATCATTCCAAGAACCCCAAAAACAATTGGTCATCACATCTATATCCTCCCACAACCACTATCTGATATCCTATACAATAAGGTATCCTAAATAAAAATGAAATCAAACTTATTCCCACAACCTACCATACTTGACCCCCATTATAACATACCTCATCAATATCCAAGACCATTCATAAGTGAACTGTATCTACAATCCATCACAATTTATGTACTAAAACCTCACCTGAAAGGTGGAATGAGAATATGGGGTAACCATCCATCCATCCTTTCTAATTTGGATGTTGGAAAAAACACCCTCTAATGCATTTGGTACTAGAAACATGGTTCTCATTATGGATTGGGTGAATATAGAAACCACAGTGAAAATGAAATACTATAGTCACAGAAAATACCAAACTAAGGGTTCAAATAAAGAACAACATCGCAACTCAAAAACCCCCTATAGGGACTGACATCCTCTACCACTTCTTCTACCATATCAAAATGAATTAACCCACACAATCATTCCACAACTTCAAGCAACATTCCATATCAATTTTTCAAATTAATACATTTAAAAATTTCTAATTAACATCCATATTATTTATTAAGACCATTCAGTTTGTGTTAAATTATAACCACTTTATCTGTACTTCCAATTTTAAATCAGTATTTCATTATCCATTTCAACTGATGAAATTTAATTTTCATCCTTAACATTTCATTATATCCCAATTGAGAAACTAAGCAGACAAAACACAAAAAAAATCTCATCATTGCCACTTCAACATTCATTGTATTTCAACCACACCTCACAATTTAGAAAAGTCACTTTTCACTAAAACATCCTCATAAAAAAAATTTGGTGTCTCAACCACCACAGATCTAACCCAACACACATAAAAGCAAAAAACATCGCAAACAAAACACATCAAAACCATTGAACATTACAACCACACCCATCACAACCACAACACATCCGAACCACCACACATCACTTTTTATCTTTACCAATGGGATATCATTATATTTATTGTAATATTTTCAATGGAACTCCAACACAATATGAGATTATTTGAGAACCAATTTATAACCATTATATAAATTCTTAGAAACTTCCATATGTGTTGAGTCATGTCAAAAATAATAACAATATACAAAAAATTTATATTATAAACAATATAATAATAATTAACATAAGATAATTTTTCAAATAATAGAGAGTATCCACAGGCTTATTAGAAAAGATAACAAAAAAATGTAAAAAATTCAATTTATTCCATTTCCCATCCCATTCAATAACAAAATAAATAATATATAATTATCTGGTGCATACCATTTACCCAAAAAAATAAAATTCATAATATCTTGACATATAAATCAAAAAAGGACATGCAAATTATCCCCCCTCAACAATATCATTCCCAACTGCTTTGAAAGGTTATAATAATAGTAATATTACTTTGAAGCACCAAAATGATGGTAGATAACTTGATCAAACTAGAACAATATACCCCTATTGATCTCCCCCATACAAAAACCCAAAAAATCAAAATTTTCAAGAATAAAATTATTCAGAATATGAAATAGGGAAGAAAAACATATGGAAGAGTGAATTAATCACCTTATAATTTCTAATGATTGATCATCAGATGCTAATAATAAAATACCACAATGAGAGTGTCAATGGACTCACAAAATCACCTTTTCATTTCCCTAGGTTTGAGAGGAATGATTTGAAGACCATAAGGGTTTTAAGGTCATTATTATTTATAAGAAAACTAGGAAAAAAATACCTTGGTGGAATAGACCTTACTATGACATAAAATGCAGACATAATATGTGTTAACAAAGTATATAGAAGGGACCATACTATAGTAGGGCCAATAGAAGTTACTTCTGAGAAATATGGTGAATTCCACCCCACCAGAAAAATATTATTGGAAATGGATTGATATGAAAGTAAATCTACCACAATGTATAATTTGATCATCGAATGGAGGGATAAACTACAACCCCTCTCTATAGTGTATCTATCATAAAAAATTAAAACCACAAGAATCCCTCCTTCTATATTTTATGCCACAACCTTCTCTTATATACTATGGATATTTTAATACTTTTAGATCCACCAAAACACCACCTACAAGGTCCTATGATGTAGCAAACCTCTCTATACCACATTAAAACACATTATCATGTAACATAATCCATAGTACAGAAAAATTCAACTCCATCTACAATATCATATGCAACTCCACCTCCCACCAATCAAATTCCTTATAACCTCCACCAAACAACACCAACACCAAAATTTTCATAATTTAATAGTTTGGGATATCTGTACCATTATATTAGATGTCTATCAAAGGGTATTCTTCATCAATAATCCAACCAACCCAAGAAAATAATGAAAGGTTACAAGAATCCTTCCTGAGAGATACCACATATGTTTCTCATTATAATAGAACATTTCTACAACCATAAACCAGCTACAATACATATCTATACCACCCAAACATCCAAAAAATCATTTAAACCTCCATAGAGTACAATCCATTGACCACCACATCCATCAAACAATACTACAACAAAAAAATTAATCCATTTTCATATAATGATACTATCTTCTTTGGGTAGAATTAAATCAACCACACAGTTCTAAAATGTTTTTTAATATAATTCTTATTTATTAAGAAAGGATTCCCCAATATTTATAATCCTGATTCCTTAACACACATCTTCATCAAGGGAAATGTAACATTTTAAAAACCAAGAATATCCTAACACCAAATTATCATGGAAAAAAATAAGAAGAAAAACAAAAAAAAATATAGGGTAATGGGATCATATATATTTCACACACTACCAAGTACTCTTCTACTAGTCACTATTTATCTAAATCACACAAACTTGGGAAATTATATTTCCACACAGTACTTTTTCCATATTTTTATTGATCTTTACTCATCTCCTTATGAATATAGTCTAACCCTTGATACCCAACTCTCCCCATTCAAGAAAATGTCAGCAATCATGAACATATAAGTTGAACTGAGACATAAGAGAGATGTGATGACTCATTTAAATCCATGGTGGAAGCACCAAATTATATTCCACTATACCAATATTCTCTAACACATGGATGTGTCCCATGAATCGATGATAAAGAATATGCTCTTTACCAGAACTCTTCTTCCCATGATGAGGTGAATCATTTAAGAACTCAGGTCTCTTGAACTATAATTATAGTGGTTTTTTCTAATGATCGAAATAATATATTAATAATTATTATGACACCATATTAATATCATGAACTCTTTCATGATTATCACCACATAGATACCAAAAACTAATGACTACCCAAACTCAGCCCAAAACCACATAGAATGACATGACCTCCCATGAAATTCTTCAAATGGGGGGCATATCGATAAATGATTGGTTGAAGATATTATAATAGATCTAATCAAAATGAATTTGGTTTTACTATGTTCTATAAAAATCCAAAATACACATCCACAACATATCCACTAGCATATGGATGGTTCTCTCCAAAATTCAATCTAACAATATGTGGAAAGAAGAGTCGAGGTATATGTAACATCCCAACTCATTATCCAGACCACTCCAAAGTCATGAAAAACAATGAGAACTCAAATTCGAGAGAATATAACTCAAAAATCCATGTAGCCACCAAAACTCATCGACATACATCCTGGACAGAAAAACCATTGCTCCTGACTCATTGATTCATTGGATATGAGAAGATATCATCAATTGATATAAAATTATCTATATGGAAACATGTCTTCATTAATAATTTGTTAATCCAATGAACCATTCCATAAACATGTCATTCCACTTCCATTCAGGATCATCCATGGGATGAAACAACCACTTGGTACATGATGTTCTCCCTTCGCCTAATAGAAAACCCAACATCAAGCTTTGAAATCTGGCACCACCTATTTGATCTCATGACACCAAAACTATATCCTCAAACCACATTAAATATTAAATTAATTTGGGTAGAAATTTAAAGGTGAGTAGTGAAACTTATGAAGGAATCACTCATACAGTTCCATCAAACTGAACAACCTCCTCTATAGTAATAGTTTATTCTACCCATCCATATGAGGTATCACTATGGATAACAAAATTATTCTTCATGTACACCTATGAGCATCCCAAATGAGTCTCCTCCACCTAATTCATCAGAGAATACATTATTTTAATATGAAACAAGAATCCTCTTCCATCAACTACATCTACGTCATGATGAATGGACATAAAATCCTCTATCATCCTTTTAGAATCCCCAAACTCTTGAATAAAATCCCTTCATGAAATATTTCTTAGTGCGCCATCCACTAAATATCCATTTCCTGATGTGTAGGACTTATAAAATTCATAGAATTGAAGAAAAACCATCCACATATATTGACATAGATTCTTATTACAGTGAGAGAAAATGTACATCAATGTTTTGTGATTGGTAAAGAACACAAAGTGTTATCCTAAAAGGTAATGTCACCATAACCGTAACATAAACACGACAACTATGAATTATAGATAACAAGTAGAATAGTTATGCATGTGGGACTGAAAATTAAAATACCTATATGTGATCACCACATTATATTGAATCTTGAGGCATCCTACTCCTATATTGGACCCACCACAATAAAACATAACACATCACTACTTTTTGTAGAAACTGAAGCACCAGAGCACTATTAAATCCCCCCTTTAGGTAGTAAGATGCTTCCAAGCACTGTATTGTCTAGATGAACGCTATATCTATCCTAGTCAGAGCTATCAATGAGGCCTTATATATGGTAAATTCGATATTTAATAATTATAATAACCTATGAGACCAAGGAAACTATATTCCCATTTGACGTTCATACATGTTTTCAAAGAAAAAAATATAACCATCAATAATAGGTCCACATCCAAATCCCACCAGGGAAAAAATGTTCAATTAAATTCACATAATCAGTCTAAAACATTCACATAAAAAATAGTCAATATATCTATAACATCAAAGGGGAAACAAGAAATCCTTGAGATGATCAACTTGCTCCTCATATAAATTTGACTATATAAATATATCATCAATGAGAATTACTAAACTATTCCGGGAATCCTTGTAAAGACCCAGATATTTCAAGGAATTTTTTTAAATACTTTGGAATTTTATGAGTCTGTGGTTTCTAAGAGCACTTGATTTCGAGGCTCGGTGTGCCTAGAATCAATTTTTGAAGTTTTGTTCGAGTACGTTCAGTAAACAGACATGCGGGTTTTTCTATCTTTTGAATCATTTCTCAGAATTGAAATCTGAGGACACCGATGAACTCGCAGTGCTGATATTCACTTAAGGGGACCTTTATCGCATTTTTGTTTTATGTGGGCAGAAAGTTAATTTTTGGGGTTTAATAAAAAGGTTAAATAAAATTGTTGTGATGAATTTTATCTATCTTGGTTGGTTAAATTCAACATGTGGTATTTATTGGTGGTTCCCACACCTACATAACCTCCCATGAGAAAATATTTTTGAGGTGGGGCCCACACAAGCCTAACCTTTCCATCTTCCCATAACTTCCCCTGAACTCCCTTAAACACCTTGTTTAATTCTTGACAACTCCCCTCTTTAATTGCTAATACTTCACCTTCTTCTATCTCTAATTAATTTTTCCAACCCATGGTAAATTAATTAGGTGGTTCACTTAATTAATTTATTTTTTGTGTTTGAATTAATTGGATTTTCGTGGAACATCATTAAAATTGGGAGAGATATATTTTAATACTTTCCTTAGAAAATATTTTGTGGGGGAACATCTGGAGAAATAGAAGAACACCACACTTCTCTCGATGAAGAATATCTCTGGCGAAGAATGTGAAGTCACCAATGAAGCTTCTTCTTCGGGTGCACTCTGATGTCGACAGAATCGATGTTCTTCATCTGCGACGCCCGAACTCCACGACACTTGACTTCTGCAACTCGACGACGTGCAATGTCAATTGCGAGGTAGGGGTTTTGTATATTCTTTTAGTGAATAATTTGTACCCCATTCATTGTTTATGTTCATGGATTGACTATGGCCGATTGTTACCACCTAACGTGGAGGGCGCGGGCCAAACAAACACGGCCCATTCACCCTCTATAGTTACTTGTTCTATTATTTTTAAAAACGAGGTTCTGTCAAATGGAGGAATTGATGATCAAAGGCGGTAGCCGCGCGGTGGCCGGGTGCGGAGGAACCGGGGCCCGCAACCGCGGGCCGCTCTGTCAATGAAGAACCGGCCGGATAAAGCCGGTTGGGCTGATAAAATACCGCAACGCCACAAGCGGCACCACGCTTCGGAGGAACGCAGCCCGCATTCCGCGGGCCGCTTCGGCAATGAACCAGCCGGCTCGTCGGCTAGCCGGGTGAAGGAGCCGCGGCACCCGAAGGTGCCGCGCAACAAGACTGTGGCCCGCCCGAGCGGGCCAATTGCACCGAGAAGGCTACCTAGCTTCGGCTGGCCGGATTGGGAGGGTGGTGGCACTTGGCACCACTGGTTCGGGTAGCTGTGGGGGTCGCACCCCCCTCGGACCGCTCGGCCCCCTCGGTCCGAGCCGCGGCTGGCCGGGTCGCGCCCTTCTGGGCCAGGCCACGCCGCGTCGGGCCAGGCCTCACGATTCTTCAGGCCAGTCTGACCCTCTTCCGGGTCGAACCCGCCAAAACTGGGTTGACCCGACCCGCCAGCCCACTGGGCATAATGGGCCGGGACCGTTTTCACTTAAACGTGAATAATATAAAGATCGCGCTTCCGATCGACGCGTCGTCTGCGGCACTGGGACACTCATGACGTGGCGATCCTTTTTCATTACTCTATGTGAGTTTTGGATAACTTTTTAAAATGTCCGGGTTTGGAATGAGTGTATTTCCAACTGTGCCCCCAGAGAAAAAATGCTAATAACTCTCAGACTGGGTGTTCGATTGACGTTCCGTACGTCACGATGGGTTCCTTTGGAAAAGATGGAACTTTGGGATGCATCAACTCTGGACTTCGTGACAGTTGATATATCACCCCTTTTGCTCGAGGAGCAGACCCTCTTGGAATCGACTGTGCTGTGTGCGGGAACCCTAGATATGGTTGCAACTACGACGACTACCGTACTGGAATCCTCCGTGGGTTCGCTGAAGATGACTACCATATTGGAATCCTTCGTGGGTTCGACAGTGATGATTACTGTTCGTGTATCCTACGTGGGTCTGATAGTTTGACTTCTGTTCTAGTGTCCTACATGGGTCCGACAGAGTAGCTGGTCTAGTATCCTATGTGGGTGCGACAACCTAGCTGGACTAGTCTCCTACATGGGCCCGCCAGCTTAGATGAATCAGTGACCGCATCTGATCATCATTAACACTTTATGAAAGATATATTCTTGTGTGAGCTGAGTCTTGACTTTCAATCATTATCATTGATGTGATTGACTTCTTTCCTATTTGGAATGGGTTGTACTTGGGCACAAGAGTTGGAGCCAGACTGAATTGATGACATTGGTATATGTATGGTCATATACCTAAGTAGAGTTGTTTGATGAATCGTGTTTTGTATCTTAGTTATTATTTATCCTTACAGATATTGTGATAACTTGTGGGTCTCAGGGTCCCTACGAAGTATCGTAATACTTACCCCTTCACGGGCAATGTGAGCACTACATTTTGTTGGTTGCAGATGACAGAAACCACTGATCGTGGTTGAGGCTTGTAGAGCTGGATGGTACCCGGAGGTGGACAACTTGGTGAGACGTACACAGAGCAGGAAGACAGACCCGAGGTGTTGAGGAGACTATCTGTACCCAACCTTCAGGTGGGATTCCCGGAGGACGACTCAGTGGTTGCTGTTTTACTTTACTGCAGTTGTACTGTCTTCTCAGTTGTCCTGTACTTTTAGTTGGGTGAGTATTCCGACACATTTAATTTTTAGAACATAAATTTGTATCCAGTATCACTTTGTGCTTACATCTGTTGCGTACTCTATTGTGTTGTTAACTATTATAAATGCAATTCCTTCCCTTTTATAGGGATTTATGCCTTTGGTTCTAGTCACCAGCCCCTGGCCTATGGAATGCGGGCTTGGGGTAGTCACGACATGGGCCCCGAGGACGGGTCATGACAAATTGGTATCAGAGGAGTCGGTTCTACCACATGACTCAGGACTCTGATCTTTCTTCTCTGTGAAGCTATAGTGTTAAGAGTTTTGTGTGTGGTTTTCAGTACAGGGAGTCCAGTGTTGGTGTGGCAGCCGATGTATCCATACACAAAGACCCTATCCCCTAATTTCTGACTCTGTTTATGAAAACAATGATTGCATGTGTGTTTCAAAAGGTTTCTTTGTGATTACTTTGTGTCAGCTCACCAGGAATACTGTTTGATCATGGCACACCTGTTTCTTTTTAGGATGGCCCCTCGAAGCTAGCCAACTAGGGTTCTGAGTCACATGCGAGATAGTATCCCACCGAGTGAAGAGGCCTCGGTGCAAGGCCCCATCATAGCGAAGGCACCAGCGGTACCACTACCCACTGAGCTATCGATACTACCAGCCCCAACAGTAGAGAGTGCATGCCACCTGGGTGCGTTGCATGAGTTTCAGCGATAGAGGCTGCCCAGGTTAAATGGAGAGACGAACCCTCAGGTAGTTGAGGATGGGCTGGAGGATATCGTCAGAGTCTTTGGATTGGAAGGGACACCAGCTGACCTTATGGTGATCCTTGCCACGAGTCTCCTACACGGAGCAGTAGGTAGATGGTGGAGCTTGACGCTCTAGGTGCATGACGAGGCATCTATACTCTGGAAAGACTTCGAGAGTCTATTCCACTCAGAGTTTCTTCCCGCCACCCTTCGTGCATTACAAATCTTAGAGTTACTTCATCTACGGCAGGGCAACATGACAGTAGCTCAGTACTCAGCGAGGTTTACCAACCTCTCTTGCTACTCCAAGGATATGGTACGAGACCCATTATTCAGGGCCCAGACCATTGACTAGGGACTATGGCACGAGATCAGGGCTTCGATGTTCTCCCTCAGCATTCCGACACAGGAGAGAGTGCTGGAGTGAGCCCTTCTTGTGGAGAGATTTCTCACTAAGCCGACACCAGCAGTGAGACCCACTACAGGGTGACACGTAGCAAAGTCTTCTACAGTAATCAATAGACAACTGTCGTAGAGGTCCATGCGGACCAGTCCATCAGGAGAGCTACCTCAGGATACATGTTCAATTGTGCGGGGTACCCAAAACAGAGCAAGTTATACGAGGAGAAGACAATAGAGGGACCTCCCCAGTAGAGGAAGAGGTTCAGCTGTGTTGGTCCGTCAGGAGGGGGTGGACGAGGCAGAGGAGCAGGCCGAGCAGCAGGAGGAGGAAAACATATCGAGGCTCTACAACCACCCCCACAAGGAGGTGCACCCTCGACCACATGCAGCTGGCGGACAGAGGTGGTCTCTGCTCCAGGTAGTGGAGGCTTACGATAACGACACACCTGAGATGATTTGAGGTACTCTCTATGTCTACTCCACCCTTGCTGCTGTACTTATAGACCTCGGAGAGAGTCATTATTTTATTGCCACTGCCCTTGTTCGGAGCACAGAGATTCCAACCGAGTCTTTGGCTCGATCCTTATGGCTAGAGACTCGTACGGGAGAAGACTCGATGATTATGCACGGGTGCCAGTAGTGTGAGCTTACTCTAGGAGGAACGAGAGACTTCTAGGATATTCTTGTTGCGGCGTCGAGGCCTTACGACTTCATCTTGGATATGGACTGGTTGTCTACTGTCTGTTCTCAAATTGACTGCATTAGGCGCAAAGTGTGGTGTATATGCACGGATGGGAGCATGTTCACTTTCACTGGCGAGAAGGGAGCCTTTGCAGCGTAGGATGGACTTTCGTAGAGGAGAGGGCAGCCGATCACACATCAGTTGGCTAGTCTATTCCTTGGAGCAGTTGATGTGCGGAACCCGATATTTCTTGTTGTGGTGGATCAGTATGCAGACGTTTCTCCCGACGACGTTCCATGACTACCTCCTCACATAGAGGTAGAATTATACATTGACTTGTACCCCAATATAGCACCGATATCAACTCCATCATATTATATGGCTGCCGATGAGCTTCATTTGTTGCGGGTACAACTGGAGGACTTGCAGTGAAAGGGATTCATTTGACCCAGTGTTTCACGCTGGGCTTCTCTGATTTTGTTCTCCAAGAAGGAGGATGGGAGCTTGCGACTATGTGTCGACTATCGTGACTTTAATCATGTGACCATGAAGAAAAAGTACCCATTTCCAAGGATTGATGACCTCTTTGATCAACTCAAGGGACCAAGATGGTTCTTGAAGATAGACCTCAGGTCAGGCTATCACAATCTCAGAATTTGAGATGAGGATGTGTGGAAGATGAACTTCTGGTTTCGGTATGGCCACTATGAGTTCTTGTTTATTCCCTTTGGTGTAAACATCTCTCCATTAGTTTTCATGAGTCTCATGAACAAGATCTTCCATCCTTACCTCGATCACATTATCATAGTCTTCATCGACGACATTCTGATATACTCGACTATAGAGGAAGAGCACGCGTACCACTTGCGGATTGTACTGGACACACTCCGAGAACACCAGCTTTATGGTAAGTTCTCATGGTTCTAGTTCTGTATTAGAAAGGTTCACTTTTTGGGACACGTCATCTCGGAGGCGGTAGTAGTAGTGGATCCAGCTAACATTGAGGTCGTACTTTCTTGGGAGCCACCAGGGAGCGTGACGGAGGTACGAGCTTCCTGGATCTCGATGGATATTATAGAAGATTAGTTCGAGACTTCTCCAGAGTTTCAGCACTGCATTAAGCTTTTACAAAGAATGGGAAACCATTCGTGTGGTTAGACAGATGACACCAGAGCTTTCAAGAGCTGAGACAGAGGTTGACCAGTGCTCCTATATTGAGGCTACCAGATGAGGGTGTTGGTTACATAGTTTCCTACGACGCATCAGTGATTGGACTCAGGTGTGTCCTATTGCAGGAGTGACCAGTGATCGCATATGGTTCACAATAGTTAAGATAGCATGAGCAGAACTACGCTACCCATGACCTGGAGTATGCAGCAATGGTCTTCGCCTTGAAGATGTGGTGACACTATCTGATGGGAGAGCACTTTACAGTGTACTCTGACCACCAGAGTCTTAGGTACATCTTCTCTAAGAAGGACATGAACCTGAGAAAATGGCATTGTCTTGAGTTCCTTGAGGACTATGACATTGATATCGTCTATACAACTTGGATGGGGAGCATTGTAGTTGATTCTCTCAGTAAGAGATTGGGCATTCAGCTACTAGGAGAGGTGACATAGCAGCTAGCCACACTGCAGATATCCTTTGTGGATAGAGATTGATTAGCCTTTCTTTAGTCACTCACAGTCTCTCTTAAACTCCTTCTGCGAGTCAGAGAGGCATAGTATGGGGAGATTGACTGTGAGACGCGACGTGCTCAGATATCCACAGGACAAGCGCTTGATGGATTTTATAAAGGAGGGGATCACAACATCCTCTTCAGGAGACGTACTATGGTACCAGTTTCACTGCAGGAGCATGTTATGAGGGAGTTTCACACTTCCCCTCTAGCGGTACATCTACGAGTGGCGAAGATGTACCAGGATCTCAGATGACTACACTGGTGGCCAGGTATAATGAAGGTTGTAGCAGAGTTCGTTTCACAATTCCTCACTTGTCAGCAAGTGAACTCCGATCAACAGGTACCAGCAGTCTTGGTACAGCCCTTAGAGGTCCCAGAGTGGATGTAGGACGAGATATACATGGATTTCATGAAGGGGTTTCCACGTACATCCAAAGGACATGACTCTATCTGGGTGATCGTAACCCGACTCACCATGTCGGACCACTTCCTACCGATCAGAGAGCAGGGATCAGTAGAGAACATGGGACGCCTCTACATTCCGGAGATCATATGGCTTCATAGTTTTCCATCGACTATAGTCTCCGATAGAGATGCTTTCTTTACTTCAAGGCTTTGGAAGGGGTTGCATGAGTCATTTGGGACACAACTATGTCTGAACACCACCTTCCATCCTCAGACAGACGGTCATACTGAGAGGACCACATAGACACTCGAGGACATGATTCGTGAATGTTTCCTTGACTTTGGTCGCAACTGGGAGGATCATCCACCCTTGGTGGAGTTTGTGTACAACAACAGCTACCACTCCACCATCGGGATGGAACCATAAGAGGAAGTTTATGACCGACCGTCCAGATCAACTCTGTACTGGGCTGACCCAGGGGGGTCAACACTCGTAGGACCAGAGATGGTTTTGGCTATGACAGAGAAGGTGAAGATCATCCATAAGAGGATTAAGACTCCACAGGGTAGACAGAAGTCCTATACTGATAGGAGATAGACACCACTAGAGTTCGAGGATGGCGACAACGTCTTCTTACAGGTCTCACAACGACGAGGTCTACATATATTTGGCTGGGGCGGCAAGTTATCTCCATATTTCATAAGACCTTTCTAGGTCCTCAGCAGAGTAGGCATGGTGGTTTACCGCCTGGCCCTTCCACCTCAGTTGCACCGGGTGCATGAAGTCTTTCAAGTGCCTCAGCTGAGGAGATACGTGCACGACCTGACCCACCTCATCGATCATGGGGAGCTAGACATCGATGATGTGGAGACGTTTGCGGAGGTCCTGGTGGAGATCTAGGATCGACAGGATCAGGTCCTACATGGGCGGTCAATTCCTCTATTGCGCATTCACTAGCAGCATGGGATCCTCCAGGAGAGGACTTGGGAGCGGGAGGCACAGATTCGAGCTCGGTACCCCCATTTTTTTCCATAGTATGTGTTGTCGCTTTAAGAGGATGTAAATCTCTGAGGTCGGTGTAATGTAAATACCTGGAAATCTCAAGGAATTTTTTTTCTAAAATACTTTGGAATTTTACGAGTCTGCGGTTTCTGACGGTAATTGATTCCGAGGCCCGGTGTGCTCGGAATCAATTTCTGAAGTTTTGTTCAGGTACATTTAGTAAATGTACATGTGGGTTTTTCTATCTTTTGAACTGATGCTTGGAATTGAAATTCTAGGACACCAATGAACTCGCATCCCCAATATTCACTTAAGGGGACCTTTACCATAGTTGCGTTTTATACGGGTTGAATGCTAATTTTTGGGGTTTAATAAAAAGGTAAAATAAAATTGTTGTGAACAATTTTATCTATCTTGGGTGGTTAAATCCTAAATGGGGTATTTATTGGTGGGTTCCACACCCACATAACCTCCCATGAGAGGATATTTGTGAGGTGGGGCCCACACAAGCCGAACCTTTCCATATTCCCATAACTTCCCCTAAACTCCCTTAAACCCCTTGTTTAATTCTTGGCAACTCCCCTCTTTAATTTCTAATCCTTTACCTTCTTCTATCTCTCATTAATTTTTCCATCCCATGGAAAATTAATTAGGTGATTCACTTAATTAATTTATTTTGTGTGTTTGAATTAATTGGATTTGCATGGAACTTATTTAAAATTGGGAGAGATCTATTTTAATATTTTCCTTAGAAAATATTTTGTGGGGGAACTTCTGGAGAAATTGAAGAACACCATTCTTATCTCGACGTATAATATCTTCGGTGAAGAATGAGAAGTCGCCAATGATGCTTCTTCTTCGGGTGCACTCCGACATCGACAGAATCAACGTTCTTCATCCACGACGCCCGACCTCCACAGCGCTTGACTTCCGTGACTCGATGACATCAGACATCAATTTCGAGGTAGGGGTTTTGTATATTCTTTGAGTGAATAATTTTTACCCCATTCTTTGTTGATTTTCGTGGATTGTCTATGGCCGATTGTTACCACCTAATGCGGAGGGTGCAGGCTGAACAAACACAGCCCGACGACCCTCCATCATTTCTTCTTATATTATTTTGAAAAGTGAGAAGATCGAAAATGGAGGTGGTGACGATCAAAGGCGGCAGCCGTGCGCCGGCCGCATGCGGAGGAATCGTAGCCCGCAATCGTGGGCCGCTCGGTCGATGAAGAACCATCCAGCTAAAGCTGGCAGGGCCGAAGGAAGACCGCAGCACCACAAGGGGCGCCACGTAGTGGAGGACCACGACCTGCATTCCGCGGGCCGCTTCGATGGAGAACTGGCTGGCTCACTAGCCGGCCGAGTGAAGGAGTTGCGACACCCAATGGTGCCGCGCAGTAAGACAGCGGCCCGCCTACACCGGGAAGGTCGGTGCGGCTTGGCGCCACCGGTTCGGGTAGATGGTGGGGGGGGGGGCTAAGACCGCTCAACCCCTTCAGGCCGAGCCACCACCAGCCAGGCCGTGCCCTACTTAGCCGGGTCGTGCCACGCCCGGCCAGGCTGTGCGATTATTCGGGCCGGTCCGACCCTCTGCCGGGTCGGACCCGCCAGCTCAATGGGCATAACGGGCCAGGCCCATTTTCACCTAAACATGTATAACATAAATACCGCGCGTCCGATCGATGCACCGTCTACGGCACTGGGACCCTTGTGATGTGGTAGTCCTTTTGAGATACACTATATGAGTTTTGGACAACATTGGAAAATGGCAGGGTTTGGAACGAGCGTATTTCCAACCGGGCCCTCCAAAAAAATGCTAATAACTCTCAGACCGGGCGTCCGATTGATGCGCCTTCTGTCGCGATGGGTTTATTTTGACTAGATGGAACTTTGGGATACATCCACTCTGGAAATTTTGACAGTTGATGTATTTCCCCCTTTGCTCGAGGATCGGACCCTCTCGGAATCGAGTGGGATGTGTGCGGGAACCCTAGAGCTGGCAACGACTACGACGACTACCATACTGGAATCCTCTGTGGGTTCAGCGATGACAGCTACCGTACTGGAATCCTCCATGGGTTCGACGGTGATGATTACTTTTCTGATATCCTTCGTGGGTCTGACAATTTGACTTCTGTTCTAGTATCCTATGTGGGTTTGACAGAGTAGCTGGTCTAGTATCCTACGTGGGTCTGACAGCTTAGCTGGACTAGTATCCTACGTGGTTCCGCCAGTTTAGATGAATCAGTGACTGCATCTGATCATCTTTAACACTTTACGAAGGATGTATTCTTGTGTGAGCTGAGTCTTGATTTTGAATCATTATTATTGATGTGATTGACTTCATTCCTGTGTGGGTTGGGTTGTTCTTGGGCTCAAGAGTTGGAGCCGGACTGGAATTGATGACATAGGTATATGTATGGGAATATACATATGTTTAGTTGGTTGATGCACCGTGTTTTGTATCTTACTTCTTGTTTATCCTTAGTGGATATTGGGAGACCTTGCAGGTCTCGAGGTCCCAACTGAGTATCTTTATACTCACCCCTGCACGGGCTATGCCTGCACAACATTGTAGATGATGGACTACACTGATCGTGGTTAAGGATTGTAGAGCTGGACGGTACCCGGAGGTGGACCACTTGGTCAGACGTACATGGAGCAGGCGGACGGACTCGAGGTGCTGAGGAGACTATCTGTGTCCACCCTTTAGGTGGGATTCCCGAAGGGTGACTCAGTGGTTGCTGTTTTACTTCACTGCAGTTGTACCAGCTTTTCAGTTGTACTATACTTTCAGTTGGGTTTGTATTCCATCCCATTTACCTTTCAACGCTTACTTTTTTATTTAGTATCACTTTGTTCATACAATTGTTTCATACTCTGTTGTGTTTTTTACTATTATAAAGTCAATGCCTTCCATTTTATTTGGATTTATGCCTTTGGTGCTAGTCGCCAGCCCCTGGCCTATGGAAGGCGGGCTTGGGTTTGTCACGACACTGGCCCCGAGGACGGGTCGTGACAATCCATATAACACAATGTACACAAGTCCCACAGACATATCTAGTGTGTTCATGAAACCAAAAATGTATGGCTACAAACCCAATGTTCACATGCCTGCATTGGATGGAATTAATGGATATTTCTTCCTCCTTCACCCCTAACTAGAGATATCCAGAACAAATATCGATCATAGAGAAACAATTATCTATTCTGAATTAATTGGAATGATAGTCAGTCAATAGAAGTGGGTTGTGATTCTTGATTGTTTCCAAATTTGACCATTAGTATCCTAGACACAACCTTAGTCCACCATCCACCTTTTTAGGGAATAATACATGAGATCCTCATGATGAAATACTTGGATGGATAATTCCCCTTTTCATTAGATCATATATTTATGTCATAAAATCCTACAACTTACAGGGTTCTATTTGATATGGGGACAATGAAATCAGAGAGACACACAGTTTTATAAATACCTAAGACATGATGTCATAGAAAGGGGTAGTTTCACAAACACCCCATGAAAATCATTCAAGAACTCAATGAAAACTCTTTGAGCCTCCAATATCCCATCACCCACTAATTTCTCCTAAAACTCTTCCATAAATTAAGATTGGGTTTCACATATATACCACCTATCCAATACCATTTCCCACCGAAGAGAACAATATGTTGACCACACAAATCATTTAATGCGATCTTCAACATGTATTAGTTCTTAAATTAACACATATAATATAACCAATAAATTCTTAGGACGATGTCATACAACTGTATTAGTATAAAGAAAATATCCCCACCTGACTAATGCTAACCCATCATTATTTTAATCCACTAAAACACATCTAAAAAGACGGTATAGACTCTAACTAGTGGTTTAATCACTAGGGGAATGAGTATCCTCACTATTTCAAGTCCCAAATCATGGAGTAAGGTCAGTGAAACTGAGAAGTGTGAGGATCATAAATCAATCAAGGAAAAAACTATGGTAGATGAAAAGCTGATCATACTTGTAACACCCCAAGATATTAAAATTTGAACATCATGTTCGATCGAATATATGACATGAAACACTATGAGTCGAAGAGAATATGATACCCAAATACTTTATGATATATTTATTTTTAAATAAATTCAAGCTTTTCGATTCCTTCCAGAACACACAACCGTAAGTTTAAATAACCTAAATATAGCATACTATAATAATATAAACATTAAATATGTGGGTATAAATAATACTCTCTATAGTATGAAAATTTTCCATATCCATTTATTATAAATAAAATTATAATCATTTAAAATAAATAGATTTCATTGAAAAACAATACTTTCCTAAAAGATGATTTATTCACTCTTTGTGCATATAATTTAAAATTTAGTTTTACCAATTTTGTAAAATTAAATTGATAAAATAAAAATAATTTTTGAAATAAGAATATCAAAATTATCTTAGGGTGAATATTTTGAATCTTTGAAAAATATTACATCTTTAAATGAATTGTAAAAAAATGTGACTTTTATTGAAAATTTTCTTTTGAATTAACTAATTTACATTGTTATATTATATTATAAATTATTTTTAAATTTAAATTAGTTTAATTTTATTATAATTTAACTAATTTAGTTTATTGGAATCAATTTCATAATAATTTTTGTTATTAGAATATTATATTATTATGTAATTGTCTCTTTGGAAACCTTCTTTCTCATCTCATTTGCAGGTATAATATCAAATTGTATTCAACCAATTATTTGAATTGAAATTTGTAAAATGGATTTTATATTTGAAATAATAATAATTTATATAATATAACAAGGTCAAATTAAAATTTTGAAATTGTGAATAGTAAAAGAAGTAAAAATGAATTACCAGGGATATGGTAAAAACTGATTATCTGGGGGGGGGGTTAAAAATTTGATAAAGGTTAATTTTGGGCCTATTTTTTAATTATTAATCAATGGTATATCAAAATGTTTTTAATAATATATGGATTAAGTGGTGATGCCTATAATGTTGTTATGGATTAATTTAATATCATTTGATGTCACCCATGGACAATTCATGTTGGAAATCATATTATTTTTGAATTTTTATGTTGTGGAAAGACATGAGCCAATTTTTATTTCAGAGTGAACATTGTTACCAAATTTGAATGAAATATGTTTCCATGAAAAAATATGAACATATATTACATGATGAATGAGAGATGAATATTGATGAGAATGTGAAAAGGGAAATGAAATATTAAAGCACGTGGATGAATGGGAAATGGTTGAGGTGGTTTGGTATTTTAGGATTGAGCATTTATTTTTATCATTTATTATGGTGGAACATATTAAATGATAGGGGCCCACCAATACCCTAAAAGGGCAAGGCCTGACCCCAACCACATGTGGGACCTAGACGTCTGCCACAGATGGAGAAACTAGCCTCATGCCAACATCTGAGATGTAGAGGAGAGATCACCCATCAGGCACCATTCTATAAGACACATGACCTGTGGATCCATCATGTCGGGTGGCATGATGGAAATATAACCGGTAAGGGGTTGTACAAAGAGAAGAGGAATACATTTTTAGTGGGTTATTGGTTTTCCTTGAGTGATATAATTCACCCCAGTGTTGTGCATTTTGACATGTGATTAAAATGAATGGATTATTATTCATGTATAATTTAAATTTTGGATATAATTATGGACTGTAGATCATTATATCCAAACTATTTGATCAACCTAATACATTTTATCCTTCCTTTGGCTAGCTAAAACGATAACTAGTACATCATATATGAATTCAATCCTTCTACGATTGAGTAGTTAGCCCTCTTAGAAGTTCATATTGTTGTGTTTAGGATCATTAGATTAAATTGTTATCATGTATGAAATTATAATATTCATGCATGTGATAAATTTATGAAAGAAAGATAATGTCGAAACTGCAAACAAAGTTGGATGCATTTGGAATATTGGATGAGTTTGAGGGTTACATATGATATAAATGAGATAAATGGAATATCGATGAGGATTAAATCACAAAAAAGAAATTAAACACATAAAAAACTCCATGAAATGTGGCCTACATTTTAATATTCCTGAATTAATCAGGTTTAATAAATATGCCATGACATGGAATATTCTTTAGGGTCTTCGATGAAAAATCAAAAGTAGATCTATGATGGATTGATGAGGTTATCTTCATCGTCTATAAAAGTAGAAGAAACGTTTACTAAGGTAGTAGCTGAGAATTTTGGAGAGGTCTTCTTTCCACATAAAAACATAGAATCAGCTGATCAACTACCTTTGCGAAGGGATTCCAACCTGTGATAGCCATTTGTGATGGAGAATAAGGAAACGAGCATTCCAAAAGTGAAAAGAACTCTTGATTTTCTTAATGAAGAAAATTGCATCCAAAATACATTTAGGATAGGGCTATAAGAAATCTTTATGTCTTTTGTGATGTTATGAGATCTGAAAATAATTTTTGGTTCACATGATTCACATGAGACATCCCTAAGGTTGTGTTATATAATATTTAATTCAAAAATAGTTTCTGAGATAATATTCAATGATGTTTCATTAAGCATATAGTTATAAAAGGAAAATGCATGAATTCAGGTATTACACCCATACAGGTTGGTGCAAAAAAATATGTTGAAGGTGTAGGTCATGAATCTCTTGCATCATAATTCCAACAAACTATCGATTTCCAACAAATCAGATTCATGTGTACATGCATGGAATTAAACATAAACTAAGGAGAAAATAAATAGTGTGTGCGAACTAAGTGTCTGAACTATGGAAGGATGGATTATAGGTGTATAGAACCATCCATTAATGAAGGACAAGCATTAAAACATGCATAAAACACATGAATTGATCCTAAACTAAACAAATAGTTGATGGTGTGTGGGTGTATAATCATACGAAGAAGAATTCATTAACACATATTTAGGTAGTGAAAAGAATAAAAAATTTGATATTTGATTCACTTTTTGGAATTAATGCATAATCAATTCACAGATTAAAAAAATTGACATACCATAAAATACATATTCTATTCCATAAAATCCAAGAATTAATTATATTTTAATTGAGATTCTAATTCGAGAAGAATAATTTGAGATAGTGAATTTTTTTCATGCAAACAAAATCGATGATGTTTTCTGTACATCTTCGCACATTTGTATGTGAGGTCAACACATTATTTTGAAGTAATCATAGTGAGAGAATTGTTTCAACAAGAAAATTAATCATGTACATGTAATTAGTATTTGTTTAACAAGAGTAGATGATTATGAGGATAATTGAAAAATTTCACAGGAATGTGTGATTCAATAAGCTTTTGGAGGGATATAATCATATAAACCTAAATTGAATCAAGCATTTTAATAGAGGTGAAGTCTTCTAATGGGATCTAGGAGTAGTTGAAGTCTTCTTGTTGGAGACTATAGTAGATGTAGTTTCTCAATTAGAGTTGGAGCCTTAATTTTTTAGGATTGTGAAAAAATAAAATGGAGTCTCTCGATTGGATATTGAGACATTATGAACACTTGTGTAGATAATGAATTATAATATATTGTCCTTGTTAGGGTATAACCAATATGGAATAGAGTAGGTCTTTATGCTGAACCTTATAAATATTATGTCATTATCCTTCTATTATTATTAATATACCTAAGGTGACTTTGAGAGATAATATTTATTGGATCTAGAACCATACAAATTTCCAATGATTCAATTGAAATGAAATAAAATTCAAGAAAACAAACCACAGTTTCACCCCTAGCCTCTCTGTGGTAAATATGGCATAGGGATCTATAAGTGGTATTGGAGAAATCATGTTCCCTGTAAAGATAAAAGAGAGTCTTAATGAAGTGAATATTTCTATAAATGAGTGGGTTTCCTCATATATATATATCTCTTCCAAGACTCAAAATAATAGAAAGAAGAAAAAGGAAAGGAAGATGGAGAAGAATCACATCGAAAATATAGAGGCACCTCATGCTGGAGGTAATAAAAATTGCACAACATGAAATAATTGTTTTAATTAAGATTCTTCTAATGAATCCTAGTCAATATATGATGATAATGGATCAATTAGTGATCTTTAGTTTTTATTCAATGAATATCTAAATAATTTAGCATGATAATTAGTAGAATATACTATTGTACGCATCGAGGGTATTCAGGATGAAAATTTATAACTTGAAGAAGAAGATGATTCCATAAAAGATTCTTTGGATAAAAGGGTTTTCATATCCTACACCCTCAAAAAACGTGAAAAAGAAAAGGAAGATAAAATTTCAATTTTCAATGAAGGAAACTCTAATACGGTTGATGAATTTCAAGGAATTATTTTTGAGAAATAATTCTCTGTTATTGTTTTTGTATAATATTTCCATGAACTTGAAACTTTTCACAATGTTTATAAGGGTATAAAATCATCTCAACTGGAGAAAAATAATAAATAATTGTAGGAAGATTAAATTTTTTTCAATAAATAAAAAATATCCATGAATAAAAAATGATGAAGCTGAAAGAGGAAACAGATGCCATGCTGAGATTAGTTGAGGATGAGAAGAACTATCTTATCATGACGTTCTTAGAGTTATAAGTGAGATTAAAGAATCTAGAATCTCCAAAATAAGGTACATCCCATATTACACTAGAAATAGATACTTTAAGACAAGTATGACTATAGGATTATGACTCCAATAAATTCTTGATATCATTATCTTATCAAAATGAAAAATCATTCATGAAGAAGTTATCCCATAACCCAAAAAATGATCTATGTACTAATGTTGTTTCATATTCTAGTAAAATATTAAGATCAATTTCCAAGAAAGTATGCATGGTTAAATATCATATTAAATCTAACATATAAAGAGATGATATGAAAAGATACATGAGGAATTTTTCCCCAAATGGTTTTTCAAATATTGGTAATACCACTCAAAAGAATAATGCTTCATAACCCGTGATACCTAAAAAGACTACACCTCAAATGAAAAGTAGAGATATCTTAGTTTATTTTATGTGTTGCTGGATGTTTTGTAACAAGGCAATGTAATGTACGAATAAAATTTCAATTCATATGAGAAAAAAGGCCTTTATTTATGGGGAACAAACCTAGATAAATGAGAAGACCTTTAATAGATAAGAGAAATATACAAAGTAACAAACGTGAAAATCCAACCATGATCTGTGAACTAACCATGAATATTGGTAAACCAAATCTCACAAACAAAAGAAATTATAAATCCTTTATTTTATCAAACAGATAAAGAAGTGTAAACCTATATGGAAAATCAAAACAATCATTTAAAATTACTAAATACATTCTTGTTATTTTTCGAGCTAACTTAGAGAAGGTTATAATATTAGAAGAAACATGAGAAAAAGATAGTACTAAATGTTAAATAATGTTTCGTTATGATGAATATGAATTTAATGAGTGGTTTTCAAAAAATTGAAATTCATGTATTGAAAAAATTACTTGTGAGTGATGTAATTAATTGGGACACAATGTAAGAGAATGATTGACATCATTTTTATCAAGGAAAATACTTGAAGTGAATTAAGCTTTCATCAAGAGATTAATATAATATTATGGATAAATAAATACATGTATAACAAAATTAATGATTAAGAGTGATGATATCTATTTTTATAAAGGATCAATTAGATTTTAATATCCAATGTGGAAGTATGAAGATGGGTGACAGTGGAGGAACTTGTTTAGAAAAACATCTCAACCATTTTATTCACATTGTGAAATAGGAATAATCACTCCTTATTCAATTATATATGAATTATATTGTACTAAAAATAATGTAATTGAAGGAGATGGTTTCATCCCTTTTGGAGGAATTTGTTTGATATAGTTTTTTAAATATTCACTAAATAGTGAATGTGGAAGATCAATAACAAATTCATAAAAATTTTAACACGAGGTATGAAAATCAAACTTTCATCTATCATCCTAATTTGTATTAAATTTAAAATTTAAGGGAGAATTTATGGTTGATAAAAAGATGATACAAATGTAGAAATTTATCATTTCACTAGAAATTTATAGTATTTTTTGTAGTTTGTTCAGGATTTATCATTTCATTGATGAATCTGATTATTTACAATTTCTTTAATGAGAATTGAGATATTCTGATAATTATTTCTCGTTCAGGTGTTTTTATGGATATAATTGAATTTTTTTCATATAACTCATGTTTTCTTCATTGGTTTATCCCAATTATACTTATAGTTGATTCACTAAAGCCTATCTACAATGAAATACATGGTGATATCATTCCACTGACTCATAGGTATTCAAGAAAAAATCATTAAAAGGGAGGATAACATGTATTTGAGAAAATAACCAATTTATTTTTCATATTAAATTAAAATATGTGGGATAAAACATTGATCACACATATTTACTCATATAGAAAGTGTGCTAAAGAGTTATTGACAACAAAATATAAGGTGGGATCTTTGGGCCCTATGTGGAATTTCTTTTCAATGATGTGTCAATATGTTTTTTGCATGGTGTGGATAATGTGATGATTCATAGAGATTTTTTATGGATTCAGGTAATATCATTGGATATCACACTTGGTCAATTCACATTTAAAATTGGACAATTGTTAAACTACTCTTATTTTCAATTCCATGTTCCAATTTTGTGTTGAAATTGCACATTGTAACGTCATTTGAGTGAAGAAGTTTCCATGATCAAATATGAAATTATCTTTCATGATGAATAATAGATAATGATTAATTATAAATTTAAATGAAAAATGAAATATTAAATAATGAGGATGAAGATGTAATGGTTGAGGTGGTTTGGAATTTAGTGATAAAGCATTTCATGAACGTATTTTTTATTGAGGCCCTTAATTAAAAAAGGGGCCAAGCCCCTCGAAACCAAGGATATGGCTCATACCCAGCCACATGTGGGACCCAAAAGTTGACTATGACTTAAGGAACTATCCTCAAACCAATATCTAAGTGGACTAATAGGTCTAACCCACATGCACCTATGTATAAGGTTCAGGAGTGGTGGTGCCACCATTCCTGGAGACACAGAAGATGGAGAACAAGTATGGGGTGGTCTCGAAAGTGGGGGGAAGAGATTTTTCGCCAATAATTAGTGTACCTTGAGTGATATAATGCACCATATAACTTGTATATTTTTATGTGCTATTAAAATGTGGGTTTTCATTTCTTATGTCAGTTAAATAGAGAATAGACTATTGGTCACCAAATCATTTGATCATGGTTTTCCAATCAACAGGGGAGGTTGTCTCCTTCCTTCTGTTACCTGAGTTGATTATCAGTATGAAAAATAAAAATATATTCATGTCATGATCATCCAGTAGAACTTATTTGAAGATCATGATGATGAATTGATGATAATTAAATCAAACTGATATCATAAATGAAATTACATTATTCATGAATGTGATGCATCAAAGAACATAAGAAACTACCGAGACATAAAATGAAGTTACAAGATATTTTAATGTTGAATGAGTTTAATCATTATAGTTGAGATGCATGTGATAAATGGAATATAGACGAGGATGAAGCCTCAAAAGAGAAATACACACTCATGAATACAAAATACCATGAAATGGTGCATACATTTATTATTCCCAAATAACTCAAGTGTGATTAATATTACTCAACACGACATATTATTCGGGGAATTTACAAGACAAAAAAATATGGATCTAAGATGGATTTATGATGTAATATTCATAGATTATAATATGATAAGAACCCAAGACCAAGGGAGTTTCTGATAATTTTAGAGAGTGCTCATTTTCTACATAAAAATAGAGAATTAGAGATGCTACTACCTCCAAGAAGGGATCCTTCCTCATGATAGTAATTCATGGGGGAGAAGGGGGAAGTCCGTGAGAATTAAAAAAATTCAAATAACTCATTATTTTATTCTTGAAGAACATTTCATCACAAGGCCAATTGGGACACTATAATAACTCCACCCAGAGGATTTTGTGAGGATGTGAGATACATGAATTATTTTTGGTTTGGTTGATTCACTTGGGATATCTACAAGGTAGTTTTATATGCACTATAATGTGTGAGTAGTTTTTTAGGTAGTGCATAATCATCTTAACTGAGGTAGACATTGAGGAAAGGAGCCTATGCACATAATAGGATTTCACCCATTTGGGTTATTGTTCAAAAATTAGTGGAAGGTGTAGTGAAGGCATCTCATGAAACAGATGTGCTACACCTCTCAGGTTACCAAAAAGAACTTTCATGTGTGTATGCATGACACCCAAACTAAAAAACAGATACAATAAATAGTGTGTGTGAATAATGTGTGTGTACTAAGAAAGGAGGTAGGTAGGTTTTCTACACCCATATTTTCACAAAAGACATGTATGAACACATTCATGAAACATATGTATTCATCATAAAGTAAATAAATAGTAGATAATGCATGCATGAAATATCCAGAAAAGAATATTACATTAACAATTATTCGGGTAATGAAAATAATAAATAATTGTGCCTGGAAATACTTATAATAATCCCTTCATAATCCATAAACACGTGAAATAACCTGAGACAATAGGAATGACATATTCAAATTAAATGAAATATATTCATGACATATCTTTGAATATGTTTGATAATTATGGAAGAATAATTTGATATTGTCTTAGTTTTTACCTTTCATAAAACATATAATAGTTTTTTCAATGAATCTTCACATATATCTAAATGAGGACATGAATTATTTCTAAAGGAAGCATAGCTTGAAAATTGTTTCACTAATGAAAGTAATAAAGAATAGGTGACTATTATTTAATGATCAATACCATAAGACCAAAAATGAAAAATTAATCTATACATGGTCATGTGTGATTCATCAATATCATGTTGGGATATCATCATATCAATATATAGTGAATCAAGCCTTTGAATAGTGGTGAATCCTTCTGGTTGGATGTTGAAGTAGTTGAGGTCATCTGGTTAGAGTAAGGAGTAGGAGGATTATATCTGTTGGAGTTGGATTATTACGTCTTCTTTTTGGATCTAAAAGAAAATGTTGTGTATCAGTTAGAGAAAGATCCATTTTAATTACTTTTTATGATAGTGAATTATAAAATAGAATACATGTTGGGTAATAAAAAACATATAAAGGACTAGGTCTTATGACAAGCCTTGAAAGTAATGTGCGATGATATATCTATTATTATCACTATACACAATGTGATTTTTATAGATAATATTTAGTGGATAAATAAACTTAACATGTTCAAGATGTTAAATTCAAATATAAAAGGAATTCTCCAAGAGAAACCACTGATTTACCCCTCCCCTCTCAGAAATTATTCTGATCTGGGAATCTATAAGAAAAATGACCTACCAAATTATCCAACACAGATTATTTGGATATATTTTTACCACATAAACTATAATGGTTAATAAAAACACATATGTTTTTTTACCAGATAAAAATGTGTGTTTAATGTAATATTTTCAAATATTCCATGTGTGTTCTCTCCCCCACTATTAAAACACCACATTCTATCATCCCTTATTCACACATCCAAAAATCATTGGGTCAGCCAATATCTACCAAAATATATTTCTTTATCTACTCCCATTATCCAATAGCCCTTAGTTTGATATGAATACCATACTAGGAAGGATTTTGGTGTACACTTAAGGAAGTTTTATGAAAAAGAAATAACCTTCTTAAATGACGATTTTTTTCTTCTTCGACCTCCTTTAAATATTATTATATCATGATTACATAAAAACAATATTATATTACATATAATGATATATTATTATTTTAATTTCATAACCTCTATCCATCTCTTTTTCTATCATATGAGAAATGAAATAACCAATTGTGTATACGGTGGACTACTACTTTGCAAACCAATGTAATTTTTTTCTATCACCACATTTTAAGGATGGATATAATGATGGATTTAAAATATATATATAATATATATGATAATATTATACTACTGTAATTTCAATTTTACTTATACCTTCTTACATTATATTCCATTTAAAATATATAAATTCCTCTTGTGTGTGTGGTGGACTACCACCTCACAAAGCGATGTGATCCATTTTTACTCAAAATATTACATGGATAGTAGTAAGGATATATTTAGTGAATATATAAGATATATAATACATTATACTTGTTATGTAAAATTAATATATCACCCACTTCTTTAACCATTCACCCATTATGGAAATATTAATGTCACTCGTCTGCAAATAATTCATTCCATCTCAACAAATCCATGTGATCCATTCTCTATGTTAAAATTTCAAGAATTATTATAATAAAGTAAATAATGAAAAAAATTTATTTAAAACATTAATATAATTATGTATATGATAAAACTATATATTTTTCATGCACCATAACATTCATCACTAAACACACAATAGAAAACAAAGAAATTTACTCATGAAATAATGAAAATAATGAAATATTATCAACAAGAAGTTGATAATATTTTATAAGATGATCATATATAATATTATAAATATGAATATAGTAATTTTATAAATAAATAATGTGATTAAAACAATTACGAAGGAGGTTAAATCATGTTGAACGAAAACTAATCATGAGGTTGGGGACTTCATCTAAATTTCCCTTCATCGAGGAATATTATAATTTTATGCCCATAATTTATTTCATATAGTGTATATACTTCACCATTAACATGTAATATATTGATTTATTCACAATTAATTGTATTTTATATTTCTATTTGAATTATTTTGTCCATGGGGAATTAACATGAAAATTAATATGTGGTAAATAATTTCATAACTCAATTTATTTTCATTTGGTTATATTACATTTCATTGTATTTGACATTATAATATTATCATTATAAATAATTTTGACTTTATTATTTAGTGTTATAATTTTTATGTGTATTTAAATTTTATACATATAATTGATTGATTTATTAATTCTGCCTTCAATGTTATGATCTTTGTAATGGTTTATTTCACAATCTCATTTTAATTGAGATTATTTATACTTCAATTTCTATTGAAGGAAATTATTTGATCATGTATAATAAGAAATTTTAATTTTATTATACTTTAATAATTTGTGATGTTTTTAAATAATAGTACCATGTGTATAATCTCTTGTATGTAAAATTAATCAGAATGTATTTCTGGTCAAATATGACTTCATTTCCATCTTTGTTTGAAAATATTTTTTCATCAAAATACATGATTTATAAAAAAATTAAAAAACCTTTTATCCATTTAATAATGATTTTAAAGATATTTTAAACCATTTTTTACTTTGTAAAAAAAACAAAGTCATTTTTATGTCTTTTTTTTAAACGAAGGCGTGTTTGGCTTTTATAAAAAATGTGAAATGAATATTTTTTCTTACAAGTATGGAATGAATGGAATTTCTAGCCATCATTACTAACCTTTATTTTAATGATTAATTTATAATAATAAATTTTATATTTAAATGAAATTAAATTCAATCCTATTTGAGAACATTAATTCTATATGGTTTTCTTCAATTTGAAAAATATATTTTAATCAAGAATGTTTTTAAAGAAAATTTTATGCTATTTTAATAAATCAATGAGAAAAACCTAGTATTACAATTATACTCTACATTGTGTATATTATATTGATTCCAAAAATTATTATTTCTAAGGATGGATTATGATCATTTTTTCCATGGAATGTATTGGAAGTCACCTTCTTGATTCATTTTTATAGTCAATAACTTTTTTCTAAAATTATAACTTTTCTATAAACATTGGACATTAAATTTCACCAAAATATAAATATTTCAAATAAAGGACAATTTTATTTTATAAATCATAAATAATTTTTATAAACAGTGTTCTACATTTAATGTTATCACTTTATCCAGGGAAAAATTTATAAATATATATTCATTACTCAATACAAAATTTATGATGACAAGGAATATATCTTATGAATGAAATATATTATTAGATATGTGAATAACTATTTTTAATTATAATGATGGGTGGGGAATTTAATTATATATATCCTATATTAATTGGTAGTCTCACGAGGAAAATAAATAAGCTAGCATTTAAAGGGGTTTTACCTATAGTCTTAAACTATCTTGTGAAAGGCCATGATAGTAGAGGTATCATAATTCCTATGATTTTAACATGTAATAATTTAGAATTTTTTTGAATAAAAATTAAGTTATTATTATCTTTAACACTTTCAAAATGATATTATCTCATGATTCATTTTTATTCTCAATTGATCAATTAAATGACATATTTTATAGTTATTAACAATTACATATTTATTATTCATTATATATTCATTATAGGGAAGTTCTGATTGAGTGTCATGTTTTTTGAAAAATTTACCATTTCATATCAATTATTACTTATATAATCATGAAATTCATGTAATTTATTAAATGGATTGTGTGTTTAGATATTTACCTTACAAATTAATTATTCCTTATCCATCAATAATAGTCATGTTGTTTATTAAATGGAATATACGTTCAGTTATTTACTTTCACATACTAAATATTCCTTATCTAAAAATGATTGTCATATTATTGACTAAATATAATTTGTATTCAAAAATTAAGATTTTCAAATTTATTATACATTATCTGTTTGATTAAATGGAATATGTATTAAGTTATTTACCATTACATATTGATTATACATATTGATTCATGATAGCATATGTTGGACTAACCATTACTAAAAATTTGAGATCACCCTAGTTTTATTCATTTTGAAAGAATCCATTTTGTTTACTATGAATGATATTCACGATTATAATAATTGGAATAATGATATTCTCAAAAAAATGTTGTAATTTTTGCAATAAAAATAAATGTATGACTGAATTATGTATTTAGTTTTCATGGATAAATAAAGTATTCATTCCTTTATGATTTCATTCCCAATATATTATATCAGTTTAATAAAGTAGACACTAACTTTTGGATAGGGGGGATAGGGTTGCTAAAGATAGTATCAGAGGAACATTATAAAAGTCTTTGGGAACTAGATTTTGGAAAACATATCTTTGGGAACATAACTCAATGATAGTATTTGTGGATATGTATTTAAGAATACTATAATTGTATGGTATGTTAGATATAATATGGGTTTTTTGGGAAAATACATCCATGTGTGGATACTAAAAGTATATGTGGTTCTAGAACAGATGTACCTCTGTGTAATAACTTTGAAAAGGAGTTCCAAGCTTGACTCAAGAATTTCCCACTACATGACAATGGGACTTATTGTGCACATATTCTAACACTCATAGGCGATATGGTTTACAAAATTAAAATTTTATTTACAAATCATTATAAAGGATTCAAATAAATTATGACAATGAATTTACTAGGTTAAACATAATGTTTCTTAGATTGAAAAGAATGTTTCATGATTTATAAAACCTATAAATTGTTTTATGGGTTTCCACTATGATTATTTTTTCTCACACTCTGATTTTTTTTGTTTCAGTAAATGGATGGAACCCAAAGAAATCATGTTAACATTTAATATTCATGAAAATGTGGTGATATACGAATAAAAATGGGTTGATGACTGGAGTGAATGATATTTTCATTATTCCTAATTAGTTATCCCAACATTTTATAAGGGAAATATACCTTAAACAACTCTCAGACACACGAAATAAGATAAGGATATAGTTTTCTAAGAGCTTGTATGATGGAGACTATGGAGGAAAGAAAGATCAATTTTCTTTCATGTCATAAATATTGAATGACATACCCAGAAAAGTGTCTCAAATGAATTATATAACTTTTTATATGTCTAATGGAGTTGAATAAAATAATTAATTTATAAGTAAAAACATATTCTATGATGGAAGGAAAGTAATCTCATACTAGGGACCCATTTATAGATAATTTTGTTAAATGCGGGGAACTTGGGAATGATCTGAATCAATTCCCTATTATAAAAGGTTATTTCCAAGGCCATGGAAGGACATATGTTGAAATAAAAATGAACATGTATATATGTATTATGGTTAAATAATTATATTGCATACATATTTTACTGATGGAATTTTTGTTATAAGAATCAGGAAACATATAAGGATTATGTTAAATATTAAAAGCATATATGTATTCATTAACATAAAATTTTGGATACCATCGCGATTCAATGTGTTTATGTTTAATCAGAAGTTAAAATTATTAAACACCCATTTTAAAAATTATTGTTTTAGGAATAAAACATGATTAATGATATTATTGGAAAAAATTTATGGCAATACATCACATTGCATTAGTATATGATTTATTAAATAATTATTTAAAGAAGAATGACCCTACATATATTTTGGAATAAGTTTAAGTATATTTTAATCCTTATGGTCTATCTCAACTATGATGTTGAGGTAATTATGTGTTATTACACTTTGGGGATGTTATAAGAATTATGTTAATATGGTTTTAGAAAAACAGCAGGCAGAATGCTAGGTGGAGACCTGTCACATTTGGAAATGCTCTTGGACCTGATCCCATAATCAAAGGGTGAAAAGGGTTATGTTGCAACCCATGGATGACATAATTTTATTATTAATATAAACATGTTTTTACTTAATCTATTTGAGAGACAAATATTATTTTTTGAACTAATGGAATTACTGATTATGTTTATAGATTAATGTATTATATTAGATACCATGTTTTAACTATATTGACATTGGAAAATACATTAAAATAGGTAGAAACACTCATAACTCATTTATAGATCTTAGGGTCCATTAAAATCTGATTTTATTGGTTCAGGCATAAAAGATTAATTTTTTGATGTTCATTTATTTGAGTAATAGATAATGTTGAAATTGATAAAAGCTTAATCGATGGATGAAATTGTTCTTATGAAACCGAAAAACATCAAGTAAGTATATTTCATTATATTATTTTTTTTAGTAAATTAATTCCTAAAAATTAGGAAACATATATCGAAACAAAAAATTTATCAAATTACATTTATTTCTAATGAGTCAAAAGGTATTTCAGATAATAATATATTTATGGTTTTGTGGCCATTAACTTTCTAATGATCCTGAAATTTATGATGATCAATTTTATCGATCACTCTCAATAATAATTTATAATTTTCATCTATTTCCATATCTTAAATACCCACCAATGTTCTCCTACTTGGAAACCTAGTTATGTGTTATTCCAGATGACCACCAAATTTTAATTTATCTCTTATTAAGAGGCTGTTTTTACCCCTTTTCTATTTTGTGTTTTCAACAATGGTATTTCTAATTTTCAAACCCACTATGATAGATGTCGCATTTATATTTTGAGGGTGAAATTGACATATGATGTTGATAATTTGACTCCCTAATACAGAAGATATATCTCATTTTAAATAAATTCAATCTTTTTGATAGCTTGGAAAACATGAAACGTATAGTCAAAATGAACTGTAATGTTGTATATCATTATAACATATCCAATAAATTGGAGGTTAAGAATAGTAATAAATAAATAATTAAAATTATGGTTATATATTTATCATAAATAAAATATGAATCATTTCATAGAAAACTATATGTTTTCTAAAAAACTCTATTTTTCTAAAAGACAGGTTCATCGTTCTTTGGAGACAGAATTTAAAATTAATTATTAAAAATATTAGAAAATTTATTTGATAAAATAAAAAAATTGTAAATCAGAATATTTTAATTATCTTAGGATTATTTTTGTGATTTTTCTAAAATATATCATTTTATGATGAATAATGAAAAATACTAATTTTTTTTAAAACTATATTATAATTTATATAATTTAAAAGGTAAATTTTAATTATAATTTTTTTCAATGTATAATCAATCAAATAATATTAGAATTTATCAAAATTATGTTATTAAAATCAATTTAATATTTTATTTTTATTTTAAAATATTTTATACTTATTAGAATTATCTCTTTGGATACATGTATTCTTATTGCTTCAATGGTATAATTTTAAATTGTATTCTTACACATATATGGATATAATTTGGAAAAAATTATTATATATTTAGAATAATAAAAATATATATTATATTTTTACCTAAACATACTTTTTGAGGATTGCTAATAGTAAAAGAAGAAATAATAAATTAATGTGGTTAAGGTACAAAATTATTTATAAGGGGTTAAACAAAAAATTTAAGGGTTAAAATGATCTAATCATATAAAAAATACTTTATGGACATATTTATACCTTATCACCTCATTGGGTCTATAATAAAACATTATAGAGACTTTTGGCATGATTAAAATGTGGTTGTAATTGAATCTTACAGAAACTTCCTTGTGTTTCCAATTTTGTAATTATAAAAGCATACCCCTCTCCTCCTCTCATTACATATATGTATTAATTTGATTCATCCATTACAAAACCACATACCTTCTTTAATCCCATCAAAATATTCTAGTGCCCTTATTTTGATCATAAATATATAATTTTAAGGATTTTGGAGCAATCCTAAAGAATTTATCTAAAAATGATGTAACGTTCTTAAACATGCATTTTTATTTTTTTTCATCCTATAACTCATTAAAATATTATTAAAACCTGATTTTATAATAACATAAGTGTATTCAATATAATTAGGTATTATTATATTTATTTTATAACCTATAATTATCCCCTCTTTCATTAAATGGGAAATAAAATCACCAATCTTGTGTACGGCGGACTAGCACATCTAGAACTGATGTATTTCATTTTCCATCAAAACCCTTAAAGGATAGATATAATGATTGATTAAAAAGATTATATGATTTTTATGATTTTTTTATAATTTTTACGTTCAATATCACATATACCTTATCACATTCCATTCCGTCTATAATACAATAAGTTCGCATATGTGTACGACAGACTACCGCCTTGAAAAGTGATGTGATTCATTTTCCAATTACGATGTATTAACCGGAAATAAGGATAAATTTATAAATATATGTGATATATATGAAAATATATTGAATATATAAAATTTAATATATCACCAAATGCCTTATCCTTTCACCCATTAAGGAAATAGTAATGTCACTCATGTGTGCACCTGACCTTCCATATCAACGAAGTGATGTAATCCATTATCCATGTTTTAATTTAAAAAATGATTCTAAAAATATATCAAATGGAAAATAATATTTATAACATTATTTTCAATATTTATATAATTTAATGATATAATGTATAAGAACATGAACTTTCACAATAAAACACACATGGGAAAATTAGCCAAACAACCATCAAAACAATAAAAACAATGAAATTTTTAATGAATAGTTGATAATATATTATTAGAGTATAATATTATATACAAAAATTATTAATATGGTTATGGTATAAATTAATAATATTCTTAAAACCATTATACATCATGTTAAATAATGTTAATAAAAAATTAATCGTTTTTTAAGGGACTTCACCTCAATTTCCCATCATTGAGGGATACTAAAATGATATGAAACTATTAACTTGTATATGGTGAATATATTTCCATTAGAAATGTAATTTCTTGATTCACTCCAAATTCATGTTATTTTACATTTCAATTTTAAATATTTCATCCAAGTGGAATTGAATTGAAAATGACCATGTCGTAAATAATTTCATAACTAAACTTCATTTCATTGGGTTATATTACTTATTCATTTTCATTGACATTCTAAGATTACTTGTTTAATTAATTTTGACTTTTTTATGTTTTATATTGATTTAAATTTGAAACACATAATTTTTTAATTTACCAATTCTCAATTAATTTTTTTGTTCTTTTTAATGGTTTATTTCACAACCTCATTTTAATTTGGTTTGTTATTAAATGAATTCCAATTAAATTAAATTTTTGTATCACTATATAAGAAAGAAATTTAATGTCATTGTACTCTAGTTATTAGTTTTTTTCATTTAATAGTGTCATTTTCCACTCATTGGTACTAAAAATGAATAAGAAAATGTTTTTAATAAAATCTGACTTCATTTCTCTCTTCAGTCAAAAATTCCTTTTTATCAAAATCCATGTTATGTAAAAAAATTAAAAATGGATTTTATCCTTTAAAAAATATTTATTTAGCATATTTTTAACCATTTTTTATTGAATTTTTAGAAAGGAACATTAATTTTCTTTTAAAACAATCCCCATTTACATTTTACCAAAAACATAAAATTAATATATATTTTAACATGTACGAAATGAACATGATTTCAAGATTTCATGACCACTCAAGGTTTTGTATAATATTTTATAATAATCAATGTTTATTTTCAATGAAAGTTATTTCTAAAATATTTTTTTAACCATTAGTTTTAAATGGTTATTTGGAATATGGAATGAATTTTTAAGACAAGAATTTTTCCAAACATCATTTTACTGTATTTTTATTCTTCAATTAAAATAACCATTTTTTCACATATAGTCCATTGAAATTATGCTGTATTTATACAATCATTTTTAATTCTATAGATATTTTATTATAATTGTTTTATGGAAAGTATTTAATTAATCTTTATCAATTAACTTTTAGCCATTTTTCTTCCCTTTAAATATTCACATTCTAGTGATTATAGGAAACTAAATTTCTCCTAAATATCCATATTATTTATGTCTTTATATTTAAATCTTAAACCATATATCATTTCGACATACAATGGTCTATATTGATTGTTATTTTTAATCAGGTTAAATAGTGAAAATCTATATTGTTTGCTTAATAAAAATATTTAATGATAACAAACATTTTTTATCAATTAATTATAATATTAGATATTTGAGGAATACTTTTTACAAGAAGTTATGGGTGGGAACCATATTAATATAGCCCCACTAGTGTTGGAGAATCCATATAATGTAACTATCCATTCCCATCTCCCATGCTTTAGTACTGATGACCACCCCCATGGATCCACTAAGGTCGGAGTCCTTGAATATGGGGAAATACTATGGTTGCCCCATATTTTCCCCATATACTCATGTAATGTTATAGGCTTAATGAACCTACAGCTGAAGTGGCCTCATAGGTTTCTACTAGTGATACTAACCTTAACAACCTAAAAAATTATAATATAGTCATTTTAGAATAAATTTAATTTGTTTCATAGGTTGTGATATACGCAACACTTAGTTTAAACGAATCGTACTACCTTATTTTTTTTATTTAAACATAACCATTACATCCTAACTATCATGTTGGTAGGTGTGAACAGGATGAAAAGGTTTATGAATATATATTTTTTACACATGTTCATTGGTTATATATTTATTATAAATAAAAATAAAAAAACATTTAAAAAATGATTTTTTTGAAAAAAATATATTATTCTAAAAAGTGTTTTAGTCCTATTTTGTGGACCTATATTAAAATTAATATATAAAAATATTTTAGTATTTATTTTAAAAAATTTACTTGGTTTTTTAAATAATCAAGTCAAAATTTTAAAAGGTTTAATTTTGTGCATTTTTAAGGTATATTCATTATTCAATCTATAGTGAAAAAATATTGATCTTTGTTCAAAATTGGATTTTTTATAGCATTTTCAATTAACAATCTGATAAAAAAAGTGGGTTAAATGAAAACTAGTTTTAATATATTATAATTAATCCAATTTATATTATTATAATAAATTAAATAGTAAATCTTGAAATAAAATCTATTTATACTTTTGGAAGGTTTTCTTTTGAACAAACTATTTTTTTTATTCTACGGGATTAAATTTAAATTTAATTCATCCACTTCTCTGAATTGAATTATATAAATAGATTCCATTATTATAGTATGAATAAATGATATTACATAATAACATCAAATTAATTTTTCACTATAATTAATAATGAAAAAATTAAAATTTTATTACCACACTTAATGTCAAAACAGGTATAATGGGGGTTAAACAAAGAAGATAAGGGTAAAAATGATAAAATATTTGTCGAAAACCCATTGTGTGGACATATTTAGCCTTTATCACCACTAGGTTTTGACAATGGATCATTTTGATCCTTTTTTCCATGTGAAAAAATATGGGTCCAAAATATTTATTTCAAAAATTCCATCAGTGTCTTAACCCCAACTTATAAAAGGTCTCTCTATCGCTTAACTTCTTCACACCAATGTGTCTTTATGGATACAACAACCCCCAAAAAAATATATCCCTAACGTACTTAGAAAAACCTATAGATTCTTCTCTTCCAGAAACACCAACACTAGTTTCTTTAACACAATCCAAGTGAGGTTTCTTTAAGAGATGATAATAATCTTAACGAAGCTCTTTGATTTTATTTCTTAATTACCATAAACAATATATATTAACACACCCAATATAATAAATAATTTATATCCTATATAATCAGAGTTTATTATGTTGAAGTCATTACTTATATCCATTTATGGATCCAAGGATGTTCTTTTATGTAAATTAAGTATGGTTTGTGTCAGTTGAAAATCCACACAAGTTTGATCAGGGATTTTGCAAGACAATTGATGGTATATTACAAGATGACTACAATGTTTAACTAGGTGTCATTTCTTAGTGTTTTCCAAATTTTTGCGATCAAAATCCCCAGGTAGATAAAATAATAATGAATGTTTTATTTTTTGGATTGCCTCTTCTTAAATATGGTAAAGACATGGGTTTCAAAAATAATTTGTTCGCAAAGGCTCAGATTTACCATAATTAGGAGCATAACAAACAATCATCACAAATAACATGATGGGTCGACCGTAATCTCCATGACTATGAGAAGTGGAGCATCACGAATGGAAAATGGGCTGATATAAATCTTCATGAATATGAGAAGATTCTTGAGATGTTTGAGTTTGGAGTGTGGGAGATTTACAAACACAGTTTTTTAGTTTCATGAAGAATTTTCTTGATGGGTGAGAGAATCATTAACGACCAACCCTATAAATATGTGACTACCCACACTTCATTTCAAACAAAAAGAATTAGTGGAAAAGTCATAATTGCTCTTAATTCTGTAATTGTATGATATTTCTGAATAATTTGTTGACTATAAGCTTGAGCATCCTGAAAACATTTTCTTTATGTTGATAAATTCATAGGTATCTAAGAAAAAGGTGTTTTTGGATGATGGGGTATTCCATGTTGTCTCAGTCAGCTTCATGAAGAAAATTTGTTTCTCAATGGAATGGTATTGTGATTCACAAGGTATCTTCATGAACATCAGTATTGAACAAATGGATTATGTGAAAAATTCATCCAAGTGAGTCAACTCAGGACAATAATGAATGTAGAGTCCTATGCCAGTCAGGGAAAAATACTTAAATTCCAATATACTAAAGCAACCTTCATGTATTTATTCTAATTGAATCTTAACCCAATGTAGTTATCCAAGAGTATTTAATAGAAGTGTTCTGAGGGAGGTAGTGTGGTATCCCTAAAATATGGAAAAGGTAGTGTTCTTGGAATCGAGTCACTACATCTAGACATATATATTCCACGACCAGGGAAGATTTTTGGATTTAGGTATGACTGAGAAACATTTAGCATATACTTCTTAGAATATCCCTTAGTAGTGAACCATGTAAATTTTTTTGATGTATCTCCACATGGGAATTTTTTATTACTGCATGATTTCATAATGACATGGTTAAAAAGATTCTACCAATGTGGGAATAATATATGTCACTTTAAATGAAAAATTTGACACCCTGATTCACCCCTCCTCTCTCAGGGAGTTCTGGGATACTAAAAGTCTTATCAAAGGTTGGTTCTTGGTGTTTAATCAATATTTATATGTTTTCATGGATAATTTAGTAAATATAAAGGCATAACCCCTATTTTATGGATGAAACATTTAGATATGGAAGAATAGGTTGATATCTCACCAATGATTGCTTGGAATGGAAGTTCTTGTTTCCACATCCCATGGGATTCAGGTCATTAATGAAATATCAATGTTTATGAATGAAAAAGACTGGAATGTGCATGATGTAGATTCCAATGATCAAAATTCCCTTACCATAAATCCATCCGATCTAATATATATAAGGGCAATGAGTTTCACCTTATCCATGTCCATATGTGGAAACTAGAAAATATATACATGAATGAAAAAACAATGTAAAGGAGGAAAAAATTCAATTATTTCACAATATGTTTTATGATATAAAAATTCATCTGTAAGAAAATGTAAATAATTTTTTAGTCAAATAATCAATGTTTTTAGAGAAATATAAGGACTTGGTGAAGAAATCAATGATATTGATATTGTTAAAATAACATGAGAATGATTCCATCTCTTTACAAACAAGAAGTGTCAGACTTCAAAGAAAGGGATATATATAAAAATTCTCAGGATGATCTAATGAGTGGTTTGGTGGCAAATGAAATGTGATTCAACCTAGAATATGCTATAAATTGAGTAATCTGGGATATGGCATTCCAATCCATGGAAAAATTTGATATTTCATGAGATATTTTTGATGAAGATAATGAGGAAGGTGAACTTATTTCCATTTTTTATAAGGAATTCAATTTTGGAAATGAGATATTTGAAGGAACAATTCCTATGTCCTGTTTTAAAATGGGTAGATTTGGTCACATTTCCTCTCAGTGATCAAAGAAGTTCGATGATCTAGAAAGTAAAGATGAGAGCATGCATAAGCTTTATAAATGTTTTCCCAAAAATGGATACTAAAAATGAGTAAATAAATTATAGATAAATAGTTTATTTTGTAAATAATAATAAGACAATAATGGAATTTTTATGTATGATTAACTAAAGTTTAAAATTGAAACCTGAGAATCCATATTGGATACAGTTGAATATTATGTACCTTTAGAAGATAAATATAATTAGTTATTCTTTTTCTTATATCATATTATAAATTGAAGATTCTCTTAATAAGATTGAAATTCAATGAATGAGAAACAGAAATATGAGAGTCATTCTAGAATTTTTGTCAGAGTATATTGATTGAATTGATACATAAATTGATTGACTAGATGAAGGAGAAAAATAAAATTCAAATATTCTCGAAATCTCAAATGATGTTTTGGAATTTAATAAAGGTTTGAGGTATTGGGAAAAGGACATAATTTTCCCCAAATCCATAATCAAGTAGAAAGACAAGGAAGTTCAAGGGATTGAATAATAAGTTGTTAATCTAATGAGAAAAATAAAAACTGAAGAAAATTCAAGGGAATCAAATAATAAATTATAGTTTAGAATATTATCATATGAAGAGGTATTAGAAAGAGATAACTGAGTTTTTAAAGGAGTAGAGGATTATTTGAAGTATCTGAGAACCATATGTATGGTAAAAATGATAATTTTGTTAGATCCACTAGACTAGATACCCTGGGGGTGAATCAGTGTATAAAAGATTAAAAAAATTCCCCATTTGATCTTATTTCATTATTAGAAAAAACTCTCTTCTATATTCTTCCCATTTTAGTGTATGAAAAAATATTAAAGCATGTAGATGACACAAAAATTCGACTTGGTTCACCCTTACTAGGCTATGTCCAATGATAATACACCGACAATGTGCTGATATACCAAATCCAGGAAAAGCGTGCAAATTTTTACATGTTCAAAGAAGACTCACGATCCCTCATGGTTTAAAACTAATCAAAATTTGATAACTCACTACTCTCTTAACTAAAGTGAGATCAATACTTATTCATAAGATCCAGAAATAGTTTATAGACTTGTAATTCCCTTCATTATCTATAATTAATGAATCCTCCACTATATGTAGATTCTCTATTTATGTTCCACTTTCATCCACTGATAAATAAAAAATTAACACAATATTGCTGGGAAACCACAAGTCTTCCCTGAAACCCATTCTTTGCTTTGTGCACAACTTTAATGCCCTGCATGCATGATTCCACTTTTGTTGCAAAAAAACTTTTTCATGTAACTTCAATCTTACATGCACTTTAAATCTCATATTCAACTTTAATATCTTGCGTGCAACTCAAAATCTTTTACATAACTCCCATCTTATTAAATTCATACATGATATGAAGCTAAAATTCTCTCTAAGTGTTGATCAATATTGAATTAGGGGGCCACCTCTTATTTTTAGGCATCACTGACCACTCACAGAGGATTCACCATGTCACACAATATCCTCTTCGAGTGTGAAAACCCCAGTTTGATGTCACATTGGTCACACGAGTTTCTTTTGCGCAACCTCATATTTCATGCCCATTACCAAATATTTAATTCACCTCATTCCTTTTCCATATTTCTAAATTTTGATCCTAAATCATTCCTTGAGAAAAAGTTCCCATACCATATTAAATCTTTCTTGAAACTTTTTTTTCTTCCAAAAACACATTTCTCCATATTCCGGATTTTGTGGCCCTAAAATTTGTAAAAAACCTAGCAAATAATGCCACCTTATATCTGTTCTTTCTATACCACTTCCAGATAAAAAATTACTTTTTCAGGGTCCTCTGTCTGAATAGGTTGTCAAAAATATCTCTAGAACTCAATAAGTTTCCATGGAAACCATCTTTTTCAACAAACAAACCCACATTTTAAACAAACACAATCACAGCAAAAATGCTTCAATGTTACCTTGAAGGATTTTTCTCTAACAATATAACCCTTTGGGTTTGTTAGAAAATCTCCTCATAATTATTATTCACACTTTTATACTGAATTAAATCTTCTTCCAACCATGACCACCATTCACTTCTTGCGATTTAGATAGCTATCAATGATTTAATCAACAAATATTCTAAGCCCACATGAGCAATGATCTATGTGAGAAACAAGAATATAAGGACAATTTCATCAATGAATCACTTCTTTCCAGACACCAATTGTTGAAACCATAATAATAAAAATAAACTAATCTCATCACAAACCTCAGCTATCATGATATATCTTATTTTATTGATCACATCTAGGATCGTCAGATTTAATGATTGTTTCCTCGTAACACCGAGGAATTCCCATCTGGAGTCAACTTCTTCTTCTCACCCTATCTTACTGCTCCCCTCTCTCGCTGCTCCACCTATCAGCTTCTCCTGATGTCTTGATTAACAAATTTTTTAAATATCCACACTTCCCCCCTAAACATGAACACTTTCTCCCCCATTGTCAATGAACCCAAAGGTCACATCTTTGTGGTCTAAAATAGAGTAGTTGACACAAATCAGTAAATTAGGGAAAAACATACCATACCTCAGGGAGATGAGGGGTACTCCACATCCACAATTTTTTAAGTGCTTGGAGTTAACTAGACTCCCAAATCTAGTGGATTCCTATTGAATTCTTCCTTGCGTAATGCCTTTGTCAGTATATCAACAACAAGTAGTTCTATGGTAAAATATTACAACATCACAAATCCTTGATCATCTTTCTCATTGATAAAATGAAACATTATCTCAATGTGATTTTTACTTAAGTTATAGACAATATTTGTTTCTGATATTTATTCCACTACAGTTATCACACTGGATTCCGATTGGAGAATTCACTTCAACTCCCATATCATCAAGATGCTACTCCATCCATAACAACAATGTGCAGGCTTGAGTGGAGGAAATATTCTCATATACTATGGTGTTGAATGAAATTAAATATTTCTTATTGATTATCCCTGAAATATAAAAACCACCACAATAGAAAGCACCTAACGACATAGATTTCTTATCATCTACTGAACCGGTCGAATCTGCATCTGTATATCCCAAAATCTCTACCTGAGATTTCTCAGTATACATCATCCCAAAATCCATAGTTCCTTTGATATACCGAAGTATTCATTTCACTGAAATCATGTGGCATCCCTTAGGATTTCAATGATATCACATTGATTGGCATGTGGTGAAAACTATATCATGTCTTGTCACTGATAGATTCAGTAAACACCCAATAACCATCCAATATTCTATTACATTAACTGCCTTCCATCATCATCTTTTGATAATTTTATCTAGGCAGAAACTGAAGTTTTCATCTCATTGTAATTTTCCATTCCAAATCCTCTCAGAACCACCTTGGCATATTAGTATTGAAAAATGAATGTTCCATTCTTTCCTTGTGTCACTTTTAAACCAAGGGAAAATTACATCTCTCCAATCATTGACATTTTAAACTCACTTTTCATGAATTCGAAAAACTGTCTGCACCGAGCTTCATATGATCCTCCAAATATTATGTCATCGACATAAACCAACACCACCATCCTTGTATTATTTTCATTATTCAAATAGAGATTTAAATCAACACCACCACAATAAAAACCAAGATTTTTCAAGTACTGTTCCGGCCTTGAGTACCATGCTCTTTGTGATTATTTCAGTGTATATAGTGATTTCTTTAATCGAAAAACCTTGTTTTCATCTTCTTGAATGAGAAAAACATCTGGCTACTCAATGTAAAATTATTCATCCAGAAGACTGTTAAAAAATACAGATTTGACGTCCATCTGGGAAACATTGAACATCAATTGCACTGCAATTGCCACGAATAATCTGATTATTTCTTGCCTTGAAGCAGGTGACAACGTATCATCGATATCAATTCCCTCTATCTAGGAGTATCCTTTTCACACTACTCGTTCTATGTTTCGAATAACTATAACATATTTATTTATCTTTTTGTGATATACCGATTTAGATCTAATGACATTCTTAAATGTTTGCCTGAAAACAATCTCCCATGTCTAATTTTTCTCAATCTCATATAGCTCTTCATTCATAGCCTGAACCCTGTTTTCATCGTCAGTAGCATTAGAAAAACATTTAGGCTATACTCTAAGACAGAAAAGATGTCTATTGTAGTGATTTTATACTTCGTGTCTAAACTGGAGTTTATTGATCACCAATGATATTCTACCTATCAATTTCAGCCCAACAATTTGGATTCTTTAAAGATACAGACTTTACCATCTCTTGTTCATCATCTTTGTCTTCTTCTATATCATCATCTTCCACTTCATCTCCCCCTTCATTTCTTTCCTCCTCATCAATTTCCTTAGAAAATTGTTCACAGTGCTATTGAATATTCTCTTCATTTTCCAAAAAAGTAACATCATGGATCTCAACTACTTTTCCAAGCATTTTATTAAAGCATTTATATACTTTGATTTTTCATGAGTAGCAAAAGAATATCCCCTCATCTCTACATGACTCATAATTCTTCCATTTTTCTTTCTTGAGTATAAAGAACATAATTTCAATTATTCAAAAGTACATCAATATTGGATTATTTCTATACCACTTTTCATATGGAATATTTCCTTCCTTTGGACATATTAGAGCCCAGTTATAAATTTAGACTGATGTCAATACTTCTTCCTTCCAATGTTTTTTGTTAGGTCTTTTTCAATAGTCATTGTTCTGTCCATGTTGTTGATGATCTGATTTCTACTTTTAATTACTCCATTATAATGAATAATTCATACTAAGAAAAATGATGCCTTATCCCATGTTTCATGATATAGATTTCCACCTGAATTTTTGGGAATTCCGTGCCATTGTCTGTACAAAACTTCATAATTTTCTACCCAAGAATCCTTTTAGATTCCCTCTGATACTATTTTATGAAACTAAACACATAATACATATGTGAAATGATGAATCCCCATGACATTCTTCTATAATAAAAATTTAACAGAACATAATATCTATTTCCTTCAATGGATCTTGGTGATATAGGACCACAAACATCAACATGCACCAATTTGAGCACTCTTGTTGATTTCGTTTCCTTTGTTTTGTACATCTTTATGATGATCTTCCCATATTTACAAGCATTGAATATATGTTTAAGATCACATGATATCTTGGGGAGAACCTTAGCTACATCACAGATTACAATATCTTCGAGGGAGGATTGGCATAAATGACAAAGTTGTTTTTCCGATAACTTGTTTTCCTACTCACTGGATAAAAAGAACACATCTTGATCACCACATACAAGCTAAGGATTTACATTCATCATTTTTTCCTATATAATCACTACACCATATCTTCCTTTAACAATAAATGTATTCTTGTTAAACCTTATAGATCATCCACAGTCACACAGTTGACTAACATTAAGAAAAATCTTGACTGAGACCTTCTACTACTATTACATCAGCATGTCTTATTTTTTTCCCTAAATCTAGCCTTTCTCAAGCCAAAAATTTTCTGGCCTTCATCATTTCCAATATTGAAAACTCTTTCTTTGTCACATTATGTTTCTGCAAGAAGATCCTTATTACCTATCATGTGAGATGTGTAGATGTTATCAAGGATCTATACACCAAAATGGTATGATGCTTTAAGGAAATTTTTTTTAACCACTTCCTTCAAAGATTTCTTCTTCTCAGTCCATGTTTTTTTCTTCACACTTGATAGATATTAAGACTTCAAATATTTCTCATAATATGATGGATCCACTTCATCCTGCAATGCTAAAAACCAATTTTTGATTTTTAGCTCACCTGTTGATTCTCTGATTTTATGCTTGTAACTAGATAGGTTCTTCTTTGTCACATTACTCTACATAGTTGATATAGAATATCTAGCCATGTTCCCAAATAATTTACACCAAAAATATTGTCTTTATAAATATGGTTTAGAGTACTATTCTATATTTGGTCAAGACTGCAGTTCATATGCCCTTCGGTATCTTCTTTTTATAGAACACACATTCTGTGAGTGTACCATATTTCTACAGCAATAACACCTTATTTAGGTTACATTCATGTGTGTCACTTCTATACTAAACATTGTTACATGGGCTCTTTGAGTATACTGTATCTTCTTTGTATCCAAATCAACCTTCACTCTTGGTGCATGTGATTAAATTCTAACATCAATCATGACTGCCTTCTATTTTTTATCGAGACCTATACCAGCCTAATAATTTGAACATGACTATTTCTTCTTTTGTTCTAGACCGCTTTGCTCCACTACTAAGTTTTACCATCTTCTGAGTAATATGTTTTACTAATGTCACTTTAGGAGTCAAGATTTTTTCTTGATCCATATCCTTTTTTTCATACTGAAAACATATTATTCCAATTCTTTAATGTGTTTTATTTGAACTTTTTTTGTGTTATTCAAACCATCATTGTCCTTCTTCTGTTCTTCAACCCTGAGTTTGTACTCACTAACTGATTCTGTTTTCTCTTTCACTAATGACATGGGTTTCTTAATTTCTTCCATAATCTCATATTTTTTTCTTCTTACTACCTCATGTAGAGTTTGGCATCACATACCACATGGTGGGATTTCATTATTTTGGATATCTAACCATCTATTTCTTCAAGAGTATCTTCTAACTCATTTTTCAAATCGATTATTACTTTAGATTAATTTTCTTCATCAATGTTGGTTTCTTCCTTTTCTTGAGAACTACTGACAATAGACACCATTGCATTTTTTCAACGATCTTTTCAATTTTTAATCTCTTTGTCTTCTTTAGCCTCAGATACATCTGAACTGTCTAATTCTTATGAATGGATATTTTTTTCCTGAAGAAATTTCACTTGAACTATTTCCTCCCATTTCACGTAGGCTGGGGAATTGTTCCTAGGAATTTCAACTTCATCCCCATATTATTCATCTTCCTGGAACTTTTTGGGGATCCTTGATGTTAGATGACTAGTCTTTTCACATCGAAAGCAAGCTAGTGGAAGTTTCCATTTCATCATTCCTTTTCCTCTTTACAGATTTGAAGAAAATAATGACATGACCTAATTTATCTCATATTCTTCCTAAGAATCTTCAATAGTGAGATTCTTCATTTCCTTGAATGCCACCTCTTGGGATTTACCCTTTTCCATAACATCATTATCATCATTATTCATTTCAAATGATACAAGGTTACAATTCTAATTATCCAGTGTCAGCTCTTCTTGATCCTTATCTTCCAAAATTGAAACCATCGGATTGATTTGAGGTGGATTTTTCCTCAGGATGTGCTTCGCAATCTTGATGTCTTCATTGACTTCAGAAAGACCTCACATGTCCTCTACTACAACATTTACCCTATCAAATAATGCATCAAAAGACTCATTCAGGTTCATCTTAAGATCTTAATACTTGTTCCACAACACTTTAAGATTTGATAATCTAACCTTTTAATCTCCTTCATATATGTTCAACAGTTTTTCCCACATGGCATGTGATGTTTTGAATGACATCACCTTCATATATATATTATTGGATATGGCTCCCCCTAAAGCATTTATTTCAATGGAATCATCATCCAATTCTCTTCATTTGGATTATAATAATGCACCACTGTCAATATTCGATGTTATACCAAGCACTTTAGCTAGAAACACATATATTCCCAAATATCAGAAGTAATGTTGCATCTAATTCTTCCATAGATGAAAATTTTTCCCATCAAAGATCAGAATCACTTTATGATTGGTGACCTCCATTTGAGAAAGAAACAATGATATCAACCTTTCTCTATTATAACAATTGTTATGTCTAATAGGCTAGATACCCTAAGAGGGGGGATGAATCACTGTATGACCGATTAATATTACTTCCCCTTTGATCTTGTTTTTTTTGGTAAAAGGTTTCTAATTTATTCTTTCCATTACAGACTATGAACAACTATTAAAGCCTGCACATGACACATCAATTTTACTTTTTTCATCCTTACTCCGCTACGTCCAAGGAGAATACACGAGTAATGTTTCGATATACCAAATCCACTAAAAGCACACTTCTGTTTACAAGTTCTAAGCGGACTCATTGCCCCTCCTGGTTTACAACTAATCAAAATTTAAGAACTCACTACTCCCTAAACTAAGGTGAGCTCACCGCTTCTTTAGAAGATCCACTCGGATTTTATAGACATGTAGGTTCCTTCATTATATTTAATGAATGAATCCTCTACTGTATGTAGATTTTCAATTTATATTCCACTTTCACCCACTAATGAATATAGATTTACCACATTATTACTAGGAAACCTCATATATTTTGTGAAACACTTATTACATCTTGTTCATACCATTAATGAATAACATGCAGGATTGCACTTTTTTCATGAAACACATTTTGTGTGTAACTTTTATCTTAAATTCCACTTAAATCATACGTGAAACTTTCTTATATTGAGTGCTTCTCAAAATATTTTTTTCAACTCCCTTCCCATAAAATTCTTATGTGACCCGAGGCTAGAATTTTCTCTTAGTGTTAAGCAATATCGAATGAGGGGGGTCACCTCAAATTTATAGGCATCACCAACCCATGCATAGAAGATTCACCAGGTCGCGCAAGATCCACTTTGAGCGTGAAAAACCACATTTATATTGCATTGGGTGCACAAGTTTCTTTCACACAACCTCGTCTTTCGCACCCACTACCAAATCTTTTGCATAGTTCATGACCTTTCCATATTTCGTCTTTTTGATACGAAAACATGCATTGTGTGAAAGTTCTCATACCATCCTAAATAATTCACCCAACTTCCTTTTCCAAAAAAAGATTTCTCGATATTCATGATTTTGAGTCCCTAAAATTTGGAAAGCACTAGAAAACAGTGCCACCTTATATCTATTCTTAATGTACTTACTCCAGATTATCCATTCCATTTTCATGTTTCTTTATCAACAAAGGTTGTCAAAAATACCTTTGGAACGTGGAAACTCACCATGAAAACCATCAACATCAATAAAAACCCACTTTGTTAACAAAAAACCACCTACAAAATTATTTAATGTTTCCTTGAGAGATTTTTTCCCAACAAAATTTCTATGATGCTGAAACATTTATGGCTAGAAACAAGGTAAGGCAAAATAAAGGGAAGAATAAAGTTGAACATATCTGGAGGGAACCATATATCCCAAAAAATTTCTCCAACCACATAGAAAATAGAGATGGATTGTAACATCCCAAGTAAGTAATGAATAATAGATATTTTTATCTATGTCTATTAATGAATTAGATAGTGTTTTAGAGGTTTAAAATGAACATAAATCCAATCTTAAGCATGGAATACACTAATATTTCTTAAAAGATTGTTTTACTGCCTTTTGATGGCAAACCCTTTTTAAATCAATATTTCGACAATTTTATAATCTATATTTGTCAAAATAAACATATTAATTATTATTGGGATATTTATATTTACCTTGGATGAATTTTTGGTATTTTTCTGACAATGTTCATTTTTTAATGAATAGTGAAAAATACTGCATTTTACATCAGAACTGCTTTTTCATTTAATTTAATTATATGGTTAGATTATATTTTTAATTGGTCTTAAAGTGTAATATGAATATAATTTTACCATTTAATAAAATGGTGGTCATTAGGATTAATTTCACATTGGAATTGGTCATAAATTAATGCCAAACTTTTCATAGATATTGTTTCAAAAAAACCGGCTATTTGTCATGACAGCGGGAATTAATTATTAAATTAATTAATGTAACTTATATGATTTGAATTTTGTAAAATAGAAATCATTTTTGAATTCGGAATATCAAATATAGCTTAGGGTGAATTTTTGGTAATTTTCTGAAAAACTTCAATTTTTGAAGAATAGTGAAACCACTAAGTGTTACTTATAAAAACTGAATTTTCCGTTTAAATGAAATTTTTCCATCATTGTGTTTTGAATTTCAAAAATCCGACATACATGGTTGTCATTAAGAAGTAAAATGTGGTTCAATGGGATTAAAATAATTTTTTGGTGAATAGTAACTTATTATGTTTTTAATCGCGATTAGTGGTAATTAGTGTAGTTTAAGGTAAAAATAATGTTTTAATAGTATGAGATGAGCTTGACACATGTCCTACACTCATTGGTTGTGTCATGGCCGACCATGAAAAGCCATGGGTCAACTTGGGGACCAAATGGAGCCACTTTGGTTGGGAAATGACATAAATAACTTTTTATTTAATGTTAAAGTAAAAATGACACAAACATGAGTTATGTTACTAAACCAATTTTTATATGGGGTTATACAAGTCATATTTTGTACTATAAATATTAATTATAAATCTAAAACGATTTCCTACATCATAGTATTTTTTTATAATTTTTAGACATTAAATAAATTAAATTATTTATGACATCATGATGATGCAGTGATGACCTCATTATTTAACGATTTAAATAAAATGGAATGTTAATGTAAAATCTAAAACCTACACATGGCCAAAACCAATTGGATGAGTTTATTTCTAACCCTTATCACCTTATCATCGAATTATATCAATTTGGGACCTTTTGAATCCGAAACTCATTTTAAAATAAAGTAACTTATCTTTACTTTCCAAGAGTGCCCCTCCTCTCCTCTTATAAAATGCCCCCACCTCTACCTCCTTACCCACACTCCCAAAGACTTTGGCTCAGCCAACCCCAGCCCATTTTGTGTCTCCACTTCCCTCTCTTACTCCTTGATGCCTCACTTTGGGCAGAAGTCTTCCCAAGGAATCCTTTGAGCTCAATCCAAAGGGAGTTACCCGATTTTAAGGTAATGTCTTCTTTTGATTCCTTTTGTTTTATCTTGCTTCTCCAACCCCCTAAACTCTTTTTATTCTTTTCTTTTGTAACAACTCCAGTATCCTCAATATACTAGGATTTTTTTATAATATTTATTCGAACTACACTTACACACACCTACATCTAATGGTTAACGAACATATTGTTTCCATGGATGGTGAATTTATGCCTCCCAAAACGATGATTGTTCAACATTCTTTTAACACCTTAAAAGGTGGCCATTAAGATGTCACTATATTTATATATGATATATAATATGATTATGTTTTCCTTAAGCTTCTGTTTTTTCTTTTTGGTCATACCTTTATTGTTTCCATTAAGGGTAAACGTGATATCTTCATTTAAGGAAGTGCGGACTACCGCCCCTCAAAGTGATTTGATTCATTAAATACCATATGTGGGACGTATAAAGGATGGAAATATGAGATTATATATGATATTATACTGGAATTATAATATACCTTTATATCATTATGATTCCATTCTATAAAATATGAAATAGAAATGAAAGTAGTGTTCATGCGTACGTACGGTTTACCGTCTCCATGAACGGTGCATTTCATTTCTTACCTCTAAATGATTATGTAATATTCTAAATGCATGTATATACTGGATATATATGATATATACATAATGATTATAATTTTGGATATAATGGATACATGAACAACATGTAATTATAAAGGGTTTATTTATTACTAAAGTACCAATGATCGTTAAAACGACCGTTATTAACTTAAATAATTACATAGTGTTCATGACATGGAAATAAGTGATATAAAAGGAATAATAAACTTGAAAAAGGTTCTTAACGAAGTAGAAATTAACTCAAGTTTATTATTCAGGACATTAAAGAACGATCGAGTCAAGTCAGACCCGAGGTATGTGACTTCGTCTCAATCTCCTTTCATTGAGGCATATTTTGTTTTATACACAACCTTCTTTTATATAGTGTATAAACCCCTTTGAATTTTACGTTTATCCAAAAGGAATATTTTTCATACGAAGTATTTTACTAAATGGAAAACGGGAATGTTTTTGTCATACTTATGCGGTGACAACGACTTCTCCGCCGTCGTGACCATTATTTGAGCTTCGGCTTCCTCTACAAGCCATACCTTCTTTTTAAAATAAAAATAAATACCATGTTTTACTTTTCTTTTATTTTGGTATTGAAAATGTTTTTAATATTGTTTTTATATCAATGTGTTGTGTTGATATCTTGTGATTTATAGGTGGAAATGTTATGTTTCCTTTATGCATGTTTTATGTGATACGATTTTGTTGAGATTCTTGGGCATTATTATGAAGACGGGTGGTTCCGTGATAAACTAAGGGCGGGTGAGCCCCATATAGCTCTCCAATTCATTGGGTAACGCGAAGGAGTGAAACGTTAAGGTTTCCATTAAGAGATTTAGGGAATATATTGTGATGGGTATTCCAAACTTAACCAAGAGGGTTACTCCCTACGTAAGGATGTTATGAATGCCTCAAGTTACCTTTATGTCTTATGATTTCTATTATTTATTCATGATTTGATGAGGTATGTTAAAGTGCATATTCTTTATGGGTAAAATATGATTTCATTATTATGTATATATGTACCCATGTTTCCTTTCCATATTTTTATATCCCTTACTAAACTTTTTATGCTCATCCCATGTTTTCTGAAATGTTTTTCACAGGTCAAGGGAAAGGTACATGATATGATGATAGTGTCAAGGAAGTGTCAAGAAATAATCCATGTTTTATTTTAAATATGTTTCCATTGATGGGAAAGAAGAATAATATCTTTATCTAAACACTTTGTTTATATGTGGAATGTAATTCAAGTTTTATGATCTATTTCTCTAAAACTCTAAACCCGAAAAGATCCTCAATGTGTAATCTTGTAATAACTCAAGATTAAGTAAGGTTTAAGGCTGGGTCCTTATAGTTGGTATCAAAGGTCGGTTTAGATAACTTTAGGAGTTATAATTCTATTAAATGATTATCCAAATTTTTTTTGAACTGATATAGTATTTGAAGATTACCATGTTGCTTCATCTAAGACATGTTTGTTCAGAATGGTTTTCCGTAGAGGAAACAGGGAAGTAGTGCTAGGAAGGCATACAGAAGGAAATAACCTTCCGAATCAGCATCCTGAGATGGTCAGAATTGGAACTGAACATTTTGTTGCAGTAATGGCGCAGTTGACTCAAGCGATAAATGGTGGTGGTATCCATACACAATATCAGCCAGATCAACCGCAGAGGAACATGTCAGTGGTGGAACATTTCATGAGGCAACATCCCCCATCATTCAGAGGATCATCTGACCCTGTGCTAGCTGAAGGATGGATTAAAGCACTGAAGAAGATTTTTGATGTCATGGGGTGTTCAGACAATCAAAAGGTTAGTCTTGCTATTTACAGTTTAGAGGGTGAGGCAGATCAGTGGTGGTCTATGGTTAAAAATATCAGGGACGCCGATGAGATTGATGCTCTTGACTGGGATGAATTCAAATGTATGTTTCTTGAGAAGTATTTTCCTTAGGCTGTTCGACTTAGGATGGAAAATCAATTCTTGGAATTGAGGCAAGAGGAAGAATCAGTGGCTACCTATGAAGAAAGGTTCACTCGATTGGCAAGGTATGCTCCAAATTTTATCTGAGACATTGATAGTAAAATCAATCATTTTTACTCAGGATTAGAGCCAAAATATTGAAGGGAATTAGCTTCTCATGAGTTTAAAAGTTATGAAATGCTTTTTTGATGTGCTGAGAAGGTGGAAATGGAGTTTGCCGATGATCAAGTGTTCAATAACAACCAACAAAAGAAGAGACTGAGGTGGCAGGAGAAAGGTAAGAATTCTCCAAAAAAAGTCAGATGGTAACAAAACTAAGTTTCCAGTTTGTGATAAATGTGGCAAAAGGCATGCTGGGGAATGTCTTTTGAATTATGGAAAGTGCTACCAATGTGGTAAGATGGGACATAAGGCTCGTGATTGCACTGAAAAAGATCAAGGTGAAGGTAAGACCAAATTTGATTTACAGTTAGTGAAATTTTATAAGTGCAATGAGATGGGTCACTATAAAAACGAGTGTCCGACAAAGAATTTGAGTGATGGGAAGCAGTTAGACTACAAGCAGAAAGGGGTGGTGAAATCCTTTGCAACTACTTCAGCAGATGTCGGGCCATCAAATGATGTTTTATCAGGTACTTTGTTTTTTTTTTCAGATTATGCCAGTGTGTTGTTTGATACGGGGTCTACACATTCTTTCATCTCTCAATACTTTTCTAGTAAAATGGAAATACCATCTCAAGAAATGACTCCTGAACTTTTTGTAAAAACACCTGAGGGAATGTTGAGGCAAAAAGAATTTATAAGAATCTTCCTATCCTTATCTGTGGAAAGAACCTACTTGAAAAACTTATTTTTCTACCTCTAGTAGAGTTTGATGTTATCCTGGGTATGGATTGGCTCTCTATTTACCATGCTAAGATTGACTATAGAGCTAAAGAAGTTTCTTTTTAGACAGACTTTCAGTTTGTGTACAAGAATGAACCCTTACTGTTGATAACTTTTCAAGAGGCCGAGAAACTTGTAAAAGATGGAAATGAATGTTACCTTGCACACATCATTGAAAAAAAAGGAACTGTTCATATTAAGGATGTGCCAGTGGTAAATGAGTATCATGATGTTTTTCCTGATGCGTTTCCTGGAATAATACCATATCGGGAAGTTGAATTTACTGTTGGCTTAGTTTCTGATGCTAAGCCAATTTCAAAACCCCTTTATCAAATGGCTCAAATTGAACTTTTAGAGTCGAAGGATCAATTGCAAGATTTATTAGAGAAAAGTTTCATTCGACCTAGCACATCACCATGGGGTGCTCCTGTCTTGTTTGTTAAAGAGAAAGATTGTTCAATGAGGCTTTTCATTGATTATAGATCCTTGAATAATATCACTGTTAAGAACAAATATCCTTTGCCTCATATCGATGATTTGTTTGATCAGCTCCAGGGAGCTCAGTATTTTTCAAAGATTGTCTTAAGATCGGGGTACCATCAGCTGAAGGTAAAGGAAGAAGATGTTCCGAAGACCGCGTTCTATACAAGATATGGCCACTATGAATTTGTAGTAATGCCATTTGGGATAACCAATTCACCTGTTGTATTCATGGACTAAATGAATAGAATTTTCCATGAGTTCTTGGATAAGATTGTGGTGGTTTTTATTAATGATATTTTGGTGTTTTCTAAAAGTAAAGAAGAGCATGAATGACATGTAAGGGTTATCTTGAAAACAATAAAAGAAAAGAAATTGTATGGGAAATTCATCAAGTGTGAGTTTTGGTTGCAACAAATTTCTTTCCTTGGTCACATTGTTTCTAAATATGGGATAACTGTTGATCCTGCAAAAACAAAAGTTGTGGAAGACTGGCCAAGACCCACAAATGTAACTGAGATTCGTAGCTTCCTTGGTTTGGTAGGCTATTACTGAAGGTTTGTTAGAAATTTTTCACGGTTATCTAGTCCAATGACTAAGCTAACTCAGAAGGGTGTTAAGTTTATCTGGAAAAAATAATGTGATCATTGTTTTTAGGAATTGAAAAGAAGATTGGAGAATGCTCCAGTTTTGGAACTACCTTCCAGGAATGGTGAGTTTGTTATATACAGTGATTCTTCATTGAAAGGACTTGGTTGCGTCCTAATGCAGAATGATCAGGTAATTGCTTATGCTTCACGGCAGTTGAAAACTCATGAGGTAAATTACCCTACACATGATTTGGAATTAGCTTCTGTTGTTTTCCCTTTAAAAATTTGGAGGCATCATTTGTATGGTGTAAAGTGTGAAATATATACTGATCACAAAAGTTTAAATTATATATTCAATCAGAAAGAGATGAACATGAGACAAAATAGATGGCAAGAAATAATAAAGGATTATGATTGTACAATTCATTACCATCCGGGAAAAGCAAATAAAGTGGCTGATGATTTGAGTCGAAAAAGTAATGCTTCATTATCAATGTTTCATTTGGAACGTGATCCTTTGGTTAAGGATTTGATGAACTTTGGCACAGAAGTTGTTGGTGCAGGAAGTTCTTCTGTTTTGTTTCAGGTATCAGTGAGATCATCTCTATCAGACAGAATCAAGCAAGCACAGAAGCAAGGCAGTGAGTTGTAGAAAAAGGTAGAGCTGGTTCAGAAAGGTAAGTTTCCAGAATTCAACATTGATAATGATTGTGTTTTGAGATTTGGGAAGAGATTGTGTGTGCCTTGTGATTCACAGTTGAAGAGAGATTTGTTATGTGAAGCTCATAGTTCTCCGTTTTCAGTTCATCCTGGTAGTACTAAGATGTATAGAGATCTGCGGGAGTATTACTGGTGGGATGGAATGAAAATAGATATTGCTGATTTTAGTGTGAAGTGTTTGACTTGTCAGCAGGTTAAATTAGAGTGGCAGTTACCGAAATGGATGCTTTAGCCTTTACCAGTGCCAGAGTGGAAATGGGAGAATATATCCATGGACATTGTTGTGGGATTACCGAAGACATCTCGAGGTAATAATGCAATATGGGTTATTATTGATCGCTTGACTAAATCTGCTCATTTCCTTGCTATACGAGATACTTTTTCCCTAGATCAACTTTCCCGTTTGTATCTTAAAGAGATAGTCATGTTACATGGAGTTCCTCTCTCCATTGTATCTGATCGTGATCCCAGGTTCACTTCTAACTTTTGGAAAGGCCTTCAGAAGTCGTTGGGTACTGAATTAAATTTTATTACATCATTTCATACTCAATCAGATGGGTAGTCAGAACAAACAATTCAGACCTTGGAGGATATTCTATGAGCTTGTTCGATGGATTATCAGGGAAGTTGGGACCAACATCGTTCTTTGGTTGAATTTTCATATAATAACAGTTTTCATTCCAGTATACATATAGCACCATTTCAGGCATTATATGGTATGCGGTGTCGAACTCCATCTTTCTGGGATGAAGTGGGTGAAAGGAAGTTGATGGGACAAGAATTGGTAGATGAGATGGCAGAAAACGTTCAGCTGATTCAGAAGCACATGAGAACAGCTCAGAGTAGGCAGAAGAGTTATGCGGATAACCAGAGGAAGGATCTATCTTTTAAGGTAGGTGATCATGTTTTTCTCAAAGTATCACCATGGAAAAGTGTGATGTGATTTGGTAAGAAAGGAAAGCTGAGTCCAAGGTTCATTGGACCATATCAAAATCTGGAGAGAGATGGATCAGTTGCATACCGAGTGGCTTTACCTCCGAGTTTATCTCAGGTACACAATGTTTTTCACGTTTCGATATTGAGAAAGTATATGCCAGATCCATCTCATGTTTTGTGTCCAGAGGTAGTTCAGCTGGAAGAGATACTATCTTATGAGGAACAACAGGTCTAGATTCTTGACCACATGGAGAAAGTGTTATGGAATAAGGTGATTAAGCAGGTAAAGGTTTTGTGGAAAAACCACATGATGGAAGAGGCAACATGGGAGTCTGAAAATGCAATGATGGATAAGTACCCCCCTTTATTCGATAAGTAAATAAATTGCGGGGACGCAATTTTCAAAAGGGGGGAAGGATGTAACATCCCAATTAAGTAATGAAGAATAGATATTTTTATCTATGTCTATTAATGAATTATATAGTGTTTTAGAGGCTTAAAATGAAAATAAATCCAATCTTAAGCATGGAATACACTAATATTTCTGAAAAGATTGTTTTACTGCCTTTTGATGGAAAACCCTTTTTAAATCAATATTTTGACAAATTTGTAATCTATATTTTTCAAAATAAACATATTCATCATGATTGGGACATTGAATTTTACATTGGATAAATGTTTGGTATTTTTCTGACAATGTTTATTTTTTTTAATGAATAGTGAAAAATACTGCATTTTACATCAAAACTGCTTTTTCATTTAATTTAATTATATGGTTAAATTATATTTTTAATTGGTCTTAAAGTGTAATCTGAATATAATTTTACTATTTAATCCAATGGTGGTCATTAGGATTAATTTCACTTTGGAATTGGTCATAAACTAATGCCAAACTTTTCATAGATATTGTTTCAAAAAAACCCGCTATTTGTCATGACAGTGGGAATTAATTATTAAATTATTTAATGTAACTTATATGATTTTAATTTTTTAAAATATACATCATTTTTTAATTCGTAATATCAAATATAGCTTAGGTTGAATTTTTGGTAATTTTCGTAAAAACTTCAATTTTTGAAGAATAGTGAAACCACTAAGTGTTACTTATAAAAACTGATTTTTCCGTTTAAATGAAATTTTTCCATCATTGTGTTTTGAATTTAAAAAATCTGACATACATGGTTGTCATTAAGAAGTAAAATGTGGTTCAATGGGATTAAAATAATTTTCTGGTGAATAGTAACTTATTATGTTTTTAATCGCGATTAGTGGTAATTAGTGTAGTTTAAGGTAAAAATAATGTTCTAATAGTATGTGATGAGCTTGACACATGTCCTAAACTCATTGGTTGTGTCATGTCCGACCAAGACAAGCCATGGGTCAACTTGGGGACCCCATGGAGCCACTTTGGTTGGGAAATGACATAAATAACTTTTTATTTAATGTTAAAGTAAAAATGACACAAACATGAGTTATGTTACTAAAACAATTTTTATATGGGGTTATACAAGTAATAATTTTGACTATAAATATTCCTTGTAAATCTAAAAATATTTCCTACATCATAGTATTTTTTTTATAATTTTTAGACATTAAATAAATTAAATTATTTATGACATCATGATGATGCAGCGATGACCTCATTATTTAACGATTTAAATAAAATGGAAAGTTAATGTAAAATCTAAAACCTACACAAGGCCAAAACCAATTGGATGAGTGTATTTATAACCCTTATCACCTTATCATCGAATTATATCAATTTGGGACCTTTTGAATCCGAAACTCATTTTAAAATAAAGTAACATATCTTTACTTTCCAAGAGTGCCCCTCCACTCTCTTATAAAAGGCCCCCACCTATACCTCCTTACCCACACTCCCCAAGCCTTTGGCTCGGCCAACCCCTGCCCATTTTGTCTCTCCACTTCCCTCTCTTACTCCTTGAAGCCTCAATTTGGGCAGAAGTCTTCCCAAGGAAGCCTTTGAGCTCAAACCAAAGGGAGTTACCCGATTTTAAGGTAATGTCTTCTTTTGAGTCCTTTTGTTTTATCTTGCTTCTCCAACCCCCTAAACTATTTTTATTCTTTTATTTTGTAACAACTCCAGTATCCTCAATATACTAGGATGTTGTTATAATATGGATTCGAGCTACAATTAAACACACCTATATCTAATGGTTAACGAACATATTGTTTCCATGGATGGTGAATTTATGCCTCCCGAAACGATGATTGTTCAACATTATTTTAACACCTTCAATGGTGGAAATTAAGATGTCACTATATTTATATATGATATATAATATGTTTATGTTTTCCTTAAGCTTCTGTTTTTTCTTTTTGGTCATACCTTTATGGTTTCCATTATGGGTAAACGTGATATCTTCATTTAAGGAAGTGCGGACTACCGCCCCTCAATGTGATTTGATTCGTTAAATACCATATGTGGGACGTATAAAGGATGGAACTATGATATTATATATGATATTATACTGGAATTATAATATACCTTTATATAATTATGATTCCATTCTATAAAATACGAAATATAAATGAAAGTAGTGTTCAAGCGTACGTACGGCTTACCGTCTCCATGAACGGTGCATTTCATTTCCTACCTCTAAACGATTATGTAATATTCTAAATGCATGTATATACTGGATATATATGATATATACATAATGATTATAATTCTGGATATAATGGATACATGAACAACATGTAATTATATAGGGTTTATTTTTTACTCAAGTACCAATGATCGTTAAAACGAACATTATTAACTTAAATAATTACATAGTGTTCATGACATGGCAATAAGTGATATGAAAAGAATAATGAACTTGAAAAAGTTTCTTAAAGAAGTAGAAATTAACTCAAGTTTATTATTCAGGACATTAAAGAACGATCGAGTCAAGTCGGACCCGAGGTATGGGACTTTGTCTCAATCTCCTTTCATTGAGGCATATTTTGTTTTATACACAACCTTCTTTTATATGGTGTATAAACCCCTTTGACTTTTACGTTTATCCAAAAGGAATATTTTTTATACGAAGCGTTTTACTAAACGACAAAAGGGAATGTTTTTGTCGTACATATGCGGTGACAACGACTTCTCCACCGCCGTGACCGTTATTTGAGATTCGGCTTCCTCTACAAGCCATACCTTCATTTTAAAAGAAAAATAAATACCATTTTTTACTTTTCATTTATTTTGGTATTGAAAATGGTTTTAATAATGTTATTATATCAATGTGTTGTGCTGATATCTTGTGATTGAAAGGTGGAAATGTTATGTTTCCTTTATGCATGTTTTATGTGATACGATTATGTTGAGGTTCTTCGGAATTGTTATGAAGACGGGTGGTTCCGTGATAAAATAAGGGCGGGTGAGCCCGATATAGCTCTCCAATGCATTGGGTAACGCGAAGGAGTGAAAAGTTAAGGTTTTTCCGAAGAGATTTAGGGAATATACTGTGATGGGTATTCCAAACGTAACCAAGAGGGTTACTCCCTATGTAAGGATGTTATGAATGCCTAAAGCTACCTTTATGTCTTATGATTTCTATGATTTATTCATGATTTGATGAGCTATGTTAAAGTGCATATGTTTTATGGGTAAAGTATGATTTCATTCTTATGTATATATGTACCCATGTTTCCTTTCCATATTTTTATATCCCTTACTGAGCTTTTTATGCTCATCCCAAGTTTTTTGAAATGTTTTTCACAGGTCAAGGGAAAGGTACATGGTATGATGATAGTGTCAAGGAAGTGTCAAGAAATAATCCATGTTTTATATTAAATATGTTTCCATTGATGGGAAAGAAGAATAATATCTTTATCTAACCACTTTTTTTATATGTGGAATGTAATTCATGTTTTATGATCTAATTCTCTAAAACTCTAAACCCGAAAAGATCCTCAATGTGTAATCTTGTAATAACTCAAGATTAAGTAAGGTTTAAGGATGGGGCCTTATAGTTGGTATCAAAGGTCGGTTTAGATAACTTTAGGAGTTATAATTCCATTAAATGATTATCCAAAAATATATTTTTTTTAACTGATATAGCATTTGATGATTACCTTGTTACTTCATCTAAGACATGTTTGTTCAGAATGGTTTTCCGCAGAGGAAACATTGAAGTAGTGCTAGGAAGGCATACAGAAGGAAATAACCTCCCGAATCAGCATCCTGATATGGTCAGAATTGGAACTGAACAGTTTGTTGCAGTAATGGCGCAGTTCACTCAAGCGATAAATGGCGGTGGTATCCATACACGAGATCAGCCAGATCAACCGCAGAGGAACATGTCAGTGGTGGAACATTTCATGAGGCAACATCCCCCATCATTCAGAGGATCATCTGACCCTGTGCTAGCTGAAGGGTGGATTAAAGCACTGGAGAAGATTTTTGATGTCATGAGGTGTTCAGGCAATCAAAAGGTTAGTCTTGCTATTTACCGTTTGGAGGGTGAGGCAGATCAGTGGTGGTCTATGGTTAAAAATTTCAGGGACGCAGATGAGATTGATTCTCTTGACTAGGATGAATTCAAAGGTATGTTTCTTGAGAAGTATTTTCCTAAGGCTGTTCGACTTAGGATGGAAAATAAATTCTTGGAATTGAGGCAAGAGAAAGCATCAGTGGCTACCTATGAAGAAAGGTTCACTCGATTGGCAAGGTATGCTCCAAATTTTATCCGAGACCTTGATAGTAAAATCAATCTTTTTTACTCAGGATTAAAGCCAAAATATTGAAGGGCATTAGCTTCTAGTGAGTTTAAAAGTTATGAAAAACTTTTTCGATGTGCTGAAAAGGTGGAAATGGAGTTTTCTGATGATCATGTTTTATATAACAACAAATAGAAGAAGAGACCTAGGTGGTAGGAGAAAGGTAATAATTCTTCAAAAAAAGTCTGATGGTAAGACAACTAAGTTTCCAGTTTGTGATAAATGTGGAAAAAGGCATGCTGGGGAATGTCTTCTGAATTCTGGAAAGTGCTACCAATGTGGTAAGATGGGACATAAGGCTCGTGATTGCACTGAAAAAGATCAAGGTGAAGGTAAGACCAAATTTGATTTACAGTTAGTGAAATGTTATAAGTGCAATGAGATGGGTCACTACGCAAACGAGTGTCCGACAAAGAGCTTGAGTGATGGGAAGCAGTTAGACTACAAGAAGAAAGTGGTGGTGAAATCCTTTGCAAATACTTCAGCAGATGTCGAGCCATCAAATGACGTTGTATCTGGTACTTTGTTTTTTTTCAGATTATGCCAGTGTGTTGTTTGATTCGGGGTCTACACATTCTTTAATCTCTGAATGCTTTTCTAGTAAAATGGGAATACCATCTCAAGATATGACTCATGAACTTTTGGTAAAAGCACCTAGGGGAATGTTGAGGCAAAATGAATTTATAAGAATCTTCCTATCCTTATATGTGGAAAGAACCTACTTGAAAACCTTATTGTTCTACCTCTAGTAGAGTTTGATGTTTTCCTGGGTATGGATTGGCTCTCTATTTACCATGCTAAGATTGACTGTAGAGCTAAAGAAGTTTTTTTCAGAAAGAGTTTCAGTTTGTGTACAAGAATGAACCCTTACTGTTGATAACTTATCAAGAGGCCGAGAAACTTGTAAAATATGGAAATGAATGTTACCTTGCACACACCATTGAAAATAAAGGAACTGTTCAGATTAATGATGTGCCAGTGGTAAATTAGTATCCTGATGTTTTTCCTGATGAGTTGCCTGGAATAATACCATATCAGGAAGTTGAATTTACTGTTGACTTAGTTTATGATGCTAAGTCAATTTCAAAACCCCCTTATCGAATGGATCAAATTGAACTTTTAGAGTTGAAGGAGCAATTTTAATATTTATTAGAGAAAGGTTTCATTCGACCTAGCACATCACCATGGGGTGCTCCTGTCTTGTTTGTTAAAAAGAAATATGGTTCAATGAGACATTGCATTGATTATAGAGCCTTGAATAATATCACTATTAAGAACAAATATCCTTTGCCTCATATCGATGATTTGTTTCATCAGCTTCAGGGAGCTCAGTATTTTTCAAAGATTGACTTGAGATCGGGGTACCATCAGTTGAAGGTAAAGGAAGAAGATGTTCCGAAGACCACGTTCTGTACAAGATATGGACACTATGAATTTGTAGTAATCACTTTTGGGCTAACCAATGCACCTGCTGTATTCATGGACTTAATGAATATAATTTTCCATGAGTTCTTGGATAAGTATGTGGTGGTTTTTATTGATGATATTTTGGTGTTTTCTAAAAGTAAAGAAGAGACTGAAAGACATTTAAGGGTTATCTTGAAAACCTTAAAAGAAAAAAAATTTTATGGGAAATTAAGCAAGTGTGAGTTTTGGTTGCAACAAATTTCTTTCCTTGGTCACATTGTTTCTAAAGATGGGATAACTGTTGATCCTGCAAAAACAAAAGATGTGGAAGACTGGCCAAGACCCAAAAATGTAACTAAGATTCGTAGCTTCCTTGGTTTGGCAGGCTATTACTGAAGGTTTGTTTGAATTTTTTCACGGTTATCTAGTCCAATGACTAAGCTAACTCAGAAGGGTGTTAAGTTTATCTGTACAAAAAAATGTGATGATTGTTTTCAGGAATTGAAAAGAAGATTGGCGAATGCTCCAGTTTTGGAACTACCTTCCAGGAATTGTGAGTTTGTTATATACAGTGATGCTTCATTGAAAGGACTTGGTTGGGTCCTAATGCAGAATGATCAGGTAATTGCTTATGCTTCACGACAGTTGAAAACTCATGAGGTAAATTACCCTACACATGATTTGGAATTAGCTGCTATTGTTTTAGCTTTAAAAATTTGGAGGCATCATTTTTATGGTGTAAAGTGTGAAATATATACTGATCAAAAAAGTTTAAAGTATATATTCACTCAGAAAGAGATGAACATGAGACAAAGCAGATGGCTAGAATTAATCAAGGATTATGATTGTACAATTCATTACCATCTGGGAATAGCACATAAAGTGGCTGATGCTTTGAGTCGAAAAAGTAATGCTTCATTAGCAATGTTTCATTTGGAACGTGATCCTTTGGTTAAGGATTTGATGAACTTTTGCATAGAAGTTGTTGGTGCAGGAAGTTCTTCTGTTTTGTTTCAGGTATCAGTGAGATCATCTCTATCAGACAGAATCAAGAAAGCACAGTAGCAAGACAGTGAGTTGCAGAAAATGGTAGAGCTGGTTCAGAAAGGTAAGTTCCCTGAATTCAACATTGATAATGAATGTGTTTTGAGATTTGGGAAGAGATTGTGTGTGCCTTGTGATTCACAGTTTAAGAGAGAGTTGTTATGTGAAGCTCATAGTTCTCTGTTTTCAGTTCATACTGGTTGTAATAAGATGTATAGAGATCTGCGGGAGTATTACTGGTGGGATGGAATGAAAAGAGATATTGCTGATTTTACTGTGAAGTGTTTGACTTTTCAGCAGGTTAAAGTAGAGCAGCAGTTACCGAAAGGGATGCTTCAGCCTTTACCATTTCCAGAGTGGAAATGGGAGAATATATACATGGACATTGTTGTGGGATTACTGAAAAAATCTCGAGGTAATAATGCAATCTGGGTTATTGTTGATCGCTTGACTAAATCTGCTCATTTCCTTGCTATACGAGATACTTTTTCCCTAGATCAACTTTCCCATTTGTATCTTAAAGAGATGGTCAGGTTACATGGAGTTCCTCTCTCCATTGTATCTGATCGTGATCCCAGGTTCACTTCTAACTTTTGGAAAGGCCTTCAGCAGTCGTTGGGTACTGAATTAAATTTTAGTATAGCATTTCATCCTCAATTAGATGGGCAGTCAGAACAAACAATTCAGACCTTGGAGGATATTCTACGAGCTTGTTCGATGGATTATCAGGGAAGTTGGGACCAACATCTTTTTTTGGTTGAATTTTCATATAATAACAGTTTTCATTCCATTATACAAATGGCACCATTTCAGGCATTACATGGGAAGCGGTGCCGAACTCCAGCTTTCTGGGATGAAGTGGGTGAAAGGAAGTTAATGGGACCAGAATTGGTAGATGAGATGGCGGAAAATGTTCAGCTGATTCAGAAGCATATGAGAACAGCTCAGAGCAGGCAGAAGAGTTATGCGGATAACCGGAGGAAGGATCTATCTTTTAAGGTAGGTGATCATGTTTTTCTCAAAGTATCACCATGGAAAAGTGTGATGTGATTTGGTAAGAAAGGAAAGTTGAGTCTAAGGTTCATTAGACCATATCAAATTCTGGAGAGAGTTGGATCAGTTTCATACTGAGTGGCTTTACCTCTGAGTTTATCTCAGGTACACAATGTTTTTCATGTTTCGATGTTGAGAAAGTATATGCCAGATCCATCTCATGTTTTGAGTCCAGAGGTAGTTCGGCTGGAAGAGAACCTATCTTATGAGGAACAAACAGTCTAGATTCTTGACCATAGGGAGAAAGTGTTACGGAATAAGGTGATTAAGAAGGTAAAGGTTTTTTTTGGAAAAACCACATGATGGAAGAGGCAACATGGGAATCTAAAAATGCAATGAGGGATAAGTACCCCCATTTATTCGATATGTAAATAAATTGCGGGGACGCAATTTTCAAAAGGGGGGAAGGATGTAACATCCCAAGTAAGTAATGAATAATAGATATTTTTATCTATGTCTATTAATGAATTAGATAGTTTTTTAGAGGCTCAAAATGAAAATAAATCCAATCTTAAGCATGGAATACACTAATATTTCTTAAAAGATTGTTTTACTGCCTTTTGATGGAAAACCCTTTTTAAATCAATATTTTGACAATTTTATAATCTATATTTTTCAAAATAAACATATTCATCATGACTGGGACATTAAATTTTACATTGGATAAATTTTTGGTATTTTTCTGACAATGTTCATTTTTTTAATGAATAGTGAAAAATACTGCATTTTACATCAAAACTGCTTTTTCATTTAATTTAATTATATGGCTAGATTATATTTTTAATTGGTCTTAAAGTGTAATCTGAATATAATTTTACCATTTAATCCAATGGTGGTCATTAGGATTAATTTCACTTTGGAATTGGTCATAATCTAATGCCAAACTTTTCATAGACATTGTTTCAAAAAAACCCGCTATTTGTCATGACAGTAAGAATTGATTATTAAATTAATTAATGTAACTTATATGATTTGAATTTTTTAAAATAGGATTCATTTTTGAATTTGGAATATCAAATATATCTTAGGGTGAATTTTTGGTAATTTTCTGAAAAATATCAATTTTTGATGAATAGTGAAACCACTAAGTGGTACTTATAAAAACTGATTTTTCCGTTTAAATGAAATTTTGCCATCATTGTGTTTTGAATTTCAAAAATCCGACATACATGGTTGTAATTAAGAAGTAAAATGTGGTTCAATGGGATTAAAATAATTTTTTGGTGAATAGTAACTTATTAAATTTTTAATCGCGATTAGTGGTAATTAGTGTAGTTTAAGGTAAAAATAATGTTTTAATAGTATGAGATGAGCTGAACACATGTTCTACCCTCATTGGTTGTGTCATGGGAGACCAAGATATGCCATGGGTCAACTTGGGGACCCCATGGAGCCGCTTTGGTTGGGAAATGACATAAATAACTTTTTATTTAATGTTAAAGTAAAAATGACACAAACATGAGTTATGTTACTAAAACAATTTGTATATGGGGTTATACAAGTCATATTTTTATTTATAAATATTAATTAGAAAGATAAAAAGATTTCCTACGTCATAGTATTTTTTTAATTTTTAGACATTAAATAAATTAAATTATTTATGACATAATGATGATGCAGCGATGACCTCATTATTTAACGATTTAAATAAAATGGAATGATAATGTAAAATCTAAACCCTTGATATGGAAAAAACCAATTGGATGAGTGGATTTCGAACCCTTATCACCTTATCATCGAATTATATCAATGTGGGACCTTTTGAATCCGAAACTCATTTTAAAATAAAGTAACTTGTCTTTACTTTCCAAGAGTGCCCCTCCTCTCCTCTTATAAAAGGCCCCCACCTCTACCTCCATACCCACACTTCCAAAGCCTTTGGCTCGGCCAACCCCGGCCCATTTTGTCTCATCACTTTCCTCTCTTACTCCTTGAAGCCTCAATTTGGGCATAAGTCTTCCCAAGGAAGTCTTTGAGCTCAAACCAAAGGGAGTTACCTGATTTTAAGGTAATGTCTTCTTTTGAGTCCTTTTTTTATATTGCTTCTACAACCCCCTAAACACTTTTTATTCTTTTCTTTGGTAATAACTCTATTATCCTCAATATACTAGGATGTTGTTATAATATGGATTCGATCTACACTTATACACACCTACATCTAATGGTTAACGAACATACTGTTTCCGTGGAAGGTGAATTTATGCCTCCCGAAACGATGATTGTTCAACATTCTTTTAACACCTTAAAAGGTGGCCATTAAGATGTCACATTATTTATATATGATATATAATTTTTTTATGTTTTCCTTAAGCTTCTGTTATTTCTTTTTCGTCATACCTTTATGGTTTCCCTTATGGGTAAACACGATATCTTCATTTAAGGAAGTGCGGACTACCGCCCGCTCAAAGTGATTTGATTCGTTAAATACCATATGTGGGACGTATAAAGGATGGAACTATGATATTATATATGATATTATAATTTAATTATAATATACCTTTATATGATTATGATTCCATTCTATAAAATATGAAATAGAAATGAAAGTAGCGTTCATGCGTACATACGGCTAACCATCTCCATGAACGATGCATTTCATTTATTACCTCTAAATGATTATGTAATATTATAAATGCATGTAAATACTGGATATATATGATATATACATAATTATTATAATTATGGATATAATGGATACATGAACAACATGTAATTATAAAGCGTTTATTTTTTACTCAAGTACCAATGATCGTTAAAACGACCGTTAATAACTTAAATAATTACATAGTGTTCATGACATGGCAATAAGTGATATAAAAGGAATAATGAACTTGAAAAATGTTCTTAATGAAGTAGAAATTAACTCAAGTTTATTATTCATGACATTAATGAACGATCGAGTCATGTCGGACCCGAGGTATGGGACTTCGTCTCAATCTCCTTTCATTGAGGCATATTTTGTTTTATACACAACCTTCATTTATACGGTGTATAAACCCCATTGACTTTTATGTTTATCCAAAAGTAATATTTTTTATACGAAGCGTTTTACTAAATGACAAAAGGGAATGTTTTTGTCGTACGTATGCGGCGACAACAACTTCTCCGCTGCTGTGACCGTTATTTGAGCTTCGGCTTCCTCTACAAGCCATACCTTCTCTTTAAAAGAAAAATAAATACCATGTTTTACTTTTCTTTTATTTTGGTATTGAAAATGGTTTTCATAATGTTTTTATATCAATGTGTTGTATTGATATCTTGTTATTTAAAGGTGGAAATGTTATGTTTCCTTTATGCATGTTTTATGTGATACGATTATGTTCAGGTTCTTGGGCATTATTATGAAGACGGGTGGTTCCATGATAAACTAAGGGCAGGCGAGCCCGATATAGCTCTCCAATGCATTGGGTAACGTGAAGGAGTGAACTGTTAAGGTTTCTCCGAAGAGATTTAAGGAATATACTGTGATGGGTATTCCAAACGTAACCAAGAGAGTTACTCCCTACATAAGGATGTTATGAATGCCTCAAGTTACCTATATGTCTTATGATTTCTATGATTTATTCATGATTTGATGAGGTATTTTAAAGTACATATGTTTTATTGGTAAAGTATGATTTCATTCTTATGTATAAATGTACCCATGTTTCCTTTCCATATTTCTATATCCCTTACTGAGCTTTTTATGCTCATCCCATGTTTTTTGAAATGTTTTTCACAGGTCAAGGGAATGGTACATGATATGATGATAGTGTCAAGGAAGTGTCAAGAAATAATCCATGTTTTATTTTAAATATGTTTCCATTGATGGAAAAGAATAATAATATCTTTAGGTAACCACTTTGTTTATATGTGGAATGTAATTCAAGTTTTATGATCTAATTCTCTAAAAATCTAAACCCGAAAAGATCCTCAATGTGTAATCTTGTAATAACTCAAGATTAAGTAAGGTTTATGGCTGGGGCCTTGTATGGATATAATCCTCAAGTAACAAGACTGGATCTACAGTCAATATCAATTATAATAGAAGTGTATATGAGGAGTAGTTGATATGAGAAGAAATTTCCTCTTATGAAATGTCAATTATGTGGGTTTTTAGGCCATATAAAGTCATACTGTGATGAGAAAATGATATATCTAAATAAAGATATTATTAGAAGAAAAAAGGAGAATGAGACCATATCCTTCATAATATGTAAAAAATTGTTTCTATGTCTATTATTTTTAATTTTCTAACTATAGATGTAAATATATTCATTATAGGAAGAGGAATACTGGGAACATTACCTATAGAACTCAAACAAATTTAAATACCCACCAACCATGTGAATTCAGTCTTGAGAATATGTATTCTCTTATGGAAGTAAAATATTATTATGATGAAACAATTAATATGGAAAAGTGATCGTCCTGACCATATTTTGCCTCCACCCAATCAAGTATCTGATGGAAGGAAAAGAAAAAAATTCCCACCTTGTAAAAATATCTATCAAATCATCAAATAATAGTAGAACATGGAATCTGGAGAGAGGATTCTAATCCCATATGAAGGAAAATATATATTTATTGAACAATGTTATAATTTTTTTTGATGAAATAGTGAGGTTAGAAAATGATGGTACAATGATGATCAAAGGTAGTGGAAGTACAAAACTAGAAAATGATGAGCTTATGAAAATTAAATTTCTCTTTATGGGCTATTTACATCACATAATCTTAAGTGTTTGTCAAATATATGACTTATAAATGGTGTTGAAATTTAATAAAAATGGGTGAACAATCAAAGGAAAGGAAGATAATTCTCTCATGAAAGGATGTATAATAGATGTCAATTTATACCAGCTAGATAGTAAAGTGAGCATTTATTACATAATAGGTGAAGAAGAAAAAGACTTCTAGCACTAGAGGCAGGGTCACATTAATCAGTAGAGTAGGGAAAAATATATAAATTGTATATATTCATCAATATTTCAAATCTAAAGATGGAATGATAAAATACGTGTCATTATTTATTGTGAGTAAATATGGTCATGAGTTCATATCAAATAAAGAATAAAATAGAATCCAAACATCTTGATCTCATCCACACAGATGTATGTGGTCCAATAAATGTGGATGAAATATACAAAAAAAGGTAATCCCTTATTTTTGTAGATTATTATAGTATAATGGCTTGTGTAACTTTTAAAAACACGAAGCATCAAGTGGTGGGTTTCATGAAAAGTTATTTTATAATAGTTAAGAATGTTTTTAGTCCCACAATCAATGTTTTAAGATCATGTAATGGAGAAAAATACACATACACTGAATTTTAAATTATCTATAAAAACATTGAATAAATAATTAAGTGTATATAGTAAGAACCCTGTAGAAAAATGGGGTTGTTGAAAAAAGAAATTGATAGGTTAACAATATGTAAAAACATTTCTAATTTAGAGATTTATCTCTCATCGTTATATAGAATAGGTTGTTCAAACAGCTATGTATAATCCAAAGAAAATATGTATTTATATGGGAGATACCAAGACACCATATAAGTTGTGGTATGGAAGGAATCCCTACCTAAATTATTTCCTCATTTCAGAAAGAAATGACCAATCCGAAACAATGAAGGAAATCAAGGAAAGTATGGTGATGTTACAAAAGATGGAATATTCCATGGATATTCAATGAAGAGTAAGGCCAAAAAAATGTTTCAATAATTATACCTGAATAATTTTGGAAGTCATTAACATTAATATAAATGAATTTATAACCAAAAATACTTCATGGTGATAAAATGTTGATATGATAGAATATGAAAAATAATGTGAACATGTAATAGATTCAAATCCAAAAATAGAGTGAGGTGTAAAATATTTACTTGGTCACAAAATGATAATGATTTGATAGAAGAATCAGAAGAGGAAACCATGTCTGAAGAAAATTCATATAAAACTCATAGTAGAAATAGAAGATAATAAATTTATTATTCTAACATCCTTGGGGATTGGAATACAACTATATAGACAATGATAATTAAGAATAATGCACATTCTACCTTCTTATCATTGGTAGAACCAACCTCATTTGAATAAAAAAATGTTGTATCCTCAATTAAATCCATGAATGATGAACTAGATCATATTGAAAAGAACGAGAAATGGGATCTTGTTAGGAGACCCAGAAAATAATAATTTGATTGGAACAAAGGGGATTGTTAAAAAAAATTCATGAGATTGGAGATGTAATAAAAAAGGCATTCTTGGAGTGTAAATTCTATGCACAGTTTGAAGGAATTGATGTTGAAGAAGTATTTCCTCCAGTAGAGATGCTGGATTCAATCATGTTTTCAATGATAAAGAAATTCATTGAGGATATTATGTTTATCATATGGATTTGAAAATAGTATTCTGAATGGAAATTCTAGAAGAGTAAGTCAATATTTAAAAACTAGTGGGATTTATTTTTGGATATGATAAATAAATTTATTATAGATTAAATAACTATTTCGTTGATTTAATGAATGAATTGTGTTCATGGTATTTCCAATTGGATGATTATCTTAGTAAGGTTCAATTAAAAAGATAAGGTGTTGATCAAAATCACTATGTGTATTATTCAAATTAATATCAATTTATGGTGCTTGTGTACATGGATGATAATATATTTCATAGATGAATGGAAAGATTAATGGAAGAACATTATAATCACCTGAAAACAGAATTTTAAATGTCTATGATTGGTCAACTCACATACTTCTTGGTGCTGCAGGTGAATCAGAAGAAGGATTACATGTTTATTTCTTAGGAAAAAATATGAAAGAGATATATGTTAGAAATTAAATATGTATGAATTCAAACCAATGACATCATAAATTTTGATTGGTAAAAAACCTAGAAATCTTGAGTATTGGAATTTTTTAGATCCCACCATATATATAAAAATCATTAGAAGATTATTATACTTGACTACAACATGGCCAGATATCGTCTTCACAACTTGCATAGCGGACGACATTCAATGTAATTTGAATGAGTAGAATTTTCAAATAATTAAAAGATACATGATGTATATTTAAGGTACTCTAACATTTGGATTATACATTACTGCATGAAGTGATAAAGAATTATCATCATTTTTTAGGAATTTGAGGCCAATGATTTCTGGATTGAAAATTCACAAGTGGTGGTGACTTTTTCATTTGATATAAATGCATTAGATGGTTTAGCAAGAAATAGAAAAACATTTCTCTTAGGTCAACTAATGTATAGTATATATTTTCTAAAAAGTAATTCACTCCACTGTTGTGAATGATGTAATTGCTCACTGATATTAGTGATGAGGAAAAACAACAAATGGTTATTCACTATGACAAAAAGATTACAATAGGTCATTTAAAGAATACGGTTCATCATTCTCATGTAAAACATATTGAGATCATATATAACTTCATCAAGTAAAAAGATGAACAAGGTGTGATTATAATGGATCATGATGGAACTAATGACCAAGTGGTTGATATTTTGACTAATCCTTTTGGATAAAATGTGTTCAATAAATAATGGTCAAACCTTACTGTTCATCTACATCCCAATGCATGGGGAGGCTACAAATGTTCGCATCCCTACATTTGTGTTAACTTTTTTAATTTTTTTGTGGATGTGATGTAGGATTATAGGGGAGATAAAATATAGAGGGAATTTTTTAATCTCTAAAACTACAAATACAACTTATTTAGGATTATTTCCATCAGGGGAGAATTGATAAATTCAATGTGATAGTGATATTTTGGTTGTAGGTTTTGAAAGTACAACGAAATGCTCCTATGATATGCTGAGAATTAGGTGTTATACTGAAATTGTTCATATTTCATAGAGTATATCTTGGATATATTTAAGCATTAAAAAACACACGAAACCAATTAATGCTTCACCTCTTGTTTTCTACATTGAAATTTACTCACATAGACATAGTGTGTTAGATGATTTGTTTATTGGGTTTTGGGTTTTGATAGTGGTAAGTGTTTTAAGGAATATTTCTATATATTTCCAAAAAACCAAAGGGGGTGATTTTTGGAACTGAGGCCATTGTTTTCTAAAAATGATGTTTGGTTTGTGGCTATTGACAATCCATAAAAATTTGATCAGAGAGTTTGTATGAAAAGTGATGTTACAGTACAAGAGGGATACAATTTTGATGTTTCTTCAATTTCCTAGTGTTTTCCAAATTTTTGTGCTCAAAATCTAGATGAAGAGGTAAGAATCTTGACTGGTGGTTTTTTGGATTGACTATTTAAAAATATAGAAAGGGAATGTGTTTTAAGATTACATGGATCACAATGGCAATGATTCATGAAGGTGTAAAGCATCAAAAACAAGCATCTGGAATAGCATGATGTGTTGATGGTAATCTCCGTGACTATGAGAAGTGGAGAATTATGAATGTGTGAATGGTTGACTATAATATCTGTGAACATGAGAAGCTTCAAGACCATGTTAAATTTCTTAGAAGCTTCATGATTAGAGGAGCTTTGTGAATAGGGTTTTGGAGTGTCATGAAGAATATTCTAGAGGCTTGGGAGCATCGCAATAGGATGGGCCCATAAATTGGAGGCTACTCACAGTTTATAGACATGAAAATAATTGAATAAAATTCTGAATCACTTTGAATTCATGAAGGCTAAGTGATTTTTTAATTATGCATTCAATGCGAGCTTGAGCATCGTGAAAATGCTTTCTTAGTCATGAAAAATTCATATGTGTTTGGGAAAAAGGAGTTTCATGATGAGGCGATATTTTATGATGAATCGGTGAGCTTGAAAAAGGTAGTTTTTTCTGATATGGATGTTTGCTTCATGAAGGTAGTGAGCATCACGAATGATTGTATTGAACATCAGGATTATGTGAAAAATGTTCTCAAGTGCATCAACACTAGAATATGTTGCATGAAGAGTCTTTTCATCATTAGGGATATATATATAAATTCCAATCTGTTTTAGTGGCCTTCAAGTCATTAAACTAGGAGAGAATTCACCCAAATTTTTGATCTAGAGGGAGGTGATAGATGTTTTTCAAGGGAGGAAGTGTCGTATCCCTTAAATCTAATAAAGGAACTATTATTAGAATAGAGGGACTACGTCTGAACATATGCATTCAATATCTAGTGAATATTAGTGTAATTGGGTATGATCGACACAATTTTTTTCATATTCTCCTTGGACCAGATCTTAGTGGTGAACAACATAAAATTTTTGTGTTGTCTCTCCACATGTGAATGTTTGATTTTGGCACGATTCCATAAATACAGTTTTGAAAATTTCCAACAAGAATGAAAATATGATCCATCGCTCTAAAAGAAAAATTTGACACCATAATTCACCCCTACCCTCTCAGGGTATTCCAGGGTCCTATATCTAATTTTTCTTCCATCAAACTAGAATCAAAATCATCTATTTTTTAGATGCCTAACTATAGCCTCATGAACTGATGTAACTTATTTTATATAAACTCATACTACGATTGGATATAATGATCGATTAATTTTTTATATATAATATCTATAATATTGTTATACTTATTTCATTATAATATCACATATACATATTTACATTCCTTATTTTTAAAAATATGATAATGTTACAATTGTGTATGGTGGACTACCATCTCACAAAGCTATGTAACTTGTTTTTCACTTATTATTTATATGGAAAGTATTATGGATAAATTTTATGAATATATGAGATATATATTAAATTATATTTATTCTGAAAAAATAATATGTCACCAACTTCGTTACCCTTCCATACATTAATGGAATGATATTGTCACTCATGCATACATATGACCTACCATCTCTAAGAAGCACTGCCATTCATTTTCAATGTCAAACCATAAAAAATGATTATATATTTATAATGAGTAAATATGATATTGATAACATTAATATCACTCTCAATATATATATATATATATATATATATCCCATACATATGAATTGAAACATTTATGAAGAGGCACACAAGATAAAACAAGTCATTTCACACCCAAAACAATGAAAATGAAGAAATATTATTAACAAATAGGTGGTAAATTGTTATTAGAAGATCATATATTATATTATAAGTGTTAATAATGTTATATTTTAAGTTAATAACATGATGAAATTCATTATATAGGATCTTAAATTACTTTCAACCAAAAGAAATCATGACGTAAGGGATTTCATCTCAATTTCCTTTTTTATTTGGTAAAATTTTATTTGTATATACTTATTAAATTTCATATGGTGTATATACTTCCCCATTTATTTATTTAATATGAACAATTTTTAGTTTATGATATTATTATAAAATCAAATAATCAAAATAAATCGATGGTTACCTCTCATTTTAGGTTTAATTTTCAATTTTTAACATTCTCCTAAGATAATCACAATGTTGTGATCATTTTTCATTGGCAATTAAATTTCACATAAATATCCATATTATTTATATAATTATTATTATTATTTTTAAATCATATACCATTTTTACAAATAGTTTTTACTCTTATTTTTATTGGATTATCTAGGGAAATACTGATAAATCTGTATTCATTAATCTAAATGTATATTTGATGATAATAAAAAATTTCATTAATTAAATATATTATTCAGTATATGACTAGTGATTTAGACATACAGTGACGGGTGGAGAACAGTTATAGGTATCCCCTTGATGCATTGGTAGTATCATGAGTTCAATAAATAAACTATCATTAAATTGGGTTTATCTATAGTATTATACTATCTTGTAAGATGTCTTGATAGTAGAGGTATAATCATTCCTGAGTTAATGTCATTTACTAATTAACAATTACATTCATTTATAATTTAGTTATTTTTATCATCCAATTGATTTTTTCAATTATATTATCCCTAGATCCATTTCATTATCAGTTTAATAATTAAATGGCATGTAGATTCTATTATTTACCTTCCTAACTTTATTATGCCTTATTTATTTAGGATGGTTATGTTATTGATTAAAGAGAAATTGTGTTTAGTTATGTAACTACAAAAATTAATTATGGATTATTGATTCATGTTACATTATAATCTATATAAACCATAATGAGAAACTGATACCACCCTTAACTTACTTCTTTTCCATAGTTTATAAAGATGAATTCTTTGAATGAGTTTAGTGATACCAAATGTTTTCTATTACTACGATTTGTAATTTTTATTTCCCTATGTATAATGGGAATCATCTATATATTTTTTTCTAAAAGAATATTAACCTAATTTATCCTTGGTGATGTAATCCCTTTTAAAGTATGCCAATATTAAAAAGTAGTCACCCTATCTAGGTTACTAGAGTTAGGGTTATTACACTGAAAATGAACATGAGAACCACCGCTATTGTGATCTATTATAAACACTAGGCACTAATGACTGAAATGACCATGAAATATTGTGATTTTGAATACTATCCCAAAATCCCTTTGAATATCGTCGAATCTACCATCCATATAAATAATAAAATGAAACACTAGAGGATTAATCTCCACTAATCAAAACCTCAAAGTAATTGGCACCAAATACATTCCACTAATGACTATAATCCCTAAGGATCCCATCCAACTCCCCTCCCATGGTAACCCTCCTCAGGATTATATATGGCTGATCACATCCTTCTTCTTCTGTACCTATAAATTTTTTTCAATGTAAAAGGATAAATTATAAAATTGATAGAAGGATGAAATTCTTCCTCAAGATGTTGTTCATAAAACTCTATACCATGATAATGATCAAGTGTGAAATATATATTATCCTTGATATTGATTCAAATATAATTTATAGAAATACAACTCTACTAGAGAGAATGTTTCTCTGGCTTATTCACTACCATCATGGTTGATGATAATAACTCCAATAAAAACTCTTTCATGAAGTCTACCCAGGAAATGTCTACCTCATTCTACTCCCATAGAGAAAATTTACATCATAATTTAACTACACCCATCATCTGACTCAATGTTACTGGGTCAAAGTACATGACCTCGGCCCAGATCAGAATTAAGGTCATCTGATCCTCCTCTTACCATATCTATATCTTTTAATCATATATTATTCTTTTATACTTCACAAAATATTTTCATATAATGGAATCTAGCATATTTGACCACTGATAACCCCCCATCATCTAGGTTGACCCTTCAACATTTCAACATGGTTATCTTGCTAAAACAAAGCAGTTTGAAACTCATATGGATATCTTTTATAATGCATAACTGAAGAGAAAATAAAATTCACTAAGCATAGGAATTTTTATTATGGTTTATTAAATTGATTCATTTTAACTCCCAAGTCATTCCAATTTATATAAGAACATAAAAAATCAGGATGCATATACCTATCAAATCTCTCTACCCTGTAAGAAGAACCAACTCCCTTGGAAATTCAATAGACTTAGAGTCCTTTCATCTGACTATGGGTCCCCCCAAAATTCCTGTTCCTAGTGGGTATTCCAAGAATATTTCACATACAAATATTAAAATGATTAATTTCCATATCAACCCTTTCAATTACAACAATAAATAACATCAAACTCCATGATATATCTCATCATGAACTTTGAAATCACTCTATCAAAACTACATCTATCCAATGTTACCCTTCCTATTTCAGCAATGATGGAAGACAAATAATGATACCCATGTCCTTTTTTTAGTAGGCCCTAGTTTAGTTACTAGCACTAAGTGTATAAAAATCTAAAAAATAGAAATCATAAACCTCAATAAATAATGCATGATCATGTGAGTGGATATAAACCATCTAGAAAATCCATTTCATAATTAAAATTGTAAACAAAACCATACCATAATTAATTTATAATGTAATCAAATAAAAAATATAAATTCTATAAATACAAAAAAACATTGGAAAAAATACTCAACAAAAAATCCAATTTCAAGGATTGTAATGTCCATCATGATCTGCATAGTCATCCTAGAATCCTAATGAACAACTTATATATATGGTGTGATAATAACATGGTGACATAGTAGGATCATATACTAGGTCTCTAATTCACATGAGAAATGAAATTATTAATACACTTATGGATAAAAAATAAAATTAACATCATCGAAACAGTTCATCGAATGAACAACATCCAAACTATGGGATTCTCACTAAATAACACATATAAGTATAACAATATAATACTAATCATATCGATAAATTGTACCCTACACCTCTTTCCATGTTAATTTTTTCACTCAAACCATAATGATGAATGTACTATTTCTACAATCCCATCATTGGATTCTCTCCTAAAAACAAATATGTAAGCACATTGTACGATGCACCTCACATTTAACTTTTCATAACATCTCAACATAAGAACCCTCAAGAACCTAAACATGCCAAGAACCCCATGTACTACTGGTTATCAAAAACAAATTATACAATAACATCAACATGATATCTAAGATATTATGGTATCAAAACCTGAAATAAATCAACCACATTCCCTCCTCTTACAATATCTAACCCCCACAACGAACCACCTCATAAATTTCTTCAATCCAACTATAAGTTCCCTATATCCACATGATATCCCAAACAATTTATTATAATCTATATTAGGAGACGTAGGTAGGGGAAGAGGGTGTCACAAACCATCTGTCATAGCCATCATGGATATTCGGAAAAATTGCCACTAAAAAATTTTGGTGTCAACATTTGGTTATCAACATAGTTAGGGTGTATATATAAATATAAATGAAAAGTAAATATTTATTCCCACACTTTTATAACCTATGGGTTAAAAGAAATGTAACCATCACAACTCACACCACCACTACAAGGAATCATAACATCTTCCTCATTCACTTACTTCTTTAAATGAATTATATCACAAAAGAAATCCTCAACAACAATCCACATTCCATCTCCCCCTTTCATGTTATTTCATTTATAAATTCCACAATTATCAACCATCATCTTTATTAAGCCCATTATGTTTCTATTTAACAGTAACCACGTTAACCACATTTACCATTCTAGTTCAATAGTTATTTATCCATCATAACCCATTCCATTTTATTTCTATCATTATTATTTCATTCAATCACAACATGGTTACTAATACAATACAAAACAATACAATAGAGAGTATCCATGTAATGTCAGCATGATCAAGATTTTAACAACACATCACAACTTCCAAGGGTTATTTTTTTGTCATCCTTCATCATAACAACAATCCCCACATCTCAACCACAATGTATCATATATGTTACACAAAAAACATCCCACATCACAATAACCACACATCATAATCACCCTAAAATATAACCAACACCCATCAAAACCATCACATGTCAAAATTACCACACACCAGATTTTAGTTTTATGAAATTTATTCCATCGCATTTAAATAAAAAATTCAATGGAATTCCCACATAATAAAAAATTCCATTGGAAAACAATTTTTTATCCTGGTGCATGTTATTAAAAATTTTCATATGTGGTGAGTAAAAAAATAATAATAAATGGTTTATTAAATCAAAACCCAAAATAATATAAAAAATTCATCATAATAAAAATATGTAAAGAATATAAAACAAGAAAACCCATATAGGATGAAAATAAAAGAATAGATAAAACATAATTGGTTTATTCACTTTACCTTACAATTTAATTATAATAATAAATTATATTTTTTAATATAATTTTTATAATTTGACCAAGAAAATGGAAAGGTACGATATCTCGGCATGCACATATAATGAAAGAGATAATGGGTCCCCAATCTCCGATAAGGATTTTATATTTTTGGTGCAATGTTTAATGAAGTTAATGATGCATAATAATAACTATAATATAGGTAAACACATTGATCAACCAAGAAAATAATCCTTTTAAATAAACCTCTATAAAACTATCCAAAAAATAAATATCACAATGAATAAAATTCTACATAATGAGTAAAAAATATGAATAGAAAATTAAGAGAGGGGAAATCCATTTAGAATTACCAAATCATGATCCTTCGATTCCAAGAGGTGAAGACCACAAGAATATTGTCAAAGGCCTCCAAAATCTACTAGGACTAACCAAAGGGTTGGGAGAAAAGACTAAATAAAGGAAGAGTTTATAGGGTATTTATAATTTATAAGAAAACTAGGAAATAGAAGACAACATTGCAAAAACCTCCACTATGGTTCAAAACTGTTTACATAGAAAATGAGTATGATGAAAGGGGAAGAGACCACACTATAACAAGGATGTCCAAATCCCCATACATGAAATATTAAGGGGTATACATCAAAGATCCAATAAATTAATAAAATGATTACAATAAAGGAATTCCACCACACAATGAAATTCAACTACCAATATTAGGTCTATTCCATAACCCGTCTCTATGTCATAGTTACTTTAAAAAATATTGAAACATAGGAATCTATCCACTTAGAATCAATGTCATAGCACATCCCTCCATAATAAAAAAATACAAAATATGTTATAAATACCAAAACTCTACCTTCAATACCCTATTCCATAACTGAACTATCAACACTATAGATACCCTCTTTATTAAACAACATAGGACTCCATGCTTCGATGTTTTTCTCCATCTGAAATATTAGCTAAAACTCCACCATACACCCCATTACATTCTTATATGCTCCCCCAAACCCCACCATCACCAAATTTTGTAAAAATAAATATTTTGGGAACCCCATTACATTACATATATAATTCATCAATAGAGAAAAATTAATCCACCTTCTAATTGAAATTTATTTATATTTTCATCATGTATAAAATTAAAATAATATATTTTCTAAAAAAATATGCATCTAAATAATTAAATAACCTTATTTATAAAACAATAATCCTTAAAACCCATTATTCATTTATTATTCAGAAACATTATTTTAATATCCATGTTGACAAGTAAAAGTTCTATAAAAATTATAATCTTTGGTTTGATTTTATTCTTATAAACATTAGTTACAATCATGGATAATTCAGTTTTCCCAGATCAAACTCATTTTAAGAGGTCTTATTAACAAATATTATCTAATAAAAAACTATATAAATGGTTCCCCTAATGGTAAATGTTGTAGGTAAAATCAAAATGTTTTATGTGATAGCTCTCAAATACCAAAACAAAACATGGACGAAACATTTTTCCCATATGATGTTGAATTCATATTTTCATCTCTACTTTGTATATATATTAGGTATAAAGGCCATATCTATGATTTTGTGAGGATGTAGTAGTCAATATATATATATTTTACTATGTAACGATAGTATTCATGGTCTTCTAAAACTGATTATAATTACTTATCACTTATAACATTAAAAAAACAACACAAATGAGTTATCTAAGTAGTTTTCAAACCTTACCTCAAACAATGTATCTTGTTTGGTATGTTTAGAAAAAATGTAAAACACCCATTTCTTAAATAAATTCAATTATTTTAAAACTATACCATTAAGGCCATTAAAAAAAATTACCCACTAATTAAGTCCATATTTTTATCTTCCAATATGATCATAAATCACTAATACTCAATCAATCAAACATTCCATTTGGAAATATAATAATTATCATGAAAACCCAATAAATAAATATAAAAATTTCATAATTTACATTCTAAAATAATAAAACCACTTAAAAATACTCTTATTTTGGAATATTATAATTTTTTAAAAGTTTACTTATCATATTGGAATCTATGTGAACCCAAAAACATTCTTTATATACAAATAATCATAAAAAGCATACAAAAAACATTTTCATATAAATAATAATAATCCAAATACATATAAACATTTATTCTTCACCAAAAATAATGGAAATCCATATCCAAATTAAATAATATAAATAATTATAAAATACCAAAAATTTACAAATTAAAATAAATGTTAAATTTAATATGATTTAAAAACCATGAAAATAAAAAAATGGAAATATACTCTCAAAAATGAGAATAATTACTCAAAATATGGTCTATTAGATAAATAATATTTAACTTGTATCATATGTGGACTACATTATGTTAAAAATCATTTTAATCCCTGAAATATATCTGGAATAATAAAATAATGAAATTTAATATTTTATAAAACCATTAAAAATATTATTTTTATTATAATCAAAACAATCCATATGTTTCCAAAAAACATATTTTTTTTTATTATATCATAAATCACATAGAAAACACCAATATGGAAATCTCTATATATTTATAACCACATTAAGAAAACACGACGCACCCAAACAAGGAATTATGTGGGTGATCAAATACAAATTATTAAAAAAACAATGAAAATAAAACAAATATAGTTGACGAATTAAATTTAAAATAAATTATATTTTGAAGGACTATAAAATAAAAAATGGATTTAAATATTCTCCATATTAGCAATATACTATATTTATAAACATTTAACTAATCAATTGATTTGATAAAAGCACACAATGCTTTTTTTATAACACCTTATTTTATTTCTTTCTAGAATCACACTACAAAGTAAATATAGAACTCATAATGTAAACCCCCTTAAAAAATTACATTGCATATTAATATTTCAACAATTGAAAAATATTTAAATTCTTTTCACTAGAAAATAAAAATTTCTTAAAATATAATGAATAAATAAAAAATCATTATGTACATGAAAATAATTATATTTTCCTTAAAAATGAACATCTAAAAATTGAATAAGAATCCAATAAATCTATAGACATATAAATTTTTGAATTATGATTTGTATTAAAAAAATATAAAATAAAACTAATTCAAAGGAATTTCTCACAAAAGGTAGAACTAGAAAAATAAAAATTTAAACAAAAATCTCATATATTAGGAACATATAATCCTTGAAATAAAATAAAATAATACCAAATTTATTTATCAACAATCTTAAAATCATGGAATGAAATAAAATATATCTTTCCAAAAAGGCAAATTAATTTGAATGAATCACCTTATTATATATTTTTTCCAAATACATTGAAATTAAGAACACTAAATATCTTAAAAAAATTAAGTATGAAAATTTATTTAATTAAGTCATATATAAATAATAGATTCATATCAATGTTATTATTTCTGTAAAAATACCTTTTAAATGATATATTCTACATTTTAATCATTCTTCTAACAAGTAATTATATTTTTCTAAAAATGTGTGATACTATTAAAATTAAGTAAATAATATAATCCATGAATTTTCCTAATATTATATATAGAAAATGATACGATTTATTACCATTATATCTAACTACAAAATAAAACACACCAATTATTAAAAAAATATGGGAAAACCTTAAAAATGATCTCACCATGGAATTTTTTATTTATAAATGCATATTTGACATATTTAGTGACTTATAAATTGATGTAATATCTATCCCAATTTACAGAATCCTAATAAAAGAAACAAAAACATATAAAAACTATTTAATATTATAAGAATTACACAAATCATTCAATATTCACCTAATAAATTACATTACATGAAATAAGAGTAATGAATTAAAATCATTAAATAAATTTTAAACATATAGTAATCTCATTGAATTATCAAAAATGGATAATATTATTTCAAAATACATATTTCTTGCAACATAAAAGAATCTATAATATAAACCTTCTTCTTGATATCAAATGTAAAAAACTCTGATCATTAAAAATATTATATATTAGGCCCCAAACATATCGAAAAACATGATATGAAAATTTTACAAAATAAGAAATTGTAAACTATAATAAATTTAAGTAACAAACATAATCATTTGGGAAAAGACTAAATGTTCATCCAAGGTCTCCAACAAATATGAAGCAATTTAATACATATCCTACTAAAAATAACAATCAAATTTGAAGAAGGATAATGATTAAGATGCCTAACCATGAAATATATGAGTAATATATGACCCAAATAAGGGTTCATAGACACCACCCAATCCCAATATTCCCTTATAACACAAGTTTACACAATAAATGGGCTAATCAGATCAATTACCTAATTACATATAGGATTCTAAAAATCCCCACTCACCTACCAATAACCCCACACCCTAGTCAAACATTGATATTATTTAGTAAAATCCCTATCAAAATAATTTTCCATCTTACCCGAACTAAATGAAAATAAAACTATATAACATCCCAAATCTCCCCATCTTAGAAAAAGTGCCAAGGTATTTGATGTGAACAGATGAGAATTTTTTACAATTTTATATATTACAAAGGATAAAAAAACCTGAATCAATAATAAAACCAACATTCATTCATCAATGATACAATAATGTAGTTGAAAATACAAAACAAGATATACTTGTAATATATATGGTTTAGAAATAAATGAAACTGCGGGACATTACTAAATCTAGGATGTAGAAAATCCCCATAATATTTCATCACCTTTATATGATTGTAATTAATCTCATGGTCTACTCACATTAATGGGAAATCCCATCATACCTACAAGATGGATCAAGAGAAGACAATGTTATAGATCCCCCAAGGCATGTATGTAGTGCTTCATTGAAATCATAGTGGGATATCAAAATAATTAAATGAAACTCCATCTTTAAAACAAACACAAAATTGTTTCTTAAAAATAACATTCAAAATTTCATTTAAATCATATTATTAGTAAATAAAAAAATTATCATGAATATATAAATATTTCTTTTCATTCAAAACAATTTCATTTTGACTAAAAATTTCTAAAAATCAAGAAATTACGGATACTATGAAGTGAAGTAACATATGTTTTAATGTAAATAGAAACATAAAATAATTTCAGAAATGGGATAACTACCTTGATAATTTAGGGTTAATTTAGAATCATTATATATAGAAGAATTTAAATACCTATGACGTGATAATACTAACAGAAACATGACTTACCCATATTGAACTCACTTTTTATTAATCCCCTTACCATGTCATAAACTATACTATGGAAACACTAGCAAATATGTAGTCATGAAACGTGAAGCACACTTCCTTGATTTTACTCATTGATACCCATTATCCCCTTGTAAATATCATAAATTCCAAACATAATTAAGTTAATAATGTTTACAAATAACTTTAATTTCCCCTCTCTAACATCCTCTAATAGATAACCACTTTGTGTAATTTATATCTTGAATCACAATAACATGGGGTATAATAATCATAAAAATAATAAAAGGGGCTTAAAAAGTGAAAATCATAATAAATGATAACAATATAAATTATCCCAAATATGAATTCATAGACTATAAATAATATTAATCAATGAATTTCAATTTATAAGATCAAATTCTAATAAGAGAACACATATATATTCATTGAAACAATTCATCCCATATTTAGATTCTAGAAGACATATTAAATTAATAAAATATATATTTTATGAATAAGAGGCACAAGCATCAATTTCTATGTCATATAAAATTAATATCGAATTTATAGATAAATAAATGTGTTGTAACCATGATGAATTCAATAAATAGTGATGAATTGAGACTTGAAAAGGAAATTTTGTCTACATTATATCAAAGACCCACAAAAAATATATATTTTTCCATGGAAAGAAAATTTCTAAATGTTTATTAACACATTTTGTTTAATAAATGTGAGATGAAGAATATGAAAGAGGTTATTAATGCATATTAAGTGGTTGTATTCATAACCCCAAAATTACATTATAGGATCATGGTGAATCATTATAGGAAGGAATATATTGGACGAGTAAAGGGGAGTTAAAATTTCCCCTAACCCCTTGATATCAAATACCATTATAAGGAGAGATATGAGGAATCTATTTTATGAATTTACTCTGATAAAATATTCTAGAAATATGGACATAAAACACAACACTAAAAGTTAATTCATAACCAATAATAATAATATTACTACTTTTACATAACAATTACTTATTTTATAAAATTAATACATGTATATGTAAATATATATTTTTATAGAATCTATAACAATAATGACACATAACATGATACTTACTTTTTTATGTTTGTAAAAATATATTTTACACATAAATTACAATTTACAAATGAAAATAACCCCAATTAAAATTCTTATAAAAGGCCAAAAAGGAATCAACATGAATGTAAATAATTCAATAAATATACAATAATTCTTTATGGAAACATTAAATAGAAGAACAGTTCATTCAAAAAAAATAGATTAACCATGCATTTTACCATGATAATCTATTCCATTTTAATAATCATCGTTTTTAGTTAGAATGCTTGTTCTCTATTATTGTACTTCTAATCCCGAAACTCATCTAAATTAATGATATTTTAAAAATCACAAAAAAAATTAAAAAACTATATATAAAATAATAAAAGAGGTTCTATTTTTTTATGCTCAATAATGGGGGTTTGACCCTCAAACATTACAAAAAAATCATTAAATCATATGAATTTTAGAAAACATTACATGAGAGAATCAAGAGTAATAATATAATTAAATCATGAAATTAGTAGGAATGACCATGGGGCATGGTAGAACAATTATATATCATTGTATATAATCGATGAACCAAAAAATAGATGATAAAAATATTATAACATAGACTATATAATTAAAATAAAAAATATTAATCATAATCACTGGGGATAAAAAATAGTATTTTTGGTACATGAATTGGTATCATAAAATAATTAATGTATCCTTACCTGTATTTTAATCACATAATAGACAACCACGTGACATACTATGGTACACTTAGATATCCTCCCTTGTCCTATACAATTTATCTATTGAGATATATCCACTTACCATTGCATTAGACATACATATAATTGTATTATATATCTATACAAATATGTTCCACATGAAAATAATTATACATTAAAAGAAATAAAAACACAATTAATTTTTTAAAGAAAAAATTTTATATAAAATTATTATTAGTTATCACATATGAAAAAAATCTAATATTGGATTATATGATACCCATAATTTAATCACACAAAATTAATATATAATAAGGGAACATTAATTTTTTTATATGATGAATTTGATAGATACATTTCAAATAATGTGTGTTATTTAGATATTAAGATGAAAATTTAGTAAAAACCATGACTTGAATATTCCAAAAAATTTGGTAATGTTCTTGTAATAAGAAATGAATAGTTGACTTCAAAAATAAGTTTTAAATGGTATCATAATATATTTAAAATAATATATTTTAAATTATTTAAAAATATATATATTGGAATCATAAAATTAAACAAATACAAATTAGAAGACACATCAAGGGGAAAATATGGAATTTTATAGAGATTGAATGAAATACATTTATGAAATTTCTAATGGATTAAAGTCTACCACATAGATTAAAGTATATAAATTTGGATTTGGGATATAATTATAAGTGAATATTTATTATTAAGAAAAAAATAAATTTATTTTAAAATGATAAAGAATAATTATTCATGGTAAGAATGAATATTCATATATAAGAGAAATATTTAAAATAGAGATGAATGGGTTTACCTATAATGATGAATTTGATTAATGTAAGAATCAGTCACAAATTAGGTTTTGGGAATGAAATATATTTTACCTAGAACGTTGGAAGAAATAAATTATTATATAGTCAAAGAATATATTATAGCCAATATAGAATATAATATTTATAGAAGACTAAAAATAATTTAATGAAATGATATTTTCTAATAAAATCCAATATATTATATTGAAACATTATAAAATTCAATAAAATTCCATGTATAATAACCATAGGATTGTAAATAATCAATATATTAATGGTATTATAATTTATTTTACACAATATTAATTATTTTTATTTTTATTTTAAAAAATTATTCATTATTCATATACAATATTAACCATTTGGAATTAATTTTTCAATATATTATATAATTATATGGATATATAGATTATAATAATCATTCCATATTCTAGGGTTCACCAAATATAGGATGGTAAACATACTATATTCATAATGGTATAATTTTTTTGTATTCCAAGACATGTATATGTATTATTTGTAAAGGAACTTCAATGATTCATAAATAGAGGATTATTTAATCAACCAAAAAGATATATTTTAAAAATTAATATCTTTATAAAATATAATATAATATAATTATCAACCGTATATAAAATTTTCACCAATATTTAAAATTACTACAATATAAGTATTTATGTTCATCAATGATGAATATTTTATTGTATCGTCCATGTAGGTTGCTAAAATAACCCAATAATAATATCATTTTAATTATTGTATGAGTAAAATTATGAAAAAAAATTATAATAATATAAATTTTGATAACATATAATGATATTATTATATCATTAAATGACTTGGGATACCCATAGTCTAGTTAACCGAGCTGGACCATGAAATTTACTAATGTGAATTCTTGATCTCTATGGGCTGAAAACAAGTACATGAGAATCAATGTGAACTAAAATTTTAGGAATGTTCACTCCATATATCATAGATCCATTCATAATAAATAATAATAATTTAGTAATAAAGAAATTAACACATGGTTTAAAAATTATTCAATAATCAAAATTGATGCCAATAAATATAACCTAAAAATATTCAGCTTTGTAGAAGAAATCTTTAATATAAATACCCATATACAGTAGTATAAACCATAATTATACTGATAATTTTTGAAAGATAAATAAGATGAAAATGATATAAAAATTAAAATTAAGACCACAACGACACCCCGAAATCCTCTACCATGTGTTAGGATAACATCTTCACATGCACATCTATCATTCCCAAACCATGCCATCCAAATACCATTTACTATAACCCAAAATAACCTATAGTAGAACTGTAATATGATAAGTATGAAAAAATAATTCCAAGTAAGTGTTCTCCCCACACAACATTCATAACCACTAAGATTAAACTCGTTTATGCTAGTTTGACATACAAGTATGAATGTAAAATTTTCATGTTTAATGTTGATTGGGATGATCAAATTTTTTTTATACCAAATGTATTATTATTACCCATTTTATAATAATCATACTTCAAAGACATCAGAGAATCATTTAATTTGAATGAATGGAAACATTTTAATATTTTATTTTAAAAAATTCAAATGGAGAAATAATGGAAAGTTCATAATTTTGGATAAACCCATTCATTTTCAAATAGAAAAATAAATATTTCAATAATGCTCCTATGAAATCATACTTATACAAAGTCATATAAAAATATATTCATAAAATATTTCAAGAACCTATATAATGATAAGGAACCATCATCAAATAACCCTTATAAAATAAATTCTCATCTACAATGGGGATACATAAAAGATTATGAGAAATCTAGAAACACACAATTGGACAATAGTGTTTTTTAATAAAATAATTCTTTTTTCATCCATACATATCCTAAACAAGAGGGAAAATTCCCTCTAAAGGATGTGATACACACTTGTGGATATAATTCAATGTAGAATCATAAACTAGTGTAATTATTGTACTATGATATCCCTACATAGATACCGATGTTTTCTCATGAAACTAAATGTAAAGACCAGAAACTATGTGAAACATTTTTTCTTAAATACATGGGAATTATACGAGTCTTCAGCTTCTGACCGCACTTGATTCTAAGGCCCGGTGTGCCCGGAATCAATTTCTGATGTTTTGTTCGGGTAAATTCAGTAAACGTACGTGCGGGTTTTTCTATCTTCTAAACCGGTGCTTGGAATTGAAATCTAAGTACATTGATGAACTCGCAGCGTCTTTATTCTCTCTAAGTAGACCTTTATAGCAGTTTCATTTTATCAGGAGTGGTAGTTAATTTTTTTTGGGGGTTTCTAAATAAAATTTAAATAAAAGTATGTGTTGCATAATTTTATTTGGAAGGTAGTTAAAACCCACCAAGGAAGGTTGGTGGTGGGGCCCACCCCCACATAACCTCCCATGGTAGGATTTTATGTGGTGGGGCCCACATTAGTTTTAACCCTTCAACCCCCCTTTAACTCCTTGAACCCCTAATTAAGGATGATGAAACTCTATTTATTAAATTTGGAGCCTCTTCATCTCCTCCCTCCCATTTAATGATCCAACCCATATTTCTAATTAATGGATGTGACTTAATGAATTTGAATGTCTTTGAATTCATTAAAACATATTTTTAATAAGTGGTGTTATTTTATTTTATGTGGTTGGACCTAATAACCTGGGAAGATTTGGAGAATTAGAAAGAAAGAATTATTCCCACGAAGAATGAAGAACATCTCCAATGACCTCCATCCCCGTTAGAGATGTAGACACCGCTCGTGAAGCATGTCTCCAATGACGATGTCATCTCCTCTCGACATCAACAAAACTATGCTATCATTCCGTGACTCCACCAAGTGAGCACCATTTACGAGGTATGAGTTAATTTAATGTTTGATTCTACCCTTCATTCTACATCGTTAAGTTGGTGGAATGATGTGCCAATTGTTATCAATATAACGAGGAGGGTTCGGACCGCACGAACACGGCCCGACCCTCCCCTTTGTTGTTTCGATTTGATGATTTCGGAGGTGGATCCATAAGGGCATGGTGTCGTGGCACCGTTCCAGATAAGAACCGCAACCGATGAAGAAGTGCAGCGTCATGACGCCGCGCGACGGACAATGCGGAGGGTAGTAGGACCGCAGCGTTGTCGTCCTGCTGTGGAGGTGCGGAGGCAGTTGACCAAGCTAGCCACCATAGAGACGGATAGTAGGATGACCAGCCAGCCCGCTGGAAGACCGCGGTGCCTGAAGGCACCGCGTCGAGGAAGACCGCAGCCTACATCCGCGGGCTGCTTTTCTAGGGAAACCGGACGGTCGCTAGCTAGCTGGGCTAGATGATTGCGGCGCCCGCAGGTGCCATGCAGCGAAGAAGACCGTGGAACGCTCCCGCGGACCACTCTGCTATAGGAACCGGTCATCCCCCTGCTGGCTGGGCTGGAAAACTGCGGTGCCTGTATGCGCCACGTGGGAAGAACTACAGCGTGCTGTGCGGGATACATGGGCTAGGCAGAACCGACTGGCTACGTCCAGCCGGGCAAGAGGAGGCGGCGCCGATTGGCGCCGCCATGCGAACCGGACCGACGCACAACATGGTCCGGGTCTGCAGGTGGGCCGCGCCCCACCAGGCCGGGCCAACCCCACAGCTGGGTCGGACCCACCGAGCCGGGTCAGGAAGACCCGCGAGGCCACTGCGCTTGACAGGCTGGGCCCGACTTCGCTAAAATACAAATATCTCTTAGGCCGTGCGTCTGATCGACGCGCTATCTACGGAACTAGGACCCTTGTGATGAGGTGGTCCTTTTGTGAAATTCTAATTGAGTTTTGGAAACCTTTGGAATATGGCTGGGTTTGGATCGAGCAAAATCCAACCGGGCCCCTGGAATAGAAATGCCAATAACTCTCAGATTGGGTGTCCAATTGACGTGCTGCCTGTCGCGTTGTGTTCCTTTTGATGAGAAAGAACTACGAGATACATCAACTCGAGACATTGTGATAGTTGATGTATTGAAACTTGATTCGAGGAGCGGACCATCCCAAAATCGAGCATGTTGTGTGCGGGAACCCTAGAGCTGTCTGCGATGACTAATGTATTGGAATCCTACGTGGGTTACAAAGTAATGAGTATTGCACCAGAATCATACATGGGTTCGAAAGCGATTACTACTATACTGGGATCCTCATTGGGTCCGACAGTTCTGACGTCTGTTCCTATATCCCGTGTGGGTCCGACAGAGTAGCTGGTCCTGTATCCTATGTGGGTCTAACAGCTGAGCTGGTCTTGTATCCTTTGTGGGTCTGACAGTTTAGATGAATCAGTGACTAAATCTGATCATCTCTACCACTCTATGAAATATTTACACCTTTGTGAGGTGAGTCATGTCTTCAACCATTATCATAATGGTGATTGACTTTACTTTATTTGTGGACTGGGTTGTTATTGGGATCGAGTGTTGGAGCTAGATTGTGATTAATAACTTAGGTATATGAATGGGAATATACCAAGGTAGGGTTGGTTGATACTTTTTAATTGTATCTTTCTAATATGGTTTATCCTTTGTGGATTCTGGGAGACCTACGGGGGTCTCGGGTCCCCAACTGAGTATTTTTATACTCACCCCTGCACGGGCTTCACCCGCACCTTGTTGTGTTTTGTGCAGATGATGGACAGTAGTGATCGAGGCTGGGGGTGACAGACAGGAGGCTGCTCGGAGCTGGACTAGAAGGGACGTAACGCAGGGATGAGTTGTTCGAGTTCTGTACCTACCCTTCAGGTAGGATTCCCAGGTGGATGATCTAGAAGCTGTTTTCCCTTTTTACATGTAAATGTACTTGTTGTTCAGTGGGGTTTGTATACTGGCCCAATTACATTCAGCACACCATACTTTTCTATTTTAGTAATTTTTTCTCTACTTCTTGTGTTCAGACTATGTGTGTATTATAGGTTAAAAGGCAATGCCTTTCCTTTTTATCGGGATTACGCCTTTGGTGCTAGTTTCCAGTCCCTGGCCTATGGAAGGCGGGGTTGGGGTAGTCAAGGCATGGGCCCTGAGGATGGGTCATGACAAATTGTTATCAGAGGAGTCAGTTCTACCACAGAACATGGACTCTAATTCTTTTAACAGAAATAGTGTTAAGTGTTTTGGGTGTGCTTATCAGTTTAGGGAAACCGGTATTGGTGCGGCGACCGACATATCCATACACTAGGACTCTGACTTCTGATCTCCGAGTCAGTGCATGAAAACACTGATTACATGTGTGTTTGATTCAAAAAAAATTCGTCATGAGTACTTTGTGTCATCTCACCATGTATACTATTTTAACTATGGTACACCTGTTTGTTTTCAGGATGGCCCCACGCAGGCAGCCAGCTAGGGTTCAGAGTTTCGTACGAGATGGTAGCCCACCGAGTGAAGAGGCCTCGGTGCAGGGCCCCCTCACAGCGGTGGTACTAGAGGTACCAATACCCACAGGGCCACTGATACCAACAGCTCCAACAGTAGAGAGTGCATGCCGCCTTAGTGCATTTCATGAGTTATAGCACCAGAGGCCACCCAGGTTCCAGGGATAGATGGACCCCAAGCTGCTGAGGATTGGATGGAGGCTGTTGTGAGGGTTTTCAGATTGGTAGGAACACGAGTCGACCTCATGGTTATCCTTTCTGAGAGTCTCCTGCATTAAGAAGCAGGCAGATGGTTAAGGCTGATGCTCCAGGTGAATGACAAGGAATCATTACTCTGGACGGACTTTTTGAGTCCCTTCCGCTTGGAGTTTGTTCCAGCCACCATTTGTGTGGTGCGGATTTAGCAGTTACTTCATCTGCAACAGGGCATCATGACAATAGCTCCATACTCAGTGAGGTTCACCGACCGCTCACGCTACTCCATGGATATGGTGTGGGACCCATTCTTCAGGGCTCAGACCTTCGATCAGGGACTCAGGCATGAGATCAGGGCTTCACTGATTCCCTTTAGCATTCTGATGCTTGCAGGGGCTCTAGAGCGAGCCCTTCTAGTGGAGAGTTTTCTCGCTGAGTAGTAACCAGTGGAGAGACCCACCACAGGATGACATGTAGCAGACTCATCTGCAGCCGACAGTAGACAGATGATGCAGAGGTCCAAGCGGACCAGGCTATCCGTGTTGGATTTGGTGTCCTAGAACCAACTACTTTGTACTTTATTCATTAAATAAACATCTTATAACATATTTATTGTACTTCTGTGTGACAATGCATGTGATAATGTCCCAAGTATAGTTGTTTTATTAAAGTTTCATAGCAGATCCTTGCTATGAAGAGAACCTGGAAGTTCCATAACATTGTTCTTGAATATTTGTTCTATGGCCGGATGATGTTATTTGAAGGACACAAATAATACAGGTCATTAGGGGTGAGGACTCATAAAACTTTGAGGCATCTTCTCATGGTGTGCGCCCTTGGTAATATCCAAGATGATATTATGAGAACGAGACCTACCAGTAGGAAATAAACAATTCATAGTGTTATTGGATGTTCCTATCTGCATATGTGTGTATTGGTCCTTAGAGTTTAAGATTATTATTAATGGGTATTACAACTCGCACACTTAGATGTATTGACGAAAAATGTGATGACACACTGTTCGCAGTGAGGTAGAAAACGTTGGGTGCATCACGAGTAATACTGTATTAATAGATAATGTGAGAAAGAATTTGCATCTTCTGTTCCATAACAGAAGTAGATATCTCAGGCCCTTTGATGGAATTCATATAGCCTAAATAAATCCATGGCCATGGTATGGTATGGGTGAGTTCAATTCCAGAAAGTCAATGAAAGAATAATCGATCACATGGGTTGATGGCACTAGAATGAAACCCACTTGATTCAAGATATCATGACAAATGGATTATATTACACAGTAAGTGTTCGTAGGAGGTGACACATCATTGTGGCGTTAAGTTCTTTCTCTATGGGTGCCTTGGCGTGTTTCTAGACACTAACCTTGGACTTTAGGTAGGATCCGCCTAATGCCACTGAGAAAGAGTCCTAGAGGGTCACACACTAAGTGTGTCCATGTATCTCAGTTAAATATTAATTTAACAAGTTAAATAAATATTATTCACGACTGTGGAATAATAATTATTTAAGGATGCCTAATTGTATTTATTTCGACACTAGTTATTCGAGAAAATATACTGTGGGTGAAATAATATATTTATTTGCGAGTAATGCAGTTACATTTATTTAAGAAATAAATAGCCATTACTCAAGATCTAATAAATGTGGAGGATGAGATAAAGAAAAATGGAAAATAAAAGTACACGCTGTGTATATTAAATATACACGTCGTGTACAAATGATTACACGCCGTGTAGTTTTCCTATTGGGATTTTGAGGATATAATATTGTTTTATTAAATGATATTAATTACAATCAGCATGGGCGCATGTCAAAGAATTAATAATTCTACATGGGGGTTTCAATAAGAGTTAATGAAATAAATAAAACGCGTAACGCGTTTATTTATTATCATAACTCTATAACCTCAAACCCAAATATAAATATCCTCACAACCCCAAAACTATTCCAATCAATCATTGTGAACAACAATTCTGAAAAATTCATTCAAGCCTGAAAGAAATTCTTCCTCCAAGAACGCTCTCAAGACCAAGAGATCAAGGCAATTGAAGGCGGACATCCCAAGTGAAGGTTCTTCCGCGCTAGCACCCAGAGATCCCTTCGACAACGTCTGGTGATAAGTGGCACACGTGTGGATAACCGCTAGAGAAATACTACACTTGGATTCTACGATGCAACAATGGATCACCGAATAGTGACCGGACACATCAACAATGAAATAATTCCACCAAGGTAATTCTTGTGAATTAATTAAATTAATTATAACCAACATATGATGATCAATTAACTATGGTTCAGGGATTACCACTTTTGTTTTTCGTTTTTCGTTCTATTCTGAAGATCCGGCATTTTATATCGTGACAGATCTTGGTTTGAACGTTGATTAATTCTAAAATTAATGTTGGGCACTCCCACCAATGCGCTATCGCTATTCCCAGAATCTTCAACTGGTATAAGAGGAGGTCATATCATTGATTATAATATTTAGTTTTTTCTGGTGATCTACGCATTAAATAATTTAGTTGTTTCCATTCAAATTAATATTTCTTTAAATCTGAATCTCGAGATCTGTTCCTCCTCTACCATTTCACATTCACCATACAGAAACGACCTTTTCTATTAATTTTTTATTAAAATAAAATTTAGGAACTCATTCGGAGGAGCCAAACGTTTCTATCTATATAATACTAGAATACACGGTGTGTATTCGGAAGTACACATCGTGTTGTCTAGATTCATGCATCAGACTGATCCGCCAAATCAGGCTGTGTATTGATCCAATCTAAGTCATTTTTGACACCGTGTGTTAATTAGGAACTGGTGGCACATTGTTTCCGGATTACATGCCATGTGGTCCAACAGAACACGACGTGTAGTCCCTTCAGTTTAGGGTTGGACCATGTACCCCATACACAGTTCTCCCGGCTAGAAACCATGTTTCATAGAAACTACACGGTGTGTGTCCCACTGAACACACCATGTACTCTGAAAATTTTCGATGTACATAACATGACATGTCCCCGGGTGTGTACTTCGGATAGATGGTGAAGAAAAAGTACATGCCGTGTAGTCGGAACTACACGCCATGTACTCACCCAAATTATTCAGATTTATTAAAATTAATTATTATATTATAAAAACCCTTGAGACGTGTACCATAGTGCAGACATAAAGCTAAGGCACAACTTGTGATAAGTGTTTTATATATGTGTGTTTAATTTAAACATATGCGTAATAAATGGGAATTCACCAGGTTGCCTCCAAAGTAAAAGTTACGTACAAGGATAAATTTAAATGAATTTATTTGTTTAAAATTATGATGTATGAGAATCTCCAGAAAATTCAGAAAATTATTTAAGATAAAAGGATTGATTAATTAAAGAAAATTAATTAATTCGAGCATGATTTGTCTTAAGAAGGAACGATTAAACAATTGAATGATAGTTTTATTTATGAATAAATATCTCTGAATGTGTGGATGATCATGAGCTAGACCATGACCTTTGTATGTGAATGGTTTCATTTAATTTATTTATTTAAATTAAATTTTTTGGCCTGTGATCCTTCTCCTCATTAATTTGTAGGTCATGTGCGCCCAAGGATTATTTTTTGTAAAAACCCCTTTTTACTCCTTACCTGTGTGTGAAATAAATGAATATGTAATGGATGGAGCTCCCAAGCTAGAGGAGGTGGCTCAAGTCATGAGCCAAGGCGAAGCCAATCTAAGGAGATACAAAGGTGGATAGGTGTAAAGCTGTAAACATGAACCCGAATGGTTCAAGGTGTTTTTCCCCTAGGTATTGGGTTAGTTTATCAACTGCTAGATAAACTAACCAATATAAAATCTCATGATCATTCCATTTATTTTATTTCTATTGGTTGCATGGTTTATTTATTGTTGGTGTGTTTTCAAGATCACACAATTAATTAATTAAACAATCATGAAAGATGAAACTAAATTAAAAACTGGATTATGCATAAATATTATCTTAGACATGGTTAATCACTTAAGTATATCCCACATAATATTAACAAGCATATAATCAAATATAATAAAATGGAAATTTACGTATAAGGATAAAATCCCTCAAAATAAATAGTAAGTCGGTATAGCCTTCCATAATCTTGGTTAGAATAGAACCCTAGTACAATGTGCTTGACTAACCCTAGTTGGGGTGATTTCAATTATTAGGGAATTCTAATTCAAGGTTTTGGGTTGAATTGACTTGGTTCGCATCAAGGTTTGACTACCACAACAGGACTTGGTGTGACCAGGAGGCAATGGTTTAGTAAATCCAAAATAAAAGGATTTCTGGATTGGGGAGTCTACTCAGTGGATCAAGGAGCTTTGAGTAAATGCAGTTGGCATTTGGAATGCTAACCTAAAACCCTTTAAGTTTCTTGAACAACCCTATTTGGGGTAATGCGAAGGGAAATATGTATCCTTGCCATTAGAATATTTAGGCAATAGAATATTCCAAAGTCAATTGTGAGGGCTATTGGATTTCGATAAAATAGTGGGAGAGTAATAAGTATTAATTTATTTATTTGTCTTAGTATTGTAATAAATTTTTAAACCTTTGATCGTCTTAATTTATTGAAACGGAAAGAAAATGACTTCAAACATATCATTGAAAACCATACTCGAGAAGGAAAACCTTCTCACCGGCACCAATTTCCAAGAGTGTCAGAGGCATTTACGCGTCATCCTTTACCATGAAAGGAAATTGTATGTGCTGGAAGAGCCTATTCTAGTTGCGACTAGGAAAGAGGCTAGTGATGATGAATTATCTCCCTATATGAAACAAATGGATGATGCCACATATGTCCAGTGTTTCATGCTATCGGCCATGTCCAATGAGCTCTTAAAGAAAAATGAAAACATGGATGTGTATAGCATGATGTATCACATTAAGGATATCTACCAAGAGAAGGTGAGACAGAAGAGGTTTGAGATCTCCAATGATTTTTTACAACTATGATTGGAGAGTCTGTGCCAGCTGGGCCTCATGTAGTAAAGCTTATTGGCTACATTTAACACCTAGAAATCGTAGGGATTAAATTCCCGGATGAGTTGTGTACAGATCTCATCCTATCATTACTACCAATGATCTTCCCTAGCTTTATTGTCAACTACAACATGAGAAACTATGAGAAGGGTCTGTCAAAACTTCTGACCTTGATTCTCTAGGTAGATAAAGACATGGGGTGTGACAAACCCACATTCCTTATGGTGAATAGGAAAAGGAAGGACAAGGAAAAAGAGGCAAAAACTTATAAATGGTCTGAAGCCCCTGAGCACCATCCCTCTGAGAAGGGGAAGATCCAGAGGCATAGAAAGTAATGGGAGACATTGTATTTTTCATGTGGAAAGCAAGGAAACTGGAAGAGGAACTTCACCCTGAAGCATGGGGACACTAAATGTGCATTCTTTATCGCGTTTAATCTTTCTATTTCTACACTTTGGGTATTAGATACAACTTGTGGGGCACACATATGTATTAAAATGTAGGAACCAAGTAGATAAAGAAAGATTGCTAGAGGAGAGGTGGATCTTAGAGCTGCCAATGGCACAAGGATGGCTGTGTTGGCTATTGGTGATTACCACCTCCCACTGCCGACTTGGATGATTTTGGTTTGACGTAAGTGTTATTATGTGCCTAGTGTTACCATGAACATAATTTCTGTATCTTTCTTGGATATGGATGGATTTGTTTTCAAATTTGGAAATATGGGTTGTATCTTTTATAAGAACAATGTATGTTATGTTATGGAACACTTAAATATTCATTTGTATGTATTAAATTATGAAAACCAAGTGTTAGAAATCAATAACGAAACAAACTCACATGACTCATACATCACCCAGTTGTGGAATCATCGTCTCTGTCATGTGACTGAGAAGCGCTTGAAAAAGCTCTTCCAAGATGGCTATTTAGATTCTACTGAGCTAAAACAACTTGATAGATATCATGCTTGTTTACAAGGAAAAATGACCAATCCGGCTTTTGGTGGATAGGGTGAAAGGTCCATAGAGCTTCTAGGACTGGAACACACGGATGTGTGTAGACCATTTCCAGTAGAATCTAAAGATAGATATTCTTACATCATTACATTTACTGATTATTTGAGTATATATGGATATGTCTACTTAATGAGGTATAAGTCATAGGCCTTAGATAAATTTAAGGAATTCATGAATGAAGAAGAGAATCAGCTTGGTAAGAAGATAAAGAAACTTCGATTGGATCAAGGGGGGGAATATATGAACCAAGGGTTCATCGATCTTCTATGAGAGTATGGGATTCTATCTCATCTCACACCTCCTTATACAGCACAGTGGAATAGTGTTAGTGAATGGAGGAACCACACCTTGTTGGACATGGTGAGGTTGATGACCAGTCATGCCGATCTTCCATTATCCTTTTGGGGATATGCATTACAAACTACATCATACACATTAAACTGATTACCAACTAAGGCGACAAATGTAATTCCATCTGAGTTATGGAATGGAAGGAAACCCACTTTGTCTCACACATGTGTATGGGGATGAAAGGCGTTTGTTAAGGCCTTCTCAGGCAACAAACTTGCACCCCGGGGCATGAGGTGTATCTTTATAGGATATCCAAAAAAAATGAAAGGATATTACCTATATAACCCTTCAGAAAAGAATGTGATTGTCACCTGACAAGCCGTCTTTCTTGAGAGCGAGCACATCCTCAAAAAGGATAGTGGGAGAAAGATTGACTTCGACAAAGGTAATGCTCAAGATACACAAGAGTTGGTATAGGAACAATTTCCATAGGTCCCTGTGGAAGAGGTTCCAGAAACACAAGTACTGCGTAGGAGCTCAAGAGAGGTATGGGAACCAGAGTGTTTTGGATTCCTAATCACCAAGGATGGTAAATCATTATTGTTGGACACTGATGAAACTCTCACCAATAAGGAAGCAGTAGAAAGCTCAGAAGCTAGAAAATGGCTAGAAGCTATGAATTCTGAGATGGATTCCATGTATCAGGGTTCTGGTCGATGAGCCAGTTGATGTAAAGCCTGTTGGATGCAAATGGGTATTTAAGAGAAAATTGGACATGGAAGGTCAAGTTACCACCTATAAACCAAGGCCAGTGGCTAAAGGATTCAGACAACGTCAAGCAATTGACTATGATGAAACCTTCTCACCAGATTCCATGTTTAAATCCATAAGAATCATACATTCCATAGCATCTATACATGTCTACGAGATTTGGCAGATGGATGTCAAAATAGCATTCCTTAATGGGAACCATTAGGAAGATGTCTATATGACACAACCAGAAGGGTTTGTCACTCCAGGTGAATCCAAACGGGTTTTCACATTGTAGAAATCCATTTATGGATTAAATCAAGAATCCAGGTCATGGAACATTTGATTTGATGAAGCTATAAAGGAATTTGGGTTCATTAAAAACGAATGTGATCCATGTGTTTATAAGAGGTTTGATGGGAATAAGAACATTATCCTAGTAGTATATGTCGACCACATATGGCTTATTGGAATTTACATACCAGTCTTACAGTCAGATAAGGAATGGTTGAACAAGTGTTTCTCCATGAAGGACTTGGGTGAAACAGCCTACATTCTAGTGATCAAGATCATTCGTGATATATCCAAGAGGCTGCTTGGACTATGTTAGAGTACAAACATTGGCCAGATAGTAAAGGGATTTAGTATGGAACAATCCAAGAGGGGAATGGTTCCAGTGTCACATGGTCTACATCTTTCTATGAAAATGTGTTCTCAGACACAACAAGAGAAAGATTGAATGAGTAAGATCTCATATGCATCGGCTATAGGATGCATCATGTATACCATGTTATGTAATAGGCTTTACGTTGCCTATGCACTGAGTGTCGTAGGAAGATATCAAGAAGATCCAGGAGAACAACATTGGACTACTATTAAGACTATCCTTAATTATCTGAGAAGAACTAAGGATATTTTCCGAGTGTATGGAGGAGACGAGGAGATTGTCATCAGAGGGTATGTTGATTCTTGTTTTCAGATGATCAGAATGATCTGAAGTCGCAATATGGATATGTTTTCTTTCTCAATGGAGGAGTTGTGAGCTGGAAGAGTTCAAAGAATCCAGTTGTCGCTGATTCTACAGTGGAGTCCGAATATATAGTAGCTTCTGATGTAGCCAAGGAAGCCTTCTAGATTCGGAACTTGGTCTAGGAGCATAATGTTGTGCCTAGTAGTAAAGATCACATTACATTGTATTGTGAAAATACTGTAGTGGTTTCTCTAGAAAAATATCCAAGGTCACATCAATGGAAAAATCACATACTCCGGAAGTATCACATCTTGAGGGATTTCTATCAAAGGGGTGAAGTTGTAGTGAGTATTGTGTCCACGGAAGAGAACGTGGCGGACCCCATAACTAAAGGCCTATCTCAGTAGAAGAATGAATATCATGTGAGAGCTAGTGGTTTAAAATTTGTTAGTAGTTGGATCTAGTCCATGTGGGATTCTGTTGGAGTTGGTGGCCTGGAACCAACTACTTTGCACTTTATTCATTAAATAAACATCTTATAACACCTTTACTATTCTTCTGCATGGAAATGAATGTGATAATGTCCCAAGGATAGTAGTTGCATTAAAGGGTCATAGCAGATCTCTGCTATGATGAGAACACGAAAGTGATATAACACTATTCTTGAATATATGTTCTATGGACAGATGATTTTATTTTAGAAACACAAATAATACAGGTCATTAGGGTTGAAGACTCATAAAATATTGAGGCACCTTCTCATGGACTGCGCCCTTTGTAATATCCAGGTGGATATTATGAGAACGAGACCCACTAGTAGGAAACCCAAATTTCATAGTGTCATTGCATGTTCCTATTTGCGTACGTGTGTATTGGTTCTTAGAAATTATGATTATTATTAATGGGTATTGCAAATCATGCACTTAGATGTATTGATGAAAACTGTGTTGACACACTGTTCGCAGCGAGGTATGATACGTAGGGTGTGTCATGCGTAATACTACATTAATATATAATGCGAGAAAAGATTATTCCCTTCTGTTCCATAACATAAGTAGATATCTCAGTCCCTTTGATGGAATTGATATAGCATAAATAAATCCATGTCCATTGTATGTTATGGGTGACTTCAATTATGGAAATTCAAAGAAAGAATAATTGAGCACATGGGTTGATTGCACTAGTATGCTACCCACTTGATTCGAGATATTGTGACAAAGAGATTATATTACACAGTAATCATTTGTAGGAGGTGACATGTCATTGCGGTGTTAAATTCTTTCTCTATGGGTGCCTTGGCGTGTTGCTAGACGCTAACCATGGACTTTAGGCAGGCTCCGCCTAATGCCACTGAAAAAGAGGCCTATAGGGTCACACACTTAGGGTGTCCATGTATCTCAGTTAAATATTAATTCAACAAGTTAAATAATAATAATCCCTGACAGTGGTTTAATAATTATTTAAGGACGACTAATCACATTTATTTCGACACTAGTTATTCGATAGAATATATTGTGGGAGAAATAATATATTTATTAGCAAGTAATGCAGTTACATTTAATTAAGAAATAAATAGCCATTACTCAAGGTCTAATAAATGTGGAGGAGGAGATAAAGAAAAATGGAAAATAAAATTACACGCTATGTATATTAAATATACACACCTTTTAGTTTTATAGAAAATGAGTGTATGCCATGTACTAATGATTACACGCCATGTAGTTTTCTAGTAGGGATTTTGAGGATATAATATTGTTTTATTAAATGATATTAATTATAATCAGTGTGGGTGCATGTCATGGAATTAATAATTCGACATGGGGGTTTCAATAAGAGTTAATGTTACAAATATAATAGGTAACATGTTTATTTGTTGTCATAACTCAATAACCTCAACCCCGATTATAAATATCCTCAGAAACCCAACACTTTTCTGATCAATCATTGTGCACAACAATTCTGAATAATTCTTTCAATCCCGAATGAACTCCTTCCTCCAAGAATGCTCTCAAGACCAAGAGATCAAGGAGATCAAAGGTAGACATCGCATGTGAAGGGTCTTCCACGCTTGCACCTGGAGATCCCTTCAGCGAAGTCCGAAGATAAGTGGCACACATGTGGATCACCGCTAGAGGAATCCTACACATGGATTCTATGATGCAACGACGGATCACATAATCATGACCAGAAACATCAACAAAGAATGAATTCCACAAAGGTAATTCTTTTGAATTAATTAAATTAATTATAACGAACATATGATGATCCTATCTCTATTGTTCTGGGAATCCCTCATTTGTTTTTCATTCTTCATACTATTACGAATATCTGGCATTTTATATCATGACAGATCTCGGTTTGAACATTGTTTAATGCTAAAATTAATGTTGGGCACTCCCACCAACACGCTTCCACTGTGCCCAGAACCTTCAATCCGGTGGCCAACCCCAGGATATGGGTTCGGTTGTGCGGGGGACACGAGACAGAACCAGCTATATGAGGAGTAAGCAGTGTTATGCATGCGGCAGGTAGGGCCACATGGCTCGTGATAGCCCGACCCGCCATGCAAATGAGCAGCAGACAGTAGAGGGACCTCCCAGGCAGAGGCAGAGGTTCGACATGGTGGTCTGCTAGGAGCAGTCGGACGTGGTATAGGTGCTGGCCGAGCAATTGGTGGTGGACGACGTTTCGAGGCTCTACCACCACCACCACCAAGAGGTCCACCCCAACCACATGGAGCTGGCGGACGGAGGTGGGCTCAGCTCCAGGCAGTCGAGGCCTACGACCACGGTGCACCTGAGATGATTTGAGGTACTATCTATGTCTACTCCATCCTTCCTGTAGTACTTATAGAAACTGGTGCGAGTCATTCTTTTATTTCCACTACCCTCTTTTGGAGCTCGGAGATTTATATGGAGTTTTTGGCTCAATCCTTAGGGCTAGAGACTCTTACGGGAGTAGACTCGATGATTACGCACTGATTTCGGCAGTGTGAGATTACTATAGGAGGTGAGAGCTTCGGCTGGGATCTTCCTGTAGCATCATTTTGGCCTTACGACATCATCTTGGGTATGGACTGTTTAACCACAGTTCATGATCATATTGACTATATTAGGCACAAAGTGTGGTGTATCTGCACATATGGGACCTGGCTCACTTTCACTGGTGATAAGGTAGACTTTTCAGAACTGGATGGACTTACACAGAGGAGGGGGCAGCCAATCACACATCAGCTGGCTAGTCACATCCTCAGAGTGGTTGATGTGTGGAGTCTGCGTTTTTATGTTGTGGTGGATTAGTACGTGGATTTTTTCCCTAACTACGTTCCAGGACTACCTCCTCGCAAGGAGGTAGACTTCTACATTGACTTATACCCTGGGACATCACCGATATCTACTCCAGCAAATCGGATGGCTCCCGCCGAGATTCATGAGCTACGAGTACAGCTGGAGGACTTGTAGGGGATGTGATTTATCAGACCCAGTGTTTCACCCTAGGCATATTCGATTTTGTTCGCCAAGAAGTCAGATGGGATCTTGCAACTGTGTGTCGACTACCGTCGCTTTAATCAGGTGACCGTGAAAAACAAGTACCCACTCTTGAGGATTGATGATCTCTTTGATCAGCTCCTGGGAGCACGATGGTTCTCGAAGATAGGCCTCAGGTCAGTCTATCACTAGCTCAGAGTTCAAGACGAGGATGTGCAGAAGATGGCCTTCAGATGTCAGTATGGCCACTACGAGTTCTTTGTTATGCCCTTTGGCATAACCAATGCAACAGAAGTGTTCATAAGTCTCATAAAGAGGATTTTCCGTCCTTACCTCGATCATTTTGTTGTAGTCTTCATCGATGACATAATGATTTATTCGACTATTGAGGAGGAGCATGCCTACCATTTGCGGGTAGTACTAGAAACACTTTGAGAGCACTAGCTTTAGGGTAAGTTCTTGATGTTCCAGTTCAGGATTCGAGAGGTTCCCTTATTGGGACACATCATCTCAAAGGCTTGAGTTGGATTGGATATAGTGAAGATTGAGGTAGTGCTTACTTGGGATCCTCCTAGAAGTGTGACAGAGGTGCAGAGTTTCCTAGGATTGGCTGGGTACTATCAGAAATTTGTGACAGACATCTCCAGAGTTACAACACTGCTTTCTTCATTGACTAAGAAGGGGTAACCCTTCATGTGGTGAGATAGATTCCAGTAGAACTTTTAGGAACTAAGGTAGAGGTTGAACAGTGCGCCCATCTTGAGACTACCGGAGGAGGGCGTAGCATACGTTGTTTACCGCGATGCATCAGGGGCCGAAATCGGGAGTGTCCTGATGCAGTAGTGAGTAGAGATCACGTATGGTTTATGGTAGTTGAGATAGCACGAGCAGAACAACGCTACCCATGAACTGGAGTTAGCAGCAGTGGTCTTCGCCATGAAGATGTGGTGAACAATCTAATGGGAGAGTGTTTTACAGTCTACTCTGACCACCATAGACTCAGGTTGTTCTTCTCGTAGAAGGACCTGAACTTGAGATAGTGACTATGGATTGAGGTTCTCCAGGACTATGATTTAGAGATAGTATATACTCCTGGAAATGGGAACACTGTAGCAGATGCTCTTAGTAGGAGATCTGGCATTCAACTGCTAGGTGAGGCGAGAATGCAGCTGGTCGCGTTGCAAATATCCTTTATGGATAGAGATGGAGATTCCTTTATATAGTCTCTCATATTCACTCCTCCACATCTTCAGCGAGTCAGAGAGTCACAGTGTGGGGATGTTGACTGTGAGATGCGATGTGCTTAGATATCCTCAAGGCAAGTACCTGATAGGTTTTCTGAATGTGGGGAGCACGTCATCCTCTTCAGAAGACGTACCATGGTACCATTTTCACTACATGAGGAGTTATTGAGGGAGTTTCACAATTACCCAATAGTGGTACATCCTGGATTGGAGAAGATATATCAGGACCTCAAGCGATTGCACTGGTGGCTGGGTACGAAGAAGGTGGTAGCCGAGTTTGTCTCATGATGCCTCACTTGTCATCAAGTGAAGGCGGAGCACCAGGTTCTAGAATTCTTGGTTCATCCCTTAGAGGTCCCAGAGTGGAAGTGGTATGGGATATCCATGAATTTCGTGATGGGACTTCTGTGTACATCCAGGGGACACGACTGTGTCTGGGTGATTGTTGACCGACTCACCAAGTCGTCCCACTTCCTACTGATCAGAGAGAAGGGCTCAGTAGAGAGCTTGGGATTCCTCTACATACAAGAGATCGTCTGACTTCATGGTGTTACATCGATGATCATCTCTGATCGGGATTCTCATTTCACTTCCCGGCTATGAAAGGAGTTGCGTGAGGCTTTTGGGATGTAGCTTCGCTTGAGCACCACCTTCCATCCTGAGACAGATGGTTAGACTGAGAGGACCATTCAGACTCTCAAGTACATGCTCCGTGCATGTGTCCTTGACTTTGGTCATTGCTGGGAGGATCACATACCATTGGTGGAGTTTGCGTACAACAACAAATACCACTCCACCATCGGGGTGGAACCTTACGAGGCACTGTACGACCGACCTTGAAGATCACCACTATGCTAGACTGACCCAGGGGAGTCATCATTTGTGGGACCAGAGATGGTATAGACTATGATGGAGAAAGTGCAGATCATCTAGGAGATGATGAAGACTACATAGAGCAGATAGAATTCCAATGCTGATAAGAGACGGAGACCAATGGAGTTTGAGGATAGCGACCATGCCTTCCTACGGGTCTCACCTCGACAAGGTCTACAGATATTTGGACAAGGTGTAACGTTATCGCCGCGATTCATTAGAACATTCCAGGTCCTCGTCAGAGTAGGCGAGGTGCCTTACCGCATGGCCCTTCCACCTCAGTTGCACCAGGTGCATGACGTCTTTCACATATCTTACCTGAGGAGATATGTGCACGACCCGTCCCATTTTGTCGACCACGAGAAGATGGACATCGATGATAGGGCTACTTTAACTGATGTTCCAGTGGAGATTGAGGATCGATAAGAGTGGGTCCTACGTGGATGGTCAATTCCTCTGGTGTGTGTTCGCTGGCAGCACGGGAACCTCTAGGAGAGAACATGGGAGCATGAGGCTCAGATACGTGCTTAGTACCCCCCATTTGTTCTCTTAGTGTGTGTTGTATCTTATGGGCACGTAATTCCCTGAGGTGGGGAGAATGTAAAGACCTAGAAATTATGTGGAAAGTTTTTCTTAAAATACATGGGAATTTTATGAGTCCGTAGTTTCTGATGGTGCTTGATTCTGAGGCCCGATGTTCCCGAAATCGATTACTGAATTTTTTAACAGGTACGTTCGGTAAAAGTATGTGCAGGATTTTCTATCTTATTAACTTGTGCTCGGAATTGAAATCCAAGGACACCGATGAACTTGCAGGGCCAATATTCGCTTAAGGACACCTTTATCACAGTTGTTTTTTATTGAGAGTGGTAGTTAATTTTTTGGAGTTTCTAAGTAAAATTTAAATAAAAATATACGTTGCACAATTTTATTTTGAAGGTAGTTCAAACCTCTAAAGGGAGGTGGGTGGTGGGGCCCACCCCCACATAACCTCCCATGGGAGGAGTTTATGTGGTGGGTCCCACATGAGTTCTAACCCTTCAACTCCCCTTCAACTCCTTGAACTCCCAATTAAGGAGGATGAAACTATCTTTATTAAATTTGGAGCCTCTTCATCTCCTCCCTCCCATTTAATGAGCCAACCCATGTTTTTAATTAATGGGTGTGACATGATGAATTTGAATCTATTTGAATTCATTAAACCATATTTTTAATAAGTGGTGTTATTTTGTTTTATGGGGTTGGACATAATACCTTGGGAAGATTTGGAGAAGTAGAAAGAAATAATTCTTCCCATGAAGAACTAAGAATATCTCAATGACCTCCATCCGTGTTAGAGGAGTAGACGCCGCCCGTTAAGAACATCGCCAATGATGACGTCATCTCCTTCCGATGTCAATGGAACGATGTTGTCTTACCACGACTCCGTTGAGAGAGCACTGTTTACAAGGTAGGGGTTACTTTAATGTATGATTTTACCCTATGTTCTACATCGTTATGTTGGTGGAATGATGTGTCGATTGTTATCAATATAACGAGGAGGGTTCAGACTGCATGAACACGTCCTGACCCTACCCTATTTTGTATCCATTTGATGATGTCAGACGTGGAGTATAAAGGTCATCATGTCATCACACAGTGCCAGAGAAGAACTACGACGGATGAAGAAGCGCGGCGTCGTCGCGCCGTGCGGTGGAATCGATAGAGGGCATGAAGACCGCGACGTCGTCGCTCCGCTGTGGAGGTGCAAAGGCGGCCGACCGAGCCGGCCACTATAGAGCAGGATAGCGGGAGAACCGGCTGGCTGACCGGCTGGCCCACTGGAAATCCACAGCCAGCATCTGCGGGCCACTTTGCTGGGCGAACCGGCCTACCGCCTGCCAGCCGGGCTTGAGGACCGCGACACCCGCAGGTGTCGCGTGGCAGAGAAGACCACGGCCTGCATCCATGGGCCACTCTGCTGGGCGAACCGGCCAGCCACCTGCCTTCCAGGTTCGAAAACCGCGGTGCCCACAGGGGCCGTGTGTGAAGAACTGCAGCCTACGGTGCGGGTCACATGTGCTGGGCAGAACCGGCCGGCTACGGCCAGCCGGGCAGGAGGAGGCGGCGCTGCTTGGGGCCGCCGGGTGAACTGGACCGGCCCACCGGTGGGCCGCATCCCACCGGGCCGGGCCGACCCCCGGCTGGGACAGACCCACTAAGTCAGTTCAGGCCGACCCCCCAGCCGGGTCGGGCTGACCGAGTCGGGTCAGGCCGACCCACCATAATACTGGGCTTGATGGGCCGGGCCTGACTTCCCTTAAATACGAATATCTCCTAGACCGCACGTCCTATCAATGCGCTGTCTGCGGAACTGGGACCCTCGCGATGGGGAGGTCCTTTTGTGATAATCTAAGTGAGTTTTGGGAAACTTTGTAAAATGGACAGGTTTGGATAGAGCGTAAATCCAACCGGGGGCCTGGAACAGAAATGACAATAACTCTCAGACTGGGCGTCCGATTGACGCGCCCTCTATCACGTTGGGTTCCTTTTGATAAGAAGGAACTATGTGATACATAAACTTGAGACTTCGTGATAGTTGATGTATCGACACTTTACTTGAAGAGCGGACCCTCCCAGAATCGAGCGTGCTGTGTGTGGGAACCCTAGAGCGGGCTCGGACGACTACTGTACCAGAATCTTACATGGGTTCGACAGTGAAGACTATTGTACCAGAATCCTACGTGGGTTCGACAGAGATGACTACTTTACCAGGATCCTCCATGGGTCCGATAGTTCTGTCTTCTTTTCATATATCCTGTGTGGGTCCGACAGAGTAGCTGGTCATGTATCATGTTTGGGTCTAACAGCTTAGCTGGTCCTGTATCATGTGTGGGTTCGACAGCTTAGATGAATCAATGGCTACATATGATCATCTCTGTCACTGTAAGAAAGATGTATACATGTGTGAACTGAGTCATGTATTCAACCATTATCATCGTGGTGATTGACATTACCTACTTGGTGGACTGGGTTGTGATTGGGATCAAGAGTTGGAGCTGGAATGTGATTAATAACTTAGGTATATGTATGGGAATATACCTATTTAGGGTTGGTTGATACTTCGTGATTGTATCTTTATACTTTGGTTTATCCTTTGTAAATTCTGGGAGACCTTCGGGGGTCTTGGGGTCACCTACTAAGTATTTTTATACTCACCCCTGCACAGGCTTGACCTGCACCTTGTTGTGTTCTGTGCAGATGACAGACAATAGTGATCGAGGCTGAGGGTGACCGACGGGAGGCTTCTCGGAGCTTGACTAGATGGGATGTACCGCAAGGATGAGTTGTTCGAGTTTTAGACCTACCCTTTAGGTAGGATTCAATGGTAGAAGATCCAGGAGCAGTTTTCCATTTTTACTTGTACTTGTACTTGTTGTTCAGTTGGGTTTGTATACTGGCCCCCTTACATTCAGCACACCTTACTTTTCTATTTTAGTACTTGTTGCCTCTACTGCTTGTGTTCATATTGTGTGTGTGTTATAGGTTAAAAGGCAATGAATTCCCTTTTTATCAGGATTATTCCTTTGGTTCTAGTCGCCATCCCCTGGCCTATGGAAGGTGGGCTTGGGGTAGTCATGGCATGGGCCCCGAGGACGGGTCGTGACACTAAATAAATATGGGTATTAATAAAAAATTATAATTCAGTAATGGTAAATATAAAAATAATAACACACATCAAACTCTAATCAACCTTCATATAAGAATATTATTAGTCACAAAAAATAAATTAACAATCACCTATTCTAATCAGGTAGATTACATATTATTCATATAATATAAATTTCACCTTAACTTTTACAAAAAAAACATGAAGTGGATTACCATAAGAGTGTTCTCATATAAATAAAACCACTTTATCATGTATTAACATACCCTTAGATCATCATTTATGAAAAATAAGTCTTCAGGTCCATTTTTGATAACTGAATGCAGCAGACACCATCAAAACACCCAAAATAATCAATGAGCATAAAGGCATTATTTAATAGAATATATACAAAACCATATTGTTAAAATTATTTAATAAAATAATAATTTGTTTCCTAAAAATTCCATTCAGAAAAAAATAAATTTATTTTTTCAAATTCATTTGAAGGATCCTAATAGTAAATTAAAAAAACCATTGGTATACATAGTGTACATGAAAACATATTTTCATTATGTAAACATGATAAATACATTTTATTGAAAATGAAAACATAAATAGATTTTTTTAGAAAAGGGAGAATATTTTCATATCAGATTTTTATGATGATCCAAATATTTTATTAGAAATATGATTGAGATAATTGATTTAAATTTAAAATTATATTCACAGAGAAAACAACATACAACATCACTTTTACCCACCATGATCTTAACCCCCACAATATGGAAATATTTTCTTTAAAATACCAATCTAAACATTAATACATGATAATTCACGAACATAAAATCTAGAAATTCTAAACCCAAGGTATACATAACAATATATTGTCAATACAAGAGATGTTATGTGATAAATATGGGAGTTTATGAGGTTTAAAACACTCTGCCTAGATGATTGAATACCAATATATTAATGAAATCTTAGAAGAAATGGGAAATGTGTAAGAAAATAATATGGTACCAGGGGTTGATAATAGTCAAATTGGGGGAATTAAGTCCCACAAATGATTCATTATTGTGAAAATAAAACTTTTAAATTTTCAATATTAACAATCTAGTAAACATGAATAATTTGGTCACATAGTTTGAAAAACTTGTTGAAATCCATGGAACCATCATTATATAACCCAAGGATATTCCACATGGTTTTGATGTGTGATTAAACAAACCATGAACAATGTAAACACATTTTAAGGTAATTCATTGCTTTTCGCTTAGATAAAAAATATTAATTTAGATGTTTTCCTCAAACAATGCAAAAAAAATTCCTTTTGTTTAACTATATAAATGTATATCCTCATAGTTGACCTAGACGATGAACTAATAATATATTTTTAGTTCATATGAATGAGTTGGAAGAACAATTACTACAATATATATAATTGTATCTTATATATTCATTCTAAAAATTCAATAACTTTATTGATGTGAAAAAATCATTGAATTTGAAAAAATCAATTTGATACTTACTTAGATCTAAAAATTTCAATTATTATAAAAAATAAATTCCAATAAAATATCAAGGTTTGGAAATTATTCCCATTATATAAGTGTCAAACACTATAAAATATTAATAGGTGATGTTGATAAAAATATTGATGAGGTTTAACTTCACCATTAATATAGGGCACCAAAAACATAGGGAAACCATAATTCCCAATGTGGAATTAAACATTTTCTGGATCAATTAAATTCCTAGGGAAACATGTGATGTGAAAACTATAAACCAGATTATATAAAATGTTTTTAAACCAAATAACATATAAACTTTCATAAGAAATGATTTTATTAGAGTATTGAATACCTTTATTTTGAAGTTCCGAACCACAAATGATCCATGAAAAATGAATGGAATGCATAATGTTAGGAAATACTATGACTACATATAAAAATTGCATAACTGTGTGCAAGAATCTATAAGGAAAAGTTTACTCAAGTCATAGTTGGTTCCCATATAGGGTAAGATATACATCAAAAAATGAGTGTTCACTAATAGTGGCCTCTATATCATATTGACAATTCTCATAATACACTGATATGGAAACCAGTAATTATCTCTAAAGGAACTATATAGAATATCGAGTGTAGAAGGTGCCCCAATAATTCGATTCTTCTATCATATAAGTGAGAAATAAATTTAATAAAATTGAATAAAATTTAAAAGATTACTAATAACATTATCATATTATCTTAAATAATTAAAAATAATATATTGATTTATTATTGATCCCCACTAATTCATAAATACTAGAAAATTTTAATTCAATCATGGGAAGGGATTTCAAAAGATCCAGTGATAAGGCTATCTGTAATAAGACTCGGACCACTAGGGCCCTCATATATGAATGTAAGTTGAGCGTTACACCCCATTCATACATATAATATACCAGGGGATATATACTATTAGTAAGATGGAATATCACACATGTCGAATGAATTATCCTAAATTACCACTATAAATACGCACATACCAATACAAAAATATGATGTGAAAAAGATTAAAATTGATACCATAAACACATGAATAAAAAATAATCCCACATAAGATTATGATACGAGTATGGAAATGTAAATTGATAAAAAAATCCAACCTTAAATATTGAAGTGTCATATCTAATAATAAAAATAATACTGCTATGAAGATAAACAAACTAGAACCATATATAGTCCCCAAATAATAACTAATCTCCACATTATCGTTGTCCAACTAGGAGTCTTCTGAAAGACCTATCGTTATTATAAGACAAAACATGTGTTAGTAGATCCCATGTATGAATCAGTATAAACACTAATATTAGAAGGCCTAAAAATCAAAAAACTTAAGGCATCAAGATTAGTTTGCTCAATATCACCAAGGAGATTCATGTTGAAGGGTCAATAATAACATCCAATATATCATATAAGATAAACACCATGTCATAATGTAAGGCCATTTCATCATTACCAACATATGACTCCTCATGGGAATATTATTAAAATTCCCATGAGGGAAATCATTTCTTAATTATCATAGACACTGATGGTGGTCAATCTAGAGGCCACATTCATCAAGACTTTACATGATTATGTTCTCTCTAAAACACATATGTTGATGATATATAGGTAGGGGATCAGGCTTGGGCCTATCAAGGATACCTAACCCTCTACGGGATAATCACTATTATGGGCATCACTTGAATTATGTGTTAGAAATGGGATACCTGACTGTACCTAGGGAATAACTATAGAGGATCACACCCAAGGACGCATATAGGGATACCATAATCTATCCAGAACTAACTCATAGAAGCGATCAATCTACATATTATTTGGAAATGATACCACATTTTACCCTCTTTGGAAATGGATAAGGGAACGAACCAAATGTGATAAAAGAACTTGAATGAGGAAAAAAGTGTTCCACCCAACCTGGAGGATGACATGGTCAGCACAAAAGAAAATTGATGTGTCCCACTAAGCTCGGTCTATCCTCTGTCAGTGTCCTTGTACTTTGGCCCATTCCCATGTACTCTAGTAATTGTTTTGTGTACAATTAATGACCATGAAAATATGCCATATTGGACATTATAATTCACTATCTTAATACCACATTCCATTTGAATAACTCACACAGACATGGGATATTTATCTTCACATGTAATCACTAACTACAATGAGAGGGGCTCCACATGGTGTGTGTTCTTCGGAATAAATCCAAATAAATATTAGAGTTTATAATAAATATTCAATTTTCACACATATTCACCAATATAACCTCCTATACTACTATGGCCCTGAATCATGCCCACATAGTCTAGAATTGAGGTTGAAAATTATTGAGCTATCATCAATGGCTAGATTATAGTCATCTATCCCCTCAGAAATTGCTTCCCATATCTCCACAACACCAAAACTCGCAAATCATTGAAATAAACCCCTTTAAAACAACAAGAAACCTCCATCATCATTAATAAAATATCTTTAGTTTTTTAAAATCATGAATCTAAACCCTCATTAATGATCAATTTCACCAATTATCATTTTCATAATAATTTTTCACTTGTATAGTTAAACCATAAGACAGAAAAAAGTAACGAAGATAACTGTTTGAAGAAAAAAGGGGGAAATGGATGATACCAAAAAGTGGGAAATGGACATTGTCCATTATTCATGTCCACTATAATTTATTCATGGTGAAATAAATTTGAGACCAGGACAATAAAGAATCCAAAAAATCTTATTTCAAGGAATAAAAATTAAATGATGATAATTAAACAAAAATTACCCTAGAATTAGTTTTGAATAATTTATTTCATTTTCTTCATGGTGAAAATTGGAATGAGGATTATTCTAAAAAAATGTTCTATGATGATATCAAATTGATTAGTTAAGAAGAATTATTTTCCATAATTATTATTAGATATATCCATGAAATTTGTTGATGTTGAAATTATAATATGTTAAATTGTTGATAAATTAACCGTGTTCATCGTATTCTCTCCTAATATCCTAAATCAGACCTGAATAATCACTTTATGTTACTCCTCATACAATATCCTAATGTTACACATTTATCCTTAGAGATTACCATAAAAGTTTTACAAAGATAGATTTTTTCTAGTATTGAAATTAATTAGATATAAATAAATAAATTTAATTGAATCATTTATTTTATCTAATTTCATCTAGAACAAACACTCTTGAGTAATTCAACATTTTGACTAAACGTATAATGCTACTAGGGTAATAAAAATGTTCTAGAGTAAATGGGTGTCTCTATTTTCTTTTATGATACATTTTTTAGGATATATTCTATTTTTCTTGAAAAATAACATGCACATGATATAGTAAATATCATATATCAACATAGAGGTACCATGGTCCCAATAATACGATGTTGAAATCATTAATGACATCAAAAATATTCCATAAAATATTCCAAATGATACATTTTAAAAATAGATTCATTATATTATCCCCACATTAATAAATTTCATCTTGAAAATTGAATTATTATTAAAAAATACGGGGGTACGTTGCAAGCATGTAGTTTTTCCACTCTCACGTGCTCTCTCAAAAATTCATATGCTACTAATGAAAAAACAAAATGGCAATAACCATGCCACAAAGAATATTATCCTACTAATTTTTGCGTGCCACCTGGTACTAAGAGAATGTATCTACATCCTAAATGTATAGATCACCCCAATCAATAAAAAATGACGGGTCATGAACAAGTCTCTTTAGTTGGGGTTTCTGTAATGTGTCATGTACCCAATATAACTACAATGGAAAGGATATGTAGTATGACACCTCACAAACCCTGTGCAGTCTCATGAAAGGGTAAATTAACCTTAATGATATAATGCTTCCTCAACAAAATATCCATAATCCTCACCAGGTAGATAATTTTATAAATACATGGTCTCCCTCATCAAACTCTGATGTCGACCTTCTTCAGTCCACATACTAATTCTAATGTCTTGGTGCAGTCATAATTTGCTACTAGATGATTCAAAACATCAATTCTATCACTCGCACCAATAATGAGCCCACAATTTCTCTTTCCCCTCACTCTATAAAAAATAGGGACATGTAGGGTATAATGTAGAGGGTCTCAAATGGTTCTATATCGATGGTGGAATAGTACTGTTATCTTATATTAACACCACTGTGGGTAGATGGTCCCCCCATTTATGACCAAAATTCAATATGAAATATTTAATAATGTCCTCCTAAAACTAAATGGTCTTCTTTTTTGGCCATCTATCATGGGGTTGAACACCTCAAACACCCACAACTAAGTCAAAAAATACAACTATAATATCATATATATATATGGATTACCTGAAGTGAGCTTCATGGTTTCAAATGAACATTGAGGTAACTACATGAAGATGGGTAATGTTTTTCTTGTATCATCATCTCAAACTCTCAACAAATCCTAGTTTTTGGTTGTCTATAAAGTGGGATAACATGGTGAGTTGATCCATGAACAAACAAATAATATTATTACCCTTATATGATAATTAATTTCCTATAAAAAAATTCATAGTGATACAATCTCAATTCCACTATATCACCTCAAGACATTGTGTCAAACCCTTTGGAACCTGGTGTCCAGCCTTAACCTGATAGAAGTTGATGAATCGAGATTGAAAATTTATATCATAAAAATTTATCTCTAACCAAAAAACCTAATGATGGTGGTCCTAAAATATCCTTCCACCCTTGGTTATACTGTAAAGGGGTATGTATGGGACTCCCTCAACATCCCCTCTCACAGCATGACTGGTACCCTATTCTGTATATGGACAAGTCTCACATGTTATCCATCTTCAAAAAATAAATTAAGAGAATGTATAGTAGATATCAAGTCATGAAGAACCAAACAGTCGATATCTAAATATTATGCTTGCTTGAAATTCTAATGAAGCAGAGGGGTAAAAACCTTCAAATGGATGTATGCTTCACCATCCTCATCCTCTCAGGACAATGTTAGGGACACCAACTAATCCAAAACCACACATGAAACTGTGAATATAATTTCCTACTAAAATAATCATACATAATGCCCCTATCTTTGAGGTATAGAATATCTTAATGTTACAATATTGTAGGAACTCCATTTATTTCCACTACATCTAGTTGTGATATTTCTATGAAAATAGATTCTTGAATTTTTTATTGTTATAATAAATGATGAATCAGTCCCTCCTAAGATAATGCAAAAAATAATTCTATGAGAAGAAAAATAATTCTATTTCAATGTTTTGGGATTTGTAGTTCTACTGGTGTATATTCATATTCTTGGATTAGTATGATGTCATGAGATAGATCTATATCAAGACACATCTATGCCCAACTCTGTAGGAATTATAGAACACTATATACCCAATAACCTCCTCTGGAAGTATCAAGATAAGAGTGCTCTTCAACTTATGTAACAACTCTTGAAAATCCTCTTTACACATCATTTTCCACATAAAAGGCTTCCCCTTTTTGGTTAAATATCGTAGAGGTGTTTCAATATGAAAGAAATCAGGTGTGAATATCATATAATATCCTAGAAACCCAAGGATTCTCCACACCTGATTCACACTCATTGGTGGCTCCCAGGAAAGATTTGCCTCTACCTTCACCTGATCCACTACTACAGACTCTTATGAGATAACATATCCTAGGAAGTGGACCATAAGAGTATATAATTGACACATCAATATATTTTAATAATGTTAATGTTATGAGAGATACCATTCTCAAATTACTTGATGGATCCTCCTTTGATGTAGATTATAGGAGTTTTTCCTCAATTAAGACTAGAAAAAACTGGTCCAAGAAGGGATAAAATAACTAGTTCATTAGTCCCAAAAACCCTTATGATGTATTCATCATTACTAAGAGTATCTACAAATAATCATAGTGACCATTTTGGAACCATAATTCCATCTTTATTATATCCTCCTATAGAACTCATAACTATTAAAAAAGAAACCTAAGGTCATTATTTGGGAACCACCTCCCTTATTCATTTGTTCTAAAAGGAATTCGATTTTTTGAAGTAGATACTTATTCTTGATGTTCACCTGGTTTAGGCGATGATAATCCACACACAATTTTAATCTCCCATAAGCCTTCTGAAAACTAACATAGGTCTATCATGGGGGAAACATTATGTATAATAAGGACATTCCTCTAAAAATCAATCAATTGGTCTTTATTCTATTGATTCTTAGTTCAAGAAACCAAATTTGGTGGTGCATATATCTAGGTATTCCTTAGGTGCATATATAATAATAATGTGGTCTCTCTATGGAGATATAGGATTGAAACATACTCTATAATGACATTCACATTCTTCTCCACCACTATTGGAAATTGTTACCTCACATAATATTCTCCAAATAGGGTTTTACTATCCAAATGATCATATATATATTATTTAATTCAACACATGATCCCATGATACTTTTTTTGCGATTCCTTCTCACCAAAGAAAGAAAATATAACCCCATTAAATCATATGAATCACATCTACCACCTAAAATAGTAAATATACACAAAAAACATTAGAAGAGAATTCATTCTTTAAATGGAATCCTAAGGCCTCATCATGCCTATAAGAGACCCCATACAAAGTAATATTCTTTAAGATCTTGGTTACACAATCAGAAGAAGTGTATGGTTCTTTCCGAGTAGGAGTATCTAAGTGAAAAGGTCGGGCCACCGACTCAAATAAAGTCTTCTGATTTAAAAAAAGTGATGCGAAGAAAGAAATAATTGTCCATTCCCATGCTTATAAAATCTATATCTAAAGTAGAGATCACATGGATCATACCTCATATCATTTCTAGAGCCTCCAGGTCATAATCCCCCACACCATGTAGTTTTCTAGTATCCTGACCGCCAACTCCATGAGCTTGCTGAGTACCAATTGGATGTGGAAGTAGTGGTAATGGATATTGACATTATATGGCAACCACTACTCTCCTAGATCCTCTTTAATACTCTCCACCCAATCGACCTCTATACTGAAGACAATGCCTATGAGGTCTATCAACTATCTCCCTATCTTCTGCACAACAGTTGAGGTAATCCCATGTAATAGGACCATTAAAATCAAAGGGGAAATATTAAATATCCTTTAGATAACTAAATACTTCTTGGGATCCCTGATATTCCAACCTTCTATCATGATACTTCCAGAAATAGTCCATTATTTAATGCCATAATTTTCTTCAAATAAATTTAATTTCTTCGATAGATTTCGATACACACAACCCATAGTATAAATAAATCATAATATAGTGTATCACTATAACATACCTGTTAAATTGTAAATATGAATTGGAATAAGCATATTCTAAAAAATAATATTAATGGTTTTAGTTAATATAAATATATTGAGAAATAAGTAAACAATTTTTAGAAAATATATTTTTTTCATGAAAAATATATTTTCTTCAATAATGGTTTTATTGATTTTTTTTCATAAATATAATAATTAATTTATTCCATTTTTATAAATTAAATTGTAAACAATGAAATGAATTTTTGAAATCATCCTATAATGATTATCTTCGGGTGTCTTTTTTGGAATTTTAAAAAAAATAAAATTTTTAGGTTAATATTGAGAATACTTATTTTCTATAGTCAATTACATATTCTTATCAAGTATAGTAAAAGATCCAATATGTATTTTATTTGTTTTAAAATTAATTATTTTTCATTTTTTTTAAAATGACATGATTTATACATTTTTTATCTATAATTTACATGATCATTGTAAAAATGTACTTTAAGACTTAAAAGAGATTTTTTTAGAAAACATGTTTCCCATTTAATTTTCAATTTTTTTATTAATTTAATAAATTACATTTTTGTAGATCAAATCATGAAAAATAGATTTATTATTTTGAATCATTATCTCTAAATTTGAAAATGAGTCCAATTTCATTTTTTTCATTATCAAAAGTTACTATTGAAAAAATATTACAACCTTAGTAAAAAGGGTAAAATATGTAAATTAAGGTTAAAATATGTGATTAAGAAACATTTTTTCAAGTCAATTATTATTTCATGAATTTTCTTCTACCCTTATCATATAAGGTTTTTAATTAAATTTTAAGGGGACCCACTTCCAAGAATATAAATTAATAATATGTTAATAATTTAATGTTTTCAATGTGTGTCCCTCTCAATACTTATAAAAAGACTCCCAATACTATAAAATTTACACCACTTTGATCCATAAATCTCAACCAAAAAATTTCCATTTATATTTTTAAATTTCTTATACATTATATAGAGTTTTCTTTTTTCATAAAATACCATTCCAAGGGTCCTTAATAAGGGATCTAAATAAGGTCTACCGTGTAAATGGTAATCATATTACATGACCTCATTCAATGTATTCCTTGTTATACCTCATATAAGTATATCTAATCAATTATAATATAATGATTTAGTATATAAAATATCTGTAATTTTTATTTAGATGTTGGATTTTTTAATTTCCATATCACTTCCATCAATTGGAAAATGAAGAGTTTTAATCATCCTTATATGCAGACTACAAACACCAGGTAGATATATGAATATTTCTCCATCACCATAAATCATTATTGGTTATTATGAATGATTTACAATTTATATATTATATTTATGAAATAATTGTAATTTTATAATTTTAATATATTTTTGTTCTTATAACATTTCCATTGGATGAAAAATAAAAATGTCTCAAATGCGTACATGTGGACTACCACCTCCATGAAGTGATGTCATTAATTTTTCATTTTCCATTTACATGGATGGTAAAAAGGCCATATTTAGTTAATAAAAATGATATATATCATATAATAATTAATATATTGCATTAATTACTTAATTATATTTCTGTTTCTTCAAACCAATGAAAATTGGATACTTTACTCATGCGTTCCAACATGTTGTCATCTTAACAAAGTGATATAATTCATTGTTCATCACCAATTTATATGAATAATTATAAAAGTGGAAATTATGAAACAATTATGATTATTTAATTATTAATATTATTTATATGGTGAATCCATGTCCATTTTTCTATTACTAAATTCTTCTAACTAAAACATACATGAAAAATGAACCAGTTATCACCTTTAATTAATAATTATAAATAAATGGATGATAATATGTTATAATAAAATCATATATACTATGATATTTATTAATATGGTTTATTAATATATTTATAATAAATATATATTTATTATATTTTATATTTTTACATGTATAAAGAAATATAGGTCTTGAGGTAAGGGTTTATATATAAGTCCCATTTTAATTGAGATTGTTTATTCTTGAATATGCATTGAGAAAATTTTCCGATCCTTATATTGAAAAAAACCATTAATTTTTATTCCCTTATTTTAATTTATATATTTTTTGGGTTTTAGTACAATTTTATCTTTTTTACTCAAAATGGATTAGAATTTGTTTAAAAAAACAATTTAACACAATAAGATTTTGAGAATTATTACTTTTTCGAATTAATTTCTATTTTCAAAAATTTTCATTTCAAAAGACACTTTAAATAGTTATATATATATATATATATATATTAAAACAATAATTCAAACATTCCTTTCACACTCAGTACCACCTTGGCTTGTGCTACATGCAATACCAACTTGTCTTGCACTACAAGCAACACCATCTTGGTGTAAGATGCATACAACAATGAGATTCTATGTAACATAATTATATAAATATATAATTAATTAAATGAGATAAACAAAACCTAAAAATTAAACATAGTTATAGGAATATTAATAACTAATTTCTAAATATTGTTTATTATTTTTTATTTAAATAAAACATAATGATAATGGAAGACATGATTTTTCGTAAAGTCCTTCTATCTTTTAAAAAGATATTTTTCCAATAGACTGTTTTTAAAATGAAGATTATTTTAGAAAAATTTATAAATTTAATTTAATGAAATAAACATAATTTTAGAATTCTGAGTGATGAAAATAGCCTACGAAATTTTTGTTGTATTTTTCTATGAAACATTAATTTTTGATGAATAGTTAAAAATACAGCCTTTCATTTAAAAAATGCAATTATATAATTAACTAATAATAATAAATGATATTATAAACAAGTTTTAAGGTCACATTAGATAAATATTATACCTATTAATACAATTTAATTCATTATAATCTATTTCACTTTAAAACTAAATATAACATCTTAACAAACTTTTGAATGTTTTCCTACATTAACACCCCTTTATTTCATCCTATCTGTGAGATGAACACTAATATTAATATTGCCACATCAATGATTTGAATTTAAGAAATCCAACATAAACCATTTTATTCATTCCAATATGTAGATTCTAATAATACAAAGTTAATTTTTGACCAAAATGATTAGTAAAAGTGATTAAAATTAATAACAACAGTAAAGACCAAATTAATCATAATTAGGGATAAAAACATAACATTAAGGGACCTAATTAACTATACACTTTTCCAAAATCTATTGTCTATCAATATATCGTCCATAAATCTTCAACTATTATGTTTTTTTTTGTTGTTATGACTTTTTTTGGAAATAAAATGTGCCACCTAACTTGTTTCCAAAAAAAATCCATGTGAGCTCGTTTACTTACCAATAAAAGGCCACCACCTCTACGCATTCCTCACACCTCCAAAAAAATTTAAGTTCGTCCAAGATCTGCCAATTTAGCCTTATAAAAATCAAACCTTATACATTGAATCCTTTTTTTTGGCAGAAAGGTTTTCATGGAATCCTTTTGGCATAAACAAAAAGGAGTTACCCGATTTAGAGGAATCGTCTTCTCTCAAACTCTTTAACATTATTACCCTTCATCACCCCTTCTAATATATTAATTATATTATTGTTTAACAAAAACAGTATCCTACATATTATTGGATGTTTTTATGAAAATTTTCTAACCTGAAACAACACAAAACCTCATCTAATGGATGTTGAACATATTGTTTCTATGTATGGTGAACTACGGCCTCATTAAACGATGATTGTTTATTTCTACATTACCACCAATCATGGTGTCCATTATGATTGAAAATATATTTATATATTTAATATATTATATTTATTATGTATTTATTCTTCTTTATTATTTTAAAAATGTACATTGTTTTATGTTTTATTTGGTGTTAAGAGGATAGTCTCTTTTGAGGAAGTGTGGACTACCATCCCCTCAAAGAGATGTTATTCATTCACACACCACATGGAATGTATTAAGGATGGATTTAGTGAAGTTATATGATATATATAATATATTCATGATAATTTAATAATTATATATATAGATATATATATATGTCATTTATATACATTCATTCAATACGGTAATAAAAATAGAGAATAATTTCTATGCGTAAGTACGATTTACCGTCTCGATGAATAGTGGACTCCATTACGTACTTCATTATGGTATAGATTATTATTATATACATATACAGGATATACCTAATATTGATATATTTTTATGTATTCTTTAATATTTATATAATTATAAGGATAAACAATATAACAAATTAAGGCACATGTGAAGAACAAATAGAATATTGCCCAAAGTGAAACATTAACATATGATCATTAACACGAGGGTAATATAAAGTTGTAATAAAAGAATACATATTAATATATATATAAGAATATTCTTTTTTAAAATATTTATAATAATCTTATATTTATTATATAATAATCTTGTACGAGTATGGAGAGAGTCAAGAAACAAGATAAGGGGATTTCATATCACTTTTAGTTTCTGTGAGATACAAGCTATGTTTTCCACTATTTATTTCTGTTTGCTGTATGTACTTCATGTGAATGTATAAAATTTATCTTGATGTTAAATTTATTTGTATTATTATTCGCATTATATGATCCTTATTTCGTAGGGTTTATGTTTCTAAGGTTACCAAATTAGTAAAAATGTTTTGTCTCAATTTGCATACTTTGAGACTCATGTTTTGTTATGCACCTAAACTCTTTTTAGAGGATCCTATAATTCAATTTAACATTATATATCATGAATTTAAATATTTTCATGATATTATATGCCTCTATTAATTTCCTTTCCTTCTATGGAGAGCATGATCCCAAGATACCATGTTATAAGATATTGTTGAGACAATATTATTACTTCTCGAGTTTGTTTATGTGTATTCTTACTTTGGTAAAATATTCTTATTCACATATCAATAATTTTTATGATTTTCCTTATCCTTTGTTATTTAATTATATACTCATGAATTGGTACCATTTTTTACTCTATCGTACATAAGTTAGTTAAGAAAGTGTTTTTTTTCAGAAAGCCCGACTTTACCCTCTATTCAGTCAAAAAAAATGTTTTCTAAAAAGGGTTTCAAGGAATATTATACCATTAGTATATAATATATATATATAATACATTTTCCGATTTTTTATTTTACAAATTTATTCAATGGAATCTTATTTTTTTTCTTTCCAAACAAGGTACATTTCATTCTTTTTTACCATGAAAAAGAAAGGTTTTTTGACCACATATGACATGTATGGATTTAACCACTGCCATTTCATCAAATCTTTCTCTGCACTGTTAAAAAGGTAAATATTTAAGAAATTTTTTTAAAAAGTAATTTTGAAGCAAAATTGTTTTCAAAATGGCTTCAATATTATTTTATATATTTTCCTAGAAAACTATTTTTATAATATTTTCACGTTGTATTTACTTTTTTTCAAAGTGCATTCAAATAAATGTTTTTCTAAATGTTTTCCAGATTATTTTGTAATATTTCATGAAATATTATTTTCAATTAGTTTTATAGAATTCTTTATAATTTCTGAATGTATTATAAAAGAAATGGTTTAAAAAAAATAAGTATTCTTTAGAAGTTTTCATGTGTTTTCAAAGTAAAAGATTTTTAAAATTTTTTAATGCTTATTTTAAATTTTTTGATGGAAACAGGTCTTCAAAATTATTTCATGTCTTCTTTATAAGTCTTCATTGTATTTTAGAATAAAATTAATTTCAAATTGTTTTATGTATTAAAAATAATTTTTAAAATAAGAAAGGATATTTTCCTTAATAATCATTTTTTGAGTATATTTCAAAATTATCTTCCATGTAAGGTGACATCTATCAATTTTACTATTGACTTTATAGGAAATAATCTAATTGTTCCATTCATATCCTTTCAATGAATGATTTATGCATAATTTCCCTATCTTTATGAAACATTTTTCTCCTTTATGGGTAATATGTTTACGAAACCCATTCTTCTTCATGGGCTATATTCTTTTGAAACCCACTTCTTTTCACTGGTTATGTTTATGATGAAATGATTGTGAAACATGTCTCTTTCCATAGGTTTTTAAATGTTTACGTGTTTATGATACCAACATCAAATCATGGGTTATAATATGTTTATTTATGATCTTGGGGAACATATATGTATGATTTCATTATGTGATTGGTGGGACCTATATCTCCCTCCAATGCATTGGTTAAATGTTTATATCTCTTGAGATATATGAAGATGAAATGAAGGTTTAGTTTGTTTAGTAATATAAGGAAAGAAAAAATGTTTACTCGGATTAGTAATATAGGGTTGCAATGAGGGTTTACTATTTATTAATACAGGGTTGGAATGAGGGTTTACTCGGTTCAGTAATATAGTGATGGAACGAAGGTTTACTCGGTTCAGTAATATAGGGGCGGAATGAGGGTTTTAGTGGTTTAGTAATATCGGGTTGGAATGTGGGTCTACTTGGTTCAGTAACATAGGCATCTAATGAGGGTTCACAAGGTTCTGTTACATAGGGCTGGAACTAGGGTTCAACCAGTTCAGTAACAACATTTTTACACTATGACGATATTGGAAGTGATTCTATGGATAATATATAAATCATATTATATTATTATTTATTTCCACTATTCTATTTTTTGTTCCAATGTCACGCTTTTAGGGCGTATGGTCTCTATTTAACTATTATTCATGTCTTGAAAACTGCCAATATTTATTCTGTAATCTCTGTTATGATCTTTGATATGCAGGGTATTATCTTCTATTTTCATGATCACATTCTAATACCCTTATGATAATATTTATGCTTACATTCTCCCTTGTTTTACCTTACTAAACATTTGATCTCACCCCTTTTATGTTTCCTTTCCCCCATGTTATGATGATATATACTATGATTGATATTTCTAATATGGGTGTTAGTCAAGAAGAACCATGTGGGAGATGATGTAGTTCACATATGTACTAGTGTTTATTTTTCTATACTTCCAAAGGAAGTATAATAGCTATGGTCTTTGGGAATATTTTTGCAATATTAAATGTATTCTGTAAAAGTTATTTATTGCCAATGTTTTGAAAAGAGTGTGTTGTTATAGTTGGTATCAGATCAAAGGTATAGGTAAAATTTAGAAACTAGGTTGAGAAAACCATAGTGAATTCCCAAGGTATATTTCTAATTATATGTCTAGGGATGTCTCTAAGGATAATTATAAGGATGAGTTATTGTTAATGATAATGTCTTCGAATTTTGTAAAAGGGTAGAGAGAGTGATTTCCATGAAATACATAAAAGTATTGACACTACAAGTGGATGTGTCTCCAGTATGTATGTATCTTGGGGTAAAAACTATGACAAGATGTTTTAGGCTTGACATAGGGTAATCTAATACAAAAGAACGATCTATGAATTACACCTGGTTTGAAACTCTTGGTGGATATTATTAGGGAATTCACAAAATCTTTACGAACCATTATGAATGATTTAAATATAATTTGTCTATAAATGGAATATGATAAACCTAGGGTGTTATATATTAATAAATATTCCATGATTTTGATATTATATAAGTAATTCATTTCTGTACTATGTGGTTTTCTACTATGAGAAATAATTCATGCACTATGATTCAGGTTTTTATCAATGGTGGTAACCAGATAGAACATGAGTAATGTTAAATGTGATGGATGATTTTATAATGAGTAGTCAAGTGGTATGATCACTAGATTGAAATATTTTGTGGTCATGAAAAATTAGTTTTCACAGAACATGATTAACAATGTTTCCCATAACCAACTCTCAGACTAACCAAGTAAGAGAAGAAGGAGTTCGCTGGGAGTTTGGGTAATAAAGACCATGAAGTAAAGAAGAATCAATTTCCTTTATGTTAGGAATATGGAAATAATCACATATGTGAATGTATTAGTGGAACAAGAAGGTATTTGACGGTGGAATAGAATTATAAAAATCGAGTTACTACAATGAAAAAATGAAGATATTGGTTAATGAAATGGATGGGAAATTTTTCCTCCCTATGTCATCATTAAAGGTTAAGTGTTTTATGTTTGGAGAAAATGGTCATTATGAACCCCAATGTCCGAAGAGGAATGTTCTTAAAAAGAATCAGAAACATGGTGTGAGTAGTGGTTATATTTTTGATGATGACGATACTATAGATGAAATTTGAATGGAAAAAGGTATTTTTGTTAATGGATTTAGGATGATATGATCAAAGTATTTTTGTTTTCAGATTAAAAATTTATTAATGGTGAAATATAATAGGTTTTTTATACTTATTTTTTCACTTATTAAGGACTTGTTTATATGTTTTTTATGCTACCAATAATGAAGTTTACAACATTTGGGATTTAAATAATAGATTCAATACACTTTGGAATGAGAAAGCATGCATGTTTTACAAAACGATATATGGTAATTTAGGTTGTTACCATGATTCAAGAGAATATATGATGAGGGTATTCACATGATTAGAGAGTGAAAACCAAGAGATAATTTATGTTATATAGTGGAATCAATGTTAATCTAATTTCACTACTTTCTTTCTAATGTTGTGGATTTTTTCATCTTTTTGAAGTGTTATAAGGTTAACTGTTCATGAAAAGTTTAAGTTAAACTTCATAGGAAGCTTTTGTGAACATAGTTTGTATTGAAAATCTTGGTTAAAAGGATAATAAGTTATTAGCCTTATTTCAAGGATTTAAAGATTATATATTATATTAGTGCGGTTATAGAAAAGGACATCATGTGTGTTGGATTAAAACCAATCAAGTCCAGCAAGGATGTGGGTCTTAAACACAATACCGATATATGATAAGGGTTTCACACCTACGACCGGCCTACGTGATGTTTTGGTTAATGTATTTTTTTTAGTAATTAATAAATATTTATTATGAAATATATTTTTTTCTTGTTATCTTTATATATTAATTCATGTTGTTTTTTAAGAGACAAATTTTCAGACTTTTTATTATTTTATTGGAATTAGGATCAGTTAAAATCAAATTTTAGGGATATATTCATCAAATATAATTCCTAGACATTAATTCCATGAGGTAATGTAAGGATTGTAAATTTTTCCAAGAACAACACAGAAATGAAATTTTGTTTATATAAATTTATCAAGATTTAGTCATTATTTTGAAATTGATAAAAACCCTTTTGTCTTAATAACTTATTTTTTGTTGATATGATGGCCTTTTAAATCCTCATAGGTTAATGACTTTGAGGCCCTTAAATATTATATTATCATTAAATTGTTTTGAATTGATGACATCAATCAGTACCTATGAATATTTACAATTTTCCTCCATGTCAAATCTTTACTCCCAACCTATGTTCTTCTATGTGTAAATCCAGTCATATGTTACATTGGGAAACTGTTGTGGTTCCAAATCTCCATTTATAAGGGATTCTTTAGTATCCATTTTTACGATATTGATTTCTATGAATGAAAATTTCAAGTATTAAACCATTGATAACCCATATGATGTTTGAGGGTAAAATTCATTTTAAGTGGGGTAGAATATAGCACCACGAGATGTTGAAAATTATTTTTTTCAAATTAATTTCTCTTATTAATATTTTCCATTTTTCATGACATGAGAGATAGTTATTTATAAATATATATACTTTTTAAAACACCAAGTTAGTCATTAATTTCACATGAAATACCATCTTTGCTTCCACTAAACACAATAGTAACTTGGCTTTCACTACAAGTAACACCAACATGGCGTTTGATGCCCACAACATTGAGTTTGTATGAAACATATTTATATATATATAATTAATTAAATGAGATAATAGTTACATAAAAATTAAAAATAGTTATAGGAATATTAATATCTACTTTCAAAATATTATTTATAAAGGTTTTATAAAAAAACATGTTGATAATGAAAGGCATGATTTTTGGTAAAGTCCTTCTATGTTTAGATACATCATATTCTTGAATAAACCACTTATAATAAAGAAAATTAATTTTAGAAACACTTAAAAAATATATTTTATAAAATAAAATTAATTTTTGAATTTATTAAATTCAAATTATACTATTATGAGTTGTTGGGATTTTTCAGAGAAAATTTATTTTTTGATGAATATTTAAAATACTGCTTTTTAGATAAAAATGACTTTTTTTATAATTAATTAATAATAAGAAAATAAAATTTAAATTATATTTCAAGGTCACATTAGATAAATAATTAATATATTAATATAAATTAATTCATTATAACCAATTTCACTTTGAAAGTAAATATATAATCTTAATAAACTTTTGAAATTTTTCTTACATTAGAACCTCGTTATTTCATCATGACTATGGGATTGGCACTAAAATAATTTTTTTCATAAATGAATTAATTTAAAAAATCAAAATTATACCATTTTGTTCAGCCTAATATTTATATTGAAATAACACAATGTTATTTTTTGACCAAAATTAATAGTAAAAGTTATTAAAATTAATCACAACAGTTAAGGCCAAATTAAGCTTAATTAGGGACTAAACCAATAAATTAAGGGCCCAAATGAACATGAAACTTGTCAAAATCCCAATGGATGTCCATATTTAATCCATAAACCTTCCATTATTGAGTTTTGTTTTTTATGATTTTTTTGGTAATAACATGTTCACACCTAACTTTAAAAAAACCCAAGTGAGTCCTTTTGCTTCCCAGTGGAAGGCCACCACCTCTAACCATTATTCACACCTCCCAAACCTTTTATGCTCGTCCTTTATATGAACAATTATCCTCCCATAAATCCCCACTTATAAATTTATTCCTCCCTTTGGAATGAAATCTTCTCAAGAATGCCTTTAGGCCCAAACCCATAAAAGTTACCTGATTTAGAGGTAATGTCTGCTCTCAAGATGAGTCCATTTATTTCCATTATTCACCCCTTAAACTCTTTTTATTCCATTATTGTGTGAAAAAAATAGTATAATACATATAATATTATGATTTAATGATTATTTTGTAACCTATAATTACACACAGCTCCATCTAATGGATGTTGAACTTACTGTTTCTGTGTAAGGAAAACCACTACCTCACGAAATGATGATTGTTCATTTCTCCTTCACCAAAAATCATTGTGTCCATTATTATAGAAAATATATTTATATATTTAAAATATTATATTTATTATGTATTTCTGATTTTCTATTCCTTTTACAATGAACATCATTTTACCTTCCAATAGGTTGTAAGATGACAATCTAGTTTGAGGATGTGTGGACTACCACCCCAACAAAGTGACACGATTTGTTCACACACCACATAGAATGTATTCAGGATGGGTGTAGTGAAATTATATGATATATATAATATAGTAATTATAAAATAATAAATATATATATACTCATACATACATATATTTCATTTACATACTCTCTTTCAGTACGAAAATAAAAATGGAAAACAACTTTCATGTGTACGTATGACTTACCCTCTCCAAGAATAGTGTATTCCATTACGTACATAATTACTCTATATATTATAATAATATAAATATACTGTATATAACATATATCTATATAATTTTATACATTCTGTAATCATGATATAAGTATAAGGATCATTGATATAACAAATTAACACACATGTGAAGAAGAAATCAAATATTTCCCTAACTGAAATCTTTACATATTATCATTAACAAGAATATAACATAAAGTCATAATAAAAGAATATATGGTAATATATAAAAGAATATTATTCTGTAAAATATTTATATTAAACTTATATTTATTATTTAGGAATTGTGTATGAGTATTGAGAGAGTCAAAAAACATGGTGAGGGGATTTCATTTCACTTTTAGTTTCTGTGAGATACATTCATTGTTTTCCATAATTTATTTTTTTGTGGTGTATTCAAAATTAAATTTCTATGTATTAAAATCCCATTTTATGATCCTCCATTCATATGATTTTAGTTTCAATTGTTACCAAATCGGTAGAAATATTTTGTCTCAATTTTCCCTCTTTGAGACTCCAGTTTTGTTATGAACCTAAACTCTTTTTTGAGATTTGTAGAATTAAATTTTACATTATATATAATTAATATCAATATTTTCATGATATTATCTTGTTCATTAAATTTCCATTCCTTACATAGAGGGCTTGATCCCATGATACAAGTTATAAGTGATTATTGAGACAATCTCATTACTTTTACAGATTGTTTATGTTTATGCTTCTTTTGGTGAAATATTATGATCCATATCTCAATGAAATTAATTATTTTACTTATACTATATTATTTCATGATATAATAATGTGTTGGTATCATTTTTTACACTTTGGTACATATGTTAATTAAGAATGTGTTTTTTAGGAAAGCCGGAATTTAGCCTCTCTTCAGTTGGAAATCGATGTTTTTTTTAAAGGTTTTCCTTGAATTTTATATCATTCCCCTATAATATATAAAATACATTTTTACAATTTTTTACTTTTACCAATATATTCAAGGGAATATTATTATTTTATTCTGAACAAGGAACTTTTCTACCCTTTTTACCGTGTAAAAGGAATGTTTTTTGACCTCATATGACCTGTGAGGATTTACCCACAGTTATTTCATTGAATCTCCCTTTTCATTATTAAAAATAATAATCTTTAAGATTTTTTTTAAAAATTATTTTAAAGGAAAATTAGTTTCAAAATGGTTTCAAACTTATTTTATTTGTTTTCATGGAAAACTATTTTCAAAATGATTTTATGATTTATTTACATGATTTCAAAGTCAATTCAATGAAATGATTTTCAAAAGGTTTTCATGATTCTTTTATAAGATTTCCAGAAAAATTATTTTCAAAACGTTTTAAATATTTCATAATATATTTTAAAAGTATTTTCAATGAATCTGTTTTCAAAACATTCTCATATTTAATTTAAACTAATTTAGGTGTTTTTAAATAAAAATGTTATTGAAATGTTTTGAAGCTTATTGCAAAAAGTATTAAAGGAAAAAGGTTTTCAAAATGATTTCATTTATTATTTTTATTTTCTCAAGGTATTTTCAAATAAAATACAAAAAAAGGCTTGGGAAACCTATATCATTATATAGGTTATGAAATTATTGGTGTAGCTCACATATGTACTAATTTTTATGTTTCCTTATTTCTATGTTTCCAAAGGCACAATACCCACTATGGTCTTTGGGCATCTATTTGTATAATGTTAAAGTATTCAATAAAATACTTGTAATTTTAATGTTTTGAAAATAGAGGGTCATTATAACCAACCTTATTTATAATATTTGAGTTAGAAAAACATATTTCCACATATCCATATTTTTAAAAAACATTTAGGATTTTTTATTTTGATTGTCCAGAAAATCTATGTTTTATAGAAGGTGTGAGTAGAATATTTTTGTAATGATTAATAAATGAAGACAATTTATCACCATAATGACAAATATATTTTTAATGATTCATTTTATTGTTTCCATATATAACATAAAATAAAAACAATCCCTTAATAATTTTGAAATATTTATATTTTAAATTAGTGATTTCAAAATTAAATGTATATATTCTTCAAGAAATATTCAAAACAAATTTTAAAGGAAAATTTCAACCTTGGTAACATCCTTTGATATTACATTTTCTTTACTGAGGATATGATCCAAAAATACCATAATTATTATTTCATTGGATGGTTCATGACTATACTGATGAGATGTTTACAAAACTGATCTATTTTTAATATGTTATAATGGTATGATATGAGGAAATTTTTTTGAGACCTTTTTCCTTTCCAATGGTTTTAATATGATAATTTTTTAATGATCATGAGTAATATATATGTATGGATTTATTTATGTGATGGGTGGGATCAGAATTATATAACTTTCAAATGAATTGGGTGATGATAGATAAGTAATGAGATAATTAGAATTTATTCGGGAAGTTAACTAGTTTTGTAAGTGACTTTGACCACAATGATTGTCTTAGGATCACACATTCACTAAGGATATGAAGGAATGGGGTCTAATACCAATACACTATCATAATATTTAATGTGATCCTTTACTAATGAAATGATTTTCTAGGCTTAATTATATTCCAAAATTATATGTCTTTTGTTAATAATTATTTCCCAGGGGTCATGATTTAATGTTTAAGATTCCATAATTTATGTCTTAGGTCTTTTTATTGAGAAAACCTTTTCCATGATTTGTGATTAAGGATATTTTATTTATTGGGTATAACCATTTATGTTATAAAAACATTCTCATACAATTATACTAAACCAAATAATTCATATGGTCATTGATTTATATCTCATGTGTTTACCCTTACTAAATTTAAAATATCATAGTTTATAATGTTTGTTATAACCCAAGATATAAGCGATGGTTTTTTATATGATGAGTCCAATAATGTTGATAGTTGCGAAGAACATTCTAAGAGATGATGTAAATCATTTATGTTCAAGTTGATTAGGTATCCATGTTTCCGAATATACTAAAATTTTACAGTTATAGAGTGGATGACAATGTTATGTTTTCAATATTTATTTTAATAAGTTATTAAATATCGTTATTATATGTTTGGGTCAGCTCAATTTGTATCACATCTAGTTTTAGAAACACCTCTAGGATATGCTTAAGTTAGTTTAAATTATCCTTATGAAACCTTATAACATAATTGAATAGCTGATAAACATGTACCGATTATGCTAAAGAAAAACTATCATAGATTTAAGAGAACATGTCATGGTTTATACAACATATGATTTATTTTTATGATTATATAATTTTTCTCACTTTTTAATGATATTTAATTCTCACACAATCCATTTTGGTATTAATAAGGGGTTTATGATAGAATGATAAAGTTAATGTTATGACAAGAACACCTAAATATTGAAGAATCCTATTTAATCACAATAAAATGAATTTATTTATATCATGAAATGTATCTTGGTATATTCATTCATATATTAAATGATTAAATGAGTAGTTGGAAGTAAAAACACCTAATTGTGTAATGATCATATCTGAAGTCTATTAATTTTCTTCGATTGAAGTTTATGGGAATTTTCTTCAATAAAATCTTATTATCCTCTTTGTTTTGGAATTTGATGTTATTTTGGGAATTAATTTGAAATATTTATATAATCCCACAACAATTTTCTAGAAATATTGGACCCATTAGATATTCTGAAGAAACATTTGATTTTTTATTGGTGTGAGGATAAGAATGAAGATCCAATGTAAATTACATTAGTTATAAGGGTCTTGATTCCTATTTAAATAATGTATTTTATCTAAGATGGTTGGGGATAAACAAATAAGTGATCACTTACCTATTTTAAAATAATTTATTTATGTCTTCTAAGAATATTTTACCAGACATCCTCCAAATTAAAAAATTTATTTTTCAATAGAACATTTACATATTTCTAAACTTATTTGAAAGAATCTATATAAAATAGACTTGATTCATTTGTGGGAATTAAAAAAGAAATTCTAAGATAATCATCAGAAAGGATTTATTTGGTCATGTATTTCACCTAGGGTAAACCAATTATTTTTGTTAATAAAAATTGTGAATCAATAGAAATTTTCATTAATTATCAGAAAATGAGAAACATAAAAATTACAAATAAGTATCCTCTTCCCCATATTGATGATCTATTTCATTAATTATGATGCATTAGATATTTTCCCATGACTGATCATTGATACAGATATCACCAGTTCAGTGTCAAGAAGGAGGATATATGTACCATTACTAGGAAATAATGAACATGACATTTTTCATATTTATTAATATTTTTAATTAAATATTAATTTAACTTTAAAGGGGTTTCTATGTTTGATAGAGTACCCGATACGCAACAACGTGTTTTTCAAAATCTAAAGTTGCACACTAATAATGTAATATTGCTATTTTAAATGGTAGTTAACTCCAAGCCATTTTATAGGTGGGAATGGAAATAACTAACTACAATATTATTATACATGTTTGTAAAATGTATTTACATTTATACAAAAAAAATTTAGAGGCTTAAAATGTGAATGAATCAAATTTTAAGCATAATTTAAATTAAAAGTTGGATTTACCACCTTTTAATGGTGAACCCTCTCTAAATATAGTTTAGATCACTTTTATATGTTCTATTTGACCAAATAAAATTCTTCTTTTGAATCAGAACATCAAAATTTATTTTGGATGAAATTTTGGTATTTTTCTGATAAAATGCAATTTTTAATGAAATGTGAAACATGTTGTATTTTAATTAAAAACTACATTTTAATCTAATTTATTTATATGGATAGATTATCTTTTTAACTGGGTGTAAAGTATAATTAGAATATATTGTTACCATTTAATCCAATGTTGGTTATATGAATTAATTTCACTGTTAAATTGGACATAAACAATTGTCAATCGTTTGATAGTTATTGTTTTGTAAAGACAAGCTATTTGTTTTATTAACGGGAATAAATTTAAAATTAATTAATGCAACATCTATGTTTTGAATTTTTTAAAATAGACATAATTTTTGAATTCCGAATATCAAAAATATCTTAGGCTGAGTTTTTGGTATTTTTCTGAAAAACATCAATTTTTTGATGAATAGTGAAACCACTTAGTAGTAGTTAAAAAACTGAATTTTTCATTTAAATGATATTTTACTACTTCTTTGAGTTGAATTTAAAAAATCTGAGAGACATAGTTAATATCTAGAAGTAAATTGTGGTTCAATAAGATGAAAATAATTTTTGGTGAATAGTAACTTTTGACTTTTATTTAGCGCAGTTAAATTTAAATAAGGTAATTCAAGGTAAAAAAAATATTATAATAATTCAAAATTACCTTAACACTTGTTATAACCTTATCGGATGAGTAACGGCTGACCATGGGAATCATTGGGTCGATTTTGGGACCCCATGGAGCCACTTATTAATGATAATGACATTTTAGATTAATTAATTTAATTTAAAGACAAAAATGACATAAACAAATATCAAATTGTAAATTAATTTTTAGATGGTGTTATATAAGTTATTTTTTTGACTATAAATATTCAATAAAAAGATAAAAATATTTCCTAAATCATGGTATTTTTTTATAATTTTTAAAAATTGAATAAATTAAATTATTTATGACACAATAATGATGCTATGTTTACATCATTAATAAATAATTTAATTAAATACGATTATAAATATTAAAATAACAACCAAACCTATCCAATTCTTATTGGATGAATTTATGTCAACCATGAGTCATCACATCTTCAACTATAATTATTTTTGGACCTTTAGAAACCTAATATCATTAAATAATAAAATAATATTTTCACACATCCCTAATGGGCACCTCCCCCCCCCCTTATAAAAGGAGACCATTCCTAACCAATTCCTCACACCTCTCAATCCTTTTGACTCTTCCAACCTCTACCCAATTAATCTCCCTACATCCCTTTCTATCTAGAAGACTTAATTTAGGAAGAAGGCACATCAGCAAAACATTTTGGTTCAAACCAGAGGGAGTTACCCAAATTAAAAGAGATTAAAGAACTATCGAGTCAAGTTGGACACGAGGTAAGGGATTTTCTTATCTCACTTTTAATTCCATGATATTTCCATTGTTCTCCACAATTTTATTGAAAGTGTTGTATTGAGTACTTCCATTTGATATATATTATCATGATTCTTTTTATATTCATGGTATTCTATGATTCATATAATGGTTATTAACTTTTGGTCATACGACTCGATTGATTACGTTGTGGTAAGGAGTTTTCATCTCACTTTTTATTCCCATGAGATTCATACTTTATTTCCACTATTTTAATTTTGTGGGGTGTATGTACTACCCATTATAGTATTATTTGTTTAATTTAATTTTATTTATGGGTGTTTACATCTTCCTTATTTCATGGGGTGTATGTTTCGTAAGTTACCAAATAAGAAAAGGGAAGTTTTTAATCCAATTTCCATTCGTGGGGTTAATCATCTAATTATTAATTATGTCATGATATGATTACATGTGTAATAATTGTTTATTTATTTATGTTGTAATTTCCACTCCGCTTTGTGTGGATATACATTTGATACACATAATCACTCCATTGATAAATTCTCAAGTCATCGATATGAACTGGATACGATTAATTTTAACTCAATTTCCATTCATTGAGTTAAATATCCAAGTCATAAGTTTTGTCTTAAATAGAACATGTGTGAATGTACTCTGATTTATTTACACTGAATATCCAATAATATTGAGTGTATTTATATCTGTTACACATTATTATGTAATTGATTTATCCTTAATCTAAGGATACCGTTTTTATAAGGGATTTTGTCTCAATTTACATTCCATTGAGACTTCATTGTTGTTATGAACCAATTCACTCTTATATTGTGTATATACTATCCTTTGGCATATTATATCATGAATGCCTTTATTCTCATGATATTATAATGTTCTGATTCAATGTTATTAATCAATTATTTGTATTCAGGAGTCTCTCATTTTGTTAAAAACTCTTTACCTAAAATATCATTTTAATTGTTTTAAAGATTTATTCTTCTAAATATTTCTCATTAATGTCCATTTTTTCAAAATGGGTTTTAGGATTTACTAATATGGACATTAATGATTTAAAATTATAATTCATTTAAAAGATTCAAAGTGGTATGTGACCCGTTGATTCAAAAATATATTTATTAAATGTTTTAAATGGTTTTGAAAATTGTTTGATAAAGCAATGATTTTGCCAATATCTTGAAATGATATATTGTGATTGCAATGTGGAAGTATTAGTTTTTCCTTTATTCTTTTTTTATGTGTTATGGATATGTTATGTTTATTAGGCATTGTTTACGTATATGGGTGCTTCTGTGATAAACCTAGGGTAGTTAAGCTCGAGATAGATCTCAAATGGATTGGGTAACGAGACGGAGGTAAACGTGATTGTTTCTACAAAGAGATTTAGAGAATATACTGTGATGGGTATTCCAAATGTGACTCCCAATGTAGCTATGATAGCTACAATGTATGTATGTTATGAAATCTATAAGTTACCTTTATGATTTATGTTTTTTGGGTGTTATTCATAAATCTTATGATTTCGTAAGGTATGTTATGATTGAAATGTATTGGATTCACTGATTGGTATTTATTGATGCTTTAATGTTTCCTTTACTTATTATTTAACCCTTAATGAGCTTTTTATGCTCATCCCAAGTTTATGAAATGTTTTCCATAAGACTTAATGATCAATAGGGTCAAGGATGTGATCAAGGAAAAGTCATGTTGTCTTAATCTTGGAACTAGACATGTTCATTTTATATGTTTTTATTTTATAAAAAAAATGTTTACTGAGTAGTAGTGTCTACATGTAATATTCATGTTGTTATGTAATAGTTACGGCCTAATTCTATAAAACTATGAACCTGATAATATCCTCAATGTAAATTATTAATTTAATTAAAATTTATGTAATGTTTAAGGAAAAGTGATTATAGTTGGTATTAGAGTTCGGTTTAGACAAATTTAGGGATTAGGAGCTTTCGTTAAATAGATGGTTAGTCTCTAGGTCTATTATTTTAGTTAAATCCTTGTTTTATAACGTTTTTAGATCAAGGAAAGTCAGTTTCAAATGGAAGTAGGAGGATCTCAAATGAAATTATTATATCTTCCTGATGAATTGCTTGAAATAATTATTGCAAAGTCATGTTCGGATGATTGTGAAACTTTCTCTGGCATACAACTAACTAGAAAGTAGTTCTTTGAGATATGAAACAACTCCAATATACCTTGTAATCATTGGGGATCATGGGTTGTATTTAAAAAAATCATATATTCACAATATTATCATATTTTCAAGAAAGGTAAATATTATCAAGGCATTTACAAATATTTTACCTTATCACATGATTTTGAAATATATTATGATTTTAAAAAACATTTCTAAAGAATGAGACCCTTGTGAAACCTATTTATATTTTCTTTTATAATATAGTCTCTCACAACATACTTATTGTATTTTAAAAGGACTGTTAATTGATTGTTTCAACTCAAATTTGGTCTGAATATTTTATAGAAATCCTGTTTTATCAGATGTTTTGAAATTATATGTCATAAATGATTATTTTCCAAAACTGTTTTTCTATGAACACCCATATGACCCATGTTGTACAAGGTGTATTTGGATGGAGGAAGAAAATTATTTTTGAAGGATCTCTAAATCATTATTTCAATGCATGGACCTTCAACCTACGTGAACAAGATGATGATGAAACCAAATGGACACCATGGTCAAGGTATGATGCTCTTCATTTTGGGGATCATTTTATTTTATCATATAGTGGTGAAATAAGACTTCATGAATAAGGATGTTGAGATCATAATGAATTTGGATAAATATTATAGGTATAAGGAAACCATTGAGGTTAAAACATGTTAGGGTTATTTTTGAGTTTTATAAAAAGGACAACCCATAGGATGGGTGACAGCCTGTCGCATTCGGCAAGGCTGCAGGAATTGAACCCACAACTGATGGGTGACAAGGGAACATCATCTAACACTAGCCTACTTGATGTCCCTGGATAGTATGAATTATTATTTTTGTAAAATGATGTTATGGAACAATAATAAGCTTATTTTTGGAACTTATTTTTTATCAAATGGATATACTTAGTATAGTAAAATGATTCAGTGATTAAGTGATAAAGGTTGTTGGGTAATATGTTCTCTCTTTTGAGGAAACACTATATACCTAAGGAAGATAGAATACTATGGGATTTCAATTGTGGAATAATGGTTTAAATTTTAATTTGTAAGAATCTATGTTTTTATTTTGGACATATGTTGATTTTATTTATTTTTTAAATTGATTTTCCGATCATGGATAATATGTGATTAGTTTAATTAATTTTCAATATGAGACTTTATGATTAACTGGTGTTATTTGGAGATAAATATTAAGAGGTATCTTGGAATTATATTTAATTAAATCATTATGATATTTGGGTTACAATCTCAGTTTGGATTACATTGAAGTATTTTATGGAAAATTGTTTATCAAAGGGTCCTTGTTAAACTTTGGGTTTTGTTTGAATATTTTTAGAGATTAAGAGTAGTAATTTTTTTGTAATAGATTATCCTTTTTGGGTATTATCTGATCTTTCACAAACCATTTTGGTTATGGTTATTTTCTAAAGACATGGAAACAATATAGTTCATATTTTTTTTGGATTATGTGATTCCCTCGAAGATGATTATAAAACGTTTAATTTGAACAAGTCATCCCGAATACTCATTGTTTGGAGAAAATATGAGTATGTATTAGAAAGATAGTAAAGGACAAAATCCTAAATGACAAGTAAGTATGTTTCCTTAGGTTTTTAGTTAAGATGTTAAATAAATTCCTCAATAAATTGTAACTTACAACAAAAATTTTGTCTGTTAACTTTTCCTACTGGGGAATCAAAGACTGTTTAACCCATCACAAGTTTGTGATTTTCTGGTGGTTAATTTTCTCTTTATCATGTTTTCTATCACTCTCCATCAGAACATGACGGTTTGTTTTCTCCTCAAAATCTATGTTTTCATGGAATCCTAGTATATTTTGTCTCGAGTGACCTTTTTACATCTCTTTGTTTCTTCTAATGTTATTGTTTTATTGACTCTTTTCGAATGTTGGACTTTTAATGAAGTTTCCAAGCCCATTTTTAAAATTGCGAGGAAGCAATTCCCAAAAGGGAGGAAGGATGTAACATCCCAGGTAAATATAGAACATGACATTTTTCATATTTATTAATATTTGTGAATTAAATATTAATTTTACTTTAAAGGGGTTTCTATGTTCAATAGCATACCTGATACACAAAAACTGGTTTCATTGAAATCATACATTACAAACTAATAATATAATATTATTATTTTAAATGGTAGTTAACTCCTATCCATCTTATTAGTGGGAATGGAAAAAACTAACTACAATATGATTATACATGTTTGTTAAATGTATTTACATTTATCGAATAAAAGTTAGAGGCTTAAAATGTGAATGAATCTAATTTTAAGAATAATTTACATTAAAAGGTGTATTTTCCTCCATTTAATGGTGAACCCTCTATAAATATAGTTTTGATCACTTTTATATGTGCTATTTGACAAAATAAAATTCTTCTTTATAATCAGAACATCAAAATTTACATTGGATAAAATTTTGGTATTTTTCTGATAAAATGCAATTTTTAACGAAAAGTGAATCATGTTGTATTTTAATTGAAAACTACCTATTAATCTAATTTATTTATATGGATATATTACCTTTTTAACTGTACTAAAATTATTATTAGAATATATTTTTACCATTCAATCCAATGTTGGTTATATAAATTAATTTCACATTGAAATTGGACATAAACAAGTGTCAATCTTTTGATAGTTATTGTTTCGTAAAAACAATTTATTTGTTTTAACAATGGGAATAAATTTTAAATTAATTAATGCAACTTATATGTTCTGAATTTGGTAAAATAGACATCATTTTTGAATTCCGAATATCAAATATAGGTTAGGCTTAATTTTTGGTATTTTTCTGAAAAACATCAATTTTTGATGAATACTGAAACCACTTAGTAGTAGTTAAAAAACAGAATTTTTCATTTAAATGAAAATTTTCAACTTCTGGGAGTTGAATTTCAAAAACTCTAGAGAAACTATTAATATCAAGAAGTAAAATGTTGTTCAATAAGATGAAGATAATTTTTGGTGAATAGTAACTTTTGACTTTTATTTACCGCGGTTAAAAGACCTCATCATCGTAATGTAGATATTTATTATAACCTTATTGGATGAGTAATGGCCAACCATGGGCATATTTTGGTCAATTTTGGGACCCCATGGAGCCACTTATTTATGATAATGTCATTTTAGATTAATTAATTTAATTTAGAGACAAAAATGACATAAACAAATATCTCATTGTAAATTAATTTTTACATGGTGTTATATAAGTTATTTTTTCGACTATAAATATTAATTAAAAATATAAAAATATTTCCTACATCATGGTATTTTTTTATAATTTTTATAAATAGAAAAAATTAAATTATTTGTGATTCAATAATGATGCAGTGTTTACCTCATTAATAAATCATTTAATTAAATAAGATTATAGATATTTAAATAACAACCAAAACCTGTCCAGTTCTTATTGGATGAATTTATTTCGACCATGAGTCATCTTATCGTAAACTGTAATGATTTTTGGACCTTTAGAAACTAGATATCATTATATAATAAAATAATATTTTCACACTTTCAAAAAGATCCCCTCCTACCCCATATAAAAGGAGACCATTTCTAACCAATTCCTCACACCTCTCAAGCCTTTTGGTTCATCCAACCTCCACCCAATTAAGATCCCTACATCACTCCCTTACACCTAGAAGCCTTAATTTATGAATAAGTCACTTCAAAAAACCATTTTGGTTCAAACCAAATGTAGTTACCCAAAATAAAGCACATTAATGAACGATTGGGTCAAGTCGGACATGATGTAGGGGATTTTCTTATCTCACATTTAATTCTGTGAGATTTCCATTATTCCCCACTAATTTATTGCATGTGGTGTATTGTGTGCTGCCATTTGATATATATTATCATGATTTTTTTATTATCATGGTATTTTGTGATTCATTTAATGGTTATTAACTTTTGGTCATACGACTCAATTGATTACGTCGTGGTAAAGAGTTTTCATCTCACTTTTTATTCCCGCGAGATTCATGCTATATTGCCACTATTTTACTTTTGTGTGGTGTGTGTACTACCCATGATTGTATTATTTGTGTAATATAATTTTATTTATGAGTGTTTACATCTTCCTTCTTTCATGGGGTGTTTGTTTCGTATGTTACCAAATCGGTAAAGAGAACTTTTTAACCCAATTTCCATTCCTTGGGTTAATCTTATAATTCTTAATTATGTCATCCTATGATTATGTGTGTAATCATTGTCTATTTATTTATGTTGTAATTTCCACTCTCCTTTTTTTGGATATACTTTTGATACAAATATTCACTCCATTGATAAATGCTCATGTCATCGATATGAACTTGATAAGATTAATTTTAACTCAATTTCCATTCATTGAGTTAAACATCCAGGTCATTAGTTATGTCTTAAAAAGAAAATGTGTAAATTTCCTCTGATTGATTTACACTAAATATCCAATCATATTGAGTGTATTTATATCTGTCACACAATATTATGTAATTGATTTATCTTTAATCTAATGATACCGTTTTTATAAGAGACTTCCTCTCAATTTACATTCCATTAAGACTTCATTATTGTTATGCACAAATTCACTCTTATATGGTGTATATACAGTCCTTGGACATATTATATCATGAATCCCTTTATTCTCATGATATTATAAAGTTATGATTCAATGTTATTTCTCAATTATTTGTATTCAAGAGTATCTCATTTTGTTAAAAACTCTTTACTCAAATATCATTTTAATTGTTTTAATGATTTACTCTTCTACATATTTCTCATTAATGTACATGTTTTCATAATGGGTTTTAGGATTTATTTATATTGATATTAATTATTTCAAATTGAAATTCATTTAAAATCTTGAAAGTGGTATGGGACCATTTGATTCAAAAATCTCATTATTAAATGTTTTAAATGGTTTTGAAAATGGTTTGATAAAGCATTGATTTTTTCAATATCTTGAAATGCTATAATGTGATTGCAATGTGGAAATGTTATTTTTCATTTATTCTTGTTTTATGTGTAATGAATATGTTATGGTTATTGGGAATTGTTTATGTATACGGGTGGTTCTGTGATAAACCTAGGGCGGGTGAGCCCGAGATAGCTCTCTAATGCATTGGGTAACGAGATGAGGTAAACGTGAATGTTTCTCTTGATAGATTTAGGGAATATATTTTGATGGGTATTCCAAATGTTACTCCCTATGTAGCTGTGATACCTACAATATAAGTATGTTCTGAATTCCATAAGTTACCTTTATGATTTATGATTTCTGTGTGTTATTCATAAATCATCTTATTTCATAAGGTATGTTGTGATTGAAAATTATTGGTTTCACTAATTTCAATTTATTGATGGGTTAATGTTTCATTTCCTTATTTTATAATCATTACTGTGCTTTTTTTACTCATCCCATGTTTTTGAAATGTTTTCCATAGGACATAAAGATGAATAGGGTCACAGATGGGATCAAGGAAAAGTCATTATGTCTTAAACATGGAACTAGACATGTTTCTTTTAAGAGTTTTTATTTTATGAAAAAAAGGATACTAATTAGTAGTTTCTAAATGTAATATTCATGTTTTTATGTAATAGTTATGGCTTAATTATCTAAAACTCTAAACCTGAAAAGTTCCTCCATGTGAATTATTCATTTAATTCATTTTCTGTAATGTTTAAGGGTGAGTCATTATAGTTGTTATCAAAGGTAAGTTTAGAAAACATTAGGGATTATGAGTTTTTGTTAAACACATGGTTAGTCCCAAGGTCTATTATTTCAGTGAAATGCTTGTTTTATAATTTTTTCAGATCAAGGAAAGTTAGTTACAAATGGAAGTAGAAGGATCTCAAACGAAATTCTTATATCTTCCTGACGAATTTTGAAGGATCACTAAATCATTATTGCAATGCATGGACCTTCTACCTACGTGAACAAGATGACAATGAAACCTAATAGACCCCATGATCACGGTATGATGTTCTTAATTTTGGGGATCATTTTATTTTATCATATAGTGGTGAAATAAGACTTCAAGAATTAATATGTTGAGATCATAGTGAATTTGGATGAAAATTATAGGTAGAAGGAAACCTTTGAGGGTAAAAAATGTTAGGGTTGTTTTTGTGTTCTATAAAAAGGACAACACATAGTATTGGTGACAGGTCGTCGCATCCGGCAAGGCTGCAGGAATCGGACCCACAATCTAAAGGAGACAAGGGCGCATCACCTAACACTAGCATACTTGAAGTCCCTGGTTAGTATGACATATTATTTTTTTAAATGATTTTATTGAACAAGAATAAGTTGATTTTTGGAACATAGGTTTTATGAAATGGATATACTTAGTATAGAATAATGAATTATTAATTAAGTGATAAAGGTTGTTGGGGAAGAAATTCTCTCTTTTGAGGAAACACTATTTGCCTAAGGAAGATAGAATACTATGGGATTTCAACTGTGGAATAATGGTTGAAATTTTTGTTTGGAAGAATCTATGTTTTTATTTTTGACATATGATGATTTTTTTTATTTTTTAAAATGATTAACCTATCACTGAGAATTTGTGATTAGGTTAATTACATTTTAATATGAGACTTTATAGGTAATTGGTGTATTTGGAGATAAATATTAAGAAGTATCTTGGAATTCTATGTAATTAAATCTTTATGAGATTTAAATTACAATCTCATTTTGGATTAGTTAAAGTATTTTATGGAAATTTGTTTATCAATTGGTCCTTGTTGAACTTTGGGTTTTGTTTGAAAAAATTTAGTGATTAAGAGTCGTTATTTTTTGCAAAAGATTATTATTTTTGGGTATTATCTGATCTTACAGAAACCATTTTGGTTTTGTTTAATTTCTAAAGACATTGAAAAAATATAGTTCATATTGTTTTGGATTATGTGATTCCCTAGAAAATGATTATAGTGCTTTTAATGTGAACAAGTCATCCTGAATACTCATTGTTTGGAGAAAATATGAGTTTCTGTTAGAAAGCTAGTAAAGGATGAAAGCCTAAATGAGAAGTAAGTAGGTTTCCTTATATTTTTAGTTAATCTCATAAATAAATTCCTCAATAAAAAGTAACTTACAATAAAAACGGTTCTGGTTAACTGTTTCTACAGGGTAATGAAATACTGTTTAACCCATCACAAGTTTCTAATTTTCTTGTGGTTAACTTTCTCCTAATATTGTTTTCTATAACTCTCCATCAGAACTTGAAGGCTTGTTTTCTCCTCAAAATCCATGTCTTCATGGAATCCTAGTGTATGTTGTCTCATGTGACCTTTGTACATCTCTTTATTTCTTTTAAAGTGATAGTTTTATTGACTCTTTTTTGATGTGGGGATTTTAATGAAGTTTCTATGCCCAGTTTTGAAATTGCAAAGTTGCAATTCCCAAAAGGGGGAAGGATGTAACATCCCAGGTAATTAGAGAACATGGAAATTTTCATATTTATTACTATTTGTGAATTAAATATTAATTTTACTTTAAAGGGGTTTCTTTGTTCGATAGCATACCCGATACGCAACCTCGGGTTTCTTTGAAATCTTACGTTGCACACTAATAATATAATATTATTATTTTAAATTGTAGTCAACTCCTAACCATTTCATTGGTGGGAATGAAGAAAACTAACTAAAATATTATTATACATGTTTGTTAAATGTATTTACATTTATTCAATAAAAGTTATAGGCTTAAAATGTGAATGATTCTAATTTTAAGAATAATTTACATTAAAAGGTTGATTTACCGCCTTTTAATGGAGAACCTACTCTAAAGATAGTTTTGTTCACTTTTATATGTTATATTTGACCAAATAAAATTTTTCATTCAAATCAGAACATCAAAATTTACTTTGGATGATATTTTGTTATTTTTCTGATAAAATGAAATTTTTAATGAAAAGTGAAACGTGTTGAATTTTAATTCAAAACTACCTTTTAATATAATTTATTTATATGGATATATTAACTTTTTAATTGATTTTAAAGTATAATTAAGAAAATATTTTTACCATTTAATCCAATTTGGGTTATATTAATTAATTTCACTTTGAAATTGGACATAAACAAGTGTCAATCTTTTGATGGTTATTATTTCATAAAAACATGCTATTTGTTTTAACAACGGGAATAAAATTTAAATTAATTAATGAAACATCTATGTTTTGAATTTGGTAAACTAGAAATCATTTTTTAATTCGGAATATAAAATATATATTAGGCTATGTTTTCGGTATTTTTCTGAAAAACTTGAATTTTTGATGAATAGTGAAACGACTTAGGAGTAGTTAAAAAACTGAATTTTTCATTTAAATGAACTTTTACCACTTTGGTAAGTTTAATTTCAAAACTCTGAGAGACACAGTTAATATCAAGAAGTAAATGTTGTTGAATAAGATGAAAATAATTTTTTTTGTGAATAGTAACTTTTGACTTATTTACCGCAGTTAAAGATAAATAAGGTAATTCAAGGTACAAAAGGAATATTATAATAATTCAAAATCACAATAACATTAGTTATAACCTTATTTTATGAGTAATGGCCGACCATGGTCATCTTTGGGTCGATTTTGGGACCCCATGAAGCCACTTATGAATGATAATGACATTTTAGATTAATTAATTTAAAGTAAAGACAAAAATGACATAAAAACATATCTCTTTGTAAATTAATTATTACATGGTGTTATATAAGTTATTTTTTAGACTATAAATATTCACTGAAAATATAAAAATATTTCCTACATCAAGGTATTTTTTTATAATTTTTAGACATAGAATAAATTAAATTATTTATGACACAATAATGATGCAATGTTTAACTCATTAATAAATCATTTAATTAAATAAGATTATAAATATTAAAATAACCACCAAAACCTGTCCAATTCTTATTGGATGAATTTATTTCAACAATGAGTCATATTATATTCAAGTATAATGATTTTGGGACCTTTAAAAACTGAATATCCTTATATAATAAAATAATATTTTCACACATTCCTAAAGAGCCCCTCCTCCCCCTTATAAAAGGAGACCATTTCTAACCAATTCCTTACATCTCTCAAGCCTTTTGGCTCATCCAACCTCTACCCAATTAAGCTCCCTACATCCCTCCCTTCCACCAAGAAGCCTTAATTTAGGTAGAAGGCACATCAAAAAACCATTTTGGTTCAATCCAAAGGGAGTTACCCAAATTAAATGAAATTAAAGAACGATCGAGTCATGTCGGACACGAGGTAAGTGATTTTTTTATCTTACTTTTAATTCCTTGATATTTCCATTGTTCGCCAATAATTTATTAAATGTACTATATATTTTACTCCCATTTGATATATATTATCAGGAATATTTTTATAATCATGGTATTCTATGATTCATTTAATGGTTATTAACTTTTGGTAATATGACTCGATTGATTACGCTGTGGTAAGGAGTTCTCATCTCACTTTTTATTCCTCTGAGATTCATGCTATATTGCTACTATTTTCCTTTTTTGTGGTGAATGTACTTCCCACGATTGTATTATTTTTTTAATATAATTTGATTTATGGGTGTTTACATCTTCCTTCATTCATGGGATGTATGTTTCGGAAGTTACGATATTAGTAAAGGGAACTTTTTAACCCAATTTCCATTCCTTGGGTTAATCTTATCATTCGTAATTATTTCATGCTATGATTATGTGTGAAATAATTTTTAATTTATTTATTTTCTAATTTCCACTCTTTTTTTCATGGCTATACTTTGATACACATAATCACACCATTGATAAATTCTCAAGTCATCGATATGAACATGATAAGATTAATTTTAACTCAATTTCCATTCATTGAGTTAAACATCCATGTCATTAGTTTTGTCTAAAAAAGAACACATGTGAATGTCCTCTAATTGATTTACACTGAATATTTAATCATATTGAGTGTATTTATATCTGTCACACATTATTTTGTAATTGATTTGTCTTTAATCTAAGGATACAGTTTTTATAAGTGATTTTATCTCAATTTACATTCCATTCAGACATCATTGTTGATATGAACCAATTCACTCTTATATGGTGTATATACTATACTTTGGCATATTATTTCATGAATCCATTTTTGATCATGATATTATAAAGTTCTGATTCAATGTTATTTCTCAATTATTTGTATTCAAGAGTCTCTCAATTTGTTAAAAACTCTTTACCTAAAATATCATTTTAATTGTTTTAAAGATTTATTATTCTAAATATTTCTCATTAATGTTCGTGTTTTCAAAATGGGTTTGTGATTTATTTATATGGACATTAATGATTTCAAATGATAATTCATTTAAAATCGGGACCCTTTGATTCAAAAATCTCTACATTAAATGATTTATATTGTTTTGAAAATGGTTTGATAAAGCATTGATTTTTTCAATATCTTGAAATGATATATTGTGATTACAATGTGGAAATGCTATTTTTCCTTTTTTACTTGTTTTATGTGTTATGAATATGTTATGGTTATTGGGCATTGTTTACGTATATGGGTTGTTCCGTAATAAACCTAGGGTGGGTGAGGCCGAGATATCTCTCCATTTCATTGGGTAACGAGAAGAAGGTAAACATGAATGTTTCTCCTAAGAGATTTATGTAAAATATTATGATGGGTATTCCAAATGTCACTCCTTATATAGCTTTAATAGCTATAATGTAATTATTTTATGAATTCCATAGGTTACCTTTATGATTTATGATTTCTGTGTGTTATTCATAAATATTATGATTTCGTAAGGTATGTTATGATTGAAAAGTATTGGTTTCACTGATTTGTATTTACTAATGGGTAAATGTTTCCTTTCCTTATTTTATAACCCTTACATAGCTTTTTATGCTTATCCCAAGTTTTTCAAATGTTTTCCATAGGACTTAAAGATGAATAGGGTCAAGGATGGGATAATGGAAAAGCCATGCTCTGTTAAACATGGAACTAGACATGTTTCTTTTATGTGTTTCTATTTTATGAAAATAATGGATACTGAGTAGTAGTGTCTACATGTAATATTCATTTTGTTATGTAATAGTTATGGCCCAATTCTCTAAAACTATAAACATGAAAAGATACTCAATTTGAATTATTCATGTAATTTAATATTATATAATGTTTAAGGTCGTGTCCTTATAATATACTAATGAAAAAACTCAATACGAGGTATGAAAATCTAGGAATTTCTAGAGGTTCTATTTTTTCATGGTAATGTACACAAAAATCATCATGTATTTAATGAATATTGTCTATTGAGAATACCTTAATTAGTTTGAGGTCGTCTTCGTAGATTATTTTATTATATAATATTGGCGAATGGGAGAGAATGTATAACATTTGAGGAATGAACTGATGACCCTGAGGATGGATAAACTATATGAAAAATTAACCATTTGTGAATTTTGGTTACAAATATTCCCATTCTGGGGTAATATAATGTCATGTGAGGGTTTATTGGTGGAACCTCCAAAGAAGGATGTTGTTCAGAAATGGCCAAGACAATCCATGGTAACTAATGTAAATATTTTCATAGTTTTGAGGGATATTATTGATGCTTTGAGAAGAAGTTATCATAGATTTATAATCAACATACCAAATTTACCCAAAAGGGTGTCAAGTTCCATTAGAGAGATAAATGTGAGGAAATATTCAGGCTTCTGAAAATAAGTTTATTCAATCCACTAATGCTCCTACAACCCTATAGTAGATAAGAGATTGTGATCTATAGGTACGCATCAAACAATGGATAAGGATGAGTCCTCATGAAGAATTGTATGGTGATAGATTATGTCTTACACCAATTAAAAATTAATGAATAAAATTATATGAATTATTATTTGGATATCGAAGCAGGAATTGTTTCATTGAAAAAAATAGTGTCATTACCTTCATCCTAAATAGTGTGATATATATACAAACTATAATATATTGTCCTTTTTTTGAAATGTATCATGTCCGTTTATAGGTATTATTTTTTACTTTTAGTGTATATAATATTTTCATTTTAACTTTGGGTGTTTTTCGATGAAACTGGAGAATTTTGGAAGGAAGATTTATAGTTCATGGTTGGCGCATAGTTTGAGAAAACTGGAACGTAGCCCAAAAAACAATTAGATCCTAAATATAGTGGATTCAAATGGCCATAAAATGGGTTGACAAACTAGAAACCCTATTAAGGGTAATAATGTGATTCCCCTAGGAGAGCTGTATAGTTAAGGTGTAGAGTTAAGGGAAACTATGGGCTCCATATAGGAAACCATGAAAACAATATTTTAATCCCCCTAAAATTATTAAAAAAATCTTAAACTCATATTTTATATTCCTAAACCCCCTAAATCAACCATAATTAGTATCTCTCATTTTTGGAGGATCCCAAATGGAATCCAAGGGCTCTTGACCTCTATTCTTGACAATTTGAAGCCCATAATTGATATCTATATCTCTCTTAGTAAGAGAATCTCACCCCATATAGTTTCCTCCTACTCTACCATATTTATATTAACCTTTTACGGGATGTATTATTCTATTGTTGTGGATCTAGATATAGTTTTTAATATATATAATATGTTTAATCTTGGATGTAGGATTCAGATCTTGATCATGTCGATCCACATGTTATAGATCATTCCACTTTAATTTTGGATCTTTTATTGGTGATGGTTCATCATCAATTTTGAGGAAGGTGGTCTATTATACGAATCCCAAAATATTTATTTCAATTAACTATATATAGCTGTATACATTCTATAAAACATTTATAAATTGAAATTAATAAATTGAATCAAATTTTTTCTCAATTAATTTATTAATTAATGTGCTCCGGAATTAGTTGATTAATGGGCTTATGGATTTGGTAAAATAGATTATGTAATTAGTAAATTGATGTGGACTAATAAATTATTGAATTCATTAGTGGAATATTGGTATTATGAATTTTGATTAATTAATTTGTAAATTAATTTTTAGAGTATAGTGATTGTGGAATTTTCGGAAAATTGGGATTGTGTAATTGGGAATTTATTTTTTCTGGATTATTTAACAATTGGTGATTTATGAGATGTCTAATTTAACCTTATATGCTTAACGGTTTATATGATTAAATAATGATAATTGTGTTAATAGAGATTTCTCATATTATTCTATGTGAATAAATATGTTAATCCGTTTTTTATAAATTCAAATAGTACAATTTATTGAGAATTTTTGAAAATAAGGTTAATGATTATTAACCTTGAAGTTTAGAAAATACCAAAATTTATGAATTTTTTATATACATGTGTTGGGGCGTGAAATGCTACTTCTAAATCAAATAGTGATAAATTGATAATTGTGTGTGGGATCTAAAATGATGCTTCAAAAGCCCACTGTAATTAATGATTGTGGGACATAAACTACTACTTAAAAATACAACTTGTGTGATTATTTGATAATTTATTTGTGGGTCACAAACTGCTGCTTTAAATACCAATGTGGTCCTAGGCTTGGTGAACTATGCCCAAAATATTGGCAACGGAATATGGTTTAAATTAGATGTAATATGAATTTAATTTAAATGATCATTGAAAAATATTGTATTTTGATATGGTTGTGTCTCTATAATGGGACGAAGAAGGACTTTAGTATTTGGGTGTCCTCAAGAACATGGAAGTTTAAGAGGTTTTATTAAAGAATAATTTTATCATGTTAAATATTTACAAATGAATTTTACTTTATTCTTTACACAAATACATACACTATTATTCACTGCATCATGTTTTAGACATCGTAGGTGGTGGCCTACTGGTTTTACTCACATCCTACTCCAGCTGTATGACTGGTATCTGAATAGAAATCCTATTTGAAATACATGATAAGGGAAAAAATATAATTTTAGAGGGACGATTGGGATAGAGCATGTATCTGGGAACCCAACATGATTCAGAAACCTCTTGAGAGTTGTTATTGTGTTTATTATTTTTGGGGTTTTTCATTTTTACACATGACATGTACTTTGCATGAAATATTTCATGTATTGGATTTGTATATTGTAGTTCCCATTTTAGTCATCATGTGATACTAATTTGTCTAGTTATTTGTTATATATTTGGTCGGTGTTTATTCATTTCCCATTTTTTCTACTTGGTTAAAGATGTTACAGTCTCGTCGAAATTTATATTAGACCCTCATTTCTAGTCGATAGACTCTGTAATATGGGGAGGAGTTCTTGAGGTCATGTTGCAAACTTTATTGGGGAACCACTGTGTATACCTTTTTTTGGGATATTACAAAGTTGTATCGAAGGATGATTTATTTTCTGTTGTTTATTCCTAATATTTTTGAAATGAAGATAAAATAATAGGATGCTTTTGGCCTTGATTAAGAGCTCATTCTTAGGAAAATATAACCCATGTATGAGTGTAAAACCCAAGCACCCTCGTAAGGATTTTATTTATTGATGTGGGATGTTATATTTGATGGAATTTCACCTCAAGTGATTCACTTGTTGTGTGATGTAATTTTTGTTTCTATGATTTTCGGATATTTCACTCGTGGACCAAAATGGGTCAAGAGATGAGTATACATGCATCATTATAGAAAGAAGGATTATTTTTTGGTATTCACCAGTTTAGGAACACATGGTTAAATATGTTTGGGATGTTTTGTTTATGTGAATATATGTTTCATGATTTTTAAAATTCAAAATGAAAAAAGGTGTGCTTGATATGAACTTAAAAAATTTGAAATGATGAAAAATTTGGAAATGGTTTTCTAATTGGAAACCTGAATAATGAGACTATGTATAACCATTGTTGACCATGAGAAACATGTTGGACGGTTAAGGTTATTAATAGTGCCTTATTTTTTACCATGTGGAAGGGTTTTGAGGTGAATTGCTTTATATTATGTAAATCCCCCATGTTAATTTTTTTAATGTTGTTTTATGTGTCCTGAGATGTGTGTTTGAGATTGTAGAGATATGCCACCATGACGATGCTTTTGGATAGGAAAATAAGAGGAAATAGATGGAGATAATCCTCTAGGAGAGGAACCTGAGGCACTAACAATTCTAGGAGAAGGATACAGAGAGAAATTCAAATAGAAAATTTCATTATTTATGTATTTCATAGAAAGATACTAAGATATATTAGTGAAGAGTATGTCTGACCTGATGTGGGAGTTTCAATTACAATACCATCTTTTTTTAGAGGAGAGGGATGACATGAAGCATCAGAGTTCTATATTAATCCCATCCAGAATATAATTGACTGTATGGATCACCTTCATATAAGAGGGTCAAGTTGGCCACTTACAAGTTATGAGGATCAGTGAGTCATTAGTGGGATGTACAAGCCTAGACAGGATAGAACGATGTTATAGAATGGAATTAGTGTTTGGAGAAGATCATATAACACTTTTATCTAGAGACACTGAGATAGGAAAGGGATGTTGAGTTCATGTTGTTTACTCTGGAGAGTATATCATGGTATGAATTTTTTTTTCACTTTATAGAATTGTAGTTCTTATCTCCAGCACAAGAAGGTGACGATACTGCTACGATAAGGAATTTATTTGATAGGATTAGATATGAGATTAATTCCAATGTTAACATATTTTTTTTTAAATTATGTTTGAGGTGGTAGTGCATCTGGATCTCCTAGCTTAGGGGAAGATGAAGGAGTCTTACAGTGGAGGAAAACTGGATTACAATAGACGATCTGGAGGTACGTCATCTGAGGGTAGGAAATTCTATTATGATAATCCTCAAAAGGGAAGTGGATGTTAGACTTACTGGGTGGGATTACTTACACAATATCATACCATCATGATTTTCCATAAGTATGTTAGGTCAGTCCATTGTCGTCGACATTTTCACCAACCACTAGTAGAGTGCCGATCTAGAAGAATTATGTGACATCTATAGAGGTTCAGTAGGATACTGTGACATATTTTTAGTAATGGATCTACTAGGTAGAACTAGAGTGTGGTAAGGGGGTCTTCTAAGTCGTATCATTCAGGAAGTTGGAGTAAAACTGGAAATTGTTGTCAATGTAGATGACAAGGTGCTAATGGGATAGAGTGCATTTATCAGTAGATTAGTGAAACTCAAGGGACTCAGGAAGTATCAAAGGGAATATAGGCATGATAGTTTCATGTAGTTCAGCCTAAACTTGTGGATATATAGGGTTTATTGTCAACAGTTAGAGTTACAATTTATATAGATTCTACACATTCAAGTGACTTATTTAATATTGGTGCCACTCATTATTTTATTTATACATGACTTGTGAATGGGTTGAGTCTGATAGAGGAGTATGTGAGTGGGGTGATGATGACAGATACAGATTTGGGGGTATAGTGAATAGAAATCTATTTTTGAAGAGGTTGTTCTCTCAATATTGGGGAGTATCATTTTAGTTGGGTTATTTTCAACCTTGACATGTCTTTCTTTGGATTAATTAATTTTATGGATTGGTTAGAAGTATTCCGAGACCATATAGATTGTTACCTTAGGAGAGTGACATTTACTTCTCATGAGGGTGACAGATATTTTAACCATAGATAGTGGGGAATCCAGGAAAGCCGAGTAGGGAAAATTCATCAGCAACTGGTGAAACATACCAATAAGGATTACAGTCTATTATTGGATGATGCTGTTGTAAATAATGATTCCTTTCCACCCATATAGAACATGTTTTAGGATGTATTTTATGAATACATAATTGGTATTCCACTTAAGGGAGATATAGAATTTATAACTGAAATAATTTTAGGGGATAAGCCTATTTTTATTCCAACATATAGAATAAAACAAACAATGCATCAAGAGTTGAAGAATCAACTAGAAGAGTTGATGTATGTCACCACGGGTTTCTCCAGTCTTGTTTTCAATGAATCATGATAGGTTTTTTCTATTATTTGTAGATTATCGAATTTTGAACTGGATAATAGTGAATAACTGGTATCCTCTTCCATGTATTGAATATTTTTCCAAATATGTTAGGGGATATTTTGTTTTCTCAAAGATTTAATTTATATTAATGTATCATAGGTTGAGATTCTAGCCTTATGATATATAGAGGACTTTTTCAGAAGTAGGTTTGGATATTATTAGTTTGCCGTGATATCGTTCGTGTTGAAGAACTCTCCTACAGTGTTTTTGGCCATGATGAATAGAATTTACCACCCATACCTGGTTAGGTTTTGGTTGTATTTGGGGATGAAATATTAGTGTCCCACATGACTCATCATGATCATGAAAAAAAATTTGAACATCATTCTGCGTACACAAAGAGAGAGTCGTATATATTCCAAGATATATAAGTTTCAGTTTTAGATTGTTCAGGAATACTGCTTGGGTCACATCATCTCAGATAAAGGTGTGTAAGTGGAACTAGATAGGGTTTTGGAATTCCTTTCATGGGATAACAACAATAAATATTTTGATATTCGTATCTCTCTCATGTAGGCAGGATATTATCATAGGTTTATTCCAGACTTTTCTAATCTCGAAGCCCCAATTTCAGTCATTAAAAATAAGGGAGTAATGTTTGAACGTTATAGAGACTATGAGAAATCCTTCAAGGAGTTGATGAAGCACTTGACCAAGAAACCAGTTTTGTCTAACTAGAACTAGCGGAGGAGTATATTGTGTTTTGTGATGCTTCTAGGATCAGTCATGGACAATTGTTGATATAGGGAGATCCTGTTGTGTCATACAAGTCTTAGTAGTAGAGTCCACTTGAATGGAACAACCCTATGCATGAATTCATGTTATGTATACAGGTATATGATTTTAAGTGTCAAAAACATTTTATGTTGGTAGAAACAATTACTCTATATATTGATCACAAGAGATTGAATTATATGTTTTCATAAAGATATATAAATTATCTGCATCCAAATTGGTTTATTATATGTAGTCATTGGAATTTGATATAAAATATACTCATGTGAAGAGAAATAGCATTTTTAACACAAAATTAGGAAATCAAAGACTTAGGAAATATAGTATTATTGTGTTGAGTGGAAGATTATGACTTTTCTGTTTGAGATGCATGTTGTGGTTTAGAAGATTTAAGAATAGATTACTCTCGTATCAGTTTCAGTGGAGTCTAAAATTTAGAGATGGATTAGGGATAATTCTAATTACGAAAAATAATATTTTCCCATGATAGAAAGACTTAAAAGTGGGTAGACACCTTTGTAATAGACTCTACATAAATATGATATCATCAATTTCAGGAATCAGGTCATTGTGCCTATGAGTATGTGAGAGAAGATTATGCCTAAATTTCATATGTCAATTTATATTATACATACATGTGTGACCAAAATGTACCAAGACCTACTCCAATTGTTTTTATGGTCAGGAATGGAAAAGGATATTGTAGGGTTTAGGAAACAATGCCAAATTCGTCAATTGGTGAAGTCCAAGACACAATGACCTTGCCATTTACTATAGTATTTGACCATTTTGAAATAGAAGTGGGATGTTGTTACTAGTCCAGGAGACTTTCTTGGTGGATGTGTTGGGATATTTTTATGTTCTGGAGATAGTCCATCTTCATGGGGTCCCATAAAGCTTTGTTTCCAAATATTACTCATGTTTTACATCATTACTCTTGAAGGGATTGTATAATGTTCTTAGTACCCAGGTTTTAATGAGTAGGGAACTCCACCCATGAATAGATGAGAAATCAGAATGTACAATATTGGTGCTTGAGGATTTTATTTGGGAATGTGGGAGTGAATTAGGTGGGTATTGGGAGAAGAACCCAACATTGGTGGTGTTCTACTATAAGAGTATTTGTAAGGAAACTATACGGATGGTACCACATGAGGATCCTTATGGTAGGCCATGAAGATAACCTCTATGTTGGATTTAGATAGGTGAGTCAGAGTTTTTTTCCACTGAGTCTCATGAAGGATATGTTAGAGTAGGTTCAACTGATTTTTAAGTATATGGCTACAGCTCATAGATGGCAGAATTCATATAAAGAAAGACATCGAAAACCCATAATGTTTTAATAAGGACACCATGTTTTTCATTGGGTTTTTACTATTTTGGGTCACAATTGGATTAAGATACCATAAAATATGGCACCCAGGATTATAGGACCATTTTGGTTGAAGAGTGGATTCATTCTGTAGCCTACGAATTGGTCCTTCCACAAAGGTATAGTTCTATGAATGATGTTATTTTTCATGTTTCAAAACATTTTTGGTTACACCTGACCCTTCTCATGTGATAGAGTGGATGATGTTGATCTTGAAACTTATGTTCCCATTGAGGATCTCCTAAAATGTATGTTGGATCATAGTGAGAATGTCTTTTAGGGAAATTCCATGCGAATAGTTCTAATATTCTGGTAGAGTGTGTATGTGCCTAAGAAATATTTTGAGAGATAGGAACATATGACTTCTTTGTGTCTCAATCGTTTTGACTCGGAATCTTATATATTCATGGGAGTATTGATTGAGGATGAGATGTTATAAGGTGGGGAGATTATAAGATCCTGAAATTTTCTAGATATGTCTTGAGAGCATTTACATGTAATATTTTTTCATGTTTTTTGGATATTTTATATAGGGGTCTTACCTTGTGGAGGTTTTTCATGAAACTGGAGAAATTTGGAATAAATAGGGGTAGTTCACAGCCAGGGCGTGGTTTTCTAGAGAATTTTCCAAAGCCCAAAAATCTGTGTAAACCCAAATATAGGGGATTCACATTTATGGTGTACCATATTTAAAACTGTTCACCCTATTAGGAGTAATCATGTGAAAACCCTAGCTGATGTTCATTGTTAGAGAACACAGTTTCAGGAAACCATGCACCCTATATATAAAACTATGATTATGGAATTCTAATCCATCATAAATATTTAACATAATTCCCCAACCCCCATTTTATATCCCAAAACAAAAAAAATTGACCAAAATCAGTTTCTATAATTTTTGGAGGCTCACTGATGGATTCCTAGCTCACTTTAACTCCTTTAATAATGATTAGATTATTAGATTGAATATTTTCACCTCTCCTGGTAATAGACTCTCATCCCATATGGTTTCCTCCCACTCTCACATCTTTGTATCATCCTATTAGGGGATGTTTTACTCTAAATTTTTGGATCTTGATCTATGATTTAATAGATAAAATATTTTTCATATTGGATCAAGAAATCAGATCTAGATCTTCTTCATAGAAGTTTTTTTGATCATTGAGATTCAGTTTTAGTTTTCCATCAATGATCATTAATTGTTAATATTTAAGTAGGTGGTATATAATTGAAATCCAATGTATATGTAATTTTAGAATTTCTATTTAACATTTAGAAATTTAAATTCTTAAATTGAATTAATTAATTCTTTCAATTAATATATTAAGGGTTTTTGGAAATAATTTATTAATTGGGTTATGGATTTGGTTAGTTAATGGATCTTTTAATTAGTCAATCAATGTGTACGAATTAATTAGGGAGATAATTTATGGAATATTGGGATTGTGAACATGGATTAATTAATTAATGAATTAATTAATGAAAAATAGTGATTTTGGAATTTTTTGGAAATTGGGATTGTGTAATTCGTGAATTAATGTGTTATTAATTAATTGAAAATTTTCGATTTATGAGGTATTTTATTAAACCACAAATTATTAATTGGTTATTTGATTAAATAATGAAAAATGGTTTTGTGGTGATTTTTGACAATATTCCATGTGAATTAATAGGTTTAACCTTGTTGTTTTGTAAATTAAAATTGTAAAATTAACTGAGATTGTTTGAAAAGAAGTTTAATGATTCCTAACCTTGTAGTTTATAAAATTTAAATATGTGTGATTTTGTGATATATATGTGTGGTACATGGAATACTGCTTTGAAAGACCATTATTATAAATTGATAAAAATGTGTGATACATGGACAACTTCATCAAAAGACTATAGTTATAAATGATTGTGGGACAAAAAACAACTCCTTCAAAGGACCACTTTGGGATTGTTTGATGATTTATTCATGGGGAGAATCTATTTCTTAAAATACCTTTGGGGTCCTATTAATTGCAATATTTTCCCATAATGTTGGCATCAAACTGTTGTTTCATTTTTTCTTAATATGACTTGAATTAAATTTATCATTTATAAACATAGTATTTTGAAATGGTTCAGACTCTGACACCTAAAAAAGAAGGTATTGAGAGTTTGGGTTTCCTCTGGAACCTAGTGGATTACTTGGTTTAATAAATGAATAATTGAAATGTGATAACTATTTAATTATGAAATGTACTTCATTATTTATACACCCTCATACACTATTATTTATTGGATATTGTTTTAGACATCATCGATGGTCTCTTACTGAGTTGTACACAGACCCTACTTGGGAAACCTAATTGGTACATAAATAGGATTCATGTTTCTAGAGTAGGATAAAGGAAATATTCCAACGTTAGAGGGATGGTTGGGATAAACAATGGATGAGGGAACCATATTTGATTTGGGGCTCATTTGGTAGTTTTTAGTGTCTTTATTTATTTTGAGGATATATATATATATAACATGAAATGTACATGGCATTATATATTTCATGTATTGTTGTTGGATATTGTATTTCCTTCATTATTCATCATGTGATGCTAGTTTGTATTTTTTATTTTTTATATTTATATAATTTTATTGTTATTCAATAATTTTATATTTTTTTCTTCATTGATAAAGAGGGTATAGTCTCCCCATTGTATATATTAGACCCTCACTGCTAATAAATAAGCGCTAGCATATGGGGAGGCATGCTAAAGGTCATGTAGTGAACTGGCTTAGGGTATCAGTGTGTGGAACCGTGGTAAATATGTTACTCAAATAAAAGTAAATTGAATTATATATTTATATAGAGAGAGTTAATTATGTTTCGAATGACTTTTTTGTGGTTTACTAGAGATTACGACAACTCAATACTGTACCCCCATGGGATGGAAAATTAATTGGATAATACTATGAGTCAGAAAGACAATGGATGTTTTTACATGATAATGACTAAAATAGATCTATAATTTATAGATTTATATAAAATTTATCTTGAAATTATGGGGGAAAGTGACAGATCATAAATTTATCAGATGATTGTATAACCATCCATCTATATGAGGACTGAAGAGTTGATGAATGAGGATCTGGATCTATTTAATAATGTGAGAAATGATTTTTTATTTCAACAATTATTGTAAACAAAATAAAAATATTTATTAATAGAATATGTGAACAAAAAATAATGGACTTCATGAAGGAGAAGTTGGATATATATCATAGCTCAACATTCCAAATTCATTCTAGAATTACGATGTTGTTTAAAGAAATGAATGAGTGTTTATGGATGGGTAACATAAAATGATAAATTGTGTTTTTTGTATCATGATTCATCATATTTCATCATGTTATATCTGAGAGACATATTTCTAACAAAATTTTACTATGATTACCCATACCAGAATAGTAATGGGAAAATATTTCCATGGATTTTGTCATCGGACTCCCAAAAAAATATAAAGGGAACAATGATATTTGGGTTGAAATTAGTCACTATTTAAAATAATCACAATTAATTTCCATCAATTAATATTTATCTATTTTTCATCATTCAAGGATATATAATAAAGAAAGTTTTATTGTTGAACGGAGCACCGCATTCTATTTTATCTTGTCAGGATCTCAAGATTTTCTCAATGTTATGGAGAATAATTTAGAAGGATTTAGATAAAAATTTGAGTATCAGTATTGCATATCATCCTCAAATAGATGGTTAGTATTAAAAGACCATTTAGACTCTAGAATATTTTTTTGATGTAATTCTCTATGGATTTTGAAATTGGTTTGTAGCCACACATTCCTTTGATATATTATTCTTAAAACATTATAGTTTATTCAAGAATACACATTCCTATTTATGGAGCTTTAAATTTTAGGAATTAAATATATAGAATGTGATGTGATGATATAAGAAAAATAATTCTATTGTGACCCAAGATAGATGATTAAATGGATGAAAATGTCAAAACAACATAGCTAAACATTAGGGAAGCTAATAGTCAATAGAAACATTATGCAAAAATCAATGGTGAGATTTGGATTTTGTAGTTAGTGACAAGGTATTTCAAAAAATATACATTTATATGTATTTTAAGTGACTTGGATATATGTCCATGTTTATCCCTTGATATATCAAACTCTTATAAATTCTTGATTTTATCGATTTTATTTCTTATCACTTGTCACTTCCACTGAATCCATCTCAAGTTCTTGATGTGTTTCATGTATCTTTGTTAAAGAAACACATACTCTATCCCTCAAATGTACTAAACTAAGTCTCCCTTCCACTAGATCATGGTCTCCCATTTGAGGAAAAATAAGTGGGGAATGAGAATTTAAGAATGAAAGTGCTACAAAATAATATCCCTCACATGGTCTATATTTTGAAGCGAAACCATAAATTTAAAGAAGCTTCATGGGAACTAAAAGAAGTTATTTAAAAGAATTATACACTTATTATTGTATTAAAGTGATATAATTTTGAGGTAAGAAATATTATAATTGGTTAGAGTGGAACACACCATGATTTTATTATAAATTTATATTGAAATAAATTTACATTCAATGATTGCTTACAAAACATGCAAAATTGAGTCCAAATATACCATAATATAGGATTTAATTATAACATATCCATTAAATTGGTAATATGAATTTATATAATTTTTTTAAATATATGTATCAATTTTATATATAATGAAAATATAATGGTAAATAAGTACTAAATTTTCAGTAAAGACATTTTATTTATTAAAAATTTTCTTTCTTCAAAAATGGTTTTTATTTCATTTTGTGTGTTGAAATTATAAATAGTGTGTACCATTTTATGAAATTTAATTTAAAAAAATAACATAATTAATGAAACTATAATTCCATATTTTGTTATGGGTTAATTTTTAAAAATATTCTAATAATGTTTAATTTTGTTTGTATAGTGAATACACCAATTTTTTAAAGAAAAAAATATTATATTTTCTATTATTTTCAAATATAAATTTTTATTTTTATTGGGTTTAAAATTTAATTATTATTTTTTTTATAATTAATTTAATTTATACTACATTATGTTGTATCTTAGTACAAAAATACTCTTAGGCTTACAAATGTATTTTTCCAAATACCGTAATTCATTGAATTTTGTGTTTTTTATATTAAATTATTTTTCCCATATCTTAGTATTAAATTTCTGAAAATTAATTAAATATTTTTAAAGATAATTTATATATTTAGTAATGATGCTAATTTATTTTTTGTTCTTTATGATTAGTAAATATGGTAACAAAATTATTACCATAGTAAAAAATTTTAATACAAGAAAATTGAGGTTCAACTAAGTGATTAAGTAATAATTTTTCAACTTAACTATTAGTCGATTTATATATTTCAACCAATATTAACATATTATCAAAAAAATTGGACACTTTTCCAAGACTATGTTTTAATAATATTTCAATCCTTAAAAAATCAAGTTGTGTTCCTCCACGAACTTATAAAAGGAGGCCATTCATCTCTAATATTTACAGCACATTGGGTTATATATCTTGAACAAAACATACCAAATTATCTTTTAAAATTATATATATTGAAATTTGATATTTATGTATTCTTGAAAATATATAATAGTGGTCATTATTATTGGATTTAAATTATCATCATACTCGACCTCTTTCAATTTATTTACTTATCTACATCATCTGAATCTATGGTACAGATTCTGAAATTATTATTTCAGTATAATAAATATAAATAATTTTTATTATGATTATGGTTAAAAAAACAATAATCATCCTTTCCATAAAATGGGAAATGAAAAGTATTGCTTGTGTGTACGTGTGTACTACCACCTCTAAATAGTGATATGATTCATTCTCCATCACTATTTTTCATTATCTGTAATTATGATGTATTAAATGTTTATATATGATATTTATATTATAATTATTATTCAATAATATAATATCTTATCTTATTTCCTACCTTTCCATGCATTGAAAATGGTTACGTCGCTCATGTATATGTGTACATTACAACCTCTACAAAGAGTGGTGATTTATTTTTCATTTTCTCATTACATAGATTATAAAAATGATAAATTTCATAAATATATATTTTTTATATGATGTCTTAATGATTATATAAAGGGTAATTATTATTTTCCTTTCATTCATTCTAACTATCTAAAAGTGGAAACATCACTCATGCGTACATACCGACTTTTTTCATAATAAAGGGATATACTTCCATTTATCACTAATTAATATGAATAGTTTTAAAATTTTATATAATTAATTAATAATTGTTTTGTAGTTCCTTCAGAAGTGTGTTCTAAAATTAAGAATCACTATTTCCTGGTAGTTTCCATTGGATTTGTTCATGGAACCAGAAACTTCCAACAGTTCATTATCCAAAGTAGACCTATTTTCCAAAGGCAGGGGTTCATTATGTTTTGAACATTATGATAATTAAGAACATGCATAGGTTAATAGGATGGGAGGTCGGACTCATCACGCCCTTTTGGGTGGAATTATTATCTATTTTGAGAATCTCTTTGTAATATTAAAATATTTTCATGAATCCTTATTAATTCCCCATTTACGTCATAAGTATACCCTATAATTTATAATCACTTATTAACATGTGTAAAACATAAGAATCATTAGTATGTATTCAAGGTTCTTCATTAATGGAATTTTTTTTATGTATTCGAGGTTTTCCGTCAGTGGTATCCTCTAATATAAAGATTAATGATTCCTTTAATCATCGTTGTGATGATACTAGGTTTTAAGCCACTCAATGGGGAACTATTTAATTTATTGTCATCCAAGGAGATGAAGGTTTGTTTAAATCTTGGGATCGTGCCTGTAAAATAGGATACCTACATATCCTTGTGAAAGAAATCAAAACCCTCATAGTTCAGTGACACTTAATAAGACACATCATACATTTTTAGGTCATGTTACAAGGACCTCTAAGAGAAACGTGATTAGTTGAAACATAGTGTAGGACTTTTGCTGATGCCGCCCAAGTAACATGGAAGGCATATGTGTTTCCAAGTAAGATCAGACCTTGTTGGGAATATGCCCTGAAAAGAATATGCTTGATTTGAAATGTTGGGTTTGAACATGTAGGAGGCTTCCTACATGTCCCATATGGATGGGAATTAAAGACCACGTAGTTCAATAAATCCCTTAGGATAGTATGGTCCTATGAGAGAGTTGATTCTTGGATTACTTCATAAAAAGGATGCCTTGATGATTTGAATATTGAATTTGGGGATTATTTCCAACGGAGGATGCCCAATGAGCTCGGGCTCTGAAAGAGCTTCCTACGTATCCTGATTTGAACAAGAATCAGAGTTCTTGTAGTTCCTTCCAATGAGCGTTTGTGCAAATGTTATAACCATCATGTATCTCTAATCCCACGTGAGTAATGCTCATTGTGAGAATAAAGGGGATGTGAAAGATTCAACAATAACAGTTTACAATTTAAAATTCATCCTCCATGATGATGGTAGAGGGCGCGTCGACCGTATAAGAGGGAAAGATGATGAACCTTCCCTCTGTTCTATTTACATTGGATGGGGTCCAATGTAAGGAATAAGGGGTGAAGGTGAGGGTCTTATACTAGGATGGCTGCCCTGAAATTAGTCCAGGTAGAGGATGGATACTTCTCCTATGATTTTGTGGAAAAGTAATAGGGTACTCGTACCTTCCCTACTAGAAACCTAAGGTCCCGGGTCACCACTTTGAGAAGGGAGAGGCTGGTATCCAACCATCCCCCAAACTGGGAACTTCCCAACACGGTTTCTGGGAGAAAATCCATGTGACTGTGGATATTCAAACCCAAAAACGTCCCATGAATCCTAACCCGTTGTGAAACAAATGTGGGTAACCTCTGACTGGGGAAATACAAACCCAAATATGAGACATGCTGATGTGCCTTTCCAATAGTTTTGAGAAGTCATGACATTTTCGTGGAGGCTTTGACCTTGTCCCTTTCTGATAAGGGAACCAAGGAAGGAGATACCCTACCTTGAATGGATTTTAAAAGTGGGTACTTGACCTGGTCGTGTAGGATCTTCGTGTAAGTATGCCACATATTTACTCCACGTTGCTTGTATCACGCAGGTATACCACACAGCTATGTTTGGCAGCTATACCACATAGATCTGTAGCACAGGTATAATGTGTAGCTATGTCACGAAGGTATACCACCGAGCTATGTCGTGCAGATTAGGATGATGACTAAAGAATGTGAAGAACTTCAAAACATGATCATCCCCTTAAATTATATCTTCTCTCGTGGTTTATAGAGCTACCTGATACAATTTGAGGGATCTAGGCGAATGAGCTATGTAATGGGAGTTTCAAAGAGTCTTTCACTTTCTTCAGTTCTTCAAATGGGGATTCCAAGGGATCTATTTATAGGCACTGATGGCCCTAGTCAAAGAGATGTTTCCCACACAGGTCCTTCATGCAGATCTTCCGCATACATTCTCCACGACGAGGCACATAGAATCGACGGGCATGGAGGTCTTCTGTGGATGTGCGTCACGTAGCTATGTCACGCAAGTGCTTCGTGGAGGTTCCTATCAAATCATCATAAGTGGATTTAGGCCGCAGTTGTTAGCCGCGTAGGTTGGCTATGTAGGTTTTCAGTGCAGCTCTATGAATTTATTCGGTCCTGAAGCTCATTGGGACTATTTTTTGATTTTCTTTTTGTCATTTTCAAATCAATCTTTGCAATCTGAAAGATCTTAAGGTCTCTTCATGGTTCTTTTGGGTTAATTTCTCAACTAGTGTCAACAACCCCCCCCCCCCCCCCGTATCAGGATTGGATTTGAAATGTACATAGAGGGTCGATTCCAAAGGTGAATGTTTCAAAACAATGCAGGTTTCCCATGCAGGTTTACCACGCAGCTGCTTCGTGGGGGTATGGCGTGAAGAGGTTGCACGCAGTCCGGACGCATAGGTTTTTAGTTGAATATAAATAGGTCTCACCTTTCACGTTTTTTTTTCTTCACCTGTTTTTCTCTGAACTATTTTGGCTCTCAATGCGTAGCTAGTTCGCCCAACTCTTATTGCATTGTGTTCTCACGTAATTTCATTGATACTTTTTCAAGGTAAAAATAATTACGCGATGAAGCTACACTAATGGACTTCACCAATGGGGTTGCACTGGAATCCGTGGTGAAGGTTCTACGTGACAGACCTCATCGAAGGACCTACGCCGTAGGCCTCATTGAAGGACCTACACGATAGGCCTCATCGAAGGACCTATGCGAACAGTGTCCTTTGCCAAATTTCTAGATTTTCTCTTTAACATTCTAACAATGAAGTTGGGTAATTATTTTTCAGGAAAGAATGACACATTTGATGACTCATACTGAAGAAGCTATGTATCTCCAAAATGAAATGACAAAGATCGTGAGACCGGACTATTATGACATTGTTGAGAGTACTCTTCCTGGGCTATGGAAGGGTCTAATTCCGTACCAACATGACTACGCCCAAAGTTCTTTTTTACCCTTGTATGGTCATGGGAATTGGAAATATGCCCATGTTCCATATGATAAGAAATGCGTTCCAAAAAATTGGTTTCTTCAATACTCCAACCGTAACTGCATGAATAATAGTGAAAGGGGGATTCCAATACAAGAAGGAACAATACCTATTAGTTGCATCCATCACTATAGTGGTTGAACTCCTGATATGAAGGATCATGTTGTATAACCAAGACCACATTGTTAGGATTCCACCATTCAGGCTTCTCAAATATATCAATCAAATGGTTGGAAAGGATAGTAGGACCATCTTTCTATAGGGGGTGTAAAAACAGAGTGGATATGGGAATTTTGGGTAGGTCAGACTTGTGCAGAATATAGAAAAGATTTATCAAAGGTTCATATCTATGAAGCGGTCTGGATGGGGAAAACTTATGTTTACAAAAATGAATTTATTCTGGAATTACTGAGCCGATGGAGTCCAAAAATGAATTCCTTTCATTTGATGCATGGTGAAGTTGGTATTAGTCTCTAGGGCATTTACCAAATAGTTGGAGTTCACATTCTTGGGGAAATGTATGATGAATTCACTCTACCTACTATAACATGGGGTAATACATCTAGAACACCACTGGTAGCTCCTGAATTATTTAAGATAGCGGAGAATTTACCTAAGGACAAGAAATATATTCATGCTTGAGTGTGGATGGAAGCCTTCTTAGAACCAAAAATAGAGGAAGGTCCAACCTGTGGATGTCCCATTATTTGTCCTTTTGCGGATAACTGAGTTAGTTCAGGAATATATTGGGAAATGCTAGAAAGAGGTGATTATAAGCACTGGGGCTATAAAATAAAACTCGATGTAGATGAAAAAGTACTCTTAGCTTCTGTCTTTTCCATGTGGCTAAGTGTTTATTTACTTCCAGTCCGTGAATCCGGAGGTGGTGTAAGATCAGGGACTTTCATCATTACAGCTAAATTGGTAGAGGGGAAGTATGTTGGGCTTTCAACCCCTGTATTAGCAAGAATTTACCATCTCCTTCTACATTTATACAATGGGAAGGATCCATTTTGGTTTACAGTTCGATGCCAAGTGTTGTGGGGCTGGATTGTAGCTCATTTTTCTTCATACTCAATGTTTAATTCAATCAGGGTTCCCAACGGTCGATTCACCCCTTTTTACAGATAGTTTCTGGTATTAAGCCTTTGAACTAGAGACCTGATGATGTGTTGAAGGTATTGAATGTATCAGAATTATTCAACTTCATTTCTTTTGGTAACCCAACAACTTGATCATTTATTGATGATGGTAAAGAAAAGAATTATGAGATGATATCTTATATGATGGCTTTTAGGGATGATGTATTATCATCTAGGATAGATGGTGAAATTATCTGCGAGGCTTACGTCCCCTATAGGTTTTCTTGTCAGTTCAGATTTCTTCAACAATCAAGCACTTTTCCATCCACATATGACATACATGATAAGAAACAAATGGTAGCACGAAAATTATGGATTCTAACATCTTTATAGGTATCCAAATTTTCAATTACATGTACTCCACCAAATGCATCTATCGGATTGGAAGCTGGATATTCCAAAGCATGGGATTCTTCATATCCTCAAGGAGCTCTGACAAAAGAAATATATCGATTGGTAGCTACAAAGACTATTTCACATGGAAATCATGGTAAGAAGTCCTAAGCAAGATATGATACAATGGTTTTAGAGGTTTTAGAGCCCTCAAAACATCTTCACAAGAAGTATAACCAGAAGACTAGGGCTAAAGGAGAAAAACCCCCAACAACAAGGCGATGCAGTCACCACCATCAAACAATGATTCCTATTCCATCTATTGAACTTTATGAGAATGATAGGTCTAAGGAAGATCTCCAATCAGAGGATGTTGAATCTCCTCCACAATCAACCATACCAAGATTGAATTATGTGAGACCTTCATCAATTTATCATTGGGAGAGTATATCATGTGATCTTAGGGACACATGGGCATTTATCCAGTATGGAATTTGAATTCCAGATATTGGTGACATCGAGGAACCTTCTGACTGCAATCCAGAAAATAACTTGGCTGAAGAAAAAAAGTATATTGTGGAACTGGAGACATTTATATATGCAATTGATGAACATATTCCAGCCCCTAAACAAGTATCTCATATGCTGGACTTAGGAGTCTATGAAGGGGTAATTATCAACTCTGAGGAGGAGTGGGATATTTATGTTAATACTGATAACATATTTCTATTTTTCTTTTGTATCAACTCTAATTTATCATTTATCATCACTAATCTTGTTGAAAATATATTTATGCAGCTTGAATGTCGAGAAGGAAGATCCAGACCAATCCTCGAATCACCTGACTATGGTCAGGAAAACTCTCCTATTAATGCAACAAACTATACTCCCAGATTTCCATAACATTATCCAGGAGAAAGAATCATGACTGGGTTAATGGCGAAAGATAATTCTCTACCATTACCTCAGGTTTCTCCTACTAAAAAAAGTGTTTCAATCTCTCCCTAAGCTTTTGAACAAAAACACAAGAGAGCAATGAGATTGATTAGAAGCATTCTCCAAAGGCGTAAGTATTTATATGATCCTTAGGGAATACATCTTGATTCATAAATTTTGGTAACCACATTTTATCCTCTTATAGGATCTATGACTCTCTCCTCTCTCAAGGAATTACGAGCTGATTCTTCAAAACCAGAAAAATAAGCCCCAGGGAAAACTCAGGTTCATGCTAAAGAATCTGCAATTTTAGTATATAAATCATCAAAAGATTTATCTATAACTTTCCCTGGCTTTACTAGAGAGAGGAAAGTCATGGTATGATTAAATACATTCTTCGGTTTCTTTTTTCAAAGGATCCTGGAATAATCAACAATGCTATTTCTATTGTTTTTTGAAGAAAGGAATGAAGATCCAAGGCAATCTAAGCCTGATGGTGATGTTGACCCTTTCGTGGAAAGACATAATGATGGCATACCAATTGAAGAACCAATGGAGAAAAATGTTAGCAGAGCCAATTTAGGCGTCAACCAATGTTTTTTTGGATCCCTTAAATTTTGAGGATGTTTTAACATTTTAGGTTGTATATAATGAAATGATAAACACCCTTAATCTAAATATTGATATTCCTGGTTTCATCAAGGAGTTTCGGGATTTTCAGGAATAATTGGAAAAACGTAAGTCCCTATTCTTTTATTGTTTATACATAGTTTCTCTTCAACTTGATTCATTACATCAAAGTTCACCTTATACAGCTTTATCTACAGAAAATGTTGCAAAGGCTCTTTAGGAACAGGGTGTTCCACATTATCTTTCCGCTGGGACTGGTGAAATATCTATAGAGGATACTTCATCAAGAGATGTTCTAGATCCTTTAAATGTCATAAATGAGAAAATTTAAGGATATTCCCCTTCTCAAGAAACATCTACTCAAAATAGTGAGGCTGAGAATACAGGGAATAAATCCAATCATATAGCGGACTTATTATTGGGTAAATATAATAAGTTGTTTGAATCATATTTGTTTCCTCCATTTTGAAAATAATCATGACCTTTATTTTATCATTTAGGGTTATCAATTCCTACATCATAAGTTGAAGCATCCATTGTCCCAAGAGAATTTGAACAAGGCATCTCTTTAAGCATTCGGTTTCTAGAGTACATTTTACCTCAGGGTAGTGACTCATATTCGGGCTTAGGGATGCAATATGCTCTTGGTATGGCATGTAAGAAGATATGGAGGCATATCTGAATCATAATTTCTGAAAGTCCTTTATAATAATTGTTGTCCCATTTTCCAAAACTCCCAGCGTTGTTCTGCATATTGTAATTTGGTGTATTTTATTATCGACCATTCTATGATGCCATGAAAGAGACTATTCGCCGACGGGAGCAAGAGTATAAGCTGTGGAAAGATTTTGAAGAGGCTAAATCACACATCAATATTGAGAGATTTCAATATTTAGTAATTGAGGCGGAAGAAAATCATAATAAGAAATCACTTGAAATCAGCCCAAAATTCAAAGAGAGCACGTATGAGTTTTTATATCTTTAACAACTACTAGATTTTGTTCATAACAAGCTTGAGCAGTTGAATCAGACATTAGTAGAAACCTAATTAGATGGGATAATTTCCATTTCAGCTACTAAAGAAGCACTTCCTCAAGCAGAGGAGGTTGGACTTTTTCTACTATCTCAACTTCAATAGGTAGTAGATAGTGCTTAGGAAGTTGTCCGACAAATGAAAAGTCATGTTGAGAGTTTATTCCAAAACGTGATAGAGAGGCTCCATTTTGTGGATGGCCCTCTATTTTCATTTGAATGAAAGAAAAAAAATTCAATCATAAAAAATATTTATTCCTATTTTTTTCAAGATTGTAATATAAAAGGTAAAAGATGATAATGATTCCTTTATATTAAACGGTCATTATTATAATAATAAGAATGAAGTGCCCAAATTTTTATTAATCTGAGGGACCTAATGATCATAATATGACTATTTATAGGTTTATATGGATATCCCCACAAATTTTGTTTCTTTTAACCTTTTCATAATGATTAATAATACCTAAATCATACAAAAATGTATGTTTAGTGAGCTGGGACTTGACTTTTGTTTAGAGTTCCCTTTGCAGGTTCTCAATTTAATGAGTACTGAGTCTTTTGTTATAGTCTGTTTAAAGCCATGAATGTTGGACTATAAAGGGATAATATTTCAGGTCGAATAGCTTTGATCAAAAATTTTGAATTAGATTTCAAAACAAGACTTTGTGTCCATGAATTGCTTTAACATTCATTTAAAATTTCCAAGGGGAATCTTGAGCAATGATTTTTTATGGATACAAAATTTAAAGCCTATATCAACATAATGAGTGTCTTTTCCAGGAACAATGTTACAATTATTTGAAAAACTCGTTATGGAGGTTGTGTTATGCAGGTCCAACTGGGGCATATGAAGCATAGCCAAATAAGGGAATCTTTTGGCTGACAGGTCTGTTATGTAGGCTACATATGCAAGGCCACCTAAGGGAACGTACTACATAGTTAAAAAAGATCTCTTTATGAATTTAAGATTTTACTGTTGAAAGATAGGGGAAAATAATATTTGGGTGACTCTAGACCATAGTGGATGGTTTCACTATAGAAAGGAATTTAATGAATGAAAGGGCTATTTTAGAATTACATAAGTCATGAATAGTAAAACCATATCTAAAAAAATTTGGTGTATGAGTAATGGATAAAATTTAATCCGAAAAGGGGAGATTTCTGATATCATATTATTCATTTTTAAGTAATGATGTAAGTACATTAGTACTTTGTAGTTTTAAGTTATACAGTGAGAACATTGGTACTGTGTAGTTTTAAGTCATGCAGTGAGGACATTAGTATGAGTAAACACTCCCAATTTCATAATAATCTATTTGGAAACATACTATCATATTCAGGTATGAAAGGGAAAATTGTAAACTATGATTTTGGAATTTCTAAAACTGAGGAATTGTATGGTAAAAGGCCAAGAATCATTAGAGAATGTATTTTCTATGAACGAAGTTACCATTATTTGAAAAACCCGTTATGGGGGCCGTGTTATGCAGGGCCAACTAGGGAATATGATTCATAGAAAAATAATGGAATCATTTTAGTGACAGGGCTGTTATATAGGAAAATTTTGCAAGGCCTCCTAAGGGCATGTGCTGCATAGTCTGGCAATAGAGCTCTCTAATGTTGGACGTTCTATTGCTAAAAGTTGAAGAATTTTAATGGAGATTTAGATTTCCCAAAGCATAGAGTTTGATTTATGAAAAAAGGTACCTGAATATAGGAAGAGTATTTCCAATCAAGATATCCAATGAATTAGTAGAATAAGACTTTTATGAAGTTCTGACCTAACCATAAAAGATATGGTGTCTGTAGTTTTAGGTCATACAACTAGGACCAAAAATGGAAACAATATATGACGTGTCGCCAAGTGAATTCAAGGTTGTTCCCTAGTGCATCAAACACATGGTGAAGGAAATCTGTAATCCATGGTCTTGATGATTTTCAGATTGTGAGAAAGATAATGGGACAAATATACTTGAATGACTATTTTAAAATAAAAATTCTTATATATTGTCATCAATGATCAATGGGAAAAATATACTATAACTATGAACGATGTTACCATTTCTTGAAAAACCTGTTATGGGGGTTTTATTATGCAGATCCAACTAGGGCATATACTGCATATCCAAATAGTGGCATCATTTCATTAACAGGCCGGTTATGTAGGCAACTTATGCAAGGCCGCCTAAAGGAACATGCTGCACAGTCAGGAAAAAGAGCTCTTAGGTATTAGATATTTTTTCACTAGAAACCTTAAGAAAGATTATGAGGATCTAGAAATATTCAAGATTAAGAGTCTATAATATGGACGAGAGTATATGATCAATGTTTATGTGAAATATTTGAATCAATATTGACTATTATTTTGATGTTATTTACATAGATTAGACTCATGTAAAATGGAGACTTTCATTGATTCCTTTGAATAAACATGTTGATGTGTAGTTTTAAGTCATGCAGTAAGGATATTGTACTATGCAGTTTTGAGTAATGTTTTGAGTACATTATTAACCCCATTATAAATTAAAACACCTCATATAAAGAATTCATTTACCCAATTCCTAATCTCACGTGATCTATTCTTAGTGTGAGAAACAAGGAAGGGTAAGGGTTTCTTTTATAATGAAAAGGTAATGAAAATGAAGAATATGAGTATTAGATTAGCATGCAGTTTAACATCTAGCGGTAAGGACCAAGATGAACCGATATGATAGGAAAAGACATATTGTAGATAGGTTAAGGGATAGCACCCAACTGTCACAATATGTCTTGCTGGGGAAAGGATCAAGTCATACATAATTCTTAAAATATTTCCTATAAAAATTTCATTATTACAGAAGAAAGATAGGTGGGTTTTATCACACAGATGGGCCCCAGATTTGAGATCTAGGTGCCTCTACATATCTTATTGAAAATGATAATCAATCCATACGTAGTTCTTGAAACAATCATTCCTCACGCTATGTTTGACATGAAGAATGGGGGATTTCGATACGTTCTGAGAGAACGATAAATCTTAAGACATAGAATGGTATAAGGATCAAGTCATATATCTTAAGGAACCACTATGTATAGATCTAATTCATATACTTGGGGGGAAATAATATAAGAAAATTTTGTGATTGTGGTTGGGCCCAGAATTGGAGATTCAGGCATCTCTACGCATATCATTGAAAATTATAATAAATCCATACATAGTTCTTGAAACATGGTCCCTTATGCATATTTGACACAGACATAGGAAAGAGAAGAACTCATGTACTATTAAGGAGTAGTGAAGATGTCAATGACGTCTGCTTATGGAAACTTCTAGAATATTATAGAGATAAAATTAGTTGTACAAATGATGTCATGAAGTTTAACATCATGCGATAGGGATGAAGATGATGCACACTTTAACATCATGCAACAAGGACACATAAGGTTGTTATGAAGTTTGATGTCTTGAAACTAGGACATGGGGGTCGTGCAGTTTTAGGTCTTGCAGCAAGGACACGGTACTGTGTAGTTTAAATTCTTCCAGTGAGGAAAAATGTGGTGTATGATTACACAATGTATTTCTTCAAGAATCTCACATTGGTTGGATTTTTAATAATCTCTCTATCCATTGAGATTAAAACATAGGATCCATTTGAATATACCTTATGTATGGAATAAGGTTCTTCCAATTTTGGATCATGTTTTGGAGGTTTCTTTCCTCGTATCATTCGGGTCCTAAGGACCAAAACCAATTCTCCTTGAAGGAATGAACTAAGGGGTACATTCTTATTAAAAGCATGCACTATTCTATTCTGATATACATCTAGATGATGCAAAGTATGAAATCTTTTATCGTATAATCATTGCAACCCATTGAACCATTTCTGAGATCTTTCATCTATAGACAACTGATCAAGCATTGCAACTCTAAGTGAATGAAATCTTATTTCAATTGGAAAAAATAATTTAGTTCCATATACTAATGAATAAGGAGTTTCTTGGGTAGCAGTATGGGTAGTTTTCCAATAAGTCCATAAATCATTTAAAATCTTATCAGGACATGATTTCTTATCTTTATCCACCATCTTCCCGAGTATATTTGATAGTATCTTATTGAAGGCATCTATTTGTCCATTTTCCGTAGCATGATCATGAGATGAGTGGTTGGACTTGATATTACGCTATTGATATAACTTTTTCACTTCAGTAGAACAAAAAATGTTGCCATTTTCTATCAAAATAGTATGAGGGATTCCAAATCTAGTGATGATATTAGTTTTGAAAAAACTAACAATTCTTTTAGATCTTACTTCCATATGAGGTATTGCCTCAGCCCATTTAGATAAGAATTTAGTAGTAGTGAGAATATACATGAACTGCTTAGCCGTGGCTGGAGGATAATGCCCTACTACATCCATTCCCCATGTGGAAAATGTCCAGGAGTATTTAGCTGTATATAGCAACTCTGGGGGTTGATCAATGAAGTTGGAATGCACTTGATAGGGATGCCATTTTTTGTGAAATCTGTACAATCATATGTCATTAAAGGACAAAAGTATCCAAGCCATTATATCTGATTAGAGAGTCTGTGCCCAGATTGATGGGAACCATAGACTCCAGAATTTACTTCTTCCATGACAGTTGTGGTCTCTTCTCCATCAATATATCTTAAGAGAATTCCATGAAAGCCTTGATTGTAAAGGATCTTTTGGTGGCTTGGGATATCATAAAGATTAAAATTGGCCTCTCATCACCAGATCTGTTCTTTCTCATCCTTGTGGGGTGGAAGTACCCCATCTTAATGATATTACATAATGGATTTTCTCCATCCCGTGGTATGAACATATGGTTCAAAAATAGGGAAAATTTCATTAATTTCCTCCATTATGATTTTAACAAAAGGTAAGACTACACGACAATGGGTTATGTTGATAACAATATCATCCAGATTTGGATCTTCCAAGGCTGTAGATGCATTAGCCAGTGCATCTTCTTGGGCATTTTGTGATCGCGAGACATTGGACATTGTCGGCTCTGAGGAAAATTCCACCATAACTTTCTGATGTAATCACACTAAGGGATTAAATATTATTTTCTGATTGAATATTCCCCATTGATTTGTTGATTACCAATTATAAATCACCTTTTACCTTTAAATGATCCATTATCACCTGACGGTACAATTCCAAACCTGCAATGAGAGCTTGATACTCTGCTTCATTGTTGGTACCACCTTCCAATAATAGGAAAGAATAAGGAAATACGACCTTTTATGGGGAAATAAAGACAATTCATAATCCAACCTTATTTTTTTTAGGATTTTTCAGTCTCTTCTCTATTGGACTTCTAGAAGCACCATAAAAATACATTTCCCATGTTTGGGAATTATCTTGAATAGAGAAGACCTATTCATCAGGATGTTCTATATTAAATGATGTGTCTTCCACAGATAGGTACTCAGCAAGGAAATCAGCTATAGAATGGATTTTTATTGCCTTTTGAGGCAGAAATTAGATATCAAACTATTGAAAAATAACTTCCCACCATGTTAGAAGCCCTGTAAGAATAGGCCGACTGAGGATAAATTTGAGCGGGTTATTAAGAGATATCAATTGGACCTCATGATGTTGTAGGTAGTGCCGTAATTTCTGAACTGCAAATATTAATTCCAGGAAGCACTTCCCAATACTTGAATAACATATTTCGGCATCATGCATAGTTCGACAGAGATAATAAAGGCTGTTTTCATTCCCAGCTTCATTCTATTGGGTGAGGAAGGAACCAAGTGATTGCTCTAAAGCTGTCATGTAGAGAATAAGTGGTCTTCCTTCAATAGTTGGCATCAATACTGGTGGAATTAAGAGATATTTCTTTATTATATCAAATACTTATTGGGAATCATCTATCCATTGGGAGGTAACTCTCTTCTTTATTAATTTGGTTAAGGGTAAACATTTCCCTTCCAAGTTGGTGATAAAGCGCCGAATATAGGACAAGTGTCCTTGAAAACCTATTAATCCATTCAAATTTTGAAGAGCTGGCATAACATGTATTTATTTTGTTTTCTCAGGAGAAAATTTGATACCACAATTGCATACAATGATGCCAAGAAACTTTCCTGAGGTTTCCCCAAAATCACATTTTAAGGGGTTTATCTTTGAATTATGTTACCGAATTTTGTGAAATATGTTTTCCAAATCAGCCCGGTGATTGTAACATTATTTGGATTTCACTACCAAATCATCCATATAACATTCAACAATTTTCCCTAATAAGTGTTTGAAGTTATTGTGCATGGAACGTTGGTATGTCGCGCCCGAATTCTTTAAAGAAGGGCATTACCCTATAGGAAAACTCACATTTAGTATCTCTAAAGGCTGTATATTATTCATCCACCAGGGCCATTGGAATTTTATTATACCTAGAGTAACCATCTATAAAGGAAAGAGCTTCATAACCAGCCATTGCATCAATTAGGAGTTCTGTAATCGGGATTGGAAAACCATATTTAGGAAAATGTAGGTTAAGATATCTGAAATAAATGCAGAATGTAATTTTACCATTCATTTTTTTTCACTATGACAATATTATCCAGCCACTTGGGATACTAAACATCACTGAAAATGTTTGGCTTTATAATATTATCAAAATAAGCTTCAATTTTAGAGGCATGAGTAGGGTGTGTTCCCCTTGCTGCTTGCTTGAATCCATGATGTTCTTCTGGAAAACCCAAATGATGGGTGGATACATCAATATTAAGACCTATAATTTCTATATAATTACAAGAAAATAAATCTTGATGTTTCTTTAGAACGAAAGTATACACCTCTTTCTCTTTAGATATCAGGGCTGTACTAATTAGAGTGGGGCGTGGATCTTATTTTATAGCTAGATTTATTTCTCTACGTTTATCCACAGTGGTAGAGACACCTTCATAAAATGATGGGGGAGCATCCCTGGGGTCTTCCTCTTCTTCCTCGTTATATGTTACCTCTTCTTTTTCCACTTTCATAGTAGATGACAGGGAAATACTCCTAGAGTTAGGAGAGGTATGAGTAATTGAACATCCCAAAGAAGAATCCATCATATCTGACCCTACTGATGAAGAAGGATCTTCCTATTGTAAAGAGGGATTAATGGATTGAGAATCAACATCTTTGTCTTCCTCTTTCATTTCTACAATTTCTTCTATTTTATTGAAAAAGTAGAGGCTCATTTTAGTTCAAGAGATGAAATGGAAACATCTCCATTCAAGCTTCCATCATTGCTTGGTGCATCAATAATTTCTCCAATGTTTCCAAGATCAATTATCACAATTGACATTATGGAAATTACTGGATGAGTGAATGGATATGGTTTTACCCTTTCAACTTGATTGATGGGTATCACATAATCTGTACTCAAATGTATGAATGGATTTTCTGGAATCTTTTCTATTCCATTTAGAGCATTAACTCTGGTCATTTACTTCATTTTGGACATTGTTCCTTTTGTGTGATAAAACTTTTCATAAATGTATTGAGATTCACATGTTTTGAATGAAGAATTGTCACCATACAGTGTCCCAATTTTTCCATTGAAATAATATTTCAGACACTGATGGTATGAAAAAGGTATGGTTGTATGTGGATGAAACAAATACCTTCCAAGTAGAATATTGAACGCAGTGTCCGGATGAACAACCATGAAATCTGAATTAGAAAAAATATCTCTAAACTTAATTCTGTGTGTAATTTTTCCCAAAGGTTCATGTTTATTCTTTTCATATCCTTGCAACATTAAAGTCAAAGGAGATAAGTCAGATTCAGTCAGACCCAGTCGATGAAGTGCTCAAACGAGAGTGAGGTTGACCCTAGAGCCATTATTAATGAAGGCTTGTCGGATATCTATGTCATTGACCCTTCCAGACAAATACAAAGGTCTGATATTCCCATGTACCACATGGTCTTTATCTTTATCTGTAAAGGATATGTCTTCCTAACATTCTGCAAAATCATTCTCTATACGGTAAACCTCAACTTTAGCAACTTCGGTTTCAAATTCTTATGGACTTGAAAATGCCTCAATAAGTTCCACTCGAATATCTTTTAGTAGATTCAAAGCATCCAGAATTGAAAACATGGTCAGTAAATGGGTCAATTGTTTCAAAACATCATACTTTTGATCTAAAGGTATGTGTTTCCCAACATGGATATGTGGGTTTTCAGGTGCTTTAGAAGTCGAGTCTTCTATTTAAGATGTACATTGTGTTGAAGCAGAAGTGGGAGATATTTCTAGCTTTGGAAGACTAGACTGACTAGGTATATTAACTTGTTGAGAAGAATATGGAATTACTTCTAATCGGTTCTCCAAAATAATTATGCCAGAACTATATTTTTTTTCAAGGAAGAAACTCCTTGTTCTTGTTGAGCCCATTGAAGGGCTCTTCCATGAGTTTCTGCTGCATATATCGTTTGAGCAGGGGTAGAGTTAAAATGATGGTTTCTGGAATTCCCACATCTTCTCCTGTATCACTGACCTTGGACTCTTCCTCTAGTTCCCCAATTAGGTACAACGAATTTTGGATAACTACAATAATAATTACCATTGGCATAAGGATCCATTAAATGGATAACATTAATGACACCAAAGATCAATTCATTGTTTGATGAGGATTCTGCTTGACAGGTTACTTCTGGTTATACTTTTTGGTGGGGCAATGCACATGATTTTGAAATAGATGGAATAAAATCTACCAAGTTCAAGGAAAACATTGTCCTTGACACAACCTCATCTTCTTCAAACTTCTCTTTTTATTTATCATCAATTTTCTTGTTTGAGGAATGACCTTTTTATGAAGATGGTTTTGTTGTGGCAGGAGTGGTAGAAGACACAATTGGTTGTTTCATCTATGTTCATAAAATACGATTACTCCGATTGATCATTTTATTGATCATCCAATCATCATATTTTTGAACTTTTATACTTTTAACCACACTCTATTCTCCCTATTCCTATAGATTGATAGAATTAACACATGATACTTGAGTTGATGAACTTTTCAATTTCACTTGTCCAGATTCTACCATCTTTTGTAGAATGTCTTTGAAAACAAATCACTCTTGAATGGGGTGTCCCAATATTTGTTGGGAGAGAAACGAATTCAGATGATCTTCATCTCCATCTTTATTTGGCTTCTTTGTCGTTGGAAACAGAACCAAATTGTTTTTTAAGGATGAGATGAAGTAACCAGGAACTTGTTCATTCCTGAAAGAGTAAACTTTTTTCTATAATTCCTAGAATTTTTTCTGCCTTTGATATCTTTGATCATCTTGATGAAACGATCATTGCTATTGCGCTCAAGAGGCAAAGCCCTTCGCTGTGATGATGGTCTTGACGTAGAAGCAGGTATAGATACCATTTTGACTGTGATTGTAGAAGCCTCTGCCTTTCCAATCATCCTTCCTGGAACTGATGGAATTATATGAGTTTTAGACTCAGCTTCTATAATAGAGTCTTCTATCTACTGAGAAATTGAAGTAAGGTCTTGAAACCCTCCTGTGTATTTCACATGGATCAATGGCATGAATAATTCATCATGTATATTTTCAACATAGATTGGCAGCAACTCTTCTTGAGGGAGTGCTAAAGTTAAGGAATATATTAATCCCTTCCATCGAGGAATGAAATATGAAACTCTTTCATTATCCATTTTTTTAAAATTGTTAAGATAAAAAATATCTTATTTGGTAGTGTTGAACTAAATTGAAGAAGGAATTTCTGACGGAGATCTTCCCACCCAGTAAATGATCGAGATTGCAAACATGTATACCAGACAAAAGCTGGTCCTTGTAATAAATTCACAAAACACCTAAGCTTAACTACTTCTTGTTGTTGAGAAGTTCACAACGTAATATCACAAAGACAAACAAAATGTGTTATGTGTTTTTACGAATCTCCCAAACCATTAAAAATTGGGAATGTGGTATTCAAAAAATTTGGTGGGGGTGGAATTGCATCCACCCATTCTGGGTAAGCTCTCTTTTCTAGCTGAACAGGTGCACGTCGTTCATCCATAGCATCCAACCGAGTCATTAATGCCTCAATTGTTTTCATATGAATTTGGGGAATATCTAGATGATATGGATTCTATGCATGTATAGAAACTGGTGTTTGAGATGGTGCAACGACCGGTAAGACCACTGATGGTGGTACTAATATCTGGTTTTGATAATCCATGAGAACAGGTCTATCATGATGTATATGATCATGTCTTGATTGTGTACCCAATAGAGGGAATTCATTATCCACATCTGTAGTTACTTCAAATCCCTTTTTCTGAGGAGATCCTACAGGATTTGCAAGTTGTGGAATTTCCTGGGGAGTATGTCTATCATTAATGTTGTTTCAAAGTAACTCTATATTGAGTCTCTTCAACTCCTTCATTTCCTCTTCTCAATGTGCAAATATCTCTTCAAGTGAATGAGATTGACCTTCTACAGGGAAAAAGTGAGATGCAGACTGACTTTTTTCTTTTCCCCCTGTTAGATTCTTTTTGGAGAGGGGGAGTTGGTTATTAGAAGGAATACCTAGATTCTGGGTAAGCCTATGATTTCAGGTATGCACACCTTCTACATTTACCTCGGTTTACTATATTTTGGAAAAGAACACAATCTTATAATTCCCTTGAACTAGAATTATTTTATGTTGGATCTTCGGAAATGGTATTGATAGCTTCACTAAAGCATAATGCATTGATGGCATTATTTTAGAGTTACTGCTAGATCGTCTCCCTTTTTGTCTTTCACGAGACTCCATTCTCCAATATGATGAATTCCCTGGAACTGTTTGGTGGAAAGTAACATAAAGGGAATTATTGTATAGTTCAGTTGTAAGCTTTCCTTGTGGATTCTTCCCTAATCGGGAGAAAACTAACTTCCATTGAGGAGAGGATTGTAGATGTGAAAAATCCCCCAGCCTTGCAATCTCGGGATGATCATGTTCCTCTTCTTCAAATCATTGAACATTCTTCAGTGAATTTGAAGGATGGATTAAATGATCCCCCAGCCTAGAGATCTAGGGTGATTATTGAACTTCTATAGCTAAAATTCATGCAACTTCTCTTCTGATTTTGCTGAATAGGGTTTGGACATTAGATGGGTGCATCATCCGTCCATTACTCAAATCATTTATTTCAGAATATTGATATTATATTTCAAAAATTTGCATCATTTGATGCCTAACATCCTCTAAATGGGATTCCTGCTCAAGATTCTCAAAGGCTTGATGTAATATTAACTTAACAACTTCTTTTCTTTGGGCCTGATTTTGATGAGAAATGGTTGAGGCATTGAGTGTAAATTTGATTACATATAGAACCTATTGATTGTGGTCGGCTGTGAGCAATAACAATTCATGAAACCACTTTTGACAGACTTTGCTGATTTTGGATTGCAGTGAAATACAATGCTCCATATGCACCCCATCCACTAATGCGAACACTAGATGGGGAATCAGAAATTATTTGATGTATCCTCTTTAGAGCATTGAGACATGTGTGCTAAAGGGTTCTTTGTTTTTTTTCAACCCTTGGATGTTGGGAAACTGAAAGAGATTCCATATAAATTTGGCATTGTAACCGTTCTATTACCTTTAAAATATTTTGATATTAATCATATGGTAAAACTTTTGTTTTCAAATGGCGAAGAGTTTTCCATAAGTTGAGATGAATGTCATGAATGAAATCTTTTGTCATCAATTCTGGAATATCAAACTAAGAACTTGCTAAAGGCTAGAACATGACTGGTATTTCCCCTTTATCTAATTGTTTCCACATGTTTAACACGTCTTCTTCATCTTTCACTAGAGGTTTCTCCACTTGTTTTGACCAATGTGGATGCTCTATATTAGAAGATAAATGACGCAAGGGAGGTTCGAAGAATGATAGTTCCCTTAAGATGTATTATGACTGAAAAAGTGTTTCACCTGTCAATTACAAGGCATCAGTCATGACTAGCCTTGTGTTTTCAAGTGCCTCGAGATAGGAGGGCTTTTTGTTGTTATTTTGCCAATTATGAAATTGTTTTTACAATATGAAATACTAATACGGAGAGTAATTTCGCATCAAATTCCATCATGGGGAGGATCACCACAATGGATTACAGTAAGGGATAAATCTTCTTTCTCCATGGACTTTGGGCCACAAGGAGGGTTGTCGTGGCTCTCATCTAGAGATAGACACTCTAGATTGAACAAATTTTCATGATGCAAGCCTTCATGATGAAGTGACAGATGAGGAACTTCATAATGGTAAAGAAACAGAATTTCTATGGAAAATTTTCTCTTAAATAGATGGAAATTTTACGAGTCCATGAATATTTACGACACTTGATTCCGAGGCCCGGTGTGGCCATAAACAATTTCTGATGTTTTTTAGGGTACTTTTAGTAAACGTGCAAGCAGGATTTTATAAAATTGGAACCGGTGCTCGAAACTAGAATCCAAGGGCACTGTTGAACATGCAGTGTCAATATTCTCTTAAGAGGACTTTCACCTCGACAACATTTGGTCGATAATGAACGTTAGTTTTTGAGTTTTTAAGAAAAAGTTGAATAAAAATATGTGTGAAGATTATTTTTAGGCTTGGTGGTTAAATCCTCCAAGGGGTGTTTAGAGGTGGAGGCCACCACACCATAACCTCCCATGAGAGGTTATGGTGGTGGGGCCCACCCGCACATAACCTCCTTTGGGAGGATATATTTGGTGGGGACTACTGGGGATTTTAACCCTTGGAACCCCCCATTTAAATAGAGAAAACTCTTGACTTTACACACTAATTAATAGAGACAGCTCCCCCCCATTAATTAAGTGAGTTATCTCATTTAATTAAACACCATTTTGAATTCATGCTAACAAATAAAATAATATAAAATATATTATTTCATTTTGGGTTGGCATCATTCTTTTGGTGGAACAGAGGAAGAGGTAATCTAGGGAGAACCATCCTCCCAATGAAAAACGTGAAGAACGCTGTCGACGCTTCTTCCTCGGTCTTCTACCCCGAACACTATCTGACACACAGGATTGATTTGGGAGTGTGTGATGAACGCGGTGAACTCTGGAATGATGTCTGCCTTATCGCAACATCATCAACAAACAACAATATGAGGTAGGGGTTGTTTCATGATTGAGTTTTACCCTTTGTTTTTAGTTGTTAGTTCTGCTCTTTGAGGCCGATTGATATCACCATAACATGGAGAGCACGGGCCATGTGAACATGGCCTAACCCTACCCCTATATTTTTTCTCATTTTTTGATGACAGAGGTGGAGCAACGATGGCCGGCATCGGGCCAACCATAAAGGAAATCAGCCATGAAGAAATCTGGCCGTGAAAAAAACCGGAGGCGTAAGGCCGCTGGGTCACCGGGTTGCCGGAAGGGTGTGGCGTCGTCACGCCGCGCGGATTGAAAGAGGTCCATGGCTTGGTCGGGCCATAGATGATGGTCATGGCGTCGTCGTGCCATGTGAAAAAGGAGAGGGTCGTGACCAGGCCAGACCGTGGCGGAATGGCGTGGTGCCGTCGCGCCAGGAAAAAGAGGAGAGCTGCGGCCAGGGCGGGCTGCGGAGGAGGAGTGAAGGCGGAAATCTGGGCTGGCCACCGGTAGTATGGAACCCGCTGGCCACTCTCCCAACCAGAAAAGGTGGGACCACAAAGCTTTCGTGGGTTACTGAAATGGCGCCCAACACCGGTTCTATTCGAGAAACAGGGGGCAGGCGCAACACCCCCCCCCCCCACGCGGCTAGGCCAGGCCCCGCAGGGCGCTGCCAACCGCTGGCCAGCCGGGCCACACGGGCTGCCAGCTAGGCCACGCTGGCCGCCGGGCCGGCCACACGGGCCAGGCCGCCCCTTCGAGCCGGGCCTCCCTCTCAGACCTGGTCGGACCCGCGGACCGGGTTGGACCCCAATCCGAACCCGTTTGACCCGAATACCCCTTTTCACCCATAAATGGGGCTACAAGTGTACAATTGATGAACCTTCTACGGAGACGAAAATATTAGAGAGAGAAGGTTATTTTGGAATACACCACTTGATGTTTCGACACAGTTGAGGTATGGTCAGGTAGGTTTGAACCTAAAATTCAACCCGGCCCCTCAAACGTAAATTCCAATAACTCACAAACCAGACGTCTGATTGATGCGATAGACCCACTGTGGGGAGAACCTCTGAGTGATGCTGCAAACCCAAATTACTTTATAGGAGGAGTACCACATTAGTCTAAGATATTGGGAAGCGCCTCTGTGTGAAACGGAAGTCCCACAATACTATATGGAGGAGGAGTACACCTGCAGGTGAGGTTTTGACAGTTTGATTGGGAGTGTTACATGTTACCACCCCTAGAATAAAATCCTGGTTTTGATCTGAATCAATGAATTTTTTGTTTTTCTCATGATAGAGGTGGGTTACTGGATAACTTAGGTATATGTATGGTTATATACCTAAGTAATGGTTATCCGTTGATTTCATACATTGTGGGTTATCCTTGTTGGACATAGTGAGACTTTTGAGGGTCTCAGGGTCCCTACTGAGTATCGTTATACTCCCCCCTTCATGGGCTATGCCCGAACCTCATTGTGTTGGTTGTAGACGACGGACAATGCTGACTGAGGTAGAGAGTAGCCGGACTGGATGGTACACGGTGGTGGACCACTCGGTGTGATGGTAAACGGAGGAGACGAACGGACAGGAGTGTTGAGGAGGCCATTTGTACCTACCCTTTAGGTTGGAACCCTGGAGGACGACCCAGTATCTACTTACATTTCTTTAGTTGTACTTGATTTAATTTTTACTTTTACTTTCCTGTTGGGATTGTATTTCCGACCCCATATTACTTTCCACCACTTCTTTTGTATTTAGTTTTACTTAGTGTTTTGCTTCCATTTGTGTACTCTGATGTGTTTGTTTACTGTTATAAAGTCAATGTCTTCCCAGTTTGGGATTTACGCCTTTGGTGCTAGTCACCATCCCATAGCATATGGAAGGCGGGATTAGGGTTGTCACGATACGGGCCCTGGGGGATGGGTCATGACAAATTGGTATCAGAGGAGTTGGTTCTACCATAGAACATATGACTCATATCATTATTTCCTGTGAATAAATAGTGTTAAGTGTACTAAGATTGGTTTTCAGTTCCGGGAGTCCAGTATTGGTGCATGCGGCCGACGTATCCATACACTAGGAACCTGACTTCTGATTTCTGAATCAGTACACAAAAACCATGATTACGTGTGTGTTTTAAAAAGTTTTATTTAAGTCATCTAACCCAGCTCATATCACCATTTATAATCTTTTGATTGTGTCACAACTGTTTTATTCAGGATTCCACCTCGCAGAGGCCCGAGATTCATACGCTCTGACAGCACACCAAGCGACGAGGCCTCAGTGTAGGTCCCATTACCAGTGAAGGCACCAGTGGTACCTCATCATGTTGGGCCCCTGATGCCACCAGCCCTAGAAGCAGATGATGCACACCGCTTGAGCGCGTTGTATGAGTTCCAGCACTAGACTCCACCCAGGTTTAATGGAGAGATGGACCACAGGTGGCTGAGGATTGGCTGGAGGCTGTGGTGAGAGTCTTCAGGATGGTTAGGGACACCATCAGACCTTATAGTGATCTTTACTGTGAGTCTCCTTCACACAGCAGTAGGAAGATGGTGGATCTTGTTGCTCGAGGTTCACGACGAGGTGACACAACTCTGGGCATACTTTGAGAGCCTATTCCGTGCAGAGTTTATCCCAGCCACCCTTCGTGCGGTGCGGATACAGGAGCTACTACATCTACAACAGGGAAGCATGACTGTAGCTCAGTACTCAGCGAGGTACACCGAAAACTCCTCCTACTCCACAGATATAGTACTAGACACATTTTTCAGGGCCCAGACCATTGAGCAGAGGATCAGGTAAGAGATCAAGGAATCAATGATCTCCCTCAGCATCCCGACGTAGGCAGGGGTGTTAGAGAGAGCCCTCCTAGTATAGAGTTTCCTGTCTGAGTAGTCACCAGCAGTGAGACCCACAACTAGTCGACATGCAGCGGAGACTTTTGTGGCTAGTAGTAGACAGATGACACAGATGTCCAAGAGGACCATACCCATAGGTGGATGACCAAATAACCCAGGATCAATTGTTCAGGGAACTCGGGGCAGTGACATATATGCCCGGAGCAGACAATGTTACTCATGTGGCGGGCAGGGTCACATGGCTCGTGACTGTCCGGCCGGCCATTCAGCTGATCGGCAGATAGTTGAGGGACCTCCTATAAATAGGTAAAGGTTCGATCGAGGCAGTCCGCAGAGAGCCGGGGGACATGGTAGAGGATCTAGTCATGCAGCTGGCGGTGGATGACGTTACGAGGTGCTACAGCCATCACCACCAAGAGGACCACCTTGATTGCAGGGAGATGGAAGACAGGGGAGAGCTCATCTTTAGGAAGCGGAGTCATATGACCATGGCACTCCGGAGATGATTCAAGGTACTATCTATGTCTACTCCACCTTAGATACAGTTCTTATAGACACAGGTGTCGGTCACTCATTCTTTTCCACTTCCCTCGTTCAGAGCTCGGAGATTCTGATGGAGTCGTTGGATCGACCCTTATGGCTAGAGACTCCTACGGGAGGAGACTCGACGATTACACACTGGTGCTAGCAGTGTGAGCTTACTCTAGGAGGTGAGAGCTTCGGCTGGGATCTCCTCGTAGTGACGTCAAGGGCTTACGACTTCATCTTGGGTATGGAATGGTTATCTATAGTCCATTTTCAGATTAACTATATTAGGTTCACTGTACGGTGTGTATGCACATATGGGACCAGGTTCACCTTCACCGGTGAGAAGGGAACCTTTACAGCATAGGATGGACTTACTCGGAGGATGGAGCAGCTGATCACTCGTCAGTTTGCTTTCCCTACCCTCGGAGAAGATGATGTGGAGAGTCCGACTTATCCAGTAGTGGTGGACCAGTACACAGATGTTTTACCAAACGATGTCCTAGGACTACATACTCACAGATAGGTGGACTTCGACATTGACATGTACCCTATTATGGCACAAATATCTACTCTGTCATATTGGATGGCTCCCTCTAAGCTTTGAGAGTTGCGGGTACAGCTAGGGGACTTTTAGGGAAATGGATTAATCTGGCCTAGTCTTTCTCCCTGGGAAACCTTGATTCTTTTCGCTAAGAAGTCAGATGAGAGATTTAGGATTTGTGTCGACTACCGTCGCCTGAACCAGGTGACCGTGAAGAACAAGTACCCACTCCCGAGGATTTATGACCTCTTTGATCAACTCAAGGGAGTGCGGTGGTTCTCGAAGATAGGCCTCAGATCAGGCTATCAACAGCTCAGATTTCGAGATGAGGATGTGCATAAGACGACCTTCCAGTGTCGGTACGACCACTATGAGTTCTTGGTTATGCCCTTCGGCATAACTAATGCTCCATAAGTGTTCATGTGTATCATGAACAGGATCTTCTATCCATACCTCGATCACATTGTCGTGGTCTTCATCGACGACATTCTGATCTACTCAACCTCTGGGAGGAGCTTGCCTACCATTTACAAGTAGTACTGGACACACTCCAAGAGCACCAGCTTTATGGTAAGCTCTCAAAGTGCCTGTTTTGGATTCGAGAATTTCACTTCTTGGGACATGTCCTCTCAGAGGCTGGAGTTGCAGTAGATCCAGTGAAGATAGAGGCGGTACATTCTTGGGAGCCACCCAGGAGTGTGACAGAGGTACAAAGTTTCTTTGTCTTGGCTCGATAATATCAGAGATTCGTTCCAGACTTCTGCAGAGTTGCAACACCACTATCATCCTTAATGAAGAAGGGGAGACCCTTCGTGTGGTCAGAGAGATTCCAGCAGATCTTTCAAGAGCTAAGGCAGAGGCTGACTAGTTCCCCCATCTTGAGGCTTCCATAGGAGGGAATAGGGTACGTAGTCTACTTTGACGCATCATGGACCATACATGGGTGTGTCTTGATATAGTAGTGAGAAGTGATTGCTTATAGTTCTCGGCCGCTGAGACAGCATGAGCAGAACAATGCTACCCATGACCTGGAGTTAGCAACAGTGGTCTTCTCCTTGAAGATGTGGCAGCACTATCTGATGGGTGAACGTTTTACCGTGTACTCTGTTCACAAAATTATCAGTTATGTCTTATCTAAGAAAGACCTAAATCTGAGACAATTACATTGGCTTGAGTTCTTCCTGGACTATGACTTCAATATAGTCTATACTCTTGGGAAGGGGAACATTTTGGTAGATGCGCTCAACAGAAGGACTGGTATACAGCTTCTAGGAGAAGTGACAGAACAGTTGGGTTCTTTACATATCTCCATTGTGGATAGAGATGTAGAATCATTCCTACAGTCTCTTACAGTCAGTCCTCCACTTCTTCAGTGAGTCAGGGAGGCACATTGTGGAGACGCTAACAATGAGATGTGACGTGATCAGATGTCCACAGGGCATGCACCTAATGGATTTTCAGAAGGTGGGGAGCACTTCATCCTCTTCAGAGGATGTACAATGGTGCCAGTTTCACTTTAAGAGGAAGTGTTGAGGGAGTTTCACACTTCCCCTTTAGCGGTACATCCAGGAGTGGCGAATATGTACCAGGACCTTCGACGACAGCACTGATGGCCAGGTATGATAAAGGCAGTATCCGAGTTTGTCTCACGGTGCCTCACCTGTCAGCAGGTGAAGGCAAAGCACCAGGTACCAGAAGGATTGGTTCAGCCTTTAGAGGTCCCAAAGTGGATGTGGGATAGGATATCCTTGGACTTCGTGATGGGTCTTCGACATATATCCATGGGTCACGACTCGATTTGGGTGATCTTCGAACAACTCACCAATTCTTCCCACTTCCTACCTATCATATAACAGGGATTAGTAGAGATCATGGGATGCCTCTATGTACAGAAGATTGTGCATCTACATTGAGTACCTTCCTCGATTGTCTTCGATCGTGACGTAAAATTTACTTCCCATCTATGGAAGGGGTTGCAGGAGGCTTTCGGGACACTGCTTCGCTTGAGCACTTCCTTCCATCCTCAGAAAAATGGTCAGACTGAGCAGACCATTCAAACCCTCAAGGATATGCACCATGCATGTGTCCTTGACTTCGGTCGCATATGAGAGGATCACTTACCATTGGTAGAGATTGCCTATAGTAACAGCTATCACTCCACCATCGGTATGACACCTTTTGAGGCCTTGTATGGTCGACCATGCAGATCGACACTATGCTGGATAGACCCAGGGGAGTCAGCACTAGTGGGACCATAGATGGTACGCGCTACCATAGAGAAGGTGTAGATCATTCAGGAGTAGATGAAGACTATACAGTGCAGGCAGAATTTTTATGCTGACAGGAGATGGAGGCCTCTAGAGTTCAAGAATGGCGACCATGTCTTCATACAGGTCTCACCTTGATGAGGTCTACATAGATTTTTCCATGGAAGAAAGTTGTATCCACGATTCATCGGACCATTCTTGGTCCTCAACAGAGTAGGTGAGGTGGCTTACCGCTTAGCTCTTCCACCTCAGTTGCACCGGGTGCATGACATCTTGCAGGTATCTCAGTTGAAGAGATACATGCATGATCCTTCCCACATCATCGAACCTGGAGAGCTGGACATCGATGATGGGGCGACTTTCACGGAGGTCCTAGTGGAGAATGTGGTTCGATTGGTGTGGGTACTACATGTATGGTCGATAACTCTGGTGTCTGTTCGCTGGTAGCATGGGAACCACCGGGAGAGCACATGGGAGCGGGAGGCTCAGATGCGTGCTTAATACACTCATTTGTTCTCCTAGTTTGAGTTGTAGCTTACGGGGATGTAAATCCCCGAGGTGGGGATAATTTAAAGACCCATAATTTCCATGGAAATTTTTTTCTTAAATACATGGGGATTCTACGAGTCCACGAAAATTTACGGTGCTTGATTCTGAGGCCCGGTGTGCCCGAAAACAATTTCTGAAGTTCTGTTCGGGTATGTTCAGTAAATGTGTGATCGGGATTTTATAACATTTGAACTGGTGCTCAGAACTGAAATCCAAGGGCACCGTTGAACTCGCAGCACTGATATTTACTTAAGAGGATTTTCACCTCGACGGCAGTCCATCAATAATGGATGTTAGTGTTTGATTTTTTAAGAAAAAGTTAAATAAAAATAAGTGTGAACCTTATTTTTATGCTTGGTGGTTGAAACCACAACGGGGTGGTTAGAGGTGGAGTCCACCACACTATAACCTCCCATGAGAGGATATAGTGGCAGGGCCAACCTACACATAACCTCTCTTGGGAGGATATCTTTGGTGGGGACAACCCGAGCTTGTAACACTTGGAACCCCCCATTTAAATGGAGAAAACCCATGACCATCCCCAATAATTAATAGAGCCAACTCCACCCCATTAATTAAGTGAGTTATCGCATTTAATTAAACACCATTTTGAATTCATGCCAAAAAATAAAATAATAGAAAGGCTATTATTTCATTTTGGGTTGGCATCATTCTTTTGGTGGAACGGAGGAAGAGGAGAGCTAGGGAGAACCATCCTCCCAACGAAGAACACAAAGAATGCTAGTGATGATTCTTCCATGGTCTTCTACCCCGAACACTTTTCGATGCACGAGCTTGATTTGAGAGTTCGTGACGAATGCGTAGAACAACGAAACGACATTTTCCATACTGCAACATCGTCAACAAACAACAATATGAGGTATTGGTGGTTTAATTATTGAGTTTTACCCTTCATTCATCATCGTTAGTTGTGCTCTATGAGGTTGATTTATATCATCATAATGTGGAGAGCTCGGGCAGCATGAACATCACCAGACCCTCCAACTTTTTGTTTTATCAGTTTTTGATGATGGAGGCGGAGAAACGGCGGCCGGACTCAGGTAGACCACAAAGGAAACCGGCCGTGAAGAAAGCCGGCCGCGAAAGAAACCAGCGGCGCAAGGCCACCGGGTCATCGGAAGGGCGTGGTGTCGTCGCACTGTGTGGAGTAGAACAAGACCACTGCCAGGTCGAGCTGTGGTGGTAGGGCATAGCGTCCTCGCACTACGCGGAGAAGAAGAGGGTCGCGGCTAGGATGGGCCACGACGGAAGGGTGCGACACCACTATGCCAGACGGAGGAGGAGAGTCACGGCCAGGGCAGGCAGCTGTAGAGGAGCGAAAGCGGCCGGCTAGGCCGGCCGTTGGCGATGCGGAACAGGCTGGCCGCCCTTCCAGCCGAACAAGGCTGGACCCCCGGGTCCCGTGGGTAACTTAACCGGATCCTAGCGCCAATTATGTTCGGGAAATAGGGGGGCGACACCCCCTCCCCCCACACGTGGTGAGGGTGGTCCCTGTAGGGAACCACCATCCACTGGCCATTTGGGCCATACGGGCGCCAGCTGGGACACGTGGGCTGCTAGGTTGGCCAGGCGGGCCGTCGGGCCGCTAGGTAGGCCAGGCGGGCCGTCGGGCCGCCCCCACAGGCCGACCGCTCTCAGGCTAGGCCGCCCCAATGGGTTGAGCCCCCCTCAGGCAGGGCTTCCCTCTCGGACTAGGTCGGACCCATGGACTGGGTCGGACCCACGAACCAGGTCAGATCCGCGGACTAGGTCGGACCCCAGTCCGAACCTGTTTGACCCGAATACACCTTTTTGCCCATAACATGGACTTCAGGAGTCCAACTGATGAACCGTCTACAGCGACGGAAATATTAGAGCAAGACGGTTCTTTTGGTATACCCAAATTGAGGTATGAACACAGTTGGCGGATGGTCGGGGTGGTTTGAACCTAAAATCCAACCGGGCCCCTGGAATGGAAATGCTGATAACTCACAGACCGGGTGTCTGATTGATGCGCCATCAGTTGCGTTGAGACCCCTATGATGAGGCGGACCTTTACGATACATCTACTTGTGACTTCGTGACATTTGGAGTATCGACTAGTAGCTCGTGGAGTGGTTCCTCCCAAAGACGAGCGAGCAGAGTATGGAGGCCCAGTAGCTGGCTGATACCTGACGACTACTGACCTTTTGACTCAAAGTGATACAACTATCCCAGTGGGGAGATCCTCTATGTGACATGGAAGACCCACAATGGGGAGCGCCTCTGTGTGACGTGGAAGACCCATGGTACTTGACAGGAGGAGTATCTCAGTAGGCTACGAGGCAGAGTGACTTTGTGTGACGCGGAAGACCCACAACGGGGAGCGGCTCTATATGACACAACAGACCCATGGTACTCGACAGGAGGAGTACCACACTAGTCTAGGATTGTGGGAAGCGCCTATGTGTGACGCGGCAGGCCCACAATACTCTATAGAGGAGGAGTACACCAGAATCCAAGGCTTCGACAGTTTGACTAGGAGTGTCACATGTTACCACCCCTAGAATAAAATCCTGGTTTTGAGTTGAGTCAATGACTTTTGTGTTTTCCTCATGATTTAGATGGGTTACCAGATAACTTATGTGTATTTATAGGAATATACATATGTAATGGTTATCAATTGATTTCATACTTTTTTGGTTTATCCTTGTTGGACTTTGTGAGACCTTGAGGGTCTCAGGGTCCCTACTGAGTTTCATTATACTCACCCCTGCACGGGCTATGCTCGCAGCTCGTTGAGTTGGTTGCAGACTATGGAAAACACTGACTGAGGCAAAGAGTAGCAGGACTGAACGGTACCTAGAGGTTGACCACTCGGTGTGACGGTACACAGAGGTGACAGATGGACAGGAGTGCTGAGGAGGCCATTTGTACCTACCCTTCAGGTAGGATCCCCGGAGGACGACCCAGTAGCTGGTTTACTTTTCCTCAGTTGTATGTTCTTTCAGTTTCACTTGTACATTCCTATTGATATTGTATTTCTAGCCCCATATTACTTTCCTGTACTTCTTTTTTATTATGTTTTACTTAGTGTTTTGCATCCAAATGTGTACTCTAATGTGTTTATTTTCAGTTATAAAGGCAATGCCTTCCCAGTTTTGGGATTTACACCTTTTGTGCTAGTCGCCAACCCCTAGCCTTGGAAGGCGGGCTTCAGGAAGTTCTGATTCTGGCCCCAGGGGATGGTTCGTGTCAATAATTATAATTACCACTCCAAAAATTTTTAATGAGAGGGTTGGATCTTGAGTAGCAACAGATAAATGTCTGAGGGCTTCAAGTACTCCAACATTAAGAGATGCCAAATGACAGTTTGACTCCTGATTATCCAATGGTTTTAGGCTAGACATATTTTTGGATGTTCTCTTATAGTAAGATGGGGCCACTTGCTAGGGGAAGGGGTTATAATGGGCGGGTGTATGTGCCAGCTTTGAAGTAGTTACCGGAACGGACCGATCAACTCTAATTGGAAAGACTGCATGTTCCCAATCCTATTGTTCGTATGATATGGGGAATATTCCCCATGACCCTCTTGGACTTAAACAGAGGTATGTATCTACTCTGGGATGACATGATGATGTGTCATAACATGTGTGGGGATTGTTTTATACGTGTGTTCCCCTAATACTGTTGAAGTATTTGTTAAAATATCTTGGCATGCTTCCAGAATATGGGTAGGGATATGTGTCTGCCCTTTCACCATTGATAATATTATTTTGGTGACTTCAGCGGCCGGAACGGGAATATACGTCCATAATGTATCTGTAGTAGGTGTATGTGCCTGCTCTTATCCTCTTTTTCCAGTCGATGGATATTGACAGTACTCACGCATGGGAGCAAAGAGTTGAGTTTTCCGCAAATTTTTCATCAGAGCTTTCCGGCTGACTTCTCCAGGTGCTACCAAACAAGACGGTTGGCTGGCTTGATGAACATTGGTAGGTGTATGTTCCTGAATTCTATTTTCCATCATGTATGGTTAACAGAATTCCGTTAATACTGGTGGATGAGATTGCTGACAGAATTGGTAATTTTAAACAGGTGTATGTTCTTGTTTACAAATTGACACCATATTAGATTGGCGGGACTCTTTAAATGCAGTCAGACGAGTCTTCTAACTAGATGATAACTTGTTAGTAGGTGTATGTGCCTATTTATGATACTCCACCATGTTAATCTGGTGGGATTTTTGGGTTGCTGTTAGACGAGACTGCTGAGAAACCAAAATAGAACAAACGGGTGTATGTGCCCGCTCATTTTTTTCCCTCAAGTATGATCGATGGAATTCTCTAGAAGAGGAAGAGGTGATATCCTTCTCCCTGTTGACCAGACGTTGTCCATGGTGGTTTTTATGGTGTGCCCAAGTCTGAGAGACCTGTTCTGAACATCCAGAGGCAACACCCCCATCATTTTGGGGGCTCACTACCTCATTATTTTGGAAGAAATTTCTGGTGGGAGTCCTTAAGAAGGACTCCTGAATTATTGAATTGAGGCCTTGAGTGGCCTCTTGATCCACCTCCCTATAGTATGGGAGGGACTGGTAGTTTCATTTCTGGGATAAGGACTCGAAACGGTTGGAGACAATGGTTGGCACCATCTACTTCTTGATAATTGGTCATCGTTGGCTAGATGATCAAGGATTGTTGTTGACCTGATGGGCCTGTCCAGCCTCCTCCAAAGTCTGTATTGTACCATGCTGGTGATACTATTTTTTCAGCACATTGGAGACCTAGCAATGAAGATGTTAGGATTGTGATAACATCCTTCTCGAGGATGAAGATCCATCTTGAGAAGTGATTGGGAAGTTCACATATGTTGTCTTGGAGAAATCCATTCTTTGGATTGAAGGGAGTTCTGTGGAAAAGGCTGAGAAAAATGAAAAACTCTATTAAAGCAATCTCTTTTCAGATGGATAAATACATGATTAATTCCTTTGTCTTTCCTTCCTTTATCAATTGATAGGGTCCTAACTTGTGGGTAACATTATTAACATGGTTATTGATTCATGTCGGGTTCACCATTTTTTTTGTAGTTCCTTGAAACGTGTGTTCTAAATTTAGGAATCACTATTTCCAAGAAGTTTCCATTGGATTTATTCATGGAACAAGAAATATCCAATAGTTCTTTATCCAAAGTGGACCTACTTTCCCAAGGCAGGTGTTCAATTTTTTTGAACTTTAAAATACTTAAGAACATGAATTGGTTGAGAGGATGGGAGGTCAGACTCATCACACCCTTTTGGGGGAATTATTATCTACACTAAGACTCTATTTGTAAAATTAAAATATTTTCATGAATCCTTATTAATTCACCAAGTATGTCATTATTATCCCTTGGGATTTATAATCATGTATTAACATTTGTAAAACATTAGAATCATCCGTATGTATTCAAGGATCTTCCTTACCAGAAATATCCATATGTATTCGTGGTTTCCCATCAATGGTATCCTCTAATATACTGATTAAAGACTCTTTTAATCATCACTGTGACGATATGGGTTTTGAAGCCTCTCAGTGGGGCACTCAGGATTTTATTATCTTCCCGGGAGATGAAGGTTTGTTTTGATCATGGGATCATGTATGTAAAATGGGATACCTATGTATCCTTGTGAAAGGAATCAGTACCATTGGATTTTGGTGTTACATAATAGGACACATCATACTTTTTAAGGTCACATGATAAGGACCTCTAAGGGGAAGGAGTTTAGATGAAACATAGTGTGGGACTTATGCTGAAGAAGCCCAAGGAAATTGGAAGGGATATGGATTTCCAAGTAAGATCATACCATGTTGGGAATATGGCCTGAAGATAATATGGTTGATTTGAAATGTTGGTTTCGAACCTCAAGGAGGCTTCCTACATATCCCACATGGATGGGAATAAAAGCCCATGTAGTTCAATAAACCTTATATGAGAGTATGTTCCTCTAAGAGATATGATTTTATGCTTACATACTGAAAAGGATGCCTTGATGTTTTGAAGATAGAATTTGGGGCTTACTTCCTAAGGAGGATTCCCAATGAGCTCGGGCTCCGAATGAGATTCCTATGTATCCAAATTTGAACAGTAATCAGAGTTCTTGTAGTTCCTTACAATGAGTGTTTGTGCACATGTTTAAACCATCACGCATCTCTAAGCCCACGCAGGTCATGCTTGGTGTGAGAAATAAGAGGATGAGAAAGATTCAACAATGAAACTTTACACATTAAAAATTTTCCTCCATGCTGATGGAAGAGGGCGCATAGACCGTAGAAGAGGGAGAGGTGACAAACCTTCCTTGTTTTCCATTTACATTGGACAAGGGTCCAATGTAAGGAATAAGGGGTGAAGGTGAGGGTCTTATACCAGGATGGATGCCCTAAAATTGGTCCTGGTAGAGGAGGGAGACTTCTTCTATGCTTGCGTGGAAAAGAAATAGGTGAATCGTACCTTCCCTACCAGAAACCTAATGTTCTGGGTCACCTCTTTAAGAAAGTTGAGTCCTGTAACCATCCATCCTCCAAACTAAAAACTTCCCAGCACCGTTTCTGGGAGAAAAGACCATGTGACTATGGATATACAACCCCCAATAACATCACATTAATCCTAACCCCATTGTGAACCAAATGTGGGAAACCTTTGACTGTGGAGATACAAACCCAAATTGGAGACATGCTGATGTGCCTTTCCATAAGGTTTGAGAAGTTAGGAGGTTTTGGTGGTGGCTTTGACGTAGTCCCTTTCAGATAAGGGAACCATGGAAGGAGACACCCTACCATGAATGGATTTTCAAAGATGGTACTTCATCTAGTCACGTAGGTGCTTCACGCAAGTATGCAATGTAGTTACCCTGCATTGCATGTATCGCGCAGGTATACCACGCAGCTATGTCGCACAGGTATACTGCAGAGCTCTGTTGCACAGGTATACCGTGAAGCTATGTCGTGAAGGTATACCACAGAGCTATGTCACGTAGATGATAATGACGACTGGAGAATGTGAAGAACTTCAAAACAACCTTATCCCATTTTATTTTCTCTTCTCTCGAGGTTTAGAGATCTAACGGAGACAATTTGAGGGATCTAGGTGAAGGAGCTATGCAGTGGGAGAATTAAAGAGTATTTAAATTTTTTATTTTCTTTAAATGGGGAGCCCAAGGGCTTTACTTTTAGGCATGGATGGGCCTGGTTTAATTGACTTTTCCCGCGCAGGTCCTCTGTAAAGATTCTCCACGTAGGTTCTGTACGCAGGGCACCGAGCATCTACTGGTGCAAAGGTCTTCTACAGAGGTGTGTCGCGCAGCTATGTCTTGCATGTGCTTCGCAGTAGTGCCTATCAAATCATTAGGTGCAGAGTTCATCCATGGCTGTCATCCACGCAGGTCAGTTGTGCAGTTTTTCCACATAGCTCCATGAATTTATTCCATCCCAAAGCACTTTGGGAGTAATTGTGGATTTCTCCATGGTCCTTTTGAACCTTGATTTACGATCTGAAAGATCCAGAGGTCTCTTCAGGGTCCTTTTGGTTAATTTTTCAACTAATTTCAATAATAATATAAATAATTAATGATTAGTATTCTATATATTTTTAAAATATGAAGAAGGTTAATGTACCATAAACATCTAACCAAAACATACCTGAAAAATGTAGCTATTATCACCCAAAATAGTGATTTTAATAAAAAAAATTAATAAACATGTGGTAAGATTTTATATGTAAATGATATATTGTATAATATATATCAATATTGGTATAAAATTTATGTATGAAAATCTATATTTCTTATATATGATATTTTAATATATATGATGAAATACGTGACTTGATGTAAGGGGTTTATGTGTTAATTTACATTTAATTGGGGCTAATTATTTTTGAATTTTAGTTGAGGAAATTATATGATCCTTATTTAATATAACCCTTTAATTTTTCTTCAACTTTGGGTATCTCCATAATTTAGATGTTTTTGTAATATTTTTCCCTATTTGGTTCTCAAAATTATTCGGAATTTTTTAAGAGAAAAACTATGATTATTTATCCTCATAAAGTCAAAAACTGGTCCTCCTCTATATCAATATTTGTAGAAACGTTTTAGGAATATTTTCAAAATTTGATCAATGATTTTTTTAATTTACTTTAAAACAAGATTTAAATTTTACAAAAGGGTTTAAAATATAATTCTTTTCATATTTTGAACAAGGTACCATTTACAAAAAGAGTGACCCGAATATTTTTTTAATGGTTATAGATTGAACACAACTTCTCACTAGCATAACCACTAAATGCTTTGAAAATTCATTTACATGTTTATTTGGTGATTTTAAAATTAATATTTTTCAATTATATTAAGGAAATAATAATATATTTTTGAAAAATTATTTCGAAATGAATTAGTTATTTTCCTCCAGAAGTACTCTAGTGATCTTTGAATGGATTTGTTCATTAATGATAACATCCTTTGATGTTAATTATATTTTACTAGAGATATGAAACAATTATTCAATAATTATTTTAATTATCAATGGTTTATGATTATAATTGTGATAAGTATATAAACCCCATTTATTTTAAATGTGTTACTCTATGATGAGATGATGAGACGTTTTTTAAACAAGTTTCCTTTCCATAGGTTATAATATGATGAATATTTTATGATATTTTGGCACAAATATATATGGTTTTCATTATGTTATCGGTGGGACAATAATTATATATCCCTCTCATTAATTGGTTAAAGATGGATATCTAATGAGAATATATGAATATGAATGGGGATTTAACCATGATTTGAAAGGGAATCTATACACTATGATAGTATTGAGACTGAATTTTGACTATGGATATTATGGAATGTGGAGTGAATCCAATCCCCTATAATAGTTTTGGTTGTGTTATTTTTTATGGAAATGATTTTCTTTGATTATGTATTTTCCATGACTTTAGGGATTATTCATATTACATTTTCTCATGGATCATTACTGATTATTGATGATTCAAAAAATTTATGTCCAATGTCTATTAATTGAAAATTCCTTCTTACATGATTCATTATTAATGATATTTTATTGATTAGGTATGATTATTATAATATATGACCATGTTCAAATACACATAATATTTTTTTATACATGAATATAATCATCAATTGATATCTCATGTGTTTACCCTTACATAGTCCTTGATATCACCCTTTATTATGTTTCATTTCTCCCAGGATACGAAGAATGGTTTTATGTAATTTGAGTCTATGAATAGTGATAGTTTCCCAGAAATTAGTTAGATATGATGTAAATATTTGGTGTAGATTCTGTTTATATATAATTATTTTCAATGATATTAAACTTATATAGTTCTATCTTGGATAATAATTATAGTTATTTAATAGTCATCTATTATGTTATAATATATATATATATATGAAAAGAATGGGTTTAATCAATGCCTTTAAGGGTGCCAACGACACATGGATCCATGAGATTTAAGTCCAATACTATCTATTGATTTACTAGATCTATGGTTACCACTACTTGAACTAACTATGATAAACTTCTCATTAAATATGCTCTCTAAAACAGAGGCACACTCAAATAACCCTTAGTAGGTTAGGATATAGAGAGATACCACTACAACTCTTATATGTCACTGAAGGCTATGCTCAATGGACCATTCTCTAAAGTACGTATCATGAACCATATAAATGGAGTTTTTGGATAGGTTAGTGAGCCTCTAAGGTTAGTCTATTACTAAAATTATACCCTTATAAAGCTCCAGTTTCTTATACATACTTATTTCTAGTAAGGTCACTAGATAATTCTATACCTTAAAATGGTGGTTGAAATCTTTCCAAGAGTAATTCACCTCATCATATTTATGTGTCACCATTATCCATCATTTCCCTGGTGTACTATTGGAAAGCCTCGGTACTAGGACCACCATTTGATCAGGAGGGGTACTAAGAAGGTGCATTACACTCCTGACCACCTCTAACCATTACTCTTATCCTACAGTGTAAATATTACAATAAAAATAGTGTAGTATCTTCTTTTGTATTTCATGATGTGTGATCACCCTATAGACCTCATCTTTAAGTACTTCTATAATAATTAGATGCTAAATGGGTGTTGGTAATATCAAAAAACCACCTGAAAGAACTGCCTCCTTTATAGGTCCCTAGACTAAAGCCACATCACAAAGAGAATCATCACCATGATCCTATTGAGGAATTATAGGTGGATTTCATCATTGAAGCATCATGAAATTTTTAATACCCCCAAGGATAAAAGATCATATCAAGGGAGATGACTCAATATGGACATGGAATCTCCACCCCATTCATATATGATGCATGAACCAATTTTTCTACAAATCACAAATTCCTATATTTAATACGTCATCCTGAATGTTATCAGAGTCTTGGTGAAAGGATATTTCATCCAATAAACTATATTTGGTTTCATTGTCCTGAGAGCTGAACTCAAGATAATTTATCGTTGTCAACATAGTTCCCTAACCAATCATTACAACTAGTTTATATCCAAACTCTTGTCCTAACAAAACATTCTCTCATACACTCTTTCTAGAATCAAAATAATATGCCATTCATAAATAGAAGTAATACAATTTTGAAACCCAAATAACACCAATAATAATCTAGGGGCTGAGGAATATAACTGAGTAGAAATATCGCACACATGGGTAGCCTTAACCTAATACTACTATAGTCATAAAAAAATCCTAGTTAAAATGTATAATATATAAAAGATAAAAAATAATACTACAAATTAATGTATAAAAACTAATCCCACATAAAAGTATGTAAAGATTAATAAAAATTGAGGTTCCAAATAAAATCCCACAATAATAAGAAAATATCTGAACCAGCTAATAAAATGGCACTACATTCAACAAGAAACTCCTATAACTATCTATGTTTCATTTTTTAAAAAACATCCACCTACTCATGTTTTTACTTGGACTCCATTTAAAGGCATCTCATTAACTTGAGACATGATAGATTTTGGTATATCCTATCCAAGGGTGAGTATAAACATACCCTGAAGGACACCCCAAAATCTATAATTAGAATGTATAAACGCGAGTTAGCTTACTGTCATAATGGTGATTCAAATAGAATGAAAGAAAACAAAACAAGAAATGCTCAATTATATGAACCAGATATCAAAGTAAGGTCACATACTCATAGAAACTTTATAATTTTTCCTAGGTCTAATAGTTAATGTTCATATGAGGGATCCCACTTCTCAAGTCTCACTAATAGTTATAGAGCTCAGCCAATAGGTCACACTCATCCAGACATTCGATGATAAAGTTTTTACTATGAGAAACAATATTTCAATACATAGGTAAGGGATCATGCTCAGGGCTTATAGTTGATACCTAACACTATCTAGGATAATTAAATAATAATTGGATTACATTCCCCATGTGTCAAAAATGGGATACATTACCAATCATAGGGAAGAATGATAGAGGATTGAACCACAAGCCCCATATAGGTATACCTAACTCTATCAATAATTACCCCATAAATTGGATCTCTCATCATTGGGTAAGGATGTGATATCACATTGTATGCTCATTTGGAAAGGAAAAGTAAATGCACCAAAAGAGATAATAGAACAAGAATTTGGAAAAAAGGGCTCCAACATTCTCTGTAGGAATTACATGTTGTTTATATGGGACACACAACTTCATCCACTATTTTTCCTACCCATTTTTATTTCTATGTACTTTTTACCATTCACATGTACTATAGGCATGTCAGTTTACAGTTGAAATGCGCATGCTAGTGTACCCTAGGGCACACATAGGGTCTTTAGCTTAAGAACACCTAAAATGTCAATAATTCACATGGACATGTGGCATTTGTATTCAAGTGTAAATCCATCATTGGAGGGTCTCCACATGATGTGTGTTCTTCCAAACCGAAGTCTGGGTATGTCATGATTTTTTATATACCCTCAGTCTTCATATACAAATGCCTATGCTACATCCTCATCTGCTCCAGCCATGATTTATTCTTGAAAATCCAAGATATGAGGTTGAACATTTCTAATACATAACAGATGGAATTATTCAAGTCACCCCTCCACTCAAAAATTTCAACCCATCACACCCCATCAATCAAATTCCCAAATCCATTAAATGAAATTCCTCAATGCAATACAAAACTTTTATTTTTGATAATAAAACAACCATTGAACAAAAAATATTGATTATAGAAACATGATAATGATCTACATTAAAAAATATTTATTGTGAAATGATAGGTTCAAGGGTATATTTCATCCATAAATCAGATGAAATACCAATGATGGATGTTTAAGGAACAATAGTGGAAAAAACGAAATAAAAATTTGAGAAATGATCATTTCACATTGTTAAGGTATGTCTGTATACATTAATAGAGAAAAACTAGTGTGGAGAGGATAATATGAAGTCAAATAATTAATAATTATAGTAATTAAAATTAATAAATGATAGGAAAAAAACCATCCTTGAATTAATTTATAAAAAATTAATTCTTGGAGGAAATAAGAGCACTGATTAATCCCAAAAAAGCATCATAACATGATATCAAATAAAAAACTGATGATGAATGATTTTGAATAATTTTAATTAGTTTGAACCATAAAATCAATTATTTATAACATTATCCCATGGGAAACCATTGATGATTCCATTGTGTTCATCATCATCCCCAACAGTCTCCCTAATTTCACCCAAAGATCCACCATAAGGTAGTCCATCTCCAATTCCATAGGGTTATGTGGCTAACTATAGAGATTTTTAAAATGAGGTTATAAGTATAGTTTTTTGTACTAAGAAAAAACATAATTAGATTAAAAAGAAGTAAATTAATTTAATCCATTCATTTTTTTATAATTTTTTCAAGTAACATACATATATTTAAACATCTATTTCTAAATAAAATTATTTCACACATATTATGAAATCTACATTCTATAATTATTATTGATCTCATATTTCACATCTAAAATACCATTAATGAGTTATTCCATCTATTCAGAAAAAATATTTCTCCATGATATATTAAATTTAATATATCATCTTAGAGGACCTCAAGGCCCGATAATCCTATGTGGAGTCCAAAACTTACTCCTAAAATATTATTTGAAAAATTCTATTGTGTTGAATTTTAGAAAATATTCATTATAATAACTATGATTTTTAATGGGTTAAGAAGAAACTACCATAAAGAATCTCCTATTATTTATGAAGAGTTTCCTCATCCATAAATTAATTCTTTATCCATGACATTATTCTCTATCCACAAATAAGATTAGCATAAATAATTTTCATTCACAAGGTTCTAAAACACTCCATAAACCATGGATCATTTATTTCTCCATGTTAGTGATTTTAAACCTCCCTTATATCACGTTGTTGATATAGGTGTCCTACATAGGTAGAAACTCCATATAATGACATTGAACTCCTTTTAATTTAGGAATGTGATATGTAGACTCCTCCTTTAGCATTGTTTTGTGTCATTTAAGGGGTTTAGTAATTTGGGAGATCCTATAAATAACCCATAACCTCATCAAATGGACACATAATCAGTGACACAACAGGCTGCGAAGAACTATCTAAGAGATGTATAAAGATAATTGAAATATCCCATTTGTGATTCAATTTCCATATAAACATGATAAATGAAAGAAACAAATTAATAATGAAATACATATAATCTCCCCATTTTGAATGAGTAGTCCCTGAGGACCCCCTACATGAATGGGGACCCATACATGATTGGGGACATCCTTAAAAAATTGGATAACATCTAAATATATTCACTAATTCCTATTATTTATTGTCTTTGAAATCCATATCCTCATTTTAGAAATCCTACTCCTATTATAGAAATTGAAATTCCTGGTTTCCTTATACACTAATTTTAGTGATAACCATCATAGATCATATAATGTTTATTTAATACATTTTTTAGGAAATAAGACAGTGGGAAAATAAACTTCTTATTTATATTACCCATTTAGTAGGATTATTTTATAGTCCATTCCAATTCAATAGACCTTTATAGATCTCTTATTTAAAGTCCAATATCCCAAAATTCCAAATCTATAACTCCTTCGAAGACACCCCATAAACATTATCATTGAATATAGACCATAATTAAACCCTTAAATCATATATTAACTTGATAAAATATATATCCCAATTGAAATCCCTAACTAATAAAGAAGTAATGATATATTCCATATTCTATACCCTTGAAAACGATGTTCCTAATCGTAATGAAAATAATAAATCATGTCCTAGATCACGAAGCTAAAGATGGATCACATAGGTCCAAGATTTATCATCTTAGGTGATTAGTGGATACTTGATTTGAATCAATGAGTCAAAAGATATTTTTATTCCTTATATGTTGTTTTCCTTGAAAACTTTTTCAGTAATGATTTGATCAACATGAATCATTAATGTTTTAGGGATACTATTATATAGTTAGAAAAAACTCTTGATTAAGCACCACAGATGCTCTCCCAATTTATGAGTTGTATCTTGGCCTCCAATTTTCTGTAAGGTTCAAATCTATCTACCACAACATAATTCATCTATTGTGTTTGGAATTGGGTAAATCCATTCATAGGATATATTTGATCCGTTATTTTTTACCCTTTTGAAACTCATTCATTTTTATCTCATAATTGTATACATCATGGTATCGCCAAATCATAAGACTAAAAATTGTGCACCTCATAATATAGGGGAGTTTCTTCAAATTAAAAACTACATATAGGATTAATCATTGAAGTTAAAACACATAAATATTTCAAATAGTACACCAATCATGGAATATTACTCATGATTATCATTATCCACCTTTTTGGGAAATTTTATAGATTAAACCCATCCTCACATGTCCATATTCCATGTGATATAATCACCACCAAAGTTATATATTCTTTATGAGCAAAAAAAAAAGAGGTTTAGTCATTTATTTTTCTTACACCAACCATTTCTCTGCACTTTCCTTCAATGATATAATATTTACTTATCAAATTATTTTAAATGGTTTGGAATTTTCCATTAAACTATACAAAACTACATGGTCTATGATTTGTTTCCTAGTGATACATAGGGAATCCGAACTATGGGGGAAATATTAACATAAACAAACTCATTTTCATCCTAGGTTATGATATTCTCTCACATTACCAATTGTATGGATTTGCATCAAAGTATAATAAGAAAAGCATCACTAATTAACATGGTAATATGTACAAGATTTGTTAAAAATAGATTGTAACATCGATGGAAAACCTATGATTCATAAAAATGGTTTCACTAATGTAGAACATCTATTACAAACATATTTTCATATCGATTCACTTTAGTGATCAATTGTCTTCACAAGAGTAACCAGTCTAATAATGGAATTTGGGAATCATCAATAATTAGATGTAAATATATATGACTTTCCAAGAGTACGAAATAATTCCCCAAACATAGTGATATAAACTCAAAATCCATTTCTATCATCAAACACACATTATATATTATGATTATAAACATATACATGATCACTATATTTTTTTAATGTAAAACTAAATGGGCTCCAAATATCAAGGAAGAGTCTGCTTTTTTTACACTGAAAAAACAAAATAGTGAGGCTAATTTCAATAATTTAACTATGAAAGTGATATATTATGAATTTTTTTTAAATGAACTAATGTTTTTATTGTTTCTTATTTTTTTCTTCAAAATTATTTACAATATTCCCATCAATCCAAATAAATTGATTTTTTATGAATATGACATGCACATCAAATGTCATGAAAACATATGCCTAGGTCACTAGAATAAAAAATTCACCCTCCTAGAACATACAATTCTAGTTGATGAAAACATTAGTTTTGTGTTATATTATTAACATTATCATTATCTCTCTTGGGAGGATGAACATGAAAGCCTCTAGTAATTGAATTCTCATAGACCAATGCATTAAAAGAAATATACTAAAAATCTATTGGATTCCATCACCACCTCCAACAAATTTGGGGGACTCTCCCTGGTGTGAAACAATGTGAAACTCCTTTATCTGAGGGAGGTGGATCAAGAGGGTTACTTGGGAATCATATCTAAATAGGAGTTACCGAGAAGGGACCCGACAAACATAAATTTCTACCTATAAGGACATCTTTCTACAAAAACTCAATATATTACTGAGGAAGTTTATTCTCTTGAGATCACAATCTGTTTTATTAATTATAGTTATCCAAGAATGTGGTCTTATGTAATATACAAGAGTATATAAAACTATATCTGAAAGTTGTGTTTCATTATTGTTACAAAGTACAAGAGTTCTTAATGGTTTTAAAAGTTTACTAGTTCTGGATGACTAGATACAAATATTAACTAAACATGAAAACATTAGATAAAAAATGAAAATGTTTTGAAAAAATTATTATCTACTATATCATATCCTTTAAAATTACACATGGTCCTCCTATAGGTTTCCTAGTTAAAGGAAAACAAATAAGGTTGATCATAGGTTCACTTTAAGGAGTAGCATAAAAATAAATCTTAGAGAAAATAAACATGTAATAAGCAATATGTATATAATTAATAAACACTAATAATACTTTATCAACTAAAATATTATACATTCTATATCAATAAGAATTTAACAAAACAATTTTTACCATAAAAATTTTTCTTATACTGAGGGAATACATAATGTCAGACATTAAAATCTCATTACCAAGTTGTTGTTCCAAGACACATTATGATAATGGGAATAATAATATACTAAAAACCATCTTATTTGTCTCAAGAGACATGTCGATGCATCGATCGTATATATAAAGTTAGGAACCACTCGTCACTTGTTTAATTAAATTTCGTTCTGTGAAAGTGTCATAAAATGATATTCATACTCATTCTTAAGGATATTCTTGTAGAATAAAATTAGGTTATCTATATATTTAGATATATATACATTAAATACTTCTCTATAAAAAATTATAATGTATATTTATTACAGAAAACCCCTTAATAAACATGGACTCCACAAGGTATCATCAATGTAACTTGAAGTACCCTTATAAATGAAATATAGTAGAGAGGGTTCATAATTTTTTTTTGTACAACTATGGAAGATAATAATTGAATTAAATAAAATTCATTGGCAGGACACCAAGAAAATTGTTGGACAAAATCTTCATTATGATTAATTAGGAAATTTGTAATAATTCAAATTATAACCCTTAGGAGAGTCCCACTAGATGTGTAATCTTAATACCACTCATTATACATCTAGTAAATGATTGAATAAATTCTCAATTAACCATTTTAATGGAGATTTTTCCCAATTTCATTTGTTTAGTAGTAGCGTCCTCTTTCCAGTATCTATACAATGAAGAATTTATAGGAAATTGCACACATTTTCTTACCAAGGATTTATAATATTTTTTCACTATATAAAATATATCCGAAAAATCAAAAGAATTAGATAGATGGATAAAAATTTAGACATGTAAATCCCTTATAATTTTTTATTCAATATGAAAATTCATAGTTATTTTTTCATCATGAAAAATAAAAAAGGTGGTGATTACCACACGAGTTTTAATGAAGGAATATTATGATACAAAACCCAACTTATGGATTGTGTAACAATTAAATCATAACCAGATAAAAATATGGTTTAATCATGATCTTAAAATAAAATTAATAATAAAATTTCATGAAATAAAATATAAAATAGGAATTATATACAGTACATAATGTAAATTAGGTGTACATTACCAAACTTATCTTAAACAGAGGAATTTGAGATGAAAACCCCTAACCTCTTGTCCAAAATATATAAAATGTAATTTAACCTCCCATTAAATAAATATATTTATGTCATAAACATAATTTAGAAAATTATTCATGTCTATTTTCATTCATAATCTATATAAATGGTCATTCTATTCAAGAATTCATCTGAATTTCCACATTATGTTTTTATAGTTTTTATTATTTTTACTCGTTTCATAACAAAAATTTCCATATTAATTATTCTTATATTTTTCACTATTACTCTATCATTATATTTAAATATAGATGACTCCAAATAATTTATTATGTTTTAAATCCAATTCAGGATTGTTTTACACTTTATCCTTGGAGATGAAGTTCATAATAAACTTGTTTTGGTGATTTTTGAAGAACATATGATGTTTGTTTAATTAATGGATTGGACATTGATATAATATATATAGAAAAAAATATATATTATTTTGAATATTTTTATCATATTATACCATTATTTACGTTCCCATAGTCATTCATGGTATAAATTAAAATTAGTGTTCAATTATGGTGTTAAATAGACCCACACATGAACATAACCTAATTTAATGATTGATAGAGAAGTGATTTTGTGGTAATATCATTATAAAAAATCATAATTCAATTATTTACTATTTATTAGGTATATATATATATATTATAATTATATATAATTATATTTATATTTATTTGGTCTTAAAATATTATATTATTTGAATTAAGGATTCACCCCTTTGTATGATTAAATAAAATAGTAAAATTAAGGATGGATATTTTCAATAATTTGACTAATAGGTTCTCAGAATTTTCACTCTACAAACATAATGATATCTTAAAGATCATATTTATCCATTAATATTATCACTATATCTAATTTTTTAATGTGATGAATGAGAACATTAAATAATACATTGTAGAGGTGGTAGTTCACAAAACAGACAAACAATAATTTATTTTAATAAATTAGGTATATGAATAAATAATGGTTAAACCCACAATATACTGACACAAAAGTATATAAATTTGAATAATATCATTATTTTATTATTGATATAATAAAATTTATATAATATAATTATGAAGGAAAAAAATTAGAAGATATTAATCACATTGGTGACTTGAATTATCCTTTTATGTCTCCTAGGAAATGAAGTAATTGTGTGAATTAATTGTGTATAGAAGCTTGTGGATGTGGGAAAAGGTTATACGGATTTAAAAATTGTATAACTCTAATAATAAACTCTAATGATATTTCATTATTGATGTGGTGAATATGTTATCCTTTTATAAGTGAAGAGTATTATGGTTTTTGGATTAACACATAAATTTTAAGTAATTCAAGGATACTATAAAATAGTATAGGAATATGTGTGTTGTTAAAAACTCACCTCAACCACTCATTTTGGTAAGATCTTTGAGTGTGCATGTCTTTTTTAACATTTTATCTTTTACCCTAATTTACATTTACCATGTTATTTAGTTTCTTATATTAGTAATGAATTTTAATGAAAAAAGATTTATATTTACCACTTTAACTAATTGGATATATCATTTTTTAAAATTTTAAAATCATTTAATAAAATATCACTTATAGGGTGAAAAAGTTAATTTTCAAATTAATACACTTAATTTCACAAAAAATACTTTTAAACAAATATTTTTTATGATATAAATCAATATATAAAATTTCTTTATCTTGGATACTAGATTTAATGAAATGAATATATTTATTAAACAAAATATAAAAGATATACAGATTTCAAAAAATAAAAAATTGAATCTCCCTAGAAAAAAATTGAATCAATGGAAATATTGAAACCACTTTTTATATTAAGTTAATAATTTAATTTGTTCTAAATATTATTACCACGTGATAAAAATTTTCAAATAATATTTTAAAATGTATAATTTTATTATTTAAATTAATATTTGATAAATTTCAATATTTTCAAAACTTATAGAACAATATTATGTAAAGGTAAAGTCAATAAAAATTAAAAGTTTCCTAAAAACTGTAAATTTTGACAAAAAATAGTCCTTTTTTAACAATTTCAAAAACTCATAAATGGAAATTTTGATATGTTGAATTTTATATTGAATTTATTTTGGAATAATTAAATGTTTTTAAATTAATTTATTAAATAAATTTATCAATAAAAACTCTTTAGAATGATAATTATGTGATATTCTGGGATTTGGTGTTTAGATGCCACATTAGGGTATCGAGTATTTCATTACCGCTTTTAAATAATTTCATCCGTGAAATTAGGGTATATATCCTAAATTTAAATAAATGTGGATGCTACTTCATTATAGCTTCTTCAAGTTCCTAGGATGTATCTTATAATTTATTATTTCTCCAATGGAATTTCAAAAATAGAGTTATAGATTCTACAACCCTTATTCTTTGATGTTATGAATCTGGATAGGATCATCCGTGAAATTAGGGTATATATCCCCTTCCATTAATAATTCTACATTTGTTAGATGGAAGAAACTAAGACCCAGGGACATTATCTTCTCATAAAGGGAAGGGAATTCCAAAAAAATAGAAAATACAAGACTCAATATTCATAATTATATTGTTTTTCCTAGGATTTTTCATGGTGAATATGTATGTTTAAATATCCTTGATGATATGAAACGCCATTGTAACGTCCTGGTTCCAGATGCCACCCAGAGGTGCCCCGTACTCGATTGGTCACATAGCCTCAATCTCATTTCCCCAAACACCAGAGGCTTTTGACTAGTAGCAAGGGCCTTGTGTGTGATAATGGGGAAACTATGCCCTCATTGGTAGTGTACACAACGGATGTAAAAAAATACATACAAGAGTGGAAGAAGAAATAATTGAATATTGTAGTAACAGTAGAAGATTGAAAGTATAAACTGGAGAACACATATATAAAATGATGCAAGGTACATATGATTAGAAAAATATCCAAACAAGTCACAATGCAGAAATAAAACAGTTCTAAACCAAAGTGGAAAAGAAATTAGATAAACTCCCCAGAATTGCAACCCATAGCTTGGTCACATGCTCTCCAACTCCACAGCAAGTCAAGTACCTGAAGTAGAAGGCGCTTTCCCAAATCTATACCTACAACAATATAATATGTTTGGGCCCAAAAGCATGACACAAATAGGGTGTGAGACTAAATCCTAGTAGGAAACCACCCGACGATCTGTGCCTAATAGTTAGTGAGTATATGGTAGGTAAAAGTACAGAAACAAGTAAACAAAAAAGAACTAGGCAGAAACAATTCCACAGTTTGAAGCATTCTAATCGCCACACAACATCCAACAGCTAAACAAGCTGATAACATAAAATGTAACCCTCTGGGAAATACCCACAGCCTATCCCCTCTGGTCCTACCTAGCAACACAAGTAGACAACTAAACACAAGGTAACCCTCTGTTAAGTACTCACAGCCTATCCCCTTTGTCCTAACTAACAAGTACAGGCAACCCTCTGGGTAGTATACTCAGTCTAACTCCTCTGGTTCATCTTAATCATAGACCCTCTGAGGAAGCCCTCACCGTCAATTCCCCCTATAGTTTCATTTTTGTACTACAGGCACTCTGGGGAAGCACTCAATGACTCACTCCCCCTGTGGCTCACGTTGAGGAACTACAGACACTCTGGGGAAGCACTCAATGTCAATTCCCCCGTTGGTCTCACATCGTAAACTATAAAGACACTCTGGATAACCCTCATCATCCATTATCCTTAGGGTCTATACACAAGGTTCTCATGGATCTGAGTAATTCAAGCATGTGTAGTAGGCATAATGGCCAAGGTCAACCTCAAGAACAACTTGGCTAGCATTCTACAGCATAATAGAAGAACAATCACACTATCCTATAATACTACGCATAGGAAATTAAATAGCATCCTAAAAGGAAAACAAGTCCCTAAAGTCAAAAACATAAAAAACATGCATGGTCAATACATCCAAATCACAACAACTCACCTGATTCAAAATCAATAATCATCTACCAAGGCGTACCATCATAGTAGAGAAATAATGGGGCTAAAACGGTAAACGAGCAATACCCAATTCATGGGTATTGGGAACATTTACACATAAAACCCAATGACATTCAACAGAAAGGAACAAAATACCTACCTCAGGGTTATTAGATCAATATACATCAACCTTGAAGCATTAATCTCCTTATAACACCATATATCTATGAAAACCTCTAAAAAATTCAACCCACGATAACATGGAAAAAAAGAGGAATCAGAAGATTATTCTCTCGGAGAAGAGTGAAATCACCAATGTGATTCAAAAAAAAATCAATGATGTTCGAATTGGAGGGTGGAAGGAGGATCGGGGGCTCGCCGAAGATCCCTGGTTGCTCGATGCTCTCAGAAGAACTAGGTTGAGAAGGAGGGTGTTGTGTCCGTCAGACACGACCCTGATGTGTTTAACAAAAAAACATAATACACGGCATGTATTTTTGGAGTACACAACATGTGCTTTCTATTTTCTTACTCTGCATTAGGTGGCCTCCAGGTCATCACACATGGCTATGTGCAAGGTCGCTTCACGAACAGGAAACGGCTACCCGATGTAACTAAGTACACGCCGTGTACATCAAAAATTTCCAGGAACTCCTCTTTTCTCAAAAACTATAGGAAAAAGAAAATAAAACCTAAAAATAAGATCCGGGATATTACAAACTTCCCCCCTTAAAGAAATTCGTCCCTAAATTTCCCTATCATTGCGTAGAAGAAGAATCCCCGAACAGTTTTGGCCACTGTGCTCGTACATCGGCCGCCCTCTCCCAAGTCTCATCATGCACTAGCCCATTCTTCCATAGCACTCGTACCCGTGGAACAGCCCGGCCACATAGGACCTTTGTACTATGATCAACAATCCAGATAGGATTCTATTCAAATGACACATCCACTTCGAGCTCAACATCCTCGAGTTGAAAAACATGTGACGGGTCTGAAAGGTAACGTCGTAACTACAACCAGTAGGCAACCAGACAAACTCTCTCCAACACCTCAAACGGTCTGACATACCTCGGTGAAAGCTTACCCTATCTCAGAATCCTCTTGAGTACCAATATCAGAGAGACATGCAAGAAAACCTGATCCCAGAACTCAAACTCTAGAGGTCATCTCTGCTGATCAGCATAAGACTTCTGTTGAGACTGTGCAGTAGCCATCCACTTCTGAATCAACTCCATCTTCTCTGTGGCCTCCTGAATAAGATGACATCCCAGCAAAGCTGCCTCTCCTGCCTCCCGCCAATATAAGGTTGATCGGCAAGGCCTACCATACAAAGCCTCACAACGTGCCACCTGAAATGTCACTCGAAAACTATTGTTGAAGGAAAAATCCAAAAGAGGAATATTCTTCTCCAAAGAACCTCCAAAATTTAGAATTCATGACCGGAGCATGTCATCAAGAACATGAATTGTACACTCGGATTGGCCATCCATCTTGGGGTGGTAAGCTGTGCACGAAAGTACCTAGGTTTGCAAAGCCTTCTAAATCCCCTACCAGACCTAAGAAGTAAAACATGCATCCATGTATAAAAGAATGGAGTGTGTAACTCCATGTAGATGTAAAATCTCAAGGATGTAAAACCTTCCCAGCTCATCAACACGGAAGGTCTCCTTGATCGGAAAAAAGTGAGAAACCTTCATGGGTCTATCAATGACAATCCAAACAGCATCATTCCCTCGAGGCGACCATGTTAAGCCAGTCACAAATCCCATCATGAAGTCATTTCACTTATACATGAGAATGGGTTACTACGTAAAAGCCCTGCTGGTCACTGGTGCTCCGCCTTCAACGGCGGACAAATGGAAATTCTCATGATGATACAAGCAATGTCTCTCTTTATACCTGGCCACCAATGCTGATGGTGTAGATCATGATACATCTTGCTGATGCAAGGATGAACTTCCCAAACCAAGGAATGAAGATCCCCATTATCTCCTCACGTATGTCTACTAGCACCCATACGCCCCCCTGGAAATGGAAGATCACATCCTCACATTTGGTCCATCCTGGAATAGGGTCCTCTCCTGAAACACTCTCCCTTAGGACAAGGCCTTCCGAATCTTATAGCTACCTCATTCAAAATCGATCCAGAAGAGTAGAGGTAACAACTACAAAATAAAGAAACGTCTTCTCCTGACTGTCACACACCTCCAAATGTATCTCAAAGAACAGAGCCATAAGATGCCACTCACTGCTAGCCTCCTGAACTACATGTATCTGAGTCCTCTTGCTTAATGCATCAGCCACCGTGTTTCCTTTCTTTGGCATATAGGTAGTCTCAATGTCAATATACTGTAGGTAATCAACCCACCAACGCTATATCATATTCAGATCACACTGAGTGAAGATGTATATGAGACTTTTGTGGTTGGTGAAAACCAAAAAAATGCTCTCCCATAAGATAATGTCTCCAAGACCATATTGCATGAACAATAGCTACCAACTCTAGATCATGTGTCGGGTAATTCCTCTCATGTGGCCTCAACATCCGAGACTCGTACGCAACGACTCCATATCCCTGCATAAGCACAGCTCCCATCCTGATACCTGATACATCATAGTAAACAGTGTAGCTCTTGCCTGGATCTAGAAAGACTAGTATTGGTGCTGAAGTCAACCTCCCCTTAAACTCCTAAAAGGATGAATCAAATGAATCTAACCAGAAGAACTTTTACCCCTTTTTGGTCAGACCCGTCAGTGGTGCTGCAAAGTGTGAAAAAGTCCTGTATGAAACATATGTAGTATCCAGCCAGACCAAGAAAACTATAAACCTCAAAGAAGTTATTCGAATAATCCCAGGAAACTACATGGATCACTTTCGCTGGGTCTACTGATACTCCTACCTCAGAGATAACATGACCCAAGGAGTGAATATGATCTATCCAAAAGTGACACTTCGAGAGCATAACATATAACGGATGCCCCCTCACTGTACTCCAAACAATCTCAAGATGGATAGCATGGTCTTGTCGAGTGAGAGGGTACACCAAGATATTGTCCATGAAGACCACCATGAAGGAATCAAAGTATGGATGGAACACTCAGTTCATCAGTTCCATGAAAACTACAGGCACGTTCGTGAGACCAAACGACTTAAACAAGTACTCGTATAGACCATACCTACTACTGAAGGCTGAAAGAGGTATATCTGATTTTCTAATGCGTAACTGATGATAACCGTATCTCAGGTCAATATTCGAGAACACCCAGGCTCCTCGATTATTATAAACGAGATCATCAATCCAATGCAGGGGATACCAGTTTTTGACCATCAACTGGTTCAAGTTCTGATAGTCAACATACAACCGAAGGGTACCGTCAGCCTTCTTTGCAAACATGACAGGAAAACCCCAAGTAGAAGTAATGGGTCAAATGAAACCCTTAGCCTGCAACACCTCCAACTGCTTATTGAGCTCCTACAACTCAGGTGTAGCCATCCTATAAAGAGAAATGGACCACGGTGCCGCTCTAGGAACAAGGTCAATCAAGATTTATACCTCACGCTCTAGAGGAAAACCTGAATTATCCTCTGGAAAGACATCTCTAAAACGATCCACCACTGGAGGAAAATCTAACTGTGAAGTCCACTGGTCATCCAGATAAAGACTAGAAATCAGGGCTGTAACTCCTCCCAACCCATGATGCTCTAGACACTTTCTGCTCACCTAGACATCCCAATCACCCAATGAAGAAAAGATCCACCCTATGGTGATATGAGACCCACCCTATGGCGATAAAAGTCGAAGAATTACTGTATTGGAACCAACTAGTCCATCCCAAGAATGACATCATAGCCTGTCATCCCTAGGACATAGAGGTCCCACAGAAAGTGACATCCACCAACCTATAGAGGGAACTCTCTACGATGACTTATTCTATTCATTCGGGTCCCCAACAGAGTGTCTAGAGTCAATATATTTATAGAAGAAAAGATACAAAGACAAATACTCTCCATGACAGTGACAAATATAAAGTTATGGGAAGCCCCTATATAAAAAAGTGTAGAATCTAAAACAGATGCCACTAAGATCGTACCTAGAACAATAGAACGTATGGGATCCTACTCCTGCTGGGTCTGCTCCACTGCAAAATTCTAGCATGTACTATTGCCCTGTGACCCTGCCATACCACTCTGAGATGATCCATCCTAATGTCGCTGAAATCAGGGCGACTGGCTACCACGACCTTGACCTCCACCTCGGCCTGAATAGACAGAAGAACTCTAGTTCCTAGACTAGTGAGAAAATGGTGGTGCTTCTCCTAAATGAGGAGTCATAGAAGAATCCCTATCACCAGCTATTGGATAGAAGAACTAACAAAAGTGTTGAAGGTGACCCTTCTTACAGCAAGATCAGCACTCCACTGGGTCTCTCAGGCAATGTTTCCTCATATGTCCACTCCTTCCACACTGTTAACTCACCACCTGAATACTGAAAGATGCATCTCACCTCCTTAGAAGTTCTGAATAAACCTTATAAAACCTTCTCAGAACAGTGCACCAACACCTGTTTCTGGAAGACGGCTAGTGCCAAGACTGGCACAACAGGAGGACATCTCGGTAGCATGAATCTCCAAGGTCAGGCGCACACCATAGATTAAGATTATCATGGACATAAAACAAGGAGTGAAAGAAGGGAATATGAGGAAGGAAGCACTCATGTTTTACAGAACAAGACTACACGGCATGTACATTTCCTACACAGCGTGTTCCCTGAATTCATTCACATAGGCATGTACTCATGCCTAAATTGTTCATGTAACACCCCAAACACAAGGCGTGTTGTTTTAACACACAACCTATACTTGAATCCTTTACCCTTTCCCAAGTCCTTCTACATGGTTAAGCCACACAACACTCCTAAGGATAGACTACAAGGCGTGTAAAATACCTACATGGCTTGTAATAGACAAGTTTCACCAGGCCCGTGTTGTTAGTGACATGGCCTAACACACGGCTCACACTAAACGACGTGTTCCAGATAGACATGGCATATATGATAGAGGATAACACCAACCCGTGTTGTTCATGACATGGTCGGGTACCTAGGTCAGACTACACGACATGTTCAAGGAGGAAACAACGTATACGTGAAAGGGTAAAATCATCATGTGTTGTTAGTGACACAGGTGGGCATTGGATCAACACTACATGGTGTGTATGGACGATACATGGCGTGTTCACTCTAGGTGTCCCCCATCCCGTGTCTCTGCACACATGTCCTGTGAAACAGTTTAGAGACTACATGGTGAGTACATAAAGTATATGACATGTACTTAATAAAAATAGTTTCTTTCTGAACAAAAGAACACATGGCATGTACTTAACATTACATGGCATGTATTCTATGTTTTTCTAGATAGTAAGCCTCAGAAACTACTCCGGAACCTAGAAAACATTGAAATAAGCATTAAAAGTGCCAAATTCCGATCCATGAGGGCCTATACTCCCCGCAATTCAATGTTTTGAATCTTATACATGTTATAGCATGGAAAACAAATCAATGATCCACCAAATTCTAGTTCATAAGGGCACATAACACCTCAAGAACCAATTTTTGGTTTCCATTCAAGTAAACACCTATTCAAACAATACCCTATCAAACATTAGGTATTTCTATGAAGTAAACTATCACAAAAACATGGATATTTTACACATCATCTATCACAACAACATGAAATCACCAATTCATCCTAGATGGCATGGGAAAAATGCATGACATGTGATTTCAAGCAAGTTACTATATGATGCATGAGATGGAATACCCTCATCTCATCGCATTGCAATAGAAATAAAACCTAAATAACTTCACCAATAATGGAACAAATCATGTGAATTACTCAAGGTGAAATCAAATCAACTCTAATAATTGGAAAACCAGAAAAATTGCAATTAAACAAGGCAGATTGGTTTTTCCCTGTACAAGGGTAAGCTACTCGTGGACACAAATTAATACCAAGTAACCATTTCGCCCAATCCCTAGTTAAGGCTTCAAGTAGTAACTCAAGCGAAAAGAAATCATCTGATACCAAATGTGGCAACTAGGTCCCATTGACAGCACAACCAGCCCGCCTTAACATGGTCGTCGGGTCCTGGCCCACCAGGTACCACCAGTTTCCCCGAAGACACGTGGGGCCCACACTAGGGCCAAACCACATGCCTGAACGGGTCATCAGAATAATGATTTTCCCCACAGGCTAACACATGTCCTTTCTAGTGTGATTTTTCCTCACTCACACACTCCTTGGGAAACTTCCCAAAGGTAACCCATCTTGATCACTACTCCAGGCCAACCATGCTTAACTTTGTAGTTCTAATCAGGTAGGCTACCGAAAAGGTAGGTGTACCATGTTAACATGGTTCATATCATTTAGTCATTGAAACATTTATCATTTGGGGGTGTTACAATCACCCCCCCCCCCCTTTAGAGAACAACATCCTAGTTTTTCACCCTACATCTCAACCCATGTAGTGCACCTCACATAAGGCTAGGTACCACCTCTGATACCACTTTGTAACATCCCAGTTCCAGAAGTCAACTAGGGGCGCCTCGTACCCGGTTGGTCACATGGCCTCAAGAACATTTCCCCTGAGCGCCAGAGGCTGCCTACTAACAGCGAGGGCCTTGGGTGTGATAGTGGAGAAACTATAACCTCATTGTCAGAGTACACAACGGAAGTAAAAAAATATATACAATAGGGGAAGCAGTAATAATGGCATACAATAGTAACAACAGAAGAATGAAAGTATAAACTAGAGAACACATATATAAAATGATGAATGGTACATATGTTTAGGAATATGGCCAAACAAGTCACTATAATGAAATACAATAGTGCTAAACCAAAGTTCAAAAGAAAGAAGATAAACTCCACCGCATCGCAAGCCATAGCTTTTTCCCATGCTCTCCAGCTCCACATCAAGTCAAGTACCTAAATTAGAAGTGAACTTTCCATTATCTATACCTAAAACAATATAATCTGTTTGGCCCTAAATGCATGACCCAAACGAGGTCTGAGACTAAATCCCTATAGGCAACCACCCAAAGATCTATGCCTAACAGTCAGTAAGTATATGCCAGGTAAAAGTACAGAAAATAGTAAATAGGAAAGCACTAACCAGTAATCAATCCATAGTTTAAAGTATTCAAATCATCACACAGCATGCAATATCTAAACAAGAAGATAACACAATAGGTAACCCTCTTGGAAGTACCCACGACCTATCCCCACTGGTCCTACCAAGCAACACAAGCAAGTATCTAAACACAAGGTAAACCTCTGGTAAGTACTCACTGCATATACCCTCTGGTCCTACCTAAAAAGTTAAAGCAACCATCTTAGCAGTACACTCAGTCTAACCCCTCTAGTTTAGCTTAAGAATAGACTCTCTGAGGAAGTACTCACCATCAATTCCCCTTATAGTCGTGTGTCAGTATTAAAGGCACTCTGGGGAAGAACTCAAAGTATCATTCTTCCTGTGGCCCACATTGAGGAACTACGGACACTATAGGGAAGCACTGCATGTCAATTCCCCCTGTGGTCTCGCATCGTAAACTATAAAGAAACTCTAGAGAAGACCTTACCGTCCATTCTACCTATAATCTATACAATAGGATCTCATGGCCCTGTGTAAGTCAAGAAAGTGTAGTTGTTGGTAATGGACAATGTCAACCTCATGAACTACTTGGAAATCATTCTATAGCACAACAACACAACAGAAGAACAGTCACACCATCCTATAATACTAGGCATAGGAATATAAACAGCAGCCTAACAGGAAAACAAGACCCTAAGGTCAAAAAAGGAAAAACATGCATGGGAAATACATCCAAAGCACAAAAATTCACCCTATTCATAATCAATAGTCATCTACTCAGGCATATAAGCATAGTAGATAAATAATAGGGATAAAACGGTAAATCCCCAATACCCCGTTCATCAGTATTGGGAAAATATTCACATAAAACTCAAATAATATCAACCGAATGGCACAAACCACCTACCACGAGGTTAGGAGACAAATATACTTGAACCTCAAATCTTGAATCTCCTTATAACACTGTAGATCTATGAAAATGTATAAAATGGTCAACCCACTATAACATGGAAAAGAAGATGAATCAGAAGATTATGCTCTAGGAGAAGAGATAACTCACTGATGCAATTACAATGCAATAAACAGTGTTTGAATCAGAGGAAAAATGGAGGCTCAAGGGCCCGTCAAAGATCCGTGGCTGCTCGGCACTCTCGGACGAACTAGGTTGAGAAGGAGGGTGTTCTGTCCGTCAGACACGACCCCGATGCATTTTAGAAAAGAAAACAAAATACACGGCATGTACTCTTGGAGTACACTACATGTACTTATTGTTTACATACTTCAAATTAGGTGGCCTCCAGGTCATCACACATGGTCGTGTGGAAGGCCGCTACATGGCTAGCACACGGCTACCTGCGGTAACCGAGTACACGACGTGTACTCATAAAGTACACAGCGTATACTTACAAAATTTCTAGAAACTCCTCTTTTATCAAAAACTCCAAGAAAAAGAAAAATGTACCTGAAAAGAAGATCTAGGCTCTTACAAACTTTCCCCCTTAAAGAAATTTGTCTCGGAATTTCCCTAGCGTGGTGTAGAAGAAGAAACCCCAAACAGTTCTGGCCACTGTGCTCGTACATCGGCCTCCCTCTCCCAAGTCTCATCCGGCACTCGCCCATGCTGCCATAGCACTCATACCATATGAACGTATCGGACATGGATAACCTTTATACTACAATCCACAATCCAGAAAGGATTCTCTTAAAACAACGCATCTATTTCAAGCTCAACCTCATTGGGTTGAAAGACATGAGACAAGTTTGAAAATTAACGTCGAAGCTAAGGAACGTGGAGGACCTCGTGCATAGCCCGATACCTCTGAGGTAACTACAACTGGTAGGCAACCGGCCCAGCTCTCTCTAACACCTCAAATGGCCCGACATACCTTGGTGAGATCTTACCCTATCTCCAAATCCTCTTGTGTCCCATCCTCGGTGTGACACGTAGGAAAACCAGATGACCAACCTCAAACTCTAGAGGTCATCTCCGCTGATCAGCATAAGACTTTTGTCGAGACATTGCAGTAGCCATCCTCCTGTGAATCAACTATATCTTCTCTATGGTCTCCTGAACAAGACAAGGTCCTAGAAAAGCTACCTCTCCTACCTCCTTCCAACAAAAGGGTGATCGTCATGGACTACCTTACAAATCCTCATATGTTGCCATATGAATAGTCACATGAAAACTGTTGTTCTAGGAAAACACCACAAGAGGTATATTCTTATCCCAACAACCTCTAAAATCTATAATTCATGCTCGGAGCCTACCCTCAGGCACCTGAATCGTACGCTTGGACTGGACATCTGTCTGGGGGTGGTAAGCTGTACTCAAAATTACCTGTGTTCCCAAAGCCTTCTAAAGCCCCAACTAGACTCAAGAAGTAAAATTTTCATCCCTGTTGGAAAAAATGGAGTGTGTAACTCCATGTAGACATACAGTCTCACAGATGTACAATCGTCCCATCTCATCAACACTGAAGGTCTCCTTGATCAAAAAGAAGTGAGAAACCTTCCTGAGTCTGTCAATGAAAACACAAACAACATCATTCCCCTGAGGCGACCACGATAATACAGTCACAAAATCCATCGTGACGTCATTCCACTTCCACTCAGGAATCGGTAACTACTGTTAAAGCCCTGCTGGTCGCTGATGCTCTGCCTTCAGCTGCTGACAAATGGAACATCTCATGATGAAACCAGCAATGTCCCTCTTCATACCTGGCCACCAATACTAACGTTGTAGATCATGATACATCTTAGTGATTCCAGGATGAACTACCCAAACTCAGGAATGAAAATCTGACATCACCTCCTCGCGTATGATTGTGGGTACCCATACGTGCCCCTAGAAATGCAAGATCTCATCCTAACCTATGGTCCATCCAGGAATAGGGTCCTCTCCTGAAACACTCTCCCTTAGGACTAGACCATCAGAATCTGATAGCTACCTCATTCGAACTTGTTCCAGAATAGTAGAGGAAACAACTACAGAAGAAAGGAACGTCTTCCCCAGACTGTCATGCACCTCTAAATGCATCTCAGAGAATAGAGCCATAAGATTCCACTCACTATTGGCCTCCTGAACTCCATGTATATGAGTACTCTTGCTCAATGCATTAGCAATTGCATTGCCTTTCCCAAGAATATAAGAATGATCAAATTCAAAGTACTATTGGTACTCAACCCATCAACACTATCTCAAATTCAGATCACGCTGAGTGAATATATAATTGGGACTTTTGTGGTTGGTAAAAACCACAAAATGATATCCCAGAAGATAATGTCTCCAATAGAGTAGGGCATGAACAACAACTACCATATCCAGATCATTTGTCGGGTAATTCCTCTTATGTGGCCTCAACTATCGAGACCAGTACGCAATGACTTTATCTCCCTACATAAGGACAGCTCCCAAACTGATACTTAATGCATCACAATAATCATTATAGCTCTTTCTTGGCTATGGTAAGACTAGTATCGGTGCTGAAGTCAACCTTCCCTTCAGCTCATTAATAGCAGACTCACAAGAATCTGAACATTAAAACTTCTCCCCCTTTTTTGTCATAACTGTAAGTGGTGCTACTAAGCATGAAAAGTACAGTATGAAATGTCAGTAGTATCCAACCAGCCCTAGAAAAGTCTTCACCTCAAAGATTTTCTTTATCTGCTCCAAGGAAAATACACCTCTCACTTTCTCTAGGACTAGTAACACTGCTGCCTCTAAGATAACATGACCCAAGAAGTGAATCTGATCCATCCAAAAGTGTAACTTTGAGAGCTTATCATATAACTGATTCTCCCTCAGTGTACTCAAAACGATATGAAGATGGGCATCATGATCATGTCTAGTGTGAGAGTACACCAAGATATCATCCAAGAAGACCACCACAAAGGAATTCAAGTATGGTTGGAGAACTCAGTTAATCAGTGCCATGAAAACTGCAGGTGCATTCGTGAGACCGAACGGAATAACAAAGTACTCATATAGACCATACCAGCTCCTAAGGGTTGTAGGAGGTATATCTGATGGCCTAAAGTGTAGCTGATGATAACCAAATCTCATGTTAATCTTCGAGAACACCCAGGTTCCTCAATGCTGATCAAAGAGATCATTAATCCTGGGCAAGATATATCAGTTCATGACCGTTAACAACCGTCTTCCTAAATCGCAAACAGGATATTTAAAACCCATGGAGAATTACTGGGTCGGATGAAACCCTTTGCTTTCAACTCCTCCAACTGCTTCTTGAGCTCCTGCAACTCAGGTGCAGCCATCCTATAATGAGGAATGGGAACCTTTGCTTCTCATGGAACAAGCTCAATCGAGAATTCTACCTCACTCTCTAGAGACAAACAAGAAAAATCCTCTGGAAAGACATCTCTAAAATGATCCATCACTGGAGGAAAGTCTATCTATGAAGTCCTCTAGTCATCCAGATAAAAGAAATCTGGGTTGTAACTCCTCCCAACCCATGATGATCTGGACCCTCTATTCTTTCCTGGATGTCCCACTTACCATTAGGAAGAAAAGATCCACCCTCTAGTGATATGAAACTCACCCTACGACGATAACAGTCGATGAGTTCCTGGAATGGAACTAACCAATCCGTACATATAATGACATCATAGACTGTCTTCTCTAGGACATAGTGGTCACACAGAATGTGACATACACCAACCTGTAGAGGGAACTCTTTGCACTGACGTACACTAGCCGTTCTAGTCCCCAACAGAGTGACTAGCATCAATATATCTGTAGAAGAAGAGATTCAGAGCCCAATGCTCTCCATGGCAGAGTGATATATAATGCTATGAGAAGCCCCTGTATCAAAAAGTGCATAAGCTAAAACTGAGGCTCCTAAGATCATACATTGAATAGTAGAAGTTCTAGGATCCTGTTCTTTCTAGGTCTACTCCACTGCAAAAGTCTATCTGGTACTGCATCCCTATAACCCTGCCTGACCACTCTGAGCTGATCCATGCTGATGTCACTCAAAACTGGGCAACTGGCTAAAATGGCCATGACCTCCACCTTAACCAGAATAGCTTGAAGAACTCTACTTCACATACTGGTGAGAAACTAGTGGTGCTTCTCCTCAATGAGGAATCATATAAGAACCCCTGTCACCAGCTACTGGAGAGAAGAACTAAAAAAAGAACTGATGGTGACCCATCTTGCCACAAGATAGACAATCCGCTGGGTCTCTCGGACCATGTGGACTCATATTCCCGCTCTTTCCGCACTAGTAACTCACCACCTGTATAATGGAAGATACACCCCGCCTCCTCAAAAGTTCTCCATGAACCTTATAAAACCCTCTCGGAACTGTGCATCAGCACCTGTGTTCGGAAGACAGCCGGTGCGAAGACTGGCACAACTAGAGGACGTCTTTGTGTCATGACTCTCAATGGTCAAGCACACAATATAGATTAAGATTATCATGGGCTGAAAACAAGGAGTTTAATTAGGTAACATGAGGAAGAAAGCAATCAAGTTTTAAAAAACCTGACTACACTGCGTGTACATTTCCTACACAGTGTGTTCCCTGAAGTCATTCACATGGGCGTGTAATCCTGCTTAAACTGCTCGTGTAACACCCCAAACACATGGAATGTTGTTTTAATACATGACATGTACTTGAATCTGCTTCCCCTGCCCAATTCCTTCTACATGGTTATGCCACATGGGTCTCCTAAGGAAGGACTACAGGGTGTGTAAAATACCTACATGACATGTACTACACAAGATTCACATGTCATGTGTTGTTAGTGACATGGCCTGACACACAACTCACACTACACAACGTATTCCAGACGGACACGGTGTTTATGAAAGAGGATAACACCGACCCCTGTTGTTCATGACACGGCCGGGTACCTGGGTCAGACTACACAGCGTGTTCAATGAGGAAATGACATGTATGTGAAAGAATTAAACCAACCCATGTTGGTAGTGACATGGGTGGGAATACGGTAAACACTACACAGAGTGTATAAAAGATACACGGTGTGTTCACTCCATGTTTTCCCCATCCTGTGTCTCTTCCCACACTACATATGACATGGTTTGGAGACTACACGGCGTGTAGATAAAGTACATGGTGTGTACATAAGAAAAATAGTTTCTTCCAGAACATAAGAACTCATGGCGTGTACATAAAATTACATGGTGTGTATTCTGGTTTTTTCCAGACAGTAACCCTCAAAAACTACTCCTGAACCCAGAAAATAGTGAAAAAAGCATTGAAAGTGCCAAATTTCGATCAGTGAAGGCCCATACTCACAGCGAAAGAAAGTTTGGAATCTTATAAAAGTTATAGAAAAGAAAACAAAGCAATGATCTACCAAATTACAGACCATGAGGGCCCATAACACCTCAAGATCCAATGATTGGCATTCATTCAAGAGAAACCTTTACAAAAACAGTACCCTATCAAATAGAAGGTATTTATATTGAGGCATCTATCACAACAACATGCATATTTTACACATCATCTATCACAACAACAAGAAATCACCAATTTATCCTATATGGAATGGAAAAAATGCATGACATGTGATTTCTAGAAAGCTCCTATATGATGCAAGAGATGGCATACCCTCATCTCATCACGTTGCAACAGAAATAGAACCTCAATAACATCAACAATGACAACACAAATCATGTGAATCACTCAAGGTGAAATCAAACCAACTGTAATAATTGAAAAACTTGAAAAATTTCAATTAAACTAGGTGGATTGGTTTTTCCCTATACATGGGTTAGCTACTCTCGAGCACAACTTAATACCAAGTATGAAATTTTCCCTATCCCTAGCTAAGGCTCCAAATAGTAAATCAATAGGAATAAAATCCTCTGATACCAAATGTTACAACTGGGTCACGGTGACAGCACAACCACCTTGCCTTAACATGGTCGTCAGGTCCTGGCCCGCCAGGTACCACCAGTTTTCCGGAAGACACATGGGGCCCAGCCTAGGGCCTACCCAAGTGCCTGAACGGGTCATCTAACTAATGACTATCCCCATAGGCCAACACATGTCCTCTCTAGTGTGCTCTTTCCTCACTCACACACACCCTGGGGAACATCAAAGAAGGTCACCCATCCGGATCACTAATTAATTCCAAGCACGCATAACTATGGAGTTCTAATCTGGTAAGCTCAAAAAAAGGGAGGTGCACCTTGTTGACATGAGTCCTATCATTTAGTCATTTAACCCTTTATCATTCAGGGTTGATACAATCACCCCCACCCCCTCTTTAGAGAACAACATCCTTTTTGTGGGCCCTATATCTCAACCCAGGCAGTGCACCACACTTAAGGTTGGGTACCACCTCTGATACCACTTTGTAATATCCTGGTTCACGATTCCACCCAAAGGCGTCCCGTACTCAGTTGGTCAGATGGCCTCATGTGCATTTTTCCAATGCCAGAGGCTGCTGACTAGCAGTGAGGGCCTTGGGTGTGATAGTGTGGAAACTATGCTCTCAATGGTAGAGTACACAATAGAAGTAAATAAATACATACAAGAGTGGAAGCAGTAATAATGTCATACAATAGTAAAAGTAGAAGACTGAAAGTATAAACTAGAGAACATATATATAAAATGATGTATGGTACATGTGTCAAGGAAAACTGCCAATGAAGTCACAATGCTGAAATAAAACAGTGCTGAACCAAAGTACAAAAGAAAAAAGATTAACTCCTCAGCATCACAAGCCATATCTTGGTCCCATGCTCTCCAGCACCACTGCAAGTCAAGTACCTGAAGTAGAAGGGTTCTTTCATTTATCTATAACTGCAACAATATAATATATTTGGGCCCAAAAGCATGACCCAAGCAGGGTGTGAGACCAAATCCCAATAAGAAACCACCCGAAGATCTGTGCCTAACAGTCAGTGATTATGTGGTAGGTAAAAGTACATAAAGTAGTAAACACGAATGCACTAAGTAGTAAATAATCCCCAGTTTAAAGCATTTAAATCATCACACAGCATGCAACAACTAAACAAGAATATAATACTACAGGTAACCCTATGGGATTTACCCACAACATATCCCCTCTGGTAATACCTATCAACACAAGAAAGTAGCTAAACACAAGGTAAGCCTCGAGGAAGTACTCATATCCTATACCCCTGGTCCTACCTAACAAATACAAGAAACCCTCTAAGAATTACACTCAGTATTAACCCTCTGGTTCAGCTTAAGCATATACAATCTGAGTAAACACTCACCATCAATTCCTCTTATAGTCTCATAGCGGCACTAACAGAGATTTGGTGAAGCACTCAACTTCTCATTCTCCATGTGGCCCACGTCAAGGAACTACAGACACTCTGGGGAAGCACTCAACGTAAATTCCCCCAGTGGTCTCACATCGTAAAAAATAAAGACACTCTGGAGAAGCCCTCATCATCCATTCTCCCTATAGTCTATACACTAGGTTCTCACGACCCTGTGTAAGTCATGAAACTATAGGAGCACATAACTTCCATGTTCAACCTCAAGAACTACTTGCCTAGAAATCTACAACCCAACAACATAACAGAAGAATAGTCACACCATCCTATAATACTAGGCATGGGAAAGTAAACAGCATCCTAAGAGGTAAACAAGACCCTAAGGAAAAACAAGAAAACATGCTTGGGAAATACATCCAAAGCATCATAATTCACCCTATTCAAAATCAATAATCATCTTCTCAGGCATACCAGCATAGCAGGGAAACAATAGGGCTAAAACAGAAAACACGCAATACCCTGTTCAAGGGTATTGGGAAAATTTGCACATAAAACTCAAATACCTTCAACAGAAAGGCACAAACCACCTTCCATGGGGTTAAGATATCAATATAATTAAACCTCAATGCTTGAATCTCATTAGAACGTAGTAGATCTAGGTAGAAATCTAAAATGTTCAACCCACAATAACAAGGAAAAAAAGAAGAATCAGAAGATGATGCTCTAGGAGAAGTGTGTACTCCTTGATGTGATTCCAACACAATCAATGGATTTCAAATCAGAAGACAGATAGAGGCTTTGGGGTCGTCAAAAATCTACTGCTGCTCGGCGCTCTCAGACGAACTAGCATGATAAAGAGGGTGTTCTATCTATCAGACACAACCCCAGTGCGTTTAATGAAAAAAAAACAAAATACATGGCGTGTACTTTTGGAGTACAAGGCGTGTACTTTCTGTTTCCATACATCACATTAGGTGGCCTTCTGGTCATCACACATGGCCATGTGCAAGTCCGATACACAGCCAGCACACGGCTACCTGCGTTAACTGAGTACACAACATGTACTCATAAACTACACGACGCGTACTTCAAAAATATCTAGATACTCCTCTCTTCTCAAAAACACCAGGAAAAAAACATAGTTGAAAAAAAAAGATATTGGTTCCTAAAACCATTTGGAATAGAACTCCAATATTTATATATATTCTTGGTATGTTCCCTCTAATGACACACAAAATCAACATTCTCTCATTAACCAATACTCTGATTAATTTTCTTCATATTCACTCATTGATGATTTGGGTTCTAATTAAACTTTTGAGTGTTGTGTGAGTTTAGAAACGTTTAATTTTTGTGATTTAATTTATTCGTGTTTCCATTATGAGGTACCCATCACCATAAATGATTCTACAAATCTCATTTCCATTTATTCTCATTCCACAGTGAAAATACATGAGTACATAGATAGTTTCATAGACCTCAAACCCCCTAAATCCCTTCCCTCAATAAAGAAACCCCCATTAATTGAATTAATATAACTCTCATATAATTTAAATTAATTATATTTTTAGTGTGTTGACCAAATTCTCATCAAAATTTCCAGACACATCTCCCCAAACCATGAATCAAATATTATATTCATTTTTAGAGAGTATAAAAATAATATTATATTTTTATTGGAATACATTACTTGTATTATCCAATTTATTTGAATACACCATATACTTTTATATTATTAGGATAAGCCTGAAATTAAAGATAAAAGTTTGTTAAATACCCCCTTCTTCTGGTGGTAAAATTGGAAGTAAGTAAATTACTAGAAATTGGGTTCATCTATCCCATATATGTTTGTAAACATGTTATACCTTTAAATATTTTTCCTATGAAAACTAAAATAATGATATTGTAAATTGAATATAATTAATTTCATACAAAAAATGAGAAAAATAGTTTGCGATCCTATATTTAATGTAATCCAATAATTCATACCACACAAAGCAACAATTTTCTATACCTTTCATTGTCCTAAGTCAAAAATGTTTTCTGGTAAGTCCCATTATTTTTTCATTGATGGATATTTCTATTATTTTAAAATCCATATATCCCATGAGGATCAAGTGATGAAAATATTTACTTATCCATTAATAACATTTCCATGAACAGGGATATCATTTTTCTCTTTAATTCCAATGAAACTTTTCGGCATCGTATGATAGGTATATTATTTCAGTATCTTGAGAATTTTATAGAAATTTTTTTCCATGATTTCATTGTTTTTGGTACTTCCGTTGATCATTTATTTTTCATAACTAGGTTATTTCTTCTCCTGTTTCATCGAAAATTATATAATATTAAATAATATGATATGTCATTTCATATTAAATAGTAGGATAGTTCTTGGAAATATTATTTTGATTAATTTAATTCAGGTTTATAATTTAAAAATTGAAATAATTTCCTACCTTTTATTTCAAAAAATGTGTTAATAGTGTGAGATATGTCTTTGTTCAAGCAATTTTTTAACACTAACTGATTAAATAATTTATTAAGATCTCAATTCAATTGTATCCAATGATAAAAAAAGATTTTTTTTGTTTAATTTCTTATTATATATTTAATTCACTAAAAAGTAGACACAAATCATCTACCACCATCTAACCTCTAATATGGGATCTACCATTCAAGAAATATGTGTAATGTTCTATCTTTACAGTTGGGAAGTTTTATCAAAATGGGTATTGAGGGATCAACATTTCATTTTTTATTCCTGTCATATCCTTGATCCTTCCTAATAAATCGAAATTACCACTAAAAAGGACATCATTCTTTTTTGTTATCCTTGTAAAAATTCCATTCATACCATTTAGGGAATTTTATTCATTGACCATGAAGCCCTCTAGTATCTCCATATGAATCTAGATTCCAATAAATGTCTCATTAATTAGATTGTCATCCCTTGAGAATTTATTATAGAAATTAAAGATCAAAAGGTGTAGAAAATGTGGGTGTATGATATATCGGTAGGATCCATATATACGTGGACATTGACTAATCACACTATATTATAAAAAATTAAGTGTTTTAGAATGATAAATTTTGTCAATTTCAAGCTGATATTCCTAGGTAAGAGGACTTCACAAATTATTTTGTAACATATTTCATTCCTATTAGTTTTTTTAAAAACAAAAATTGTCCTATGAAATAAGAGTATCACTTGTACATTTGGGATAACTCCACCCTTTGGTACACATTTAGTGATAAATTTATTATTTTTCTAATAATGAGTTCCAGTGTATCCTTAGATTCTACCGAACACCTTAATGTGGGGGACGCTTTAGTCCCTGATGGACTGATCGGAGGGCCATTGATTTTTGTTCTATTTATAGAACACAATTTTGGGATTCACATGATTTTTGTAAACATTTTTTACATTATCAAAGAATGGGTAATTTCTCCAAAATAAAAAAAACCCACAAAACCCTTGATCATTACTGAATTTTTTTATGTTTTCCACATTGAATTTATGGGGCCATTTCATAATTAAATTTCAAACATATTCATTATTGTAATAGTAGATTATGTGTCAAAATGAGTAGATGCATGAGCCTTAAGGACTGCCGATTCAGACATAGTTTTGTAATTTTTCAAACCCCCAATTTCTAATAAGTTTGGATTGAATATGTTGATCCTCAGTAGCCAAAGTACTCATTTCTACAACTAAACAATGAAATCACTATTTCATTTCTAGGGGGTTGGAAATTGATTCTCTACTATTTTTCACCACCAAAGAAACAATCAAGATGAATTTTTAAATAGAGATGTCAAAAAAAATTCGTGAAAAATGGATCATCCTAGTAAGAGAAAATAGATAATTAGACTTAGTGATTCATTTTGTGCTTATCATACTACCTTCAAAACTCCAATTTCATGTCACCATATCTGCTAGTATATGAAATGACTTCCCACCTCCCTATTGAGATAGACTATCAAGATGAATATTAAATTAAATAATTCATGTCTAATATTACTAGTGTAGGGTCACAAAAGGAATATGTAGATTCAGGAACTAGAGGAAATGAAGATACCCTCTTGAACTCCTAGATTGATATGTGGAGAAGGTAGGCTTCCCATGAAGCCAACTTCATTCATCATCATTTCATCATCTTGAATAAGATCATCTTATAAATTCAATGATGAAGTTACACCCAAGAATGATTCATTCCAACTGGTTTGGACTATACACATTTATTAATTTTTACCTATTTGGTGTTGTGAAGGCTCTAAATAAAGAAAAAAATAGATTCACATTTAATTGGATGTGGTTGAAGCACTTTTTTGAAACCATTCTGGTGTCTCCAGTGGAGAAATTCCACAATTATGACGAAACCTAATAGTGACATGCACTGTATTTTATCCTTCCATCCCATGTTTTCTTTTAATATAGTAAGGTAACTGCACACTATATGTATAAGGGGTGAGTACATTCCTATATCATTGATGATTTTCCTAGTAATTATTTTTTTCTTCTTTTCTCTTTCTCACATGTGGTAAGATATTTCTAATTTTCCACCTCTATTCCAGAATAATAATTTTTCATTGTCAATCAATCATGATATTATTAAAAACATAGGATTAATTTCCCTATTTCGAGTTGTTTTAACATTAAAAAAATAATTTTTCAATGATGACATGTGAGTTGCTGCATGAATTTAACATTTTCATGTTCTATTTTTAGTAAATTTGTTTATTTTAGATTATATAAAATGTTTAATATATATTAAACCGTTGATATGATTGATAAACTCTATGTAAGTAGTTTATACAAAAATAATCACTTAACATCTATACATATCATTCCATCCAACTTTGGAGAGTGGATATTTCATACTAAATTTATGGCATATATATGTTAGTTTTATTTTTCTCATCAATAAAAAATGATTATTCTATATGTTCAATCCTTTTCAAATATATTTCATTACTATACGAGAGTGATCAACATGTGTGTAAATATATTTCTTTTATCGTACACCCTCAGAATAAACTAAATCAAAACAAAAAAACCAAATTAACTAAAATAAATAAAGAGGAGACTGATGAAATGTAAAAAATAGGAGGATATCTATTTTGGGTGCTTATGTTTTAACTTCCTTGAATTATTAAGTAAGAGGGTCTTTAAATTTTATTGTAAAGGATGTTTAGAAGGATTGGTGGAAATAATACAGTTTTTAGAAGAATTTAAATATAACCTATATTTATTGGACAATAATTTAATGAATAACATGAAATGGTTATCACACTAACATGTATATTTATTGGAGTATTTTTTCATCTATTTATTTTCCAAAAAATATCATATATCTCATTAAATTTAGTTTTGATTAAAATTTTTATATATCCTATTCCATGATCTGGTTGAATAAAACATGTGTTTGGTTTTTTCATAGATCAAATTATGATCAAAAATTAAATTTTATATGAATGTTAAGTCATCAAGATTAAGGAAAAATATTCATGCATCATTTTCTGAAATGTGACTCTTCTTGGGAGTGAAAATATTTAGGTGTGGGGGAGTGATTGTATCATGACTAACTATTTCATTTAAACCACTATACCACTATGTTAAACTATTTTTGTATTGTAAATTCCATACATAATAAAAAAACATAACATTTGGTACAATTTATTAATTTTTATCTCTACTAAAAGATAAATTTTTCTTATATTCGTGATTTTTTTATTGGAGGAAGAGAATTCGATATCCCAAGATAAAATTCATACAAAACATTCCAAAATGATCAAGATCCTAAACACATATATGGGATTAAATTGTAACTATAGTTAATATATGTACCCAATTGAGAATAAAATCAGACAATTAATGAACAACCATGTGACATATATTTATATAGATATTCAGGATTCCATAATTTTTCCATTTTTTCCAAAAATATGACATCATTGGAGGAAATATTCATGTTTCATGATCTTATGTTCACTTATATAATTTAGCCACATATTTGGTTGTAGGCCTCCAAATTATGTAAATAGGTGGATAAATACATGAGTTAAAAACAACTTTTTAGTTTTTTCAAAACCGATATATGAAGGTTATGTAATAATAAACCATTTTCTAAGTTGTATTTTCAAAATACAGTTCCCAAAACCACCGTCCCCTTTCAGAATTTAATGGTACCATGGGAAACCCAAATGTATGTTAAATCTGGGGGAATTTTGTTTATATTTTTTCGTCCCAATGGCATCCTCTAATACATTTTATGGTTCTAGAGTTTCCTATCCTCATAGGGATAAAAATTATGAATTCAATGTTCTTTATAAGACTCCTCCTCCTCTCGATGGTTGGATAAATAGTGGGTGATCATTTTAAGGGAGCTATACACCTGAAGAGGGAGTTCCATCATGTAATTACATACATATTTGGTGTATATTGTATTTTGGAATTGTTTATTATGATATCTCTTAGTTTTTTATTCATTTAATAGAAATATTTTTTATTTCCTAACCAACTAGCATCAAATGTTTAGTTTATAAATTATTCATTATTATTGGATAAAATTTGAATCATATTCCTTCCAAAAAAATTTATATTTTGGTGTTCCTTGAAAACCATAAAGCATTCCACTAGGCTATAACATTGCTACATTATTTTAATATCAACTTTTTTTACTATGTTCATCATTTTAGAGGCTTTGTGGATAACCAAATTCTTCATTAACCCTTAACTAATGGATTATACAAAAACCAAATAATCAATTAAAAACAAATAAATTCTCAGTTGGTGTAGTAACGTATTAAAAATAACACAATAATAATATATTCTATAAAATATAAATTTTTTTCACCTATTCAACTCTTTAATTTATGTCATTTAATTTTTAAAAATGATCCTAGAACCACCCCTATTTCAGTCCTTTTTTATTGATGATATGAACTTTAAACATTTAATTCTCCTTTAGAGATGTCCTATGTTCCACACTATGTTATAAATAATCTTTAAACATCTAATCAATTTGATATGCCAGGAAATTGTAGTCAATAATTACACCTAGGTGAATTAATATCACCAAAACAGACACGTTCTCACTAATAATTGAGGGAAGTGATAAATATATTAAAAAATATATAAGGTTTACCAAAAAAAAACAAAACAAGAGAGAAAAATCAATTAAGGGAGACTATATGATCAAAGAACTAGGACACTTAGACCTTAAATATCTCCAAGGGATAGAACGAACACTCTAATCATGAAAAAGACCCAATATTGGATAAAATGGTTCTATCCTCTGGTCATAAACCATAAAAAATTATAACTCATGATAAAATCCTAGAATACATACCCATGGTGATCCTAAAAGAAAATACCAATCGTGTATCACTTAGTGTCTAAATAGAAATTGACCAATCATCCATGTTACCCTCTCAGAAACCAATGTATTTTCCATGTTCAATCCATCAAACACGCCTAATATCACAGTTCACATCATGCTCAAACAATAATAAGAATCATCAATCCATCATTCATGAAATTCTATAAATATCTTTTCCTCAACAAAGATAAATCTATAAAACCACCATAGGGACTCACCAAAGTCCAACCACCTCAAAACATCAACCACTCTAACCCCTTGATAAATAATCTAAATATAAATCATAAACCAAATCCAAAAAAGTTATAATCTATATATCATACAATATCCCTATGAAAATACTATCAGTTAACTAAAAAAACTCCTCCAATAAGTATCAATATCCCACAACCAACCAAGATTTAATTTTCTTGGATTCCACAATAAAACGCCTTACATATTCAAGGTATGAATTGAGATTTACTTTCATGAAATGAAAAGAAATTTCCAAATGCTTTCATCACTCAGTCTAATACACTCAGTGGATTCTCCACCTAAATGTTCTCAGGGTAATTCCAATGAATATAAAATAAATTGAATATTACTCCAAGACACACAGACACATTCCATTTTAAAAAAATATTATCTTACACTCAATTAGGAGAATGTATAGTGTTAAAGGATAATATTGATACACATAAGAAATAATCAGATTCACCACAAAGGGTCATTCCTATAAAAATAAATTTCACATTTCCATTGAAACCTCTCAAGCAAAAATATTTTAAAAATAATGAAACATGAATACGACCCATTAAATTCTACCAAACCTAATTTTCCATTTCCAGTATTGAGGAAAAAATAAAAAAATCACATTTGATTAAGGATTTGTACAATATAATTACCATTAAATAAATAAATAACCAAATTCCTTAAATAAGAAAAATTCTTTTTTTCTAGAAACACATGTGCTCTTAAAATCAAAAAATATTTTGAAAACACCTTATTTATTTTTAAGAAACCAATTTGATAAGGTAATTTCAAAACATTACAAATATTAAAATAGCTAATTTCTATTCAAAACAAGGAACTGACTAGTGTTTCGAAATGCACTAATTTATTTCAAAATAAATTCTTAAAAATTAACTTTAATTTTCAAAACACATATTAATTTTTATTTTAAAATCATCCAACCTTGGGAAAACACCCGAAGAGGGCCATGTATTCTTATAAAACCCCCACTAAACTTGTTTTAAACCCAAAACACTTTTTTTATTTCATTATGGAATCAAAAATTTTGAGAAACATATCTGGAAAAAAAGTTCAGTTTAACAACTAATCCTTAATGGATTATTTTAATCCAAAAATAATTTTCATGAAATTCACCATTTAAATAAAAAACAATTTTTCACAACAACTTCATAAGTAAACATTCAAAAAGATTAAATAAAATCAAACTGAAAACATAAACATATCATAAAAAATCATTACAATTAACTCCCATAACTAGGTATCAACCAATTGAATTAAAAATATCAAACCAAAATTGGATGTAAAAATCTTCATGACCTCAAAACCTAATTTTGTAGACCATGCACTAATCATGCAGAATCCATTGAAACAATTATATAATAATGTTCCCAACCACTACATGGTATGTATGATCATGTGAGATATCTATGAACCACTGAATATTTATTTTTTATTATACAAAAACTAAACGAAATCCCTATAGAAGCCTCATAAATTTCTTTACAGATCCAAAAATCATCAAATCAAATCATAAACTATTAAATAATCAAAATGGATTCAAACATCCATGTTTCCATTGTAATACAAGATTAATCCAGAAGTTTGGTAATCAGAAACCCACCGTTGACAAACTTTTGATACCCCATGAAATTAATTTTACCCATTCCAATAGAATTCCCAAATAACAACATCATATTTCAAGAACCTTTTCCAATTTTATGTCTTAATCTCTAATACAATTTTGTAACAAAGAAGCTCAGGATACCATCAAACTATAAAATAACCAAACTCCTTATAAACCCCAATCGTTGTTCATTGTCCCCATATGTTGGAGACAAGAACCAAGTGTATGAGGATTTATCAATGAGAATAATTTACCCCACAAATAATAATAAAAACAAACACAAACCACTATTAATTATTCATGATTTATCTTCGTGTTGTGTTCCCATTTATATCCAATAAATTAAAAAACATATATAACATACAAAAAAGGAATAAAAATAACAAATATCCATCAAATATTTATAATACAAAAATATACATTGGAAGAAGATGCATCACATTGAATAAAAATAATAAAGGATGTAAAAGATATACTGGATTGATTTTCCAATAAATTAACCTTAAAAAATTAAATTAAACTAGGAAAACTCCAATAAAACCTCAACATGAGTCATAGTTACTCTCCATATCCAAAATAAAATATATAAAGACTCAACAAAAATATATCAAATGGGAGAAAATATCCGGATCCTCAAGGAACACATAAGATATTCACACTCACACTCAAATGTATATGCTGGATGTGAGAAAAAAATGCATTGTAGAATTTCACCAATATGTCCTTTAAGTTATTATTATAATAAATTCTATACACTATTGGAAAAAGTTTTATTCTTGGATGTTTTCCAAATATCCACTAAATATTTCTTAAAAAAAATTGGGGAATTTATCTAAAAACCACAACTATTTTTCATTATTTTTAATTTTTTTATATGTTTTTTAAAACACAATTCTATATACGAATTATTTTATTTTTTAAAAAAATTTATTCACATTTTTTTATTAAAACCCACCATGAATCAAGAATTTTTTTAGAAACATACCCTAAAAGTAAAGGAGAAAAATATTAAATAATAAATAAATGATAATTATTTATTATTTTTAAATATTACTTTTTTATTTATAGTCATTTATTATGTATTATTTATTATTTAAATTAATTTATTTTTTCAAATACTAATTATTTAAAAAAAAATTGTTAATAATTATTTGAGACTTTAATTAATTCTAATATTATTTGAAAATACAAAATATAAATCAAATTGCCAAAACCTTTGATCTGACTGTCCATTTTTGCACCATATCCATTCTAATATAAGAATATTGATGAAATACAAGGAAATTAGATATTTATTTTCTAATAACTAAGAGAATATGATTAATTTCTATTTTAATAGAATTTGATAATCAAACTTCAACATTAAATGGCTATAACATTTTTATCCTAGTGCCTTTTTGAGACCCACCATATATTAATTCAAAGCATGTGATGAGATATATACCCTATTATGTTTGGAGACCCCAATAAATATACTATAATGGTCAAAAACGTCCTTAAAGTGTTGTATTATGGATATTTTATTCATATACCAGGATTTTTAAACATTAAATGTGATTTTATCATTGTCATAGAGATTCATCATTTTCATGTTGGGTTTTTATGATTCTATTTAATGGATTTACATTATTATTGAATTGATGGTTTTTAAATTTTAATTTCTTTCCCTCTTTTGGTGATTTATTATACAATATATATATATATATATGTATATGTATATATATAATATATTGGGGTTACAATTACAAAAGAAGACCACACACCCACAGGCCAGAAGGGAAGGTCATAGCCCCCCCAAGGGATTACCCACCCATCAATAAATATTTGATTGTTACATATTTAATAGTCAGTGACCCAATTATATAAAATATCCCAAAGGACCACTTTCACTTGACCCAAAGGCCCACATCATTGACGGACTACACCTTCTGCTCCTCAATAGACAACAAAGACTACCCCCCAACACAAAATATTTTCATAGGTCATTATCCCATACTCAAGGAGAGTCCATCCTAGTGAACCAATTTTTTATGATTGTTTCCACTTTTTATCGAATATGGATAGTTGACACCCCCCCCCTCTGTATAGACCAATAATTTTATAAATGTTATATACTTCATATAATGATGTTATAAAACACATACATCACATAGAGAACCCAAAAAACATTATTTTCATAAATTATGAATGATACATTAGAAATAAATTAAACCTATAACATTTCCAAATAATACATTGGAATAATAAATAGAAAATAAGATAACACGAATGGGAAATATTGGATCTAACCAATACACTAGAATTATTTCACCCATGAATAAAGTTGTAGAAATAAAATGATATGTTAATAATATAATATTCAACTTAAGTATAAAATTTTAAATAATCTTAATATAAAATATAAGTGAACTAATTATGAAGGAAATAAGAGGTATGTATTGAAATTAAATAACATATACCTTTTGAATAGTAACATGAACAAATGAAAATTAATCTAAGAAATTGGAATTGTAATCTTGTCGTTAGAATAATAACATCATCTACAATAATATAAATAAAATTTAGGTATCTTATTAATAAAAATAATATATATATATATATATATCATGGTAAAATAAATAAATGTTTTATATATAACAAACTATGTGTCGGTATTTTTGTAAAACATAAATGTTTATTTAAAATTTTATAATTAATGTAATGATTTAAATGAAAATTTATTTTCATAAAATAGATTCATTAATTAATATTATGATGTATTATAATTGTAATATAATTTTATGTGACCTTGATTTTTCAAAAGTGTCATAAAATCAAATATAATATAAAAATATGTATTCTTTGAATAATTTCTTATTTTAATTAAAAATTACATTTCTTTTATCTTGAAATTTAATTTCAAAAAATTGAGTAAGTTTTTGAAATCTACAAGTGTAATAATTTTTAGGGATATTTTTTGGTACTTTTCTAAAAAAGATGATTTTTTGGTGAATAGTGAAATATTCTAATTTTCTTTAATTAACATTATAATAATTTTTTATTCATGGATGATGTAAGCATGATCTATGAACCCATTGGTTTGAACCCTCCTAAAAAATTTAAGGTCTTTATTCATAGTAATAAACGTTATTTATATTATTGATCCAACATTTTAAGCTAATAAATATTATAATAAAAATACCTCCTTCATTCCCCTATAAATGACACCCCTCACCACCCCATTGTTGGATCGAATGTGTAGATGTATTTGTATATTAGATAGAACAATACAAGAGGGGGGGTGAATTGTAGGTTTAAAAACATTTGTATTTAAAGACATAAGAGTTTAGTTTAAAAGGTCTTAAACTAATACAAATACAAACACCCAAAATTGTATTGAATATAAAAGGTATGATGTATTGTAATACTAATGAAATGTAAAACAATTATATTCAAGATGAACACAATAATCAGAGTAATATAAAGATGAATGATTCTACCTTAAAGAGTATAGAATCAATCGATACAATATGTATTAGAATGATTGTAATTGAAACAATTATAATAGAGTATGTAAGGAAGAAAGGAAACGATACAAATTCCATTCTAATACAAGCAGCAGCAGAAAAGTAAAAGTATTACAATTCTTTTAACCCAAATAGAAGGGTTATCCTTTCACCTCGGATAAAAGGTATGTCTCACCGACACCTTGGTAAGCCCTCGATACGATGATCAGACTGTTTGTCTGCCTATCCCTGGCAGCCCTCGATACGATGATCGGAACGTCTGTCTGCATATCCCCAGTAGCCCTCGATACGATGATCAGTCTGTCCATCTAACTATCCCTGACAGCCCTCGATTTTGTAAGTAATCAGCACCTCAATCTTTCAATCACTTGAAATCCCTCGATACGATGATCTGATGCACAAAGCAGATGAGATAAGTCACATTGTCTCTCTCTAGAACATGATAGAAGTAGAGTATCACAGTTATTCCTAAAGTCTCTCGTTATTCTGCTTTTAGCTTCAAATGACCTCCTATTTATAGGCCTCGGGTTCCAACGGTCATGTTGCCTCCTACGGTCAAATTTCTCCAAACAAATCAGAGGGACTTGGACACCTGTCATTATAACAGTCATATTGAAACAGAAAGCAGGACATCATTTTGATTAGTTTGTAACTAACTCAACGACATCGTTTTTGTTAAAGCATGGGATATATGAACAAGATAATAATGAGTACGATTTATAGGAAACATTTGTTTTTGACTAAGTACCAAAACATGTATGTAATGAAAGTTATGAGTAGCAGAGTCAACACAATTTCCATATTTAGTATGATCAGCATTGTATGATTGGTATGATCAGTACGATCAGCATTGTATGATTGACATGGTCAGTACGATCAGCATGATCAGTACGATCAGCATGGTCAGTACGGTCAGCATGGTCAGTATGATCAGCATGGTCAGTACGATCAGCAAGCTCAGTACGATCAGCATGGTTTGTACGATACGATAAACATGATAAAGGACATTTGAGATTTACAAAACAAGATATAAGCCAAAATAGGACTTTTGACTCAACAATCTCCCCCTTTTTGGAAAGCACAAATCACAAAATATAAACTAAAATAAATACTTATCTCCCTCTGAGTTATTGGAAACTCTTCTGAATAATAAATTGAGTACAATTAACTCCCCCTTAGGTATGGACATTCCTAAGGATTATATTCGTAGATTTTCCTAAAGTGTTGTAAAGAGTTCTCCCCCTTGATAAAAAATTCTCCCCCTTTATAAACATTCTCCCCCTTTGTGATTTACTAAAAGAAAGGGGTAAACTTGAATTGTCTGAAAGTGTTAGAAAATAAATACAAGACAATCGATAAAAGAAATTTCATTATGATAACAATCAAGAACAAACTTGAAAAAAAATAAAAGTCACTTGTTTTCTCTTTCCATCTCCTTTTTGATCAACTCGTGATGAACCGCCTTCATCTTTTTTATCTCCTTCTTGTCTTCAGAAATAGAATCACCCTGAGATCTGAGAAGGTCTTGTTGATCGACAAAGAGTTGATCCTGATTCTGATTGTCTCTTCCTGAACTCTGATTACTTGTTCAAGAGTATCAATTATGTCTTGAAAATTCTTGTTATCTTTGGATAACCAAGAGTTCAGTTTCTTCAAGAGAACTATTTCATCTTTGAAATATGAAACCTTCGAAAACTCAGCCTGAAAGGCATTCATTCTCTTTTGCAAGTCTTTTAATGAAGGAACATTGGCTCCTTGAGAAGACAAAATATTCAACCTGTCAACTGTTTCTTTGTCCAGCTTATTGAAACAATTGCAAGCTCATTTGACAACCTTCTTATATCTTCAATTGCTAACTCATGATCATTGAATGGGCTCTCCATTTTCTATGACCACTTGGTCATCTTGTTACAGGACATTTTATGAGCAGTCGAGCTTTCTGAAAGAACTTTCAAATCAGCTTCAACTGACAAAACTTTCTTTATCAATTCTTTTACAGATCCAAACTTCTTCTTTTTATTTTCCATAATAAAATCAATCTTCCCCTCCGGCCTAGGGAAATATGGAATGGTCTTCTCAACCCTTATCAAATCATGGATAATATAGTCACTTTTCTTGAGAGAGATTGTATGTTCTGAATCAGTATCCTCATCGTACGAAGGCAATTCACTTGATCGGCTTGAGTATACAACTGGTTGTTTTCCTTTTTCTTTTTCTTTCTGCTTTCTTTCTTCTTCCACTTTATCACTAATGAAAATAAATTTATCTATGTGAGAAGATTGAGAACCTTTCTTTACTTGAGAAGAAATTCTATCCGAAGTTTCAGAAGATTGAAAAAGTGCTAGATCGGCATGGGGAACTTGTTGAATACCTTAACTTTTCTTTTGAACCGATTCCTCTCTACTCTTCTTAGAACATTGAAGAAATTCCAAAAGAAATTATCTGTCCTCTTCTTGAACTTCTTGTATCTCCTCTAACATTTTTTTCCTTTTTCTTTTTCAGGAAGACTCTGTAAAATGGGTTCTTGATGCACTTATTCCGTTAGTTGAGCACTGGAATCATCAACCATTCTGAGTACTTTCGAGATATCAAAGTCTTGAGCCTTTCTTTTCGAAATAGTCTTCTTTTTCTTTTCAGATTTAAGGGTTTCATCTACCCTTATTCTTTCGGAAAAAGCCTCAGCTGGGCCAAGACCGAACTTTGGATCACCTTCCTTTCTCTGCTCCTTATCCTTTCTCCATTTGGATACAACCTCCTTACTGTTCTTTGGATTATTCTTATGCTTTGAACTGGTTTGCGGATCAGACTTTTGAGTAATACCTGTAGATTGAATATCTTTGGCTAGCATAGGTGCTGATTGATTCTGATGAGATTCAACTTCGACATCCTTAACAAAAAGTTTTGAATTCTGATCAAAACAAACATTCAACTTCTTCATATTACTTTTTCTAATCTAGGATGGTTTTAGATATATCAACATTCCTTTCAAAGGAAGGTTTCAAAACATCATACTCTCAAGAATAAACATTGTAATAATGGCTGGATACATAATAAAATGAGATTTGATTTCCCCTGACATCACATTATTAATTGTTTCGAAAACATATCCCATGAGATTCACATTTCTCATGTTGACAAGATAGTCCAACATGAAGATATCAGAAACTTTCAGAGCTTCTATATCCCCTTTCCTTGGGATAAGAAAAACATGTATCCATAAACTCACAAACTGATTGTCCAGAGAAAGATGAGCCACTTTTCTCTTCTCTTCATTTATAACAAACAAAGACTTCTCATCAATTTTTTTATTAAATGTACCGACATCCTCTGGTAGTTTATGAGATGGACAGAAAGAATCCCCTTCTATTGGGACATTCAGAAAATGATCCGCTTGTTTTATAGACATGGATATCTTTCTATTATACACAACAAAATTGATAGTCATATTCTTGTCAAAAGATACGGTTTTATAAAACTGACAGACTTCATCAAAGAGAACCAGATCTTGAGAAATAGGCTTTTCAACACACAAATGCTCCCATCCTTGAAACAAGATAATCCACTTGATAGTACAATCATATGAATCATAGAAGTCACGGGAGAATAACCTTTCCCTTAAAAGGTCTTTTTCCGAGAAAGCCTTTGAAGACATATCGGCAGGAGTGTTGGCAGAAGACTGAGACATAGGGATGCTGCCGATGAAAGATCGTACAATGACTTAACAACAGTGGAGCAGAGCTTTGCCTCAAAACCTGAAATACCAATGTGGGTTTGGGGAGGGGGGCTATTTATATGCGATACAGGGGTGACCGTTGATCTTCTACGGTCAAGATTAGAGGAAAACAGATCAATGGTTAGGATTAAAACGAAAGAGAAAAAAATTAAAAATAATGAAAAGTACCTTCCGGAGAACGTAAGGTTATTGTTGGTTTTAGTAGAGTTCAAAAGAAAAAAAAACCTACGAAGTAAAAGAATACTATGAATCTTTATAACTGATGGAAAACAAAGTCGTTACCATTAACTGACAAGACAATGGAAAAGAATCTTGTTACCATTAACTGACAAGACGATGGAAATCAATCTCGTTACCATGAACTGACAAGCCGATGGAAAACAATCTCGTTACCATGAACTGACAATACGATGGAAAACAATCTCGTTACCATGAACTGACAAGCCGTTGGAAAACAATCTCGTTACCATGAACTGACAATACGATGGAAAACAATCTTGTTACCATGAACTGACAATACGATGGAAAAGAATCTTGTTACCGTGATCGGTCGATACGATGGAAAAGAAATTCATTACCATGATCGGTCGATACGATGGAAAAGAAATTCATTACCATGATCGGTCGATACGGTGGAAAAGAAATTCATTACCATGATCGGTCGATATGATGGAAAAGAAATTCATTACCATGATTGGTTGATATGATGGAAAAGAAATTCATTACCATGATCGGTCGATATGATGGAAATGAAATTCATTACCATGATTAGTCGATACGATGGAAAAGAAATTCATTACCATAATCAGATAGTACGATGGAAAGAAAGGTGTAAAAAATAAAACTGTCAATTCAATAAATAGAAAATTAAATGATACGATAAAACTGTCAATACAATAAATAGAAAAACAAACACACATAACAGGAGAGTAAATAATTAATGATCATAAGATAAAAAGAAACATAGAAAATAACATAGTAAGAAATGTCCTCCCCCTTTCAAAGGGAGTTATTTACTGTAAGGAGAAAAAAATTAAGACAGGAAGTGGATATGAATGATTATTTTAATATAATCATTACTAGCTTCTGTTTTATAAACTCAAACCTATCAAAAGGTAATGGTTTTGTAAAAATGTCAGCAAGTTGTTCTTGCGTTCTGATAAAATGTAAAACAATATCTCCTTTTTGTGTGTGATCCCTTAGAAAGTGATGCCTAACATCTATGTGTTTTGTATGAGAGTGATGTGTTGGGTTCTTACTAAGAGCTATGGCACTAGTATTATCACATAGAATTTGAGTTTTGGAGAAACTCAATCCATAGTCAGTGAGTGTGTGTGGCATCCACAATACTTGAGCATAGCAACTTCCAGCTATTACATATTCAGCTTCAGCAGTGGATAGTGCTACTAAGTGTTGTTTTTACAGGACCAATAAACCAGAGAATCTCCTAAGAAATGACATGTTCCAGATGTACATTTTCTATCCATTATGCAACCACCAAAGTAAGCATCTGAAAAACTTTTTAAAACAAAATCATTCCCATAAGAGTAAAAAAGACCAAACTCCATAGTGCCTTTTAAATACAGAAAGATTCTCTTTACGGATTTTAAATGAGACTCTTTTTGATTAGATTGATATCTTGCAGATATGCAGGCATAAAACATTATGTCTGGTCGACTAGCTGTCAAGTATAACAAACTTCCTATCATACCTCTAAAAATTGTTTGATCTACTGGTTTCCCAGTTTCGTCAGGATCAAGCGTATTTGAGGTACTGATTGGAGTGCTAATACTTTTAGTCTTGTCATAACCATTATTTTTGAGTAAATCTTTTATATACTTATGTTGAGATATATATGTTCCTTCTAGTTTTTGAGAAATTTGAAAACCTAAAAAGAATGTTAACTCACCCATCATACTCATTTCAAACTCAGATGTCATTAAATTAGCAAAAGAATCCGTTAAAGATTTCTAAGTTGATCCAAATATGATGTCATCAACATAGATTTGAACTATCAAGACATTTTTATTTTCCATTTTTATAAAAAGGGTTGGATCTGTTGTACCTTTTATATAATTGTTTTATAAAAGAAATTCTGTAAATCTATCATACCATGCTCTAGTGGCTTGTTTAAGACCATATAGAGCCTTGGTAAGTTTGAAAACATGATCAGGATGTTTTGGGTCTTGAAAACTAGGGGGTTGTTAAAAAAACTTCTTCTTGAACAAAACCATTTAGAAAAGAAAATTTTACATCCATTTGAAATATTTTGAAATTGAAATATGCTGCAAAGGCTAATAGAATACGAATAGATTCAAGTCTAGATACAGGAGCATATTTTTCTTTATAGTCTATTCCCTCCTGTTGATTATAGCCTTTATCAACAAGTCTTGCTTTATTTCTTACAATGAATCCATTTTCATCACATTTGTTTCTGAAAACCCATTTTACACCAATTACAGTTGTTTCTTCTGGTCTATCAACAAAGGTCCAGACATGATTCCTCACAAATTCATTTAGTTCATCTTGCATTGCTTTGATCCAATCATCATCACCTAAGGCCTCACTTGGACTTTTAGGTTCAAATTGGGAAAGAAAAGCAAGATGTTCTACTTCATTTCTTAAGGAATTTATGGTCCTTACAGGTTGATTTATGTCACCAATGATGTTATCACTGGGATGATTCCTAAGAAACATTTGATTTGGGTTTTGTAAAACTTGTTCATCAACATATGGTAGAAATTATTCGGTGGTAAATGTTTCAGAAGTATCATCTTGAATATTTTCCTTATCAGAAGGATCTTCTATCAATGGTTGATAATCAGTTTTTGAAAACACATCTGAGGAAATTGGTTGGGATAATTTGAAACCAAAATGATTAGATTCCTCAAATTTCACATGTACTATTTCCTCAACAGTACAAGTATTTTTATTGAAAAATATATAAGCCTTAGAAGTTTTGGAATAACCTAGAAATATTATTTCATCAGATTTTGGTGAAAATTTGTGTAGATTATCTTTTGTATTTAGAATGAATACTTTGCATCCAAAAACTTTGAAGTATGAAACTTTAGGTTTTCACCAAGTCCATAACTCATAAGGAGTTTTATTAAGAAATGGTCTAGTTAAAACACGATTTATAGTATAACAGGTAGTACTAACAGCTTCAGCCCATAAGTGCTTAGCAATTGAGTATTCATTCAACATGGTTCGAGTCATTTCCTGAAGAATACGATTTCTTCTTTCAACAACACCATTTTGATGAGGAGTTCTTGGAGCTGAGAAATTGTGAGTAATAACTTTCTTACTACAAAAAGTTTCAAAATATAAATTTTGAAATTCACCACCATGATCACTATGAATAGGTATCAGTGGTAGGTTTTTCTCATTTTTAATTTGGGATCTAAAATTTTTGAAATAGGAGAAGGCTTCAGATTTCTTTGTGAGAAAGTAGACCCATGTAAATCTAGTAAAGTCATCAACTAAAACAAATACATAGTATTTTCCTCCAATGCTTCCAGTTTGTGTAGGACCAAAAAGATCCATATGCACTAGCTGTAATGCATTAGAAGTTGAAACTTCATTAATTGATTTAAATCTAGTTTTATGTTTCTTGCCAAATTGACAAGGATCACAGATTTTGAAGAATCATATCTAAGGTCCGGTAGTCCCTTCACAAGTATTTTCTTTGAATGTTTACTAAGGTTTCTCAGATTACAGTGTCCTAATCTTCTATGACATATCCATGATTGGTCTTCTATTGCACTTAATAAGGGTATGTTTTGGATCCTAAGGTCTTCTAAGTTAATAGTGTAAACATTCTCTTGCCTATGAGCAGACAGAATGAACTCATCCTTGGAATTGTGGACTAGACACTTATCATTTCTAAAATTCACAAGGTAACCTTCATCATATAATTGACTTATGCTGACGTGGTTGTGCCTAAGACCTTTAACAAACAAAACATTAGAGATAATAACTTTTCTAAGAAAAATGATATTACCTATACCAATAATCTTTCCTTGAGCATTATCTCCGAAGGTAACTTTTCCATCTTTTTTTTTTGATAACCTTTTCAAAGAGATATTTGTTTCCAGTCATGTGTCGAGAATAACCACTATCCATGTACCAAATATTCCCATTGGTACACTTATCATTTTCCTGAAAAAGAAACAATTAGTTTTTCGGAATCCAAACTTGTTTGGACCCTGAAGGGTTAGATAAAAGAATTTTTTAAATCCACATTTGTTTTGCAAAATGAGCTTTATGAAATCCTAAATATTCAGTTCTGTTAAGAGAACAATATCTTCTCTAGTGTCCTCCACATTGACACTTACAACAAAAAGAGGTTTTTTTAGGAACAAAATAGTTATTACTATAAACAGGTTTGGAATGAGTATAACCAAGACCAGAATGATTTCTCAAAGGTCTAATTTTAGAATACATCTTGTCAAAGTTTTCCTTTCCTTGAGTACTGTTTGACAAACATTTTTTCAAGGAAAAAATTTCGGACATTAATTTTAAAACTAGGTTTTTATTTTCCAAAACATTTTAATTTGAACTAGAGTTAGGCTCTAAAATATTTTTCATTGAAAACACAGTTTCAAGGTCCTTAAAAAGATTATCCTTATCAAATTTGACTTTTTCAAGGGGTTTTAAAATACTTTCAAAATCATATGTTTTCACATCAAGATCTTTGGAAATATCTGATACTTCTTTAATCAAGATTGAAATTATAGAATTTTCTTTCTCAAGCTTCTTCTTGAGTTTAGAATTTTCATTTTCATGTAATTTATCAAATCTAGAGACTTCTTCCAAAGAAGGTAATGTATCATCTTCTGATGATGAAGATACATCATTTGAAGATTCATAATATCTATTATCAGTATAATTTGCATTCAAAGAGACATTTTTAATAGCTTCAGAATTGTGTACCTTATCCATGAGACAATGATCTTCAATTGGTAATCTGGCTATCAGTCCAATATTCCTCTGTCCTAAGGACTCATATTCTAAAGAATCGTCTAAAGAATCACTACCACTTGCACTCTAGGTATTATTTTCCTTCAATACTTTCTTTGTTTTATAATACCTTTTCTTGTTTCTTTGAGAGTGTTTCTCCTTTCTATCTTTCCTCTTCAGTAAAGGACAATCAGGCCTTATATGTCCTACTTTCTTAAATTCATAATAGGTTACCCTTGAATCTTTTTTGTCCTTCTTATCTTTCTTTTTTAATCTATATTGGAAGTCTTTCTTTCCAACATTCTTGTTCATCCTTCGAGTGAGATTGGCTAACTCATTATCCAAAATATCACTATCACTTGATTCTGATATAACTTTCATGGATTTGGATCTTGTAATCCTTTCAGGTGTTTTAGCTTTAGATGTAAAGGCTACACTTCCATTCCCATTCTTCTTCATGTTGAAATCAACATCTCTCTTCATTCTTTTCTCGTGCTGTAAAAGAGTTCCAAAAAGTTCATCAAGAGTAATCTAGGAAACTTTTCTATTTTCATCAATAGCTATCCTTTTTGACTCCCATTCATTTGGAATTATATCTATAATCATATCAACAAGAGCTTCATCATCAAGACCTTTTTCTCCCATAGATTGTCAGCTTTTGACAATTGTCATAAATCTTTATTGCACTTTACATACTGGCTCTCTATAAGGAAAAAAAATCCATGATACTCTGCTCGAAGAATTTCTCTTCTTGTTTCTATAACCTTGGATGTACCAAAATGAGTGACTTCTAATTTCATCCAAATACAGTTGGCTGCTTCACATGAAGATATCTGGTTGTATATGTTCCAGGTCATAGAGCATAATAAAGTATTGCGTACCTTGAAATTCAGTTGATGTTCTTGCTTCTCTTAGTTAGTGATAGTACTGACTTCTTTGTCAGGAATTTTGTAACCTCCAGTAAGCATAATAAAATTTTCTACACCAGTATTGATAACTGACGTCTTCATATGATCTCTCCAATACTGATAGTCATTACCATAAAAAATGGGTGGTCTAGAAGGATTCTGATTGTCTATTGACCCAATATTTATTCCTTCCATCTAATACAACAAAAACGTTTCCACTCCACACGTTAGTGTAGTAAGTAGTTAAAAACAGTAATATGAAAGAAATAAAGCTAGTAATACAAATCAGTGGAAAAACCTCCTCTGATACCAATCGTTGGATCGAATGTGTAGATGTATTTGTATATTAGATGGACCAATACAAGAGGGGGGGGGGGGTGAATTGTAGGTTTAAAAACATTTGTACTTAAACACTTAAGAGATTAATTTAAAAGGTCTTATACTAATACAAATAAAAACACCCCCAATTGTATTGAATATAAAAGGTATGATGTATTGTAATACTAATGAAATGTAAAAAAATTGTATTCAAGATGAACACAATAATCAGAGTAATATAAAGATGAATGATTCTACCTTAAAGCGTATAGAATCAATCAATACAATATGTAATAGAATGATTGTAATTGAAACAATTACAATAGAGTATGTAAGGACGAAAGTAAACAATACAAATTCCTTTCTAATACAAGAAGCAGCAGAAAAGTAAAAGTACTAAAAATATTTTGAACCAAAGAGAAGGGTTATCCTTTCACCTCGGATAAAAGGTATGTATCACCAACACCTTGGTAAGCCCTTGATACGATGATCAGACTCTCTGTCTGCCTATCCCTGGAATCCCTCGATATGATGATCAGAACATCTGTTTGCTTATCCCAAGAATCCCTCGATACGATGATCGGTCTGTCCGTCTACCTATCCCGGGCAGCCCTTGATTTTGTAGGTAATCAGCACCTCTGTCTTTCAATCACTTGAAATCCCTTGATACGATGATCGGACGCACAAAGAAGATGTGAGATGTCACAATGTCTCTCTCTGGAACTTGATAGATGTAGAGTATCACAGTTATTCCAAAGGTCTCTCGTTTTTCTGCTTTCATCTTCAAATGACCTCCTATTTATAGGCCTCAGGTTCCAACGGTCATGTTGACTCCAACGGTCATATTTCTCCGAAAAACTCGGAGGGAATTGGACACCTGCCATTATAACGGTCATATTGAAACAGAAAGCACGACATCGTTTTGATTAGTTTGTAACTAACTCAATGACATCGTTTTTGTTAAAGCATAGGATATATGAACAAGATAATCATGAGTACGATTTATATGAAACATGTGTTTTTGACTAAGTACCAAAACATGTATGTAATGAAAGTTATGAGTAGCAGAGTTAATACAATTTCCATATTCAGTACGATCAGCATTGTAAGATTGGTATGATCAGTATGATCAGCATTGTACGATTGACATGGTCAGTACGATCAGCATGATCAGTACGATCAGCATGGTCAGTACGATCAGCATGGTCAGTACGATCAGCATGGTCAGTACGATCAGCATGATCAGTACGATACGATAAACATGATAAAGGACATTTGTGATTTCCAAAACAAGATATATGTCAAAAGAGGACTTTTGACTCAACACCCATTTACTAACACCTTATAATACTAGGAACATGTCAATATTCTTCCAAATTCTACATCCAAGACTCTTCCTCATGTCCAAGATCTACTGGTCCCAATAAAAAACCAAACCCAAGTTCCTTAAGAATTTTTTCAAGGATACAACAATCAAGAGGTAAAATCCACAATCTTCTCTTTTAATTTCTTTTCTTTTCTTATCCTCCCCTCACTTCCCCTATGTAAATATGAATGATAACTCTGGTATCATATATATACTATAATTTTATTATATTAATTTAATTACAATCATAAAATTACTTCTCTACTCCTTTTATTCAGAAAATGAAAACATCAACCATTATATATTGGCTCACTGCCTTTGTGGATGATGAGTTTTTTTCCATTACCACCTTCAACACTGGTCAGAAAAATTATTATTAATAAAACATATTTTAATATGTATATTATAACTTTATTCATGTTCCATAACTAATATATGGTCATAATATTAAATAAAACAAAACTAGTTCATGTTGATCGTAAAAACCACAAAAATAAACTAAACATTTATCATAAATGTTTTATCAAATGAATCATCCACATACCTAAGAACCAAATGATATATGGAAAAATTTATACATATATAATTCCATTAATACCATATAATTTCACTTTTGGGTACTTCTTACCATTTTAAAATAACTTCTACAATTTTACACAAGCGAACCGAACATGATACGCTGAAATGGGTGCTCCCAGAATGATGAAATTGAACTCTATAACCCATTGAAATTGTCAAAAATAAATATAATAAATGTATAATAAATCAAATATATATTTTATAGATTAATAATTTATTATTTAATTTAATTTCACATTATTATCCATGACATTAGGTTCTAGTACAGATGACAATCAGACATAATGTAAGGGATCTCTTTGAACCTCCATGTTTTTCCATTATGTTACACTTTCTCTCACTTGTACCCAATGTAATTATTTTTTATTCTTGTATAAATATCCAAAATTATATATATATATGTTTCACACATGTCTGTATAGCTTAACTTATCTTTCTTTTTTGGGTAAATACATGTTTTATATGGAACCCTTCTCATTTACTCTTGATACGCATGCCCGGTTAAAGGGAACCTCTCTATTTCATACACATTATCTTGTACACTCTATAAAATATTTGAAGAAACCATTATTTTTATAAAATAATTAATTTTATCATGAGAAACTTACTTTATTAATTTTTTGTTTTATACAAAAAATTCTTCATTTTTCCTCTTGAAATACTCATTAATATTTTACCTTAAACCGCACTAAAGTGGCTTATTTATAATGATTATTAAAATTATTTTTCATGTATTCGCATCAGTTGGAAATCATTATTAATGATATATTTTTATTTTTATTTTATTATTTTCCAAAAATTATTTAATCCATTCTGTCATTGATATCATTGTGATACACCCTTTGGTTATGCCTTATGACATGATTAGGATAACCATTTCTCGCCCTTGGCAACCATTATGTTTATTCCATATGTTCGATTCTTTATGTCAGACACATACTCACAAACATGTTATGATGGGAATTCATTAAAATCAATCTATTTCAATGGTTAATGTTTAGTCTCATGAGATTTTATGCATGAGATTAGGTAGTAATCCTAATCCATTGTAGGGCTTTTTCCACCATGTGATGTCATCTTGCTAGTTAGCCTTCACTCATGTTTCTGTCATGTTATGTGTTGATGTGGGATTTCTATATTCCCATGATAATTTTATTCCATGTTCTGTATGATATAACTTTACATGTTTATTCATGTTCTACTCCTTTTCTATAATGTTTTTGTGCCTTTAACCCATGTGTTATTCTTCGTTTCCATGATTATTCTCTTACTAGGATTTTTAACTCATCCATATAGTCTAGGTGTTACCTAGGTTATTATATAAAGGGGTAGAAGCTCAAAAGAAGTTAGAATATCATTATTGAAGAGTAATAAATATGTTTTTTCTTATTATATTTATTTAACTTCATGTACCTATTATTCCAAAGTAACAAGACATTACGATCCTTTTTTCTATATGATGGATAATTTTTCTTATGATCTAGTAACAATATGAGTAAATGGATAGGTTTTCTATAGTTGGTATTAGAGGACAGTTTAGATAATTTTTGATATTATAACTACAAAACTTTAGTAAGAACCCTAAGGATAATTTTATCCACATTGATAACCTATATAGAATCATGGGGAATCACAATTTATGATGTATATTTCATTTACATGTTTATTCCTTCTATGTTCATAGATTCCTTTTTATATGCTCACTATTTATGTTTTTATTACCCTCTCATTTTATTTTATTTATTTTTATTAGTTAATGGTGAGAAATTATAGAACATATTCCAGAAATCATTGTGATTGTCAATGTGATGATTTCCATAATAATATGCAAAATTGGATGGAAATGGGAACCCAAAACATCATGGTAGTTATGGATCAGATAGATCAAGTTATGATTAATAAATTGATTCATGTGGAAAACACTCCTTATCCTATGAAAGTGATTTTTTTAGCCAAATAAATTATGTGAAAGAGGCCTCCTATCATTAGGGAATCTTCTGATCCACTCATTTTGGAACAATGGATTAAATCCATTGAGAATATATTCTTAATACATCAATTCTAAGAAGAATAGAATGTTGTACTAGAAGTTATTGTTTTTTATGGGTATGGTGATCAGTGGTGGAAACTGATCAAAAAAAAATTCTTGAGTGGAAATTGACTCTGTGGATTGGTAAGGATTAAAGAAAATATTTTTCAATTAACAATCTCTTTGATCTATTATTATTAATATGTAGAGGTATTTCCTTAGAAAAAAGAAAAAGGAAGATAAATATATTAGGGTGTATGATGAAAATAGTATAAGGCTTGAATGATATACATCTAGTTATTTCATGAACACTAAAATAATGTTGGATCAATTATTTAGTGCGTTAAATTCAACCCTATAAAATGGTTTGTCATTTTAAGACTTTGATATCAATGAGGTGATTTTCTGTTTTTCCCTAAAGGTCAAGTTGGGGAGTGATGATTCTTAGTTGTTTCTTAATCTCAGAGATAAAAATGGAAGATTGAGTTTAATATGGGAGGTTCAATAGATAAATCCCATAAAGGAAAGAAAACCCAATATCCCACATATCAAAAGTGTGGATAGAAGCATCCTAGGAACTCTATAAATGGGCCCCATGAGATTCTTTGAATGTGGAAGACAGGGGAATCATGATGATTATTTATAAATGGATTTGAAAAATCCCTCTAATTAGGAAGAATAATGGAATGTTTAGATCAATACTTATCTTACTGTGTATTTTTTCATCTACAAAAAACGTGGGATTTATGCGATCCAAATTCATAACCCAAGGGTTTTTGAATTAAATTAATAATAACAACCTTCACGTAATAAATGAAGGGAACATGTTATCACTACTACTGAGGTGGATCCCAACAATGATACAGTGATTGGTATGCTGGTTATTTTTTCAAAAATAATGAATGTACTATTTGACTCTATTTCTAATAATTCGTTCATATCTTGAATGGTTAGTGGAACTATTCAATACCCACCTAAAAATATAATTTTTAGTTATCTATGAGAATAGAGAATGGGAAAAATAAAGCATCTAATGTATATAAATCCTACCTAAATAATATTTGCGGACTGAACCTCTTATAAAATCTCATCTTACTTCTTTTGGTGGAGTTTGATCAAATATTGGCCATGGATTGGTTATAATAACATAAATAAACCATCGACTACTATGAATTGGAGAACAATCATTACATCTTAAGGAATCCACCAATTATGTAAAACTGTAGGGAGGATAATTAATCTGCTTTATAATCATTGTATCAATTGTTGATATTATTTTCCTATGATAAATCATATCTTTCTCAAATGGTTGATACAATGGAGGGGATCATTCTCAATGAAATTACCATTATGAGGGTCTTTACACATGTGTTCCTCCAAGAATGGTCTTTTATTCCTCTAGAACAAGAGTTTGAGTTATCAATTTAACTTATTCCTAGATCTCTACCCATATCAAAGACTCCTTATAGAATGGCCACCATTGATTGGGATAAAGTGACGAAGTAGTTACATGAGAATCAAGAATTGGGTTTTATAATCCTGACTACATCAGCATGGGGTGTATCTAACCTCTTTATCTAGAATAAGGATAGATCCATGTGCCTCTTAATTTATTATCTTGATCTCAACAAAATCATGATAAAGAACAAGGTTCTCGTACCATGTATAGATGAATTGTTTGATCAACTATGTGGGGACAATTATTTATCTAAGGTGGAGCTTCTAATGATATATAATTAATTAAATGTGAGGGAGGAAAATATTCTATATACTTCCCTTCAAATGAGGTATGGACACTATGAGTTCATAGTGATTCCCTTTGGACTCAGTAATGCTCAAACAATTTTCACGGACTTAATGAATAGTGTATTTATATATTACCTTTCCAATCCATTGGTAGTCTTTATAGATGATATTCTGATATAATCCAAGATAAATGAAAAACACAAGGACCATTGGAATACTATGATAAATATATTGTAAATGGAGATAATATATTCAAATTATAGTAAACATGAATTATGGATGAAAAAATATCCTTCATAGGGCATGTAATCACCAACAAATGAGTATCTCCGAACCTCTCTAAAATAAAGGCAAGTGAGGAGTGGCCGAGAAGAATATAAATAATGTATACCTATTGTTTCCATGGTCTATCTGGGTATTATAAACTATTTGGGAAGAACGTCTCAGGATTATAATCTTTAATAAACAATATGACTCAGATAGGGCTAATATTTTTGTAAACCAGGGAATGTAAAAAGACTATTTCAAAAAGTTAAAAAAGTGGTTTATCACTATAAAATTACTTAAACTACCAAAAAGTGGGAAACTCTTTATGGAATACATGCATTCTCTAGAAAAGGGATTAGGATGTGTACTGATGGAAAATGATAAATTGATAACATATTCCTCAAGTAAGTTGAAACCCTTTGAGAAAAAATATCACATTCATGATTTGGAGTTTTTGGTCTTGATCTTTGAATTTAAAATCTAGTGGAATTATCTCTATGGGGGGAAGCATGAGATATATAATCATCACAAGAGAATAAAATATATATTTATCCATAGAAAGAATAATATTCCCTATATCATATAGTTAGAGCACATCAGGGATTATGACTGCTCAATCCACTATCATCCATGTAACGAAAATAATGTGGCAGATTCTCTACATTGAAAGGGTCCTGCAACATTATCAATTATGTTAATTCAGAGGGATAAAATATCCATATACTTGAAAAGGATAGAAATGGGAATCATAAAGGAAGCTACATCATGATTCCTTTCATAGATGATTATTAAACCATCCATCTCATAGAATATAATGCATGCTTAATGAGAGGATATGGAAATTTAGAAGAAGGTGGAAGCAATTAGAAACATGAAATCCATAAAATTTGAAATTGATAAGGAAGGATTCATATCATTTAGGGAATGAATATGTGTACCCTCAAATATTGAAATAAAGAAAAGTGTTTTGAAATATTCACATGGATCTACTTTATCTATCAATGCAAGGAGCACAAATATGTTTTGATATCTCTTAGGGAACTATTGGTGGGACAATATGATGAAAGAGATCACTGAATATAAATAAAAAATCCTAGTATGTCTATATGTGTTGGATGAGATGAACAATTCTATGGGGATAATTAAACTGTTATTTATAACTACATGGAAATAGCAAAACAACACCATAGATCTTGTCACAAAACATATGAAGATAGTACAAAATATAATTCTACTTGGGTTGTTATGGATCATCTTACAAAGAAATCTCACTTTATTAAGATTCATGATGACTTCTCACTTGACTAAATTTCACAGATATACATAAAATATGTGGTGAGGGAATATGGAGGACCATTATTAATTATATCTTATTATGATCCAAGAATAACCTCCAAGATCTAGAAAAGTCTCTAAAATTCTCTAAATACTAAGTTGAACCTCATAACGATATTCACCCCATACTAATGGCTAATTTTAGTGGTCTATTCATTGATTGGAATATATATTGAGATAATTTTCGATAGAAATCAAAGGATAATGGGATTAAAATATTTCACTATTTGAGTTCTCGTACAATAATATTTTCCACTCAAGCATAAAAATGGATTCATATGATTCCCTTCATGGTAAAATATGTATAAAACTTGAATGATGGGATGAAGCTGGTGACAAGTAGCTGATGGGACTAGAAAAGGTCTTGGAAATAATAAAAAAGGTGATGACTAACTCACATTATATCGATAAATTCCAAGTTGGGGATAAGAGAAATGCATATAATCATTGATGGGACTTAGAGTATGAGGTTAGAGACATGGGATACCCCCAAATATCACTAGGGAATAGGATCATGAGATTTGGGAAGAAATGAAAGATAAGTCCTAGGTACATTTTTCCCTTTATGCTTATCGATTAGCTCAGAGTTTTGGCCTCTCAACATGAAATTCCATTAAACATGTCTGAAGTACATGATATATTCAAAATATCCTTCTTAAAGAAGTACATTCTATATCCCTCACACGTATGTAAAATATAGGTGCAATACCATAAATATTATCTCTCTTATATGGAGTAACTATTGAGTATCTTGGACCGTAGAGATAAATTTCTACACAACAAGACTACTCACTTGGAAAAAGTACTATAGATGTACTGTAAATATAAAGAGGTGACATGGGAACTATAGTAAGTGATTAAGGAAAAGTACCCTTAGTTGTTTTCACAATAGTATGTAATTTTGTTTTGTGGAGAACCTAATAAGAACATTATTATCATATATGAAAAATGATACATTAGTCTTGAAAAAAACTAAAAATAATTCCAAATAATATAGTAGGACAATAAATAGAAAATAATACAACAATAATGGGAAAATTAGTGTCTTCTCAATCCACAAAAATAATTGTTCTCTTTAAAAAAGGTGTGAAAATAAACCATAATGATAATAATATAATTTTAATTTTAATGATGAAATTATAAATAACCATGATTTAAAATTGATTTGAAAAAATAAGGAATGAAATTTTGAGAAATTTATATAAATTAAGTAAACTATGTTGTATGAACAATAATTTGACCACTAGAATAGTAATCTAACCATTAGGAATAGTAATTTTTCTTTTAAAATAGTAACCTCATATATGAATGTATAAAAAAATTTGGTATCTTATGAATGAAAATATGATATATTTATATCCTGAAATAGGTAAGTATGTGTTTTATAGATAAAAAACAAATTTTTTCTACTTGTGTATAATTTAATTTTTTTACAATTCTATAATTAATATAAAGAATTAATTGAAAATATATTTTCATAAAATAGATTCAAAAAATAATATTTTCTTTTATTATAATTATAAAATAATTTCATCTGACCTAAATAAAATTTTTAGGGGTTAAAAAATCAATAATAATATTAAAATCAATATTTTTCTAATAAAATATGATTTTATTTAAAAATTAAATTCCTCATATTTTGAATATTATTTTCATAACTTTTAGTATCAACACATTGAAACATGGTTAGAGTTCTTTTTTTGGTATTTTTATAAAATAGATGATTTTTTCATGAATAATGAAATACAGTTATTTTCCATAGTTAACATTATAATATTCTTTGGAGTCATATATGAGGTATGAATGATGTAACACCCCACATATAAGAAATATCATGAATCATTTCCTATATTTATTCAAAATTAATCCACACTTTTTAATTTTTTACAAAATATTATACATACGAATATTATAATAAGAGACCCTTCACTCGTCCCCCTATAAATACCACCCCTCACCACCCCTTCTCCCCATAGATTCTAAGCCCTATAAATTGTCAATATTCTTCCCAATTACCTTCCCATGACACTACAACATGTATAAGATCTACTGGTATTAATAAAATGCCGAACCCATGTTCCTTAAAGATGTTCTCAAGGAGAAAATATTCAAGAGGTAAAATCATCTACCCTTCTCTTTTAATTTCATTTCTTATCTCATCATCCCCACCACCCCTATACAAAACTACATTATAAATACCGTATCATATATATATTGTAATTGAATTATTTAAATGTATTATACATCATAAAATCTATTTTCATTTACTTTTATTCTAAAAATGAAAATTTCTTCGGTGATATGTCATTCACCACCATCGTGGATGATAAGTTTTAACATTCAATTACTGACTTCAAGTATGGTCATAATACCATTACTAATGTTAAACTGGATTTTAGTATGTATATTATAACATATTCAAGGATCTTTAGGTAACATATTTTCATAATTTTAAATAAAACAAAATTAGTTCATAATGATTGTAAAAACCGAAAAAACAAACTAAACAATATAATTAATGTTTTATCAAATGAATCATCCTCATACCAGAAAAAGTATTGATATACAGGACCATTTATAATTATTTAAGTCCATTAATACAATATAATTTGACTTTTTTATAATTATACACATTTGAAATTAAATTCAATAATTTTACACAATTGAACCGATAGTGACACCATCAAACGAATGCTCTCAGAATGATAAAAGTGAACTATATAGTTCATTTAAATGGTCACAAATAAACATAATAATATTATAATAAATAAAATAATTATATAATATTTTTTGAATTATGTTTATAATGAATATAAGTTTATTATCCATGACATTTAGATCAATTTCATAACGCATTCGAACATAAGGCAACAGATCTCTCTAAACCACCCATATTTTCTTTTAGGTTACATATTCTCTCTATTTAACAAAATTTAATTCTTATTTATTCTTGAATAATTAAACTAATAAATAATTATATGTTAATAAATGTATGTATTTCTCAATTCATATCTATTTGATGGGTAAATACATGTTCTATGTGGTTCTATTCTCAATTTTCCTCAATAATAAAACCTGATTAAACAGAACGTCCCCATTTCTTTCCCATTTTCATGTTCACTCCATAGACTATTTCAATACACTATTATTTTTATGAAATTACCCATTTTATCATGATAAACTATATTAGTTAATTTCTTTTTTATACAAAAAATTATTCATGTGTCATCTTTATGGACTCTTTAATATTTTCCTAAAACCATAAAAAAGTGGTTTATTTCTAAAATTTATTAAACACTCGTTTACATGAACTCACTTAATTTGTACATAATTATCCATGATATTTTCTTATTTTGATTATATTATTTCATTGAAATGATTTAATCACTTCGCTCATGGATACCATTCTCATGAACCCTTTGGTTATGCCTTATAACATGATTAAGATACCCATTTCATTTCATGGGTAACCCTTTTCTTTATTCCTTGGGTTTGATTCATTATGTGTCTCACATATGAAAGTTAATGTAATTATTGGTGCAACTAGGTATAAATAAAATTAATTGGGTGATTTTTAGTCTCATGTGACTTTATGTATGGGATTAGGGACTAAAACAAATCAATTATGGGACTTCTTCCACTGTGTGTTACTATCTTGAAAGTTAGCCTTGATACATGTTTATGTCATATTTTATGTTTCTACCTCATTACAATATTTCCATGATCATATAGTTATATTTTCTATATGATATTAATATACATTCTTATTCATGTTCCATCGTTTTAATTTATCATCATATTCCTTTGACTCATATGCTATGCATATTTTCCATGCTTATTATCTTACTAGGATCTATAGATTATACCTTTTGTCTATGTATTCCATAGGTTATCATTTACACCTGTAGGATCTCAAAATATTTTAAGTGAAAATTATGGAAGATTAATAAATAGATTCTTTATCTCAATGTTTTTAATTTAATGTCCCTAATCTTATAATGACACCAGACTTTACGATCCATGGTTTTTATTTGATGTATAATGGTGCTTAAAATAATGTAATAATATGCTTAAGGCTACAATATTTATACCCCCCATGGCCATCTAACCCATCCAAAATCAGGTGGTTCACCATCACAAAAAACCTTTGAGTCTCGTCACCAGGATCACCCGCCCATACCCCCACTTCATCCTTATCATGTTCTGTATGGATTTCTGCCACCCTCCTCCCCCCCACCCCATCGTCTAGTAGATTTAAATTTTTGTATAGTCACACATATCCTCTCGTCTCTTTTGAGGGACATCATTTTTCCTTATATACGTATCTATATTAATAAATAATTACATATATGTTCTTTTATATGTATTTGCGTTTTATAAATGTGTATACATTTTTAGGTAAATTTTATTATATGAATATATATGTATAAATATTTATATCTATTTGTGTATATTTATATATATTAATGTTTATTTATGTATATGATGTTGGAATATATATTTATATATATAACCATTATGTATATTTATAAACATTTTATGGTGTGAATGTATTTCTCTCTGCATTTATTTACATACATTTATGTAAATTTATTTATATTTATATATTTTTTAAGATACATATAACTCCATTTAATTAAAGTTATATGTCATTATATATATATTATCATTAATCATTTATTATTTACAACATATTATTTCTTATTTCATATTTCTCATTTCTTATTTCTTATAAATTCAATAATTATTTAATATAAATAATTTATTCATTTATTACTTATTTACTATATATTTATATATTATTAATTATTAATTTAATATTAAATTATTACTAAATTTATATTTATTTATATGTAAAATAGTTATTTATTATCTATTTTATATTGTTAATAATTATTTATTATTAGTTTATTTTTTATTATTAATTTCTAATTTAAGTATTCTATATTTATTTTTATTATTTATTTAAAATTTATTTATTACAATAATTTTTTTATATTATTATTCATTTATGGTATATTATATAATATTTATTGTTTATTAATAATTATTTTTAGTTTTTTACTTGTTTTTTGTTATATATTATATATGTTTAATTATTTTTTAATATTATTAATTATGTATGTATGTTTTTATTTATTTATCTATACATAAGTTTTTATATTAAATAATTTTTACTCACCACATGTAGAACTTGCTCAATTATTAAATTAATTTCAAAATAACTAATAGGTATGAGGTTCAGATCTCAGCAAAACAAATACAAAAGTTGAATTTCTACATTTCATACATGACATATGTATGTTTGGTAGTAAATAATAAATAACAAATAAAAAATGAGAAATAATAAAAAAAATATGTAATTAAATAATATGGATATATTGAAAATATTAAAATTATTGGAAATATATTGAAATTTGAAAATCTCTACTTCATGATTCTTTTCTAATTTGATTGTGAAAGGATTCAGAACTGCACTTTTTACAGAAATTTTAAAGAACCACCCCAAAATACAGGTTTTTATAGAGAGATAAAGTCTTGTCAGAACATAATGTTAAAAAGAAGTTTTTTCTTGTGGGAAGTCCTTAAAAAAACATGTATCATGCTTATCTCATTATTTGAAAAATTAGGATTAATGTTTTTTAAAACAAAATAGGTCCATCATTTGCAAATCCATCTTTTCTGACCTAACCAATAAATCAAGTCTTTCCATTAAAATTTCATTCAAACCACAAAAATATGAGTTTATGTTTTTTTAAACAAAACTACCATTTCAGCTAATTTTTCCTAAAAAAATCATTTCTACGTAGCCTTTTTCAAAAATATAAAACATCGATTTTCTAAATCCAAACATTTCAAACCCTTAATAAATTATTTTCTTAATATTGTGAAACCACAATTATGGAACAAAATAAATACGAAATGAAACAAGGTGTCAATGGAGTAACATCAAACAAACAAAAAAACCATGGTGTCATGTATCAAAATAAAAGTCAAATAGATTCCACTAATGTATATATAATAGAATCCCCAAAATTGTCCTCATAATGATGTAAGAATCATTAATAACTAGCGAGGCTCTAATATTTATGATATTAGACCTATTTCATATACCACTAGTCCCTATATGATTACTTATAAAATCCTCATCTCAATTTCCATTCTAGTAAAGCTATGCACTAAAAAAACACTAACAAGGTCATAAATTTCCAAATCAACAAGCCATCCAACCTACTCTATGTTAGTGCTAAACGCATCCATTCCTTCTTCATAGATACCAAGTGTTTCCCATTATATGAATACAAAGGTGGCCAAAAATATTAATTTCAAGATCATCAAATAATTCAACATTTAAAACAAAAACATTAATCCTAATCTAATCTTCAACACCCTCACATGAAACAAACCCTTTAACATCCATACATAATCCTCAATAATGAATATTCCCATTGAGAAAATCCATATAAAACAAAACAGTATTAAGGGATAAAAAATTAGGTTAATCATAGTTTCAAATAAAATGTTTTAATGATTTTATAAATTGTCCTTTAAAAATAATCTTGGATGTCTATTCCATTTAATACAAATTTAAAACCATCATAAAGACATCCATTGAAATTGACTAGTGTCAGCACCCTATTGAAATCACCCAATTAATTTAAATATGAATTTAATACACTATAAGGAAAATAAGTCATAAAATTATTAATTATGGTATAACATTCCCCTTTTTGATGAACTATTCATCTTACCAAAAACAATTCATTTAAAAAAATTTCTAGAAACACCCTTACAAAAAATATGAATTGATTTTGAAGATCCAATCAGTAATTTTTATAATCACATAGCATGTTAAATATCCATTGAAACTATAGAAATAATTTAAAACCCATATCAAACCCCTAATTGGTAATATATAAATATATATATGTAATTCAGAATGAAAAAAATTAAAAGAATATAATCATCCCATGGAATGTAATATATAGGAATGACAAAAAACACCTACCTTTATCCAAGTGGAAATAGGCCAAAACATGTCACCTATAATGATTTTTATCAAACCAACATATAATACATTCTCTAAAACCCATAAACATCAAATATAATTTGATTATAACAAATCTGAATCCTAGAATCAGTCCTCATAATGATTTATATTACTTGGATAATTGAAAATTGAGCAAAAAGGATAAGAGAAGGAGATGATAAGAATAAGGGAGAAACTAACCTATACAAGCCACATAGAATCAATGAAATGGAGAAAATATACTAATGGATAAGGATAATGATGATAGAGGAGCTAAAAATATATCATTTGTTCTAATGAATTTGATGAATAGGAAATAATGGGGTAAACCCCCTAAAACCCTGATAGGGAAAAATTGATAGGAAGTAAAATTAAAGACCTAGGAAGATGGTTCATAGCATGACACATAATTCATGATATGAACCACACTTATGTAGAACCCAGTCATGGAATGACACAAATTTCATGGAATGAATGACTCCGATAAAATAATTATTGGTGTAAATACCCTTATTTAGGTCATGAATGAACTCACTTAAAAATGAGTTTTTTTTAATCCATTCAAATTATGATATACATTTACCACACAATAAAAAATTATTGGTCCAAACCTACAACCAACTGATACCTTTTAAAAAATTAAATGACCAATAAAACACTCTCAACTCCAAAATTACCTAAAATTAAATAAAATGGACTTTTATGGAGAATAGGGGGTATAAATAAATATTTATTACATGAAAGTTATTCATTTTAAAGATTAATTATTTTTAATCCATTAACATATTGGGACATTATATTCTCATTTTATGATTACACATATGAGTAGAATTATATAAAATCATCTTTTATTGATGGTTTATTCGATTTCATAGTATCATTGGAAGTGTACATTTTCTTATAAGATTCATGTGATGAATTTTATATGTTATAAAATCTAAATGAGAAAGATGATAAATAGATTTTGACATTGAATACTCATTTGTGGGAGAACTAATTAGAGTAATATATTCATTATCACTTTCATGATCACCATTTTTTCACCATTATTGATGGAAATTTAATTAAAGTAAAATTTAAATTTACCTCCAATTAGATTGTTTTTCATTAATAGATTTAAAATCTGAAAAAATTATATTCCCCTATGAATATTTTTTTTCACCAATAGAATTCCTATTAATATGTTGAGGAAGAGAATATCTAACATTATTTTTCATCTAAACAAAATTATTTGGTTCTCTGTTTATTTCCACTATATTTATTATTCCTTCATAATGTTAACATCAAATTTAGTCAAACTAAAGGAATAATTTTTTATCATCTATTCTCCTAAATTATTTATATCTTCAAAAACAATTATTTCCCACTCATATACATGTTTTTAATCATAATATTTTATTTTTCATCCATATTCTCGTATAATTTATTCTTCTTCTATGAGGGGTACACAGCAATTGGAACATCCTTTGACTCCTTAGTTTTTTTTCTCTTGAGATTTATCTTGTTTCTAATATAAAGGTGATTTAATACCCTTATGTTCCTCATCCAAATTAACTAGACATAGTTATTTTTTCTATGATTTATCATCTACTTGAAACATAAAATTCACCATTTTATTATATTGATTGTTCTCCTTATAGTGGTAAAATTTCCTTATCCCATTGATTATCACATTATTCACTAGATGTTATTTTACTTTCTTGGGAGTTCCAAATTCCATTACCCATTTGTTCTCTATAATATTTAATATAATAAATTTTAAAATTCATATATATGGTGGGATATTCAAATCAATATTTTCTAAAAAACAATCAATATATATTGTCAAATATATTAGAATGATAACTCTTTAATTTCAAAAACATATATGTGGTTTATTATGAAAAGTATTAAAAAAATAATTACAATAAATGATACTAAGAAAAAGATAATAATAAAAGAAAATAAACCTTTTAATAGATAGCAAATGATTCATATGGATGATCTCCTTCTATCGATGATGGTTAAGATGATGTTCTAAAAGCATGAATATTATATTTTTTAAAATTATCCATATAATAAGAATTTTTTAAGAAAGTTATCCAAAAAAATTACACTATCCATAGGTTTAATTCAAAATATTAATAATGTAACGCCCCGACCCCAGCTACCCAGAGTCGGTGCAATAATTACATAACATTGGCATGATCACAAGAAAGATCAAATCTCGAAAGACCGATTGGTTTAGTAGCCTTGGAAACACTAGATATATTCATAAGTTTTACATTACATCATAAAATCAAAAACTACTACAACAACATAATGTTTCCACAGTCCACACTACAATCCCCTCATAATATCCCTGCAGGTCATTCATAACTTACATCTTCACTTCCTGGGAAAAATAAAACATAGAAAAGGGGTGAGCTCAAATGCCCAGTAAGGATAACAATATAGCGGAAACTTTCATCAATAAGAATAAACATTTAAGGCAATGTATAACTAAAACAAAAGCCTTTTAAACATGAACTTTCAACATGGTATGGCATAAATAAAATGAAATAATGCCATTTACTTATTCACATGGATATTCCACTAATCGAATAATCACATGCAAAAATAAATAACCACTTTCATAATGTTGGAATGCATAATGCCAGACTATCATAACCACATAGCCAAGGCCTCGTGCCAAGACTACAAATAAGATTTTGTCAAGGCCTTGTGCCAAGACACTAGTTTGTCTCATGAGACCTACCGATGCATCGAGGAGCTATAGCGGGCTCCACCCGTCACTTATTAAGTCCAATGCATTCCCATATGAAAAGGTTTAAACATAACATAAACATTCCTATTAAAACTAGCATACGAAATGTCAATACTTTCACAATAAACTATGAATGGTATAAAAATAGCACATCCACATATCACAAAACCTTCAATACAATATAGAAGTTTTGTATCATAATAAATCAACTTCAAATAATCTTAAAATCCATCAAAGGATGTTGACATAGATGAAATCAAAATTCTTTTTAAAGAAATATCTCCTTTTATTTTGAAATCATTTAAGATCCATATAAAATAAAACATTTTCTTTGAAAATATTCTTATAAGATTGTATGGAAAGCTTCGACGATTTTATAACGGCGGAAAATAACCGCACCTGCCGTATAAGTTAAAAAAAACATTCTTACCTCAATTCTGTCGAAAAGGTTAAAAAGGACCTTGTTTTGAAAACGACGGAAAGATTCCTTTATAAACCTCTTATAAAAAGTCAAAAAAGGGTATAAATGACTTTAACCCATATTCTTGTAAATAGTAAAAATGTTTTGAAATACATTTTGAAGAAACATGGATGTGGATGATAACGAGATCCCAGTAGATTATTACGTATAAACAACCTCGGATAAAGAAGAGATTGTGAAATAACCCTTACCTTGTACTTTTCCTTGGTTGGGGTAGGTTAACCTCCTGTATAATGGTGAAATAGTTGTTATTAAATTATACAAGAATCATATATATTAATATGATATCATATATGATCTTTTAACATTGATTTATTAATAATATCTTAGAATTATCATCGTTTCGGGTGTTAACTTACTCATTTTCTTTTATATGTTTTGTTACATAAGCCATGGTTGTTGTATCTTATTCATATCCAGAATGATATACAGTCCTTAAACATCATTTTTAAATCATCAAATGATAATTATACTTGAATGGATACGATGGAGAATGAATCTCATCGCGTTCGTGGAGACGGTAGTCCGTACGTACGCACGAGCGACAATATCATTCTTTTGATATTAAAATAATATATAAATGGATGGTATATCATATATACAGAATCATTAACATGTTATATTTATTATTTACATGAGTTACACATCATTATTATACCCATCCAAATAATATTATATTGAATAACAATTACACCACGACGTGGAGACGGTAAGCCGTACGTACGCACGTATGGTGACATGTTATTCAAAGGGTGGATAGAATACTGAATATGATTGTACCATATTTATAATAACATCACAGTATATGTGAGATACTGGAGTTATTATTTCAGAATGGTAAGAACAAAGGAAGAAGAAGTGGAAGAAGAAATGAACTTAGAAAAGGGTGGTGAAATCATTACCTCTTCTTCGGGTTCTTCCTTTTGATTTGATCAAAAGGGCTCCTTAGGTTGGCTTTCTGATCAAACTAAGGCCTCTAGGTTGTATTGAGGGATGTTGGGAGAGTATTTGGGCAGAGTTTGGCAGAACCAAAAGGCTTTGAAGGTGTGAAGAAATGAGAAGGAGGAGTGCCCTTTTATAAGAGGGGTGAGGGGCACCTTTGGAAAAGTTAGAAATATTAATTTATAATAAATTCATATTCGGTTTACAAAGGCTCCAAAGTTGACTATTCAAAGGATGAGGTGTGGATAGGTCGAAAACAACTCATCCAATAGAATTTAGACAGGTTTGGGTACTTATATTAACCTTATCTTTAAGTATTAACTCTAAGTTAATTAGTTTCACTTTTACAATGTCTCTTTGTATTTTTATATAATATGGTTAATAAACTTACTATATACATCCAAGCGACCCCCAAGTGGTCCATTAATGATTAACCTATCATAATATAAGTCTCTTGGCCGAACCTTAGATTTTTAGGAATTTAATATCAATTAATAATATAATATTTGTTTTAAGAACTCTTTTATGTCAATTTTGACACTATTCAATAGTTGATTTTTGTGAAACTCCTAACAGATTGATTACTTCGAACAAAGTCAATTAAATCAATCCTAATATATCATATTATCATAGAAAATTAGTTTAATTCCTTAAAAGTTTCATATTATAATTATTTGGGTATTTATAAGATCAATTATTTTTATTTTTCACTATTTTAGTAATTACTGCATCATCATTGTGTCATAAATAAAATAAATTATATAATGTCTAAAAATTATAAATAAACTATAATTATGTAGGAAATCTTTTTAGCTTTCTAATGAATATTTATAATCGAAAATCCAACATGTATAACCCTATGTAAAAATTGTTCTTCTAAAAGATGTAAGCTTATGCCATTTTTATTTTTATTTTAACTTTATTAATATAAAGTGTCCCTACCACATACAAGTGGCTCCAAGGGGTCCCCAAATTGACCAAAGGATGCCCATGGTCGGGTATGTGTCCACCAATAAGGTTAGGACACGTTTTAGGGTAATTTTTTATTATTATAATATTATTTTTTTAACCCTTATTTACCGGATTTACCCTTTAACCATGGTAAATAAAATATTTACCACAGTAACTATTCAAAATGTCTAAAAATAAAAGTTACCTATTTACACAATTTGAACATCCTGATTCCAAATATGGAATCCATTTTCCTAAATTCAAAACACAGAAGTGGCAGAAATTAATTTAAAATTAATTCCCGCTGTCAAAACAAAAAGCGTGTTTTTAAGAGATAATAACTATCAAAAGATTGACACTTGTTTATGTTCGGTTTAATTGTAAAATTATGTCCAATGATAAACATTAAATTGAATGGTAAAAATATATTCTAAATATACTTTAAAACCACTCAAATTAATAATTTATCACTATTAATTATTTTGATTAAAAAAGTTGTTTTTAATTAAAATTTAGAAATTTTCACTATTCATCAAAATATGAAAGTTATCCGAAATGTACCAAAATTTCACCCTAGGCTAATTTTGATATTCCAAATCCAAAAATGAAGTCCATTTTGAAATATAGAATATATATGATTTCAAAAAGTAGGTATTACTATTCACAACGGCTAGTTTAATTAGTTGTGGTGTGTGTTAGAACTCGAGGTTGCGTACAACACACGCTATCGCATTATTCGAAGGGAAACATACCGTAGAAGCTTGGGGTGTTACATTCTCCCCTCCTTCAAATAATTGCGTCCTCGCAATTTCTAGGGTATTACTGCATAAAAAGACTCGGGTGGTTCTTCATCATAAGTTCCTCGGGTTCCCACGTTGCCTCTTCCATCTTATGATTTCTCCACAAAACTTTTACCAGACGCGTCGTCCGGTTTCTCAGTACTTGTTCTCTTGTATCAAGAATCCTGACGGGCTCTTCACAATAGGAAAGATCGGGTTCCAGTTCTAATTCCTCATAGGTGAGTACATGCGTTGGGTCAGGCATGTATTTTCTCAACAGAGATACGTGGAACACATCGTGAACTTTGGAGAGACTTGGCGGCATTGCCAATCGGTAAGCTACAGCCCCAATTCGTTCTAGAATTTCGAAAGGTCCGATGTACCTGGGACTCAATTTACCTTTCTTACCAAAATGTATGACTCCCTTCCACGGAGATACCTTTAGGAAAACATGATCACCGACTTGAAATTCCAAATCCTTCCTTCGATTATCGGCATAGCTCTTCTGCCTACTTTGAGCTGCTTTGATGTGATTTTGGATTACCTTCACCTTTTCCACCGTTTCCTCCACCAGTTCTGGGCCTACAAGTTTTCTTTCACCAACGTCATCCCAACAGGTTGGTGTACGACATCTCTTTCCGTATAACGCTTCATATGGTGCCATTTGAATACTCGAATGGAAGCTATTGTTATAGGAAAATTCTACCAGAGGTAAATATTGATCCCACATACCCTGAAAATCAAGTGAGCAAGATCTCAACATGTCTTCTAAGGTCTGAATAGTCCGTTCTGATTGTCCGTCTGTCTGAGGGTGGTAAGCAGTGCTCAAATGAAGTTCAGTATCCAGGGATTTCTGAAGACTTTTCCAAAATCTTGAAGTAAAACGGGGATCACGATCAGAAACAATCGATAGGGGTACTCCATGAAGTCTCACAACTTCATTAATATATAGTCTTGCTAGACGTTCCAGGGGTAGATCTTCTCTTATAGCAAGAAAATGTGCTGACTTGGTAAGACGATCAACAATAACCCATATTGCATCGTTCCCTCTAGGAGTCTTTGGTAGCCCCATGACAAAGTCCATTGTAATATTGTCCCATTTCCACTCCGGTATGGGAAGAGGTTGCATGACTCCTCCAGGCTGTTGCCTTCCAGCTTTCACTTGTTGACAAACCATACATCTTGACACAAAATCAGCAATCTCCCTCTTCATGTTGTCCCACCAAAAATGTTCCTTCAAATCTCTATACATTTTGGTGCTCCCAGGGTGTATAGAGAAATTGGAACTATAGGCATCATCCAGCAATTCCCTTTTTAGATCAGGTATATTGGGAACACAAAGTCTCTTCCCGAATTTCAAAATTCCACCTTCATACGCAAAGTCTCTCAATCTCCCATCATTCACAGCTTTAATCTTCTTCTGAAATTCTTCATCATCGGTCTGAGAACTCTTAATCCTTTCTAGTAAAGATGGTTTGGCAACCATTTGAAAAAGCATTGATGTTTCACCTTCCCTGGTTATTCCCATGTCCATCTTCACTAGATCCATGAAAATTGGATCCCTTTCAATTCTCATCATGTTCATAACTCCATGGTCTTTTCTGCTCAAAGCATCTGCCACCTTGTTTGCCTTCCCCGGGTGGTAGTGTATCGTACAATCATAATCCTTGAGTAATTCAAGCCATCTCCTTTGCCTCATGTTGAGTTCTTTTTGTTAGAAAATATACTTCAAACTCTTGTGATCAGTATAAATCTCACATTTTTCACCATAGAGGTAGTGCCTCCATATCTTCAAAGCAAAGATCACAGCTGCTAACTCAAGATCATGAGTAGGATAGTTTTGTTCATGAATTTTCAACTGTCGTGATGCATAGGCAATAACTCTATCATTCTGCATAAGGACACAACCAAGTCCTTTCTTCGATGCATCACTATAAATAACGAACCCATCATTCCCCGATGGTAGAGTCAATATAGGAGCATTGACTAATCTTCTCTTCAGTTCTTTGAAACATTCTTCACACTCTTTTGTCCAAACAAATTTAACCCCTTTACGTGTGAGCTTCGTTAATGGGTTAGCCAATCGGGCAAAATTCTGGACGAAACGTCGATAATAACCTGCCAAGCCAATAAAACTACGTACCTCAGTTATACTCGTAGGTGCTGGCCATTCTTGGATTGCCTTGGTCTTAGAAGGATCAACAGAGATTCCATCTTTAGAGACAATATGGCCAAGAAAAGAAATCTCCTGAAGCCAGAATTCACACTTGCTAAACTTTCCATATAATTCATGCCTCCTCAGAGTCTTCAAGATAATGCGCAAGTGATTTTCATGATCTTCGTAGGTTTTGGAGTATACCAAGATATCATCAATAAATACCACCACAAATTCATCGAGATACTCCTTGAAAACTCTATTCATCAGATCCATGAATACAGAGGGTGCATTAGTCAATCCAAACGGTATTACAGTAAACTCGTAATGCCCGTACCTGGTTCGAAATGCTGTCTTCGGAATGTCTTCCTTCTTCACACACAACTGATGGTATCCAGATCGAAGGTCAATCTTTGAAAAGTATTGAGCTCCATGCAGTTGGTCAAATAAATCATCAATACGAGGTAGGGGATACTTGTTCTTTATCGTTATAGCATTGATCTCCCTGTAGTCGATACATAACCTCATAGATCCATCTTTCTTTTTAACAAAAAGAACAGGGGCTCCCCATGGAGAAACACTAGGGCGAATAAATCCCTTATTACTCAATTCCTCTAGTTGTTTCTTTAGTTCGACTAGCTCTACAGTGGCCATTCTATAAGGGGTCTTCGATATAGGCCTTGATCCAGGAATTAAATCAATGGAAAACTCTACTTCTCGTTCTGGAGGATGTCCAGGTAAATCTTCCGGAAATACATCTACAAACTCTTTCACAATAGGTACATCCTCTATTTGAACATTTCTTTCCTCACCGACAGTTATTTCATTCTCTTCCTCCCCAATAATTGAATTAAGTTGAGCTACTGGGGGTGGGTCTAAATAAGAATTAGGTGGTGACGATTCTGCTCTAAAAATAAGGTGTTCCTTATCATTATCATCAAGAATCGTAACCTCTTTCTTCTTACAATAAATCATCGCATCATAGTCCGAAAGCCAGTCCATACCGAGGATTATATCAAACTCAATCATAGGTATGACGATGAAATCAGCAGATAAAGAAAATTTATGTGCTCTAATGGGGACTGATTCACAAAACTTTGTTGCAACGATACTTCCCTTAGGAGTTTTAACTGACAACTCCCTTATTAAATCAAATTGGAAATATCTAATTTTCTTAGCAAACTGGGAAGATATGAAACAATGCGATGATCCAGAATCAAATAATGCATTTGCTAAACTTGAGGAAACCATTAAATTACCTGCCACCACGTCTTTCGGAGTTTCTACCTCAGCAGTAGTGATAGCATAAGCCTGGCCTTGATCCCTTGGCCTTTTCTGAGGTAAGTTCTCCTGACGCTTAGGACATGCATTTGCATAATGCCCCATCTCCCTGCAATTGTAGCACTGAACGTTGGTAGCTTCCTTCTTCCCCTTGCAATCATGAGCTTGGTGGCCTTTTTCACCACACTTGTAACAGACTCCCATTCCCTTCAGGCAAGCACCGGGGTGTTTCTTCCCGCACTTACCACAAGATGGATATTCAACCTTTCCCTTCTTCCCCTTATTTCCATTCCCAGATTGATCAGCAGGTCTCTTCTTCTCTTGCTTTGCTTTAAAGTCATAAGACTTAGAGAATTCCTTTTCGGTCTTGATAGCACATGAGACAATGTCTTCGTACGATGAAAAGGATTGTGAGACTAATGCTCGACGGAGAAATGGTTTTAACCCATCAAAGAAACGATCAATCTTACTTCTTGGGTTGCGAATATAATCTCCAGCATACCTCGCTAACCTTGTAAAGTTAGCCTCATACTTTGTGACATTCTCATCCTCCTTTTGTCTCAGACTCAGAAATTGCCTTTCCATATCTGCTCGATGGTCGCGAGGAAAGTATTTTTCTAAAAACAGATCTTTGAACTCCCTCCATTCCATGTTTGATACTTCATCATCTTCCTTCATGTTTTGAATCAATGACCACCATTGATCAGCATCTCTAGTGAGGCGGTAAACTGCCATGGTAACTTTTTCCCTTTCACTACTCCCCAAAGCCTGAAATATTTTCTCTAGGGAAAATATCCATTGCTCAGCTACTAAGGGATTTGTACTTCCATTGAACGTTGGTGGTTGTTGTCTCATGAATCGATCTAACATTGATCCTCCACGCTGCGGATCAGGGTGCTCCATACGGGTAAGGTTATTATTCATAACCTGAGTAAGTTGTCCCAGTACGGTGATTAGCTGATCAGCACCAGTTGCATCACCAGCCCCACTATAATTATCTTGATCAGGAGGGCAATCCCTACATGGAGTGCGTGCATTGATACGGTTTCCATATCTTCCACTAGGCGCCATTTCTAAACAATGGCATAAACTAGATCAGTTTATGAATCAAAATACATAATCCCATACTTATAAAACACTTAACATAAATTGAACTATCTATTGATATAATCCATAATCATAAATATGTTTTCTTTGAGGAAGTATATACTCATAAACCCTTCATAATGATTTGTAAAGAAAGTGAGAGTTATCCTAAGCATATCCCCCGGGAGTGTCGTAACCAAGAGTGCAGCAAGGCCCGTTGTCGTGCACCAGTTCCCGTTCGAGTCTAGCTCAAAGCGGTGTTTTCGGGTTTTACCCCTAGGTACATCTGTGCCAGAGCCGCCTCTACCTGCTCGTATCCAGACAGGGATGTATTGCTCGGAAAACTCACAAAGTCTCTACAATACCAAAATTCTAGGAAGTTCTTCTATACTAATCCTCAAAGTTCATCTTAGGTCTAGGTGCTCTAATCAGAGTTTATCTAAATCTAGCTTCCAAGGTTTGTACTAAACTTCCTATGATACCAACTGTAATGCCCCGACCCCAGCTACCCAGAGTCGGTGCAATAATTACATAACATTGGCATGATCACAAGAAAGATCAAATCTCGAAAGACCGATTGGTTTAGTAGCCTTGGAAACACTAGATATATTCATAAGTTTTACATTACATCATAAAATCAAAAACTACTACAACAACATAATGTTTCCACAGTCCACACTACAATCCCCTCATAATATCCCTGCAGGTCATTCATAACTTACATCTTCACTTCCTGGGAAAAATAAAACATAGAAAAGGGGTGATCTCAAATGCCCAGTAAGGATAACAATATAGCGGAAACTTTCATCAATAAGAATAAACATTTAAGGCAATGTATAACTAAAACAAAAGCCTTTTAAACATGAACTTTCAACATGGTATGGCATAAATAAAATGAAATAATGCCATTTACTTATTCACATGGATATTCCACTAATCGAATAATCACATGCAAAAATAAATAACCACTTTCATAATGTTGGAATGCATAATGCCAGACTATCATAACCACATAGCCAAGGCCTCGTGCCAAGACTACAAATAAGATTTTGTCAAGGCCTTGTGCCAAGACACTAGTTTGTCTCATGAGACCTACCGATGCATCGAGGAGCTATAGCGGGCTCCACCCGTCACTTATTAAGTCCAATGCATTCCCATATGAAAAGGTTTAAACATAACATAAACATTCGTATTAAAACTAGCATACGAAATGTCAATACTTTCACAATAAACTATGAATGGTATAAAAATAGCGCATCCACATATCACAAAACCTTCAATACAATATAGAAGTTTTGTATCATAATAAATCAACTTCAAATAATCTTAAAATCCATCAAAGGATGTTGACATAGATGAAATCAAAATTCTTTTTAAAGAAATATCTCCTTTTATTTTGAAATCATTTAAGATCCATATAAAATAAAACATTTTCTTTGAAAATATTCTTATAAGATTGTATGGAAATCTTCGACGATTTTATAACGGCGGAAAATAACCGCACCCGCCGTATAAGTTAAAAAAAACATTCTTACCTCAATTCTGTCGAAAAGGTTAAAAAGGACCTTGTTTTGAAAACGACGGAAAGATTCCTTTATAAACCTCTTATAAAAAGTCAAAAAAGGGTATAAATGACTTTAACCCATATTCTTGTAAATAGTAAAAATGTTTTGAAATACATTTTGAAGAAACATGGATGTGGATGATAACGAGATCCCAGTAGATTATTACGTATAAACAACCTCGGATAAAGAAGAGATTGTGAAATAACCCTTACCTTGTACTTTTCCTTGGTTGGGGTAGGTTAACATCCTGTATAATGGTGAAATAGTTGTTATTAAATTATACAAGAATCATATATATTAATATGATATCATATATGATCTTTTAACATTGATTTATTAATAATATCTTAGAATTATCATCGTTTCGGGTGTTAACTTACTCATTTTCTTTTATATGTTTTGTTACATAAGCCATGGTTGTTGTATCTTATTCATATCCAGAATGATATACAGTCCTTAAACATCATTTTTAAATCATCAAATGATAATTATACTTGAATGGATACGATGGAGAATGAATCTCATCGCGTTCGTGGAGACGGTAGTCCGTACGTACGCACGAGCGACAATATCATTCTTTTGATATTAAAATAATATATAAATGGATGGTATATCATATATACAGAATCATTAACATGTTATATTTATTATTTACATGAGTTACACATCATTATTATACCCATCCAAATAATATTATATTGAATAACAATTACACCACGACGTGGAGACGGTAAGCCGTACGTACGCACGTATGGTGACATGTTATTCAAAGGGTGGATAGAATACTGAATATGATTGTACCATATTTATAATAACATCACAGTATATGTGAGATACTGGAGTTATTATTTCAGAATGGTAAGAACAAAGGAAGAAGAAGTGGAAGAAGAAATGAACTTAGAAAAGGGTGGTGAAATCATTACCTCTTCTTCGGGTTCTTCCTTTTGATTTGATCAAAAGGGCTCCTTAGGTTGGCTTTCTGATCAAACTAAGGCCTCTAGGTTGTATTGAGGGATGTTGGGAGAGTATTTGGGCAGAGTTTGGCCGAACCAAAAGGCTTTGAAGGTGTGATGAAATGAGAAGGAGGAGTGCCCTTTTAGAAGAGGGGTGAGGGGCACCTTTGGAAAAGTTAGAAATATTAATTTATAATAAATTCATATTCGGTTTACAAAGGCTCCAAAGTTGACTATTCAAAGGATGAGGTGTGGATAGGTCGAAAACAACTCATCCAATAGAATTTAGACAGGTTTGGGTACTTATATTAACCTTATCTTTAAGTATTAACTCTAAGTTAATTAGTTTCACTTTTACAATGTCTCTTTTTATTTTTATATACTATGGTTAATAAACTTACTATATACATCCAAGCGACCCCCAAGTGGTCCATTAATGCTTAACCTATCATAATATAAGTCTCTTGGCCGAACCTTAGATTTTTAGGAATTTAATATCAATTAATAATATAATATTTGTTTTAAGAACTCTTTTATGTCAATTTTGACACTATTCAATAGTTGATTTTTGTGAAACTCCTAACAGATTGATTACTTCGAACAAAGTCAATTAAATCAATCCTAATATATCATATTATCATAGAAAATTAGTTTAATTCATTAAAAGTTTCATATTATAATTATTTGGGTATTTATAAGATCAATTATTTTTATTTTTCACTATTTTAGTAATTACTGCATCATCATTGTGTCATAAATAAAATAAATTATATAATGTCTAAAAATTATAAATAAAATATCATTATGTAGGAAATCTTTTTATCTTTCTAATGAATATTTATAATCGAAAATCCAACATGTATAACCCTATGTAAAAATTGTTCTTCTAAAAGATGTAAGCTTATGCCATTTTTATTTTTATTTTAACTTTATTAATATAAAGTGTCCCTACCACATACAAGTGGCTCCAAGGGGTCCCCAAATTGACCAAAGGATGCCCATGGTCGGGTATGTGTCCACCAATAAGGTTAGGACACGTTTTAGGGTAATTTTTTATTATTATAATATTATTATTTTTAACCCTTATTTACCGGATTTACCCTTTAACCATGGTAAATAAAATATTTACCACAGTAACTATTCAAAATGTCTAAAAATAAAAGTTACCTATTTACACAATTTGAACATCCTGATTCCAAATATGGAATCCATTTTCCTAAATTCAAAACACAGAAGTGGCAGAAATTAATTTAAAATTAATTCCCGCTGTCAAAACAAAAAGCGTGTTTTTAAGAGATAATAACTATCAAAAGATTGACACTTGTTTATGTTCGGTTTAATTGTAAAATTATGTCCAATGATAAACATTAAATTGAATGGTAAAAATATATTCTAAATATACTTTAAAACCACTCAAATTCATAATTTATCACTATTAATTATTTTGATTAAAAAAGTTGTTTTTAATTAAAATTTAGAAATTTTCACTATTCATCAAAATATGAAAGTTATCCGAAATGTACCAAAATTTCACGCTAGGCTAATTTTGATATTCCGAATCCAAAAATGAAGTCCATTTTGAAATATAGAATATATATGATTTCAAAAAGTAGGTATTACTATTCACAACGGCTAGTTTAATTAGTTGTGGTGTGTGTTAGAACTCGAGGTTGCGTACAACACACGCTATCGCATTATTCGAAGGGAAACGTACCGTAGAAGCTTGGGGTGTTACAAATAATATCTATAAAATAAAATAATCTTATGTTTATATTGGTTCATAAGTGTAATAAAAATGTACATTAGAATAAGATATTGAGTGATGGAATATAACATCAAATATAATTGTGAAAATATAAAATTTAAAAAAAAAATCAAATAAATAAAATTAAATAATAATTTAACATATAAAGATTTTTTTTAGTTTTTAGTTCCAAATTTATTTATCTGAAACATTTAATAAATATCTAGTACATAAACCAACTTTGATCTTGAAATATTTTTATATAGAACCTTTGGAAACGAAAATTTTTCCAAATATACTCTATAGAATTTATACAATATCATTAATGATAAAATCTATATGAATTCTGAATTATTGAACATTATTAAATATTAAATGTAATTTTCTATTTACACCTCTATGAAACTTCATGAAAAAGGGTTCAATTTTCAGTAAAAATATACAATTTTTATAATATAACATTATATATTTTAACCACATGATTGATTGAAAACATTTTTATGATGTTTTACAATTTAAAATATAAAATTTTAAAGGTTCATAAATATTATTCTTTTAAAATGTGGAATTATAAAGAATATTCTTCAAGCTATCAATCTCGTATTTTAATCCAACAACCTCATTAAAGTTGGATGTTGAAAAAACTGTACTCAGAACAAATACTATCAAGATCAATTTTCAATTTAGATGTCCCAACATTTATATATTTCATACTGAATATTTTATATCAATCATAAAAACCTTTATATAATCCTTTATTTCCAAATACCACTGTCACCCCATATCTTCACCATGTAATAAATAAGACAAGTTATAATTTATTGATAAATATATAATATATGGCTCATCTTAGTTACCATGAAACATTTCTCACTATGATTTTAATTTTAAAAAAAGTTATTATCTTTTGAGAAGAATAATTTATTTCAAAAGAACTATTATTAATTCAAATAGGTTGGGGGGAAATCCCTTTTTATTAAATAAATGTAAAAAAAGAATATGGAGGACATATGAAAGGGGTCAGACACAACATACCTTCCCAATTCAAAAGATAGAGTCCAATATAAAAGAAACTAGATTGATTAAGGATAATAATAATAATTATAGGTATCAATATCATCAAAATAATCATAATATTCACTTAAGGGACTAAACATGAATGATTTTCCTAGATTACTTCTATGACTAGGGCGTGGTCCTTGTGGCCATCATGGTCCTAATATGTTATTATTAATTTTAAGCCATAACATTATTTATAAGAGTAGATTAATTTACCTTCCCAATATCCCCCCATGAGAAACATTGTATATATAATTTTTTTACTTCATTGAAACATTACATCCTCATTGAGTTCTGATATGTTTCCCCACGTGCCAATGACCTTTGAGATTCAATTCACCACATTAATCTCCTAATGAAAATCAAAACTATTATGATCCTTCCCCAAATTGACATATAATTCTAGGGGATCAGTATATAAAATCTCAATTTTCATTTTAATATTAGGTTGATCTCCCACAATTTTTCCTTGGAAAGAACATTTTTGGGGAAATGCAGCTATAAACAAGTCCATTTTCTACTCATTTTATTGGGGAGACTAATGTCCTACGATTACTAAGACAAAATACATTCTGATGCCACCATATAAACATAATTCATATAAAAAGTTCTTATGTTGATTCTAGTGTCTTCCTCAGTTGAAAATGCATTCTCATCATTAATGTTTTCACTGTCATCCCTTGTATATATTCGTATCGAGGTAGTACCTTACATTTTATCAGTAAAATCATTTCCAGATAAATCATAATTCTATAAAAAATAATATTTTCCTTAATTTATAGAATAACTAGAATTAAAAATATCTCTCATACCAATCACCTAGTCATCCCCCTTTACAGCCTCAAATGTTTGAGAAAGTTCATTCATGTTTTCTCTATTAGGACATTCATTATCCACATCATTCCCAAGTCTACTAATTCCTCTCATACAATGAGAGTAATCATTTGCACTTTTGGAAAAATTTCAGAGAAATAGATTATTCCAATAGGTAATCTTAGCATGAAAATTTTCTATAAAAACATTGTAAAAAAGGAATATTCACAAAATCTTTGAGAATATTAAATTCATCAGACAAAGGGGATAATCCGAACTTCATGGTAAGGGTTGAATTTGAATCATACTTAACAAAAATAACTCTAGAATAGTATCAAAGGATATCACGTTTAGTTCTCTTATCCATTTTATAAGAAACCAAATTGAACATGCACTGTCCAAAATGATCTTAGGGTTCCAAAATATCTATTCTATAGAATTCCAAAGTGACACAAAGTTGAACACAAGAATTTTTTATGTTGGAGGTGTTGAAACATGGGATCTATTCCAATATTTATAGAGCACTTGGTTTTAAGAATACCAGAAAAAAGCCTCATGAAATATTCTTTATGTTTGGGTTTAGAAATAAACAATTCTTGATGTCAGGCACTACTAGAGGAAAATTCTATTTTGAGAAACCCCATATCATCACAAATTTACTCACCACATCCACTAGATTCAATTGATTATTTTCTATTGTGGGGGAAAACATCAAAAAATTATGTTATAACATAATTCAAGTATCTTTGATATTGAATAATTCCTCACAATAACACGAGTAGTGTAATATTTGTTTGAAAATACAAATTAATCAGCACCAATAAGAGATAGGAAAATTGTTCAATTCAGATCAGATGAAATTCATCAATCCCTATTCCTTCAAGTCACCTATCTTGTATAAACATGATATAGAGTATCATTCTTTAAGGAAGTGTCAATATTTTAGATGGAGTTATCTCCCAGGGAAATCATGTCCCAATGCGGCCTTCCCTTCTCATTGTTTCTTTCTAAAACAATATTGAGATGAGAAGAAAGGTGTCCTCCAAAGATCAATTATAAGAAGAAGAAATGGGGTGTCTCTATGATAGAAAGGAAACCCTAGAAACCACTATCTTGATCCTATGGAATCTCCTAGGACCACTTCTAACTCACTCATATTAAGAATCACTAAAGAACTATTGAATAAAAAATATGTATCCATAGTACCTTAAAAAATTATCAAATTAAAACCATATCTCCAGTTCATTTTGATGATATCCTATACTCTAGATCCTTGTTCTTTAACATTGTGAAATAAAATATAATATAAATAGGTTTACTACACTCATAACATATATTTTTTTATGAATATTAACTTATACAATATTGTTCTCCTTTCTTTCATGTAATAATAACAATTATCCTGGAGTTCAATTTACAAAACATTCCTCTAGACATATTTGAAAATTTTCTTCTATTAACCTTGGGAGAACTATCATCTGAACGTTTATTATAATTTCATTTTAAAGTACTCAAATTATTATAATTAATAACACACAAAATAGTATATGTAAACAAAACACTATTATAAATCTTTCACTCTTTATCATCACCCATTATTAATATATTTTCATTTTGAATTAATGTTCCAATAATGTCATTGAAAGTCATCAATGTGATGATTTTAGCATCACCTCGAATTTTTCTTTTATATTCTCATTCCATCCATAGTGTAACAATGATTTTATCATGGAAATATTTATCTTTATTTATATTTTTATAATATATTTTAATGTGATGATAAGGATAATAAACCATTGATGCACATGAGCCCTTGATTATTTGGGTGTATAAATAATGGAATGATTATCTACCATAAAAAATCTCTTTTTATTTACAAAAAGTTTTAATTTATAGAAAGTGTATCTTAATGTTTTTTCCAAATTCCATGGGAATTTTTACAAGATGATACATTACTATATATGATTCAATTAATTTCTTATAATAGAGTATTCCATACTCTAAAATTCAACTAAAACATAATATTCTCATCATGAATAGAGTTAGAAATTATCTTTTCTTGAATGTTATAATCATTACTCAACCTAATAATGTTTCCAACTAGAATTTTAATAACACAAGTGCTCATTTGATCACATTAGTATTAATAATCTACATCATTAAGAATTGATAAATAATTTAGATTAATTTTATTCCAATTTTATGATTAGTAAAACAACCATAATAAATAAAAAATTTATTTACTCTTCCCAAAAATTTTATGATCAAAATCAATCTTAATAAATAGATGGTAAATTAATTGTTTTTCAAAAAGTATAGATACATTGAAACATAGTTTATCATAAAAAGTAATGAAAATATTTGATACAATGGTTGTATCGGTATTAGATCATTAATAGGGGAGGTGAGTTGTAGTGAAAAATTGAACACATAAATTTCCAAATCTAGAATGAAATGTGTTTCTATGTTTCAATATAAATGTAGATCAATCTATATAAATTTAAATTGGAAGGGAATAAAAACTATCAAAAGATATGATCTTCATTGAGATAAGTAGTATTTAGTGTAAAAAACATAATATAAAATAATGTACACGTCTTTTGATAATAATCAATAAACTCCTTTTAAAATATTATTATAGGATATTACATTCTAAACGAGGAAATATTTATCTTTTATCCCAATGAATTTGAAAGATTAGTAATATATCCTTGATATTAAATTCATAACCCTATGGTTTTTCCATCACCTCTATTTGTATTAAAAAAATTATACCTCGAACATCATTGACAAAAATCCAAAGCATGTTCCTCTGTCCCTGATCTCCACTTTTATTATCCACATTGGGTAAATTCTTTCCTTTGAATTCATAAAAATAATATATTCCAAATATATATATTATTATCCCTAGAATATCGTTAATCTAAAAGGATTATAAAAAATTATTATAAAACAAGACTTTAATATTTTACATTTTAATCCTAACAATAGAAGATCTAAGTAACACATTGAAAAAAAATACAAGAGAAGGACCTCAAAATAACAATATTAGTTTTACTATAAAATTTATTGTAATGTATATTTTATTTTATATTCCTTGAATCCTTTGTATCCATTTATAGGTATCAGTGTATCTTACCCCATTGAGTTCATTAGAATGACTATAATAGCTATAGAAGCAGTTCTATCATCCGTAAAAATCATTCAATGTAGCTTTATAGGGAACTGAAATTTAAGGTATCAAAATTGAAACTATAAAACATAGGAGTATCCAAATTTAACTCTTTATAAATACATAACATGTAAAAACTAAATGTTATCCAAAAACCAAAATGTTTTTTATTATGATTTTAAAAACAATTGATAAAGAAGGATCATTTTGACTTAATTTGTTAAAGATTTAGTTATATAATAGGAATTATTTTAGATAACCTATTGTATGTGATTCTATACATATTTGACTTTTGGATCCAGTAAATGAACTTCTTAAGGATTGTGATTGATTAATAAAAGAACGTATTGATTTTAAAAAGGTAGAAGATATTATATCATGGTAGACTATAAATATTATTTTTAATGTACGTGTACTTTAGGGGTTTTCAAGATATTATAAACTATTTATAAATATTTTTTAACATTGGAATCACCTTTGATATCTCATAACCATAAAGTGGTATTATTTTCATATAGTCACAAAGTTTTTGAATCTTTTAATAGTCTTAAATAATCATTATCATCGATTCCTTTCAAGTTCTTCTTAGACCAAAGAAATAATTATTTGGTTTAATTTGCAGTATTAGGTACAAGATAGTATTATGTGATTGTGAATGATTAATCATACTATATTGTATGGTTCTCACAAGTTATTTCTACATAATAAAATTATTTTGATCCATGATCCAAAATTGGTATAAAATATATATGATGTTAAGTGTTAGAGAAACTATAATTAAGAAAAATATTTATTATCTAAAATATTCATATGATTTTGAGCTATTAATTTTCATATAATTACCTGAAACATAGATAGTGAAATTAGGGGAAATATCTTTTGGTATTCGATTTTTGACCTCTCAAATACTCCAAAAATGGGTATTTTTCCCTCAATGATCTTATTAAAAATATTTCAACATAGGTTGTGAAGGATTAAAATTATGAATGTAAACTCATGAGTGTCATTATATATTACCATTTAAATGTGAAATTTGATAAAGATGTTACTTTTTAACAAATATAAAATCTTTCCCTTATCTCCTTGATATGAATTATCAATAGATGATATCATATCATAAATGAATGTGTGTTAAGGGAATCTAAAGTGGTGTCATGTCTAATGACAAATGTTATCTATATTTTTATCACGTTTTTTCATTTCAAAAAAAGATTTTGGTTCAACATTCTTGGAGAATGATTTTGATGATGGTATATCATCATTCTCAATGGGTTCTTTATTTATTTAAAAAACACTTATTATTAGATAAATCATCCAAATTTATGGATTAGAATAAATATAGATATAAGCAATTATTTGTCACAACCCATCCTCGGGACCCGTGCCGTGACTACCCCAAGCCCGCCTTCCATAGGCCAGGGGCTGGCGACTTGCACCAAGGCGTAAATCCCAACTAAAAGGGAAGGCATTGTCTTTGAAAAGTAAACAAGCACCACAGAGTAAGAAAGCGGAAAAGTAAACACTAAGTAAAACTGTACAAGCGGTGCTGAAAGTAAAAAGGGGCCGGAAATACAAGACCAACTGTAAAGTACAACTGATAGGAAAAACAGCAACTGAAAAGGGAAAACTGCAGCGTCGAGCCGTCCTCCGGAAGTCCCACCTGAAGGGTGGGTACAGATAGCCTCCACTGCTCCTCGGGTCCACCTAACCGCTCCGAGTACGTACCACCCAGTGGTCCACCTCCAGGTACTGTCCTGCTCCGCACGCCTCCTCCACGATCAGCGCTGTCCGTCGTCTGTAACCAACACCACGAAGTGCGGGCATAACCCGTGCAGGGGTGAGTATAAGCTACTCAGTAGGGACCCCGAGACCCCCGAAGTTCTCCCGAAATCCACAAAGGATAAATCACGAAGAAGAGGTACAATCACGAAGTAACATCTGACACGGCCTAGGTATATGCCCATACATATACCTAAGTCTTCAATTCCCATTCGGCTCCAACATCCGAGCCCAAGCACAACCCAGTCCACACAGGAAAGCAAAACGCATACCCACGTAGGATAGAACAACACTATCCACAAAGGAGAGTAAACAGTAAATCCACACAGGATAGCTCAACACAATCCACAAAGGAGAGTAACACAAGATTCAGCTCACACAGGTATACTTCTTCGGATGACGATAAAGATGATCATTGAACCATCTAAGTCGTCGGACCCACGTAGGATCGATATGTACTAACCTTGCAGTGACCCACACAGGATCGGGCCCACGCAGGACCTGTAGAAGTTGGCTCACACAGAACCGCTGAGAGATGACCCACACAGGATCGGGCCCACGCAAGACCTGAAGGCGCTGGCTCACACAGAACTGTTGAGCGCTGACCCACGCAGGATCGGACCCACACAGGATCGGGCCCACACAGGACCGGGCCCACGCAGGACCTGAAGCACTGATCCACGTAGGATCGCTGAGTGCAGGAGTCGTCGCAGTCCGCTGAGGATCTCTGCACAGTCGTCGCCGCAGTCCACTGAGGATCTCTGCACGGTCGTCGTCGGAGTCCACGGAGGATCTCTGCACAGTCGTCGCCGCAGTCCACTGAGGATCTCTGCACGGTCGTCGCTGTCGAAGTAGCAGTCGCAGCCAGCCTAGGGTTCCTGCACACAGCAAGCTCGTTCGGGAGGGTCCGCTCCATGAGCCGAGAGGCTGATACATCAACTGACACGAAGTCCGAAGTTGATGTATCCAAAAGTTCCGTATCGTCAACGGGAACTCAACGTCGCAGACGGCGCGTCAATCGGACGCCCGGTCTGAGAGATATTGGCATTTTCGTCCCAGGGGCCCGGTTGGTTTTTAAGGCAAAGCCAACCCGACCGCACTCCACCTTTGTCCAAACCTCGGGCAGAGTATTTCAAAAGATCCGTTTCACTTAGAGGAATTCAAAAAAGCTGACGGCACGTCAATCGGACGTCCGTAGATCAAGATATGAGCGTTTCCGCTCCGAGGGCCCGGTTGGTCTCGTGTACGAACCAACCCGGCCAAACTCAAAGTATTCCGAAACCTTGAGTGCGATATACCGAAACGACCGTCTCGATCCAGGGATCGCGTTGCCGCTGATGGCGTGTCGTTTGGAGGCACGAAGCTCAAGATACGGGCGTTTGAACGAAAACGTCCGAAGATGGGGGGTACGGGCCCGGGCCGACCCGACCCGGGTCCGACCCAGATGGCCCGGCCCGGCCCGGCCAGGGCCGAGCCACGCGGGTGGAAGCCGCGGCATTGGCCCGCGGCTTGAGGAAGAACCGCGACCCGCGTGCGGGCCGCGCTGGAGAACCGCGGACGCGCTGAGCCGCGTCCGCCTGGACGAACCGGACCCGCGCGTCGCGGGTCCGTTGGCCGCCGCCGCCGCGGCTTCAGCCGCGGCGGATTTCGTCCGGCGGCGCGCTGGGGCGCTGCCGCCTCCGGCCGCCGGCGCCGCCGTGCTGGTGACCCGCACCACCGGCAACTTCCGCGGGCCGCCGGCGTCGCTCCGGTGGCCCGTTTTCCTTCCCGTCTGCGCCGTTGCTCCTCCCGGGATCCGTTCTTTACTGCGGGATCGTCAAACGTCCTCTGCAGCACGTTCCGTCGTCGACCGTCAAATCCGCACAAACGAAGAACGACGGAGGGTCGTCGGGCCGTGTTCGTTTGGCCCGCACCCTCCGCGTTAGAAATAAACAACCGGGAGAAAATGTTCAACACATGATCCAACAATTTTAATTAAAATAAAATTGTTCATTTGAAACCGAATTTTTAATTTTCAAAGAACGTTCACGGGAAAATTAAAAAGGGGGGTAAATTTCCAAAATAAATCCCTACCTTGATGATCGTCGAGCGTGGACGTTCTTCGTGGAAGAGATCGTCGCGGAAGAGATCGTCGCGGAAGAGATCGATCGTCGCGTCGTCGCGGGGAGGCGTCGCATCGTCGTGGAAACCGGCATTGAGTCGGCGAACTCAACGAACCAAGAACAACAGATTTAAATTATAATTAATTAAATATGTGTTTAAAATCAAAAAGAACCTTGAGCGGAAATCCGAAAGCACTCACCTCGAATGGTCGGCGATCGGAGATCGGAGATCGGGGATCGGAAGAACGTCTCGGATGAAGGCGTCGTCGATTTCTGGGTTTGGCGTTCTTCGTGTTCTTCGCGTTCTTCGCGTTCTTCGCGAGGGAGCTGAAGAAACAGGGATCCTCTCAATCTTTCCAAAGGATTTTAGGTTGGTCTTATTTTATTAATATGCCAACACACGAAACCGATTAAGAAACGATTGAATTAATTCGTTGAATTAATTCAACGAAAGAAACGACCCATTTAATTCACGAAAGAAACAGGCCATTTAATTCACGAAATATACCGCCCAATTAAATGGTCTGTTAAGAATTTAGAAAACGCGTCAGTTTACTTTCATTAAGACGGGTTTTCACGGGTGCGTTTCTTAGCGGAAAGAAACGGTGGGGCTCATGTGGGCCCCACCTCACAAATATCCTACCAAGGGGGTAGGATATTTCTGGATAGCATCCTATCCAGTTCAACTCAGTTCAAGCCGCCTTTAAGTGGCTTCAAGTGGCTTCAAGTGGCTTAAGTGAAATAAAATAAAGTTGTCGCAAAATTATTTTATTTCTTAACTTTAAGCCCGAAAATAGAAAACCACACCTGAGAAAACGCAACTCCGGAAGAGGCGTTTCTATGCGAATACCGGCGCTGCGATTTCATCGGTGCCCTCAGAATTCGATTCCGGGCACCGGTTCAAAAGTTAGGAAAACCCGCTCGTCCGTTCACTGAACGTACCTGAGCCAAACTTCGAAAAAAATGATTCCGGGCACACCGGGCCTCGGAATCAGGTGCCGTCAGAAACTGTGTTCTTGTAAAATTCCAAAGAAAATTAAGAAAAAAAATTTCCTTGAAATTTATGGGTCTTTACATTACTCCCACCTTAGGACTTTACATCCCCGTAAAGATACATAAAAAACTAGGGAAACAAATGTGGGTACTGAGCACGCATCTGAGCCTCCCGCTCCCAAGTGCTCTCCTGGAGGTTCCCGTGCTGCCATCTGATGCGCACAAGAGGAATCGATCGCCCACGTAGGACCCGCTCTTGTCGATCCTCTATCTCCACTGGGACCTCCACAAAAGTCGCTCCATCATCCACGTCTAGCTCCCCATAGTCAATGATGTGCGTCGGGTCGTGCACGTATCTCCTCAGCTGGGATACGTGGAAGACGTCGTGCACCCGGTGCAACTGAGGTGGCAGAGCCAGGCGATAAGCCACCTCGCCAACCCTGCTGAGGACCTGGAAGGGTCCGATGAAGCGTGGAGACAACTTGCCGCCTCGGCCAAATCTCCTCAAACCACATCGAGGTGAGACCCGCAAGAAGACGTGGTCCCCATCCTCGAACTCTAGTGGCCTCCGCCTCCTGTCAGCATATGACTTCTGCCGGCTCTGTGCTGTCCTCATCCGCTCCTGGATGACCTGGACCTTCTCTGTCGTGGCCCGGACCATCTCTGGTCCCACAAGTGCTGACTCCCCTGGGTCTGTCCAGCACAAAGGAGATCTGCAAGGCCTTCCGTACAACGCCTCGTAGGGTGCCATCCCGATGGTGGAGTGGTAGCTGTTGTTGTACGCGAACTCCACCAAGGGTAGGTGGTCCTCCCAGCTGCGACCAAAGTCGAGGACACATACACAGAGCATGTCCTCGAGAGTCTGAATGGTCCTCTCCGTCTGACCATCCGTCTGAGGGTGAAAGGCGGTGCTCAGACGTAGTCGCGTCCCGAACGCCTCCTGCAACCCCTTCCAAAGCCGGGAAGTAAAACGAGTGTCCCGATCGGAGACGATAGTCGATGGCACACCGTGAAGTCGTACAGTCTCCTGAACGTAGAGACGCCCCAAGCTCTCCACTGTGCCCTGCTCTCGGATGGGTAAGAAGTGTGCCGACTTGGTGAGTCGGTCAACAATCACCCAACTGGAATCGTGAACTCTGGAAGTGCGTGGAAGTCCAGTCACGATGTCCATAGATATCCCGTCCCACTTCCACTCCGGGACCTCCAAGGGCTGTACCAAACCTACTGGTACCTGATGCTCTGCCTTCACCTGCTGGCAGGTGAGGCACCGTGAAACGAACTCTGCCACAACCTTCTTCATGCCCGGCCACCAGTGCTGCCGTCTGAGATCCTGGTACATCTTCGCCACTCCAGGATGTACCGCCAAAGGAGAAGTGTGAAACTCTCTCAGCACCTCCACTCGTAAGGCGACTGGTACCAAGGTACGTCCTCTAAAAAGGACATCATGCTCTTCTCCAAGGGAGAAACCATCAGGTGCCTGTCCCGAGGATATCTGTGCACGCCGCGTCTCACATTCAACGTCCCCACGCTGTGCCTCTCTGACCCGCTAATGAATTGGAGGAGAGACTGTGAGAGACTGAAGGAAGGCTGCTCCATCTCTATCCATGAAGGATATATGCAAAGCGGCTAGCTGCTCTGTCGCCTCCTCAAGTAGCTGGATGCCCGTCCTCCTGCTGAGGGCATCAGCCACCACGTTCCCCTTCCCAGGAGTATAGACTATCTCAAAGTCATAGTCCTGGAGGAACTAGAGCCATCGCCGCTGTCTCAGGTTCAGTTCCTTCTGAGAGAAGATGTACCTGAGACTCTGGTGGTCATAAAAGACTGTGAAGCGCTCGCCCATCAGATAGTGCCGCCATGTCTTCAGGGCGAAGACCACTGCTGCCAACTCCAAGTCATGGGTAGCGTAGTTCTGCTCATGCGGCCTTAGCTGACGTGATCCGTAGGCAATCACATCCCGCTCCTGCATCAGGACACACCCAAGTCCCGTCCCTGATGTATCGCAGTAGACTACGTATCCATTTCCCTCCTCAGGCAACCTCAAGATGGGTGCGCTGGTCAACCTCTGCCTCAGCTCCTGGAAGCTCTACTAACATCCGTCTGACCACACGAAGGGGTTCCCCTTCTTCGTCAACGCTGAGAGTGGGGCCGCAACTCTAGAGAAGTCCAGCACAAACCTCCGATAGTATCCGGCTAGGCCCAAGAAACTCCGCACCTCTGTGACGCTCTTGGGTGGCTCCCAAGCTAGCACTGCCTCGATCTTCGCGGGATCCACTGCAACTCCCGCCTCAGAAATGACGTGCCCCAAGAAGTGGACCTCACATAACCAGAACTGACACTTCGAGAGCTTGCCATAAATCTGGTGCTCTCGGAGTGTGTCTAGTACAACACGCAGGTGGTAGGTGTGCTCCTCCTCCGTCGTCGAGTACACCAAAATGTCGTCGATGAAGACCACGACAAATCGATCGAGGTGTGGCTGGAAGATCCTGTTCATGAGGCTCATGAACACTGCTGGAGCGTTGGTCACGCCGAAAGGCATAACCAAGAACTCGAAGTGGCCATACCGACACCTGAAGGCCGTCTTCTGCACATCCTCGTCTCAAACTCTAAGCTGATGATAGCCTGACCTGAGGTCTATCATCGAGAACCACCGTGCTCCCTTGAGCTGGTCGAAGAGATCATCAATCCTGGTTAGCGGATACTTGTTCCTCACTGTCACATGATTCAGGCGATGATAATCGACACACAGTCGCAAGCTCCCGTCTGCCTTCTTGGCGAACAAAATCGGGGAAGCCCAGGGCGAAACACTGGGTCGGATGAACCCCTTGCCCTGCAAGTCCTCCAACTGTACCCGCAGCTCTCGTAGCTCTGCGAGGGCCATCCGATATGCTAGAGTGGATATCAGGGCTGTCCCGGGGTACAGGTCAATATAAAAGTCTACCTCTCTGTGAGGAGGTAGTCCTGGAACGTCGTCGGGAAAGATGTCCGCCTACTGATCCACCACTGCAGGAAAACTGGGACTCTGCATGTCAACTGCTCCCAGGATGAGGCTAGCCAACTGATGAGTGATGGGCTGACCTCTCCTCTGCGTGAGTCCGTCCTGTGCTGCTAAGGCTCCCTTCTCGCCGGTGAAGGTGAACCTGCTCCCGTCGGTGCGCACACATCGCACCTTGCGCCTAATGAAGTCAATCTGAGCATGGACCGTAGATAACCAATCCATGCCCAAGATGACGTCGTAAGGCCTCGACGCTGCTACAAGAAGATCCCAGCCGAATCTCTCGCCTCCTAGAGTAAGCTCACACTGCCGGCACCAGTGCGTAATCGTCGAGTCTGCTCCCGTAGGAGTCTCTAGCCGTAAGGATCGAGCCAACGGCTCTGTCGGAATCTCCGAGCTCCGAACAAGGGCAGTGGCTATGAAAGAGTGACTCGCTCCTGTGTCTATCAGAACTGCAGCAAGGGTGGAATAGACACAGATCGTACCTCGAATCATCTCTGGTGCACCGTGGTCGTAGGCCTCCGCTGCCTGGAGCTGAGCCTGTCTCTGCCCGCCAGCTCCCTGTGGTCGGGGCGGGCCTCCTGGTGGTGGTGGTGGCAGAGCCTCAAAGCGTCGCCCACCACCTGCTGCTCGGCCAGCTCCTCTGCCTCGTCCGCCTCCACCCTGCGGACAGCCACGGTCGACCCTCTACCTCTGCCTGGGTGGTCCCTCCACCGTCTGCTGCCCCTCGGTACGACGGGTCGGGCAGTCACGAGCCATGTGGCCCTGCCCGCCGCACTCGTAGCACTGTCTGCCTCTCGGAAGGCTGGCTCCGGGCCGGGTGCCCTGCACTGCTGAGCTAGTGTCCCAAGGTCGCCTGCTGGATGGTCTGGTCCGCCTGGAACCCTGAGTCATCCGTCGGCTACCAGCTGCCGAAGACTCCGCTACCTGCCGCCCTGCGGTAGGTCTCGCTGTGGACTCAGCCAGGAAGCTCTCGATCAGGAGGGCTCGCTCCAGTACACATGCATGGGTCGGGATGCTGAGGGAGATCATCGATGCCCTGATATCATGTCTCAATCCCTGCTCGAAGTTCCGGGCCCGGAAGAAGGGGTCCCGTACCATGTCTGTCGAGTACCGAGAAAGGTCGGTGAACCTCGCCGCGTACTGAGCGACCGTCAAGCTGCCCTGCCGCAGCTGTAGAAGCTCCTGGATGCGCACCGCTCGGAGGGTGGCCGGGACGAACTCTGAGCGGAAGAGGCTCTCAAAGTCCTTCCAGATGAGGGTGGCCTCATCGTGTACCTGGAGCATCAGGCTCCACCAGCGTCCGGCTGCGGCGTGCAGTAGGCTCGCCGCGTGGATCACCATGAGGTCTGCTGGCATCCTCACTAGCCTGAAAACTCGGACGACCGCCTCCAGCCAGTTCTCGGCTGCCTGGGGGTCCGACTCCCCATGTAACCTGGGTGGTCGCTGGCGCTGGAACTCGTGCAAAGCTCTGAGGCGTCATGCGTCGTCAGCTGTCAGTGCTGGAAGCATCGGGGGCTCGGCGGGTAAAGGTACCGCCGGTGCCTCTGCTGTCAACGGGCCCTGTACCGAGGCCTCGTCGCTCGGTGGGCTGTCGTCGTGCCCTACTCTAGGAACCCTAGCTGGCTGCTGTCGTCGTGCCATCCTGAAAAAAAACAAGTAATCCACGGTCAGAACAATATAACTGGTGAGCTGACAGAAGTAATCACAGAGAAAACTTGAAACACACATGCAATCAATGTTTTCGTGCATTAAGTCGGAAATCAGAAGCCAGGGTCCTGGTGTATGGATACGTCGGCCGCCACACCAACACTGGACTCCCTGGACCGATAACCACACTCAATACGCAAAACATTATTGCTTCACATAGAAGAAAGATCAGAGTCTGCGGTAGAACCGACCACCTCTGATACCAATTTGTCATGACCCATCCTCGGAGCCCGTGCCGTGACTACCCCAAACCCGCCTTCCATAGGCCAGGGGCTGGCGACTAGCACCAAGGCGTAAATCCCAACTAAAAGGGAAGGCATTGTCTTTGAAAAGTAAACAAGCAACACAGAGTAAGCAAGCGGAAAAGTAAACACTAAGTAAAACTGTACAAGCGGTGCTGAAAGTAAAAAGGGGCCGGAAATACAAGCCCAACTGTAAAGTACAACTGAAAGGAAAAACAGCAACTGAAAAGGGAAAACTGTAGCGTCGAGCCGTCCTCCGGAAGTCCCACCTGAAGGGTGGGTACAGATAGCCTCCACTGCTCCTCGGGTCCACCTAACCGCTCTGAGTACGTCCCGCCCAGTGGTCCACCTCCAGGTACTGTCCTGCTCCGCACGCCTCCTCCACGATCAGCGCTGTCCGTCGTCTGCAACCAACACCACGAAGTGCGGGCATAGCCCGTGCAGGGTTGAGTATAAGAAACTCAGTAGGGACCCCGAGACCCCCGAAGGTCTCCCGAAATCCACAAAGGATAAATCACGAAGAAGAGGTACAATCACGAAGTAACATCTGACACGGCCTAGGTATATGCCCATACATATACCTAAGTCTTCAATTCCCGTTCGGCTCCAACATCCGAGCCCAAGCACAACCCAGTCCACACAGGAAAGCAAAGCGCATACCCACGTAGGATAGAACAACACTATCCACAAAGGAGAGTAAACAGTAAATCCACACAGGATAGCTCAACACAATCCACAAAGGAGAGTAACACAAGATTCAGCTCACACAGGTATACTTCTTCGGATGACTATAAAGATGATCATTGAACCATCTAAGTCGTCGGACCCACGAAGGATCGATAGGTACTAACCTTGCAGTGACCCACACAGGATCGGGCCCACGCAGGACCTGTAGAAGTTGGCTCACACAGAACCGCTGAGAGATGACCCACACAGGATCGGGCCCACACAGGACCTGAAGGCGCTGGCTCACACAGAACCGCTGAGCGCTGACCCACGCAGGATCGGACCCACACAGGATCGGGCCAACACAGGACCGGGCCCACGCAGGACCTGAAGCACTGATCCACGTAGGATCACTGAGTGCAGGAGTCGTCGCAGTCCGCTGAGGATCTCTGCACAGTCGTCGTCGTAGTCCACTAAGGATCTCTGCACGGTCGTCGTGGGAGTCCACGGAGGATCTCTGCACAGTCGTCGCCGCAGTCCACTGAGGATCTCTGCACGGTCGTCGCTGTCGAAGTAGCAGTCGCAGCCAGCCTAGGGTTCCCGCACACAGCAAGCTCGTTCGGGAGGGTCCGCTCCACGAGCCGAGAGGATGATACATCAACTGACACGAAGTCCGAAGTTGATGTATCCAAAAGTTCCGTATCGTCAACGGGAACTCAACGTCGCAGACGGCGCGTCAATCGGACACCCGGTCTGAGAGATATTGGCATTTTCGTCCCAGTGCCCGGTTGGTTTTTAAGGCAAATCCAACCCGACCGCACTCCACCTGCGTCCAAACCTCGGGCGGAGTATGCCAAAAGATCCGTCTCACTTAGAGGAATTCAACAAAGCTGACGGCACGTCAATCGGACGTCCGTAGATCATGATATGAGCGTTTCCGCTCCGAGGGCCCGGTTGGTCTCGTGTACGAACCAACCCGGCCGAACACAAAGTATTCTGAAACCATGAGTGCGAAATACCGAAACGACCGTCTCGATCCAGGGATCGCGTTGCCGCTGACGGCGAGTTGTTTGGAGGCACGAATCTCAAGATACGGGTGTTTTAACGAAAACGTCCGAAGATGGGTGGTACGGGCCCGGGCTGACCCGGCCCGACCCCCCCTGGGTCGACCCGACCCGGATGGCCCGGCCCGGCCCGGCCAGGGCCGGTCCGGCTCGGCCGGCTCGGCTTGGCCGAGCCGCGCGGGTGGAAGCCGCAGCGCTGGCCCGCGGCTTGAGGAAGAACCGCGGCCCGCGTGCGGGCCGCGCTGGTGAACCGCAGACGCGCTGAGCCGCGTCCGCCTGGACGAACCGGACCCGCGCGCCGCGGGTCCGTTGGCCGCCGCCGCCGCGGCTTCAGCCGAGGCGGATTTCGTCCGGCGGCGCGCCGGGGCACCGCTGCCTCCGGCCGCCGGCGCCGCCGCGCCGGTGACCCGCGCCGCCGGCAACTTCCGCGGGCCGCCGGCGTCGCTCCGGTGGCCCGTTTTCCTTCCCGTCTGCGCCGTTGCTCCTCCCGGGATCCGTTCTTTACTGTGGGATCGTCAAACGTCCGCTGCAGCACGTTCCGTCATCGACCGTCAAATCCGCACAAACGAAGAACGGTGGAGGGTCGTCGGGCCGTGTTCGTTTGGCCCGCACCCTCCGCGTTAGAAATAAACAACCGGGAGAAAATGTTCAACACATGAACCGACAATTTTAATTAAAATAAAATTGTTCATTTGAAACCGACTTTTTAATTTTCAAAGAACGTTGACGGGAAAATTAAAAAGGGGGGTAAATTTCCAAAATAAATCCCTACCTTGATGATCGTCGAGCGCGGACGTTCTTCGCGGAAGAGATCGTCGCGGAAGAGATCGATCGTCACGTCGTCGCGGGGAGGCGTCGCGTCGTCGCAGAAACCGGCGTTGAGTCGGCGAACTCAACGAACCAAGAACAACAGATTTAAATTATAATTAATTAAATCTGTGTTTAAAATCAAAAAGAACCTTGAGCGGAAATTCGAAAGCACTCACCTCGAATGGTCGGTGATCGGAGATCGGAGATCGGGGATCGGAAGAACGTCTCGGACGAAGGCGTCGTCGATTTCTGGGTTCGGCGTTCTTCGCGTTCTTCGCGTTCTTCGCGTTCTTCGCGTTCTTCGCGTTCTTCGCTAGGGAGCTGAAGAAACAGGGATCCTCTCAATCTTTCCAAAGGATTTTAGGTTGGTCTTATTTTATTAATATGCCAACACACGAAACCAGTTAAGAAACGATTGAATTAATTCGTTGAATTAATTCAACGAAAGAAACAACCCATTAAATTCACGAAAGAAACAGCCCATTTAATTCATGAAATAAACCGCCCAATTAAATAGTCTGTTAAGAATTTAGAAAACGCGTCAGTTGACTTTCATTAAGACGGGTTTTCACGGGTGTGTTTCTTAGCAGAAAGAAACGGCGGGGCTCGTGGGGGCCCCACCTCACAAATATCCTACCAAGGGGGTAGGATATTTCTGGATAGCATCCTATCCAGTTCAACTCAGTTCAAGCCGCCTTTAAGTGGATTCAAGTGGCTTCCAAGTGGCTTAAGTGAAATAAAATAAAGTTGTCGCAAAATTATTTTATTTCTTAACTTTAAGCCCGAAAATTGAAAACCACACCCGAGCAAACGCAACTCCGGAAGAGGCGTTTCTAAGTGAATACCGACGCTACGATTTCATCGGTGCCCTTGGAATTCGATTTCGGGCACCGGTTCAAAAGTTAGGAAAACCCGCTCGTCCGTTCACTGAACGTACCCGAGCCAAACTTCGAAAAAAATGATTCCGGGCACACCGGGCCTCGGAATCAGGTGCTGTCAGAAACTGCGTTCTTGTAAAATTCCAAAGAAAATTAAGAAAAAAAATTTCCTTGAAATTTACGGGTCTTTACATTATTATTCATTTTTTTTTATTTTAATGAATTTTCCTAGGGTTCTGTCTTACCTAACATTCGACATAGTCTATCACAGACCCCAAAGGGAATTCCTAAACCCCAAGGGCTTGAATCTAATTCCTAACCATCAAAGAACATATCTAGGAAATTATTTTTCTTTCATAGAACAATATAAACAAGAAGAAAAAATGGGGAAAAAATAAACCATGTAGAAGGATATATATAATACGAATCCTTTGATCTAAAACATCCTATACAAACAAAAATGAATCGATAATAGAATCATAAAAAAAATACACAGCATAAAATTAAAAAGTAAAATTTGACCAATATAATTCCAAAAACTAAAAGCAAACCCCAAACCATACAAAAAAATCCTCCACATTACCCTCGATAACTATCCTTGACAACACCTTCCCATGAAGACCATGTAGAAAAGAATCATACTAGAACAAACCTTGACCTCTAAAAATGTTGGTGGTAGATAACAAACTCTGTATTTCACCCCTGCTAAATCTATTGAGTTACTTTCATATTACATCCTAAAATTTTTAATTTTTAAATATAGAATAAAAATATAAATTTTCATAAGAATAGATATACGGAAACCACTAATAAATCATAATTTTGTTGAACATAGTTGTCATTTTTTTATTAAATGAAAAGAGTCACTTGGAAAACATAAATCGTTATCCAAAGAACATTTTTAAAATCCCTGTCTATAATTTACGGTCTAACTATAAAACCACCTAAAAACACTTATTTTAAATATAAAATTTTAAATTCCAAAAGTGGTTTCCAATTTCAATGGTTAAAAAAATATCATTGGAATGAAATTACACCTGTAAAACTAATAAGAATTTTATAAAACAATGTTTCCAAAAGACAGGAACATTAGAGTTTCAAAATCACACCACTACCACTTTCTTGTTAATATTATCCAAAAACATTGGAAGAAATATTTTTTACTCTAAAGAATAAACATTTAAACCCAATTTTATAATATTTTTTAATCACATTAAAGTTATTCTTTCATCTTCATGCATTCAAAAATAATTCGAAAATAATTTTCTAGAAAATTTAAAAATAAACCCATAATGTAAATATGAATGAAAGTGAAAAAATAGGAACCACTATTTCATGATAAAAAGATAAAAAAATGACAATTACATAGGACCCATAAAATATTACTATAATAGTGGGATCCAATCAATAAAAACATGGAAATACCCTGAAATAAACCTAAAAAGGATCATTGCATATTGTGAATCATCTTATAGATATAGTAATAAAGACATAAACTTGTTACATGGAACCACGTTTTTTTCAATACTTAACATTTCGCAACCCTTCTTGCCTTATTTTACTATCAAAAAATAAATGTCCATTTATCTACTTCACTACAATTAGAAAAATATAAATACTTCTCTCTCAAAGTATCACTACCCCTTCTTGTCTAACCGTCTTAGAGTATCAAGGAAACACTCTTTAAACAACCAATTTTCTATACTAGGTTTTTCCCAGATTAAAATATTATACTATATTCTTAGGACTCCCATGAAATGAAAAATATATGTGATCACAATGATCAAATATATAATTAAAAAAGAAATCAATTGAAATAACACAACCATTACCTCATACAACTTATCAAGAATAGCCCCAATCCCACCCATTAATTTATAGTTTATAGAGATTAATCATGATGAAACATCCCATAACTAGATCACATGACACCATGGTTAAAAAAAACATCAAATGGGGGCTCAAAAAATCTCATTAAAACTCAATTTCTATACATCCCTAAATGGGACATTTCCAAAACAAACATTTAATGCCATGAAAACTCACACTCTTTAAGATCTTATACCAAACATCTGTTAGGAAAAAATAGAATTAACAGAAATTTGAAACCCAAATGGGAACTAACACATTCATTAAAATATACTCTTAAATAAACCAAGATTACATAAAACAATCAAAAATCACGAAAAATGGTTAACATTCCACTTTAAAATGAAAAATATCCATTTATAATATTTTAAAATCATTAATAAAATCAATACATGATATAGAGATCTATTTTCCCAAATCCTGAATTTAAAAACTCAAAATGGTCCTCATGATCACTTTTAAAAACAAATACATCAGTTAAAATAAATTTAATTATTTTCAAAAACATGTGGAATAAAACGCTATCCCTGTCCATGGGTACAAAAATAATTTAAAAAACTGTCCCTGTATGATATATATATTTATATATATTCATTATTTGAATGAAAAGCCATTCAAAACCCATAAATCAGTTAATGTATTATAATATAATTTGAAACCAATACACCTGCCTATATTCAAAAATGAATAAGCTTGAAGTCATCTGGTATGATGGAAAACACTCCTACAAGCCGGGACATTACCTCTAAAACCCCTACATGAGAAAATAATCAAGATTCAAACAATCCATAACCTAAAATTATCTAACAACATTTTTAGGGTTAATGGGATGAACATAAATAAATATCAAAGGGAGAATGGACAGGAATCAGGGGTTTAGAGGGAATTATAATGGAAGAATACACTTGAAATAAAAGAGTAAGACTACAAAAATAAAATGGAAGATGGAGTAGAAGCTCTATTGGGGTTCCTAGTCTATTATAAAGGGAGGTAGGATTAATTTTGGGTTGGGGTTAAAATAGAGAAGGGTAAAGGAAAAAGATATAACTTTTAATGAATCCATGGAGGATGCATGGTTTGGAATCCTAATTTTACAAATAATATTCCATGATAGAATAGGCCACTACCTTGACGAAACCCATTCACATGGTTCACCTCGAACTCAATATTGTTTAAAGAAATTCAGAAAATCTATTTCCATATGGAATATTCAAATTGTAAAGGCAACACTCATACTTCTAAATTGTTTTACGAAATTGGACACAAATTATGAGCCCCTAAAATTAAAATTTAAAGGTATTAAATTTTTTCCCAAAGGATCTTTAGGGATTTGACACAACTGCTACCTGTGTAGAACATAAATTCTCAAAATAAAATGAACTAAAAATTCCACCATAAAAGGGTAACTACATGAGATCACTTAAATCTTGTTTTAAAATAGGGTAAATCATGTGAACACTAAATAATTTCATCATGTTCATCCAAACCTTCCCAGAAACATAAAATAACTACTATTAAAATAAAATAAGATGAAAAAACTCAATAGTGACATAGTGGGTGTCCAAATTCTCCCCATTATACCTCTTTCTATCCCCTGAGTGTATTTGGTCTATGTAGTGCACTATCAAAGATGAAAAAAAAACTATAATAATCCTAATTTAGATAAATATCTTCAACGAATTAGACAAATTCCTCAAACAAAAATTGGATAAATGAAATATAAACTAGTCAATAGTTGATAAAAGAGAAACTCTAAGATGGAGGAGACCTAAAATTCGTCTCTCCTCTATTTAGAATTTATCTACGGTGGTGTAATAACAAACACCCTATTTTATAGAAGTAATAAGGGTTCAATGAAAAACTATATTCTAGAAATATCATATGGGATTTTAAAAAATCACCCTCTCTAAATAGTTTCATAAAACATTAGTTTATAAACAACCATAGTGGGTACTATACCAATGAATATCCAAAATGACAATAAAACCTTATTATAAAATCCACAACATCCCAAATTCAGGGATAAAGACAACTGAGAAAATGACCCAAAAATAAATGACTCATCTATAACACTAGTGTCTCACACCATATAATAGGGGTCCTAAAATCAAACCAATATAAAAACATCCCATGAATTATCCAATAGGAAACTCATCCTGGTGGAATCCATTGTCTAATGAGAAATAAAACTACACCCCCAAGCATCCAGGCATATACCCTAAGTTTTCTGTGTCAAAACCATCAAGAATATACCTTCCCATGGTCAATACCATACAACGGAAGTAGTGAACATCATCAACCAATGCGTAAAAAATATAAATAAAGAACAAATTCTCAAAAATAAGAAACTAAATAATGAACAGGGAATGTTTTAATAAATTAAAAACTACTCCAAAAAAATGAGCATTATTCCCAAAATGGGTCATCAAATAATGGTGACCTAACTATAAAACCAAAGGATACACCAAATGTAGGCCACCATAAAAAATATATAGCATATATTGGTTCAATCAAACAAAATCTCAAACATGATATCACACAAGAGTCTCTAAGAAAACATACACTCATTTTTTAAACCATTAATCCAAAGATCATAGTATAAGACACTTAACCTATACAAATCCCCAGAAAAATCACTAAACAAAGAAGAACTAGAATTAATCAAATTCAGAATATTATGTTGAGGGAAAACAGTAACTTCCACTCCATTTTGATCCTCATGCAGTGCTAAAAATGATAAGAGGAAAGACCCCAATAACAAGCACTCTGATTCCACACAATAGCTTTCTAGGAGGATTACACAAAACAACAGGATAGATGAGTTCAACCAAGTCATCCCTCCCAAAACATACCATGTATTCCAAAATTCACCTAAGGTTAAAATAAAACAAAATATATTGTTATAATAATAAAATATATTTCAAACCCCGCATAATTTGAAATAATGTTACCCATAGAAAGGTATCAAAACCCTATTTTTTTAAACCAACTAAATTTTAAAATAGTGCATTATTTTATGAAAATTATCATGGAATAATTTTTATATTTTCATCCTTAATCCCTATAATTACTTTTTCAATTTAAAATTATTTAATTAGTGATTTAAAAATGAACATAAAAATTTTTAAAAACCATAAAATTGTTCTATATTTTAGAATATAATAAAATAATTTTTGTTTGAAACCGTTATAAATTGATCACCCTTTTAAGCACACTCTTGTGGTAAAAACATGAGAATATTTAAAATCATGTTTATATAAATCATAGGATTATTCTTAAAATAGGAATCCTGCCTTCGAAAAATACATGTTCATATTATTTGAAAATAAATAGCACACCAGAAAACATTTCCTATATTTCAAAATGATATTATAAATTTAAAAACAATTAATGAAACAAAAACTATTTTTACACAAAATAAATATGGTCTTCTTTTAAAATTGAAATTATTTTTTCATTAAACATTAATTTTACATCTCATAGAATTTCACAAGCACAAATTTATAACATGAAAACATACCAAAATCCATTCCATCAATTCCAACATTTCTCAAGAAACAAAATGAATCCTTTCCAATTACCCAAACACAATAGAAAATCTATTCATAAGCGGTGTAAATAGAAAAATAATAAAAAATATAGAAAATTGTGCATATCATTTACACATGATTGATGACCACATGTCAAAAGTTTAGTGGTTTATAATACTTGTCTAGAATCAATTGTTTCTTTTTAATTTGGTTTTTTAGGTCCAACAATCCAACATCAGGATTTTATCCTCTATTTTTATCCCTATCCAAAAATATCTAACACAATCCAATAGTGAAACATAGGTCATGAAATTGAGGATCAAATAACCCCCACCATAGTCATTAAACCATACTCCAAAAATTACATAAATTGATAGTTATAATTATTGAAAAAATTACTAAATGGCCATGTGAACTCTAAAATAATGGTGAGAATGTATTCATAACACTCTCCCTGCACTTATTTCTTGAGTACCAAAAACATTTTCTTTAAATTTCCAATTTACCAAATAATAAGAGGGGACATCAAAATACTAGGACCTATAGAGAACCTAAACCTTTGATAAATTTAATAAATAACCATTATGAGGTTCCATCTACCTTGTATCTTAACTGAGTCCTTCAGGAGGCCAAAAGAGCACTACAGATCCCCATGGGATTGAAACTATAGCATGGGCATCATAGAACATACCTTGGGAAATATTTATTCCTCATATAACTAAATAAGTAATTATAAAAAAGCCTAAAATGATAAAACATACAATATGAAATATAGAATACCAAATTTCAAATCCATAATATACAAAAGATATATAAAAATCATTAATGGAATCGGATGAAAATAAAGAATAATAATAAAATAAAATAGGTGAAAGTGTCTAATATAATTCTAAAAATAAAATCGAAAACTTAAATCACACTAAGGAGACTCTATATAATCCCTGTTAACTTTCAAATACAATGAATTAATCATAATAAATTGTAAGAAATAATTATACAATAATATACTTAAACCCATAAAATATAGACATGATCTAAATATTCTAGTATTGCACCACCTGAAAAATTTATATAGTCTCTTCATATTACTTCCAAAAAATATTATTTAATATATAGTAAAAAATAATCAAATTTGATAATCCATTACATAAGGAAATAGGGAACACATCAAAAATTTGTTAAAAATTATTTTCTATATATCATTACATTAAAATTATCAATTGATAAACAATATACCTTTTTTGAATCCATTTTTTAAAAACTATAGTACTATTTTAGAGTCACACTTTAGAAACATTTCGTAAAAAATTCTTTTCAATATAAAATCATAAATTCAAAAAGATGGTTCCAAATTCAAAATTTTTCCAAAACATCTTTATAATACCAATACACAAATAAAACTAGGAATTTTTTCCTAAATCCATATTTTTAAATTCATACACAATAGAGTTTCAAAACAAATCCACATTATCCTCAAAACATTCAAAAACTATTTTGAAAAAAATGTAAATATATAAAACTCACCTTCCCAATTAATATTTTAAATGTTTTGAATAACATTAAAATAATACTTTCGCATTATTTATTTTAAAAACCATCCAAAAATACATTATTTCAAATTTTATAAGATATCCATAATTTAAAAATGGAGGAATGAACATAATAAGACCTCATTTGGTCACGGTCACAAGTAATGGAAAAAATCACATCTTAATACATGCTTAAAATAATACATAAATACGGGATCCAATAGTAACAAAGGATAAATTCCATAAAATGATCCTAAATAGTATCTGAGTATCATGAGAAACATCTTATGGCTCAATTAAAATATTTACAAACTATATATATATAATCTATGACAACAATAAAAACATTTATTCTCTACAATGGTCTTATTGAACAATTTTAAAACAAATTTCACAGGAACTCATTCTCCACAACTAAAATGATAGTTAAAATAATTTTCTAAAAATCCCCCATAATCCCTAGTCAAACCACTATATGTACTATAGTTTTCCCTCATATAGTCCATCAAATATATTTCTAGGTCTCCCATGAAAATTAAAATTGAGGTGAGAAAAATAAATCATTACATATGTCGAATATAAATCATTTCAAATAATTAACCCTTCACCTCTTATGTCCTAACAGCAATAAACCCAAAAAAAACTATACATTAAAAGTATATAAATATATATCAAGGTAAATTATCCCATAAAATTATCACAATACACCATATATATTAAAAATAAATAAGGATTAAATATGGTCTAACACTCATTTTTAAAACCCATTTTCAAAAAGTGAAAAAATGGACCTCTTTCCAAAACACTCTTGAAATTACAAGAAAACTCACACTATTTAAAATTTTATCCCAATCAAAACACGACACTAAATTTAATTTGAAAAAAAAAATTAGAAAAAATATGTAGCACACAGATCCATTAAAATATTATTTTAAATCAATAAGGGATATAAAAAGGATTCAAACACAACACACAAGTTTCTATAGAACCCTATAAATTGAAACAATAAATTTTGATTATTTGAAAATATTTTATCACCTACACACATGATTATTAAATCTATTGGTGGAAGGTACACATATGAATTCCATAAGATAGTGCTCACTTTAAAATTTGAAATCTATTTCATCGTTTAAAATCCCTTTGGTCATTACCATAAATAATTTACAAGGCACCCCATCACATTCCATGTGTTAAAAAAACATTATAAAAATGGTGGTCCCTCATCCGCCATTCTTATATGTAATGTTTGAAATAAAACCCATTTACACCAATCTATAATTTAAATTAATGTAATGAATGGTCAAAATAAAGAAACATATATCTGATTTAAATAGTGAACGATCCATCAGTCATCTCTTAAGATAGTGAACACCCCAAAAATCCATGAAATTCTCTCTAAATCCTATATAAAGAAAATTACTAATGATTGGAACCAATAACTACTATAAAATCAACTAACAACAACATTATGGTTCATGTGATTCAAATAAATTAAGGGATAATAGATAATAGAATGGAAAGGGGGCTTAAAGATACTTACAATAGAATAAGGTAGGAGATGAATCCTAGGGTAACCTAGTCTATTTGAATGAGAGGGTGGAGAAATGAGGGGAAGAGGGTTAAAATAGAGAATAGAAAAATAGAAAATTTGTATTTTTAATGAATAGGGTATGGTTTCATAGTTAGGATACATATATTTTCAAACTATTTTACAACCATCAATTGGCCACTACCTTGATAAATCGGAATTGAATTGTTCACCTAGGACTCTACATGGTGAGAAAAAACAAATTCCAACTATGATAAATAGAGATGTAAAATAATAGAACCAACTCTAATTCTTATACTGAAATTTATAAAATCATTTGCAAGTTGTCCACCATACCATTATACATCAATGATATCAAATGGTTTCCCTTTAAGTATCATCATATTTTACTCAAAATTTTTATACCAATATAGAATAAATATGTGAATAATAACATTAACTAAAAAATCTACCATGTAAGGGTAACTATACAGTTTCTTCTAAACCTTGTGTGAGAACTATGAACATTATGAAAAACTCCATAATTTCTAGGTTTTAGGATGAAAACTCCTTAAAAATATAAAATGTGAATGAATAGAATAAAATTAAATGATATAGACTTTACGGTGACAAAGTGGGTGTCACACAAGTCCAAAAGTTAAGATGAAACATAAAAAACAAATAATTAAGATTCATCCCTTACACATTTGTACCAAGAAGAGGGAATATATTCCCTTGTGTTTTTCATTATATTTTCATGAACCATTAATTACAATAATGAATTTTGAGAAATAATTAATTATTTGAAAAAATAAAACCATTTACTTTTAATCAAATAATTCTTCAAATTTCAATATTATGGAATGTTATACCTATAAGATATTATCAATATCAAAAATTTACTTAATACAATAGTCTATAATAGTGATCCAATGTTTACATGATAGTTTCATAAGTGGCTTTATGAGGCCATGGAATCTCAGTTATAAATAAAAATAGTGTATCACTCTCAAAAAAATGGCCAAAGGGAATGATTGTCTCAAATATTATAGGATATTCTATATTCTTTTGTATTGAATGTTCTCATGTCTTTAGATACCTATTTACCATTGTTTGAATTTTTATATAATAATATTTATCAATATTTAACAAATATATCTAATTTTCAGATTAATATACTCAATCATGCTGGTGCACTATATATTTGGATGATGTTGATGAATCATTAATGACTGGACTAAGAATTATATAGAAAATATTAAATAAAATTCGTATGATCAACAAAATCATGTGATAACTCATATTCATAAGAATTCATATGTTTTTTTCAACCGATGAACACTAGTGTTTTCAGTTAGTGATTAGATTTCATCAAAATTTTGACCTCAATTGGGTCATATATGATTGGGTAATAAATGTAACATATTTTTAATCTATATCATACCATTTAATATTATTAAATTGATTTTAAAGGACTTATTTTTGTTAAAATTTCTTACCCATATTTCATTAATTGATAATGAATTTCATGTCTCATAAAAAATAAATATCACCTTGATCGAATTCATGTTCCCATATGGGGAAGGGCACTATGGGGCCATATCTCCAAGCTAAATCTAAATAGTTTAAATATATATTTACTTCTACTAAATTATTTTTCAAATAGGAAAAGGACATACCCTTTATAGATGTTGGGATGAATAATATCATCAAATTCAAAAATTGTAATATTATCACCAAATTCAACGTCTCTAACATGATATTGTTGGGAAATTGTAATAAATTCTATTATACTAAGCCGAAGATGGTTTATAAAGAATATAGGATCATGTCCAACCATTTTTCTTGATATTATGTAGTGGAAAATGGATAGATAGATCTGTTAATTAAGAATTAATTGAAATATACTCTCGAAAATGATATATAAGGAACAGATATATGGCTATAATTCTCCTGGAATCATTATGGGTATATCGTACCACCATGAGCACATGAAAAAAAGTGACCCCATATTAATTTCAAAAAATTTCATATTTTTTTAACCATACATGATTTCTAAATATGGTATAATTTGAAGGAATTTTATTAAGTATGCTATTTATTTGACTGGGAAAATATTCTATATTTTTTATTCAATATGGATAATTTTTTATTTATAAGATATTTTAATAGTGAATTTCAATGATCGTTAAATATATGAGGAATGCATTGGATGTGAATATAGTTGGTGAGAATTTATTACAAAAATACTATGTATATGAAAACAAGTCTCATGAGACCAAGTAGGTTCCCAAAATAGATTGGTAATTGTCATATAAAATCCCATTCAATGAATGTGTCCTAGTTATATAATTAACTATGAGATTCATGATTTCATGTTCAATTCCTAGATGGTATGATCACAAATTTACAAAAATATTAATTTCCATAATTGATAATTCATTTATTATTAACGATGTGATTATTATGTTGATATTATATATTTATTTATCTCATTCTGAAATTGGAAAATAAATGTAATGTGATTTTATTATTAATTATAAAATATTTAGTATTACTTATTTACTAAAGATATATTCTATTTTTGGAAACCCTTACAGGAAATTTGATCTCACATTTTATTTTTTATCCTTTTTACTATTACATAAATAATTAATCTTTGAATTATTTTAATGGATGAAATAAATTTTCAATGATATTATTTTTCCAATGTAATATTGAAATCATTTATGTATCTTCATTTATAATAATGATAAATTGGTTGATCCTTCAAATTGTGACTCTATGTATCTTGTATAAATGAAATAATCAAGCCCATAAATATGCTATTGATGTTTTGGAATCTATAGTGGAGATGGTGATTGGAGAATTATAATGGTCCCATTGGACTAAAGATATGAATTAAATAATACAGTCTAAATCTGGGTGGTTCAAATAGTAAACCTTATGAAGGGAACATGTTTGAACTAACCATGTGTAAAATGTTTGAGAAGAATCACTTAGGAACCATCCCCAATGTAATTAGGATATGATAAAAATTTGAAAAATAGGGGATAAAAATATTTATTATTAAATGGATAAGAAAAATATAATCAATATGATGGATAAAAAAATTTATGATCATTACTTCCCTTATGGGACAATGATTCCACTAAAAGGAATAAGGAAAACATACAACTGAATGACATAATCCATATGAAAATGATGTTAACGGGTGATGAAAACATATAATGATAAGGGAATATAGAATATATTCAGTTATGACTACCATCAATGTGGAGGATGATATTTAAGTTGTGATTGGTAAACTTAATATTCACTCAAGAATTGAAAATTTCCAATCTTATTGGGGAAATACACATTCATTCATACACTGTGAGTTCTCTAGAAATATTCAATCACCACCTCAAGACAAGAAAGTCAATATTATAGTGAAATCACTAAGTGTTTTTATCCTTCTATATCAAGTATATAACACTTTCTAAATTAATATTTATGGTAGGAAACAAATTATGAATCATGTTATGATCCCCTTACTTTAATATAAAACTATATTGGTTTCCGAATAGTTTTCATAATATTGATCTTATATATGATACTATGATAAGGAAATCACATTCAATATCCTAAAACATCCTCAAATTTTGTAAAAAATAAATTATAATTATGAATATCATTTTGAAAATCCATCCAAGATAAAAAATAATTATTTACATATTAATAATAAATCTAGGTCAACTGATTGAGATAAGGAAAAATAATGTATATGAATAAATGAATAATTTATGTGGAATATGACGATGTATTACCATGATTAATTTTAGACATTAATCATTATCAATAGGTTGAGTAATTTATTAATATTTACTTAGATATCATCCCATATCAAAGAGTCTTTATATAATGAACCCCATTGAACATGAAGAGTAAAATCAGAAACTCAATAACACATATAAAAGGGTTTTATAAACTATAGATATTATAAATGGGTTACCTCAATTTTATTTATCAAAAACAAATATGGATCAATGCATCTATCAATTGAATATAATAAGCTTGAAACGATCAAAATAATGAAAATGTATTATATTCCAGAGTTTGAGGACATTTTGACCAACAAAGACGAATACATACTGCATTAAGATGAATATTATATTAGGATATCCAAAATAAAAGGTTAAAATGTAGAATTTTCCCAACACTAAATCCCATAAGTGTCATAGATGTTTTGAGTTCATAGTTATTCCATTAAAAAAACTGATGTTCTGGAAATATTTATGGACTCAGTGAACAATATCTATAAATTTTTATTTATAATACATGTAGTGATTTTAATATATGATAATATAATATATTCTAAAACTATTAATGATCTTCAATTACACTTTATCATTGTGTGAAATAAAAAACATTCCAGGGAATTATTAAAAAAATTATATTGGATTTTAATTATGTGAGAGAATCATTGAATGTTACTGGGAATTATATTGAACAAATTTTCCTTCATTGAGAAATAATGAGATGATTTATTGGGCATTGTAGTTTATTTTTATTATTTTAATGTTAAAGCTTCATATTCAAGATATTACATGAAAAATGGAAAATTTATAAATAAGGTTAAGATCATACATGAAAATTTTCAAGAAATTTATTACTAAGGAGTTCCCTATGATATGTAAGCTTAAAGAAATTAATATATAAGAGTAACATCAAAATACCCTTAAGATATGTCAATGTAACAATAATTTATATATGAATAATAACTATGGACATCATAGTGTTTCATAAGATTATGTTGAAACATATAAATGATTAACTCTAGAATATATAAATCCTTTGAAGGTAGATATTTCGAAAATTACTCAAATTACATTATTATATAGAAACTATAATCTATTATATAGAAAGGATATATAATACTAACATACTCTTATATATGGTTATCCAATTTATCTTAGTGTTGATAGTATAGATTTTTAATATTAGTTTGAGGATGATATTTGAGGTATTTAAAGGGGGAATTAAAGGAGAAACATCTATAAATAAATATTGAAGTGTTTTATTGATCTTAATAGGAAGAAAATATCATGAAAATTTAAATAATAAATTTTGATTCAATGTTAGTTTCAATATGTGGTAGTTTCTTTCTAGAGTAGATGGTAACATTTCAATATTGTGTACTTGGAGAAAATAAGAGATGTTTTAGCAGAGTGTAAAGTTGTATAAAATGTGAATCAATTAACAATATTAGGGACCGATTATTTTATATTTTTATAAAATTTTATTTGAACATAAAAAATGGTTATAAAGAATATAAAAATTACTATGATAAATTATTGACCAATTTAAATGAAAAATATGGGTATTTTTTAGAAATTTTGCAGATAATTGTGAGGAACAAACCCATGTGGTTAGTTAAATGGAGTATTTCATATAGAAAAATATATTAAAATTAGTATAAAATAATTTTTTAGAATAATTTTATTGAATGGTGTTTCTTTAGATTCTATATTTTTATAAATTATGGAAAAATCATATGTTTGGATGGAGATTAAATATTTAATCTATCCCTTGAAATAATAGGGGTGGGAATAGAAAATATAAATATTCAAAGTCAATGAAAAAAATAAAAAGATATTGAATCTGAGAGTTTAATATTGATTATTTGTTATACCTACTGTATATTTTAAAACTATAACTTGATTAAGAGGAAGAAAAAATTATTATTTAATATTTTTTATGTATTAAAAAATACCTTCTATTTTGGTTAAATAACCCTAAAATTTTTTAGTGAACTTTTTTTTATTTTTGAAATAAATTAGTGGGATCTAGTATAGAAACCAGTAAAGTTACTAGGATACTATAATATATATTCTATAATCAATTTTCAAATTCTTTTTAAAATATGTGTCTCAAATTAAACCCATATATAGAAAGGAAATAGTCACATACCATGTTCTTAAACCTTGTAAAAATAATAGGTTATTTTTTCCAGTCCTTAAATTCTATATATAGATGAGTAATACTAGGTTTTATAAGATTATAACATCGATTGGTATTATAGTTTTGTTTCTAATATGAAAAAAATTGTAAAAATAATTTAACACTAATTCAACCCCACTCTTAATGTTACACAATTGACTCCATATGAATTTCTTATGGGGTCAAAGAAAATTGATGTTTCATATGAATTATTCTTTTTTGGAGTTGGTGAAGGATAATATTTATTCTATAAAAAAAGTTTTGTACCTAAATTTTATGGAAATAACTATCAATATTGGAATAATATGATGAATCATTATCTATATTATATTATCATGAATGTAATTGTTGTTGTTAAAGTAGGTTTTACACTAGTGTAGAGAGATTTACCCATGAAATTTTCTGTTAAGGGAAATTTAAATATTGATGTAATAGTTATTATTTCAATTTTTATTCAATATTTTGAATATTTTATTACAATGGTGATGGGACTCAAAACAACCAAAGATATATAGGAAAATAATAATAATCAATTATGTGAATATTAATGTGATAGAATTAAAGAATGGTATTTAGAGATCAAAAATTGAATATATTATTATGGATAATAATGACAGTAATTATTAATATTCAATAAGTATTATTTAAATTGTTATATAAACAATATTTTTTGGAGAAACATTGTATAATTTAACAATTTTCATGAAGATAATGACAAATTTTTTTCATGACGTAATGATTTTTTTTATCTACATGGTAAAGATAATTTTTATTTTTATGAGATAAAAATATTCTTTTTATAATGATATGAAAAGTTATTATATTTTCAAGATGAATACTAAATAGGTAAAAGAAATTTCCTTTTAGTCCATAAAATATCTAAATCTCAATGGGAAGAAAAATGAATCATTATCAGAATATAATGATTATGAGCTAAGAGGTAAATATAATAAGGGAATCATGTATCTTTTTTCAAATAACTATGGAAGAAGAATAGTTAAATAAAAATTAATCATTTTGAAAATAATTTAACTTTGGTAGAATAATATAATTTTTAGTTAATTTCCCAAAGAAGAAATTGTGGGAGTTAGTATCCTATAAGAGACATTGTTACACTCTAAATTATATGTTGATTTAATGGAATTTATATTAATTATTTTATTTTTACATATTTATTATTATTCTATGTAACATTATTTTGATAATTTACTAATAGATTTTTCAATTCAAAAGGCTTTATGCAGTTCCCTGCTATGATGAGAACCTTGAAGTGTTGTGAAACCATTCCTGAATATTATGTAATATGGTCAAATGATGTTGAATGATGGTGAATAAATTATGTATACCATTCGGTGTTTTATTCTCATAAGTTAAAGAGGATTCATCTCTTAATGTTTACACTTGGTAATCTCCAAGACTGAAGATTATAATGATAGACCCTCATGTAGGAATTCCACAAGTTTTCTATCATTGAAAATTATTATTTTTTAATGTTTGTATAGATCCTTAAACATGGGATTATATTAATTATTATCATGTAAATGGAATATATTAATTAAAACTATGATTCCATATGTTCCTGGTGAAGTAGGGTATTAAGGGTGCATCATAAGTGATATAGTATTAATCACTAAGGAAATAAGGGATTTTTCCTTTACCAGACCGAAGGATGATGTCTGAACTCATTGATTGAAGTGATGATTGGTAGATTCATTTCAGTTATTAAAACAAATACATATCAAGAATATAGGTTAATGATAAGAGTTATTAAACCATCATGATATGTTATTTAGAAAAATAGATTTTATTTCACAATGATTTTTCGAATGTTTTTTCTTTGATTATGAAATTATCTTATTCTAATATGGGTTCCCTTACATACTATTAGATATGGATATTGGACCTTATACAAGCCCCCATAATTCCAAAATGGAAGGTTCTTTGAGGGTCAAAAAAATAGTGTATCAATTTATCTAAATTTAAATCTATTTAAATTTATCAATTGGAAGAAATATTATTCTCATGAAAGTGCACTAAAATTTATTTTGGATTTATTAATAAAAAATATTATATAATCATATTTAAGTTAGTAGGATATTAAAATAAATATTAATTTTCATGACCATCAATAAAATAGTTATATATTTATCTAATGAAAAATAATTATTATTAAAGATTTTGTAAATGTTTTTGAAGGGTAATGGGATGAGTTAGGAACACGATAAAAAAATACTAAATATCATTGAATTAAATATCAATTGATTTATTGATATTTATATTATCTTGAATACATGCACACATAAAATAAATAGTGTTATAATTATTATTTGATGTGAGGTTCACTATGGATTAAGATAATGTATAAGGTAACATGTTAGAATACCTATTAAATTACCTGGATTTATATATACTAGGGTATACCATTTCTTGTAGGGTTAAATTTGGGTGAGATCATTTGGTGTTGTTAAAATAAATTTTCTACCTAAACAATCCTTCCAGGGAAGGAAAACTCTAGGGATCCTCTCAAGACCTAGTTGTTTATACTACAATCTTCCGATCACTCAAAAAAATAATATATGGAGAGAAGATACTTCAAGAAAAAATGATTGTTATTAAATTAAGATAAAAAAACATAGAGTGTATGGATCATCCATTCTAAAACCTAGTTCTCTATCTATTTCATTTGGAGATCAAGGAAATTGTGGTGGACTAACTTAAGTGGGGTACTAATTTGGATACTTCTAGTGAAATTATTTTATAACTCGAACTACTATTTTAATTATAAACATTTTCTTTGATTCTATAATATCATGATTTAGGTAGTTTATGTTAATAAATTAATAATTAATTTAACATGAAAGATCATCTTGTCTTTGTTTTGGGATTCCATTAATCTTTTTTCTTTTAAAAAATTCATATGACTTGATGACTATTCTTCATTTACATATATTTTATCAATTATATCTAATGGAAATATTTCATTGGGAATGGGTTTAACTAGTTTCCATTGTTCCATGAACCTTCAAGTGGAGTCAAAGTGTTAATGTTTAAATTTATAATATTTTTTTGATCGATATATGAATTTTTGTTAATTTTTCATTTTTTTGATATTTAACATGGTAGTAAATTTAAATTTTTCCTTAACCTTCATATAACCAATAACAGCTTAATAGAACATGAAAAATATCTGAATACCCAATATAGGGGTGCTCGAGATTGTATTCGGACAACATGGAACTATACAGTGTGTAACCCAAATGTAAATATCACTACACCAAGAAAAATGAAAAAATAAATGTCTATTAAGTGTATAAAGGAAGTGTGGTCATCTCACACCACATGTTCCCTGGGACTAGATAGAATACTTTTTTACAGGATTCACATCATGTAATTTATCTAAACATCTTGTATCCCCACATGTTTTGTGAGTAAAATTCATAAAAACCGCATTATCAAATATGTGTTGTCTATCGAATACATGGTGTTTCGGTGTTTGTAAACCCATGTAATAAGGGAAATACTTAATTACAAAGCATGTTATCAGATCACATGCTATGTAACACGTTTTATTCTATAACAAATATAGGCCTCGTCACTAGGAATGTAGTGTGGGAATTGTAAAAGGGGATGAACATTGTGTAGATGATGTTCACATCATTAATTTCATACTCATTTGTTTGGAATACACTCTATTCATGGTTTTATATCATGTCATTAATTTTAATTGAGCGAAAACAAATTTTACCCTTAGCCAAATTAACATGAATTTATGCGTCATAAAATGGAAATACACACATTAGTATACATTTTAAGGGATAATAAATGGTTAATTCATTTTGGTGTTAAATTTATATCTACACATCATATATTTTCATCCTTACACACACTATACTCTATGTGCATTAAGATAAGTGAACACCATTTAAATTAACCCATGTGTGTGTGTTTTTAATTTAAAATAAATTTCATATAATTACATGAAATGTGATATATTCTATATTTCATGTGATTAAATGTACCCAACAATGACGTTTTCAAGTAGTTTGGCGGATTACATGCATTAGTTCTTCTATGTACATGTCATCTATATATTTAATTTTAAATAAAAATAATTTATCTATTTTTATTAAATTACTATGGATGATAACCTATTTAATTTACTGTATGTAAATTATGATAAATGAATTTTTTAATTGATAATATACTTACCTCATTAATTTGGAAAATTTATCTTAATAAATATTGGATGATATGAGTTCTTTGGGTTTTTTAATTCTATAATCAATGAATGTATCTGAATGGTACAGAGATTTACTAAATAATGTATGTGTTGGATTAATATTTAATTTAACATTATTTTATTTTATTTATATGTGATACTATTTTTTCAAATGAAATACGATGGTATATGTGTCATACCTCCCTCTTTTATCATGTAAGACCTACGTATCCATGGTATATTTTTTGTATTTTATGACCCTAGTTCCCCTCACCTATGCATGAGTATAAAAAAATGTAATTAATGATCTATAAGTAGAGGGGATGGTTTAAAACATGAGTTAAGGTGAAACTAATCAAGAAGATAATATGGTTTATAGTTGAATGTTGAAACTCATACCATGGCCAACTCCAAGAATTTTCCCTTAGGGACATAGGTTTATTTTGTTGATAAATATACTATTAGAAAGATCATAATAAAGTCACTTTATTTATTATATTTTTTATAAGTGTGTGGTTATCTATTATGTAATTCATATTTATATATTGTTATATGTGATCACATAAACTAAATTAGATAACATGATGAGAAAGGTAAATTAAAATAAATGGATTTTTCTAATATTTTATCATAGCATGGTTAAATAATTATGTATTATCAACATAATATTAAAAAGTAATGTAAAATATAAAATAAAAATATTTACTCATAAATAAACAAAACCCATCAGGTAAATATTAAGTCATAAAAGTATTCCATTACATGAGATATAATGGAACAATAGAACTAAGTTTCTATCTAGAAGTTTTAAAGACACTTACTTTTATAAGGGAGTTATAATGGTGGTTTTTGGTTGAAAAAACCAAGTTACAATCAAGAGTTGTTCAAAATCCTAGGCTTTATGTTAGGACAAATAGGGGCCTCTATACCCAGAGAGGGGGGGTGAATTAGGGTTTGGATATTCTTTTCTAAATTCTTCCTTCCCTACTAGATCATCAACTCTTTATCACAAGGTTCACTTTTTTTGCACATGTGTTTTTATTATGATCACTTCTTATCTTCATTATATGATGATGAATCTTTGGATTCAATGCAAGGAAGAAATCAGGTAGACACAAAGACTATTACTTGGTTCATCCTCATTAGGCTACATCCATGGAGCATACAATGATAATGTGAAACTGTACCAAATCTGCTAAAGCTCACTTACAATAATTTTTTCTAGATCACTTCTAAGCCTAGGATCACTACTTTTACAATGTTTAGGGTCAGTTCAATGCTTTCCCATGGGTTACTCCCTATTTCTCTCTCTCTCTCTCTCTAGATAACTAACATTAGAAAGGATAACCATCTTCCCCTTCCTCTACTCAGTGCACATAAAATGGATCCACTTATAGTTACAGACTTGTAGGTCTCTTCATTGACACAAACGAATGCATCCACCACTATTTATAGATTCTCTATTGACCCACTGATGAATACCACTTTACAATTGTACTACCAGGTAAATCCAAATCTTTCATGCAGCCCTTACTGAGTCTTGTGCGCAACTTTAATGCGTTGTGTGGAAGATTCCACATTTTTTCCCGAAACACCCCTTGTGTGCAACTTCTATCCTACACGCAACCCAAATATTTCGCACAGCTTTCTTATCTTGCGTGCAACTCAAAATATTTCATACAACTCCATTTTCTTTAAAATCTTACACGATATAGAGATCAGATTATCTCTATGTTTTGAGCTTCTTCGAATGTGGGGGATATTATTTATAAGTATCACTGACCCCTATGTGGAAGATTCAACTTTTTTCTCCCAAGACCCTATTCGAGCACACCAACCTCAATTTGACGTCTCATTGGGCGCTCAATTTTCTTTCACGTAACCTCATCTTTCGCGACCATTTTCAAATATTTTATGTGCATCTTTCCTTTTCCATTTTTCAATATTTTGACCATGAAATATGCCTTGAATGCATGTTTCCAAACCACCGTAGATCTTGCATGCAACAACCTTTTCCAAAAACATGTTCACCCATTTTCTGATTTTGAGGCCCAAAAATTTGGCAACAACTAGAAAACAAAGCCACCTTGTATCTATTCTTTCTGTACTGCCTCCAGATCGTCTATTCCTCTATCAATATTATTTTTCAATAGATGTTGTCAAGAATATATCTAGAACTCAATAAATCACCATATAAACCCTCTTTGTCAATAAACAAACCAACTTTTTCAACGAACATAGACACCACAAAAAATGATTCAGTGTTAAATTGAGATATTTTTTCCCAAAACATTATGTAACTTGGAAGAAAAAATTGATGAAATATGAAAGAATAATTTATGATTAGGGAGTGAAATTAATGGATCATAGAGCTATAATAAATAATTTACTAATAACTCTTACATATATAATTATGAGTAATATAGTAGAAGATTGTATTAATTATTATAAGAGAAATATAGATCCTTTCTACTATAATGACCACAATATTTGATATTCTATGTCAAATGGTGGTGGATGTTAGGACTTTTAATATCATATATTTCAGTAATAAATAAATTTTACTAAATATAATTTTATTTTTAAATTTAAAAAAAAAAATAATTTCAATGTTTTTCTTTTGAGGAATATTATAAAAATACAATATAAACATTAGTAATAAATTCTATGAGTGGTTAAACCACTTATGAATTGTAATATGTGATCAATGAATGATTTACATAATGGAGGCCCTATTTTATGATCCTTCAAGTAAGTATGTGAGTTAATATAATCATTTTATCTATTTAGAACACTTGGCTAATGCACTATATGTCTAGTTTTTATTGTCATCATCCATGACAAATGAAATATATAAGTAACATGAGCAGTTGGTTGTATATATAATGCAAAAAAATCTCTATGATATTTATCATAAAAGATATATAGTGTAGAATTTATATACCTCCATGTCACCCTTAACTTGAAAACATAGAGAGGGAAAATTTTCTAGAACTATGTGGCCAAAATTATTGGATACATTGAATATATAGACATTATAGGGTTTAATCTATCTAAATAAGTATTCATCAATCTCATAGAATCCTCACTACCATAAATATTCCCTATTTGCATTTCCAAACATACTATAAACAACCTTGGGAAGTATCTGATAGATCTCTTTACTCTGTATCACTAGGTAGACCACGACATGAACTATGAGAAGCCTTATAATTTTATGGTCAGTAAGAGGAAGTGTAAGGATAAGATCTTAAAGACTAACATTAAGTCTATGCATCCTTGTAGAGATTGTCCGAGAAGAAAAAGATAAATGGTAATGTTAGAAAATAATATGTTTTCTATTTTCCATATGGAAATGAGGGCTAATGAATGGAGAAATAAACCACAAAAAAGAATAATGGTTAAATAGCTAGTTTATTCCAAATCGTGTGAAATATATCATTTTTACCTATTTGGAATTAGATGTAACATGTTGTGCTGGCATATTTATCAAATTATACAAACCAAGAAAATTTAGAATAGTTTGATGAGGTGAGGTGGATCTAAAAGTCCTTAATAGAGCTAGAATCATTGGAGATTCCATTATAGATTACAACCATCAATTTCACATAAACAAATCTTTGTTTGAAAAAACTTTAATTATGTTCCAATAAATAATAGAAACATTAAATATGGATATAGTTTTCATATGGATAGTTTTTTTTTAATTTGGAAATATAATTTGGTTCTTTTATTAATTTATAAAATGTTTTTTTATGGAACATATTATTAATGTTATGTTTTTGATGTCTTACTCAAACCAATTATTTGAAATTGATAATAAATACATTTTACAAGAATCATATCAAACCCATATATGGAATCCTTTCTTATGTTGTGTAATTGAAAATTTATTGAGACAATTATATAGAGAATGTTATTTATATTCTTTTAAACAAAAACCACTAGTGTTGGCCTTATAAGTATCTTTAGGGGAAGATACCTAGAGAAGGGAGGTGAATTAGGGTTTCAAAATCATACCCATTTACCAACTGAAACCATGAACTCACATCACCTTAGATGATCTTGATCTCACTTTTAGTATGGTCACTCTTGTGTTCTCGTTTTTCAATAACAATCCACTTACTTACTTACTTCAACTTCCCACCTTTTAAGGTTACCATTAGAGAAATGTTACTCTTTTTTATAGATGATTTAAACATCCCATTAAGATGTGTGATCTACCCATCCTTCTAATTCGAATGGGTAGTTTCCTCCTCCAATAATGAGCTCACATAATTTCAAGATTTTTAAACATTCTTTAAGTTGTATCATGAGATTGATGATTCTATACATGAACTCTTTTCCATGACCATTTTTTTCTAATTCATGTGAACACTTTTAATCACTATTTTTATCACCTATTCTCACAATTTCGTGTTTCTAAAATTACTTCACTTACCTTGTCCTTTGTTTCACTTCAACCAATTTTGCAAAGTATCTAACTGACTAATAAATCATATAAAATTATTTTGAACATATTTTGAGTAATTTGACTAATCTTTTTAACACTATATATACTATTACACATTGGAATAAATCTCCCCTAAGTCATTATTTATAGAATCATTCATCTCCCTTGGGTCTTTATCCACATCAATCTGTCCCTGATATGGTTTTTTCAATTTTCCGTTATCATGTTCTTTCATTTTAACATGAGTCCTTCGATAATAATTCTTCCTTAGAAGATCAATATATTATTTATTTAACCCATGTTCTAGATTCTATAAAATTTGGATAGTTTACACCTTTATAACTTTTGAAATCTAATCATATTCATTATTTCCAACAATTTTTTTAACAGTAGGCTTCTCAAATAGTCTTTAAACATCATTATATGAGAGGTACATATACAATCAAAATAATTAATACTCTTAATTTGAGAGTTATTGGGAAACTTCCCCCAGATCCCACCTTCCTCAAAACATCTTCCATTATATGGGCTTCTATTGGATTTTTTCTTCTTGTTAGGATTATAACCATTTATAATGATCATAGAAGAATGTATTGAAGAGTAGAATTTAACTCCAAAAAACTTCATATCATTTTAATACTAACGAAACAACATAATATAAGCCTATTTACATATAATAATTATTATCTCCATAAGTTTCTTTAGTAGGATATTCATTGAGATATAAGTGAATTAGGTTATGAAACTTATATACATTTTCCCACATAATACCAAAACACACAATACCATAAATTATCTGGACCATACATTTTTTGGGTCACTCAGAAGCATGAGGTCACTCCGCAAATAATATTTTGGGATAGATCACTACCAGTTAAAGTTAACCCACATTGTCTTATCCCATTACAAACATTCCTAGGAGGAAATTAATTTTGTAACACATGACAAAAAAATACTTCTTTGTCACTGAGTAGCTTCACTGATAGGTGAAAGTTGATCTTCACACTCCTCTATCGCATAATTTCTATAAATATTTAATAAAAATAATATTCAATATCTCAGATATATATTAGTGTTTAAGGAATATATTATTGGTCAAGAATTTGTTTAATTATTATAAATCAAATTCTTTTTTATTAACATATTTTGAATTTGGACCACTTACTTTTGTGTAACTCATCACTTTTTCATAAATCTAACATTCATGCCACTCATTAATTTAAGAATGTATAAACCTACAAGTACCTACATGTAAAACATTTAAATATATTCTTTTTCCTATAATAATTCCCCTGTACAAAAAAATATGCACCTAATTGTTTCTTAGAACTCTATGATATATGTAAATATCTCGTCGTACATTGTGGTTCTAACAACTCCAATCACACAACCTGAATTTGGTAAATTTAGAGAATTTTTCTCTCAAGTATATTCCTCTGTCAATTATATATGTTTTCTCTTTTAGGCGTGAGTATTTATAGTACAGTATTGACAATTCACAAAAATAAAAAATCTATGTTTTTTAATGTCTTCCTCTATATTAAGCACAAAAACATTCTTCATTAAGAATCTTTTCTTCATGAAACTTCCTATTTCCCCCAACTTCCCCTTTGTGTTATATAACTTTAATTCTTCTTATGTGTGGCCAGGTGTTTTCACACAACTCTCTATACTCATGAATCGTTTTCATGAAAAACAATTATCCAAAATATTTACAGATATTTCTGAATTTTTTCCTTTACTATATTTATAATGGTGCGTATTTGAATAACTACATGCTTGAAATTGTGCACATGTTATTGTAAATTTCAATTATAAGAAAATATTATATTTTCACCAATTTCCGGAGAAAAAATTCTACATAAATATGTTTGTATTCATATTCCTTAAATTTGTGACACATTTTATGATTTTCATGTTTAACATTCTCATGTGATGTTTGACTCTTATGATAGGATTTAATGAGATGTTTAGGTTCCTTCATTTATTGTTCTAGGATTATTGACTCTCATTATATATCACACTATTTTTATCCTTTTTATCCATTATAGGTTTGTATATATCACACCATCTTTTATATATATTCCTATGTTATCCCATGTCATAATAATAGTACAAATTTCTTTAGGAAAAATTTATAAAGATGGAACTAAAACGCTATGTTATTAATTTAATGATTTTTTATTATATAGATAATTTCCAAAAGACATTGGAACTCTTCATTTATGGAAATATTATTTGGATATTTACTTTTAAAAATGATAAAATTATATATTTATGAGATGTGGTTCATTATATTTGGTATCAGAGAAAGGGCTAGTTTAATTTATGGATTAGATTATAGAACATAATAAGAAATACACCTTAAAACCAAGATTGAGATATAAGGGTTCATAATTTATTATTTTCTTATTATATACCATATTTCATTTCAATGTTATCATTATTTATATACTTATTAATTCATGTTTTCACATCCCTGCCTTTCCTTTGTTTTAGTATATGGATAGAAATATAGTGAATAAGGCCAAAAAACAAAGTGACGACTACCCAAAATATATGCCTAATATGATGGGAATTGGAGTTAAAAATCACATGTTGGTAATTACTCTATTGAATAATTTTATGAAAAATAATTTGACCCATTTGAATGACACAAATCTCTTAAACAATGATGATTTTGTGGTTGAGTCCTTTATAAATCAATTAACATCCTATTTTAGTAAATCCTCTAATCCTTTCATCATAGAGAAATGGAAAACCTCATTGAGAAAATATTATTCTTTCTTATTGTTAGAGAGATTTATCTTTGATTTTTATCACATAGGGAGATAATATAATCATGGTTGGACATTGGTCAAAATGAGTATAAAGAATCTACTCTATGGAATGGGGATTCAATAATGATATATTTTTCAATAAATATTTCATTCACAATCTCTATTCTTAAATGGATTGATAATTTATTAGGATTAATAAAATCAAATGATAGCCTATTGTTCCATATTATGAAAACATTAACAAGATTTTATGGTATTCACCAAGCTTTATCATTGAACCTTATAACACGTTTGAATTTGTCTTTAGTGGCATAAACCCATGTATTTTAAAATCATTACTGATTTGAGACTTTTATTTCTATGAGGAAATAAAATGGAGTTAGATTATAGTGGAATTAATACTATAATATTTTATTTTATGTTTTTGAGAATAAAGAAATGTTTGATAGAGTACACCATGCAAAATCCCGATCCAAAACAAACCATTAAATAATATGATTTAAATATGATTATTATAACCTAGTCATTGGATTTCTAGTTATGAGGATTAATTACCACATTATAATATATATGTAAGATAATTTTTCCTTAATAAAAATAATTAATTTAGTAAAATAATTAATGTTCGTCTAATTTTTAATGAGAATAGTAATAATAAATTCACTTTATTCATTAAAATTACATTTCATCAAAAATTGTATTTTAGTCATTTTATACACTTGTAATTAGAATTATTTTCTCCAATTTTCATAAATGTCATTTTAAAAAAATGAAAATAATTTTTGTAGAGTTAGTGTTTCTAAATTATATTATATTAATGTGTTGTAATTCTTCAGAAAATATTTTTTTTAATGAATAGTAAAAATTCAGATTTTTTCAAAAAAATATCATTTTATGTTATTAAATAAATTTAAAATTACCATTATGTTTCTCATTTGATTTAAAGTAGCATAATATCTATTTTATTAAAAATAATCTAATTAATTTCATAGGATTTGGAATTATAATTTATTTTTCTATAAGTGCATTTTTATGCATAAAATGCATTTTTCTCGAAAATAATTTTAAATTTTTAGTACATATATTAAAATAAAATTTTTTAAATTATAGTAATTTAATATTTAAAATTAATTTATAATTAATCATTTTTATGTAATTTTTTTTTAAAATCTAAATTTCATTTGTAAGGATAATGAATTGTACCACAGTAAAAAAATTTCACCATGGTAAGGGGTAAAATATGTTAATTATGGTTAAAACTAATGGGTATAGTCTTAAAATAAAACCCACCCTACAATTTATTTAAATTTATAATATTAGTTTAACCATAAAAATCCTAAATTCTAAAATATGGAAAAAAATTCCAATTTTCACTGATTATGAAATATATATTATTTTATGACATTAAAAATTTAAAATTTTCACTCTCTTTCTATTAATATTTTTAATATGTTTTCATTGGGATGTAAATAATATTTTAATGGTTATAAATTTTCATTTTTAATATTATTATATTATTTTTAGGATGTTAATTAATTATTAATTTATATATATAGTATAATTTCATTTAATGCCTTTGAAAATCCCACACAACGCTTGTCCAACCAGTATAAAAATAAAAATAGAAGATTTTGAAAACAATATATGTAATATATTTTGGATGAATTTGGGTTACCAGATAATTTATTAGAAAATACTAATTTATAATTCATGTGGAAATATTTTATAATCTTATTACATTTTTATCTAGATTCTCTTAAATTTGACATATGTTAATATTCTTGAAATGAAACATAAATATTATTTAATGTATTAAATTTCTTTTAAATTTATTATAAAATTATAAAAAATGTATATTAATGAATTTTTTTTATTATATATTATTCCATTAATTATTCATTTATGTGCCAATTTTGATTCTTAAAATACATTAATGATGCTTAAATAGTTAAAAATTTGTCATAACGGTTAAGGTTAAACATGGTTAACCGAGGGTTAAACCAAAAGATCACATTTAAAAAGACACCTAATCATGTTAAAAATTTATTTTTTGATTATATTTAGAATTTATAATAATTAAATTGTAATTTATGTAATTTTGGATCCATTTGATAGGAGATGAACACATATTATATATAAATATTCAAATTATTTACAATTTTGTCACCCGCCTCACTTATAAATTGGAACCGCCTCTCTAATTAATATCGCAGATATTGGGAAACTTATCTCAAAAATCTGCATAGGTACCTTAAATTATTCCTTAGTCACAACCAAGTGAATATTTTATTTCCCTAATACCATCCCAATAGGGCTTAACGTGTAGTCAAAAGGAGTATTTCCAAAGAAGAGTTATAACTCTTAACTGATTGATTCCATTTTATAACACTTTCTACCAAAATAAATTCTATCTAAACCTTGTGATATAATAAAATAATTATATTAAAATTTATTAAATTTTTTTAGGTTCATTTCTAAATCATTATTCATCTCTTTTTATATCTTACAGGAAATGAAAATATCGCTTGTGCATATGTATGGACTACCACCTCCACAAAGTGATGTCTTTCGTTTTTCATCACTAGATCACAAGGATTGTTATTATGATTTATTTAATGAATAATTATGATATTAATTCAATAATTATGTTTTTTAATGTATAATATACTACCTACCTTCTTACCCTTCCATCCGTTGAAAATTGACAATGTCGTGTACATTTACATCGGTATTACCACATCCACAAAGTGATGTGATTGGGATTTAATGCCCAACATTCATGAATGATTATAAATTTGTATTTTATTGAAAATTATTATTTATTTATGGTTTAATAATATTTATATTATGAAACCATGACTAATATAAAGGTACCTGAACTACCGAACCTAAAAATGTATTAATAATGATAAAATTAACATCTAGGGTGATGATGTTAATGATGATTTATTAATAAAATAGTAATAGAATGTTACATGTCAATCATATATAGTATTATATATTGTTATTTTATATATTTATAATAAATATTAATTTATTAAACATATATTCAATATTTTCTACAAATAAATATGGACTTTTTGTAAGGGATTTTAATTTTAATTCCACTTTATTGAGACATGTTTTACATTATGAAACTAATTTAACTTCCATATTGTATATAATACTACATTGACTTGTTATATCATGAAGACCTATTTACTCAGGGTATTAAAATATTTTCATTCATTTTCTTAATTTTAAATGGATTTGATTTTAAAGATACTAAACTAGTAAATAATTATTTCACTCTCTTTTTTAAGTGAAATTGGTTAAGTTTAATAATTTTAGAATGTATTTTAGGATATGTTACCTCAAAACGCATATATTTTATCCATTCAGTTTATTTATTGGGATTCCATATTTTCATCCACCTTTTCATCTCTTTGGTAGTTAAAATTATCAATAAATAGATTTTACTAAAATTTTACCTCATTTTATCTTTACCTAGAGATCATTTCCTTCCATGTCCATATTTTTAAAATTATTAAAAGAGTTATTTTTTATATTCAAATGGTTATTTAATGTAATTTTCAACCATATTTGAATTTATTTTCAATATTTTAAAGGTAATATTTTTGTTGTTTTTTGAGTTGAGTATGTAACGACCTGAACTTTTTGAATAATATTTTTTTCCGAAATTTTTCTGTTATTTCATTTTATACTCCACAAAACTATATCCTTAAATTAATGAAGTGATACCGTTGGGTTTCGACTGTTATATGACCATTTTCCAACGTGACCATTGGAAACTAAACTCTTAATGTTTCAATTATTGTTTATAAATAAAAGTGATCTTGGTTAATTAATATATAAAGAAGAGTCGATGGCCTCGTCTAGTATACTCAGACAGTACAAATCCCATCTGTCAGAGCTTGGGAAGGAGGTGGCTTCACTGGGCTTTGCTCTGGACCACGCCCAAGCTGAACTCCAACATGTGAAGCTTGAACAGAGTCGCCTAAGGTAGATTTATAAGCCGATATAAATCACCACTCAAGCAATGTTGTCCGAGCCACCCCAAGATTCTATCGTAATAGCACACCTTACAGTAAGGTCATATGCAGGTGTTACAAGGGGCTATGTTAGGATTCCTTAGACACTTTTTGTAATACCATGGTTTAAATAAAATTGTTATTTCTTATTATTGTAAATTTTGTGGTTTTTAAATGTCTATATAAATGTAGGATGAAGTTACATATTATTGATGAATTTTGTAAGAAGGGTAATTTAAAATATTCATGAAAAGATTAAATAATTAATAATGTGAAATGATTTTCCAAAAATGTTCTTCTACAGTTGTGATCAGTAAAAAATTTAGAGTCAAATAAGATCAACATTATTTTTATTAAATAGTAAAGTATGAATAGTAACATACCCTTATGAATAGTAAATCGGCAAAAAAAATACAAACATCACCCATGAATGTATAATTACAATTTTGACATCTTAAAAGTGAAAAAACGTTGATAGTATAAGTTTTGATATTTTTTATGTCATAACTATTTTATAAACAGTTTTATAATTAATTTATTAATTTAAAATGAAAATTTATCTTCATAATATTTAATCATAAATTGTTACTTTACTGTCTTATGGTTATATGATAATTTAATGGGACCTTGATTACTATTTCAAGGTGTTAAAAAAAAGTTATAGTTTTAGAGTTATTTTTTTGAATAAATAATTATTATATAAAAAAGTAAATTAAAATTATTTATAAAATTATTTTCATAAAATGGAGCTCATTATTGAATTCAAATAATTTATATTAAGTTATGGTATATTTTTAGGATTTTTCTAAAACAGTTGAATTTTTAGTGAATAATAAAAATACAGTTTTGAGTTTCAGTGTTTAATGACATCGTTAATGATATAATAATGATGTAATAAAGCTGGTAGACTTGTGAATAGTGTGATATGTTATAAGGTGTCCCAAGTGGCCAATACCATGCGAAAATACCAGGGGCAAGGCCATTGTTTTGTAAATACCACCGATGAGGTGTCCCTTGGAAATTAATTAAATATTCCCTCTCTTTCCCAATAAATACAAAGTCATTCCCTCATTCGTTTCATTCCAAAATCCATCTCAATGATATTATGGTCCATTTTCCTCCCAAAGAGTCCTTCCATGGTTCCAACATGCCTCCAAGGTACCAATCATCATGCTTTCGAAGTTACTATTCAAGGTAAGGGAACATTTCACCCTCCTCTTTTAAGTCATGACTTCCTTTATATTATGTATTCTAGTTTCCATTTCATTATGTTGGGGTATGTTCTTATATATCTATATTACTGTCCATTTCATTTCCATTTGATTAGATACCCTCTATGCTCTCATCAACTTATTTTTCTTAATTATAAGAGACAACGTTATGCTGCTGAATTTTCGTAAAAGAAATCTCTTTTTCTATTTTCATTCAAGTATCATTTTCATGTGGTGTTTCATTCCAAATAATGATATTATTTCTATTTATTAATTACCTATAATTTAAATAATTAATTCATTTATGGGAGAACCTTTTCCCCGCTATTTTTAATGTCCTCCAAAACCATGTTTTATAGTGGTTATGCTGCAGAAATTTCATCTCAAAATTTATCTCTCTTTCTCTCATGAAATTCACTTTTTATTTCATGTGAATACCCATACCTATTCCGTTTATATGGGTGTTCATAAATAAAAAAATTGATATATTTTATTTTGGAATTTATAAACATATAATCCTCACTCCCTTTTCATGGGTTATAAATGACATAATGATCTTATTTTTATGAAATTTTAAAACATAATGATTTTGAAATAAAACCCATTTATTTTATTATCTATGGGTTATTTATGAAATCTTTTATTATGATCTATTTTTCTCAAATGAAAATAAATAAATATTAAGGGTGTGCCCTTATATCACTCCAATGCATTGGGTAAAGAATTTAATCTCTAGAGACGATAAGTTTCACGATACGTTGGTGAATAACCTTGGTAATTTTTATGACACCTTGAGGATAAACCTTGGGGATATGTTCATGAATGTCTAAATTAATTGTTTTATCCACATATTCATGTTATGATTCAAATTATTTTCATTATCAAATTCCTATACTCCAATTTCTCATGTCTGTATGTTTTCAATCTTGTTCTTATTGACTTGAAAAGTATAATGATTCCCTTGTTGTCCTTACTAGGCCTTCTGCTCACCCTTTCCATTGATGTATTTATCCAAGTTATGAGATTCAATAATTGTACATAGTAAGAACTTATGATGAATCCCTACAAGTGGATTATAAGAATTTTTTTTGTCTTCATGATTTTTGTTCCTGATTTCCAATACACTATACATTAAGGATCCTCTGAATGTAAAATGTAATGAAAAGTTATGATATAAAAAGGTGGGATTCCATAGTTTGTAACAAATTTTAGATTAGAAATTTATTGAAATTTGGCTATTAAAACATTAGGAAGAACCCTATAGAAATGTTTAAATATAGTAAAACTTCCTCATATTTTGGTGAGTATTGATTAAGTAGATATTCATGGAAACACATCCCTGCCAGGATACGAGCAAGTAGAGGGATCTCTGGCACATATGTATCTAGGAGTGAAAACTATGACAAGGAGTTTCGGGCTTGACCTGGGGTATCCTGATACACAACAATGGGCCTTGCTGCACTCTTAGTTATAAAACTCTCTGGGAAAATGTTTTCTAAATCAAAATCTTTCAATGAATCATTATGATATATTAAAATAGAAATGTAATTACTTAAAGCATGATGTTTTAAAACATAAAATAATTCGTAATTAAAATATTTGTAAATGAAATAATCTTATCATTAAGGTTTTGTTATTTTATAAAATGCTGGGAAATAGGAGGAAACGTACAAATGGTGACCACAATGGACCATGCGCTGACGACCCTCTAATGGAAGCCGAAATGGAAGATCTGTTGCGATTGATGAACCAAGTGACTCCAGTTATGGGATATAACATGAATCATGTTAGGAGACCAATTTCACCATGAAGGGAAAACATTTCCATAGAATATTTTTTTCATCAATGGACACCAACCTTCAGTGGATCTACCAACCCATTGATTACTGAACAGTGGATCAACAATATCAAGAAGATCATTTCTATGCTCCGTTGTTTTGAACAAGAGAAGGTTACCTTGGCTATTTAATAGTTAGTGGGATGTGCTGATCAGTGGTGGGAAATGATTAAAAACAACATTCCAAGAGTGGAAGTTAAAGCTATGTAGTGGGAAGAGTTCAGAGGGACATTCTTGAACAATTATTTATCTCAATCGATGAGAACAAGAATAGATAAAGAGTTTCTTGAGATGAATAAGACGGAGAATTAATATGTGGGAGGCTATGAGATTAACATAAAAATTATTTCAGGTTGCACCTCTAGATTTGTCATGGATCCTAATGGTATGGTTGATAGTTTTTTTGGTGGACTGATTCCTCATCTCTAGAAAAATCTATCCAACTGAGATTATGATAGCTATGTGGAGATCGTGCGAAGTGCGACGAATGTCGAACTGGAGTTTGGTGAGACACAATGGTCTCAAAAATCCAATGATATGAAAATATCTATGGAGAAATTCTAAGGGAGGAGCTTCAATCAGGGAAGTGGAGGTAAGAAGGTACACCGTCCCATGTGTAATAAATATGGGAAGAATCATTCGAGGAACTACCTACTCAGCAGTGGGAAGTGCTGCAAGTGTGGTAGATATGGGCACATTGTGCGGAATTGTCATAGTGATTTGAAGCCACAACTTTCCAACACTAATGAAAAAGAGAAGATGGTGCAGGCCCTACCTGATGTCCAATGCAATAAGTGTGGAAAACTTGGGAACTTTTCCAATCACTTCCTAAATACAAGGGTAGTGATGGGGAATCACCATCAAGCTCAATTACATTCAAGGGAACAAGTTCATGCTCTTTTAATAACTACGACCAATGTTGTAGTTCCAAATGATGTGGTGGTAGGTACTCTTGTTGTTATCTCAAAGCTAGAAAGTACATTGTTTGATTCTGGTTCTATGCATTCCTTTATTTCCTCGGCATTTGCAAAAAAAATAGAATCAAACGCTGATTTTCTAAAAGTAGAGTTATCATTCAAGACTCCTGGTTGGATTATCCAAACATCGTCAGTTTTTAGAAACTCTTGTTTTTACTTTAGTGAGCACAATCTTAACAAAAATATAGTAGTCATTCCCATGATGGATGTCGACATTATACATGGGATGGATTGGATCTCAATGTATAATGCTAATATCAAATCCAGAAACAAGGAAATCTCAGTATACTTGAATGGAAAACCTATTGTTATCATCCAAGGAGACATATCTCAACTAGATATTTGTTTAGGAGAACCTTCTATATACTTTATTATGGAGTTGAGCAGTGAATATGTAGAAGGATATGAGAGTTTGAGGATAGAAAATGTCCCCATCGTCTAGGAATACATTGACGTATTTCATGAGGAGTTGCCCAGACCTCCCCCAGAAAGGGAGGTAGATTTCTCCATTGAACTCATACCTAGATCCCATCTGATATCAAATACCACATATAGGATGAAAAATCTGGAGCTAGAGGAGTTAAAGAAACAACATCAAGTTGTTTTGTAGAAGGGTTTTATTCGACCGCGTGTGTCTTGTTGGGGAGAATGAGTTCTCTTTATGAGGAAGAAGGATGGATCGATGTGGTTGTGCATTGATTATAGATAACTAAATGGGATCATGGTGAAGAAAAAAATACCCTCTTCCATGAATTAATGAATTATTTGACCATCTTTGTGGGGCTCAATTCTTCTATAATATTTTTCTTTGATATGGTTATAATCAATTGAGGGTGAAGAAAGAAGATATTCCCAAAACTGCTTTCTGATCAAGATATGGCCATTATGAGTTTGTTGTTATTCCCTTCAGACTAACTAGTGCACTGGTTATTTTTAGAGATTGGATAAATAGGCTCTTTAAGGACAACATTGATAAATTTGTGGTAGTTTATATTAATGATATTCTGATATATTACAAGATTCAGGAGGAGCATGAGGATCATCTAAGGGTTATTTTGCAAACTCTATGGAAAGAGAGGATTTTTTGGGAAGTTTAGAAAATGTGAATTATGGTAACAAAAAGTTTCATTCTTGGGGCACATTGTAACCTATGAAGGAATCACAGTTGACCCTACAAAGACAAAAGTTGTAGAAGAGTGTCCTCTGCCTATGATAATAACTGAGATTCTTAGTTTCCTTAGATTAGAAGGATATTATACGAGGTTTGTGAAAAACATTTCACGACATTCTAATCATTTAACCATGTTAACTCAAAAAGGTGTCATGTTCATTTGGACAAAGGAGTGTGAGGAATGTTTCCAAGAGATGAAGAAGATATTGGTTACTACACCTGTGTTAACTCTACCCTCATGTGGAGATGTATTAATTATTTTTAGCGATGCATCTTTGAAAGGGATTGGGTGTGTCCTCATTCAAAATGAAAACGTTATTTTTTATGCATATCGATAGTTGAAGACTAATGAGAAGAACTATCCTACGCATGATCTGGAGCTGGCTACGATCATTTTTTATATGAAGATATGAATGTACTATCATTATAAGGATAAATGTTACATATACACAAACCGTCAATGTTTTATGTATATTTTCACAAAAAAAAAGTTGAACATGAGAGAGGGTATATGGTTAGAACTTCCCAAACACTATGATTTTTCAATTCATTATCATCCTGAAAGAGAAAACAAATTCATTGATGCATTAAACAGGAATGAACCAGTTGTTCTTTCATTGATGAGGATTCAAAGAGATCCTTTGATAAATGAAAAATTAAAGCTGGACATGGGAATTATAAAGGAAGGTTCATCATCAACCCTAACCTAAATTATTTTTCAACTGTCATTAATAGAGAAGATCAAGAAAGCTCAAAAAGAAGATACATTATTATAGAAGATGTCTGAGGCTGTGAAGGATGGGATGTTTCCTGAGTTCAATATTGATCAAGAATGTGTACTAAAATTTCTTACAAGGCTATGTGTTCCATCTATTCTTGAAATAAAGAATGATCTGATGGATGAAGCTCATAGATCTACTTTCTCTATTCATCCTGGAAGTACAAAAATGAATAGGGACCTTCATGATCATTATTGGTGGAATAATATGAAAAGGTAGATTGCTGACTACACATCAAGGAGACTGGTTTGTCAGCAAGTGAAAGCAAAGTGACAACTTCTTAATAGGGTATTACAACCACTACCCATACCAGCATGAAAGTGGGACAATATCAGTATAGACATCGTCACTGGACTCCTGAGAACTTCAAAAGGAAACAATGTGATATGGTTTATTGTGGAAAATCTCACAAATACTTCCCATTTTATCTCCATTCAGGATGATTTACCTTTTGGTTAACTTGCCAGAATTTTTATGAAGTGGAAAGGCTGCATGGAGTTCCACTTTCTATCGTATCTAATAGTCATACAAGGTTCACATCAAAATTATGGAGAACTCTTCAACATGCTCTGAGTATCAAATTGAATTTTAGTATGGCCTATCACCCACAGATTGATGGCTAGTCTGAAAGGACTATTCAAACACTCAAGGAAATGGTGAGAACATGCTCAATGGAATTTAAGGGTGGATGGGATCAACATCTCCCTTTAGTTGAGTTCTTTTACAACAACTTCCACTCGAGCATTAAAATGGAACCCTATGAAGATCTATATGGCATGTGATGTAGAAATCCTACATGATGGCATGAAGTTGGTGGGAAAAAGTTTTTTGGTCCTGTTCTTGTGCAAGAGATGACAAAAAAGGTCTATGCCATCCAACAACACATTAAGGCTGCTCAGAGTCGGCAAAAGAGCTATGCCAAAAACCGTAAAAGGGACTTGGAGTTTGATATTGGTGATAAGGTCTTTCTTCAAATTTCAACTTGGAAGAGATTCATGATGGTAGGGAAGAAAGGGAATATCATCCCTAGGTACATTGGCCCCTATGAAAACCATGATCACATAGGAGAAGTGGCCTATCTACTTGCACTTCCTCCAAATCATGCAGAAGATCATGATGTCTTCCATGTATCCCTCTTGAAGAAGTACATACCTGATCATTCACTTGTACTAAATCTAGAGGCAGTAAAACTAGAACATGACCACTTTTATGAGGAGCAGCCAGTGGAGATCTTGGATGGTAGAGACAATATTCTACGCAACAAGACTACCCACCAAGTTAAGGTGTTATGGAGGAACCACAAATTCGATTAAGCTACATGGAAACTAGATGGGTCTCTCAGATAGAAGTACCCACACATTTTCTCTTCTTAGGGTTTGTGTTAAAATTTTAGCGATGAAATTTCATAAGGTGGGAAGAATTTAATGACCTGAAATTTTGAATAATATTGGTTTCCTAAATTTGTGTTTTATATAATTTTATACTCCACAATATTGTATCCATTATTTAATGAAGTGATACCATTGGGTTTCGACTATTATAAGACCATTCCTCAATATGACCGTTGGAAAAAAATTCTTAAAATTACAATAATTTTTTATAAATATAGGTGATCTTGGATAATTAATATAGAAAAAAGAGTTGATGGCCTCATCCAGTAGGCTCAGGCTGTACGGAGCCCATCTGTCAGAGATTGGGAACGATGTGGCTTCACTGGGCTTTGCTCTGGACCATTCCGAAGCCGAACTCGAACATGTGAATCATGAACATTGTATCCTAAGGGAGATGTTCAAGATGATAGAAATAAACACGCATGCAATGTTTTTTGAGCCGCCCCAAGATTCTATCACCATAGCAGACCATACACATAGGTCCTATGCATGTGTTATAAGGGTTTATGTAACGAGGCCTTAGATACTTTTTGTAATCCCTTTGTATAAATAAAATTGTTATTTTTAATTATGTTAAATTTTGTGATTTTTAAATGTCGGGATAAATTTAGGATGAAGTTACATATTATTGATGAATTTTGTAAAAAGGGTATTTTAAAATATTCATATAAACATTAAATAATTCATAATGTTAAATTATTTTCAAAAAATGTTCTTCTATAGTTGTGATCAGTAAGAAATTTAGAGTCTAATAATATAAACATTATTTTTAGTAAATAGTAAAGTATAAATAGTAACAAACCCTTATGAATAAAAATGAATAGTAAACCAAAAAAAATAGAAACTTCACCCATGAATGTATAAATACAATTTAGACATCTTAAAAGTGAAAAAACAATCATAGTATAAGTTTTGATTTTTTTGTATGTCATAAATATTGTATTTACAATTTTAAATTTAATTTAATAATTTAAATGGAAAATTTATTTTCATAAAATGTAATCATAAATTGTTACTTTAATTTATTATGGTTATAATATAATTTAATGGGACCTTGATTACATTTTCAAGGTGTTACAAAACAAGTAAAAATTTTAGAGTTGTTTTTATAAATAAATAATGATTTTATTTAAAAATTAAATTAAAATTATTTATAAAATTATTTTCATAAAATGAAGTTCATTTCTGAATTCAATGAATCAATATTAGGTTATGGTAAATTTTTATGATTTTTCTAAAAAGTTGAATTTTCAGTGAATAGTAAAAATACAGTTTTGAGTTTCAGGTGTTCAATGCCATCATTGATGATGTAATCCTGCTGTAATAAATCTGGTCGACTTGTGAATAGTTATATATGTTATGTGGTGTCCCAAGTGGGCAATACCATGGTAAAACACAATGTGCAATCCCATGGTTTTGCAAATACCACCGATGAGGTGTCCCTTGAAAATTAATTAAATATTCCCTCTCTTTCCCTATAAATACCAAGCCACTACCTCATTTGTTTCATTAAAAAATCCTCCTCAACGAAGCTATAGTCTTTTTAACACCCATGGAGTCCTATCAGGGTTCCCTCAAGCCTCCAAGTTCCCAACCTTCATGATTTTGAAGTTACTCTTCAAGGAAGGAGAATATTTCACCCTCCTCTTTTAAGTCATGACTTTAATTGTGTTATGTCTTCTAGTTTCCATTTAATTATGGTTGGGTAAGTTCTTATATATCTTTATTACTGTAAATTTTATTTCTAATTGATGAGATACACTTTATGCTCTCATCAACTTATTTTTCTGAATTATAAGCAACACCGTTATCCTGCTGAATTTTCATAAAATAAATAACATTTTCTCTTTTCTATCAAGTTTCCTTTTCATGTGGTGTGTCATTCCACACCATGATATTATTTATTTTTATTTTTTAACTCTAATATAAATGATTAATTTTTTTAATGTATACCCCTATCCCCTCTCTTTTTATTTTTTTCTAAAACCATGTTATATAGCTGTTATGCTACAAAACATTTGTCTCAAAATTTCTCTCTCTTTCTCTCAAGAAATTCTCTTATTTTATTCATGTGAATAACCCTACCTATTTAATTTATATGGGTTTTAATAAATATACAAAAATTATATATTTGATTCTAGAATTGACATACATATAACCCTCATGCTCTTTACATGGGTTATAAATGACATAATGATATTATTTTTAAGAACTTTTAAAATGTCACGATTTTGAAATGAAACCTATTACATTTATTCTATATGGGTTATTTTTGAAATGTTTGACTATGATCTATGTGGATCACATTAAAATAAATATATATATATATATTAAGTATTCACCCTTATATAACTCAAATTCAGTGGTTAAAGAATTTAATATCTAGAGAAGACAAGTTTCATGATACCATGGTGAATAACCTTGTTAATTTTTATGACACCTTGGGGATAAACCTAGGTGATATATTCATGAATGTCTAAATTAAATTTTGTCTCCACATATTCATGTTATGATTAAAGTTAGTTTCATTATTAAATTCCTATAATTCCATTTCTCATGTCTTTATGTTTTTTATCATGTTCTTATTGATTTCACAAGTAAACTCATTCATTTGTTTTCCTTATTGGCCCTTTTGTTCACCCTTTCCTATGATGTATGTCTCCAGGTTCTAAGATGAAATAATTGAAATTTGGAAGAACTTATTTTGAATCCCTACAAGTGGATTAGAAGATTGTTTTACGTTTTCATCTTTTATGTTCCTGATTTCCAAGGCACTAGAATTTACAGATCCTTTGAATTAAGAATTTAATGAAAGGTTATGATATAAAAAGGAGAGATGCCATATGGTACATTTGGAATTATTATGAAAATTGTATAAGGAATATTTTTTTTAACATTTATAAAATGAATAGATTTTCTAACCATCATGATAATTATTTAAGTATTTTATTAATTTATAATGTTACATGCATATTTTTAGATGAAATATTTGTTATCAGCATTTTATGATTTTTTATCTAAATGTTTATCAAAATATATGTTTATTATTTTCATAAATGAATGAAATGAATTTTGAAAATAATTTATAACTTCATTCTTACATAAATATATGATGGATTTATTTTCAATTTCTTTCTTCAATTTTCATTTACAATTATGAAATTCTTGGTTTAAAAAAACTCATCATTTATGATGAAATCTTTTTCTTCATTAATCCTTACTAGTTTATGGTTTTTTGTCATTAATTATCTCATGATCACATTCCTAATAACTCTTAGTAATTTCATTGGACATAATATTCTCCTCTATTTGAATATTTTAAGTATCTTGGATTCAAACATAATAAGTTACACCTATTTGATTTTTTCTTACATGTAAACAATTTCTATATATGGTATCATTTGAAATAATTTTATTAAGAAATTTATTTCATTAATAGAGGAAAAATTATATATTTGTGAATATATATAGATAATTATTGATTTATAAGTTATTTTTAGGTATGTTTTTTAGAAAATGATGGGTTCCTTTAGGGATGCTCTTCCCTTGGGTGCTCTTCTTTCTGCTCCTGATTCTATGCTTCCATTCAATCCATCAGTATAAATATCATAGATATCTCGTTAATTCATTTATGGCTTCCCAGTGGTCAATCAATTGGAAGGGGAATTCACCAATGTTGTAGCCCACCATGGTTTATCATTGGATGCCTAGTTTGGTTGTGATAAACCCCTACTAGAATCATTCATGGATCTCAGGTGTTCTTGGGGTCTGCTTTACCCAGTCACTGTCTCTTCTCTCTCCATGTATTCATTCAGTATTCATCTTTGTAGTAAGGAAGACTTTATTCATTCCTAGACAAGTGTGGACCGTTGTTTCATGGATTGAAATTTCTCTTTATCACGATGGTCCTAAGAATCTCGTTATGGAAACAATTCACCTATGCAGGCTATGTGGATAAACCCATCTATACTTCCACTCCTGTTCCATAACCCATCCATCCATTAGACCATTAGTGATGTGGTGAGATCCTACCTCTGTGAAGATGAAGCTACCCTCTACCTTCAAGATGTTGGTTTCCCTCATATCTGTGTAGGGATGAATCTATCTGTCACTTTCCCAACAAGATTATTGATCAAGTATTCCAATCACATCAAATAGTTTAAAATAGTTCATTACCAGTCACCCCCCATGTTTTATGGGGTGTGTGCTTTATGGGGTCATTTGGTGGAGTTTTACTTTTGGAATAAAACTAAAAGTCCAGTGATAATTGGTGATTCTAGCAGCTCCTCAAGAGCCAGTGGGGCTCTCATATATTTTTAAAATTTATGGTGGAAGGATCCTTGTTCCATCATTCTATTTCCAAGACCTTCCGTGCTGGGGTGCTACGGAGACCCTTGGGTAGGCTAGTATAATCCAAAATTAAATTTTATTGTGATTTCTACTGTCAGTGGGGCCCATCTATAGCATGTCGTGTCTGAGCATGCAATGATTGATTGTCCATATATTTGAGGTTTGAGTCTATTCATTCATGTCCCCTACCTGTCATGGTCAGTTTTCACTCCTCTCTCTTCCTCTACATGTTTCAATTTTTTGTCTTCTTATAGTGATGGGGTGGTTTCCTGCCCTGTCCTTTCATCACAACATTCGGTCCATAATGTTTCCGGTCATCTGATTGTTTACTCTTCGAAGATACTAATAGATGTTGAAAATACATCTATGGTTTAGGGTTCTTTTCCCAATTTTTCAAATCCAGAAGGGGTCAAGAAGGTAATACTTTAGGCCCATAATTCTCTAACAAGAAAGTAAATTCTCTCTATTCTTTCAGGAAATGCCCCAAGACAGGTCAAGCCTTCTTCCCCAAAAACCTCCAACAACTTCACATCCTTAGAGGATCTTTTGGAATAAATGGAAATTGAATCTCCCGTAGTGGCCAAATATGATCTCCCTCAGTCTCCAGTGGTTGTTGTATTGTCCTCAGGGATTGTCACTCACTCTAGAGTTATAGATGCATCTATATCTTGGATTTCATTCAGTTCAAATTCCCTTAGTTCAGATACCTCTCATTTATTTTTATTATTTTTTCAGTTTTCATATGTAATTATAGTGGTTTATGGGATCATGCTAAAAGTACCCATTATTGCTTCTTAAGTTAAGAACCATCTTGTTTCTATGGATGTCATTCTAAAACCTAAGTAAGAGGTATATCGTCTCGTTATGTTTTAGAAATGGTTGGGCTTCAATCATCACATTCACAATTTTCCAAGTAATTCCCACATCTTGGTCTTCTAGAAGAAAGGGTTGGAGGTGGAGATGGTTTTTGGTTCAACCCAATTCTCCACTAATATAATCAAGTCATGTGGTTTTGATATCTTATCAACCTTTGTTTATGCGAACTGTGACTCCTCAGAGTGGCTCCATATTTTTCATTACTTGGATAATTTCCATACTATACCAAACCTTGGATCATTGGGGGTGATTTTAATATAGTGGAAGAGTTGTCTGAAATGAAAGGCGGAGTGGAGAGCTACACTAATTCCATGAATGATTTCTAGTGCTTCATGGTTTTTATAGGGACCATGGATATGGGGTTCAATAGTAACCATATCACATGGTGTATCAACCAAAATGGGATTCATCATCATTGGAGGCAACTTGATTGGTGTTTATCGAACCCAAAAGGGATTGATTCCTTCAGAAATGCCTCAGTTTCTCACCTAATGAGATCACTGTTTAACCATTCCCCCTGCCGATAATGTAAAAAATAATTCCTACAAGGTAGAGTGAGCTCTTCTATTTGACCATTTTTCATAATATGGAGTCATTTATCCAAATGATGGAGTTATTATGGGAGGCTGATGTTAATGTTAATGATCAAGATAGTCTTATTTATCGACTTCATCAACATAAAATCTTAATTATGAACTAGCTGGAAAATAACCCTACTGATGAATCTCACTTGGGAAACTTCAAGATAAACATTGAAATGATACAAGAGTCGCATTAGGAGTGTTGGGATGATAGCATCATTACTTTTCATAATGAAAAATTCTTCATGATGGCTAAAAAGAATCACGATATTTAATGGTCATATCATAAATGATCAAGGACTCTTTGGATTACGGAAAGGGATAATAATTACTAATTTTTTCATGCATGTTTGAAAGTGAAAAGGAGGACTCCTCGTATAAACATAAATCTAGATGATGGGTACCTCACCTCAGACATTGATGTGGCTAGGAACAAGTCTTTATTGAAGTTAAATGAACTTTTAGCTGGCCAAATTTCTCCCAGGGCAGGGAATCTGAATACTTGAAGTAGGGTGGTGATTTTTAGTGTGACATGCATGAACTGGTGGGGAATTTTGATAATGCTTCCTTTGAAGAAATCCTGAAGGAAGAAACTACTCGATAGGCTACCTTCATCTTAATTCAAGACATTTCACCAAGACCCGATGATTTTTCTCATGCTTTATATGTTATAGAATGGGATTTTATGAATATTCATGTGGTTTAGGCAGTGCAAGATTTTTTCATGGGGGATCTCTACATAGGAGAGTTTTCACCTCAATACAGGTTCTCATCCCTAATTTAAAGGATTCAAATGATATTTTATAGTAAATTCCAATTTTCCTCTATAAGTTATCATAAAAAATTCTCCATATCCTGGTATCTAGAAGATTGAGCAACATCATCCCAAGATGTGTTTCTATTGAAACACATGGTTTTGTGAAAGGTACAAGTATCAAAGGAGAAATTGGTATTGCAAAATAATATGTATGAGACAATAAAAAATTGATGGTGGGGTCCAATGTGATTATCCAGGTTGACTTAGACAAAGACTATGATAGGCTACATTGGGCCTTCATCTTACGGGTGATGAGGAAACATGGATTTTAAGAATAGTTCTATGACCTTTTTTTAGATGCCACTGTTCTCCTTTCCTTTCAATATCTTTCATGGGAAAGGGGTTTGGTTTCTTTAAAATCATTATAGGTGTGTGGAAAGTACATCCTAGGTCCCTATTACTCTTTCTCTAGGATTATGATTCCCTTTCAATTAATTTTCATACTAGCGGGGAGGCTGGAAGGATGAAGCCTTTCGACACCAAATACGGGGAAAACTCTATCTCTAACTATAAGGACCAGAACCCTATTTCCAAGAGATGGTCACATATTTAATTACATTGGCATATAAATAAGGAATATATATGTTAAAGGACTAATTAATTAATATAATTAGAAACCAGATACATACATAAGTTCCACATTATATCTTGAAATGAAAAACAACAGAAAAATTCCTTCGACAACATCCATAACTCGTAGGATATTTATGCATGTAATTCATAATATAAAAAATTCATTATGTCCTGAGAAAATGAACCATATGAAAGGGGTGAGCTCAAAAGATAAGTAATAGTAAGTGATATAGTATAATAAATCATAAATATAAATATTAGGCTTGTTTAATAATAATAAAACACACGCCTTTAACAAAAAACATGAACACATTATGGTAGGAATAAGAGCGGAATAAGTAAAAAAATAAACCTGTGTATTCTAAAAGTTGAATAACCACATAAACCATAAATAATATTTACATAGTGATGTAATGAATAATACATGATATCAAAACTATTCAATCAAGGCCTTATACCAAAAACATAAATAATCATTTTGTCACGACCATGTGCCAAGACCATAGTTTGTCTCGTGAGACCTACTAATGCACTGAGGGGATATAGAAGGCCCCACTTGACACATAATATATCCAATGCATTCCTCATATGAATGGGGATAAACATAAACAACATATATATTCATATTGAAACCAATATATGTAATTTAAATAACATTCCACAAACATTAAGCATAAACACTAACCATTCAGAGTAAATTGGTGAATGGTGTTAAGATTGAACATACACATCCAAAATAATCATAAAACATTAAATTAAATATTTTATATGATAAAATAATATATTAATCCCAATAATACCTAATAATCAACTAGATTCTTGAAATATATGAATATACTCTTATAAAATCTTCAAGTAATTCTTGAGATAAATACTCTTTTACTTTGAAAAGAAGTGTTATTTCAGAAAAATACTTGTATAAACCCAGAAATGAAGTAAGATAGTATTTTCATAATAATATTAGTGATTTTATGAATATAATTTTTTCCAAAAATAGATTATAGATTTCCCTTAAAAATAGGTATGTATTTGAGGAATAAACTTGAAACAGGTATGTTTATCAGGAAGGATCTTTGAAAGATCCTTTTAAAAAATAGGAATCCCCATAAATGAATGTTTGATTCTAGTTGGAACACATATATAGAACATTAAAATAGAAATTATGGGGATTAAATCTTAATTAATAATTATTTAATTAAGGTAAGTAGATAATAAAAATAACCTAAATGAAAATGGAATATATGGTAGAAAACCCTCACCTTATGTCTGAATCTGTTACACTCATGAACTTAAGGTCTTGTAATATAATATTACACTTATTAAGAATATAATTGATCACCTATTATACATGTAGTTTTTCTAAATAATTTTATTATGTTCATTATTTCCTTATTGATAAATTATAAGATTGAATTCTTTCATTCTGGAGTGTTTGTTACCTTGGTTTTCATGATCGGTATATTTGTATATGAGTATGGACATTCATGTGGAGTAGATTTAATTATCCATAATTGAAATGTATATTTTTTGTGAACATTAATAAGTGTTAATGGTTAAATATTTAATTGTTTGACATGGTTTGAGGATGAATCCTTGGATGAAATATTAATGACAATCCAATATATTATTTGACAGTATTTGGATTATTATTAAATAGATTTGTCATATAAATTAACACTATGTACATATATTGGTTCCTAAATATTAAGTAGGTTATAATACATATTTTATAGTATTTTTAAATAATAAAAATGGTTTCGTGGCCAGTAATGAAGTATAAATTACTGAATGAAACTTCATCATCCACGAAGGTTGTAAATTGGAACCTCATGGATGATGATTTCATTTATATGAGAGAGAGAGTGAGAGTGTTAGAAGATTAATAATCTTTATTAAATTCATATGTGATAATTCCAGTATATAGATTATACTAGAGATATAAGGATCAATTGGTAAATGGATGATTTTATATAATAATAAAATAATAAAAATTTAAATGAAACTAAATGAAAAAGAATGGTGTTTTACCACATGAAATAACCTTTGTGGGAACCTCATTAAAAGAAAATCGTTTTGGTCTTTTGGAAAGACCAAGAGCTCATGGATGTGGGTAGTGACTAAGGTATGGTATTTTAGTAGATCCATTAGGATCATAATGTCTTATAGGAATGAAAAAAGAGGTAGTGTGGGGGATTTTATAGTGGATGAGAGGATGTTTTTCCCATAATTTTATTATTTTTCCAAAGACAACCAATAATAATGATTCTTGTGACTAAAAAAAGTAATAAGAGCTTGTGATTTCAATCAAATATTCATTTACATCAGCCATTACTCATGAATTATGAATTTTTTTTAATTATTTAACATTTTTTTCAATTATTGAATTTCACTATTCACCAAAAATTCTAGTATTACAAAAAATACCAAAACATCACCCAAACCATTTATTGATGTGTAGAATTCAAAACTGAATTTATTTTTTGAAAATAATTTTCTAAATATGATTAATTTAATTTTTAGTAAAACGTTAATTTTTTCAAGAAATAATAATCTTAAAGCTATAATTCATTTTATATCACATTGAAAAATTGATCATGTTCATAAACATAATACAATAAAATAATAATATGATTAATTAATCATAAGGGTCATATTACTATTAATATTACTATTCTAAAGGGTTTTTTCACTATTCACAAAAAATTTATGTTTGTCTTGTCAGACTCTAAATATCCTACTAAACGCAAATGTGTATATCAGTATTATGAAATTCAAATCCCATAGGTGGAAAGTTTTTGTTTACTTGTTATTTTATAAAAAACTGGTGTTTTGGAGAGACTTAGTGTATGATGAATTCAATATTTAATTTATTTTCAAAATCTGGGGGAATTACACAAACCTTATGTTCACTGATGATTTTTTAATCTTCACAAATGGTAGGTGCGTATCACTCCAAAACCTCATGGGAATCCTGGAAACATACAAGGAGGAATGTTTCAAACTAATAAACCCAAGGAAGACAAATGTCTTAATTTCCAATAAATACTTTATTGTACCGCGGTTCACGGTTTTATTTCACCCTTATACAAATGTATTAAACTACTTTTGTATTGAAAATTACAAGTGTAATAACAAATATCACTCCATTTTTTATTCAATGTTTTTGGGTTTAACACTACTAAAAATGGAAACGATACTTGTTTTGATAATTATATTGTAGGTGGAGGTCATTTGGAGGACCTATGATGATGTCCACGAAAAATGGGCCAATCTGCACATGATCCAAGCACACCAGTAGACTAAAATGCATGTTGATAATAAACTGTGAATTCAAATTGGCGGAAAAATTCCACGCTGGTCGGAAATTTAATAATATCCATTAATTGGAAGGAAAAAAAGCCCAATTATTTCATTAAGAGGCCCATACAAACTGATCTATTTAATAAAGTGGATCTACATAGGGTCAAAACTTTGCCTCTATATTTTGGCCATATCTCATATCATATTGCATATCTGGACGCCATATATGACATGGAGGTAGAAAGGGTGTCGGAAAACACCTCTATTGTTTTTTCCAAAGTTATTTAAGACTTTCTAACTGGCCAAAACCATGGACCAAGCGGATTAGTGAAATCAGGGTGCCCATAACCACTTCCCACTTGGCCTATAAATTGGCACATTGGGCACCCCATTTGGGAGTTCAAACTAGAGACAAGAATCTGCCATTTCGGAGTCCCAAAGGAGTCTTCCCACTAATATTTTATGTAATGGAGGATATGGGAATTGATAATTCAACCTCATCCTCTTCATCCCCTCCCATGGGTTTCTAAACCCCTTATGATCACCCGGGGAGGAACTTGTTGTAAATCCTGAGCTTAATGTTGTAATATTTTAATGGTCTTTTTAATTACAGGTTTTTATGTTGTTTTTATTCATCCTATATTTTTTATTTAATTGAATTATATAATTGTATGTTATACTCAAACTCAAATGATCATTTTTGGGGATACCCTTTCCAGAGATGTTTTACACACCGTTCATCCCTTTTTCTTACATCATTCAATTACAGTGTTTGTGTGGTTCATATTGCTCAATTGAACTGAAATTTGCACTGTCAAGGTCATATACTTTTATGTAAAGGTATAAAAATGATATAAAATAAATACATGGATAGCACATCGAGTTCTTCGTGTGTTGCTTTGGTGAGTTTCAGTTATGAAGTCGAACACAAATCACCCAATCATCGGTGGTGTCCGGTGAATCATTGTTTGTTATTGACTAAACCCTATGAGGTATCCTAGTATAAACTCAGTAAAATTATGGTTATAGGTGTTACAAAATGGGGAAAAATATCATAACTCTATCTCATGAAGCGATGAAGGATGTGAATCATGAGATTACCCTGGGTTGATCACATTTAATTAATCTTATTTACGTATAGTTTGTTTTATAACATTCATTTTTTATTATCATATTTAATCATCAAACCCAAGTATTATAAAACCACCATATTCATTTTTTTACTTTCATAATTAGAACAAAATTTTAGAATTAATGATCTAAGGCTTCGTTGAAAGACAACCTAGGGTTGCTGGTATACTACAGAAATCCTAGTTAAAACTAAAAAACTAATTTGACATGCTCGACAACAAGATCAAATTTTGGGGCCGTTCCTGGGGAGCCCCGATCATTTTTTCTTTATTTAGATTTATTTATTTATTTTACTTCTTAATTATCACATATATTAATTAGCCACCCCCATTCAATTGTTTTTATTTAATTTTTTTGTTTCTATTCTTCGTTGTTTTTGTGTGTTCCTCCTCCTCCCTTTCTTTTTCTTCTTCTTCTCCATATCTCTCTCTATTTTTGTAGTATAAAATTATCTTATATTTTCCCCTTTAATTTCTTATGTATTTTTATTTCATTCATCTTCCATAAAAAATATTAAAAAAATCAACAAAAAACACAACAATAAATTAATCAATCAAAATGAACATCATTGTTGCTTGACAAGATCTGGTAAAGAAACACTACATGAATTTGAACTAGAAATTGAAAAATCACTCCATTCACAAATCAAGGAATATAGAGAAGGTCAATCAAGTAATACTGAGGAACCCATTTCGGAACCTCAACTGGCTATACACCAATAAAAAATTGAACCCAATCAAACCCATGAAAACATGGTTGAAAATAATCGAAAATTATTATAACTGAACACCCTGGATGTGGAGTAAAAACCTCTACACATCCAATATCCCAAGGAAACATCCAACATTGAGCTAATATCATTACTCATCCACCTTCTTCCTAAATTCCAGGATCTTCCCAGTGAGGACCCTCCTAAACACATTAAGGTGTTTCACATAGTGTGCTCTGCCATGAAACCCCAAAATGTATCTGAGGACCTATTTATGATTAGGGCCTTCCCTTTCTCCCTTGATGGTGTAGAAAAAGATTTTATATACTATTTTCCTACCATGATTGGGGATGTAATGACCCTAAAGGACCCATTTTAGAGAATTTATTCCCTGCCTCCCAAACTGCATCAATTAGGAAATAAATATGTGGAATTAGGCAATTAAAAAGAGGGACCATTCATTAATACTAGGAGATATTCAAAAAGATTTGCTCAAGATGCTGCTACCACCAGCTTAGTGAAAAATTATTAATCCAATAATCCTATGATGTCCTTATCCCCATGGATCAGGGAATGATTGATGAAACAGCTGGTGGTGCCTTGTTTGATAAAACTCCTTCCGTCGCTTCTGATTTAATAGCCAATATGGCTCAAAATGCACAACAATTTGGTACACGAGCAATTTCACCAACCTGAGGAGTTCACGAGGCAATTCATTCAGCCCTAGAACAAAATATAGGAAATAAACATGATGACATGAATTCCCTTCGATTGAAATTAGCTCAAGCACAAGGTAACTCACACTCTCCTCCAGTTCCATTACATTGTGGTATTTGTTCTGAAAATACTCATTTTTCTGACCAAAGCCCATAGCTTCAAGATTCACCTGAGACTTTTGAAGACATGTTCCCAGGGCATCCATTCCAATAAGAACCTCCCTTATAGAAGGAACCATCCAGTCCAAATCTAATCCTCGGTTGGCAAGAAAAACCCCAGTACTAATAAGGAGGAATCTCAAGCTACCAAAAGGAGAATTGGTATCAACCAGGCCAAGGTATTCAACATTATTATCCTTAAACTTCTCAAAACTATCATCCTACTCCTCCAAAATGTGAACCAATCCTAGAGGATATGGTAAATAAAATGGAAACACAGAACTTCTAATTCCAATAGACTACATAATAGACAATTCATGATCTATAAACTAAAGTGGGGCAGTTGGCAAGAACCATCGGTGAGCTTAAGATGCAATATTCTTGACAACTACCATCCCAACCCATTTCCAATTCAAAGGACAAGGGTAATTTATGCGTTGTTACACTTCATAGTGGTAAATAAGTTTCTCCTTCTAAGGATTCTTCCCAAAAATTATGTCCCCCTAATGAAAAAACACTTTCTCTAAAAATGAAAGATTCTAATGAAGAAAAACAAAATAAAAACGGTAATAAAATTATCATTGTGGATTCAAATGAAAAAATCTATTCCTCTTCCTTTCCCCCAAAGACTCTAAAAATATTAGAAGAATTTTGATAATTATATTGATAAAGAAATAATGGGTACATTTAAAAATATCATGTTAATATTCTATTGTTGGATATAGTTATGAAAATTCCATGTTATGCCAAATTTCTCAAAGAACTCTCCACCCATAGGAAGAACTGTTTCCGCCTTCATTCAACTAGTAATGCCAACCAAATTAAAGGATATGATAACATTCACGATACCATGTACCATTGGGGTGACCATCTTTTCTAATGCTATACAAGATTTAGGTGCTTCCATTAATGTAACACCTCACTCCATTTATACTTCTCTATAGGTTGGAGAGCTTCATCCAATAGTCATTGTTGTGAAACATGCCAACCGAGGTACTATGCATTGAATATGAGTGATTGATGATGTCCTTTTAAGAGTTAAGAATCTCATCTTCCCTGCTTATTTTTACATTATTGAGATGGATGATACCCGATCCCAAGGACATGATACTCTCATACATGGGAGTCCATTCCTCAAAATAGAAAATACGATCATCAACGTTCACAATGGTATGTTGTCCATGGAGTTCAAAAGAGAAAGGGTATGTTTTAACATCCTTGAGGCTTTGAAACACCGCATGGAAGAGCACTCCACTCTTCCAGTCAATTCAATGGAAGTGCTCTTAAATAATGCACACACACCATTCTCTCCACAACCCATAATTTGATTCAATTTCCTATTCTTCATCCTTGGATGATTTGAGTTTTGATTCATGTTTTTTGTTTTTTGTGGGTTCTGAAAAGTGTAAATTTTGTGTTTTTATTGATGAGTGTGTTCATTCTAAGGTACCCATGATCATCGATGATTTTTCCATTCTCATTTCAATAGATTCTCTATCTTTAGAGAATAAACATGAGAATATAGAAAATTTAATGGAACTCACTCCCCTTAAATGCCCTCCCTCATTCCAAAAACCCCAAACGTTGGAATTAAAACCACATCCATAAAATTTAAAATATGTCTATATTGAGGGTATTGACCAATTTCCCATAATTATTTCCAATTACCTCTCTCAACAATAGGAATAAAAATTTCAAAACATTTTGGGAGAGTGTACAAAGGAAATAGGATGGAAATTGTTTGATATTACCGGCATTATCCCATCTATTTGTATGCACCATATACTTTTGGATTATGAGGATAAGATCATGAGGAAATCTCAACACCGGTTAAATCCCACTCTCCATGAAGTGGTAAAATTGCATGTTAGTAAATTACTAGTTTTGGGGGTCATTTATCCTATATCAAATAGTAAATGGGTTATACCAGTTCAAATTGTTCCTACAAAGCAAGAATATCAGTTGTGTCAAATGAAAGGAATTAATTGGTTCCACACGTGTGCAAAACAGTTGGTGAGTATGTATTTACTACCGTCAACTGAATCAAGCCACACAAAAGGACCACTTTCATCTACATTTCATTGACCAAATGTTAGAACGATTGTCTTGTAAGTCCCATTATTATTTCCTTGATGTCTATTAGGGATATTTTCAAATTTATATAGCCCGTAATAATCAAGAAAAGACAACATTTACCTATCCATTTGGAACATTTGCAGACAGAAGGATTCCTTTTTGTCTCTATAATGCACAAAGTACTTTGTAGCGTTGTATAATGAGAATTTTTTCTGAGTACCTATAAAATTTCATGGATGTTTTTATGTATGATTTTTTAGTTTATGGAACTTATTTTTATAACTGTTTGTCTCACCTAGGTTCTATCATCCGTCGTTTCTTAAGAAATGATCGTGTATTAAATTTTGAGAAATTCCATTTCATGGTTGAACGAGGGATAGTTCTTAGGAATGTTATTTTAAAAGAGGTAATTCAAGTGGATAAATAAAAAATTTAATTAATTTCAACCCTTCCATATCCAAAATGTGTTGGTGAGGTGGGATCATTCTTGGTTCATGCTGGTTTTTACCGCTAATTAATTAAAGACTTCAGTAAGATCATGCTTCCTTTGTCTCGATTATTACAAAAGGATTATGAATTTTTTTTGATAAAAAAAATGTGAGGATGCTTTCAATTCACTAAAAAGAAGTCTCACATCACCTCCCATAATCTAACCTCCAAGGTGGAATCTCCCCTTTGAACATACGGGTGATTCCCCTAACTTTGCATTTGGGGAAGTTTTATTACAAAGGGTTGAGAAGGATCCTCATGTCATTGCATATGCCTCACGTACCCTTGACCCAGCCCAGGAAAACTACACAACCACTGAAAAATAAGTTCTTTATGTTGTTTTTTCCTTGGAAAAAATTCATTCATATCTTATTGGGTTAAAAATAATTATTTTCTCTAATCATGCTACACTTTGTTTCCTCCTAGAGAAACCTGAAGCCAAGCCCTGCCTCATTCAGGGGATGCTCCTCCTCCAAGGGTTTGACCTTGAGATTCATGATAAGGGAAGAGTGTAAAATGTGGTATCTAACCAAATTAGTAGGATTTCCCCACCATTGGACCATCATATTGACTCACCCCTCCCCATTAGATAATTCTTCCCCCATGATAACCTTTGTGATGTTGTGGACCTTACCCCCTGGTATGCGGACATTATGAATTTTCAAACAACATCAAGGGTCCCCACTAATATCTGAACATCACAATCCAAGAGACGTAAACATGATTTTCAATAGTACATTTGGGATAACCCATATTTGGTAAGAATTTGTGGTGACAAAGTAGTCCATCGGTGTGTCACTGACCATGAGTTCACCTCTATTTTGACCTTCTGCCACACTTTGGCTTGTGGGGGTAACTTTGGCTCTCAATGTACAGTTCTAAAGGTCCTTGACTCAGGTCTCTATTGGCCAAAATTGTATAGATATTCCTATAAGTTTTGTAAGCCATGCACTAGATGTAAATTCATAGGAAATATCTCCAAGAGAAATGAAATGCACCAATAGCCCATGTTATTTTGTAAGATCTTTAATGCATGGGGAATTGACTTTGTGGGGCCTTTTCCAAATACATTTGGCGTTTTATACATCCTATTGGATGTTTAATATATATCAAAATTTGTGGAATAAAAAGATACTTGGATCAATGACTCTCGAGTTGTTGTTGATTTTGTGAGGCCCCATATTTTTAGTAGTTTTGGTTTGCTAATATTCATCTTTAGAGACCAATATTCACATTTTTTCAATCGCATCATGAAATATTTACTTCGTAAGTATGTGGTTATTCATAAAGAATCTATAGAATATCACTCCCAAACTAAATAAAAAGTAGAAATCTCAAATCAGGAAGTTAAGAGAATCATGGAAAAATGGTAAACCCAACATGAAAGATTGGAGTTTGCACTTGGATGATGAAAATTGGTCATAACATACATCTTTTAAAAACATAATCAGAATTTTACCATATAGAATTGGCTTTTCACCTCCAAGTGGTGGTAGAAAAACATGCATATTGGGATTTTAAACAATGTAATATGACTCTTTCATATGGAGGTGAGCATAGAAAGATATAGATTCAAGAGTTGTAATAAGTTCGACGTGATGCAAATGAGAACTCCTAGATCTATAAAGAGAAGAAAAAGGCTATCAATTATAGCATGATTCATCAGCGGAAGTTTTATATTGTTGAGAAGGTTCTCATGTATAATTCTAGGCTAAATCTCCACCCAGGTAAGATTCGTTCCTGATGGCTAGGTCTTTATACCGTTACTGATGTTTACCCTTTTGGTGCTATACACATTTTGAATTAGAAGAGTGGCTAAAGGATTCCTGTCAATGGGTAGAGGCACAAAAACATCTATGATTTTCCAAAGCATCTCATGGAGGAAATCCAGCTGATAGATGCCACATATAACACCACTTAGTAGTTTGTATTCTCTCTCTACCTTTATTTACATTTCTATTTAATTAAAATACTTTCATTGGGGTTAATGTAACTTTTAGGTGTGAGGGAGGGTTACATGTCATATATAGGATTAAAACAAAGATAAAATAAAAACTATGTTTTCATTTTCCATTAATTTTTCCTTATTATGTGTTATTAGATTAAAAGTGATCTTAAAAAGAATATCCAAAATCATTTTCATGCTTGGGAAGTTTTTGTGGATAATTCCATTGTTTTTGGAAAAATATTTTTCAAATGAATGTTGATATGGAATATTTTTCTATAATTTGTATTTTCAAATCATTCTTAGGTCTTTAATAGATTTTTAAATCCCATGATTCTTTAGAAAATGTGGGAGATAGGGTGTTTCATTGGGAATTCTGGGGATAGAATCATTATTATTGGATGATATAAAGTGTACCTACATTTTCTATTGGGCATTGGGTTCACAACCCAATTTTTATCATTGTTTTACTCATGTTTCCCTATTAATTTCTAAAAAATATATACAAAAAAATTAGTTCTGTACATTGAAAAAAAAGAATAAAAGAAAAAATGGATAAAATGCAATGTTTACTCATTATAATTCACATCATGGTTGTGACCCACAAAAATGGACAGTGGGGAGAGTCAGTTGGAAGTGATACACACTGTGAGGAGTTGAGTGTGTACATTCATTGTGAACAATTTATGAATTTTGACATGTTTTGTACATAAGAGATTAATAACTTTTCTTCTACCTCATATTTTTAAAAATTAAATCCTACCAACCCTTGAACCTCATAACAACCTGTTGGAAGTCCTCTTGAGTAGAACACTAGTTTCTTCCAGTAGAGAAATGAGAATCTTGGAATGAATATGGTAAGATAAAATGAAATCTATTAAATGATCATAAATTCACTTTCATATGTTCCATGAGTTAAGAATGAAAATTTTGAGGTGAGGTAGGTTGAAACATGTTTCATGGGTGAACTAATGAAGTTCAACAAATTTGAATGTGTGAAAAAAATTATAAGAAAATTGATTCTATAAAACTGACATGATGAATTTCCTTTCAAAAGAAACTTAGATGTTTTCATACATTTGAATTAGGAATGGTACATGATTAGGATATTATAATTTTCCCAGGAGTGAAAATGTTTATGTGTGGGGGTGTGATCGTACCGTGATTCGCTGTTTTATTTCACCCTTATACCAATGTATTAAACTGGTTTAGTTTTTAAAATTAGAAGTATAATAAAAAACTATACTCCATGTTTGATTCAATTATTTTGTGTTTAAAAATATTAAAATTGTAAATGTTATATTTTTGTAAAAATTATATTGTAGGTGGAGGTGATTTGCAGGACCTATGATGAAGTCTAAAAAAACCGACCAATCTGCACATGATCCAAGCACACTAGTGGACTAAAACTCATGATACTAATAAACCGTGCATTAAAATTGGCAGAAAAGTTTTGGGATGGTCCTAAATTTTATTAGAACCATTTCGTCTGAAGGAACTGAATCCCAATTAGTTTATTAAAAGTCCCATACAAACTGATCTTTTCAATAATGTGGATCTACACAGGGTCAAAACATAGACTATGTATTTTGGAGATATATATTTTTATATTACATATATTGTTTCCAAATTTGACATGGAGGTATAAAATGTGTCTTTAAACAACTCTTTAGTTTTTTTCAAAGTGATTTAACACTTTTTAACAAGCTAAAACCATGGACCAAAGAGATTAGTAAAATCTGTGTTCCCAAAACCACTTCCCACTTTGCCTATAAATTGGCACCTAGGGAACCCAATCTGGGAGTTCAAACCAGATGCATGGTGATGCCATTTTGAAGTCCCATATCCTTCATCCCACAATTATTTTATATTCTGGAGGCTTTGGTAAGTAAAAATTCAACATCTTCTTCTTTCTCCCCTCCCATGGGTTTCTAAACCCCTTGTGATCACCTAAGGAGGAACATGTTGTAAATCCTGAGTTTGATGTTGTAATATTTGAATGGTCTTTTTAATTCCAGATTTTTATGTTGTTTTTCTTCATCCTATATTTTTATTTAATTGAGTTATATAATATTATGTTATAATAAAACTCAAATGATCTTGTTTGGGGTACACTTTCATGTGATGTATTACACAATGTTCATCCATTTTTCTTCCATCATTCAATTGCGGTGTTTGTGTGGTTCATATTGCTCAATTAAACTCACATAAGCATCATAAAGGCCATGTAAATTTATGTAATGGTATCACAATAAAATAACATACAAAACTGGATAGCACATCGAGTTATTCGTGTGTTTCCTTGGTGAGTTTCGATTATGACATCGAATAGAAATCACCCAATCATCGACGGTGTCTGGTGAATCACTTTGTGTTTTCGACTGAACCCTGGGAGGTACCCTAGTAAAAACTCTGTAACATTCTGGTTCTACATGTTATAAACTAGGGCTTAAAATATCAGAACTCTATCTCATGAAGTGATAAAGTATGAGCATCCTGAGAGTACCCTAGGTTTATCACGTTAATTAATCTTTCTTACTTCTACTTTGTTTTACCACTTTCATTTTCTATTGTCATATTTAATAATCAAACCTATGTTTTATAAAACCCCCATTTCCCGTTTTTACTTTTATAATTAGAACCAAATTTTTTAATTAATGATCTAAGGCTCCATCGAGATATGACCTAGGGTTGCTGCTATACTACAGAAATTCTATTTAAAACTAAAAAAATAATTTGACGTGTTTGACAATGCGATCAATACTCTAGAAGGAAATGAAATGATATTCAAGATGTTTTCAGAAGGCATAAGATTCACCTTCCAATGAAATACCAAGGAGCTCCAATATATAATTAAAGAATAAAAAATATTCCCTCGATGACATTATTAATTGTATTACAAGAAGAATTTACAATTCTAAGAATATGTTCATTAGATTGGAGGTATAGTTTCCCTTATAAATAGTGTGCTCACCTTAATCCCAATGCATGTTCTATTAATCATCAATATATTTAAGGGTACAATCAAAAGGATTGAAAACACCCTAACTTCCTTTTATAGGATGCTAATTTGTTGGGGCGATGCAATTGGGATTCTTGGAGCCACATGGAATAACTTGTTGTGGAAGGCGGTGTTGGTTTACATAGCATGGTTGATTCCATGGAATCTATATAGACTAGTCCTATGTGGGAAATCATAAAAGGGGCTTCTTTGTGGAAAAGGTTCATCAGAAATAGAAATGTAGATAAATGGATGTACTGGCCCAGGAAAAGGAGGACTCTTTCAAACCTATCTAAATGCATGCCCTCCCATCTTCCAAACCGTCATAACCACTCACACTAGATGGTTGGGAGAGGTGATATCAATCTATGGAATGAAAATTGGGTGGAAAATAATCTTTTCTATCTTGGATCTTCAATGCTGACCATCACCTTCAAGGTGGAAAGGAGTCAACAAGCCCTAATGGATTCCATTATCAACTCGAAAGAAAAAGCCGATCTTTCTAAACATTATCCTTATTGATGAACCAGATCTTTGTTGTTTCACTAGTTTGTTCACTGGTATTTTTTCCAATAGTGGATAAAGAGCCTCTTTCCATGTGCAAAAGGAGCGAGATGAACATTCCTAGAACCTCTCATGCAAAGGGATCCCCACTAAACTGAATTTTCTGATCTGTAAAATTCTTTTTCATTCTCTTTGGAAAGATTAGAACATCCAACATAGAGGAGTGGTCATGGTTTCATGATGTTTGTTTGTTGCAGTATCATAGAAATAGAGTCCACAGATCATCATTTTGTTCACAGTGAATGGGAGATGAATTTTTGCTTCTACATGGGATCATGTTTGAACATAGGATTTGGAGGGAACACTTTCTAGGAGATCGACATGAGTTGGTTTTGTGGTCTTAGGACATAGGATATTGAAAGGAAAATTTGTTCCATCACTGTATCAAGAACATTCTGGAATCTGTGGGAGGCATGAAACAAGGCTAGATAAGTCTTCAAAACTTCGTACACTAATCTCCATGTGAGGACTAATTCCTTGATGGCCAAGCTAGAATAAATCATTTACGGCTATGTGGGATCACCTTCCCTTCAATGGATTCTTTCTATGAATTACACTTCTGTAGGATCGAGTTATAGTAACTATCGAAAATGGGTTAGATGGTAACTACCTCGCAGCAGTTTGAAGCTCAATTATGATGGTTCCTTCAATGATGGTTATATGAGGGTAGGTGTCCTTGTTAGGAATTCAAATGGCTCTATCAATTTTGGTTTCAGTGCATTCTCTAGTTGGGGCTCATCCTTGGGTGCAAAAATAAGAGACATGAACACTGGTTTATCTCTCTGTAACCTTTTCAACTTTAGGGTGGAGGATATTGATTCAGATTCCACTATAATCATCCTCTTTCTTCAATGAAATACCGATCCTCCATGGTATTTAACCTATGTTTCTGGAAAATTAGGAGTTATATCAACCAAGACTGCTCAATCAAGAATTTTTGGCCTGAAGGTAATTTTACATCAATAAAATTGGCTCGTGAAGGGAGAGCCGACATAGATCTCATTATCTATAATTTTGTTGGTTCTATCCCAAAGAGATGTAACCATGTCATTCTCAAGGACACCCTTGTACTGTCATTTTAGGCCACCATGGTTCCTATGTTTTCTGAAATGGCTCAATTTATTCTTCCTTTTATCAAATAAAAGTTTAATATCTAGTCAGAGTATTAATTTTTTTAGACATTCATTATATATATAATTAGTTTGAAATTAAGGTAATAGAAGAAAACTGGTCATAGATATCCCCTCAATTCAATAACTAGTATCATGATAAAAAAAGGTGGGCAAATTATTTGCGTAATTTGTGTATACCCACTAAATCAATATAATTTTCTAGGATAAGTTCTTGATTGTGCGATTCATGATGCATTGGTTAAGGCCAGGACGGTAAGATTATGAATGTATGACATTTTGAATTATATTTATTGAGAATTCAAATATTATTATCCATGTGATTTCTTAGTTGATATAATCTCAAGATTTATCTCTTTCTCATGATGATGAAAAAATTCCAAGTATATTGATTATACACCCTGCCATATTTAATATTCTTTATTTACTTATGATAGATTCTATAGTACAAAATAATTAGTAGGAATTTAATCTCACCCTTTATTTTTTATTTTATTCCCTAAGTTATTAATAATGATTCATAGAATGATTTTAAATGATAGAACAATATTTTTCGTACTAAGATTTATTTTTCTAATGTAATATGAAAATAATTTACGTATCTAGTTTATTAATACAGCTAAACTAATTAATTATTCATCGTCATAACCCCTATATCTTGTACTAATGTAATAATTAAGCACTTGATATGGGTTATTATAGTTATAGAATCTATAGTCGGAATTAATGTATTTTTAATATTACCCTTGGAAACTAAATTTTAAAAGAACATAACTAAAAAAATTATTATGATAATCACTTAGAGTATTTTAGAAATCTTTAGGGAATTTTGGTCCATGGATCAATAGTCATGATTAGTATGGGCTTATGATGGGATATTAAATGTTTAGAGATGGTTCTAAGAGGAAATAATTATAGTCAACTGATATTTCACTACACGTAATCCTTAAATAAAAAATTTGTTTGATATCATTCTCCATATAAAACATCAAACTAAAAAAATAATTATATGTTTATATTGTTAAAGCCTACCCATTGAATTCAAAACGGTGAATTAGAGAAATTTAATTATGAAATATATTTAGAATAAATATAAAGGTCATTTTTCATCATACTTAAATTCAATTGATATGGCTAAAACAACTAATAAGACCATTTTATTTTTGAAATTTATTTTCCTAATAATTTCATCATTATAGAATAATAATTTATATTTCAATTTTATTATTACTAATTAATGATAAAATGTATAATTTTTTAATAATAATTTAATTATGAAATCATAATTATTTATAATATGTATAGTTATTAATCTAAAAAATTATTTTCACCATAAATTAAATCTTCAATATATTTTTTGTTTTATTTCATTAATTAAATTTATAAATTATATAATTTATATTAGACCAAATTAATATAATTTTTTTATTCAGGATAAAAATATTATATTACAAAATTTTCTCATGTTTCTCGAAAAATAATGGTTTTAGGTGTATAATAAAATATACCATTTGTAAAAATGGCATGCCCTTTATATAATTATTAGTTTATAGTATGATTTGGAAATTTATGAAACCATTTCATTAAAAAATATGTATTTTTGAAGTGACTATAAATTTGTTTTTTAATTTTTTAAAAAAATTAAACTTTTGTTATTTTTCAAAAAAATATTTTAATATATAATACTTTTGATATTTAAAATTTAATTTGTATCACTTTTAGAAATTGGATTTAAAATTTAAAATTAGTATATATAAATAAAGTATCATAGAGAATTTTATTCAAAGTAATTAAGGATATGATAAGATAGTTAAAAAATAGTTATTATGGTAAATGATACTTTTGAAAAACTGTAAGAAAATATCAAATGGTAAAGAATTAAATACATTTTCAAGTATTTTTTAGAATGCATCATTGATGGATGTCATGACCTTATCTATTCCCCTCCCAATTATATATCTATTTTTTCACTATTTACTTGATTATGGTTTCCCATTATTGATAATTGTTTTTTATTTTGATGTTATTACTTTATATTAAAAATTTATCTACACATTTCTCTGATTTTCATTGAAAAGTGAAAATTTGACGTGAAATATCATTATTTTAATATTAAATATAAATTTTTTTACATTATTTAAATTACTCTAGAATTTTTTGAGTCTACTATTTTAGTATTAAATATCAACATATTGATCAAAATTAATTTATTTTTATTTTTTGGGATCATAATTAAATTTACTTCAAATCATTAAAATTGATATTTGGCTAATTAGGCCATCTAAATGGTCATATGGACCACACAATAATGCCCAAAGAATATCACATTGAAACTGGACTATCTGTGTTGTTTTATTTTTTGGACACAATATAGAATTCCAAATTCATTCAATATCTACATGAAGTCCAAGGACATTAAATTCAAAAATCCATAAATATTTCAAGGCCTAAAACAACAAACATGGGGCCCAATTGATTCATTCAATCCAAACCATAATTATGTATGGGATTTGTAAACAATATACTATTCACGTCTTATCTCCTAATACAATTATCCAATTGAGATGATATTTTGTGGTTTGCAATAAATTATGTAGAATCCAAAAATTATAGATAAAATGGATCATATTTTATGGAATCCTCATAAGAATTAATGTATTCACAATTAGACCATGTAAAAAATAGACTCAAAACTAGATAACAAAACATGGTTTTTGAAAATAGCAATAAGATTGGATAGAAAAGTCTAATGGATAACAAATTTGGGGGGAGAACTATAAAAATCCATATATAAAACATTAAGGAAGAATATTTATATATTTTATACTTTATAATTACATAAATGGTCATGTAGTCATAGTGCTAATTTTTGGAATGCAAAGAGTATGTCACCTAGTGCTATAAATACTTTCCCCGCTTCTACTTTCAAGGGGTTAGAACTTCAACACATAGGATGATACATTGGATTGAAAAAATACTTTATGACGTCATTTGCGTACATTAAAAAATCATGTTTATGCTTTAGATACCATTCACCCATCCTTTATTTTCTAGTACTTTGATTGTATTAAATTGTAATCATGTATGTTTTTTTAAGATTAATTTGAATTTTAATGTGTGGTTCAATTTAATATTCTCTTATAAAAATCTACCCACTATTGTGTAATATTCATTTTCATAAAAAATTAATGCTGAAAACCATTACCTTATTTTTCTTTTTCATTCAATCAAAAGATATTTTTTAACTCTCTTCACCATTTATATGTGTGTTCGGCACACAACTATTTTTTATTCCATTATTTTTCATCTATTTATAAATCATCAACATAATAATCATAAAATATATTAGAACCCATATCAATGGATAAGTAAATCATCTATTTGGGTGAGTTATAATTTGGGTATGTTAATGGATTGAGATATTTTGCATGTTAAATATCATTTAGCATAACATTATGTATGTTAAACATAAAATTACATTCATTAATGAAATATTTCATTTAACATGTAGATTTTGAGGATTACTAGAACCATAAATAAACTTCCATAAAAAATTATTTATTGATATTTGAACCTTAATTATGTTATGTATTTAATTAAATCCTCAAAACATGGGGATTTAAACCAAAAATCATCTTGTGAAGTGGGTGTTAATTTAATTCAATATCAAAAAATGATCGATGATATCACAATATTAAATCCCCAATAATTAACTATCCAAAATAACTATCAATTTTTTAAATCAAACATTATCCCTAAATCAATTTATTTAGACTTATAAACCAAAACCCCATTCAAAAGATAAATAAAAAACCAATAGACTATTTAAATTATACTATCACTAAGGATTCATCCCAACATTCAATATTTACATTAGTAGAGAACTAGACATTTTAACCATTGATATGTGACAATAATCTATGATTTAAATGGAATCAGTGTTGAGAATGGTGAAACTTGTATTTGGTAGATAATTCTTTCTGTATGAAAACAAAAAAATTCAATAAAATATACCAAAAAAATAAATAAATAACACAAAGAAAAACCCACATTTCACATCCTTTCTAAACATATATGAATTCCTCATATATTCCCAAAAAATCCATCATATTTTTTTGACTTATAAATCAAGATAACTATTCATTGACTTTGGAATAACATTAGGGATAATCAAATCACCCAAGACCCTTTCATTTCCCATCCAATTGAACTAGATATGTTCATTCCTATAGAACAAACCCTTAAAGTACTCCATGTCACTAATATAAATTACCAACCACTTGATATTTAATATCAAAACATCATGGATGATTTGGAACTCAAATTTGGTTTTATTCATCCTCTACCTCATTTCCATGGCCTAGCTGGTGAGGATCCACATCTTCACCTCAATGACTTCCAAGTGGGGTGATCTACCATGAAGACAGAAGAAATTTCTGAAGAACAAATAAAACATTGATCATCTCATTTCTCCCTATCCAACTAATCCTATTCATGGATATATTACCTCAATAATGTTTCAATAACCACATGGAATGAAATAAAGGAACTATTTTTAGATAAATGTTTCCTTACTTCCTGAATCGAAACTATCTGAAAGAAAATAAGTGGTTTCTGTAAATAACCAAATTACATACCCCATTAGTATTGGGGGAGGTTTAAATAACTTTTGGTAAAATTATCACACCACCAAATTACTAACCAACTCATGATCACATTATTTTATAAGGGGTTAAGGGATATAGAGAGAACTCTCATCAATACTACAAGTAGTGGTGCTCTTTTTAACAAAACTCATACAACATTATGAGATATCAAAAGATATATTAATGAAAACTCACAATAATTCCATACTCAAGAACATGATCAAGTCAAAAAAATATAATAGAATAAATCCATAGATCACAAAAAGATGACTGAGTGGATGAGTAAAATTATATGTCTGTTGTGTCAACTAGTTATGGCTACCAAATCCGGAACATCATATTATCCACAATATTTGTTCACTAGTCCTATCAAAAATTGTGGAATATGCATCTGACCATCATATACAACAGACTCATGTCCACAATTCCAAGATGATATATCATATTGATCTAGAAAAACAGTTATTAATGCATTGTACTATTAGCGGAACACCAAAACTCAACTTTAAGGTCAGTTCATTAGAAAATCTAAACAATACAACTCTAATCCCTTATATTCTACCTATATCTAGTACTTGAGGTATGGTAATGCCTTCTCTCGTACCCATCAATTCCTTCCTCAAAATCCAAACCAATTCCAATATGTTTAAGGCGGTGGTAACTTCAAACAACCTTATCCTTTTATTCCCCTATATAAAATGAGAAATCATCCTCTTAGTCCTCCTAGATTCCACTATCCTAGAGAACCTTCCCAATTCTCATCCAAATACAATCATGTTCCCAAGAACAAAAATCAATGAATTCTTATTACAGGATATGCCTCTTTTTCTAAGAAACATTGGGAAGCTTTTGTGGAATATCATTACTAATACCAGTTCTAGACTAAAGAAACATTGAAACCCAAATTGGTTAACTTTCATCCTACCTCAGGAAGCAGAAAAAATATAATACATCCCAACTCACAGCTCATCCATTTCTCAATACTAAGGGAAATTTAAGTTAAATTTCACATAGATATGAAAATAAAATTTCTATGACTCATGATGAATCCTTTAAATACTCTATAAATGTTGAGATAGAAAAATAAAAATACAAAAGGTCATAAAAGGAACCTGAATCCAATCCCTCATCTCTTTCCATCCCTCTAAATACCTAATTACAAATCCTTAAGTCATATATAATCCAATGAATCCCTTGGTACCTAATTCTGAAATTCTCAACATGTTTATATGTGTTGAAGTGAACATTCCCCTCTTGTATTCCATTAAAAAATACCTATATATACAATGTTTTTCATAGAATTTTGAACCCATAAGTGAAGGCTTAGGACCATTATAAATGTTTCAACATAACAGTACATTCTAATCATGTGAAAAGACCTTGGTAACTTTATGGTTCCATGCCAAATAGGGAGATCCATCATCGATGATAGACTCATAGACCTTGGAGCCATAGTATGGTTCATGGGAAAATACATCTTCTCTATCCTTGTTATATATCCCTTGAACCCAATGATTATTTTCATCTAGTTAGTGAATCGAAGCATTGAAATTCCTATAGAAAAAATCAAGGACGTCCTTGTTATGGTTAATGATATTATCTTCATAGATGATTTTTATGTCCTTGACATTTATGGTGATACAACTTATTACCAATATCCAATAATTCTAGTAACACCTTCCCTCATGAAATTTATAACCATAAGTTATGTCCATTCTAATATCATATCCATTGAAATTGGTGAAAAAATAATTAGGTTAAATATTTTTCAACCCATGTGATATGTCACGAAACGTCCCTTGAGGCCTGAATCGTGACTAACCCAAGACCGACTTTCATAGGCCAAGGGCTGGTGACTAGCACCGAAGGTGTAATTACCTAAATCTAGGAAGGAATTTCCCTTAAAAAAATGTAAACTCCCACAACCAGATTACAAGTGGAAGAAAACAGAAGTAAAAACTGTATAACAAGTGTACTGAAAGTAAAGGGTGGCTAGAGTACAAGACCAACAGGATAGTACAACTGAAAATCAAGTACATCTGAAAAAGGGACAAATAGCTGAAATCTAAAAGAAGCTCCAGGATTTTTGTCTGGGGTTCCTACCTGAAGGGTATGTACAAATGTACTCCTCATCACTCCACGTCTATCAGTCCACTTCGTGTACCGTCACGCCAAGTGGTCCTCCTTCATGTATCGTCCAGTCGTGGCTCACTCTCGGCCTCCGTCAATGTTGTTCGTCATCTGCATCCAACACAACAAGGTGTGGTCATAGCCCTTGCAGGGGTGAGTATACCGATACTCAGTAGTGACCCCGAGACCCTCAAGGTCTAAAAAAATCCAACAAGGATAAACCACAAAGTATGAAATCAACGGATAACCATTACTTAGGTATATGCCCATACATATACCTAAGTTATTATGTAACCCATCCCAATCATGAGGAAAACACAATGGTCATTGAATTAGCTCAAACCAGGATTTTTATTCATGATGTTGAAACCACTGATGCTGGATAACTCCTCCTCTGTCGAGTACAGTGGGCCTACTGCTACAACCAAGCGCTTCCCACTAACCATGGATTCTGGATGTACTCCACGGGTTGAGTACTGTGGGATTGCTGTTATAACCAAGTGCTTCCCCCCACGGGTCTCCACAACAACCAAGTGCTCCCCCTCATAGCCTACAATGGTACTCCTTCTATCGAGTACTGTAGGTCTGCCGCTAAAACCAAGTGCTCCTCAACCGTGGGTCTGCTGCTACAACCATGCGCTCCCCACTGGGCCATCTGAATCACTCCGAGTTGATCGGTCAGCAGTCGTCAAGTCTCATCCAGCTACTAGGTCTCTGTAATCCACTCACTCGTCACCGAGAGGGTCTGCTCCCAGAGTCACAAGTCGATACTCTAAATGTCACGAAGTCTTACATAGAGAAATCATAAAGTAATGCCATGTCATAGGGGTCTCAACTCAATAGATGACACGTCAATGGGATGCCGGGTCTGTGAGTTATTATCCTTTTAGTTCCGAGACCCTGTTGGTTTTGTGTACGAACCAACCCGACTGTATCTCAACTATACCCCGAACTCCCATGGGGTATACTCAAAGGGACCATTTCTCAACGGGATTACCAGCACCGCTGACGGTTTGTCAAAATGACTTCTGGTGCCAATGATATAGCCAATGTAAGCAATGGGTCATTAGTGGGAATGAGTGTGGTCCGACCCGGTTGGACCGACTCGGCCCAACCATGTCTGGGTAAACCCGGTCTGGGTTGACAAGGTCAAACTCACTGGGTCTAACTCGACCCATTGGGTAGGTGAGTCCTCTATGTTTTGACTAGGTCTATTGGGCCCGGCCCAGCGGATCGCGTGGGTGGTTCGGCCTGATAGTCACCACATAGGCGGCTCGGTAACTCGTCCCGATAGACTGCGCTGGTTTGGCTAGCGACACCATGGGGGATACCGCAGGTCGGCTCCAGAGGCCGGTGACCAGGACGCCAGCAAGCAGGCCACGTGGCCAGGCAAGCTTGTCACTAGGCAGGCCACAGGTGCACCAGGAAGGGCATCGTGGTGCCGGGCAGGCCGCCAGAAGGGGCCAGCTGAGCTGCCGGTGGGGCGTCGGGCCGGCCGACGGTGTCGCGGAAGGAGATGAATAATTCCATCATTCATTGCATCTGCCTCACACTTCCAAACCCAGCTTGTGAATATGATCGATGACAAAGATGAGGAGAGAAGATGCTATACCTCGGTCAGATCCGGGTGAGGAATTCGAAGGACGGATGATGCCGCCGGTTGGGTGTCGGGCCGACGTTCTTCGTGTTCTTTTTGTTCTTCATTGGGAGCTTTTCTCCGAAGCTTTTCTCTCAAAGCCTCCACCAGGAAGTGAATTATTCCCATGAAAATAATAGGTGGGTTTGACTATTATTACGTTGGCACATAATTCAAAGAGATTAATTAATAACCTTTCACCCCTAATTAAAACATGAGAGGTTTCATATTAAATTTAGGAGCATTCCAACAGGATTCCTTATTAAAACACAAGAGTTGGTGCCACAATTAATTAGGGGGGGTTGGCACATTAAGGTGGGGAAAGTGGTCAGGGAGTTTCTCACCATTTAATGGGTAGTTGAGGAAATCAAGAGGGCTCCCCCCTCATTAGTGAGGGGAGTTGGTGAAGTTTTCCTCTCCTCCCATTATTAGGGGGGTTAGGCCCCATGTGGTCCCCACCTTTTTTTCACCCATAGGTGGTTGAATTCGGGTGGGCCCCACCACCATAACCTCTCATGGGAGGTTAATGTGTGGTGGTCCCCCACCTCCAACTCCCATTTGGAGGTTCTAACTACCCACACTCACACATGGAAGCTTAAAAATTAAATAAAGTGTTGTACTTTATTTTATTTTATTATTTATAAAAATTCAAAATGTAACTTTTGTTATCGACTCACTTCCGTCGAAGTGAATGTCTTCATAAGAGAAAACCAGCACTGCGAGTTCAACAGTGCCCTCATATTTCAATTCCAAGCACCAGTTCAAAAGTTATAAAAACCCACATGTACGTTTACTAAACGTACCTGAAAAAAACTTCATAAATTGATTCTGGTCACCCTAGGCCTCGGGATCAAGCTCTATCAGAAACTGCGGACTTGTAAAATTCCCATGTATTTAAGGAAAAAAAATTCCATGGAAATTTTGGGTCTTTACATTCTCCCCACCTTTGGGCTTTATGTCCCTATAAGCTACAAATCACACTAAGGGAACAAATGGGGGTGCTGAGCAAGAATATGAGTGTCCCACTCTGATGTGCTCTCCTGGATGTTCCCATGCTTCAAACGAATGCATACCAGATGCGTCGACCATCCACGTAGGACATGCTCTTGTTAATCCTCAATCTCAACTGGAACCTCCATGATATTTTCCCCATCATGGATGTCATGCTCTCTGTGGATGATGATGTGGGATGGTTCATGCATGTACCTCCTTATCTGGGATACGTGGAAGACGTTGTGCACCCGGTGCAATTGAGGTGGAAAATCTAAGTGGTAAGCCACCTCTCCTACTCTACTGAGGACCTGGAAAGGTATGATGAATCGTGAATATAACTTTCCTCCTCGGCCAAATCTACATAGAACTTGTCTAGGTAAGACCCGTAAGAAAACGTGGTTTCCATCCTCAAACTCCATAGGTCTCCATCTTCTGTCAGTATAAGTCTTTTTCCTACTCTTTGTAGTCTTCATCCACTCCTGGATGATCTGCACCTTCTCTGTGGTAGCCCGTACCAGCCCCACTAGTGTTGACTCCCCTGGGTCTATTCAGCACAGTGGTGATCTTCTAGGTCGACCATACAAGGCATCAAAAGGTGCCATTCTGATGGTGGAGTGATAGCTATTGTTGTAGGAAAACTCCACCAAAGTAAAGGGATCCTCATGGCTGCGAATGAAGTCGGGGACACAAGCATGAAGCATGTCCTCGAGGGTCTGGATGGTCCGCTTAGTCTAACCATCGGTATGAGGGTGGAAGGTGGCTCTCAAGAGATGTTGTGTCCCGAAATCTTCCTAAAACCCATTCCATATCCAGGAAGTAAATCATGCATCACGGTCGGAGACAATAGAAGATGGTACTCCCTGTAATCGCATAATCTCCTGCACATAGAGGCATCCCAAGCTCTCTACTAAGCCCTGCTCTCTGATCGGTATGAAGTGGGCTGAACTGGTGAGTAGGTCGATGATCACCCTAATCGAGTCATGACCCCTAGATGTATGTGGAAGACCCATCACGAAGTCCATGGATATCCCATCTCACTTCCACTCCAGGACCTCTAAGGGATGAACCATGCCTACTGGTACATGATTCTCCACCTTCACTTACTGACATGTGAGGCATCATGAAACAAAATCTGCTATCGCCTTCTTTATACCTGGCCACCAGTATTGTCGTCGAAGCTCCTGGTACATATTTGCCACACCTGGATGTACCACTAGAAGGGAAGTGTGTAATTCCAACAACACATCCTCCTAAAGTGAAACTATTACCAGGGTATGTCCTATGAAGAGGATGGCATGCTCTCCACCTTCAAGAAATCCATCAGGTGCCCGCCTTGTAGATATATGAGCATGTCGTGTCTTTCATTTAGTATCCCCCTGCTGTGCCTCCCTGACTCGCTGAAGAAGTGGAGGTGTGACTGCAAGTGACTATTGAGAGGTTACTCCATATCTATCCACACAGGATATCTGCAAGGCAGCCAGCTGCTTTGTCACCTCTCCTAGCTGCTGAATGCAAGTCCTCCTGCTGATCGCATCCCCAACAACGTTCCCCTTCCCAGAAGTACAGACTATCTCGAAGTCATAGTCCTGGAGGAACTCAATCCATCATCGTTGTCTCAGGTTCAGGTCCTTCTGAGAGAAGATATACCTGAGACTCTTGTGATCAATGTACATGGTAAAAAGTTCACCCATCATATAGTGTCTCCACATCTTCAAGGTGAATACCACTACTGCTAACTCCAGGTCATGGGTAGTGTAGTTCTACTCATGTTGTCTCTGTTTCTGATGACCATATTCAATCACTGCTCGCTCCTGCATCAGGACACACCCATGTCTAGTCCCGGATGCATCGTAGTATACTACATACCCTACGCCCTCCTCCGGATTCCTCATGATGTTGGAACTAGTCGGCCTTTGCCTCAGCTCCTAAAAGCTCTGCTGGCATCTCCCCGACCAAACGAAGGGTTTCCATTCTTCGTCAGGGCTGATAGTGGTGCTACAACTTGGGAGAAGTCTGGAACGAATCTTTGGAAGTACCCAGCCAAGCCCAGGAAACTTTGAACCTCTATCACACTCTTGGGTGGCTCCCAAGAAAGAAATGCCTCAATCTTCGCTAGATCCATTGCAACTCTAGCCTTCAAGATGATGTGTCCCAAGAATTGAACCTCTCGAATCCAGAACTAGCACTTCAAGTGCTTACCATATTTCTGGTACTCTTGGAGTGTGTCTAGTACTACCTGAAAATTGTAGGCATGCTCCTCCTCAGTAGTCATGTATATCAAAATGTCATCGATGAAGACCATGACAATGTGATAGAGGTAAGGCTGGAATATCCTTTTCATGAGTCTCATGAACACTGCTGGAGTGTTTGTTATGCTGAAAAGCATAATGAAGTACTTGTAGTGGATGTAATGACACCTAAAGGCCATCTTTTACACATCCTCATCTCGAAATCTGAGCTAGTGATAGCCTAATCTGACGTCTATCTTCGAGAACCATTGTACTCCCATGAGATGATCAAAGAGGTGTTCAATCCTCGAGAGTGGGTACTTGTTCTTTATGGTCACCCAAGTCCGGAAAAGGTAGTCAACACAGAGCCTCATGCTCCAATCTGCCTTCTTGGTGAACAGAATCAGGGCTGCCCAAGGAGAAACACTGGGCCAGATGAATCCCTTCCCCTACACGTCCTATGGCTGTACCCGTAGCTTGCAATGCTCAGGGGGAGCCATTCGATATGATGGAGTAGTTATTGGTGATGTCCCTGGGTATAGGTCAATGTTTAAGTCCACCTCTCTGTGAGGAGGTAGTCCTAGAACATTTTCAGGGAAAACATCAGAGTAATGGTCCACCACTATAGGATAAGTCGGACTCTCTACACCAAGTACTCCGAGGGTAAGGCAAGACAACTGGTGAGTGATCATCTACACCCTCCTCCGATTAAGTTCTTCCTATGTTGTAACGGTTCCATTCTCGTTGGAGAAGGTGAAACTTGTCCCATCCATGCTGACACACCACACATTGCGCCTAACACAGTAAATCTGAGAATGGACTGTAGATAACCAGTACATTCCCAAGATGATGTCGTAGGGTCTCGATGCCGTTATTAGGAGATCCCATCCAAAGCTCTCACCTCCTAGAGTAAGCTTTCACTACCATCACTTGTTCGTAATCATCGAGTCTTCTCCTGTAGGAGTCTCTAGCTATAATGATCGAGCCAACAACTTCACCTGAATCTCCGAGCTCCGAATGAGGGCAGTGGCTATGAAAGAGTGACTTGAACCTGTGTCTATGAAAACTACTGCTAAGGTGGAGTAGACCTAAATCGTACCTCGAATCATATCTGGAGCACCATGAACATAGGCCTCATCTACCTCGAGCTGATCTCTCCCATGTCCACCCGCTCACTGAGTTCGGGGTGGACCTACTGGTGGTGGAGGTGGAAACACCTCGAAACGTCATCCACCACCAGTAGCACGGCTAGTTCCTCTACTATGTCCACATGCTCCCTATGGACCTCCTCGATCGAACCTATGCATTTATCTGGGAGGTCCCTCAACTGATTGTTGATCGTTTGTACGATGGATCGGACATTCATGTGCCATGTGACCCTATCCGCCGCATGAGTAACATTTCCCACTCCTGGTAGGTCTGTCTCCACCCCGGGTGCCTCACACATACGATCTTGAGTCATGCTATCGAGCACCTATGGGTATGGTCCTCTTGGACCTCTACTCCATCTTTCTTCTACCAACTGCAGAAGACTCCACTGCAAGATGACTAGTAGTGGGTCTCTCTACTGGTGATTTCTCAGTAAGGAAACTCTCCACTCGGAGGTCTCGCTCCAACACCCCCGTCTGCATTGGGATGTTGTGGGAGACAACTGAAGCTTTGATCTCTCACCTGAGACCCTGATTGAAGGTCCGGGCCCGGATGAATGGGTCTCGCTCTATATCTGTGGAGTAACGAGAGAGGGCTATGAACCTTGCTGAGTACTGCACTACTGTTATGCTGCCCTGCTGGAGAAGAAGTAGCTCATGTATCCACACCGCTCGAAGGGTGGCTGGGACAAAATCCACCCGAAACAGGCTCTGGAAGTCTTCCCAAAGTAGCGTCACCTCGCCGTGGACCTGGAGCATCAGGCTCTACCATATGCCTGTTGCCGCCTAGAGGAGGCTGGCAGCAATGATTAATGTGTATCTTTTGGTGTCCCTACTAGCCGTAATACTCTCACCCCAACCTCCAACCAATCCTCAGCTGCATGTGGGTCCATCTCTCCCTAGAACCTGGGTGGCCTCTGGTGCTGGAAATCATACAACGCAATAAATAGGCGTCCATCGTCTGCTATTTGGGATGGAGGAATCAGTGTCCCAATGGGTAGTGGTACTGCTGGTGCCTCAACTGGAAGATGGCCCTACACTGAGGCCTCATCGCTCGGTGGGCTGTTAGCGCGTACTACACTCGGGGATCTCGCTGGTCATCCATGGGGAGACATCTTGAAAGAAACAGATGCGACATGCTCAAACGATTATACCTGGTGAGCTGACCTGGTTTAGTTGACAGTAAGAAAAACTTTTGAAACACACACAAAATCATTGTTTTGATGCACTAAGTCAGAAATCAGTATTCAGGGTCCTAGTGTACCGATACCTCGGCCGCTGCACGAACACTGCACTCATTGAACTGAAAACCACACACAGTACCCTTAACACTATTGCTTCATAGAAAAGAATTATCAAAGTCCTGAGTTCTGTGGTAGAACCGAAGCCTTTGATACCAATTTGTCATGACCTGTCCCCTAGACCTGAATTGTGACTACCCCAAACCCTCCTTCCATAGGCCAGGGGATGGAGACTAGCACCAAAGGCGTAATTTCCTAAAAATGGGAAGGCATTGCCCTTAAAAATTGTAAACTCACACAACCAGAGCACATGTGGAAGAAAACACAAGTAAAAACTATATAACAAGTGTTCTGAAAGTAAAGGGGGAATAATAAAAGCCCCACGGGAAAGTAAAACTAAAAATCAAGTACAATTGAAAAAGGGATAAACAACTGTAAGGTAGAAGCATCTCCAGGATCGTCGTCTGGGGTTCCTGCCAGAAGTGTAGGTATAGATGTCCTCCTCAGCAGTCCGCGTTTATCAGTCTGCTCTGTGTATCATCACGATGATTGGTCCTCCTCTAGGTACCTTCCAGTCCTGACTAACTCTTGGCCTCCATCAATGCTGTATGTCGTCTGCATCCAACACAACGAGGTGTTTGCATAGCCTGTGTAGGGGTGAGTATAACGATGCTCTGTGGGGACCCAAAGACCCTCAAGGTCTCACAAAATCCAAAATGCATAAATCACAAATTACAAAATCAATGGATAACTATTACATAGGTATACGCCCATACATATACCTGAGTTATTAAGTAACCCATCTCAATCATGAGGATAACACAAAGGTCATTGACTCAGTTCAAACCAGGTTTTTTATTCACGATGTTGAAACCATGACTACTAGAGAACACCCCCTCTATCGAGTACAGTGGACCTGCCGCTACAACCAAGCACTTCCCACTATCCATGGACTGCTGAAGTACTCCACCAATCGAGTACTGTGGGCCTGCTGCTACAACCAAGTGCTTCCCACAATGGGTCTTCCGCAACAACCAAGCGATTCCCCTCACAGCCTACAGAGGCATTCCTTCTATTGAGTATTATGGGTCATCCGCTACAACCAAGTGCTTCTCCACCATGGGTCTGCTGCTACAACCATGCACTCCCCACTCGGCCATCTGAATCACTTTGAGTTGATCGGTCAGAAGTCGTCAAGTCTCAGCCAGCTACTAGGTCTCTATAATCCACTCGCTCATCACCGAGAGGGTCCGCTCCACAAGCCACAAGTTGATACTCCATGTGTCACAAAGTCTCACGTAGAAGTATCACAAAGGACCTCCACATCATAGGGGTCTCAACACAATAGACGACACGTCAATCAGACGCCCTGTCTGTGAGTTATTAGCCTTTTAGTCCCGGGGACCCATTGGTTTCGTGTATGAACCAACAAGACTGTATGTCAACTATACCCCGAACTCCCATGGGGTATACTCAAAGGGACCGTTTCTCAATGATATTACCAATGCCGCTGATGGTTCGTCAAATAGACGTCAAGTACCAAAGATAAGGCCAATGTAAACAATGGGTCATTAGTGGGCCCGGGTCCGGTCCGACCCGGTCGGACCGACGCTGCCCAACCATGTATGGGTCAACCCGTTATGGGTCAACCCGTTGAGACTCGCTGGGTCTGACTCGACCCATTGTGCAGGTCATCGCGCCATGTTTTGAATTGTTCCACTGGGCGCAGCCCAGCGGACCGCCTGGGCTATTCGGCCCGATAGTCACCACGTTGGTGGCTCGGTAACTCGGCCTGAGCTACCGGATCGGTTCGGCCAGCGACACCGTGGGGGATTCCGTGGGTCGGCTCAGGAGTCTGGTGGCTGGGAGGCCAGCAGGTAGGCCGTGCGGGGCATGGGCAGGCTGGCTATTCTCCCGGCAGGCCGCGGGTGCACCGAGCAGGGTGCCGGGGTGCTGGGCAGTCCACCGGCACGGCGTGGGGGCGCCACGCAACACGTCGGCAGTGCGCAGGGGTACCGTACAGCACGTCAACGGGGTGCGGGGGCGCCGGGCAGGTGCCGGAGGGGCGCGGGGGCACCGGGCAGCGCGCTGTCAGGGCGCGGGGGCGCCGGGCAGCGTGCCGGCAGGGTGCGGGGGCACAGGGCAATGCACCGTCGGGGCACCGGGTGCCGGACAACACGCCGGCGGCACCCAGGGGCGCGGGGAGTGCACATTACATGGGTCGGGCGGTTCACAGAGGTTGTGGGTAGCGCGACCTGTGTTCGTCATCTTTGTCGTCATCGCATCTTTACCATGCCGTGTTGCCGCTTCGAAGAACATCAAAAAGAAAAATTCAACGGAGGGTGTCGGGCCGTGTGATGTTGGCTCGAACCCTACGCGTTTAGGAGGATATCAAAAGGCTCAAGATAATTAAACGATGATCATTAAAAACATCTGCATAAATCCATTTATATACTTTGAAGAAGGTAAGAAAAGGGGTGCAATATCAACACGAAAATTTAAACCCACTACCTTTTGATTGTGGGGCGTCGTTTGACCTTCGTTGATGGTGTCGCGGAAGGAGACGCAGAAGTCTGTCGTTCATTGCGTCCACCACACACTTCCAAACCCAGCTCATGCATCATTTAGATGATGATGATGAGGAGGAGGGAAGATGCTATATGTTGGTAGGATCAGAGTGAGGAAGTCGAAGGAGGAAGATGTCATCGGTGTTCTTCGTGATCTTCACGTACTTCGTTGGGAGCTTTTCTCCATAGCTTTTCCCTCAAATCCTCCACCAAGAAGTAAATTAGGCCAACATAAATAATAGGTGGGTTTGTCTATTATTACGTTGGAACATAATCCAAAGAGAATAATTAATAACCTGACACCCCTAATTAAAACATGAGAGGTGTCATATTAAATTTTGGAGGATGCCAAGAGGCTTCCTTTTTAAAACCAGGAGTTGGCACAACAATTAATTAGGGGGGGGGGGGGGCGGTTTGGCACATTATGGTGGGGAATGTGGTTAGGGAGTTTCTCCCCATTTAATGGGGAGCTGAGGAAATCAAGAGAGCTCCCCCCTAATTAATGAGGGTAGTTTGGGATGTTTTCCTCTCCTCCCATTATTAGGGGGTTAGGCCCCAGGTGTTCCCCACCTTATTTATTCTCCCATGGGTGGTAAAATTCGAGTGGACCCCACCACCATAACCTCTCATGGGATGTTAAGGTGTGGTGGCCCCCACATCCAACTCCCAAGTGGAGGTTCTAACTACCTGCACTCACACAAGGCTGCTTAAAAATAAAATAAAGTGTCGTATTTTATTTTATAATTTTTTTTTATAAAAAGTCAAAAACTAACTTTTGTTCTCGACTCACTGTCATCGATGTGAAAGTATTATTATGCGAAAATTGATGCTATGAGTTCAACGGTGCCCTAAGATTTCAATTCCGAGCACCGATTCAAAAGTTATAAAATCTCGCACGTACGTTTACTGAGCGTACCCGAACAAATTTCAGAAATTGATTCCAGGCACACCGGGCCTCGGAATCAAGCGCAGTCAGAAACTATGGACTCATAAAATTCCCAAGTATTTAAGAAAAAAAAACCAAGGAAATTCCATGTATTTACATAATACATGTTTTATTATCACTGTGTATTATTTTTCTATGATTCTAAAATTATCTCAAATATAATGTTCAACCATGATCCATCACACACTTCCTTATCTAATATTCAAAGAGTTTGTGAACTTTTCATCCTCATTAACCAGGTCATAGATGGAAAAGAAAATATTGACCTTTCACATGTAATATCCATCAATCTAAAGGATCTTGAAAAATATTTGGGATACCATCACACCTCTAATCTCCACATCCCAAACATTTATGATAATGAGGAAAAAGAACAAGCATGCTCATTTTTTTATTCAAATCTATTTATAATACATTCACCAATTCCTATACTTGATTTTGAAAAATATCTTATATGTGAGGTGAACACAGATCAAATTTTCTTATTTGGTTTCAATGAGACTGAAGTATGTGAGATATGTTCCATAATTAATTCAATGATCACTTGTGAAGTTGAAATTGACCATTCCGTGGCAAACAACATTGATACAAATGATCTTACAAAAATCTAAAAAATAACATGCCCCATTTGATCCACATTAATCTATATTGGAATGAAATGGAAAAGATGAATTAGAAGTAAATATGATCTTAAACTCTAGTTTCATATTTTCCAAAAAAAACATATAAATACAGCCTTAAACTTGAAACATTATATAGCACTTCCAAGCATTGAAATCCAATGCTCGGTGGACTGCATCATTTTTGAAGTTGATGACCTAAGGGAGGATACCCACATTCACTTCCACCTTAATTGAATTAAAATGACATTAACAAGGAAGGAAAGTAATTATACAAGGAACAATGGGTCCTCCCAAAGGGATGTTTTTATGAAATTGCCCTAGATTTGGTAAAAAGTAGTGTCCCCCATCAGACTACAGGTAGTCCAATGAAACTATCCCGCATTAGAAAAAATAAATATAGTGTTTATTTGGAGGAAAACCTTTTTTCATTTACTTTTATGAAATTTTCATTTATATTCAGTTTTCCATTAAATGAATAATAATATTTATTTTTTATTCTATTATATATGATAGAATTTTTTTCAAAGCATCACTAAGGATGATACATCCCCCAATAACCACATCGTTATCCACCAACCCACCACTCGATGAAGATAGACACCTACCAAATCCATACAAAAGTGTGCTTCTTTAACTTTTTATCCATCTCCCTCTCTTCCTCATCCTTCAATTCCTATCCCTTTACCTATCTTACTTCTTCATCCTCTCCCATTCTCATTCATTATTTTTTACCAGTTTATTCATAAACCCATTTTTTCTTTTATTTTGTGTAAGTGTGTATTTAAAAAAAACTAAAAAAACTAAATAGGACTAAAAAATAAAAACAATAGTACCAATTAATCAACATTAATTTTTGAAAATTTTTACAACCATTTTAGGGAGTCTAAAATATTTTTATCATATAAAAAACTTTGTATTTTCATCATAAACGTCAAAAAAATAATATTTGGTTAAGTCTTATAAATTTTAATTTCTCACTTATTGATTTTGAAAATGATTTTACCCAATCCATAGGTAATAGTGTTAGATTTAATTCCAAGGTCACCTATGTACATCTTTCCACACTGTATATTTTTTTACCCCAGATTGTGAGTCTTGAGTTTTTGGACCTTTGAGATTAATTTTCTTCCTTGGTGTGCATTAATATGATAAAAGAATTTTCTAAACCACATGTCAATCAAAATAGACTTATATCTTCTATTTACCCTTATATTTATCCTCCTTTTGAAATCCCCTTTGAACCAATGAAAAAAAAATTTATAAAGACATTATAAGCCTAAATCCTTATCCCACAAAACAACTATAAGGGTTCACATTTCATAATTTTTGGAAATTCATGTATGGGGGAATGGGTTTCATTTTTGGTATCATTTTCATGATTTTAAATCTTCCATCACATGCTTGAGGAAAATAATCCATTTATGTGGGGGGGGATATTATCATTAGGTGAAATTTTGAAATGGATTAATATATATGTCAATTTGTACAAAGTTTATTGAAATGAGTTCAAAATAATAATATAAAATGAAAAAACCAAAGGGTTATGTCTTGGGTTTGTCAAAAATCACTCTTCCTCATATTTTAATCATGTTATAACTATTAAAATTAGATTTGTGAGTATATAAAACATTGTTTTGAAGATGAGTATGAGATTTTTACCAAGATGAAATTCCGAAAAAAAATAGAAAATAGAAAAAAAGCACATGAATCATATTTTCCTGTGTAACTGAAATACGATTAGTGTTTTTTACAAATGTCATATTCTTATCCTCTTCCAAATTTATGTCTCTCTCTTATATTTCTTAACACATTATTTCCCTTGTAAAATACATCCCACAATCTTCCATGTATTTTTAAAAAAAATATGCATTGATTTTTCCATGTTGGTTTTTATCCTAATTTTCCAATATATCACAAATTATATTTATGCAATCCCATATTTACAAAAAACCCATAAAAATACATATTTATTAATTTTCACTTTATAAAAGGGAATAAAATATTTGATAACTTTTAAACTCTATGATGTTTACTTTTTTTTGTAAATGAGTGAACCTCTATAAATAAATATATATCATCTTTAGAGAAGTGTGTTCTAAGTTACAATATTTTCCATTTTTTATTCTGAGCATGAAAAATGAATTTAACTTTCTAATTTTTTTGTAACAGATATTCGTGGAATTCATTATATATGAGTGAACTCTTCTACCCCCCCCCCCGAATTGGAAAAATTAGAATTTTAGTATTTTTGGTGAGTAAAAATGATTTATTTTGGTTTTTATATTTGATGTACATGAGTAAATTCACAATCTTAATTGTGGGTGAGTTTATGTTATTAATTTATCCATAACTTTTTGTCTACTCATTTTACAAAATTTCAAGGAAAATTTCATATTTGGTGTAAAATATCCATATTTTAATCTTAAATATATTTTTTGAGAATTATTTAAATTAATCCTAAATTGAGTCAAATTATTATTTTAATATTAGTTATCAACCTACTTATCTAAATTTTATATTTTTTAGGGTTCATAATTCAATTTAATAAAAATCATTCAACTGGATCATTGGATAATTCTGTCATCTAAAGGGTCAAATGGACCATATATGAATGCTCAATGAATCATTCAAAGAAACTAGACTAGCTGTGATGTTATATTTTCTACGCTTAATACAGAAGTTAATATTTTTATATTATCCACATGAAGTCTATATAAATTACATTAAAACATGGATAAAACTTTTTCGGTCCAAATCAACCAATAAGGGGACGAATTAATGCATTAAAGTCTAGCCTAGAATTTTTCCTAGATTTTGAAATATCCCACAATTCTTGAAATTTCTCCCAATGAAATATTACAATTGAGATGATATTTTTTGGTGTGAAATACTTGATTAATCCAAAAAAGTTTTTATAATAAATGGATCTTTTTCGAAATCATTTTCATAAACATAAATTCAATCACAATTAAACCATTGAAAAACTAAAATAAAAAATGGACAACATTACTTGGTTTAGGAAAATAACTATAAAATTGGTTACAAAATTACAATGGTAGCCATATTTTGTGGTTTAAGTGTAAAATTATTTATCTAAAACATTGAATAATAATATTTCTCCAAATTTGATTTACTATGTAGCTAAATAATTGAGAAACATGGAGCCATGTTTTGAAATAAAATCATTCCACGATCTTGGACTATAAACACAATCCCCTATGCTTCTAGCAATGGGTTGTCACTTGATCACATATACCGATACATTTACAGGACCAAATACCAGAAAAAATATTGGGATGACCTGAAAAAATCATGTTTCTACTCGGGTGACCTTTCCTCCATGCTTAATTAACATGTTAATTAATTTTTTAAAATTTTAATCATATAAATTGTTTTAAATATCTTCTAAATTATAATTCATGTTTAATAATATTATTATATTATAATCATACACCCTATTTTTTCTAATATTACTATTCTTAAAATTATTTACATCAACTTTAAAATAATTCCATTCTTTCACTTTCTCACTCAATCAAAAGTGATTTTTTTATTGTCATAACCGCCCCTCAGTGTGTTCTGCACACAACTATTTTCTTATCAAATTAATTTTGTTCTATTTACAAATCATCACCTTAATAATCATAAAAAAATTAGTATCCATATGAATGGATTATTAAATCATTTACTAAAGTGAGTCATTATCTAGGGCTGTTAATTTACTGATAGCTTTTTCTCAATAAATATTCTTTTGGTTAACATTTTGTACATTAAACATATAATTTCATATATTAATGACATGTTTTCTTAATGTGTGGGTTACATTAATTATTGAAACCATAAATACACTACAATATATAATTATTGATTTATATTATAACCATATTAATACTAGGGATTGGATTATATCCATCACACTAGGGAATTATTGTCTAAATCATCTTTTAAAGTGGGTGTTAATTTATTGAAATATCACACAAATCACTAAGCTATCCTAAGATTAAATACCCTATAATGAACCCCCCCCCAATATTTATCAAATTTTTAAATAAAACATCATATATTTACCAATTTAATTAATCTCTACAAACAAACACCCCATTCAAAAGAAAATCAAAAAATAGTTGATTGTTAAAAAATTATCAACACTGAGAATTAGACCCAAGTGCCACTATACACATTAGTAAAGCACTTGAACATTAATAATTTGATAATTTACAATCATATATGATAAATATTTAAAAAAATGTTATCCATTTCACTTATAAAAGTGTATCTCCTCTCTTTATCACCCCTAACACCAAAAACCCCTTAGTTCGGCCCAAAAATCAACTAAACTATTTCCTCTATAATACTAGACCCCTTAAATAGGTTAAGATCTTCTATAAAGACCATCCATAAATGGATTTACCCACCCCCCCCCCCCCCCTAAAATTTAGGATAATTAATGTGGTGAGGATGTCATATTTAATTCCTAGAAGGTATGATATAAGGTAAGTGTTTTAAACTCAAATTCCACTCTTTGAGATATCGTTTTGGTTTTGCACCTAATTCCAATTATTTGGTGTATATAGTACCCATTTGAGATATTATATAATGAATTTCCCATTATTATTGGTAATTAATGTTAAATTTAATTTAATATAGTTTTGAAATAATTTTTTAAAAGCTTCTAATACAATAATGGTTTTGTTAACATAAATCTAATTCATTGAGTTCTGATTGTCCTCATGGAACTTATTCTATATAATATATTTAAATTATTCCATGTGAATGAATTAATTTGTATTTTCTATTGAAATATAAGGATTTACTTTTTTCAACATCAACACCACTTTGAAAATTTCATACATCGTGAACTATCACTACAAACAAATCACTGGTTAGCGGTAGTTTATTAACATTGGTTCTATTAATCGACGAAAAAAAGATCAGTTTAAAAAATAATATACCTGATTTTTTATCAAATTAAAAACAATTTATTTTATTTTAACAAATGGTGGTAGTTTCCATTAAATATCCATGAAATTTTAATAATCCCCCTTTTTAATCCCCTTCACCTGCTCCCTATACGAGACCCAACCCCAAATCGTATCCTCCCTCATACTTCATGTGACTTCTACTCAGTTACCCCCCACCATCCACCCACCCTATGACTTCTCTATCCCTAGAGGTGACCCCCCCCCCCCTCAGACCTCTGTCCTCTTCCCTCATTGGTGACCCCTTGCCCCACAACACCCCCCCTAATGACCTCACTCTTCCCGATGGTGACATAGAACCACCACCCCCTCTAACTGCCCTCTCCCCAATAGTTCCCCTCCCCAGCAGTGACGCAGACCCCCCTGTCCTCTCGTCCCTTACTCGTTTCTTGCCTTCCGAGACTATGAAGTATTATTTGACCTTGTTGTAGTGATTTAGTGTCCCATATTATGGTTGTATAAGATCAGAGATTGGTTTTCATTATTGAATATTTCATTAAATTAATAAAAAATAATTTATTTCTACATTAAGTTAGGTTTTAGATTAATAATTAAATTATTTTTTGTTTATATAAATCTATTTTATTAGAAAACCATTTCTTTTCTTATTTTCCATCTAATTCGAAGGTTCTTTAAATGAAAACATATGTTTCAAATTTTTTTCAGCTACCAAGCACACCTAAGTTTTGATAAAATAGTAAAATGTATTTTGTTATATGAATTCATGACTTTAAAAGTTTTTTTGGTTTTAAAAAATATTTATAACAAAAAATCATGACTTTTAAGGGTGTTAATCAATTTATAAGAATCAATTTTGGGTTACCTTTAATATAATAACTTTATAATGATTGAGTATTTGAGTTTTTTAAAGGAAATTTTATAGAGGTTTCCAAATGTTTATTCTCTTGAGGCCTCCATACATAAAAATTATTTTATTTGTTATAATATTTGTAATTTGAATCTATTAATTTATATTTAATTGTTTGAAAATAATTATTGGAAAAATGAAACTTAGTTACACCCCTATAATTTAATTTAAATTTTAAACCCTAATTTTTTTGCCTCAACATTCCTATTTCCAGTAATTATTATACTTCATGATATTGATTAACTGAATTCATTTAATCTTCCTTTATTTTAATTCCAAAATATATTCTTAATCTTGTTATTTTATTTTAAAATTTATTCCATGATTTAATAACATTCTCTAGAGTGGAATATTCGTGGATCTACATTTTATAATAAGAAATTCCCATTTTGAAAACACAAATACAAGTGAGTAAAAATAAAAATAATAAATGTGGTTAGAATAGAGATGTATTAATATATCGAACATAATATTCCACTACATTCACTATATACCTAGAAATAGTTCCAAAAAATTACTCAGCATTGAGAATATTTTCTTATCAGATTAGATAAATTTAATAATTTTAAATATGATTCTTTGAAATCACTTACTAATATGGTGTAGTATGTGTATTGTAAAAGGTTTCCATACCTGGCTAATTTGGCAGGAAAATTAGGTGCACATATAAAATTATCTTCTATGATAGAATAAAGTATAAGCACATATAAAAACATAAAGAATTGGTGTTTATCGGTTTTATTCATTTAATAGTGTGTGATATCCTAATAAAGTATAATTTTATATATAATTTCAAAGTGGTGATCTTGGCCTTAGTTAGACCATGGTAAATGAAATAAACAATGATCAATGTGACTATTTTTTTCAATGGAATGATCCCCCTTAGTTACAAAACAATGTTAAAATACACAATTAACTTTTTCTCCAATAAAAATAATATAATATACATAAAAACATTCACAATTGATATATATTTATCATTTTTAATGTAGATGATATTTTTCACACTCCCATTATTAAATATTAATTGTTTCAAGATTGTATTTAACTTCAAATAACATGATCTAGAGTCCTATTTTGACCTGTTCAGATTAGTATTTAATTTTTATTATATCTATTTGATTAAAAATTTATATATTTATATTTTAATGTACATGGGGAATATAATCCAATAACTATGGATAAAATTTCTATTAATTTACCTCTTATAACACCTCAGTATACCAAGGGATTGGAAGAATTTCTAGATTATGCCGTTGCAAACCAATCAGTGGATGGTTGAATAAAATGCATGTGTCTAGATCGTAAATTCAAGAGATATTTGAATAAAATCTAGGTATATGAGAATTAAATATTGAAACAGTTTCGTAATCAATAAGTATGTTTGATTTTGGCATGGTGAATATAATGTTATGGAGTGTCAAAATAATGATAATAATATCAATGAAATAAAAAGTGACCTGATAGAGGAGAATTTATTTTGAAATTTTTTAAATGAAGAATTTGTGTATAATACAATTTCATATATTTAAATATATCAATTGAACCTTCATTTCATCATGTCATGGTTAATTTTGATCAAGACATTAGTGATAAAAAATTATTTATATGAACTATTTGAGGATTGCCACAATAACATTATGAATGGTGTGCCACGTATTCAAAGTTATCTTTTCAAATTAACATGTATCATACCAAGTGTCTCTATGGAATTACTAAAAAATCAATATCCCTGGTTTTAGAGTTTCTTCTGAATGAATTCATTTATGCTAAGATCCCTACATCATTATATGATATAAATAATGTCATTAATAAACATGGACTGGATTATACAAAGATACATTCATTCCCAAATGTGTTCATGCTTTACATGGGACATGATATTGATAGAGAATAATATGCAAGATGACATACAAGAAGATGGTTTTAAATTAACAAAAGTGAGAGTATAAATTAATGAAACTCTAGGAAGAAATAGTTTAAGAAAACCCATGCAAAGGTATTGTGTTAATTTCCACTGAAAGTAAACTTTTAAAGAATATTCATGTCGTCTAAGACTGTAGATGACATGAAGTGGAATGATCGTGATAGTAACAATGGTCTGATGATACATCGAAATGATTCAACGTCATGGAATATGTTTGATTCACTATATCAATATTTTTCTTTGGATCCTATTATTCTATGTTTGGGATTGGATTCTAATTATTTTAAGGCATTTGGTACATTATGAACTAATTATATCATTTGGATAGTTGTTTTGATCACCAATAATCTACCTCTATAGATGTGCATGATGAAAACTTATTTATTTATTTCGATGATTATTCATAGAAATAAAATGCTTGGAAATAAAATTGTTTTATACCTTAAAACTCTATTTAATGAATTGTGGGAATTATGGGATGATCCAACAAAGACATATAATGCCTCTATGAAAAAAATATTAAAAATGCATGTTTCTTTAATGTGGAAAATTACTGAATTTTCTGGATTAGAAAATTTCTCTGGTTGGAACACTCAAACCAGTTTGGCTTGTCCTATTTTTAATTTTGATTTTGAACCTCAACGGTTAGTTCATAGAAGAAAATAGTGTTTTATTTCATAGTCTATTTCTTTATGTTTCTAATAAATTTAGGTTTAACAAGACCTGTTTTAGTGGAGATATTTAAATACGAAAATCACCGAAGTTGTTTTTTGGTAAAAAAAATTGGAAAAATTAATGAATGTCACTAAATAATGTGGAAACTTACATCAATTTAATGAAGTGGAAATGTTATGAGGTACAGTATCTGAAGAAGGAGAAACAAAAAATTGGAAGAAAAATAGTATATTTTTTAAACTTCTATATTGGGAGTTTAATTTGATACATCATAATCATAATATAATGTATATTTATAATAATGTATGTGATAATGTAATCTTTACTAGGCTTAATGAGTAGGGTAAATAGAAGGATAAACATTATTCCCCTAAGGATTTGGAGTCAATAAATATAAATCATCATTTGTGGGTATATGATCAGGGATAATATCTTTCAACTATTTTTACAATGAAAAATCATGAAAAATAAATATTTCCTTGTACATTAAATAATGAAAAAGTGCCATATGGATATTCAAGAATAATATCAAGGTGTGTTGACTTTAAAAATAAAATGTTACATGTATTTAAAATTCATGACTCACATTTTTTGATAGATCGTTTGTTACCATTGGATTTTCACAATAATTTTCCTGAAAATGTAATCATTGTTCTAGTTTATTTTTGTACCATTTTCAAAGAGATTTGTTTAAAAACATTAAATATAACTGAGATTGAAAAAAATACAAGAAAGAAATGTTTTAACACTATTTATTTTGGTTCTATTATTTTCCCTTCATTCGTCAAGTCATGATTCATTTTACAATTCATTTTGTTGAAGAATATGAACTTAGTGGACCAGTGCACTATAAATGTATGTATCCAATTGAGAGGAAAGTTGATATTTTTTTATTTTAATTGGTGAATTTAATTTTATCAAATCATTTAGTAAAATGTTTTAATATGTTTCTTATTTTTTCATCAGATAATTAGGTCATTTGAAATATTTTGTGATGAATATAGATCAACAAGAAGGATCTACTGCTGAAGGTTACATAGATGAAGTGTTTTTGACCATCTTTTCTAGGTATATAGATTATATTCAGACTATATTCAATCACGTTGGATGTGTTAATGACATATCCACTAATTCTTTTCCTGAAAATCAGTCATCCTTATTTCCAACTATTGGATGACCAATTGGAAAGGGTTGGAATTTTACACTACCTGAATTGGAGTTGTTACAATAATATAGATATAAGATACTCAATGTTGTTATTTTAGATCCATTTATTGAAGAATTGTGACTTTAAACAACAAGGATATGAAGGGTTCGAGCTTGAAATGATTTGGAATTAACCAAAGAAGTAAATAATGATCTTGTCAACTGGTTCCCTCATAATGTATATATATACTCATATTCATATTATTGATGTGTAGTTATTTTTTTATATTAAATTTAATATCTTATATCTTTTAGTCTTAATAATGAATGTTTGAAATCTTTTAGAATTATTGCATGATTTAATGTTTTTTGGATCAAGGTCTTCTATTGAAGGCTAAGATATTCAATGGCTACAATATTAATGGCTTCACGATTCTTATAATTTATTGTGAAAAAGACATGAAAACTTAGAACAGTGGTGTATTTACATTTTAGAGGTGGGATACAATGGGAATCTAAATGATATAATTGAATTAAACTATCTTGGATAGTTTTTAGTTGTCTTGTTCAAATACAACTAGTAAAACATTAATAGGGTTATAATGAATGATTTGTTACACTTTACTTATGTTAACATCTCTCACTGGATGAATATCGATGAGAGTGTAGATCATGATCCATTTATCTCGTCTTCAAGAGTGAATATGGTTTATTTTTTGGATGATGAAATACATGGTGTTTGGAGTGATTTTGTACACTTAAAGAAGAGGGAATTATATGATATTGGCAATAAAGATCAATTGGTTCTTTGTGTCTATGAAACTCATCAACAAAAAAAATATTGAACCGTTATATCCAGACAATATCGAAAAGGTAGAACATTCTATAGAGGGTAAAAATGAAGGATTCATAGCAATAGAGGTTGATCACAATTAAGATAATGAAGATGAAGATAATCAAATGTAGAAAATTGTTAACAAAATTATTTTAGATGTTCTAATTGATATGTGTTTTGTATATATATACATTATTCTCTTTTTTCTCTTTTTTTTCAAAATATTTTAGTTTTTCATTTTTTTATATATTTAATATACCATAACCATTGGAAATTAAGGAAAACCAATCAGTGACACTATCAAAATATATGTAAGTATTCTTGAGTAAATTATTTCTGAGACATTGGGATTTCCCACTAATTATAGAGGATGGATTCATATTATGACATCTTTGAAAAAATTAGGTCTTTAATAATCAAGTAAAGTTAATATTATTTTTATATTACATGATATATAATTTAAAAGGCAATAGTAATTTTTTTTAATATACTTATAAAGTGTTGTGTTATTTATTTCCAGATATTATTTCTTTTTTCACGTCAATTACACCATTTCACACCTAGGTACATTGAAAATGACACATACAACATCTATAAAAAATAAAAAATGACACTTCTATATATAAAATACATATTTCGAGTTATAATGGCAACATATTGTTCAAGATTGATGTGTGGTTTATTGCTACACTTCAAAAATAAATTATAGATCATTGTCTATATGTTTGAAAACTATATTTGTTTTTTTCTTTGGTTTTGACTCCGTAAAAACATACAAAAGACTTTAAAACCAAATTTCATGGGGGTTAAAACCATGAAAATGATATTGGATTTTCCTAAAATAATGGGGTAATGATCATATATGTAATTGTAAAAATTTAGGATCCAACGTCCCATCATTCCAAATGTTGGTTTTCTTATTATGCCCATAAATGTTTCTTAGTGATTTAAAACAATAAAACATGTGAGTAACAATCAAAAATAGAAAAATTATGTTGTATTGTACTTAAATCGGGGAACATAGACAATATATATAATTGATAAATGTAAGAACAGTTGTAGCTTCATTCCGAATGACAGTTTTCCTATTATGGATGTAAACGAATTTTGAATGTTTTAAAATACTAAAACATGCATGAAATGGTCAAACCCAAGAAAATATAATTTGATTTCCCTTAAATCAAGTCACAACCCTAACTTTGTTGTTTTTCCATGAACAAGAAGACAACACATCAATCCATCATGAGGTGTGATCATATTTACTTACTAAACACTTATAAAAGTTAAGAAACCATTAAAAACAATTGTCACATGGAAAAAACTAGGGAAAAGATGTCATATTTTACTAAATTAGTGGAACAAAATTGTAGACTAAACTATGAAATTCAAGAACCAATGACACATCATTCTGAGTGATGTTTTTTCCGTTATGGTTGTAAACATGTTTTTAGTGTTTTAAAACACTAAAACATACATAGAATGATCAAAACCATGGAAAAACTTTCATACATTCCAGAAATTGTGGGAAAATGACCTTATATTTAATTTTAATATTTATGATCTTTTGGAACAACATTTCGAGTGACGGTGTTCTCGTTCTGCCTATAAATGTGTTTTTAGTGTTTTAAAATACAAAAAGTTTTGTGGAATGGTTAATTCCAAGTAAAAGATTTATAATTATCCTGAATTTAGGGGGAAATTATTTTCTATATAATTTTAAAATTTAAGAACATAAATCATGTCATTCTGAATGAAGGGTTTTCTATTATAGTCCTAAATGCATTTTTAGTATTTTAAAACACTAAAACATTCCTTGAAAAGTAAAAACTAAGAAAACAATGTCAGATTTTTCAAAAATAATGGGAAAAGAACATCGAATTAATTTTCACATGTAGACACCGATGTCATGTAACTAAGAATAACATTTTTCAGACTAGGGCCTTAAAACCTTTTTTAATGTTTCAAAACACTGAAACATGCATGAAATGGTCAAAACCATAAAAAATGATGTTAGGATGTCTTGAAATCAATTGAAAACTACATTATTGTTTTTTAATGTGTACATATAGAAAAATCCTCAATATGACGTCCGTTGTGAACAAAATTACTTAGTAAACACTTATGAAAGGTACAAAAGGCTTTAAAAACAAGCATCTTGGAGTCTAAAGTAGATAAATTATGTCCTATTGTCCTGCTATAATGGGAACACGACCATAGATTTAATTTTTTATTGTACGACCAATGAAATATCATTAATTGAGATTTGTTTTTATTATATCTTTAAATGTGTTTTTAGTGTTTTAAAACACAACACCATGTGTGGATTGGTCTAAACTAGTAAAATCAAGTTCGAATTTCCTGAAACCAGGGGAAAACATTTGAATATTTAATTATAATATTTATGAACTAACGACACATTACTCTTAAATATTTTTTCCTATAATGTTCGTAATAGCATTTTTAGTGTGTTCGTACACTAAAACATTCATGGAATGGAAAAAACCTGACCAAAGATACAATATTATCCTAAAATCAAGGGAACATAACTGTAGATTTAATTCTAAAATGTTGGGAATGACTTCACATCATTTGGAATGAGGATTTTCATGTTATGTCCATAAATGATTTTTTATTGTTTTAAAACACTAAATCAAGTTTGAAATGTTCAAAACCATGAAATATATGTTGGACTGTCATGAAATCAATGGACACCCACCTATTAGTTTTTCTTATGTTCATGCATAGTTAACATGTCAATATAATGTGTTGTGTGATCATAATTACTCAATAAATAATTATAAATGTTTTACATGAATTTAAAAACAATTATCGCGGGTGAAAACTTGGGAAACGATGTCATATTGTCCAAAATATAGGTGAAAATGACCGTAGATTTAATTGTGAAATTTAGGAATAGATGGAACATCATTCTGAGTGGTGGTTTGACTGTTATGGCCATAAATGTGCTTTTAGTGTTTTAAAACACTAAAACATGTGTCGAATAGTAAAAAGTATGAAAAAGATGTTGGATTATCCTAAAATTAGGGGAAAATGATTATTGATTTAATTATGAAATGGATGAACTCTCAACACATCATTCTGACTGATGGTTTCCCATTATGGTTGTAAAGAAATTTCTAGTGTTTTAAAAAAATAAAATGTTTTTAAGAATAGTTAAAATGTGGATAACAATGTCAAATTATCCTGAAATTAGGGAACAACATCCGTATATTTAAATTTCAAAAATTGGAACTGACAGCCCGTCATTGTGAATGACATTTTTCCCACTATGGTGATAAATGTTTTTTTAGTTTTTTAAAGAACTAAAATTTATGTGGTAAGGTCAATATAATATAAATTGACATATTTTTGGATGTGAAATCATTATAAATACACTTTTAGTTTTTCATGAATTATATTACATTCATTTATATGAAAATATTTGAAATATGTTTATTAAGTAAATTTTAAGAACACCAAAAGTTTCTTTTAAAATAAATTATAATATTTACTTATCCCCTTTCCGTTTCAAGTGTTGAATCTTATCTTAAATCAGAATGTTTCTATTATCAAAGATTTTTCATTACATATTATTTTTTATACATAAATATTAATACTGTTTGATTAAATAAATAAATAAATAATTATATGAAGCATTTAGAATATTTTTTGTGTCTTTTTTCTAATTTATTTTCCTTAATGTTATGGTTTTCATTTTTGGTGGATGATACTTGAAATAGGCCAAAGGATGACCATTCCAATCCATGACACTCTTTAGAAGGAATCCATGTTGGTTCATAGTTTTTTTCGTGTGTTAAACTTTTTTCAATTATTCTTTTGTAATTCATATTTCTTATGATTTGTTTTATGTTTTTTCATTTTCAATTTCAGTTGAAGCAATGACATGCTCGGTTTATGTTTATTATAAGTGGAGTCAAATAGATGTAGTTGAGTTCATGACATGGATTTATATTGTGCATGGGTTTCTTTCAGACATGTTTTATATGTATATATTGATACCGAGGTAATGGTTGATGTATGGGGTTACACTGTCTTAGATTATTTTGACTGTGGTAGTATTTATATCACTATGGATGTGGGATGTATGACTAGTGTGGTTATCATACACTTATTTTTATGTTTAAAACATGTAATTTTTTTTGGTTTTTTTTATAAAATATTTTCTACGAAAACAAAAAAAATAGTGTCGGTTTTTAATAACCGCAGCTAAACAAATAATACTTAATTAATTCCATAGTGGTTACAAGAATACTATGCTAAAAAAACCAACAATAAATAACATTTAACCTCTAAATTCACTTTAATTATATTCATAGATGAAATTAATTAATCTTTTGGAATTAAAAATAAAACCTCTAGTAAATTCTCCAAAACTATAGCTAAATAACACAAATAACCACGTAATTAATTGAAACCATGAAATATGTAGTGGTTGTAAAAACCATTGTGAAATTATTAGAGGTGTTTTCATCCACTACTAAACCACTAAAACCATTGTGAATTACCCATTTTTTGTAGTGTATGTTTCTAATAAATGATTTTTGTTAACTCAAACTTAGTTATTTGTGTTATAATTTCCTTTCATAAACATAGTTATTTCATCTTCTTTATGTATTCACAATAAAAAACCCAATGTTTTTCTCTCTTTTATCTAATTGTAGAAAATTATTTTGATAAAAAATTTCTTTCCATGAATAAATTATTTTTTTATAAAATTATAATTTGTTTTGAATTATTTATATCCTTTATAAGTGGTGATACCTATTCCATATCCATGTTTACCATTCAATAAAATATTTTCATTACATATTTTAAATCCCTATTATATACTTACTCATGTTACTATCATATTGATCTTTAACATTTTTCATAACAATTTTTTTTCTCTTTTTGTGCTGGGATTTTTAAAAAAAGGTGCATTCAAAATATTTAGTTTTTTACCTTACAAGACCAATTTTTTCCTTAATAATTATTTGATAATTTTATAAATTTCTCAAAGCTCCATTTTTTAATATTTATTTATTTTAAGTGTTTAAAAAAATTTAAGTTCCCCCTATTAAAAATTTCTTCTAAAAATGATTTACAAATTCATCTCATTTTGAATGGTTTAAAGAAAATTATGAAAGACACTTGTATGTTTTTTTATATTTTCCTATTTAAAATCCAAATATATATATTTAATTTGGTTATTTATTAATAATACCCCCATAAATTCTTTTATGAAATAATTTCATTGGTAAATTGAGTTTTTGGTATCAAACAAACCAATTCATCAAGTTGTTTTATGTGATACTATTTATAAATTTTACGAAACTCAAGTGATCAAGAAGGTACATCATATGCATCCCAATCCTAAATTTTTATGAAGGTCTTATCTTAACCATAAAGTGTTACATAGGTTATTTACCAAGTTTAAATAATTACATGGGTTCTATCCAATGAATAAACTCATACACAGATTGTTTCCCAAACCTAACGAGGTACAGGGGTTATAACCCATTACAAAATATGTACATAAGATATAGCCCAATATTAAATAGTTATATGGGTTGTTTCCCATGATATAGGAGGTATACATGTGGTAGTATAGGAAAAAATATAGTACAAGGGTTGTTAGGATAAGCCCACTATTATATGGTAAAAATGTTATTATGCATACTCCACTAAGTTATCATATTTGCATATACATGTGTTTGTGTTATTTTTATAGTATATTCCAAATTCTTATCATGTTTAAAATACTTTGTATTATTATTTTATGCATAAAATCTACAATAATATTATTATTCCTCTTTTATTAACTTATGGTGGTTCTATGAACCAATAATCTTTTTATGAGATATTTCTCTCTTTATCCATATTGTCTCACATTCTTCTAATATAAAACTTATTATATTTTGAAAATTTTCACTTAATTATTATTTGAGATCACCCCTTTATTATTTTTCCATTCCCCAATATATAATTATGAACATATCTTATGACATGTTTTGAAGAAGGTCGAGTATGGTGTGATTATATAGTTGGTTTTAGAAGTTTTATAGAATAAGATTATATATAGTTGAATTCCATGGAAAATAAACCTATCAATTCTTAGAATGTAGTGATTATTATGTAATCTAATGATTTAGTTATATAAAGGATATAAAATCTATACATGTTTCTCTGGTGTTTCTATAGTTGGTATTAAAGTAAGGGGTTTGTTTTTGGGTTATTATTTTAGTTTACTTTTGTATTAAGATTATAAAAACATTGTTAAAACCCTATATATTTTTCTATGTATATAATGATATCCCAAAATATGGGTAAAGTCTTGAGTATTTGGGTATCCATCAAATTCATCCTTGTATGGATACTATATAGTGCATGTGTTTATACCATATATTCACCTAGGTGTGATCAACCTAAAAAGGGTTCGATGGGAATTGACTCGATCATTACTCTAATGCACATGCATTATCCTAAGAATACACATTTAGAATTAAAATATGAGAAGATATTATTTGGTTAATCATATTCTCTTTAAAAATCATTATGGAGTATTTCTTTCATATTTAATTTTATAGATTAGGTTATAATACGGAAATAACACAACTTAAAGTAAACTAAGTTGTATAAATAATTATTTTAGTTAAACTATGAATGATGTATTTTAAGAAATAGTGATATATCATGAAATAATTGAATTATAGGAAAAAATATGGATAGATTTTTAAAGTTGAAAATTTCTATTGTTACATATTTTAATCCCTTTATGATTTTTTCTTATCCACTTATGATAACCCCTATGGTTTTAGAGAAGTATAGATCATGAAGGAATCAATAAAATAATTTATAAGATGTGCAATATTTTGATGGTCTTAATAAAAAACCAAATGGGATAGAAGATGAGGTTGAATATATTATGGTGATTTTCACCCAGATAATAAAATTTATGATTAGAATAATGTACCATAACAAACAATGAATCTTAAAAAAGGATGATATTACAAAGATGTTATATAGAGAAATTGTATATTTAGCTTAAGATTCGGTTTTCTACTTGTCAGTAATGTGGAAAGAGACACCTTGAATAGTTCCTAAAAAATGGGATTACATTTCTTGTGTAGAATGGTTTTTCATAAAGTTTAACTTTGATAGATAAATCCAAATACTGTGATGGAGGATAAAAAGGTTCCAAATAGTGCACTACACATACTTCAATTAATTATGTGTATGAAAATTTTTCATTTTGAAAACCAACGTTGTAATCCTAAACTACTAAGGTTAATTAAATATAATAACCTATAAAACCATGAGAATATAGAAAATCATATTTAATAACTACTAATATATTGGAATTTGATATATAATTGGTATAATAACTCATTATTAGATATTTTTTAATACCATTCTAGATTTGGATCTAGCCTCCCATATATACCTAAAATGTTTTCAAAGAAAACTGAATCACCACCTTTATGATTTTATTATCATGTAAAAATAGTTGATATAAAATTATTGTATTTCAAGTTAATATTTATGGTAAATTGATTCTACTTATTCATCCTTTATATTTATTTAATGAATGACATACATTTCCACATAGACTCTATACCAAATAATTTCTCAAAAAAACATTAAAAATATATCACAACAGGGCTGGTGATGAACTTAAAAAATATTGGTACAACTATTAATTTCCTACCATTATATGTGTTAAAATAAAATTGATAGAAATAAACTACATATAGAGATATTATTATATGTGATTTTCCTCTTCTTCCAAATGATTGATACCTCAATTTAAAATTAAATCTCCATTCATGTTGGCCGCATATATATTGTACGATATATTTTGAAGACAATTAATTAATATAATTCCATAGAAAAAATTCATCTATGGAGGGATAATATAATGGACTAATTTTCAATATACTTTTCTTTAAATAAACAATGAGTTCAATATCTTCCTCCACCTAAAACACTAAACTAATACATTAATAGTGAAATATTTAGACCAATAAAACAATTCTATTAAATTAGAAAGTGTGAATAGGAGATACCTTATATTCAAATGTCAATGGAAGTAATATATATTTCACTATTAATCCTAAAGAAATTTAATTTATATCTCTAAAACGACCAAAAAGATCATTTTAGGATCAAAAAGTATTTTCATAAAAATTGACTTTTTATGAGATGTGAAATTATATTTAAAGAAACATGTGATAAATTAATAATAAAATGAATTATTTTTTTTTATTATTTTAATTATTAAATGAAAATACATAAGAATATGTATAGTCTGTTTTATAAAGGTCATTTTCCCAATAAGTCAATTTTTATTATATTTTATAATTTTATAAAAAAATATTACTTTTGAAATTTGAATATGATAAAATGAGCATAATTATTTTGATTCATTATAATAATGTTATCTTATAAAATTTATTTGTATTTTTCAAGAAATATTTATTTTAAGATGGATAGTTGAATATACCATTTTTTAAAATACTATTCCTTTCATGGAATTATTAACATATAAGTATGATTTGAGAATTTATGAGACCATTTTATTGAAAGAAATATGTATTTAATAAGCTGGATCATAATATTAAAAAAAAAATTTATAATCATATATTTTACGTTTTATAAATTAAATAAAATTTTAAAAAAATTGTATAATACATTATACAATTATTATTTTAAAATTAAATTTTTTCACTTTTAGAAAGTGAATCATGAAAATTGGATTTAAAATTTGGAATTAGTGGGAGGTAATTATATAATAAGAACCATTTATGTTTAATTTACAATGAATATATTAACTTAGCTAAAAAATATTTATTATAGAATAAGAAAATACGGTAAAAGTGAAAAAATATAGTGGTAAATAGTTGGAAACATGTTTAAAACATGTTAAAAAATGAGTGGTTGTGCGATTTTTAAACCTCATATCTTCAACTATCTATTATTTATCAATTTTGGATCAACTTTCATTGATTTAAACTTCCCATTATTGTAATGTTTTGGATATTTAAAAAATGACACCCATTTTCGTTTACAAAAGGGACTCCCCTCTTCTTACTTCCCCTCCCACAAAAACCCCATTAGTTTATCCCAAACACTATCCAACCATCTCATCAACAATAATGTACAACTAAAAGAGGTTATAGTATTCTAAAAATTTCATTCCTAAATGGTTTAAGAAAACATTAAAAGGCGATAATCCATGAAGTGAGGGGGTTATACTGCATTCATTGAAGTCATTACAAAATATACAGGTTTTCATATTAAATTTGTCACTTTCATATGTTTTTTTGTATTATGAACGTAATTACATATATTTGGTGTGTATAATTATAATTTTATAAATTTTAACATTATTCAAAATTTATTCAAGGTAATTAAAGAAATATTTAAATACCTCTCTTTCACAGGGATCTGATTGTAATTCTCCTCATGTTGTAAGGAATTTTGGTAACTAATTTCCATTCATTGAGTTATTATTTTATTTATTGAAATTAGTTTATAAAAAAATTACATTCTACCTTATTAATGATTTATATGTTATTTTATATTTAATTAATGGGATTTATATTTTTTACAGTATAAACCCCTATAAAAATGTTTTTAAATTCACGAACAATATTTTCATAATGGATTTTTGATAACTCTAACTTATTTCATTGAGTTATAAGGTCTATTATTGAAATAATTTTCTATATGTTCACTATTATCATATATTTTCCAATTCATATGTTATTATCTCTTGTATATCACTAGGGAAAATGGGTATTGATAAAAATCTATTTACCTGATGAATTCATTTTCCATAAAATTTTAATATTATATGACTTACTTATATTCTCATTAAGTAGTTATTTATTTTCAATATGAATATTTAAACTGCCCAAAAAAATTTAACTTATTTTATTTGGAAACCCCAGTATATATTATCTTATAAGACTATCATATTTACCTTTAACATTTTTCAAAAAATATATTTACTTCTGTTTTTATGATATGAATTTTCAACAAAGGAAATTTCAAAGTATCAAAAGGTATTTACCATCAAGGATTAAATGTATTTTATTTAACATAAAATTTCCTCTGATGAATTTGTTTTTTATGGTATAATTTTTGATGAATATTTTTAAATTAATAGTATTCAAAAAAAATAAATTCCCCTTTAAAAAAGTCTTCTCAAAATGATCTGCAATATTTTCTCCACATGAAAGGTTAAAATATGTTTTATGAAAGTATATACTATGTTTTATTTCCATTTTAATTATTAAAATATAAATATATTTCTTCAATGGTGTTGCTTTGGATGAATCTCCCGCAACATTCCTTTATGAAGTAATTATTTTAGCTTATTTTGTTTCTAGTATCCACTGAACTAATTCCAAAATCTATTATATCTGATTCTTTTTGAAAATATTATAAAATACATTTTATTTTCTATAGTTATTTTTTATATGATGAATTATTTATATATTATATAACACAATTCAAGGATAAAAATTTTTGGAATTCAATAGCTTTGTACAATTCATTATTTATAGTTTGACATCTAATAATCTTTAGAAGGTGCATGGGTTTTATCCCAAGAATAAAAGAAGTATATGGGTTCATGACCAAGACTAAATAGGTACGTGGGTAATAGCCCAAGAAAAAAGAGGTACTATGTTATATCCTAAACTAAAAGAGGTATATGTGTTATTTATCAATCCTAAAGAGGAAAACAGATTATGGTCCAATTCTAATGAAGTACATAACTTTTTTCCCAATACAAAAATAAGTATATGGGTTACAACCTAATCTGAAATTGGGTGCATGGGTTGTTAATTTAATACCAATAGGATATGAGAACTAGGTTCTAATTCTTACTCCACAAAGTGATTTTATTTTAATATTCTTATGTTTGGGATGTTTTTCCAGTATATTAAGAATTCATTTATTGTTTGAATGATTCAATATTGTGTTTATATTATTGTAATTTATGAAATTTTTATTACTCCTCTTTGATGAACATACTATGGTTTTATGATCTTATGAACTTTTTATAATATATGTTTAACCTTTTTCATATTATCTCAAATACTTATAATATAACCCTTATTATTTATTAAACATATTCACCTGTAGAGAATTATATATAATCCCTTTATTATTTTTCCATTACCTAAATTATGAGGATCACCTTGTATTATGAGAAATAAAGAATAAGGTCCCATATGGAGGGATTATGAAGTGATGTTCACAAGTGTTGTAACCGAATATTCTTATGTAGTTGATATCAAAGGACACTAACCTACCAGTTCTCTGGATGTTGAAATAATTATATCATTTTATTACTTAGTTATATAAATTATGTAAAATTTATATATCGTGATCTTGGGTTACTATATGAAGGGAATCAACGCATGTGGTCAGTGTAGGGATTTACGTACTAACTATGTCAATATGGTGGGTATTGGAGTGGAGCAGGTCATGAACATATTAGGGAAAATTAATTTTGTTATGATTAATATCCATACACATAAAGAGAAAAAAAATATGGGGGAATTTAAGGTGAGTGACCATATTATTATGCATGACCCACTATCCTGAGATATGAAAAATAATTTTATCCTCATTAAATATTTTAATACTAACATAAAAGATGAGATATCAGAATGTTCAAGAGATAAAGACCACGAATGGAAAAATATTCATCACCCTATGTGTCAAGAATATTTTAAGAATCACTTGGTTAAATGATTATTGGGACAAAGAATTGGTATACATTTATAGAAAAAGATTATGATTCTCATAAATTGAAAGGAAATAAAAAAATTAATAATATATAGTGATTTAACTGTAAGGAGATGGGGGATTTTTAAAACTAATTCCCTAAGAATAAAGGATGTACTTAATAATTATTTTTTATTTATTAATGCTATCATGAAATATAATAAGGGTTATAAGGAGTATTATAATGACATAACAATACTTACAAAGTAAAACGTGTACAATGAAAAATCTTTTATGAGTGAATATTTTTTTAGGATGTTTTGTTTCATGGAAATATTGTCTCGCATTATAGAAAATCAACTAACATTTCTATCTAAAGTAACAATAAATGAATAATTCCCATGTATGGTTGTAACCCTTATCTATTTGAATTCAAGGTAATTATGATTAATTTGGATAATATATTATTATGATGTATTAGTATTTATAAATGTTATTTTTGAATGAGGATTAATATAAACTATACAGGTATTTTTTCAATAATATTTAATAGTATTGGAAATTTTATAAATTTGATTTTTGGAAACACATGTTGAATGGCGTCAATCACCCTAAATAGTGAATTTAGGAAAATATTTATGGATGAATTTATAGATAGCCTTTAATGTTATTTGTAAAATTTTAAAGTGATAATTAGTTAAGTTCACTAAATTTCGGTATAGTTTAGTTGGAATATAATTATATATAAGAATATTTAATTGTATAATTAATATATTTTGGTGATAATTATTCTGTGGGGACAAAAAATAGCTTATTTTGAAAGAATAAATTATCAATCCTTTTTAATTTTTTGGTTATAATTTAGTCAACCATATTTAAGGATTATTAAATTCATATTTGGTTACTATTAAGATTTTATAAAATAATATTTTATAAATTTTTATTTTTATTATTTTTTATTTTATCTTTCGCTAACCATTTTCGTTTTTTACTAGAGGAATAAATATTATTTATTTCTTGGAACATATAGTTTGTTAAAATTTTATTTTAGTTATTTAGAAATGAATAATATATCAACATGACACAAAAAAGGAGGATATCATGCTTATACAATAAGAATAAATTATATATGTAAATTATGTAATACTTTCCTTCCCAATAGTAATGTAATTTTGAAAACATAATAAAATTTAGGAAAAATATATACAGAGTATTGTGAAATGCATCAGTGAACTAAAAGTGTATTATATTAAAAAACATATTTGAAAGTATAATTCTAATATAGTTAAATGAATAATATGTTTCCATGTTATAACCATGAAGACTAATTTTATGATAAAATCTATATCTGATTTTATTTTAATGTCATTACCTATTCGATATTGAAAATAAGAATTATAATTTTGATAAAACAATTTCTATAATAAAGGGATAATGGAGAGCCCTGATATTTTGGAATATATTTTAATTTGAAATAACATTATGTTTGATATCATATAATACACAATGACTTAAGCATAAAATAAAAAATACTAATATTATTTTAATATTATTTGAATAACCTAGTCCTTGGGTCGGTGGGTAGAAAGTCGAATAACCGCATTATGATGTATATGTAATATATGTTTTATATAAAAAATATAATTAATAAAATAATTACATATTATATTCATATAATTTTTTATTTGTAAAATAATAAGAATAAATTCAATTGATGCTTCAAAACTACTATTCTTATAAAAAAATGTTTTTATGTATTTTATACATGTGTAATTAAAAATAATGTATTTTAATTTTGAAAATTATATTATAAAAAAATTACATAATTTCTAAAATAATAATTTAAAATTTATCTCATGGTGATTTTTTGAAATATTTCTAAGAAGATTGAAATTTTAGATAGTAGTTAAGAATTTCAAAAAATTTAGAAACGTAATTTAATTATTTAAACAATGTAAACTAAAATTAACTTGTTTTTTATTTGATATAAAGTAACATAAGATCAATTTGATTGAAAATAATTTAATTAATTCCATAGTAATAAAAATTATATTTTATTTTTGGAATAACGTCACTATTATACTTTAAAACACATTTTTCTCGAAATAGTTTTTGATGCATTTTACATTCTTATATTAAAATAAATTTATACTAATTATAGGAATTTAAATTTATAAAATTTATTTAATAAATATATTTAAGAGGTTCAAATATTGTATGAGGGTTGATCTTAATTTATTCAGTAATAAATAGTAACCATGGAAAAATTTTATCATAGAGTAATGGGACAAATATGTTATTTATGGTTTAAAAAATGAGATAAGGTCTAAAAATCAACCCCAAACATTACATTATTTTGTTATTACATATTAAATCTACCTTAAATATCATAAATTCTAAAATATTTCATTTTTCCATTATCCTTTGATTGTGAACATTATATTAATTTAATTTATGAAAAATTACAAAAGGTATATCTGTTTCTTTTAATAAAACCAATTAAATTTAATAAGGATAAAACTAATATATTAATGGTTAATAATTATGAAGTTAAATAAGAATAAATTATTTTTATGATATTAATTTTTTAAATTTTTAGAGATAGTATAATTTCCTTGAATTCTTTTTTCAACTGCAGCATAGTAGTTGTTCATGTAGTTGAAAAATAAAATAAATGAATTTACAGACATTAAAAGTATAATATTTTTTTATTGATTATTGTTACCCCTAAAATAAATTGATAATAATATAATTTATAATTTATTTTTTAATAGTAAATATTTTAATTCCATTTTTATCTTAGTTCCTTTAAAGTCGAGATACAACAATAGTATTGGAAATGAATTGAAATGGTATTAAATGTTTATAAACATTTTTGAAATTTTTTATTATTATAAAAGTACAACATTTAATAAAATGGATGGGAAAATTTTATTTGCTGACATTAATGATACATCTATGGACCAGTTTTAATTTTCAAAATTAATTTCACGACTCTTAAAGAGTGAACCATTTGTTACAATGGTTATTGTTAAAGGGGGTTAACGAGGGTGTTAAACAAAAATATAAGACTTAAAATGTCACTTGTACTTGCCTAAATTTAATTAGATGATTATATTTTGATATTATAATATTTATAATCAAATATAAGATAGTTTTTCAATTTCACATGATTTAGATTCATATTATAAATTAATATTTCAGGTATTTACATGTTTTCCACGCACATCACTTATAAAAGGGAACCTATTCTCCACTCTTATTCACAAACTTTGAGACTCATATACCAACCAATACCTATAACAATACTTTTATATGTTGCATTAAAACAACCTATGTCTTCTTTTCGTCACATAATTCCATCTTAATAAGACTTATGTTGTTAGCCAAAGGAAGATTTCAAAAGAAGATGTGTAACACTTAACAAAGTTTGTTCATTTTATTTAATCTTATACCTCTTTCTATTCTATCCAAAACAATCTGAAATTATAACAGAATTATATTAAATTCACTAAAATTATATTTTTCTTCGGTAATTTCAATTATTATTCTCAATTTCCATATCATGGGAATTAAAAACATCACTAGTACGTGCATGTGGACTACCACCTCCACGAAGCAATGTGATTCATTTTTCCTCACCACCTAACAAGTTTTATTCTTATAATTTATTTGATAAATATATATTATATTAATGTAATAGTTATTATTTATAAATATTAATATATTTCTTACTGTATTTCTCATCCATCAATTGGAAAATGATAACATCATTTCTGTGTACGTGTGGACTACCACCACCAAGAAGTGATGGGATTTTTTTTATGTATTAATGTCATAAATGATTATAAATTTATAATTAATGTATAAAATTGATAAATATTTAATTATTAAAATTATTTATTTTATTAAACCATTACCAATTTTTATGTACCTATACTACTTAACTGTAGCATGTATGAAAAAATAAATAGTTAACGCCCGAGATGATGATGTTAATAAATAATTGTTAACAAAGAGGTTATAGAATGTTATAAGTGAAAAATTTAAGGTATGAAATCGTTGAATATGGTATTTTTATATATTTATAATAAATATCAATTTATTATACTTGATTTTTAATGGGATATAGTATGAAAGTTGGACTTGAGGTAAGTGTAATTTCATCTCATTTCCACTTAAATGAGACATATTTTAAATCATGCACCTAATTCCTATTGCATGGTGTATATACTGCCCCTTTAACACAATATTCTATGAATATATCATTATTCATAGTATTTAATTCTTTTCATTCCCATTTTTTCTTTGATGTTGATTTTATTTAAAATTGACCAATGCAATATGGATTTATTTCTCAATCATATCTTTAATCAATATTGTTTTTCCAATTTTATTCATGTAAAATTATTATATAGTTTTCATAAACCCCATATAACTTCATATATTATGTTAATGTATGGGTGTTTCATGTTTTTATCTAAATTTTTCTCTCCTTAGTTCTTAAAACAATAAAGAAAATGTATTTATGATAATATGATATTATTCATACTTTTCTGAATAAAAATTTTATTCCATGGGAAATTTCATGAAAATATTTTCAAGAAAAATCTTTTATATAATAAAATTATTTTTTGAAGACATTTTCAACCACATTTGAATTTATTTTCCAAAAATATAATGGAATCTTTTTATCATTCACGGAATAAGGCACTTGTGAAATTTTTTACAAAATTATGAAAGGAATATGTTTTTCAACATTTACTAAATGGGCTTATGTTCCTTTCATCATGACCATTATTTTCATTGAGTATTACTTTACAAGTTTCAAATATTAGATTCCCATAAAATATTTTCATCAAAATTATGGTAGTTTTTTTTGAAATGTTATCTAAATAAAAGTAGATTATTTTATTTTAGGAAAGAAATAAATTTTAAAATTAATTTATAATATTTTTCTTATAAAACGTAATAGGGAAGTTATTTTAATTTTTTTAATCTATTTTTTTTATAATTATAAATGGACATGTTTCACTAATAAACCATCATTTCTGATGAAGTTGTGTTCTTATATCATCCTTTACTGATTTATGGTTTTCCTGAAATTAACTACCACGTGACCACATTAATTTTCACTCTCTATCATTTCATTGGATATTATTTTATCCAACATATATATATTTTTTTAAATTATAATGTATTTTAATGGAATTATTTCCACCATATTAATGTTTAATTCTTCATATATGATTTCGATGTATGATTTCAGCTGAATAGACTTTATTAAGAATTTTAATTCGTTGATTGTGGAAATATTTTTTATTATTAATTAATTATGGATAATTTTTTATTTGAAATGAATTTACTGATGAATTAAATAGAGCCTTAAATATATGACTAATTAATTTGATGTGATAGCAGTGGTTGGGGCCTGATTATAAAAATACCTTCGATATGTTGAAAGGTATCATGATAAAAAATTGGTGGCCACAATAGTTATGTAATTGGTGTATACCAACCAATTTAATGGACGTTACTTAGCTTAGTCCTTGACTATGTGATTCATGATGTCATGGAAAAGTACTTTACTATATGATTCATGATTTCATTTCCATTTCATTTGAGGTTATCAACACAAATTTCCAATATTACAAATTTTCTTCATTGATAATTCAGTTATTATTGTCCCTGTAAATAATTATTTAATACTATCTAGGTATTTATCTCATGCTTAATTTTTTAAATAAATGTAATTTTTTTAGATTATCCACTCATCAATATTTATTATATTAAATTTACTCATGATATATTATATTGAAAAAAACGTTTTAGAGTCATTTGAGCTAACCATTTATTTTTATTTCCTTTTTAGGATATGGATATAGAAACTTTGAATGGTAATTAAGGACAATATAAACCTTTTCATGGAATTTTTTAATTTCACTATGTAATATTGGTATAATTTATATATCAAAATTACCAAGACTGATAAAATGAAAAATCCTTCATTTGGTGATCCCTTATATATTGTACAAATGAAATATATAAGTAGTGGATATTTGTTAGAGAACTTGTGGATACTATAGTGGATACAAAGATTGGTGAATTACAATAGTCACATAGTACTAGAGATAATAATAGAAGAATTTAGCTTGAATCAAGGGGATAAACCAATAAACCTAATAAAAAGGAGTTAATTCAAGTATCTTTGATATGAAATTTTGGGAAAAGGAACCTAGGATCAATTCAAAATGTAATGATGACATTCTATAAGTATGGAAAATATGGGCATATCATTAATGAGTATTGTAGGGAAAAGAAAAATATAATCTATATAATAGATAAAAATGTTATGATTAATCTGACCCTAATGGTAAAATGTTTCAACTAAAATTGATGTCAAGAACATACAACTCAATGACTTAATCCTAGGTTCGCTAAGGAAAATCAGTGAGTAAATCCACAAATGTTAGTGGAACATGTAATAGATTATGTGATGACAACCATTGAGGTGGAGCATGAAAATAAATTGGTGATGGGTATACATAATATTTATTCAAGAATAGAAAAATCACATTTTATTAGGATTCTACAAATTTAATAATATAAAATAAGTTCTTTTGAAATATTCAAAAACTATAATATTATGATGTATCACTTGAAGAGTTGTCTAGTATTCCCCTTGATTAATGGGATGAGTTATCAATTGAACTTATACTTGGATAAATTCTTATATAAAAGAGTCTCTATAGAATAACATTTATTGAACATGATAATTTTTATAAGATACTCATGAATAACTAGATAGTGGTTTTATACACCCTAGTGTGTCTCTATAGGGTATCATTGTTTTCATTGTCAAAAATAATTATGGTTTAATGAATATATGAATTGGTTATCAAGATCTTTACAATATCACAATAAATAAAAATTATCATTTTATATGGATTTAGGACTTGTTAACCCATCTATGTGTGGATAAATACTTATTTAAGTGAGGTATTAGATTTTTATATCATCAATATAAGTGAACATTTATTATTTTCCCAAGGATTATTTTCGTACAAGTTAGAGACACCTTGAGTTCATAGTGATACCATTCAGACACACTAATTCTCTGAAAATCTTTATGGACTTAATGAAAAAATCACTAAATATATATTTAACAAATTTTTTGTTGTATTTTAGGAAGATATTTTCATATATTCTAAAAATAAGTAATATCATCAACAAAATAGGATAATTGAGTTAAATATTGAAGAACACCTGGAATTGTTAAATATAAGTTATATTTCTTTATGAATATGTGATATGACCATTGGTTGTTTTTCTAAATTATTTTGAGAATATATGATGTTTTTGAGAAGTAAATAGATTATATATGGAATGTTAGAGATTATTTTGAATAGTTTGAAGTTCATATATATCATTCTAAATATTACCATAAAATGGAAAAGACATATATAAGTGTAATAAACTACATGGGAATGTTTTAGAAAATTTCTAAAGAGGAGTTCCCTAAAATTCATAAGATTAATGTGAATCATGTTTAATATTGTGTGTTATAATATTTATACACTTCATAGTGATTCATAAGATTATGGTGAAACATGTTGAAGATTAACTATATAAGACATAAAGCTTATGTAACATAATATTTGGAAATTTTTTGGACGTAGATTTTGATATGGAATAATAATCATGAGTATATGACAGATACATAGGTGTAATATAATCCTATATATAGTCAGCCAATTAATTAGAGAGATGATACAGTAGAGTTTTAAAAATATTTTATGACTAATAGTTTTGCCTTTTTAAAGTATAATTAATAGACAAATATCAAGAAATAAATATTTAAATATTTTATTAATCATAAAAGGATCAAATATCATGATTAATTGTAGATTAAACTATCAATTAATTATATATTGAAGATGTGGAAGTTTCTTTATAGAGTGGAAGGTCACATTAAAATCACAATGGCCTAAAAAAATAATTGCAGATTTAGCCAAGTCTAAAGGGTAATTAATTAAGAACTAATTAAGAAGTTTTAATTCCCAATTACATAATATTTTTAAAAAAAGATTTTTGAAATAAATTAATGTATATCAACTCTATAGATACCATTTGGAAAAGTACTTGACCAGTTTAAAAGATAAAGTAAAATTATTTATGAATATATATTAGAGGATTGTGAGGAACAATCCCATGTCATCAGTTAGAGGGTGAACTTTATAGAGAAAAAACATTGAAAAATTAGTTTAAGAGAGTATTATAGAGTAAATTGAGAGCATAATTTTTCTTTAATTTCATTATTTCTAAATTATAGAATATCGTATATGATTGGATGAAAATTATATATAGAATATATCAGTTGAAATTATATAGTTGATATAGAAAAAATTGGAGAATTGTTATAAGTGAATTATCAATGTAAGAGGAAATTCAATCTCAAATTTCAAGACTAATTATAAGTAATTAACGCTATATATTTGGGATCCAGATCTTAAAGAAGAGGAGGTTGAAATTCTTATGAATATTATTAAGGATTGAAAAATATATTTTATTGACTCTAATGAATCTTTGATATTTATATAGATGTTCTTATTTAATTTTTTTAGATTTTTGATTTAAATATGGGGAGATAGTATAACTACCATTCCTGAGACTAATATAATAGGATATATAATTTTTAGTAACATATTATATTCTGGATATAATTTGTGTCTCATAATAATAAAACATATCAAGCACATAGTCACATTCCATATTGTAAAATATTGTCAAAAACATAAGTTCTCTAATTTTCAATATTTACATTCTATAAATTGGTGAGTATGATTTGGTTTGATTGGATACTAATAAATACTATTCATAAATGTTAAATTTTAGTAGGAAAAAAATTAAAATGAATGTTAAACTGATTAATCCCCACTCTCAATGTTACATAATTAATTCCGTATTAATTACAAGTGTGATCGGATGAAATCAATGTTCCCTCTGAGTGATCTTTGTGTTTCTGGATGTCAATATAGGGAATATAAATTCATTCAAAAAATTCTCTTATACCTACCATAAATGATAATAACTAACATGGTAAGAAGAATAAGAAGATTCATTTTGTGATTCATTTTATCCTTCAAGTTATTAATTCTTTTATATTAGTTTATACACTATTAAATAGAGATATGCCAATGAAAGTTATTGATAAGTTAAATTTAATAGAAGATAAGAAATTATGGAATGAAATTATACTATCCTTATTTGAAAAATTATATACAAAGGTGATGGCACTAAAAATATCAAAGAGATGTAATAAGACTATGAATTTTGTTATGAATATTAAAGTAAAGGATAATACGGGTAAGATTTAGATATCAAGCATTAAAGATATTAAAATGGCTAATGATGAGAATTTTTATGATAGATATTATCTATCTATTGGTAATATAAAAAATATTCTTTTCATTTTGGTATGAAAATGTATTTTGTTTTTGAGAGGAGGACTAATGAGGTCAAATAAATTTCTTTCAAATCTTTTAATGATCTAATACTCAAACTGAAGAAGAATAAAGCCTTGTCAGAATATCAAGATGATGAATAAATATATAAAGATCATAAGATAATAATTTTCCTTATTTAAAATAAAATTGGAAGAGGTTTTGTTAATTAAAAAATAATCTTTTATAAAATTATTTAACATTGGCGGAATAAGATATTTTTTTGTTAATTTTCCTAAGAATAATATTTTGGAGTTAGTGTCACTGAACTGACTAATTTTACATTTTATTTCATGTATATTCATGTATTTTAATATTAATAAATGTATTGTCATGTATTTATTATTCTTATACATAAATATATTGAGATAATGCCTTTAGAATGATTTTCACATCCCTATTTCTTATGAGTTTTTCCATTGTGATGTGGACCTTGAAGTGCTATGATAATATTACATAACATTAATTCTTAAGGATAAATTAATTCATCTGATTGGTCATAGATGATACAAGATTTTAGGTTTTCAATTATCATAAGTCAATAGGGATTCATCTCATGATGTTTATAATTGATAATCAATAATATTAGATATTTTAAGGATAAGACCATAAGTAGGAATTACACATGTTTTGTGCCATTAGATATTTTGTATTTAGATGTGTGTATAGATCTTTAACTTGATGTTAAATCAATTTATATCATGTAATTTTTATATATTGATGAAAAAAATGTTTTTTATATACATGTTGATTAATGGTATGTTAGGCACATAACATGTGATATTGAAGTAACATATAAGTCAATAGAGGATCTGTCCCATACAACACCCAAATTTAATGTCTTCTCTCATTGATTCAAATGAAATAGTAAAAGTAAATTCCACTGCCATGGTTATTGACAGAATCATTTTATGATGTGAAATAATGGAATATCAATCATATAGGTTAATGATGAAGGTATCAAACCTTGTTCATTATATATTGAGATAATGATATTTTATTTCACAATGACTGTTCACATATGACTGTTATCATTTCCACAATAACTTCTCCCTCTAAGGGTGCCATTATATTTTTTAGATGCTGATAGTATACTGTAGACATGTTCACATAGTTCCACTAAATAAGGGGCCTAATGGTTCACACAGTTATTATATCTCTTGATCTCAATTTAATTATATTTAAATTTAATAATTGGAAGAAACATTATTTACATGCTATTGTTTTAATATTTATTCAATGTTTATTAATCAAAAATATGTAGTCATCATATTCACGTTAGTGCAATATTAAAATAAATATTTACTGGGAAGATCATTAGTATATTAGTTATTTATATATTTAATGAATAATATATATTATTACAGGTTCGATAAATATCAATGAAGGTGAACTTAATAAGTAAGCCACCCAACAATAGAATTTATATACTAAATATCATTTAAATATAATTAAATATATTTATTGATATTTATATTATCTATGATCTATGGACACATTATATAAATAGTTTTATTATTATTATTATTAGATGGGGGGTTATATATTAATTAATATAATGTATAAGGGAATAAGTGAAACTACCAATTCTCTAAAATATCCTTATATATACTCAGGTATATTATTTTTTGTAGGGTTAAATTTGTGCGAGATCATTTTTTGGTATGTACAAAACATTCACTCACTTAAGAATTTTCCCAATGATGAACATATATAGGGATCCTCTCAAGACCATGTTATTTCTTCCACCTTATATCTTCTCATAAATAATAAATATGTTTAGAATATCCTTCAAGGAAAAATAATTGGGATTCTGTCAAGATAATCAATGCAAGGGGGTTGAATCAATTATCCTATGACCTTTTTTTTGGAAATGTTGTCTGGAGATCACACTGAATGTCTGGATTACCATCAGAGGGTAACTAATTTAGACACCCTCAATTAAATGATGGTACAACTGTAAAAATGGTTTTAATGATTTATATCTTCTCTAAAAAATTAGTCTCATGACCAATATAATTTAGGTTATTAAATTAATTATAAATTTAACATAAAAAATCCATTAATTTTGGTTTCGAAATTCTTTTCATATTTTTTTATTTCGGTAAATTCATTTTAAATGATGATTATTCATCATGTTTCTATGGATTATAAATTATATACAATATAAAAACAATATTTAAAATGGACATAAATAGTTTTAACTTCTCTCAGAAACATCATTTGGTATCAAAGAGATCACGATATAAATTTTAATTATTTATAATTTTTATCAAAAAATGAATTTTTTATTTTGACATTTTAATAACCCATAATTTAACACAAATTTCAGTTTACCTTTTTCATTCACCATTAAATTTCCTCGAATTTGTTATGAAAAGTTGAGTAACACCTTAATAACCCCTCTTGAGGTGATAATGATTATGGCCAGACAACATGGGACTACATAATGTGTAACAAAAATATAGACATAACTTCCCCTAGATAGGTTCAAAAATTAATGGCTTGTTATTTAGATAAAGTATTTAGTGTCATTACACACCGCATGTTCACTGGTACTATATTGGACAATGTTCGGTAGGTTACACGGTGTGTAGTTTATGTAAGTGTCTTGTAACCCCCACATTGTTTATGTTGAAATTCACAGAAACTTCATGATCAAATACATGTCATGTATTGAATACATTATGTGATGGGGATTTAATCCTATGTTGCATTAGTATAAAATAATTGAAAATGAGTATGAAATAATTACATATAATGTAACAAGATCACATGTTATGAAACACATTTTTTCTATGAAGAATACATAACAAGTCACTAGGTTTTTATCACATGATTGGACATCGGGGATGTATGTTGTGTATCCAATTTACACACTTCTTAATTCATAGTCTCTTATGTTTCAGACACTACAAGACTAAAAATATACCACATAACTAATTTATATGGATAGAAAATGAATTGTTCCATTAAAAAAAATTAACGTGTGTTTATGTGTCATAACATGGAAATATAAACCTTCTGATAGGCTTTAAAGGATATTAAATTTTTAATTCATTTCTATGTTAGATTAAGAACTAAAAGTCAGGTATGGCCATTATTACACACTTTATACCCTATGTTCAGTAAAATAAGTGCACACTGTGTAATTTAACACATGTATGTGAGTTATTAATTGACATTATATGACATGAAATCAAATATCATTTCATATATTCTATATTTGGTGTTAGTATATAGTACCTTATTATAAATATCTTAAGTAGTTCATATGATTACACACTTTATTTCCCCTACACACATGCCATGTATATAATTAATTTTAAATAAACATAATTTATTTAATTTATTTAAAATTTATATGGATGGGAATATCATTGGTTATTTGGATGTACATTAAGCAAAATGAATTAATGAATTAATAAGATAATTAATTTTTTAATTTTAGTGATTTATCTTAATTAAGAACAATTGAAATGAGTTTTACATTGTTATTTAAATTACATATTCATTAATGGTATATGACTGTCCATAAGCCTTATTGACCAGTGTATGTGTTCAATTTATATTTAATTTAATATTATTTAATGATACTTTATATGTGATAATGTTTTATTAAATTAAACACTTTGGCATGTGTAACATCCATCTGAAATTTATTATGTAGGGCCGTCCTATCTATGGTATATATTATGCATTTCATTCCCCTGATTCACATCTCTTGTGTGTGAGTACAAAACATGTAATGATTGAGGTCTAGGGAGAGGGGATGGTACATAACCTGATATAAGGTGAAACCAACCAACAAGATACAATTGATGATTGTGGAATGTTGTATCTCAAACAAATGTAGAATAAAATAGTTTTTCTCTAGGTTCATAAGATGATTTATCATTTTCCCAATAAATAAACTACAAGAAATCTCGTAATCAAGTCACTTTGTTTATTTTTCCCTTCTCTAATTTCATGATTATATAATTTATGTGAGGCATATTTATATGATTTTAAATGTGATAACATAAACTAATTAAGATTATTAGACGTGAATGGTAAAATAAAATAAATATATTATGCCTATATTTTATCATGACATGGTTAATTACCCATGAAAATACATATATTATTCACATGACATGTAAAACATAAAATAATGATATTATACATACTCCAAATATTTTTTTGTATTTTCTAGATTCTTATTTATGTTTAAGTATAAAATAACCATTTCTAAATAAAAATAAAATACAACCACCTGACATTATGAAATTGAAATTTTCAATTCATAAAAATAATAAAAAAGAACCAAAAATTCAAAATTTGAAACACAAATTGATCCCATCACAACCTCATCACCTCAAGCTAGGAGATCCTGAACCACAGGGAACTATTATCAATTCTCCCTACCATTGAGTTGTATTCATCATGACCACTATACTGGTGAGACCAAATGATAATCAAATCTACCTGCATAAAAAAAGCTATCTCTAGAACCCCCAATAACAGAATACTAGTGAGAACCCACTGGTCGGTAGAAAACCTCAAAAAAAACCCATTACTATCAAATTTTTCACATCATGGTCATCAATTTCATTGAATATCTGTACTTTTAAACAAGATGACTCACAACACTGGTGAAACCCAATGTAGACACCACCAAATCAATCTGACTAGGAAACACCTACACTAATCAAACATAAAATAAACCAGTAACAAATAAAACATCATCACCATGAACCTATAAGAAGGAATTAAAATAGGGGAATTAAGGTCGAGAAATCTACACCGATCACTTCTTTTGGAAACCTCTGGCCACCAAAATAGAATATCCCAAAACCTCTTTAGAGTCCACTGAACTAGACAGATGGAGACGGGAGTGTTGTACTAGGATTACATTTCCTAGTCGAGAGAATGTAGGCTTGAAAATGGTCCACTCCTTCCTAATATAATCATACCATCCTTTTGTAACCCATATAACTAGAAAAAATAGAATGAAACATTCAAAATCTAAATTTACAATAAAAAATAGAATCATCTTCACTATATAACACCAGAGCACCTATTCAAGGGGCCACTCGAACCATCACCACTAGAGGTGAACTAAAAATAGAGGAATGAGAGAATCCCTAGTTTTCGATCCAAGTAAACCAATGACGGCTCAACCAGTGAAACCCAAATACTATGATGAAACCTACAAACAAGACCAAGATGGGGTAAGAAACATGGTAAAATGGTAGTTAGAGAAAGAGAAGAACCAATGAACACATCATCATAGGGAAAAATTATGTGTAAGATACGATAATCAATAGGAACAAATTATCCCCTTGACCTCAACATCCTAATAATACATAATATCTTTCACTCTAGACAATATATGGGGTTTAGCACAAAGGTAAGATAAGAAGGTGTAATGGGGAAGTAAGGGACATGGCATGAAAACCCCTAGGAGAAGAACCAATGACTAGAATGAATGAATCTAAAAATTTTGGGGGGAAAAGAAAGGGAACCAGTGAGGAGGGTTGGGAAAGGGGGATTGAGGATGGGAGAGGGAGTAAAGGGTAGATAGTGACAAATAAGGAATGCATAGACCTACCCCCATCAAATATCCTACGAAGAAAAACCCTAGACTGGGAGGGGGAAGGAGGAGACGCTACTTAGAGTCCTTTATTCCAATTAGGAGTTAAACTATACTCTGATATATTTACACAAAAATATACCAAACCCCTCAGTTAAATATTAAGTTAAAAAATCCTTCCATTAATTGATTTACATTGGAACTACAAAACTAAATGTTTTTCAAACACTATTTAGTACTCTTAATTTTATCAGGAATTTTTATTGATGATTTTGGATCAACATAAACATGTTCACATTGAGAAGAGTTAAAATGAAATATTTCATTTAACTTGAAGGAAAATATGAATGATATATGAAGCATAATTTCTAGATTGGGGAGTCTACTCAATGGATAAAGGTGGTTGAAGAAAGAAGATATTAAAAAAATATTACATAAATACCTTCAAGTAATTGAATAAACCCTTTTATGGGTCAAGAGAAGGTAAATATGGTTCCTTAGTACTTTAATTATCATAATATTGGAAATTATAATTCTGGTTGTTAGGGATATTTGGACCTTTCCTATCATATATTTTAGTAATCCATAAATAGTATCAAATATACCAATATTTTTTATATTGAAAAAATGGTCATTTAATTATTTTCCATTTGATCTATACTGGAGAGAGAAAATATACTCTTTGGTACTAACTTTTAAGAGTCGTACAATAACTTATAAATTTTACTACAAAAGTAATGAAATAATTACATACTGGAAGTCCTATTTTATAATCATACTAGTAAGGAGGTATGCAAATAGTATCCTTTAATATAATTAAACACTTAGAAGATTCACTAGATGTATAGTGTTCAATTATGTCTTATATGACGAATGAACTATAGAAACCTCATAAGAACATAAATACATATAAAATGATAAATAATCTATATGATCTTTATCTTGAGAGATATATAGAGGATAATTTTGATATATCCAAGGCTCTCTTTATATATAATCCTAAAGAGGGTGTTCCAACTATACCCCATGTGGTTAAATTGATTGGCTACAATGAGTATCCAGTCATTCTAGGGATTAAACTACCTAAATAATTTTGCATATATCTCATAGTTACGTAACACCTATTGATCCTATACTACTTTTCATAAAATTTATTATGAGAAAAATTAGAAGTATCCCATAGATATCATTATTCTATAACACTAGGTAAAAAAGGACATGGGGCATGAGAAGTTTTCTATTTTTATGGTGAATAAGAGTAAGAGTAAGAATAGTGTCCCAATGACTATCCTTAATTGTATTCCCTTTTTTCAACACACCCCCAAGAAGAGGAAGATAAAGGGGAAAGTTAGATAATATGTTGTTTTCTATTTTCTATTGGGTGAGAAGGTCTACTAGATGAAGAACAAAACCCCAGAAAAACAAAAAAGGGTAAACTATAGTTTCATTCCTAATCAAGTGAAATCTATCCTTTTTAATATATGTGGAATTGGATACAAATTTTGGTTCTTACATTTTTATCAAATTATAGGATCCCAGATAGATTTTGAATATTTTTATGAGGTTTTGTGGATCTACAAGACTTTAATGGGTTTATAATCACTATAGTAGCTATTAGAGAGTACCACATCACATTAACAACAGAATTATTCAAGGACAGAAAGAACCTTAAATATGTTTCAAAAATTACTAAAAACATTAAATATATATCTAGTCATTATATTGATGGTTTTATTTTGAAATTTAGATATAAAATTTTCTTATTTTATAAATATATCATATTTTATGATATGACACATCTAAATGATTTTTTCTTCTTTTGTTTTATACAAACTATGTATTTTAAATTGATAGTGAATCTAGTACACATGAATAACATCACACCCAGATGTGGAATCATTTTATATGTCATATAAACTAAAATAGATAGAATAAAATATGAAAATATAGTTATTTAGATTCATTAAATCTAAAATAACTTATGTTATCCTAATAAGGTTCATCAATGAGAAATAACCTAATATAGGAAGTGATTCTAGGTACAAAAATCATTCTATTTTCTCAAATTATAATAAAATCTCTCACTACATTAATTGATCTTGATCTCACCTTCAGTAGGTTCACTCTTTTTTTCTCCTTCTAATTTTGATCCATTTTATGATGTGCTTATCTTATCCTTAAAAATATTATATTAGTGGACACTTAACCCACATACATTTATTTTCATTATGTGTAATTTATATGAATCAATCACATAAGACATATGGATCTAAATTAGATCACCCTCACTACAATAATCCAAATATTTTACCTTGAAAATGTGTTGAAGTATAAAAATCCACTATATTTCATTCAATGGTGGGTTTAGTCTTGGAAACACTTATTCCTGGGGTCACTCCCCTTATAATATTTTGGTTTGGTTCACTATCACCTAAGGATAACTCTTCTATTCCTATCTCTTTACACACTGCTATAGAAGCGAAATCTCATTATAACATAATAATATTAAATAGTTGTCTATCTCACTATTGTTTCATCAAAAAGTTCTCACTGATCTTCACACTAATCTTACATATACATACTCTATTCTATTCCAAAAAAGTAGCTTCACATTGAATGATGAAATTAATTGTTCATGGAATAACTTATTCAATTGGAATAGTCTGTAATGAATTCCAATAACTTTATATACTATTAACCTATTGTAAAATTTCAATGCTTAATTTCAAGAAACTCTTCACTTTTATTCAACACATACCTTAATGAAACTCTTTCTTTCACAAAATTATGTCCTTGTATGTCATTATGCTTGATTATTTCCAATATTATAATTTTTATGTAATAATTAAATTTCATAAAAAATGATCACATTAATTTTAATCTCACAGAATTATGTGATTAATGGATATTTCTTACGGAACCCATTAGTTTATGTATAATTATTCAAACAAGTTGACTTTAGAGAATTATGAAAATTTTTTATCAACAATTTTCCTTTAATAATTCATTAGGTTTCTTATTTTGTGCCTTGAGTATTTATATTCATATATTTACCCTTCATTAAATAATATACTTCTAATTTTTATTACTTCACATTCATGAATTTCATAATGAAATTCTTCATTCATATAACTTTAATTCATAAAACATCTCATTTTTTCAAATTTTATATACGGATTTCACCCTTTTTCATGCTTCTCACATAAATCCCATAATTTTTTACAACGCAAAATTTTTGTATATCAAGTTAACAAAACTGTAATTTCAATTATTTTCTTAAACTCATGATAAATACTTTAATTTTCATTACTTAAATGTGGTGCTTTATAACCACTATTGTCTCGAAAATATATATATGTTCATGAAACATTTCTCTATCATGAAAATATTTCATTTGAAACATTTTTATGCACAAAATTTATGAACACAAAAAATTATTTCCAAAATAATTCCTCCTAGAATATATTTAGTTATCCACAATATTAGAACATTGTTATTGACTTACATGATACAACTCTATCTCATTGCTCCTATATCATATAAGGTCCTTATATACTATCATAAACTATGCTTTTTTCATCTACACGAATTTATTTAAGGAAAAATCAAGCCAATATTTTTTGATACTCACTAGACCTCTTTCTAATAGATATGACCAACTTTGACAATGAATTTTCATTATAGACATTCTGTGTTTTCAAAATTATTTATTTGAATTCCTTTTTTGTCAACCTACTCGAAATCCCCCATTATTTTATAGGATGCTAAAATTTTATTGATCAAGATCTTCAATTACTTATGAAATAATTTTTATTGTGAAAAAGTCATCCAACACAATTAATCATGTCAAAGATGTTAATGAATCTTACACTATTAATAAATCCAACATTATTGGAAAATTTCTCATTAGATGCACACAAAACCACCCTGGATTTGTTGAAACACTATCATGAATCCAAATCTCTTTATTTCAGAAAGACACTTCATACTCCCCTTCATATTCTTCCCCTATGAGGTCTGTCCAAGTATAATGATTCATGATTCTTTATACTCCACCTTTGACATCAAATCCAAAGTATAATTTATAGCATATATTATGAAAATTGAATCTCTTGGAAATGTTCACCTCAAAAAATAAGGGCCACACATTTTTCTCCATTTTCATTATTCCCCCATCTTCTTATTGTCAAAAACATTATATCTAATCCATTGAGATTAGTGTGACCATGAATTATATCATTAAACTCATTCTCCTTTAACAATAATGTGTATTGTGGACATTTAAAATTATCCAACTTCATTAACATGGTCCTTAAACCTAATAAAGAGAGTTCGTGTTCACACTATAACATAGAAATCCCATAAATTATATAATTTTTATGAAAATTTGTTATGAAAAAAGTATATCTTCTTATATTGTTTATTTTTTCCATATTATATTTCATGATTGAACACACTCTCAAGCTCAAAAGCATCATTGAATGATAGTTTCATTCAGTGTGACTTTTAGTGGGTGGATTTATAACTTGTCAAATACCTATCAACAAAGCCTATAGTACTACTTAGTAAATAATAAATATTGTAAATAAAAGATAAATTTAATATCAAAATTTATGTCCATTTCACACACTTAAATCCATATATCCCAAATAGTCATTGATTTTTAACTTCTATAACCATCATCATAACAATTATTCTATTAAGGGATAGGAAAAATAGGCACCACATATGACTTATTATCCCTATAAATCCTAATAATAGTCAAATAAAAATAAATAAATAATTTGAGCTCATTTTATAACCACTTCTCTATTTTTTAATCTTCCAGGTCTGATGACAGAATAATCTTATTCTATTAACAACAACACTTAAAATGGACTATGATATCTCATGGAGTCCACTGTACTATCAACATACATTGATGATATTCTTCAAAATAACCCATTATTTCTCTGATACATATTCTATTACCATGTATTTTAATTCTATATTCAAAGAAATGTATTCTTTTCTTGATTCAATTATTAATTTTAATTATAGATCATGTCATAAAATCAATTTTCCTATTTCGATGAATCATTCCTATAGATCATACCTCCCCTAAAACATGAAACACTTATATAATAGTTAATATAATTTCAACATATGAGTGATGGGAGCATTACATTTCATCAAGTTGAATAATTTGGTTATTCTTCGTAGACCAACCTTCACTATAAAACATCCATTTTTCTATTGTTATAAGTGAGAAAATGAATTTTAACCACTTCAATTTATTTTTCTTCCTAATATCAATTTATAGATAACTTTTACAATTCCATTCTTGTGGATCTCTTAGATGTGATGCCACATTCACCAATTCATTTGGGATGTTGGATTTAGACTTCATTTTTTATGGATTAGTCACTTCTTTTCGTCATGTCTCATATCACAAGTTTTTTTTACTTATTTACATTTATCAAAAAGGATCACCTAATATGTCATGTAATATACCTTTATTCTCCATAATTTCTTTTATTATTTTATCCTTATCTAAAATATGTTCCTTCACCATCTATAAAAAAATTTATTATTCCTCTTTCATCTGAATTTCATTACATGTTACATACCTTTTCTTAGTAATTCAAAAATTTCTCTTCATCCCATGCCCTATTATACCTTTTTCAAAACCACTCAAGAGTGACTCATGTCAATTTTATTTGAAATTAATTTATTTCAACACAGATATTTTATCTTTAGTGGATATTGTTTTTCATAGTCATCCATATTTCTCATAGTTTGAGTGTGTTCCTTCCGTTTACTATATATTTTCATTATTTTATCTAAGATGGTTGTTATGAATAAACTAATACCGGTGCTTTCCAAACCATTTATTTAGATCCATCCTTTTCTTATAAGGTGTTAAATAAGATCTCAATACTATAGACTTTATTACAGTGAAATATTTCTTTCTATTTGTCATAAAAATGTATAAATTCGTTACGAAACCTTTAGTTTCTATTTGACTGCAATTTCTAACCTTATTTCAATAGTTATAGTAGATAAAGATTCTATCATTATAAGAATACCTTATATAGTTAATCCTCTCTTGAGTTAATGTTATAGTATATTTAATTTTTTTATCCCTTTGGATTCACTGAAAACAGCCTTGGTATGTCCCATGATTCCACTATAGTAGAACTATGTATCATTATTCCTCTATGAGTTTAATCTTCTTGATTTTTCATGATTCTTTCACTTACTTACTCTATATTTCCACATGATGGTGTTTTCAAAGGGGGATGTTTTTATTTTTTTTCTATAGTCTTAAAACCTCACCTTGATATATTTTATCTCTCCATCCTTCTATTTCATTTTAGTAGTTGTCTCCACCAAAATAGAGCTCACTTAATTCCCCAATTTTAGTCTCTATTCATGTATTATTGTGTGATGGATAATTATATCATTAAACGAAATCACCTTTGTTATTTGTTTCCACATAACATGAAACCAAATTTGAATATTCATTTTCTCACCCATTCTCAAAATTTCATCTTTTTAGATGAACTTCACTTACCATGGCCTTTGGTTCTCTTCATCCAATTCTTATATGTGTGTAACTGATCCATTCTTCTTTGAATATAGTTTTTTAACCTATTTAGAAGTAAGAATATTTTCTTTTGAACTATATTTACACTCTTCTAATTTTTATGAAATCTTCTCTAAATTATAGTTCAAATACTAATTATTCTCTCTAGTTTCTATAGTTACATCAATCAGTCTTTGATGGGAGGGTCAATTATCCAAATTCATTTTTATCACTCTAATATGATTTTATTTATATTCATTGTTCTTTCCCCTAAAATATTTTAATCCTTGAACCCTTGATCATGTTCCTCTAATATGTGAATAGTTTCAACCATTAGGTCTCATGAAATCTCATTCGTATTATTATATTCATAATTTTCGGCATATCAACACCCAAAAATCGTGATGCAACATTATTATATAAAAATTATATATTAAATATTAGTCATTAATACTATTAATTTGAGATATTTTTTATTAAATAAATGTGACCACAAAATTCACATAATCAGTTCAATTATATAGAATTATATTTGAGTTTCTCTTCTTATTCATATTTCAACCCTTCCATTGTTTACAGAATAATACAAGGGAAGAATATAATTCAACTCCAACAAAAAACATTAGATAAATTCCAAAAAAATATAATATTATATGAAAGTTCTTGGATAGTAATTATTAGTCTCAAAAGAGTCTTTAAATAAATATCGAATGAGGGGTGAATCCAGTTATGAAACTCGTTTTCATTTCCACACATAAACCTAAAACTCTAAATCCATTAAATAATATTTTTGTCCAATTTTTATGGTCACTCTAGAGTTATCCTTTTAATAAATATGTAGTTGATGATGTTATTATCTTATACATAATTAGATTAGATCAATGAAGAGTTATATGACACTGAATGATTACCATCCATCCAAAATTTAAATAATGCATGACACCAAGATATAATAATTGTACATAGTTCACTAACACTAGGATAATTCAAAGAGAATACAATGAAAATGTTTTTAGTTCCAAAAATTCAATAAATTTATTTTTACAGTGGGTTTAGGCTATGTCACTCTTATACCAATGGTCACTCACCTAACAATATATAGGGTTGAATAATTTACATCTAATTTTAACTCCTACTATCCTCTCTAGTTACATGTTTCAATAGGAGGGAAATGTTTTTGGATCACAGGCTAATAAGATTTCTCCTTCTCTTAATAGTTTCACCAGTTATTCCTATTGATCATTATATTGTTCTTTTAGAACAAGTTATAAATTTTTTCATAAGTAAATACTCATTGTCATGAATGTAATTATATTTTCATATAATGAATTCTTCCTATAAAAAGGATTGTAATGAGTTTTAATCACATTTTGTGTTATTCACTTATTATAGATTTCAAAGAAAATATATATATGAAACTCATTAATTTCATGTAAGCCATATATTCACACAAATAATTATTTTTTTAAACTATGACAATTTAAGTCATTACATGTGAACATTTTCAATGTATTACTTTTCATATAATAATTCCATCACACAAAAAATTGAAAGAAATTATTAATGAATCGAGGATGTTTCTTAGGGAAATCTGTGGTTCTCATGACTCTATTCATACAACAAGAATTTAATGAATTTATATTATTTTTCTCCGAAGAATATCCCTCTTATAATTATCTATGATTCTTATTTTGGGGATTAAATGTTTATTGTAAAATATAAACCCTTTTAACAACTATTAACTTTTTGTTTGTACAACTCTACCTTGACATTATTCATGACATCATTTTGAATTCATGAAATTCTTCTTCATGCCATTTATCAGTGAACCTAACATCCTCTGTGTGTTGCATCATACTGATGCTTCTTATGTATGACTCACTATTTTGATGCAACTCACCATCAGCACAAATCACTTTCATCCTAATCCATTTTATAAATGTTTTCTAATCATTTATGAAGTTTATCCTTTACTATATTTTTGATAAGGTGGATTAGAATCACTACATTCATGAAATTTTAAAAAATTTCTTATAATATTGAACATGTGTAAACATAATAAATTCTCTCCAATTTTATGTGAAAAATCATATATACCGACAAACATATCATTAACCTTTTTTTCAAAAATATATCTTGGGATTTACTATTACAGAACATTATCATGGAAAATTAATCATTAAGCACTATCACAATACTCATCTCTAGTGGAAGGTTCTCATATTTTATTGGAAGCTACATATTTTTCACAAACATGCCTTATTTTATAGTGAAGTGCATCACATAATATTAGATCATCACCATATCCCTTCTATATTGGTTTGGAATACATTGAAATAGAATGGTCAAGATATACAATCCAGATTCGCGCAAGTCTTCATTAAATTTAAATTTTCAATCTTTCCACTTAGTAGCACCCATTGTTATATAGGATACTTAAACTCTCTTCATCAGGAAATCAAATTCCTTATACAAATATTTACATTTTGAACAAAAATTATAACAAAACTAAATGTTTATATGTTATTAATGAGTACAACATTATCAACAAGTCCAATTCTATGACCCCAATTATCATTAGATTACAAATATTTGGTATATGTCCTTATTTTTTTTCAAGGAATAATAATCAAATCTCTGTCTAGTAAAAAGAATTAAATATACATAGATCCTCTTAAAAATGATTCATATAGAAGTATAAGTAACATTTTATTTTAAAAAAAGGGGTATAAACTCATACTTCATACCATTAACTTAAGTTTATAGTAGATATGAATGTTTATACTTATTGTGGTATAATTATTGTTCTTTTGAAAAACTAAAGGAATTCAAGAATGAATTTCAGAATATAATTGGTAATAAGATAAAGAAACATCCCAAAAACCATGGTAGAGAATATCTTAACCAATGGTTCATTAATTATTTATTGTATTTTTGGATATTATCCCCACTCACTCATCCATATACACCATAACGAAATGGTTTAAGTGAATGGTAGAACCACACCTTTTTAGACATACTGAGATCAATGATGATTCATGTAAAAATTGTATTAAACATTAGGGTATATGAGTTTCATATAGTGGTACACATACTACACCAAGTACAAAATCATTATAAATTTGTATTACATATAATCTTTCATATTGAAGAAAATATATATTGATTAACAAGTGAGCATGGGGACGTGAAGTTTTTTTAAAGCCTCTTTAGGTAATATGCATGAACCCCCAAGACACAAACATTATATTTATACTATATCATAATTTAACTAATGGATATTACTTATTAAACACTCAGATAAAAAGTTAATTCTGTAAATAAAATTCATGTTTCTTATGCGGGACATATATCCAAATGAGATGGTGGGAGTGAGGTTGAATTTGATGAACTCTAGTATCATGATATACATGAATTTTTATAGTAACATATTACAAAAATCTTAGTGGAAGGGGATGTTTTAGAGACACATACACTGCATGGAATTACAATAGTTGTCAGAGAACTAGAATGATATGATTTTATAACCACTAAAAATTGTGACTCATTATTATTTTATTGTAATAATCATGTAACCTAAAAGGAATCAATATATGTTACAAGAGATTCTATATGCAATAAATCCATGAATTATTAAATGTATTCCTTATAAAAAAACCAATTATGGATTTTTGGTAGATCTTCTAGTGTCTATAAAACACATTTTTTACCAATAGGTATTCAAGAAGAAACAATACATGGTTGGAAAAGTTTATAATTATTGTGTACAACTGGATACAAAGTTGTTTAAATATTTTCAATGTACATTCCATAATTAAACTACAATTTTTCAATATTTTAAAAGAACACAATGTTTGACATTGAATGTAATTTGTTACAACAAGATTAAACGAAATTAAAATATTATTATTTAAATATAACCATTTTAACATAGTATTTGAATCTTTTTTGTTAATAAGTCTAACTGTATTATTAAATGATGTATAAACGGTTTATATGATGTATTTCTAATAAATATTTACTTAATTTTAAGTAAAATCATTTCATAATTCAAAAATAGTTTTATTTTATATTTTGTGTGTGGTAATTATTATTAATTTCATTTAAATTTAGAAATTTTATTTTATAAAATAAAAATTATTTTTTAAATCATCATATCAAAATTAACTTTGAGTGAAATTTTGGAATTTTTCTGAAAATATTGTTTTCTCAGAGAATAGTGGGAAATCCTAATTTTCATTGTAAATAGTATTTTTGGATTAATCATTTAAAAAGATTCATTTATATTAAAAATGTTTTAAAATTAAAATTAAATCTATTATAATTTTAGTAATCCAATTATTTTCTTTGGAGTCAATTTTCATGTTTAATTTATAAAAATATTAAAAATAAAAATGTATTTTTCTAGAAAAACAATTTCTATGTGTTTTCTATTTTAACAAGAAATTAATTTATTCCACTTATAGAAATTGAATCTTAAAAATGGATTCAATATTTAATATCTTGAGTTGTCATTATGAAAAGTAAACTTGGTAAATTTTAGTCACATCTGTAATATTAGAATGGGTAAATTTTGGTTAAAACCATGAGATGAGATCTAATAACCAACCCAACACTAGAAGTTATCTTGTTTTATGGTTTTATTTAGTAAATTTAAATCCATTTCACGAATATAGGTCCACTTGGTTACATTGTCTATTGATTAGGACCATTATATTAATTTATAAAAAAATTAAATTCAAAATGTCACTCTCTTGAATTTAATAACAGCAATTATTTATTATAATAATAAAAATAGATAATGTTAAGATATAAATGTTTATTTTATGGATTTAGTAATTTTTTCATCATGTTATTTTATTTCTCATTTTTTCTGTCTGAATAATTATTTTAAATTCTTATGCAACCCCAATATAGTATTTATTCAATTAAAATAAAAATTAAATAAATTATTTAAAAACCCTTAAAGTAATTTTCATATTGAATTACAGTGACCCATACATTTTAAGGATAGGTAATATATATTATAGATGTGTTAAAAATTTATATTCAAATTATATATTTTTCATGATTTCATTATTTTCAAATTAAATGAATAGTTCCAGAAATGATATTATTGATATTTTATGAAAAATAAAATGTTATTAAATTATTTAAAAAATAAAAAACATTAAAGAGGACATGTATGATAATATAAGGTCTAAAATTTCATCCCTTTGGACATTTTTTGTCTAATTTTTACCTTTTAAGTAAAATCACCACCCTTTAAGATTGGAAAAGGCATTGTCATAGTTATGGTTCAAATAGGGTAAATTGGGTATTAAACAAAAATATAAGGTTTAAAATACAACATAAATATGGAAAAAAATGTAATGACCTAGAATTTCCATGGAAAATGTTTTTATAAATACATGGGAATTTTTCAAGTCTGTGGAAATTTACGGCGCTTGATTCTGAGGCCCGGTGTGCCCGAAATCAATACCGGATGTTTTTTTGGGTACATTCATTAAACGTACAAGCGGGATTTTATAAATTTTGGACCGGTGCTCAGAACTGAAATCTGTGGGCACCGTTGAAGTCGCAGCACCGGTATTCGCTTAAGAAGACTATCGCCTCGACGGAAAATGGTCGAAAATAAAGTTAGATTTTGGAGTTTTTAATTAAACTAAATAAAAACAAAGTGTTACATTATTTTTATTTGTGATGGTTAAAAATATCCAAGTGGAGGTTGGGGGTTGGGGCCACCACACCTTAACCACCCATGACAGGTTACGGTGGTGGGGCCCACCTGAACATAACCTCCCTTGGGAGGATAAATTTCGGTGGGGAATACCCTAGTTTTTAACCCCTTTAACACCCCATTTAAGTAGAGAAGACTTTTGACCTTATCCACTAATTAATTGAGCCTACTCCATCCTTTAACCACTTGAACTCCCATAATTAATTTGTGCCTACACACAAGAATTAATTAAGTGGAGCCTCCATTAATTAATTCCCTTTTTGAATTCATGTTAACCACTAAAATAATAGATAATCTATTATTTCTTTTTGGGGGTGGGAATCCTACTTTTTGTTGTGAGAATTAAGGAGAGGAGGAGCTCTTGTATAACTTCATCTTCCAACAAAGTACGCCCCTCTCCCCCAATGAACGAAGAATAGCTTTTCCTTCTTCATTTGGAACAAAGGAGGGAGCACCGTCCTTAAAGAACACTGACGACGCCATACTCAGAATCATAATTTCCGACATCAATGAATCGATGTCCGCCCTTTTACCACGACATCATCAACGATAATCGAAAAACGAGGTATGGTATTTGAGTTTATTTTGTTCCCTTTCTACATCGTTCAAATTATGGAATGTGAATTGCTGATTGATATCACCATAACGAGGAGGGATCAGACCGCATGAACATGGCCCGACCCTCCCCCATTGTTGTTCTCATTTGTTGATGATAGAGGTGCAGCAAGGATGACCGACGTAGAGCCAACTACAATGGAAACCAGCCGCAAATAAATCCGGCCGTGAAGGAACTGGTGGCACAAGGCTGTCGGGTCACCGGAATGGTGCGAAACCATCATGTCGCGCAAAGGAACAGGGGCCACATCTAGGTTGGGCTGCAGCAGAGGTGGTGCGGCGTCGTCACGCTATGCGGTGGAGTTGAGCGGTGGCCAGGGCGGGCTACGGCGGAGGAGCGGGGGAAGTCGGCGTCGGGCCAGCTGGGCCCTGTGGCGGATAGCCAGCCGGGCCATGCAGCGGCCCGCCAACCAGGCCATGCGGGCTTCCAGCCAGTAGGGCCATGCGGGCCGCCCTGATGTTGGGCCCATCTCGGGTTGGGCCGCCCTCTTGGGTCGGTCTTCCCCATCATGTTGGGCCGCCCACACGGTTCGGACCGCACCATCAGGTCGAGTTGGACCCGTAGACCGGGTCGGACCTGTGGCCAGGTCAGACCCCAGACCGGACCAGGGTCGGGCCAAGTTAGACCAACAGGCATGGACCGGACCTAGACCCGCTATGGCATGTTTCTACCTTTTCTCCCATATCTTGGGCTACGGGTGTCTGAAAAATGAACCGTCTGTGGCGACAGAAATCTTCGAGCGAGACAGTTCTTTTGAAATACCCTACTTGAGGTTTGGACATAGTTGGGGTACAGTTGGGTTGGTTTGAACATAAAATCCAACCGGGCCCCTAGAACGGAAATACCAATAACTCATAGACTGGGCATCTGATTGATACGCCGTCTGTTGCGTTGAGACCACTATGACAATGAGGAACATTAAAATACATCTACTTGGGACTTCGTGACAGTTGGAGTATCGACCAGTAGCTCGTGGAGCGAATCCTCCCGGAGACGAGTGAGCAGAGTACAGAGACCTAGAAACTGGCTGAGACCTGATGACTGCTGACCTTTCGACTCAGAGTGTTTTGACTAGCCCAGTGGGAAGCGCCTCTATTTGACGCGGCATCCCCATAGTGTGGAGTTCCTATGTGTGACGTTGTAGACACATGGTACTCAATAGGAGGAGTACCGTAGTAGGCTTTGAGGGGTAAAGCCTCTGTGTGATGTGGAAAACCAACAGTGGAGAGCGCCTCTGTCTAATGCACCAGAACCATGGTACTCGACAAGAGGAGTAATACAACAGTTCAGGATAGTGGGAAGCGCCTATGTGTGACACAGTAGGCCCACAATACTCAATAAAGGAGGAGTCCAACAACAACTGAGGTTTCGACAGTTTAACTGGGTGTGTTTTATGTTACCACCCTAGATTAAAATCATGGTTTTGAGCTGAGTGAATGAATTTTGTGTTTTCCTCATGATTGATATGGGTTACAAGATAACTTAGGTATATGTATGGGCATATACCTATGTAATGGTTTTCATTTGTTTTCATACTTTTTGGTTTATCCTTGTTTTATTTTATGAGACCTTGAGGGTATCAGGGTCCCTAATGAGTATCGTTATACTCACCCCTTCACGGGATGTGCACGCACCTCATTGTGTTGGTTGCAGATGACGGACAACACTGACTGATGCAGAGAGTAGCGGGACTCGACGGTACCCCAAGGTGGACCACTCGGCATGACGGTACATGGAGTAGACGGACGGACGTGGTATGCTGAGGAGGCCATCTGTACCTACCCTTCAGTTAGGAACCCCAGAGGATGACCCATTAGCTACTTTAATTTTCTTTTGTTATACTTGATTTTAGTTGTACTTGTACTTTCCTATTGGGCTTGTAAATCTGGCCCCTTTACTTTCAGCACTCTCTTTTATATACATCCTTACTTAGTGTCTTACCTCAAGTTGAATACTCTGTTGTGTGTGTTCAGTTATAAAGGAAATTCATTCCCTGTTTAGGGATTTATTCCATTGGTGCTAGTTGCCAGCCCCTAGCCTATGGAAGGAGGGCTTGGGGTGGTCAGGATATAGACCCCGGGGGACGGGTCATTACAAATTGGTATCATAGGAGTCGGTTCTACCACAGAACTTAGGACTCTGATCTTTCTTTTCTGTGAATCAGTAATGTTAACAGTACTAAGTGTGGTTTTCTATTCAAGGAGTCCAGTGTTGGTGCGGGCGGGCGGCGTATCCATACCCTGGGACCCTGACTACTGATTTCTGACTTAGTGCATGAAAACACTAATTACATGCGTGTCTTTAAAATTTTTCATTAAGTCATCTCAACCAGGTCAGGTCAATAGCTATAAAACTTTTGAATGTGTCATATCTGTTTTCTTCTGGATGCCGCCCCACAGAGCCTCAAGAGTCATACGCTCTGACAGCCCACAAAGCGATGAGGCTTCTATGTAAGGCCCCTTTCCATTGGAGGCACCAGCAATACTTTTTTCCATTAGGCCACCAACGCCACCAGCCCCAGAAGCAGACGAGTCACACCGTTTGAGAGAGTTTCATGAGTTCCAGTGCCAGAGGCCACCCAGGTTCTGGGGATAAACAGACTCACAGGTGGCTGAGGATTGGTTAGAGGTTGTGGTGAGAGTCTTTAGGCGGGTAGGGGTACCAGCAGACCTTATGGCGATCCTTGTTGTGAGTCTCCTTCAGACAGTAGTAGGCAGATGGTGGATCCTGATACCACAGGACCACGACGAGGTGATACTTCTCTGGTCAGACTTTGAGAGCATGTTCTGGGTGGAGTTTTTTCCAGTGACCCTACAAGGGGTGAGTATACATGAGATACTACATCTACAATAGGGTAGCATGATGGTAGCTTAGTACTGAGCAAGGCTCACTGACCTCTCGCGCTACTCCACAGATATGGTACGGGACCCATTCTTTAGGGCCTCAACCTTCGATCAGGGGATCAGGCGAAAGATCAGGGTTCAATGATCTCACTCAGAAACCGGACATAGGTAGGGGTGTTAGAGAGAGCCCTCCTAGTGGATATTTTCCTTGATAACTAGTCTCCAGTAGCTAGACCCACTACTAGTCGACAGGAAGCAGAGTCCTATGTAGCTGGCAGTAGACATATGATGCATAGGTCCAAGAGCACCAGACCCACAAGAGGAAGACCGCAGGACTCATGGTCTATTATACGAGGCACTCGGGGCAGTGACATATATGCCAGGAGCAGGTAGTGTTACGCATGCCGCGGGCAGGGTCACATGGCTCGTGACTGTCAGACCCGCCGTTCAGATGATCATCAGACAGTTGAGGGACTTCCCAAGTAGAGGTAGAGGTTTGATTGAGGCGGTCTATAGGGAGTCGGTGGACATGGAAGAGGATCTATTCATGCATTTAGTGGTGGATGGCATTGCAAGGTGCTACCCCACCACCACCAAGATGCCCACCCCGTCCGTAGGGAGCTGGAGGATAGGGGAGAGCTCAGCTTCAAGCAGCTAAGGCATATGACCATGGTGCTCCGGAGATTATTCGAGGTACTATCTATGTCTACTCTACCTTGGCTGCAGTTCTTATAGACACAGGTGTCAGTTGTTCTTTCGTTGCCACTGCCCTCGTTCGGATCTCGATGATTCTGACAGAGTCTTTGGCTCGATCCTTTCGGCTAGAGACTCCTATGGAAGTAGACTCAATGATTACGCACTAGTTTCAGCAGTGTAAGATTACTATAGGAGGCGAGAGCTTCAGTTGGGATCTCCTCATAGTGGCTTCGAGGCCTTATGATGTCATATTGGGTATTGACTGGTTATCTACAGTTCATTCTTAGAATGACTGTATTAGGAAAAAATTGTAGTGTGTCTGCATGGATGGGACCAGGTTTACCTTCACCAGTGAGAAGGGAACCATTACAGCATAGGAAAGACATACTTGGAGGAGGGTTCAGCAGATCACTTACCATTTGGCTTGCCTTACCCTCAGATTAGTTGATGTGGAGAGTCCGACTTATCCTGTAGTGGTGGACTAGTACGCGGATGTTTTCCCTGACGATGTTCCAGGACTACCTCCTTGCAGTGAGGTGGACTTTTACCTTCACATGTACCTCGGGATGGCACTGATATCTACACCAGTATATCGGATGGCTCCCACTATTCTTCGTGAGTTGTGGGTACAACTGGAGGACTTGAAGGGGAAGGGATTCATCCGGACTAGTGTTTCTCCCTAGGCAGCCCTGGTTATGTTTTCCAAGAAGGCAGATGGGAGCTTGAGGCTCTGTGTTTACTATCGACTCCTGAACCATGTGACTGTAAAGAACAAGTACCCACTCCTGAGGATTTATGACCTCTTTGATCAGATCAAGGGAGAAGGATGGTTCTCGAAGATAGACCTCGGATCAGGCTATCACCATCTCAGAGTTTGATACGAGGTTGTGCAAGAGATGGCATTCAGGTGTCGGTAAGGCCTCTATGAGTTCATGGTTATTCACTTTGGCATAACCATTTCTCTAGCAGTGTTCATGTGTCTCATGAATAGGATCTTCCAGCCTTACCACGATAGCTTTGTCGTAGTCTTCATCGACAACATTCTGATCTACTCGACTACTGAGGAGGAGCATGCCTACCATTTGAAGGTGGTACTGGACAAACTCCAAGAGCACCAGCTTAATGTTATGCTCTCAAAGTGCCAGTTTGGGATTCAACAGGTTCACTTCACGGGACAATTCATCTTGGAGGATGGATTTGCAGTAGATCTAGTGAAGATTGAGGCAGTACTTTCTTGGGAGCCACCCAGGAGTGTGACAGAGGTACGAAGTTTCTTGGGTTTGGGTGGATACTACCGGAGATTCGTTCTAGACTTATCCAGAGTTGCACCACCACTATCAGCCTTGACGAAGAAGGGGAAACCATTCATGTGGTCAGATAGATTCCAGCAGAGCATTCAGGAGCTGAGGCAAAGGATGACTAGGACCCCTATCTTGATACTTTCAGAGGAGGGCGTAGGTTACATAGTCTATTGTGACGCATTAGAGATCGGACATTGGTGAGTCATGATGCAGGAGTGAGATTTGATCATGTATGGTTCTTGGCTATTGAGACATCATGAGCAGAACTATGCTACCCATGACCTGGAGTTAGCAGCAGTGGTCTTCACCTTGAAAATCTGGAAACACTATCTTATGGGAGAACATTTTACCAGGTACACTGATCACAAGAGTCTCAAGGATATCTTCTCTCATAACGACCTGAACCTGGGACATGGATGATGGATTGAGTTCCTCCCAGACTATGACATTGAGATAGTCTATACTCCTGGGAAGGGGAACATTGTTGTAGATGCTCTCAGCAGGAGGACTGGTATATAGTTTCTAGGAGAGGAGATAGAGCAGATGGATACTTTACAGATATCCTCTATGGATAGAGATGGATCAGCCTTCCTTCAGTCTCTTATAGTCACTGCTCCACTTCTTCGGCGAGTTAGGGAGGCGCATCATGAGGACAATGACTGTGAGACACGACATGCTTAGATATCCACAGGGCATGCACCTGATGGATTTTTTGAAGGTGGGGAGCACGTCATCCACTTCATAGGACGTACCTTGGAACCAATGGCTCTTTAGAAGGAATTGTTGATAGAGTTCCACACTTCCCCTATAGAGGTACATCTAGGAGTGGAGAAGATGTATCCGAACCTCATATGATTGCACTGCTGGCCAGGTATAAAGAAGGCAGTAGCAAGGTTTGTCTCATGGTACCTCACTTGTCAGCAAATGATGGTAGAGCACCAAGTACCAGCAGGCTTGGTTCAGCCTTTAGAAATCCCAGAGTGGAAGTGGGATGGGATGTCCATGGACTTCGTGACAGTTCTTCCACGTACATCCAGGGGTCACAACTCGATTTGGGGGAACATTGACCAACTCACCAAGTCGGCCCAATACCATCCAATAATAGAGTAGAGTTTAGAAGAGATCTTGGGATGCCTCTATGTGCAGAATATTGTGCATTTACATGGATTACCATCCTCGATTTTCTCCGACTATGATGCATGGTTTACTTCCTAGCTATGGAAGGGGTTGTAGGAAGCTTTTGGGACACAGCTTCACTTGAGCACCGCCTTCCATCATCAAATAGATGTTCATGCCGAGCGGACCATCCAGACCCTCGAGGACATGCTCTGCACATGTGTCCTCAAATTCGTTCATAGCTAGGAGGATCACTTACCGTTGGTAGAGTTTTCCTACAAGAACAATTATCACTCCAACATTAGTATGGCACCATTCGAGGCCTTAAAATGGTTAACCGTGTAGATCTCCACTATGCTGGAAAGACCCTGGCGAGTCAGCACTAGTGGGTCCAGAGATGGTGAGAGCTACCACCGAGAACGTGTAGATCATCCAGGAGTTGATGAAGACTACACAGAGTAGGAAGAAGTCGTATGGTGACAGGAGACGAAGACCTCGGGAGTTCGAGGATAGATACCACGTCTATCTACTGGTATCACCTCGATTAGGTCTACGGAGATTTGGCAGAGGTGGAAAGTTATCACCGTGATTCATCAGATCTTTCCAGGTCCTCAGTAGAGTAGGCGAGGTGGCATACCACATTTCTCTTCCACCTCAGTTGCACCGGGTGCATGACGTCTTCCACATATCTCAGCTGAAAAGATATGTGCATGACCCTTCCCACATCATCCACCACAGGTATCTGGACATCGATGAAGGGGAGACTATTACAGAGATCCTAGTGAAGATTAATCATTAACAGGAGCAGGACCTACGAGGATGGCCGATACCTCTGGTGCACTTTCGCTGGCAGCATGGTAATCTCCATGAGATCACATGGGAGCGGGAGGCTCAGATGCAAGCTCATTACCCCCATTTGTTCCCATAATTCGAGTTGTAGCTTACAGGGATGTAAAACCCTACGGTGAGGAGAATGTAAAGACCCAGAATTTCCATGGAAATTTTTTTCATAAATACATGAGGATTTTATGAGTCCGCGAAAATTTACAGCACTTGATTCTGAGGCCCTGTGTGCCGAGAATAATTCCTGCAGTTTTTTTCAGGTACGTTCAGTAAACATACTAGTGAGATTTTATAACATTTCGCCCAGTGCTCGGAATTAAAATCTGAGGGCACCATTGAAATCGTAGCGCCGATATTCTCGTTATAAGACTTTCACCTCCACGGCAGATGGTCGAAAATGGAAGTTATATTTTCGGGTTTTTAATTAAATTAAATAAAAATAAAGTGTCAAATTATTTTTATTTATGATGGTTAAAAACCTCCAAGTGGAGATTGGGGGTGGGGGCCACCATTCCTTAAACTCCCATGAGAGGTTATGGTGGTGGGGCCCACCCGAACATATCCTCCCTTAGGAGGATAAATTTTGGTGGGGACCTCCTGGGTTTCTAACCCCTTTAATACCCCATTTAAGTGGAGAAGACTCTTGAACTTCTCCACTAATTAATTGACCCTACTCCACCCTTTAAACTCTTTTACTCCCTTAATTAATTTGTGCCTACACACAAGAATTAATTAATTGGATCCTCCCTTAATTAATTTCCTTTTTTAATTCATGCCAACCATTAAAATAGTATATAATCTATTATTTATTTTGGGGGGTTGGCATCATATTTTCCTTGGGAGAATTATGGAGAGGAGGAGCTCTTGGAGAACATTATCTTCTAATGAAGAACGCCCCTCTCCACTGAAGAATGATGAACACCTTCTTCCTTTTTAATCTGGAACAAAAGAAGGGAGCGTCATCCTTCAAGAATGCCGACGACGCCATACTTGGCATCTTCAATTCTGAGGTCAACGGATCGGCATCCGCCCTTTTCCCGCAACATCGTCAACAATCATCGACAAATGAGGTTGGGTATTTGAGTTGATTTTGTTCTTATTCTACGTCGTTCAAATTATCGATTGTGAATTGCCGTTTGATATAACCATAACGAGGGGGGCTCAAACTGAATAACCATGACCCGAACCTCCCCCTTGTTGATCTCGTTAGTTGACGACGGAGGCAAAGAAATGTCATTCGGCATCGGGACGACCTCAAAGGAAAATGGCCACGAAGAAATCTGGCCACGAAGAACCGGCGGTGCAAGGATGCCGTGTCGCGGGAAGGGCATGACATCATCCAGCCGCAGGGAGCAGCAGGGGCCGCGGCCGGGCCGGGCCGTGGCGGAGGTAGTGTGGTGCTATCGCGCTTCACAGTAGATGTGAGCGGTGGCAATGATGGGCCATGGTGGAGGTGCAGGAGTGGCCGACGTCGGGCCGGCCGCCGGTGGTGCGGAACCGGCTGGCCACTCGGCCAGCCGGACAAGGCGGCACCCTCCTGGGTCCTGCGGCTTCTGAACTGGCGCTTATCACCAGTTCCATTCGACATGCAGGGGGCGCAGCACCCCCCCCCCCCCCCCCACCACACATGGATAGCCGATCCATGTGGGGCGCCAGCCAGCCGGGCCATGCGGGCCACTCTCCGGCCAGGCCGCCCTCTCGGGTCGGGCTGCCCCATCAGGTTGGGCCGCCCACTCGGGTCGGGCCACACCCTCGGGCCGGGTCAGACCTGCGAACTGGGTCTGACCCACAGACCGTGTTGGGCCCCAGAACAAACCCAGGTCGGGACGAGTCAGACCGACTGGCTCAGACCAGACCCAGACCCACTATGGCATGTTTCCACCTTTCTACCCATATATTGGGCTACGGCTATCCGATCGACGAACCGTCGATAGAGATAGAAATCTTGGAGCGAGACGGTTCTTTTGGCATACCCCACTTGTGGGTTGGACATAGTTGGGGTAAGGTCAGGTTGGTTTGAACATAAAATCCAACCGGGCCCCTAGAACGGAAATGCCAACAACTCACAGACCGGGCGTCCGATTGACGCGCCGTCTGTTGCGTTGAGACCCCTTTGACAAGGAGGACCTTTGAGATAATTCTTCTTGGGACTTCATGACAGATGGATTATCGACCAGTATCTCATGGAGCATATCATTCTGGAGATGAGAGAGTGGAGTAAGGAGGCCTAGTAGCTGGCTGAGACGTGACCACTACTGACATTTCGTCTCAGAGTGTTTTGACTAGACCAGTGGAAATCTCCTCTATGTGACACGGCAAAACCACAGTGAGGAGTTCCTCTGTGTGATGCGGAAGACCCATGTTACTAGACAGGAGGAGTACCTCAGCAGGCGACGAGGGTAAGCGCCTCTATGTGACACGGTAGGAAAACAATGGGGAGCACCTCTATGTGATGTAGCAGACCCGTGGTACTAAATAGGAGGAGTACTACAATAGTTCAGGATACTAGGAAGCTCCTCTGTGTGATGTGACATGCCCACAGTACTCTATAGAGGGGGAGTACACCCACATCCGAGGTTCCGACAGTTTGAATGGGTCTGTTACATGTTACCACCCTATAATAAAATCATGGTTTTGAGCTGAGTCAATGAATTTTGTGTTTTCCTCGTGATTGATATGGGTTACTAGATAACATAGGTATATGTATAGGCATATACCTATGTAATGGTTTACCATTGTTTTCATACTTTTTGGTTTATCCTTGTTGGATTTTGTGAGACCTTTAGTGTCTCGAGGTCCCTACTAAGTGTCGTTATACTCCCCCCTGCACCGGCTATGCCCGCACCTCATTGTGTTGGTTGCAGATGAGGGGCACCATTGATTGAGGTGGAGAGTAGCAGGACTAGACGATACCCTGAGGGGACCACTCGGCGTGACGGTACACGGAGCGGATGAATGTATGTGGTGTGCTGAGGAGGTCATCTGTACCTACCCTTCAGGTATGAATCACGGAGGATGACCTAGTATCTTCTTTACTTTTCTTCTGTTGTACTTTCATTCAATTGTACTTGTACTTTCCTATTGGGCTTGATTTCTAGCCCCCTTTACTTTCAGCACTCTATTTTATATACATCCTTAATTAGTGTTTTACTTCAAATAGCATACTCTGTTTTTTGTGTTCTGTTATAAAGGCAATGCCTACCCAATTTAGGGATTTACGCCTTTGGTGTGAGTCGCCATCCCCTAGCCTATGGAAGGTGGGCTTTGGGTAGTCACGATACGGGCCCCGGGGGACGGGTCATGACAAAAAAATATTATTTTTTGATGGGATTCAAACCATATCATATTTTCTATTCTAAATTATGTCTAAGTTATTCCACATTCACAATAATATTAATTTTTCATATGTCAATCATTTTACTAATTCCAAGTGCGTATATTCTTTCACTATAAAAATGAACCACCTCCCTCACTTTTATACACATCCTATATCCTATTATCATGACCAAAACATGGAAAAAACCTTTATACCTCCTTATCCATGTTTTTTAGCAACTAGTATTCCTATAAGACCAACCCTAGACACTTAAGAGAAGACCTAAATGAGATATTTGGAAAATGATGCATTTGTCTTTATCGAATCATTCAAATTTGATTCATAATCAACTTCCAATAAATATTTTTTAACCATACTAAAATAATAAATCCATTATCTGGAATATACATATTTTTTTTATTTTCGAAAAACTAGATTCTATATCTTTTATATTCAATAAAAAGTGAAAATTTCATGGGTGGAAACGTAAAGATTAATGTCTATATGTAGAAATGTAATATGTTTTTCATCAAAAAATTACATGGATGGTAATAAATATAATTATAATGATTATTTATATGATATTTATCATATACATAATATTATTTAATTATAATATCATATTCACTTTCTTTCCTTCCAATATATTGAAAAACAGTAATGTCACTTATTCGTACTTGTGAACTACCTCCTTCATGATGAGGTTTGATTCGCTTTTCATTTACACTTTACATGGAAGGTAATAAATATATATTTAATAAATATATATTACATTAACAAAATTATCAAAAATATTTGTGTGATATAACCATGATAAATGTTTACAGAAAAGAACTATCGAATGAGAACATACATGAAGAACTATACAGTTAACACCCTGTATGATATATATATATAAGTTTATGTTTTTTAATATATTTATTCCAAGTATATATTTACTATACATGAGGTTTGAACACATATGAAGGAAGTCATACTTATGGTAAGGGTTTCTCGTCTTATCTTTTTTTCGTGAGACATATGTCATATTCATAAGTTGTTTCATTATTTTGGTGTATATAATTGAAATATTATATTGTCTATAATTATTTAATTTATATTAATAATATGAAAACATTCATTTTATTTATTTCCTTTCATGGTGGTTATCATTCAAAAGTTACCAATGCAATTTGTGTTTATTTCACAATCTTATCATCATTCGAGATTGATTTTTATAAAGTATCTCTGGTGGAATTTTTTGATATTTATATATTAAACCTAATATATTTTCTTACTCTATATTAATTTTTTAAAATTATAAATTTTCCGTTAATTTTCCATTCTTTAACTACTCATGATACAGAAATCATGTTTTTATAGATAAATGACTTTGTTTTTCTACTCAGTCGGGAATATTTTTCTTCCATATCTATATTTTACATAAACTATTTTAAATAATATTTTTAGAATTATATGATGACTTATTGAATACATTTTTACCCATATATTATATTTACAAAAAACTATATTGAATGGTGATATCATTTTTAGAATGCGGAACTATTTGACATTTCATTAAAAAGTGGGAAAGGGATGTTTTTTTAACTAATATGATATGAATGAAAATGAATCTTATCCTGAACATTCAATTTTTTCAATAGTACTTTATAATTTTATAGGTTTTTAAAAAAATTACTTTCTTAATATTTGTGAAATTTCAGATTTTAAATAAGTGATTACAAAGTTACAATGGGTATTTTCCTTCTAAAATTTTCAAAGTGATAAAATATTTTTATCTATGAACACATCCTTTATTGAATCAAATAATTTATTGATATTATAATCCAAATATAAAATTTAATATACTTTTATGGGTGGTCTGTGTTCATAATTTTTGGGAATGTATTGACATTTTGTGTGATAGATCTTCTAATACTTGTAGTTATTAATTTTTAAGTGATATTAATTATGTTGTATTATTTATTAATATGATGAATTAATTGTAATTATTATGTGATTTTTAGGGATCATAATTACTTATCACCATTATTCATAAGGTTGTATCATGTTAAAAACCATTTTTGGTCCTTATTAAATGGTTTTTTTGTTGTATTCATACCCATAGTATAAATTATTTAAGAACAAGGCCTTGACGGTATGTTTGAGATGTCTAGAATTATGAATTCAATCAAAATGAAATTATTTATTAATTTCTATTATATTATTTAGATCAATATACATGGATAAGTTTCAAAATCATGTTTGGATTTATATGGAATCATTTGATCTTCATTTAATCCTTTAAAATTATTCTTCATGATTAAGTTATTGATTAAATGAAAATTAATTTTTATTAACTATGGTACCATATTGAGTTTTTCTTATTTACTCATAATAGTTTCCACTATATTTTACACTTAATAAGTATCTGTTATCACCCTTATTTTTTCCTCATCATGTGTTTATGAAGAAGGAATATTTGAATGAGTTCAAGGATGTAAAATATTTAATTTCACTATGTTTTTTATTTTTTATTTTCTATTGTAATTTGAGATCCATGTATGTAACTATTTCACTAAGACTAATATAATATTTTTTCCATTATGGTTTGGTACATTGTACATGCTTCAATATAATAATTTGACCACTGGTTTTGGGCTACTGTGTTGGTGGTTTTTACAGTTGGTATTAGATTATGTTTAATAGAAACCTTGGGAACTTGATTTAGGGAAACATTAATTAGGGATCATAACCCTATGAATTACTTTTCAAGTAATTATAACTACAGGATGACATGATAAATTTGTCAAGGTATTGATTATGAGGTTTCCCACTATGATTATTGTTTCATATACTATTATTTTTTGTTTTATTCAATGGCTCAAACCAGGAAGAAAATGCTAACACTAAATGTGATGGAAACTGAGATGATTATGAAGAGCCAAATTGGATGATGATTAGAGTTAAATATATCATGGTTATGACTAATAATTTATCACAATATATGATTAAAAACCTAACCCATATCCAACTGTCATACTCAATAAATAACAGAAGAATAGAGGTTGTTGAGAGCTTTGGTGTTGGAGACTATGGATAATTGAAATATTGATTTTATTTATGTTACTAATGTGGAAAGTGACACCTCCAAGAATGTATCAAATGAATGAAAAAATGATTTATGTTTGGAAAATATGTTTATATATAAAATATAAATTAGAGGATAAATTAATAATTCAATGGAGTGATATCAAGTTCAACTAAAATTATAATTTATAGTTCACTAACTTATGTGTTTAGAATTTGGGAACTATCCAACCCAATTCCCTAATATATGGGTAAACTCCAAAACCATAGATGGACATATGCTACAATAATGGTTTAATTTTAAGGATTTATGTGCTTATGTATTGGGATAAATGGATGGTTGAAATTAATTTATTAATTGGGATAGTATTAGTGATCATGGAATTTTTTAATGTCTTGACAAAAAAGTGATTTAGGTTATCTTTGAGGATGTCTATTTCATTTTTAATTTATAATAATAGTCTGTGATTTTATTTGAGGAATAATGATTGTGTTAATTTTTATAACCATGTATTTTATATGTTTCATTAACGTAAGAGTTATGGAAATCATCCTTGGTTATGTTTATGGTTTCCAATAATTCAATGTTGTAGATACTGCTTTTGAAGTATTATGTGATGATATTTTTAGGTGGTTTGAAACATTTAAAGGTTGTTAGAATGGTTAATAAATTAAATTTTATGTAACCCTTTAGGGTTCTTTTATTATTTCTTTTGGTATATTTGATAATGGTATATAAATATTTTTTATGGTTAAAAAAAATATTATTTTATAAGGTAATATTATGGATATTTTTATGATCAAACTAAGTATTTACTTTCAAGTTGTTATCAAAATATTATTCATGATATTTTGGTGAAGTTAACTATATTATATTAATATATATGGATTTATCATGATGATTAAGGAAATTTTATTGGATTCTTCAGCGGGTTGAAGAATATGTTTTTTTAGGTTTAACATGTTATATTATTTGAGAAGAATGGAATTAAATTTTTAGACTATATGTTAAAATATTTTAGATCACTACTAAAATTAAAAAAAAAATCATAAAGCTAATTTTATTTATGTTAATTCCTATTTAGGGTTATTTCTTTTGGGAAAAAAATACGTTGATCCTCTAGTGTTATTGTGGAAGCATTTTTTATAAAATCTGTTCATTGTTTATATAAAGGATTATACATTGTAGATATTATATTTCCTTGTGGTAACTATTTCAGTTATGGTTAATTTTAAAAGATAAGATCAATATCTTTTTATCCTTTTTGGATTACATGATCTATTAGAAAATGATTTTATTTTTTCTTGTAAGAAAATTTTATCTTTAATACTCATCGTTTGGAGAAAAATGTGAGATTGAGGTGGAAATTGAATAAATAATTAAATTATACTTTAAAAGTAATTATATTTCCTTATATTTTTTTTAATTATGGTAAATTAATCCCCCAAATAATGAAAATGATCTTTAAACAACAATTTTGTCCTATTACATTCATTCTTGATGAATTGATGGTCTCTTTCACACCTTTTTTATTTAGGTTTTTTTCATTAGCTTTATCAAGATCATTCAATTTATAATGATTAATGTTCCCTGGTACTCTCTGTCAATATTTTTACATTTATTATCCTCTATATACATATATTCACTTCCCCTAAATTTTCCCCTATTTCAAAACCTATTATGTGTTTTTCTAGATGACCTTCATACTTCCATTTCCCTATTTTGAAGCAGATATTTTATTAACAATTTTTACAACATGATTTTTTCAATAGAATTTTTAAATTTCAAAGACATTATTGCTAAGTAATAGTTTAAATTGTGTGGATTTAACATATTTAATGTGGAATAATGTAACATCGAGATATTTTAAAGGAACACTATGTCTGATAGAATATATAACAAGAAACACCAACCTTAATAGAACTGTGAAATATTAGTATTTAAATATGATTGTTATAAACAAAAAACTAAATTAGAAGGTATGAATAAGTTTTAATGTATAATGAAAAATATTATAATTTTTTTATGTAATTTATTTATGATAAATAAATACTTAATTTTATGTATAATCATTTTATTCTTCCAAAATACATTTTCTTATAAATTGGTTTAATTTTTAAATTTATGTGTGGGAATTATAATTAATCCATGAAACTTTTTGAAATTTTATTTTATAAAATGAACATAATTTTTTAAATCAGTGTATCAAAATTAACATAGGATGAAATTTTGTGATTTTTATGAAAATATTTCTCTTCCAGTGAAATGTAAAAAATATTTATTTTCATTAAAAACTATATTTTTGTTTCACAATTTTAGAAAGTTTAGTTTTTTTAAATTATTTTCATGTAAAATTATTTCTATTATATTATTATTAGTCCAATTAATTTCATTGGAATCAATTTTATGATTTCATTTGTTATAAAAATATTATACTTAAATATGTATTTTTATGAAAAAACAATTTTTCGTTGCTTTTTTCTTTTTAATCATAAGTTAATTTCTTTCTCTTATTGACATTTAATCTAGAAAAATGGATTTAGTATATGGAATCAGGAGTTCATTATTTGTGAAATACTATCCTTTTGTTTTTTTATTATGAATTCTAACCTTGGTAAATAAATCACCTCCATAAGGGTGAAATTGGTAAAATAAGGTTAAAACCATGAGATAAGGTCTCAAAATCAACCCAATACTTTTCTATATCTTATTTTATTTTTTTATTTAGGTCATTTTAATCCAATAATAAAATATATTTCCACTCGGTGACATATTTCTTTTATTAGTACATTGATATTAATTTATGAATAGAATAAATACAAAATGTAACTCTCTTGACTTTAATAACTATAAATTTTTCTATAAGGATAAAAAAGGGATAGTTAATTTATAATTTTTTTCAATATAATGTTATTTTTTTCATGAGGGTAATTTTTTTCTAATTTTTAGAGGTAAAATAATTATCTTAAATGATTACACAATAGTGACATAGTATTTATTAAATTAATAGAAAAATATGTAAAATAATTTAAGAAATCTAATAGTAATATTTTCTATGCTAGTTATAGTGAATCGTGGATTTTTTATATAGATATGAAATATTATTGATGTGTTAAATTTATATATTTTAATTAATTATATTTCATGATGTATTTAAAACTGAAATTTAATTATCAGTGTAAAAAATGAAATTTTGGATATTTTATAAAAAATAATATTTTGTTATATTATTTAAAAATAATAATAAACATGAAAGAGGACATGTAGAGTAATATATTCTATAAATTTTTTTCCCTTGGTGATTTATAGTATAATTTATACATTATAAGTAAAATTATAACACTATTATAGTGAAAAATTTGTTATCATGCTTAAGATTAAAATTTATTAACAAAGGGGTTTTACCAAAACATTTGTCTTAAAATACCACATAAAAAAAGTAGAAAATTTATTTTATGAATTTATTTCAATAAAATAATATATTATTTAAAAAAATAATTTTTGACATATTCACATGAAAATTTATTATTATATTTAAATATTTTTATTAATTCAATGAGGGTCCTTTCATTCAATATAAAAGATAACCACCACTCTACTATTCTATACACTAATTATATCATGTTATCATTAAAACCCATGAATAACCCAATTATAAACATCCTTATCAAAATTATAGAGGTTTGTTACTCCAAAAGACCCACCCTTGGCCCCTAAGTGAAAATCTAAATGAGCTCTTTTGAAGAAGATGTAATCATATTTACAGAATCCTACAGATTTCAATCATCTTAATATTCCTAGAAATATGTTTTAACCACCATAAAATAATATATATAGTATCTTAAATATAATTATATTTTTTTTTTATGGTACAATAATTTCCATCTCCTTTTCATCATATTAAAATTGAAATCATCATTCGTTCATATATACCGCTTATTTTCTCCACGTAGTGGGGTAATTCATTCTTTACCACCACTATACATAGATGAAAATAAAGAGAATAACAATGAATGGTTATTGTATTTATGAAATATATATTATAATGGAATTATAATATCATATATACCTTTTTACCTACCAATTATATATATATTCTAATGCATATATACCTTTCTATTATGGTATTGGAAAATTATACCGTCACTCATACCTTCATGCGGACTTCCACCACAAAGTGATGTGATCTATTTTTCATTTATACATTACCTGGATCATATTAAATAAATATTTAATGAATATATAACATATTTTTATCCTGATTAAAATATTGAGATTATGGAACCTGGATTAAGGTAAAATTACCAAAACTATCAAACTAAAACAAACATAAAAAATGAAGTAGTTATCACCGAGAATATATATATTTTAATAAAGGGTTATTTATAAATGGGTCATAAATGGTTATAAGTAAATAATATATGGTATGATATATATATTTATATATATAGGATTACGGTTATGTAATTTATGTATAAAAAATTTATACTTATTATATATGAGGATCAACCATATAAAATGGAACTCGGACCCAAGGTAAGGGTTTCTCATCTCACTTTTTTCATGAGAAATATGTCGCATTCGCCAGCATTTTCCTTCATATTGTTCATATAATAAACCTTTTATATGATATATCACTAAATAATATATATTCAAGGTATTTAATGTTTCATTTGAAGATATTCCTAACATGGGGGTTATAATTAAAAAGTTACCAAAGTGGTAAGGGTTTATATCACAATCTCATCATTATTCAAGATTTTTTATGTTAAAGTCTCTAATTGGGGAATTATTTTAAATTTATATACTAGATCACATATATTTTCCTCTAATATAATTATTTAAATAAATTACTTGGTTTTTTTTCATTTTACATTATTTCAGTACTCATCCTACTGAAATCATGTGTTTAAGCATTCTATCATTGTATGTATACTCAGCCAGGAATCTTTTTTATCCATATCTATATTTTCCTTAAATTTTTTAAATAATATTTTTAAACTTAATCAATTATTTCTTAATGTAATTTTTAAATTTTTTTACTTTTACAAAATTATATAAAATTTATCTTCTGATCATTTTCTGAACGAGGTACTTTTGGACATTTCTTATAAAATTATGAAAAGAATATTTTTAACTATCACATCATGAACGGAATTTCACACCATAATAAACATTAAATGTTTTGAGGATTCCATTACAAATATACAAATTTAGTTTTTTGTATAATGTTTTTTCCTAAACATTTGTGAATTTTTAACATTTTAAATTATTGATTTTAATGTGGAAAATGATGTTTTCATCAAATAATTTTCCAATGATATTTTTAATGTATATTACTCTATGTAAACAAAATTTATAGAATCATTTTCATTACTAAGTGTATAATATAAATATACCATCCACCATATTTTTATGGATGTTTTATGTTCATCTTTTCAGGATAAATTATTGACATTATGTATTCTAGTTCTTCTAATATGGGTAGTAATTGATTTTTAAGGAATTTTGAATAAGTTATATTTTTTATTCATAAGATGAATTCATTTTACTTTTTATGTAATGGTTGGGATAAAATTACATATACCCTAAATTAATAGGTGTTACTTATAAGATTTACTAGTTGGATAGCCTTATTAAAGGGATTTTCAGTGTATACCAACCCATAGGTTAAGCTATCCTGGAATAATGTCTAGATGGTGAGTTTTACTTATCTAACATTATTAATTATATCATTATTAAATAATTTATTAAAGAACATGAATTTATTTTGAATACTATTTTTGTATAACTTTTGATCTCCTAGGATTACTTATATGTAATCATTTCGTAATCATTTACTAACATTGTATTATTCATCATACTTTAGTTATTTATTAAATGGAAGGTTTTTTATTTATTTACCATTCCATATTGATTATTTGTAACATCCCAAGTAAGTAATGAATAATATATATTTTTATCTATGTCTATTAATCAATTAGATAGTGTTTTAGAGGCTTAAAATGAAAATAAATCCAATCTTAAGCATGGAATACACTAATATTTTTTAAAGGATTGTTTTACTGCCTTTTGATGGAAAACCATTTTTAAATCTATCTTTTGAAAATTTTATAAGCAATTTATGTCAAAATAAGTTTATTATTTATTATTGGGACATCAAAATTTACGTTTTGTGAATTTTTGGTATTTTTATGACAATGTTCATTTTTTAATGAATAGTGAAAAATACTGTATTTTACATCAAAACTGCTTTTTAATCTACTTTATTTATATGATTAGATTATATTTTGAATTGGTTTTAAAGTTAAATTAGAATATATTTTTACCATTTAATCAAATGGTGGTCATTAGGATTAATTTCACTTTGGAATTGGGCATAAACTAATGCCAAACTTTTCATAGATATTGTTTAAAAAAAACACGCTATTTTTTTTTGACAACGGGAATTATTTTTAAATCAAATTTTGAAATTTAAGTGTTTGGAATTTGGTAAAATGGATTACATATTTGGAGTCAGAAGGTCCAAATTATATAATCTAGACTCTTTTGTTTTTGGACATTATGAATAGTAACGACGGTAATTATCTTTAATTATCTTGATTAATGAGTAATCAGGTAGTTAAGGATAATAAAATGATATCATAATAATACAACAAGACCACAACATGTGTCCTAAGGCTACTGGTTGTCTCATGGCCGATCATGGGACGCCTTTTTCCTAACATGGGGGCCCCATGGAATCACTTTTGTGAGAAATTGACTTTTTATCTTTTTATTTTTAAAGAATGTTAAATGTGACAAAGAATGTATCACCTAAGTAAAATATTTTTAATTTTGTCCAAATAAATGATCTTTTGGACTATAAATATTAATTATAAAGCTAAAAATATTTCCTACATCATGATATTTTTTTTATAATTTTTAGGCATTAAATTTATGAAATTATTTATGACATCATGCTGATGGAGCGATTACCTCATTAATAAAGGATTTGAATAAAATGAAATGATAATGTAAAATATATGACCTACACAAGTCCAAAACCTATTTGATGGGTGGATTTCGAACCCTTATCACCTTACCCTCGAATTATATCAATGTGGGATCTTTTTAATCCGAAAATCATTTTCAAATAAAGTAACATTTCTTTACATTCCAAGAGTGCCCCTCCTCTCCTCTTATAAAAGGACTCCACCTCTACCTCCTTACCCACCCTTCCAAAATCTTTTGGATCGGCCAAACCCTGCCCATTTTGTCTCTCTAAATCCCTCTCTTAATCATTGAAGCCTCACTTTGGGAAGAAGTCTTCCCAAGGAAGCCTTTGAGCTCAAACCAAAGGGAGTTAGCCGATTTTGAGATAATGTCTTCACTTGAGTCCTTTTGTTTTATTTTGCTTCTACAACCCCCTAAACTCTTTTTATTCATTTCTTTTGTAACAACTCCAGTATCTTAAATATACTATGATGTTTTTATAATAAGGATTCGAGCTACACTTACACACACATATATCTAATGTTTAATGGACATACTGTTTCCGTGGATGGTGAATTTATGCCTCCCGAAACGATGATTGTTCAAAATTCTTTTAACACCTTCAAAGGTGGCCATTAAGATGTCACTATATTTATATATGATATAAAAAATGTTTATGTTTTCCTTAATCTTCTGTATTTTTCTTTTTGGGCATACCTTTATGGTTTCTATTATGGGTAAACACAATATCTTCATTTAAGGAAGTGCAGACTACAGCCCCCTCAAAGTGATTTGATTAGTTAAATACCATATGTGGGACGTATAAAGGATGGAACTATGACATTATATATGATATTATACTGGAAATATAATATAACTTTATATCATTATGATTCCATTCTATAAAAGATGAAATAGAAATGAAAGTAGCGTTCATGCGTACGTATGGCTTACCGTCTCCATGAACGGTGCATTTCATTTCATACCTCTAAATGATTATGTAATATTATAAATGCATGTATATACTGGATATATATGATATATACATCATTATTATAATTCTGGATATAATGGATACATGACCAACTTGTAATTATAAAGGGTTTATTTTTGACTCAAGTACCAATGATCGTTAAAACGACCGTTATTAACTTAAATAATTACATAGTGTTCATGACATAGAAATAAGTGATATAAAAGTAATAATGAACTTGAAAATGGTTCTTAAGCAAGTAGAAATTAACTCAAGTTTTATTATTCAGGACATTAAAGAACGATCGAGTCAAGTCGGACCCGAGGTATGGGACTTCATCTCAATCTCCTTTCATTGAGGCATATTTTGTTTTATACACAACCTTCTTTTATATGGTGTATAAACCCCTTTGACTTTTACGTTTATCCAAAAGGAATATTTTTTATACATAGCATTTTACTAAACGACAAAAGGGAATGTTTTTTTCGTACGAATGCGGCGACAACGACTTCTCCGCCGCCGTGACTATTATTTGAGTTTCGGCTTCCTCTACAAGCCATACCTTTTTTTAAGAAAAATAAATACAATGTTTTCATTTTCTTTTATTTTGGTATTGAAAATTGTTTTCATAATGTTTTTATATCAATGTGTTGTATTTATATCTTGTGATTTAAAGGTGGAAATTTTATGTTTCCTTTATGCATGTTTTATGTGATACGATTATGTTGAGGTTCTTGGGCATTATTATGAAGACGGGTGGTTCTGTGATAAACTAAGGGCGGGTGAGCCCGATATAGCTCTCCAATGCATTGGGTAATGCGAAGGAGTGAAAAGTTAAGGTTTCTCCGAAGAGATTTAGGGAATATACTGTGATGGGTATTCCAAATGTAACCAAGTGGGTTACTCCCTACGTAAGAATGTTATTAATGCCTCAAGTTACCTTCATGTCTTATGATTTCTATGATTTATTCATGATTTGATGAGGTATGTTAAAGTGCTTATGTTTTATGGGTAAAGTATGATTTCATTCTTATGTATATATGTACCCATGTTTCTTTTCCATACTTTTATATCCCTTACTGAACTTTTTATGCTCATCCCATGTTTTTTTGAAATTTTTTTCACAGGTCAAGGGGAAGGTACATGATATGATGATAGTGTCAAGGAAGTGTCAAGAAAGAATCCATGTTTTATTTTAAATATGTTTCCATTGACGGGAAAGAAGAATACTATCATTATGTAACCACTTTGTTTATATGTGGAATGTAATGCAAGTTTTATGATCTAATTCTCTAAAACTCTAAACCCAAAAATATCCTCAATGTGTAATCTTGTAATAACTCAAGATTAAGTAAGGTTTAAGGCTGGGGACTTATAGTTGGTATCAAAGGTTGGTTTAGATAACTTTAGGAGTTATAATTCTATTAAATGATTATCCAAAAATATTTTTTTTATGGTCAAATTGAAGTGATATAGTATTTGAAGATTACCATGTTGCTTCATCTAAGACATGTTTGTTCAGAATGGTTTTCTGCAGAGGAAACAGGGAAGCAGTGCTAGGAAGGCATGTAGAAGGAAATAACCTTCCCAATCAGCATCCTGAGATGGTCGGAATTGGAACTGAACAGTTTGTTGCAGTAATGGCACAGTTGACTCAAGCGATAAATGGTGGTGGTATCCATGCACGAGATCAGCCAGATCAACCACACAGGAACATGTCAGTGGTGGAACATTTCATGAGGAAACATCCCCCATAATTCAGAGGATTATCTGACCCTGTGATAGCTGAAGGGTGGATTAAATCACTGGAGAATATTTTCGATGTCATGGGGTGTTCAGATAATCAAAAGGTTAGTCATTCTATTTACCATTTGGAGGGTGAAGCAGATCAGTGGTGGTCGATGGTTAAAAATATCAGGGATGCTGATGAGATTGATGCTCTCGTCTGGGATGAATTCAATGGTATGTTTCTTGAAAAGTATTTTCCTAAGGCTAGTCGACTTACGATGGAAAAACAATTCTTGGAATTGAGGAAAGAGGAAGACTCAGTGGCTACCTATGAAGAAAGTTTCACTCGATAGGCAAGGTATGCTCCAAATTTTATACGAGACCTTGATAGTAAAATCAATCGTTTTTACTCAGGATTAAAGCCAAAATATTGAAGGGCATTAGCTTCTCGTGAGTATAAAAGTTATGAAAAGCTTGTTCGATGTGCTGAGATGGTGGAAATGGAGTTTTTCGATGATCAAGTGTTCTATAACAACCAGCAGAAGAAGAGACCTAGGTGGCAGGAGAAAGGGAAGAATTCTTCAAAAAAGACGTATGGTAAGAAATATATGTTTCCATTTTGTGATAAATGTGGAAAAAGGCATGCTGGGGAATGACTTCTGAATTCTGGAAAGTGCTACCGATGTGGTAAGATGGGACATAAGGCTCTTGATTTCACTTAAAAAGATCAAGGTGAAGGTGAGACCAAATTTGATTTACAATTAGTGAAATGTTGTAAGTGCAATGAGATGGGTCACTAGGCAAACGAGTGTCCAAAAAAGAGCTTGAGTGATGGGAAGCAGTTAGAATACAAGCACAAAGGGGTGGTGAAATCCTTTGCAACTACATCAGCAGATGTCGGGCTATCAAATGAAGTTGTATCAGGTACTTTGTCTGTTTTTTTAGATTATGCAAGTGTGTTGTTTGATTCGGGGTCCACACATTCTTTCATCTCTGAAACCTTTTCTAGTAAAATGCGAATACCATCTCAAGAAATGACTCCTGAACTTTTGGTAAAAACACCTGGGGGAAATGTTGAGGAAAAAATAATTTATAAGAATCTTCTTATCCTTATCTGTGGAAAGAACCTACTTGAAAACCTTATTGTTTTACCTCTAGTAGAGTTTGATGTTATCCTGGGAAAGGATTGGCTCTCTATTTACCATGATAAGATTGACTGTAGAGCTAAAGAAGTTTCTTTTCCGATAGACTTTCAGTTTGTGTACAAGAATAAACCCTTACTGTTGATAACTTATCAAAAGGACAAGAAACTTGTAAAAGATGAAAATGAATGTTACCTTGCACACATTGTTTAAAACAAGGGAACTATTCAGATTAATGATGTGCCAGTGGTAAATGAGTATCCTGATGTTTCTCCTGATGAGTTGCCTGGAATAATACCAGATCGGGAAGTTGAGTTTACTGTTGACTTAGTTCCTGATGCTAAGCCAATTTCAAAACCCTCTTATCGAATGGCTCAAATTGAACTTTTAGAGTTGAAGGAGCAATTGCAATATTTATTAGAGAAAGGTTTCATTCGACCTAGAACATCACCATGGGGTGCTCCTATTTTATTTGTTAAAAAGAAATATGGTTCAATGAGACTTTGCATTGATTATAGAGACTTGAATAACATCACTGTTAAGAACAAATACCCTTTGCCTCATATCGATGATTTGTTTGATCATCTCCAGGGAGCTCAGTATTTTTCAAAGATTGACTTGAGATCAGGGTACCATCAGCTGAAGGTAAAGGAATCAGATGTTTCGAAGACCACATTCCGTACAAGATATGGCCATTATGAATTTGTAGTAATGCCTTTTGGGCTAACCAATGCACCTTCTGTAGTCATGGACTTAATGAATAGAATTTTCCATGAGTTCTTGGATAAGTTTGTGGTGGTTTTCATTGATGATATTTTGGTGTTTTCTAAAAGTAAAGAGGAGCATGAAAGACATTTAAGTGTTATCCTGCAAAGCTTAAAAGAAAATAAATTGTATGGGAAATTCAGCAAGTGTTAGTTTTGGTTGCAACAAATTTCATTCCTTGGTCACATTGTTTCTAAAGATGGGATAACCGTTGATCCTGCAAAAACAAAGGTTGTTGAAGAATGGCCAAGACCCAAAAATGTAACAGAGATTCGTAGCTTCCTTGGTTTTGCAGGCTATTACCAAAGGTTTGTTAGAAATTTTTCACGGTTATCTAGTCAAATAACTAAGCTAACTTGGAAGGGTGTTAAGTTTATCTGGACAAAATAATGTGATGATTGTTTTCGGGAATTGAAAAGAAGATTGGTGAATGCTCCAGTTTTGGCACTACCTTCTAGCAATGGTGAGTTTGTTATCTACAGTGATGCTTCATTGAAAGGACATTGTTGCATCCTAATGCAGAATGATCAGGTAATTGCTTATGCTTCACGACAGTTGAAAACTCATGAGTTAAATTACCCTACACATGATTTGGAATTAGCTGTTGTTTTCACTTTAAAAATTTGGAGGCATCATTTGTATGGAGTAAAGTGTGAAATATATACAGATCACAAAAGTTTAATGTATATATTCACTCAGAAAGAGTTAAACATGAGACAGAGGAGATGGCTAGAATTAATCAAGGATTATGATTGTACAATTCATTACCATCCGAGAAAATCAAATAAAGTGGCTGATGCTTTGAGTCGAAAAAGTAATGCTTCATTAGCAATGTTTCATTTGGAACGTGATCCTTTGGTTAAGGATTTGATGAACTTTGGCATAAAAGTTGTTGGTGCAAGAAGTTCTTCTGTTTTGTTTCAGGTATCAGTGAGATCATCTCTATCAGATATAATCAAGCAAGCACAGAAGTAAGACAGTGAGTTACAGAAAAAGGTTGAGCTGGTTCAGAAAGGTAAGTTTCTTGAATTCAACATTGATAATGATTGTGTTTTGAGATTTGGGAAGAGATTGTGTGTGCCTTGTGATTCACAGTTGAAGAGAGAGTTGTTATGTGACACTCATAGTTCTCCGTTTTCAGTTCATCCTGGCAGTACTAAGATGTACAGAGATCTGCGGTAGTATTACTGGTGGGATGGAATGAAAAGAGATATTGCTGATTTTACTGTGAAGTGTTTGACAAGTCAACAGGTTAAAGCAGAGCGGAAGTTACTGAATGGGATGCTTCAGCCTTTACTAGTGCCAGAGTGGAAATGGGAGAATATATCCATGGACTTTGTTGTGGGATTACCGAAGACATCTCGAGGTAATAATGCAATCTGGGTTATTGTTGATCGCTTGACTAAATTTTGCTCATTTCCTTGCTATACAAGATACTTTTTCCCAAGATCAACTTTCCTGTTTGTCTCTTAAAGAGATAGTCAGGTTACATGGAGTTCCCCTCTCCATTGTATCTGATCGTGATTCCAGGATCACTTCTATCTTTTGGAAAGGCCTTCATAAGTCATTGGGTACTGAATTAAATTTTAGTACATCATTTCATCCTCAATCAGTTGGGAAATCAGAACGAACAATTCAGACCTTGGAGGATATGCTATGAGCTTGTTCGATGGATTATCAGGGAAGTTGGAAACAAAATCTTTCTTTGGTTGAATTTTCATATAATAACAATTTTCATTCCAGTATACAGAAGGCACCATTTCAGGCATTATATGGTAAGCGGTGTCGAACTCCAACTTTCTCAGATGAAGTGGGTGAAAGGAAGTTGATGGGACCATAATTGGTAGAATATATGGTAGAAAAAAGTTCAGCTGATTTAGAAACACATGAGAATAGCTCAGAGTAGGCAGAAGAGATATGCAGACAACAGGAGGAAGGATCTATCTTTTGAGGTAGGTGATCATGTTTTTCTCAAAGTCTCACCATGGAAAAGTGTGATGAGATATGGTAAGAAAGGAAAGATGAGTCCAAGGATCATTGGACCATATGAAATTCTGGAGAGAGTTGGATCAGTTTCATTCCGAGTGGCTTTACCTCCGAGTTTATCTCAGGTACACAATGTTTTTCACGTTTCGATGTTGAGAAAGTATATGCCAGATCCATCTCATGTTTTGAGTCCAGAGGTAGTTCAGCTGGAAGAGAACCTATCGTATGAGGAACAACCAGTCCAGAATCTTGACTACAGGGAGAAAGTGTTATGAAATAAGGTGATTAATCAGGTAAAGGTTTTGTGGAAAAACCACATGATGGAAGAGGCAACATGGGAATCTGAAAATTCAATGGGGGATAAGTACCCCCATTTATTCGATAAGTAAATAAATTACAGGGATGCAATTTTCTAAAGGGGGAAGGATGTTACATCCCAAGTAAGTAATGAATAATATATATTTTATCTTTGTCTATTAATGAATTAGATAGTGTTTTAGAGGCTTAAAATGAAAATAAATCCAATCTTAAGCATGGAATACACTAATATTTTTTAAAGGATTGTTTTTCTGCCTTTTGATGGAAAACCATTTTTAAATATATCTTTTGGAAATTTTATAAGCTATGTAAGTCAAAATAAACTTATTCTTTATGATTGGGACATCAAAATTTACTTTGTGTGAATTTTAGGTATTTTCTGACAATGTTCATTTTTTTAATGAATAGTGAAAAATACTTTATTTTACATCAAAACTTCTTTCTAATCTACTTTATTTATATGATTAGATTATCTTTTGAATTTGTTATAAAGTTAAATGAGAATATATTTTGACCATTTAATCCAATGGTGGTCATTAGGATTAATTTCACTTTGGAATTGGGCATAAACTAATGCCAAACTTTTCATAGATATTGTTTAAAAAAACCCGCTATTTGTTTTGACAACGAGAATTATTTTTAAATCAATTATTAAAATTTCTGTGTTTGTAATTTGGTAAAATGGATTACATATTTGGAATCAGAAGGTCCAAATTATGTAATCAAGACTCTTATTTTTGGAAATTATGAATAGTAACGATGGTAATTATCTTTAATTGTCTTGATTAATGAGTAATCAGGTAGTTAAGGATAATAAAATGATATCATAATAATACAAAAAGACCACAAAATGTGTCCTAAGGCTACTGGTTATCTCATTGCCGACCATGGGATGCCTTGTGCCAAACTTGGGGGCCCCATGGAATCACTTTTGTGAGAAAGTGACTTGTTATCTTTTTATTTTTAATGAATGTTAAATGTGACAAAGAATGTATCACCTAAGTAAAATATTTTTAATTTTTTCTACATAAATTATCTTTTGGACTATAAATATTCATTATAAATATAAAAAGGTTTCCTACATCATGATATTTTTTTATAATTTTTAGACATTAAATTTATTAAATTATTTACGACATCATGATGATGCAGGGATTACCTCATTAATAAAGGATTTAAATAAAATGAAATGAAATGTGAAATCTATGACCTACACATGTCAAAAACCTATTGGATGGGTGTATTTCGAACCCTTATCACCTTACCCTCTTATTATATCAATGTGGGACCTTTTGAATCCGAAAATCTTTTTCAAATAAAGTAACATTTCTTTACTTTCCAAGAGTGCCCCTCCTCTCCTCTTATAAAAGGCCCCCACCTCTACCTCCTTACCCACACTCCCAAAGCCTTTGGATCGGCCAACCCCTACCCATTTTGTCTCTCCACATACCTCTCTTACTCTTTGAAGCCTCACTTTGGGCATAATTCTTCCCAAGGAAGCCTTTGAGCTCAAACCAAAGGGAGTTACCCGATTTTAAGGTAATGTCTTCACTTGAGTCCTTTTGTTTTATTTTTCTTCTCCAACCCCCTAAACTCTTTTTATTCATTTATTTTGTAACAAATCCAGTATCGTCAATATACTAGGATGTTTTTATAAGAATTATTCGAGCTACACTTACACACACCTACATCTAATGGTTAAAGGACATACTATTTCCGTGGATGGTGAATTTATGCCTCCCGAAACGATGATTGTTCAACATTATATTAACACCTTTAAAGGTGGCCATTAAGATGTCACAATATTTATATATGATATATAATATGTTTATGTTTTCCTTAAGCTTCTGTATTTTTTATTTTGGGCATACCTTTATGGTTTCCATTATGGGTAAACGCGATATCTTCATTTAAGGAAGTGCGGACTACCGCCCCCTCAAAGTGATTTGATTCGTTAAATACCATATTTGGGACGTATAAAGAATGGAACTATGATATTATATATGATATTATACTGGAATTATAATATACCTTTATATCATTATGATTCCATTCTATAAAATACGAAATAGAAATGAAAGTAGCGTTCATGCGTACGTACGGCTTACCGTCTCCATGAACGGTGCATTTCATTTCTTACCTCTAAATGATTATGTAATATTATAAATGAATGTATATACTGGATATATATTATATATATATCATGATTATAATTCTGTATATAATGGATACATGAACAACTTGTAATTATAAAGGGTTTATTTTTGACTCAAGTACCAATGATCGTTAAAACGACCGTTATTAACTTAAATAATTACATAGTGTTCATGACATGGAAATAAGTGATATAAAAGGAATAATGAACTTGAATAAGGTTCTTAAGCAAGTAGAAATTAACACAAGTTTATTATTCAGGACATTAAAGAACGATCCAGTCAAGTCGGACCCGAGGTATGGGACTTCGTCTCAATCTCCTTTCATTGAGGCATATTTTGTTTTATACACAACCTTCTTTTATACAGTGTATTAACCCCTTTGACTTTTACGTTTATCCAAAAGGAATCTTTTTTATACGTAGCGTTTTACTAAATTACAAAAGGGAATTGTTTTGTCATATGTATGTGGCGACAATGACTTCTCCGCCGCCGTGACCGTTATTTGAGTTTCGGCTTCCTCTATAAGCCATACCTTTTTTTAAAAGAAAAATAAATACCATGTTTTAATGTTCTTTTATTTTGGTATTGAAAATGGTTTTCATAATGTTTTTATATAAATGTGTTGTATTGATATCTTGTGATTGAATGGTGGAAATGTTATGTTTCCTTTATACATGTTTTATGTGATACGATTATGTTGAGGTTCTTGGGCATTATTATGAAGACGGGTGGTTCCATGATAAACTAAGGGAGGGTGAGCCCGATATGGCTCTCCAATGCATTGGGTAACGCGAAGGAGTGAAACGTTAAGGTTTCTCTGAATAGATTTAGGGAATATACTGTTATGGGTATTCCAAACGTAACCAAGAGGGGTACTCCCTACGTAAGAATGTTAGGAATGCCTAAAGTTACCTTTATGTCTTATGATTTGTATGATTTATTCATGATTTTATGAGGTATGTTAAAGTGCTTATGTTTTATGGGTAATGTTTGATTTCATTATTATGTATATATGTACCCATGTTTCCTTTCCATATTTTTATATCCCTTACTGAGCTTTTTATGCTCATCCCATGTTTTTTTGAAATGTTTTTCACAGGTCAAGGGAAAGGTACATGATATGATGATAGTGTCAAGGAAGTGTCAAGAAAGAATCCATGTTTTATTTTAAATATTTTTCCATTGATGGGAAATAAGAATACTATATTTTTATAACCACTTTGTTTATATGTGGAATGTAATGCAATCTTTATGATCTAATTCTCTAAAACTCTAAACACGAAAAGATCCTCAATGTGTAATCTTGTAATAACTCAAGATTAAGTAAGGTTTAAGGCTGGGGCCTTATATTATTCCTTATTTACTCGTGATTTTTTACTATGTAAATAACCCATACGAAGTATCTTTACTCACTCATATTTTTTTCATTTCCCCAGGATATGAAGAATTAATATTTAGTGTGTTTAATGATGTATAATATTTACCTTCACTATGGTTTAAATATTATTTTTTTCAATTATAATATAAGATTATAGTATGAGTTTATTTTAAAAAACTACTAAACTATTTGGTCATTTAGGATGTGATTCGTTATATCTATTTCTATTATAATAATTTAATAATTATCTATGGGTTGTTGGGATTAGGGTCATTACAAAAACACTAAACTAGTTTCTATATTGAAATCCATTAGAATTTTACGTTCCATGGTATGTTTCCAAATTTTATGATTTAGAAGAAGGAAGTCAAAATATATTTTCTTAAAAAGGACCTTTAGAATTATGTGAATATGGTAGATCTAGAATATTTTGTGACACCAAATTATGTAAAAGAAATTGACAATTTTAGAGAACCATTTAAGGATTAAATAATGTATCCAAGTCTTATAATGTTCAATTTTATTAAGCTATAACTGAATTAGGTGTCATTAAGAATTAATGTGAGACTTGTATCTATAATAAATTTGGTTTATGTGTTATCATTTTTAGAATAGTATATTTTGATGATATATTAATTATTACAATGAAGATATCAGTCTTTTTGTCTATAAAGACATTCATGGAAATCTGCATCTTTATAAAGGAGTTAGGTGACAATATATACATTTTTAGGATCAAGATCAATCATGATAGGTCCTGAAGGTTTCTCAGACTAAGTAAAGGATCATAAATTTCCAATATATAGCAGATATTCAAAATTGAACAATATAAGAGGGGATTTTGGACTATATCACATGATATATCCCCCTCCTAGAAAACATATCACCATAAATAGAAGGATGGTTAAAGATAGAAAGGAATATATACACATTACTAGTAATTTCAATCATATATTTCATGGTATATACTAGGATTTATGTTTACAATAACTTGAGTGTAGTAGGTACATATCAAATGAACTCAGGATGCATCCATTGGAAGGTAGTCAATACTATCCTAAAGTACCATGGGAATACTAAGGTTATATCCCTAATTTATAGAGGATATGAAGATATAATCACAAAAGTATATAATAATTTTAGTATCCAAAATGATCTAAATGATCTAAAATGAAAATCTCGATATACCAACACTCTCAGTAGAGGTGTTGTGAGCTATTAGTTCTTAAAGAAAGAAATTGTTTATGATCCTATAGTAGAGTATGGTTATATTGAAACTTATAATATAGCTAAGTAATAAGTATAGATACACAACACCATATAAGATCTTAATGTGATTCTTATATGTAATGATCATATAAAAAAATACTATTATAATATTATAGGGTTGGTTATTCCCAAAGAGTAACAACCCCATTAGTGGATGAAGAATGTATTTCGAAATTATCATTTGTTGAGATATTTTTCTAAACAGGTGTGGTCACTATATGAAGGGTTTCCACATAATAAAATGTGATAAAAATATTCCGAAATCTCTATATCTATACAGGTATGGACATCATTTGAGAAATAGTGGACCAAAATTCATTAGATGTTGAATCCAGTCATAGTGGGAGTCTAATGAAGTTGGAATCCTAAAACAAACTACATTGTACATTAGATTACATATTTATTTAAATAAAATGATATTAATAAATGGATTATAATATATTTTTTATTCTTCTTTGTGAACTAAATTTCATAATTTACTTTGAGATTTTGTTACATCAAAAGGTCATATATCGTTTCTCACTATGGTATAAACCATAATGATTTGTGAAAATATTTCAAAACATTACTTCCTATATATGAATGGAATCATATGATGGGACATAATTTATTTAGAGTATTAAGTGTTAGATATTTATAGGTGTAGGAGGATTCATCCCATGATGTTTACACGTGGTAATCTATATGATCTGACATCATAAGTACATACTCAAAAGTAGTAATTCCAAATGTTTTCTTTCATTAGATATTTCAAACTATGAAAGTGTGTATTTATCCTTAGTATTGATATTATTTTTAATGAATATCATGATTAATTTACTTTAATGTAATTATGAAAACTGTGATGTCATATGTTCATGCATAAGTAGGGTGTGATGTGTGTGTCACAAGTGATATAAAATTAATGAATAATTAACTAAAAGATTATTCCCTTCAAATATAAGAAGATAATATATCAACCCTTTGATTTAAATTAAATTTTAAAACTAAATTTCATAAACCCAATTATTGACAGGTTACATTTAGGATATCAAATAAACAAATATTGAGCATATAGGTTGATGAAACAAGTATTAAAAAAACCTGATAACATATAAATAGAAAGGTATTGTATTACATAATGATCATTTGAGTGTTTTGTTTCTATTTATGATATTATAATATTCATCTATGGGTTTGTTTACACATTGCTAAAAACTGATATTAGACTTTAAGAATTCTCTCCTAATTTCACTAAGGAAGACTCCCCAAGGGTTACGTACTAATTTTTTATATTAATCTTAGTTGAATTTTATTTGAATATACAAATTTTAATAAATCTTAATCTTTCGACTAAGGATTAATATTTTTTCTAGATATTTTTATCACAAATATTCAATCATAATATTTTTTGTGTATAATATTAAGATAAATATATATTGATTATAACATAAATTTTATATTTATTTTTCTAGATTTGGAAAATTTTGATAAAGGTGAATAGGATGAGTCAGACACCCTGTAATTGAAATTATATTCTAAATACAATTAAATAAATATTTATGTATTTACTGATATTAAAATTATTTTTAAAAAATGTTTGTATCAAATAAATACTAATAATAATATTAGGTTTGTGGTTTTATATGGATTAATAGAATAGTTGAGGGCCTAGGTGTAATTACCAACACTCTGAACATTCTCTATATATACCCAGTTATATTAATTATTATATGGTGTAATTTATGGGGAAAAGTATTGTGGTGCGAAAAATACATTACCTCGAGAAAATTATCTCAATGAAGAACATATCAAGGGTTCTTATCAAGATCAATATATTTATTTTTCCTTATTATTTTTACTCAATAATGAGAGATATAGAGACGTGATACTTAATGCATGAAAGATTTCATTACAATAAATATGAAAAATGCATGTTGGTTTGATAATTTCCTCTATAAACCATTTTTTCATCAATATAACTCAGGGATCAAGGTGTGGGTAAATATATCCACGATAGGGTTTATACTTTGGATCCTCCAGATGAAACAATGGTACAATTATAAAAAGGCTTCATTCTATAAACATCTTCTTCCAAGAAATATTCTCTTGATTGAGGTAGTTTATGTTATTATATTAACTATAAATTTAACAATAATGATACTTTCCTTTTGCTTCCATGATTATATTTATTTTACTTATTGAATTAAATTCATTATACAAATTCTTATCCATCATGTTCTTATGGGTTATCTATTAGACCCAATGAAACCCCTTAACTTTGAAAGGGCCCAATCATCATTCAATTCGCCTATAACCTATATAATAATAGAGATACTGATAATCATGATAACAAATAATATCCCCAAAATTATGGGGAAAACCTAGAAGGTAAATATATTAATGACAATTTCCAAAAAAATATATGTGCAGAAATTCAATGTGAAATGAAAAGGATGATGAATACGCCTCACAAAGCAGTGAATTTGAAGGTGAAATATATTTTTTAAAACATGTAACTTTCAGGGTTAATTTTAAGGATCATGAATACACTTCATGAACTGGTGAGAAGAAATAAGGAATAATCATTCAACATATGCTGAAAAAATATCTTGAAAATTGTCTTAAGGAAAACACCAAGACCAAGAAGAGGGTGAGTATTCTTAATATGTAGGTTGAGAAGGGAAACATAATGTTTAGATGAATTACTAAAATATAATAATGAATTAATGGATGAAATTATTAACCATAATGTGAGAATTATGGAATAAGATAAAATTTCAAATTATCATGATATAAAATATACTATAAAGAAAGAAGAGTTGAGTAATGAACAGCGTCACAAATTCTGTCCTTTTAAGGTATGTATTTATTATTTATTATTTTATTTTTATAATCCTATTTTTTTATTTTTTATTTTAATTTTGGTAATTTTGGGTGAAAATGGTTGTCGCATTGTTTATGAATGGTTAGTTAAAACTATGATATCCAATATTTTATAGCTCTATAGTTTGTTATAGCGTAGTTCTCATGGTTGGTGCACGGTTTATCCAACTATATTATAGGGTTGTATTATAATCCCAAGAGTTTAAAATTCAATTCATACATTTTTCTCAGGGTTGTTAAATCATGAAGTATTCTCAAAACATTAAGAAAATGATATGAACAATCTACGTCTACAAAATTTATTACCCCAAATACTTCATTTTTAACCAATTTCAAAATCTCCAAGTCACCTATAAACATATTTATCCATTATTGCTCCATAGAGATAAATTTTGGGTGATATTATTTAAGGATCTTTAAGGAATATCCTGGTATTTGGTTCCTCTCTACATCCTTTACCTTGTTTTCAATCTCTTCTGGGTTTCTTATATTTCCCTATAGTTATGGAATCTTTTTTTATGTTGAAAATTTTATAAAGAATATATTTTTATATATAATTATTGAAACATGTGGTAGAATATACTTCTTAATCTCTATAGTGTTTTCTCACCACTAACACAGGTTTTTATTTGATTAAGTTGGGATGTTCTCTACCCTTCTCTTATTGGTTCAACATTTTTTGCTTGATCCTTAAAATTAAATTTCAATAAAGTTTTAAAAGTATAAAATTATTGAATTGAATACTATTATATATAAATCCTAATGTTTTTATTTTATTTTTTCATGTGTATGAAAATTTACTAAATCATTCTTTGTGTAATAATTTATTGATTCCCATCAAATTATTCATAAATAACCTTAATGAAATAATATTTTTTGGATTTACATAAACATAGTAGGAAACCTAGTGTTTTTTTGTAGGGATTACATGACATGAATTTCAATTAATATTCACATTCCACTAGTTTAGTGGATCGCTCTGATTTGGGAAGTGATATGTTAGATATGATGAGATTCTAGATAACAGCTAATATATAGAAGTTAATTATTATTAAGTATATAGATATGAGAGGATACTAAGAGAATATAAACCTAGAGATATTAGGGTACATAAAATGTTCCTTTTTACAAAGTCATTTCATTTTATGACTTTCATTTACCTGGTTTAGTATATAAAATAATGGTATCATGCTATTGGTTTTCTTTAAAAGTATTAAATGAATTATTTTAATAGATTTAATTTCAAATTGGATTTCTTGAATATTTATAAAAAATAATGTTCATGTAAAACTAGGAGGAATACTTTTTGGGTAGTTATGCTCAGAAAAAATGAAAATCCCATGGGTGTATGTAGACCTTGTTTTGATTGACCCAGGTAAAGGCAAGACACTATTGAAAAGTGGCATGTATTCATATTACATTGGTAGGGTTCAATGGATGTGACATGGTGAGAAGAAAACTTATATCACAAAAATATGGAATTTATATATCATAGATCATTTATAGCTTGTTTTTGTGTATATTTTCATATATTTATACTTACATTTTCATCTATTTATCCCTTATTTCATACACATTCATTTATGGATCTTCAGTTATACTTGTGCATTTTATTTTGATGCTTTTATATTCTTGTTTTGATATTTTGTATGTTTTATTTATTTTATTCCATATTTTTAAAATTTATTATTTCTTTCTTATTTAGTTTCATGAATCGCCAATGTATATTGATTTCATGACAGGTTCTTGATTATAACTATTCAATATAAAAATAGTATCTTAGGAGAAAATATTTTAAGAAACATATACCCTTAATGATCTAAAAAAGTATATAGTGTGTCAGGATTAAAGAAATTGTTTTGGAATTATCATAGACTAGCTTCAGTTCCTAGGTTAGTTTGATCCCATGTTGGGTCATTATAAATTTGTATCAGGTCCTAGTTGTGTTTTGTTTTTTTTGGAAGCATTAGTAAACATAAGATAGGTCCATTAGAGGATATGTTAGGTAGGTTACAAGTATGTGAATGTCCAAAAATCATCATAAGGATTATTAATAAACCATATGATGTCAGGAAATGATATGTTTGAAAAGTATTTTGATTTGGTATTTGATTTGATTAATTTTTGGTTAGAAAAAATTTAGGCCATATGACTTTTCTAGGGCATAATATTAAGGTGTATAGGTTGTAGACTATAAAATCAAACCATGTTACCCAACAGGAGGTGATATAGTGTGACATACACACCTGACATATGGATTGGTGAAAAAATGTGGTTAGACCATACATATAACTCTACGCAACGAATCTGACCATCATAGTTGGAACATGGAATTTTTAAACTGTGTGGCCAAACCATGTGTAGTCTAAATTTTGAGATTTTATGTGCTTTCTCTCTGTAAAAAAAATTATTATTATTATTATTTTATTATTAATTTTTAGGGTTTGAATTGGTGAAATTTATTTTATTTAATTATTTCATTCATTATTATTTAATCTCATATAGTACCACTCCCCCATGTAATACATCCAGTTAACCCTCTAGTGGAAAAAATCATGTTATGATTCACTATTCAATTCCACACTTATATAACAATGTAAAATTGTTTTCAATTATAAATTCCAAATTTAATAAAACAAATTAACATCTCATTTAATTAAGATATATAATGTTAGTTTCTTTTTAAAATGATAAATTTCACTTTATTGAGGATTATAATATTGGTGGGTATGATTTTGGAGAGACTAGGACAACGTAGAAGAAAAATGGGCCAAATTAATTGATTCCCAAGAACATATTACTACTATTTCACAACTTATTAGTAATTATTATATTAAATTGGGATAAAATATTATGTTATCATCCAAAACACAATGGGATACAACTTTTCAAAAGTCACTTAAGTCAAATAATTATGTTTGTAGGCCTAGAGAAGTGGTTTATCCATAAAATGTACTTTAATTGAATTCAAGAGTTTTGTTTTGTATTTTGAAAATATCTCTATTTCTAGATGTCCAATAGAAATAAAATTTTATAGAGACTATAAAATATTACATCAAAAAACTCTTATCTTTTTTCAAAGTCAATATAAGTCTGTTTACATATCGAAATCCAAGACAAATTTATTATCTAGAAATTTGGATTTAAAAAACCCACCTTCCACTTTTCCTATAAACAAGAACCTTTGGAACCTTATTTGAAATCTATAAAAATGTGTTATGTTATGATATTTTATAGATTCCTATAGTTATTCTCAATACCATGGACATTATGGAGCCCACATACCTCATAGGGTGATCTGATATGATAAATGAGATACAACCAATCCTTCACCTCCTCTCGAAGTCAGGATAATTGATGGTTGATCGTTGCAATGAAGATAGACACTATTCATGAGAGTTCCATAACATATACTAGATATTGGGTTTTTGTAATTTTGGTTTAAAAATATTCTTTCAATTTTATCTTACTTTGATATAGATTTTACTACTTTTTGTTGGTGTGGTTGAATTTTTTGCTCTTCATTTTTGAATGATCAGTGTGATATTTTCTGTGCGTGACTTGTGTTATTCCAATTGGATAATGAACTTCTTAGAAAAATAAGCATAAAATGTATGTAGTAAACTCAGAATGGCATCTTTATCACATATGTTTCAAAATAAACTTTATTATAATCTTCTAAACCTTTTAATTAATATTTTATACTTCAACCTATTTTCAAACCCACATCATCTCTTTAGTCTTTTTTATTAAAGATACACACTATAATCCTCTAACGATCCTTGATCTATGTCCTAGGATATGAAATATGATATAAATAATCATTATAAAAATTATCTACTTGAAGTGTCATAAAAATTAATTTTCATGGAAATGGATATTTTTTCTTAGGAATATCACTATATCAATCAAAATCATATAATGATATTGGTATGGAATATTTATGATATAGAGGAGGGAGAGAAAACCATTCCATTTTTTATTGATATATTGGTTCAATATGATGTTAGTGAAAGGATTAATCATAGGAGTTTCTCTAACATCATCCACTTATTTTTTAATATCATAGTGATCCATAGGAAATAGAGGATTTATTAAAGAAAATGATGATTTTTTTATTTCTTGAGAATCTCAAATCAGTAAAATTGAAATGAAACTACATTATTATTAAGTGGCTCAGCCAATTTTTTTCTAATATTTAGTTTCAAGTTTTATGTTGGAGAATGTTGAATGGAAGTATTTCAAATTTATGCTTACTTAGTAATTTTACTTCTACACCATAGAACATGAATAATTATGGTGTTTTTTATGACTTTCATAGGGTAATCAAGTCATCATGGAATTTAAAAATTCATTTGTGTAGATTAATAAATTTTCCAAGAATATATAATCTAATAATTTATTGAAGTAATTTAAACATGAAATCAAACTCTATCCACAAATACAATCTAAAGTATTTTATCTAAAAATTAAATATTAGGAATGAGTGGTAGACTTATATTTAATTGTGGAAAAATGATTAATCTTAGAGGTATGCGATTATTAATGGTTATTACATGTTTAGTGGTCATGAATGTGTTTTCCTAAAATAAATATAAAGGAATACAAATCTAGAACGGGTAGTGGTGGTGGAACATGACCACTTTCTCAGCCATCTACCACTAACATATGAGGAGTAGGACACTTATTTCCCAAAAATTAAGAAATTAAAAATAAAAAACCATATTTCCTAAACAATTCCATGAAATTTCATATTTGTGGGAATATGGGACAACTCTATACATTATTTCATATCAATATTCAATGAAGGTGTGGTGTTGGTTATTCAACAATTGATGGATCTCTATAATAATATAATGCATCAATGTTAACAAGGAACCATCCTTATAGGAATTGAGGAGGAGTTTTTTATAATATGAAAATATTTAGTTAAGGATTGAGACCTAGGATATTGTTATTCCCTAGACTCAGATTCAAATTTGGATGTTATATATTGTAGATCCAAATCCCATGGAATATAAGGTGGTTCCAATGACTGTGAGAGGCACCATTATTATAGAATCATCTATTTATATTTCTTTATTTGATATCAGTTATAATCAATTATATATATTTACTAGTGTTGTGGATTTCTTGAATATTCCCTCTAATATAATGCCTTATGATTCCTCACATAATGAAGAAGAAGTATGATAGTCATTGCCCCTCTTGTATCATCTCGGTATCATAGGTGGTGCTATATTGGGATTTTCTTATACATGAAATTGGAATTTATGATATAATCTTTGATAAGAACTATATAATGAATTTAAAATTTCATATTTATTATTATCATTGAATTGTGAAGTTCACCACACCTATGGGAGTGTTCATATATTCCAAAGATAATGTGACCGAATATCTATTTGGGAAGGAAATTCTCTTCCCATAGTTGATAAGTTTGTATAACAGGTTTCACATCCTCTATTAAAGGCTAGTGATTGGATTTTTAGGATTGAGATACCTCCAGTATTTCGGTAATTTTTAGAGGTATTTTATGATTTCTTCTCAAGATTTCCACCAAATAAAAAAAATTGTGTTATATATCGATTTGACTTTAGATAATCAATCAATATCATTATCATGATATCATATGGAACCACCTAAATTGGAGTGGAAAATAAAACTATATTACTGGGAGGATAATTTATTTATTCACCCTAGATCTATGGGCTAACCCAGTTCTTTTTTTCTTAGAATACAGTTGAAACTCTCTAGTTTTGCATTGATAATATAAATTTTAAGTTGGTAACTATCAAAAATAAATATCTCCTTCCCCACATAGATGTACTATTTGAATAGTTAATAGGGGAAAGGTGGTTCGATAAGATTTACCTTCATTCAAGTTATATATAGCTTAGAGTGAGAGAATCAAATGATACTAAGACTATATTCTAAATTAGACATATAAATTATGAATATCGTGTTATTCCTTATGGATTAACTAATGCTTATTTGGTTTTTATGTATTTTCTTAAGCAAATTCGTCATTGGTACCTCAATTATTTTAATATGGTATTCATTGGTGATATTTTTTTAAATTCAAACACTAATTAGGATTATTGGATACTCCTTGAAAATTTATTAAGAGTTAAATCTCTATGAAAATATTCCAAAATGTAGTTTATAAATCCTAAAAGTTATGTATTTGGGTTATGTGGTTTGAAAATATCATATTTATTTCAATCTTAATAAGGTGAGAGCTAAAGAATTTATTTAAGATATAATAATTCCCAATATTATTAGGCTACAATATCTGATTCATCATGGATTTTTTTATATTTGATATATATTAGCTACACTCTATTGGAAATTAGTAGAGTCTCTCTAGAGATCATAATTTTAATACTCATTGTATGAATTGAATCATAGGTCTTAATAACCCACAATATGGACTCTACTATAGGTGGGACATGGTTATGTGGTGTATTTCATTGGTAAAAGTTTGTGTCTTGGTTTTTAAGTCATGTAGGGTGATCATGTGGAAGATTACAACCCATAAAAACTTTTAAATCATGAATTATTTTATCCCACCCTTGAATATAAGTTCTCTATTATCATGAAAACACTCAAGTGTGGGTTCATTATCTGTTTAGTGAAAACTTTATGATATGCACTGATCATAATATTGGAATAAACATCTTCTCTCAAGGGAATTTTAACCTTGAGTGGAGGTTTTGGGGGGAGTGCCTTGGGATGTTTGGTTTTTCTTTCTCATATATATTAGGAAAAGGGAATGTTTTCATTGATAATATCTATGTGAAATTTATATCCAACTATTTAGGGAAATATTATAGGTAAATGAATCTGACCCTCCTTCTAGTGTAGTTACATATAGATGTAGAAGAGGATATTGAAATAATTTTTCTTTCTAATGTTCAATTTTAGCCTTCTCTATTTGAAATAATATATTCAGATAAACTATAAGCTAAACAATTAGAGTGAATCAGAAGAACAATATATATTGGGAAGACCACCATTGACTGATATCTATCCTCAAAGGGAATTATTTTCTTTAAAAATAAGTATGGGGTTCCGACATCATTGAGAAAGGAAGTGATGGAGGAGACCCATAAATTTTAGTAGGTTATTTATCCTAATACCAACATAATGTATTCTGATAAAATTTACTAGTATTAGTGGCCTAGTATGGGATGGGATATAGCTAATTTTGAGTCTATATGTTACACAAGTCATAAGGATAAAGAGAATAATGATAATAATTTTGGTTTACTCCATCCCTTTCATATATCTAACTTCAAATCAGATGAGGTATCTATAAAATTAATTATTCAGATACCTCATACCTCCCAGTGAATGAATATTATCTGTTTCATGATTAATAGGTTGAATAAATCAATTCATTATATATATATATATAATACAATATCAATGTCTAGTATGTCATTATATTATATATGGATGATATTGTAAGACTCTATATTGTTTCTTTTTCCATTATTTTTGACATAGATCCTCGTTTGACTTCTTGTTTTTACTAAGGCCTCCAAGAGGTCATGCAGCGAATGTTACAAATGAGTAAAAATTAAAATCCTCAAGGATGTGAGTAAATTAAAGTGTACATTTATATTTTAGAATATGTTCTTTGGGGTTATGTTATAGATTTTTGTGGTTTGTGGGATACCCACGTCATAATATTTAAATATTCATTCAATAACAGTCATTATTCCACTCTATGGATGGAACCATTAAATGATTTATATGGTTATCCATATCATCCCCCTCTCAATTGGGATGAAGTTGATGAAGGCTCCTAGGGGGACCAAGTCTTATCAAATAGATGAATTGGAATAACCATATTATTTTTTTATGTATTGAATTGGAAGAAATACATTGTAAATAATATGGTTATCATCATCTTCTTCCATTGGAATTCATTGTGGGTGACTGATTATTTTTGAAAAAATCACTATGATTATTAAAAAAGTAGATGTTTTTCCCTAATACAATTGACATCATTTGAGATGATACATTTTTTTGGAATAGTTTCTTATAATTTATATTTTTCATGTCAGTTAATAATTCATGATGTTTTAAAAAGATATAACTAAAAAATATCACTCTAACGCCTCCATTGTTTTGAATGGGAAATATCGGGATTTGAAACCAAATGTCTTGATGATGGAGAAGTCAGTTAGAATCCTCAACTCATAGGTTAAGGTGTTGTGTGGAATTTCAATTAAATGTTTTTAGATGTTATGGACGTATGAGGACGAAACACAATAATATTAGGAGTGTGAATCCATTATGAGAAAAAATGTATTAATCTATTAATTAATTATGATAAAAGTTTACTTTCTATATTAAAAGTTGATATAGTATGTATAATTTTCACACACATGAATTTCTTATTCAGGTATGGATTTATTATTATTTTATTATTTTTATTTTTATTCTCTTATTTCAATGTCATTTTTATTAAAATTTGATAATTTTACGAGATACAGGGTGCCACATTGATAGTGTATGGTTATTGAAAATTTTATTACCCTATAGTGTGTAGGATCATAGATTATTGTTGTAGATTTTAAAAATTAGGTGCATGGTTTTCCAAACCATGTGACATACTCATGTATTTCTATATCCATCTCCATGGTTAGCACACTGTTTGCTAATATTTCTGGCCAAACAATGTAGTTTTCCAATAAATATAAAAATAATGAAATGAGTAAACTATCATTGTTCATTTTTTAACAACAAGCCAATATTTTCTCACCATTAAAAACTCTCTCATGTCCATACACACTCATCACTCCATTTACTATCTTTAGGGAGAGATTTTGGTGTATTTTTTTCAAGGATCATTAATGACATAGTAAGTAGCTCCTAGCATCTTCCTTTCTCGTATTATGTCTCAATTATTAGTTTAATCTCTTCACCTATGGATATATAAGCCAATGTATTATGATTATCAATTTCTAAAGAATGGGTTTTGATGTTTATGTTTTCATACTTATGGTAGAGGATATGTACTCCATCATTTAGTGGATTATTCACATTTACAAATGTATTTATAAAATTAAGGTGGGTCGTTCAATTACCTTCCATTTATGGTTGAAAATGTTTTAATTGATACTTAGAATTAATGTTATATAATTTTATAAATTTATAAAATGACTAAACTGATGATTTATTTGTCTACAACCTAGTGTTTTGATTTAATTTTTTCTATTGGTAATTAATATGGGATTACATCATTCATTGTGTGAGAATTTATTTATGTGAATAAATTTTTTGATAAAATAAGTTTAAAAAATAATGGTTGATAAAATTTGTTAAACATATTGTAAATTAGTTTTTGTTTAGGTTGGGGTCCAAGGATATGTTGTATTATTGAGAATCATATTAGGATGGTTGAGTTAGTCTCTATGAATAGTGATGTAAACCATTATTTATGATGTGACTCTACATAATAATAGGTTTACATTGGTAGTTTAGGATTTACGATATAGATATATTAGGATTGTATGAGGCATTATCCCAAGAGACCTTAAGATAAATCCCATGTTTCTTAGTTTGATGGTTTTTTTATTTTATATCATACATTTACTATTTATAGTGTATAAAAGAAATGAATCATTATACTAATTTTCTTTAAAAATATTCAATGGTTTATTCTCTGTATTTATTTTCAAATTTTCAATCTTGGGTTTTTCTAATAATGGATGTTCATGGAAAATGTCGATGGATACTACTAATTTTGTTATTTTCACACCCTAAATAAAACACATGGGTTTATGCACATATTTTCATTAATTACATAGGTAAAATAAAGGATTTAGTGGTAAGTGGTTGGTATTTATGTCAGAATTTATGTTTAAGTGTAGGTGACATGGTGGGATAATCCCTTGGGACACATGGAGATGTGTGGATAATTTCCTCGTTAGTTTTTTTGTTTTTTATTGGGATTATGTATTATTATACTCACATTTTATCATTTATTTGATTCCATATCCCGTCTCCTTTAATTTTTGGATCTCTAATTTCACTAATGCATTTCTATTTTAATTTGGTATATTTAGGTTTAACTCTTTCAAGTATTTATTTTCCTATTATGCTATTATTTTTCTAATATTTAATTCTTTTTATTTATTCTAGTGCAGGAATCTTCAATTTATTGGGAGTTTGTGCCTTATTAATACTTAATAGCCTTTCAAATCTAAATATTATATTTGGAAAAATATTCCCAAAATGTGTTCCCTTGATTCACAAGCACAAGTTGTAAGTCTATTTGGATTGAGAATGAACTTTAGGCCTTTTCATAGAAAATATTATGTGATTTAGTCATATTAATCTACAGTTGGTTCATAGAACAAAATTTAGATTTCTGGAATCTAGAAAACATAAAAAAAAAATAGGAGGTAAGATTGTCAAAAAGTCGGTTATGTTTTAGTTGGATAATATCATGCTTTTCAGAATGTTATCCCAAAGAAGTTGGTTTAACTGTAATAGGTTTATTCAATGGTTAAAAATCAATATCAATTAATAAAAAAGTCATAAATCATAAAATTGGGCCTTTATGGAATAAAAAAATCATTAAAAATCTACTTTTACATGAAGAGAATTTTAGAAAAAATTTCAAATAGATAATTCCCCAAGGAAAATAAAAAATGAATTCATTAATACACCAATAATGTAAGTATGTTTTAAACAATAAACATATAATTCATATAGAAGGTATCCTTTTGAAGGTAATTATATTTTTTGTTTAGTATATGGGAATAAATATTATTTTTTAATGGTAAAACAATTAATTTCTATAATGTTATATGAGGAAATAATTTATGGGGAGATATCCATAGATGATGAGAAAAAATTCAATGATAAACCGCATTGGAAATAAAAGTTTATCAAGCCTATCTATTAAAAATATATTTTAAAATCGATATTGATTTTTTAGAAGATGTGATCAATATGGTCATTAATCAGAATAATGTATTAAAATATTCTTCTAAAAACTCTACATGTTCTTGAAGATGAATAATATTAGAGGATAGAAAATGGAGAGAAGTCACTTCTTGTTGAGGTGGATCATAATGAAAAAAAAATATTGTCTTTGGATACTTGATATTGGTTAATCATATCACATTATAGGAGATAAAAAAATAACTAATAATATATATTTTCGTGTTGCAGGTTCAGTTATAGTTTTACAATAAATCTCAATGAAAATTAGAGGAGTTATAATAGTTAAGGTTAGTGTGAAAATTTTTTAATCCAAGAAAGTTCTATTTTTAGATGAGTTAATGAAAATTATTAACATTTAAATAATTTCTTTATTATGAGAATGAATTCTATTTTTGGAAGAATTATGGAATCCCCAATTTCTTAAATAAATTAAGGGTCATCACCAAGGGAGAAATAAAAAATGGAAATATATTCCACATTTGGAGATTTAAGGTGTTATTATTTTATCTAAAAAGAAGAAAATATGATTTTACATAGAATGATTATCCATCAGGTTCAATGAAGTTTGATAAATATTTTTACAGGATATTTTCAAATAAACAATCCATAAATAAATAGTGAAATAAAATATATTATTGAAACTTTTCTAAGAGGAAAAAATAGTTCATAGAAGCCAAAAATAAGTGGATATTTAGTCCGTTAATCCACATGAAGCAATTAATTCATGGGAATATAGCCCAATGACACATAAATACTCTATCTGAAATATTTATTTGTACACATTAATTGATTATTTTAATATAATGACTATTTTATGTTTAAGAAGAACATATTGGAAAATGTGTAAATTTGAATGATTTTTGGAAGGGTTGTTGAGAAAGAGTTAGGGATTTCTATTATGAAATAAAGAGTTGATAATGGAAGGGATTTCCCCAAAAACTCAATTTAATATTAAATTTATCGGTATTTTATTAGAAATAAATATATATTTCTATATAAACCCATCAAAATAGTGTTTCAAAGAGGAAAAATAGATGCTTCGTTGAGATGGGATGAATCGTACAAGAATAATTGGAGATATCAAAAAAATGGAGTGAGTTGTATGTGTTTTTGTGAACCTTAAAAATATATTCTTATTGATTCGTGAATTGTACATGACTAAATATATCATTCGGTTCAAAAAAATTACTATTAATTATTTGAAAAAGTATTTTGGAGCCTATGATTTATGAAGATAACAAAATTAGATCTATTAAATTTTAATGAAAATGATAAGGATGTTATTTTATAGTTTTTTATCTTATGGAAGAGAATGAAAATTATTGAAAAAAATTATATACAAGATTTTATACTATTATGATGTAAATATTATTCAAAATAAATTAATTTTTGTGATCAGTGAAGAAAATTTTGAAACTATTGATCTGGAAAACATACATAATTCTTGAAAATTGAGTGAATAAGAAGATACAAAAGAAAATCATAATATTGTTCTTGATTTATATTATACTAGTGATGGTAAAGGGGTACTAATGTTGAGAAACTAAAAAATTAGAGGCTGAGAAATTATGTGTAACCTAAAAATAAAATTGTAAAATATAATTAGTGATTTAGATCAGGAGAATAATAATGTTTAACAATCAAATATATCTTGTTTCTCTTGTCTAGTCACAAACAATTAATAAGTCTATTGACCTTAGAGAGTGAATAAATTCATAGAATAATTAGATAAATCATATTAACTAGATTTCCACTAGATTTCTTCTTCTAAGACCATATGGAAATAATTTTACTAGAACAATGTGAGCCTTTAGAAAAAAGCACATGGATGAAGGTGAAGTTTTAAGAAAAAAATTATATTAGTTTTGAATATTTTCTCGTTGGTTGAAGTGGTTTATTTTTAATAATAATTTACACTTATAGGTAGAATAGAATCCCCAATAATTTTTCCAATTTTTTACAGATTTTATTTTTTAAAAAAATTTAATAAATTGATGTGAATTCTGATTTGTAAAATGATCAACATGAATAAGAATTCTATATTGATCAACCAGAATATTTTTCACTAAATAGTGATGAATCCATGGGATGAGTTTTGAAGAATTCCATTTATGGTTTAAAATAGGCCCCTATAACCTTGTACTCAGTAATTACCGAAACATAACCTTTTAATAATTTCAACAGCTTTAGAAAATAGTACTTCATACACAAACCCAAGACCTTTTAGGTTTAGTGTTATAGAGATTTAGGAAAACCCATTACATAATAAAATTGATAAACATTTTTCTCTAATTAGATTGTTTTTCCACTGAAAGAACTCTAAAAATTATACAACACACCATTTAAGGATAAAACCACTGAACTATATCTTTTTCTTTATAATAATTTATACTCGTCATCAATCCCTACACAAATTATTTAAAAACATCATGTGAGTATAAGAACCATATTAATGTTTATAAAAATAAAGTAAAACTGTTAGGACAATGAAGTAGATAAAACCCCAAGAATATGATTCAAGATTAAATAAAAACCATATTGCTCATAAATCCCCATTATCACTCATGAAATCAACATATTATCAAGTTGAATACCCTAAAACAATCATGTCTGAAATTATAATGCTAATAGAATAATATTTATGGTTTATTGAAAAAATAAGCCATAGAAACACAACACATGATGGGGGAATAACATAAAAACGTAGCATAAAAACATAGATTATATATACATAGATAAAATCGTTTCTTATATCAATTATCATTAACAATACAATCCTCCCATAGTTTATAGAGTAACTTGTTGGATTAGGTTTAATCCAAATTTCCAATAACATTTGGGTTAGAGTCCCATAGTGGATTTAATTCACTCCGTAGTCAGTTATTAAAAATATCTTATGGTAAAAAATATTTATACAATTCATTAAATATAAATATTATTTTAGACCCACCCATCACAAAATGAAAAAAAAAATTGATTTATGGCCCATGAACATGAAAATAATCATAGTTAGAACTTAGCTAAATTAAACCATTGGAAAGAAATGAGTTCCCAAAAAACATTGAGAAGATATTTTCATATTACATTGTGATAAGGTGAATGATATCATGAAACTATATCCCCAATAAAGAATAGGGAATTCTAAAGGGTATTGAAAAAGATGAAAAATAATTTATAAGTGTATTTTTAAATTTCATTTAATAGATATTTAAAAATACATTTTACATTTTCAATATATTTTATTTTTTAGGAAAAAATTTATAAACCAATGAGAATAAAATTTATTTAGGTAAACCTTGAAATAATTTAAATTAATCTTCATATAGAATTTTAAATAAATTAATGACAGAAAGAAACCATGTAGAAAACATTAAAAAGTTTTCCTTTTGCACACGTGTAAAGTATGTATATATTAATGGAAAACTATTTTATGGGAGCATAAGAGTGTATAAATTGGTATAAATTAAATAATATATATAATATGGACATGGAGGAGAAATATTCTGACTAAAATAATAGATAATATCATATCCTCTTCTGAGAAACCATTCAGTTGAATTGTAGACAAAAGGTAGGTGATAAGGTAATAATATATTTAAACCCAGGAAACAACCATAGGAGAAGAAAATAAATTATTTATAAGAGAAAAATTATATAAAATTATCTAAATATTAACTGATAAATAAGAAATCCTTATTTCTAGGTGATATTAGAATAGAAACCCTTATGCAGAATGTTTTGAATTAAAAAACATGAAATAGAAAACAAAATATGTATTTTTAAATCCCATGAATTTAATTTTTGTGAACTAGTTTTGGCTACCCCTAAAATGTGAACATGAAAAATATTATGAAATAACCTGAGGGTTATTCTTTATATCCATGAGATATCAACTAGGGATAGTGTATCAATTTGTATACATTGGGAATGAATTCATGAAACAAATAAGAAGTGTCATGGATCTCCCACCCAAATGTTCAGCATGGACACTCCTTAAATAGTATATACACACACTATAAAAATAATTAGATGGGTTATATAATTAATTAATCCAAGAACACAATCAAAATTAAAAACCATAACCAACTAAAAAATGTAACTACAATCGAATTTAGAAAACATATGCAATATAGAAGGCCAGTTTGGTTGATAAATCTATAGTAAAAAATAAAAAATGTAGTACGTTATGTAATATCAATGTGACCGTAACGTAACCATGCATTATCTAAACCATATCACTCTATGAGTGATCCCAACACAGACCCTGGGTTACAAAAAACATGGGTTTACCAACACCGAGTGTCATAGGTATGGTGTGAACATAGCATCCAAATAGGTAGTAACTAGAGAGTCCATGTATTTAATTATATAAAAAACCATAAATGATATTTTTAATTGATTTATTTTAAAAAAAATTAAAAAATTCATTAAAAAAACATATAAGCCGTTATCAAAATCCCTTTATAACTCCAAACTTGTTTCTAAGAAAACATCTGAAACCCCTCCATGAAAAATTTAATGAAAACATACTTTAGAAATATATTTGGAAAACCAATTTTGAAATTAAGGATGGAATAACATGACCTTTCATATTAATAAGTAAACTAGAGAAATGATGAAAAAAATGAAGTGAAAAATATATATAGTGGAGGAGATCAATTATCTAATAAAAAATAAAACAAGGAAAGTAGTAAGTAATAAAAAAGGAAAAAGGAACAACAATTATATCCCAAAAAACTGAAATTAATTGAACATTTAATAACAAACTAGACACAATGAATGTAAATTTAAATGAATTAAAACAATATTAAAATAATTTTTTAGAGTACTGATAGTTATAGATGTATCCTAGACATTTATTGATATGATCCAAAATATACTCAGGTGGAATTGATCTATCGGTATATCAATGAAACTCCTAATATATATCCTCCCAAATTATCTAGTATATTCTAACCAATAAATGTATCCTATGGATTTATCCCATTCCTAGGGGGATCTAGTTCATCTCATCCGAACTAGATAGTAACTATCTCTCAATTTGTCATTAGAACTCCAAGGATCCACATGATATAAACATTGATTGGGGAGTAAAAATTTTAAACAAAATCATATACCCAAAACCACCACTTGACACCCCCTTTACTATGACCACAAATAAACACATACAGACATATATTAAAATTCCCACATGCAACTTACTAGTAATATAATTACATGGGCTTATCATAACAATGAATTTACCTTAAAAATACATTTTTTATTAATGTTTCAAATTATATTATGGTTTTTGATATATAAATTACACATTATGATCCCTTTAAAAAATAAAAAAAGTAATTGGATTTATAGTTTTTTTAATCAAAAACATAAATCCATTCTAGACATCATTTTAGAACCAAAAAACCATATGTAAGTGCCTTTAATCATAAGAAAACAAGATTCATCAAATACATTCTTTTAGATATTTAATCATGACCATGAGACACTATAAAGAAACATCTATGAGAATTAAAATCATAAGACACAAAATATAAACACCCAATAAATAACATCTCAGGTCAAAAAAGAAACCCACATGGAATCTATAACCATAAAAACCTTACATAATAATCAAATTCTATAATAAAACTCCTTTTTACATTTTATAAAATAAATTACATGCACAATATTTTAATAAAAGGTTGTAAATGTTGATATTCTTATAATTTACATTAAAAATAACAATAATATTTTAATTTGTAACTCAAATATATTATAATTTTACCCATTCTTATAAAACATGCAAGAATTTAATGGAATGTCTATATAAAAAACCAAACATACTGTAGTGTGTGAATAAAATGTAATGTCCTTGAAACATTACCCTCTATTAAGTGAAGACTAATAATATACATCAAATATTATAATTAGAATACACCAATTATGAAATTTAAAATCAAATATCAATAATCAGAATACATTAGGGCTAACCTGTATCATAGAGTTCATACAAGAAGAAACCATGGAAAAGTAAGTGGAGAAAATAAGTGGTAATGAATAAATAGAGGCAGAAGGAGCCTTACCTCAATTGAAACACTAAGAAATTATGTGTTGGTTGGACAAAAATCAAATGGAATAGAAAAGAGAGAAAGATCAGGGACTACCTTGGGAATATTGGTCGAATGGGAGAAAGGACGCCCCTTTGGGATTTAAATCAGGTAAGGGAAATAGGAAAATGGATTTTTATGATTCTGCATAAGTTGTATAGTATACCGAACCATGCACCAATTATATTCCCATCACTATACTCTCCTATATAGTTTCATGGTTTGTTCATATAGTTGAAAACTCATACAACAACCATGCATAAACATTATTCTTGAAACTGTTAGTCACTCCCAAAATTACCAAATATTTATTACTAATTATGCACTAACTGTGTGCCTTATATTGAAACTCCAAGACTCTTTAAAAATATAAATTCACCATGATACTCAAGAATAATCATAATCATAAATAAATAGATAAGATAATAACTAAAGTATAGTTCTGAGTGTGGAATTCAAGAAAATTATGATAAAATAAATTCATTAGGTAAATTATATACCACATAAAATAAAAAACTGGTGAATATGGGGAATATCTAAATTTAGGGAATTAAAGATAATGAACTCTTACGAAGACCATAACATGTTGGTTATGTAGCTATTAAAAAATTTGTTGTGTTATAGAAATATAAATATTTATAAAATATAATGATATTCTATATAATTCAATAAAAGGTAGAAATATAAATAATTTTATGGTAATGTACTCAAATAAGAAAGGATATAATGTAATGAAATTAAATTATGATGTGAATCCCCTTACCTTGAGTCCTAATTTTTATCTTACATCCTCTAAATTCCTAAATAATAAAATTATTATTGTCATTTACTTTATTCATAACCACTATAATTATTATTGTTATTCATTTTTTTCATGTATTAATTATTCAATAGAATAATTCAATTTACATTAGTCATTTTTTATTATCTGGTCCATAGATCTAAAATGACTTTTCCAAAATAGTATTGGAAAAAGTTCCAGGATCAGTGTTTCAATAATCTCTAAAAGTAAAGGTGTTCATTGGTTTAATAAATATTTATAATTATATTTTCTACTTTATACATCATAATAAAATTATTATACTATAATTATTCAATATTTATTCCTTTTTATTTCTCATTGGAAATAAATAGAGTTCAATCTTTCATGTCGGTCCTTAAACCAACCCAAACATGAATGTACCAAAAATAATGAATAATTATTAATAATTTTTTTTATTATAAACATAGTATAGAATCATAATAATTTTAGTACAATTAAAATTAGTTTATAATAAAGTAAGAGTATCGATAATTAGAATATAAATGAAAATAAAGAAAAACGTTGTATTGGAGAGTCATAATTTCTCTTAATAATCTCCATTGCAAAGAAATATTTAGTGACCGTTATTATGGAAAAAAATAAATAATGCATATAGTTAATCTAGTATTAGTATTATGGTTATACAATAGATATGAAAAAAATTACAGTTAAATAAAATGTTTGAGTAAGTCCTATTTAGTAGATAAATATTATAGAATTTCCCATAAACAAATATTTATTATGGATTACGAATTATTTTTCCTAATAGTAGGTCTATTGTAAAAGACATGCATGAAATTTATTTGAAACCCTTATTTTAATCCATCATATAATTTCTAATTAATCACAAAATAGTATCTTATTTAATATAAATTTCATGACTTGTTGATAAAATATAGTTTCTTTAACCATATACTTATTCAAGCACTCATGAAATATTAATATTATAACCTTTTAATTATTTTGAAACACATTAAATTAGAATTTTCTATATAGTATATTCAATACCATCCATTTATACATGATATATTTTCATTTTCCATAGGTTATGTGAATTATGAATTTATATTTCCTTATTTTCAAAGAATTATATAACATTAATTTTTTATATGACATTTTATCATGTAAGATATGTTATGATTTTCTATATTCGCCACACCCTAACATTTTATAATCCTTTATTTTATTATTTTCATGATCCAATATTATTTTTTTTGAATCTCATGTAATCCCCAGCTAATTTTTTTGATTCTTTTGGTTGTAAAGTTGGATTTTTGAGATTTGTAGTATCCTCTGCATGGTTTATGTAGAGTTTGGTAAATTTTTTATCCTTTTCTGGTTAACAATGTGGGAATATAATGATTTTGGTTAGAGTTTTTTTAAATTTTCAGTGCAAGGTTTATATACTGTTAACCCAGATCATGCGGGGTGTCCCTTATAGACAGTGAGGGGCTCACGTTGGGTGCATGTTTTGTCAGATCGTGTTGCCAAACAATGTGAGTTTCCCTAAAATACTAAATCATAAAAACCTATAATGACTTTATCCCATATTAACCCCACTTTGTCCCCCATCCATCTTCTTTTAATTTTTCACACCAAGGGGTCCTGAAACCCCACTTCTCTTATCTCCTCCTCTTCCATGGATTATCCTTCTTCAATTACAAGGTGATTATTAGTGATTCTTGGTTATTTTCTTCCACATTATTTATTCCCCTCTCTATTTCTTGGTTATCCTTTGGTAGGACCTCTCATGGATGAACCCTAGATGTTTCATTTGATGTGTATCTCATTTATCTATAGATCTAGAGTGTTTGGATCATCCTTTGGGCCCTAATCTCTTTTCTCTAAAGTTTTAATTTTATTCGCACACTATTGAGGTGGGTGTCTCCATGATTTTTCATTCCGAGGAAAAAAATTTGTTCGTGGGTGTATTAAATTATTTAGAAACATGATTTACATATTTATATTCTCACATTTATTTTATTGTGGTGTTTTCTTACCGGTATAAATTGTTAAAAATAGGTTTTCAACGTTATTCTTGAAATAAACCTAAGTAAATGTGCACATTAGGTGTATTTTGAAATTTCAGGTGTTCTTTAAAAATAAAATTGGGTGTTTTGAGAGGTTTATAACCTTAGTTATCTTATAATGACATTGTGGTATTGTGTTTGTGGTGTTTGGTGTGTGATTTGGTAATTTTTTGTCATAGATTTTATTTATTTCTTATTATGCTTGATGGGAAAACATGTAGTGTGTCTTTAAAATTGGTTTTGGGAATTTTCATGGATACTTTTGTTATTTCATTGGATATGGGACCATCCATGTGTTCCTAGAGTGCACACACAACGATGGGAACACAATTTATGATGGACATTATGAATGTAAAATAATGATATTTCTCAACAAAAAAACATGGTTTTCGAAACACTTCTATATCCCTTTTAAATTCTTTGTGTTTATCTAAATACCATATGTTTCCAAATGACTCAAGTGTGTTTCAAGATTTTTTTTTTAATATTTTTGTCCTATTTGGTATTTCTAATGGAGGGTTGGTTTCTAAATTAAATTGAAGCTCATTTAATATCTTTAATTGTGTTGTGGGTTTTTATCTTGGTCTTAAAATGGGGATAAAAATGAAGTTAGATTTGGTATAAAATATCATTTGTAATTTCTCTCTTAAAAAGTTGTTTCTTATATTGTTTTTGAAAATAGTTTAGAAATTTTTTGATTGTGTGTTTGACATGGACAAGATGTAAGGCCTAGTTAGCAATTTTTAATGCTTGAGAAATGATTGTCATTTTGGAAATAAATTTTCCCTGTTGGTTCCCTGATATGTTTGAGAATGTGTTTTGAAATTTCATGTGAGTTGATTTCCCAGTTGGAGCCTTTGATAATGTTATATATATAAATATATATATATAATGGTGGGAACTCCTATCGTTGTATTTCGCTTTATGGGTAATCATATATGTGGTGTCTGTGTTTAGCATAGGAAAGTCTAGTAATGGTAGGTAAGATGAGTGACAGGTGAGATGTTCTCCTACTTATATAGTATATTAATGTAAGAACCTGTGTTTTTAGAATGGGTCAAAATTTAATTTTTGACTTGTTTCTGAGAAAAACTGGGATAAACTAAGATATTCTGGAAATTTTCAGACTATATGCCATGTACTCTAAAGTACACACCCTGTATGGGTTAAGTAAGTACATGTCGTGTGCTCGCTGAGTACATGTCATGTGGTGACCATGTAGGAATTTTCCTATTACACGATGTGTAGTGTTTCTCGATACATTGTGTACCCTTGCCATGTGTGAAGGCCATACATGGCATGTAGGAATGTTGGCTGGGTAGAATGTTTTTAGAAAGTACACGATGTGTACTATTTGTACACTCCGTGTAGAGGGGTCATGTATGGGGTTATAGATGGCATATTGGGGATGTTGGCTAGGTAAAGATTTACATGCCATGTACCATAGGTACACTCCATGTAGTCAGTCGGAAAATACTTGTTGAAATATTAGCCGCCTTATGAATAGTAAAATTATACACATCGTGTATCCATATGTACACGCCGTGTACTTTCTTTTTTCATTAAAACGGGCCGTAGCCTCGTTTTGAGGCAGAGGTCATAGGGGGTCGCCAGGTTTTGCAAACCAGGCCATCAGAGCTTCAATTCCCTCCCGTTTCTTCATCCGAGACGGGATTCAAACATCGTTTAATCCATTGAAACCCCCTCGGTAAGGCCTTGATTCATCTTGAGCTGTACTTCTTGAATTATACTCTAGAATTAGTTATAGGGGTTTGATCTATTTTGATTATTTTGTAGATCTACCATGTTTTAGAAATAATTGGAGGCTACTATTGGAGGTGTAGCATCGTATGGGTATTGGGTAGGTGGTGCATACCACTTTTTGTGTTTTCGTAGACTTTTGGGTGGCACAGCCTTTGGCGCATTTTCAGGTATTTTTAGTGTGACCCTGTTTTACCTGGTATTACCTATTTAACTATTATTTGACCTATAAGATGCCTTTGGTTATGCCATGTTACCTGTTTTTCTTGAGTGGGGTTGGGCGAGTGGTCATTGCTAATTTGGGTATTTCAGTCATGTAATTCCAAAATGGTTATAATTGTTATTGATTGATTAAATTGTTGAGTTCAGTTTATTAAACATTGATATGAATTTTTAGAGGCAGTCAAGACCTTTGTATGGTTGTTTTATAACCGTTGGGCTAGTGAAATTCAAATTTTTAGATTGTTTTTCCAATTTATGTTTTTTGATTAAATGAGTTATATATGTAATTTCTGAATTTAATATACTGGAACATTTGTGTTGTATTGGACATGGCCCGAATATTCTTGAGTGATGCTGATCACAGGTTGGGCTTGGCCCGAGTTACATTTGGTGGTCCTGACCATGGGATTGGGCGTCATGGATGCCGGTTTTGAGGCAGTGTGACTGTCAGGTTGGTCATGGCCCAGGTTACATGGATGGCAGGGCCATCATACTTAAGTGACATGGTCGCAGGGGCATGAGGTGTCAAATATGTTGTGGCTTCGGTACTATTTTAGTGTTTACCGCTCACCTGGATCTATGAGTAGTGTGCACATAGAGAATCTTCATGATGAGGCTGTTTTAACCACTCGTGTGGGTAGATACCCCCGTTAGTTGCAGTTTAGGTACTATTTATTTAGGGGTGCTTGTCGTAGGAAGCCACGTGGAAGGTGAGAATATTTCAGGGGATATCAGTGAGGATATCAGGTTGGGGCAGAGGCTCGCCATTATTTGAGGCAGACATCTTTGTCCCTCTGGTTACATTATTTTAAGGGAAAACGTCATTGTCCCTCTGGTTACTTATTTTGAGGAAGACGTCACTATCCCTCCGGTTACTTATTAAGAACAATAATCATTGTTTCTCTGGGTTACTATCTCTTGGGGATTCCTTCGAGACGTCGGTACATGAGACACGCGGTGTCCGGGGTAACATGGTTCCAGGATATATGAGAGAGATTCTGGCACTAGTCGAAGCATGTGACACTTTTGGTGGCTGCATAGCCTAGTGGAGTTTATGTTTATCTATGCATCATATTATTTATTGTTTTCATTATAAATACACGCCTATATAGACCATTATATTACATACACTCTGTTGCATGGTATCCTACTGAGAGTCGTCTCACACCCTACATGGGCCCTTCGGGACGCATGTAGACTTTATGGATTTATGTGCAGGAAAGAGGTCAGCTTCAGGATCTGGGCTGCATTAGCTATAGCATGGAGATGGTATGGACTTTGAGGTCTTTCCGAGTTGGATTTAACTTTGTTTTTCTTACATTCATGTATCATCATGCTCACTTGATTTGTAGTTACATTTGGTTATCCAATTCTGCCTTTAAATATGGGTATGTATGACCTACTTTGGATGAATTTTTGTTGTTCGTTGGCAATTACAAGTGATCATCATGTTGTTGTGGTTAATTTCCACTTCCGTTGTTTATATTTATTACTTCTGGTGTTATTCGATGTTGAATGTGCTTCTACTCTGTGGGTATGGTTCAAGTCAGCTGATTCATTTATTCCACTGCATATTTATTATTATACTCGAACCAGTACCATTTTTATCCTTTTAGAGGGTATAGCTGCCCCACTATACCTAATAAGATCCTCACAGCTAGTCGGCATCTTTTGGCATTCAGGGAGGTGTGTCTAAGGTAGTAACACCCAACCCGTTTAGCACTGTTTGGGTGGCTATTCGAGTCCGGGTCATCACAAATTGGTATTAGAGGAGTTGTTGACATAGATTTTGTAGAAGTGTTTTGTTGGATACTAATGATATTTATACTTTTATTTTTATTTATGCTGGTTTACTATTTGGGATATGGTATACTAGAGAAAGGTTGTTACTGGTACTAGGTTTATAGATCGTTCTTGGGTGCATGTGCCCCTAGGAATGAAGGATGGACCAAGTTACCTTGGGTGGGAATTTCTGATTGTTTTTTCTCTTATTATAGTTTATATGATATCAACCTAGGTGGCTCACATTGTGTGTGATGTTATTGATTGTGATATGTGACCCTTGACCTAGTGTGGTAAGGAAAAATTTTTCCTCGGCCTGGTTTGGCAAGGTTGTTTGTTTGGATTTTGATAGGCACATTTTTAGGGTATTTCAATTTCATAACTGCACATATGCTTTGTGAAGTGATAATGCCATGTTAATAATATCAAATTGGCATTCTTTTATTCTTTGGAATATGAATAGGTGAAATTTATAATAGAATTGTTTTTCGATTGTATTTTGTTATTCCATGATTTATATATTTGTATAATTGCATGTGATAGGGAATTTGGGTCTGGCTCTTGTACGACTAGGCAGGTACTATGGTTGAGGTGATTTAGATCACCAGGATTGGGCGACTAGGTCGTCGGTTTGGGGAAACATTTCCTGTCAGGATGGGCATGGCCCAAGGTTCTTTTGATACTAGGCTCTATTGGGGGCAGGTAATGAGAAAATGATGTTGGGATGCCATGGGGCATAATTTCGGTGGGGGAGAGTAGGGGTGGTAGTTGTGTCCTGTATTTTACTACTTTACTTATCTGTGTTGAAGATATATTCTTATATATATATGGGTTGTCTGACTATATATAGTATTTAGTAGGTTCCTTTTAGCCGACTCAGATGGAGCGTTAGGCAGGATATGGTACAGTGTCATAGGAGCAAGATCAAGTCCAGGATCTGGTACAGGCAAAGCATGAGCCGCAGGTATAGGCCTAGGGACTGTATCAGGTTCAGTATCCAGTGCAAGCAGTAAAACAACCGGGTTTGGTAGGGTATAGATCTATCTATTTCATATCTGACATGGGAGTTCCAGTCGTAACACCCTATGTTTCTTCAGGTTGAGGGTGGTCCACAGGTGTCAGAGAGCTGGATAGAGAGCATGCAGATGATCTTTGAGCAGCTCGATACACCTCCAGGGTGGAGGGTCAAGCGGGCGACGTATATGCGGCAAGGACCAGAAAAGCATTGGTTGGATTTTCCGGTTCATGCTTGTAGGAACTAGGGACTAGCATGTAAAGACTTTGAGGATAGGTTCTTTGAGAACTTTTACCTAGATACAATGAGATCCGAGAGAGCATGGGAGTTCCTGAGTCATCAGTAGGGAGACATGTCCATCATGGACTATATAGCCACATTCACTGAGCTTTATCTCTTTTCACTTGGTATAGTAAGAAATGACGCGGCAAGTGTTAGGTGCTTTGAGGATGGCTTGTGACATTCCATTCAGATCCAGTTTAATATCTTTAGGATGGGTTCATTCTCCGAGGAATTGAATCGGGAGCTTATAGTAGAGGAAAACTAGAGGGATAGGCCGTAGTTTGGCTGGGTGATGGCTTCAAAGTGATGGTTCAGGTAGTAGGAAGCGAGGATGAGATGAGTTCCAGCCTGGCAGTCAAGACAAGGACTTAGATAGACCACCTCATAGCTGTTCATCGGTGGTTTTATTTAAGTTTGGGAAACAAGGAAATGTTTAGACTCAGTGTGATAGACCTACAAAAGAGTGTCGACATGTGGACCGGTTGGGCATCTTGAGTGGTTTTACAGGCAGCCTTCTTGGACAGCCGACAAGAAGGGACCAGAAAAAACGGTGGCATCTAGAGTTAGTTCGGGTTCGGTAATATGAGAGGGTAGGTGAGGTTCAGCTTCACATGGAGGACATGACAGAGACAACGAGATCTAGCTGCGGGGTCAGTGGCCGGTGGTTAGAGCATCACCGTAGGGAGGTCAGACATCAGGCAGTGGTACTTCAGGCCACGTGCACACTGTAGAGATGCTAGAGGCTGAGTAGGCTGCTGAGATAATGATGGTTAGAGGTACACCATAGATGTGTCCATGATTTCCATGTTTTCTTTTTGGCATGACCTATAGAGGCATTTCCGTTTTGAGTGCACTTGATGGACGACATCTATGTGGACTGACTAGATAATGGTCATTGGGATTGGCGCCATATCGGGTGTGTGATATATATATATATATATGAGATGTGTAGAATCAGGGGAATCGAGGATGCAGGTAACATGAGGTGTCTTAGGCATTAGGGCATCGAGGATGCGTGTTACTTGAGGTGCCTTGGGAATTGGGGCATTGAGGAGGCAGTTCACTTGTGGTACATGGAATTAGGTTTTATTTTGAGAATCCATGGGATGTAGGATCTCATGGAGGTGGACACCAATGCAATGCAGGATACATTTGGGTGTTCAAAATGACGTGAGAGACCCAATGAGGCATGGGGGTGACGATGCGTCACGAGGGGACCATGCGTCTAGAAAACAGGTTAGCGAACCTTTACTTATTTTGAGTTTTGTCAGGTTGAGACCGAGTTAGGTGATTCGTAAGGTGGGGAGCCCCTTGAGGAATTTATCCAGAACCTTTGAGACCAGGGGAGTCTAGGTTACTTCAACTGGGGTGCTATTTTTGGTTCCATCACTAAGTTTCGTTTGATATCTTGGGGACGAGCTACATTAAGGTGGGGAGATTGTAAGAACTCGGGTTTTTAGAATGGGTCAAAATCCCAACACTGCTTGAATTTTTGACTTGTTTCTAAGAAAAACAAAGAAAATCTGGGATGTTCTGGAAATTTCATGACTACACACCATGTAATCAAAAGTATACACTGTGTATGGCTTAAGCGGGTACCGGTCGTGTGCTCGTCGAGTATATGTCGTGTGGTGACTGTGTAAGAATTTTCTTACTACACAGAATGTAGTGTTACTCGACACATCGTGTGTCTATTCCATTTGAGAAATCCATACTTTTTTTAGGCATGTTGGATAGCTTGAATGTCTTTAGCAAGTATACACCATGTACTATTTGTACACGTCATGTAGAGGGGTAGTGTATGCGGATATACATGCCGTGTTGGGGATGTCGGTCGGGTAAAGTGGTGCACAACGAGTACCATTGGTACACACCGTATAGTCATTCACCAAGTCCTTAGGGAAATATCAACCACCTTATGAATAGTAAAATAATACACCACATGTATCCATATGTAGACGCCATGTACTTTCTTTTTTCTACGAAAATGGGAGGTAGCCTTATTTTCAGGTAGAGGGCATAAGGGTGTCTCTGGGTTTTGTGAATTAGGTTGTTGGAGCTTCAATTACCTCTTGCTTCTTCACCTGAGACCAGATTCAAACACTATTTAATCCATTGGAATCCCCTCGGTAAGGCATTAATTCCTCTTGAGTTGTTCTTCTTGAATTTTTTTCTAGAATGAGTTATAGGGGTTTGAGCAGTTTTGATTATTTTATAGATCTACATCTTTTTAGACCTAATTAGATGTTTTTATCCGATGTGTATCATTTTATGGGACTCATGTAGGTGGTGCATACCTCTTTTTGTGTTTTCAAAGACTTTTGGGTCGTGCGGCCATTGACACGTTTTTTGGTGTTTTGAGCATGACCCAATTTTACCTATTATTCCCTGTTTAACTGTTATTTAACCTATTGGATGCCTTTGGGTATGCCATGTTTCCTATTTTTCTTGAGCGGGGTCGGGTTAGTGGTCATTTATCATCATGGCATTTCGTCTGGGGAATGCCAAAATGGTTATAATTGTATTTGTTATCAAATTGTTGTGTTTAGATTATTAAACCTTGATATGAATTGTTAGAGGCATTCAAGACCTTAGTACTGTTGTTTGATAACCGTTGGGCTTGTGCAATTCAACTATTTAGATTTTTTTCCTATTTATGTGTTTTGTTTAGATATGTTATATATATAATTTCAGAATTGCATTTGCAAGAAACTTTGGGTTGTGTTGGGCATTACCCGGGTATTCTTGAGTGATGTAGATCATTGGTTGGGATTGGTGGGGGTTACGTTGGGTGGTTCCGAACATTGGATTGGGCGTCATGGATGTTGTTTTGAGGCAATGTGACTGTCAGGTTGGGAATGACAAGGGTTACTTGGATGGCAAGGCCATCAGACTTGAGCGACATAGTCGCAGGGGCAGGAGGTGTCATAGATGTTTTGTCTTGGGTACTATTTTGGTGATTACCGCTCACCAGAACTAGGAGTAGTGTTCACACCAAGAGACACTATGACAAGGTGGTTTTACCACTCTTGTGGGTAGAGACCCCTATTAGTTGTGGTTTAGGTACTATTGGTTTTGGGGTTCTTGTCGTAGGAAGCCACGTTGAAGCTGAGGAGCCTTCAGGGGATAACAATGAGGATATCAGGTTGGGGGCAAAGGCTCACCATGATTTGAGGGAAAACATCGCAATCCCTCTGATTACTTATTGAGGACATGCATCACTATTCCTCCAGGTTACTATCTCTTGGGTGTGCCTTCGGGACATTGGTACTTGAGAAAAGAAGTGTTCGGGAAAAAATGTTGTCATGTTACATGACAGTGATTCCAGTGTTGGCCAAAGCATGTGAAACATTGTGGTGGATGCAGAGCCCAATGGAGTTTATGTTTATTTGTGCATCGTATTGTTTACTGTTTCCATTAAAAAATCACGCCTTCTTAAACACTTATATTAGGTATGCACCATTTGGTGGTATCCTACTGAGATTTGTCTCACACTATACACGGGCCATTCGGGGTGCCTGTAGTCTTTATGGATTTATGTGTATGAAAGAGGCCAGCTTCAGAAGCTGTGCTGCATTAGCTGTTTCATGGAGATTGTATATACCTTGAGGTATTGCCTAGCTGGACTTTACTTTGTTTTTTCTTACTTTCCAGTATCAGCATGCTCACGTGTTTTGTAGCTACAGTTTGTTAGCCATTGGTGTATTTATATATTGGTATGTATGACTTTATTTGGATGCATTTTAGTTGTTCAATGGTAGTTACAAGTGATAAACATCCAACTGTGTTTACATTCCACTACTATTGTTTATATTTATTGCTTCTACTGTTATTCGATATTGAATGTGCTTTCGCTCTGCGGGTCTCGTTCGAGTCTGCTAAGTCATTTATTCCATTTCATCTTTATTATTATACACAGACTAGTACCATAATTATTCTCTAAGTAGGTATATAATCCCCACTATTCCTAATAAGACCCTTACTACTAGTCGGAAACCTTTGGGGTTTGGGGAGTAGTGCCTAAGGTAGTAACAGGTGACCTGTTTAGCACAGTTTGGGTGGTTGTTCGGGTCTGATTCATTATAATTACTAGAATGGGTTCCTGGGAATATTTTAGAGGATCAAGTGATTGTTAATTTCCAGCCTAGATTAGATAGGTTGGAGCCCCTATATTTTCTGATAATCCCATTGGGATGTTCCACTGGATTGGTGAGTTGAGGGCAGCCAATTGGTTATATACTAGGAAACTTCACCAAACGCTGACTAATGGTTCTGAACCGAGTAAATATAGGGATTTCTCAAGCAATGATTATGAGAATCCCATGGTTACTATCTATGAATTTTTTATTTTTCTATACATGGTTTTTTTATAATTCTAGTTTATTTTTAGTATATCTATATTACCCATTTGATTGGAATTTGTTTTTAAAGTGGTAAAGTCTTATTTTTAAAATAGAAGTGTGGTGTGTGTTATTTTACCAATAAAGGAAATGTTGTTTATAAAAATAAGAAAAATCTATATTTATAAATGAAATTTAAATTAGTTTTATTGGATTGTTCTTTGGTAAAACACACATGGATTCTTAGGTGGTTTCCTACTGAGCTGTTTAGATAACGCCATATTTGTATCACTTAGTGTTAATAGATCAAATATATTTTACAAGTTCCACTTCATGATCAGGTTTTCTGGTTGAGATATCTTTTAGATCATTTTGGTCTTGTGGATGGTGGTGACATTAAGGTCACGTGGAGGTCATCTTGGTAGTGGTTTGGTCTTTGTTTTGGTTTATTGTTTGTTCAGTTATGTCTTGTAACTGAATCATTTTTTTATTATTATTTTAGATTTAGATGTTGTTCTTTACTATGTGCTCAGTTTATTTATTTTGTCTATTCAATCCATGTTATTAGGATGAAATAATCCCCACTTGTAATGAGTTAGATGACTGGAACTAGTTTCTTGTTTTTGGTGATCGGGAACACCCTTTAAGACATTCAATGAACCGGTTCGAGTGTTGGGTTGGATGGAATCCTAACCTTTGAGACAAAATGGTATCAGATCTAGTTTCTTGTTATTTTGGGTGTGAGGTTGTTGGAGATTAGAATTTTTAGGACTCATGAGGTATTTTATGTGTTGGTTCCTAATAACCACCACTCATGACAATACATATGTTTCCAGGTGTATTTGATTTTTTATTCTTTTGTTTTTGTTTTGGATTGGAGAATCACAATGGAGGCTATCTACTATCATTTCGTGATCTCACATTGAGTAGTGACCCATGTTGAGTCCAAGTTAATGACTCAGGGTCCAGTTATATATTATTTCTTACATAGGGAATGTCCCACTACCATGTCTCCGATTTTTTTCATGACAACTAGTTCAACATTCCTATAGTTTGGTGTGAGTTGACTGTTATTTTGGTTCTATTTGGTGTGAGTGGGTTCTTAAAATTTAAGCCATTTTTGAAATGAAAAATTATTTCATAAAGTTATTTTGAATTGGAAAATGAAATGGGTTTTTGGGAAAATAGAATATTTTTTACATGAAAATTTGGTGCATGTTTGGATTTGGAAAGGAAGTGGCATAAGATAAAGCCTTGGTGTTCCTCATGGATGTTAGCATATGTTTGACTATCTGTGGGAAGTTCATATTGTCCAATGGGGATTTACAAAGATGTACACATCTACAATGGTTCATAGGATTTTGTGGGTGTGTATTTGAAATCAAAGGCTTTTCCATGTTTTCTTTAAAATAAATTTTGAAAGGAGAAAATGATTCTATAAACTAGTTTTTGTTTTATAATGTGGTCTTTGTTTTGTGTAGAGTGAATATTGTGGTTGGAAGGTAGCCATAAAATGATATTGTTTTGAAAAATGTAAAAAGTTAATGAGGCTTTTTAAAATAAGATTTTGGATGTGTTGGTATGAATTTGGTTTGACAACCTTCTATTTTGGCTCAAGGTGTTCTTTTTTATTGTTCTTTGATTTGATTTTGGTTTTGGTTTTTTCACCCATGTTTTTTAGAATATTCCACCAGGAATATTTCCCAATGTTTCTAAGGAGCCGTGCCTAGTTTATAATTCTTATCAAGTGTTTCATATCCTTTATAGTGATAGAAGTTCGTTGGAGGTAGTTAAGTATATAGAGGAAGTTGAAAGTATCTTCCGATCATTTGAAACTCTCCAAATAAATTAGAGTTTGTGTTGTTCTAGGTTTTTTAAGGGCCCAACCTTTGAAAAATCGGAGTTTTTTTCCCGTAGTCAAGACGATTTTCGATGACATGGGAAGTGTCCAAGTACGTCTTCATCCAATGGTTTATTCCTGAGCAGGAGAAGATGAATAAAAGGGAATATATCATGTGTATTCAATAAGGCTATAAGATAGTGAAGTCCTATATTGAACACAAATCTTGTCTCCTTTTCATGGGAGGTATTGACATAGTATCTGTTGAATACTTCTCTTTTCATTGGGGTCTTCATCAAGAGAACAAAGATTTAGCTATATCCTCCAAATATATTTATTTTGACAAGTTTTTGGATGAAACATTCTTAGCTGAGTTAGTTTATAGAGTATAGAAAATTGGAAATCTAATGTATCTTATTTTACAGGAAGGTTCCCAATCTGGCGAGGAGTATGTTCCAGATGTGTTTGATCATGAGAAGTCTCTTCCATTGGTTATAGATTCTAGTTCTCCAGACCATTTGGTTGTATTACACCCATGGGGATAGTTCAGGCATTAGAATATGTCTTTTCATACCCCTGTGAATACCTTCCATCATTGTGGTCATTGGGGTTATCTAGAGATGTTTCGTAGAAATAATTTCTCAATGTAGTTTTTATCAGAGGACACTAATACATGAATATGTGGTAGGAGATTTTTCATTCATCAGGTCTCTAGACACAAGCCTCAGATTGATTCTCACGCATAGTTATGTGTCTTGGGAGGTTTGAGAAACCATGTCCTGTTTTTTATTTTTTGTGTTGGGCGGAGATGTGAAAAGATTCATTGTGCTAGTTAGGTTTCTATTTTGCATTCATAATTATATTTTAATAATGTTAAATATTCATCCATTCATGATATAATTTTTTTTTATTTAAATGTGTCATTTTAAATCATTAGTTTTCCTTAACAGTTGATCAACCCATATGTGGTTTGGTTTCAGTTTTATCAGCGATTGTTTAGAAATTCTTCAGTTTTATGGAATTAATGGATGGTGTTTATGGTTTTGTTGAGTTAATTTCATGATTTTTATTTAATTTTGGGGGTCTACATTTTGTGTAAAAAACTCTAGTTCCGGTATTGGTGTTATTTCACTTGTTCAAAAAAGTTGGGTTAGTTCATGTTGGAATTTCCCTAGTTTCCAGTCATTATTTTCATGGTGATGTTAATTGAAATATTATGGGGGTACAACCCTCTCATGTTCTCCCCTCATTATATTGTTTTAGTTTTATAGATCGGTCAGGTGTCACTTGTGGAGGGAATGTTCAACATGAGGTTCAGATTTCATTTGTTTTTTATCAGTCATGGATTAGAGTTTTGATTATCTTTGGGCTAGGTGACTTTCCTGGGGATAAAATTGTCTATGGTGAGGAGAATTGTCACACCCTGACAATGGATACTCCATTATTTTACACTTTTCATGATATTTTATTCTTTTTTTGAAGCATCGAAAATATTTGGTTTAAATTTTTGATTTTTTGGTCGGAAAGTTTTGTTTTTTGGATTGGTAGTAGACTTCACATAGTTTGCACACGGTTTGGTAAACCACGTAGCCTTTCCCAAGAAATCATGTGAGATTGGGTTGATTTTGGATAAATGTTTTTGGCATGGATGATTCATGTTTTTTAGGCTATGTGGTCAGACTATGTAGTATATACATTATGGAAATAAGGGGCACACAGTTCATTAATGGTTTTTCAAACCGTGCGAGCTACCAAGAATTTTAAAAAAAAAACCTTATTTTACCCTTACCTCATTTTGAACACACATTGTCCCCACTCCATCTTGGTCGAATTTGGCACACCAAGGGTTATAAAAACCCCTCTTCCCTTGGCTACTCCACTTCCATGTAGTCTCCTCTTTCAATTCTAAGGTGAATTTTAGGGTTTCTTGGTCATTTTTTTTTTGTTTTTTATTTCCCTCTCTATTTATCAGTTCTTCATTAGGTACAAATCTCTTGGAAAACCCCAAGATATTAGAGTTGATGTGTATCACTATTTTCATTGTATCTTGGGTGTGTGGATCATCCTTGGAGCCCAAATATATTTTCTCTAAATTTTACATCGTATTCACACACTGTTGAGGTATTTTTCTCCATGATTTTACTTTTCAATGAAAACCATTAGTGATTGGGAATGTTTAATTAATTTTTATACCCAATTTTCATCTTTATAATACTCATGGTTAGATTATAGTGTTGTTTTATTATTGTTATAAATTTTTTAACATAGTGTTTCAATGTGATTATTTAAATATTCCTATGTAAATGTACACTTTCGGTGTTTCTTCAAATTCCATGTGTTCTTTAAAAATAAAATTTGGGGTTTTGAGAGGTTTAATGCCTTATTTATGTTATAATAACATTTTTGACAGTGTTTTTTGTGTTTGGTGTGTGATTTATTAATTTTTATGGCATGGATTATATTTATGGATTGTTTTCATAGATGTAAAAACTTGTATTATGTCTTTAAAATTGGTTTTGAGAAATGTCAGTGAAACTTGTGGTGTTACATTGGATGTGGGCAAATCCTTGTGTTCCTAGAGTGTGTACACATGGATGGGCACACAAATGATGATGGCCTTGGTTATCTTAAAACCCAGGTTTTCAAAAAACATGTGTATCTCTATTAAATTATTGGTGTTTAACGAAATTCCATCTATTTCCAAATGAATCAACTGTGTTTTGAGATGTTATGATTAATAATGTGACCCATTTAGTATTTATAATGGAGGGTAGTTCTCTAAATGAAATATAAGCCCATTTTTCTTCATTAAGTGTGTTTTGTGTTTTCACATTGGTCTCGATATTCAGATGGTAATGAAATTGGATTTGGTATATAAGGCTTGTCTTGAATTTCACTCCAAAAAATGGGATTCATGAATTGGTTTTGAAAATATTTTAGACACCTTTTGATAGTTTTTATTAAAATGGACATGATGTAAGGCCCTATTTTTAAATTTTAATTTTTGATAATTGAAAGTGGTTATGGAAATAAATTTTTATATTTGGAACCTTGATATGCTTGAGAGAATGTATTGAATGATCATATGAGGTGATGGATCAGTTGGAACCTTTGATTATGTGATATATATATATAGTGGGCACTCTAGTAGTGGTATTTACCTATATGGGTTATCTTATTGTTGGTGTCCATGTTTGCGGTAGTCAATTTAGGTGATGAATGGTAATATCAGTCACACGTGTGAGGGCCTCCTAATTTCATAGTAAATTACTATCATGGGTTCTTAGGCATCTTTTAGAGGATTGAGTGATTGTTTCTTGATATCCCCAATTAGACAGGTTGGTACCCACAAGATGTTTTGATAGGATAGATGGGTTGTTCCACTGGATTAGTGAGTTGAGGCCAGCCAGTTGGTTGTAGACTAGGGAGCTTCACCATATTTTGTTAGCTGGTTCCAAACTGAGTATGTCCAGGTATCACTCTAGGTATGTTTAAGATAATCTCGTGGTTACGGTCTTTTTTTTTAATTTTCTATACTTTGTTATCTATTTATACTGCTGGTTTATTTTCATCATAGCCATGTAACCCCTTTGTTCGGAATTTTATTTTAAGGTGGTAAACTATTAATTTTAAAATAGATGTGTCTTCTGTGTTGTTTTAAAAAGAATGATAATGTTGTTTAACAAAATTTGATAACCCTATTTTTATAACTATATTTTATACCAGTTTTAGTAGATTTTTTTCATGAAAGGAAACTCATGGATACTTTGGTGGTTTCCAACTAAGTTGTTTTTCTCTCACCCTACTTGTACCATACAATCTTTGTTGTCTAGTGTTTTTTTGTTGCAGGAATAGATTCTTGTTTTGGTTTTATAGTTGAGTTGTATCTTAAAGCAGTTCAGTGACATTGAGGTCACATGGAGACATCATTGGTAGGGGTTTGTTCTTTATTTTGGTTTCTTGTTTGCTCAGTTGTATCTTGTAATTGAATGATTTTTTTTATTTTCATTTGAGATTTAGTTTTTATTCTTTTATTAATGCTCTATTTCATTATTTTGTTTATTATATATGGGTGATTTGGATGAATTCATTCCCAATTTTTTTATATTGGATGCTTAGAACTATTTTCTAGCCCATGGGGATCAGGAATGCCCTTCAGGCCATGTCACGGGCCAGGTCAGGTGTCTTGTTTGAAGGAATCTCATCTTGGTACATGATAATAGAGTCCCAGATCAGTTGAAAAAAACTACTAATTTACTTAAAAATTAACATTTGTTTCTTTAAAATTTAAATTATTTTGTTTCGATAAAATCATATTGATTCCTAATTCGGTATTTAGAAAAAAACTATTGGAATTATTAAATTTAAAAATAATTTAAATTCAAAAAAATCATTTTCATTGCAACAAAACACACATGGATAGATATGTAGTATTAGTTCTACATATTAATAAAAGAATAACGAAGTTTAGGTTATTTAAAATTAGATTATTAGAATATGTGTATGAATAAAACATGGGTTTTAGAACATGTGTAATAATAATATTGAGAAGAAGAATATCAAAAGATAATAAAACTATATCATTAGTTATATCTCTATGAATCAATGACATAGGATTATTCATTTCAATGTAAGAATTATTTTATATAATAAAACTATATCATAAGGTAAATAAAGGATTCATGTATGATTCATCAGGTTAGAACTAACCTATATATGAATCAAAAAAATTAGGATAGTCTCACGTATGAATAATCGGGATATCTCATAATATAGGTATATTATTATAACCAAACAACATCAAATATTATTGATGCTCGTATATGATTAATGTTGTATTATAATAAATATTGGTGTCCCATAATATTAAATGTGCGCCTACATCAGCTGTAATACACACTAGCATGTGTATAACTCTTCAGTTCCTATATCGGATTTACCTGATAGAGATGTGGGTCACATATGAATGATATTAAGATATATAATAGTAAAAATTTCCTATGTGAGGTTCATTCATTCACACATAAGTTTTAAAATAATATATACCTAATATAGGTAAAACCATTGAAATATATGATTCTTTAATAAAAGTTCAATATCAACTAGTATAAATTTATAAATCATATTCTTATTTGAAAATATATGATAAATAAATATAGTAAATGTTATAAAAATAATTCAAAAAAATAATTATTCATATATTTAAATTTCTTAATCAAAAATTGATTCACTAGAATAAATCATTTAACATTGATGTAAAAAATAAAACAATATTCCTACATTGTTCTAAAACAATATTTCACTGATTATCAATATAAATTTATATATTTAATAAATATATCACCTAATAAATTATTATATAAAAAATTAAAATAATATTATAACTATTATAACAAAAATAAATTTATCCCATCAATAATAACCTTTTATGTCATAATATAAACATAATAATTCAAAAAAATATCTCATTGATCGTGAAACATTTATTACCTAAAATAAAATTTAACAAATACATATTTTTAACATAAAATTGATTTATTATAAATATAAAATTGTATATTATATCTTAAATTTTACGTGTTATATAATTGATACACCGAATGGATGCTTCAATTAAAAATAATGACTATACTCAATTATTGTTTTATTTTCCAATAAATATCAACATGTTCTACCCTCTCATTTAATCCTCAAAATTATTTACATATTTACACTTATTTCCCTTCTATATATAACTATTTACATTTGTATCATTTTCATGGGGGCCATAATGGCGTGTATTTCAATATTTTAGTTTTATTTTATTCTTGATTTTATTGTCATATAATAGTTGTTTCAATCATGTGGATTGTATCTATCCATGGTATGTAATGTTACATTAATGTAATAATATTAATCTTATTTTTGATATATATATAATTGTTATTAAAATTTATAGAATTCATTATAAAATATATATAATGTTAAAAAATATGATACATTTTAAAAAAGGGATCATATATAAACCACACAAAATAAAGAAAGTATTGAATATGGAAAAATCTCAATATAGGGAAATTGAGATGAGGGACCATTAAAATTATCATAACATGTGAGATATGATGTTTTCAAAGATGTGATTATATAATAAAAATATCAATCATCATGAAACAACAGTACATTCTATTTAAGATAATCAAAGGGATAAATATACAAAATATTATTGAAATATAGTCAAAGAAGAAATCCTATAAAACCATAAAATAAAATTGGGTAAAAAACTAACTTCTCTTCATGTCTGTACTTACTTTATAAATCCTATAACTTAGTAAATAATAAAATTATATTAATTATATACATTATTCATATACTTTTTCATTTTATTAATATTCTTTTTCTTATGTATTATATATTTACTTTCTTAATTTCAATTTCATTAATCATTCAGTGGTAATCAAAATTATATTTTTAAAATTAATTTAGTATAATGGTAATTGTCAAAAGTCCTTATTCAATGGATCCATAATAAAATTAAAAAAATGTGATCATTTTTCTTTAAATATTTATACATTTATTATTTACATTATATTTTATAAAAAATTAATATATTATAAATATTAAATATTCATGACAGTTTAATTCTTCATGAAAATTGTCAATAAAATTATATTATTATTATTCATTGATGTTTTTAAAACAACTCAAACAATATAGTACTATAACAAAGATATAATGTTAAAAAATATTATTATACTCTTATTATAGATTCATATGATTTTTCATAAAATTTAAATAATTTTTAACAAGGTATAGATGAATAATATTATGAAGGTAAATTAATAACCAAATGATGATAATGTTGTGAAGTCGCAATTTACCTTAATGAATTGATTTATAAAGAAACTTTAAGGGTATTAAAAACATTGTGTCTTGAGGTGTGTTCTGTTTTAGCATTAAAATATTTTCATCATGGTTTGGGAATCATTTAAGCTTTTTAAATGGATTTTATTGGTGTTCTAAATTTCCCTTGTGCAGAATGGGTTGTTTCATGGCATTTCCTATGCTGTTTCACAATTAGGTTGTGCCCATGCCCCATGGGAAAAGCCATGATTCCCAGAGTAGGGTATGCCTAGTGGGTTGTATCCTTATCCTACCAAGGCAAAAATCACCATCATGAGAATGTTAGAGGTAGTGGGAAGACTAAAATGCTCAAGAACTCATGGACAGGGCCTACTGATGTGGTCTTGTCAGGCTACTGGTAAGATTTAATAGTGTCCACCAAGAGATTGGTGAACACCAACCATGACATGGTGTTATATTTTTTTAGAAGATTTAAAATAATTATTAGGATATATATTTTTTAGAAGAATTTGGATTTTTTATAGAAATTAGATGGATGTTTAATGGGTATTTTATTATTATTTTGACCCAAATTTTTACTTTATTAATCCATAATTTTTTAATATAGGTCTATTTTTTTGAATCATATGATATTTATAGAAAACTTTTTATTTTTTTCTAGTTTTTAAGCTTTTGTTATTTTCCATATTATTTTTTTATCATCATTTTGTTCTTTCTATGTTGGTTATTCCTAGAGTTCAAATCTAGTTTCGATGGGGGTGAAATTTGCATTCTTTGAGGAATGTGATAACTTATCTTGTATTCTAACCTTTTTCTTATAAGAACGTGATTTTAATATATTTGAATCAATGTATAAGTTATCCTCTCACTTTCTCATGTGTTGTTTTCCTTTCAGTGCATAGATAATGCTATTAGGGTTATGCGAACTCATGTGTGGGATATGAGGTTCTGTCTCTAGCCAATGTTAAGTGAATAATATATTCTCTTGGTTGTATAAATGGTTTACAAAGTCATTTTATTCATTATCCTTGAGGTTTATATATTATTTTATGAATTTCATTTTGATATAATATGGTTTTGATAGTTTTTAATAAAGGATATGTGGTTTTAAAAGAATATATAACAAGTTTTAAAAATTGGTTTTCAAATAATGATTTTGGATAAAAAAAATGTGATTTAGAAAGAGTTTGTGAAATTTGATAAGCCCTTTGAAATATTCATTACATATATATATAATTATATCTTTGGGAACCCAAGGGGGTTTTATTATTGGGCCTTTTTCTTATTCCTATAAGGATGTTCACTTTCCGGTTTATTCATCTATCACTAGTTTGTAGATACCTTAGTTAATGTGACTTTTTCTAACAGCATAGTGTGTTCACTCATGGGGTCTTCTAATATTCTTTTTTCCATGTTTTTCTATGAAAATTTACTTTTTCACTAAGTCAGGGATTATTACAAGGGTATAATAAACCTAGCTATACAGAACTATGTTATCTTCGTGTTATCTCTATTGTTGATGACATTGCATTATTTATCTTTAATATGGTATATGATGCACGATTTGACAAATTTTGATATGTTTATTTGATAAATTATTTTAAAATATATTATTTATATTTATGTAATAACTATTAAAAGGGTAAATATTGAACCATGATTTTGATATAAATTTGACAACTGTTTTTTTATGCCATTTGTTTTATACATTTAGCATAATAGGATAATTTGACAAAGGATTTACATAGAACATGTGGTTGGGGTCCTATTGAGCATATTTAGCTAAAACCCTAGACAAGCCCTTGCAGTGTGTATTTTGATATCTAAATATTTTAAAATATATACATTTTGTTCAATAATGTCTGTGATATACTACGCTAATCTTAAATGATTAATGAAATATTATTATTTAAATGTGACTATTATAACATAGCCATTAAATTAGTGGGTAGTAATAAAATTAACTAATATTTTAAATATATATACTGTAATTAATATAATATATTGATTAATTCTTAATAAATCAGTACTTAATTATTAGAAAATTCACTTTATTCTACAAATGTATGTTATCTTTAAAACCGTTTTTATTATTTTTGTTAGAAAATGATATAATTAATTTCTAGAATGTTAGAAATTTTATCTGATTAAATAAATATTATTTTTAAAGTAATAAAATATAAATTTCTAATAGTTAAATTTTCATATTTTTAGGAATTGTTTGATTTTTCAATAAATAGTTAAAAATTATTATTCTTATTGAAAATTATATTTTCTTTTAAAACATTTATAGAAAAATTTATTTTATATTAGTTTAAGATTTTCATTAGTACCATTTTATTTTAAATAATATAATTATATTTTCTAAATAGTTTTAAAATTGAATTTATTATAATAACATTTAATACATAAAATGGGAAATTTTTCTAAAATATTTTTTTCATTGTTTTCTTCAGTTTACTTTAAAAATATATTTAAAAATATATGTTATGAATTTTAAAAAAGATATTCTATATTTTTTATTAAGGGGTCCAAATTTTTTATATATTTCCCATTAATTTTTTGTCAATAGGAACAGTAATATTATTAAAATTGTTACCATGGTAAAGGGTAAATCAGGTAATTAAAGTTAAAAATAATTTCATAAGGACTAGAAAATGACCCTGAAAACATTATCTAATATATTTTATGACTTAATGTCATACATAATAATCAAATATTTTATTATATGGTATTTTATTTCCTTTTTTATGTGATTATCACCACTATAATATTTTATGTAAGAATAGTAAAAAATGTCACTATTGTTATTTCTAATTATGATGTTTCTAGCATGGTGATAACAACAGAATATGTTTTTTCATAAACCTTATTTTTAAAGATAAAATATTTATATTCATAATTTTATTTGTTTTATTTTTAGTGAATAAATAATTACCCTAAATTTCTACACAACACTGACGTAATAATTTCTCAATTAATGGGGAAAATAAAAAATTGGTATTAAAAATATTCAAAGTAGAACACTTTGAAATAATTAGTGTGTTCTTATAATTATAATAATTAAATTTAATATTATAGATATTTGGATGGATTTTATTACAATTCCATTATTTTATTGGTGTTCTTAAAATGAATGTAAATGAATAGTTCTCAAATTGATATTAATGATATTTTATATTAAATAAGGTTTTGTTAAATATTTTAAAATTTTACCTAAATTTATTCTGCAATAAAAATAATGGGATGCAGTTAGTTAAATAAACCATGGTTTATTTCTATGTCTTCTTTCATTTTATAGTGTCATTATCAACCCATAAATGATAGGAAACTTTAATATTAGTGCAATTGTAAAAGGGTTAATGAAGCGTTAAAACAAAAAGAAGTGTCAAATGAGATTTTAAAATTTAAAACAGTTAATTTATGAGATGATTTTGACTATTTATATCCTTATAATTTAATATTATCATTTTTATGTATTTTTAAAAGAAATTTAATTTATATTAAATTATTATTTTAATAATTTTCAGGATAACCCATCCCCTCTCTTATAAAATCGAATCACTTCTTCTCATTCTTTCACACATAAAAACCTTTTTGTTTAAACATTAACTGAAAAAATACATTATTATAATACCTAATCTTTTCGATAGACCTTATTTTGGGAAGAATAAAATTAATAGATATCTGAAGGTATTAAGAAAAATAAACTTTCTAATAAAGAGGTATAGTTTTTACCACGTGTTTTAGTTTTATTTCTTCTTCCACATCCTCAAAATAATAACCATCTATGATGAGAAAATAAAATAACTTTATTAAATATAATATGATGTTAATATTTAATTTCTATAGCATATATTCATCTCAAACCTACATCAAATGGAAATGTAATTCATTTAACATGTGTATGACGGACTACCACCTCACAAACCGATGTAATTATTTTTCCATCACCATCTCTAATGAATGTTTATAATAATAGATTTTAGTTATATATATGATTTTCATGAAATATGTATCATTATAAAAAGTTAATATAACATATATTTTATACCATTTCTACACATTGGAAAATGATATCTTTGTTCATGTGTACATGTTGACTACAACCTCAATGAAGTGATGTGATTTTTTTCCTCACCACGCCACATGGATGATTTATATAAGTATAAATAAATAAATTATATAATATTTATGATTTTATTATCATTACATAAATATAAAACAACTCTTACATTCTTCAAATAATGACTATTGAAAAATCAAAACGTTACCCATGTGTATATATGACCTTCCATCTCCATGATTGTAATGTAGTTCATTTTTCAAAACTGACTTTCTGGATTGGATTTGAAATTTTAATCTATGTATCAAAATGACAATTTTTTAATGATTATAATACTATAGATGATGGTATATGGTCCGATATTCCATTTCCATCCTACCAATGTCATTTTGGACATATGAGTTGAATATCGCCAAAACACCCATAGTGAACACCATAGACAAAGTAAATGTATGTGCCAATATATTTGGTGAAATAAAAGTTATATTAAACATAACAATTTTCTCATTAAAGTAAATAATTAACATATCATTGTTATTTAGAACAATAAAGAACTTATGTGATGAGTCTTACTTGAGTTAAGGGACACTTTACTTTAAATACCTCATTTTAAATGTTTTCATGTTTTATATTCAAAATCATTCTCTCCCATTTTCATGCCTTTATAAATGTTTTAAGAAAATTTATTATTTTTAATTTAAGGGTGTATATATTTTATTTTTTTCTATTATTTTACTTATTAAAAAATTAAAATAATAAATCATTTTATTATTTTACATAAGGGATGTTCTTTTAAAAAACCTCTTTTAAAGATTCCATTAAAACAATGATTTTATTATAAATAAATATTTTTAAAGTTATTTTATGGATGTTTTTATATTCACATAAATGACCTATAAATTAAATTTTAGGTTTCTTTTGACTTATTTTTAAAGGATTCCCAAAGAAATATTTTTTAGAATGTTTTGAATTTCTTTACAAAAAGACAAAAATAATGCTCTATTTTAATATATATAGTGACAATGACTTTTCCCACCATATTGAACATTATTTTATGATTATATTACATTATAATCTTACATTATTTCTTTAAATAGAAACCCTCTTTTAATTAAGTATGTGATTTTTTTTGAAAATTGGGGTTAATGAAAAGAGAATATATTAATATTAGAAAATGATTTATTATGGGTAAAAATTATGATTTAATGTTGCATGATCTTATGTGTTATGATTATTCTATGTTTATTGGGAATGTTTTATGATGGTAGTTGAGTCATTTATAAACCAAAGATGCGTTGTTATATTATTCACCAACTATGGGTTGTTCCCTAATAAACCAAGGTCGGGTGAGCTCGTTATTGCTCTCTAATAAAACGGGTAAATTGATAGAGTTAAATAATGTTTTTAATCCTAATAGAATATAATAACATACTATGATGGTTGTTCTAAATATAGGATAGATTTGACTAATTATGTTTATAATTAGAAAATATACGTATATTTGGTGATGGTTACTCCAAATATGGGATAAGTTAACAAACTAGGTTCCTCCTAAGTGATTATGGGGATAAAAAATAATTATTATTCCATTTATAATTATCATGGTAATTCTATGTGTAACCGTGAAGGTTACTCTGTATATAAGAGTGATATAAAATTTATTATCAACATTCCTACATATTTTATCTATTTTTTGTATGTTTTTTTAACTTTTCCTTCGAAGAGAATGTGTATATATTCATTTGGAAATAATTTATGTCATAAGAAAAAATAATAATGTGATAAAGGTGAGTATTTTATGGGATTTAATGATTTTCACAGTACTAATGTTTTATTTATTTATTTTTGTGTCCCTTACAAATATTTTTTATCTCATCCCACATTTTAAATTGTTTTTCATATGGTTTTAGTGATGATTCAGTATAATAATGACATTAATATCATAATTATGATTAGAAGATATGAAAGGAAAGTTTATTCTTATTTAAAAGTTTTTTCAATGGGATATGGAAATTGTGTAGAAGTGTCAACTTTTAATGTATTGGTCTATTATATTTTAGTCATGACCTAATTCTGTTAAAATCTAAAAATAAAATATAGCTTGTAGTGTAATAATGTGAATTTTAGTTTTAAGTCACTAGGATATATAATTTTTATGGTTAGGTCCTTATAGTTTCTATGAGATAAATGTTTAGATAACATTATAGGTTAGGTTTTTAATAGAACATACTTTAAGATTCCACTATGACCAAAAAGGATAATATGATAGGGATAATTATTACTATTTTTTATACATTGAAATTATATAAAGATACTATATTTAATAATATCTTAGTGTTTTATTGATTTTATTAATATTCTCAATTTGTTCCATTTTGGTTTTAGTTATTTGCTGAATCCAACATGTGGTGAAGTGATAATGGATTTGAAGGAAAATATGGGGGGTGTACGAATGGGAATAAGAGTAAAAGGGAAGGTATAGTGAAAATACTTATTGTTATTCTTAACCAGATATCACAAGTTATAATTAATGACTCGACCGTAGGATATTTTCCTAATGCATCAAACAGGATAGAAATGATGTTATGTGTGAAGTTTATGTGTTAAAAATAATAAAGTTAAAAATATTCAATGACCTATGTGTCATGAATGTGGGAATGAGAACCTAGTAAAATGTATTAAAAGAATAGGAAGTTGTTATTTATGTTGTAACAGAGGTCATAAAGAAATAATCTGCAATGGAAAAATGTAGAATTCAGTTAAATCCATAAAGAGAAATAAATTTTCCCAATGCATCCATTGAATTTTTTTAATATGGGGAGAATGGGAATTATTAAAATTGATATCCTCAGGGTAATGATGAAGAATGAGATATGTGATACCATACATATAAATGTTTAGTAATGGATAATTCCATTATTGGTGAATATGAGGAAGCCACAAATGACATATGAAAGGTATGAATTATATCCTAAACTATGTTTAGATATAATTAAATATTAGGACTTGATTCCAATTTTTTATAGGAAATAATTATTTAATAAGAATATATAAAAACATGGTGAGTGATAAAAATTAATTATAAAGGTTTCTATATATTGGGATTCATGAGTTATGATGTAGTGGTATATTTAAGGATGGTCACAAGTTCATAATCATAGACACTTACAGTTAGGTTTTATGTGATTGGAGTATTTTCATAAACATTTACGAAGTTTTGGAAGATGTTTGAGGTATATATAAACCTTATGTTTAACATATGAAGAAATTATTTTATGAAGAATGTTATTTTTATTTTAAGGACATGAGTTTGAAGGTATTAATAACCTTTATGTTTTATATAATATTTAATGATTATGGTTATTTTTTGTATTTTTTTAATTTTTTGGGAATGTTATAGTAATTATATTTATATTTTTTTAGTAAATGCGAAACCCATGAGTAGGAAGACAACCTGTCACATATGACAATGTTGCGGGGCTTGAACAAACAACTGAATAGTGATAAGGGTGTAGTGCCCACCACTAGCCTACGTGAGGTTTGGGTTAGTATCAATTTATTTCTTAAACACAAATAGTATGAAAGATAATAATTAAATTTATTTTGGGAACATACACTGTATCGTATCCATGGGATTGAAGAGTGATTTGGTGATTAAGTGATTTCAAAAGGGGATTACTATAATATTATGGAACATTATGTCATATTATGAGATTTTATTTGAGGAGTCAGAATTGAATTATATTTTAGAATAATATATTATATAAATGGGTATTTATGGTTATTATAGTTATTTATGAAAAATATTATCATATATTATAGATTATATGATTAGGTATTATACATTTTTGTTATGATATATTAAGAGTGATTAGTGTTATTTGAAGAAAAATATAAAAATTATCCTGAAAGATTATGTTGTCAAATCCTTATAATATTTGGGTTAAAATATTTTTATTATATATTTTTATGAATTTTGAGGTTATTTATTTATTGAATGATCTATGTTAATCTCTGGTTGTTATTTTGGAGGCCTTTTTTATTAATGTTGTATTTCTTTATTTGTATGATTAGTCATTTGGGGAATTGTCTTAGCTTATACTAAATTTTTGTTTAGGATAATGGATAAGGATAGGAGGAAAATATTGTTATCATTTTAAATAATTATGTTCTTATTTATAAGTTTATATTAGTTCTTCATTCATGAAATGTTCATCTTGTATACTCATTTTATGGAGTAAGATAAGATATTGTGGTAGAAATTGATCACAAGATAAAGTTAAACTTTTCATGAGAGTATATTCCATTATTTTTTAATTAATATATGTTAAATAAAATTTTCAACTATAGTAAAATGAGCATGAAATAAAAACTTTATTCATTTAATTTTATTTTCAAGACATCAATGGTCTTTTAACCTATCACAGATTTATAGTTTCGTAATTGTTAACTTCTTCTTGACCATTTTTACTATCACTCTCTATCAGTCCTTTGGGGATTGTTTTTTTCTTTCATGTCCATGTTTTCAGTTACCACCAAGGTTTTCCTACATCAAAAGTTAGTTTTTTATTATTTTGGATGACGTGTATACTTCCTATTTCTTTGTTTTCAAGTGTATGTTTTATTAACCCTTTTTACAATGTCGGATTTCCACAGAGGTATTTAGAAAACTAAACAAACTAGTTTATGATCCTGACATATAATTATTAGGACAAAATTTATAAAAATTATGGATAATTTAGTATCTTGAGGTTTTAAAATAAGTACATTATATTTGATATTGTGTATGGTAGGTGATACTAGCTTAAATGATCCCTGAAATATTATTATTTAAATATAATTGTTATAACTTAGCCATTAAATTATATGGTGTTAATAAAATTAACTAATTGTTTAAATATATAGTGTTTATAATAAATAAAATTTATTTAATAATTATTATGTTATAAGAACCCCATTTTTACAAAACAAAATTTATTCTTCAAATAAATATTTTGCTTAAAAAAAATTGTTGATTTTTTTGAAAAAATGAGATAATTAATTCATATAAAATCACTAAATTGTAATTGAAAAAATAATTACTATTTTTAAATAAACATATAAAAATTATCTTATGGTGAAATTTTGATATTTTTCTGAAAATTTTAATTTTTTCAATGAATAGTAAAAAATGATGATTTTTGTTTGAAAAATATATTTTCTTTTCAAATATTTACAATGTAAAGTTTAATTATAATTCAGTTTTAAAATTTAATTACTTAATTTTGATTAAAAATAATTCAATTATTATTTTTAAAATTTATTTTATACTTGACTTTAGTATAAAAACATTTTATAAATAAAAAGTGGAATTTTTTGGGAAAAAATTGTTTTTTATTTTTTCCAAATTAATTTTAAATTATGTTCAGTCACTTAAATGTTTAAAATATTTAAAAACTTATTCCACATTTTTAATTAGTGGGTAAATTGTTTTTAAATAGTTCGCTTTGTTTTTTGGCCAATATGAGTGGTAACAATAGCAATTATTTTTACCGTGGTAATGGGTAAATCGGGTTGTTATAGTTTCAAATAATATTATAAGGACAAGAAAATGAACGAAAAACAAACCTTAATATTATTCTATGGTTCCATTTAATCTATACTCATCCAAGATTCTATTATATATGTTTTTTCCCTTTTAATTTTAATATATCCTTTATAATATTTTATGTAAAGAAAAGTCAAAAATGTCACACTCTTGTTTTCAATAACAACAAAATTTTTAACATGGGGATAATAATAGGATAAATTCTATTCAAATATTTTTTTTGAAATATATGATATTTATCATCATTAACGTTTTTTTATTTTTATTGAAGAAATAATTACCTTAAATTCTTAATGTACATTGACACATAAATTATTCAATTATCAAAAAAAGAAAATAAATGATATTAAATATATTAAAAGTTGTATAATTTGATATAATTAATGGGACCCAATAATTCTATAAATAAAAATGATATATTATAGAGGATTGGATTTATTTTATTAGATTTTTTCTTTTGTCTTAACTTCATTAAATTCAAAGTAAATGATTAGTTTTAAAATTCACATTAATGACATTTTAAAATAAATGTAATATTACTTAATGATTTAAAATTCATAAAAAATAATATATTTAAAAAAACTAATGAAATATGGTTAATTAAATTAACCATTAGTCATTTTAGGGTTGTTTTTATTTTATAGAATATTATTAACCAAAAAAATATAGAAAACGATAATATTATGGTAATTGTCAAATGGGTTAGAGAAGGGTTAAAAACAAAATATAAGGGTAGAAATGTGACCTAATATTTTCCAAATATTATTGACTGAGACTATTTTTAATCATATTCATATTATTTTAGAATTTAATCAATTTTAATCCATCGGGACATCACAATTAATTTATTTTAAATTAATATTTTTATAAAATATAAGTGTGCCCCTCCTATATCTGAAAAGGGGGAACCACTTCCTCTCATTCCATAACATTTCAAATCCTTTTTTGTAAAAAAACCTGACCCAACTAAACTCGATTTAGTTTATAATTTATTACAATTGAACTAGATACAAGTGACCATATCCCAAAGAACCAAATTGTTTATTTTTCTTGGTAAACTAGATGCATTCCCAAAATTTATATTTCATTTTAAAACATAAAATACCAAAAGTATTTTCTTTTAAAACACCATTATTCCCTTTATAATATTCATATATATCAATTATGAAACAATTCGTGGTATCCTTGGAAAAATAAGACATAAAAAAGGGGTGGTCTCATATAATCAATTATGGTAAGCGTACAGAAAAATATATCATGTATAAATAATTATTATAAATAAGAAAAATTAAATAATTAAAAGACAAACCATTTAAAAATATCTTTATAAAATATAAAAGGAATAAGTGATGTCAAAATAAATCCATATAAATAATCACATGAGCTTGAAACATATCCATGGATATTCTAACTAATCGAATAATAACAGGGACATCTATAGCTGATCTCATAATGAGGAAATGCATAATGATGGACATCTGAAATATAATATCATGTCCTCTCATAATAAAATTTAAATATTTGCGTAAAAATGACCTAATTTTTCCAACTGATTTGTCTCAAGAGATCTATTGATACATCAAGGCGATATCTATGACCAAACCCCGCACATATTTACTATGTCAAATTCATTACTTATATAGAAGGGGTGAAACATAATAAAAAATGATTCATATTCAATAACTAAAATATGAAATATTAATAAAAACATTGTCAAATAAACATAATCATAAACCATCCAATGTAATATGGTGAATTGTAATAAAATTGTACAAAATGAGTGAAAATGATCATAAACCATCCCAATAAAGTATACGGATGATATCAATAAAACATATCACATGTGTATCATAATTAAAATAATTTTTTGAAGTCTTTAAAGAATATAAATACCATAAAAATGTCGTTATAAGCATTTATGGGGAAAATAACCATTTCACTTTGAAAATTTCTTTTAGAAAAAATACGTACAAAATAATTTATAAATAAACTATTAAAAATTGAAAATATAATCATTAAAACATTAATTTTTCATGCTTAAGGAAAACCTTGTTCATGTCAATCATGTTAAAATAATAATTCCTTTCAACTTTTTGGTACAATCCAAATTGGAATTTTTTTAAAAAATATATGAAGACTTATATAAAAAATTGTAAATCTAAAAATGTGTAAAAATTTATTTTATAAATAATTTGGAAATGTTTAAGTATTATTTTGAAAAAAAATTATAAAACATTTATTTTTATGGAAAGGGAATTTTGACCGAAGAGAGAAATAATTTCATATTTTTTTAAAAATATTTTCTCAATCATTTTAAGTACCAAATATTGTTAAATGGTATAATTACATGAAAATTTAATTAATAACCATATTATAAGAAAATATATTAATTTTAAGAATGAAATATCAAATTATTCCATGAAGGGAGACTGAAATAAAAAAATAAACCTGAATAATGGTGAGATATTGAAATAAACTTTTACCACTTTGGTAACATCAGAATAGTAATCCCCATGAAATAAATAATAACTAATTTAAAAATTAAATATCCTGAACATAAATAGATTCATGATATTACATATCAAATGCAAATTATAGAAACCATGAAAAGGAATAAGTGGGGAATATTGTGTTTGCCTCACAAAAGTAAAAGTGAGACGAGAAACCCTAACCTCAGATTTGACATCCTTCATATGTGTATGAACCTCTTATATAATAAATATTTATTTTTTATAAATATATTAAATATCCATACTCATTTATATCTTACCTTATATGATTTTATTATTTTATTTTATTACCCCATTTATTAATATTTTTTTATTAAAATCGCTATTTTGGGTGATAATTGCTTCATTTTTAGGTAAGTTTTAGTTTGGTAATTTCATTAATTATAATTTTATCGTGGTTAAATCATATCCATAATGTTAAAAATGATATAAATATAATTTATATTCACTATATATGTATTTATTATAACATATTAATGTAGATATAGAAAATTGATTACACCATTCATGGAGACGGTAGGTCGTATGTATGCATGAAGATTGCATCCATTTTTCACGAAGGATAGAATGAAAGGCAAATAAATATTAATTAATCATAATAAAATAATTTTAACTTCAAATATATAATTTATATTAATCAATAATATATTTATTACCATTTATGTAAATATAACATGAAAAATATTTAACATCGCTATGTTGGGGATGTAGTCCACGTATAAGCACAACGGACAATACTTTTTTCAAATGGATTAGAAGGTAATAGGTTATATGTGATATTATATTTTAATAATAATTTTTAAATCATAAATATCACATATAATCATTATCTTTAAACTTTATTCCTTTCATTTAAAGCATGCAGAAAAAATGAATCACATCGCTTTGTAAGGTTGTTGTCCACCGTAAACATGAGCAACGTTATCTTATCCCCCACCGAATAGAATTTAAGATGTTATATGTTATATAATAATTCTAGAAGTATAATAATCTCATAAATATCATATAAAAATGTTAAATCAGTCATTATATCCATCTGTTAATGGTGGTGTTCGAAAATGAATTACATTGATTCGGGGGGAGGTAGTCCACCGTACAGACAATCTATGGTTTCATTGCCCATTTGATAGAATTGTAGATGGATATAAGTTATAAAATTAAAATAATAACATATAATTATATATTATAATCTTTTTTATTATATTATTAATGTTATGTAACACCCCAAGCTTCCATGGTACGCTTCTCTTTGAATAATAGAGCAGCGTGTATTGTACGCAAGTTCGAGATTCTAACACACCGCGACCAATAAAAGTAGTGGTTATGATTAGTAATACCCACTTTTTGAAATTATATAAATTTTATATTTCAAAATGGACTTCATTTTTGGATTCTGAATATCGAAATTATCCTATGTTGAATTTTTGGTATTTTTCTGAGAACATCCAATTTTCGATGAATAGTGAAAATACATAAAAAACATTTTTAATAAAAATAATTTATAGTGATATTTTATACAATTGAGTGGTTTTAAAGTATGATTAGAATATAATTTTACCATTTTATCCAATGGTGATCATTAGAATTAATTTCACTTTAAAATTGGACATAAACAATTGTCAATCTTTTGATTGATATTCTTTCTTAAAAACACGCTATTTGTTTTGACAACGGGAATTAATTTCAAAATTAATTAATTAAACTTATATGTTTTAAATTTTTTAAAATAAGAATAATTTTTGAATTCAGAATATCAATTATAGCTTAGGGTGAATTTTTTGTATTTTTCTGAAAAACGTCATTTTTTGATTAATAGTGAAACCACTAAGTGGTAGTTAAAAAACAGGTTTTTCGTTTAAATGAAATTTTACCACCTCTGTGATTTGAATTTCAAAAGTCCAAAATACATCATTATCATTAGGAAGTAAAATTTGGGTCAATGGGATTAAAATAATTTTTGGTGAATAGTAAATTTTATGTTTTATTAATCGCGATTAAAGGTAATTACTGTAATTTAAGGTAAATATAATGATATAATAATATGAAATTACCATTACACTTTTCCTACACTTATTGAATGATTCATGGCCGTCCAAAACATTCCATGGGTCAACTTGGGGGCCCCATGGAGCCACTTGGGTAAGAAAATGACATTAATAACTTTTTATTTAAAGTAAAAAAAAAGTGTCACAAACATGTATTGTTTTACTAAAAATATTTTTACATGGGGTTATACAAGTCATATTGTTTACTATAAATATTAATTGTAAAGATAAAAATATTTCCTACATCATGGTATTTTTTTATAATTTTTAGACATTAAATAAATTAAAGTTTTTATGACACCATGATGATGCAGCGATTACCTCATTAATTAACGATTTAAATAAAATGAAAAGATAATGTAAAATCTAAGACATAAACTTTTCAAAAACCTTTTTGATGATTATATTGCGAACCCTTATCACCTTATCCTCTAAATAACTAATTTTGGGACCTTTGAAATCCGAAAATCAATTCATAATAATGTAACATTTCATGCCTTTCCAAGAGTGCCCCTCCTCTCCTCTTATAAAAGGCATGCACCTAGACTGCCTTATTCACACCATCAAACCATTGGGCTTGGCCAATGTAGCGGTCTGGAATTACTTCTAGTGGACTATAATTGATACCTATCAGGGAACTCCATGGGCGGCTACACCCCCTGGGCGGGACACACCACCATCCCCAGTGGCAGCCATTTCCTCATGAAGCCCTTGGGCGGAGAGCCATGCTTCGTCCAACGCTCACATGTGAGAGTTCCCAAGGATCAGACACATTCCTACCTCCTTTGCCTCTGATACCAACTGAAGAGACCCGAAGCATGACGTACATTGACATTACATTACATTTTCGGAATACTTAGTACAAAAAAACACACACACAAGGATCGTAATAGTTTAGTGTCTTTGGAAACTCGGAACGTAATCTTCTAATCGTGGTGAAAGATCTTCAACATCTCCCATAAAGATCTCCCTTTTTTTATACCTAAAACCTTTTTTATATCCTGGGGAAAAGTAAACATAAAAGGGTGAGCTCAAATGCTCAGTAAGGGTAAACAAAAGAAATATCAATCACATCATATTCATAAGAACATAACATTTTGGAAATCTTAACCTACAAAAGAGAGCATAATTTCATAACATGGGATAAATCATAGTAGTGAAATGAAATCCCAATAATCATAACTTAAAACATGAAACTTTGTGGCATTCACACATAATCATAGAGAATCATTTCTTGTTAGTCAAGACTCATTGCCAAGACTATCTTAGTGGACAAAGTCCCTTTCTGAATCGAGTAACCCTCATTTCAGTCCTGTTTCACTGAACCGGTATAACCTACCATTTCAGCCATGTCTATCTCATGAGATATAAAATCTTTACCCAATGCATTGGAGGGAGATATAGGTCCCACCCATCTTATAATGAATCCTTTCTTATGTGTGCCACATAATCATAAACCATACATCATAGCGTAACCCATGTAATAAAAATGGGATTATTAAAAAACATGACATCATAAAACAATTCATATAAGATAAAGGAATTCATACAACATAATCAAACCAATGTAATAATAGGTATAAAAACAGAACCCTTTTATTATCTTATATGGAAAATAATTTTGATAAAATACTTGAACTCCATTCTTGAGGAAAATATCCTTTCTATTTCAAAAACACTTTTCCTTTCTTAACATGTCATACAATTTTAAACTAAAAGAAGCTGATTAAAAATAAACTTGAATACTTGTAAAGGAAGCTTCTTGGAAATAATGTTTTAGAAATCCATTCATGCCGTATAAGTTAAAAAAATCATTCTTCGTACTTTTGTCGGAAAAGTCAAAAAGTACCTCGTACGAAAAACGACAAAAGATTCCTGTCATTTCTTTTACTAAAAACTCACCGAAAGGGAAAAATGGATTTAAGAAATTTTAGGTGGATGGAAATAATATTACATATTTATGAAACATGGATGTGGATGATAAAATACACCCCAGTAAATACTTACGAATAAACAATCTCGGATAAAAATGAGATTGTGATATTTTCCCTTACCTTAGGTCCAATTTGCTTCGTATGTGTCTGAACCTCCTGTATAATGATTTAAATAATGTCATTGACTTATTATAGAATCATATTCATTGTTATGATATCATATATGGTTCACTTATGACATTATATTACACTTTCTTTTGTAAATTCCATGTTAAAGAAGCGTTTTGGGTAAAATCGTTTCATTTATCATAGGTGTTTTGACTTGTTGTTCTTGACATTATTATTACTTATATCATGATTTACTTACTTTCAGAATATAAAATATGATTTATATATCATATATATTCAGTATATATATATATATATATAATAGATAGATAAATGAAATGAAAAACACCGTTCATGGAGACGGTAGTCCGTACGTACGCATGAACGCTGTTTTCCTTTCCTTATTGTCTTGAATGGAAGTAAGTAGATGACATACATATATATATATATATATATACATAAATCCAGTAGATTTATAATGTCATATATTTCATTATTATTTCTTATATATACTTTATAATCATTCTTAAATGGTTAACATGGAGAATGAATCTCATCGCGTCGTGGAGACGGTAGTCCGTACGTACGCACGAGCGATGATGTCATTTCCATAAATATTGAATTGAATTGGAGTGGATTATACAATATATCAGAATAAATATGATGTTGTAATAACTATGTCTAGTTATTCTTTACACCATTATACCCATCCATGTAAGGTGGTGGTGGAAAATAGATTACACCATGGCGTGGAGACGGTATTCCGTACGTACGCACGCGCGGTGATTTCATTTTTCCGTAGGATGGATAGAAGGTGAATTAGGGTTGTTTCATATTTATAATAACATATCAGTATGTAAGTAATACTGATGTTATTACTTTATCATGAAACAACTAAAGAAGAAGAAGTTGAAGAAGAGAGAAATTGAAAAGATCGATAATGGATATTACCTCTTCTTTGGAAAGCTTCTTTGGATCCTCCACTTAGGGAACTAAGATTGGTCTTTTAAGAATACCAGGACCTCTATGATTATTCTAGGGAAGTGAAGAGGAGAAAATGGCAGGGGTTGGCCGAGCTTGAGTGCTCAAATTGGTGTGAGGAGGAGGGGGAGGAGGTGTCCTTTTATAAGGGAGGAGAGGGGCACCTTAGGAATACCTCAAAATATTATTTTATATTAATGTCAAAATCGGTTTATAATGGTTCCAAAGGGTCTTATTTCGAAGCTAAAGTGGGGATGGGTCGAAATCCTATCAACCAATAGGATTTAGACAAGTTTAGGGTATTATTTTAACCTTATCAATTAGATTTAACTCTAAGTTAAATAATTTAACTTTTACCGTGTCTTTTTGTTTTCTTTCACTATATGGTTAATACACTTACTATAACATGCCAAACGAACCCCAAATTGTTTATTATTAATATACATATCCGTATCTAAGTCATATGGCCGAACCTTAGATTTTTAGGAATAAAATAACAATTAATAATATAATATTTGATTTAAAAACTATTTTTTGTCAATTTTGACACTATTTGATATATGTTTTTTGTGAAAGTCATAACAAAATTATATGTTCGAACCAAGTTGATTAAATCAACACTAATATATCATAGTAACCTATAAAAATAGTGTAATTCATAAAAAGTCTCAAATTACATTCATTTGAGCATTTATAACATCAATTGTGTTAATATTTCCTTAAAAGGGTAATTAATGCATCATCGTTGTGTCATAAATAAATTAATTTATTTAAAGTCTAAAAATTATAAATAAAATATAATTTTGTATGAAATCTTTTTATCTTTCTAATGAATATTTATAATCTAATTTATCTTATGTGTAACCCTATATTAAAAATGTTTTAGTAAATAAACTTTGATTTTAACTATTTTATCTCTTCTTTGAATTAAATAATAATAAATGTCCTAATCTAATCCAAGTGGGCCTAAATGGTCATATTTTATTCCTAAGCTTGTTTTTGGTCGAATTACACTTGTCCAATAGAATTAGGACACGTGTTATGGTAATAATAATATCATTTTTACCCTTAATTACCCTATTTACTTTTAACCGTGGTAAATAAAAGTAAAAAGTTACTATTCACCAAAAATTATTTTCATCTCATTGAACCACATTTTACTTACTGACATCAACCGTGTCTCTCGGATTTTTGAAATTCCATTCACAGAAGCGGTAAAATTAAAATTTGTGAAAAATTAATTTTTTTTACTACCCCTTAGTAGTTTCACTATTCATCAAAAATTGATGTTTTTCAGAACAATGCCAAAATTTCATCCTAAGCTATATTTCATATTCCTAATTCAAAAATGAAGTCTATTTTACCAAATTCATATCATATAAGTTGCATTAATTAATTTTATAATTAAATCCCGCTGTTAAAACAAAGAGTGTGTTTTGAAGAAACAATATCTATCAAAAGATTTTCACTTGTTTATGTCTGGTTTAAATGTGAAATTACATCCAATGACCAACATTTTATTAAATTGTAAAAATATATTCTAAATATACTTTAAAACAACTCAAATTAATAATTTATCACTATTAATTATTTCGATTGAAAAAGTTGTTTTTAACTAAAATTTAGTAATTTTCACTATTCATCAAAATATGAAAGTTATCCGAAAATCACCAAAATTTCACCTTAAGCTAAATTCGATACTCCGAATCCAAAAATAAAGTCCATTTTGAGAGATAAAATTTCTAAAATTTTAAAAGGTGGTTATTACTATTCATAAATGCTAGTTATAATAATATTTTAATAGCGTATCGTTGTTTAGTGAAACTCGGTATTGCATACTACACACGCTATCGAGGAAGGTCGCGATTGCGTGTAATGCAAGGCAAGTCAAGGATGCATGTTGTGCAAGCTCCTTTTGGTGTAGCGTACAACACAAGACATTAGTGAAATAAAAAAGAATATTTTTCATAAAATCTCGGGTTGTTACATTCTACCCCCCTTAAAATGAATTTCGCCCTCGAAATTCATCGGGGTTATAAATGGTTTACTATTCGAAAGTTTCTTTAATAGAATCCCACATCGTTAAAAGGAATACCAATACTTGGCTTTAAAAACTAAAGTATGAAATGTAACGATTACCCAAATAAACTAATCACTGGGTTTCCACATAGGTGAAAATATGGATATGGAAGAGAAATCTAACCATCATGTTCTGATGGAGAGTGGTAGAGAACGTGGATATGGAAAATCCATTAATCACAAATCCATAAATTTGTGACGATCAAAGGTACCATCTGATTCATCAGGTATAAGATCACTAGGACAACATTTTTTGTTTTCAAGATCATTTCCCTAAAGTTGAAAATTTGAATTAGAATAAATACTTACTTTATTTTGGTACAATCTCACTGTTGTTCGTGCCTTTAACAATTTCCACTTCATAAATGAAGTTAAATTTGTTATTCGTGAAGTGTTAGCAGATCATGTGATAGAATGACGGGTCATTCCATCTGTCTCAAACAAAAGGTTAGCAAAAATTATATACATAAGTCGATCTATAGTGATATTAATCATATATTGTTCCTAAAATGGACTTATACTTCATATATCATACTGCTTAATATAATAAAACTAGTTTCTACTAAACAGGGACTTCCTGTAGGCCAGTGGTAGGCGATAAAGGCCAGTCACACTTCGGTTGTGGGTTCGATTCCTACAGCCTTGTCCGACGCGATGGGTTGTCGCTCGTCCTGCAGGTTGTCCTTTTTCTAAAACTACATTACTATAACATCACATAAATAATATCAAAAAAAAATTCTATACTTAAACAATACTAACTTATGGTTAACATAATCCATTACAATCTTTAGGCTTATCTAAAATACTTCGGTCCAAGCTCATAGTATAAAGAAAATGATTACTTGAAATGTTGTCAACCAAGAATGTGAATACCATCATTTATCCCCCATATATCTTGTTAGTCACATTCCAATCATGTGAATACCTTAATGATGTATTCTCTTGAAAAAAAAAGGAATACCCATTAAACCATAGTGAAAAAAGGAATACTGTCAAAATTTAACTCTTTCCACATACCAAAATCCAAAAATTCTATATACTCAAACCTGATATAACCTTCTCCTTATATCAGTCATGAGCTCATGAATACTATCAAACATTTAATTTTCTTCTTATCCCTTCATTATGCGCATATCATCTACATTCCAAAATATCTGAATAACCTTTCATGGATACTGGTAAAATTAATCAGACAACAGTGTAACAATCCTTACATGTCTCTTTATTCCATAGTACCATGAGATTACTTATACAACATTACACATGATAAACATGTAATCATTCCACTATATTCTTAAACCATTGACCGAGCTTCAACAATTCTTTCATCTCACATATCATTTGTAGTCTCTTCATCATCATCCACATAAATACTTCCCATACGACCATACTGATTATCTTCATGACACTTTCCCTTAGGGCATTGGTTTGCATAATGCCCGTACATTCCATATTTAAAACATTTAACCATTGTTGATGTCGTAGCAATACCATTATCCTCATCCATGTTGTTAACTGAACCTTTTCCTTTTCATTTACTTGCTTTGTGTCCTTCTTTTCCACACCCAAAGCATCTTCCAGTTCCTTTGAAACATTCTCCTTGATGCCTCTTCCCACATGATTTACATAGGGGAAATTGAACTTTCTTTCCTCTATGATCATCATAAAACTCCATCTTTCTCTTATTAGCCGAGTCAGGAAACTTACCAAATTTTACTTTATTGATCATATTATGAGATTTCTGATTCAGCATAATAATGATGTTTGGACATCCAAATCCCATTTCATTTGATTGCTTGTGAAGAATATCATTCCATTGTCCATCATATCCTCCATTATCGTGAATCATCTTGTTTCCAGCCATTTTCTAAAACCCAAAATAATAGTGTGAGATGAAAAAATAATAATAAAGGGGGAGTAACTTCAATATATAACATCTTAGGTTAAATTATAAGATTGTTACCGTAGTGCTAGGACTATATCCTATATGTATACCTATCCTTAGGGACATCCCTAGACATACCTTAGAAATATCTCTAGGGATCTCACTAATGTTTTCGCGTCCTAGTTTCCAAAGGTTGACTAAACCTTTCCTCTGATACCAACTGTAGCGGTCTGGAATTACTTCCAGTGGACTATAATTGATACCTATCAGGGCACTCCATGGGCGGCTACACCCCCTGGGCGGGACACACCACCATCCCCAGTGGCAGCCATTTCGTCATGAAGCCCTTGGGCGGAGAGCCATGCTTTGTTCAACGCTCACATGTGAGAGTTCCCAAGGATCGGATACATTCCTACCTCCTTTTCCTCTGATACCAACTGTAGAGACCCGAAGCTTGACGTACATTGACATTACATTACATTTTCGGAATACATAGTACAAAAAAACACACACACAAGGATCGTAATAGTTTAGTGTCTTTGGAAACTCGGAACGTAATCTTCTAATCGTGGTGAAAGATCTTCAACATATCCCATAAAGATCTCCCTTTTTTTATAACTAAAACCTTTCTTTATATCCTGGGGAAATGTAAACATAAAATGGTGAGCTCAAATGCTCAGAAAGGGTAAACAAAAGAAATATCAATCACATCATATTCATAAGAACATAACATTTTGGAAATCTTAACCTGCAAAAGAGATCATAATTTCATAACATGGGATAAATAATAGTAGTGAAATGAAATCCCAATAATCATAACTTAAAACATGAAACTTTGTGGAATTCACACATAATCATAGAGAATCATTTCTTGTTAGTCAAGACTCATTGCCAAGACTATCTTAGTGGACAAAGTCCCTTTCTGAATCGAGTAACCCTCATTTCAGTCATGCTTCACTGAACTGGTATAACCTACCATTTCAGCCATGTCTATCTCATGAGATATAAAATCTTTACCCAATGCATTGGAGGGAGATATAGGTCCCACCCATCTTATAATGAATCCTTTCTTTTGTGTGCCACATAATCATAAACCATACATCATAGCGTAACCCATGTAATAAAAATGGGATTCTTAAAAAACATGACATCATAAAACAATTCATATAAGATAAAGGAATTCATACAACATAATCAAACCAATGTAATAATAGGTATAAAAATAGAACCCTTTTATTATCTTAGATGGAAAATAATTTTGATAAAATACTTGAACTCCATTCTTGAGGAAAATATCCTTTCTATTTCAAAAACACTTTTCCTTTCTTAACATGTCATACAATTTTAAACTAAAAGAAGTTGATTAAAAATAAACTTGAATACTTGTAAAGGAATCTTCTTGGAAATAATGTTTTAGAAATCCATTCATGCCGTATAAGTTAAAAAAAACATTCTTCGTACTTTTGTCGGAAAAGTCAAAAAGTACCTCATACGAAAAACAACAAAAGATTCCTTTCATTTCTTTTACTAAAAACTCACCGAAAGGGAAAAATGGATTTAAACAATTGTAGGTGGATGGAAATGATATTACATATTTATGAAACATGGATTTGGATGATAAAATACACCCCAGTAAATACTTACGAATAAACAATCTTGGATAAAAATGAGATTGTGATATTTTCCCTTACCTTAGGTCCGATTTGCTTCGTATGTGTCCGAACCACCTGTATAATGATTTAAATAATGTTATTGACTTATTATAGAATCATATTAATTGTTATGATATCATATATGGTTCACTTATGACATTATATTACCCTTTCTTTTGTAAATTCCATGTTAAAGAAGCGTTTTGGGTAAAATCGTTTCATTTATCGTAGGTGTTTTGACTTGTTGTTCTTGACATTATTATTACTTATATCATGATTTACTTACTTCCATAATATAAAATATGATTTATATATCATATATATTCAGTATATATATATATAATAGATAGATAAATGAAATGAAAAACACCGTTCATGGAGACGGTAGTCCGTACGTACGCATGAATGCTGTTTTCCTTTCCTTATTGTCTTGAATGGAAGTAAGTAGATGACATATATATATATATACATAAATCAAGTAGCTTTATAATGTCATATATTTCATTATTATTTCTTATATATACTTTATAATCATTCTTAAATGGTTAACATGGAGAATGAATCTCATCGCGTCGTGGAGACGGTAGTCCGTACGTACGCACGAGCGATGATATCATTTCCATAAATATTGAATTGAATTGGAGTGGATTATACAATAAATCATAATAAATATGATGTTGTAATAACTATGTATAGTTATTCTTTACACCATTATACCCATCCATGTAAGGTGGTGGTGAAAAATAGATTACACCACGGCGTGGAGACGGTATTCCGTACGTACGCACGCGCGGTGATTTCATTTTTCCGTAGGATGGATAGAAGGTGAATTATGGTTGTTTCATATTTTTAATAACATATCAGTATGTAAGTAATACTGATGTTATTACTTTATCATGAAACAACTAAAGAAGAAGAAGTTGAAGAAGAAAGAAATTGAAAAGATCGATAATGGATATTACCTCTTCTTTGGAAAGCTTCTTTGGATCCTTCACTTAGGGAACTAAGATTGGTCTTTTAAGAAGACCAGGACCTCTAGGATTATTCTAGGGAAGTGGAGAGGAGAAAATGGCAGGGTTTGGCCGAGCTTGAGTGCTCAAATTGGTGTGAGGAGGAGGGGGAGGAGGTGTCCTTTTATAAGGGAGGAGAGGGGCACCTTAGGAATACCTCAAAATATTATTTTATATTAATGTCAAAATCGGTTTATAATGGTTCCAAAGGGTCTTATTTCGAAGCTAAAGTGGGGATGGGTCGAAATCCTATCAACAAATAGGATTTAGACAAGTTTAGGGTATTATTTTAACCTTATCAATTAGATTTAACTCTAAGTTAAATAATTTAACTTTTACCGTGTCTTTTTGTTTTCTTTCACTATATGGTTAATAAACTTACTATAACATGCCAAACGAACCCCAAATTGTTTATTATTAATATATATATCCTTATCTAAGTCATTTGGCCGAACCTTAGATTTTTAGGAATACAATAACAATTAATAATATAATATTTGATTTAAAAACTATTTTCTGTCAATTTTGACACTATTTGATATATGATTTTTTTGAAAGTCATAACAGAATTATATGTTCGAACCAAGTTGATTATATCAACACTAATATATCATAGTAACCTAGAAAATTAGTGTAATTCATAAAAAGTCTCAAATTACATTCATTTGAGCATTTATAACATCAATTGTGTTAATATTTTCTTAAATGGTAATTACTGCATCATCGTTGTGTCATAAATAAATTAATTTATTTAAAGTATAAAAATTATAAATAAAACATCATTATGTATGAAATATGTTTAGCTTTCTAATGAATATTTATAATCTAATTTATCTTATGTGTAACCCTATATTAAAAATGTTTTAGTAAATAAACTTTGATTTTAACTCTTTTAACTCTTCTTTGAATTAAATAATAATAAATGTCCTAATCTAATCCAAGTGGGCCTAAATGGTCATATTTTATTCCTAATCTTGTTTTTGGTCGAATTAAACTTGTCCAATAGAATTAGGACATGTGTTAGGGTAATAATAATATCATTTTTACCCTTAATTACCCTATTTACTTTTAACCGTGGTAAATAAAAGTAAAAAGATACTATTCACCAAAAATTATTTTCATCTCATTGAACCACATTTTTCTTACTGACATCAACCGTGTCTCTCGGATTTTTGAAATTCCATTCACATAAGCGGTAAAATTAAGATTTGTGAAGAAATTAATTTTTTTAACTACCACTTAGTAGTTTCACAATTCATCAAAAATTGATGTTTTTCAGAACAATGCCAAAATATCATCCTAAGCTATATTTCATATTCCGAATTCAAAAATGAAGTATATTTTACCAAATTCATATCATAGAAGTTGAATTAATTAATTTTATAATTAAATCCCGCTGTTAAAACAATGAGCGTGTTTTTAAGAAACAATATCTATCAAAAGATTGTCACTTGTTTATGTCTGGTTTGAATGTGAAATTACATCCAATGACCAACATTGTATTAAATTGTAAAAATATATTCTAAATATACTTTAAAACCACTCAAATTAATAATTTATCACTATTAATTATTTCTATTGAAAAAGTTGTTTTTAACTAAAATTTAGTAATTTTCACTATTCATCAAAATATGAAAGTTATCCGAAAATCACCAAAATTTCACCTTAGGCTAAATTCGATACTCCGAATCCAAAAATAAAGTCCATTTTGAGAGATAAAATTTCTAAAATTTTAAAAGGTGGTTATTACTATTCATAACTGCTAGTTATAATAATATTTTAAAAGCATATCGTTTTTTAGTGAAACTTGGTATTGCGTACTACACACGCTATCGAGGAAGGTCGCGATTGCGTGTAATGCAAGGCAAGTCAAGGATGCGTGTTGTGAAAGCTCCCTTTGGTGTAGCGTACAACACAAGACATTAGTGAAATAAAAAAGAATATTTTTCATAAAATCTCGGGCTGTTACAGCCAATATCTTCCCAAATACTCTCCCAACTTCCCTATATTACTCCTAGAAGCCTTACTTTGGGCAGAAGTCTTCCCAAGGAATACATTGGCTCAAATCAATAAGAGTTACCTGATTTAAAGGTAATCTCTTCACTAGTGTTCTTTTGTTTTATTTTGCTTCTCAAACCCTATAAACTCTTTTTATTCCTATATTTTGTAACAACACCTGTATAATAAATATACTAGGATGTTTTTATGATAATTATTTGATTTTCAATTACACACACCTCTGTATAATGGTTAAATAATATATTGTTTCTGTGGGTGGCAAATTACTGCCTCACGAAACGATGATTGTTCAATATTCTTTTAACACATCTCATGGTGGCCATTAAGATGTAAATATATTTATATATGATATATATTATGTTTATGTTTTCCATATGCTTCTGTATTTTTTATTTATGGCATACCTTTATGATTTCCATTATGGAAAAATGCTATAATTTCAATTTAGGAAGTGCAGACTACCGCCCCCTCAAAGTGATTTGAATCGTTAATGTCATATGTGGGATGTATAAAGTATGGAGTAAATGATATTATATATGATATTATACTAGAATTATAATATAAATTTATATCATTATGATTTCATTCCATTAAATACGAAATAGAAATTAAATTAGCGTTCATGCATACTTGGTTTACCATCTCCATGAACGGTGCATTTCATTTCTTACCTCTAAATGTTATGTAATATTATAAATGAATGGATATACTGGATATATATGATATATATGATATCTAAATCATGAATATAATTATGGATATAATGGATATTTTACCACATGAACAACTTGTAATTATAAGAAGTTTATTTTTGACTCAAGTACCAAAGATCGACAAAACGACCGTTATTAACTTAAACATTTACATAATGATCATAACATGGAAATAAGTGATATAAATGTAATAATGAACTTGAAAAATGTTCTTAATCAATTATAAATTAACTCTAGTTCATTATTCAGGAGATTAATGAACGATCGAGTCAAGTCGGACACGAGGTAAGGGACTTCATCTCAATCTCTTTTCATTGAGGCATATTTTGTTTTATACACAACTTTCTTTTATATGGTGTATAAACCCCTCTGACTTTTACGTGTATTCAAAAAGAATATTTTTATACGAAGCGTTTTACTAAATGAAAAAAAGGAATGTTTTTTTGTCGTACGTATATGGCGACAACAACTTCTCCACCGTCGTGACCATTATTTGAGTTTCGGCTTCCACTACAAGCCATAACTTCTTTTAAATGAAAAATAAATACCAAGTTTTACTTTTCGTTTATTTTGGAATTGAAAATGGTCTAATTATATCAATGTGTTGCATTGATGTCTTGTGATTGAAATATGGAAATTTTATGTTTCCTTTATGCAAGTTTTATGTGATACGAGTATGTTATGGTTTATGATATGTTTAAACCTTTTCATATAAGTAATTCATTGGACTTAGTATGTGACGGGTGGAGCCCGTTAAAGCTCCTTGATGCATCGGTAGGTCTCATGAGACAAACTAGTGTCTTGGCACGAGGCCTTGAAAAAATCTTATTTGAAGTCTTGGCACAAGGCCTTGGCTACGTGGTTATGATAGTCTGGAATTATGCATTCCATCATTATGAAAGAGGTTATTGATATTGCATGTAATTATTCAACTAGTAGAATATCAATGAGAATAATTAAATGGAATTATTTCATTTTACTTTTTCCATATTATGCTGAAGTTCAAGTTTAAAAGGATTTTGTTTTAGTGATACATTCCCTTAAATGTTTAAGTTTATTTATGAAAGTTTCTGCTATATTATTATCCTTACTGAGCATCTGAGCTCACCCCTTTCAATATTTTAATTTTTCTAGGATGTGAAGAAGTATTTTATGAATGACCTATAGGGATAGTATAAGGGGATATTAAGACAATATGCTGTTGTAGTTTTTTTTTACTTTATGATGTAATGTAAGACATATGAATATATCTAGTGTTTCCAAGGATACTAAACTAATCGGTCATTCGAGACGTGATCTTTTATGATCATGACAATGTTATGTAATAATGCACTAGCTCTAGGTAACTGTGGTCGGGGCATTACAGTTTCTATCAGAGGCAGTTTAGTACTAACCTAGGAATCTATATTTAGATAAACTCTAATTAGAGCACATAGCCCTAAGATAGACTTTGAGGATTATTATAGAAGAACTTCCTAAAATTTTGGTATTATAGGAATTTTGTGAGTTTTCCGAGCAATACATCCATGTCTGGATACGAGCAGGTTGAGGCGGCTCTGGAACAGATGTACCTAGGGGTAAAACCCGAAAACACCGCTTTGAGCTCGACTCGAACGGGAATTGGTTCATGAAAACGGGCTTTGCTGCACTCTTGGTTACGATACTCTTGGGGGATATGCTGAGGATAATTCTCATTTTCATTACAAACCATTATGAAGGGTTTATGAGTATATACATCCTCAAAGAAAACATTTTTACGATTATGTATTGTATCCATAAACTGTTCAATTTATTTTAAGTGTTTTACAAGAATGTAATTATGTGTTTTGATTCATAAACGGATCTAGTTTATTCCATGGATTAGAAATGGCACCTAGTGAAAGGAATTGAAACTGTATCAATGCAAGCACCCCATGTAGGGATTTTCCTCCTGCTCAAGATAATTATAATGGAGCTGGTGATACAACTGGTGTTGATCATCTTATCACCATACTGGGACAACTCACTCCGGTTATTAATAATAACCGTACTCGTATGGAGCACCCTGAACCGCAACATGGAGGATCAATGTTAGACCACTTCATGAGGCAACAACCACCAATATTCAATGGGAGTACAAATACCTTAGTAGCTCAGCAATGGATAAATTCCTTAGAGAATATATTCCATGCCTTGGGGAGTAGTGAAAGGGAAAAAGTTATCATGGCATTTTACCACCTCACTGGAGATGGTGATCAATAGTGGTCATTTATATAAAACACGAAGGAAGATGATGAGGTATAAAATATGGAAAGGAGGGAGTTCAAAGAGCTTTTATTAAAAAAAAATACTTTCCTCATGACCATCATGCAGATATGGAAAGGCAATTTCTGAGTCTGAGATAAAAGAAGGATGACAATGTCACAAAGTATAAGGCTAACTTTACATGGTTAGAGAGGTTTGCTACAAATTATATATGTAACCCGAGAAGTAATATTGATCATTTCTTTGATGGGTTAAAACCATTTCTCCGTCGAGCTTTAGTATCAAAATCTTTCTCAATGTACGAAGATATTGTCTCATGTGCTATCAAGACAGGAAACGAATTCTCAAAATCTTATGACAATAAAGTAAGGCAAGATAAGAAGAGAACAATGGAACAAGAGACAAATAATGGAAAAAAGGGAAAGAAGGATTTTCCATTATGCGATAATTGTGGGAAGAATCACCCCGGTACTTGTCTAAAAAGAATGGTAGTTTGTTATAAATGTGGAGAAAAAGGTCATAAGGCACATGATTGCAAGGGAAAGAAAGAGGCTATCAATGTTGAATGCTACAATTGTAGGGAAATTGGGAATTATGCAAATGAATGTATTAACCGTTAGGGAAACTTACCTCAGAAAAGGAAAAGGGATCAAGGCCAATCTTATGCTGTTACTACAGTTGAAGTGGAATAATTAATGTATTGGTGCTTTTGGACTCAAGGATTATATTCTGGTTATAAGAATAATGTGATATATAAGGATTGTACTGCAGTACTTTTTTTTTGTCATTAAGGTTTTAATATGATGAAGGTAATAATATTTTTAGTATGTGACAATAAGAGAAACTTTACTTTGTTTGGGGAATCTAATTTTATAATTGATTTTAGAATTTAGAGACCTTTTAGAGAACGTCTGGACAGAGGTATTTTGGATAACGATAAAGGTTGGAATGGATTAAGTTTAACGTTGGATAGTATTGTTTAAGATTAAAACATTTCTGATGATTATTTTTGGAATATTATAATACTATAGTTTTAGGAAAAGGACAACCTGCTGGTTGGGGGATAACCCGTCGCGTCGGACAAAACTTCAGGAATCGAACCCACAACCATAGTGCGACAGGCCTTTATTACCTACCACTAGCCTACAAGAAGTACCTGGTTATTAAAAAATAGTTTTCTTAATCTAAATGGTATGTGTTAATATTTGGAACCTTGTACGACTTGGATAAATATAATATTTTTGATTTCTATTATCTTTTTGAGTGAAAGATGAGTTTGTGGTAGAAATTAGTTGAAGGTCGAAACTCTACTTGTCAAGTATATATATATATACCTCTCTCGTATTATATTAATAAATTAATTCTTAAACAATAGTAAAGGGATATTAATAAAAAAAATTATCCTAATAACGTATGTTTTGTTGAACTGATGATGTTTTAAATCACCATAGATTGAAGGCTTTGAGGCCCTCAATTTTATACTTGTTTTTGATTGATGACCTCAATCACTCCCTAAAAATATTTACATTTCCCTCCAATTATTTTCCTATAATTGACACCAAAGTTCTTCTATTCGAAACCCTAATTTGGTGGTGACTTTCTCATTTCCCTTTCCCTCTTATTAAGGCTAAATTTTATAAACCTTATTTCTGATTTGGGTTTTCCACAAGGGTATTTTCTAATTTCATCCACTTATTTTTGAGGAAAATTTTCAAATTGCGAGGATTAAATTTATTGAAGGAAGGTAGAATGTAACACCCCAAGCTTCCATGGTACGCTTCTCTTTGAATAATAGAGCAGCGTGTGTTGTACACAAGTTCGCGATTCTAACACAACGCGACCAATCAAAGTAGCCATTATGAATAGTAATACCCACTTATTGAAATTATATAAATTTTATATTTCAAAATGGACTTCATTTTTTGGATTCTGAATATCGAAATTATCCAATTTTAAATTTTTGGTATTTTTCTGAGAACTTCCAATTTTCGATGAATAGTGAAAAATACATAAAAACAAAATTTTTAATAAAAATAATTTATAGTGATAGATTATACTATTGAGTGGTTTTAAAGTATAATTAGAATATAATTTTACCATTTTATCCAATGGTGGTCATTAGAATTAATTTCACTTTGAAATTTGACATAAACAACTGTCAATCTTTTGATTGATATTCTTTCTTAAAAACACGATATTTGTTTTGACAACAGGAATAAATTATAAAATTAATTAAATAAAATTATATGTTTTACATTTTCTAAAATAGACATCATTTTTTAATTCGGAATATCAATTATAGCTTAGGGTTAATTTTTGGTATTTTTCTGAAAAACTTTAATTTTTGATGAATAGTGAAACCACTAAGTGGTAGTTAAAAAACTGATTTTTCGTTTAAATGAAATTTTACCACCTCTGTGATTTGAATTTAAAAAATATGACATACATCATTTTCATTAAGAAGTAAAATGTGGTTCAATGGGATTACAATAATTTTTGGTGATTAGTAACTTATATGTTTTATTAATAGCAATTAAAGGTAATTAGTGTAATTTAAGGTAAATATAATGATATAATAATATGAAATTATGTTTACACTTTTCCTACATATATTTTATGAGTCATGGCCAACCAAGAAAATCCATGGGTCAACTTTGGGGCCTCATGGAGACACTTGGGTAAGAAAATTACATTACTAACATTTTATTTAAAGTAAAAGTAAAAGTGTCACAAACATGTATTATTTTACTAAAAAAATTACATGGGGTTTTACAAGTCATATTTTTTACTATAAATAGTCGTTGGAAAGATAAAAATATTTCCCACATCATGGTATTTGTTTTATAATTTTTATACATTAAATAAATTAAATTTTTCATGACACCATGATGATGCAGGGATTACCTCATTAATTAACTATTTAAATAAAATGAAAAGATAAGGTAAAATATAAGAATTAAACTTGTCAAAAACCTATTGGATGAGTATATTTCTAACCCTTATAACCTTATCCTAGAAATATATAATTTTGGGACCTTTGAAATCCACAAGGCACTTAATAATAATGTAGCATTTCATGACTTTCCAAGAGTGCTCATCCTCTCCTCTTTTAAAAGGCCCGCACCTCAACCACCTTATTCACACCTTCAAGACATTTTTCTCAGCCAACCTCTGCCCCAATACTCTCCCATATTCCCTCTATTACACCTATAAGGATCACTTTGGGCTGAAGTCTTCTCAAGGAAGCCATTGGCTCAAATCAAAAAGAGTTACCCGATTTAAAGGTAATGTCTTCACTTGTCTTCTTTTGTTTTATATTGCTTTTCCAACCCCTAAACTCTTTTTATTACTATATTTTGTAACAACAACAATATCTTAAATATACTAGGATATTCTTATGATATTTATTTGATTTACAATTACACACACCACTGTCTAATGGTTAAAGAACATACAGTTTCTATGGGTGGCAAATTACTGCCTCACGAAATGATGATTGTTCAATCTTATTTTAACACCTCTCATAGTGGCCATCAAGATGTAACTATATTTATATATGATATATATTATGTTTATATTTTCCTTATGCTTATGTATTTTTCACTTATGGAATACCTTTATGATTTCCATTATGGGTAAACGCGATAATTTCATTTTAGGAAGTGCGGATTACCACCCCCTCAAAGTGATTTGAATCGTTAATGCCATATGTGGGACGTATAAAGGATAGAGTAAATGATATTATATATGATACTATACTGGAATTATAATAAACCTTTATATCATTATTATTTAATTCCATTAAACATGAAATATAAATGAAAGTAGCGTTCTTGCGTACGTACGGCTTACCGTCTCCATGAACGGTGCATTTCATTTCTTACCTCTAAATGTTATGTAATGTTATAAATGAATGTATATACTAGATATATATTATACATATGATATCTAAATCATGAATATAATTTTGGATATAATGGATATTTTACCACATGAACAACTTGTAATTATAAGATGTTTTTTTTACTCAAGTACCAAAGATCGACAAAACGGCCGTTATTAACTTAAATAATTACATAATGTTCATAACATGGTAATAAGTTATATAAAAGGAATAATGAACATGAAAAATGATCTTATGTAATTAGAAATTAACTATAGTTTATTATTCAGGAGATTAAAGAACGATCGAGTCAAGTCGGACACGAGGTAAGGGACTTCGTCTCAATCTCCTTTCATTGAGGCATATTTTGTTTTATACACAACTTTATTTTATACAGTGTATACAACCCTTTGACGTTTACATTATTCAAAAGGAATCTTTTTATATGAAGCTTTTTTCTATACGAAAAAAGGAATGTTTTTTTGTCGTACGTATGCGTTGATAACATCTTCTCCACCACTATGACCATTATTTTAGTTTCGGCTTCCTCTACAAGCCATAAATTTTTTAAAATGAAAAATAAATACCAAGTTTTATTTTTCTTTTATTTTGGTATTGAAAATGGTTTTATTATATCAATGTGTTGCATTGATATCTTGTGACTAAAATTTGGAAATGTTATGTTTCATTTATGCATGTTTTATGTGATATGATTATGTTATCGTTTATAATATGTTTAAACCTTTTTATATAAGGAATGCATTGGACTTAGTATGTGACGGGTGGAGCCTGCTATAGATCCTCGATGCATCGGTAGGTCTCATGAGACAAACTAGGGTCTTGGCACGAGCCCTTGACAAAATCTTATTTGTAGTCTTGGCACGAGGCCTTGGCTACATGGTTATGATAGTCTGGCATTATGCATTCCATCATTATGAAAGTGGTTAATGATATTGCATGTGATTATTCGACTAGTAAAATATCCATGCAAATTAGTAAATGGATTTATTTCATTTTACTTTTTCCCTATTATGCAGAAGTTCAAGTTTAAAAGGCTTTTGTTTTAGTTATACATAGACTTAAATGTTGAAGTTTATTTATGAATGTTTCCTCTATATTGTTATCCTTACTAAGCATCTGAGCTCACCCCTTTCAATGTTTTAATTTTTCCCGGATGTGAAGAAGTATTTTATGAATGACTTGTCGGGATAGTATGAGGGGATAGGAAGACAATATGTTGTTGTAGTTTTGTTTTACTTTATGATGTAATGTAAGACTTATGAATACATCTAGTGTTTCCAAGGCTACTAAACTAATCAGTCTTTTGAGACTTGATCTTTTATGATCATGACAATGTTATGTAATAATGCACCGACTCTGGGTAACTGGGTTCGGGGAATTACAAGTTCAATAAGGTTTTATTTATTTATAAGAAGATATAAAAAAATAGGCATGTTTAATAATTTTACCTCTTCTTCAGAGAGTCTCTTTAATTTTATACCTTAGACTTATTAAGGGGGATTAATAATAAAAATAATGTCTCTCAATTTTATATAGGTAATTAAGGAAGGAATTTGGTCAGATATTTTCAGAACCAAATATTTTTTTAAGTGTGAATAATGGAGGATATGGTTTGTCTTTTATAAATAGGGTGAGTGGAATACCTAAATTTTCTGACAAAAAACATATACCCAATTTTATTACATGAAAGAAGCCTTTAAAATTTTCCATTATTGAATATTATATTTATAAGGATTAACAGTTTCCATAATATGTGTTTTTATGTTTTTTATATCATTTAAACACATATCGTCTTAGTTTAACCCTCTGGTAAATCCATTTTTACCCAACCTTGGTAATTAATTTTTATTTTATAATCAATTTTGGATAAAAAATAATTTTAAGATATTAGATAATATAAATCCTGATTATTCAAAATATGGAATCTATTTTTCCAAATTCATTTCTTAGTAGTAAAAATAATTTCATAATATTAATCCCACTGAGTTGATTAAAAAGCAGTTTCCCAATGAAAATCTTTTCAAAAGTTTAAAATATTTTTATATCAGAATTCAATATATAATTGATTTCAATTACCTAAGTTAGATTAATATATATATATATATATATATATTTAATTTTACGAATTTTACTTTTAAAAAATTTTAAATTTTTTAAATGTTTTAAATTTCACTAAAATAAAAGAAAATTCTTAAGAAAAACAAGTATTTGCCACTATCAATCAAAAAAAAATCTTCATAGAATATTACACAAATTTCAACAAAAGATAATTTTTACATATTGATTTATAAAATTTATTTTATTTTTTCATATTATTTTTCTAAAAATGAAAAAATCTTAAAATAAGCTTTCAAAATGATACAAAAATGTTTTTTAGAAAAATATAGTGTGTAACTATAAAATTGGATATATTCTTATCTCATGTCTAGAAAACACATAAGATGAATTTTAAAAAATTTATAGAATATATAATATAAAAATTTCAATAAAATAATTCACTAAAAGTGATTTTTTTAATTTATTGATGAAGAATTCATTTTTCCATAAAAAAAATTTCAGATAAAGATTTCCAAGATTTTCATATGGTTCTTATTTTCATTTATAATTAATTATCCACTAAATATTTCATTTTATATTCATGTGTAAACTTTATATTATTAAAATTATTTATTCCTATTCATACTCTTCATTCCAATGTCTAGGTTATATCTATTATAATAATCATTAATATTTTTGCAGTACACCATTTTTCATTTAAACTTTTTATTGTACGCATCACATGATATCGAAGAAATTAAATATACTTGAAAAATTATATTTAATAAAATATCAGGGTGTCACATTCTACCCCACATAAAATTAATTTTTCCCTAAAAATTAATCACTCCAAAAAAAAATTGTATATTTCTAAATAATTACATCCTTAAGATCCCACATAGCTTCCTCAACATGGTGGTTTCCCCAAAAACATTCACCAACTGAGTGGTATTTCATTATAGAACATTATCTTTATGAGCTAGAAACTCAACCAATTATTACTTAGAAGAAATATCATTCCACATCCGTATGAACTTGTATTTCAGTACATGCGAAGTATTACATATGTACTTCCTTAGGAGAGATACATAGAACACAATGTGGACTTGAGAGAGGTTCTATGGAAGATTTAGTAGATAAGTTATCATCCCAATATGTTCAAGAATTTACTATAGAACTATATACATAGGGAAGATCATTCTTTTGTATTATATACACAATTTCATCATTTGGTTGTGCTTTGATCAATTATCACTTTATCTATTACTCTAATAAATAAAGAAGAATTTTTTTTCTTGAAGAACATACATATCTCACGATTTATTAAAGAATGAAAATTCATTCCATCTATCTCTAGTTATCATCATAATAAATTCATTATCACATGTTAAACAATATTCTTAAATCTTCTTATAGTGAAGTAATATATTAATTTATAAAACCTCATCAAAAGTTCAACTTAAACCATTCCATAAATGGGTAACCTTATTAACCTTCCAAAATTCAAATATTATAATCAAGGTGACCAAATTTACCAAAATCAACATAACATTAATCCCCTGAATATCAATATGTTCTCTTAAGAGCCACTTACCAAATGTGAATATCTTAGTAATATTTTCTCTTGAAGCATGGTAATAATGAAATATACCTTGAAACCCAAAGGAAAACATGCATTCATCCTCATTCCATAAAATAAAACAATAGATTATTCAATATATTTCGTAAATCAAAAAATGATGTTAACTCCATAAAATAAAACATAATGCACTTTTTCAAAAAATCGACGATCATTTTTTGGGTCATTAATACAATCTACTTTATTTTATCCATATTAATTGTATTTGTATCCAAACTAAACACCATTTTATCAACATCAGGAATATATTAATGGTTATCTTCCTTTAATCATGTGTTACCCCATAAATATCAGCTTCCCAATAAATAAATTTTCTATTTCATCAGTAACATTCCAAATTTTCTCTAAAATTCTTAATTAAAATTTTGTATGATTATTTATTTAATAATTATTATAAGATGAATATAATTTTTAAAATACTATTATAAAATAATTATTTAATTTAAACATAATATAATTAATAATTCCCCTTTATATATAGTAGTACCATAAGCTTGACCATTATCCCTTAGATTATTCTAATGTGTATTCACATGAATATTAGGAAATTAATTTTCATATTTCCCTATATCCGCACAATTTAATGATTAAACAATAGAAAATTCTTTATTTCCCTTTAAATGAAGATCATTATGTCCTTTATCTCCACAATTTTACAAAACTCTTGTTCCCTTCAAAATAGTACAAGGGTATTTTTTTCAAAATTAACACATTTGGGAAAATCCTTCTTTATATTATACCATTTATACATATTTTTATATACCATCCACATCCTATATTACCTTCCATAAAATAATTAATAATTGGATAATTATTTCTCTATCTTGTTATCACATTATACTATGTCCTTATATTGTGAGAATTTTTGCGTGACTAATGGCCTTTTTAAGGATTCTCTTTAACTCATAAAATAAGTGAACAATTTAGAACATTAATTTACATACATAGTCCATATAATTCCTTTTTCAAAATTTAAATTTTACTTCATACTTAGCTATATTTTCATCTTCCTTTTTTCTAATACTAATGAATTGTCACTCTGTATATTCTCATAACACTTTTGGAAAATAATTTTCTATGAATATTATCTTAAAATCCTTCTATTCCATTTTTGATATTTAATCTTCATACTTAGGGTTTTGAATCACTGACCACTATTAATCTGAATATCCTAAGAAATGGTAAAATAAAATGAAAACATTCTCCCTTTCATTACATTCCAAAGAGATAAATATCCTCTCTAAGGAACATATCCATTTCTTAGCTACAAATGTATTTGTACTCCCATTGAATGATGGGGGTTTTAACACATAGAGGTATAACATTGTTACACAATGTGGTTTATTATAAGGATTATCCATATGGGAAATGTTATTTCTCAAAACCTAATTCAGATACACCAAAACTTCTATAATTTCTTTAGTTCAAACTTAAGATTCATATCCCACATCAATATCTTTACCATGAGGTAAATCCCTATATGGGGTACTAATATTTATCTGGTTCCCATTCCTTCTACTATAACCATATTATAAACATTGGAAAAAATATATATCTTATTATAAAATTATTTATCATATTTAAAAATACCAAAAATAGCGAAACACTTAACATGAATTGAACAATATCTACATGGCTAATCTCAAAATCATAAACATGGTTTATTTGGGAATGTTTCCAAATCATAAAAAAATTTCCAAATAATTCTTAATGGTTTGAAAACAAAATCTTATTTATTATAACCATATCCCACATGAGTATCAAATTAGGTGCACTTAAAGGCTCATTGTCTTGTACGAGGTGATGATCGATCTGAATCCCAACTCACCCTTTTTCAAATTTTTAACCTTGGGTAAAGCTATGGTAAAACCAAGTCCATTTGTAGTATCCTAAAAGATATTTATTTCATGGAAAACTACATAATCTATATATTACTATAAATTTAATGTGTTCATATATTCTTATCCTAAATGAATAATATAGGGTTATGTTCTGTAATTTATGTTCTCATAAATATAATTCCCAAGGTTTCTAAAAAAATTCTCTGATACCGACTATATATACCCCAACCCTTGTAATCTGGAGTCAATTCATACATTATTACAAAGTCACAATACATAAATTATTATGTAATGGATAATTATGTGATATAATTAATCATAATACAATATGATATAATATTTATGTTTTTGATGTTTGGGTCTCTATAGTTATTTCAAAATCTTAACATTATTCAAGATTATTTTCATTTAAGTCTTCCTTGGGGGAATTATTTTATATTTCTGTCTTAAAATAAATATTATTTCTTTTACACTATTTATTCATTAACCATTTCATGTAATATTAATATTTATCCACTATTTGTCCCTCAAAATTATTAGGAAAATCATTCTTATAAAATATGACATTATTACTCTCTTCGGTCAAAAATCACTTCTCATCAAAATTGATGTCTAATAAAAATGTTTTTAAAAATATATTTGAACTTTTCCCAAATGATTTATTTGTGTAATTTTTACACAATTTGAATTTCTACAAAATATTTTTAAATCAATCTTCATTTCTTTTTCCAAATAATTCATGGTTGGAATTTACTAAAATTGTGGATGGAATATTTGTTTTAACATATACTTCATTAATAGAATTTCCTACTATCATGAACACTAAATGTTTTAGATATTATTTTATAGGTCATAAAAGTTTATTTTCAAAGAAAATATATATTTAAATATTGTTTGAATATTTTTAAAATATTTTCAAATTTAATATTTTATTTTCAACAAAAATGATTCTAATGAAATTTTATAGAATTTCTATTTATCAATGACATCAACATCTTTTGGTACATATGATTCAATATGGATTTGCTTTATCAATATCACAATTCTTATTTATTTGGATGGGTTTTATCCGTATTATACAGGATTTATAGTTTTATTAACATTCATCATATTACAATGAATGTTTTATGATCATGTTTTTTTAATTGGGATAAGTATTAACATTTTTTATATTAGTTTTTCAATATGAATGTTCAAGTTGATTTTTATTTCTCCCATTAATATAATAAATTCATTGGAATTATTAAGTGATAGGTTGGGAAAATTTATACAACCCCTAGATCTATTGATAGGTATCATGATACAAATTAGTTGGCCAAATTAAACGGCTTTATGCCCACAAATTTAAATTGTCTTGTGAACGGTCTTTACAGTATGTTCCAGATGTATGGAATTATACATTACCTCGTTATGAGATTGTCTATTGATTACCATGTGATTATTTTATTAGTTATAATGTTCATGTATTTTGTTTCAAACACATGGGATAATTTACATGTATTTATTTTACCATCATTAATTCCATCCATATTATGCTAAATTTATTGCTTAAAAGGCATATGTTTCAGTTATTTACCTTCAGATATTAATAATTATAATTTATTCATGATAGATTTTAATATATTATTACCATTACTACATATATAAACTCATCTCTTTCTTATTATTTATTTTTAAGATGATTCCATGAAATATTTTGAGATTGACATGCAAGGATATGCTAAGGGGAACATTGGAATTCTCAAGGAAATTGAATTGTATAATTTATATTATAAAATGTAATATTAATTTATTAAATTTATATAGTTCAACACGACTAATAAAATATTTTTTCTTATATATGTGATTGATTTTATCTATTTCAAATGTAATAACGTATACACCTACCCTGGGATACTGGGGTGGGGTCTTTAAATTAAGTGAGATGAGAAACTTTTACCTCATGTTTGACTCCCTTCATATGTGTCTAAACAACATATATAATAAATATATTTTCATTTTACATATATTACAGAATTATACTCATATATATCATACTATATATAATTTAATTATATTCTATTATCACCCATTTATTAACAATTCTTTGTTAAAATCGCTATTTCATGTGATAATTTATTTTTTTCATGTATGTTTTTTTGGATGTTTTGGAACATTAAATTTGATCATGGTTACATCATCTCCATAGTTTTTAAAATGATATAAATATCATTTATATTAATTATATATGTATATAGAGTAATATAATAAATTTTTAGATAGAAAACGGATTACACATTTCATAGAGAAGTTAGGTCATACGTACACATTAATAGTGTTTTTGTTTTTCTCGATGGATGAATGAATGGAAAATAAATATTAATCAAAATTTGCAGAATAATTATTATGTCACATATAATATTTATATTAATCTAGTATGTAGTTAATAAAATCTTTGTAAAAATAAAATGAAAAATGTTTCACATTGATACATGGGGGTGGTAGTATACACATATTCATGAGATTCGTTATTGTTTTCCAATGGCTTCGATGGTATGAATTTATATGTGATATTATATTTTAGAAATTATTTTTAATAATAAATATGATATATCTTAATAAACATTAACCTTAATAATTTTAATTTATAATGTGATTGTTTAAAAGGAATCACATCACTTCGTGAGGCGGTATTCCTCCACACACAAAAGCGACGTCATCGTCTCTCATAGAGAATAGGAATCAAAAAGTTATAATTTATATAATCAGTAAATAAGTATTATAATTTAATTACTATCATATAAATATTTTAAATTAATTATTATATCCATACTTTAATGGTACTGAAGGAAAACTAAATTTCATTTTTTCGTGTGGTTGTTGTCCACCACACACACATTTGACAATTATGTTTCCCATTTTATGGAAGTGGAGATGTATCATGGTTATGGAATTAAAATAATAAAATTTAATTATATTTTTTATATTTGTTTAATACATTATCTTAGTAAAATAATTTTTTACGTATGTTGAGGATGAAATAAAACAAATACAATTGTTTAAGAGTTTTGCCTCTTTTTTAGAGAGCCTCTTTAGATTTATTCCAAAATCCTTCTAAGGAGGGATTGATAATAAAATTAAATAATATAGGAATTATTTAGGGAAGTTATAAAGTTATTTTTGTAGGTAGAAAACAAAAACAAATATTTTATAAATTGAATAAATGGATAATAGTGGCTGGACTTTAATAAGTGGGTTGAGTTCCATACTTGTTGTTTTTGAATTGAAAAAGATGTTACCATGAATTTCACATTCCAAAAGGATCCCAAATGGTCCCTTATATAACCTTATCAGTAATAAGGTAAATATATTTCCATAAAATTGGTTTTTATATACTTATACATTATTTTAACCCTTATTATATTATTTTTACCGCACAGAAAACTCATTTTCACCTTAACCATGGTAATTAATTTTTTCTATTTTTAAAATTTATTATGGTCAAAAATTAAGTTAACCTTATTAAATAAAATATAATATTATGATTCCGTATATTTAATAAATTATTAAAAATTTCATTCATATAAGTATCAAATTTTAATTTAAAATTAATCCCACAAACACAATAAAAAGTGGGTTTTTAAGAGAAACTTTTTTAAAAGTTTTAAAAAAAATTATGTAAACTTTCAGTCTAAAATTGATTAAAATGACTTAAATTTAATTAATAGATATTTAATTCACCTATTTAATAATTTTAATACTATATTAATATAATTTTTATATTTTTAAATGCATTAATATAAATGATAATTTGTAATAAAAACTATATTTTCACTATTCATTGAAAATTTTAACTTCTCAGAAAATTCTCAAAGGTCCACCGAAATATAGTTTTGGATTTCAGAATAAAAAAATTAAATTTTTTTCAAATAAATTTCATGAAATTTTATGAAATTTATTCTAATTTTTTTTGACAAAATGAAACAAAACATAATTTTAGAAAAATTTAGTTTTTAATCATAAAAATATATTAATTATTATCCCATCTACAGAAAACACATATAATGAATGATAAAATAATATGTAGAATATAAATATATAAATTTAATTAAGACAAATAAAAAATATTTAATTTTTAATGTATAGATTTAAAAAAATTGTGCATAGAAAAATCGTTTTTAGAGAATCTTTTTTTCAAATGGTATTCTTCATTTCTTAGTAATTGGTCAACAAATAATTAATTTTATATACATATGTAAAAAAATATTTTAATAAATTATTTAACCTAATCCATACGCACCATTACAACATTTATGTGATAAATATAAAATTAATTAATCATATTTTAATAGTATGGTGTGTTTCATTAAAACTCGATGTTGCGTGTAGTACAAGCTATCAGAGAAATTAAATATATTTTTAAAATATATATATTTCATAAAATATCAAGTTATTACATTTTATTATTCAATTACCCATCAAAATGCATTAATATAATCTCTCCCCGTGTTTTATAGTCTTTAGTTTAGGTATAATTCCAGTTATAAAGGTCTTAAGGTTTAAAGAAAACGAGACTTTCAAAAGAATAAGTATATTTTGTAACCACTTGTTTTTTGTTTTACTTATTCTTATGCTTTATTAAAATATTATAAAGAAATATGAGATAATAGAATAATAATCTTAAATATTCTATATTTTTTTCATTAGTGGTAAAATAAATATCCATCTTCAACCACCATCAAATGGGAAAGGAATTCATCGTTCTATTGTATGGTGGACTACCGCCTCATGAACCAATGTAATTTATTTTCCAAAACGATATTTTTGGGATGGTTATAATTATGGATTTAATTTATAAATTTATATATATATATATATATATATGATATCCATGAAATATTTATCATTCTAGAAATATAATATAACAAAATTTTCATACCATTCCATAAACTGTAAAATGATAACATTGTTTGTGTGTATGTGTGGACTACCACCTCCATGAAGTGATGTGATTCATTTTTTATCACCATGTTATATAGATGATATATATATATATATATATATCTTTGTGTGTGAGTATGTATAATTAAATAAATAATTTTATGTTTATGGTAATATGAACATTTCTTAAAGAAAAAAATGATACTTACCTTCCTTCCAAAATGATCGTAGAAAAGTGGAAACATTACTCATGTGTACATATAGTCTAATGTATGCATGATTTTAAAATTATTAACTTTTTATAACAATCTTTCATCATTGGTTTTAAAATTATAATTGATGTTTAAAAATGATAATTATATAATTATTATCCTAGATATAATAGAATAATGACCTCTTTGACCATAGTCAACCAAACAAAATCATATTGGACATATTATATGAATATCTCCAAAATTCCCAACGTGAAATTAACTGATTATATAATTTTTAAAAAAATGGTTTTAATTGAAATAAAAGGAATAATAATCTTTAAAAATTCTCTCATAAAATAAAACATTTAACATAATTTAATTTTTCAAAAAGAAAAAGAGCAAACATGTTGAGTCAAAATCAAGGTAAGGGGAACACTACATAAGAAACCTATTTTTAATTGTTTTTATGTTTTATTTTATAAATATTTACATTAAATTTCCATTTAATTCTTTTTTTTTTGAATAAAAAATATGATTTATACATTAAGGGTTTATAAAGTTCATTTTTGACCATATTTTAGATCTTAACAATGTTTTCAAATTAAATTAAAAAAATTAGATCTTTTGTGAGGGTTGATATTTAAAAATCCTATTTAAATGATTCCCATAAAACTCAATTTTTATTATATATACATATTTTTAATGTTATTTTAAGGATGTTTTTATATATGAATTAATTATTTAAAGGAAATTTTATATCTCTTTTGACTAACTTTCAAAAAAAATCAAAAGGAAGATTTTTAATGATTTTTTGACTTCCTTGAAAAAAGAAAATAAATTATTTTTTAATGTATATGGTGATAATGAATTTTCCCACCACCCTAATAATTTTTTAATTTTGTATTCCACTATATGATTCCTTTCATTCTTTAAAAAAAATCATTTTTCACATTATTATTGTAACTTTATTTAGAAATTTTTATTTCAAGAAATGGAATATATCAATATTATAAAATGATTTATTATTGGTTAAAATAATGTTTTTATGATGAAATATTTTATCTGTTATGTTTATTAATGGTTTTTGGAGGATTTTTCATGATAAATGGTGGTACAATTATAAACCATGGATGGGTGGTTCTTTTATTAACCAACAATGGGTGGTTCCATGATAACTCATGGTTGGGTGAGATCGTTATAGCTCCCCAATTGTAGGATCATGAAATTTATTGAGACTTCTTGTACTTATTTTGGGCACTTCTTACCCTTGTTTTGATCTTCAAATTCTTTTTCTTGTCTTAAGTGTGTTTGGGTGAGTTTCGTATGTTTGGGTGGTCAAGATACTGAAAGATTGGAGCATGGTTTTTCCAAACCATGGGTCCTATTTCAAAAAACCATTCAAGGTAAGCCAGTGGGCACTGGGCAAGTGTATGGTTGGAAAACGGTTTAGAAAAACTGTAGGGTTCTCTAGATAAACTATGGAATTCTAAATAGTGGAAAACAACATGGTTATAACATTGTTTCTATAACTATGCGATCGAATAGTGCATGGTGTTTTCTTGAGACAATATCACCATATGTTTGGCCCATAGTTTTCCAAACAATATGGCCTAACCATCTGGTGTACAATTGGCAACCAAAAAATCATGGATCTAATTCGAACTAAATATAAAATTAATTTTTTTCCATTATATATTATATTTCTAAACTCATTTTTGTCCTAAGTATTGAGAGAAAAGTCCCTTTAATATGGGGGAATGTTTTAGGATATTCAAAACCCATTATAGATCCATATATGATGGTAACTCTCCATTCATGGTTGTTCTTATAACACCCCACTATTATGTTTTTTTTCAAATTATTTTTTCCTTTTATATATTTTCAAATTCATGAAACTCTGAAGATTGTTTATTTTATTAAGGCACTAACTTTTTCTTATGTTATACGCAACACTAAGTTAATAATTGTTTACACATGACATTAACGTTGGCTTTAATGGTATGGATCAATGAAGTAATATTACGTTATATGCAACAATGACTTTCCTAAATGACTTGCATAACACACAAGACCAAGGTTTACTGAAAATTATTTATTATTAAAATGTGATTATATAATATAATAAGATATACACATGATGTTAAATTATAAGGTATGGAGAGTATTAACTAATCCAAAAATATATGGTTTACTCAATATAATATAAATTTATAGGTTATCAAATAATTATAAATGAAAATGAAAATAGATAGAATATAAAAGGAAAAATTATTTTGGTCACAAATCTGTGTTACCAGGAAAAATTAAATTTTCATTAATGTCTAGAAATTCACTATGTCAAAATATCCATTCACATGGAACCAACTTTTCAAAAATTACACAGAACACTGACCTGGAAAATTACTTGGTCTACGTTACATGACACACTGACATATCATATGATACACAAAAAATTGAGTTTCAAAGAAGCATATTTTATATACATAACTATTTATATGAGATAATTATATCCTCTCCATTAAAAATAGTAATAGGAATAGTAATAAGTAATTTTCAAATATTTTCTATAATTTTTTTATATAAATAAAACATACTGATAATGAAAGATATGATTTTTTTGGAAATGTCTGCTTATGATAAAAATATTGTTTTCTTTAATGAATCAATTTTAATAATTAAATTCATTTTTGAAATATTTAGAAATTTAATTTGACAAAATAAATTTAATTTTTCAAATTAAAACATCTAAATTTTCCAAGTGTGAATTTTTGGGATTATTCGGAGAAACATCATTTTTTATGAATAGTGAAAAATACTATTTTTTATTAAAAACTACCTTTTAATAAAATTAGTTATTAATTTTAAATGATATTATAATTTTTTTAAGGTCACATTAGATAATTCGTACATATATTAAAAAAATTGAATTTATTATAATCAAATTCACTTTGAAATTGAGCAAATAATCTTAACAAACTTTTGAACATTTTTTAACTCTAAAAACACGTTATTTCATCTCATAGGTGAGATTAGAATTAAAATTAATTTTGATTATTTATTGATTTGAATTTCGAAAAATTTACATAAAACGTTGTATTAGGTATAATATATATATTTTAATAAGAATAAGTTAAAATTTTACCAAAATGACAAGTAAAAATGATTAAAATTAAGTTTTATTAGGAACTAAACCACAATATTAATGACCCAAAGGACCTATATAATTGTCCAAAACCAATTCGAAGGACATTATTCGTCCATGAAACTTCAATTTTTTTATTTAGGTTTATTATTTCATATATTTGTTCGGTAAAAACATGTGTCCACCGAACTAGTTTTCAAAAATTCCAAGTGAGTCATTTTTTGTTGCTTTAAAAGGCCACCTCCTCTCCCACTTCTTCACACCTCTAAAACATACAAGTTTTGTAGATTATATTACCATTAAACTTCCCAATATCCCTCCCTTCCTCGTAGAATCCTTCCCTTGAGATTATGTCAATCCAAGTAATCTTTTTCGCACAATCCAAAAGGAGTTACCTGATTAAGAGGTAATGTCTTCTCTCAAGTCCTTTCTTTTCTTTTCCCTATAAAACCCCTAAAAATTAATTTATTATATGATTATATAATAACACCAGTGTCCCTAAAATTCTTATATGTGGTTATGTATATTTTTTAACCAAAAATTACTTAGACCTCCAACTAATGGGTAACGAACATATTTTTTCTGTATACGGAGAACTATTGCCTCATGAAAAGATGATTGTTCTTTTTTCCATTACCACCAATCATGGTGAAATTTATGATATAAAATATAATTTTATATTTAATATATTAAATTTATTATGCCTTTAAACTTATTTATTAATTTTTACAACAAATATCATTCTACTTTCCATTTGGTGTAATTACAATAATTTCATTTGAGGAAGTGTGGACTACTGCCCCAACAAAATGAAGTGATTCATTCACAGACTAAATAATAAGTAATAAGGATGGGTTTATTGAAAATATATGATATATATAAAATGATAATTATACTTTAATTATATTACATACATATTAATTTATGTCATTTTCTTTAGTTCTTCCTATACGATAATAAAAACAGAAACAACATTCACGTGTATATATGGCATACCGTCTCCTGAACAGTTCATTCCATTTCATACTCATATATTATATATATTATTATAATAAAAATATAATGGATATAACAGATATTTATATAATGTTATAAATTCTGTAATTGTGATATATCTATAACACCAAATGATAAAAAAATTTGACACATGCAATGAACAAAGCGAATATTACACGAAGTGAAACACTAACACAGGAACATTAACAAGCAGGTAATTTAAGGAAATAATAAAATAATATATTGTATTATTTATAAAAATATTATTATTTAAAAATATTATAATGTAAATATATTTATTATACATGAATATTGTATGAGTATGAAGAGAGTCAAGACACAAGGTATGGGTATTTCATCTTACTTTTTATTTCTATGAGATACATGATATGTTGGACACTCTTTACTTTTGTGTAGTGTATATACTACCCTTGATTATATTATATGCATATTTAAATTAAAATTCTGGGTATTAACATATACATTTTTTGAACATTATTTCATGGCGTCGAAGTTTCAAAAGTTACCAAATCTGTAAAATAGTTTTGTCTCAGTTTTCCTTCTTTGAGACTTGTGTTTTGTTATGCATATAAATTATTTTTTGAGGTGTATATACATACATTTAACATGTTAAATCACGAAACTAATTATTTTAATGATATTTTATGCTTTATTTAATTTTATTTTTTACATTGAGATTATAATCCCAAGTTACCAAATGATAAGAGTTTATTGAAACAATCTCATCACTTTTCAAAATTGTTTTTGTTTATTCCTCCTTTGATGAATTATTATGTTACATCTCTCAAGACATTCATGAAATTGATTATACGCTATTTATTCATGCAATATTCATGTATAGGTACCATTTTATACTCTTTGGTACATAATATTGTTAAGAAATTTCTTTTAATAATACCCGAACTTTCCCTCTCTTTGGTCGGAAATTTGTGTTCCTAAAAAACCATGTTTTCTAAAAAGGGTATCCCAAAAAATTCTACTAATCTACTATAATCATTAAAATAAATTTTTATGCTTTTTATGATTTTTTCCATAGAAATATTCTTGTTTTATTCCAAACAAGGAATTTTCCAATCCTTTTTATCATACAAAAGGAATATTGTTTTTACCTCATACGACATATATATATTTACCTGGCATAAATTCTTCGTAGCTTCCATTAAATTTTTAAATGGTTAATTTTTGAGAAAATATTTTTAAAATGTAATTTTCAAGGAATGTTGTTCTCAAAAAAAATTAGTATTATTTTATAATTTTTCACAGAAAATTAATTGAAAAAAGTTTTCACTTTTATTTTATACGTTTTCAAGGAAAATTGTTTTCAAAATTGTTTTCATTCTTATTTTATGAGCTTCATAAAAAATTGTTTTCTAAAATTTTTTCAGGATTATTTTATAATTTTAAAATGAAATTTCATTTGAAAATATTTTAAATCTTTTATTATATGTTTTCAAGGAAAAGGTTTTTCAAAATCTATTCATGCATTGTTTATAATTTTTCATGTATTTTCAAAGAAAGGGGTTTCAAAACATATTTCAATATTATTTCATATGTTCTCAAGTAAAATTGTTTTCAAAACATTTTTAGGATTTTTTTATATATTTAAAATGTTTCTTAAAATAAAATGTTTTTATAATTTTTTGAAACTCTTTTTATAAGATTTAAAAGAAAAAGGTTTTCAGAAATATTTCACATCTTCATTATATGTTTTCAAGTTATTTTATAAGAAAATAATTTTTGAATAGTTTTATGTATTAAAATCCTAGATCAAATAAGAAATTATATTTTCTTCATTAAATGTTTTTGGAAGATATTTAAAAATTGTTTTCCATCTAAAATGACATCTGTTGATGTTAGTCATTCCCTTTTAGTAAATGATCTAAATATTCCATTCATATTCTTCATAAACATGGGTTTTGATTAATTTAATCGTGTTTATGAATCATTTTTCCCTTTCATGAGTTATATGATTTTAAAACCCACTTCTTTTCATGGGTAGTGTTCATGATGAAATTTTTTTGAAACCTGTATTTTTACACATGTTAGGATATGATTACATGTTTATTACACCCATTTTATTTCATGGGTTATGATATTATTATTTATGATCTTGAGGAACTTGTATGTATGATTTCACTATGAGATGGTTGAGGCCAATATCTATATTTAATTCATTGGGTATATATATTGATATATCATGAGATAGACTAAGATAGTCTTGTGAAAGAACCTTGACTACTCAGATGGCTATGAGAGTGAACCATGACTACCAAGATGGAATGAGGAGTGAACTGAGGCTACTAATATGGACATGAGAATAAACCATGACTACTAATATGGTATGGTGATTGAACCCATACTACCAAGATGGTCTTGGAATTAATTCCTTGGATACTATGGAAATAATATTATATTATTATTTGACTACAGCAATTCCATGTTTTATTCTTATGTTATGCTTTATTGGCTTATGTTATTTACTTCCTTATGATTCGTTTCTTATGAACATCCATTATTTCATCCACGATTCATGAATCTTATCTTTGATATATAGGCTATGATCTTATTTTTTCATGACCATGTTCTTATACCCTTATGCTCATGATTATGCTTACATATCTCCCTTGTTTACCCTTACTAAGCATTTGAGCTCACCTATTTATTTTGTTTCTTTTCATCAAGTTATGAAGAAAGGTATTGCATAGTAGTACTAAAGGTAGGTATCCTTATTAGAGATGTTTAAGATCTTTCACAAAGATAGAAGGTTTTGTTTCCATGTTTCTAAAGACACTAATATTAAAGTCTTCAAGCATGTATTATTGTAAAGTACAGAATATTAATATTAAATTATGTAATGTCCATGTATGTTAAGCCTAGTTTTCGATAGTTGGTTTCAAAGAAAATTTTTAGATAAAATTATGAAATTAGGATGAAAAAATTTAGTGATATCCCTCATTATATTTAAATTATTTGTCTAGGGATGTCTCTAAGTATAAGTATAAGGATTAAACAACATTTAGGAAAATGTCCTGGAATTTTGATAAAGTGTAGAGTATGTTGATTCTAATAAATATATCCTTAACTAGATACTACAACTGGATGTGGATCTATAATATATTTACCTAAAGGTGACAACTCTAACAAGATGTTCCGGGCCTGACTCGGGGTAATCTGGTACATGAAAATAGGCCTTCCTGCATACCTAGTTTGTCACTCCCTGGGGATATGCTTTGGAAATTCACAAAGTCATCATGAACCATAATAAAGTATTTAGATATAATATGAATATGAATATGAATAACCTTAGATTGACCTAGGGTGTCATTTATTTAGGAAGGTGTTGTGATTTAGAAATCCCAAAAGTAAATATTTTCAAAACTATTTGGTCTCATAAAATAATAAGTAATGCTTACACTATGATTCTGGTTTTATTCTAAGGCAGGAACCAAAAAGAATTGTATTAATTTTGAATCTGATAAATTATTTTCTGATGATAATTCAAGTGGGATGATCAATACATTGAAATATGTTTTTATCATGCATAATTATTTTTCAAGGAACATGATTAAAAATGTGTACCATAACCTAATCTAGGACTCACCAAGAAAGAGAATTATGGATTTCGATGAGAGTTTAGATAATTGATACCATGTAGGAAAAACTATTTGGTTTCCTTTGTGTCAAGATTGTGTAAAACATCACCTAAGAGAATGTGGTAGAGGAACAAGAAGATGTTTTGACTGTGGAAAATAAGCACACAAATCATGTGAAAGAAAAGTAAAAATGAAGTGTTTAGATAATGAAATGGTGGAGAATATTGGCCTCTATAATTATTTATCAAATGTTGAGTATTTTATGTGTGGAATAAATGGTTATTATGAAACTCAATTTCCCATATAAGAAATATCTAGAAAATAGTCTGCAAGGTAGTTTGAATAATGGTTACATTTGTGATGATGAAGATACTATAGGTGAAATGTAAAAAGTAAATAGGTATTATGTAATAGGATGAGGTATTATTTTTGATGGATTAAGCATGATTAAATCAGTGTTATTATGTTGAATTATACAAGGATTAAGTATACGAGGATTTTTTTATTATGTTTTTAGCTCAGTATTTACATGTTTATGTTGAATGTTATTTATGGACAAGGGAATTTAGTAATGATAATGTTATATTATTATTAAGGGAATGTAACCATTAATATTTTATTTATGATAAGATAATGTTTTTTGGATAAATATATAAGGGTTATGAAGAAGTATATTGGATGGTATGAATTACCTCAGAGGTGATTATTGACAGAGTGTTCTATGTCATCAAGGATGAAGTTTACAATATTTTTGGATTTTAGGAATAGATCCAATATACATATGAATAAGGAAGAATGCATGATTTCTAAAAGGATTTGTAGTAATTCAGGTCATTACTATGTTCCAAAATAATTTACCACAAGGGTATTCACATATTTGGAATGTGACAACGAAGAGATACTTTGTGATATATAGGGGACCAATGTTAAGATAGTTACGTGACTTCCTTTCTATGCTTTTGGATTTTGAACTCTAATAATGTTTAAAAGGTTATCCATTTATACAAATTTTATGTTAAGCTTTGGTGTAATTATTTACACACTAAGTTTGTATTGAAAACCTTGGTTAAAAGGCTATTTACGGATTAACCATATTTCAAGGATGACCAACATATTTGGGAATTTATATTAGAGTGGTTTCAGAAAAGTACATAATGTATGTTGGGTGAAAACCAATCATGTTTGACAACAATATGGGTCTTGAACCCATGACTGAAGGATGATAAGGGTTTCACGCCATCTATTGGCCGATGCGATTTCTGGGTAAATGTATAATTATTGTTTTATGAATAACTATTTATGATGAAATATTAGTGTTACTTTTAGTTTTTGAGATTAATATATTAACCATGTTTTTATTAATAATAATTACAAATAATTATACATTTTATTCATTATGGGCCTTAAGATCTTCTAAAAGTGTTTTTTAGAACATCAGGCATCAATGTTAATTTGTTATGCCCATTACATGATGTAATGGATGAATTTTATATTTATAAGTGAAAAAATAAAGATTGAAATTTTTTTATAGGAATATATCAGTAAATTATATATCCTTATATTCATGGTCAATAAAATAATTAATCATTGTATAGATAATGTTCAAAATAAAATGTGTTGTCCTAATACATTTATTTTGTTGAACTGATTGCCTTTTAAATCATCGTAGAATTATATTATTGAAGGTCTAAAATATTCTTTGAGAATGCACTTATTTGTGATTGATATCCTCAATAACTCCCTATAAATATTTATATTTTCCCTACAAGTCCAATATTCACTCCAAACCTATCTTTTTCGATGTGGAAACCTAGTTATATTTTACTTTGGGTTACTATTATTGTTCCGACATTCTGTTTTCGAAGGAAGATTTAATATTAATTTGTAAAATATGGTTTTCTATGAATAAAACATTTAATTATAAAACCTTTGATAACATAGATTAATTTAGAGGGTGAAATTCACTTTAAGTGGTGTAGAAGGTAATACCCTGATATTTTTTGAATTATTTTTTTCAAATTAATTAATCCTTTTCTATATTTTTCATTTCATGCAAGACTGAAGATAGTTTATTTTATTAAAGCACAATTTTTGGCTTGCATTATATGAAACACAAATATAATCATGCATTACACATGACATAAAACTCTCTCTATAAAGAAAACTAAGGTTATCTTGTGTTATACGAAACAATGACTTTCCTTGATGAGTTGTGTAACATGCCAGACCGAGGCTTACCGAACAATAATATATTATCAAAATATTATTATTTAATATAATAAGATGAAAGATTGATGTTAAATTAGAGGTTATGAATATTTTTAACTAATATATTAAAATATATATTTTACACAATATAATATGACTTCAATGGTTACCAATTAATAACAAATGAATATGAAACACGATTGAATGTAAAAGAAAATATTATTTTGGTCAAAAAACTATTTTACCCTAATAAATTAAATTTTAATTTATGTCTAGGAATGAACTAAGTCAAATATTCATTTCACATGAAACCAACTTGGTATATTTTACATACAACACTGACTTTCCATATGACTTGTCATAAGATACACATAACACCGACTAGGCGTACGATGCACATAACACTGAGTTTCTGTGAAAAAATATTATATGTATAATTATTTGAATGTGATAATTATAATATATAAAATAATAATAGTTTTATAAATAAAAATAAATAATTTTCAAATTTTCTATAATTTTTTTATATAAATAAAACATACTGTTAATGAAATATATTAATTTTTCTAAAGTCCTTTTATATTAAAAATGTTGTTTTCATGAATAAACCACTTTAAATAATAAAGTTAATTTTATACAAATTTAAAAATTTAATTTGATAAAATAAACTTCAATTTTTAATTCCGGACATTGAAATTATCCTAGGGTGAATTTTTGTGATTTTTCAAAGAAGCATCATTTTTTGATGAATAATGAAAAATACCGCTTTTTAGTTAAACAATGCATTTTTTTAATTAATTATTATTATTAAATGATATTATAAATTTTTTTAAGGTCACATCAGATAAATGTTACATATATTAATACAATTTAATTTATTATAATCAATTTTACTTTGAAATAGAATATAAAATCTTAACAAAACATTGGAAGATTTTTCTAGATTAAAAATGAATTATTTCGTCTCATCTACGAGATTAGCATTAATCTTAATTTTTCTTTGTCTGTGATATGATTTTCTAAAAAATAAAAATTAATATTTTTATCAAGTATAATATTCATATTAAAATAATACCAAGTTAATTTTTGACCAAAATCATTAGTAAAAGTGATTAAAATTAATCACATTGATTAAGGCCAAATTAAGCTTAATTAGGGACTAAATCTCAATATTACAAGCCCGAATGACCTATAAAATTTTCCAAAACCCATTTTATGGACATTATTCCTCCATAAAACATTAATTATTCATTTTTTGTTGGTTTTTTAGGACTTTTTTAGGTAATAACATGTGCCCACCTAACTTGTTTTCAAAAATTCTATGTGAGTTCTTTTCCTTCTATATAAAAGGCCACCAACTCTCCCACTTCTTCATAGATATCAAACCTATTAGATTATTACAATATCTGCCCAATACACTTTCCGAAATCCCTCCCAAAATCCTATAATACTTCCATTTGAAAGAAGTCAATCCAAGGAAGCCTTTTGACTGAAACCAAAAGGACTTACCCGATTAAGAGTTGATATCTTTTCTCAAGTCCTTTCTTTTATTTTATTTCTCCACACCCTAATAATCAATTTAATATATGGTTATAAAACATAAAATTTATTACCAATTTACTATGCTATTTTTATGTAAATGTGTTGAACTAAACTAACACACACCTCATTTTAATGGATAATTAACATACTGTTTCTCTGTACGGTGAACTATTGCCTCACGAAATGATGATTGTTCATTTTTTAATTACCACCTACCATGGTGTCCATTATGATGGAAAATAGGTTTATATATGTCATATATTAAATTTTTTAATAGTTTATTCTTATTTATTCCTTTTTACAAGGCATATCTATTTACGTTCCATTTGTTGTAATTATGATAATTTTATTTGAGGATGTGTGGACTACCGCCCCCTCAAATTGATGTGATTCATTCACACAATACATGAAATGTGTTAAGAATGGGTTTTGAGTAATTAAAGGAAATATATATCATTATAATTATATTTTAATTATATTATAAATATATAAATATATATTTTCTTTCATTTCATTCTTTCAATACAATAATAAAAACGGAAACAACGTTAATGCATACGCACAGATTACCATCACCATAAACGATGCATTCAATTTCATATTAATATATTATATAAATTATTATAATACACATATATTGGATAAAAAATATATCTATATCATGTTATTAATTATGGAATCATGATATAATTATAAGGACCAATAATATAACAAATTAAGACACATTCGAAGAACAAAGCGGATTTTACCCGAAGTGAAACCTTAACATAGGATCATTAACAAGTAAGTAATATATGGTGAGAATAAAACCATATATTTTATTATTTATAAAAATAATATTTTTTAAAACAAGTATAATAAACAGATATTTATTATACATGAAACTTGTACGGGTACGAACAGAGTCTAGACACAAGGTAAGGGAATTCCATCTCACTTTTTATTTTTCTAAGACACGTGCTATGTTTGCCACTCTTTCCTTTTGTGTGGTGTTTTTACTAAAAATTATTGTCTTATATTTATATTTTAAATAAATTTATGGTTATTAACAATTAATTTTTTTGAAATTTATTATATGGGGATTAATTTTCAAAAGTTACTAAAACCGAAAAATAGTTTTGTCTCAGTTTTCTTTCTGTGAGACTCATGTTTTGTTATGCACGTAATTTTTTTGTGTGGTGTATATACATAAATTTTACATGTTATATATTGAACCACATTATTTTAGTGATATTATATGCTTCATATAATTTTCATTTCTTACATGAAGAGTATGATCAAAAGTTACCAAGTGATAAGTGTTTATTGAAAAAATCTCATCACTTTTCATGATTGTTTAGGTTTATGCCACCTTTGATGAATTACAATAATCCATCTCTCAATATATTCATGAAATTTATTCTCCTATTCTTATTCATTCTATATTATTTTGTTGGTTCCATTTTATACTCTTTGGTACATTGTATAGTAATGAGTGTTTTTATAAGAATTATTGAATTTACCCTCTAATTGGTTTGAAATATGTTTTCCTTCAAAGCCATGTTTTTTAAAAAAGGATAGAAGAACATTTTATTAATATTATATGATCATTAAAACAAATTTTTAATCTTTTTTTCTTTTACTAATTTCTTAAAAGAAATATTCTTCTCTCTTTACAAATGAGGCATTTTTATAACCTTTTTACTGTACAAAAAGAATCTTCTTTTACCTCGTATGAAATTTTAGAATTTAACCATCATCATTTTATTAAATAATAAATTTATTTTTTAAAAGGATAATATTTTACAAAAAAAAATTTAAAATTTATTTATTAATGAATTTTTTTTAAATTTTTTGTAGCATATTTTATATGGTTTCTAGGAAAATTTATTTTAAACTATTTTTAAGTTTATTTTATATGTTTTCATGGTAAAATTTTTTCAAAATTTTTTGAATCGTATTTTATAAGTTTTCAAGGAAAATTATTTTCAAAATTGTTTCAATATTACATTATATGTTTTTGAGGAAATTTGTTTTCAAGAATTTTTCAATATTCTATTATATGTTTTCATGGAAAACTATTTTTAAAATGTTTTCTCACCACATTTATATGTTTCCAAGTATTTTCAAAGAAATGGTTCTCAAAACATTTTTCAAGATTATTTTTTATGTTTTCAAGTAAAAAGGTTTTCAAAAAAATTTCAATATTTATTTCTAAGTCTTTAAGGTGTTTTCAATTAAAAAAATTAAACAATTTTGAAACATATTTTATAAAAATTCAATGAAAAAGGTTTTCAAAATTATTTCAAGTATTATTTTTCAGTTTTAATAGTATTTTATAAGAAAGTAATTTTTATATGGTTTTATGTATTAAATAGAATTTTTAAATAAGAAAGGATATTTTCCACAATAAATGTTTTTAAAATAAATTTTAAAAATCATTCCCATTTAAGATGACATCCATTGATAATGTGATTCCATTTTTGGAGATGATCAAATGGTTTCACTAATATTATTTCTATGAATGGTTATGCTTAATTTCATAGTATTTATAAAAAAAATTTCTCTTTGAAATTTTAGATTATTTTAAAATCCACTTTTTATTGAGATATGTTTATAATGAAATGGTTATGAATCCAATACTTTTTCATAGGTTATGACATGATTACATGTTTATAATACCCATTTAATTTCGTGGGTAATATTATTATTATTTATTAAGTTCTAGAACATGTATGTTTGATTTCATTATGAGATGGGTGGGACCAATATCTCCCTCTAATGCTTTGGGTAAATATTTTTATCTCATGGGATAGAGTAATATGGTATTTGGAGTGAACCTTGACTACTAATATGGCCATGGGAGTGTACCATTACTACCAAGATATTATGAGGAGTGAACTCTTAATACTAATAGGGTAAGAGGAGTGATCCATGACTATTATTATGGTATGAGGAGTGAACCATACTACCAATATGGTCTTGGAAGTAATGCCTTATCTATTATGTAAATTATACTATATTGTTATGTTTCTGTCACAATTCCCTGTTTTATTTCTATGTGATAATTTCTTGGATTATGTTATTTATTTCTTTAAGATTCATTTCTTATGAACTGCCATTATTTGCACCTTGAATCATGCATATGATCTTTTATATTCATGGTATGATCTTATATTTTCATGATCATGTTCTCATACCCTTATTCTCATGATTATGCTTACATATCCTCCTTATTTTCCCAAACTAAGAATTTGAGCTCACCCATTTCTTATGTTTCCTTTCCCAAGATACAAATAATGGTTTTAGGTAGAAGTACTAATGGTGGAGATCATTATTAGAGATGATGAATATCATTCACCATGATAGAAGATTTTGTTTCCATGTTTCTAACTACCTTAAACTATTATGGTCCTTGAGCATGTATTATTGTAATGCACTGAATATTTCTCTAAAATGATGTAATATCCATTTATTTTAAGACTATTTCATTGTAGTTTATCCTAGATAACGTATTCTTCTTTGTCCAAAAACATTGTATCCAATCCACTAAGGATACATCCATATTCCTTGATAGTAATTGTTATGTTTTAAGGTTGTATATATAGAAGGAATGAGTATTTAAGTCCATATTTTGAGATGATAGTGTTGTTCTTAATTTTTCATTGTTTTACCTTTAATTAAGGGCTAATGTTGGGTTATTTTTCATGAAAAATTATTATATTGGTGGTGTATAATCTATTTTCCCATATTATTGATTCCTTACTCATGTATTTAGTTGTTTCATTTTTTTCTTTATTTCCCAATTTTGTTTTGATTATGAAAAGTGAATTTAACCATATCTTAATGTTGAGACCCTTCATATATTCTTTTAGATTTATTAGAGATTAAATGACCTGGATTGATGGAAACCCATGTTGTGTGACAATTTCATTAAAGTGATAATTATTAATGGTAAAAATAAAAAAATTTGGTTTATGGAATTGAAATAAACATTGGTTCATGAATTGATAATGGGATTTAAAGGTTAGTTGGTTTTAACATTGATGGATTAAATAAATGTATAATAATTGATAATAAATTGATTAATATGGGACACCCCATGTTGATTCTTATGTTAAAAGTAATGAACCATTATTGAGATTAAAAAATGAAATGGTTCACTATGTTGATAATTTTTTATAAAAAGGGTTATTATTATTGAACCTTGAAATGTATAAGTGATAAATGAGGTGTGGGTGTTGGATTGATGCTCTAAGTTCTTATGGATGACTAGACTAATTCTTTAAGACCCAATTAATTTATGTGAATTGGTGTTGGACTGATTCTCTATGTACATAAGATTTTGGTTCTAGAATGATGCTCTATTTACCTGGTATATTAGTGGTGGAATGTTGCTCCATGTAATAGATATAATGATTATGGACGGATGCTCCAAGTATCCATGATAATGGTACCGAGGCTGATTCTCTATGTAAACAAATTAATATTGTAATTAATTGAATAATTAAAGACCATGAATGATTAAATTGTAAAATTCCTATAATTTATGGTTTACAATCTGTCATAGGTATATATTGGTATGATTGGGTTGGTTGTCACTATAAACCTGAGGGACAATGTGGTTGACTAAAGAATAATAAATGTAAAACCTATTTTCTTTTTTCAATTTGTCTATTATTATTTATAAAACTTTATACATTATTATAGAATATATATTAATTTAGAAACAATTTTTTTGACCTACTGATTTTCACTCTAACCCTACACGGGCCTCCAATTTGTACCTAATTTGACTTTATGTTTTTAGAACATGATAACAGAATGAGCCTTAAGATATATGGTTGAGTTGGGATTCTGAATGGAGAATGGATGAGGGAACAAGAAATGATTTCAAGACCCATTTGGGAGTCATCATTTCGTATTTATTTTTTTGTTATCACTATACACATTACACATATATTCCGTGAAATGATTACTAAATTGTTTTATGGTTGTTACCTTTATTGTATGATGATCATGAGATGTGTGGTCTATATTTTTTATTAATTATTATTATTTTTTCAACTTTTATACTTATTTTTTCATATTTAAAGAGGTAATAGTCTCCCCACATGACTTGTGAGACCATTTCTACTAGTCTGTAACCTCTATAATATGGGGAGGCACACTTTAGGTCATCTAAAAAACCAGCTCATTGAACCATTATGTCAAACTTGGTTAAATATGATACAAATTGGTATCATAGGAGGTTTTATTTTGTTTATTTAATTTTTTGGTAAAGGTAAAAAGGATTCTATAATTATTTGGACCTTTTTCATGATCTCATTCATAGTAGTAGTTAACCCACATATGGTGAGAAACCCATGTTTCTAGGGTGGGATTTGTTTTCTTGATTTTTTCATTTAAAGGTGAATATTACTTCACCTTGGGTGATTCACTTGTAGTGTGAACTTATTATTTTCCAATATGTTACCAGTGGATGGGTATGGAAAGTGGTTTTAGTATGTATGCATTACATTATGAACTTATGTAATTATGTCACTTATATAATATTTTTCATGCATTAAAAAGATGTTATGAGTGGTTTGTGGTAAATGAAATTTTTTCCCATTATCTAAGTAATTTAAAATAAATGGTCCCCAATATTGAATTGATAATTCTTAAAAAGATATGGAAATTTGGTAATTTAAAATAGATAAATATGGTGTCTAATGGGAATATTATAAATATGAATAGTTGTTTGCATTGTGTTACCCATGAACAGGTTATGGATATTTGAGGGTAGTGATAGTATCACAGTTTTCATAGTGGGGGTAGTGTATGTGGAATAACATGTTTTGAATATCTCTTGTGAAAATGTGTAAATGATGTTTTTACCTAATCAGTGGGTTTGTAATTTTAGATGCATGCCTCTATCGTGATGTTTTTTGGTAGGATGATAGGAGGAAATTACTAGAAATGCCCCTCAGACAGTGGAAATAGAGGCACTGGTAGTTCCGGGTGAATCATAAGATGATCGGTTCTAAGAGAAAATATCTTACTTCATGCAGTTTTTTGAACGAGACCTATGGTATTTGTGTGGAGAATTTTTTATTTTACTCCTGTGTTCCTTTTGTGGTACCCTTTAAAATTAACTAGAAAGGATAGAACTATGGAATCTAAATTCTAGATTGAGTTTATCCAAACAATTCATGACCATTTAGATTATCCTAAAAATAAAATAGTCACGTTGGATGATTATATGTTATGAGGACTAGTGAAGTTCTGGTGGGATATTTAGTCCTAGAATGAGAAGTTTGAGGGTATGGTATAGAATGAATTTCAAGAGAAGTTCATGTAACACTTTTAATCAAAGACGCTAATATGGAACAGGGTGGAAGAGTTTATCTCGATGACCTAGGTAAGCATATAAGTGATGAAATATGATGTTCACTTCACTAAATTAGAGTGATTCTTCCCAATTCTAGTAGGATATGAGGTAACATGGGTGAGGTGTTTTTAGTATAGACATAAATGTCTGATTAAGCACGGATTAATATCTTTTGATTGAAGAAGTTTGCAGATGGAGTGAATTAGGCTCTCATTTCTAAGGGGAACCTAAAAGAGGATTCTAGTAGAAGATATGTGGTTTTTTACTAGAGGAATAAGGGGTAAATAATCATAGTGTAGGAATAATCATTATGATAATTTCAACTAGAGTAGTGGAAAGAAGAATATCCAAGGGATATGATCAGCTACTCAAGGTGTGGATCAAGTTTTATTTCATCTGTACGGTAGGCAGGGATAGATTCATAGTCAGTGTCCCTAACCATCAGTGGATTTTTGAGCTTATGATAGGATGGAAATCCCATATAGGTACTTCAAGAACCTATGATTGATGAGAATTGATGGATGAATTAGGATGACACATAACACTGGAAGGGGATATTTTATCCCATGAAAGTTATGCAGTTGGAGTTCTACAATCCATGCTAGTCAGGGTGGAGTATGTAGTACTTCAAGGAAATAGAACCTATATTATCAAATCAGTGTAGCACAGGGGACTTAGGAAAAGAAAAGGAAGGGGGTATGTTATTTACTTGCAGTTCAGCCTGTAATTATTTATTATGGGGTGGGATCGTCAAGGGTGTGAATCATAATATCATCCCACCTGTTGTGTATTGGTTTCTAGATGTTTTCCTGGAAGACTTATCAAGGCTCCCTCCTAAGATAGATTTCTATTTTATAATTGAGTTGTTTTCAATAGTTGAACTAGCTTTCATTCACCCTAATAGAATGAAACAAATAGATATTAATATCATAAAATTCATCTATAATAATTCATGGATATAATATTTATCCATACAAGTACATCAGCATAGGGTTCTCTAGTCTTGTTTCCCAAGAACACTGATTGAACAGTACACTTTTTTATAGATTAAAAGGATGTTAAATAGGATGAAACATATAAAATGATATCATATTCTATGCATCGATGATATTTTCAACCATACGAGGGGTTATTTTTTGTTCTCCATGATCGATATGAGATTGGATATCATCATCTAGGAATGGGACCTTCTAATATACCACAGAATTCTTTGAGGAGAAGGTATGGCATGTATGAGTTCATTGTAATTCCATGTGGATTGAAAAATTCTGGATAGCCCCACGGGCATTTATATTCTCTATAGGTTTAAATATTTTTGAAATTTAAAACATAAAAAATCCACTAAACTATAGGTTTGAATATGATATTCAAGTCCAATTTCAAACCCATAGAGACAAAGATGGAGAATATATTAAATAAATAAAATAAAACTAATTTAATTGTTATTTAAAGTAATTAAATCTAAACTATTGAGCTTTTTATTAGTTGATAAAGTGGGAGAATTTAATATAAAATTGGTGCTGGTAAAAATGAATCTTGGTTCATGGAATGAAAATTTCTATATTTATTAATTATTAATTATGTATACATCAGATTCCAAAGGATGGGTAACCCAAAACCTAATTTAAACATAGGTCAGAGATTACACTAATGGTCATGGAGGAAGTATAAACCCAAGACCTCACATTAAAAAAATTCATTTAATAAACTCATGAAATGGTTATGCTCAATTAATAAATTAAATTAAACCTAATTCTTAACCTCACCCGCAAGGGTCATGCAAGAAGAATCAGGAAAGAGATAGAAATGAAGAAAAGATGAAAAATTCAAACAAAAATTGAAATAAATACTAAAATAACTCATACAATAAATCACCATTCATAACACACTCCATGGAATAATGAAATCACCCCATCATGTTACCAATGAGAGGTTAAATAAAAATAATAAATAAAATCCTATAAAAAATTGGTAGCAGTAGGGCTCCATGGTGATACACATCTCTGGGAAGTGTCTTGGCATATCCCCTGGTTATATATCCCCTCAATATGGTGGTTGAGGTTATGATTTTATAAACCACACCATAAAGCCCATAATAAAATCATGTCTATTTTTCAGATTCCTCTTGGTGTCACGATGTGTAAATTTTACACAAATTTTAATGTTTTAATTTCCTTTATTAGAGAAGGTTTATCAAATTTAAACATATCTCATCCAAAATAACTTCACCTGAAAAACCTATGTTATGTAATGTATTACATGATGTTTAAATGATCTTCTCTATATCCATATCTCTTCTTCAACTAAAAAAAATATTTTTTCATGCCGTCAGCTATGCTCATAGTGCGAATTGTCTTTTGGCTCTAAAATTCACCCATTTTATTTATAGCGTAGAAGAAAATAGGATCCAAAATTAACCAATTCTCATTCTTTTTTAGATATATGTTTTTCCTATCATAAATAACAAAACAGATCAAATTGATCACAAATTTGAAATATTAGTCAATTAATTACATAAATTATTATATTAAAATACCACAACATGCATGCATGAAATATTTATCCCAATTCTCTTTCTATGTTTATGGCCTTAATGAAATAAATATTCTACCCATAAATGGATCAATTTGTGGATATTTTCATCAATGACATCATGGTGCACTCCCAGACACATGAAGATCATGAAAAAACATATTGACATACTATTTATTACACTAAGAGGGAATACTCTATATTCCACGCAATCTAAGTATCAATTATAGATCAAAAAGGTATATTTATTAGGTCAAATAATTTATTAATACGGTATATCAGTGGACTCATAGATAGTTCAAGTAATTGTTTCTTAGGTGTATCCCATTACTGTTTTTGATATCCGATGATTTTTGGGTATAAAAAAATATTTTTGTAGATTAATCCAATAATTATCTCTCTTAGAATCACCACTTTTGGGCCTAACCATGATTGGTATCAAAAATAAATGGTATGAAGCATGAAAGAATGGATTCCAAGAGTTAAATAATCATAAGAATACTACACCGATCTTAGTGGTACCCCATCTGGATGAGGATTATAGTTTTTTTCTGATACATCTTGGATTATACATGGGGTAGAGTAGATGTGGAGTGATTGATTCATGGGTTATAGATCATGAAATTTGTGGCCAAACGAATGGGATTATATGACACCTTATATCGAGTTAGAAGTGGTGGTCTATGCCTGAACGTGATGGAGACATCACCTTCTAGGTGAAATATTTATGGTATATGTGGACAAAAAAGTTTCAAGTAAATATTTTCATAGCAATATTTAAATATCCAGGTGTGGATATTGGTTGAGTACATGTATTTTTTTGACATTGAGACAGCATGTATGCTCTGGAATGGAAAGAGTCTTACCGATGCATTGAGTCAAAAGTCATAGAATCAAGTACTCCATAAGTCTAGTTCTAAGTGAATAATTATGGATTTTTTTAAGATCCCAAACTTTTCTAGAGATGTGTCAGGATTAGTTATGTAACACCACATCCCTAGATGTCTGGATACAGTACATTTTTTTATTAGATTAACATTATTACAAGTTATCAAATCTAGAAGGACCGATCGGTTTAGAAGTCTTCAAGAAACTAGATATCTAAATAGAACCCATTTTACATAGGGAAAGGAGAAAAAATATAATACACAATGAAATATAATAAATTGTATCCTTGAAAACTCAAAAATTGATCGCTTCTTCAAAACCTGGGGAAATAAAAAATGAAAGGGGTGAGATAAAATTATTTGTAAGGGTTACATATAGAAGTATCATGAATTAGTAATAAATGAACCATAATGAACTTGATATAAATAATATGTCATGGTGAATAATTAAAAACACACACCATCAATAAACTGAGAAAGAAAGTGCATCCATAGATGTTTTCATTGTTAAAACCTCCTAGAAAGTAATAACCAAATACTAAATAAAGATAATATTTATTATTTGGAAGTCATGTATCTGGAACATGACCATCATACCAATGAGATGGTTTATGTCTGTGGGTAAAAACCCATTTGATTATGTTTTGGAAACAAACTCGAATGGTTTGTTGCTAACTGCTTTGTCTCATGAGACCTGTCGATGCATTGAGGGGCTATATAAAGCCTTTACCATCAATAAATTCCAAATTATTCTTATAAAAATATTTAATTCAAGAACAATATGCCTTGTCATTTTTTATTGAGTAGAGGATACAGATTCAGTAATATTTCTACAGTTAAAAAAACATTCAAAACAAACACTAAATGAAAAAAGGTATCATGATTAGAAAATAATCATATCCAGTGTAAAAAAATATGGATAGTTAATATAATTTTAATTTAAAATGAAAAATTATCTCAAAGGGGTGTTATATAAACCATATAAAAATTACTAGGTGCACAATACAAAGTAACTCTCACAGAAGTGGAAATTGAGACGAATTCTCATACCACATTATAATCAATCAAATTATATGAAAAAAATTAATAATAATAAAATTAATCACTGAATAACATGAATATAAATATAACCATGATATTATATATCAAATGGAATTATACATACACCACATAAATTAAATAAGTGGAAAAAATGCAAATATGATGGAAATAAAAGTGAGATGAGAAACCCCTTACCTTATGTATGAATGCATTCTTCCTTTGATCTTAATGTCCTGGATAGTCAAATTAAATCCATTATTTAATTAATTAATAGAATTATATACATGTATTTTATAATATAAGTATATTTATTTATGTCCTTTCTTATGAGTTATACAATATAAATTTATCACTCAGAATCATTTGTTTCCTTGGATTTCATGATCATCTTACTTGTATACGTGTAATGAAGTTCAAGTAAAATGAATAAAATTATCCTGAATTAGAATTATACGAAAATAATTATAATAAGTAATTTTAAATAGTTGTACATATAATTTGGTTATATGTTATGAGTATGAATCATGTGATAAGATATTTTCTGATAAACATTTAGCTTAATCTTAGCGATTTTTTTGTTTACAATGAACTAATCTTCTTAAATTATTTAATATCATGTATATAAAATGATTCCATAAGATTAAATAATATATAATACATATTTTAGGATATTTTTTAACCATAAAAATGGTTTCATGACCATCCTTTAATGATAAATTGATGAATGAATCTTTGTCGTCAATGATGGTTGTAAATTGGCACCTCCCGGATGATGATTTCATTTTTAAAATAAAAGAGATAGAGTAAGAATATTGATGATGTATCTTCAATTAACATTATATAATTCTAGTATATATATGATACTAGAGTTATCATGATCATTTTGATAGAGTATGTGAGGATACAATAATAAATAAATAAACAACTGGAAAGTAAAATAAAAGGAAAAGGAAGATGATTTTACCTCATGGATACTCCTCCTTGAGATTCTTCTTAAGGGGATTGATTTTAGTATTTTAGCAATAAAATGAGATCCTAGACGTGGGGATGTACTAGGGAAGAGTATTTGGGTAGAAAATTGAATGTCTTAAAGGCTTAGAGAATTGATGAGAAGATGGGGTGAGGGGTTGTTTTTACAGTGGAGGAGAAGAGTGATTTCTCAATATTTTATTCATTGTTTTATTATTTTACGTAATACAAGAAATAGTACTGATTATTGTGACCAAAAAAAGTCATAAGTTCATTTGAGTTCGAACCAAGTGTAATTATATCATCCATACATCACCTATGATTCAATAAATCAGGTATTTAGCATTTATCGTAATTATCATATTTTACTATTCACTAAAAATTCAAGTATTTCATAAAAATACCAAAAAATAACCCGATCAATTTTTAGGCATATAGAATCTAATAATGAAATAAACTTTATGTAAATATTTTTCTAATTATTATATATATGATTTTTAATTGAAATCATTATTAACTTGAAAAATATCGATTTTAATATTATAACTGTTTTTATGACACTTTCAAAAAGTGACTATGGTCTCAAAAAATTATACTATAATCACAATACCACAAAATCTTTACATATTAATGAAAATTTATATTCTTTTAAATGATTATATTAATTAAAAAAAATTAATTGAACATTTATTACATATAAAAATATCAACACTTAATTAATAGTTTTTAAAATATTCACCTACAATTATAAGGTGCCTAAATTTTATTTATACATTCATGGGTAAGGTTACTATTTATAATGTTCCATATTACTATTCATAAAGGTAACATTCATTTTCATAAGGGTAATTTACTATTCATAAGTGTATGTTACTATTCACCAGAAAATTAATTTGATCCTATCAGACTCTAAATATCATACTGAATGCAATTATGTATATTCGTTTTTCTAAATTCAAACCACATAAGTGGGAAAATTATGTTTAACGGCCAGGTTATAACTATCTCCTATAAATAACAGAGTTTTTTTTTCACATTGACTTAGTTTTTCTTATATTACAATCCATTTAACAGATTAAAATTATTTATAAGGAAACATACCATAAAATCTTGGGGGTTATACTCTTCCCTACTTTATAAATTTCTTGGTCAAAATTTTTCATGTACAGTTCCCTCTAAAAAGATGTGTGTGGTTCTTCTGCGTAACATTTTATAGCACCCATGTTTCTTCTTGCATTTAATGGATTCTCTTGTGATCTTTTACCATTCACGTTTTTTGACATCTCAAAACTCTATCTCTTTCATCAGGAATCTTGATAGGCTCTTCACAGTAAGAAAAAACAGGTTCAAGTTCTATTTCTTCATTTGTGAGTACATGTGTTGGGTCTAGCATGTACTTATATAACAATGACAAGTGGAACACATCATGAAATTTGGATATACTTGGTGGCATCCCTAAATGGAATGATTTAGCTCTAACTCATTCCAAAATTTCAAATGATCCAAAGTACCTAGGGCTCAGTTTTCCTTTCTTACCGAACATTAAGACACCATTCCATGGAGATACTTTTACAAAGACATGATATCCAACTTGATCTTCGAAATACATTATATGGTTGTCAAAATAAATATTTTTCCTACATGGTAATTCTTTAATAAGGGGATGAATTGTATTTACCTTTGTCATTGTCTCTTTAATAAGTTATGGTCCTATACATTTCCTCTCACCAAAGTCATCCCAATAATTTGAAGTTGGAAATCTATTTCCATATAATGTTTCGTATGATGGAATGTGAATACTATAATGTAAACTATTGAAATAATAAAACTCCACAAAAGTTATTGAATAATCCCAAATAGCTTGAAATTCAAGTGATAATTATCTCAACACATATTTCAGTCTTTGAATAGTCCTTTAAAACTGCCCATTAGTTTGGGGGTGACAATAAATACTCTAATGATACTTAGTATCCAAATACTTCAAAATAATCTTCCAAAATTTTGATTTTAATCGGGGATCTCAAGCAAAGATGATCGATAGAGGTAAACCATGAAGTCTTAAGACTTCATTAATATAGAGTCTTGTCAGGGGATAAAGTGGTAAATCTTCTATTATAACTACGAATTGTTAGGATTTTGTAAGACTATAAACCATTTCCCATATTATGTCATTCCTTCAATGTGACCACATTATTCTTGTGACAAATTCCATTGTAACAACATCCCACATCCATATAAAAATCGGTATAGGCTTCATGACTCCTTTAGGTTGTTGTCTTGCAACCATAACTTTTTGACAAACTAGGCAATTTGACACAAAGTCATCATTTTCTCACTTCATGTTATCCCACCAAAAATTTTCCTTCAAATCACTATACATCTTTGTGCTACCAGGGTGTTTAGATAAATTTGAGCTACGAGAATCATCTAATAGTTCTCTTTCTAGCTGAAGTACTGATGGAATACATAACTTATTTCAAAACTCTAGAACTCTATCCTCACAGATGAGGTCTTCTAAAATTCCACCCTTAATAGATTTAATTTCCTTTTGAAGTTTCTCTTCATCAGGTTGAGATATTTTTATCTTCTCCAGTGATGATGTTTTAGAAATAATTTCAAAATGGATAGATGTTTCAACAACTTAAAAATTAAAATATCTCTATTTACTAGATCCATGAACATAGGATCTCTCCCAATCCTCATTTGTGTCATAAGACCATAATATTTCCTCTTAATTCATCTGCTACCTTATTTTCCATTCCTTGGTGGTAGTGTATTAAAATCTCATAATATATGAGTAACTCCAGCCATATCATTTGCCTCATGTTGAGTAAATTGTGTAAAAAAATTCATTTCAAACTCTTATTATCCATATATATCTCAAATATTTAACCATATAGATATTTTTACCTTTTTTGAGAAAGGATAATGGCTGCTAACTGAAGATCATGAGTATGATAATTTTATTCATGAGTCTTCAACTACCTTGATGTGTAAGAAATAACATTATCATTTTTCATAAGGAAACAACCTAGTCCATTCCTTGAAGAAGTATTTTATATCAAAGACGTATCATTTATATATATAAGAGTCAAAATTGGTGCATTAACCAATATTCTTTTCAGTTTTTCAAAACATTCTTTACATTTTTTATTCATACAAACTTAACCCCTTTACGCGTGATCTTGGTTAGCGGGTTAGACAGTCGGTAAAATTCTATATAAAATAACGATAGTAACCTAATAATACAATAAAATGACATTCCAAGATTATGTTCATCGGAATAGGCTTTTATTGGATTGCCTTTTTCCTAACAAGATCAACCGAGATTCCATCCTTAGAGACAATATAGCTAAGAAAATAAAATTATTAAATCCAAAATTCATATTTACTATACTTCCCATATAAATAATTTCTTCTAAGAACAACCGGTAATAGTTTTTTAGGGTCTTCATAGATTTTTTAATATATCATTATTTCATCATTAAATAACATAGGAAAATCATCAAGATATTCCTCAAAAACATTGTGCATTAAGTACATTAAAAAGGAGGGTGAATTAGTTAGTCCAAATGGCATTATTGTAAACTATTATTTCCCATACTTGGTTTGAAATGTTATCCTTGTAACATCTTCATTTCTCATAGGCACCAAATGATATCCCGGTAGAATTTCAATCTCTGAAAAATATTTATCGTTGTGAAGATGATTAAATAGATCATAAAATTGACGCAAATGATAATTTTTCTTTAATGTAACAGCATTTATTTCTCTATAATCAATGCACACCCTCATTGATATATCATTCTTCTTAACAAAGAGAAAAGGGGCTCCCCAAGGACAAACACCTTGATAAATAAATCCCTTGTCACTCAATTCCTCTAGTTGTTTCTTTAGCTCAACTAATTCTATAGTATTCATTCTATATGGAGCCTTTGATATAGATCATGCACCAGGAATTAAATCAATAGAGAAATAAACTTCCCATTTTGAATTATTTCTATTTAAATCCTTTTTATTGCATTAATTTTTTCTTACACATTTGGTAAATCTTTTATTTGGAGATTCATAGATGATTTTTTCTCTTCCTCCCTAAGAATTTCATTTAGAGGATCTACAGATGTTGGATTTGGATAAGATCCAGATGATGATGTTTATTCCCTAATGATAAGGGATTATTCATCATTCTCAAAAAAATTAACTTAATTATTCTTGTAATATATACTCACATCAAAATTTGAAATCAAATTCATACCAAGAATTATGGAAAAGTCAATCATAGGTATGATATAGTCAGAAACTAAACTATGTTTATGTGCCACAAAGGGGACTGACCGACACATCATTGTTGCGATGATAATTTCCTTAGGAGTTTTTACTAACAACTACATTATTAAATGAAAATGGAGATATCTAATTTTCCTAGAAATATGGGCAGATAAAATGAAATGTGATTATCTAAAATCAAATAATGTATTGGCTAGTTTTGAGGAAATGATTAATGTACATGCCACCGCTTTATTAGGAACTTAAATCTTCATAGTTGTGAATGCATAAGCTTGTCCATCTACCCTTGGCCTCTGTTATGGGATATTATCCTGACTATTAGTACATTTATTTTCATAGTGTCTTATATCTCTATAATTTTATCATTAAATTTAATTTTCTTGTTTCTTCCCCTTATGTTCGTTATGTCAGCGACCCTTTTCACCACACTTATAACAATCTCCCATGCCTTTCAATCATTTTCCAGGATGGTTCTTTCCAATGTTCTTACATAATGGTAATTGCTTCATTCCATTCTTCTTCTTTCGAAATTCACCTTTTTATAAGGTTGTCAAAATACCTCTTCTTATATTGATTTCCCATGAATATATTCGATCATGAAAATTATTTCTCAATTTTTACAGCACATAATAATATTTCATCATATGATGAAAATGATTGAGAAGCTAGTTACCTTAGAAGACATGTCTTAATACCTTCAAATAAATGATCAATATTGTCTTATGAAGGACATATGTAATCTATAGTATACGTGGATATTCTTGTGAAGGTATCATCATACTCCAAAACACTCTCTTCTTACCTTTTATTTAAGATAAGGAATTTTCTATTCATTTCAGTATTTTCCTATTAGGGGAAATATTTGTGGAATAATACTTCCTTTAAAGTTCTCAATTCCATATCTTTTATTTTTTCTTCCTCTATAGTATTTTGGATCAGGGACCACCATTGATTATCATTACCCTTGAGGCAATATACTACTAGTACCACCTTTTCATATTCATTTCATCTTAATGCCCAAAATATCTTTTCATGGGACTTGGTCCACTGTTCAGTTACCACTATATTAGTAATCCCACTAAAATATAGGGGATTATATTTCAAGAAACTGTCCAACACATGTGTAACATTCTTATTCATCAAAGACTGAGTCAGTTGTCCTAATATGGTCTTGATCTGCTCTGCTCCAACACTAACTGTGATGAGTTGGTCAGTGGGGAAATACCTACATTGTCTACAAGTATTTATTCCCTTTATTATATTAGGTTCCATAACTAAACAATTGCATACACTAAATTAGGTGATAAATCATAATTCATAATTTCAGACTTGAAAAACACATAACATAATTTGAAAATTTATGCATAGCTAATCTCATAATCATAAACATCGTTTCTTTGATGACATATTTACTTTACACCCATTTATAATGGTTTATAAAGAAAATGTGAATTATCCTAAGCATTTCCCTTGGTAGTTTCAAACTAGGTGCACAGTAAGGATCATTGTCATGTACCAGGTTACCCTGTGTCAAGCTTGGGACATCTTTCCAGAGTTGTTACTCTTAGGTACATCTATGCTAGAACCATGTCCACTTGTAATATCCAGATAGTAATGTATTTCTAGTAATACCTGCATAATATCTACCTTACCAAAATTCTAGTATGTTCTTGTATAATTATCCTAACTGTCCACCTTAGGGGTTTTCCCCCTAATCTATGTTTTCTTAATCCAATTACCAAAGATTATACTACACAACCTATGATACTAATAATAACACCCAGACCCTAGAATCACAAAGTGGGTGCATTATTATATTAAATTGTCTTGATTACGAGGAATCATATCCTAAAAGATCAATCAGATTATTAGTATTAATGAAAATAGATACATACATGGAACCCATTTTACATTAGGAAAGGAAAAAATTATAATACATAACAAAATCTAATAATCTGCATCCTTGAAAACTCAATAATTGATCTATTATTCATAACCTGAGGAAGGAAAAAAATAAAATGGGTGATATCAAATGGTTATTAAGGGTTAAATGTAGTATAATCATGAGTCAATAATAATTGAATCATAATCAATTAGACATAAATAATATGGCATAGTGAATAATTGAAAACACATGTCATAAATAAACTGGGAAAGAAAATACATCCATAGATCTTGTAATAGTGAAATCCTCATGGAAAGTGTTAATTGATACTGAATAAATTGAATGATTATTATATTGATGTTATGTATTAGGAACATGAACCATCATATCATCGATACAATTTACGTCTGTGGGTGAAAATCCCATCTAATTACATTTTGGAAACAAACTTGAAGGGTTTGTTGCCAACTATTTTATCACATGAGACCTGTCAATGAATCTAGGGGCTATAACTGGACCCACCCATCACATATAGTTAAAATAATTCTTATAAAAATATTTAATTCAAGAAAAATAAGCCTTATCAATTTATGTGTTGAGTAGAGGATACAGATTCAATAATATTTCTATAGTTAAAACAATATTCAAAATAAACACCATTTGTAAAAGGGTATAAGGACAAGAAAATAATCATATACAGGATAAAATAATATGGATATTTAATATAAATATAATTTAAAATGAAAAATTATCTAAAATGGGTAGTAGATACACAACATAGAAATGATTAGGTGCACAATACCATGTAATTCTCAAAGAAATAGAAATTGAGATGAAGTCTCTTACCATATTGTAATCAATCGAATCGTATTAAAAAATAATAATAAAATGAATCTTTGAAAATAATTAATATAAATATAATCATGATATTATATATAAAATTAAAATATATATACACCACATACAAGAAATAAGTGGCCAACAATGGAAATCTCACCAAAAAAGTCAGATGAGAAACCTCGTACCTTTGGTCAAAATGTGTTCTTCCTTTAATCTTAATGTCCTGGATAGTCAAAATAAATCCATTAACTAATTAATTAATAACATTATATAAATGTATTTTATAATTTTATTAAGTTAATTTATGTAATTTTTGATGAGTTATATGATAAAAATTTATCGATCGGCATTGTACGTTTCCTTGGTTTTCAGGATCAGCTTACTTTTATACATGTAATGAAGTTCAGGTAAATTGAGTATAATTATAAAGAATTAGAATAATATGAAATTAATTAAAATCCAAAAATATAAATATTTATATATATCATTTTTTTATATGTTTTTAGAATGAATCCTCAAGTAAATATTTAGTGATAATCGTTTGGCTTAATTTTAGCAGTTTTGTTATCACAATGAACTACTGTGGTTCCATTATTTAATATTGTGTATATACAATGATTAAAAAAACATAAATAATATATAATTAAATTTTTATGACATTTTCCAACCATAAAAATTGTTTCATGACCATACTTCAAGGTTAATTTGATTAATTAATGTTCATCCTCTGTGAAGATTGTAAATCGGCACCACCTGGACGATGAATTCGTTTTTTAAATAAAAGAGAGAGTAAGGAGATTGATGATGTATCCTCCATTAACATGATATAATTACATTATATATATGATAATATATTTATCATTATCATTTGGATAGAGTAGGTGAGTATAGAATAATAAATAAAGAAGGGACTTGAAAGGAAATTAAAAGGAAAAGGAAGAGGATTTTACCTCTTGGATACTCCTCCTTAAAATCTTCTTAAGGAGATTGATTTTGGACTTTTGGAAAGACCAAGATCTCTTGATCGTGGGGAGGGACTAGTAATGTGTTTTTTCCCAAAACATTAATAGGATTAAAAGCTTATCGGAGTGATGAGAATAGAGGATGAGGGGTGGTTTTTTTGTGGAAGAGAAGAGTGATTTCTCAGAATTTAATTCATTGTTTTATTATATTACTCAAGAAAAGAAATATTTTTTATTACTGTGAACTAAAAAATTAATAATTTCTGTTGAGTTCGAACCATGTGTTCTTACATCAACCATACATCACATATGACTCAATAAATTAGGTATTTAGCATTTTTCATAAATTATCATATTTTACAATTCTCTAAAAATTCAAGTATTTTATAAAAATACAAAAAATTCAACCTAACCATTTTTCTACATGTAGATTAAAAAAAATAACTCAATTTTTTGTAAATAATTTTACATGTATGAGAATTTTAATTTTTAATTAAAATCATCATTTACATGAAAAAATATCAATTTTAATATATTAACTATTCTTAAAACCTTCAAAAATTAACTATAGACTCACAAAATTATGATATAATCCTAAGAAAAAAAAATATTAATATATTAATGAAAATATAATTTCATTTAAATTATTATATTAATTATAAATTTGTAATTAAAAATTTATTACTCATAAAAATACCAACAGTTAATTAATAATATTTAAAACATTTACATCCATTTATAAGGTGCCTAAATTTTATTTATACATTCATGGGTGAGGTTTCTATTCATAAGAATCATATTACTATTTGTAAGGGTGAAATTACTATTCATAAGGGAAAGTAACTATTCAAATTGATATTTTACTATTCACTAAAAATTAAATATATCCTATAAGACTCTAAATATCATAATGAACGCAATTGTGTATGTCTGTATTTTGAAATTCAAATCACAGAAGAGGAAAAATTATTTTTAATCACTATATTTTACCTATCTCCCATAAATAAATAAAAATTCATAGACAATTAGTGTTTCATTCATTATAATACATTTAATGAATTGAAATTATTTATGAAGAAACATACCATAAAATATTGGAGTGTAATAGGTTTCATGTAATATTTTTTCCTTGTGTTTAATACATTTCATTTGGGTTTTACCTTGGGGTGTGTTTGGGTGAAAATTGATAATTTTTGGAGGATGTCTTGTGCACGGTGGGTACACAGTTTTCCCAAATTTTGTGTCCAAGCCCAACAGACCATAAAACCCTAGAGAGATAGGGTTTTCATAGATAGGGAACATTTTCGTAAAAATTATTTCCGATTAGGAGAACCCATAAACCCCCACCCCTACTAGAAGAGGTGCATGGTTAGGAAACCAATGTTCTTCTGCCCTGTAAATTGTGTGCACGGTTTTAATAAATATGATTTTTAATTTTAAAAATACCTAAATCGCAATATTAACCCAAAATCATAACCCACTTGGACCAACTTGTTTTATACCATTTTTGGAGGTTAGTGTATTCATTCTATGCCCCCTCGACCTCCATTCATAGAGAATCAGATATAGGATTAAAGATCTATACCATCCTTGGTATGCTATTTCTTCCCATTTTGATCTATCGCCCTCTCATCTTCCCAGATAAAATAGGGATGTTTATTCATTTTTGGTTCCAAATCAAGATCTAGGTTTGTTATATCATGATCCATTTAATTTTTAACCTTGGTTTTGTATCTAGATCATATCCTTCATCACGTTAATGATTGATTCTCTACAATTTGGGATCTCTTATAGTGAGTGTTTTTCGTCAATTTTGATGTAGGTGGTCAATAATTAAAATCCCAAAGTTTTGATTTCAATTATGTGTATGTAATTATATAATCTATATTAGAAAATTATAAATTGAGTTCTTGATTGAATTAATAAATTTGATGAATTAATTAAATCAAGGAAATTTTAAAATTGGGAATATTGGGATTATGAATTTAAATAATTAATTAATGAATAATTTATGGATTTATTGATATTTTTGAACTGATTAATTAATTTTTTATTTAATTAATGGGAATGGTTGATATTTTTAATTTGATTGATTTGGAATAATTAATTTCTGAAACAATTATGGGGATATTGATGTTATTGAAATTTAATAATTAATTATTTAATTAATTATTTTTATATTGAAATTTTTTAATGGGAATTATTAATCTTTTAATTAATTATTGGATACTATTTTGATTATGAAATTCATTAAGATGATTAATTAATTGTTGTATTAATTAATAGGGTTGCGATGAATAATTAGTTTTTCAATTAATTAATTAGATCGATCTGATTAATTAATTGATGAATTAACTAATAGAATGATGTGAATTTGAAATTGTTGAATTTTATTAGTTATTTAGTTGGTGAATAAGATAATGTGATATTATGATATGTCTGAATTGAAATAATGAATGGTAATAATGGAATTCATCTATTAATTTAAATGATGAAAAGTAATAATCAAATTCATCAGTGAATTGAAATGATAAATGGTGATAATGGAATTCATGGGTAAATTGAAATGATAAATATTAACAATGGAATTAATGTGTGAATTAAAATGATGAATGGTGACAATGAATTTCAAAAGAGAGTTGAGACAATGAATGGAAAAATGGAATTCATATGTGAATTGATATGAAGAATGATTACACATGTACTCTGAGGTATGATATCCCTTTGGGATAGTTCAAACTCCAACATGGGTTAAAGTATGAATTGAGAGTTTGGGTGTCCTCAAAAACCCAGGTGTTTTCTGGTTAAATAAAGAGTAATTGAATAAGTGTAAATTGTTTAATTTAATTATTTTATATTTTATTTTTACAACACCATACACTGGTTTTTAGTAGATTTTGTTTTAGAGACCATTGGTGGTGGCCTATTGAGATGTACTCATACCCTATTCAGGAAACCTGATTGGTACCAGAATAGACTTAATGTTTAAATGATATGATAATGGAAAAGAGTATGTGTTAGATGTCTGATTTGGGATGGAGCATGGATGAGGGAACCAGATGTTGTTTGGGGACCACTAAATAATTGTCAGTGTCTTTACTTTTGGTTTTTCATTTTGACACTTGGAAATTACTTTTCCATGGCATATCTACTACTTCGCTTTTGTATTTTATTTCTTGTTTTGGTCAACTTATGACACTGGTATTATCCTGGTTATGGTTATATTACATTTGGTTTTTTATTATTTATTTCTATTGTGGAATTATGCTAATAAAGAGGGTATAGTCTCCCCATGATCGATATGAGACCCTCAATGTTAATCAGCAGCCTCTGTTGTACAAGGAGGCATTCTTGTGGTCATATGGTGGACCATCTCGGGGCACTACTGTGTGTCACCAAGGTCGGGATATTACGAATTGGTATGAGATGAGTTTTATTTTCCCTTCTTTTCTCTTAAAATTTGGGAATGGTAGATATGTGATGATTAATATTTAATCCTTTTATATGATATTGTACATGGGAGTAGCTAACCCATGTATGGGGAGAACCCAAGAACCGAGGGTGGGATGTTTTTTGGGTATTTTCTATTACAATTTATTGATATTTCAACATGTTTGATTCAATTTTTTGTGTAATGTAATTTTTATTTCTGAGTTTCTGAGATTTGACTCATTTTCCAGAAAGAAATTAGAGTGGATTATGCATGCATCATTATGGGAATTCATGAATTTTTTTGATAGGCATCATTTTAGGCACGCATGTGAAAATGGGATTTGGATAAGTTGTTGAACTTAAAAAGTTTTCACTTCTTGTGAAATTGAATTGTAAAAGGTGCTTAATGTGAACAGGAAAATTGAAAAATGATGAAAAATGAGAATAATGGGTGTCTAATGAGAAACATGAATATGATAATGATATTACCCTTCATTAACCATTTCTTAGATTTAGGATACTTTAAGGTAGTGATAGAACTTCAGTTTTGATCTTGTGGCATGGTTTGGGGAATAATACTTACTGTTTCTTATGTTTTCCTCTTATGTAAATGTGATAAAGTGGTGTTATATTTCCAAAGACGTATTTTTTGAATTATTTATATATGCCTTCATGAATATTATTGATGAAAGGATGGTAGGAGGATATGTTTGGAGATGATCTACCAGTAGTTGAACCTAAGGCACCATTAGTTTCGGGTGATGATGCAGGACAGCAATTCTGAGTGAAATTTTCTCTCTTTGTATTGTTTATGAAAAGGGACCCAGAGCAGATTTTGAAGATCATGTCTAACTTGACATGGGAGTTTTAGTTGAATCTTCCTCTAACTTTTATTAGATATGGTAGAATTGAGGTATAAGAGTTCCATATTGAGTCTATCCAGATGATACTTTACAATTTAGAGTCTCCTGTTGATAAGTGGGTCAGGTTGGCTACTTAATTTCTATGAGGATCATCAAATTGGTGGCTGGACATTCAAGATCAAACTGAATAGGCTGAAGGTATATTTTGTTTAGAAATCATGGGTAAGTTCCTAGATAACTTCAATCCACATAAACTGAGGTAGGAGAGAGTTTGTGGGTTCATGAGATTGACTTAGGGGAGTATATATGTGATTGACAATGTTGGACACTTTATAGACTTGCAGTGCATTTATCTAATATTTTTAGGGGATGATATAGGTATAGTGTGGTGTTTTGGGGATGGAAATAAATGTTATATTATGTGCCAAGTTAACCACTTTTGGTTAAATGAGTTTTTTGAGGTGGCGGGTCAGGATCTCATAGTTGAGGAGAATCTGATAGAGGCTTCCAGTTCATGGTATGTGGTTATAAATGTACGATCAAGAGGTATTACTTATAAGATAAGGAAGTGTCACTATGATAATGTTTGTAGGCGGGATAGAAAAAAGAGTGTTCTGGGGAGGGTCAATCATAGAGGACCCTACATGGATTATATGTCACCAATATGGTTGTAAGGGACATTATCATAGAGACTCTCCCAAACCACCAGAATAGTTTCGACCATTAAGCAACATGGAACATCTACTGGATTTATACAGTAACCCAAAACATATAGTTAGTGATGGAGGATATAGACAAAACTATGGAATTTTAAGGGGATATTTTTCACCATATCAGTCGGGTAGTTGGAGTTCTACTGGACGAGGTGGTAGAGATAGTGGGCAAGGTTCTTCTGGGAAAGAGAAACTATATATGCAATGTGGTTCTATTCAAGGGATTCAAACTGCATCATAGGGAAAAGGGGTAGTATAGTTACATTTAATTCATCCTACTCTTTTGGATAGCGATTGTGGACAATCGATAGAGAGTGGTACTATTCATTTACATTAAACTCTTTCTACTACCTTATTTGATAATGGTTCCCCTCCTTCTTTTACTTTTGAAAATTGTGTAAATGGTTTGATCCTAGAGGTAGAGTTCATGAGCAGGGTATTGAAAATAGAAACACCATTGGGAATATAGATAAGAGACATCTTCTTATGCAACATATGTTCCCTCGAGGTTGTGAAGTATCGTTTTTTGTGGTGTCTCTATATTCATGACATGTTAGGCATTGACCTAATTGTGGATATAGATAGCTTTGTATCATACCAACCCCATAAATATTGTTACAATCAGAGGTTGACTTATACATCCCCTAAGAGTGACAAGTATACTCATTGGGGAGAGTGTGATATAAAGGATGGTTGTACAGGGCCCGTTCACCAGCAACTCGAGTATATTACCACCCAGGTTTCTAGTTTGTTTCTAGATAATGGACGTGTAAAGGGGGATTTTTTTCTACCTATAGGAGATAGGTTTTAGGATGTGTTTCCTAAATACTTATTAGGCTTTCCACCTGATAGATATGTGGAATTTACTATTGACATCAGGTTGTGGGATGATCCCATTTCTATTCCACCATAAAAAATGGAACTGATGGAGCTTCAAGAGCTCAAGACTCAACTGGAGGAGTTTTAGGAAAAGGGTTTCATCCATCCGAGTACATCTTCTTGGGGTCCACCAGTGTTGTTTTCTAATAATTCTTACAGGACTCTATGCATGTGTGTTAGTTACCAAAATTTGAATCATATGATAGTGAATAATTGGTATCCTCTCCTATGTGTCAAAGATATATTTGACCACTTGATGTGGGATTATGTTTTCTCCAAGATATACTTAACATCAAGGTATCATCAGTTAATATTTCAGACTTCTGATATACATCTGACTTCTTTCAAAATCATGCATGGACTATATAATTTTTCTATAATATCTTTTGGGTTAATGAATGTGCCAGATGTGTTGATGGCCATGATAAAACAAATCATTCATTCGTACTTAGATCAGTTTGGGGTAGTATTTTTGGATGGCAACTTGGTGTAATCCAAGATTTGTGAAGATCGTTCCCAATATCTTGACAACACTTCAAGTACACCAAGAATTCATTAGCTATATGTCAAGCTATCTAGGATTAATTTTTTGATTGATCAGGTACACTTCTTAGGTCACATCATCTATGAGAAAGGTGTGTTGTTAGACCCAGATAATTTTTATATTGGTGTTCCTTAGGATAATACAAATAACTTGTTTGATATCCATAGATTTTCGGGGTAAGAAGAAACTAAGGTCATTTGCAACTTTTATTGCTTAGAATCACCTATTTTGAGATTCACGAAGAGGGTATAAATTTTTAATGGTTGTAAGCATGCAATAATGCCTCAAATGAGTGTAAGAAGTGGTTGAAATCGTTATGATTCTTGATCCTACCTGAGTCAAGTGAGGAGTCAATAGTGATTTGTAATTCATCTAGGATAGGTCTTCGAGAATTGTTGGTGTAGGGAGATCAATTTGTGGTGTACAGGTCTCGACATTTGAGGGCACATGAGTGGAACTACCATACGCTCAACCTTGATATGGATATAGTGGTTTATGATTTAATGTTTTAGAGGCATTATTATTTTGGGTGAGAATTTTACTACATATACCGATAAAAAAATATTAATTTATATATTCTTAAAATTTTCATTTAATCTCTATCAGTAAATATGGGTTGAGTATATGTAGTCATTATATTTTTATATCGATATACACATGGAATGGGAAATGGTTCTTTTTATATATTAAGTAGGAAAAATCAAACACAAGAAATTTAGGAGTCTAATGGTGAGTTGAAGATGATGACTCTACATGATGAAATTCATGTTGTGGTTAAGAAGATTCAAGAACAGAAAACACTCATATAAGTTTCAGTGGATTCTTCTATTTTGAGTTAAATTAGGGGGAAATAGTTAGAGGATCGGGATTTCTTGACCTTGAGTGAAATCCTTGAAGGTGGGGAGTCACCTTCAGACTAGATCATTGATGTGGATGAGATCATCTATGTTAATAATTTTTTCATTGTGCCTACAAGAATATAGAAGGAGCTGATGAGAGAATTTTATTCCTCAAAATGGGCAGTGCATCCATGTGTGACCAATATGTACCCTGACCCACAAATATCGTTTTTATGGCTGATTATAAAAAAAGGAGATAACATGGTTCCTGACATGATGCTACACCTAACAGTAGGTGAAGGCTGAGCATTAATGACATAGTGGATTATTGTTGTCATTGCCTATTTTAGAATGGGAGTGGGATGACATGGCTATGGAATTTTTGGTGGGTCTCCCGAGGATTCCTTGGAAGAATAATTATATTTGGGTTGTTATGGATTTTTTGACAAAATTAGCACATTTCTTAATAGTGTGGAAGATCATTTTAGTGGATTAGTTAGGATAATTGTATGTCTATGAGATAGTCTGCCTATATCGGGTTCCATGAACTATTGTTCCAAAAAATTACTCATGTTTTACTTTGTGCTTATGTCAGGGCTTGTAGAAGGTACTTGGTACAATGGTTTAGTAAAAATTTCCACCCAAAAATTGATGGGTAGTCAGAGCGTAATATATATGTTCTCGACGATATGCTACAACCATGTGTTATAGACTTTGGTGGGTCTCGGTAAAATCACCTAGAACATGTGGAGTTCTCCTATAATAATATTTTTCATGAAACTAATATTATGACACCATATTATGATCTTTATGGTAGGCCATGTGGATCCCCTATATGTGGGATGGAGATACGTGAGTCATATTTTTTGGGACGGAGTCTCTTGTCGAAGATGTTGGAGCAGGTGCACTTGATCTGAAAAATAATGGCTATAGATCAGAGTAGGAAGAGTTCATATGAAAATAGATATTGATGAACCCTAGATTTTATAGAGGGTGATCACGTATTCAATTGGGTATTACCTAGATTGGTTCACCATAGGATACAGAGACATGGAAAGTTGTCACTCGGGATTGTTGGATAGTTTGTGGTTGTGGAGAGAATTGGACTAGTGGCATACTGATTAGATCTTCAACAGAGGTACAGTGAAATGCATAACTTTTTTCCTTGGGTCAAAACATTAGTGGTATCACCCTGACCCTTCTAATGTGATTGATGAAGATGATGTTGAGCTTGAGATTTATGTGTCCTTTGAAGAGCATTTGATACATGGGTTTGATCAGGGTGAAAATTGATGTGAGGATGAACCATGCTAATAATTTGTGTATTTCCAAAACATTTGTGAGTTTAGGAAGAAAATTGGGAGAGTGAAGTGGATATGAGGGCTCAATGGACAGATCTTTCTGACTCATACTCTTTGAGATGCTTGGGAGTATGGCTCTGGAATGAGCTATTATAAGGTTGGAAGATTGTAAGATCTCATCCTTTTCTAATGATGTTTTGGGATCGGTTATAGGCAATCCATTTACTTGTTTTGAGTAATTTTCCATTGGTTTTTACCATGGGGTTTGTTTGGGTGGAAATTGAGAATTTTTGAAGGAGGTGGGAATATGCACGGTTGGCATACAGGTTTCCCAAAACATGTGCCCTAGCCAAACAAATTGTCAAACCCTGGAAATAGAGGGTTTTCCTAGATGGTTCATGGTTTTTAAAACCATGTTATTTATCATGAGAAACCATGCCCCCCACCACACACCCCATGAAGAGGCACATGGTTTGGAATCTCATGTGCTGCTTCCTATCAAACTATACATGTGGTTTTAATTAATCTGAATTTTAGTTTTTAAAATACCTGAGTCCCCATATTAAACCAAAATCAACCCCCACTCTGAACAACTTGATTTATATCATTTTTTTGGTTCTCAGATGCTTTCCAAATCCTCTTAACCTCTGTTCTTGGAAAATCAAAGGGACAATTGAAGATCTATACATTTTTTTGGGATTTTATTTCTTCCTCTTTAGATCTCTCCCACTCTCTATATCTCATTCTTCTCTTCCTAGATAAGAGGGTTATGTTTATATAATTTTGGTTCTAGATCTAGATCTTTGTTTTTTATATCTTGATCTGTTTAATTGTGGATCTTGGTTTCAGATCATGATCATATTCTTCAGCATGTTCTTCATTGATTCGATTCAATTTGTGGATATCCCTTAGTGGCCATTCATTTTCAATTTTGAGGTAGGTGGTCTATAATTCAAATCCCAAAGTCTTGATTTCAATTATATTTATTTAATTGTATAATTTTTATTAGATGATTATCAATTGAGTTATTAGTTGAGATAATTATTTTTCTTAATTATTTAATTAAGGGAAATTGTCAAATTGGGAATATTGGGATTATGAATTGAAATAATTTGTTGTTGAATTAATTATGGAGTTATTGAGATTGTTTACATTGATTAATAAATTATTTATTTAACTAATCGGAATGATTGGTATTCCAAAATTTATTGAAATTGAATAATTATATATTTATTTCATTATTGTTATATTTAAATTATTGAATATGAATAATTAATCATTGAATAAATTATTAGAGATTGTTGTTATTATGAAATTGATTAAGATAATTAATTAATTGTTTAATTAATTAATAGGGTTTATGTGATTAATTAATTGATGAATTAATTAATAGAATTTATGTGATTAATTAAATATTGAATTAAGTAATGCAATTATGTGAATATGAAATTATTTAATTTGATTAATTAATTAGTGAATTAATTAATTTAATAATGTGATATGTGTAAATTGAAATGATTAATGGTAACAATTTCATTCATGTGTTAATTGAAAATGATGAATGGTAAGAACATAATTCATTTTTAAATTTAAATGAATAATTGTACCAATGGAATTCAAGTGTAACTTGGAATGATGAATGTCAGAAATGTCATTCATCTGTGAATTGAAATGATGAATGGTAAAAATGTAATTCAAAATAGAAATAATATAATTAATGGTAACAAATGAATTATGTTGAAAATTGATATGAATAATGGTAACAATGAAATTTATAGATATGATATCCCTTGGGAATAGTTTAGATTATGGCATGGGCTGAAGAAGTTATTGAGAGTTTTGGTGTGCTCAGGAACTCGGGTGATATGTGGTTAAATAAAGATTAATTGAATAAATGTAAATTGTTTACATTATTGACTTTAGTTATTATTTATACAACTAAATACACTGGTTTTGACGGGATATTGTCTTACACACAATTGGTGGTGGCCTACTGAGCTGTAATCACACCTTACTCAGGCTGTTTGATTCGTACCTAAATAGAATTCAAGTTTGAAGGACATGATAATTGTAAATTCCATGTGTAAGATGGATGATTTGGGATAGAGAAATGATGAGGGTACTAGAAGTGGTTTGGTTCTAGATAAAGAGTTTTCAATTTTTTTACTTTTGGTTTTTCATTTTGAATCATGGAATATACACTAAAATGGCATATCTAATCCTCAATTTTGATATTTTATTTCAAGATTTTATCATCTTGTTGTTCAAGTAGTATATTGGTTATGGTTATATTTCATTTGGTTATTGCTTATTTTTTTCTATTATGGTATTACATTGATAAAGAGGGTATAGTCTCCCAAATATCAACATTAGGCACTCACTGCTAGTTAGGACCATCTAACATATAGGGATCTGTGCTTGAGGTCACGTAGTGGACTAACTTGGGGAACTAGTGTGTGGGACCTAGTTCGGGATGTATTTCTTTGTTCACTGAGATTCATATTTAGGTTCGTGAGTGCTATTCTCATATGACCCTCGTATCCTTATTAGTGGATTCCACAATTCTAGACTAGAAAAAGGAAAGTAAATATGAATATATGTAGTTTTTGAACTTGATAGAAAGCCTAGAAGGTGTGAGATACGTCCTGAGTGAACTATTTATGAGGATGAGAACATTTATGTCTAGATCCAAGTTGTTGTGCTTATGTGAATGTGATAGGAGCTAATGCACGAGTTCCACACCTTGAAGTCGGAATGGAATCCTAGTTTGACCAAAATGAACTACGAAATTCATAGACAATATTGGTGTTCAAGAATGAAAAAAGTTATTATATGTTTTGTGACATGATGTTACACCAGTCAGTAAGATAAGTCTAATAATTAGTGACCTAGTGGTTTTTTACAACCATTTCCCATTCTAGAATGGAAGTAGGAGACATAGTGAGGGATTTTGGGGTTGATCTTCTAAGGATGCCTAAGAAGAATTATATGATATGGTAGTTTGAGGATAGTTTAAAAATGTGTCAAATTTATTTCTAATTAAGGAAACGTTCATTGTTGATCAGTAGGGTAACATATATTAATGGGAGATTATGTTTTTTCACGGGGGGATGCATTGTATAGTTTCGGATCATGATCCAACATTAAATTCATTCTTCTAGAAATTCTTGCAGAAGGCATTGGGTACTAATGTTTCTTAGAGTAAATACATACACCCAAATACAGAAGGGAAATAAAAATATACTATTTAGGTGTTGGAGGAAATAATACAGGAACGCATCCTAGATTTTGGTAGGTCTTGGGAGAAACCCTTAGCACTGTTTTATTTTTGAATAACAACAATTATCAGGTGACTATCTAGATGGAACCATATTAAACAGTCTTTTGTAGGATATGCAGTTCTTCTTTATGATGGATAGAGGTGGGTGAGTCAGAGTTGTTGGGAATGAGTCTCATGTTGGAGACATCAGAACTCTTTTAGTTAATTTGGAAACTTCTAGATATAGCTCAGAGTATACAAAATTATTTTTCTAATTGATTTCAAAATCGTCTGGAGATTAGAGTGGGTGAACTGGTATTCCATTTGTTGTATCAAATATTGGGTCACAGTCAGATTCAGAAGAAAGGAATCTTGGTACCCATGTTTGTTGGACCATTTGCGATTGTGAAGTGGATTATAAAGATGGTGTATCGATTGGTTCATATATATATTTATTGTGATATACATGATTTGTTACATGTTTCATAGCTTCAAAATTATCACCCTTACCCATCTCATGTGATCAATTTTGATCCTTTTTAACTTGTGGTTGATGAGTACTTTGAGGAAAATCTGAATCGTGGCGTGGATTATAATATGACTTTTTATGGGAAAATACTGTGTTGTTGGAATGAGTGTTTTGGAATCATGGATGTGTTATGTAGGAAATTTGGTAGTGAGAAGAATATATCTAGGCCCATTGGACTATCCTTTTCACCATAGAATCTTATTGATGTCTAGGAGTGTATCGAAATAATGAGCTATTATGTGGTGGGGATATTGTAAGATACCAACCATTCTAGAGATATATCATTCTTTTTTTAGGTTCTTTATAACCTTGTTTTAATCTACTATTGGATTGAGACTGTCATTGATGAATTCAAGTGCGTTTTGGAAGTCTTGGTGGGGTTTTGGAGAGTCAATGGCTTTCCTAAAATGAGCATCCTTCTCCAAGAAACCATGAATGTAATGAAAATGGGCACTTGGAGGGTGTCTAATTGGTACATGGTTTTTCTAAATCTTGTGGACACTGAGGGGAAACAATACTACACTAAATAGAGGGAGACATCTGGGTTGGCGAAGTTTTTTTTATAACCATTCGATCCAACCTTGTGTGATGTTTTACTAAGATAATAGCATATCCTGGTTGGCACATGATTTTCCAAACTATGTTCCCCAACCATGTGGTGTACTATTGGAAGCCCAAAAATTGGGGATCTAATCTTAATTAAAATCTAAGGTATGTTTCTCTCAAATATCATGTATTTATGAACTCTTTATTATCCAAAGGCTTGAGTGGTTATTTTTTTCAATATAGAGGAATTTTTTAGGAAATTCAAAACCCATTTGAGGTTTAAATTCTTCAGTAAGTTTCTATTCTTAGTATTTGATCCAATATTTATTCTTCTTCTTTTTCTAAAAACCATTGATATAATTGGTTGTGTACATATCCATTTTATTTGATAGGTTCTTTTCTATTGTATGGTTATATCTATTTAAGGAAAGGATTTCAAATCCCAAATCATGAGGATCATAGTGATGTTATTTCTTTTTTTCTATTTTACCTCTAATTAAGGGCTATAGTTGGGTGAGAATTCTTAGATGATCTTAAGGTATGTGATCTACAATCTATTTTTCTATAGTCTTCATTACTTATGCATGTATTTAATTTTACCATTATATTGCCTTATTACATAATTTTGTTTATATTAAAAAATTTAATTAAACATTATCATAATTATGAGACCCTTCATGGATTCCATTGGATATATTGATGATTATATGACCAGGCATGATGGAAACCCATGGGGTGTGCCAATTTCCTTGTAATGACAATTATGAAAGGAAAAAATGAAAATAGTGGGTTTATGTAATTGAAATAAATCCTTTTTTCATGGTTTGATAATGGGATATAAAGGGTTTTATGTTTTACCCATAAAGGGTTTTATGTTTTAACCTTAAAGAGTTAATTTGTTTTGTAATAATTTATTATAAATGGATTAATGGGGTACTTCCCATGTTGCTTCTTGTTTTAAAATTAAATTAACCACGGATTTGTTTGAAAAATTAAATGGTGAACTTTATTTATAATATTTTCTAAATGGGTTATTATTTTAAACCTTGAAATTAATATGTGAATAATGATGTGTGGGTGCTAGAATGATTCTTTAAGTTCCAATGGGTGGATAGACTGATCATCTAGGCGCGTGATGCATGCATGTGAATTGGTGTTGGATTGATACTCCATGGTCCTAATATTTTGTTCTAGATTTATGCACTAAGTACCAGGGATATTGGTGTTGGACTACCACTCAATGAGTAGGTTCCATGTGCATCAAAAGTGTGGTTGGGCTGGAAACCAACATTAATTTTTACCATGATCAATGATTATTCTTGGATCAATACGATGATGAACGCCAATCCCCACAGAATTAAATAAATGATTTAGATAAATAACGATGAGGCATGAAATCTTTATATAGGATCTTGCACATCATTTTAGTAATTAATTTAATTAATTTTATATAGAAAAGAATACCTGGATCTTTGGTATTTTCTTCTTTGAGGATGTTGATTGTTCAGAATGACCCTTTCAGATTATCATATTTCACTTGTGAGGATACAAACTAGAATCCCTCTAGTGGGGATCCACACATTCTCTGATGGTCATCGATCGACACCTCGTGTTCTATGGGTGGTAGCATGGAGAAGCGAGTGTATTTTGTTATTCATTCTTGATCTATTGTTCTTAGACCATAAAGGTCTTTAATTCTTGAGAGGAGAGGGAAGAGGATTTGAGAGAGAAATTGTTTTGCTCAAAAGTTCTCAATTCACCGGGTTTGTAGTTCGGTACATGGAAAATAGATGCACATGTCTATTTATTAATATGGTACATCTGTTATAATATATAATTGTGTAATAGCAATTAAATAAATTCAAAACCTTATAAAAAACCCATGCTTTTATTAATAATACTGCGTCATTATTTATGGCGTCCCAACTTGCGCAAAATGGAATAAATAAAATTCTGCATCACAAAATAATAGCAAAGATATTATTATTTTAATTTGTTCCAAATAGTTAAATAATAATTCACCATCTTGAAAATAGTTATTTTACAACTAGACCAGTCTTGGTTCACACGAACTCTACTTCCATTTATTGAACACATGAACAAATAAATAAATAATTTATTCTCTGAAATAAATATTTTATTTAAAAAATAGTAAATAAATATTTATTATATGTTCAATAAAATAAATAAATATATTTTACCCACAATATAGTGAATAAATATTTATTTAATTTATGAAATAAATTTAAAATGAATAAAATTCTTCCATATCTTGAGAAAAATATTTATTAATTAAATTCAAATAAAATTTAACCGATACCACCAAAACACTTAGTTTGTGACCCTCTAGGATTATTTCCCATTGGAATTAGGCGGGCTATCCTAAAGTCAACGAATACTATCTAGAAACTGGTAAAGGTATTCAAGGGAAATAACATAAAGTTGCAAAAACGACATCCACATATGAACACTCACTATGTAATATAATCCCATTTTCTCAATATGTTATCAAGCTGGTTTCATGATAGTGTCATCAGCCTTTATGCTTGATATTTCGTTCTTTTACTACCTAAAATAAACTCATAGTAACACCATGGATTTGGAATTTCATGCGACAGTTCTATTTAAATCAAAGGGTTGAGATATCAACATCCGTAAATGGAAGGGAAAAACCTTCCTCGACTTCTCCATTAATAACAGGCCACTAGTGACACACCCAACATACCCAACATCCCACCAATTGTTCGCATGATGGTTTTCATCAGTAAATCAATGTGATCAAGTCCTGACACATAATAATGATAATCTTAAATTCTAAGGATCATTACACATGCTCGCAGATAGGGATACCCAATAACCCCAAAACATGCAGAATTCCCAGTGGCAGGTATGTTCTCATAATCTCCTATCTTAGAGATTACCAAATGAAAAATTCATGAGAGTAAGTATCCTATACTTATGAGTACTCTCACATGACTATTTTTATGATATGTTTCCTATAATAGTATGTCATCCAACCGTAAAACTATATTTAATAATATAGTTATAGCAATTCATGTTTCTCATTATAGTAGGGAATTTCCATGACCATATCAATGCAACAAATACTCTTGGATTTCATTACAACATATTCATGTAGAACAATGAAAAATATGTAATAAGATATTTAATATTTAAATACATTAAATATCAATGTAATAAAAGTAAAAATAGTTGGTTCTAGGACAGAAACTCTAACAAAATCCTGCTTGGACTAGAGCCAACTGCCGACGACTTTCAGTCCACTAGACCTCACCGGATGATCCTATTTCTGATGAGTCCAGTATTTAGTCAAGGGTTATTCCACGTTGTCTTATATTGAAATACTTCTCTTTGTAACTTCACCTATCTATGAAAAATCCCTCAGGAGATGATACTTCCAAAATATGTGCTTTGTGCATTGATGTGACCTTGGATCTTTTGCAAGATCCCCCACTACAGTATTATCACAGTAGATTGTGATGGGATCTTTACTGATTTGTATCACATCCTAGCTACTAGATGAATCTTCTCATCCAAAATGCCTCTTAAGATTCCTCAAAAGTTGTGATATACTCATAATCTTCTGTAGATTCTGCGACTACGCTTTACTTTGAGCTCTTCCAGATCACTACACCTCCATTCACAGTGAAGATGTATCCTATTTTATACTTCATGTCATTTTGATTGGTCTGGAAACTATCATCTGCATATACTCTAATGACTAGTTCTTCATATCCTCTATAAACCAGGAACATATCCTTAGTACGCCTTAGATACTTTAGGATAGTCTTGAATTCCATCCAATGGTGGTCACCTGAGTCAGCTTGATATCTGCATGCCACACTCAATTTGTAGGTGACATCCATCCTAGTACATAGCATGGAGGACATGACTGACCCAATCGATGATGTGTATGGAGTCCTTTCAATTATCTTTCATTCCTCATTTGTTTGAGGACACATTTTCTTAGAAAGATGAATTCCATGTGACACTGGTAACAATCTTCTCTTACATTGTTCCATTCTGAATTTCTTTAGTATCTTATCAATGTATGTACTTTGACTTAGGCCCTGAAATCTCTTAGATCTATCTTGATAGATCTTGATCCCAAGAATAAATGTTGTATTTCCCAATTCCTTTATGGAGAATCATTCATTCAACAATGTATTAATAGACTGTAAGCCTGGTATCTCATTTCCAATAAGTAATATGTCATCACCAAATAGTATTAGGAAAATGATTACACTCCCAATAAACCATTTTTAGACATAAGTCTCACATTAATTCTTAATAAAACTAAACTTCATTATGGCTTCCTCAAATCAAATTTTCGATGACCTGGATGCTTTCTTTAATCCATAAATGTATTTCTGTAACTTTCATACCTTATTGGAATCCTTTAGAGTAATAAACCATTCAGGTTGTGTCATGTAGACATCTTCCTGAAGGTTCCCATTAATAATGGATGTTTTTACATATGTTTTCCAAATCTCAAAGTTGTGGTAAATGGAAATGTCCAATAGAATTATAATTTATTTCATCATTTAAACTGGTGAAATTTTTTCGTTGTAGTCAATTCCTTGATGCTGGTTGAACCATTTTATAACTAGTCATTCCTTATAGGTACCGACTTATCCTTCCATGTCTATTTTCATCTTGAATACCCATTTACAACCAATTGGATTAACCTAAACTAGAGGATCTACCAAAATCCAGAAATGGTTTTGGTACATGTAATCCATTTAAGAATTCATGGCTTATTACCACTTGGGAACATATGTGGCACTTACTGCTTCCTTGTAGGTAAGAGGATAATTATTATCAACTAATAATGAGTTTCCATCCTCAGTAACTAGAAAACCATACTCTTTCGTTTTTGTAACCTCTCTTGTACTCCTACAGAGTTCTCATGTCTCTAGAAAAGTTCTTTATTCCATGGGGCCTTATGGAATCTATCTATGTACCAACTCTTGGGTACCTTGAGCCTTGACTTCATCGAAGTCTATCTCGCTCCCCCTATCACTTTTGGAGATGTGCTCCCTATCAAGGAATTTGGAATATCTTTCCCCTGTAACCTTTTTCTTAGATGTTTTATAGGTAATATACTATGGTTTCCTTGTGGTATACTATAAATGGACACTTTGTGCCTCAAAGTGCAAGTTTGTTACCCAAAGAGGCCTTAACAAATGCATTGATTCCCCATACATGAAAATTCAATAACATGGATTTCTTTCCACTCCAAAACTGATATGGAATACCATTTATCGATTTAGTTAGAACTTGGTTTATTATGTTCACTGTTGTTTGAAACGTGTATCCCCAAATGGATAATGGAACACTCATATGACTCATCATTGATCTCACTGTGTCCAACATTGTGTGGTTCTTCCTTTCGATCATGCCACTACACTGGGTGTGTAAGGGGGAATGATTTGGGATAGGATCCCAAAATTCTGTAAGTAATCAATGGTGTCTTGATTATGATATTATACACCTTGGTATGGGTGGGGTTTCTTAAACATCTTACCAAGCTGGTTCTCAACATAATTCTGGTATTCTTTAAACTAATCAAAAGAATCCGACTTATACATCATTATGTAGATATATCCATATCTAGTAAAATCATCATTAAAAGTTTTGAAGTATGAGTACCCTCCTCTTACGTCAACTGGAAATGGACTACACGCATCGATATGAACCAATTCAAGAAGCTCTTTATCCCTTTAACCTTTCCCACTAAATGGGTAATTGGTCATTTTTCCTTGAAAACATGCATGAGATACTCCAAGTGGTTTTAGTTCGAAAGAATCTAAATATCCATCTTGATGTAAACTTGTCAAGGAATTCTCATTTACATGACCTAGAAGGTGTGGCCAAAGTTGGTTGTGGTATGAGTCATTTGAAGTGTCTTTTTTATTGATTTCCAATACAAGGTTTGTGTAATCTGACACATAAACAACGTTGTAAAAATATTCCCTACAAAACAAATGATATCTTTGTAAAAGTAGCAACCTTCATTTCCAAACATGAAAACAAATCCATCTCTATCTAATATGGATATAGAAATAATTTTTTAGTAATATAAGGAACATAATGACAACCCTTTAACACCAAGATCATCCTAGTTGGCAACGTGAGGTGGTAGTCCCCGATAGCTACAACAATGAGTCTGGATCTGTTGGCTTCTCATAGAAGTACCTCCCCTGGGTCAATATTTTTGAATCAAATTGGTTATTATATTTGGATACATATGTGATAACCATAAGTTGTATCTAATACCCAATTTCTAGAAATAGATAGATTACATTGGATAAAAAAATCACCTGAATATTCATCTTGCTTCTCAGGATGGGTTCAATTCTTCTTCTAGTGGCCCTTCTTTCCACATGCAAAACAAACAGCTTCATGTTCCCTTGCCTCCCCTTTGATCTTCCTTTTCAAGTAAGGGAGTGAAGAAGATTTGGGCTTAAATATATTTAACTTCCCTTTCAAATTATTCATCATAATGACATAAGGCTTTTCATTCTTCATATATTTTTCCACAGGGAGAATTGAGGATAAGAGGATCTGATAGAGACTTGTCAATGTTGTTCATATTAAAATAAACAATAATTCTAGAGAAGCACTAAGGGAGTGATGTGAGAATGAGATCATTGCCCAGTGCCTCAGGGAGTTTAAACCTTAGAACCATTAGTCTCTCAATGTAGCCAATGAACATGACTACATGAGGCCCAGATGGGGAACCCTCTCTAAGATTACTATGAAAGAGTGCCTTGGAGATCTCAAACCTTTACTGTATTTATCTCTCTTGGTAAAGACCATGAAGGTTCTCGAGCATGCTATAATAATCCATGTTTTCGTGAGACTTCATGAGCTCACTAGACATTTATGATAGCATAAAACATTTAATGTCAGCTGTGTCATTCGTATATTTCTCGTAAACTAGGAAATCCTCATCACTCACCTCCTTGTCAGGCGGACCAGGTAATGCTGACTCCAACACATAAGACTTCCATTCATGGCCTAGGATAACCCAAAGGAATCTAAACCATTCCTAGAAGTTACTGTCGATGATGATGCTGTATTTATCTAGAATTGATCATAGGGATAGTGTGGTGGATGAGTTTTTCATTTTTATTCTACAATTAAAGGATCTGATCATTAGTAATTTCTTGATTATATTTTACGAGAAATAATAAACTAATTTTATTAGGTCTCCCACTATTTTATCAATCCCCAATGGCCCTCACCATTGAACTCAAAATGTCCAGTTTCCTTGACATTCTTGTGACAAAGATCCATAATCCCCTTCGCATAACACCAACAAGGGTTAGTCAAGATATATGTAGGTATTTAGGTAGGAAGGTCTTTGCCAAATGTAGGCTTGTATCTCCTTGATCTATTTAGTGGACTCCTCAATCCTAAAATCCTCAACATTGGATTTCTGCAACTCATTCCACAAATATTACACCAAGTCTCGTAAGGGATACTCCTCTTGATGTAATATGGTTGAGTCAACCCAAAAATTTTCAAAATGAATTCTTATATAAAAGTAAGTGTCTCAACAAGGGTTTTTCAATCATATAGTTTTATTGAGTTCTTCCCTTAATCAAGTAATGGATGGATTGGTATGAATTAATATTTTATTTTATGGATTTTATCTCTTATGATTAAATTTATTATTATCATCACCACATGCTTATTAATATTAAGTGGGACTTACTTAAGTGATTAACCATGTCATGATAATATTTACGCATAAGCCTGGTTTATTTTAGTTCCTTCTTGCATTTTATTTAATTCAATAACTATTTGATCGTGACAACCCATCCATAATGATAAACGATGAAACTGATAGAATTAAAATAAAGAAAAGGGAATGATCATGAGCTTTTCTAATGGTTAGTTTTTATAGAGGTTGAAAAACTAACCCTAACCTATGGGAGAAAGACATTGAACCTTTTGGGTTAGTTTTTATAGCCTTCCACATGTTCACCTCTGTATCTCCTGGGATTTGTTTCATCTTGGCTCCAACATGAACCATCTCCACTAGCTTGGGATTTCCATATATTACATATGCTTTTAAACTCACACACAGGTGAGGGGTAAAATGGGGGGTTTATATAAAAGAAACCACTAGAATGTGGACCCTACATATTTATGAGGAGAGATATCTAGTAGGACAAAATAAATTTAATAAATAACTTAAAAGGAAGTCAATCATATACAAAGGTCTAAATATACTCATGATCACCCTCATACATGCAATGAGTTACACATTTAATAAAACTAGTATTCAACTCTTTAATCTTTCTTTTTTAAGATAAATCATGCTCGAATCAATTAATTATCATCTTTAATTAATCAATACATTTATCTTAACCCATTTTTCTGAATTTCATTGAGATTCTCATCCATCATACTTTTAATCAAATAAATTCATTTAAAATTATCTTTGTACATAACTTGTACCTTGGAGGGAACCCGGTGAATTCTCATTCATAAGTACGCAATGGTTAGGAGTGAACATTACACGGATGTTAAATTAAACAAAATTATATATATATATATATATATATATATATATAATAGTTATCACATGTTGTGCCTCATATTTATGTTTTCACCATGGTACACATCTCAAGGGTTAGTATAATATAATAATAAATTTTAATAAATCTATATAATTTGGATTAGTACACAGTGTGTAGTTACTACTACATGGTGTGTTCTATCATTCACCATCCATCCAAAATACACTCCTGGGGATATAGTGTGTATACGTACTTCATAAATCCTCAGAGTACGTTGTGTGTCCAGTGGTCCACACATCGTGTAATAGCTGTGTTACACGGTCTCCAGCTGGGAAAGCTATGTATAGGGAACATGGTCCTACCCTATCCCAAATAGAATAAAAGTTGTGTCCAGTGGTCCACACAGTGTGTAATTCCAAAACTGTGTGCCACCTGTTCCTAGTCAACACATATAGTCTTTAAGACTTAGAAAAACTCCAATGAAACGGCTTGGTTTGGTGGACCAGTATCGATGCCTTGAACCTTGATACACGGTGTGTGAATCAAACAACACACCTTATATTCTGGTGTTGTATGTCCATGAACCTATTGATCCTCCAGATGAGATCCTTTGTTTTATTTTAATCAAAAATAAAAGAAAATATCATTTCTATAAGGATAACGAGAAACGAAAGAGGAGGCAGATATCTTGAGATTTAAATTTGCAGAATGATTAAATTGAATTTACAAACTAAATTATTAAATTGTAAATCATCAATGAATTATTTAAACACTTATAAACTAGGATTTAATCACTTTGATACCACTTGTAGGTTTTGGGTGTAGTAGAAGCGTGGTTGGACCAAAACCCAACATTAATTTTTACCATGAATAATGATTATTCAGAGATCAATATGACGATGAATTACTGTCTCCACATAATTGAATCAATGATTTAGAGAAAGAAAAATAGGCTTGAAACCTTTAGATCGTATTTTTCGCATCATGTTTATAATTAATTTAATTAATTTCACAATGAAAATAATACCTGGATCTTCAGTATTTTCTTAGTTGATGTTGTTGATTGTTGGGGATGACCCTTCCAGATTATCAAATTGAACTTGCGAGGATCCAAACTAGAATCCCTCAGTGGTGATCCACACATGCTCTGATGGACTTCAATCAAAAAATATCATTATTCGGGTTCAAGCACAGCGAAGCGAGTTTCTTTTGTTGGTCATTCTTGATCACTTGTTCTTTGGCCTTGAAAAACCTCTCTCGTTCTTGAGAGGGTCGTGAAGAGGATTGGAGAGATAAATTGTTTTTCTCAACAATTCTCAATTCACCGGGCGTGCATTTCATTACATGGCACAATAGACATACATGTATATTTATTGACATAGGGCTTGAGTTAAAATATTTTATTTTGTAATAGCAATTAAATGAATTCATAAAATTAGAGAAAACTATTGCATTTAATAATAATACCACATCATTATTTATGGTGATCCAACTTCTGAAAAATGGAATAAATAAAATTCTGCGTCACAAAATAATAGAAGATTTATTATTATTTTAATTTGTGCCAACATGTTAGATAATAATTCACCGTCTTTCAAATAATTATTTTACTACTAGACCGGCCATGGTCTTCTCAAACTCCACTTCATTTTATTGAACACCTGAATAAATAAATAAATAAATTATTCTATTTTATAAATACTTTATTTACAAAGTAGTAAATAAATATTTCTTAAATATTAAATAAAATAAATAAATATATTTTACCCACAATCCAATGAATAAATTTTTATTTAATTTAATAAATTATTTTAACTTGAATAAAATTATTCCACTATCTTGAGAATAAATATATATTTAAGTTAAGAAATTATTTGATAAAGATGATATAGTATCCCCAAATGTCTTTTTAGACCATCATGGCTAGTTGGAATCCTAATTATTATGAGGATATATACTTGTGGTCATGTAACATGTAACACCCCAAGCTTCCAAGGTACGTTTCCCTTTGAATAATTTAATAACTTGCATTGTACGCAACTTCGAGATTCTAACAAACTGCGACCAATCAAACTTGTCGTTTTGAATAGTAATACCCAATTTTTGAAATTATATAAATTTTATCTTTCAAAATGGAAATCATTTTTGGATTATTAATATCGAAATTAGCATATGGTAAATTTTTGGTATTTTTCCAAAAACATTCAATTTTTGATGAATAGTGAAACACACTGCATTTTTATTTAAAACCAACATTTTATTTAAATAATTAGTTATTTTATTTAAATTCATTTTAGGTCAAAATGGATACATAATCCCTATATATTTTCAATTTAATTCATTGTATTTATTTTTTAAAAAAATTTAATATATAAAATTATATTGAACATTTTACCTTCTTTTACCCATCTCCTAGGAACATTTGCAAATTCGCATAAAACATAATTTTACTAATTTTGTGAGTTAAATTTCAAAAATCTGAGAGGCATGTTAAATTTCAATAAGAAATTTTTTTTTCCATATGATGAAAATAATTTTTGGTGAATACTAACTTTTGACTTTTATTTACCAAATTTAAAAGTAAATAGGGTAATTAAGGGTAAAAATGATATCATTATTACCCTAACACATGTCCTAATTCTATTGGATAAGTGTAATTCGACTAAAAAGAACCTTATAATAAAATATTAACCTTTAGATCCACTAGTATTAGATTAGGACATTTATTATTATTTTATTTAAAGAAGAGTTAAAAGAGTTAAATTCAATGTTTAATAACTAATCCATTTTTAATATAGGTCTATAAATAATATAAATTCGACTATAAATATTCATTAGAAATATAAAAATATTTCTTAAATAATGATATTTTATTTATAATTTTTTGACATTAAATAATTTAATTTATTTATGACACAATGATGACATAGTAATTACCTTAATAATGAAATATTAAAATAATTGATATTATAAATATCCAAGAAAAATGTAAATTGGTAATTTTGATGAATTAAAATAATTTTATAGGTTCCTATTACATATTATTATTTAATATATGAATTTATTTCTATGTAATGAAGTTGTTATGCCTTTAACAAAAATCATTTATTAAATAATGTCAAATTTGACATAATTGTGTTTTTAAAACAAATACTATATTATTGGTTGATATAATATTCCTAAAAATCTATGGATCAACCAAAGGTCCTAAATAATATTATATATTTCATTAATTAACCTATTGGGGTTCACTTGGTAGTTTATAGTATGTTTATTAACCATATAATATAAAAATACAAAGAGACATGGTAAATGTCAAACTATTTAACTAAGAGTAAAATCTAAAAGATAAGGTTAATATGGTGACCCAAGCCTATATAAAATATATTGTTTGAGTGGTTTTAGACCTATACCCACATTATCATCATAATAAATCATTTTGGAACAATTATAAATTGAAAATTATTTTATTATAAAATAATATTTCAATCTTTTCCTAAGGTACCCATCACCCCTCTTATAAAAGGGAACTTCCCATTATCCCCAAGTAACACCTTAAAAGCCATTTGGATCGGCCAAACCATGCCCAAATATCCCCCAAACTATCCTCCCCTCATCATAGAGGCCTTACTTTGGTCAAAATCCATCCTAAAAATCCATTTTGATCAAATCAAAAGGAAGAACCCGAAGAAGAGGTAAATATTTCATCACCTCTTTCAAGTTATTTTCATCTTCCACTTCCTCTTTCTTTGTTGTTTCCATTTTAAAATAATAAATCTAGTATATTCTATATACTATGAAGTTATAATAAAAATGTTACACCCATATTCATTATTCTATCCATCATATGAATGACAAAGTCACCATACGTGCGTACGTACGACTTACCGTCTCCACGAACGTGATGAGATCCATTCCCCATCATAATCATTCAAGAATAATTTTAATTTTATAATTAAAAATAATGTTTAATAACATGATATCATTATGTATTTGAATAAAATACATCCTATAGATAAAAAAAATTTACATAACCAAGCATAGAAATGAAAATGGATCAGTTAACACCCAAAATGATGACACTACTAAAATATTATTAACAAGCCTCTATTAAAAGATCATATATGATATCATATTTATATATTATTATTGTATAATTTAATAAAACTGTATTTAACTATTATATAGGATTTTAAAATACCATCAACTAAGGAAAAGTACAAGGCAAGGGTTAATTTCACAATCTCTTTATTAGATGAGGTTGTTTTTATATAAGTATCTACTAGAAACTCATTATCATCAACATCCATGTTTCTTAAAAATGTACTTCAAAACATATTTATTATTTACTATACTATAGGTTAAAGTAATTTATAACCTTTTTTGTATTTTTATTAAATGGTTTGAAAGGAATCTTTCCTTCATTTTCAAAAAAAGGTACTTTATGAGCTTTTCGACAAAATTAAGTTAAGAATGTCTTATTTTAACTTATACGGTGGGTGTGGATATTTTCTACCATTATAACATCGTATAAGCTTACCATACAAGATTATAAGAATACTTTAAAAATAAATTTTTTCTTTTATAATTATATGTCTTTTAAATGATTTCAAAAAAGAAAGGGATGTTTCTCTACAAAATGTTTTGACTTCATCTATGTCAACATCCTTTTATGGATTTTAAGTTTTTTTGAATTTGATTTGTTATGATACAAATATTCTATTTTTTATTGAAGTTTTTTGATATGTTTTAGTATATATGTTTTATTTTTACACCATTCATGGTTCATGGATAAAGTATTGACATTTCGTATGCTAGTTTTAATACGAATGTTTATGTGATGTTTATACCTTTTCATATGAGGAATGCATTGCACTAAGTAAGTGATGGGTGAAGCCCACTATAGCTCCTCGATGCATCAGTAGGTCTCATGAGACAAACTAGTGTCTTGTAACAGGGCCTTGATAAAATATTATATGTATTCTTGGCATAAGGCCTTGACTATGTGGTTATGAAGTCTGTGATTGTGCATTGCATCATTATGAAAGTGGCTATTGATATTTCATGTGATTATTCGACTAGTAGAATATCCATGGGAATAATTAAGTGGAATTATTTTGATTTTATATTTTCCATATTATGCTGAAGTTTATGTTTAAAAGGATTTTGTTTTAGTCTTATACATTTCCTTAAATGTTTATGTTTATTCATGAATGTTTCTGCTATATTGTTATCCTTACTGAGCATCTGAGCTCACCCCTTTCTATGTTTTATTTTTCCCAGGAGGTGAAGAAATATTTTATGGTTTAGCTAACGAGATAGGATAAGGATATAATTTTTGTCAATGGAGACAAAATGTTGTCGATGTTTTTATTTCATGATGTAATGTAAAACTTATGAATGTATCTAATACTTTCAAGGCTACTGAATAGATCGGTCTTTTGGGACATGATTCCTTGTATCATGCCAATGTTATATAATAATGCACCGACTCTGTGTAACGAGTGTCAAGGAATTATAATTGGTATCAAAGAAATTATAGTACAAACCTTGGAAATGAGATTTAGATAATCTCTGATTAGAGCACATTACCCTAAGAAAGACTTTGAGGATTGGTATAGAAGAATTTCCAAGAATTTTGGTAATGTCGGGATTTTGTGTATTTTCCAAGCAATACATCCCTGTCTAGATATGAGCAGGTAGAGGTGGCTCTGGCATAGATCTGCCTAAGTGTAAAAACTTCGAAAAGGAGTTTCGAGCTTCACAAGGGGTATCTTGGTACACGACAACAGACCTTTCTGCACTCTTGGTTACGACACTCTCGGGGGATATGCTTAAGATAATTCACATTTTCATTACAAACCATTATGAAGGATTTATTAGTATATACATCCTCAAAGAAAACATTTTTGTATGATTATGGATTATATACATAAATTGTTCAATTTAAGTTAAGTGTTTTACAAGTTTGAAATTATGTATTAAGATTTATAAACTAATCTAATGTGTGCAATTATTTAGATATGGAGTCTAGTGGATGGGATTGAAACTGTATAAATGCACATAATACATGTAGGTATTTCCATTCTACTCAAGATAGTTATAATGGAGTATGTGATTAAACTGGTGCTGATCAACTTATCACCATACTCGGACAACTAACTCCGGTTATGAATAATAACCTTACCCGTATAGAGCACCCTAAACCACAATGCAGATGATCAATATTAGGCCGCTTCATGAGGAAACATCCACCAACATTAAATGGGAGTATAAATCCATTAGTAGCTGAGTAATGGATAAATTCCTTATAAAAAATATTTCATGCTTTGGGGAGTAACGAAAGGGAAAACGTTTTCATGGCAGTTTATCGACTCACGGGAGATGCCGAACAATGGTGATCATTACTCCAAAACACAAAGGAAGATGAAGAAGTATCAAACATGGAATGGAGGGAGTTTAAAGATATTTTCGTAGAAAAATAATTTCCTCGTGACTATTGAGCGGATATGGAAAGACCATTTTTGAGTCTGAGGAAAAAGGGGGATGAGAATGTCCCAATGTATGAGGCTAACATTACAAGGTTAGCAAGGCATGCAGCATATTATATACATAACCAAGGGAGTATGATAGATCGATTCTTTGATGGGTTAAAACCTTTTCTCAATCGAACATTATTCTCACAATACTTCTCATCATACAAAGATATTGTCTCATGCGCTATCAAAAAAGAAAAGGAATTCTCTATGTCTTATGACTTCAAATCAAAGCGTGAGAATAGGATATCTGCTCATCACTCTGGAAATTGAAATTAGGGGAATATGGGAAATGTTTAATATCCATACTATGGTAAATGTGGGAATAAACACCTCGGTACTTTCCTGAATAGAATTGGAGTCTATTACAAGTGTAGTGAAAAAGGCCACCATGCTCGTGATTGTAAGGGAAAGAAAGAGAGTGTCAATGTTTAATGATAAAATTTTAGAGAAAAGGGACATTAAGCAAATAAATGTCTTATGCACCAAGCGAACTTTCCTCAAAAAAGGCCAATGGAGAAAATCCAAGCTTATTCAATCACTACTTCTGAGGTTGATGCTCTGAAAGACGTTGTGCCAGGTAATTTAATGGTTTTCTCAAGTTTAGCCAATGCTTTATTTGATTCTCGATCATCTCATTGTTTCAAATCTTCCCAGTTTTCTAAGAAAATTATATATTTTCAATTTTACTTCACAAGGGAGTTTTCAGTCAAAACTTCTAAGGGAAGTATCATTGTAACAAAGTTTTGTGAATCACTTCCCATTAAGGCATATAAATGTTCTTTATCTACTGATATCATCATCATACCCATGATTTAATTTGATATATTCCTCAAAATGGATTAGCTTTCAGATCGTGATGTGAAAATTTTTTCAAGAAGGAGTTTACAATTTTTGATGATGATAAGGAGTACCTTATCTTTAGATAAGAAACATCACCACTAGATTCTTATCTAGATCCACCCCCAGAATATCTACGAAATTCAATTATTGAGGATGAAGAGAATGAAATAATTATGGGGGAGGAAAAGAATGTTCTAATAGAGGACGTACCAATTGTGCAAGAATATATTTATGTGTTTCCTGAGGATTTACCTGGACATCATCCAAAATGAGAAATTGAGTTTTCTATTGATTTAATTCTTGATTCAAGGCCCCTATCAAAGACACCTTATAGAATGGCCACTATGGAATTAGGTTGACTAAAGAAAAATGATAGGAATTGAGTAATAAGGGATTTATTCAGCCTAGTGTTTCTCCATCGGATGCCCCTATCCTTTTTGTTAATAAGAAAGACGGATCTATGAGGTTGTTCATTGACTATAGGGAGATCAATGCTATAACAATAAATAAAAAGTATCCCCTACCTCACATTGATGATTTATTCGACCAACATCATGGAGCTCAATATTTTTCAAAGATTGACCTTTGATCTGGATATCACCAATTGTGTGTGAAGAAGGAATACATTCTGAAAATAGCATTTCAAACCAGGTACGGGCATTAGGAGTTTACAATAATGCCTTTTGGGATGAATAATGCACCCTATGTTTTCATGGATCTAATGAATAGAGTTTTCAAGGAATGTCTTGATTACTTTTTATTGGTATTTATTGATGATATCTTGGTATACTCCAAAAGCTACTAAGATCATGAAAATCACTTGCGCATTATCCAAAGAACTCTTTGAAGAAATGAATTATATGGGAAATTTAGCAAGTGTGAATTCTGGCTTCAGGATATTTCTTTTCATGGCCATATTGTCTCTATGTATAGAATATCTGTAGATACGTATAAGAAAAAGGAAATCCAAGAATGTCCAGCAATGACGTGTATAACTGAGGTATGTAGTTTTATTGGTTTAGTAGGTTATTGTCGACATTTTGTCCAGAATTTTGCCCGTTGGCTAACCCATTAAACAAACTCACATGTAAAGGGGTTAAATTTGTTTGGACAAAAGTGTGTGAAGAATTTTTTGATGAACTGAAGAGAATATTAGTCAATGCTCCTATATTGACTCTACCATCAGGGAACAATGGGTTTATTATTTATAGTGATGCTTTAAAGAAAGGACTTGGTTGTGTCCTTCTGCAGAATGATAGAGTTATTTCCTATGCATCAAGACAGCTAAAAATTCATGAGAAAAACTATCTCACTCATGATCTTGAGTTATCAGCTATAATATTTTCTCTGAAGATATGGAGACACTATATCTATGGATAAAAATTTGTCATTTATACTGATCTCAAGAGTTTGAAGTATATATTCTGACAAAAATAACTGAACATGATGAAAAAGTGATGGCTTGAACTACTCGGGGATTATGATTTCACAATACACTACCACCTGGGGAAGGTAAATAAGGGAGAATATGGTTTGAGAAGAAAGGATTAGGGAGTTTTGAACAAGATGAGAGTTGAAAGGGATCCTATTTTCATGGATCTAGTAATTATGGATATGGGAATAACCATGGAATGTGAAACATCAATACTTTTTCAAATTGTTTCCAAACCATCTTTACTATAAATAATAAAATGTTCTTAGACTAATGACGAGCAGTTTCAAAAAAATATTAAAGCTGTAAATTATGGGAGATTGAGTGACTTCATATATTAACATGGAATTTTGAAATTTGGGAAGAGAATTTGTGTTCCTGATATACCTGATCTAAAAAGAGAATTGTTGGATGATGCTCAAAGCGATAATTTCTCTATACACACTATGATCACGAAGGTGTATAGAGATTTTAATGAACATTTTTGGTGGGACAACATGAAGAGAGAGATTGCTGATTTTGTGTTGACATGTATGGTTTATCAACAAGTGAATGCTGGAAGACCATATCCTAGAGGAGTCATGCAACCACTTCCCATACCAGAGTGGAAATGGGATGATATTATGATGGAATTTTTCATGGGGCTACCAAGGACTCCTAGAAAGAATGATGCAATATGGGACATTGTTGATCGTCTTACCATGTCAGCAAATTTTTTTCTACAAGAGAATATTTACCACTACAACATCTAGCAAAACTAAATATTAATGAAGTTGTAAGACTCCACGGTTTACCCCTATTGATTGTTTCCGATCACAATCCCCATTTACATCATGATTTTCGAAAAGTCTTCATAATTCCTTGAATACTGAACTTTGTTTGAGCACTACCTACCACCCTCAAACTGATGGACAATCAGAACAGACTATTCAAACATTAGAAGATATGTTCAGATCTTTCTTACTTGACTTTCGAGGTATGTGGGAATAATATTTCCCTTTATTATAATTTTACAATAATAATAGATTGCCTTCAAGTATTCATATGGCACCATATGGAGCGTTATATGGAAAGAGATGTCGCACACTAACTTGTTGGGATGATGTTGGTGAAACAAAAATTTGTAGGCCCATAACTTGTTGAGGAAATGATGGAAAAGGTGAAGGTTATCCAGACCCACATCAAAGAAGAACAAACTATATAGAAGATATATGCCGATAACCGAAAGAAGGATTTGAAATTTCAGGTAGGATATCATGTTTTCTTGAAGGTATCTACATCAAAGGGAGTTATACGATTCAGTAAGAAGGTTATATTAATTCCCAAGCACATACGACCTTTCTAAATTCTAGAATGAATTGGGGTTGTAGCATACCATTTTGAAATGCCGCCAAGTCTCTCCAAAGTGCATGATGTGTTCCAGATATCATTGTTGAGAAAATACATGCCTTACCCAATGCATGTACTCACCTATGAAGAAATTATACTAGAACCTGATCTGTCTTATTGTGAAGAGCCTGTAAATATTCCTGATACTAGAGAACAAGTGTTGAGAAACCGGACAACTCATCTGGTAAAAGTTCTATGTAGAAACCATAAGATGGAAGAGGCAACATGGGAACCAGAGGAACATATGATGAATAACCACCAAAATATTCTTGCGTGTTAGTATTCTAGAAATTTCAAGGAAGAAATTATTTTAAGGATGAAATAATGTAACACCCCATGCTTCTATGGTATATTTCCCTTTGAATAATGCAATAGCTTTCATTGTACTCAATTTTGAAATTCTAAAACACTACGACCAATCAAACTAGCTGTTATAAATAGTAATACCCACTTTTTGAAATTTTATAAATTCTATATTTCAAAATAGACTTAATTTTTTGGATTTAGAATATTGAAATTAGATTAGGGTGAATTTTTTCTATTTTTCAAAAAACATTCAATTTTTGATGAATAGTGAAAAACCCTACATTATTGTTTATAACTGACTTTTTATTAAAATAATTAATTATTTTATTTAAATTTATTTTTTGTCAAAATATATACACAATACCTATATATGTTCAATGTAATTCATTGGTGTCATTTCTTAATAATATTAGATATATAAATTTTGTTGGAACTTTTTATCGTCTTTTACCCACCACCTAGGAGCATTTGGAAATTCACATAAAACATAATTTTACCACTTCTGTGAGTTGAATTTTCAAAATCCGAGAGAAATGGTTAATATCATTATGTAAAATTTTGTTCAATAATATGAAAATAATCTTTGATGAATAGTAACTTTTGACTTTTATTTACCACGGTTAAAAGTAAATAAGGCAATTAAGGGTAAAAATGATATTATTATTACCCTAACACATGTCCTTATTTTATTGGATAAGTGTAATTTGACTAAAAACAACCTTAGTAATAAAATATGATCCTTTAGGTCCACTTGTATTTGATTAAGACATTTATTTTTATTTTATTTAAAGAAGAGTTAAGAGAGTTAAATTCAATGTTTAATAATTAAACCATTTTTAATATAGGGTTATACATAATATAAATTCCACTATAAGTATTCATTATAAAGATAAAATAATTTCCACAATAATGATATTTTATTTATAATTTTTGGACATTGACTAATTTAATTTAATTATGACAGAATGGTGATGTATTAATTACCTTAATAATGAAATATTAAAATAATAAATATTATAAATATCCAAAAATAAATAAATTTAGAATTTTAATGAATTCCACTAATTTTCTATGTTAATATTACATGTTATGATTCAATATATGAATTTATTTTGAAGTAATAATGTTTTTATGACTATAATAAAAAACATTTATTAAATAATGTCAAAATTGACATAATTGAGTTTTTAAAACAAATACTATATTATTGGTTGATATAATTTTCCAAAAACTATAAGGTTAAACCCAAGGGAATAAATAATATTATATATGTAATTAATTAAACTTTTGGGGTTCTCTTGTTAGTTTATTGTAATTTTATTAACCATATAATATAAAAATACAAAGAGACATGGTAAATGTCAAACTATTTAACTAAGAGTAAAATCTAAAATATAAGGTAAATATGGTGACCAAAACATGTCTAAAACCAATTCTTTGAGTGGTTTTAGATCTATACCCACCTTATCCTCAAAATAAACCATTTTATATCCATTAGAAATCTAAAATGGTTTTATTATAAAATAATATGTCAATCTTTTCCTACGATGTCCATCACCCCTCTTATAAAAGGGCACTTCCCATTCTCTCAAATTAACTCCTTAAAAGCCGTTTGACTTGGACAAAACCTGACCAAATATCCTAATAACTATACTCTATTCATACTAGATCCCTTAAATTGGTTAGAAATACAACCTAGGTATAACTTTTGATCAAATCAAAAGGAAGAACCCGAAGAAGAGGTAAATATTTCATCACCTCTTTCAAGTTTTTTTCTTCTTCCACTTCCTATTTCTTTGTAGTTTCCATTATAAAATAATAACTCCAGTATCTTCTATATACAATGAATATACTATAAAAATGGTAAAACCATATTAATTATTCTATCCATCATATTTATGAAAAAGTTGCAATATATGCATACGTACGGCTTACCGTCACTACGAACGCGATGAGATTCATTCCCCATCATAATCATTCAAGAATAATTTTCATTTTATAATTAAAGTTAATGTTTAATAAATTAATATCATTGTGTATAGGAATAAAATAAATCTTATCCATAACAAACATGGATTAGGTAACCGATCATAGAATGGAAAACCGATTAGTTAACACCCAAAATGATGATAATACTAAAATATTATTAACAGAGAAATATTATAAGATCATATATGATATCATATTTTTGTATATTATTGATGTAAAATTCAATAAAAATGTTTTAACTGTTATAAAGGAGTTTAACATACCATCAACTAAGTAAAAGTACCAGTTAAGGGTTAATTTCACAATCTCTTTATTATCCGATATTGTTTTTACATATTTATTTACTAGGACCACTTTATCATCCACATCCAGATTTCTTAAAAATTTATTTCAAAAAAAAAATATTTACAATACTATGGATTAAATTCATTTATACACATATTTGACTTTTTATAAAATGTTTTAGAGGAATCTTTCTATCGTTTTCCAAACAAGGTACTTTATGACCTTTTCGACAAAATTAAGGTAAGAGTGTCTTTTTTTAACTTAAATAGTGAGTGTGGATATTTTCTTCAGTTATAACATTGTTGAAGCTACTAATAAAAGGTTATAAGAATATTTTAAAAATAATTTTTTTATTTTATAAATATATTTCTTTTAAATGATTTCAAAATAGAACGCGATATTTCTCTACAAAAAGTTTTGATTTCATCTATGTCAACAACCTTTGATGGATTTTAAGTTTGTTTGAAGTTGATTTATTATGATACAAATATTTCATATTGTATTGAAGGTTTTGTGATTTTTTTTACCTTGGATGAGTTATTTATACTACATTTATGGTTTAGGGATAAAGTATTGACATTTTGTATGCAAGTTTTAATATAAATGTTTAGGTTATGTTTAAACCTTTTCATATGAGGAATGCCTTAGACTTAGTAAGTAGAGGGTGGAGCCCGCTATAGCTCCTCGATGCATCGGTAGATCTCCTGAGACAGACTAGTGTCTTGGAACAAGGCCTTGACAAAATCTTATTTGTATTCTTGGCACAAGGCCTTGACTATGTGGTTATGAAGTATGGCATTATACATTCCATCATTATGAAAGTAGCTATTGATATTTCATGTGATTATTCAACTAGCAAAATATCCATGTTAATAATTAAATAGATTTTTTTGATTTTATCTTGGACATATTATTATGAAGTTTATGTTTAAAAGGATTTTTATTTAGTCTTATACATTGCCTTAAATGTTTATTCTTATTTATGAAAGTTTCTGCTATATTGTTACCCTTACTAAGAATCTGATCTCACCACTTTCTATGTTTTATTTTTCCTAGGAGGTGAAGAAATATGTTGTGGTTTACCTATAGGGATTGGTTAAGGATATAAGTGTGGTCAATGGGGACAAAATTTTGTTGATGTTTTTATTTCATGATTTAATGCAATACATTTGAATGCATCTAGTACTTCCAAGGCTACTAAACTGATCAGTCTTTTAGGGCATGATTCCTTGTATCATGCCAATGTTATGTAAAAATTCACCGACTCTGGGAAATTGGGGTCGTGGTGTTACCTAACAAACAAGCTAGGGGCACCGGTATGTGTCACCTAGATTAGGATTTGACAATAATTAATTTGGTAAAGTTAGTTAGTTCACTGATTTTGTTTCTCCTATGATAATACATAGATATATTGTCCCGGTTATTTCAAATATGTTACTTAGTTAACTGATTAGTTTTCTCATTTGAGAATTTGGTAATATACTATGATGGTTATTCCATATATTGGACTAAGTAAGACGATTATGTTTCTCCTAAGTGATTACTTGAATATACTACAATGGATATTCCAAGTATAACCATGATTGTTATTCTATATGTAATCATGAGGGTTACTCCATATGTAAGAGTGATATGAAAATGATTCCAAAGTTTCATACATGTTTTTTTATACATCATTTGGGTTTTAAAATTACCCTTTGAGAAAAAAGTCTTTTTTTTAATGTGGAAATGGTTTATTTAATAAGCTCAAAGAATAACATGAGAAGGGTAGGTATTTTATGATTTTTATAATTTTTCATGGGCAAACTGTTTATTTATTTCATTTCAAGTCCCTTAATAATATTTTTGTTCTCATTGCACATTTTAAAAATTCATCCACATGTGTTTTAGGATTATTAGTTATAATTATAAGGTCAAGATGAAAATCAAGAAGAAATTTCATGAAAATAAAATGTATTCCACTTTAAAAGTTTTGTTTTATAGGAAACAGATACTATGTAGAAGTTTTCAGTTGTAATGTATGGGTCTATTATGTATGAGTTCTGATATAATTCCCAAAAAGTCTAAAGCTAAAATATCACAGGTAAAGAAATAAATTCTATTCTATTTTAAATTTTCTTGAATACATAATGTATATGTTCAGTTCCTTACATGTAGACCTTGTTTTTTCTAATGCAGGAAAGGGAAAGGAATTATAGTGATTTGGTGAGGTTTCATGTGAGAAGGTCATGGGTAGATGGTGGTGAGATAGTGTAATTTCACCCATGTGTCACATGTATTTTCTATTATTATTCATGGTTTTCTTTTTTTATGTACCTTGATTTTGACATGTTCCCTAGTTCTATCATTACTTCATTTGGTTCATGGTTATGAAATATTTACCTTTTGTTTATATTTCTCTATATGTATTCCATATATATTGTTTCAGGTTGGGAAAATCATGACCTCTCCTAATCATTGGATGGTCTTATTTTAGTCACCAGTCTATGGGGATCAAGAATATTCTTCATGTATTTTTGTGGTTTAGGGTAGAGCCATGTTGGATTGGTTGTTCGGGTTGGAATGTGACAACTTTTTCATATGAAGGAAGACTAAATGATGTGTATAGTGACTTGAAGGGTATTATTATTGAGATAACATATATATGAATCCAAAAATTATTTGCTTATGAATGTTTGTAGTATATTCTCATTAATAGATAAAATCAATGGTATATCTTGTAAATAAATATATCTAGAGTGTTGAGTATGAATTTTCCTAATAAAAAGTTGATTGTAGAAGTCATGCTGGCAATGGGTTCATAAATGTTATTTTATCCTATCAACTTATTTTTTAATGATAAAAAAATTGATGCTAATTTAATTATAAATTCATGAATTTACAATAAAATAATGTTTTTTAAACCATATCCTTCCTCAGGAACACTTTCAGTTCTAATGGTATCACATTTCTAATTAGTTTAAAACTATTTTAATTTGAATTTTACCAAAAATATATTAAAAATAATCCATTTCATCATAATATCTTGTCCTTTTCTATAGGTTATGTATATTATAGATAACTATTTCATTATTTTATTATAATTATTTTATATTAATTTTTCATACGTTACTCTATCATGTAGGATATGTTATTAGCTTCTACAGTGTCACATATAATTTGGAAAATAGTAGATAATTTACATTCTAATAGATATTTATTTCTTTATAATTTAAATTTTTTATTATTGTTAAACGAAAAGAGTTACATTATTATGTATTTATAAAAAATATTAGGAATTGTTTAATTAAAATGTAAAATAAATTAAAAACAATCCATTCTTCCTAGGAATGAAATTCACAAGGATAGCCACATATGATTAATTCAGTGTATAAATAATATATATATTAATTATAGGCTATGTAAAATGAAATGCTTTGTAGAGGAAAATGAAGAAAAAAAAATTTTAAAACCACTATAAGAATAAATCCATATAGAATCATCATTGTGAAGGAATTATTAGATTTTGAAATATTTTTCATTTTGAAAGATTAATATAGTCTGAATTATCGCGATATAAGAATGGTAAGGAAAGATACAATTGTAACATAAGGTTAAATAGGGATTAACATAAAATTCATCTAGTTATAACAGACTGATATATGAATCAAAAACTTTAAGCTAGGTTTGTGTATGAATAATCAAGAAACATTATAAATCCAACATACTATCAAATCTGAATAACGATAGATTCAATCGACACTCAAGTATGATTAATTTTATTTGATAATATAACTCTCATAATGTCATATTAATCGTGTACTCATGTTACATGAATTACATTCTATTATGTGAGGAACTCTATATTTGTTTTGTAGGATTATGGATACAGAGATGTGACTCAAGTAGGAATGACACTATGACATGTAATAGAAAAAATTATCTTCATGAAGGTCATTCCTTCACACATAAGATTAATTTGGACAATAAAAAATAAATTTTTAAAATATATGAAACCTTTAGTTGATATGATATATTATCCCCTGATGGTTCCCCAGTGGTTATATTAATTTATTGGGAGCCCTGACATCTGGGGTTTTTTCTGATGGTTGTGACTTGTTATCATAAATTAACCACCACATTGATTAACTTCTTGATAATGAATGATATTGTGGGGATAATAGTTTTCCCTAGTCCAATGGGGAAAATATAATACTCAGGATCAAGTACACTCTTTAATAGTGGGAGGGTTATATTGGGAAGGGAATGATTTGTATGGGAGACTTGGTTTTATTTTCAAAATAAATATATGATAATTTAATAAAATTATATAAAAGTGAAATATAAATTAAAAAATAATATTTACATTTCATAGAATCTAATATATAAATAAATAATATAGAAAAATTAATAAACACAAAAATATGTATTGAAATAATTAAACCAACATAATAACAATTAATTTACATTTATAAAACCTTTATCATCAATGTAACAATTAAAAAATAATCTTATATTATTCTTTATAAAATTGGTTCACTGATTTTCAATTTGAATCCATATAATTCACTAAAATATCCATCAATATATATATATATTTATAACCAATTAATTGAAAATATGAATATTCTTAAGAAAATATATTTAACCCTTCAATGAACATCTTTTATAACAGAATGAAAATATAATAATTCAAAAAGAGAATTCTATTTGAACATATATCATTTCTGGAATGAAATATATATATGTGCACTTTAAAATATATTTTTATCAAATAACATTAGGACATAAACATAAAACTAATTTATTAAAAATACCCAATCATATATTATCTCTTACTATTATCGGATAATTTCACACCAAATCTCAATGGATACGTTATCAATAAAAAATACCACCAATAGTCATATATTTTCTTGATAAATACATACACATTCTACACTCTCATTTTATCCTCAAAATTAATTTTATACATCCATCTACTTTCCAACATTTTAGAATTATTTTCTGTGGTATTATTTTCACTCGGGCCATAATGATATGAATTTAAACATTTGAATTCTCATGTATACTTATTTTTATAGTCTTATAGAAATTGTATTGATCTTATAGTGTGTATTTATCTGTGTTATGTAATATTATATTAATGTGATAATATTATTTTATTTTATGTTATACCAACATTGTTATTTGAATTTATAGAATTCATTATATCAAAACTTAATGTGTCGAAGGATGATATGTTCCAAGGAATGGGTTTTTATATATTCTATGATGGTTGGATGCCTAAGAGAGTTGAATTTTACAAAATCGAAAGTTAATATAATTCATTATGTAAAATAATTAAGCACATATTATCATACGTTCATTGTTTTTATTGATAAATCATCCTTATAGGTGATAAGGATAATTCTTATAAAGAGTTTTTAGGGAATATTCAAATTTATATGCTTCAAAAAAATATTTTCTTCCTAATATTTCAATTTATACAAAAAGAATATTTTTTTCGATTATATGAAATATATTTAAAGGAATTGTTATATAAATTTCTTATAGAATATTCTATAGTGGTTTCCACACCATAGATCTTTGGTGTGAAGGTTAGTAAGGGTGATTCAAGGTAAAGTAAAAAAGATAAATAATTCAAGAAGTTGATTGGAATTTTTCTTTATCTAACTTCTTCTAAGCCAGTTATTGTTTATGAAATAAAATTACATGTTAGTAATAAAGGTGATATAAAACAATCATAATTGATAAATACTAAGATATTTCTAACATAAATTAATGTGAATTTTAATTGTGGGATGATTTATAAAATATTTCATAAACTATGACTTCTTAGGTATAGTTATATTATTTAGTCTATAGATTGTGATGACAAAAATAAACATCATCATATATATTCTTTTCTGGGATACATTCTTGTGAGCTACCATTTCAGTAAAGAAACTCTTTTTATTTTGAGCATTATTATGGTTGAATATGTGGATTATGTACAATATTGTACATAATTTATTGAATACAAGTTAAATGTGAAGATTCATAGTGAGAATTGATAAGTCATTAAGTCTTTCATGTGATAATTAATGTTTAATAGATTTATACATGAATCAAGTGAAACACTCCTGATGTAAAAACATTTACATAAAATATCATTTTATCAATGATTGTTTTTTAAATAAAAATTTGAGGCTAGAATATATTTTTAAAAGGGATAAATTTACTTATATTTTGAAAAAGGAATTTTTAAGGGATAGATTTAAATACATGATCTTGAATATGAAGGTAAATACATTCCCTATAACTTGAGGAACATTTGGAATTACCTATAATTAAGTAAATTTTATTATCAATGTGTGAGAAAGGTACCCACCTCATATTACATTACTTTATTAATCAGATAGTTTTATTATTAAAAAACTGATATATAAGATTGTTGATTAAATATGTAAGGAAAACATTTATAATCCAATGATATCATTTCACCAAGGGATGGAATTCTTTCAAAATATTTCGTTATCTAGCAGTATTGCGTAAAAATATTATATTTTAGGAATGATATTGTTTTATGAAATTATGTGAGTTTTTTTTTGGAATTGATAACAAATAAAAAGTTGGAGATTGAATAAACCATGGAATTTTCAGTTATGTGTTTAATTTATGGTCAATCATTGGTGAGGATCATATGAATTTGTTGAGAATTATTTTGATAAAATGTACTATTTTTGAGAAAAATATTTAAGGATTCTATAGGCTCTATATTGATTTCAAGGATTTTAAAGTTCATATATAATATTTTGAAGGTTATAGTAAAATGAAAAGGTTATATTTAAGGGTAAGATCCTATATTTTTTAGGCAATCCTACACATAAATAAGAGTAACTCTCAAATTCATAGTGATATGAAAGAGTAAGGTAAATCATATTGAATATTAATTATAAAAGACCCAATGCTTGTGAAGAATGGAATTTTGAAAAGTACCAGAGCTACATTATGATACAGAAGAATAATTTGATTTATTCCAAGGATATGTAATGGCAACATATTCTTACATATAATATATTATTTTAACATAGAGGTGATGTTATTGAGTTTATAAAATATTTTGAGGTTTATATTTTAGTAATTTAAATTGATAATTAAGATATAAAAATCTAGAAATAAATATGATGATACTGTTTTTATCAAAAAATTAACCAACACCATGATGATTTAAAGACCAAATTTTGATTTAATATGTATTTTAATACATGGGAGTTGCACTATGAAGTATATGGTCACACAAAAATAAAAAAAATGGATAAAATAAGATCAGTTTTAGTCAAAACGCATGGAAAATTTAAGGGTAATTAATTGAGAACATCATTTCTAGATTATTTTATATTTTTAAATACAAATATTTGAAAGTAATAAATAAAGATAGATTTTGAAGAAATTACATAGAGATATACATGACCAAATTAAATAATAAAATATGCCTTTCATGGAAATTTATTTAAGTATAATTGGTAGCAAACCTTGTGGTCATATTCAAATTAATATTAGTCAAGGATCATGAATACTGACCCAAGTGATCAGTTGTAGGGAAAAGTTCATGGTGAATAATCTTGATCAAATAAGTTGATGAGAATATTACAGATTAATTTAAATTCCCAATTTTTATAAAATTTAAATAATTATAAATTCTGTTATAAATCATATTATTGTATAGAGATTAAATATAGAATAGATCAGTAGAACATTCTTGAGTTGAGAAAGTATAATAAAAATAAATAAATTTTCTGAGACAACTATTAAAGTGATTGGAGGTTGAAAATAAGAGTTCAAGACTAATGAAATTTTATACCTATTTTATTTTCTATATCAAAATATTTAAAAATTGGAATATAAAATTCTTTTTGAATATTTTGAAAGCTTGAAGGTGATATTATATTGATGTTGAATTATCATAGATATTGGTGGTTGTATTCTTATTTCTAGTACATATGGTTGTTTAAAATTAGGAGAAGTTAGTATAAATAACCATTGGGAGACTTTTATATTGAGATATAGCTACTATGTTAACTTTTGATATTAGTGATAACATCTATGCCTCAAACTCAACCCAAATAAATAGAGGATATAGTCAACCAACTTTGGGGATACCCTTATAAAAATCCTATGTGATTTTTTTTCTTTCTGTACATTCTATCTATTGGCGAGTAAGATGTTTTTAAGTTGATCCTAAACTTATTCATACATATAGTTTAATTAATAATATTCGAGAAATTATAAAAATAAAATGACACTAATTCAACCCCCTCCCCCCTTTATTGTTACACTGTTGATTCCCCAGGCATTTAAAATACTTTTAAAAAAGGTTGTTTTGTATAAAAAGTACTATAAATGTTACTTATGGATGAATCAAGTCACATTATTGGGGAATTTATTAAAAAATTAAGAGATATATATGGATCCTTCAAATTCTATAGTGATTAATGGATGTCTTAGAGAAACAACAATAATGAATATACTTAGTGTCCTTCGATTAGATAGGTATTATCAATGGTTTTTGAGAACTTTCTCATGATATTTATAATGATTGACCAAGTTAACATTGAATTGAGTAAATTTTATCTGGATAAATGAATGTGAGGGAGATAATGAAAAGTCTTTTCATTGTAGCAGTACTGACAATGTCCTTAATTGGGGAATGGATTATGATATGCAGAGATACTTTAAATAAGAGGTTGGGTTCTATGCTCAGGCAAAATGATAAAGTGATAGAATATTTTTCAAGAAAGTTGAAGTTACACGATAAAAATTATCTAAATCATGATTTAGATTTTGGTACAATAATTCTATACCTAAATATTTAGAGGAATTATCTCTATGTATAAAATTGTTACAAATATATTAATAATTAAATTTGGAATTATATATTCACATAGAAAGATCACAGCATTTTATAACAAATACAGTTAGGTCATATAAAAAACAATGGATAATCAATGCATAACCATTATAAAAAAGGATAAAAATTGTCGATTCAATAAGAAATAAATATTCTAGAACCCTACTCATGATGAGGATTCAAATGGATCCTCTCTTCTTAGACTTGAAAAGTATGTACATGCTGATCCTAAAGGAAGGTAATTCAACATACCTTAATCAAATGATATCTCAACCATTTAACATTGAGAAGATAAAGGTGTCATAAAGTTATAATTTGGATATGAAACAAATGTGTAATAAATAAGTGAGGGAAAGTATTAGTGGTCAATATTCATAATGATAGCGTTTTTTGATTTAGGACATTATTATGTGTACCATTTGTGATCATGTTAGAGAAGAAGATACCATATGATGCTCAAAGAACAACATTATACATCCCTCCAAGAAAACAAATCATATAGAGATCATTTATAGTACTTATAGTTGGTTAATATGGTGAAGGATATTATTAAATATATATACAAGTGTTTTTTATTCCAAATAGTTAAGATATAATGATAAAAAAGCAAGGGGATTATGAAACCCTTACCTGTAGCACCGCTAGCTTCAACTAAGTAATCATTTTTTAGGATTTTTAAATATATAAAGTGTTTGGGTGGAGTTTTGGAGTGTTTGGAAGAATTTTGGAAGGTTTTTTTTCTTTATAAAGGTTCATGGTTCAATAATAGGTAGTGAAAATCATGAAAATTCTATAGGGGACCATTCAAGGTGAAATAGGGGCTTCTAGGTAGGTCCACGATTAGGCATATGGTTTGTCCATACCTTGAATTCCACCAAGAGAAACCATTAAAAGTGTGATATAAGGATTTTTAATAGTTGGTGAACAGTTTTTATATCTATTTAGGCCATCCATGTGAGGTGTTTCATGTGGCAGAGGGTAGTGCCTGGTTATCGCATAATTTAAAAGTGAAATCCTCAAAAAATGGATCTCACTCATTTTTACCTCCAGGCATCTCATTTTTACCAATTTTAACCCTATGATTTTTTTTTATTCCTCCCAAAGGTTTTTGAGTATATCCCATTCGAATCATAAGTAATCTAGAGGCAATTCATAGTGTGTTGAAACCTGTTTCCCTTGATAAGTCTTCATTTTATGGTAGTTTTCCTTTCATCTACTTATCCTCCCTCAGTGGAATTCATAGATCTAGTCCATAGTGGATAGATCTATGTTTTTTATGCCAATAATTATGATATATGGTTGTATGTATGTCATGGAAAGATATATAAGGTAGTTTTTTGGAGATTCAACCTAGTTTTGTTGAATACTTCATGTCGTTCATTGTTTTCAACATAATTCTTGAGGTATTTGGATTTAATACAGACTCCTGTTATTATAACATGAATCCTAAGTTTCAAATTGATTAAATTTATTAAAAATTTTAGTGAAATTGATTTGAAAACTATTGTATAAACCATCTTTTTATGGTTTTTGCAAATCCTGATTTGTATAAATTGGTTGTGAATTGTGTTTTTTTTCTTGATTTCAAAATGATGGTTTAAAATATGGATTTGTTTGATTTATGGAAATGGTTTGTTTGAATGGATTTCAATAATATAATTTTTTTAAATGGATAGAAATTTTTTATATGAAATGGTTCTTGAAAACAAGTCTTGTGTGAGTTCAATCTTTCAATGTAACCCTAAATAAGGGGTGTGCACCATTGGAGTACAAAGGGATGTGACCCTATATATGGAGCATGTATAATTTGGGAGCAAGGAGATTGGACACTTAAGGATTACATAGTGGATTAATGAGAAACTTCTCATGAGTATGGTATTATCAGTGAAGCATTCATGTGTGTGTGGTTGTGTGAATCATCAAATGGGTATGCCAAAAAAGAATGTGAAATGGTTTAAATAATTGTTTATTTTATTTCCTGGGAAAATACTTTGGTATGAAACTATATATATTTTTTATAGACTTTTGAACTATTTAAAATTGTTTTATTTATAAGAATTATTTAAATGTGCTAAATTTTTATATTCTAGTGGCATGAGTAGGTAATTATTTGTGGAAAGATTTATGAGTTTCATTACTCACCCCTACTTTGGAACTTTGGTGGTTTTTCATATATTGTTTATCGAAACACATGTAAAGGGAAATTATTTCATTTCCTTAGTGGTGTTTCTTGATACTTTAGTTTTTTTCAGGAATTGGATCATGTAGTGTGTTTGGATCTATGGAGTTATGACTTTGGAGTCTTTGGGATTTTTGGGTTTGTTTCCCTCTCTATACATTGATGCTAGTAGTCTTCCACTGTGGTACTCTGTTGTAGTTTTGTTTTCATATCAATGGTATTAATTTTGTTTTTCATATATTATTATCCTTCATCATTTAGTGGTTATTTATATATAGAGGATTTGGTATGGTTTTTTTATTTCTCAAAAAGAAAAATTATACCCTAATTGAGTTGAAGCCCTTATAATTTATTACTAGCCATTGGAATCATGGGGATGACATAAAAGGATGTGTATCAATTCCCCCTTGACTCAAGATAATGAGGAGGGTCAAGATGTTACAAGATGTATCATCTTGTTCGGTCCTTGACTAAGAAGTCAAATCATTCTTGGTCGGTCCTAATATCATTTGGGACAAATGGTATTGGTTTTTGATCTTTGAGTTGAAATTAGTTTTGGTTTAGTAATTTAGTTTGGATGATAGAAAGGAAAAATATTTTTGGGACATGACATATACGGAAAACGAAGACATAGATAACCTTTTTATGATGACCTTCATGTTGCTAGAGAGTTTGTCAGCAAAGTATTCTAGATAAACTAATAGGATTTAGAACCACATTTTCATGGGTTTACCTAATGAGAGGAGCATGACTTGAATTATAGAAATGACTTACCACTAAGATTTCATATTTAATTTTGGTTAATGATTTATTATTTAGTAAAAATGTGTGAATTTTTGAAAAATATTGAAATTGTTTTGAAATGTTTTATTCAATAAAAATTATGATATGTGTATTTTTTAAGTGGGTTGATTTTCAAAGGCATGAAGAAATTTTTAAAAATGGATGAACATGTAAAGATAAATTTTTTGAAAGAAATATTGTCAAATGGGATGTGGTACAATATGAAATAGTTAATAATTCATTTTCTAGAGAGTCAGACTTATGGTGTTTGTTTTGTTTATAAAAATGGTACTTGGTATACGTAGAAGAATCCATTCGTAAGAATCTTCTGAGAGTGTGGCTTCATCTGAGCCATAGGTGAACCAACAGCCAGTTTAGAGTATATTCTAAGCATTTAATGATGTTTATAGATGGAATATTAGGGGTGATCCATGGAAAGAGGATCATTCTGTCCAGTTCGAGAACCAGAATCCACCAATCATTTTAGGTGATTCATAAACAGAGAAGGCATAGGTGAAGAATAATATGTTGAATCTAATCTTATATTTCCATAGCACACCAGAAGAGTTGATTGTCCAATTGGTGATCACTACCACAAAACCGGGCAAGGCCAGCACCAGCCTTTATCATTGCTAACGAATAAGAGCTGATAAATGGGGGTACTTTTATCAGTTCTAAAAAAACGCTGAAAAAAGTAAGCCTTTATCTGCGCTTTTTTTAACGCTGATAAAGGTACCCCCTTTAACAGCGCTTTTTTTAGCGCTGTTAAAGGGTACCCCTTTATCAGCTCTTTTTTATTAGCGCTGATAAAGGGGGGGTCTTTATCATCACTTTTTTTAAAGGCACTGATAAAGGGTCTACTTCCAAAAAAATCATTAAAAAAATTTATATTAATATTTAAATATATAGATATAGTTATATTCATATAAATATAATATATATTTTTTAAATAAATTTTAGATAAGTATAAATATACACTTACACTTAATATACTTAATATATAAGATCTTTAGTGAAAATGGATTATAAAAAAATTATAAAAATATTTTTAATTAATAATTTTCTAATTATTATAGAGTAATAGTCATTTAATAAAAATTTGATGACTAAAAAAATAAAAAAAACTAAAAAAAAAGATCAAAAATATGTTGAAAACGCAACTCGAACTTCAAACGACCATAACTTTTGATCCGACTGTCCGTTTGAGCTCCCCAATATATCAAATAGAAGCCTGCGATGAGATCTACACTCTAGTGACATAGGAAAAGCCTTTTTCACATTTGTCAAGGCCGAAAAGGCCCAGAAGGCCTCCGAAATTGAGTTTTTAGTCCAGAAACCCTGATCTTTTATCATTTTGTGGATTTTCAGCCTCGTTTAAGGAGGTATTATTGGATTCTTTTGGTAGGGACTGAATTTATTACAAGGTATAACACTTATATTGATATTATGTCTTTAAAATTTTATCATTTTTTATAATGCAATGCTATTTATAATCAAATATATAACAATATATACATATTTTTAATATATTCACACATAAAAATTTAATTATAAATATAAATAATAAAATATATTTGCATATAAAATATACTAGATTTATCTAAAAAATAAATCATATCCATTTTATTTAAAATACAAATATAGGAATATTTATATACCTATATATTTATCTAACTATATATATATACTAATATAACTACATATATATATTCATATAACTATAAATATATATATATAATAATATCACTATAAATATATATATTTATATAACTATATATATATATTAATATAACTATATATATATTAATATAAATATATATTACTATATGAATAAATATAACTATATATATATATAGATATCATAAAATGGAAAACAAATCAAAATAGAGGACTGGTAAGGGCTGAGGTGCGCAAGGGGGAGGTATCATGTTCAAAACCTGGTGGAGGTTAGGGCGCACACATGGGGATGGATTTGGGGTGAGGTGCGGGGGATAGCATGGTTAAAGGGTGGAGGGGGTGCATGTGGGTGCTAGTGGGGCTGGAAACCTCTGTAAAAATGGGGGTTCAAGCGCTATAAAAGACCCCCCTAATTGGCTGGATTTTTTTAAATTTTTTTTTAATATTTTTAAATTTTTTTTACTTTTATCGGCCCTAACAAAAAGTGCTGATAAAAGGGGTCTTTTATCAGTGCTAAAAAGAAACCGTAGATAAAGGACCCTTTTATCAACAGTTTTTTTAGCACTGATAAAAGACCCCTTTTATCAGCCCATTTTTTTAGAGCTGATAAAAGGGGTCTTTATTAGTGCTTTTTTTGAGCACTGGTAAAGGGGACCCCCCCCCCATCTTCGTCGGCTTTAACGGAACTTTTCTACTGCTGTTAAAGGAAATTTTTAGCACTGATAAAAGGGGTATTTATAGTAGGATAGTTTTGTTGGAAGATATTTCACTCCAATGGTGGGATTTAGAATTTTAGGCTAAATAAAACCAAGGAATTAAATAAGAATATTTTAAATAATTTTTCAACTAACAATTCAATCCTCATATGTTCAGGATTGCATGAATGATAGACTTATTTAGCATGAAGTAAGAAAGCTCTTTAGTGAAAGGGTATGCCATTAAATTCGTTAATTTAGTCTTTTTTTCACATGATGTTTCTACTAGTGTATCCTTGAAGGCATGCATCATTGAATTAGGGATGAGTCCGGATATTCACTTCAAAATTGGCATGCTTTATATAATGGATTATATAGAGATGGTCTATAGAGTGATGGTAGAAGAAAGGGTAATCTCAGGAGCTATATGTGGATGATGTATGTTGATACCTATGAGAATTGGTGGGAACTCTAATACTGGGAGAAAGCGGAAGAGATGCACCTATATCTATGGTATGTGGATACCCTTGAATCAAATAGTTGGATCAGAGAATAATCATTCCTGACCAAAGAGTAAAGATGGATGTTTTCAATGTGGTTACTTCGACCACATGAAGAGAGAGTGTATAGAACCACCTAGATCATGACATAATATAAATCAAGAATTACATCTTCAAAGATAGTCTCATAGTACTCTAAGTTCAGGGTGTTCGGGTCACTTCAAATGTATCACAGACATTGTAAATTTATTATGGTGTGGGAATAAGAATACTTCTCATCAAAGGAATTGAGCTAGCCATAGTGATTCTAGAAACACCATGTCTCCTCAACAATGGAAATTTCAATAGGGAAATAAATAAAAAAGGGTTGTGAGTAAGAAATTATATGGAGCATAGAAACTTGTACTAGTTGATCAGTTTAGACCATCGATGGTGAGAGGTATGATTCTTTTGAATTCTACCCTTATTCAAGATTTTTTTGATATGGGTACATCTCATTCCTTTATTTAATATCATGTTGTGGATTTTCTAACATTAAATGTTGAGATAATACATTCTATGTTGAAAATTCATACTTCTCTGAATCAAAACGTGTGTTGAGCCTTCATGTGTAGAGCATGTTATATAATAGTTAATGGAGATGAGTTTATATGGGATTTATCTTTTCCTGAGATGGATTTATATTATATAATCCTAGGAATGGATTGGATTATTATGTTCAAGGATCACATTGATTATTATATGCAGAAGGTTACTTTCATGGTTGACAATGACAATGAAAACCTCATTAGAGGAGACTGAAATGTAAAGGTAAGTGGAATAGGATTTTTGGGTCCAACAATTTTAACAATCTTGTACTGGTTAGAAGAATTGAATTTCGAATAAATGTAATATATCAATAATAGAATTTTTCTAGTGATTTTTCATCATTTTTTGTATATATTTTCTTAAAATTTCTCAGGGTTTCCACCTATAATAGAAGTGGATTTTACTGTTGATCTTTTTAAAAAGAACCAATCCTATTTCTATTATGTCTTATCGAATGGCACCAACCAAATTAAGGGAACAAAAATTGTAGTTGGAAGATCTATAACGAAAATGTTTCATTAGGCTGATCATGAATCTGTGGGCATCACTAGTATTTCTTTTCAAAAATGCATATGTAACTCTTCGAATATGTGTGGATTATCGTAAACATAACCAAATTATGATAAAGAATTGGCATCCATTTCCACAAATTTATGATCTATTCGATCAATTGAGGGGTTCTTAGTGGATCTCAAAGACTGGATTGTGTTCAATATATCACCAATTACGATTTCATAAAGGGGATATTTCGAAGACATATTTCATGACTAGATATGGACATTATGATTTTGTTATAATGCCTTTTAGTCTTATGAATGCAACAATAGTCATTATATAATTTATGAATTGGATATTTTAGGAGTATCTGGATTATTTTGTACTGGTGTTTCTAGATGAAATATTCATTTATTCAAGGATAAGGTCAATGAATGAGAAAAACTTGCCAACAGTGCTGGGAATGTTAAAGGATCGTTGTTTGTATGCAAAATTATCAAAGTAATATTTTTGGATATAAGAGATAAATTTCCTTGGACATGTAATCTCTTAAAGTATTATTTTTATTGATCCAAAAAAGATATAAGTTTTTGTCTCTTGGAAACCACCAAATAATTTCTATGAGAGACAAAGTTTCCTTGGTCTGGATAGTTATTACTGATGTTTTTTTAAATTTCTCGTCATTAGTTGGACCTATGAAATATTTAACAGGTAAAAATGATCCATTCCAGTGGAATAATGAATGTCATAAGTCTTTTCATAGCTTAACTTTTACTTTACCTCAATAATGATCTTGATAATTCTTGAATCAGGACAAGGGTCCATGGTGTATTGTGATGCGTTGGGATCTGGGTTGGAATATGAAGACTGGGGTGAATTTTTTGTTTTATTTCTAGTTTCATTGGTTCCTAATTTGGTTGAGATAGTTAAGGAGGCATATAAATATGATTGAGAATGTGTTGTGATAAGGTCAAAACTAAATAGTGGGGAGACCGTTGTGGGATGTGAGCTAGATAGGAGTTCAATTTTGTGGTTTCGAAATGAGATGGTAGTGCCTATGGATTTTCATGAACAACTTCTTCATGATTACCACCATTTAAGATGGGTTGTTCATCCTAGAATAAAGAAGATGTTTAAATAATTGAAAGCATAATTTTTATGGGTAAGAATATAAGGAAATATGGAAGAGTTTATTTCTCGAAGCTTAACTTGTCAAAATGATAAGGTAGAGAATTAGCAAACATCAGGTATCTTGAAGTATTTAGCTATTCTTTTTGGAAATGGGAGAAGATATCCAAGGATTTTGTAACCTGTCACCCTATAGTGGTTTGAAAGCATGATTCTCTATGGGTAATTGTGGATCAAGTGAAAATGTGGGAGCCTTTAATCCATAGTTTTTGAATCTTATTTGGTGTAGAACTTGTAAAAAAAATATAAGAAGTTATAAAGAAGAATGGTATACTAGTTTCAATAGTATCAGATTGAGATTTAAGATTTACGTCTCATTTTTGGAAGTCTTCACTGATATCCATTGTTAATTAGTTGAAAAAAAGTACATCATATCATCCTCAGATGGATGGAATATCTAAATAGATGATAAAAATGTTGGAAAACAAGATGTGGGACTGTGTAATTGATTTTGGTGGAACATGGGAGGAGCATGTACCATTAATGGAGTTCTTGTGTGACAAAATTTATCTGGACATGATAATTATGGATCCTTTTGAAGCATTGTATGTGCATCCTTATTGTTCTTCCCTTTGCTGGGTGGAAATGGGTGAGAGATCACTGGTTGGACCAATCCTTGTCTAAGAATAAATGAATAATATTCATTTGATTAATAAATAGATAGATATAACTCAAATTAGACATAAATCAAATGTGTATCATCATCGATGGCTATTTTTGTTTGAGGTGAGTGATCATGTGTTATTTATAATAATTATAATGATTGGGAATCATCATTTTGGAAAGCATGGAATGTTATCTCTATGATACATAGGCTCTTTTGAGATACTTGAATGGTATAGTGAGGTGGCATATCAGTTGGCTTTTCCCCATGGTTCAGTAAAGTAAAAGTGAATTTCATGTATCTTAGTTGAAAATGTATCAACCTGATCTTGTCCATGTGATTAAATGTGATCAAGTTGACCTATACTTGTATGCTTCATTGGTGCATGTGTTAGGGCATATTTTTGATAGGTAAGATAAATTCTTGCATTAGAAAAATCATTGGTCTAGTTTATGTTTTTTGGAAACATGGTTGAATTTAGGAAGAAACATTAGAATAGGATAAGGAAATGGATGAAAAAATGGACCAAACTCTATTAGGGAAGTTCAAGTTTTCCACTTTCTAAGGATGGAAAGTTCAATGGTCGAGAGAATGTAGCACCCCCCCCCCCCTCATGTAAGTAACAATTTATTTATTATTTTAAGTGTTTTAAGTGTTTTTGTGAATTTTGAGTGATTTTAGAGTAATTTTGAAACGTTGTTTGTCTTTTCTAAAAGATCATGGTTGGATCAAGGTTAGTGAAAACCATGCCCTTCTTAAAAGAAAACATGGAAGGTGATATAGGGGATTCTAGGTCAATGCACAGTTTTGCAAAACCATGTATCCACTAGGATAAAACATGTAAAATGGTATAGAATGATTTTTCATGGTTAAACCTGGTCTTTCTAACTATTTGGGAAGTCTATGCGAGGATATTTTTGAGGTAGAGTCTAGTACATGGTTATCACATGTGTTTCATAACCATACGACTAACTATACATAGTTTAAAAGTGAGGTCCTAAAAAATAGACCCCACTTGTTTTCACCTACATGCCTCTCATTTTTAACCAATTTTGATCCTAAGACATTCTTTATTCCTCCCAGTGGTTGTGGAGTCTCTCTCCATTGAACCAAAAGTAATCTAGAATAAATTCATGGTGTGTGGAAACCTGTTTCCCATAGTAAGACTTCACTATTGGTAGTTTTCCATAGATCTACATCACTTCCCTCTCTCTAATTCATATATCATATCTTTTTTGGATAGATCTAGGGTTATTTATGACAATAATTTTAGGATATGTTTTTTGATGATAGGGAATGAGATATAAGGTTTGTTTTTTGAGATTCATCATGGTTTTGTTGAAGACTTCATGTTTTTCTTCATTTTCTCCAACATTAATGAGGTATGTGGCTTCACTCTTGAATCCTATTATTATAAATTGATGTTTTAGTTTCAAATTTTTCAAATATCTTGAAATCGGTTATGAAATTTATGTTCAAATAATAGTATAAACATTATTTAGTGATGATTTGTGGATTTTTTTTTGTAAATTTTTTGTGAAAGGTGTTTTGTATTCTGGATTTTAAAATGATCATTTTAAAATATGGAATTTTTTTATTCATGAAAATGGTATGTTCGAAAGGTTTTAAATAAAAGAAAAATTTTATTGAAATGGAATAAAACTTTTTATTTGAAATATTTTTGACATACATGTGTTTTGTGAGTTCATGCTTTTGATGTGACCCTGGATAAGGGGCATGTAGAATTTGGGTGCAGAGGGACATCACCATGGATAAGGGGTGTGTTTCATTGTGGAACAAGGAGATTGTCCACATAGTGATGATTTAGTGGATGGATTAGAACCCTCTCATGAGTATTCTAATATTTTTAAAGCATTCATGTGTGGGTGGGTGTGTGAATCATGGAAAGGGTATTCCAAAAAGGAATGTGAAATGGTTTAAAGAACTGTTTGTTCGCTTTCCTTGGAAATTATTTTTCTATGAATCTATTTGGATTTTTATTGATTTTTAACTATTTAAAATGGTATTATATAAATTGTTTTATATAAATGTTTTAACATTTTATATCCTAGTGGTGTGATTAGGGATGTTATTTGGGGAAAGCCTACTAAGTTTCATTACTCACCCCTACTTTGGTACTGTTGTGCTTTTTCCAATATTTTTTTAGATATAGGTAAAGGGATAGTATCACATTAATGGTTCTTCAAGATACTTTTTTTATTCTATATATTTGAAGCATGGATCTTGTTTTGAGTTATAGAGTTATGTATTTGGAGTCTTTGGGTTTTATTGGTTTTGTTTTCCACTTAGTACTTTGATGTTAGTAGTCTTCCACTATAGTACTCTATTGTAGTTTGGTACAGATAAATGTGGTATTACATTTATTTTTCTTGAATTTTTATCATTCATTATTTAGTGGCTATTTCATTATGGAGTATTTAGTTTTTTTGTTTTATTTATCAATGGTAAAATCATCCCCCAATGGAATTGAAGCCCTTAGAATTTGTTTCCAACCGTTGGTGTCCTGAGGATGTCGCTTAAGGCCAAATAGAAATTCTACCTTGACTCAAGCTAGTGAGTAGGGGTGGGATGTTACATTATCTATACTGACATGGTTATAAGATAACGTCTTCATTAACTTTTCCTTGGATCTTTAGATATAATTTATGAAAAAAATCAATATGGTTTTTCATGGATCATCTTTTGATTATTTCTTAATTCATACCCATTCATGAAGATTTATCATTTGGTAAAATTTTCAAGATAAATTTTATATAATTTTTAAGGCTATATAGATCAACACAATAAATTATATATGATCATGTTCCATGGTTTTCCTCAATGTTTTGGAGGACCCTTCATATGGTGTTGAAAATAATATGAAACTTTGGTATGATATATCATCATTGGATGATAGTTAATCTAAAAGGAAAATTAAACCATTAAAGGATATTATTAGAGATTACTCAATGAACTTTAAAGGGTATCAGGATCAACACATTCCTCTAGTCATGTTCTCAAATGGTAATAGTGTAACATCATACCCTACTACATCCACACCACCGAATTGATATTTCAAATTTATTCAAGTGTGCACCTCAAAAACTAGAGGGTAGAAACTAGAATATAATGTCTAAAGAATTCATATTGAGATATAATTACACATAATGATCCATGAAATTATAAAAAATTAAACATCTCATGAATCACTTCAACCCAATGATATTATTGAAATTACATCCCAAAACATTTTTCCAAAACAATTCAACAACCTTTCAAAACATATTCAAGGAACATAAATCCAGAAAAATTTATCCAATATTTAAGAACAAATAGTAGTGTCCTAACACACATTAGGAATCCTTATTTAGGTTTTTTTTAATCTCACATTTCATCCTATGGTTCTTTATATAATGTTTCATATTTATTCAACTCATTAATCCAATCAAACTCAATATCTGGATTTTAAAAAATCCTTTAAATAAATTAAAAAATTATTTAAAATATAACTTTAATCCCAAAGGAAATATAGGATCATTTATATTATTTAACAACCCATTTCAAATGTGACATTACATAGTTATAATAGAATCATCATCCTTTGGACAAACAATAAATTTTATATTTTATAATAAAAAATTATTTCAAAAATCAAAAAATTACCAAAATAATTTACTAAGAATATTTTGGAACAATTCAATTTATTATGAAAATATAAACTATATTTTATTTTACTTGGTAATCCAATTTTACCACTATATTATTATTCATTTAATTATCTATCATTAAATAGATCACTACCCTCACCACTTCACTACTTAAAGCATACATAATCATCATTATAGAAATTAAAAATCCTTTAGGGACTCATTAACCATTTCAAAATCATAAAAAATTAAATTCCCATAAAATAAACCAATTTCCATGTAAATGTACAACTAAAAACAAACAAATTAAAAAATAGTACACATTTTATATATAATCACATTCAAAAATTTATGATAGCGTAATAAGTCACCTTCCTTAATGAATAGAACAAATATACTTAAGGTATGGCCCCCTAGTTACTCTATGAAGTCAAGGATTCAAGAATATGTTGAACAAAAATCAAGAGAAATGGGATTAGAAATAAACCATGACTAATATCTCTTCACTTTATCATATAGGGGTATGATTCATGAATCTCTTACTATGAAAAATTAAATGAACCAATAAAATAAAAAATATGATTTGAAATGGTGAAGGGATTTCCCCTTGAAGTTAGGGGACAAAGTGAAAAATTTAAGTATCTAAATATTCAATAGAATCCATAAAAATAACAACTACGCAACATAATTCCTATGTTAAGATCTAATTCTCATGAAAATGAAAATAAAAAATCTACCCTTGTTAAAAAATAGTTTTGTACCACACAAGTTAGCTAACCAAAACACACAAGCCACTTGAAGCAGGTCCATCTGTCACCCAGTATATGATCTAGGAGACCTACACCTCTACCTTCCCTTGTGGGTAATCATTTCCCCCCCACAGGGTATCTAATTGCCTTTTATAAACTATTCAATCTATGCCCACCTATATCACCTTCACCCATCACATATCTTCACACCAAACTACCTAAATACCATCCAAAACATTACCAAAAAATATTAATGAATCCAAATCAAATAAAAAATAAACTTTAATGAAGGTTTTCATTAATAACCTCCCAATATAAGGATTATCATCCCAAAAAATCATTATCAAACATCACCAATGTAAAACTTTGGTCATTGGTACCTCGTCTCATTTTATGGTTCCCAGTATCCCCCTTAGACACAGCAATGTTTCTATATAATACTTCCAAGTGGAACAATAATTCCCCAAATCACATCTTTCTATGATAAACAGTATGTATAGGCTTCTCATTTAAGGAATCATCTAGTTCTATCTCCACATCATCCAATTGAAGGACTTGTGATAGTTCTAGTTCATACTTACAAAATTGAGATCTATGAAAGACATCATGTGTACCACCATAATTCAATGTTATTTACAAACTGCTGTTAACTTCCTTAATTCTATTGATAATTTCAAACAGACCAAAAACCATAGTGATTACATTCTCAACTTACCAATCCTTAGATGTCCCAAATTGTCTATGACTCAAAGGATGACTTGTTACCCAACTTTATGCTCAATAGATATATTTTTGTGGTCTACATAAGAATTATATATAATCTAGGAAGAAACCAAACTCATAAAAATAATTTTTAGAAGATCAGCAGTCTCTTATACCATGTTACTCCCAACTAAGGAAACTTCCCCATATTCCAAAAAAAAATAGTGATTGGTATTTCCTACCATATAAAGCCTCCAATGGATCTATAAGGATAGAAGTATGATAAATTTTTTTATAAAAATATCTATAATGAAATATGATCTTACCACTAACCATTGTGGTCAAGAACACATACTTAAATATTATCCTCAACTATACTAATAATATAAGCAAATTTTCAATTAATATATGTATGATAAATTTCTATCAACTTTAATTGGGAACCTAAAGCCTTCTCTAATCCATACCAAAACGGTGATGTTAATTTCACATCACAATCTAAAAATATACTATTAGATATCCCATGAATCCCCACATAATCCTCAACAAAAATATTTATGGGATCCTCAGGCATACGGGTCTCTATTTTTGGTATAAATTTATAAATTTTTTGGTAAATGATCAATAATAAACCATACAATATGAAATTGATGGTAATATCATCCCATGTCCATTATGGAATGGGAAAGGATGTTGTTGGTCGGAGGTGATTACTCAAGAGGGGAGGGGTGAATTGAGTAACTATAAATATTTCTGGTTAAAATTTATTCTTAAAAAAATTCCCCCAAAAGGTTATATACAACCCAGTAAATCAAGGTTATACTATTATAAGAGTTTGACTGTTTAAATAGCTTCTTAAAAGATTTATTAGTTCTCAGTAATCTTAAGATCAATTATTAATATTACTTTTGAAGAAATTATACTAAGACAAGACAATTATAACTTATTTACAAGATTAACTATTAAAGTGAATTTAGTGATTTTTGAATTTTACAGTAAAGAAGTAAAACAGAGAAAAATAAATTAATCAGCACAACGGATATGAAACATGTTGTTCAGTATCAATCCGAGACCTAATCCACTCCACTTGGTGATCATCTACCACCAATAGGTTTATATAAATTAAGTTGATCCACACCCTAGATCGGGGATATACAATAGTACACAGGACATTCCAGGTCACACAGGGACCTCTTCCATAGTTCATTGTGGGTAAAAACATTTAATCCATACAGGGACCTCTTACACACTTATCTGTGGGTATACACAAGTGTAAAAAGTTGTTTGAGTAAGAATATCATGTATCCTTAATTTTAATGAAGGAGACAGAGTGTGTTGTTATACAGATACACAAACTACTCAAATGATAGTAAAACGATACACAATAGTGCAGAAATATTGAAATAGGTTTATAAATGCACAGAATATTAGTCTTTGTAGCTCTGGAATTCTAAGATGAAGTAGATGCAGAAATCAAGTCCTCGTATGGAAAACAGAATTTTGCAAGTTAGACCGTTCTGGCCTGTGTTCTTCGTGATGTCTGATTGTGCGAAGATGTGCTTGATTCTAGGATTCAATTGAGCTTCGTGTGTTCTCTATCCACATTGAGTTGCATAAGACAATTCTGTCTTCAAGAATTCTCTATGTGTATTCTGTTTTTTGTGATCACGCCCATTAACATGTTTTTCTTTTTAGTATCATGCCACCCTTCTGTGTTTCTATGCCTTAATCTTTTTTCATGAAGTGCATGTGTTAGAGCTGATAGGTTTCATGTAGAATGCACCTCGTACCTCATACTATCAGATGACATGTCTACAAATAAATATTAAGTATTTCAGTGCATTTAAAATCTTCAAAAATGACTATTAGAAATTAAATTCGAAGATGACAAAACATATTAATTAACAGTGTCAAAATATGTCATGGAAATGGTGTCTCGTTCACGGTTTTTGGTTCACAGTTTCTAGTTCTCGGTGTCTGGTTCACAGTGTCTTGTTCACGGTGTCTGGTTCACGGTGTTTGGTTCACAGTGTCTGGTTCACGGTGTCTCGTTCACGGTGTTTGGTTCCTGGTGTCTGGTTGACGGTGTCTTGTTCATGGTGTCTCGTTCATGGTGTCTTGGACTTAATCAAATAAATGTATTCAGACTTAAGCAATGATATTTATGGAATGGATTAAACTCAAACATTTTTCAGAGAAGTCATTATAGTGTAGATCAAAAGAAAGTATATAGTAACCAAACTAGTTTATAGCACATAAAAGTTTCGGATTGCTTTTACTACACAACTGTGCATTTGATGTGATATAGATTTCATATAGTTAACAAGTTTTATAGACTAAATAGGATTTGTGATCATTAAAACATGATTAATACATGATGAGTCCAACAATCTCCCCATTTTTTATGATCACAAATCATGTATATTTTGAGTGTATAGTTGTTCTAAAAACATAGTTCGAATGTGAATATAACATATATCGAGTGAGTGTTATCTTCTCATATATTTCTCCCATATTTCTCCCCATTTTTGGATTATCAAAAGGTAGCAAGAAAAATAATGGCAAAAGAGACAAGAAAAGTGCATAATGTATTAGAGAAAAAGAGTGGTAGTACAAAAAAATACACCAAAGGTAACAAGATTCCTATCAAAAGAGAGTAAGAACTGTCATTCATCACTGGATGGTCTTCTCTTTTCCTTTAGCAGCAGCATCCGAAAGGGAATCCATAGGATCAGAGGTTGATCTAGAAGAAGGGAGTGAGCTGGTTCATAGAGAAGGTACAATAAGACCTTCAAAGAAAGAGGGAGCCCGAGTAGGTGCAGTAGAAGACTGAGGCAATTGTTTATCAAGGATAACAGGCCTGATCAAACTCAGTGCATGACTGATAGACATAGAATTAGAGGCTAGGGTATAGGGGAATTTAGGAATACAAGTTCTCAGAGGGGAAGCCGCAAGAGTAACAATGGATGTACTCTGTACAATAATATAAGGCCTCAGAAGCATAATAAAATCCATAATGATCTCTCCACTATACTGCATAGCTTTATCAAATTGATCCTTTTTTTCTATAAACATTTCCAACAGATGAGTTAACTCTGTGATCTTTTGGACTTGAGTCTTGAAAGATTGAGTAACAGGAGGAATCCATAGATTTTCTACAAGATATATTAAATGATTGGTCATGTCCGTCTTTGAGAAGATTCCATTGAAGTAGAAATCAACTTTCTTGGAAATTTCTTAATAAGTATCATTAGAAATTCTTGAATGGATTTGGACCAGATCAAGAACTCTGTCACTATTCATGATAGCCTCAGATAGAGAATCTTTATTGAAACCACTAAGCATAGTCTGAAGTTCTTCTTTGACCACTGTTCTGAGAAGGTCATTGTCTAAAGAGGAATGTGATGATTGTCCAGATGCCTTAGAAGCATTCACAGCTGAGGTGAGAGATTTTAGTTGATTTAGCACATTTTGATGGCACCCCATATACTCATCAGTGAGCTTGTTAAGATTAACCACATTCTCTTGCATCTATCTTACAATATGTTTGTTCCTTTCTATGACCTTTTTAGATAAAGAAGCTAAATGAGGTTAAATATGAGAGTAAACACTCTATGGGGTTTGAGGAAAAATAGGATCCACGGAGAAGCAAGCTCTAATCTCGAATTCACCACTTTCTACATTTCTTCAAACACACCTCTTAGAGTATTCACTTCATAACTATGCAGTCTATTTTCAACACTAACTTCCTGAATCTCATGAATCATTTTGGGTTGAATCTTCCAAATAACTTTTTCCAAGAATAGTGAGTCATCTCTCTCACATAGATTTGTTATAGGAGATGGTTGTGTATTTAGGAGTTTTTCAACTCCAGAAAAGAGGGTGGCTCCAAATTCTTTTAAATCCTCTTTAATCACCAAGGATGGTTGTTCAGGTTAAGGTCTATAAATAGGGACTGATACGGTCTCAGGTTCTTTTTTAGGGGAAATATTGGAGACCTATTTTATTTGGAACATAGTGGAAAGGTCAAGTCCTTTTACAGAGACTTCTTGGGATTCATCTACATCATAAAAGCTGGGGAATTTATACCAAGTGTCTACAGGTCTTGGATCAATCGGGTTTGGTACTTCAATAGATTCCAGATTTGGGGGTTTCTCCCCCTCAACAGTTGCATCCTTCTCAAGACTGATAGGCTTAGGTTCTTGATCTATTCCCATGAATTGATCTCTTTGTTCCTCTCAAATTTCATGTTTAGCCAGCTGAAAATCCAACTCCAGCCTTTCTGTGGCCAAAGGAAGGACTTCAGAAACATATTGTTCCACTAGGAGTTCTTCAAGGTCAGATTCTTGCATAACTAGTAATTCTTCATCTATAAGATCTTCCATAGAATTCTGTTTAGTTTCTTTGAAACAGATTCTATTTCAAATTTAGGTAGATCTTCCAGATTAATAACATCTTTAGATGTAGTAACTCCCTCTTCATTTACTTCATGAGGGACATGAGTACTATCTTCATTCTCATAAACTGTTTCCCTGGGAGGCACAACAGCCTCATTTTATTCTTCTTCAGAATACTCAACAACTTCATCTAGTTCCAAACCAAGATTATAAATATATTTTGGTCTGGAGGGATGTTCCACTGGATTGAACTTTTCATAAACCCTATCATTGTCTTCCCCCCATGCCTTTTTCCTTAGATTCCAATTTATTTTCATCATCTTGATAATGACCTTTGAAAGGAAGAACTCACAATCCTTGATAACTTCTTTATTAGGTCCAAAAATACCGTTGGCATGAAGCATGGATGAGATAATCCAAGATTAAAATAGAGAGGTTGAATTGTGTGTGGTTTTGATCAGCTCACACATATTGTGTACGACGTACTTACAAATTTTGATCTTGTGCACATTTTTTATAAGATGAATCAGAAACACATCTTGATATTTTAGTACCACAGAACCACCTTTTCTGGGGCTAATTAGGTCCTGTATAAACTTAAATAGAAGTCTATATTCTACATACTTTTCAGCATCAATGGTTCTCCTCTTTGTGCCATTTCTAGTTAATATTTTTAAAGCATCTTCGAAAACAAATAATTCACTAGAAGGAGGAGTTCATCTCTGATAGTCCCCATAGATGCCATCATGAGGTATCCTAAGGCATGGAGCCTATAACATCCAAGAGAATAAGCATTTCTGGCCTTTTACCCAGCTTCTCACAGTATAACCATCTTCAGAATCAAATGAGAACTAAACATACTGATAAAATTGAGCCACATGCGTAGGGTAGATGGGTCTATCTTCCTTTGAAAACCACTCTAACCAGACTTGGTCCTTTAAAATATTCAAAACTAGAGACATAATCAACAGAATCCACTTAGGGCATATCTCTTCCTCAGGAACCACTACTTGGTTAGCCATATTTGTATTTATAGGACCTTCGGGTACTAGCTTGGGTGTGATCTTTGTCTTCTTTGAGCTATGTTTCTCAGGAATCGATGATTAAGGGAGATTCAGCCTGGGCATTCACCGAAGGTTTGAGAGAGAGAGAAGGGTTGAAGGGTTGAGGAAGGGTTACTAATTGAGTGATTAGAAGAAATCTTGAGTGAAGGACAAGTGACACTTCCATTATTTTATCATTTAGGAATACCAAACGTTTCAAAAGTAAAAGCATGGGAAATAAAAAGGAGAAATGAATAATTATTGTGATACGGTTTTCACTTTGTAAATAAAAACCATAAAGAATCTTTATGGTGAGACCATATCTGGTCTTTATAGTGAGATAGTGATTGAATTTTATGGTGAGACAGTGATTGAACGTTACGGTTAGACAGTGACTGTTAGGAAGTAATCATGAAATACTAACTGTGAGACCGTAAACATGAAATAGTAAGATATAAAACAGTAATAAATTTATTAAAGATTTATCATGCCTAATTTATGTATGATGTAGTCTATTCTTTCAGAATTTAAGGGTTTGTTAAATATATCAACAAGCTGATACTCAATACCAATGAATTCCAAAGTGATATCACCTTTGGATAATGATATCTCAAAAACTGATGTCTTACATCAATATGCTTTGTCCTAGAATGTGAAATAGGATTTCTGGAGATGTTAATAACACTTGTGTTGTCACAATTTATAGGTCCATGCCTAAATTGATATCTATAATCTAGTAATGTGTGTTTCATCCACAAGATTTGTGCACAATAACTACCAGAAGCTATATATATTCAGCTTCTGCAGTAGATAGTGCAATATAATTTTTTTCTTACTTCACCATGATACTATTGACCTGCCTAAAAAGTGACATGTTTTAGAGTTGCCTTTTCTATCTAACTTACAGCCACCAAAGTCCGCATCATAATAACTAACTAATTAAAATTATTTTCCTCTAGGATAGAACATTACTAAGTTGGGTGTATGATTGAGGTATTTGAAAATTCTCTTTACATCAGTTAAATGAGATTCCTTAGGATTTACTTGAAAATGAGCACACATACACACACTAAACATAATGTCTAGTCGACTACAAATTATGTTGAGTAAACTTCCAATCATTCCTCCATAAGTGGTTTGATCGATATATTTTCCATCTTCATCAAGATCCAACTTACAAGTGGTACTCATGGGAGTGTCACTACTTTTAGTGCTATCCAATCCACAATGTTTTAGAATATTTCTAGTATATTTACATCGAGTTTAAATAATACCATAATTATTTTGAAGGATTTGAAATCTGAGAAATAATTTTATTTCACCAATTAAACTCATTTTAAATTCATTTTGCATCATTTTAGAAAAAAAAACACATAAATAATTTCTAGAAGATCCAAATATAATGTCATCTACATAGATTTTAAAAATAAAAACATCATTAGAAATTTGTTTTATAAATAAGGTAGGATCATTTATTCCTTTTATAAAACATTTGGAAATAAGAAAAGTACTCAACCTATCATACCAAGCTCTTGGAGCTTATTTTATACCATATAAAGCTATTTATAATTTAAAAATATGATTTCAAAAATGGGGGTTTGTATAACCATGGGGTTGTTCAGCAAATACATCCTAATATATATAACCATTTATGAATTCACTCTTAACATCCATTTGATATAGTTTGAAATTAAAATGTGCAACATAAGAAAGCATGATTCTGATGGCTTCAAGTCTAGCTACTGGTGCAAAGGTCTCCTCATAGTCAATTCCTTCTTCTTGACTATAGCCTTGTGCAACCAATATAGCATTTTTTCTAACTATGTTACCAGCTTCATCTACCTTATTTCTAAACACCCATTTAGTTTCTATGGTGAATGAGTCCTTTGGTCATTCAAAAATTTTACAAACTTTGTTCCTTTCAAACTGATTAAGTTTTTCTTGCGTAGCCATCACCCAAAATTCATCATTAATAGCATCATTAATGTTTTTAGGCTCATGTTGTGACAAAAAGACTTGATTTTCGACATGATTTCTAAGAGAATCTCTAGTTTGAGTTCCTTTTTCTAGATATCCTACATCGACATCTAAATGATATTTCTTAAGAGTTCTAACATTTCTAGAAAAGGAGGGACTAGTGACTTTAGGTTCATCAACAGGTTTAGGTTCATTGTGACTTGAGTCTAAGTAATTTCCAAAACTAGATGTTTTCACAGGTTCTTTCACAGAACGGTTTGAGTATTTTGGATTAATGTTCAGATTTGATACATCGTCCTCCAGTTTCTCTAGAATGGTTTTAGGTTGATGTGGATATGTTTCATCAAATTGGACATGGATAGATTCTTCCACAAATTTAGTTCTTTTATTGTACACTCTATAGGCTTTACTGGATATGGAATATCCAAAAAAGATACATTCAGCACTCTTGGATGAAATTTTTTCATTATTTTCCTTATTATTGAGAATATATACTTTTCAACCAAAAACTTCTAAGTAGTTAACCTTGGGGTTTAGATTGTTCCATAACTAATAAAGATTCCTTTTAAGAATAGGCATGATCAACACTTTATTGATTATGTAGCATGCTGTATTTACAGCTTCAGCCCAAAAATAAATTGGTAGTTTATATTCACTAAGCATTGTTCTAGAAATCTCTTGTAGGGTTCTATTTCTTCTTTCTACAACTCCATTTTGTTGAGGTGTTCTAGGGGCATATAAATTTTTACTATAACCATTTTGTGAGAAAAAGGATTCAAACTCTTTATTTTCAAACTCACGGCCATGATCACTTCTTAAGGATTTAATTCTAAGTCCACTGAGATTTTCCACAGACTTGGAATATTTAGTAAAATAGGAGCAGTCTTCACTTTTGTGACCCATAAATAAGGTCCAAGTATATCAAGAAAAGTCATCTACAAGAACATAAAAATAGTACATCCCATTTGAACTAGAAACTCTAGATGGTCCAAAAAAATACTTGTGAACTAGTTCAGGAGGTTGAGAAGATGCCACTTCTTTCTTTGTTTTGAGGGAAATTTTGTGTTGTTTTCCCTTTTGACAGGGATTACACACTTTTTCATTTATATACTAAAGTTTGGGTAAGTATTTAACTAAGAATTTTCTATTTAGCTTTCTAAGGGAGTTAATATTACAGTGTCCTAGTCTCCTATGCCAAATCCAAGACTCTTTATGAAATACACTTACGCATGAATCATTTAGAGAATCCAAGTTATCTAAGTTAATAGAGTAAATATTTTCATTTCTTAATGAAGAAAATAATAATTTTTTTTGAATTATAGACATTGAAAGCATCATTTTCAAATATATCATGAAATCCATCATCACATAATTGTGAGATGCTAAAAATATTATATTTTAATCAATCCACAAATAGTACATTATAAATTAAAATTGGGTTAGAGTTACCGATTTGGTCGAGGCCAAAGATATTTCCTTTGGCATTGTCACCAAATGGGACTTGTCCTCCATCTATTTTTATTAGGTTCTTGAAGCATGAGTAGTCTCTTGTCATGTGTCTTGAAAATCCACTGTCCAAGTACTGTCAACTTTTACATGAACTCATTAATAATCATTCCTTCAAAATGATTAAGAAAAAATAGATTTTCGTACCCATACTTGTTTGGGTCCAGTAATATTAGTAATAAGTACTTTAAGAACCCATATCTTCCTCATAGGTTTTCTATAAGCATTATGTAAAGTATTTGAAAAATAAAATCTATTTGGTTTAGAAAAAATTGAAATAGAAGAATTTGTATCATAAATGGAATTAGTTTATTTATGTCCAAAACTGGGAGTAAAACTATATGTCCAATATTTAGAAACAAAATTTATTCTACCAAGATTTCTTTTTCCGGGTTGATAACCAATGCCAGTGTTGTATTTAGGGGAAATATTTTTTCATAGAATTTGAGTTAGGGTATTTTACCCATTGTTAAAAATTTCTAGGTCTTTCTTCAAACGCTCATTAGAAATTTTTAATTCATTATTCTCTTTGATTAGTTGAGCATTTTTCTCTTTCTAAATTATGAGTTCAGATTTAATAGTAACAGTAAGAGAAAATTGTTTCTTCAATGATTTATATTTTTCTTTTAGTTAATTTCATGTTTCTTCAAACATGTTACAGTATTCAAACATTTCTTCATTAGTAATATTTTCAAAGTCACTCTCATCTCCAGAATAGTATGAATTATGTACAGGAGAGTCCATTGTTACCTCAGATGTGTTTGTCATAAAACACATGTTGGCTTTGTTAGCTTGTTTATCATGTAATTTTTCTGAGTCGCTTGAACTATCCTCAAAATCACACCAGGTTGCTTTCATTTCCTTTTTATACTTTATGTCCTTGTCCCCATATCTCTTTTTGTACTTCAGTTTTGGACAATCAGCCTTGATATGTCCTTTGTGCTTGCATTCATGGCAGACAATCTCATCAGTCTTGTCACTTCTTTCCAATCCTTCTTTCAAATTTCTTTTTGGTCATATTTTCCCTTGAGGTTTGGCTTTCATAAAAAAATATTTTTCCTCTAAAATTTCTTGAATCTTCTAGATAATTGAGCCACTGTCAAGTGATGATTCTTGACTACTGTAACTTTCTACAGAATCTTCTAATTTCCCTTTGTCTTTGTGTTTAGAGGTGGTGGTTTTGAATGTAATAGATTTCCTTTTTGGTTCATCCTCCTCTTCCTTGTTGAATTTTAGCTCTACTTCATACATCATCAGTTTCCCAATGAGTTATTTTACAATTATCTTGCTGATGTTTCAGGATTCTATAATAGAGATATAGGTTCCTCTCAATCTGTCAGGCCGATATCTGAGAATTCTCATGATCTCTTCCTTGGCAATGACTTCTCTTCCAAGATAAATCATTGTGTTGAAAATCTCATTGAACCTAAAATACATGTCAGATATAGTCTCGTCAGGATTCATTTTAAAGTTATCATATTTAATAGTATAAGTATTATGTTTCATCTCTTTTACACTAGATGTTCCTTCACGTGAGATAGATAGGGTAACCCAAATTTCTTGGGAAATTTTACAAGCAAAAAATCTATTGAATTATTCATATACTAAGGAGTAGTATAAAGCATTCATATATTTTCAATTGTTATTGTTGCCTGTTTTGATAGGTTCATCCCATGTTAATCTATCAGTAGCATGAATCTCATATTCATCTATAATGGAAGACCAAATATCAAAACCCACACTCACTAAATTCATTTTCATTTTAATTTTCCATTGAGAAAAGTTGGTTCTATTAAAGAATGGTGGTCTGTTGGATGTAGTACCTTCCAATATATTATCCATAATACCGAAATACATTGAGAGAGCTATAAATTTGGAATTAATATAAATTTACAGATCTTTAAAGTACAACTATAATCACAGTTTAATATGGTTAAACAAAGTCTTAATAAACACCCTCTGATACCAAACTTTGGTCGGAGTAGATTACTCAAGAGGGGAGGGGTGAATTGAGTAACTATAAATGTTTATAGTTAAAAAAATTTCTTAAAAATTTTTCCCCGAAAGGTTAGATACATCCCAGTTAATCAAGGTTATACTATTATAAGAGTTTGACTATTTAAATAGCTTCTTAGACGATTGATTGGTTATCAGTAATCTTAATATCAGTTATTAATATTACTTTTGAGAAATTATACTAAGACAAGACAATTATAACTTCTTTCTAAGATTAACTATCAAGTAGAATATAGTGATTTACGAATTATACAATAAAGTAGTAAAAAAGAGAAGACTAAATTAAGAAGCATAGCAGATATGAAACAAGTGGTTCAGTATTAAGCTGAGAACTAATACACTCCACTTGGTGATCTCATGCCACCAAGAAATTTATATAAATATTCTTGATCCACACCCTAGATCGAGGTTAAACAACAGTACACCGGACTGTCTAGGTTATGTAGGAACCTCTTCCACAGTTCTTCATGGGTACAAACAACCAGGCCACACAGGGACCACTTCCACACTTATCCATGGGTATACAAATGTGTAAAAAGATGATTGAGTAAGGATATATTGTATCCTTTAGTTTAATTCAGGAGACAGAGTGTGTTGTTATACAAATACACACACTTCGATAAAGATAGTAAAAAGATACACAACAGAGCAAAAATATTCAAATAGGTTTAGAAATTCCTTGAATGTTAGTCTTTGCAGCTCTTGACTTCTGAGATGAAGTAGATGCAGAAATCAAGTCCTCGTATGGAAAACAGAGCGTCACATGTTAGATAGATCCGGCTTGTGTTCTTTGTGATGTTTGATAGTGTGATGATGTTCTCAATTCTGGGATTCCGTTGAGCTTAGTGTGTTCTCCTGCCGCATTGATTTGCATGAGACAATTCTTTCTTTAAGAATTCTCTAAGTGTATTCTATTTTTTTCTCATGCCAATCATCTTTTTTTAGTATTACGCCACCCATATCTGTTTCTGGGCATTACACTTTTATCTTGTAGTGCATGTGTTTGAGATGTCAGGATGCATGTATTCTACACCTCATACCTCGTACTTTCAGATGGTATGTCTACAAAGAAATATTAATTATGTCAGTGCATTTAAGATCTTAAAATATGACTATAAGAAATTTAATTGAAATATGAAAAAACGTATTAAGAAATGGTGTCACAGTATGTCATGGAAAAGATGTCTCACTCACGGTTTTTGGTTCACGTTGTCTGGTTCATGGTTCCTAGTTCAGAGTGTCTTGTTCAACGTTTCTGGTTCACAGTGTCTTTTTCATGGTGTCGGGTTCATGGTGTCTGGTTCACGGTGTCTGGTTCACGGTGTCTATTTCACGGTGTCTTGTACACAGTGTCTGGTTCATAGTGTCTTGGACTTAGGAAAATATCTGTATTCAGACTTAAGTAGTGATATTAATGGAATGGATTAAACTCAAACATTTGTTAGAGAAGTCATTATAAATTAGATCAACATATAATATATAGTAACCAAACTAGTGTATAGAACTTTAGATGTTTGGATTTCTTTTACTAAACAATTGTGCCTTTGATGTGATATAGATTTCATAGAGTTAACAAGGTTTATAGACTGAATAAGATTTGTGATTGATAAAACATGATTAATACATGAGGATTCCAACAGATGTAATATCACCTATTATCCATTGATACTCGACGTTAACATGCTTATATATGATACCCCTCAAAATTAACTAATACATATCCCACTTCATACACAGACACTACAATTTCCATCAATCATTATGGTCCATATTAGTAAATGCAGGATGAAGAGACCCCTGAAACTTAAGAAATTATCTCAAAACCTCTTCTCATAGATATAGTGTAATATATATACTCTAAAATAAATATATTATTTATTCATATCAAAGAACCCATATGATCATTTTTACCCCACCATATAGTTTTCCATTATAAACCTTACACTATATGTTAGAGCTCTAACCCTTCTTCACAAACTCTATTAAGTATTTGGGGATAGTTAACATTATTAGAATGAATCACCCCTATTCTTTTTATAAGTAATTATATATCTATAAAATAGGTTTATAATCTTCCACACCTCTTTGACTCTGACCAACGTCCACCTAGGACTTCCTTCTCAAATCATCAGGAACAACATTCCCCTTTTCAAGTGAATATACCATATCAAGGTCGAATGATTGAGAGTATTTTAATCACATCCTCATATGAAGATCTAAATACCTCTAATAAAATTGATACATAAACATATTTTATATTGTTAAATCAAATATCTTTTCCCTAAACAGATAATGTTTTCAAACAACCATAGTTAACTCAAGAACATGAGTAGAATAGACATTATTAAATAGCTTAATATTATGAGAACCATTAAACACTAATGAAATATATTTCATCAATAAATCACCTAATTCTATTCTAAAATCATCACAATATACCACATATTACTTCCCAAGCTCTAAAAAATGAGAATAAATGATGATTTCAACATACTCTTCATCTCTGGGAATATATCCTTTCACTTACCACACCACTAGAACGTTACAACCTTAAAATTTAGTGTTCTTTTTTTATATCTATGAAATATAAGTCCTAAATAAAGTGTATATAATATATTTAATTTCCCAAGAAACAATAAATCAAAATAAATTTATTGGGGTTCTCATAATAGCTCCTAGAAACTACCTTCCCTAGATTTACTAATATCCTTAATTCTAAGAAAAAAGTCCAAATAAAATAAATTATCAAATCCATAACTACAATTTTGAAATAATTCCATACAAAGGGTGATGGTGAATGGTTTACAAGATGACATCCAAATTATCACCAATCTCCTCATATTATTATATATATCATAATATTTACAACAACTACAATCACCAAGGAATCTAGATAAAGACACAAGACATGATTCATCAAATCTATAAACATTGATGGTGTATTCATCAAAATAAATGGAATAACCATAAATTTATAATGACCAGATAATTTAAAAAAGTCCATATTAGAAACATCCCTATTCTATACCCCCATTATAATTTCCCAAACCAAGATTCCACTTAGGGGTTCCCCAAGCTTGGATGGCTACAAGGCCTCAAGCCAATCTTTCTGAACACTGGAGGCTGGCCACTAGTAGTGAGGGCCTATGGTGTGACTATGGGGAGACTATTACCTCATTACCATAGTGTTTCACAATGGATGAATATAATATAATAGTATTTATTAGTGTAATAAATGTAATAATAAATAGAATGCATATAATAATAGAAGAATAAAATAATAATAATATCTGAAGTAACTGATATAAATATATAATACTCAAAAGTTGATGATGATATATGTTTTCTGTGTAGAAATTTAGAAATAATTGATACAAAGAAAAAGAAAAAAATCAAAACAAAATTATAAAAAAAATGCATCCAGACACTATCTAAATCAACCTGAGCTCTAGCTCAGTCATCAGATATGAGCTCTATCCTAATGCAATCAAGAAATCAAGTTTTTGAAGTGATAAACTTCCCCTTATCAACACTTTCATACATATGGTCTTCTCGGGTTCCAATGGGGGCCTGAATAAGGTGTGAGATAAATATCAGTAAGCCACCACCAATGGTTATTATAAGATCAGTTTTGTTAAATATAAAATGAAATAGTTTGTAAACATTCATATATAAAAATAATGTAGTACAGTAACGTAAATACCCAACTATCTTCTTCATCCCTCGACCAATATTGGGGCATGTAACTAGTCTATTAATTATTTATGTTCTAGTTTATATATTTATGTCATTTGTGTCATATCCTGCACTAACATCACCTTGTGATAGTAATAGTAGAGGTTCCATGATTTAAGAACACAACCTATATTGATATTAATAATGAAAGGGTTATAATATAATAATTAAGGAAACCAAGACCTCAAGGCACAAACTTAGTAATAACTGTAGCCTACCTAAAAATAAAGATATCAATCCAAGTAGCATTATCCATGGAATTCTATATTAGTGATGATCTAACTGATTCTAATGAAGACATCCAAGTTAATAAAAAATAAGATATGGCTAGGGCCAAGGATGTAACCAAGGCACGTCATGTTCAGAGAAGCCATGTTGGATCTAAGGAGTGTATCCATGACATCCTATAAGATTAAAGGAGGGCTCATGTGGTTTCATACTTGGAATCCACTGATAGATGAGGATCAGCTTCCAAGGTGGGTATCAACCATGGAAACTGATATCCTTGAATCAGAATAGCGTCCACAAGTGCTCAAGGCATTCCATTAGGAATCCAAAAGCTAACTCAATTCTGGCCATTCCTATAATTATTTCAAGGTCCATAAACAAATTTTCTCCTTAAATTTTTTTTCATTTAATTATTTAATCCAAGCAATAGTCATCCATTTTAATCAGTTCAAGAGGTTCAATACGTTCCTTTCATTAGTGTGACAGGGCCATGGGTATATAGACATTCCTTTAATTTAAGTCATATTTAATTCATTAGGTTCATTCTTCTACCTTCAATCATAAGTGTTAGGTGGTGCTATGTGCATGAAACCAATAATTTTATTATATTCAATTAGTCCACGTTAATTACATAAAGCATACATTCCAATTCATTTATAATTTATTAATCAAGTTGAATAAATTACCTTAAGTGGGTAAAGTGGAAGGAAATATACTACTATCCATTTAACAATTTTGAATTAAATTAAATCAAGGTTAATACCATTATCAAGGTCATGCCACACACTCGAACAGTGTATCCAATAGGTTATAGTAGACCAATAAGGCATAACTAGACACTAAAGGCATAACTGGACAGTAAAGGCATAAACAGGGAAATCAACCTACCTCAAGTGGTTAACATTGAGAATGTAATAACCAACATAGAATACTATATATGGAATGGGTATTAGAACATAGTTCTAATAAATACAATTAAGTCATAGAAATTCAACAAACGATGCCAGTTGAAATCAGTGCTCCAACATGATAACTTAAAAAATGATGAAACATGAGTGATTAGTTATAAACCACCTACCCCATACTCATAAGACTCTTCCCATATAGTATCAGCCTATAATTTGGCTAGGATTGGAGTAGATGTGAAGAATATATCAATGCCTTGAAAATAGGGAATATGAGAATGCATCTAAATAGTATTTTTTATATTAAGAATAACGATGAACAACTAAAAAGGAATAGAGTACTCATCATCATGAATCCAATGAGATAAACGGTGGTCAAATTAGACTCCAGATGGAAACTTGATCTCAAATCCTATAATAGACTTGAAATGTATTCAAAAATGTAAGAGTAAAGGTGTTTTATCCATTATAAAAACAAAACGAAGAAGGGTTTGATTTAAAATATCATTTAAGGGTAAACCACAAACTCTCTTAAAATGGACTTCACATGGTTTGGTCAAAAAATGTGAAAACCTTGCGTGGTCAACTGTAGGAAGTGGCATGTCACGCGGTTAATGTGTATGATCTAACTAACCATGTACATATCATGTGAAACTCCAATATAAAATTTTTGAACATTCTCTCATAGCCATGTAAACAAAATCACATAGTTAAGGAAAACTATGTTCTTTACTCCATCCCATTATCAAACCATTAATGGTTAAATATAACCATGTGGCCTGCCTAACATGGTTTCCACTAACAATGTGATAGGTCAAAAACCCCCAACGATTGAGGATCCGAGCTCCTAACAAAATCTAGAAACCAACTAAACCTTTAATAAGACATATGGAATTAACATTAGGCCCAAAATAAAGAATTAGACCTAAATTTAAAGGATCAAAACCTGAGTGAAAAAACTAGGATCTTACAATATTCCCCTTTTAAAGGAACCCATCCCTAAATTCTCCACTCAAGGATGAAAAAACACGGTCTAATAACAAATTCATTCATTGGGCCCGTATATCAACATCTTAATCCCAACTCTCATCATGTACATGGTTGTAATACCAAAGAACATATACTATAAGGATAGATTGGCCTTATAGAGCCTTTATGATCTGGTTGATGATGTGTATAGGATACTCCTCAAATTTTTCATCAGCATCTAACTCAACTTCCTCAAGATCAAAAGTAGGATATGGATCAGGATGATACTATAGAATCTATGAAACATGGAATATTTCATGCATGGGAAAGCACATCTGAGGTGGTAGCAACTGATAGGAAACCATCTCGACTCTCTCCATGATCTCAAACATCCCAAAAAATAATTTTCATAGCATCCCTTTCCTCTATATCCATTTATTCCTTATCCTGGGTGATACCAGTATGAAAACATGATCCCCAACCTTGAATTCCAGAGGTTTTCGAAAATAATTAGCATAATATTTCTATCTAGAATGAGTAGTATACATACACTTCATGATCTGTTGAACCAACTCCAAAGACTCTTGCATAAGACCAGGACCCCGTGGGGCACCCTCACCTCCCTCTAGCCAACATATGGGTCAACAGAAGCAATTGTGTGCCCATGGTCTTTTGAAACCCCTTCCATAAACATGATGTGAAGTGAGAATCCCTATCTGAAATGATAGTACGAGGGACCCCATTTAGTCATATGATCTCATGGAAATGCAATCTCCCAATCTAATCAAAGAATAAATTTTCCTAGATAGCAATGAAGTGGGAAACATTCATCAATCGGTCAACGACAATCCATAAAAAATATCTAACTCTATGAATCATAGGTAAACATACCACACAATCTAGAGAAACATCTTTCCATTTCCATTTTGGGACTGTAAGCATCTGTAATAAGACATTAGTCCTCTAGTTCTCTTCCTTCACCTACTGATAGTTGGAACACCTAATGATAATTCATGTAATCTTACATTCTATCCCAGGACACCAATATTGGTGTTTTATATCTTGATACATCTTAGAGATTCCATGATGAACTAACCAATGAGAATCATGTGACTCTTACATCAACTACTCCCACACATTCATCATAACCCATACAAATCCCTGTATATGAAAGATGACATCTATGTTCACAGACCAATCCAGATGTTGGTTATTGATAAAACACATTTTTATTGAATATTATTCTGATAATAAATGATATAATTTCCTCACATTATGGTATATGTGTTCATTTATGAAATATTTTTGATAAGATCATTCATTTGGAAATTTGATTAAAATTATAGTTTTACCCATTAAAATTCACTATTTCCTTTCAGAAATAAATATTTTGATATGTATTATTTGAAATTAATATTTTATAAAATGGTTCCTGGATTAATGGGATACAACTTTCATTGAGGACATTAGAGGTAAATCATGTATTTGGTTGGTGCAAATGGTCCATGATGTCAAGGTTGGTATAGACATCCCAGAATAGACATGGGTTCTGCATTTAGACCATACCATCTTCATCTATGCTAGTATTAGGCCCAAATTATGAGGGGATCTCTAAATTTTATTTTTTCACAAAGCATCCTTCTTGAAGGAGAGATGATTCACATGTTTTGGCAGTCAAATGGGTGTTTCACGTTGGCTTAAAATATTTGGCCGAATTCCCCCATTCTCACTGGACACCACTTGTAACTTAGCCTCCCCTCCACTCTATAAATTGGTATTTTTCTCATTTGGAGGGTATGGGGACCTGAATTGGGAAGTTTAGATAAGATGAGAAGGGGATCCAGTCCAATTCTCCAACCATTTCAATAAGGGTTTCTCTTGAAACAAGGATCCCTTCGACGAAGCATTCTTCTTCTTCTCTTCTTCTTTGTGTTGTAATACTTTTTTTGTGTAATAAAATTCATTGTTATTATTTTATTTATTTTATTTTTTTCTATTTTGTTCAAATTTATTCTTCTCTTAATATTTCTATTTTGGATGGAATCAAGAGTGGAGACGAGATTGGGTTCTACCCTTTCAATCCTTTGTTCATGCAAAATGTCTCCATGATGACCACACCACCCATAGAAGAGTAGTTTTCTTAGTGGTAGATCTATCTTATACCCACTTAATTTAATTTTTTTTAATCATTGAACTATTTTAATTCACTTAATATGATCCGGGAATTGTGTTTTTAAATTAGAATAAACTAAGAAAGAAATTGAACAGTTAAAACAAAAACACACAACGTCAAGTATTGTTTGAATTGTGATAGTAAAATCTTAATCTGTAATACAAGGCCACATGGTATGAATTTGTAGAGTTAAAATATATTCTCTAAACACAATTCATCCTCATTTTTCATAATGGATATGTGCCCTAATTTACCACTGACTATAAGTTATCCTTAGAACATTAATCAAAACATGGTGTTATGATTGCATGTTTCGAAGATAGCCTAGAGATTAATTCTATTAATCTTTGTAGTAAAGTGAATTATTGTAGGGATATGGGGTTAAAAAGTTAGGAGATCATAATTAAGTAGATGTTAATTTATATAATAATGATAAATAATTAAGTGAATAGGTAGAGTTAGATCGATTAATCCTTTTAAAATATTCTCTAAAAAACATATTCTTGTTTAATATTTTTGCAAATGAGCCTCATCGGGTTGGTGATAACTCCTTAAGTGTATCCAGGTGACCCAGGATCAAATCCAGGCAATGGAATAATTTTTGGCACTGTGGTAGTACTGTATCGGGAACTGTAGCATGTACAGTTCATCACTTTAGCGGTCAGTACTACTCCCCTGTTTGTGCCTCCGGGCCACCGATTTGGTCACTGAGTCCTTTAAGGACTTTGAGACACCAAGGCCTTCAGTCCATCTCGAGGCCTTCGAGCAAACTCATGGCCTTCGGGCCACCTTAAGTGCAGATAAAAACCATACAACCTACAAGAAACATGTCTAGAATGAGGATCAGCAAGGAGCATTCACCATAGCAGAAGCTAAATAGATTCCAATAATGAGAGGGTCTGGAACCTACCATTAGGATAAGACTGTGCATGCATGGGAAGTCCTAGACAAATATCCATGCAAAGGTGGAGATCTGATATCACGATGAAGATGCTGGGGGGAATCAGTTCCAAGTAGTTAGTATGGGTTTTATATAATGTTTGAATCCTATAGAAATTGAATTTCTCTAAGGCGTATAGACCATGTAATACTTACGCGTATGGGCCTTGTAACGGTTCCATATCACCCCTTAAAAGTTGGATTATCCAAAATCAATAAAAAATGATGGCCTTCGGGCCATTGGAGTGTTCGTCTTTTTAATCGAATTTCATTTCAAAATTAAACACCAAAAAAATGCAATCTTCCTCTCATAAACTTATTCTAGTTTTTATAAATGATAAAAAAAACCCATCCTTTTATGTAGTGTTTTTATTCGCTTATATTTTATTTTTACAATAGCTTTATGAATATGTTTTAATTTACTTCCTGCTTTGAGAGATGACCTTGGTCAGCCACTCTGTTGTACCCAAGTACCCCAAAAAACCATTAATCATTTAAGGGAACCCATGAAAGATCCCTTTCAAATTCTCTCCATTTACAGGGAGGCAAGTAATTATTTTATCCAATTAGAGGTATTTATTTTATTTTAAATTTTATTCTCTTTTTCAATTCTTTCTTCCTTCTTTACACAATCTGAATTTTTTTCCTTCTCTTATTTTCTTTTTCTTATTTTTAGACCATCAACTCTAACTTCTTATCTTTTATTTTATTATAGTTCAATTTTATTCTTTTCATTTTTATTTTATTTATGACATGAACTAATCCTGAAGATCTCTTAGATCTTGATCCTGATATTGAACATTGCCTTCAAGCTCAAATCGTACATTCTCGGTCTATGGGAAGTTTCAACATTCAACCAGTTTGAGAATTCCTCCACTCTCAGAGCATTGAAATGGGATGAAATTAAAATTCAAACATAAAACAAGAACCAATGATAGAACATAATGGAAATTAACTTATTAAAACCATTAAATAATTTCCTACACCTAATATTAATTATCAACCAAAGTGTATTTTAGACCCAAACCTCGAATCGGAATTTGAATTGAAATATTGGTTAATTCACCTTCTTCCAAAGTTTCATAGATTATCTCGTGAGGACCAAAACAAACACCATAAATAATTTAATGCATTTTGGTCAACACCGAAACCATGAGATGTTTCTAAAGATTAAATTAAACTAAGAGCATTCCCATTCTCACTTGATGAGGCTGAAAAGTATTGGATTTATTATTTGCAACCTGAAGATGTAAATTGTTGGATGGATTTGAAAAGAATTTCCTTGCAGAGATTTTTTCCATCTTCAAGGACCACATCCTTTCGAAAGGAGATCTCAGGGATCATGAAATCCCAAGGGAAAGTCAATGTATCAGTACTGGGAGTGATTCAAGAAGTTTTTTGCAAGCTGCCCATATCACCAAATCTGTGAGGAACACCTCATCCAATACTTCTATAAAGGACTCACACCTATGGAGAGAAGCATGGTGGATGCCATAGTTGGAGGATCATTGGTGGAAAAGACACCAGTAGTAGCACATTCATTAATTGAAAAGATGGTCCAAAACTCTCAAAAATTTGGTGATTGAGGTACACCACATATCAGGGGAGTACATCAGGTAAGTCCTTCTTCTTCTCTTGAGAGTCATTTAATTGATACCAAGTTGGAAGAATTTACCACTATCATGAGGCATATTTATTTGTCTAAAAATACATCCCAATCCACTCCTTCAAGGACTTATGGAATTTTAATTGATACAATCCAACCAACTGATTGTTTCCCCCAACAACAAGAAACAAAAGCTTATGCAGCAGTGTTTCCTGGGAGACCATATCAGCAGCAACAACCATACCCCCAAAATAATCATGATTCATTTTCTACAACATACATTCAAGGGTGTAAGGGTCAATCAAACATGATGTATGGCTCTGGACAATAATAAATACTCCCCTTTCAACCAACCTTCCAGCAGCCTTCCCCTTACCAGCAGGGTTTCCAACAACCCCAATGGATATTTGAAGCCCAAGCATCAACAATCTAGCAACAAAGGAACTATCAAACAATGGTAGATTATATCACTGATGAACTTTTAAAGAAAATTTTTCTTAATAAAAAGAGTGAGCTGAAGAGTCATGGTTTGGAGATGAGGGAGTTGAAGACTCAAATGAGCCAGATCGCCACCACCCTCCATGAACTGGTAAGTAAGAATTCTGGAAATCTACCCTCCCAACCTACTCCAAATCCAAATGGGAATGTCACTTCCATAACATTGAGAAGCGGGAAGCAAATAAATAATGTTTCAACACCTACCATTCCACTAGGATTCACCTTAACTTAGAAGAAGCCGCATTCCATACCAACTGATGAGAAATATAAGGAGAAAGATAAAGGTAAGAACAATATTGATTATGTTCCTCCAAAACCTCTTCCATTTCAAAACAAAGTTGTACAAACCAAAAGTATGGCTGAAGAGTTGATGAAAGAAATAATTTTTGGATACATTCAAGCCTGTTCAGATTAACATTCCGTCTACTTGGAGACATTAAAAAAATCCCAAGGTATGAGAAATTATTAAATGAACTTTGTACCAATCAAAGAGGGGTCAAGTGAAATGTGAGGTTCAATCTTGGAAGGAATGTTTCATCACTCATTTCACCAACTCTAGCAATTCCATCAAAGAGAAAGGATCCCAGGACATTCACCATCCCATGAACCATAGGGGAGTTACACTTATCTAATGAAATTTGTGATTTAGGAGCTTCCATAAATGTGATTCCTCACTCTGTATTCTCTTTTTTGCAGGTTGGTGAGTTGAAGCCTAAAAGAGTAGTGGTTCAGTTGGAAAATAGAGCTACAACATATCTAGTGGGAGTCCTTGAGGATGTACTTGTCCAGGTAAAAGAAGTGATCTTTCCAGCAGATTTCTACGTTCTTAAAATCGAGTATGATCAGATAAGTTCTCATGCTCACATTATCTTATCTAGACCCTTCGTCAAAAGTGAAAAAATTTCATAAATGTCAATGAGGGTACACTTTCCTTGGATTTTGGGGATGAAGTTGTGATATTTAATGTTATGGACTCCACGAAGTACCCCTCAGAGGACCATTGTGAAATTGTTATCTCCAATTTTGAACCAAAATAAAAAAATCCCATGGAATTTGATTGTCCTATGCTTAGGGTGATTATGAGTGTTGGTTTTAGTTTGTAGTCTAAGAGAAATTACACACCCATTTCTAATGAAAAGGAATCTTTTAGATTGGATTTTGAAATGGATTTATATTCTAATTTTGATCATGTGAACTCTGATTATGAAATAGATATTGAGTATGCTGATGGATTTGATGATTTATTTTATGATTTTGATGATATATATTCTGATATTGATGTTAATTATGCACATATTTCAGTTCCTTCAATTTATCCATCCATACATCACCCCCTACATTGGAACTCAAGCCATTGCCACCTAATCTAAAATAATAATACTTGTTAAGTGGTGAGAATTTGTCTGTTTTCCTTTCTAACAATCTCTCTTTTGAACATGAAGAAAAACATTTGAATAATTTGAGGGAGAACATCAGGTAAATAAAATGGACCTTGGATAACATATCAGGTATTAGCCCCTCCATTTTAATGCATATGATTATTTTGGAGGATGAGGTTAAACCGGTTAGGCAGCCACAAAGGAGACTCAGTCCAACACTTTTAGAGGATTTTAAAAAATAGGCTGAAAAATTCCCTGAGGCAGGTATAATTTATCCCATTTCCAATTCTTAGTGGGTGAGTTATGTTAAGGTTTTTCCTAAGAAAAGTGGTGTTACTATTGTTAAAAATGATAAAGAGGTGTTAGTTTATATGAGGGTACAAAACAGCTGGCGTGTGTGTATTGATTATAGGAAACTAAATCAGTTCACTCTGAAGGACAATTTCACCCTCTCATTTATTGATTAGATGCTTGAGAGACTAGCTCGGAAAACACACTATTGTTTCATGGATGGATTTTTTAGGATTTTTTTAGGTTCCTATTGCTCTAGAGGATTATTAGAATACAACATTTACTTGTTCATTTGGTACGTTTGTCTACTAAAGGAGGCCATTTGGACTTTGAAATGCCTTATGTACCATTCATAGGTGTAAGGAGAGTATTGTTTCTGATTTTATTGAGACCTTCATGGAGGTATTAGTGGATGATTTTACAGTGTATGGGTGTTCATTTGATGATTGTATATCTAGTTTGGAAAGGTTTTTGAATTGTTTTATTGATAATAATCTAGTCTTAAACTTTGAAAAGTTTCATTTTATGATAGAGAATGGAATTGTATTAGGGCATTTAGTGTCAAAACATGGTATAGAGGTTGATAGATCTAAGGTTGATATTATTTAATCCCTACCCAATCCTTCGTATGTGCATGATGTGAGATCTTTTCTAGGTAAAGCAGGATTTTATCGATGCTTCATCAATTATATTAGTAAGATTGCACTTTATATGTCACTATTACTTCAAAAGGATTCTGATTTTGTGTTTGATGATTATTGCGGGATTTCCTTTGGTGAGTAAAAGAAGTTTCTAACCACTCCATCAATCATACATCCCCCACAGTGGGAGATTCCTTTTGAGCTTATGTGTGACGCCTCCAAATTTGTGGTCGGAGGTGTCTTATCTTAGAGGGTATAGGGATGTTCACATGTGATTGCATATGTATTAAGGACATTGGATTCGGCCCAATCAAACTACACATCCACAAAAAGGAGTTTCTTTATATTATATATTCTTTAGATAAATTCCATTCATATTTATTGGGATCTAAAGTAATAGTTTTTTCTAACCATGGAGCTCTGAGTGACCAATTGAAGAAGTTGAATGCATAGACCAGGATAACCCAATGGATGATCCTAATTTCAGAATTTGACATTGAGATTAAGGACAAGAAGGGGTCAGAAGACCTAGTGGAGGACCACATGTGTAGTCTTACTCACACAATAGAGGATGACACATTGGACCTAGTACCACTTTGGGACACATTCCCCAATAAGCATCTTTATTCTTTATCAGGTACACATCCTTGGTATGTGGATTTAGTGAACTACCTTGTTGCATATGAAATTGTTGAAAATTTAAAGAAACCTCAAATCCATAAGTTAAAGAGTGAGTCTAGATTTTATGTGTGGGATGATCCCTACTGATGGCGCATGTGTAGTGACCATGTTATTAGGAGGTGTTTTCCAGATCATGAGTTTGAGTTTGTTCTGAAATTCTGTCATACACTTGCTTTTGGTGGACACTTTGGACCCCAACAGACTGCTAGGAATGTTTTGGGCTCTGGATTGTATCTTCCTAGTTTATTCCATGATTCTCATGTGTTTTGTGTCTCATTCTCACATTTCCAACACATTGGTAATATTTCTAGGAGACATGAGATGATCTAACAACCCATATTATTCTATGAGATTTTTTATGTATGGGACATTGATTTATGGGTCATTTTCCTAGTTCATTTAGTTCCCTATATATTTTGGTTTTCATTGATTATGTGAGAAAATGGGTGGAGGTTAAGGCCACTAGGACTAAGGATTATCAAGTTATTGTGAGCATTGTCAAAGCACAGATTTTTTGAAGGTTTGGACTATCAAAGGCCTTCATAAGTGACCAATGGACACACATTTTCAATCAGAATTTGGATTCCCTTCTTCAGAATTATGGGGTAACACACAAAACCTCACCACCATACCACCCACAAATAAATGGCCAGGATTAGGTTTTAAATAGGGAGTTGAAACTAATTTTGGAGAAAATCGTGCAACCAAATATGAATGATTGGAGAAAGCCCTTGGATATTGAATTGTGGGCTCGTATGAGAGCATACAAGACACCCATTGGTATGTCCCTATTTCAGATTTTTTTTGGGAAAGCGTGTCATCTCCCCATGGAAGTTGAGCATCATGCTTTTTTGGTTATAAAAAATGTAACATGGATTTGGTCCAATCTGGAATCCAATGGAAGCATCAAATTCAAGAGTTTGAGGAGATTTTATTATCTTCATATGAGAACTCAAGGCCCTATAAAGAAAGATCCCAAGTATCTCATGAAAAAATAATCCAGAAAAGGGAATTTCCTGTTGGAGAGAAATTCCTTCTCTATAGTTCACAACTGAAGCTAGTTCCTAGTAAGTTGTGTTCTAGATGGTTGGGTTCTTTTATTGTATCAAATATTTTCCTTATGGTGCATTTTAGATCGCACAAGAGGACACTGGAAGGAGATTTATAGTCAACAAGTAACGTTTGAAGAAATACATTGAGGGACTTCCAACTGATGTAGTGGATTTTATCACACTACATGACCCCATCATCACTTGATTATATCAGGTTTTTCCAAACCCATTCACTTTTATATCCATTATCATAATTAAAATTATACATTTCATGTGCATATGTCATATCATAGGTTTATATTGAGGACAGTGCAATATTTTATGAGTGGGGGAGGGGGCAACATTTTAGGGAAGATATTTAGGATTTTTATTTTTGCATTTTATGTGTATTTTCTATTAAGTTTTTGGTTAAAATTTTCAAAAAAATCTATAAAAAAGAAACAAATATATCATGTAACATTCTCATGTTGAACATATGGAAAATGCATGTTTTCAAAATTCATCGGTAGAAATATAATCATTAGTAAGATTTCATCATAAAGGTTGACTTTTATAAAAATTGAAGTCGTCAATGATATGAATGGTTGTATCATTAAAAAAACTTTTAGATTTTGACATCATTATTTGTGATATTTGATCCTAGTAAATTTTATCATTGATTTCTTCACAAAATTATTCACCCAATCATGACTTCTAAGTTTCACTTACCCAATTGAATGTAAATTCAGGGTATATAATCCTTTTAAGCTTGTAACATGGTCTTTCCATACATTCACTTTTCTTATGATCATTTGCATCACTATACCAGATTGACCTATCTGTGCGCACCTAATATATGATTGTTTTACACCCACTAAAAAAATTCATAAAAATTCATAAAAATCAAAAAAAACATTCAATAATGAGGGGAGTGAAGAAATGCACAACTTGTAGGGATATTTAGGTCAGGAGATCATTGTTTGACTTGTAGGAATTCATTAATGAGTGTATTTTGAAATTTGATTGCAAAGGATGTTGAACAAGTTCAGTGGAATAGAATTAGGTGACAAGAAATGTTTTATTGACCCGAATATACTAGATAAAGTGTGTAGAGACAATCTTGGAATGATTATCACATACACACACATGGAGAATTAGTGGCATGGTACACCTATGACTTGTTTCTCTATGATTGGTGTTATGAATCTCACTGGATTTTGTTTTGATAGAATTTATGATACAATTAATTTAAAATTTATTTATATTTACTCTTTATGGGATTTTTACTTTTCCTATATTTGCACTGTGGATTGAGAAATTAGAATATGCATATCTTGTCATAATTTTTTTTGAGTACATGATATGAGGTCTTTTCTAGAAGTGCAAAATGGTAAGTGTGGGGGATTTGATAAAAAAATTATTTAATATCATATTGATAATAAATGATTTAATTTCCTCACATTTTGGAAAATGTTTTCATTTATGAAATGTTTTGGATTAGATCATTCATTTGGAAATTTGATGAAAATTCCAGTTTTACCCATTAAAATTCACTGTAGAATTTCAGACATAAATATTTTTATATGTATTATTTGTACTTAGTATTTTTTAAATAGGTTCCTGAGTTAATGGGATACAACTTTCATTAAGTATATGGAAGCTAAATCATGTATTTGGTTTGTAAAAATTGGCCATGAAGTCAAAGTTCGACTGGACTCACCAGAATGGACATGGGTTATTTATTTGGGTCATAGCTTCTTAATTCTTGATTTTATTAGGTAAAAATTTGGATAGGAGAACAAGATTCTATTTTTTATTAAATCATTTTTCTAGAAAGAGAGTTGATTCACGCGTTTTGGTGATCAAATGAGCAGTGCAAGTTGGCTTAAAATATTTGGACGAATTTCCCCATTCACACTTGAAACAACTTGTAACCTAGCCTCCCCTCCACTCTATAAATTGGTATTTTTCTCATTTAGATGGGGTGGGTACTTGAATTAGGGAGTTTATGGCATATGAGAAGTGTATCCATTCCAATTATCCAAGCATTTCAATAAGGGTAGCTCTCGAAGCATGGATCCCTTCAGCAAAACCTTCTACTTCTCCTTCTTCTTCGTGTTGTAATACTTTTGAATATGTAATAAACTTGTTTCTTATTATTTTATTTATTATATATTCTTCTGTTTTGTTCAAATATATTATTCCATTAATCTTCCTAATTGGGTTGGAATCAAGAGTGGAGATGATATTGGGTTATACCCTTACAATCATTTACTCATGAAAAACGTCTCCATGATGACCACACCGCCCATGAAAGACTAGTTTTCTTAGTGATTGATCAATATTCTACCCTATTAATTTAATTATTTTGAATCAGTGAGCTATTATAATTCACATAATATGATCCATGAATTGATTTTTTAAATTATAAGAAACTATTCAAGAAATTGAACAATTAACACAAAAACACGTGAGGTCAAGTATTATGTGAATTGTGAGAGTGTGATCTTAATTTGTAATAAAAGGCCACACGGGATCAATTTGTAGACTTAAAATATATTCCCTAAATAAAATTAATCCACATTTTCCAGAATGGATATTTTTCCTAATTTACCACTGACCATAATTTATCCATAGTACATCAATCAAAGAAGGGTGTTGTGATTGCATCTTTCGAAGATATCCTAGGGTTTAATTCACTTCATCTTTGTGGTAAAGTTAATTATCTTAGTGTTCGGTGGTTAAAAAGTTAGGGGATCATAATTAAGTGGATTTAAATTTATATGATAATGATAAATAATTGAATGAATAGGTAGACTTATATTTATTACGCCTTTTAAAATATTTTCTAAAAAAGCATCTTATTGTTTCTTTTTAATCGAATTTCATTTCAAAATTAAATTAAAAAAATGAAATCTTCTTCTATTAAACATCTTCTAGTGTTATAAAATATAAAAAAACCCATCCATTCAAGTAGTGATTTTATTCGATTTTATTTTATTTTTATAGTACATTTAAAAAGTTGTATTAATTTACTTCCTCCTTTGGGAGAAGACCTTGGTTAGCCACTCTACTGCACCCAAGTACCCCAAAAACCATTTATCAATTGAGGTCTCCCATGAAATCTCTCTTTCATTTATCTCCTGAAATACTCTAATAGAGAACCAATCCCTCAAGATCCAAAAAAAATCTTCTCTTCTCCTTCTCAGGGAGGGAATAGAAAACATTCAAGGTTGAGAGAAAAGATTTCTATTGACTATTGGAAACTCTATATGCTTCTCATATAATGGGGAAATCAATTTCGATTCATCATTGGCTTCCAATAAGGATTCTTCCATAGTTTTTTGACCCGGAACATCAGCTACTACTTTTCCATTTCCATGAATATAGGAAATCTAAAAATCTAAGGACTAAAGATATTATCACCATATTCACCAACTGATGTTCAAGTAACATTTTGTAAAGATATATTTGAGGATTTTTTGTCCTTATAATCCACTAAGTGCTCTCCCAATAGATAGTGTCTCCATCAACAAAAGGCATGGAAAACTGATACTATCTCAAGGTCATGTATCGGGTAATTTCTCTCATGATTCCTAAACTACACAGATCATTGCACAAGAAATTTTTCATACTATATTATCATTGCTCTTATACCAATTCTTGATTCATTGTAGAACATGGAAAACCTCTTTCTAGCTCTAGAAAAATAATAATAAGCGTTGAGACAAGACTCCCTTTCTGTACTTGAAAGTTTTCCTCACACTCTTATGACCACAGGAACATAACAACATTTTTTATAATACCAGTAAGAGGTGCATAAAGGCATGAGAATACATGTATAAAATTACATTAATAAATACCCATCCCTAAGAAACTCTATATATAAAATTCATTCTTCGGCTTCTCCCAGGAAACTATAGCACTTGCATTCTCAGGGTAAACAGATACTCCTAATTCTAGGATACTATGACCCAATAATTGAACTTTGTCGATCTATATGTTCCACTTAGTAATCTTAGATAATTTTTTTTCTCTTTTAGTGTATTCAAAACAATATCAAGGTTCCTATCATGGTCTCTGTGTTTGTGAGAATACAACAAGATGCCATCCAAAAATTAAAAAAACAAAGGAATCTAGATATGGGTGGAACACCCTATTCATCATTTCCATGAAAATGATGAGATGGTTTGTAAGACTGAACATCATAAAAAGGTACTCATATAGACCATACCTACTAGAGAATGATATACGAGGTGTGTACGATGAACTGACTCACACTTGATGATAGCCTGATCTCAGGTCAATCATAGAAAAAAACATGTCCCCTCATAGATGGTAAAATAAATCATCTATATAGAATAGTGTAAATGGTTCTTGATTGTAAGTTAGTTGAACCACCTATTATATATGCATAGGAAAATGGTCACATCTGCCTTATTAGAGAAAAACACAGGTGACCCCCAATAGGAAGTGTTAGGCCATATAAAAACTTTAGGCTCTAAATATTATAACTGTATCTTAAAATCTCAGATATTAGTAGGTGGCATGCTATACATAGGTATGGACACTGGTGTTGATCCTAGAATGAGATCAATCGTACAATATAACTCTATCTATGGAGTTAACCTAGAAAAATCATTGGGAAAGACATACTTGAAATGATCAACTACTGATGGGAACTATTTCTAAAGTAAACTTGCATCCTTTATGAATATATTAGAAATATAGTTGGTCACTCCACCTAGACTAGGATCCTCTGGTCCAGCTCTACTAGATTGCACATCCCACTCACCATTATGTAGATGACTGCTACCCTCCAATGATGTAAATGATTCCCTTCTGTGATAGTATTCTACAAAGGTTTGATATGAAACCAATAAAACCATGCCTAAATTGAAATGAAATAACATCACATTAATAACAAAGAGGTCCCATAAGAATGGATAATCTCCTTCCATGAGGGGAAAATCACTAAACTGATTTATTCCCTCAAACCATACTCGCAATAGTGTATACAGTGTCATCACACTACATTAATACTATATTTCCATCCCACTTATTTCAATGATAGATTAATAGATGAATGAGAGTGAAAAACCTATATCAAATAAAGAAAATAATGTAGTGGATGCTACTAGAATAATACCTAGTACTGTAGATGGTCCAATAGCATGATCCTTGGGTATCATCCAAAATTCCTGAAACTGGCCAGATCCATAGCCAGGTGAAACAGCTAGTATACCATGATCCAAACTACTCATCGGGCACTACTGGTGATTAGGAATCTATCTACCACAGCCATGACCACCTATTTATCTAGTCCTATTGATGATACTCCAACTCTCTACCTAACATGGCGTAAAAGAACTTTCCCCAGATTGTGGAGCAAGTGTGGAACCTCTTCCACTAAAATATGGTGAAAATGCCTAGAAGAATCTCTGAGGATTTCCCATATAGCAGTAATCCCGATACTCCAAAGTGTCTCTATAACACTGAGGATTAATTTTTCCTTATCATCCACACTAGTGACACACCATAGAGCTCCCAATATTGGTACTCTAGTATCCACTTCTCGGATGAGAAACTTCAACAGAAAACTTCTTGCTCTTGGAGGGGACTGTTAGCCTACCTTTGTACTAGTCCTCTAAAATTGGTACTATATCCATCCCTCAGTTTTTTCATAGTGATAATATACTAATAAGATATTTCAAAAAATCTAGGTAGGAAAAAAACATTCACCTAAGTACAGATGGAATACTAAATCCCATCATCAGATCGTTTAGCATGTGAAATCTCATCACCGGATAGAAGTGGTTTATATCACTCTAAATTAGGGAAATGTGTTGAATATTTAATAACTGGGATAGGAAAATGCTCAAGATTCCTGAACACTCTATCATTGTCATCTCTCAAGGTTAGAAGAAAGAACTAATCATAGAAGGTAGTTTGGAAATCATCCCACACCATATTTGGATGGTGTCCCGCCTGGGTAACTATAACCCACCAACACTTGGACAAATCACACAGCATGTATACAGTAATCTTGACCCTCAGTTCCAGAGGAATCTCCAGATTATCAAATATAGATATGGTGGCCTCTATCCAATACTATGCAATATGTGGACCGCCATTCATCGTGAAGGTATGAGAATTATAATACTGGAACTTCCGTTTCATATCATCTATCATAGATATATCCCATGAATAAAATTTTATGGACTTCATTAGACATAGAAAAATTTCACAGTATTGAGTGTCAGTTATCAAATTAGGTATAGTAAGCGATGCCTCAATCGGCACTCCTAGGGTAAGACTAGAAACTCATGGCCCACTACATTTTTAGCATGGTCATCACCGCCCTCCTAGCGCCTGCCACGAGGACGTCATGGTGGAATTGGTCTTAAAATTCTATGCACACAACTCATAACAATCTTTAAGTAGATTGATAGCAACACTAATATATGTTGAACATAAGGAAGGATCACTACCCATGGAATACAAACCCAACTACCCACATATAATCTTTGGTATTGTTAAGTTATCAAGTAATAGTTCCATGGGATCAAGTAAATGAAGGTCTAGTTTTTCATTACCTTGTCATTTACTGGTAACCATTTCATTAATTTCATATTAAATTTATAGTTTCACTCCTTTATCTCTCATAAAAATGATATTGTGGGATAAGGAGGTCAAACCATTAAATTTTAGAATCTATTTTTTCACTTTTATAAACGAAATTTTATTTTAACTTATAAAAAATTCAATTTAAATTAGATCACCAGCCCCAGTGAAGTAGGTCTCATACACGTTATAACTAAAAATTACACCCATTTTATTTTAATCAAATTTATCTACTTGGTAAAATTCCAATTACAACCCATAACACCTCATGAATTGAAACAATCAATCACTCAGTCGCAGCCAAGGGAAATCATATGCATAATATAACTAACACAATATCACCCAACAATCACAGTCATATCAAGAAATGAATTGAGTGAAATTAACATATATGTATTGGAAATATGCATGACATGTGAGTTCTAGGTGCCTACTATGATGCATGTGATAATTCTCTATACCCTTATATCATCCAAACAAGGATGAAAAAAGATCCTCAAGTATAATAATAATCATAACCACAAAAAAATGTGTGTCATCCAATGCTGAAATGATATCAACTATAATAGGAAAAAATAGAACAATAGTTATAATATAGGAAACTTTTCCTTTACCCCAAACATGGGTTCAAGATGCCCAAGAATGGATTATGACCAAGTTCAAAGTGTTTATAATATCATATTATTGTCTCCAAATAGTAATGAATCGAAGGAAATGCCTCTGATTCCACTTTGTGTGATCCTGGATTCGGTTTCCACTTACATTTTCCCTAATTCCATTTGGTTACATGGCCTCAAGCATATCTCCCCGAATGCCAAAGGATGCTAACTAACAGCAAGGACCTAGGCTATGTCCATGGGGGACTATTACCTCATTACCAGAGTGTATCATAGCATATGAATATAATATAACTAGAGAAAATTAGAGGAATAAATTTAATAATAAACAAAACACATAGCTTAATAGATGTAGATAGGAGTAATAATAACTAAAGAAACTTATATAAATATAGAATACTCAAAAGATGCTGATAACATATGTTACGTATCTAGAAAGCTGGAAAACATGGATATGAATAAGAATACAATACATACTATAAAAAATTCGTAAAAATTAATCCAAAAACAATCCCAAGAATCCCAAGCTCCATCTCAATCATCTGCTACCAGATCCATCCTAATACCATCAATAAATCAAGATTTTGAAGCGATACACTTCCCTTTCTCAATATCTTCTTTTATATGTTATTCTTGGGTTCCAATGGATTCCTAGATAGGGTGTGACATAAATCTCAATATGCTACCAAAAATGTGGTCTATAACATCATTTCTATGTAATATTAACTAAAATAGTGTGAAATCATGTCTATATAAAAATAAATCAGTATAGTAACATAAATACAAAATTACATGATTCATCCCTCACTTGGTGTCTAAACATGTAACTAGACCATTAATTAGTTTAGTTCTAGCTTATATATTTAAGTCCCATGAGACATAGCTTGCACTATAATCACCTCATGATAGTAATAGTATAGCTTCCAAGACTTAACAAGGAAACCAATATTGATATTAAAAATGAATGGGTTCTAAGGTAATAACCAAAGAAAACAAGACCCCAAGAATTTCTAGCTTAGTAGTAATTGTATCCTATCTATGACATAATAGTGTAATCCCATGAGTATTTTCCAAGGCACTCTATAGTAGTGATGATATAATTTGGTCCATGGAATACATCCAAGATAAAACATGATAAGTTATGACTAGGCCCAAGGATGTAATCATGGAACCTTGTGTCCGTAGAAGCCACATTGGATCCAAGGAGTGTATCCAAGAAATCTTGTAATAGAAAAGGAGGGATGTTTCCATGTCATACCAGGCATCCATTGATAGGTGAGGATCATGTTCCAATGTGGGTCTAAACCAAGACAATTGAAATCCTTGAATTAGAATGGAATCCAAGAGCACTCAAGGTATTCCTTCATGAATAAAAAATATAACTCGAGTCTAAACATTCCTATAATGACCTCAAAATCCATACATTGTTGGTAACCTTACTTTTGTTTCATTTAATTAATTAATCTGATCAGTGGTCATCACATTTAATAAGTTCAAGTGGTTAAATACTTTCCTTTAATTAGTGTGACAAGTCCAAGGGAATGCAACCATTCCATTCATTTAAGTTATATTTAACTCATTTGAATCATTTTGACATTGTCCATCATAAGTGGAATGAAGTTTTATAGACATGCAACAAATAATCCTGATTATATTAAATTTGTCCAAGTCATATATAAACAATATAATTTTCAATTCCATTTAAAATTTATTAATCAAGTTGAAGCTCTTATCTTATGTGGGTAAAGTGGAAGTAAACATGGTACTATCCATTTAAAAATTCAAAATTAAATTAATTAAAGTGGATTACCATTAGAAGGGTAAAGACACACACTCAAAAAGTGGAGCTAACACGTCATAGTATACCAATAAGGCTTAACTGGACACTACTGTCATAAACAAGGGTATCACCCTACTTGGGGTGGTTGACGTTGTGGATGTAACCACCAACATATGATAGAATATATGGAATGGGTCTTAAAACAATGTTCTAATGACTACAATAAAAAAATATGAATTCAATAGATGATGCTTAATGAAATCAGTTATCCACACGAAATTTTATATAGCAATAAAACATGAGGTATGAGTTATAGAACACCAATATCATACTCATATGACTATCCCTATTCGATATCAACCTTTAATTCAGCCTATATTGGAGTAAATATAAATAATGGATCAATACCTTGAAAATAAGGTATATTATCATGTATCTAAAAATCATTATTAATAGAATGAAGAATGAATAATGAATAAAATGGAATCGAGTACTTACCATCACGTATCCAACCAGATGAATGGTGGTTGAATCAGACTATGGACATAATCTTGATCTCATATCCTATAATAGAATTAAAAAAGGTTTAAAAAGGGGATGAGGAATGGATATCTATCCAAAGGAAATACAAAATGAGAAATGGTTTTATTTAATAGAACATTTAAGGTTAAAACAATAAATTCACCCAAAAATGGACTTTGCATGGTATGGCCATAGGGTTTGGCCAAGCCATCCATTAACTATGCATGGGAAGCTATATGAAGGGGCATACCACATGGTTAGTGTGCATGGTCTGACTAACCATACACAAACCATGTGAAACTCCACTACCAAAATTATAGACATTATCATATGGTCATGTGGCCCAAATCATATAGTTAAGGATAATGATGTTACCTAATATAGCCCACTATCCAGTATTACATGGTGTAAACTAACTGAGTATCCTAATTTTCATAGTTTCATTTAACTATGTGATAATCCCAAAAGCTCCACCAGTCAATGTTCCGAGCTCCGAAATAGAATCGAGAAACCATGAAACCTTTACTAACTCATAAGGCATCCAAATTAGACCCAAAATAAAGAATTAGAGAAAAATAAAAATGATCCGAATAGGAGTGAAACAATATGCACTCATCTTATGATAATATGATCAAAGATCCATCTTAGAGAACCACAGATCTCCTTTTAACTAAACAATCAGGTCATCGTTCTAAGGTAAAGGTTATTAGTTCTTAAGATATACCGAGAATAACCTATGGTAGTCAACACATAAATGGAATATCCTATCATACTTCTTATTGAATTTTATTTGATAACCCAATGGTGATACACTTTTTCAAATGAAACCCAGGGATTGGAGTCCTATAAATGAGTCTTTATCTCCAAAAGATTAAATTGTGCTATATGATATGATTGAATTGTAATTGACTCAATAATCGATACCAAGTTAATCATATACACCACATATCACTTAGTAAATATCCCCATTAAGTCCTGATTAAAAAAAATCATAATACAGATTATAGGGGAAAAAATAGCTGACACCACCATATATAAACTCGAGATACATTCCTACTACCTGAGTTCTGATCCTTTTCAACCAACCAAAATTATAACCTACCCTTATGGTATGATAATACCACACTATAAATAATATTCCTTATTCCTAACTAAAAGTATATAAATTCATGAATCTCATTTATAAATCAATATAAACCTAAAATTATGACAAGTAGTCCATCTGTAACACCCAAATATTTCAATATATAATTATCCATTAAATTAATATTATGTTTGATATCTATTGACACACAAAAAAAACAAAATAAAATTTAGATTCATTCATTTATTAAGATAAAATATTAAAATAAAATATAACCAATAATACATTATGAGGTTTTAATTTGAAACAATAATGAGGAAAGTGCGAGTAGACTAAGTACATATATATTTATATACCAAAAATATAAACTCTTTATCGTCATAGTTGGACATGAATATTGTGACACAAACTAATAATTTGGAAAATAAAAATTAATAAATAAGAATATAATAAACAAGATTATATATTGGTAAATGAATAAATTTTAGTGAAGATTGTAAGGAAATATATAGGAATGTAATATAACCATTATATAAAGGGTCGTTGGACACATTGTCATTATATATATATAGTAGTTTGATATATATCCATTTGGAATATTTTATTTTAATTTTTATAAAAATATATTATAAAAAATTAAAAATAATATAATTTAAAACCCTCAAAGAATTATTAATTACGAAATTTTTTAAGAGCACTTAAAGTTCTAAAAGGTCATGTTTTTATAAAAGAACATTTTTTGTATTTTAGAAAGAACTAAACATCTAGATTTTAGAAATTGAATTTGATAAAATTATTTATTTTTTGGTTTTATCATAACTAAATTATCTTATAATTAATTTTTTAGACTTTTCAGAAAAGCTTGATTTTTATGTGAATAGTGAAAAATACATCTTTCTACAAAATTGCCATTTCATTTCATTAAAAAAATTAATTTAAAAGCACCGTTGTATTTTGGGTTTGGTATTAAATTAAAATAAGTCTATTTTAATTATACATTATCAAATTATTCACATATTTATCGGCACTCTATTTGATTTTGGTATAAGTTCAATTTTAGGCTTCAAAATAAATTTATTTTAAAAACATTTTTTTTGTATTTTAATAATTTATATTAAGATTTATTGACATCAATTACCGAAATTGAATATTAATAATTATATTCCATATATAATATTAGGTTTTTAAAATTTAAAAAGTAATGAAACATTATTTTTGATCTTAAAAAATAGTAACCATTGTAAAATTTATCAACACATGAAAGAGTAAATTGGGAAAACTATGGTTAATATTGATGTGAAAATTCATTAAAATGACATGATGAATTTATTTTAATACTTTTTATGTGTTTAGTTCCACCAAAAAATTCATATATTCTAAAATATGTTATTTTTTTCAATTTTTCATTAATAAATAACTTCATTTTATTTTAAGTAAAGAATTATTCCAAAATGTCACTTTCATGATTTCAATATCTCTAATATATTTCCACAAGGATAAAAACAAGTCTTGAATGATTATAAATAATTATTTTTAATAAAATTATTTTTTATAATGGAAATTTATTTGAAATTTTAGTGATGAAATATTTACCTTAAATTCTTATAAATTGCTTACACAATGTTTGTATGAACAGTAGAAAAATAAATTAAATTGTTTACAAAACATAAAATCTAATTTTTTTTGGTTATTTATAGTTTTAAAAGAATTTTATAGATAAATATAATTTATTAGTGTTTTTTAGTGTTTTATATTCAAACTAAATTACAATATTGATATTTTTTAATTTAACAATGTGTATAATCCTTAAAATGACTTCAATTGTATCTTATATTAAATAATAATTTTTCAAATAAATAAATATTTATAAAAAATTTATTTTCCATTCCAATTGAATGGGATATAGTCAATAATATCATATATGGCCCACTTATAGCTCACCTTTTCTTTTATAGTAACTTTTTTACCCCTAAAGTGATAGAAAAAATTTGATATTGTGGCTGTCATCAAAAGGGTTAATGGGAGGTTAAAACATAGATATAATGGTTAAAACATCACCAAAACATGAATAAATTTTATTGGATTGTATTATTTCTAATAATAACCAATATATATTATAAATATTTTTAATATTTTTAAATTTAACGTGAAAATTAATTTATATTAATTTAACACTTTAAGTAATTCCAAGGGTGCTCCTCTCCTCTCTTATACAACGAAATCACACCTCCTCTCTTCCTCACACATTATGAGCCATTTATCTGGAAAAATCATAACTAAAATAACTTAAAAAAAACCTATATATATACTAGTGTAATTTTCCTCACTAATATACAAACTTATATGGGTTTAGGCGTAAGAAAAATGTTGTTCTTCAAAGAGGAGGCAATGGTCTTAACCGAGCGTTTTGATCTTACATATTATTATACCTCCTTAAATACAAGCCTAAACATTACATATAATAACCTAACTACATCCCATATAATTATATTTTATTATTTTAATTTAATAACAATATTCTTCTTCTTTTCTATCAAATGTGATAGGAAACCACCTTTTATGCGTATGAGCGAACTACCCCCTCACAAACTAATATATTTCATATCTCATCATTTATTATAATGAATGGTTATTATGTTGGATTTAATATATATATATATATATATATATATTAATTACATAATTGTTATTCTTTGAATCTAATAGATCATATTATTTCATACCATTCCTATTGATAAAAACATAACCATCGCACATGTGTATGCATGGCCTACCATCTCCATGCAGCGGTATAGTTTATTTTCATCACCACATTAAATGGATGGTTTAAAAATGGAAATAATAAGTTTATATTATATTTATTATATAATTATGATTTTATAGATATAATATATCAATTATTTTATTTTTTTCCTCCCATTAAATCAATGATTTCATTGCTCTTGCGTACGTGTGGACTACCACCTCCATGAAGAGATGGGATTTATTTTTCGTTTCCTACTTTTATGGAATATTATTAATATGTATATAATGAATATATATGATATTTACATAATTATTAAAATTATATATATTATCTAACTTAGATTAATTGTCAACAAACATAACTACTAAATCAAAACAACATGAGAAACAAAGTTGTTAACAACAAGAATGATAACTGTGATAAAATATTGTTAATAAATGGGTGATAATAAGGTATCGTGAAACCATGTATGATATTTTAGCATGAATATTATTATTTCATAAAATTATATTAAATTTATATTTATTATACCTGATGTAAAAATCATATACTCAGAAATTTGGATATGAGTTATGGTGTTTCATAACTTAATTTTTTTCATTGGTTTATATTACCTATTTATTTCCCATGTTATGATAATATTATTTGAGTAATTAAATATTATTATATTATATTTTATTTACACTTTTTTATGTGGATTTAAATTTTTTACACAGAATCACTTCATTATGTAACTCTCACTTCAATGTTATGATATTTTTTAGGGTTTCCCATTTCAATTTTATTCCTATGACACATATGAAATATTAACCAATTAATTATTTTATGTGGTGTATAAACTAAAAATATAATATGTTATATCATGAATATATTTATATTCATGGTAGTTAAATTTCCAGTTTATGTCATTTCTTTCATGGCATTATGATTAATAAGTTACCATAATGGTTATGGTTTATTTAACAATCTCATCCTTATTCATGATTATTTTTGTTTTAGTTTCAAGTGGGGTAATTATATGATTTTTTTATATTAAACCCAGTATATTTTCTTCTCCTCTGGTTATTTATATAAATTACAAGTTTTCATTTCATTTTACTCACACTAAGTACACATAAGTCTGAAAGAATATTTTTAAGGGAAACCAACATTTTTTTTCTATTTTTTCAGGAATTGTTTTCTTCCATATCCATATTTTCATTAATATATTTTCAATTATGTTTTTAATATTATTCAATGATTTAATAAAGCTATTTTTACACATATTTTACATTCTATTAAGGTTTTAAAATTATTTTCCTTATAATTTTATAAATGGGGTGCTTTTTATTGATGGTGTGAAAGATATGTGTTTCAATTATTACCACATGAATATATTTTCCCAACATCTTGATGATTCTATACCTTGAATATTGCTTTAAAATTTTCCAAGGTTCTTTTAAATTAATTTTTTTTCAAATATTATATAAATTTTTATTTTTTAATTAACTGATTTCAAAATGAAATTGATATTTTCCTTAATAAATGTTTTAGTGATCTATTAAAAGTAATTTAATCTATGTAAAAAACAATTTAAATTTATTATTATTTACTATGGGATATAATATAATGTTAAAATCAACTATATTTCTCTAGATGTATTAGTATCATGTTTATCTATTGATTAACTAAGGAAAATTATTAAAATTTCCTATATTATTTTTAATATGAATGTTTATGTTGATTATATATTGAATTTTTATTCATTTATTTTATACAATTATTGAATTTGACTTAGTAAATGTAGGGGTGAGGACACTATAAATAGCCCCTAGATGCATCAATTGGTCTAATAAGAAAAAGTAGTCTGGTTATTTGGTTTATATCTACCAAATTGCTTATGATTTCTCGAAATGATGCCTTGACAGTCTATTTATGATGCCTTGGAAAAAGGATTTGATTCTATGATTATGATGTCTGACTTTATGAATTCCAGCATTAGGAAATCAGTTGTTCTTATCCATGTGATTATTTACCTTTCTATGTCATCCAAGGATATATTTCATTTTTTTACATTAGTTAGATGAAAATTTTTATTATTTTTTATCACTGCCATATTATTCATGCTTAATTTATTATATGATAGATTTTTTTTGTATTCCTTCCCTTACTGAGCATCTAAGTTCACCCTTTATTATGTTTTCCTTTCCCTAGGATACAAATTTGGTTTGTATGAATAATTCTAGGGATATACTATAATAAATAATAAAGTTCTCTCTATAATTATTTTTTTACTGATTTAAAATGTAATTTAAAAATTAGGAATTTATCTAGTCTCCCAACACTATTAAATTATTTGACCATTCAGGCTGTGACATCTTAAATCTTATACCATTTTGGAAAGATAAAAACTGGCTCTAGATTACTAGAGTTATGATGTTACACCATCCTTATAATCACATCAAACCCCTTTATATCCATCAAAAATAATTCACAAGTATTATTATGACCAAATACATCGACAACATAATAAAAAAAATATTACGGCACTCATTTTTCCTACCAAATATGGTATATATGGATAAGAATCATAGAAGTAATTAAAAAACCAGCCTCAGGTTAGAAACTATATTAAAATACATAAAGTAATTGGATTAACTTGAATAAGATAACATACTAGGTATGATTTAGGTAACTATACTCATACCTCTAATAGTAGAATAACCCTCACAGAGATCCACTAACACCTAATCAATAACAAAAAAACATCCCAGAACTAGAACAACAACCTCTCACTTGGGCAACATGGTTCCCCTATATAGTATCTCCCCACTGATAATTCCCTTAATAGAACCTTCCAAAACCATATACCAACCTCCTAGATGACACACATATCATACTCTTCTTCGATGAAGTATCTAAACACTACAATGCCTAAATAGAAGCTTAACCATAACCCTATTTTCAAATGAGAACCTCACTGAAAAAACCTTCAAATATGGATCATATTGACACGTAAGTGACACTAATTTGAATCATATGTATAAATTTACTTATTAAAATATTTTGTTCCACTTTGGAAATAGATAATTGGTACCGAGGAAATGGAAGAATGAAATGAGAATTTCTTAATATGACCACATAAATGCTCTCCATCCCTAAGAAAATAATCACATTAAACATTAATACTATCAATATATATTCACAATCCCACTAATAACTAATTATATTCCTCAATATATTTCTTATATATATGATATTTACTCAAAACTTCCATAGATATAGGTAAAGAAAATTTTCAAAACATAGAAGGTATCCCCAGTCTCAACCCATACTCAAACCAAGGAGCTATAGAATTTTCATAGGTCCCTAACCCTTTATCAAACTAAAGAGACTCTATGAACTTGGATACATAACAAATAATTAACATGAACCCCTACTTATGATCTGTAAACACTGGAACCATATCCATCTTTAATTTCCGAGGATAAAAATTCTCAAGGAATAGTTCTAAAAAATCCCCCCAAAAAATCCCTATGGTCCTCCTCGCCTTATCCAGGATATCCCACTAACCTCGAGTTGGTCCTTAAAGAATAAAAATAGATATCTTCACTTTCTTCACCTCTCTAGAATCCATCAACTAGAATATGTGATACATTCAATCTAACCATTCGGTATATCCCTAAGGTTTAGCATCTCCTATTAACATAGTAGGGTGTTGTGCTCGAAAATCATGAATCACATCCCAAACTACATCCACATCCTAGGATCTACTCATCTATATCCCTTGGACCAACTACAAGGAATTATCAGTGGTATAATTTTCCACTCAGTCTTAGGGATTATCAATTATGGTAACATCCTCTCTTTCTCCCTCCATATGCCCCTAATCGTATCACGCTGACTCAACCTCATGTCCATGATGATTATAAACTTATCTCTTGGGTTCTATAGTTTTAAAAAATTATCAATACACCCATTAACAGTCATAATAATATCTAAGGACGAAATATTATCATGATTTTTTTCAGGCATACACTAACAAGATTGTTTGTAAAACCAAGCTATTCCATCATGTAATTTTAAAAATCCATGTGCACATTCACTTAAATCATGATTCTATATTCCAATAATGATGAATTAATATCTCCATTTATATGGCCCCAGCCTTAAACCTTACTTAATCTTGAGTTATTACAAGATTACACATTGAGGATCTTTTCAGGTTTAGAGTTTTAGAAAATTAGATCATGAAACTCGCATTACATTCCATATTTAGACAAAGTGGTTACATGAAAGACAATATTCATTCTTCCCATCAATGGAAACATATTTAAAATAAAACATGGATTCTTTCTTGACACATCCTTGACACTGTCATCACATCATGTACCCTTCCCTTGAACTGTGAAAAACATTTCAAAAACTTGGGATGAGCATAAAAAGCTCAGTAAGGGATATAAAAATATGGAAAGGAATCATGAGTACATGTATACATAAGAATGAAATCATACTTTACCCATAAAACATAGGCACTTTAACATACCTCATAAAATCATAGAAATCATATGACATAAAGGTAACTTGAGGCATTCATAACATTCTTACGTAGGGAGTAACCCTCTTGGTTATGTTTGGAATACCCATCACAGTATATTCCCTAAATCTCTTCGGAGAAACCTTAACGTTTCACTCCTTCGCGTTACCCAATGCATTGGAGAGCTATATCGGGCTCACCCACCCTTAGTTTATCACGGAACCACCCGTTATTCATAACAATTCCCAAGAACCATAACATAATCGTATCACATAAAACATGAATAAAGGAAACATATCATTTCCACATTTCAATCACAATATAACATTTTAGGATATTCAAATAATGAATCCATTAAAAACCATTTCAAAACCATTTAAAACATTTAATAAAGAGATTTTTGAATCAAACTATCCCATACCACCTTAAAGCTTAAAATTTTAAACCATTAATATCCATATAAATAAATCCTTAAAACCATTTTGAAAACATGGATATTAATAAGAACAAATAATTAAAACATTTAAAACGATATTTTGGTTAAAGGGGTTTTACCAAAATTAGTGACACTTGAATACAATAATTGAGGAATAACATTTAGTCAGAACTTTATAATATCATGAGAATAAATGGATTCATGATATAATACTCCAAAGGACAGTATATACACCATATAAGAGTGAATTGGTGCATAACAACAATGAACCCTCAATAGAAATGTCAAATGTGATGAAATCCCTTATAAAGAAGGTATCCTTAAATTAAGGACGAATCAATCTCAAAAATATGTGTGACAAATATAAATACACCCAATATAAGTGGATATTATGTGTAAAACAATAAAAGGTCATTCACACATATTCAATGGATGACATATTCAATGACCACATGTAGAACCCAAAGAAATCGAAATTGGGTTAAAAAGTTCCCTTGACAGCCTAACGGCATCACATCAAAATGAGTTGGTGAGAGATAAAAAGTGTATCTCATCACTTGGGCATAAAATTTACATCAATAAGGATATATGAGAACATATCCCAACATAACAATATGTAAATTAAAAGACCCAACAAAAGAAGTCTTTTAAAAAAGAGGAGGGTGAAAGGTTCCCTTACCGACTTGGGTATCTTTCAAGACATACACCCCATGAAAGAAGGACAATAGATCATTGTTGTAAATACTCATAAACGAAATTATATTACACAAAGAGTAGAATAATGGGCATTACATACACCCCTCAATGTAATTTGTGGCAAATGAAGCATAAATCTCACGGGAATAAAAGTGAGATGAAAAATCCCTTATGAAAACTCGGCAGCCTAACGGCGCCACATAAAACTTCCTAATATGGATTGATGAGATCAAATAGGGTATCTCATCACATTACAATAAAATTTACAGAAAGAGGAATATAAAAGAACATCCCCCAACATTACAAAGAGGATCTTAAAAGAAGTGACACAAAGGAGAGTACTTAAAAAGAAAGAGAGAGGTTAGATCTCTTACGAAAATTCGGCAGCCTAACGGCGCCACTCAAAACATCCAAAATGGATTGATGAGAGATAATAGGGTCTCTCATAACATGAACATAAAAATTACAGTAGGAGTAATATAAAAGAACATCCCAATCATAAGAAATATGAGCTTAAAAGAAATGACATAAAAGAGTGTACTTATAAAGAAAGAGAGTTATAGGATCTCTTACCTCGTATCCGACTCGACCTGACCGTTCTTTAATCTCCTGAATATTAAACTTGAGTTAATTTATACTTTATTAAGAACCTTTTCCAAGTTCATTATTCCTTTTATATCAATTATTGACATGTTGTAAACATTAGGTAATCATCTAAGTTAATAATGTTTGTTTTGTCGATATTTGGTTCTTAAGTCGAAAGTGGACTTCTTACAATTACATGTTGTTCGTGTGGTCAAAGGTTCTTTATATCCAGAATGACATTACATATTTGGATATAATATATATCATATATATCTAGAATATACATGTATTTATAATATCACATAATCATTTAGAGGTAAGAAATTAAATGCACCGTTCATGGAGACGGTAAGTCGTACGTACGCATGAACGCTACTTTCATTTCTTTGTCATATTAATGGAATTAAAACTAAATGAGAGGTGTGTATATTTTAATTACATAATTATATTCATCATTTATATGTGTCATCCATCATATATATCCATTATATACATATACTTATAATAGTACATTACATTTGGGGATAAGAAATGAAATGCACCGTTCATGGAGACGGTAAGCCGTACGTACGCATGAACGCTACTTTCATTTCTATCTCATACTTTAATGGAAATAAATAATAATGATATATAGGTATATAATAATTCCAATATAACATCATATATAATAACATTAAATCCATCCTTTATACATCCCACGTATGGCATTAACGAATCACATCACTTTGAGGGGGCGGTAGTCCGCACTTCCTAAAATGAAGATATCGCATATACCCATAATGGAAGCCATAAAGGTAAGACACAAATGAAAAATACATAAGCATAAGTAAAACATAAACATATTATATATCATATATAAAAATAGTGGCATCATAATGGCCACCTTTGAAGGTGTTAAATGAGTATTGAACAATCATCATTTCGGGAGGCAGAATTTCGCCATCCACGGAAACCATATGTTCTTTAACCATTTGATGTAGTTGTGTGAGAGTGTAGCTCGAATAAATCTTATAAAAACATCCTAGTATATTGAAGATACTGGTTTTGTTACAAAATAAATAAATAAAAAGAGTTTAGGGGGTTGGAGAAGCAAAATAAAACAAATGAACATGAGAGAATGAATTACCTTTAAAAGTGTAACTCCTTTTGATTTGAGCCTAAAGGCTTACTTTGAAAGGATTATGCCCAAAGGGAAGACTCTAGGATGAGGATAGGGATGTGGAGAGAGTAAATGGGCAGGGGTTGTCCGAGCGAAAGGCTTGAGGAGTGTGTGAAATGAGGTAGAGGTGGGGGCCTTTTATAAGAGGAGAGGAGGGGTACTTTTGGAATGTAAAGAACTATTACATTATTTGAAAATGTGTTTCGGTTTTAAAAGGTCCCATATTGATATAATTCGTGGATAATGTGATAAGGGTTCGAAATCCACCCATAAAATAAGTTTTTTACATGTGTAGTTCATAGATTTTACATTATCTTTCCATTTTATTTAAATCGTCAAATAATGATGTCATTGCTGCATCATTATTATGTCATAAATAATTTAATTTATTTAATGTCTAAAAATTATAAAAAAAATACTATGATGTAGGAAATATTTTTATCTTTCCAATTATTATTTATAATCAAAAATCTGATCATTATAACCCCATGTAAAAATTGTTTTCGTAAAACATATGATGTTTGTGTCATTTTGACTTTTACATTAAATAAAAAGTTATTTATGTCATTTCCCAACCAAAGTGTCTCCATGGGGTCCCCAAGTTGACCCATGGCTTGTCTTGGTCGGCCATGACACAACCAATGATGGTAGGACATGTGTCAGGCTCATCTTATATTATTAAAGCATTATTTTTACCTTAAACTACACTAATTACCACTAATCGCGATTAAAAACTTAATAAGTTACTATTCACCAAAAAATTATTTTTATCCCATTGAACCACATTTTACTTCTTAATGACAACCATGTATGTCAGATTTTTGAAATTCAAAACACATAAGTGGTAAAATTTCATTTAAACAAAAAAATCAGCTTTTATAAGTACCACTTATTGGTTTCACTATTCATCAAAAATTGAAGTTTTTCAGAAAAATCCCAAAAATTCACCCTAAGCTATATTTGATATTCCGAATTCAAAAATGAAGTCCATTTTACAAAATTCAAAACATATTAGTCACATTAATTAATTTAATAATTAATTCCCGCTGTCAGAGCAAATAGCGTGTTTTTATAAAACAATAAGTATTAAAAGATTGACACTAGTTTAAGTCTGATTTCAAAGCGAAATTAATTCCAACGACCACTATTGGATTTAATGGTAAAAATATTTTCTAATTTCACTTTAAAAACAATTCAAAATATAATCTAATCATATAAATAAATTAGATTAAAAAGTGGTTTTGAATTAAAATACAACATTTTACACTATTCATTAAAAAATGAACTTTATCGGAAAAATACCAAAAAATTACACAAAGTAAAATTTGATGTCTTGATTCTTAATAAGAGTTTTATTTGGTCCAAAATAATGTTTAAGAGTGAACAAAGCTATATTTAATGACAGTTCTCCATTAAAAGGCGATAAGTGAACCTTTAGTGAAAACTAGGGCATATACGCCTAAAATTGAATTCTTTCCGTATTTTAAGCCTTTAGCTTTTATTGGATAAATGTAAAAACATTTAAAAAACATATATAATCATATTTTAGTTATTTATATCCATTCCCGCCAATACAACAGCTACATGTTAACTACCATTTGAATTAATATTATTTTATTATTAGAGTGCAACGTAAGATTCCCAAGAAACTCGTTGTTGCGTGTTGGGTACGCCATCGAGCATAGCGTCCCCTTTAAAGTCATATTAATATTTTATTCACAAATATGGATAAATATGAAAATTTCATATTCATTATTTACCTGGGGTGTTACACCAATAATCTCTCTTAATTGAAATATAACTATATCCAAAAATATTTTAGTAATAGATTAAAATGAAACCCCAAACATCCTAGGTAACTAGGACTTACATTATCGTCATGCTAGCCAAGCACCCTCATAAGATTTCTTTCCAAGTCCTAATTCCTATTATCCAATTTTACATATCCCAAATATCATGAATCTAGGAAATAAATTCTCTCATACCATTCAATAAAATCAGTCCCTGGTTTTTCTACACCAGGTTGGTGATAATTCAGATGCCCTCAAGTGTTCTTCTCGATCCTAAATGGATAGTGAATGGCTTTAAATATATAATGATTTCACTATCCAAAATAAATTAAATACAATTAATATAAAAGTATTATTAGATATCCCACACCACTCAACTCCAATCACCTATAGTCTAATCTCTAAATTGTCAATATAAATTATCTCTTAGCTATAAAACTCACTTTACTTTCCATGAAGCATCACACATATAATCTATGATCACAACAATTATTTACATATAGAAAGTGAGAATATAATACTTAATGAAACCATTATATCGCCTTAAATCCCAATGGTTAATAATGTACATTTCCAAATGTTTAAATATTAATGATTAAAATTACATGAATTATAACATGAAACAAAGGGTAGGTATAAACCATCATTCCCAAATAAACTAAACCTACATTGGTTAAAACTGGTCTTGATGGATGTAGAACCCAAATTCATAGATCATCATTTAACCCTATCCTCACACATGGCCAATCATGATCATGGAATAAACTAACTCAATCCTTTAAATGTCATGATAACCCATAACATCCAGTATATCTAACCCTTCTAATCTATATTGTGTAATATAAAATATCTAAATTATCAAGGTCAATTGTGATATTTTATGGAATATAACATCTTATCCCATAATAGTCCACTTGCAAGTGACCATATTCATGGCTCAATTATAATATAAAATAATTAGTGTAAAACATATCTTGCATCAATTCAACCCCATCACATCATAAAAATTTCAACATAAATATGTTTCATTAATATTTCAATCACCATTAAAAACATATGCAATCAATATAAATTCACAAAATCATTTTGAATATTTTGTCATAAATTTAAGTGGGATAACATAGATATAGAATCCCCATTTAGGTCTCTTTTATCCCACATTTCAACCAAATATTCTTTAAGTATCCTTCTATAATTATTTAAATCATCAATTAATTTAAATTACATTTAAATATTCTACACAAGCCTTTAAAAACATACCAAACACAAAAAGTAAACATTCAAGCATTATCTAAATTCCCAAGGTAAGACGAGCACAATTATAACATTGGGAGACTCATTTCACACATGAAAGTTCAAATATATAGTAGAAACGTCAATCTTTAAACTAACATTTTAGTGTATATTTTACCAAAAATTATATCAATAATCACTATTTTATCACATGAATTTACGAAACCTAATTTAGATTTAAATTATTCAATTATCTTTATTGAAATTTAATATCCAACACTTGTTTATCTAGTTTAATCACTCCACTATTATTCTTTTTGTTATCATTAAATAAATAGGGTATTTCCCTCACCAATCCAACTATAGAGATTGGATAATCACTATTTCATCCCCTAAGACTCATTTAGGGTCACATTTTACATTTAATAATTCGTAGAAAATTTGAATTCACATCAATGAGACTAATTACCAAGCCAAAAAAAACATATATAAGAAAAAAAATATCAAACTATTATAATTTTTTTATAAAAAAAAAAAAATTTTAATGATATAAGAGAGAACTTGAGAACCTACCTTAATGAAGTTAAACAATCCACTCAAGGTAAGGTATATTAACAACTCTATGAACCCAAGGATTGAAGAATTCAGTTAACTCTAAGTATGATAAATGGTATTATAATCACAAAGTGACCAATATCTCATCCTCCACAATCCCAAATGACTTATATTTTACTTTATTTTTGGATAATGCCACTTTTAAAAGGTTGATTGGGAACCGTACATACCTAGTAGGCCCTAAGGCACCACGCCTTTGGTATCTTCTCAGATATATAGCACAACCCCTTACCCCTAGAAAATATTTTTTCCAAAACCAAATGTCCCAACTATAAAGAACTAACTAGAAATCATTTCTCCATACATGGGTCCCCTTATAGATGACATCGTCTATCAATGGCTTATGATCCAATCGATTCAAGTCCATCATCTACTTGGTATCCAGTCTAGTATTCTTATACCTTGTTCTCCCCTATAATTTACTAAATACCCCTCTATCGATTACCTAGTGACCTGTGAAGGGTTATTCTATAGAGTTATGTCACTATTTTCTCGTCACGTTTCATATCTTCACCTAAAAATCCATTCACTATATCCAAAATAAAAAAACATATCAAATACTAAAAATCCAAAATAAAGTTACACCTTAACAACAAGGTTCATTACAAATAGCTTCCAATCAAGAATCCATGTGGATCCATATGAAACCATATACAGTAAGGAATGCAGAACTCCAATAAACATGGATGAATTTAGATACATCAACATATTAAGATAACAACTAGTTGAATAAATTATTAAGAATTTCCAATACTTTTAGAAACAGATTAGAGAATATCGAAGTCGATATAAGAGTTATGATGATAATCATCGATGGGACCTATATATTGATATTGGGGATAAAATATTCCTTGAAATATATCTAGGAAAAAGAGTCATAAGGTTTAGAAATAATGGAATGTTAATTCGTAGGAACATATACCCCTTTTAGATTCTTTATCGGGATGGGAAATGGATTATCTATAATATAAAAACTAAAATTTCCTAAAAGAAACAATAATTAGAGTGCCTCAAGATATTAGGAACACCTACATATATGCTAGAGGTTAATGACTAGTGAATAAAGTCTATAACTAATGTGGGGAGACTATACTCTCAGTACCATAAAATATAATACGAAAAATCATAATATCATATAACATTAGAGTAAATGTGTGAAATTATAGTTAATATCCAATAATTAATAATAGGTAATCATAAATATGTTATGATATAAATGATACACATTCTCAACACAAATATATTGATTAAGTGTTTCCTGCTAGACCAAATAGTAAAAAACTAAAATATAATATAAGGGAGTCTCAACTATAAAACTAGGGGCCCTCCACTAAACTGTCTCTCAATATCCATTTAGTTACTCTAAAAATATCAATCATACAACCTATCATATGAAAACCAATCATAATATCACCAAGGTGACCATGTAAGGTTTGATCATATGACTTAGTTGGGTATCATGGAGTTCTCCTTATATATGACATTATATATAATTCATTCGTGTATAAAAAATTCTAAAATATATTATAAAACATAAAGAACCTATTTTAGGTCATTGTGTGCTAACCAAGACACCATGATACATGGCCTCAACTACATCATCCAATGCTGCAAGAGAAGCCATCCATTAGAACAACCCAACCCCATGCCAACTCTCTTAGGGCGGGGATGTAAAACTAAGTTATGAACACTACCCTCTCACATAGGTTAGGGTCTCTTACCAATTAATAATATCATATTCATCCTCATATCAGCACCCTACCACTCTAGTTCCACCTAACATCTTATAACAAATCTTATACCACCACCCTCTCACTCTGGGTTATGTCTCATACCATAGAATATATAACATTTCTTACAATGTCTCACACCACCACCCTCTCACATAGTGTGAGATATCATAACACATCACATACCTATACACTCTCACTCAAGGTGAGTACTTATATCACATCATATGCCACATTCCATATCGTAAACCTCTCACATAGGGTTCGGTATTATCCTAAACCACATGCCACATTATATAAATCAACCCTCTCACTTAGGGAGAGGTCCCACCAGTTCTAATCATCAGTTAAATTCATGTAATAAAAGAATAATAAAAAATTTATGTAGTATACCAGGACCTAGCCTCACCCCATCTAGACACGAACATCCCCATGGGGACCTTTTTTAAGGTATCACATAAAAAATTACATAATACTATTGAAAACCACTATAATCCCTATTTATGAACTGAGTTAGTGTATATAAAATATTCATAATCATCCCTTGACCTTAATACATTATTTACTTATAAGCCTAAACCATACATTGTACCTATTCACATTGAATATGAGTCCCCTCACTCAAGTCATACAGTGCAATGTAGGACCTTTTGGAATCACCTACAGACATAAATTATAAAACCTAGAAAAAAACTCATACCCAACCATACTCTAAGGTTTATCCTTAGATGTTGGTTCCTCTCTTTATCAATCTCCATATTTTATGTCTATATATATATACCAACCAAAAACCTTGGTCTACTTATAGTCATACTATGATCTATATAAGTTAATATTAAAATGACTCTTAGCTAACTACTCATACCCATATTATATTCTCATCTCACTCCCTTGGGGTCTCTGTGTCAAAGGAATCCCACACCCTCTTCTTAACATCATCAAATGACTCTAGGAACACCCTAAGAGAGAAAATAATCTCATCCGGGGCCTAAAAAAATTGGTATCCCAAGACCGTTGTCTTACCATGGTTCATTGGGTCCTTTATTGATATCCCAAACCTCTCACTCAAGGATTCCTAAGGTTATAATGATATTTTAATGGAATTTTCTGAGTATTTACTAATTCTTAACCCTAAATAGTTCATTCCTACAGGGATAACCACTCAAAATCATCTCAAATATAATTCTAGGGTTTTCCCCATGACAAACAAAACACACCACATGAACTAAGACCTCTTTAGAGTCCTTTAATCAATTATAAACATCATTGCCCATGGAGGAATAGCCACTAGGAACCTACAAAAACTCTAACTCCTGAGTGACACACTCACATCACTATAATGATACTTAACCTTTTCCTATTACACAACACTAGACTTTCCCAGTTCCTACATATATTTCAAAACCCAACCTGAGATACTCATTGGTAAGATTCATGAAAACATGCATATTATTATGTATTAAAGGAACCAGCTTCCTCTAAAATTGAGTTACAATCCCTAATCCATGCATACCCATCATAAAACCATACTATGGCCAATACTAACCAAGTTATCAATCCCCTATAACTAGCCTCAAGTCATTTCTAATTATTTCTAAGCATTTATAATTACATATATTATGTAATTAAAAGTTTAATAATCACTCAAATTTCACCAAGGAGCCTTCTTTGGATAGAATCTCAAGTAGATTCATTCCATTGGGCAATTTTGTGACTTTTTCATTCCCATCAAAGCATTATTCAACATAAGATATCCAATTACTAATTTATTCCAAGCTAAATTAGTTGAACCCTAGGAAAATACGTCAAGTGATGTGCCTATTTCCAATTTCTTTCACACTCAAACTCATTTTGAGTCAATGTAGAAGTTGATTCCAAATGTATATGGTCACGGTTTCATCCCAAGTGAAATCTTATAAAAAAAATTATTTGAGAGGATGGGAGGTTGGGATCATCACACCCTTTTGGGGAATTATTTCATTCTTTGAGACACTCTTAGATTGAATATGTGTTCATTAAACATACACATTTTTGTTAGTAACGCTACTAATTGACCTCATAAATGATGATAAATTTATTGTAGAATGATAATTTAGTTTAAAACCCCATTTTCGGGAGCTTTTAAATTAAAAATCATCCAAGGAGAAAGTTAATAGTTGGTGTTGGGATAGGTCCCATTAAATGGTTTTCCTACCCTTGTGAAGCGAATCAATCCCACGTACTTCAATAAATCTTAATGGGAAAAATTGTAGATTTTATGTTCATGTCACAAGGATCGATCCATGTAGTATAATACCATGTGGTAAGGATGATTATGAGAAAGGTGACTATCAATAGTTGGTGTGTCACTTATGTGTAAGTGAACCTTTTTTGTTGACTTCATAAGGAATATTCCCCATTGAGAATATGTGATGGGACACCTAAAGTTGATATAATCCTCTATGTAGTCGCATTATTTTACCAGGGATATTAATCGATGAAGGGAAAATCCTCAAGAATATAGCACCGAGGAACAAATGATATGACCTTGAGGAAAAATAGTCGCTCAATTTGGGAACATGATATCAACATGTTTATGACCCAACAAAAGAAAATGATTCTGTCTAGAGTATATCCTAAAGAGGGCATTAATAACATGATGGAGATATGGTGGATATTGGGTTAACACCTCCAAGAGGTGTCCAATATATCTTGTTAGAGACAAGAATCATATCCTATATAGTTCAAGTGACACTGTTTATGTCCCTGCAATGATACCATACCAAGAACCTTATCATCACGTTGTAAGGTTGTTTTCCCCATAGTTAAATGTCATGTTTGTGGGGATATTATGTCATGAAGGTGATGAAAAACAAAATTTGGATTTTTAACATCCCTATTTTTTCGATGTAATGTCTTGTAATATATCTAGAAATATTTCTAAGACCATTTTCTAAGATGGCGTGTGATTCTATGGCCCGGTGTTCTCGTAATTAATTTTTTAAATATATTAAATTTACTAAATTCGCTCATGCATAGTTTCTTTTAAAAAGTGGAATAAAATCTAAACAGGGGCCCATATTAGAAATATTATAGAATTATTTAGTTCAGAACATGGGTTTTACCCTAGGTGTGAGATAACCTTTTCTGGCATGGGGTGTTTGTGGAAAATTCATTACAGTCATGAATAACAAATTAATTAATAAAATGAATTATTTATTTTTGAAAAAATTCAGTGACCTAAATTATTTTCTATAAATATATAGCTATGGAAAATTTCATGTTTATCTGAGAAAAAAATAAGACCTGGTGGATCCACTGAAGAAACATCCATTGTATAACAACAACCAGATCAAATATAAAAAGCTGGTGTGCAACTGAATTTGAGGATCTCACTAATGAAACTTGACATGACATCATTCTCCTTAATTTATTGGTCTATATCAAGGTAGAATGTCTATTTTTTATTTATAATTTTTTTATTATTCCTATGAAAAATTTGAATCAATAAGAAAATAGATTGATTTTCATATCAAGTGTATTGAAGGTACGGGTTAGATTTATCCGGGAATTGGGGAACTACTTTTTTATTGTTTTATATTTTATTATTTTCCCTTATAACATAAACGAATTGAAACCAATAGGAATATTGGATGAGGATTCTTCCTCATGTTTTTAATTGCTCATTTCTTCACCATTACTTCATTCATTGCGGTAAAATATCTTGGCTCTTGGTTGGATAAATACTGATCAATCAACATTCTCACAACCTATTCTCGGTGAAACTATTCTATATTTCATATACAGACGTGTTATGTCATGGGCATCATATAAATATGGAAGTGATAGTAGATCAGATGGATCTAGGGATACCCAGTATTTTTGTTTTTCAATTTTCAATGATGGATTACACATAAGGGTAATTTTTTAATGGATTTGATTGCCAACACCAAATGATTGGTGATGTTAGGGGTTGGTCTACTATGGATTAGTGTTTTATAGAAGGATTTGTGGTCAGATCATCATTCATAGGAGTATTATAATATGAATTAACGAGATTTGAGTTTTTAGAATGTCCCATAGTACATGGAATGTATTGAGGATCTACATGTCATGTGGGGCCCCTAGTGCAGCTCTTCGGTTTTTGTGAGAAGTCAAGTATCACATGTTCTGTAACCCCTATCACAAGGCACGTTACCCTTTCCTAGAACTTTGTAATGTACTTGGTAAGGTACAGAAGGAATAGGAATGGTCATAGGAACAATCATGGGAAAGGATAGTTGTACAATGATATGGCTAGTTGTGCACAAACACGGTTAGGAGTACACTGGCTCAAACACATAGTGTTCTATGGCATGAACATGAGCACATGAATAGGATGTGATACATAGGAAGAACCCATTTCCAAATGGTTACTTTGTTTAAATACATTACACATTATGTACTCATTTAAAGGAGGCTTATATCCATTGTCCTTTTCATCTTAAAAATTTTTTTTAGGGAGATTTCCCATGATCCATTTCTTGAGGGTTAATATTGAATCACATTCAACACAAATAATGGTGATCCCTATAGTGGTACTTCTTAGATAGAGTTGTTAGAATAGTTTCATGAGTCCCATAGTGATATCATCTATCATCCTCATTTCATAACTTGATATCTTAGTATCTACTTTACTAACATTATGCAGGCATCGATCCTCAACTTTACAGGTTATTCCTAGTTGAGTAGTTAGAATACCACATGGCCTTTGGTGCGATACAAATATGTGTATAGTTCTATTTATAAATCAATCATATACATCCAATAGAGAGACCATATTAGTAGTACATATCATATGAATTCTATCTAGGATATCTGACTCGGGAAGAAAGTTCTCCCAGATGAGTGATATGTGGACTATTCGACCAGGATCCCTAGAATGGCACTACATTTGTGACTTTAATTTGAGAATGTGTATCTTTTTTTAGTATATCTAGATATTATTGTTGTATTTTAGGTATAAATATACCAATTTTGAGATTAATATTACTCATGTTGATGTATTCTTAGTGATTTCAAGGTGTCCTACTGTGTCCTGTTATACTCTCCCCTTCATGGGATTTTATTGCATGTGTCATTCCTTATGAAAATAATCAACATTTTGATAGAGTAAGAGAGTGTCCTGGACTAGGTAGAGAATAGTGACAAATACTAGATGATGGCTATTCTAGTGGTTACCATGACAGCAGTCCCCTTCTATACTTTCAGGTCGATATTTTTTAAGATTCTTTTTGGTGTTCTTGTATTTGGATTTTTTTTATTTATATCACATGTTTTCATACACTAGTTGTGGGATTTATATGTATTCTAGCACATTTTATAATTTTTATTATATTTAAGAATTATATGGGCTTGGATATGTGTGTGTTTGTGCACGTGTACTTTAGGGTATGTCCTCCCATGTTAGTGATATTCCAACTCTATACTGGTCTCCAACCCTTGGTCTATTGGAGGAAGTCTTGGAGAGTCATGGAATGATCCCCATTGGAATGTTTCATGACAAGAATGGGGTTTACACATTTCAAGATACAATTATTAGAAAGTTTGGGGCTTTTACCTTATAAGGAGTTCCAAAACGAGGCAATTTAATCATGTTGTTAACATGATTGGCTTAAACCTATAAACCCATGTCAGTCATGTTCATTATGATAAATAAGATATTTTGAGAATATTGGTAACATTACATAGTTAGAGTTTCCCAAGAAATATGTGGGGGACAGTATAGAGTATTGGGTTCATTCCTTGAAGAGGGTTCTTATGTAACTTATTATAGAAAGAAATCAAATCCCTTGTAGTTTGATTATTGTGTTCTTTAACATCATGAAACTATGACATTTTTTACATTGGTCAATGTCATGTCATTGGGAGATTAGTGTAGTTAAAGGTATGATAAAGTATTATTTTTTGGGTACTACACATATAATGCTTCCTTAGAATGCTTATTGGGGAATATTTCCCTTTATGGGGGCATTAATATGGTTGTTGGGGCTTAATCCTATAGGGGAGGACCATGGTGAGAGATGTGTGGTGAAAATGGAATGATCAATTGTATATTTAAGCCCACATGAGTCATTATTGGTGTGATAAAAAGATATAATTGGGGACTGGGAATATTATATAGGATCATTAAACATTATTTGAATAGGGCTTATAGACAGGGTCTACTGAAAGATCATTCTCTATCCTTATCTCATTGATGTTCTTGATCGATGAAATCATCAGTGGGAACCTATTAGGTCTCATATCAAAAGTAATACCTTATCCTCTCATCTTCTAAGCTATTTTTAGGCCATTAAGGGGTATCAGACAAGGAGTCAGTTGGAGATTGATGTCCAATATGAAAGACTATGGTCTTTCTCTAGGTTTTATGCCCTAATCTATCCGAAACTATCAAACAGAGAATAAATCTATCAATGGATAATAGAAACTTCTCGAATTTCTTCCCAATAGCAACCCGTTTTATTAATGGAATACAAAATTTTGTGTTCCCTAAGTGTTCCACCCATATGTGACGATAACCAAAATCCTCCTTTTATCATGGGAATCCAAAATCAAAAGGTTGTGTACTAATGTGCATGCCTTGATTGTGCGCATTCTGCAATATTGGAGGAAGAATGAATTTTTCCTTTTTAGGGCTTCAAATCTAGAGAATGAAGACTATGATGTTCTTATGGATAATCTAAATATCTAAGGAAATTTTAATTTTAGAAGACACCCTAATGGGGGAGGACATATCACATGATGGGGGAGCCTACATAAGAAACAGTTAAAAGGAAAATCATGGATGTACATCCATGTAAGGGTGGGATCATGCAGTCACAAAATATGGGAATCAAACTGTGAGATCATGTTAGGAATATTCCTCTCATACATGAATAATTATTTTACCCCATATATTGTTCCATGAAGATGGATTCTAAAATAAATGGATACTACAGTTGCTTTATATAGGTAATGTTATTTATCATGAGTTGATATACTTTTAAGGCTCTAGCTTTAACTATTAATTTTTTTTGTAGTTTACAAATGTTTAATATTATCCGACTATTATGACTTTTTTCGCTCCTTTTATCACCCTTTATACATCCTTACGCAAAACTTGTTATGTATCTCTATTTTTGTCTCTATATATTCTTTCCATGATTGGAAGCTGAATATTTATAGGAAACCCATGGTGATGTTTCATGAGAAATTGATCAGACACGTGGTTACCACTTATAGTTGCATGTATCCCACATGGTCTGGTTCCTTTGCAATATATCCTTGGATTCAAGCCCTGTGAGAGGGAGGGCCTCTCATAGTCTCTTGATATCTCCCAAAAACCAATATTCTCTTGTATTTTTGATTGATACTTTTATTTTATGACTTTACTGATATATTTAAAAAATTGTGAGAAACCTTTATTCCAAACAATAACTTTTTTTCAGTCACATTATGGTAAATTGGGAATCAAAAAATGACCATCCCCCCAATAAATTTTGTTTGATCGGTGTTAGAATAACTCATTTACAAGGAGTTTTTAACCAACATGAGGTACTTATGATCCAAGGAAGTTCAGACCCTTTAAATACTCTATCATGGGGGTCCTCATTACCAACTACAAAAAATTGAATAATTCTATAATATTTAGTATTTTCCAAGTGAGATCATCCATGTAAGATATTTGTGTGATTGAATCGTGCGAATCAACCATGTAATAGAAACTATATAATCAAAACCATATAATATGAACCATATAATGTAAAAGGTAAATTTCTAGTCTCTCATGGTCTAAATCTTGTGATCCTAGAATTTCATCCATGTGATGATCATGTGACAACACATTTTCATGTGTGATAATAATGTAGACTGCAAAAGGATCATGGGGTGATATAAAATTCACCATTTTTATATATATTATAAAAAAAATTCATTTTATATATTAAATGAATTAAAATCATGATGGTTGGATAGTGATGGTGAGGGGTGGAGATGGTAAAAAATGAGGGATCAAGTTAATGCGAGCAAATTCAATCGACAAACACCTTCCTCACCACTCTCCCAGGGATGAATATTCAGGTCTATGCACTATCAAACTAGTTTCTTCATTATGGATTCTTATTTCGGAATGATTTCCCAATTCAAGCACCTAGAAAAGGGAATCATCCACCCCTATAGATTATTAGGCACCAAGAATTTATTCATACCAGCATATCAACAACTAGTCATTTTATTTCTGAGTATTAGAATATATATGGCTTCATATTCAGATACACTCTACTAGACCTTAAAAAAAGTGATGAGAAACATATTTTGAAACTTTTGTCTATAGATCCATCATTAGATAGTACTTAACTAATCAAAATTTTTGTTGGTCAAAAAACTAGTATTTTTTATTGGGAGGATCGTTTGGCATAGATGGGGGTGGCCTTTCTACTTACAGCAGAACTGTAGTGACTTTTAGGCTGAGTTCAACGTAGTTGATCTCTATGATTCCATCTATATTTTGTAGACTCTTTCCTAACACAACACCTTTATTGTCCCACACATTATGAGTAGATATAATTCAGTCATCAACACATTCAAATTAATATATAAAGAGGTTGTGGTGAGTCTTTGGGAAATTTGAATGGTTATTGGAGCTCATATATTAGGATACATGTTTTATGAATTCATCTATTTAGTCTATGAATGGGGATATTATATGAAAGTACCTATGAATACCAATGATATAATTCATCTAGTGAGAAAAATCATATCAAGAGACTTTAATCCAAGGCTTGATGTCCCTTTTAAAACATGGGTGGTCTGGTTCATTAAGAAAACGATACATTATTCGTCAGTAAAGAGGCCTTGAGTTTTTCTTTCTCAAAAATATTGGGGGGGTAGATATGACTCTATACCATCAATAGAAGAGCCTAATTTCAAAAAAAATGGAAGGGAGGTCATCTCTCAATCTGATCATTTGGTTACTGTTGAGACTCTCTTGAATATTTTAAGTGCATAACTTCTCTTATTTTGAGAATCAAAGACCTGGGTAAGGATCAAAACATTTTTTATGTCGGCACAACTAGAAATTGGTAGATAGATATGTTTGGATATTTTGGTGCTTTTAAAATTATATCATTATTTATGTTATGTTTTCAAAGGAAAATGTCATTTCAGACTCCTCATGCACATTGAGGTTCTATGGGGAAGTATGGAAGCACTTATGTGAGGATATGAATTTATCAACATCTAAGAGATTCATGGTGTTTATTTTAGACTATTTATTTATATTACTATTAGAGATAAACAAATAACTTTAATAAAATTAGAAAAGAATAATAATTTAAATCACAGTGTCCTATTCATATTCATGACTTATGGGCTCCCACTAGCAACATTATTAAAAATTTAACCAGTAATAACAAACCATTTTTTGATATGATATATATCTGATAAGTAATATTTTTATCCATGATTGATGGGAATATTATATATGAATTCTATGTGCCTTCCATATTTTGGATATTGTTGAGGTGTGTTCAAAAGAAATACATACCTCCTACTATGTGTATATGAATTTAGATACACTCAATGGTAGTACATTATTTTTGGTTAATACTGATAAGGGATGAGATGGGTATTCAAGAGGATTAACACCATCAACATTTCCATAAAAAATAAATTAGATTATGTGCATACTTGGAACCATTCAAATCCTGGTGGGTAGTTGGGAAAGTTGATGAAAAATGTAATGAAAAAATTTGAGGATGACTCAATGCCAATTTCGTCAAAATGTAATTCAAAACGCCAAAAGAGATCCATTCAAATGAAGACTCCAACTATAATGATGCTGAAAAAATAAGTAATTTAGACACATACCCCAAGACTAGTGAAGCTAATTCATCTATATTTATAACCATCAGGATAGATTTCCCATAATCAAGGAAGTAAAGTTATTCTTAGAGGATAATTTTTCTATGGGATAGGCCTGAAAGATAGTCTAGGTAGTGAATATTGACCTATTAGGATTTAGGGATGTAACCAATCCCAAACACATATCCTTAAAGGGGAAGGCTAAAGAAGTATGGATTTATCTTAAAGTGATGGATACCTTGATTCACTCCTACAAGGGTAGGTTTTACCCCTCATAACAAGTTATAAAGATGTTGAGGTCGAGGGAAAAAGTTATTAAATTATAGTAAGAGTTAAAATAACTGTCAATTCAAATTTTTTCATTCACTATAAGTGTGATCCTCATTTATATCAAACTCTTATAGGATGATGAAGATCAGAAAATTCCAATTACTTCCCTATAATATTTTAAAGGGGTAATAGTGATCTAGGAGGATTATCCTATTGATATAGTTATAAAATAAGGATCTCCATCATGGTGGAACACATGTGGGAAGTGATGGTTAATCCTGTGAAAGATAATTTGTACCACCACCACCACCAGTCATTCCTTCCATGTTATTATCCATATTGGAAATCACTCAAAAATTGTTGGACAAGAGAACAATGATATATATCCACTCATGGGGTCGAAATGGGTGCCTACATTTCCAAGGATTCTATGGATGATTAAATATCTGGATGCCCGGATCATTTTCCATTGATATGGTTCTTCCTTGGGAGTGATGGTGGGAGAACCATAAGGAAGTACAGTCTCATCCATTATGATCATCACCCATTATATTCATGTATTGTTGGTTGATTCTATGGGGACTCTCAAGTTAAGTGTGTTGATCTCCCAAGAGAAACCAGCCTCAGCATTTGTAGAGTGGGGTGAATATAAGTATAGGAGACTAAGGAGGAAACAAGAAAAGGAGTATAATTGGACTTTGATCTGAATGCCTTGGCCATTTCAGCACCCCATAAATAGTTTTTGGAGCACCTCATGGGATCCAAATACATTAACGATTTTCATTAATCACTATTTATGTAGTTAAATAATTATGAAAAGAAGTTTTGTAATACTTGAAACATAGAGATTATTTTCTATAACTTCTATTTTATTTTTAAATTTAATAAATCTTATCCAAATACTCATGTATCCATATATATTGGTAGGATTTATGTTCTTGAATCATCAATGTCCTTTTGGAATTCTTCCCCAGTAGAGGATATGGTTCCTTTAGTGATGGAGAAATATGTAGTTTCCATAAAAATTGTGGTGGATTCCTAGAGCATAGTGAATGAATCTCCAAAGGTGGGCCTACCTATCATACCTACTTCCAATTAATATAATATTTCAATGGATGAGATTAATTATTCACATTATCAATTTCTTTTCTCTGACACTTTCTATTAATAAAATCTTGGTTTTAATTTCATCAATGTCTACATTGATCAATGAAAATCAAAGAACTATAGTCCAAATATTTCAATAGGATAAGGAATTAGGTACATTAGCTAATAATGAGAAAATAACTTCCAGGGGTGATGATAGAAAAATCTCATTGAGTGAGATGGTTCTCAAATGAATCCTCCCTTTTGTGGTTTGATCAGAATCGCATGTCAAATTTGAAAGCACCTTCCACAGTGCTAGCCATTTTTTTGAAAGATATTCAAATTATTCTCTCAGAGACTCCTACAAAATACTTTCCTTTTCAAATCCACATACTGAAAAAAAATGTTTTCAATGACGTGATAAAATATTTTTAATTACTATGTTTATTATTATTCAATATAGGAAATCACACAACGTTAAGAAAAGTAAAAAAAATCATAACAGTATCTTATCAGGAATAGGATATCAATAGATTTTACTAATATTTAAGTTGTAATATATCTTGAAGAATCAAATTCTGCTGAAGAGGTGATGGATCATTAATTCCAAATCAATGAATAATCCCTTTGAGTGATCTTTATTAAACATTATATAGATATATCTAATGATAATTTTTTTAGAATCACTAATATCTTGAAGTGATCCATTCTTAGGGAAAGGAATTTATTACCATTGTAGTGGAAAACCTTCACAAAGGTGAAGAGAATGAACTCACATCACTGACTGGTTATCAACATGAAATTGATGAAGGCTAAAACTATATCCATCACATTTATAATTATTTTAATGGAATTTTGTAATATGGTTCTTATTAAAAAAAGGGAATCTATCTTATGGATATTTCTCTGATATATGATTCAATGACTGAAAAAAATATTTTTCATGTAACTATTTTTTGATCCTTTTATTATTATTTCAATATATTATTTATTTTACAACAACCTATAAATCCATAAATTATGAAAATCGGTATAATATGAATGCACCTAGATAATAATCTTGAATTAGAGCTTTAACTCTACTTTTTGGGGGGTTTATTGGGAACCCCGTGATTTTTTAGTCTTTTCGTTCATTTTTTTCACACTATTTTTTTTCTAGGATTATTATGGGGGAAGATTGGTGGGAAAGAACCTAAATTTTTCTCATGTATCCTATTTTCTAGTTTTTGGCCTGAAAATGCTTATGTATCTCTCAATAATAGTTGATGTTTATGAAATTTTGATCATCAATGGATATAATTTTTGGTCATACAACCATTATAATATTGGTGAGATGATATTACCCATATATATAAGGTGAAATCATTTATAAAGGGGGGTTCAAGAGGCCCAATAATATTGTTGTTAGGATTGGTAATCTCATATAATTTGGTGAACACAATTTTTGTTCAGGATAGTTGGGAAAATGTATTAATTGGTTAAAGATCGTGAAATGATGTTAAAAATTATTTATATTATAATAACATATTATTATATACACAATGAGTATTTTTCATAGAGGAAATACATCAAGAAAGTTAAACCCATTTGAATGGTTGGATTGTTGATTTTTCAAATCATAATCCAAGCATTTTCGGCCAAGGATGATGAAAAATGACATGTACATGAAGGGAGACCTGTAATAATATTTGAATGACGGTTTATAATTTACTTTTTTCATGGAAAACATATGTTGGAAATTAGTCCCATCAGGATTAGATGCTTCTCATTAATAGCTCAAAATGGGGGCACATATGTGGGCTGTATGGAGGAATATATGAATAGTCAAACAAAATTTTCCCATTGAGTTGGGTAAAAGCACTAATGAAATCCATGGAATATTATAATGATTCAAAAACTAGATGAATAATGTTGGTTATGGAATAAGTATTATCAAGAATAGATTAGGTTCCCTTAAAGTTATATCTCCACATTCTAAAAAAATCTTCAAAATGACAGAAATATAATAAATAATTACTCAAAAAAATTCAGATTAGTGGATCCATAAATAACAAAATAAATTTTTTTGGGGTCATATGGTGTACCTTACAATATTAACACCTTTTATGATTTAAACTCTAACTTTTTCTTATGTTTGGAAATTAGAGTTCTGGTGTGTTGAGTCTTTACTTTTCCCTAGGATACCGTTTTCAGGTTTTCATACTAACGTGATTTAGATCGTTTTAATTAGTAGTTTAATTTCATGCTATTTTGTACAATGTATTCTATTATTTAAGGTCAAAAAATTGGACCACAATATTGCTTCAATTTAGTTTTGCATATATTTGACCAAAAAACATGAAGTTTAATGTCAAGATGCTTGGAATGAATGAGTAAGAGGAGTTAAAATTCACCATCTAGATAGACGAGGCTCAAGAATTAAGGATTACCTAATATTTATAAGAAAATGGATGGTGATGAAAATATAATTCACCAATTTATTCCCTTGGATAAAAATTTATTATATGGTTTAGGTATATAATACATGACCATCAATCATATTTAGATGATGGGCACTTTTGTGATATGATAAAGGCATAAAGAAATTCGAGGTACCTCCCATTAGGATGAGATTATTTTAGTTGGAAGGTAAATATATGGGTGTGTATGTAGGTTTGTATCATGGAATATATTCATATTCAAATAAAAGTATCCCCTGGTGTCTGCTATACTCATTACTAATAGCAATGGAAGGTTATGAAAATATGAGAAACACAAAATATATTCAAGAGAGATATGGTGAAATAATTATGGATTTGAGTTTATTATGTTTAGAATATCACTATACATTAAAAATGAGTGTAAATTAATGATGGTTTGTGGATATTTATAGAATTTATGATCTTGACATCACTACATATCATGGATCAATCAAGAATCAGGCAACATGCTACTCACAAAATGCATCCCTTGAAAATTTTTGGCTCATGTGAATGGTTAAGTGGAATATATATATATATATATATATATATATTGATATTGAGGCTTGGACCAATACCAAGGATCTTAGAATCACTACATATCCTACAGAAACATGAATCAATACATGCATAGATCATACATAGAAATATCCTATACATATTATGGTCATATATAGGAGGAATTTATTACTTTAGAGATTATGGTTAGGCCTATGATAAAATATCTATCCACTGCTATATATATTAAATGAATAATAATCAAACCACATATAGTTATTAAAAGTGAATCTTATATAGATTGGGATTATATGTTGGAGGAGATGAATTTTCAATTTATAGGACATGTGACTGGGCCAAGGATATGAGATACTAACATCACTATGTATCCCACATTATAAGAATCAGGCTAAAAGTAGTCCTTATATATGGTATCTATGTATATATAACTCTTTTATAATTATGGGGGAATGTCATTTTTTGTATAGATATATATTATGTACAGTGTATTTCTTATAAATAGGTGTCCAAGATTGAGGAGGAAGGAAAATTAATGTGGATGAGATTGTAGTTTCAGGATGAGGTGTAGTAACATTATTTAGTGTAATGTTTTTTGAGAAAAAATAGTATAATATGGTAAAAACTTTTTATGGAAACTTTATATATAGATCAAACTCATAAATAAAAGGGGATAGAGGTCAGAAAAATTGATCACATGTCATTTAATTTGTCATCATGTATCGATGAAAAATTTATAATATAGTTTATGGTATTACATCCCATACTGATGTGTCGTTCAGTTTAGAGTCTTGTTAAATAGAACCTGAAAATGTATCATAATGTCTTTTAGTGAGAACTATAATACTGTATATTTTAACATCAAGTGACCAAGAGTTAAATCTATTCTTGTTTAATATGGTGCACCTCGTTTATTCTAACCAAGTGATTCACTAGGACCTTTAAGCTCCCTTGATTCATGCTCGGTGTGAGAAAAAAGTTATGTATTTGAAATTACATCTTTTTGTTAAGTGTGCATGGTAGGGTATAAATGGAAACTCAAGGATAATTTAATGTCTTTTGATTATTCTATTAATATAGAGGTATTTTCATCTTGGAGTAGGAAAATAAATGTTACAGAACATGCATTAAGAGTTATTATGAAAATATGGCTCTCTTTTAAGGGATACAGACGTTGTTAAATAAATTTCCCTATAAATTTTAAGTTCATACAAGGAAAAACAATTGTTATATAGTTTAACATCATTTTACTAGGATGAATGTTTTATTGTTTTACATCATGTGACCAAGATGATTGTCGTATAGTTTAACGTCACGTGACCAGGATGAATTTTGATTTGTTTAAATATCTTGTAATGGACATGTTTTAGTGAGATGCATCATGTGAATTAATTCTTTAGAACCCTTGAATTTTTAATGAGTGTTATGTTCTCTCTATATATGGTGATTTGTGTGTAATCCCATTTGGGGTAAACTTATATATGATGAAACAAAATCCCCACTTTGGCTTAAATTTTGCAGGATTCTTCCTTGGTATCATTAGTGTTCAGCACGTAACACGAGCTCTCTATAAATGAATGAATAGATTAGTTTCTCAATAAATTATTTAATGAATTGATTATAATATATTTATAAAAATTTTAATATACACAACCTATTTTCATCAGGTTTCTCTGATTCATTCATTTACTTCTGGGACTCCTCATATTTAGTCATTTAGTTGTATATCGAAGGGCACTGTGAGAGAAGATGTACCTCTATATCCTATATACAATCAAATATTGATTCACATTCATGGTTGTGTAGATGGTGGTGATATTGGACCACAAATCATGAAGAATCTTTTATGGATATGATTTATTATTTTTATCGGCCAAATTCAGAATAATAATGGAAAAAGTCTTATTAGAGGATATTATCCATCCATTTTCTACTATATAATAGCATGAGAAATTGAGGTACTAGATGTTATATTTCTGATATTATCCTTTCAACTCATAATAAATGAAATTGGTTTCATTTTCTATCAATTTTATGTGAGGGAAAATAAATCTTGTGATAATATGTAACTTAATGAAGTTGAAGATAGACTTTGTTTCAGAATACATGAGGTGTATAACATTGTCCCCTTTAGAGAAAATTTTGGTGGTGGTAAGGATGTATTTGTAATGCCTAGATGTTGTCAGAGTATATGTCCCCATGACATCCATTCCCCATGTGGAATATGAAAATTAATATTTTTTAGTGTACAATAGATTTGGGGGATAGCATATGAAATTGGTGTGTAGATGAAATTCATGGCATATTCTAGTGAACTCATCATAATCATGTGTCATAATTGGATAAAAATATCCAATCCTCCTAATCTCATGGGAGAAATCAATTCTTAATTGATGAATGCTACTTGTTTTGGCATGAACAACTTTCATGATGGTATGGATTTCCACTCCTTCAATGCATATGAGGTGTACTCCATCAAATCCTCATTTATATAGTACTTCCTAATTATTTTTTCCACCTAGGATAATAAAATTCTATACCTGTCATTAGATTTGATATTTCATAGGTCGATCTAGTAGATATATCCACATTCTAAGATATTCTTCTATAGGGGACATCCATGTAGTAGTGAAATCACTTAATGAGGATGTCGACTATTAATACATGTGAATGGTGCTAATCTTATTGATTCCTTGCATATTATATCTCATTACTAGATAGATAAAACTATGATCCATGTTGTGAATAACTATTTATTTCTGGTTGGGATCTTCTTGGATGATCGAAATTTATAATAAAGAATCATCATGATCATTCTATGATCATGGGACATGTGTTATAATTGTCACCTAAATGAATTTTTCTGTTAGTTCATGAACATTATTGAACAGAGAGATAATATCCTCTATTTTATTTCCATATTCAAAGATAACTTTCTTAATCACAATATTTCAATCAAATTTAATGTGAATGAATGATTAAAAAAATGAATATCCATATCTAAGATGAAAATTAGGGCTCTATACTCTACATCATTATTAGTGAATCCTTATAAAATAATATGGGAGGACTATATTAACTGGTGAGATGAAAATGACACCCAAAAAACCTGATTTTCATTTGGTTCATCCAGTCTTTTCTCAATAAGGATCTTGGAAGATCCATCAAAGTACATCTCAAATATTTTGGGGGATGTTTAATGAGGAATACTTATTATTTATGAAGCTTCAAATATATTATTGTATTCTCTATGAGAGGATGTATTAGGATGAAATATTTCAATTCATAACCCCTGACTAATTGATGATATATGAAATACATATCAAACTATTCTAGTATGAATTCCAAGTGATCTATTCACCTAGTTTTCATTGGGTGACTGAGAATATGTTTGAGTGGGTCAATTCAAGACAGCATAGAGAAATCATGTTGCTAAAAATAATTCCTGATATTTTATACTATGAATATCATCCCATTTTTCAATGTTAGGATAATAGGCCTCATGATCGAGCATTGTCTTTATATAATAGTAGAACCTGTTTTCCATGTGTACATCATTATTATGGAAAAGGAGGATGCCATTAATTTTCTCTTGATATTCCTTATATAGTATTAGTGGCTTCCTTTAATGGGTTGGTATCAAGGCAAGTGGGTTCGGAAGATAATTATTGAAGTTTTCAAAGGCTTACTCAAAACCTTCATCGCGCATATAGGGAATTACATTCCTCATCAAACATGTGAAGGTTAAATATTTTCCATCCAATTTTGTAATTTATCATCTAATATAAGAGAAATTTTCCTAAAATACCCTAAAATATTGTGGTTTTATTTTTCGTCAATATTTATGATTTACTTTATTTTCTCATGGTCTAAGTTGATACTGTGAAGGTGCACCACAAAACTAAAAAAAATTCTTGATGTCACTCTGAAAGAATATTTCAAGGGGATTATTTTCAAATTATGTTGAAACATTTTAATAAAAAGTATTTAAAATTAATTTAGAGAAATATGGTTCATTATGTAATTAACCATAGGATCATCAATAGAGAACTCCAAAATCTCTCCTAGGAAGGGATTGAATATATGGTTCATGGTGTGTTGGTATGTTGTGATCTCAATTTGTAAACTGAATGGAATTACCCAATAGAAGTAACACCTTGAGGATCTCTAAAAGTATTGGAATATTTTTCTTTATGGATCTTATAGATCTTATTATATCTCATGTTTCCATCCATGAAGTAAAGGTCCTGAAATACAGAAATCATGTTGAACAATAGTTCTATGATCGAGGTAGGGATATCATCTTTGCAGTAAACATATTGAGATATATGAAATCAATATACACATATATATAACTATTCTTTTTTTACTGAGGAAATATAAGTCATACTATTTAGGTATTCGACTACCTAGATATAATTGTCCATTATGATATTTCCAACTTTAGATTATACCCTAGAAGAGAGGGATGGATGGATTTTTCTTTCATCCTTCTTGTAATCACAGTGGACATCTGGTATCCCTAAATTATGGGTGGATACCTCATGGTCAAACTCAGAAATATCAATACAATTATAGGTGAAAGCATCCTAGTGTTTTTTTGTAAAGGTAGTATATTTCTCCTATTCATTGTGATTAATAGTGTTTCTAAATAGAGTATACCATTGGACTTTATCTACACAAAGGTTATCATACCTCAGCTCATCTAGGATGGTTGAGACACTTTCATAAAATAATAGAGGTGAATCACAAATATCACATTCCTCCTCTCCTCTATCTCACTGTCAAGATATTGAAGAGGATGTAGGAACCAAAATATCATGGATATTTTCATTACCTAGGGTGATGAGGAACTTTACATTATGCGTAAAGTGGGGGAAATTACCATAGAAACTTAGTGCAATTTATCCTTTTATGATCCTAAAAAGAATTCCAATGTGGATAACTAGCATAAATTATTATCACAAGATGGTGGTGTAATCCATCACCCAGATATATGATACATGACATAGGGGAATTACTGTTGGAAAAAATATCATTTTCAAGGATATTATTTGACGTTATCCAATCTTCTCGCATAAATGGTTGGAAATCATTATTCTCAATGATCAATACAATCGATATCATGATGATTGAGCAATTAGTACTATAGTAATATAGTGATTTATCATTTGAATACCATTCCATGATCAGAGTAAATTCCTCAAGTTTGTTTATGGAAAACACGTTGTCATCTCCAAGCATACTCCATTAATTGGGATGAGTGTCCTTCAATCCATTTTCAGATTCAACCTAGTTTGAATCTCTGATTTTCAAATGATTTCTGACACTTTTTTAGTAATATTATCCTATATATTGACCCTTACAAGAATTTAATGGTAATTCATCACTATATAACACTAAACAATACCCATTAACTAAATATTTCTATAACAGATTATATAATGAGGGAACCACAACATGATATTGAATCCATGAACATCATAAAAAACATTGAAAGAAATATCTTTGTTGATGAAAATGAATTCAAGATTAGAGACTAGGTCCCCAAATAGGAATTTCAACTTTATATTTCTTACAGGTTTTTTCAATATAATCATACCCTTGGAGGGTCAAATTGGAAAGGGAAAATCAATCTCAATAATACCAATTTTTTTAAGGTTTCTAAATTTTATAAGGTTAATTTTGGATCTATTATCTACAATCACTTGGTGAAAATTTATATCATTAATATTTTCATCCAAGTATAGAAGTCTGATATTCCCATGTATAGAATTTACCACCCATTTTCCTTAAATGATATTTTTATATAACACTTAGGCTGATAGATCTTTGTTTGGTATACCTCTGTTATGAAAACCTCCTCAATGAATTTTGGAGATTTAGATAGGACTTTAACCAATGATTCTCAAAGGTCTTTTGATAGAATTTTTTTTCCAAAATTGAGATATTTTTTGGTATGTGGACATTTTTTTTACAATATCATCTTTTTTGAGCCATGGTCTATCATCTACTCATGGGTGGATACCCTTTGATTTAAGGCCTAGTGGTTAATTCATGTTATTATAATGAATTTTTAACAACTCTAGAAGAAACCATTATTCATGAGATCGATTATAAAAACTTATCTAGATCTCAATAATGATGTCCTATTTGAGGTTCAAAAATAAACTATTCTTCTAATATTATAGGTTATTACCAATCTCTAGATGATTCAAGAGTCGACTGATTCTCCTACTGAGCCCATTGGAGTTCTTTTCTGTGAGTCTCAACACTATATATAGCCTATAAGGAAACTATACTTGGGTTGTATTTTCTACCATGGAATATTCATTCATGTTCTCTCCAACCTCTATGACCTTTTTCCACTCATTATATTCTCTATTTTTGTGTCAAAAACTATTGATATATTCATATCCTATTTCTTCTTTAGAATAGGTTTCATTTAAATAAATAACATTGACAAAATCATATAATGATTCTTCATCTGAGAAGGATCCAATTTGGTGGGGGTAATTCCTATTGAACGATTTGATGGAGAAGTACCTATTATCCTAATGTTGATGGAAATAAATATTGTAGAGTTTTAACCTTATTATTGGTTGTTATATGTTCTTCTTATTCATCTCAACCCTTATCCCTCCTCTTTTTAGTATGTTTTCTTCTGGATAACTATGGTGCCAAATAGGACAGTTTTGTTTTTACTGATGGAATTGGGGTTGTAATTTCCTAATTCAATTTGAACCTAAGTGAGTAATAAACTAGATCAAATGTTTTTTATACCATATAATCATTAATATTTTATTCATGATTTCCTAGGAACATTTTATATGATACTCCCTCCTCTAGAGGAATAGTGTAGGAAAAATCTGCATGTTATTGAGGTTTCCCTAGTTTAACTTCTCTAGAGTTAACCATCATCTATAGTAATTCCATGAAGAAAAAACAATCCTAAATATTATATCCCAACCTCTAGTGATAGGAGAAATAATATGGGTGATCATTTTGATCAACCTCCTTTGATTTCGTGATTTCTAGATATCTAAGTTGATTGTGTTCTAGGGCTGTGATAAAATATCCTATGACCTTTTCCATATTTGAAAAATTATTTTTAATCTTTATATCTTCCAAAATCATATAGCCCTTCTCTCTCATCTCCTTCTAGAGAGGACTTTTTTCTATTTTTGTCACTCAAGGAGAGGCATCATGTGATATTGGTCAACCTTTTGTGGTGGGGATGGAAACAATGTTGGTTTGAGTGTGACAATTACTATTTTTACCAAACCCACCTTTATTTCATGTTTGGATGACATGGGTAAGGCATTGTCCTGACTATGGTGGAGGTTGTCCTCTATACATTAGTTTTTTAAGAAGAATTATCTGAATCCACCATGAAATTTCAAACGGATGAGAGGTGTTAATAAATCATCATGGAAATTCTATATATATAGATCTATAAAATATTCCAAAATGAGTTTCAATTCAAGATAATATGTATGAACCTTACATGTATTAATAAACTCTATGGCCCTTTCATTCTCATAATTTTTTAAATTTGAAAGTTCATTGATTGTTTTCTTTCTCAATGTGATGCTAAACTATAACTGAAACATGTGATTCAGATCATCTCAATTTGAAATTTACCCGAGAGGTAATTCGTTGTACCAAAAAAAAGCAAGGCCCTCTAATGTATTAATGAAACACTTGTGTTTTCATACTTATTTCTTATCAATTTTTCCCATGATGAATCAATAGTGGGATAAAAAATGCATCAAATATTTTTCAAGATCATTGATGTTGTAAAAGTTTATGAAGGTTAGACTTCCAAATTTGGGTGGGGGAGATGTCCCATCCACCCATTCAAGATATGGGTTTCTCTCTATATGTTTTTAGCACACTTACAGTATTTCTCCAAAATCTATGTGAAGGTTTATTCAATAGTGTCTAATAAATGTAGTTGTATATTAAAATATAGACATGCCAGATTATTCACTACAGGTGGGGTCTGGTATGACATGCTTACATGTGTCTATTTTCATAACATAATTTATGTGCATCTAGGATGATTGTCATGAAGCAATGACACTTGAGGTCCGACTAGTGGGAAATCCCGATATTCCTAAATTATAAAATCTAGTATAACCAGTGTTCTAGGTGAATAATTGATAGGTAGATAGGATCCTTCTCTAAGTAGTGGGATATATGTTTCTAGCTACAAAACTCTTATTATAGGTATTACATTAGTTCCCACTATAAGATTTTATTCCAAAGGTTTATTAACCATTAGAAACTCAGTGTTGATCCTTCTTAATAAATATATCTTAAACTAATATCACACCAATCTATCATCAACATTAGGGTGAATTATCTTCTCTGTGAGCAATTTTGAGATGAAACTACCCCTTTTCTCTTATCCTTCATTAAGACACGGTGTTGAGGAGTGGTAGTAGATTTCATGGGGTGATAACATAGGATTATTTATCTGATTTCAATTATGGAAATCCTCCTAAAGTAGCTCAGGGAAATTTTCATATTGGACTTTTCCTCCCCGTATTGTTCCTCTAAATTGATATTTTCAACTACGATATTTGTATTGATGACATAAACAGAAGTTTATCGAATATATGGAATCATATGATCGTCTGCATCTAAAATTTATTGATATTCACTAACCCATGAATATTTTTTGAGGGAGAGTTTGAATTATTTTTGGTCTCTCTATTCCTTTTATGGACATTTGGCCTTATGATACCTCTGTGGTTTAAGGTTTTGTCCAATCTACACTCTAATGAATTTCCTGTATAGAATAGACAATGAAGGGTTTCCAACAAAACTTGTCAAGAATATCACTAATTATAAGTATATTTCACTTATTGGAAAAAAAATTAGAGATATTATATAGGAGTAGTTTTCTATCCTAGATGAGACTGAGTTTCTTGGTGTTGGTGGTGATAATGATATAAATTTCTCCATCCCTATGGGATGGGATTGATTTTTCACTAATGCCATGAAATCATGAATTAATTAGGGTTTTATGATCCAAGGGCCACTATTAGTGGTGAATATTATGAAAATTCCCCTAACCCTATGGGAATGGATTGTTCCATGATTGGAATAGAAGTTGATAACATTGCAGCCTCTCAGATTTTTAATGCTTTTACAAGGGTGTGGGATAGGTGAATTAAACATCATGAGCTGATTTATTGAAAGGATTTATCACTATCTATGGTCCCTTGTTATCTATTGTGATTTATTTTAAAATTTCTTAAAATAATAATGTTGTAATCTACTAATGGTTTGTCATCAAATAGTGCAGTTTCCATGGGCCTTAGAAGCAGCATGATAGCACTGAACTGACCCTTCAACATATTCACCTCCTAGTCATGTGACCTATCAAAATGTAATAACATTTTCCTATGCTTACCCTGAAGATCTCTATTGACTCAAGAGTATAATAAAATTTATCACTCCATATTATCCCTATCCTGAAATGTATACATCGAAGGAATGACTCACAATTATCCATTATGTTTTTTCAAAATATTGACATAAAAAATTTCTCATGATTCAGAAAATATAGTTGACTCAATTTGGTATAAAATCCTGATAGTCATCTTAATATGAGAAGTATATCCCTCATAGAACATACGTTCCACCCTGCGGTGGAAGAAGGTAATTGATATGTTAAAGCATATATAGTATACACATTATACTCTTATCTCTTGAGGAATATAGTATTGTTATGTATTTTTGGAACAAAACATGATTGGAATATCATCCATGGATAGCTCTTATCACATATCCATGATATAATCCTCATTCTCATAGGTATATTCCTCTACCCTGTCATAACAATAAGGTTATTTTTCTAAAGATGGTGACAGGTGATATGTGTGAGGAAGAGGTGATAGACATTATTTCAAATCAACCACCAATTATGATGTAATGTTACTAGCCACTGATAAGGAACCATACAGAGTTTGCCTTGATTCTTATAAAACCACTCAATATGAAAGTACGGTGATAAGGGTAGGATATCCTTACATGGGTGAGATACCAATGTGGAGAGGATTTCCATTGTGGATGTAATACCATTATATTTTTATAAAATATATAGTTTTTAAATAATTTGATTTCTTTGATGTCTTTAGCTATACACAACATCATCATAGATTTTATTAGACACAACACTGAGTTTCTATGAAACATCATTTTATTATTTTATTTATTTAAACAAGACAATTATAACTTATCTATTAGAATGGATGGTTTTAGAAGGATTAAATGAATTATGGAAATATGTTTTAAATGTTTATATATAATTAATTATTTGGTATCTAAATAATCATAAATGAGAATAAAACCCTTTTGGATATAAAAGGAAATATTTTTTCCTGAAAAACTATTTAATTCATCACCAGTTTTTTTAATAATAATAAATAAATAAATAAATATTTTTTGTATTATATTAATTATATATATATATAATGTTCATTATAATTATTAACATTTATCCTCTGTGTTTTCTAGATATAATAAATCTATTTTTAAGTCTAAAACTGTATTTTTTCTAAAAGTAGTTTTATCAACTTTCAATCGCATGAATATTTTTAAAAAAAATTGACACATATATACATTATATTTTGAAAAAAATAAAATTATTCTTTTAATTATGAATATGAAAATTTTCTTTGGTTTAAATTTTGTTATTTTTCTTGTAAGTTTCATGTTTTTATGAATAGTGAAAAATTCTAAATTTTAATTGAAAACATATTTTTCATCTAAATAATTTACAGTGTTTAATTATATTTTTTATTTTTTTTAGATTAATTAGATAAATTTTATATAGTTTATTCTAATTTTTTCCATTTTAATCAATTTCACATTTAATTTGGATATAAAAATATTTCAATCTTTTGAACGTTTTCACATTAAAAATTCATATTCTCACCCCCTTCTACAGAATTAATTTTAAATTAATTTTATAAAATTATGTATTTTGAATTTTTTAAAATTGATTCACTAGTTATAATCATAAGTTAATAATTTATTAAATATGCCCCTTTTATTTGTGTACAATATGGATTGTAACTTTAGTAGTTTTTATTATCACAATTAAGGGTAAAATAAGTAACTACGAGTAAAAATAATATTATAAATATTTGGAAAATACTATAAAACTTGAATAAATTTTATTTTATGAATTTAATTTGGTACTTAATAAATAAGGTTGAAAATTGAATAATTTAGGGGACACTTTGGTAGGAAAATGGCTTGGATATTTTTAAAATCAAAGAGAGTAACAAAATGTCACACTCTTACTTTTAATAAGTAAACTATTTTTAATATGGGGTTAAATAGAAGATATTCTTGACTATATATATTATTATTAAATGAAAAATATTTATATACTTCATTGAAATTGAATTTTAATTTTTAATGAAAAAATAATTATTATAAATAATTACACAATGAATATGTATTAATTATTCAATTAATGAAAAACTCAATGATGTTATATTAAAATTATTGAAAGTGAAATAATTTGAATTAATTAAGGTGATACATGAATTTTATAGGTTAATATGAAATATTAGGGGTGTATTAAATGAATTTTTTTGAAGTTTCCATGTTGTATATATTTTATTAAATCCAATGTAATGAATAATGTTAAAATTGAAACTAATGATATTTTATGAAAATAACATTTTATTAAATTACTTGAAAATAATTAAAATAATAAATAAGAATAAATGGGACAATTTGTGGTCTAAAATATCATAAATTTTCCATATATTGTTCAATTTTCACCTTATACGTAAAAACAATCAACCTTTTAATATTGAAAATGTTGTTATTGTAGTTTAAATTAAAATAGTTTAATTAAGGGTTTATCAAAATTAAAATGTTTAAAATTACACCAAAACAAGTCTATAATATATTTTTTTATGGTATAACCACCACATACAACATTATATTCTAACACCTTCCCATTTTGAGGTATTTGGATTGAGATTTAATTTATTATAATTTAATATTTTGATAAATTCCAAAAGTGCCCCTCACCGTCATTGTAAAAGGACACATCATCTCTCATATAATTTCACCTCATTGAGTATTAAATATCAACTAAACTATGAAAAATAATCTTCTCCACTAACCTATCCATATTATAGATGTGATTTTATTCCTAAAGTACCAACTCTGGAGTCCTTTAAAGGAGATCTAAAGGATCTGTTTTGAAGAAGTGGTAATCGCTCTAACTGATCACTGCTTTTTTCTACTCTTATATAATTATTATAAATATTTCATATATATCATAAAATATTAAATTAATCATCCAAAATATTATTAATTTTTAATATGATTATTTTCACACCATTATACATCCCCTTTCCAGTCGAACAAGAAGTGAAATAATCGCTCGTGCGTACGTATGACTTACCATCTTCACATAGAGATACGATTAATTTTCCTTGACCATATTCTATGAGTGGGAATTATTATGAGTATAATGATAATATATGATATTTTTGAAATAATTATACTTCTATAATGATAATTTCATATCTTTCTTTTTACCCCATAGTATTTTGGAAAATGATAACATCACTCGTATGTACGTATGGATTACTGTCTTCATGGTGTGATGTGATTTTATTTTCATTTATATTTCACATGGGTGGTAATAAGGATGAATTTTATGAATATATATGATATAAATGTATCATAATAAATATTATTTAAATAATGAGACTATTATCAAAGTATAATAACTGGAACTGTTGAACCGAAAAATGCTTGGAAAACAAAGCATATATCACCGACAAGAGTGATATTAATTATTAATAAATGGGTGATAAGATGTTATAAAAAAATAATTAAATTAATTATTTATATATGGTTATATAATAAATATATAATAAATCAATATTTAAGATATAGTATATTTTAATGTGAATAATTAAATGAGATACTTGTGGTTAGGTATTTTTTGTCACTTTTATTTCTATGTGACACATGCCTTAATAACTAATTGAATATTTTGTGTGGTGTAAATACTTTACATGAATTTATTTTATGATTATTATCCTGAATATTTGTTTATTTTCATATCCATATAAATTTATGTCTTTCATGGGGAGTAAAATTCTACTTATTATAAATTATTAAGGTTTTATTTCACAATCTCACCAATATTTGGGATTATTTCATTTTAAATATTCATTGGGGAATATTTATCTTCCACATCCATTTTTTCTAAAAACGTTTTAAAAAACGTTTTTAATATTACCCTATGAATATTTAAAAAAAATTCCATATGTTGGACTTTTTATGATAAGGTTCGAAAAGGATATTTTTTTCATTTTCTAAAGAAGGTTATTTAAGACTTTTTCAACAAAAATAAAAAAGGAATGTTTTTTTAACTTATACGGCAAGAGTGGATTTTCCTAGATTCATGGAAACATAATTATTTCAAGATTATTTTATAATATAATGAGGTTGTTTTCAAATAAATTTTCTTCCGTTATAATTGTGGGATTCTTTAAAAAATTATTTCATAAGGGAAAAGATATTTTCCCCATGAATTATTTCAGGTGATCATTCAAAAATAATTTTCACATGTAATATGACTTATATTGATGTTAATTTTTATTTAATGGGGATATTTTTCATGTATTCCATTATTATTGTTTTTATGAATGGATTAAGATTATGATGGCATGATATTTATGCAACCTATTTCTCTTTCAATGGTTATTTTTGGATGAAGTTTTTATGAAACTCATTTACCTATATGGGTTATGATGTGATGAATGGTTTATGGTACTATGTAACACATATGTATAGTTTTATTTAATTTATGTGTGGTACCTATGTCTACCTCAAATTAATTGGGTAATAAATTATATATCTTGAGATAGTAATGGGAAACAAGTCTATGTGCTTGATCCATGATGAAAAACAACTCGATGCGCTTGATCTATTAAGGAAAAAAAGTGATAAGGTCCGATCCAAAAGTTAGGAAAGTTATCCTTCACATATGAAATTATTTTCCATACTTATGATGATTCTACACAAATTAATGATATAAAATTATGTTTCATTATTGAGTGATAATTAAGTCTCGCTCTTATGATTCATTCCTTTTGAAATGTTATTATTTTATGCCATGACTCATGTTTATTATCCATGACAGGTTTGGTATGAAATTTTTATGTTATACTCAAGATAACAAAACCAAATTTCGTATCTTATGCTTTTATAAGATAATAAATTGATATCTTCCATTTTTTACCCTTACTATGCATTTGATCCCACCCATTCCTTATGATTCATTTCCACATGTTATAAATGAAGGTTTTATGTAGGGGTACTAAAGGGGAAGATCTTTTAGGGAAACATTAGAGATATTTAACCAAAATAGATGTTCATGTTATATGTTTCCAAAGGAACAGAACTATTATAGTCATTAGGCATGTGTTTCATTAATGTAATGAAAATTAATCAAAAAATATGTAATATCCATGTATGAAAATCATGGGTCATTATAGTTGGTATCAGAGGAATGTTTTATTCAAACATTGGATACTTGGTTGAGAAAACCTTAGAAATATCCCCAAGGAGAAGTATAAGTATAGTTTATAATCCTAGAGTTTTCATAATTATCATGAATAGCCTAGGATTAAACCTTAGGTGTCATATATTTAAATTTTATAAGTAATTTCCCTTAATTACATGGTTTAAACACTATGATTTATGTTGATCACATAATGATTTATAGTTTTATTCAATGTATGGAACTTGAATGAACCATGATAATGATGAATGTGATGGTTAATGAAATTGTTTTCCTCCTAATCAACCAAATTTTATGCGAGAAGGAATGAAAATATCATTACTTTTCTCACACAAATCTATCACATTTTGAATCAGGATGGAAATTAAAATGAGAAAAGGAGGGGATAATAATCCACTGATTTCTTCATGAGGAATCATCCACCTTTTTTCAATGGGTCTTCTAATCCAATAGTGGTTGAGCAATGAATTAGTAACACTGAAAATATATTTTCGGTTCACTAATATTCATAACATGAGAATGTCATTTTAGATTTCTATCCCTTGGATGGGGAAGTTGATCAGTGGTGGAATATTATAAATACTATGAGAAAAATGGATTAAATTGACTTCATAGAGTGGGATGAGTTCAAGAACATATTTTTCAATAAGCACTTTCCTAGTATTCTTTATATGAAAATGAAAAAGTAATTACTTCAGTTAAAGATAAGGGATGATTAATCTATTAGAACCTTTAATGAAAAGATTACAATACTAATGAGGTGTGCTTCTTTAATTATCATCCAAACTAAAAGTAAGGTTGACTGATTCTTTAGTGGATTTGAACAACTTCTATAAAGGGTGTTATCAATAAGAGATTCCAACAGCTACAAATAAATTTTTTGATGTTCACTCGAACTAGAAATAGAAATTGGAGATACCCACCATTCCCATGGTTTTTATAATAAAAGAAATATCTAGTCTCACGAAAACATGGATAAATCATAATTTAGAAATAAATTCCCACCATATACATGCCATAAATGTGGGAAGAAGCATCAGAAAAAGTGTTTTACTGGAACTGGGAGGTTCTTTAATTGTTTAAAAGAAATACATAAGCCTCATGAATGTTAAAAGGTGATTAATATAATGGTTAATAAAATGGGAGGAATAGGATTCCAATTAATGCATAAATATTTTCTAGGGGATATGGAAGATTTATGGAAGGAAGTATAGATTAGGGTGAAATTCGAGGGTTACTAGGAATGCATGTATATTTGGAGTGTGGGTGATATAAATAATAACCAAAAAGCTTAGGTCTTTCAATATGGGATGGGGTAGACATGTTGGGCATGTCCCCTAACATTTTGAGATGTTGGGTTATTCCTTGGCATTGCTGAGGCTCATAAGGATTAGAAGCCCCTATCTGGAAAAAAGGGGATTCCTTTAGTTGGTGGGTAAAATCCCTTATTCATCGATAACATGGCTAATAAAATTTGATCTACTCTTATTTACAAAGTTCATGATAGATTTTCAAAGACTCAAATGTCTAGATTATGAAGTTGGGTATGGAAGTAATGATATCTGGGAAGGTCTCTAGCACCCTAGAGAAATTTATCTCTTAATGCGAAGCTTAATCTCTATACCCTATGGTTTATAATCATTTGGTTTGGTCCATAAAATGGTTTGAGAATGGATTGTCACTTCTTTTCTTTGAGAAATGGTACAAAAATGATGACTAATGTCAAGGATGTAAAATACACTTGAACAGTTTGATTATTGGATTCCTAAATCATGGCCCCTAAATATATTAGTTAACTAACCACTTTTTATATGTCAATAGAGCTTCTACTATCCCACAAGGTCAAGGAAATAATTCCTGGATTTAAGTGGGGCCTAATTAGGATCTGATGGTTTGTTTAGAAGAGAGAGTCCTTATTACTGGTTTGTTATAGGGAGGTTGCATTAGATTGGAATTAAAAGGAATATATTTGTTTTAAGAAGAAAGTAATATCTAAGAAGATTTTGGGCACCTTAAAAGTTGTGTCACTACCTAGTGAATATAATCCCATGGTAAAGAAATATGTAAAACCATTACTCTAATTTTTTCTTAGACCAAGGGGTCCATTAACCATTTCATATCTTTTAAAAGGGCCAAATATTGAACCTTATGTGCTTTATGCCTTATTCGTTTACACCTGAATTTTTCCTAAACTCTGAAAATGAACATTTTTTAAAGTAAAGGCTCAAATTTTTATTAGGCATCCCTTTCCATGTTTTCAACCTGATATGTTTCATGTCATTTTCACTGTCATTTTAAGGTCGTGTGATTTGGACCATTATTGGCTAATTTTTAAGGTCATGCATCTTTCACCAAAGTGCAGGAAGATTAAACTCTAAACTATTGTGGGCCTAATGTGGGGGATGGAACACATGATCCTAATTAGGATACACAGGGTCAAGAGTACCCCAACATTCTTCTGATCGGGAGGTGGAAATTTTGTAAATCACATATTGAGTTCCTTAGTCCATGAGAAATGTTCTGAGATAGTTATACTGGGTATGTCCTATAACACCCTAAGATGTTCGGTTCCACCTCGGTGACTTCAGGATCAGGATAATCATAAGGCCCTTTATATCTGACCAAAATATCATCGGTTGGTGGGTCTAAATCTCCTAGGCATCAATACCATTTCCAATAGAGATATCGCATTTTTCCTTTTAAAAGGAATTGAAAGAATTATGAAAAATGGATTCATACAACATCTGATGTGTGGTGTATGAATTTAGGTTCTTTTAAAAGATGGTAGAAGCACCCCATACTTTGGTTGACTGATGTAAGTATATTTTAGTCCTTTGGTAAGGAATGAAAATTGGTAGATGGTCTGTGTAGTTTATCATCATGTAGTGGGGTTGTTTTTTGTGTAGTTTTAATACCATGTGACCAAGTAGTTTTCCTTGGAATTTAACATCATGTGGTAACAGAATATTCCAATGTAGTTTATCGTCATATGAAAAGAATTTATTTATTGTGTAGTTTTAATGTCATGTGACCATGTTTTTATCCTTGCAGTTTAATTTCATTTGTTAAGGAATTACTTTCATACAGTTTATTATCATATGGTAAAGATGTTTACCTTTCAGTTCAACGTTATTCAGTAAGGATGTACTTTCGTGCAGTTTATCTTCATGCGATAAAGATGTAGAAACCGACGTGAATAGATAGAAATGTTGCAATTCGTCCCAAGGGTTAAATTTCATGTGTCGCTATGTATCTAAGGTAAATGAGAATCAAACCACATGTAGTTCTTGATATCCATGTAGTTTAATGTCATGTGGTGAGTACATTGATCCCCTGATGTGAAATGGTGGAATCACGGCTAGGCCCATGAATGTAATTATGGGTGTCACTATGTATCATATGATGACAGAAATCAAGCCATATGTAGTTCATAAATGAGAAACTCTCACTTCACCTAATTTACCTGTATAGAGAGGTGGTCATTATTTCCATTGATTATTGTAGTTAGGCCTAGGATTAGAGGTCGAAGAGTCACTGTGTATCTTGTAATGACAGGAATCAAGACACACATAGTTCTTTAAGGGACCGTCCATTTTAGTATCTTGCAATAAGGGAAAATATGGACCCATATGAAAAGTTGTAATATTGCAACTAGGCCCAAAAATGAATGTTTCAGTGTCACTATGTATCTCATGAAAAATAAGAATCAATACATATGTAGTTCTCAAAATCAAAAACAGATTAAAATCATGTGGTGAGGATAGAGGCGAACCATTGTGAATTGTTGGGAATATTGTAGTTGGGCCCAAGTGTGGAAGTTTGGGCATCACTACGTATCTTGTGAGAATGATATTCAAGCCACATGTAGTTGTGAATATCCATGTAGTTTAAAGTCTTGTGGTGAGGACTAATGGTATTCCTTTTAAGGTCATGTATTCATGTCAAAGGAAAAACCTATCTAAGCTAATATGCCTTGTTTGTATGGGGAATCCCCTACTAAAATTCATATTCCCATGTGAGAAACTCTTGGTGTGAGAAACAAGTAACATAAAGGATTCCATGCAAAGGGATTAAAGAGTAGGACATGGGAATTTTGTATCATTTGGTGGATAGACCAAGATATAGGATCATGGCATCCCTAAATATCTCATTGAAACTGAGAATCAAAAAATACATAGTTCTAGAGATCCATGCAGTTTAACATCATGCGGTAAGGATTTGGGTGACTTGGCTTGAATGAAGATGGAAATTATGGATTCATGTAGTTTTATATCAAGCGGTAAGGACATTGGGCCACCCATCATCAAGTGGAAATTCTGGATCCATGTAGTTTTACATCATGTGGTAAGGAAATTGGGTCACCTAACATGAAGTGAAAGTAATACTTTGTCTTGGACCAAGGATAGAGATTCTGATGTCAGTACGTTTCCTGTGAGATAAGGAATCAAGCCATATGTAGTTCTCAACATAGATAGTAGGGGGTATAATTATTCTTTTTCATTATCGTATTCACCATTGATCTGCTTTATGGCCAATTATGAATAAACCTTGATATTCAAGTAGGATATGTGCTGTTTTAGGGATACATTCAACCTAGTAATGAGGGCTTGGTATTCTTCCTCATTATTAGTCTAGCCTTCGAACTATGAGAAAGAGTAGAGAATAACTAATTTGTCTGGAGAGATAAATAGAATCCCCAGACCAACCCGATTGATCATGGAGTTTTCCATTATAATGTTGGTAGGACACTAAGAGTTTCAATTAGAGTACATCACCCATGTCAGAGGAGTGTCATGGGAAAAGAATACCACTTCATCTGGGATCTTGGTGTCTTCCAATGTATTTTATGGGGTAGGATGTGATGTGAGGAAATTGGTCAGGTATTTCCCTTTCAATGACTTCTCTGATATGAACTAGATGTCATATTATTGCAGAATGACTACTAATCAAGCCAAGTGCTCAGTCAACATAGGGTGGCCTAGGATATACTTGATTAAATAAATATGAGAGACCAGGTTGACTTATTGGATCTACAAGTAGTGCCTCATCTTTTTCACTACAATGATGAGGTCTGGGTAGTTCTTTTCGACATCATAATATTTGGAATTGGTAATGAGAAATGTCCATCTAAGGTAATAGAGACTATTCTTTCCCTATAAAATTTTTTATGAGGAGGTTTCCTAGTAATCTTTCTATAGAATCCATATATAAGATGAGTGGCCTCCCTTACACTAAAGGCATAAAAAACTATGGGTGCAGAAAGTACAACTTGAGACTTTTGAAGTCTCTTTGACATTCATTATCCCATTGGTTGGTGATTCTCTTCTTCATTATCCTAGTGAAGGGGAGATCTTTTTTGGAAAAATTTGGATATGAAATGCCAAATGTAGGTGATGTTCCTTAGGATTCCCCTTATTTTATTTAGATTTCTTGTGTTGACATTGCTAAGATAGAAATTGTCTTCTCTGGGTCGACCCCACTATCACGGTGGCATACTGCAAAGCCAAATAACATTCCAAAATGTTACCCCAAGAGAAAAATTTAAAAGATTCCACTTTAGACTGTGTTGTCGCAGCTTTTTGAAGATTTTTCATAGATCTGTGAAGTGATCACATCACTATCGGGATTTAATAACTAGGTCATCGACATAACACTTATATATCCTACCTAAAAATATCATAAAGATAAAATGTGTTGCACATTGATATGTGGTGTCGTCATTCATTAATTTGAAGGGAGTGGAATAATAACAAAATATCCATTGAGGTATTCTGAAGGCAGCATCTTCTCCATCATCGGGATCCATCTTGATATTATTGTACCCAGACAACCCATCCAGGAATGAATGGGTTTGGAAGCCATCATTTTCATCAATCAAGATTTTTGTGATCATAAATAGGAAATATTCTTTTGGAAAATGTTGATTAAGGGTTTTTAAATAAATGAAAACCTTAATATTACCATTATTATATTTAATGGGGATGATGTTGGAAATATATCTTGGGTATTTCACTTCTCGGAAAAAGTTGGATTTGATCAAATTGTCAACTTCCACCTCTACATTGGTGTCATGAGAGGGGTGCATCATCATTGTTGTCTATTTATAGCCTTGATTATCATCAGGCAGTCTAAGATGGTATGTATCCACTTCTTTACTTATAATGGGAAATTATATATAGTTCAAGGTGAGCACATATCAATGTTTCCTTATAAATGTGATGTAAGGAACTTTTTCTTCGAGGGTAATGATAGAACTAATTAGAGTAATCCATATATCTTCAAATGTTCATAGATTTACTTTTCTAAGATCATCTCTAGTGGGGGATACACCTTCCTCAAATGTTGGAGGGGTTTTCTTGAGGTCATCCTCATCCTCTACAATTTCTATGTTTGTAGATACATTTTTCGGTGAAGATAGAGATATGGGGAATTTTCCATCCCTAATAGGGTGGGGGAGGATATTAGAAGAGTCATCATAATCCATTTCTATCTGAGTTAATTTTGAGAGTTTCAAAAGATGATTATTTTTTACATTATTTCTAAGGAATAGAGGAGATTGGATATTTGGGATTGGTTCTACTACTTTTACCATGTATATGGGGAGAACATAATCACCATCGAGCATACTCCATGGGTTCACGGGGGCGGTCCCCATGCCACTGGGATCTGAAACCTCTATATTATCATCTTCCATTGGTTTCTTACCTCATTTTTTGTTGAAATCTGATTTAGCATATGTGGCTTTATATATTTCTAAGGGTGAGTTCTCACCATGTAGTATGTTAACCATTCCATTGATGGGGTACTTCAATCATTGATGGATTGTTGATGGTACCACTAGGAGGATATGGATCCAGGGCCTTCCGAGCAGGGCATTATATGCGGTGTCATGATGGATAACCAACTTAGTGTCTGATATGAGTTCCCTAAATTGAGTTTCAAGTTTTATCTTCCCAAGATGTCTTCTCCCACATTTATCATACCCCAGAATGGTCATCTTTGTGGAGAATAAATCACCCTCTCTATATCCCAAATAATGGAGAGTTCGAACTGGGATGAGATTAATCCCATATATATTATCAATCATCACCCTTTTCACATTGCAATTTTTTCCCCGAAATGTATAAGGGCTTGATTTTCCATTTGATGGACACTTACTGATTTCGATCAGTGAATGAGATGGCGACATGACAATCTGAGGAAACTACTGGAGGGTTCTAAGGAACCTCCTTGCCTCTTTAGAGCCTGCTGCAAAACTTTCCCATGATTTTCATCTTCTTATATGTCCTCTATAGGGATATGAAAAGAATATTGAGTTCTACCACATCTACATTGTCCCCTGTATCTTTGGTTTCAAAGTATGTGGCCTCCCATTCCACAGTTTTGTGAAGGAAAACCGTATTTGGGAGAATACTCATCATCAGAAAAGGTTTCTTCCAAGTTTATCAAATTGACAAAGCCAATGATGAGCTTTTCATCCAATGAGGATTCCATTTGGTGCGGTGGTACCCATCCTAGAGACGTTTCAAGGAAGGAATATGCAAGATTTAGGGCTTTCTTTCAAGCAGAATATGACACTTTGTCCTCTATCTCTTCCTTCTTTCTGTGATCACAGTCACCTTTGGGAGGTCCATTTGATTTCTCCTTCTTGGGTGGTGGAGATATTGTGAGTCTACAAAGATATGCCTTTATATAAGTGTGAACTTGATCAACTTTTTCTAATTCATCCAGTTATTAAATGTTTTCACACTCAAGGATAGAACTTTTTGCCAATAATCCTCTTTTTCTGACCAAATAGTTCTTATGAAAGCCACCTTCTCTGGGGATTTATCTATAATTACCTTTCCAGAGACGACCATTCCTTGAAGGACATATTTAAACAGGATTTAGTCCTAGATATTATGACACATACTTCAATGGTAAGGAATATAGTCAGGATGGACGATGAGGTTGACTTTCATAGGCTTTCTAGGTTGTGTAATTTTGAGAAAATTATTATCCATGTATGTCAGGGAATAACTGGGGACTTGTTCATTCAAAAAGTAGTATACTTTGTTCATTCATTCACTAAAACCTTTGGTGATCTTGATTTCTCTATAATTCATGACGAGGGATATATTGTTGTTTTTATCCTTAGACAGGAAGTTTTGGGTAGTTCGGGAACTTCTTGGATACTTGGATGGGTACCATTGTAGGATTGAGAGTGATAGGTGCAGCTTCTGGTCTACCTATAATTTTTTTTATGATGCGGGAATGAGTCAAGACTTGAATCGGGTTTTCTAAATTGGATCTTTAAGACATTATTCAATTTTAGTGAACTCTCGAAACCCACCTGGATATTTCAGGGGGATTAGGAGAGTTCGTAACTCATCCTTGATTTTTTTAGCATAGAGTTCTGGCATTTTCTCTTATGAGAGGAGGATGCTGAGTGAATAGGTTAAACCTTTCCACCATGCTATTAAATCAAAAACCCTCTCATTACCATGTTGTTTGTAGTTTTTCAAATAAAAAATCATTATTTTTCTTAGAGTTGAAATGAACTGATAAAGGAAATGATGATGATGGTTTTCCCATTATGTAACAGATCATGCCAACACACTACTATACCATATTATGCCTGGCCCCATTAGAGTCTACATGAAACACCTTAGCTTGGTTACCTCCTATTGATCTCTAGAACCCATCATCAGCCCACATCGGGATACATATTATCTGAGATGTTGTTCTTGGTATCCTACACCATCAAAGGTAGGTAACGTATGGTTAATGAAGGTGGGTGTATATGGATTATTATCCCCCTACTTGGGATACGACTTCCTATTAGGCTGCACAGGTGCACATCGCCCTTCCATGGTTTCAATTCTAGTATCCAGGGACTAGATGACTTTAAGAAACTCTGGAGGCACTACTGTTGGATCCACCTCCCATCTATAGTGACTGGGCGGGGGTTGATAAGGTGTTACTTCTTTTATCTCCAACTAATTATCAATTTTTCCTGCGACTGAAAGATTAAACTAATGAGGGAGATATTTTTGTCATAATAAAGGGAATTCACAATCATTTTTAACTTCCTCATTTATGTAAAATGGCTTCCTAGATCCAAAGATAGTCTGATTCATGGATACCACTCTTTCTAGGGGATTAGAAATGGGAGGGATATTATTCATCTCTAGATATATATGACACCCGATGGGAATATTTCCCTTGATTATCTCCTCATTGAGTTGCTAGAGAGCACATGTTTCACTCTCATATTGTGACAACTATTCCTATGGGGAAGGAACATTACTTATTATAGTTTTTTATTGAGACTTATCCATACTATTACCTTTTTCTTTTATAGTATCCCACCAAGGAGGTGGAAACTTGATATTTAGTTGTGCCAAATTTTGAAGAATTCTTTGGTTCTGGGTGTGTGAAAACTCACTTGGTGCATCCAAATCACCCTCCTCCTGAGGTAAATTTTCAATATTGTTACCCTTTATGTTTGTTTCTTGATTAGTTTCTACCATGTTTATAGTGACTTCATTCACATAGGTTTAAAATGAAATGGTGCTTATTCAATTACTTTCAATGCAATAGGCTCATTCTACATTGCCTTCATTTGGGTCGTTATTTGAACCCTTGTCCGTATTGGGATATTTTGACTTATGACCTTGGTAGGGTATGAATGCTTTTTTCATATTCTCCTCCCTTCTCTACATATTAATAGTGACTTTGAGAGAGTTTTTAATTTTGGTTTTCGTATAGGCCCCGACCAGAAGAGGTTTTTCTTATAGTGGAAGGAGCAGTTTGAATGCTAGCTGTTGATTTTTTCCTCCCAACCTAGAGGAGAATAATTCTCTCTATGGTGATATTGATAATAGAAAATTCCCCCAGCCATGTGGGTGGGTTCATTTGGGGCCTCCATTGGCACTGATTGGTTTTAGGACTTAATGACTCTAGTATGGGACTTGATGATTCCTAAGATAGACATGAAGATATAAATGCTCCCATACTAGTGGGTGGGGGTGATCTGGAATCACTAATGATTCTTCTAGGACCCTATTAGGGGATGATGAATATAGATATGGTGATCAATATATAAATTCCCCCATCCAAGTGGGTTGCGGTTTGCCTGCAGATGATGAGGGTATGTCCTAAATCCTCTTTGGAATTGATGTTTTGAGTGGTGGAGGTGGTGGTAGATATTCTACTAGACCAGGGGACAGAGTCTGCTCATGGATGGATTCTATGGAAGCTAATATTTCATCTTATTTGATGTGAATAGTTATTCTCACATGGGAGCTGGGTGCGATGGTAGCCCGTGATGAGAATTATTTTTTACAGGAAGCTATTCGGATGATCACAACTTCATTCCCCCTATTTGAAATGTGTTTTCTTTGCTTATAGGGTCTTGTTTTTTCATCCTGATGGATATCCATTTCCTATGTTCATTATGTTTGGGTGTCATTGAAGTAGGGTCATTCCATTTCAGTGACCAACTATCCCATGCATTCCCTGTTCCACTAATTTTACCGAAGGATATAACATTACAGGATGCTAAATCTAATGAGTTATATTATTCTAGGGGTGTAAAAAATTGAAATGCTCCATACTATCCCAATCCATGTATATGGATTCATGACTTGGCTTCATAGATCAACTTCCGAAGTGTCATGATGCAATATTGGAAAGTGTGTAATAGATTTTCATTGTGATTTTTTAGTTTTGGATCCCGATCCATGGAGATAGGATCTTGGTCAAGATGATATCATTGTATGGTGATTTTCTGAAAGTGAAACTCATATCCTAGATAAGGGATATATCGATCTTTCAGTCATTAATGAGTATCCCATGTATTTTGGCGTAGGTAAGTAATGCACTCCTTTTTCTAGATCATAGAGTACCACATAGCTAGAAGTATTGAGCAGCTAGAACTTGATGGGGAGGTCATTTCCACCTAACTCTCTCCATATGTCAATGTAGGCCTCCTCCTCACCAGACTTACATACCTCCATCCGATCATACAATAGAAGGTGACTCTTATGGTTTCATTCCAACAAGAGTGGACTGTTTCTAGAATTTAATGGGGATCCACATATAGTTGATCCCTAAATTTTAAGCACCTTTTATATTATGGTGTCAGAGTTTTGGAAACCTTCTTGTATGGGGGTTTCTAGGAAAGGGGAGGATTTCCTTATCCATGGGAGATATTCTCATGGGGAGGTTGCCCATGGTGGATGTCATGAGTAGAGTCCCTGGGATCCATCTCTATACTACCATGTGTAGGACTGTCGTCGTAATGAACATCTTCTACGTCTGCTTCAAAAGAAGAGTTGATTGACCCCAGAGGTGTTGAGAATGTGTCTTGAATGAACTCAAGGACACTATAATTGAGAAGATTAGGAATATGAATCATGTTCTGTGTCACTATTAGAATATTTCAACCTAACTTACATGATTGTATAGGGATATGTGCCTGTTGTTTGACATTTTCCAAAACTTGTATATAACCGTCTGTTGCTACAAGAGTATGATCTCACTACTAAGAAGCTATTAGAATATGTCAATAAGATTCCTCATTATTGTATGGGATATGATCCAGTCTTAAGTAATGTTTCATTCTAACTTGGTGATCCTCAGTCAAGATAGGAGTATGAGCCAGATCCAGAGCCTTTGGGATATATTGTTGGTCTCCCTTGGAATGAGTATGAGCCTCTCTTGAGGAGTGTTCCACTCTCACCTGGTGAGCCCTGGTTAATATAGGAATATGATCTTGGTCTGAATATTCATTCCCCACTGGAATAATTTTATGGACATCCAAAATTGGAGAAATAATATGAGCCTCCTATAATTCCATGAAATAATGCGAGAATAGTCATTCTTAGGAAAAAGTAGGAATATGTGCCTTATTTCTGTGATTTACTAGAATAATCTAGGTAGATTCACTAATTCGAAGATGAGCATGTCCCAAGGCTTGTTCAATTCTCACATGGTCAGCCTCAGCCAAAATGGGGATATGTTCTCGATCATGGGCCTTTAGAGAATTACATTGGACTTCTTAGATGAGAATATGATCCTGTCCAGGGACTTTTTCCCCTCCCACAAGTTGAACCCCGGCTATAAGGGGGATATAAGACAGATCTTGGGCATTTGGATTATGTTGTCGGACATTTTTGACAGCCAGGTCACCCTGTCCCAAGGCATGTTCCACTCTCACCTGGTGAGCCCCGGGTGGAATGGGAGTCTGAGCCCAGTCTGGTGCCTCATCCTTTATCAGAATATTCCAACAATCCTCCTGGATGGGAGAAATGGTGTTTTCTTTATTTGGTACAACCACTTGTTTGTGATGATCAGAGTGTTGAGTTTCCCTGCCTATAGGCACGAAACTTATCCTCATGAATCTATATAGCCCTCTTTTTCTAACCGTCCATCTACGGATGGTATTTAATACTCAGAAAAACCTGAGATCCCAGTGCCTCCTGAAGACTTCCCCCAAATAAATATGTAAAATTGGGATCCATATTAGATACTATATCATATGGTAATCCATGAAAACAATAAATCTCTCTAAAATAGATATTTTTTAACTATTCAACTATGGTTGTAACATGAATGAGTATAAGGTGATCCAATTTGGTCAGTTTACTAATCACAAACCATATCATATACTTCATTGTCTAGGTACATGTAATATAAATCATAAATTCCTTAGAGATATCATCCCACTTCCAATTCCTTAATAGAAGTGTCCTAGGAAATCCTAAAGTCTTCTGATGCTCAGCCTTGACCTGTAGGAGAGTAAATGTGTGAAAAAAAATCAACAAATGTCTCATCTCATACCTATCCATCATAATCATCACCACATGTCATAAAACATATTTTTGGTTCCTGGGTGCACAGTCCACAAGTAATTATGTAAATACCTCATCCTATCTTTCCTCGTAGATAATGCACAAAAAATTATTCAAAAAACATAAAACACCATCCAGGGAGAATGACCACTCAAAAATGGTCCACCCACCACAAAGAGAGTCTTTAATTCCACATAAATCATTGCCAATTTGTTTTTCCTAAAGAATCATCTTGAAACAATTGTATTTAAACTAAGAACTAGCCAAGACAACCTTGGAACCTATTTCCCAAACACATTAATGAAACTTTAACATATAGCCATTAATTCCACTATTCTAATGATTCTTTCATGGAATGGGTTTGATGTTTCATGCTCAAATCATCAATATTGACAGTCCCTTTCCACTAGGTATAGGCAATGATGAAATCAAAGGATTGTGGGTAGTCCACTAAATTCCACTGTAGAATTTTAATATATTTTTGAGATAACATATAACTCAAGATTTTTTGTTATAATAAATGGTAAACCTTTCTCTAAAAATGTAATATCGCATCACATTTGTGAGTTCAAGGTCCTGGATCAGCTAATTCTTCATATGTGGCCTAAGCTACTGAGATCTATAGGATACCACATGATCATTCTGCATAATAAAAAAACACCATATCGAACTTGATACATCACAAAAGACAACATAGACTTACCTACGCTCTATAAGAGTCAATACCAACAAATAAGTTGAAATATGTTTTAGTTAAGTGAAGGAAATATTCCATTTATCATTCTAAGAAAACATCACTCCCATCCAAGTGATATCATTCATCAAGGAATCTAATTTTTATAAATCATCTATAAACTAGTGATAATACCCAGCTAAACCAAAGAATCTCATAATATTAAAAGCATTATGAAATTATCCCATGTCAAAAAATATTTTTCCTTATTAGGATCAACTAAAATACTTTGTATTGAGACCATGTATCCCAATAAAATAACTTCCCAAATCCAAAAATCACATTTCAATAGCTTGGAATAATGTCAATGATTTCTCAACAATTCTAGAACTACTCATAAATGATGCAAATGATCATCCTCACACATAGGGTAAACCAAGATGTCATCCCCAAATACCACCACAAAAGTATCAATATACTTATAGAAGATCATTTTCATCAAATACATAATACATCAAGATAATTAGAAAGAAAAATAGAATGAAACTATACTTATATTCACATACCATCTCTATAATGTGGTTTTCTGAATTGTATATTCTTTTATCCCAAAATGGTGAAACCCAGATCAAAGGTCAATCTTCAAACCCCACATATCAATATTTAAATGGTCAAATAGATCATAAATCCAAGGAAAGGAAACTTTTTATTTAATTTAACTCGATTGAGTTTTTGATCATTAGCACATATGATAAGTGTTCCATCAACTTTCATAGCAAACAGAACAGTCGTCGCCCAAGGTGACACACACTTCCATATAAATCCTCTCTCTAAGAGATCATCCAACAAAGTATTTGACTCTTTCATTCTTCTATTTCCATATAGTAAGAAGGTATAGAAACTAGTTGAATATCATTCCCTAAATCAATAAAAAAAATCTACCACCCTTACTAGTGGTAAACCAGAGGATCTAGAAGGAAATATTTTATAAAACATAATAAAAATTGGTAGGAGATAACTACCAAAATATTCTCACACTAGATAAAAATAAAGCATTGATATTACTTTTCCCAACTCTGGATAATAAGTTCTGGGAATACTCATCCTTGGGTCTCATTCTCCCTGAAAGATAAAACACGTCACATTTGGCATAGTAAAGGATACCCCTTGAATATAAAAATCAATTTGAGCAATATTAGTAATGATACAATCCATCTTGAAGATGACATGAAGTGATTTTATACTGAGAACTAAAAAATCTCAAGTAAGTTCAATCTCTGATAATGATAAGACACAAGTAGAAAAATGAAGACCCTTATCTCTCTTAGTTCTAAGGGGTTTAGTAATATCCATCACATAATAGAAAATATCTATATGAATATTTAATATGTTCACAGTATGAGTCAATATAAACAAATGATATTCACCAATATCAAATAAATTAGTCACCAAAGATGACGCAATAGTGATGGTAACTCTCACATTCACTGGACCTATATTTGTTTCCATTGGAGACTCTTTCACCATATAACGATGTATTGTTCTGAATTCCTATGGCTTGAACCCTATAGATCCTGAAGCATCTTATAACACCATAGTAAATTTCAGTTCTAATGTTCCCATTCCAATATGTGGGTTAGAAAAGATATAACATGATTTCTGAAAGTGTCCTAAATGTCCATATGAGTGGTAAATCTTGGCTGCTTCAGTGCAAACCTGCTTTGAATGACCATTAATTCCACACTAGAAGTAAGTCAAGGTAATATAACCATCACTATAGGAGGTCTAGAAGAATCCTCACATCAAGATCCACTGTGAGAATCATCATGATATTTATTAAATTTATAGGAACACCCAAAATATCCACAAGAAAAAAAGGGAACTCCCATAAACCCTAACTTACCTACCGGATTAGGTTTTTCCATCAACACCTTATCCATAACATTACCATAAGAAGATAGATTCTTCAAGAAAACATGGTAATGATTATCATATTGAAGTCCCATATTGAACCATCTATTCTTCATATTATCATTCCATACAATCTCTAGTGAAAAATTCAAGATATTGGAAAAGTGTTTTTCATATTCTGTCACAGTCTTATCAGACTTCTTGAGGTTGAAAGACTCCATAGCCTTATCCAATACCATAGAATATGGATATAATTGTTCATTGAAAATTATATTGATGTCCTTTCACTCTAAACCCTCATGCTTCTTCATCATAACCATTGAAACCAACCATCTCCTACTAGGTCCATCCAAAATAAATTTAGAACACTTTACCTTAATAGCTTAGGGAGTTTTCAAGAAATTAGATAGAATATCAATATTTATAAACTATTAATTGCCTCTTTAGGATCATTAGAGCCATGGAAAGAAGGTGGTTTCAAATGAAGGAACACCATAGCACAATTTTGAGACTCCTCTCTTAGGGATTCCACAACTCTAGCATGGATGGGAAAGGGTGTAGGTGTATGTCCTAGAGCTTGGATAGCACACACAATAACCTCAACAATATTCTTGTCCATATGATGATTTTCTCATTTTGGTTCATTAGTAGCTTCCTCTTAGATCCTATTCACATGTCTTTTGGGAGGTATGATGCTTCAAAACATTAGAAAAAAAACATTTAATACATCATAAGATTAATCAGATCAATAACTCAAAAAATCGTAATACGAAAATTAATCCCATCAGATAAGAAACCAATATATGGATTTTAACCTATCTAAATCAAAAATTGGGAAAAATATAATTATTCCTCAAGATGCCTTTTGTAACAACCCAAACATTTAATAATGAAAATTCCTCTTGATCTTTTTAAATCTATTATTATGTAAAATGGTTATATAACACATTAACTTCCTTGGATTTATGTTTTGGAATTTTAAAATACCATTAAGAATTGTGACCGTTTCTAAATATAGTCATCAAATAGTGACCACATGATTAGTATAAATATAGGGATTTAACAAATCCAATTTACTCAGAAAAAGGAAGTGATGGCCTCATGCAGTAGAATTACTCCATACAAAGCCCATTTTTCAGAGCTCATAAATGAGGTAGCATCACTGGGATTCGCTCTTGACCAAGCCCATGTCGAGCTTCAACATGTTAATCTTGAACAGAATCGCATATGGTAGAATTGGATGTTAATAGAGATTACCACCTGAATGATGTTATATAATCCTCCCCAAGAGTCTTTCACCATTGAAAACCTTACCCTTTGGCCTTATGCAGGTGTTATAAGGGGTTATGTAACAAGACACTAGCACTATGATTATGTTCATTATTTTTTGTATATAATAAATAATATACATTAATTTTATTATTTTTTCTTTTTAAATAGTTTTTAAATCAAAAAAAGTATTTTTTTAGTTAATATTCAATTAAAAAATATATTTTGATGAATTAATCAATTTTTGAATTAAATTATATTTTAATAAAAAATTATTACTAAATTAATTTTTATTAAAAATAAATGATCTTCTAATTTTTATGAATACAATTTTAATTTTTAACAATGTTTGAATGCTACATTTGTTAAAACCCTTGAATTTTTTAAAAAATGTTTGTTTTTATTTTAAAATTAAAAATTAAAATATTTAAAAAATTATTTAGATAAAATGAATATATTTTTTTGGATTCAAGATGTCGAAATTATCCAACGGTAAATTTTTCATAATTTTCTAAGATAGTCGAATTTTTGGTTAAAAATTAAATATCGTTAAATATATAATGTGTTTTGTCACATTATAATAACCCAATAGTGATGTAATAAGATACTATAAATGGTATTTTCAGAAAATATATGTTTTAATATTAAAATAATGTGATTTTAGGTTTGTTTGATTTATTTTACAAAGCCTTAGAGGACCCTCCAAGACATGCAAAACATTTTAACTTTTAAAATGATTTCTTTGAGAGTGTGACTCATCTCCATATAAGAAATCCTAATATTTTAAGAATTTCGGCCATTATACTTATAAAATAATTTTTTCCACTAACCATTTTCAAAAATAACATGGGAAAAAACCATTGGATCATTTGATTTTTTGATTTGTTTAATGTGTAATGTCCAAAACCTAAATAATAAAGAATTCCCAGAATTTTCTAATATAATCACACCAAAGCTCCCACTTCCACTTCACTAAAAACCATTGGTGCTCGACCAAACTATTCCCCCCTCTCTCTATAATCCTCCCAAGTCACCCCAAGATCTCAAGAAGCCTCTCTCAAGCCTCTCCCAATCCATTGGGATCACATTACAATGAAAGGGATTTCATGCTTTCTCATTTTTGTCCTAATTTTGTTATGTTTTTCTACCATTTTTTTTCTATTAAAAATGTTAGGGTATGATTTTTAACCTCCCCATACTTCCATCCTGATGTTTTAATTATTAGAGACCCATTTACCTCTCATTAATACCTCCAATTTACACCTGCTACCATGCCAAAATTCTATAAGGGATTTCTCTCTCCTCATTTACATTCAAGCAATTCATTTTTAATATGAATATTAATTCCATTACATCTGTTGGGACATGTTTATATATTACCCCATTAATTTCCATTTCATTTAAATATTATGATACACCCCTTTCTCTGTCATCAACCATTTTTTATGAATTCCTTTGTTACGTCGTTTTGTGGCCGAAATGGCACCATGGTTTTCAAAGCCAAAGTCATTGTGTAGTGAATACCATGCCCATTTCACTATCAATGGTATTCACCTTTATGCGCATTTACTTATTGATTATAGAGTTTCAAGTAAGAATTCAAAATTCCATTATCATGGAATAAATTATATTGTTTAATGAATACATGTTATATGATCCATGTGGCACACTTATGCATGAAATGAAATGATTAAGAAGGGTGAACCCTGATAGTTCTCCAATTCATTGGGTAATGATTAGTATTAGGATACATCAACTGAAATGAGGTTTTAGTCAGTATAATTCAATTTCAATGATTTTTTACTCATGCTACATGTGCAATGAGCCTTAGCTCATGCTAATATCATGTTAAATTTTGTTTCTACATTTCATGTTTTGATAATCATGCAATATCATGCCCTTATGTTCATGTTTCTCTTATGATCCATTTATATGACTGTTTCCTAGAATGTATTGTATTATTCATGTTATGCCTTTTTTAATCCCTTACTCGAATTTATAGATCACCCTTTACATATTAAGGTCCTAAAGTTATCCCATGCAATGATAAGTTTGAAGGAATGTGTGTGGTCATGTAAAATAAGTTTTCAATAAATATGCGCATTTCATGTTTCAAGTTGTTGTATAATGTTCCTAATCCCCAAATACACTATACCTCTCAATCATATATTTCATATCAAGAGAATATTTTATGTAATAAATTATGTTTATTTGTGAAATAAAGAGCAGGGTTGTTATAGTTGCTGTTAGATGGAGGTTTAGTTATTTATTAGATTAGGATTAGAAAGACTAGTGAAATCCTTAGGGATAAAACTACGTATAATAAAAACATCGCTAATTTTTTTTTAGTTTTGAGTATGTGTTTGATCACTAAAATATATCCTTATTTAGATACGAGTAGGTCAAGGTGGCTCTCGCACAGATGTATCTTGGGGAAAAACTCAAAAACACCACATTGAGGTAGACTTGAACGAAAACTAGTACACGACAACAGGCCTTTCAACACTCTTGGTTATGAAAATCTCAGGGTATATGAATTGGTAAATTCATAATCTTAGAATAAACCATTATTAAGGTAATTAAAAAAAATCCCCTAAGAATATATGTTGGGAAGTAGATCATGGATAACATAGATAAGTTTAGGAAATAAATGTAATTTATATGTTATCTCGTTTTGTCATTGGATTCCCATTTATGTGTTACCCCTTACATTCCTTTTATTTTAGCCAATGGCCGGTAATAGGAGGCCTTGGGCTAACAACTGATGTGAGGATCAATGTGATGAATGTTCTAATGAGATGCCCAATCTTATGGGAGTGGTAATCATAAACTTTGTCATGATACTTTCTCAATTAACTCAAGTTTTGAATTAAAACATGGGTTAAGAGGAATGTTCACCCCCCCCCCCCTCTAAGAAAGAATAGGCCACAATTGAGAGCTTCATGAGATAAATCCCCCTACTTTTAATGGATCATTTGACCCCTCAATCTCTGAACAATGGATCAACTCATTTGAGAATATATTCTCTAACCTTTAATGTTTTGAACAAGAGAAGGTACTTTTGGATACTTATCGTATGGAGGGTAAAGCTGACCAATGGTATAAATTGATCAAAAATTTGAAGCCTATGGAGGATATAGAGGCATTGGAATAGAAGGATTTCCAAAAAATGTTTTTTGATAAATATTTTCCTCACACCCTCCAAAATAATATGGAAAGGGATTTCCATTCCCTCAAACAAAAAGATGATGAATCCATCTGAGCGTACAAGGAAAACACCACAAGTCTTTCATGATTTGCCTCCGGCTTTTTCATTACCCCCGAATGAATGGTTGAGAGTTTATTTGGTGGGATAAAATATAGCCTACGGAAATCCCAAGAGATACTTGACATCGAGAGATATGAGGAAATTTTCTGATGTGCTCTCAAGGTCGAAATGGAGATCGGCGAATCTCAGGGGTATCATAGGGAGAAGAAGCATAATATGTACATTAATTCTAGTGTTTCGAAGGATAAATCCAATAGTGAAAATAAATTACAGCACCCTACTTACCAATGGTGCGGAAAGAATCACCCTAGAAATTTGATAAAGGGGATGAGGAAATGCTTTTGCTGTGGAAGAGAAGGTCACCTGTACATTAACAACCAACAAGAAAAAACTTATGACTGCAACAGAGGAGAGGAACGCTTCATTCGACCATGAAATCATTTTTCATTGCTTTAACTACAATGAACTAGAGAACTTTGAAAACCAATTCCCTAATCCAAGGGTTTTTAAAGGAAACCAACAACCTCCAAGGCAACAAGGGTGAGCTTTTTTCCATCACTACTACTGAAGTGAACTCTGACAAAGAAGTGGTGATAAGTACGCTAGTTTTTCATTCAAGAATAGTGAACAAAATTTTTTATTTTGGTTCTATAAATTCTTTTATATCCTTTATAATAGTATAAAAATCCCAACACCACCATAAATCATGAAAGTAATGATGTTGATGAGAATGGAAAATGAGTAAATCATTGCATCGCATGAATATAAATCCTCCCATGTCATAATTTGTGGACTGAAATTCATGTAGAACCTTTCCATACTCCCTATGGTGAAAGTTTATGTAATTCATGGCATGGATTGGATTTCCTTATATAGAGACTCCATAAATTTCCATGAGAGGAAAATTACTCTCCATATGGAGAATCAACCCCCAATTCTGTACAAGTTCAAGGAGGAGGATGAATCTTCATTAGAACCATCATCTCAAGAGTGGATATTACATCCCTAGGATCAGGCGTATCTTGCTCAGATGATTTATTCTAAGGAAGAAACCAACCTTAAAGACATGCATATTGTGAGGGAATTCTATGAAGTGTTTCCCAAGGAATTGCATAGTCTTCCTCATAGAAGAGTTGTGTAATTCTCAATTGATCTTATACCTAGGTTGTTGCCAATATCCAAGACTCCATATAGAATGGTTTTTGGGGAGCTTGAGGAGATGAAGAAATAACTATAGAAGAATATGGATAAAGGGTTTATACGCCCAAGTGATTTACCATTGGGTGCACCGGTCCTCTTCATCAAGAAGAAGGATGGGTCAATTCACCTTTGCATTGATTATCGTGATCTCAACAAAATCATGATAAATAAAAAGTATCTTATTCCAAAAAATGACGACTTGTTCAATCAGCAACATGGAGCACAATAATTCTCCACGGTGTATTTCTTGTTAGGATATTACCATGTAACGGTGATGAAGGAGGATATCATCAAGATTGCTTTTTGTACAAGATACGGGCACTATGAATTTATTGTAATGCCTTTCAGACTCACAAATTCTCCATAAATAATCATGGACTTTATGAACAGAGTATTTAGAGATTACCTTGAAAATTTGTTGGTAGTCTTTATAGATGATATTCAAATATACTCCAAAAGCAATGAAGAGCATGAGGAATATCTTGTCACAGTACTAGAGACCTTTCGAAAGGTAAATCTCTATGAAAAGTATAGAAAGTGTGAGTTATGGTTGAAGGAGGTATAATTCTTAGGTCATATCATCACAAGCTATTGGATATATTTGGATCCCTCTAAGACAAGTGCAATTAAGGGATATCTAAGGCCAACATCAGTAATGGATATCTGTAGCTTCCTAGGGTTATCTGGTTATTATCGTCAATTTGTGAGAAATTTCTCACAATTTTTCAACCCTCTTACCAAGCTAACTCGGAAGGGAGTAAATTTTTCTTGGAGTGATGAATGCGAAGATATCTTCAAGGAGTTGAAAAGGAGGCATATCACTGCACCAATTCTCACACTACCCACATGTGGTGATTTTTTTTGTTATTCAGTGATGCTTCGAAGAAGGGCTTGTGATATGTTTTGATGAAAAATGAAAAATTCATTTCCTATTCTTCAAGTCTATTGAAAGTTAGTGAGAAAAACTATCTAACACATTATCTGGAGTTGGCTGCAGTAATATTCGCTTTAAAAATATGGAAACATTACCTATTTGGGGATAAGTGTAGAATATATTCGTATAAAAAAAGCCTTAAGTATATATTCACACAAAAGGAGTTGAACATGTTCCAAAAAAGATTGTTAGATCTTATCAAAGACTATGATTGCTCAATCACTTACCACCCTGGGAAAGAGAACAAGGGGGTAGATGACCTAAGTAGAAAGGACCTAGTGATTCTATCATTAATGAGAATTAAAAAGGATCCAATAATCTTAGTTTTGATGAAGATGGACATTGGAATCATACAGAAGGGAACATCATCAATCCTTTCCCAAATGATTGAAAACCATCTATTTTGGAAATGATAAAAGATGCTCAAAATAAAGATGTGGGAACTCAGAAGAAAGTGGAAACTATCATAAAAGGTAAATCCTTAAAGTTCAATGTCAATAAAGAAGGAATTATGAGATTTGGGACAAGACTATGTGTTCTATAAAATCTGTAATTAAATCTTGAACATTTAGATAATTCACATAGTTCTAATTTCTCTATTCACCCAATAAAACAAAATATGTATCGACATCTTTGAGGGAATTATTGGAGGGATAACATGAAGAAGGAGATCACTGAGTATACATCAAACTTCCTGGTATGTCAGCTAGTGAAGGCTGAGATGTATAATTCTAAGGGGATGATGCAACTATTACCCATACCAGTATGGAAATGGGATAACATCACCATGGACTTTGTTGCTGGACTGCCGAATACATCCAATGGAAAAAAATACTATCTAGTTTATTGTACATCGTCTTACAAACACTTCACACTTCATTGTAATTCAATAATATTTCTCATTAGATAAACAGGCGTGGATATATATTAGAGAATTGATAAGGCTTCATGGAGTAGCACTATCTATTGTATCTGATTTAGATCCAAGACTCACCTCTATGTTTTGGATGAGTCTTCAACATGATCTACATTGATCTTCAGTATGACTTATCGTCCTCAAAATAATGGTCAATATAAGAACACTATCCAAACACTTGAGGATGTGTTGAGAGCATTCTCAATGGAATTTAAAGGAGGATGGGATCAATATCATCATTTGGTTGAGTTCTATTAAAATAAAAGTTTCCACTCAAGAATCTAAATGGATCCTTATGAATACCTTTATGGGAAGAGGTACATGACACTGACATGTTGGGATGAAGTTGGGGAGTGAAACCCCCTAGGTCTAGAAATGGTTGGAGAAATGGTGGAAAAGGATAAAACCATCCAGTAACATATTAAAACTTCTCAAAGTCGACAAAATATCTAGGCTGATAATCGTCGAAGAGACCTATAGTTTGATGACAGAGACATGGTATTCCTCCACATATCACTATGGAAGAGAGTTATGAGATTTGGGAAGATGGGAAATCTTAGTCCAAGGTAGATCATCCCTTTTGAGATTCTTGATCACATTGGAGCAGTATCTTATAAACTAGCACTCACACCGAACCTATCCCAATTACATGATGTGTTCCATGTATCACTCAAGATAAAGTACATACCTGACCCATCTCATGTACTCAATCCACATGTGGTACCATTGGAGAAAGAAATATCCTATGAAGAGAATCCGGTGAAGATCTTAGATCATTGGGAGAATGTTCTAAGAAATAATACAGTGCCCCTTGTCAAGGTGTTGTGGTGAAACCACATATTTGAAGAAGCAATGCGGGAATCGAAGTAAGTGATGAATAAGAGTTACCCTTATGTATTTTAGTGTGGAAAAATGAAATTTTGGGGGTGAAATTTCATAAGGGGGGAAGATTGTAACGACCCAAACTCTTATTAATGGAAATTTCACTTGATCCAATTAAATGTCCTATTATGTAAAATGGTTATATAACATATTCACTTACTTGGTTTTATATTTTTGGATTTTAAAATACCATTAAGAATTTTTAACATTTATAATATACTCGCTGAATAATGACCACATGATTAGTATAAATATAGGGCTTTATCAAATCCAATTTACTCACGCAAAAGAAGTGGTGGCCTTATACAATAGAATTTCTCCATACGAATCCCATTTTTAAGAGCTCAAGAAGGAGGTAGAATCACAAGTATTAACTCTTTACCAATGCCAAGCCAAGATTTGACAAGATAAGCTTTAATGGAACTTCCTACGAGAGAAGTGGAATTTAATAGACATTACCACCCGATCGATTTTATCTGAGCATCCCCAAGAGTCTGTCACCATCGCACACCTTACCCCTAGGCCTTACTCAGGTGTTATAAGGGGTTATGTAAAAAGACCCTAGGACTATTATTATGTGCATTGTTTGTATATAATAAAGAATATACATTCATTTTATTATTTCTACTTTGTAAATAGTTTTTAAAGCACAAATAGTATTTTTTTAGTTAATATTAAATTAATATAGCTTTTTTTAATGAATTAATTTATTTTTTAATTAAATAATATATTAATAAAATATTATTAAAAAAATTACTTTTTATTAAATATAAAATATCATATAATTTTTATGAATACAATTATAATTTTTATTAAGGGTTGTGAGCTTTTTTTGTCAAAACACTTGAATTTTTGATAAATTTCATTTTTTATTTTAAAAGTTAAAATTCACATATTTAAAAATTTATTTAGATAAAATTAATATTCTTTATTTAATCATGATTTAAAAATTATCTATTCATAATTTTTTCATAATTTTCTGAGAGAGTCAAATGTTTTGGTAAAAATTAAATACCATTTAAATATATAATGTGTTTTATGACATCATAATTACCCAATAGTGATTTAATAAGATACTATAAATGGTATTTCTGTCCAAGATATGTTTTATCCTTAAAAAATGTGATTTTAGGTTTTGTTGAATTATTTTACAAAGCCTTAGTGGACCCTCTAAGACTTATAAAACATTTTAACTCTTAAAATGATTTCCTTGAGAGTGTGACTCACCTCCACATAAGAAAGACTAATATTTTAAGAAGTTTAGACATTTTAATTATAAAACAAATTAAAATCTATTTTTGGAAAAAACCATGGGCAAAAACCATGGTGTGGTTTGTGGTTTTTATTAGTTTAATGTGTTGTGTACAAAACCTAAATAATAATGAATTCCCTCTCTTTTCCTATATAAACCCACCTAAGAACCCACTTCCTCTTCACTCAAAACATTTTGAGATTGACCAACATATTCCCTCCTCTCTCTATAATCCTACAAAGTCTCTTTAATCTCCCAATAATCCTCTTTCAAGCCTCTCCCAATCCTTTGGGATCACACTTCCAAGTAAGGGATTTCTTTCTTTCTCATTTTTGTCCAAATTTCATTATATTTTTATACCATTTTGATTTCAGTTAAAAATTTTGGGGTATTATTTCTCACCTCACCCATACTTCCCACCTTAAGTTTGAATGATGTGATACCCCTTTCTCTCTTATTAATGCCTCTCATGTACACCTATTAACACGCTGAAATTCCGTAAGGGATTTTTCTCTCCTCATTTACATTCAAGAAATTCTTATGTAATATGAATATAAATTCCACTACATATGTTTGGAAATGTATATATATGGAAACCTTACTATACATTTCATTTAAATATTTTGAGATAACCCTTTATCTCTCATCAAACATTTTTATGAATTCTTATGTCACGTTGTTTGATGCCGAAATTGCATTTTGATTTTCCAATCCAAAGTCATTGTGTAGTGAATACATGCCCATTTCTCTATCAAGGGTACTCACCTTTATTCATATTTACTTATTTATTATAGGGTTTAATGTATTAATTCCACAATCCTTTATCGTGTAATAAATGGTTATGTTTAATGAATCCATGTTATATGATCCATGTGGCACACTTATGCCTGAAATGAAATGATTAAGAAGGGTGTTCCCTAATAGCGCTCCAATGCATTAAGTAAATGTTAGTATAATGATAAGTCATGTGAAATGAGGTTTTACTCATTCTAATTAAATTTAAATGAGTTTTTACTCATTCTAATGTGCAATGACCCTTTATTCATGCTAATATCATGTTAAATGTTGTTTCCACATTTCCATGTTATGATTATCATGTTATATCATGCCTTTATGTTCATGTTTATCTTATTCTCCATTGATATGCTTATTTCCTAGAATGTATTGTGTTATTCATGTTATGACTTGTTTAATCCCTTACTAGGCTTTATAGATAAACATTTTCTTATGCATGTCCTCAGGTTATCCCATGGAATGCTATGTATGAAGGAATGTGTGTGGTCATGTAAAAGAAGTTTTCAATAAAGATGTGTATTTCATGTTTTAAGTTGTTAAAAAATGTTCCCAAGCCGAAAATACACTATAACTACTGATATTCTATATTTTATAAAGTGAATATTTTATATAATACATTATGCTTAAGTATGAAATAAAGACAAGGGTTGTTATACCTTTCTCAAACCATCCATGGTGACTTAACGCTCATTACATTGAGAGCTGGTTTGGGACTCAATCATAACTACCTCCTATGTCCAGAAAAATATCTATCAATTTTATAATAACATCACGAAAATATTACTTACCTACACCTCTTATACCACTTTTTCACAAACCATCCTAGATACCCCGCTACCCTGGTAAACAAGCTGGCACTGACATGGCTAGAAGGATGTTCCCAATCACCATAGGTTAGTGACTAGAACATGAAATTTTGTAATATGAAAGATGAAATAATTTTCCCCAAAGACAGTGGAAGATATAGATACAAATAAGTATTCTCAAAAATCCTAAATTAGATAGTACTAAAAACCAAACAAATATATCAAAACCCCAAATAGAACATTATCAAATCACTCAAAATATGACAAGATAAAGTCAAACATCCTATAGGAATCAACACTCAAATAAAAAAGGATCAAGAACATACACCTCATCTAAGAGTTAATTTCCCTTTTCTTGGACCTGGTAAAATGTAATCAAAAAATTCACAAATGAAAAAGGTAGGGTGCGATCTAAAAGCTCGGTAGGGTCTCACCAAGTGTTCCATAATAAGATTCCATAATAATAAATGAAAACATAACATCCATTTATATAAAACAAGGCTTTGAAATTCCCTTTTATATTTAAATAAAAAAGTTTATTCATTACATAATAATGGAAAACATTTCCAAAATGGCTTAAATAAACAATCTATATAAAATTGTTTATATAAATCAGTAGATATGAGGAAAATAATTTCATAATTAATGGAATACATATCAAAACAACCATAATAAGAACCATGGTCATATTCCTTATGGTAAGATAGTTTATAGATATAGGATCCTCACACACCCATATCAGTGATCATGGAAATATGTGTACACTCATCCCTCAGGACCAGACTGAATAAGACTAATCAATATCTTATCAAGGATAACATCCACCTAAATATATTTTTTCATAGTTTTGATCATCAATATGTTGATAGGGATTTACCATTCCAGCATCCTTATCCCAAATAACCCACTGACTATTAAGGATCTTAGGTTCTTAATTAATCTTTTTAAAAAGGTAAATTCATTTAATTTCAAATTCATAATCATCATCCATAATTCAATTCCCTTCTTTTATTTTTCAAATGCCAATTCACATTTATAACCAAAACATGGGTTTTTCATCAATTCATGCCTTTTTGAAAAAACGCAACCATTGGTATTCTATAAATTCAATTTAATCTATTTTCTAAAAATAATTCTCAAATCAATTTACAAATTACACCAATCTACTAAATACCCCCAAAATTCAAATTCAATATGAATTAGGGATTTTCCACAAAATTTCATTACAGAACAATTTCAATTATAATTCACATAAAATTTGGTTTTCCTAAATAAATTTAAAGAAAATTAAATAAAATAAATAAATTCAATGTTTAATTATATGGAGAATCACAAATAGAACTATTGACCTTTATTCACAGTAATCAAAACTCAACACTCGTACCGGGATTTTTCAAGGAATAAATATGGAATGAATATCTATAAATACAACCTATAATTAAGATCCAAAAAATATATTTTAGATCCATCAAACATGGGATGATCTAACAACCCCTATGGAGGAAAGAAAGAGAGAACTTGAGATAAATAATGGGAAGAGAATCACTTACAAAAGAGGGATCGAATGAGATCTTTAATACTTAGATTCACCAAGGAATGGGTTTTTAGGGGCTAAAAAGGGTTCTTGCGATCCTCTAAGACCAAATAATTAGAGATACCTCAAGATATGTTCGAGAGGGTGGTCAAATTTTGGTTCAAAAAATTTTAAACAAATTTCTCAAAATTAAAATTAATGTGTTCGTGGTTAGCTGGGAAAGGATGCACAATATGAAAAACCATCCAAACTAACCATGCACACTTTTTTGAGGGTTCATGGTTTCTTCTAGGATGTAACATAGTTTTTTAAGATATTAACCAACTATGAAAACCCCCACAATCTGGGGTTTTATGTTTTTCTTTTGGTGGGTGCACGGTTTGGGAAAACCGTGTGCCAATAGTTCACAACCCAAAATTTTCAAAAAATTTAATATTTCCACCAAAAAAAATCGGAGACAAACCCCAAAAAATCATGATAAAAAAATAAGGTTTGAGGAGTAATTTAAAACTAGTAATAATAGGTCACAATTTTCATACCATTTCATTATTTATAACACATTTTTGTTTCGGTCTTTTTTCCCACCTACATGAACAGTGTTATAACATTACCATTATGAATAATGAAAAATTAAATATTGTTAATATTATATAATGATAATTTTTTTAAAGTTTGGGGTTGAAGCCTCATTTTATTATTAAAGAAATGTAAAGACCTATTTTAACTGGGTAGATGGAGACCCATTACATAGACCGAGGCCCAAAGGGCATGTATCCCATTACATAGCCCGTAGGCCCAAATTTTTGGCCTAAGGCACATTCTGTGAATAGTAACCTGGCTGCTACAGTACCGCCGCTGGTATAGTTCCCTACCGCCACTACAGTATCTGACAATAAACAGTACCACTGCTGATACAGTACCAGTACATTACTACTACAGTACCTCCACCCCATGGGTTTTGAACCCCCATTTTTCATGTAGGATTACAGTGTGCTTACCACTAAGACAAACCCCAACTACAAAAAAGTACACTGGGTTTTTAGGCCCAAGGGGTTACACGGAATAGGTGGGCCATCACCCGCCATTGAGAAACTATATGTACTCCCCCAGCAGCAGTCCTAGGTTTAATAGCACCCGGGCTTTCAGGCCAGTTCCACAAGAGGTAGAGGGGCCCACGAGAGGTGATAAAGGCATATAGTGCACGTTGCCTTGCGAGGACTCGAACTCGGAACCTTGGGGTCAAGACACCACCACCTCTCAACAACTCACCCATGCCCCTAGGGAATATGATATAATGATAATGAATTGAATTTATTCTTATAAATATTCAATGGTAATATATATAATTATATTCATTAATAAAATCATTTCTTTTTATTCTATCAAAATTAATGAAAAAATATTTTAACATCTCTTTACATACCATAATTATAAATTTAATAAAATCACCATTAGATTTCAAAAATAAATAAAAAACAATTATTTAACCTCCATATACATTCTGAACATTATAAAAACAAGCTCAATGATCAAGGATTGGAACCAGAAAACCAAATGCTGCGTGGAAAAACATAGAAATTAATGCCTATATATTAAATTTAAAAATAAAATATTAATATGTGCGTAATAAAATATATAAATGAATGGTATTAAGTAGAATAAATATGAATAAGTCTCTTATACACATGAATAATAAACCTAAACTTATTATATAGTGAGTTAGATCACGTTCGACTAAGCCGGAGTTTGAGATAATTGTTTCTTATCTCAATTTTCATTCATTGAGATATGCTCTATATTCACCACTTGTATAATTTTATACATTGTTTATCATAACCCATGGATGTATTTTATTATATTTTTCATTTTATTAAAGGCATTTAAAAATACATCTTAGGTTCTTCCTTTTAATGGTAATTTATTCTAAAGTTACTAAATCTATACGTTTTTCTCCCCAATCCAACTTTTAAATAAAAAAAATTCTATTACTAAATTTCCTTTAGTGTAATTGTATGATCATTTTCTCTTGTTTTTTTTTTGATGTTTAATTGTCTTCATAAATTTTCACCCTCATTTGGTTCACAATTCAACTGAAAGGGTTATTGTATGTATAGTAGAACTTATCTCTTCATTTTGATTAGGAATATTTTTCCTTTATATCCATGTTTTTCATATTCTTTTTTGTATTTCATTATCCATATTAATTTTATTTCATAAGTTCATTTTGTATTGAATTTTAATTTCCATAAGAAAAATTGTGAAAGGAATATTTTTTAATATTTTATGAATTTATAATATCTCCCAAACATTTCCTTGGTTTTCTCTATGAATCTCCCTTTCCAAGTTTTCATGTTATTTAGTAGTATTTTAATTTATATCATCATATTTTCAAAAATATTTTTTAAAATTAATTTTTAAAAAAAAAAGTTCTAATAATTTATATTTAATTTCTATTTATTTTTTAAAATAATCTATTATGCTCTTCTAGATTTTTTCATCTTTGTCAATATATTTTAATGTTTCTTATACTTCACTATTGATACTAATTATTGATACCACACACCTTCTTTATTTAGTGGATTATGATCCTTTCTTGTGGAAATTTTAATGAACACTTCATCTTTCTCATGGGTAAATTAATACATGATGGAATTATTGGTGTTTTAATGTGACACACATATGTATGGTTTTTCATTTAGGGATGGGTGGGACTAAAATTATATATCCATATAATGAATTGTTTGGCATTTTATAAATCAGGATATAATAGGGAATGGGGATTGAACCTAAACCCGAAAGGGATGGTTGGGCCCATGATTATATAGCCATCTACTACATTGGGTAAAAATTTATATCTAATATGATGATAGGGAATGGGGAGTGAGTCCAAACCCTTAAGGGAATATATCCACCATGTTTATAGAAATATAAACTAAACCCAATCCTAGAAGGGACTCTTTACACTAAGTTTGTGGGAATGGGTATTGAACTAGTACTGTCTTGGGTCATATCACTATGAATAGTTTTTGGACCTGTGTCACCATGTGATCTCAAACATGCCTCCTCGAACACCAGAGGCCACTGACTAGTGGTGTGAGTCTATGTATATATTGTTCAGAGACAATATCCCTAGTATTATAGTACACATTAATTGTAAAAAAACAAAAAAAATATCCATAGTATGACGTAATTAGAGATCATAGGAATAAATAACATCCAACAATAATAAAAAGAAATATATAACATGTTTTCGCATTATCATACATTAAGACTAATCACCCACTGGGCCGATCAAATATTAAAATAAATAATAAATAATAAATAATAAATAATAAATAATGACTAAAATAAACGTATACATGGCTCTGTAGTAACCCCTAAGCCTCGCCTCATCCTGAACTCCACATCCCAACCAAACTTATCAAACTCAACTATAAATCTCTGGTGTTTCCCAACCTATTCCTACAACAAGTGTAAAGATTATTGGGTACTAAAGGTCCATGTTCACCTAAGCAGGGCATGATTATAAAACATGGCAGTGCACCAGCAATGTGGTCACATACATAATTGTAAATGAAGTGATATGAGGTTGTGAAAAGTTGAGAATAAGTAAATAAATATAATAGAAATAAATATAAAATCCACTAATAATACATGCTTCCACACAATGTTGAAATTTCTCTAGGAATGTCGTGTGGACTGTTCCAACCACCATATCATCGTAGGGGTACCAAGTCTTTCCCTTGTGTCAATCCTTATGTCCTTGACCACAATCAATTGTACTTACATCATCTAGTGTTTGGGAGTCTTTAAGAATGTCTTGATGACCTCACCTTCCAATATAACAAACCAAAGTTTCCCTGGTATATGTATCAAGTAATACAAACCTATTCTATGAGAGTTTTATTAATTGAGGAATAATCTCATAAGTTACATAAACATATAGAAATATATTATAATTCAACATCCTAGTATACCATATCAACCTCAGTTCTATATCAATGAAAATCACACTAATGGTAACATAGACATACCCTAAAAGAGTTTTCTCAACCAAGATAATATCCAAAAAGTATGATAGACCTCCCCTATGGGACATTTCACATCAAGCAGTATCACATACATTTAAATATAAAACACCACACCCTTAGAATTTTTCAATACATATTAAAATTTGTACCTTATGGTTGTTTTCTCATTTTTTTAACCATAACCACCTAGGGGAATATACTATATCATACCATAAAATAATAAAATAGAAATGATTTGTCAAATAGATAAACCTACTATTATTATCCATACCACAACACACCCTCTCACTGAGGTTGAAACCCTCCTGGGACACCCACTTGGGTCCCCATAGTCAAAACATATAAAAGACTATCAGTAAATGTATTCTAAGTCACCATCCAACATAGAACCCCACAAGGGTTCCTCCAATACTGTCATTGTAAGGAAGCCTCCTTTGGTTCTTCCTCAATCCAACTCTCACCAAGTGTCAACCCTTCCTAAGAGGTTACCCATACACACACCCAACCTAGTCCCAATGAGTCAAAATATATATGGTATCTCATGGGACCTCCCAAGTACTTTCAAGATCATCCATCTCAATCTATATCATACCACTATAGGGAGTTCTCCATTGGATTATAGCTACACTCCACATCGACATACTAATCCTAGACACACCTTCTAAGGGGTCAAAAAATATCACAATTAATCATAATTTAATCATTTAAGCCCTTGATCATTGATGGTCTAGGAAACCATCATGTGTCTAAGGGCCCATAACGTCCTTGGAAAAATTATGCAATCCATACATAGTCATTTCCTAGAATTAAATTGACAACTTAATTATTTATCATTTCATGAATTGATTTAAAACATTTAAAAATTCATTTAACTCGGTGGTTAATCACTCTAATGTGGTGAGGCAATAGGCTATCATATACATAATCAAATTCATATAACATAGGGTGTGTACATGAGACCATGTACCTATTAAGATACTTACCATTTAAATTATATGGGCCATCTATTTTTTCAAGCCATGTTGAAGCTCAATGATATCCATTCCCTTCTTACATCAGCACCCAATCCATAGATCATGAAAAAAAATCAAACAACAATAATTAATAAATTAATAAATTAATAATTAATAATTCAATTTAAAAAATAGTAACAACCCAAAACCTCACCATGTCATTATACCACACTAGAATAAAGTCCAACCAATCATGGGAAGTCCAGAGTAGATCCCAAGTACTAATCTGGACCCAAGACCTAAGTGTTGAGACCATTTCATTAAAAAATTAATTTAATTTAACTACAAAAACTGAAATAAATCTATGGTATAATTAACCTTTGATGATTTGATTAATAGCCATGGTTATAAATCATCTCAAGACGCCCCCTAGCTGGGATAAACAAAATCCAATTGGAAATTGGGTGATGTCACCATGCTTTGGTTGAATAACAAATAAAAACCTAGGTCATAGAAGTGGGAAATTAGAACAAGCAGGGGAGAGGATCATAAGAGGTTGATAAAGGACAGGACATACCTAGGATCTCCATTTAAATCCACCAAAATATCCTCCCTTGGGGATTCTTTATGGGAACAAGAGAGTTGGAGATACCCCTACCACATGCACTATAGGAAGAGAAGGGAGGGAGTTTATCACCCTTTAAACCCGAGGTGGGGAGGAATGTTTAATTTGAAACATTAACGACCTAGAAAAATATGTGGTATGGTTCTATCAGATATCTAGTGGAACTCCTGCTAGATGGGTGCTACTAGATAGCCACCAGCTCACCGATGGAAATTATATTTTTCTGTAGTAGCCTGATCAACCCCTCAACTTGCCCCACTACACACCCATGCCTCCACCATGACCTTTTTCACCCAAAGAAATGTCAAAATACACATTTTTTAGGGGTCACAACCCATATAATCCCATTATATGTCCCGATTCAAAATTCATCCCATCCCCTAAATAAAAATTTAGAATACCTCTAAATTTGAAATTAAAATATTATTTAAAGGAATTATAAAATAGAACCCCATAAAAAAATCAGTCCATCATTTTAAGAAATTCATAGTGAACCCAATCAACTATAAGTCTCTATCTACAATGTAATGATAGTATTGGTGGTGATACTTGACATAAGAAATTATTTTTTATTTTTATTCAGGTTCCTCATTCTCATTTCAAAAAACTATTTCATGAAAAATTATTATAGTATGTTTTCATGGCTTGTGATTTTTGAATCCTATTTCAATACTCTTATGAATCGTGTATTCTATTATACCAAAATCCTTATGTCATTGATATTGATTCGTGATCAATATTTTATTAGGTGTGATTTTATTATGTTATGTTCATGAACCATGATTGTGTTCTCATACCCACATGTACATCTTATACTCAATTATGATATTTGATAGTTATATATTATGTTTACCCTTATTGGGAATCTGAAATCATCTTTTTATTATATTTTCATCCCCTAGGAAATGAAAAGGAATATTACGTGTGATATGTGTATATATATATATATCATGTTTGGGGAATTTCATAGAAAATATTAGAGTCTTATTCTAAAATAAGAAGAACATGTATAAAATACCAAAATACATAATACCAATAGGTTATAGGTTGTGATTTATTGGGATATTTATTGAATATTCATGTAAAATGATGAAATATGTATATATATGTCATGTTTTCTTCATATAAATTGGTATCAAAGTAGGGTTTAGTTAATTTTTTGGATTTTTTTATGAAGAATATGATGATAGAACATAGAACACCCCATCATTAACAAAAAGTGATTTAGTATGAAGACAAAACAATAAAGGTTGAAGCAAATGTGTCATAATTTAGACCATATTAGGATTTATTACCATTATCATATGATTTAATAAAATGGTTATTATTTCTATATTCTTACACTTACCTTTTTTATTTTAGTTAGTGGCTAGAACCAGGAGGAACTAATTGAAAAACGAGTATAAGTTGGGGTTTAAAATATTATGGTTATTATTACCCAAATTTCCCAAGTTATAATTAATAAAGAAAACTATATAAAACTATTAAACATACCAAATAAGAGAAAAATATAGTTTCACATATTTTTAGGTGATAAAGACCATATGATAAAGAAGAATCAACTTTCTACATATTAAAAATATAGTCTGAAGCACGCAAGGAAATATCTCAAAGGAACTAGAAGTTGTTTTATATGTGGTAAAGTAGGGTATAATGTAACAAAATTTCAAAAAAAAATGAAGTGTTTTGTTAAAATTATGGAAGAAAAGAAATTTCATCCTAAGATACCATAAATAATTCAATATTTTAAATGTGTGTAATTTTGGAACTATGTGAAAAAAACTAACCCACCCAAGGGTTGATGAAGAAAATTGATGAAATTAACCTCCTAAGATAATAAAAAATGGGAAATATTGTGTAATCAAAACTACTAAAGTGGATAATAAAAATGACGTGGTGAAAGTAACACTCATCAACCACTCAAGAAATACAAATTTCTTGCTTGATTCTGGTACCACCAACTCTTTTATATTTGAAAAATTCTCCACAATCATGAATTAACCGCCCCAATGACTATATGTTAAATTATAAATGGAAACTACTAGTGTAATGATTATTACATACCAAGTATATTACTTCTTTATAATAGAGTTTTGTGGAAATATACTTCCTATACATATTACTATTCTCTCTTTTATTGAATTTGACGTCATTTTAGGAATTTATTGTCCCTCTCTATAGAGATTCCATATTAATTTTCTTGATAGGAAAATCACATTTCATATCTCAAAAAAACATATAATAATTTATTGTTACAAAGAGGACAATGAGCTCCCTATGGAAATTATATTCATTAAATAGTTATTAATACCAAATCAAGAAGTATATTTTCCTAAAAAGTTTGGATGTAACTCAATATTAGATATATTTCTATTATGTAGGAATACATTGATGTGTTCCCAAAATATTTTCTTCTCTTCCATTAGACCATGAGGTTGGGTTTTATGTCAAACTTATCCTACATGATATTCTTATATTAAATACTATTGATAGACTTAACATTATTTAATTGGGGTAATTAAATAATAACCTCTAAGAGAACTTAGATACAGGTCATATATGCCCAAATTATTCACCATGGGTTTCACTAGTTCTATTTTATTAAGAAAGATGAATCACTATATAGAATTATTGATTATCATGATTTTAATTACATCACAATTAAGAAAATGTTTCCCAAACACTATATTGATGTCTTATTAAATAAATTATGAGGCTATAAATAAATAGAAATGATTGAGAATTGATCTGAATACCATTAATTAAGTGTGAAAAGTGAAGGTGTATACACTAAGTCTTTTTATACAAGATATGGATACTATTAATTCCTAGTGATTCTATTCAAACTTACAAATTCTACTATTATTTTCATGGATATAATGAACTTAGTCATAAAATATTTCCATAATCTATTATTGGTAGTATTTATAGATGATATACTAATATATTCCTTGAAAAAATAAGAAGATAAATATTATTTTGAGGATTTCCCTTAAGACCTTGAAATTGATAAATCCATGATGAATTTATAATGTGTGAATTATGGATACAGAAAGTATCTTTCTTCGGTCATTTGGCCATAATAAAGTGTATATTTAGGGATCATTTAAACATAAAGGTAATTAAATAATGTCCAAGTCCAAATACTGTAATATAGATCCATAGTCTTCTTATGTTAGATAGAAAATATCAACAATTTTTTAAAAACAATTCCAAGACTATCAAATCCACTAATCAAGTTAACTCAAAAGGGAGTCAAATTCCTCTTGGTGGATTAATGTGAATATGATTTCAAGTATGTAACACCCCGAGCTTCCACGATACGCTTCTCATTCAATAATGCAATAGCTTGCATTGTACGCAACTTCGGGTTCTAAAACACCGCGACTAATAAAAGTAGCCGTTATGAATAGTAATAACCACTTTTTAAAATTATAGAAATTTTATATTTCAAAATGGACTTCATTTTTGAATTCATAATATCGAAATTATCCTAAGTTGAATTTTTTTGTAACTTTCTGAGAACTTCTAATTTTTTATGAATAGTGAAAAATACTTAAAACAACTATTTAATCAAAATAATTTATAGTGATAAATTATACTATTTAGTGGTTTTAAAGTATAATTAGAATAAATTTTTACCATTTTATCCAATGGTGGTCATTAGAATTAATTTAACATTGAAATTGGACATAAACAATTGCCAATCTTTTGATATAAATTGTTTCTTAAAAACACGCTATTTGTCGTAACAGCGGGAATTAATTATAATATTAATTAATGAAACTTATATGTTTGGAATTTTGTAAAATAGACATCATTTTTGAATTCGGAATATCAATTATAACTTAGAGTGAAATTTTGGCCTTATTCTGAAAAACTTCAATTTGTGATTAATAGTGAAACCACTAAGTGGTTGTTAAAAACTGATTTTTCGTTAAAATGAAATATTACCACTTCTGTGATTTGATTTTCAAAAATCTGATATACATGGTTGTCATTAAGAAGTAAAACGTGGTTCAATGAGATTAAAATAATTTTTTGGTGAATAGTAACTTTTAAGTTCTTAATCGCGATTAGAGGTAATTAGTGTAGTTTAAGGTAAAAAAATGTTTTAATAATATGATATGAGCTTGACACTAGTCCTACTCCTATTGGATGAGTCATGGCCGACCAAGACAACCCATGGGTCAACTTGGGGACCCCATGGATCCACTTTGGTTGGAAAATGACATTAATATATATTTATTTAATGTTAAAATTAAATTGACATGAACATGAGTTGTTTTACTAAAACAGTTTTTAAGTGGGGTTACACAAGTCCAAATTTTGACTATAAATATTAATTAGAAAGATAAAAAGATTTCCTACATCATAGTATTTTTTTTATAATTTTTTGACTTTAAATAAATTAAATTATTTATGACATCATTATGATGCAGCGATGACCTCATTATTTAACGATTTAAATAAAATGAGAAGATAATGAAAACTCTAAGGCTTACACTTGTCCAAAGCCTATTGGATGAGGAGATTTAGAAACCTTATCACCCTAGACTAGAATTATATAAGTTTGGGACCTTTATAATCCGAAAAGCATTTTGAAATAATGTATCATTTCAATCTTTCCAAAAGTGCCCCTCCTATCCACTTATAAAAGGCCCCCACCTCTCCCACCTCATTTACACTTTCAAGCCATTTGGCTCGGCCAACCTCTGCCCAAATACTCTCCCAACTTCCCCCTCTTACACCTAGAAGCCTTACTTTGGGCAGAACTCTTCCCAAGGAAGCCTTTGGCTCAAATGAAAAAGAGTTACCCGATTTTGAGGTAATGTCTTCTCTAATGTTGTTTTGTTTTATTTTTCTTCTCCAACCCCCTAACCTCTTTTTATTCATTTATTTTGTAACAAAACCAGTATCCTCAATATACTAGGATGTTTTTATAAGAAGTATTCGAGCTACACTTACACACACCTACATCTAATGGTTAAAGAACATACGGTTTCTGTGGATGGCGAATTTCTGCCTCACGAAACGATGATTGTTCAACACTCATATAACACCTTCAAAGGTGGCCATTAAGATGTCACTATTTTTATATATGATATATAATATGTTTATGTTTTACTTATGCTTCTGTATTTCTCATTTATGGCATACTTTATGATTTCCATTATGGGTAAAACACGATAATTTCATTTTAGGAAGTGTGGACTACCGCCCCCTCAAAGTGATTTGAATCGTTAATGCCATATGTGGGATATATAAAGGATGGAGTAAATGGTATTATACAATATATTATACTGGAATTATATTATACATTTATATCATTATGATTTAGTTCCATTAAATATGAAATTGAAATGAAAGTAGCGTTCATGCGTACGTACGGCTTACCGTCTCCATGAATGGTGCATTTCATTTCTTACCTCTAAATGTTACGTAATATTATAAATGAATGTATATACTGGATATATAAGATATATATGACATCTAAATCATTAATATAATTCTGGATATAATGGATATTCTACCATATGAACAACTTGTAATTATAAGAAGTTTATTGTTGACTCAAGTTACCAAAGATCGACAAAACGATCGTTATTAACTTGAATAATTACATAATATTCATAACATTGTAATAAGTGATATAAAAAATACAATGAAATTGAAAATGGTTCTTAATAAGGTAGATATTAACTCTAGTTTATTATTCAGGAGGTTAAAGAACGGTTGAGTCAAGTCGGACACAAGGTAAGGGAATTTCTTAACCCAACTTCCATTCTTTGGGTTAATCTCCTACTTTAAAATTATGTCATGATATTATTATGTACTATATTGTATTTGTAAATTATTTATGTGTACTTATAGTGAATACACATTATAGATGTACTTTATTTAAAAAAATGATCTTTTTAAGGGCTTCGTCTCAATCCCCTTTCATTGAGGCATATTTGGTTTTATACACAACTTTCTTTTATACGGTGTATAAACCCCTTTGACTTTTACATTTATTCAAAAGGAATATTTTTATACGAAGCGTTTAACTAAATGAAAAAAAGGGAATGTTTTTTCTTTCCGTACATATGCGGCGACAATGACTTCTCCGCCGTCGTGACCATTATTTGAGTTTCAGCTTCCTCTACAAGCCGTCACTTTTTTTAAATGAAAAATAAATTACAAAGTTTTAACTTTATTTTATTTTGGTATTGAAAATGGTTTTGAAAGTGTTTTTATTATATCAAGGTGTTGTATTGATATCTTGTGATTGAAATGTGGAAATGTTATGTTTCCTTTATGCATGTTTTATGTGATACGATTAAGTTATGGTTTATGATATGTTTAAACCTATTCATATGAGGAATGCATTGGACTTAATAAGTGACGGGTGGAGCCCGCTATAGCTCCTCGATGCATCGGCAGGTCTCATGAGACAAACTAGTGTCTTGGCACGAGGCCTTGACAAAATCTTATTTGTGGTCTTGGCACGAGGCCTGGACTACATGGTTATGATAGTCTGGCATTATGCATTCCATCATTATGAAAGTGGTTATTGATATTGCATGTGATTATTCGACCAGTAGAATATCCATGTGAAGAAGTAAATGGCATTATCTCATTTTACTTTTGCCATATTATGTTGAAGTTCAAGTTTAAAAGGTTTTTGTTTTAGTTATACATTGCCTTAAATGTTAATGTTTATTTATGAAAGCTTCCGCTATATTGTTAACCTTACTGAGCATCTGAGCTCACCCCTTTCAATGTTTTAATATTTTTCCAGGATGTGAAGAAGTATTTTATGAATGACCTGCAGGGATAGTCAGAAGAGGATATGAGTGTGGACTACGAAGACTTTGATTTTAGTTTTTCACTTTATGATGTAATGTAAGACTTATGAATGTATCTAGTGTTTCCAAGGCTACTAAACTAATCGTTCTTTCGAGACTTGATCTTTTGTGATCATGCCAATGTTACGAAGTAATGCACCGGCTCTGGGCAGCTGGGGTCGGGGCGTTACAGTTGGTATTAGAGGAAGTTTAGTACAAACCTTGGAAGCTAGATTTAGACAAACTCTGATTAGAGCACGTAGACCTAAGATGAACTTTGAGGATTAGTATAGAAGAACTTCCTAGAATTTTGGTATTATAGAGATGTTATGAGTTTTCTGAGCAATACATCCCTGTCTGGATACGAGCAGGTAGAGGCGGCTCTGGCACAGATGTACCTAGGGGTAAAACCCGAAAACATCGCTTTGAGCTAGACTCGAACGGGAACTGGTGCACGACAATGGGCCTTGCTGCACTCTTGGTTACGACACTCCTGAGGGATATGCTTAGGATAATTCTCATTTTATTTACAAACCACTATGAAGGGTTATGAGTACATACTTCCTCAAAGAAAACATTTCTTTTTATGATTATGGATTATATCCATAAATAGTTTAATTTATGTAAAGTGTTTAACAAGTATGGAATTATGTATTTTGATTCATAAACTAATCTAGTTTATGCCATTGTTTAGAAATGGCACCTAGTGGAAGTAATGGAAACCGTATCAATGCACGAACTCCGTGTAGGGATTGCCCTCCTGCTCAAGATAATTATTGTGGATCTGGAGATACAACTGGTGCTGATCAACTTATTACCATACTGGGACAACTCACTCAGGTTATGAATAATAACCTTACTCGTATGGAGCACCCTGATCCGCAACGTGGAGGATCAATGCTAGACCGTTTCATGAGGCAACAACCACCAACCTTCAATGGGAGTACAAATCCTACAGTAGCTGAGAAATGGATAAATTCTTTAGAGAAAATATTCCATGCCTTGGGGAGTAGTGAAAGGGAGAAGGTTTTCATGGCAGTTTACCGCCTCACTGGAGATGCCGATCAGTGGTGGTCGCTGATTCAAAACACAAAGGAAGATGATGACGTATCAAATATGGAATAGAGGGAGTTCAAAGAGCTTTTCTTAGAAAAATACTTTCCTCGTGACCATCGAGCAGATATGGAAAGGCAATTTCTGAGTTTGAGGCAGAAGGAGGATGAGAATGTCGCAAAGTATGAGGCTAACTTTACAAGGTTAGCGAGGCATGCTGCCGATTATATACGTAACCCAAGGAGTAAGATTGATCGTTTCTTTGATGGGTTAAAACCATTTCTCCATCGAGCTTTAGTATTACAATCCTTCTCATCATACGAAGATATTGTCTCGTGTGCTATCAAGACAGAAAAGGAATTCTCTAAGTCTTATGACAACAAAGTAAAGCAAGAGAAGAAGAGAACGGTGGAACAAGAGACAGATAAAGGGAAAAAGGGAAAGAAGGATTTTCCATTATGTGATAATTGTGGGAAGAATCACCCTGGAACTTGCCTAAAAGGAATGGGAGTTTGTTATAAATGTGGAGAAAAGGGTCACCAGGCTCGTGATTGCAAGGGAAAGAAAGAGGCTGTCAAAGTTGAATGCTACAATTGTATGGAAACAGGGCATTATACAAATGAATGTCCTAAGCGTTAAGGAAACTTACCTCAGAAAAGGCCAAGGGATCAAGGCCAATCTTATGCTGTGACTACAGTTGAAGCGGAATAATTAATGTATTGGTGCTTTTGGACTCAAGGATTATATTCTGGTTATAAGAATAATGTGATATATATATATGGATTGTACTGCAGTACTTGTTGATTTCAGTAAGGTTTTAATATGATTAAGGTAATCATATTTTTAGTATGTGACAATAAGAGAAACTTTTCTTTGTTTAGGGAATCTGATGTTACAATTGATTTTGGAATTTAGAGACCTTTTAGAGAAAGTCTGGACGGAGGTATTTTGGATAACTATTAAAGTTGGAATGCATTAAGTTGAACCATGGATAGTATTGTTTATGGTTAAAGCATTTCTGAAGATTATTTTTGGAATATTATAATACTATAGTTTTATGAAAAGGACAACCTGCAGGGTGGGGAATAACCCGTCGCGTTGGACAAAGCTGTAGGAATCGAACCCACAACCATAGTGCGACAAGCCTTTATTTCCTACCACTAGCCTACAGGAAGTCCCTGGTTATTACAAAATAGTTTTACTAATCTAAATGGTATGTGTTAACATTTGGAACCTTATACAATTAGGATAAATAGAATATTTTTGAGTTCTGTTACCATTTGGAGTAAAAGTTGGGTTTGTGGTAAAAATTTATTAACGAATGAAAGTATACATAACAAGTATGTATATTCCCTTAAGTTCTTAGTAAATATCCTAAATAAATTCCTCAACATTATAAAAGGTAACTTAAAACAAAAATGTTGTCGGTTAACTTTTCCAACTAGGGATTCAATGACCGTTTAACCAATCACAAGTTTGTGATTTTCTTGTGGTTAAACTTTTTCCTAATCCTGTTTTCTATAACTCTCCATCAGACCTTGATGGTTTGTTTCTCCTCCATATCCATATTTTCATATAATCCTAGAATGGTCTATATCGGGTGACCTTTGTACATATCCTGCTTTCTTTTAATGTTATATATTTATTAACCTTATTTCCGATGTGGGTTTTCCTCAAAGGTATTTCCTCTTTTCAACATTTTATTTTCAAAGAAAAATTTCAAATTGCGAGGACGCAATTTATTGAAGGAGGGGAGAATGTAACACCCCGAGCTTCCACGATACGCTTCTCATTCAATAATGCAATAGCTTGCATTGTACGCAACTTCGAGTTCTAAAACACCGCGACTAATCAAAGTAGCTGTTATGAATAGTAATAACCACTTTTTAAAATTATAAAAATTTTATATTTCAAAATGGACTTCATTTTTGAATTCATAATATCGAAATTATCCTAAGTTGAATTTTTTTGTAACTTTCTGAGAACTTCTAATTTTTTATGAATAGTGAAAAATACTTAAAACAACTATTTAATCAAAATAATTTATAGTGATAAATTATACTATTTAGTGGTTTTAAAGTATAATTAGAATATATTTTTACCATTTTATCCAATGGTGGTCATTAGAATTAATTTAACATTGAAATTGCACATAAACAATTGCCAATCTTTTGATATAAATTGTTTCTTAAAAACACGCTATTTGTCGTAACAGCAGGAATTAATTATAAAATTAATTAATGAAACTTATATGTTTGGAATTTTGTAAAATAGACATCATTTTTTGAATTCGGAATATCAATTATAGCTTAGAGTGAAATTTTGGCCTTATTCTGAAAAACTTCAATTTTTGATGAATAGTGAAACCACTAAGTGGTTGTTAAAAACTGATTTTTCGTTAAAATGAAATATTACCACTTCTGTGATTTGATTTTCAAAAATCTGACATACATGGTTTTCAGTAAGAAGTAAAATGTGGTTCAATGAGATTAAAATAATTTTTTGGTAAATAGTAACTTTTAAGTTCTTAATCGCGATTAGAGGTAATTAGGGTAGTTTAAGGTAAAAAAATGTTTTAATAATATGATATGAGCTTGACACTTGTCCTACTCCTATTGGATGAGTCATGGACGACCAAGAAAACCCATGGGTCAACTTGGGGACCCCATGGATCCACTTTGGTTGGAAAATGACATTAATATATATTTATTTAATGTTAAAATTAAATTGACACAAACATGAGTTGTTTTACTAAAACAGTTTTTAAGTGGGGTTACACAAGTCCAAATTTTGACTATAAATATTCATTATAAAGCTAAAACATTTTCCTACATCATAGTATTTTTTTTATAATTTTTAGACATTAAATAAATTAAATTATTTATGACATCATTATGATGCAGCGATGACCTCATTATTTAACGATTTAAATAAAATGAGAAGATAATGAAAAATCCAAGGCTTACACTTGTCCAAAGCCTATTGGATGAGGATATTTCGAAACCTTATCACCTTATCCTCTAATTATATAAGTGTGGGACCTTTAGAATCCGAAAAGCATTGTGAAATAATGTAACATTTCAATCTTTCCAAAAGTGCCCCTCCTCTCCACTTATAAAAGTCCCCCACCTCTCCCACCTCATTTACACTTTCAAGCCATTTGGCTCGGCCAAACTCTGCCCAAATACTCTCCCAACTTCCCCCTCTTACTCCTAGAAGCCTTACTTTGGGCAGAACTCTTCCCAAGGAAGCCTTTGGCTCAAATCAAAAAATTTACCCGATTTTGAGTTAATGTCTTCTCTAATGTTGTTTTGTTTTATTTTTCTTCTCCAACCCCCTAACCTCTTTTTATTCATTTCTTTTGTAACAACACCAGTATACTCAATATACTAGGATGTTGTTATAAGAAGTATTCGAGCTACACTTACACAGACCTACATCTAATGGTTAAAGAACATACGGTTTCTGTGGATGGCGAATTTTTGACTCACGAAACGATGATTGTTCAACACTCATATAACACCTTCAAAGGTGGCCATTAAGATGTCACTATTTTTATATATGATATATAATATGTTTATGTTTTACTTATTCTTCTGTATTTCTCATTTATGGCATACTTTATGATTTCCATTATGGGTAAAACGCGATAATTTCATTTTAGGAAGTGCGGACTACCGCCCCTCAAAGTGATTTGAATCGTTAATGCCATATGTGGGATATATAAAGGATGGAGTAAATGGTATTATACACTATATTATACTGGAATTATATTATACATTTATATCATTATGATTTAGTTCCATTAAATATGAAATTGAAATGAAAGTAGCGTTCATGCGTACGTACGGCTTAACGTCTCCATGAACGGTGCATTTCATTTCTTACCTCTAAATGTTACGTAATATTATAAATGAATGTATATACTGGATATATAAGATATATATGACATCTAAATCATGAATATAATTCTGGATATAATGGATATTCTACCACATGAACAACTTGTAATTATAAGAAGTTTATTGTTGACTCAAGTTACCAAAGATCGACAAAACGATCGTTATTAACTTGAATAATTACATAATATTCATAACATTGTAATAAGTGATATAAAAAAGATAATGAAATTGAAAATGGTTCTTAATAAGGTAGATATTAACTCTAGTTTATTATTCAGGAGGTTAAAGAACGGTTGAGTCAAGTCGGACACAAGGTAAGGGAATTTCTTAACCCAACTTCCATTCTTTGGGTTAATCTCCTACTTTCAAATTATGTCATGATATTATTATGTACTATATTGTATTTGTACATTATTTATGTGTACTTATAGTGAATACACATTATAGTTGTACTTTATTTAAAAAAATGATCTTTTTAAGGGCTTCGTCTCAATCCCCTTTCATTGAGGCATATTTGGTTTTATACACAACTTTCTTTTATACGGTGTATAAACCCCTTTGACTTTTACGTTTATTCAAAAGGAATCTTTTTATACGATGTGTTTTACTAAATGACAAAAAGGGAATGTTTTTTCTTTCCGTACATATGCGGCGACAATGACTTCTCCGCCGCCGTGACCATTATTTGAGTTTCAGCTTCCTCTACAAGCCATCACTTTTTTTAAATGAAAAATAAATTACAAAGTTTTAACTTTCTTTTATTTTGGTATTGAAAATGGTTTTGAAAGTGTTTTTATTATATCAAGGTGTTGTATTGATATCTTGTGATTGAAATGTGGAAATGTTATGTTTCCTTTATGCATGTTTTATGTGATACGATTATGTTATGGTTTATGATATGTTTAAACCTATTCATATGAGGAATGCATTGGACTTAATAAGTGACGGGTGGAGCCCGCTATAGCTCCTCGATGCATCGGCAGGTCTCATGAGACAAACTAGTGTCTTGGAACGAGTCCTTGACAAAATCTTATTTGTGGTCTTGGCACGAGGCCTTGACTACGTGGTTATGATAGTCTGGCATTATGCATTCCATCATTATGAAAGTGGTTATTGATATTGCATGTGATCATTCGACCAGTAGAATATCCATGTGAAGAAGTAAATGGCATTATCTCATTTTACTTTTTCCATATTATGTTGAAGTTCAAGTTTAAAAGGCTTTTGTTTTAGTTATACATTGCCTTAAATTTTAATGTTTATTTATGAAAGCTTCTGCTATATTTTTAACCTTACTGAGCATCTGAGCTCACCCCTTTCAATGTTTTAATATTTTTCCAGGAAGTGAAGAAGTATTTTATGAATGACCTGCAGGGATAGTCAGAAGAGGATATGAGTGTGGACTATGAAGACTTTGATTTTAGTTTTTCACTTTATGATGTAATGTAAGACTTATGAATGTATCTAGTGTTTCCAAGGCTACTAAACTAATCGGTCTTTCGAGACTTGATCTTTTGTGATCATGCCAATGTTACGAAGTAATGCACCGGCTCTGGGCAGCTGGGGTCGGGGCGTTACAAAGGAACTCTAGGGAAGGTTGGTTACTACACTTGTACTCATACTAATATGGATTATAGAATTTTTTTTGTTAAACAAGGATGTATCAAATAAGTGATTGGGAGGTTTCCATGTGAAAAATGAATTTATAGTAGATTATGCCTCACATCAATTAAATTCCATGAAAACAAATACCCAAAGCATGATCTAGAGCTAGAATCAGTAATATGTTCCTAAACTATATGGAGGGACATTTATAAAAAATTGTTATGACAATTGAAAATCCAAACATATGTGTATTATGATGTAAAATTATAGATTATTAACCTTACCTAAGATATTAAAGTAAATATATCAATATAAATCATATCTTGAGTCATGACTATGTTAAGAATAACCCCATCCACATTCATTAGTAATAGAAATTAAAATTGAAAGGATGCAATTAATTTATGATGGGATATTATAACATCCAACAGTTAAGTATGCATTTTATTTCCCTAATATATTTTTTATTCTTTATAATGAATCAAACATAAGTAGGAAATAAAAAATATACTAATTGAGATAAATTAACAAGAATTTATTCACTCATAATCAATCATTAAAAAAGGTACATTAAGTTTTTTATTTCATACCATGGATTATTACATACCAAAAATGATTGTATCCCTTCAAAGTGCATATATTAATATAGGGAAATAAATACAAATTAATATTATCTTTATAATTAAGAAATCCCCTGAATCATCTCCACTCTTGAGAATCACCTTTAGTATTAAAAAATCAATAATGAGAAAAAACATCCAAAAATGAGATATAATATCACAAAATCCAAAATCGAATTTATAATAATTATAATTTTTCTTTTTGATGTAATAATGGAAATAATTTATAGGTTTTAATGGGTTAATATAGTCATTATATGACCATTATTTTTTATTATATATCCATTGGGTAAAACACCAGCAAACATATTATTAGTTTGGAAGTTACTAGTGTGTAGCTAATAAACACCGTGTTTATTTAGATGATGATAAATATAAATTTTATTTATAAAAAATTTATTTCAAATAAATAATTTATTATTTTAATATAATTAAAAGAAAATAATTCACATGAGAATATACCATAGATTCTAAAAAAGATATTTTTATAAATTATAAATTTTTATTAGCTTTATTACTTTTAGAGAATGATGTGAGTAAAATGTATTGATAAGTAATTATTAGAAAAATAAATTAATAATATCCATGAAATATTTAATTATTTATAAGGTATATGAATTTAATTATTCATAGATACAAAAAATTTACTGAAAAAATTGTTTTTATAATATATTATATATTTTATTTCCCATATTTGGAGTATGAAATTTAATGAAATTTTTTGTTTATATATATAAATAAATTATTAAATATTTATTTAATGGCCTTACCCCACTAGAAACCCCTCATGTCCCAAATATAAAGACAAGAGTGACCTCTAAAGCTTTCCTTTGTGTTGACAGCTACAACTGAGGATATAAATAAAACAAATTGGAAAATATTGGCATTATAATTCAATGAATATAAAAATAAAACTACTAATAAACCCCATAATATAAAAATAAAAACTAGATCCCAAGATACATGAAATTTTATATAGAATTAATTCTTCAAAGTGAGATTCTGAATGAAATATTTTATGGAAACAAATTTGACAACAACGATAAGCTCCCCACTTCTAATATCTAGCTCTAGAAAAAAATAATTCCTATAAACCTAAAAAATTGTTTCTTATATAGGTTTTATCATGCATATATACTAAATAAGATCTTTCTTAAGTCCACTCCTAAAAATTTTGAAGAATCGTATTATTTATTCATCGATTAAATAGACAAACAATGAACACAATCATGTCACTACCACCTAACCTCACAAAGGCTCACTCAGTCAACATAACATTAAAGTATAAGCACATAATAGTTATTGGATGTAGAAATAACATACCTCAAAACACTTCCACACTACTTTTTTACTCCAATTCACAAAAAAAATTCCTAGTTCTCCCATACCTTTCAAAGCCATTAAGTCCCGCAATATATAAATTTCCCATATCACTACCATATTCCACAGTTCACAACCAAATAATCATCAAAATCACATTCATTAATATATACCATATCCGAAAAACACATTTTATTCCATTAAATAAGAATATTGTGTACATGAAGGACATCAACCTCAATCTTTCCTCGGACCATGCATGACTAATTCCATATATCATCACACCAATCACATAATCAACCCATATAGTATATAATTTGATAACTCTACCCCCATAAATATCATTTTATTCATTTCATTATATCATATGTGATTTATATTATTTTATGTTATCACATTTATTTTAAAACAAAATTATTTTGGATACTGAGATTTATTTTTTGTAATATATGTGTTGTTTTTGTGATTACATTTTTGAAATAACCCTCCATAAAAGGTTAATAATTTAAAGAAGAAAAAAATGGTTTCTTATTAATATAGAATTTTAGTGCTTATGAACATGTTTTCGATAATATTTCTTTTGAAATAATTATTATAAAGAGGTTAATTGATATTATAAGCAAAAGGTTTTTCTATGAATAATTTCTATTTTATGTTTTTGTTGTTGTGAGTTTTTTGGATATGGTTTGAAATAATTTCGTCTAGTTTGGACAATTGTATTTTGTTATACAGTGGGTGTTACTGTTAGTTTCCATACTAGGTAAGTAAATTTGTGTTTATTGACGTGGTCTAGGATGCTGGATGGGATGTTATGTGGCATGGGTAGTGGTGTGGAAATAGAAATGTTCAATGGAAGATGTGTTTGTTGTTAGTATGTGTTGTGTGGTTGGATATGTGGTTGTTGGTTCATTTTTGTGGTAATGTGATATAGGTTCTCAACTTTATGAAAAGTGGTTAGTAAAAATAAATATGGTTATGGGTAAGATCTGAAAAATAATAATATTTTTTGGCTACTAATGAACTTTTAATGTTTGAAATCAACATGTAATATCTGAGAAAAATAATGTTTATTTCCTAATGAATGATTTTTCATTAAATATATAATTAAATAGAGTAATTAATTTATAATTTTTAGTAATTAGTAAAACATGAAATGGGAAACGATTTCAATAATGGAAATTTTGAATACTATTGTGTTCTAGTGTGAAAGGTGAGGCAGGTTGTGTGGTAGTGTTGGCCATGGATGTTATTTGTGGCAGTGGATATATGGTAATAGTGTTGGGTAATCGTGATATGGTTGTGTAAGAACCACTTAGGCTGAGTTGTATATGATTATTATATATGATTTATTTTCCATATGATTTCATATACATCCCCACTAGATTCATGTGACCTTAATGAAGCCAAAATATTTTTGGTTTTTGAGTGTTTTTTCCCAAATATCCAGATTGGTAAGGGAATGGATGTTTCATTACTCCCTCTTCCTCACTCTCTTGTCTAAGTGAGGTGTGTTATGTAATTAAGTAGAGTATGTATAGTCATATGGTAATGTTATATCTTAAAGTAATAATATATGATACACATGATTACTTGAATATGTGGTTGATATGGTGATATATAGTGATGGTCATGCATGGTAGGGGAGAATAATGTTTATTTACTTCATGTTCATAATACACTATTATAATAGAATATTATGTTTGGTTGGGATATGTTATGTGGTGGTGGAAATGATGTTGATAATGATGAGGTGGTGTAAAGTGGTATATGGTTGTGATGTTATATATCGTGTGATTGTATGTCTATTGAAGGGATGGGTACACTATAACACATTTCTATGGGGTGTGAGAGTGAAACAATAGTATGTAAGTGGTTGTGGAGTACCTTTATAATATATAATTTAACTATTATTTTTTTATAGTTGAATGTTATAATAGGAAGTTGACCCATGATGAGTTTGGGTTGTAGTGACCTGATTAGGTGCATTTTAGTTCTATTTTGTATTCAATGGTGCATTAGGGTGGTTATTTAAACTTTTAATGAGAGGTATTAAGGATTATATTAATTAGTATAAATTTTTTTTCTCATCCCTATATAAATAAAAATTTTATTTGGAGGTTTCTAGCAGGTATTTGGAAAAGTTTTTTACATTACTAACTTAGATCTTGGGGTTTCTTCCATTGGAGTTTTCCTCTAGTATTTTAATTTAAAAGAATTATTTTTTGTATAGTATTTTATTTATCATGGGTTCTTATTTTTACATTCATATTATGGTGTTTATTTGTAATTATATTTATATATTATTTAGATTATATGGGAAATTTCACTCATTTGTGTGATTTATAACCACAGTGCTAGACACCAAATCCTGGCTTATTGGAGGTAGGATTTGGGGGCCACTCTCAACTTAAATACCAGCCTAAAAGGAGTTCTTATTAGGGACATGACATGAAAAAGTTGTATGATATATATATGAGATTTAGGATGGGGTTTTGAGATAATAACTGGTGTGGAATTCAAGTGTTTGGTATGGTAATAGTGTATTTCAAACCTTATGTGTGATGTAATAAAAGAGACCATCTTGGACATACAAGATTAGGGCCCCTTGTGATCTGATATAAGGACCTTAAGATTATCGAATACCCTATGCAGTGTAATGTTTATTTTAGGGTAGATACCTAAGATAAGCACATTCACTGTACATTTTTTCATGTGTCTGACTCAAAGTGATTTTCAAGAAATCAAAATGAAATAGATTATAAGTTTCTTTACATCGTTGAATAGATATAACCTCGTTATATTCTATGTATATTATAGGAGGTGAGGTGATGTAGGATGATTCTATTGACTTCCAAAGTGTTGAATCAACTAATAAATATGGTCCTTATAGAATGATATTGTGTGAGATATAGTGTTATATATTTATAAAGTATGATGGTGAGGTCTCTAATTTGGAGGCGGAGTGCTAGTGGGAGGTGCTTTAGATTTTCCATAGATCTATAAAAGGGTAAATTAATAGTATAATCTAGTGATGTGGCATTTAATTCTATTGTTTTTTCATTTCATTTTTAGTTTATTTTATGAGTTTCTAATCATATATTAGACTTTGAATGGTTAACTATCATTAAGTTATTATTTTATAGTGAAATTGGTAATTATTGGTAAATATAATTGTTTTTTAGTTTAAATTATCTTTTAATTACTCTTCCAAATGTTTATTTACTTCATTTCAGAATATCCTTTTGAATTTTTAATTTAAATCATTTTTAGTTAATGTTTGAGTTATATTAATTAAATATTTATATCCTTTGTTTTTTATTATAATCTATTTGTTAACATTTATTCGTAAAGATAATGTATTTAATGTAATTAATGTACCTCAGATATGGGGAATTTTTTTTGGAAAAGAATGATTCCCATGTTTCTAGAAGAACCTCAAGCATTAAATGCATTTTATTGTAGTTGAGATATACCTGACTCCATTTAAGCAGTGAACATGGGCTCAAGTAAGAGGGATTTCTTTCCTAAGTTTTATCCAAAACATGATGTTGGAAATTTTTATGTGGTGGTTGGAAACTATAGAATTTGGAATTTAATATCACATTGGGATCTAGTTAGGCTTGGGATCAAAAAAAGGGATAGGTAACTAAATTTGAGGAGGTGAAGATAAGGATAACTTTTGATGATTCTAAAATATCTTCGGCTGACTTGACATATCATACATGGGTGTGTGGTTGTTTTAGAAGAGGTATAATCAAGTAAAAAATTAATGACCAATTATCATGACCAGTTCAACATGGTTGCTGAAATGTTTCAGTGACCAATATACAAATAGAGAAGATAAATTTGGAGATGAGGATGACATATGGGGGTATAATAACTTTTTCATAAATTGATGTTTTAGGAGATCAACATCTAAAAGAGACTCATGTAGAAGATTGATAGAGTAGAAATAGGAATTTAAGGATCTTGTTCATGAGTGAAGATCAAGGGATGAATCCTCATATTCTTATTATTCTATCATTTGTGATATTCTTTCTTTCTAATTTCTCTTTGATGAATCCAGAAAAAAATTGTAATACCCTGATATTTTATGAGAAATAATCTTTTTAATTTCATTGATGTCTTGTCTTATACACTACACCAAGATTAGCTTGTGCTATACGCAACACCATATTAGCTTGCAGTATATGCAACACTATTCATAGCTTGTGTTGCACGCAAGAGTGACCTTCCTCAATTGCATGTGTTGTATGCAATACTGAGTTTTACTAAACAATGCTATATTGTAATAATATTATTATGAACTAGACTCTATGAATAGTATTAACCAAATTTTGAATTTTATAGCATTATAATTCATCTTACACATTTTCTAGAACATTTTATGAGAAGAAAATCAATTTTTGGTATCAAGGAAGTATTTTTCAAAAAATGCTGTTTTGCCACCTTTTTATGGAGGCCCCATTTTAAATAAAATTTTTCACAAGTTTATATGTTAAATTTAAAAATTTAAACTTCTTATTTTCAATCAGGATATAAAAATTTACGTTGGATAAATTTTTTATATTATTCTGATAACCTTTATATTTTGATGAATAATAAAAATAAGCTAAATTTAAATTAAAAACAACTTTTTTCATCGAGATAATTTATATGGTTAAATTATAATATTAAATGGTTTTAAAATGTAAATGGAATATATTTTTACCATTTAATCTAATATAATTCATTATCAATAATTTTACATTGAATTCAAAGGTAAAAACATTTCAATCTTTTGCAATGTTTTAACTTTTAGAATTCATTTTCTCAACATCGGGATTAATATTAAATTTAATACTGCAACTTCTGTGTTTTGACTGTGTAAAAATGGATTCCATATTTGGAATCATTAGGTACAAATTATGTTAATATCATACTTTTTAGTTTTACACATTATGAATAGTAACTACGGTAAATTTAAATTACTATAGTTAAAGGTAAATCAAGTAATTAAGGGTAAAAATAATATTATACAATTACCCTAATACTTGTATTATTATAATTGGATGATTATATTTCATCTTAAAATATACTTGGGTAGAAATGGTATCTTTTAGAACCCACTTGTATGAGATTATGACCTTCAATTTATTTTATTTAAAGGAAAGTGAAATATGTCTCACTCAAACTCTAATAATTAAATTATTTTTAATATAATATTATACACAATATAAATTCGATTATAAATTCTCATTTGAAAGATAAAATGTTTTTATTTATCATGGTAATTTATTTTTAATTTTTAAAAAATATATAATTAAATTAATAACTTATACATTAATGATGCCAAAATTATTTATTTAGTGAATAATCAATAATATAGTTTTTATTAAAATAATAATACCCATAAAAAGACCCAAAAACTTTACCAAAACTTGTTGGTAAAGTATATATACACCATATTCATACATGTTTTGACTTGTGGATCATTTGGAGCCTTATAAAATAGATTATGACATTTATATTATTTTATTTTAAATGATGTCAAAGTTGTCACCTTCATAATTTAATAAATATAACAATTTAAATGATGTGATTTTAAGATGATAAATTAGAATAAAATTATTATAATGAAATATATTATATTTATATTTATCATATTATTTTATTTTTAATTCTTATACAACAAATAATTATGTTAAATAATTATACAAAAATGTTGCTGTAATTATTTTATTAAGATAAATATCAAATAAATGGTTTTAAAAATATTAAAATAAATATTATAAGAACAAATTAATGTTTTAAATTAATTTTTTAGATGAATATGACATTTTATTAATCTATTAAATATTATATTTCGAATATACCTTCTGTTTGATTTTATTTAACTTCAAATAAATGAATAGTGTCAAAATTAACACTATTGATATTTTATAAACATAACATAATATTAAATTGTTTAAAAATAAAAAAAAAAATTTTAATATTAAAAATTTATTTTTATATGGTCTAAAATTTAAATATTTAAATAATTATGGAAAACTAACAACACAAAAGTAAGTATTAATAACAATTTAAACATTAGAATATTATTACCGTAAATAAAATTAAATATATTAAATAATGATATATCAAAATGATAAGGTTTAAAATAAACGTAAGACATGTATAAATTTTATTGGTTGATGATATAACCACCCTATCTCATCTCATATTCGAATTGAGTGATTTTTCGAGGTTTTTTAGTGGGGTTTGATTTTATTATAAATTAATATTTTGGAGGTTTCCAAAAGAGCCCCTCTCCTCTCTTATAAAAGGGCACCTCCTCCCTTTTCTCATCACTCAATTTTAAGCCTTACTACTCGGAAAAACCCTACCAATTACTCTTATAAACCTCTATAGTTATACTATAGTGGTTATGTTCCTCTCAAAAGACCAACTCTAGTTCCCTAAGAGGATTTTTAAAAGAGGCATGTCGAGAAAGAGGTAATCTCTTCTACCGATTCTTTCAAGTTTCATTCTTCTTATAATTCCTCTTCTTTAGTTGTGTCATTACAATGTAAGAAAATCAGTATAACTAATATACTGATATGTTATTATAAATATGAAACAACCCTTTTTCACATTATATCCATCCTACGAAAAATAAAATCACCACACATGCATGCATACAGCTTACCGTCTCCACACCGTGTTGTAATCTGTTTTTCCACCACCACCATACTTGGATGGATACAATTGTGGGAATAATAACTATATATGATTATTATAAAATCACACTGATTGTGAGATATTATATCATCCACTCTAATTCCATTCAATAATTATGGGAAAGATATCATCACTCATGCATACGTACGGATTACTGTCTCCACGACGTGATGAGATTCATTCTCCATGTTAACCATTCAATAATGATTATAAATTATATGTAATAAATAATAGTGAAATATATGACATAGTAATGATACTTGATTTATTTATATGTTATTTACTTACTTCCATTCAATTTAATAAGGAAACAAAAACAGCATTCATGCATACGTACGACCTACCATCTCCATGAACAGTGTATTTCATTCCATTTATCGATATTATATATATATATATATATATATTATATTATGAATATATATTATATATAAATCATTTTTTACATTCTGGAAGTAAGTAATCATGATTTAAGTAATCATTTGAATAATTAGAAGTCAAAACTCATACGACAAATGAAACGATTTTACCCAAAACACAGCTTTAACATGGAATTGACAAATGAATTGATAATATAAAGTCGTAAGTGAATCATATTGGATATCATAAATATTATATTTCTATTACAAGTTAATAATATGTTTAAACCCACTACATAGGAGTCTCGGACACTTACAGAAGAAATTGAACATAAGGTAAGGGATAATTATTCCAATCTCGTTCTTATCTGAGGTTGTTTATTCGTAAGTATTTACCGGGGTTATATTTATCATCCAAGTCCATGTCTTCTAAAATAGTTTTCATAAAATGATTATTTTTCCTCCATGTATGTTAAAAGTCATTTTTACACTTTTTTTACTTTTACCACATGGTATGGAAGGAATCTTTCTTTTATTTACTATACGAGGTACTTTTTGACTTTTCCGGCCAAAGTATGAGAAGAATGTTTTTTTAACTTATACGGCATGAACAGATTTTCATTCTTTCATAGAAAATTATTTCCATGAAGATTATTTTACAATTTTTCAGGTTTATTTTCAATTAACGTTTTTTATTGCATGACATGTTGAGAATAGAAAATGTTTTTGAAGAAGAAAGGATATTTTCCTCAAGAAATAAGTTCAAGTGTTTTATCAAAATTATTTTCCATCTAAGATGATATACGGTTATGTTTTTATCCCTATTATTACATTGTTTTGATTATGTTATGATGTAATTATTTTTATGAAGTCCTTTTATCTTATATGGATTATTTTATGAGGGCATGATGTTTAAGAATCCCATTCTATTGCAAGGGTTATGCTATGATGTATGATTTGTGATTTTGTGCCACACATAATAATGGTTTCATTAAGAGATGGGTGGGACCTATACCTCCCTCCAATGCAATGGGTAAAGATTTATATCTCATGAGATAGTCTTGGATATAACGAAAAGTGAATTTGGTTCAGTAATACAGGGCTGGAATGGAAAGTAAACTTGGTTCAGTAATGGACTTTGTCCACTATGATGGTCTTGGCAGAAATGTATTTGCTACTATGGGAATCATAACATGTGTTTAATGGATGCCACAATTACATGTTTTATTATCATTCTATTTTATCATGATTAATGTTTCTTTATGATCTATGCCTTATGTAATTCCAAGATTTATTTCACAACTCAAGCATTTTATGTTTAAACATTTTGTTCATTTTTTTAAGTTCAAATGTATGTAGTTTGTTTATTTTCTCCATGCCAACCCTTACTGGGAATTTGAGCTCACCCTTTTTATGTTTTCTTTTCCCAAAGATATAAATAAAGGTTTTAGATATGAAAAAAGGGGAGATCTTTATGGGAGATGTTGAAGATCTTTCACCATGACTAGAATATTTTGTTCTGAGTTTCCAAAGACACTAAACTATTACGGTCCTTGGTTGTCTGTTTTAGTTATATATTATGTGTTCTGCAAAATTAATGTAATTTCCATTTACATCAAGCTTGGGTCTCTAATGTTGGTATTAGAGGAAAGGTTTAGTTAACCTTTGGAAACTAGGATACGAAAACATTAGTGAGATCCTTAGAGATATTTGTAAGGTATGTCTAGGGATGTCCCTAAGGTTAAGTATAAGTATAGTTTATAGTCCTTGAATTATGGCAATGATCTTATAATTAAACCTAAGATGTTAGATATTGAAGGTACTTTCCCTTTATTATGTTGTTTTCCTAGCATGATTTTTTCCTCTCACACTATTCTTTTTGGGTTTTAGAAAATGGCTGGAAATAGGAAGATTCATATTAATGGAGAATATGATGGACACTGGAATGATATTATTCATGAGAAACCAAATGAAATGGGATTTTTATGGTGAAACGTTGTTATTATGCCTAATTATAAATCTCATAATTTGATCAATAATCTCAACTTGGGTATGTTTTCGGACTCATATAATAAGAGAAATATGGAGTTTTATGGTGATCATAGATGAAATAAGATCAATTTACCTCATGTAAATCATGTGGGAAGAGGCATCAGGGAGAATGTTTCAAAGGAACTGGAAAATGCTTTGGGTGTGGAAAAGAATGACACAAAGCCAGTAATTACAAAGGAAAAGGTTCAGTTAACACAATGGACAAGGATAATGGTATTGCTAAGACATCAACAATGGTTAATTGTTTTAAATGTGGAACATACAGGCATTATGCAAACCAATACCCTAAGGGAAAATCTCATGAAGAGAATATGCATGGTCGTATGGGTAGTATTTATGTTGATGATGATGAAGAGACTAAAAATGATATATGAGATGAAAGAAGTGTTGAGGAATAAAATGATGAAGCTCGGTCAATGGATTAAGAAGGTAGTGGAATGATTTCATGTTTATCAAGACTAATGTTGTATAAGTAATTTCATGGTACTATGGAATAAAGAAACATCTAAGGATTGTTAAACTATTGTTTTTACTTAAAGTTTTTGAAATTATATGTTGAATGGTATTGGTAACCTTGAAAGCTTATTCAGATATTTTTGGAAAGCACCTAATATGCGTATAACGAAGGGATAAGGAGATAATGAAATGTTTTATAGTATTAATGAGCTCATGAATTATATAAGGACAAAATGATATCATGGTTTGAGTATATAGAAATTTTGGGATTTTGGTATGTGGAAAGAGTTAACATTTGATAGCATTCACGTTTTCACAAAGATTATATGGTAATTCATGTTTCAAGAGAATACCTGATTAAGGAATTCACATGTTTGGAAGGTAACAAAAAAGATATATCTTGTGATATATGGTGGATAAATGATGGTATTTACATGCTTGGTAGATGACCTCCCTTGTGATAATTTTCTTTATACTATGAAATTGGATAGAAGTATTTTGGATAAGCCTAAATATTGGAATAGATTATGTTAGACATCAGATAGTACTATTTAAGGCTATAAATTTTTGATATTATTTCTGGAATGTTATAATAGTATTGTTTGAAAAAAAGGACAACCCGTAGGATGGGCGACAACCCGTCGCGTTGGAAAAGGTTACGGGAATTGAACCCACAACTGAAGTGTGATAGGCCTTTATCGCCTACCACTGGCCTACATGAAGTCCCTGGTTTGTAGAAATTAGTTTTATTTTATTAATCAACATGATAGATGAAGTATAAGTCCATTTTTAGAATTATATATGATTAATATCACCATATATGGACATATGTATATTTGATAACATTTTCTAACCTTCTGTTTAAGACAAATGAAATGACCCATCATTATATCACATGATCTGCTAACACTTCATGAATGAAAAATTCAAATTCATTTCTTTGCGATATGAAGTGGAAATTGTTCAAGGAATGACTAACGGTGAGATTGTACCAAAGGCAAGTAAGTATTTCTTCTAATTAAAAACGTTCAACTTTATGGAAATGATCTTGAAAACCCTAAATGTTTTCCTAGTACCCTCATATCTGATTAATCAGATGGTACCTGAGATCATCAAAAATTTCTGGCTTTGTTATTGTTGTATTTTTCATCGCCATGTTCTCTACCACTCTTCATCAGAACATAATGGTTATATTTCTCTTCTATATCTATATTTTCACCTATATTCTCTTATGTGGGAACCCAGTGTTGAGTTACATTGGGCGATCGTTATGTTCCTAACTTTCCATTTTAAAATTAAGTTTTAGTATTCCTTTTTACGATGTGGGTTTCTATAAAAGAAACTTTCAAGTAGTAAATTATTTATAACCCCGATGAATTTTGAGGGAGAAATTCATTTTAAGGGGGGTAGAGTTTAACACCCAGAGATTTTATAAGAAATAATCTTTTTAATTTCTTTGATGTGTTTTATTTTACACTACACTAAGATTATCTTGTTCTATACACAACACTGTATTATCTTGTAGTATATGAAACACTATTCTTAGCTTGTGTTTCATTCAAGAGTGACCTTCCTCAATTGCGTGTGTTTTGCGAAATACCGAGTTTTATTAAACATTGGTATATTGTTATAATATTATTATGAACTAGTCGTTATGAATATTATTAACCACATATTGAAATTTATAACATTATAATTCATATTACACATTTTCTAGAACAAGGTATGATAACAATATCAATTTTTCGTATAAAGGATGTATTTTTCAAAAAATGCAGTTTTGCCGTCTTTTTATGGAACACCCATTTTAAATAAAATTTTTGACAAGTTTATAAGTTTAATTTTACAAATTAAACTTATTATTTTGAATAGGTATATAAAAAATTACATTGGATAAATTTTTGACATTATTCTGATAACATTTATATTTTCATGAATAGTAAAAATACGCTAAATTTTAATTAGAAACAAATTTTTTCATCGAGAAACTTTATGTGGTAAAATTATAATATTTAGTGGTTTTAAATAATATATAGAATATATTTTTACAATTTAATATAAGATAGGTCATTATCAATAATTTTACATTGAATTCATAGTTAAAAACATTTCAATCTTTTGCAATGTTATATCTTTTAAAACCTGTTTTCTCAACAGTGGGATTAATTTTAAATTAAATACTGAAACTTTAGTGTATTGAATTTGGAAAAATAGATTCCATATTTGAATCAGTAGGTCCAAATTATACTAATAGGCTACTTTTTAATTTTAGACATTATGAATAATAACTATGCTAAATTTTATTTACTACAGTTAAAGGTAAATTAGGTAATTAAGGGTAAAATAATATTATAAAATTACCCTAACACTTTTATTAATATAATTGGATGATTATATTTCATCCAAAAATATTCTTGGGTCTAAATGGTATATTTTGGAACCCAATTGGATGTGATTAAGACCTTTAATTTATTTTATTAAAAGGAAAGTGAAATATGTCTCACTCAATCTCTAATAATTAAATTATTTTTAATATTATATTATATAGAATATAAATTTTATTATAAATACTCATTTTAAAAATAAATTATTTTTATTTATCATGGTAATTTATTTGTAATTTCATAAAAATATATAATTACCTTAATAGCTTATACATTAATGATGTAGAAATTATTTATTTAGTGATAAATCAATAATATAGCATTTATTAATATAATAATAACCATCAAAAGACCCAAAAACATGAAAAAAACTTTTTGGTCGAGTATATCTACACCATAGGCATACAAGTGTAGACTTGTGGACCATTTAGAGCCTTAAAAAATAGATTAAGACTTTTATTTTATTTTATTTTAAATGATGTCAAAGTTGTCACCTTCATAATTTAATGAATATAACAATTTAAATGCTATAATTTTAAGATGTTAAATTATATTAAAAGTATTATTATGAAATATATTAGATTTATCTTCATCAAAGTATTTTATTTTTGATTTTTTTACAGAAAATATGTTTATTAAATAATTATACAATAATGATGCAGTAATTATTTTATTAAAGAAAATATCAAATAAATGGTTTTAAAAATATTAACATAAATATTATATGAAACAATTAATGTGCTCCATTAATTTCTTTGATTAATATGACATGTTAGGAATCTATTAAATATTTTTTTTGAATATATCTTCTGTGTAGATTTTATTTAAATTCAAATAATCGATTAGTGTCAAATTGACACTATTGATATTTTTAAAAAATAACATATTATTAAATTGTTTAAAAATCACAAAAATATTTAAAAATTACAAATTTAAAATTATATGGTCGAAAATGTAATAATTTATATAATTATGGAAAATTCACAACACATAAGTAAGTATTTCTAATAACATAAAAATTATAATATTATTACTGTAAATAAAAATAAATAGATTAAATAATGATAAATCAAAATGATAAGGTTTACAATAATGTTAAAACATGTATAAATTTTGTTGGTTGATTGTATTACCACCCTATATCATCTCATATTCTAATTTAGTTATTTTTAGTGTTTTTTAAGAGGGGTTTGAGTTTATTATAAATTAATATTTTGGAGGTTTCCAAAAGATCTCCTCTCCTCTCTTATAAAAGGGCACCTCCTCCCTCTTCTCTTCACTCCATTTTAAGCCTTCCAGATCAGAAAAACCATGCAAAATCCTATTCTCAACCTCTCTAGGGATATTATAGTGGTTTTGGTCCTCTAAAAAGATCAACTCTAGTGACCTATGATGAAGTTTAAAAGAGGCACATCGAGGAAGAGGTAATCTCTTCTACCGATTCATTCAAGTTTCTTTCTTCTTATACTTCCTCTTCTTTAGTTGTTTAATTATAAAGTAATAACATTAGTATCACTAATATACAGATATGTTATTATAAATCTGAAACAACCCTATTTCACCTTTTATCTATCATACGAAAAAATGAAATTACCGCGCGTGCGTACGTACGACTTACCGTCTCCACGTCGTGGTGTAATCTGTTTTTTCACCACCACCATACTTGGATGGATATAATTGTGGGAATACTAACTATATATTATTATTATAGCATCATACTAATTCTGAGATATTATATCATCCACTCCAATTCCATTCAATAATTATCAGAACGATATCATCACTTGTGCGTATGTACGGATTACCGTCTCCACGACGCGATGATATTCATTCTCCATGTTAACTATTCAAGAATGATTATAAAGACTATATAATAAATAATCATGAAATATATGAAATAATAATGATACTGTATTTATGTATATGTTATTTACTTACTTCCATTCAATTTAATAAGGAAACAAAAACAGCATTCATGAGTACATACGGCCTCCCGTCTCCCTGAACAGTGTATTTCATTCCATTTATTGATCTATTATATATATATATATATATATATTATATTTTGAATATATATTATATATAAAACATGTTTTAAATTATTTAAGTAATTAATCATGATCTAAGTAATCATATGAATAATTATAAGTCAAAACACGTATGACAAATGAAACAAATTTACCCAAAACACTACCTTAACGTGGAATTGACAAATAAACAGATAATAAAAAGTCGTAAGTGAATCATATATTATATCATAAATATTATGGTTCTGTTACAAGTTGATAATATTATTAAACCCACTATACAGTATTCTCGGACACATATGGAAAAATTGGACATAAGGTAACAGATAATTATTCCAATCTCGTTCTTATCTAAGATTATTTTTTTGTAAGTATTTACCAGGGTCATATTTATCATCCATGCCCATGTCTTCTAAAACTGTTTTCATAAAATTATTATTATTCTTCCATGTATATTTAAATTCATCTTTACCCATTGTTTACTTTTACCACATGGTATGGAAGGAATCTTTCTTTTATTTACCATATGAGGCACTTTTTGACTTTTCCAGCCAAAGTACGAGAAGAATTTTTTTTATCTTATACGGCATGAATAGATTTTCATGATTTCCTAGAAAATTATTTCCATGAAGCATCCTTTACAAGTTTTCAAGTTTATTTTCAATTAAATTCTTTTTTTTCATGACATGTTGAGAACAAAAATTTTATTTTGAATAAGAATGAATATTTTTCTCAAGAACAATGTTCAAGTGTTTTATCAAAATTGTTTTCCATATAAGATGATATAGGGTTATGTTTTCATCCCTATTGTTACATTGATTTAATTATGTTATGATGGAATTATTTTTATGAAGTGCTTTTATCTTATATGGATTATGTTATGAGGGCATGATGTTTAAGAATCACATTCAATTACAAGGTTTATTCTATGATATATGATTTATGATTTTGTAGCACACATAAGAATGGTTTCATTATGATATGGGTGGGACCTATATCCCCCTCCAATGCATTGGGTAAAGATTTGTATCTCATCAGATAGACATGGCTGGAATGGAAAGTGAATCTCATTCAGTAATACAGGGCTGGAACAGCAAGTAAACATGTTTCAGTAATGGACTTTGTCCACTATGATGGTCTTGGCAGCAATGTCTTGGGTACTATGGAAATCATAACATGTTCTTAATGGATTCCACAATTAAATGTTTTATTCCCATTCTATTTTATCATGATTAATGTTCCTTTATGATATATGCCTTATGTACTTCCAATATTGATTTCACAACTCAAGAATTTGATGTTTAAATATTTTGTTCATGTTTTTAAGTTCAAATGTATATGGTTTGTTTTATTTTCTCCATGCTTACCCTTACTGAGCATTTGAGCTCACCCTTTTTATGTTTTCTTTTCCCCAGGATATAAAGAAAGGTTTTAGATAAGAAAAAAAAAGGGGATGATATTTATGGGATATGTTGAAGATCTTTCACCATTATTAGAATATTTTGTTCTCAGTTTCCAAAGACACTAAACTATTACGGTCCTTGGTTATCGTTTTTTGTTATGTATTAACTATTCTGCAAAAGTAATGTAATGTCTATGTACATCAAGCTTGGGTCTCTTCAAAAATGGTTTCTAAATTTATAATTCATTGATTTAATTGTTTGTTTTCATCATTTCACTTATTCACATTGATTCTTTGTATAACTTTTATATGCTACATCGAATTAATATCCAAAACAACCGATTATTTTTCAAGATTCATTTTGATTGAAATTTAATAGATCTTTTCCTGGTTGGTAAAATCCTAAAATTAGTGAGATAAAAGAATCATATTTATGAAGGATAATCTATTTGATAGAATGATTGACCTAAAAAAATTTGTGGATGTGTATAAAATTATCTTTTAGTGGAATAAGAAATATATTTTAAACCGATTTTTTGAAATTCCCATTGATTTTTACGCAAGCCTGTTATCTTCTAACCTATAGTCATTTATCTATTATCAATTTCATCTCATCAAGGAGATATTTATTTTTATAATATTTTTTCAAAAAAAATATATTCATTATTTTTTATTTCATGTCATTGTGTTTTTATGTTTATGTTTTTATTTATTGGAATGTACACTCATTTTCTTTCTTTGTAGATTAGATAACTTTCTTACTACTATCTATTAGTTTATAGGTTAAAAATTTTATATATTGATCATCATATCCAAAAAATGTTGGCATCATTACGGGTTAATATTTTTCACGTATAAAAGATAAATATAATAAAACAAAATTGTAAAAAAATATTTCTAAATTTATTTAAAAATATGAAAATACTCAACAAAATTTCATTAAAAAACTAAATTTGGATGTGATTAAAAAACCATGAAAATGAATAAATCTCATTGCTTTGCCTGAATAAATAGTTGAAACGTTTTCTTAAAATAATATCAATATAGGGTAGAAAAAAATTATTGAATAATTTTGGGTAATTCCTTCTATTCATAAGAAATATTCCCCACCCATCCCTTTCCCTTAAATAATGAAACCAAAAAATAATAAGAATGAAAAAATTATATAATTCCTTGAGTTTTTGGCCAATATCTAAGTAAATACTCCATTCATTCAACCCTAGATCCATATTCTTTTATATCTTAAATCACTCAATAAAATTGATTCAAACAAAAATACTGTTGAATAATTTTATACTTACAGCTTTACTAAAGATTGTATTTTTTAACATTAAAATAAAATCCCTCCAAAACATAATGATCCTTGTAGATTTTCCTTTCCCTACACCATTTGGAATAGTGTATAAATAAAATGTATTTGGGATCATGGTTCTAGTATAATCTAGTTCCCTTTCTCACAGTTTCAATAGTTGTGTGTAGGTGAATTACAACCCACCAATTCCATTTTATAGTCGATCAACCATTCTTTCACACATTCTATAGGAATTTTTGATCATTTACTAGTTGTATTTCATATTTTTTTATATGATCCAACTTTATTATGATATATATATAGTGAAACTAGGAGGTTCCCATCATTTTAAGGAGCCCTTTCATGGACATTGTAGTAACTATTATAGATGTGTGTAACTGTCAATTAGTCTTTAACTTTTTTGATAAAAAATATGAGTCTAATGTTTTTAAAAATTTCATGAAACCAACATTTGGTGAAAACTATTCTATAGTGGAGTCTATAGAAGTTGAAAATACACTAAATCATTCATTAAAATACAAGAAAAACATCTGTCTGAATAAATCCCTATGGAAGTTGAAATTTTTTTTCACAATCTGTTAAATATACTCAAATTGAAATTCTTATAAACATTCTATATTTTTACAGCAATTACTTTCTGGGTGTGAAGTGTGAAATTGAATATGGATTTTTTGTTTTTGAACATAACGAATTTTTAAGATGATGTGGGGATAATTTACCATCTAAAGACCATTTTGAAAAATTTTATAAGGTTGAGGGATATTTTTTTGAATATTTAGATGATTTTTCTTTAATAAATATTTTGAAATATGATCTCAAAAATCATGAGAGTGGGATGTCCACATTGTAAAGTAATGAATAAAATGAACAATTGATTCTAAAATTAAAAACATGTCTAGTTTTAAAACTCATTATAAGAAACATATTGAAACCCTTATAGATCATAGGGAAAAGAGTCTTCCACCTGGTGAACATGAACCTGATTTGGATCTTAAAACACTCCCATCAAACTTGAAATACTCATCTTTAGTGAGAATTTTAATCTTATTGTTATTATTTCTGCAGAACTTAATTAAAATCAAGCATAAAATTTGATGGGTGTTCTGAAAAAGTATAAAACTTTTATAGGTTGGTCCATAGAAGACCTTAATGGGATTGGTCCTCTATTTTCATACATAGGATTCTTATGGAACTATACTAGAAATCAGGAGTTGATTGGAAAGGGAAACTAAACCAAAAAATGAATGAAGTTATGAGAGAAGTGGAAATCAAGATGGTAGATACAAGATTCATTAATCTTATTTCATATAGCACTTGGGCCTTCTGAATACAAGTAGTTATCAGAAAGGGTGGTTCCACTATTTTGAGAAATGAAAATAATGAACAAATTTAGTTTAGGAAAGTAACAAAATTAAGAGTTGTTATGGACTATAGAAAGTTTTATTTTGCAACTAGGTTGGAACATTTTCATACGCCATTGTTAGAACAAATGCATTATAGGGTTAATGGGAATCAGTTATTCTGTTTACTATATGGTTATTTTGGTAATAACCATATACTTGTTTACCCAAAATACAAATGTAAAACTACCTTCACAAGCACAGTTGGAACATTTTCTTACCATAAAATTCCCTTTGGATTATGGGGTGCCTCATCCACATTTTAAAGCTTCAGTATGGGTATCTTTATAGACAAAGTAAAAAAGGTACATTGAGATGTTTATGGATTAATTTCTCCATCATTGGGATCACTTTTTATATTTGTTTAGAAAAAACTAATTGGTTTTAGAGAGGTTTCAGTAAAACTAATATTATTCCAATCAAGGAGAAAGGCCTGTATATAGTGATAAAAATAATTTTCTTAGGAAAAAAGTTGCTAAAAAGAGGAAATGAGGTTGAAAATTCTAAAATTAAAGTTAATTTAAAATTCCCCCCTCATGAAAATCTCAAGGATTTCAGTATATTTTTAGGGAGTTCCAGTTTTTACTGAAGTATTATTAAAGATTTTTCAAAAATCAAAAATCCATTATTTTCAATGTTGGTTAAATATACACCCTTCTTTTTTGATGAAAATTTTCATAAATCATATAATTTTATTAAAGATAAACTCGCTTCTTCCATAATCAGCACTACACCTAATTTTAAATTTATATTTTTAATTATGTGTGACACTAGTGTTGTGGTTGGTGGAGTTATTTTAGGATATAGGAAATATTAGAATTACTTGTAGTGTGTTATGAAAGTGGACTTATAGATGATTTTAAAAGGAATTATAACAATACTGAGAAAGAGATTTTAGATATTTGTTTCTCTAGAAATGTTTGGTTGGAACCTTTTATGTTAAGAAAACATATTTTTTATTAACCATGCTTCCTTAATGTATTTGTTTTCAAGGAGAGAGGAAAAACCTAGAAACAATAGGTGGATAATTTTTTACCAGAGTTTGATTTGGATAATAAAGATAAATATAGTTTTGTGAATGTTCTTTCAAATCATTTTCTAGGTTTTTTAATACTCATAGTGAATATCCTAGGGAGTTTAATTTTTTCTTCCATGATGAAAAGTTACTCAGTGTTTTAGTTATATAGTTTTATTAGTATTTATATTTTTTTAATTTATTATAAATTGTGGTTATTCCCAAATATTTCTCATGTTTTAAATTGAACGTACGTAATTTTAATGGGATTATCATTTACTATTTAGGAGGTGTGCCTGTGGTATCTTGGGGATGTGTGTTCTAGAGGAACAGATGTTTCCAATTTTTATGTGTTTTCACTCCTCACCATGGAGGGTCATCATGGAGGTGGAAAAATAGACCAAGAAATATTTTTCGAATTATTTTATTTGATTAGTTGTTTTAATGATTCTATGAGTTTAGATATTGGATGTATTATGTTTTAGAGGCTATTAAATGTTTTAATAAAGGAGGATCTGCCTCAAAAATGTATTTTGGATGTTGATAATTTTTGTGCCTAGGGATTAGACTTTATGTGACCAATTCTATATTCACATAGGAACAAGTATATTTTTTAGTTCTTGATTGTGCTTCTTAGTAGGTTAAGGTTGTGGAATTTCTCCAAAATCAACATAATAGTGTGATCAAATTAATCAAAAATAGAATTTTTTCAAGATTTTTGGTGCTCAATACATTCATCACCAATTATGTTAGCCATTTCAAAAATTTGAAATTAAAATAATTAATAGAGAAGCATGAGTTTTCTCATAGAACATAAACTTATTATCATCCACTATATAGTGTAAAGGTATAAATTTCAAAAATTAATCCTAAACATATTTTAAAGAAACTTTTATCTAACTCAAGGAAGTATTTTTCATTGAAACTAGATGAAACATTATTAACCTACATAACTGCATTCAAAGCACCAATTTCTATATATCCATATAGTTTTTAGTTCAAAAAATAATTTTATTTACCTATTGATTTACAACATAAGTCATACTAGTATGTAAATTCATGAAATTATGATTTTAATACTATTGGAAAGTGAGTATTGCTTGATTTGAGTGAGCTATTTGAAACTAAGAGAGATTACATTGACAATGCAAGGATTTATAAAGAGAGATATGTGGTTTTTAATGATTTTTTCATTCAAAATAAATAATTCAAGGTTGTTAAAAATTTTATTCTATTTAATACCAAAATGTATCTCTTCCCTATAAATTTTAAATTTAAGTGCTCTAGACCATTCACTATTCTTAGAGTCCTTAGAAATGGAGCTATAGAAATTATTGGATATGAGAATTTAAAATTTATAATTAATGGTTAGAGGATAAAACATTATTTGGAAGGACATATAACGGTATTGGATTCTATCTTTGTAGTTAAAAAATAATTTTTCGTTGATTTATAACAGAATATTTTAAATTAAATTCTTTGTGAGGGTCAAACCATGGTCATTTTGTTCTGCACTTTTTTCTATAGAATATGGTGTTTTTGTGCTCTTTCAATTACACTCTATTTATTCATGGTTTTAATTATTTTTCATCCTCACTTTTTCTTTATGAAGGTTGCTAGTGTGGAAATGAGATAAGAGAAATGTCCCAATTATATTTAAGAAGAATAAAGCCAGCATGGTATAGATTTTCTATATTAAACTTCCCTAAAACTATATCTCTATTTTCATTACATGTGAGATTAATATATTGAAGTATCATATTAGTATATTTTAATTTGTGAGAATATAAAGAAGAATAAATGAGAAGGGATTTCAATCAATTCGTATTAGAGAGAGATATATTTAGATAAACTCAAAAGAGAAATAATATTAAATTATGGGAGTTTTTTTTTTTATTTCTATATTTTTACTCTAATTATTTTATTGTTTTTTATTCTATTTCATGTATGCTAAAACAATTCTTCAATTTTTTTAAAAAATCAAAGAGTAGACTTATGTGTGGGGGAGTGAATTCCCTAACTATTTTGTTAAATTGATTATGTATATTTTATTAGGGTTTCAGCATAATATTTTCTATATTTTCGAAAATAAAATTGAAATAAACTTTCAAACTTATTATAACCCTAAAATATTCCTTGGTTTAATGTTTTTTCTTGTTGTGTACAAAAATGTTATCAGGCTACTAGTTTTGAAATTTATTGAAAATTATTATTTTTGTACAAAAATAAATGCCTCAATGTTATACATTATTTTTTATTGAAAAAATTTTAATTGTGATTGGAATCTTATTTTAACTATATTATGAATATCTAACATAACTTTAAATTTTCCAAATTTTAAATATTTTTTAATTAAAATTCCATGATTTTTCTACCATTTTAAGGCTTAATAATGGGGACATTGCCAGATTTTAAGTGGGGGTAGGGTTTCTTATGAATTGATCATAAATATAATTTAAAGTAAAACCCATCAAAAAACTCTATTTTATTTTCAAATTGTGTGTGTTTACGCATCACATAATAATTTCTACTATGTAAAAATTTTTCCTAAATTTAAATGTTATGATGCAATTTTTAGGTGATTAATATTTATAAACATATATAATTAATTGGGTAAATCTATTTTTTATCCCTCTTAAAAAATGTAATTTGGTAAAAAAATTATGATATTGTTGTATAATAATCATTGATATTTAAAAAAAGTATTATATTTTAACTCATAATATTTTCATCCAAATAAATTATGAAACGAAAATCCTAATCCAGGTTGAACTCAATCTTTTATTATTTTCATTTTATATTTACTAAATATTGGTTGAGTTATTTATTCCACCAATAAATTATCACTCCACCCAATTAAATAATGTGTCCATTTATTAAGGATACTTTAATTATGTGAATCTATCATCCTTCAAGTAAATACAATTTTGGACTTTCATTTGGATGAAAATTGAAGTTTGTTAAATTCCATTATAATTTTCAATTTCTAATAGTTTTTTATAAAAAAAGTAACCAAAATTGAACTTAATATGTTTAAATTAAGAGAGAATTAATATTTTTTATTATTGAAATAATCCATGAGGGGTAATGTTTCTTCAAAATTAATTCGTTGTGGCATTAAAATTTTTAAAACATGATATTCATATTCTACTACTAAATATGTACTAAGTGGTTTCTTGGGGAAAAGAAATTCTTAAGTGTGGGGAATTTTATGTGACCATTAATTATCTTATTTTTTTCAAATCATTTTATTTCATTTTAAAAAATTTAATATTAAATTATATTTTAAATGATGTCTTATAATTAATTGGTTATTTTATTTTGAAATTAGTAATTATTGGTAATTATATTTTTTGTTTTTGATTAAGTTTATAGTATCCTATAATTATTATTTAAATAATTTATTTATTTGATTTCAGAATTTACTTTTTAATTTTTCATTTAATGAATTATTGGTTAAATTTTTAGTTCTATGAATTAAATATTTAAATCATTTATATTTTTCCCTTTTAATTTTTTTATTATCTTTTCTATGTAATGTTAACTTATTTAATATTTTATTTTTTTCAATTTGGTAGTTCCATGTGTAGTTTTTTTGAAATATCTTCTCATAGCCCATGTTTCTAAGGACATACCCCATGTTTGAATCAGACTTTAGGTTTTGGAACCTCGTGTTTGAATATTTATCCCCACATGTGAATATAATGTTAGGGTTAAGAATCTTAAATTTTCTACTATACCGTGCATTGGTAATAATTTATTCCCTCATTTCAAGATGAACCACATGTAGTATAATATTATCATTATTACATAAATCTGCCTAACTCCATTTTAGAGGTAAATATGGGCTTGATAAAGATGTATTTTCCAACTATGTTTTCTCTTGGACTCAATGTGGGAACTTTTCGGGGTGTGATAAAAAACTCTCAAATTTATAATTTTATGGAAATCTAGGGTCTAGTTATGTTCGAGATCAAGAAATAGTGAGAGTAAATTAGAATACAGGTGATAAAATTAATGATTCTACTTGAAGATTATGTGTTATAGAGACCCATGAGATTTTATGTGGGTGTTTTGTGGTTTTTTGAAGAGGTATTCTCATGTCATGTGATGGTGACAAATTACCATGGCCAGTGCCACATGTTCAATGAAAAGTGTCACTGACTAACCAAAAAATAATTAACAAAATTTTAAAGATGAGAAGGAAGGTTGGGATATATTTAATTTTTCATAGATAGAATTTTTTAGAGATTAAATTCCATGGGAGACTCCTAGAGCCGAGGGAAATAGTATAAATAGTAATTACATGAGATTATTCTAGATAAAAGATCAAGGTAAGACTCCATGTCTTTTTATTCTTCCTTCATTTTTTATGTTCTTTGTCTATAATTTTTATTTGATGCATCATAACATGTTTTGTGGTTAATATTTTACTTGGTGAATTTAATTTTTTGGTTTCATCTTTTTAAATCTTCTCATCTTCTATTTTTTATAAATTATCTATGCATATAGAAATTAATTTATAAAGCATCAAAATATTTTGAAAAGATTGATTCTAATTGCAATTTATTTAAAATTTTGTGGTTGGATGAATCTTGAAATTCATGAGCCACATAAATCATACCACCATAGGTTATTATCTTTGGGAAAAATATTTTCCTAATAAATTTTATGTACTTGTGTACAGATAACATTTCATGATTGAATAAATATAGTTTAATCCAAGAAGTTTAAATTACCCTTTCTTTTCACCATGCTCAATACTAGCTCAACTGTTGTCATTAATTTGTTATCACTTTAATCTCATCAAAAAAATCTTTATTCTTCTCATAATATTTCAAAATAATATATATTTATTGTTGTTGATTGCATGTGCTTGTGTTTTATTTTTCTTTATTTTTTATATTTCACTCTCATTTTCATTCGCTATTGATTTAATACCTTTTTTATTACAATATATTAAACTGTATAATTAAATTTTGAGATATTAAATGACATATACATTAGTTTGATATTGGTTATATGACATGTGTTGTGTGGTATTGTTTGATCCTATTCATTGGAGAGTGTCAGAAGGTGTATGTTTCATGGGTTAATTTTTAGACAGAGATCCATGAAGAATTCCTTCCATCGATGATGAATTATGTGAAGATGTGATATTTTATTTCCCACTAGTAAGATATACTAATCTTATGAGGTCTTAAGATCATATTTAAGGTCTTTATTTTAATTTCCCCAAATCATTTTTTGGATAAGTATGCTAGTACGTGGAATTTATATGAGAGGTTGTGTCTAGTTATTCATTATGTGGTTCTTCTATTTTAATTTCCAATTTATTTGAAGGTGTAGAAAAAGGTAGGTGTTATTGAGAGGATTCATGTACAATCACTATTATCTGGGGATAGAATTCGGCATAACTCCTTAAGATGAAATTATTTTTTCTGGGGATCTTAGATACTATGGTAGTTAAAGTTTTTACTAAAAAAGTGTTTACCTCAACAGTTTTCTTCCTAATTATATAGTGATAATAGATCTCATATATCCCTAAGGGGATCTATTATTTTTTTCTGATATAAGTCATGTTAATTAGTGTATTCAGTATCCCACCATTCTCAATTTCTATCATGATGTAGATGGTTAGTTTCTAAATCAACCATAGTATTAGTTTTCTTTAAAGTTATATCAACACTAGGAAGTGTAAAATTTTGATCATCTAATGGCTGATGGATCTAGTATAGTATAGACTCATTATCTCTCCCACCCTTAAGGATATATTTATAATCATGTATGTGGATGTGTTCTTCATCATGGACATCAGGGTATAGGATTTGGACACAGTTATTTTCATTCCATATAGATTTCATATCTGAATGGGCCAAAGGTTTTATGAGGAACCATATACCTATCTTATATCCCATTCTTCTCTTTATTTTATTTTAGATAATTGAATTTATTTATTTCACATTACTTAATTCATTCCTTGGGTCTCAAGATATATATGAATCCATTTCACCTGGTTTTTACTATTCTATTTGGATGTTAGTCAAGTTGTCTTGTTGTGTATAGAGGTTGTGAGATGATGATAGAGAAGAATTAATCTTTGGGCAATTTATTCTTACATTAGTTATGACCATAATATGTCATCACTGTCATGGATTGCTTATATTCTAGGCATGAATCCCCCAAATTCTTTGAGGGGGAGTTATGATCTTTTACGTGGTTGGCCACAATAAAGTGGTCATTGTTGACCAAGATCATCATGAAAACCATAGGCATCTAGAGTCTCTATTATATCAGCTATGTTGTATATGTTTCATTCAATAGAGTCACAAATGGTGGTATTCCCTAGATCTTTCAAGGTGTTGTTGAATGATTTTTCTATAGATCTTGTAACCCTACCCCTATATATTATATAAATTTTGGGATAGAGTTTCATACTAGTGAGTATATGATTTAAATAGTTGTATATCATATAGAACATTCTCATTTTTGAGAGTTAAAATTTTAGATTGATACATAAGGGCTTCATTTGGTATATCATGTGTTCATGGGGTTCTCTAGTGTAATTAAAAAAAGTTTATGGTGGTTTTTGGTTGTATATAGACTATAAGTGGATGAATTAGGTAATGGTGAAGAACAATTATCCCCTTCTAAGGATAGACGATTTTTTTATTATATTATTGAATCTATATTGTTTTGAAAGAGAGATATATATATATATATATTAGAAATCTTAAAAGTGTGGTGAATGAGTAGGATATCTATAAAACATCTTTTAGTTGTCATTATGGGAACTTTGAGTTCATGGTAATGTTATTCTCTGTTATGAACACCCTAGATATTTTAATGGGAGACATGAAAGTAGTTTTCATGAGTTCAAATATCAGTTCATGGTTGTTTTCATTGATGAAATCCTCATATAATTAAATTCAATGTATGATCATGACAAAAATTATAGGGATTTTTTTCAAGTTCTTAAACACCATATGTTCTATAAAAGCTTTCCTAAGTGTAGGTTTTTTATGAGGGGAGTTCATTTTCATAGTAATGTGGTCTCCCAGGTATGATTAGTAATAAACCCTTTGATTATTTAAGAGTTTATTTAATTGGAATCACCAATGTACATTTCATATATCCATAATATCCTTATTCTAGAATTCCATTATCAGAGTTTCATGTCGTAATTATATTGTATTATGTCCCCTTTGATAGCTTTGAAAATAAAGGACCTATAATTAATATGTACAGATCTATTCCATGTATCTTTCAACTACTTATAGAAGAATTTGATCAGTTCCCCCATTATTTAGTTTCTAGGGGAATGAGTTTTGTTTAAGTTTTTCTATGAAACCACTATCTTGGTTTGGGATTAATCTTGAGGAAGAAGATGTATATTTTCATATATGGGTCTTGGATGTTGTGACCACATGATTGTAACAATGCCACCCATGATCTTGGATTTCTGATAGTAGTGTTTATTTTGATGTTGTGGTGGAATTTAAAGAATTTTAAAATGTACTTTGGTCTTAAAATATCACAATATATTGAGGTATATTTCATCTTAAATATATTTCTATCTGTATCAGCAAAAGAGAACAGAGTTATTTTCATACAATAACTTCGAGATCTTATACACCCTAAGGAAAGAGAATATAGCTTTTTATTCACTTTGTAGGATTCCAAAAGAAGTTATTATTCATGAGTCTAAGGATTATTGTACAATAATGTTGGTCCATGTGATGATTCATCTTTATGTGAATGATACTAGAGGTATAAGTTTCACATATGAGATAATAGTTAAATAAACATGTTTATGGTGAGTAGAAGAGTATTAGTTATAAGGCTCATATGAAGAAGTGATGTGGGATATTTTCCTTTATGTTGATGATTAATGGGGATGGATAGAGTATGTATGACATTGGATATTGTTTTAGGGATATTTTTGTTCTTTTTTCAAATCAGGAGGTGATTATTTAAGATTTTCATCGCTCAATATTTTTTTTTATCATGGTATAGGCATAAAGCATCATACCCCAAGGATTTAGTTTTGGGGGCCATGGATGAAGTGATCAGTGGTGGAGTTGGTGTCATAATTCTTTTTATACCAGTAATTGAAGGTAGATAATTGTGTTCCAAGTGAGTTTTTATAGATATTGGATGTCCTTGAGTGGAAGTGGTGGGATATTTTAATGGATTTATTCATCACGTTGCATCAAGATCACAGAGGGTATGATGTTATTAGGGAAATTGTAGATTAGTTGAAGAATCCATATCACTTCTTTATTATTAGGGAATCATGGTTCATAGATGTATTAGTAAGATAGTTAATGTATGAGATAGTGAAAGCTCATGGGTTACTAAGGCCCATCATATCTTATAAAACAATCCTTGATTTTTTTAATGATTCTTGATAGGACTTAATTAATTCTTTTGTCTCAATCTATGAATTATAACTTTCTTCCATCCTTAGATAGATGGTTAGATGTAATGAAACATTAAGATGCTAGAGAATATGTTTCATACCTAAATTTTGGATTTTGGAGGTTCATGGGTCAAGTGAATTCCGATGGTTCAGTTTTCATATAGTTATAGCTGTCAATATTCCATTCACATGGTTCCATTCATGGATTTTCAATGCTATAATTTCATAACTCAGAAGAGATAGACCAAGGTTAGTTAGTCATTGGTTCTTGGAATATATGTGGTATAGAGAACAACTTAAATGGGGTTGATGATTCAAGAGTTGATGGAAGTGGTGAAGGAATATAAAAAAAATTATTTTTATCTAAGGAGAAGGACTCTGGCGTTTCCTTTCATAGAACATGTATATTAACGGTTTCCCAATGCCATGGATAAATTTTTTTTGTCTAAGGTATTAATATTTCTCCCGGGTTTATTGGTCTTTTCAAGGTGTTGGACGGAATAAATGTGATAAAATATCAGTTGGTGATTCCCCCACAGTGGGATTGGATTCATGATGGTTTTCATGTTTCATAGATTCATATATATCTTCATGATGAATATCACATAATTGATTTGGGAACGTGATGTGTTCCTATCACGGGTCACTCAAAAAAATTAAACTGAAGGATGATATAGTAAACTGGGACTCAGGTTGACTCTCGAGATGATTATGTTGTGGATGCGTTAAAATAATATTTAATGGGTTAATTTTTTGAAAACATTAGATGAAATTGATTAATTTTAAATTCTTTTTTTAAAAAATAGTGTTCCTACTTTGGAATACTCTCCTCATTTCCCTATGAATCATTATTAAATTTCACTTCCCTAACATTCTCTAATCAATGGAAAACCCACTAATTATAAATTCCAAGAAATTTAAATTTTGAATAAAAAAATACAATAATAATTATATTCTTAGACCTTACATAGATTAATGATTCCAAACCCCCAATCACTCTCGGGTCATCCCACTTTGAAAATCGTAAATAGTTTAGGAGATCCTAAGTGGCCATTATTTAAGACCAGGGGAAAAAAGAAATAAATATTTAAATGAAAAGTAAAATAAGAATGTTCTAAAATCCATGCATCCAAAAAAATACAGAGAAGAAAAAGGAGAAGAATTTTTTATTTAAAGCAATAATTCATCATTGATATGGGAGACATATACTTGGATTAACAACTATTAGCCTATTATTCCATCATTATAGACTAAATGAAATAAATAAAAAAATAGAAATAATATTAGACAAAAATAGATCTAGTTGATGTAGTGATTATTTCACAGGATGTCACCCCCTTATTAATGAGTTACACTTTTTTATAGATATTCTCCCAAAGATTTGATCTTCTTTATTTCCCTCGTGATAGGAATTCGTTTCTTTTCCATTGAACCTAGCATACCTAATTCAATCATCAAATATCAATCCTACTTGTTTTTCTTTTATTATCACCTGATGAAAATCTCAAAGGTCTAGATTTATCCAAATTAGTATTCTAAATTTTTTCTCATCAAAAAATTCACCTCCCATGATAAATATTTTTACTTCTTCATGAAGGATCATAGATAAATTATTTACTTCTCCATATCTTTAGTGGAGCATGAATGTTTCCCAAGAATCACATGATGAGTTTTATATATTAATTATATGAAAATAAATTATTTTCTAGGATTTAATATAATAGTTCCAGGCCTTGGTTTTTGGTCCTCATCTCTAGGATTGGGTAAAGAAAAAGTAGAATATCACCTCATTATTATTTAATATCATATTTATCTATTTTTATATTTTTGGATTTTCTACATTGAAGTAATATATAACTAAGATTATTTCATGATTTATCATTGGGTTCCGAGATCTTTTATCCTCATGGAGATCTTGGTTATTATTAATTTGTCTTGTTATTCCTTAGTGATTCCATAAGCTTCAACATGGTGTCTTCACTAGAAATCTTGTGTAGTTTAGGCTCAACATTTTCTCCTAGGGAATGCCTATTTATTCATTAGAAAGATGAGTTTATCTAGTGGAATGCCTCTATGGGTGTACAACATCTGATATAGAGCTTCAGTGATCATGGGAGGTGTGACTTTTGTTTTTATCATATCAATTGGTTGGTGGAATTCAGACATGGATCTACAATAGCATGTTTTTAACTACCCTCCATGGGTGAAACTCTTCATCCCTAGTGGTGATCAATGGTTAGATGATATTTAGTGTGGATATTTCTTCATATCACTTTTAGGTTGGAGTCTGTATATACCTCTGGTTGTGTTGAGTTATGCCTCATCACATAGGGGAGGGGAATTTGTTCATCACCTAAGTGAAATGTTCAAGTTATTTAAAATTTAACTTTCTCTTCCAGATCCTGGTGAGGTGGATCAATGGTCATAATTTGATAGTTTTTCACACACCATCATTAATTTTATTTATATTTCATTTTGTTTATTTATTTCATGGTGTTTTATCTTTTTTATTGTGGTTTGGGTCGATTTCCTGGTGAGATCCTTTGGGTTTTAGGGGTTTTTATCTATTTTTACCCATGTGCATGATTAATATACAATGTTTTTAGAGAAACTATGTGTCTAGTGGATGAAAAGGATGTTTCTAGTTCTTTTTTTTTTGAATGGTTTTTCTTTCAAAGTATACACATGGTTCGGCCCAAACCGTGTGAGTAATAGGAGAAAACATGTGGTTTATTACTGTTTCATGAAAATGGGTGTATGGTTGGTGCATTTTTAGTTGAAACAGTGTAGCAAGAAAGTAAGGGAGTCTTCTATTTTGAAAAATAAAATTTTCATGGTTGGTGTACATTTTCTCAAACAATTCATCAATCCCATGGTAAGTATTTTTCCTTCCATTGGTGTGAAAATAGTTGGAAAATAGTTTGGTAAAATGTGTAGACCAATAGTGAAACATGCCAAAATTCATAAAAACATGAAATTCATCTTTTATCCCTATTGTTTTTAACCTCAATTCAACCCTCCTCCTCTATTGTTCAGTTTTGGATCATGACGAGGTATCCCAAACCCCTCTCCCTTTATATTAATCCTCTTATTAAATCTCCTCCATTAACCTTTGAATCTTTTCTTATTTTTTGGCATGATTTCCTCATCCTATCCTCTCTTTATCTTGTTTATTGGTTCTTCTTTGGTTGGGGTTTCTCATAACCAAACCCTATAAGATTGATGGTGATTTAATCTTGTGTATTCCTTTGATTTGAGGTGTTTGGTTTGTTTCTTAAGACTTTATCTTCCCTCTTCTAGAGTTTTATCTCATTCACATGTTATTACAATAGGTGTTTCCGTTTATTTTGTTTTCAAAGCATGTCTTTAAATGATTTATATTTTCAAATTAGTTTCAAATTGTGTTTTATTGGATTTTTATATGACAATATTATTTATTATTTCTTTCTATGTTGGTAACATGATGAGAATGGGTTTTCAAAGGATTTTCTTATATATTTATATTTATATTTATATAGGCTATTAGAAAAAACACGAAATGGGTTTAAAATTAAATTAGGATATTTTGAAAAAACATTGATCTTGTTTAGACCATAGTGAAATTGAGTGATATGTATGTAATTATTAAAGGATTAATTATTGTGATTCTTTTAGGATTTGTTTCTAGTGTATAAACCCTTTTGTTTTGGTGTGAAATTTTTTATGCTCTCTAGATTAGACTCTTGGGAATTTTTATGGTTTCCCATGTATATTTTAGAGAATGTGGGAACATATTTATGTGAATGAATCCCACATATATACATGTACATGAATATAAATGATAACTCTCTAAACATTCCCATCTTAATAACTCTGATATTTAAAAACACTCACCTCCTTCATCCTACTCTTTCCACTCTTTCTTCCAAATGTATTTCTCTAAAACTTTTAATGTTATCAAAAAAAAATTTGGTTTCCCAATGATTTAAAATGTGGTATTCAAAAAATATTTATAAAACATGTCACATTTGTAACTTTGAAGTTTGATTTGGTAACTAATTGATTTGAAAGGATATTTTATAATTTTCTAAGCATGAGTAATTATGCGAAGTTTATTTTGGAAATGGTTTTTCATATGTAAATTTTAAGTCCTGATTGGTGCCTTGTGATTTTTTGGAAATTTTATTTGAACTCATGTGATGTGTAGGCCCATTTGGCTATTTATAATGGTTTTATGTGTGATGTAAACCCATATGGTTGTCCTCATTTGGGGAGTTTTATCACATTGGTGGTGTCGGTGAGTGAGAGAGGATTGCATGGTGTCATATATGGGGTATTTTTAATGCCAATTGTTTGATATCCTCTTCACTTTCATTTGAACTAATATCATGGTATTCCTAGACATCATTTATAGGGTTGAGTGACTATTTATTTCTAGTCCTTATTAGATGGATTGGAACCCCCTAGATAGGGGATAGACCAGGTGGGAATTTCTACTAGTGTGGATAGTTTTGAGAATCAATGTTAGTTATTAACTATAGAGTTTTTCCATACACTAGAAGTTGGATCCGAACTAAGTACATATATGGATTACTTCTAGATATGTTTAAGAAATTCCAATGATTTAATATATGTATGTTCATATTCTATCTTGAAGCACTTTGGATACCTATTCTTCTTATCTTTTCTGGCTTAAACTTGTGTTGTTCCTTTTTCATCATTTATTTGATATACACTATTTTTTGTACTTGGTTATGTTCCCTAGTTTCTTATTAATTATTTGTGTTGTATTATTTTATTTTCATTTTAATAATTATACCTTCTTATATATGACTTTCCTTGAATCTTACTTTTGTTCATTTTATCTGTCCTATGTTTGTTTCTAGAGATTTAGTTTTCAAACTATGACTTAAAAATGAAATTTATTTAAAATGGAAAATCATGTTTTGTTTTTGAAAAGGGATTTCAGGAAACATGTGTTTGATTATTTAAATAATAAAAACCCTATTTTATATCTTTATTTTCAAACTATAATTTATGGAATGTTTCAAGAAAGGGAATGTATGGATTTAGTGGTTCTTACCTATAAAGTTGTTTTATGATCATACCCTTCTTGTGCCACTCATCATCGATAGACCCAAAATATTTTTCAATATTAGGTTCTAGAATAGGTTATTATTCATATTCTCCTTAGTTTGGGTCAGTCTTATGGGTGGTAGTGACCAAGATCTCATATGGTGGTATGTATAGTTTTTTTCCTTCCACTACATGTGTTTATTTTATTCTTTATATTTGGTTTTTTTTATTTATTGCTTTATTAGAGAAATCATTCCCAATTTTGTTATCTTTAATTCGTGGAACTATTTGATAGCCCAATAGTATCAAGAATGCCTTTCAAGCCCTATCGTGGGCCAGCTTGTTTGATCAGTTTGGGGTTGACCTAGGTGAGTTCATTAAAAAATGGTATCAAATGATTATCGCTTATTATTTGAGGATGTCAGGTAGTTTTGAGTTAGGATTTTTAGAATTCAAGTGGTTGATCATGGGTATGTTCTTGATCAACGCCTATTTGGAAGGATTCTATAATTTCTAGGATATTCTAGGAAGGTAGTACGTCAAAATACGAGTGTGGTTATCAGTTTTTTTCGAGGTATTTGGTTTTTTATGGAATTTTTTTGGTCTATTTTGAGATATTGATAGTTTCTTTGGTGGGATTCATATGGTTCATGGTTATTGTGCATGGTTGGGAAAACCATGTGAAGACCATGTTATTTCCTATATTAACTCCCAGTGTGCCTACCCAGTTGGTGCACAGCATGCCAAACCATGCGGCCAAGTAGTGTGTATTATTTGTTCTTTTGATGTCTTGGTATTCTATCCCTTGAGTAATTGGGTTTATGTTTTTTGTGATTTTTTTGTTTGATTCCTTTTTTAAGTTGAGTAATGATAATAAAGTGATTAGGTTCCACAAAGTGAGCTTACATGGTGTAGAAAACTATATGGATCATGATTTCATAGTTAAAATGATTCTAGTGGTTGTTTTAAGCTCAGGTCATGGTCTTCCAAACCATGTGGTTGGGTTATTCATGACCACAAGTGAAGGACCTCAGAACACCCTGAGAGGGGAGGGGTGAATCAGGGTCTCAAATGTTTCTTTTAAACAGATGGATCTTGTTACCATGCTTGTAGGAACCTTTTAAACTTGTCTGATGAGAAAGTGCATAAAGCAAACAATCATATGATAAGAGAGGACACAGTAATTTTACTTGGTTCACCACTAAGGGCTATATCTAAGGAGAATATTCAGATAGGATGTTAGTCGTAATAATTCAACTAATCTTTACTAGTTGTGGATTAAAAAAGTTTAGCACAATCAATCTATTCCAAGTGCACTGTCTATATAAGGTTTTAGGGATAGCACATTGCATCCCTCATATCACTTTCATTGACTCCCCCTTGATCACTGCGTTAGAATGAATATAAACTCAGTTTATCAACTTAAAATATGCTTCAATGGGTTGGTATTAAATCATTCTTCCTCAAAAATAGATATATTCTCTTTTCAAGTCTCATTTTCACCTATATATATAACCTACTTTACTTTGTACTGTTCATTCTCGAACTTTTCCTCCACAAACTAGCCTTATTTCTCCACATATGGGATTTCTCTTCATACCACCTCTTTGTACCACCTCTACATGATGTGACCACATACCACCTTTGAAAGCCACATTTGAGAACTTCATTTTCTTCTACTCTCATGTACAACCTTACTTTGTGTAATGCCTTGCTCCACATGCTACCAAACTTCCTCCATGTACCACACGAGAACCACAGACCTATTTATTCCTCCATGTAAAGACTTTACTCTATGTACGACCTTATTTATTAGACATCTTCTTCCACAAACTATTTCTCCTCCATGGACAACTTCTCCTCTCGTGGAATCCTCCTTGTGAACCTCTACTCCTTTGAGAGATTGTATTCACATGAACTGTTCTAGTCTACAATGAATTCATACTGTATTTTATTAATCATAGTCAAACTTTTTAATGAAGGGATTACTTCTCCTTATATAAGAAAATAGATCTATATAATCTGCTAAAATTATATTTACCAAAGATTCAGTATAGTACACCCTTTTCACGTATCGTGCATCTCCCATGAACCACTTCCCTACACAGTCCATGTACCGCCATTCTCCCTCCAAAGAAACCCAAATCGATGCCTCATTTTTTCAAATGAAACCCTTCGTGGATTCTCAAAATAGATTTTAGGAACAACACACCATGCAACAAACCATTTTCCTTCCACAAATGATACTCCTTCCCACAAACCTCCTTTGCTCCACGAACCATTCCTCCTACATGGTCTGTATACTGTTCCTACTTCATGGTTCGTGGTTCATCATTCCCCATAAAAAATTTATTGATCATAGAAATATTCTCGGATCATGGTTCGCGGTCTTCCATTCCTTTTTTTTACTCTTATTTTTTTTAAACTCATAATTTTGAGGCCCAAAAATTTGGAAAAAACTAGAAAATATCACAACCTTTAATACTGCTTTTTAGCCTCAATCGTAAGACCACATTCCCTAAAAAATCATTGATCAACATAATTTGGATTAACGAAAAACACATACCATACTCCATTTCTATAAAATAATATCTTTAGATCCAACAACTAGTTCCTTATTCCATGTGTTTTGGTTTGGGGGATTCTTTGGCTTGATTTTGGTTGGTGAGATTGGATATTGAACATAAATGATTCTTGATGATTTTTTTTGGTGTGGTAATAGGGTTTTTGAAAATAAAATAACTTCAAGACATGGTTTCATTTTAAAAGGGAGATTTGATTTTTGAATTTGATTTAGAAATGGGTTTTGGTATTTGGAAAGTATCCATGGAAGAAAATGGTTTAAATATGGAAAAGAGATGGTGGTTTTTGAATGTGGATCGTTGTTTTCTATTTTGGAATTATTATTTTATGAGTTTGGTACTTTGGTTTGGAATTTTATTTGGTGTAATTTTAGTTTGATGTTGATTTTATTTTCTATTTCTATGTTGTTTATAGAATGTCACTCAGAATGGTCCCAACGGTTTTTAGAAAGTATCTTCGAGTCATTGGCCCTACCCAGACTCGAAGTGGAGTGGTGGAGTCAACATATTCCCAGTTGATTTATGTTATATGTGGTGATCAAGGTATAATAGAGGCTTCATAATTTATTAAGAAAGTTGAAAGTGTTTTCAAGTATTTACGAACTCTTGAGTACATGAGCGTGTGAGCTGTTCTAGGTTAATTTGAGGGGACAAGTTTGTATTGTTGGAAGGTCATCATCCCATCATTATTTGAAGTTGGGATTCTTTACGAAGTTTTTGAGACCACTTTTATCTAATGGTTTATACCTAAAGAGGTGGAGGAGAATAAATTTGATGAACTCATGGGTGTTCATAAAGGTCAATAGATAGTGAATGCCTATATTGATCATTTCAATGTTTTGACTTCTTTTTGTCTAGAGGAAGCATCAATGAATCTTATAAAATATCCTCTCTTCGGCTGGGGTCTTCATCCAGATATTAAGGGTCAGGTTCTCTCATCTAGGAATGTTTTTTCATGAAAATAGTGGATGAGGCGTTTTTAGCTGATCTTGTTCCCAAAGTAAAGTTTTTAGTAGGTAGAAATATATCCTCCCTTGGTGCTCGTGAAGGTACCTCATCTGGTGAGTCGTGTGTGCTAGAGGAACCAATTTACAATGAGTCTTATTTTTCAGTTCTCTCTTCTTTTTCAATGGTCCACAAACTCATGTTCTTCCTATATGGTTTGTTTGGGAATTTGAATCTATCTTGTTGTAATCCTATAATGAATTGTTTACAGTGTGAACATTTAGGTTATCTAGAGAAGTTATGTAAGATATTTCACTAGATTAGGAAGCCTCAATTAGATGTTTCCATCTCCTGACTGCGGGTAAGTATATTATTTAAGACAAAAAAGGCTCTATCCAAAGGCCCTATAGTGATGCTTTTTATTCAATCAGGAATTACTAAGTGTTGGGATTGATGGTCCAACTATTATCTTTTATGTTAGAGTGTATACGTTTTAAAATTTTCATATTTTAGTTCTTTTTTTTCAGATTCATCATCTTTAAAAGATCTTGGTTGGATTTTTTTCTTTAAACCTCTATTTTTATGCACTGTGGACGTAAAAAATTATATAGTTAACCTTTTTTGGATTGATTTATGTTTTGGTTATGCATGTCACAAGATGTTTATATATTATGTAAATGACTAATGAATGTTTCATTTGGGTTTTGTTTTAAGATTCTTTTATTAGGTTACCCCACATCATAGAGGTTCAGTATCAACTAAGGAAATTAGATTCTTAAATATTGTAAATACTCAACATGAATTTCCTGGGTGTTTTCTCAAAATCTAGTCCAATTTTACTTGTGGATTTGAAAGGTAACACCAATTTTTCTAGATTAGTTTTTCCTTGTTTAGTTTTGAGTTATATCATTTTTATTGTTTGGTTGGGTGACTTTTTGGGGGAAGAATGTTTTTTACTAGGATAATTGTCACACTCTGACCCCAATTTTCTTTTTATTTCTTCAATTTTTATTTATTTTTTACTTTTTAATCATTTTGGTAGAGGTTGTGGTTGAGTTCCTAGTGATTTTTTTTCTTGTTTTTAAGGTTTCTTTATATTTTTTTCATGTTCCAATTTAGTGTTCAAGATTTGGGGAGAAACTGTGTAGCTGGGGGATGAAAAGGGCGTTTCCAGATCATTTTTCCCCTTACATGACTTGCCTTTTATTATATATTCATGGTTTCTCAATTTTTTTGATTCAAAGGAGAAATAATGTATATTGTTGGTGGTTTTTTAGACCTTGCACATGGCTTGGACACATTATTAGAAACCCTTTGGCAAGAATATACGGGATTCTATCATTTTCATAGAGATAATTTCCATGGTTTGAACATGGTTTCTAAAACCCAATGTTTATCCCATGTGTGGTGTTTTTCCTCCCAATGGGGTGGACATAGTTGGTGAATAGTTTGGTAAATCGTGAATTTTATCCACGAAACCTTCCCAAATTCATAAAAACGTGGAATTCCTCTTTTTCCTTATTCATTTTTAACCACAATTTTACTCATCTCACTTATTTTTCAGTTTTGGTACTTGAAGAAGGCTCCCAAACCCCTATCCCTTTTTCTTACTCCTTGTATTGATTCTCCTCTATCAATATTGGTATGTTTTTCATAGTTTTTCTCTTGATTTACTCCTTTATCCTCTCCTTCTCTTATTTATTTATTATTCCTGGGTTAGGGTGTCTCTTGAGAAATCCCTAGAGGATAAATGATGATGTTTTCCTTTTTTCCTTTGGTTTTGGGTGTGTGATTTGTTTATTGGGTCTTTATCTTCCCTCTTTTGGAGTTTCATATCATCCTTAGGTTTTTGAGGTAGGGGTTTCCATCAATTTCCTTTCTATATAATGAATTTAAATTATGTTTCTTTCCAAATTAATATCAAATTGTGCTATTTGTTCTTTTCATATATTGATATGATTTATTATGCCTTACCATATAGTAAAATTTATGAAAATGGTTCTTTCAAGGGATTTACTTAGTTATTAATATATATATATTTAGGTATGGTATCTGATAAAATTAAATAGGGTTTGAAAAATGAATTGGGTTATTTTAAAAAAATCACATTTTTTGGATATTTTTGAAATTGATTGATGTGTATTTAAATGTAGTAATATTATTTTTTTCTTGTTTTATGATTTTCTACTTGTGTGTGAACCATTGTGATTTTTTGTGACATTATTTATGATCTCTTAATTATACTCTTTGTCATTTTTTTTGTTGTATAAATATATTCTAGTGAATATGGACATATCTATATGTGCATCTTGTTCATGTATAAATGTGCACATGCATAAAAATGGTAACTCCATAAATATTCTCATCATGATAACTTTGGTTTTTAAAAACACTAACCTCCTATTTTTTATCATTCCACTCTTTCTTTAAAATATATTTATCAAATTATTCTAATGTTATCTATATGGTTTATGGTTTCCAAATGATTTAAAATGTGGTTTCCACATGTGTTATCTAAAACTTGTTCCATTTGGCACCTTGAAGCATGATTTGGTAACTAATTGATTTCAATGTCCCGTTTTAAATTTTATAATAATGAATAATGTTTTCACTTTGGCATTGGAAATGGTTTTTGATTTGTAAATTTTAAGGCTCGGTTGGTACCTTATGATGTTTTTGTAAATTGTCTTTAAACCCACATAATTTGTAGGCCAATCTGGAACATGAAAAAGGAATTTCTTGTGATGGGAACCCCTATGGATTTTCTTCTTTGGTAAGGGTCTTCTAATAGATGTTGTAGAGGAGTGAGAAAGGCATGTATGGTGGAATTTAAGGTTTATGTTTAATTCTAAGCATTTAATGACCTCCTCTAATTCCTTTATACTATTATCATTATATTCTTTGATGTCATCTTGAGTGTTAAATGATGATTTATTTCTATTTCTTATTATAATGATTATAATACCTTGGATAAAGGATAAGAAAGTGGGTTTTTTCACTAGTGATACGTGTTTAGAGCATCCAAGTTGATTATTTACTATAGAGATTCCCTACACACCGGAAGGTGGGTACAAACTGATCATGTCTAGGTAGTTATTCTAGAGATATTTATTTAATTCCCATGAATTCATATCCATATTATTTTATTCTATCTTTTATCACTTTGGAAACTTTTACTACTAATCTCTTCTTACATAAACATGTCTCAATCATTTGTTTTAACATTTCATAGATATACACAATAATCTATGCTTGGTTATATTAACTCATTTCTTATTCAATTTCTATATTGTATTCTTTTCTTGGTGTTGTTATTATTATACCAATGACCTATGTTTAGCTTTGATTATTCCTATTGTGCATTTTATTTGACCTATGTTTAATTCTATGGTATAGTTTTTGAATCGTGATTTAAAATGGAAATCTGTTTAAAAATGGAATGTCGTATTTTGGTTTCAAAAGGGGTTTCTATAAATCTAAGTTTGGTTCATTTAATTATAAAACCCGTATTTAATATCTATATTTTCTAAATAGTGTTTATGTACTATTTTAGGAGAGGGAATATATGGATTATATGGTTCATACCAACTAATAGATTTTATCCTCACACTATACTTGTTCCACATGGAAATAGTATACTCAAACTATTTTTGAAGGTTCAGGTTCTGGACTAGGTTATTGTTTGGATTATCCCTACTAAGGGTGAGTCTTATGGATGATGGTGACCAAGAGGACACATTGTGGTATGTCTAGTTTTGTTTCTTTCTTCTTCTTGTGTTCATTTTATTTTTATATTCTTATTTATTTATTTTTTGTTTAATGGAATTAATCATGACCAATTGTGTTATCTCTGATTCTCTACAATAGTTGATTGCCTGAGAGGATCGTAAACACCTCTCAATCCTTATCCTGTGTCGTATAGGGTGACCGGTTTAGGGTTGACCTGAGTAGGTTTGTGACAAATTATGTCATCTTCAGCCAGTAGTTTTGTATGATCCACTTAGAAAGCTTTGATTTCAGATCTCTGATGTAAAAAATATGGTTTTGTGATCAATTGGGATGATCAACCATGAGAATGATTGTGTTTGGTTATTTTTTTTATAGGTGGAGGACACATGCCTTCTCAATTTTTGGTAGTCTTGTGATGGTCAATGCCCAATATAAGGCATGGTCACTTCCTTTTTATGTATGGTGGGTTAATCAATTTTTTATTTTTTAGATTGAAGTCGATCAGTTCTTTTCTTGTTATCGATGAAGGCCTTTGCCGAATTTTCAATTATAGTCTCTTTCACAATTATGGTCACTTTCTTTTTCTTTATGTGGAAGTTCCATCCATTATTCATTTTTTATATGGTTGTAACAACCATAAAAGAGATAATTTAAGGTTTATACATTAATTTATTATTTAAAAATGGATGGATTTACCTTAATAAGATAATTCACAGTCACTCCAATCCTTCTCTAAAATTTTAGTGACTTGCACGACACAGGTTTTAATAAATTTAGTTCTACATTAAATCAAATAATCATAGTTTCTTGTAAAAATCAAACTCAAAATCAATGTGTGGATTCTCAATTTAATTCAATTTATGAATGAAATAATAAAATACACATTTTAATTCATTTAAAAATTTGGTTAAAAATAAAAAAAATAACAATGATCATAAATTAACCTAAGATTTGTTTGAACTAGGGGGTAATTATCAAGGAATAATAGAAACGAAAGTTGAATGTTGTGATCACATCACTTCGACGCATATGAACTATGGAACTCTTGTGAAATTTAATCATTGAATTCATTCTATTCATGTATTTATAGATTTTAAAAATTAAAAGTATATTTTCAATTAATGTTCAATTTATAAGAAGTAATCAATAAAATGAAAAGGTAGGTTTTCTACAAATTTCAAGCTTCCAAGAAAATATGGGGGAATATTTTTTGGTTCTTTCCATATGAAATGAAATCATGCTTCATATATGTGTTCAATTTCAATTTCATTAAATTCTCCTATTCATATAAAATCAAACATTCAAAATCCATCTAAATACTATTTCATGACCTACATCACATACAGTACAATGTGACTCTTTACTCAATAAAATATATTTATGTAGTTTTTATCTCATGCATAGAAATTGAATTTTTACCATAGGATTAAAAAAATCATCTATATACACATTTAGTAATGAAAAATAAAACCAATGATGAGGTCATTAATAAGGATATTCAAATGCTTTGATGTTGGTGTGAACATATTTAAAAGTGCATCATCAGAAAAAGGAGGGTTTTACTCATTAAATATAGTTCTTGATTAATCAAGTAAAACATGGGCTAATACCTCTGAAACATACCTAAAAAATATTTATCACACACTTCTAAATGTACTCTTCCTTTCATTAGGAATTATTTATGAAATGAATCAAAAAATATGTCACTTTAATCTCTACTTGTTTTCATTACCTTTTTTAGGGGAATTGAGTTTTCAATTTTAATACAATGAGTGGTTACCATGTCCTTATCATGATTAGGGTAATGAATTACTTAGGTAAGGATAATAATTATCATAATACCATACCCTTTTTCATTATATATATATAGAGAGAGAGATAAATATGATAAAAATTTAATGTACAAAGGGTGACTAATACCGAATTCTCACTTAGACACAATTTAATATTGGAATTATATTTTAGAGTCTGGGTAAATAATGGATAATTCAACTTGTAATATGTATAAAACCTTTAATTCTATTCATGGTTATCTAAGGGATTAAATAGTATCAATGTTCAAGGTTGTTTTCAAAGAAAAAATGAGGGGCTTTCTAATCAAATGTCCCAATCATATTAGAAGTATCTCAAAAATTACAAATATTAGAGAGAGTATAAACACAATTTTTATTTTATATAAAAATCATAATATTTTTTCAAGAAGTTAATGTACCTAAAATGTGATTTCAAATATGTTCTATAAACCTCTCAGGATTGGAATCAAAATTTGGGATAGTCATTGGTGGTTCTGGATTTAAATTTTGGGCCAAAAATATTGCACATATTTGAAAATCATAGCCCAACATAACAAAAAAATATAAATTATTTTATCTTTTTAGCTTCAATTATATGATCAATCTCCTCAGAATAACATTGAGTTCAAAAATTTTATTGATTTTTCTAATTCAACTCAAAGAAAGTTTGAAAAAACAGAAAACTATTTATAGTTTTCTACAGTTCTTAAAATAGATCATATTTTGTCTTTTTTAAAAATGTAAAATAGAAACAATGGTATTTTCATCCTAAAACTACTTTCTCCCTCTCTCCCACATGTGGTTCAAACATAATTCCAATTGTATTTCATCATTTATTTTTTCAATAAAAACATCTCAAAATAAATTAATACGTTAACCCAATATAAGGGAAAGAGGCAACCTGACAGTGAATTAATTACGTATTGTATGGAGGAGCCTTGACTCACCCATAGGTTCTTTCCATAAATAATCATGTTACTTATTCAATTATTTTCCATTCACCTTGATTTGATACTTTGGAAATTATCCATGAATCTAAACTACACCAATATAAAATTTATTAGTCTATGTGTTTGGCCCAGTCTACTTGGAATGACGCCTACCAGGGAAGATATTAATTTTTTAATAAAGTAATAACACTTTTTCTCCAACTTGGAATTATCTTTTCTAGATAAATTTTTTCATGATAATATTTGGTTTTTTAATTGAAAAGTTTTGAGTTATCATATAATTCCCTTATAAACTCATCAATCTCTATCATTTTTGGGTTTCTCTATTCTCTAGCCTTTCCAAACACAAAGTTCACTATTTTAATAGCTTATTAGGATTTGTGTTGTAGTTCAACATGAAAATGAAAAATTTTACCATAAATAATTCCATAGGGTGACATACCTAATGGGGTTTTGTATGAAGTTTTTTATTCCCATAGTGCATCATTTAATTTTATACTAAAGTATTATATTTTGGGTTTCATGGTTTTTTACAAAATTATTTGGAATTATTTGTTGAAAACCACAACTAGCCCATTTGTTTTTAGGTGGCATGAAGTTGATGTTTTGTAGCGTAATCTATATTTATTCTTGAGTAATATCATGATATTATTGTATAATTGGGTTCCTTGGTTTCTTATTATAGGTCGAGGTATTCCAAACCTACAAAACAATGTTTGATTTTAGAAACTCAATCATAGTTTTTTAATCATCAGTTCAAGTAGATTTTTCATCAATAAACTTAGAAAGATAGTCTAAAACTATCAAAATCTTTCAAAATCTAAATGACACAGTAAATTTTCCCATGAATTCAATTCCACATTCTTTGAAAATATCATATAAAATCAATGTTTTTGGGGTGTCTCATGTAGTTTAGAAATTACACTAGTTAATTGGTAGTTTGTACATTTTTTTTAAATACATGTGAATTTTTAAAAATTTAGGTCCAAAACAATCCAACATCCCAAATCTTTCAAATAGTTCTTTAAGGTCCAAGATTCCATCTACATACAAGTGTATGAAAAATATAAAGCATAAAGTCCATTTCCTCTTTATGGATGCACCTTATAATAAATTGGCCATTGAAATTTTTCCATAAATAAGGATCATTTTAGACATAATATTTTGATTCGGATTTCAGTTTACCAATTTTATGTTTTTTAAAGAAGAAGAGTGCCTTTTGTGATTATAAAATTCATTATTTCAATACACCAGAGAAATTCGGTGGGGTTGTATAGTTTCTCACTAGAGAATTAATAATCCAGCATGGTCTTAGGGATTGGTTCTACCTTAGTTGTGTGAGGAAGTCATATCATGTGGTCTAACAGGCTATTTTCATAGCCCTTCTTATGCTTAATATCCACGTCAAGCCCTTAAAGCAACAACATACATATCACTAGTCTAGACTTCACATCATCATTCTTGATTAAATATATTAATTTTTCATTATCAGGATAAATAGTTCCTTTACTCCATAAAAGATAAGAATAGAATTTTTCTATGGCTATAACTATATAAAAAACCTTTTATCTATTGATGTGCAGTTAATCGGGGTAGTGTCTAGTGTCTATGAAGTGTAGGTTATCACATGTGTAAGTTTATCATTATTTTTGGAAATCATTGTCCGTCCATCTCTATTAGAATAATCACACCAAATTTTAAAGTGGTAAATCATGTTTTGTGGATATATAATTGGGGTAGTGGTAAGTAATTCTTTAAATCATTCAAAAGATGTCATGAATGAATCATAAAAAACAAAATCAATTTTCTTCTTGAGTATATTCATCAGGGAAAATCAGTCTTTCTCAAGTCCCCAATAAAACTTATATAAAATCCAACATGTCCCAGAAATTATCCAATGTGTCTTACCATCATGGGGTAAGGTAGTGTGGAAATAACATGAAATTTGGATTTATATACTTTAATTAAATCCTCAGAAATTAAAAGGCCCAAAACATTTCCTTTTTCTACTATAAAATGTAACTTTTCAAAATTTAAAACCAAGTTATTCTCAATACATATTTTTAAAACATTCTCCAAACTTTTCAGAAGGCTTTGAAAAGAAGTTGCATATTCTATATTGTAGAAATACCATATATAACTAAAAGGTAACTAGGTAATTGAAAAGATATTAAGGAATCACTTAGTAGGTAAACATACAAAATATACATGTGACGGTGGTCTTATCTTGGTCCTTAAGATCTATTGGAACCTGTAAATACCCAAAAAATCCATCAAGGTTAAATAATGAAACTTCTCATCTAGTCACTCTAACATTTGGTCCATAAAGGGTATGGGGAATTGGTATTTTCTGTTCACATGGGTTAACCTCCTATAATCTATGCAAACTCTCCATCTATTCGGAATTATTGTGGGAACTAAATCATTATTCTAATTTTGTAAAATTATGTATCCATTTTTCTTTGGGACAATTTAAATGGTACTAACCCATTGGGATTATGATATGGGGTAGATTATTCCAACAACTAATAGTCTTTCTAATGTTTTTACTGCTTTTTGACGTTTTGGTTTGAGCCTCCTTTGTTTTTTCTCACTGATCTAGATTTAACTTCAAGAAAAATACTTTTCATAAAGATAGTAGGGTTAATCCCTAGGAAATTCCATAATGTCTAACCAATTTCTATAGCATTATGTTTCATAATTTTTATTATGTGGTGTTCTTATCTAGGATCTAAATTATTTGAGATTATGACTAGTAATTTATTATTTTCCTTTAAGGATTTATATTTTATGTTTGAATTTTTCAACTTATGTTTTATTTCTAGTGGTTTTTTAAAAATGATTTCAATTATGAGTTCCTCGTATTAGAAACCTTCTAAAGAAATATAGAAATATTATTATCATATTTGAGTAACTCATCAAAATAGAATTAATCAATTTATTTAAATTCATCAACACTGAAAAATTTCTCCAAACTAAGTTCATTTTTAGAAGAATATTTATTAGGTAGTTTTTGTGTTTCTAAATATTCTCTCAGTTGGATTATATCATTGAACATTTCAATTTCCTACAAAAAAAGAGAAAGTTAATTAAAAATGTTTTAATGTAAAAACATAATGCTCTTCATGTGGGTGTTTTATCATTTTAAGGATGTATAAATCAACTATTTCCTCACCAAAGTTCATGGAAAGGGTTCCTTCATCTCCATTTATGATGGATTTTGAGGTCCTGAGGAATGTTCAACCAATAATGATGGGAGATTGATCATTACCTTTTCTACCATCCATGTTAAGAATATAGAATTTTTCAGGGAATGGGTAACCTCGTACACTTACCAATTCACATCAAGAACGCCTACTGGGTAGGTATTTCCTCATTTTTTGAGTTGTAAAACTAAACAGGTAGGTTTTATTTATCCCATATACAAATAATAATGAATCTAATAAGGCATTACATTAATTAAAGCTCCTAAATCTCCCAATTCATTGTAAAATTAGTCTTTATAATAGTATAGGGGATAGAAAAAGTTCTCGGATCATGGAATTTCATAGGCATATATGGGGTGAAAAGGTAATAAACATTTTTAAATAACATCATCTCTTCATTTTCTCACAATCTCCTTCTCCTGTTTTATATGTGTTTAATTAATTTTCATACCATGGGATTTATTGAATTCCTTCCAACAGAGGTATATTGATTTATAATTTTTTAAACACCTCTTGGATATCCTTTTGTAGTGATTATTCATTGGTTTTATTGGGTGTTTATATCCTTATAGTGAAGGGAGGTTAGGGTAGATGTGGGTATTCTATTTTTTATTTCACTTTGCCTTTCATTATAGAGTGTATTTACATATTCCTCCCCAGGTTCTTTTTCGTGGGAAGTTTCATCAATTAAATGTTTTTGTTCACATATATAATTTATCTTTATGGGTGATCCTTCAGTATTTTCATACTCTTTTACACTTCTTAATGTGATAACACTAACATTTCCTTAAGGGTCTGTAATTGTTTGAGATAGAATCTTACATGATCCTTGATTTACCATAATATTGGGGGTAGTCATGAAGTTGTCTAACTATAGATTTAATTCCTTCAACTCTAATAAATTAGTGGTGAGAGAGTTTTTTGACTGTTTTAAGATTATATTATAGATATCAAAATTTCCTTTATTGGAGTTTCTTGATGTTTTTCTTACTGGTAACTTGTGAATGATTGGAAACATTATCTCTAAAATGGAGGGGGTTGGAATGGATATTGATAATCTTGTTAGAATGATTTTTATAATGGTGGCCTCTATGGTTGTTGGCCCTTGACTCTAAATTTATTGGTTGGAAAATCAATAAAATCCTTTTTTACACTTGGTTTATTCTATAATTATCTCTGGAACATAGCTTTGCAGCATTCAGTACCTTGATCTTGTGGGAATCCATCAGTGAAATACTCCTACTAATAGTAGAGCTGATAGACCTGATGGGTTGTGGTGTTTGATGACTCCTGCTCTTTTTTGATAGGTATTTTTAATATAGTATTTGTTATTTATTCAATTTTATTTTCTAGAAAAGGTGAGATGGAACTTTTTACCTAATGTACACCTCTAGTTTTAGTTCTTTTACCAAATTGATCAGAATTTTGGTATATACTCTCAATCATTTCTCTCACTTAAACTGGTGACTAATCAATCATTAATCCTCTTAATGAAGATTATAGTAGGTTCCAATCATTATATATTAATATTTTCAAAAATAAAACCATTAAGTGATGTTATTCATATGGATAGGGTGGGTAGGATGCTATCAGTTTATTGAACCAATCCCAAAACTGATAGAGAGTTTCTCTAGTTTCTAATCGGATTCCATAGATATCATTTCTTATATTATCACACCATTAAACATGGATGAATTTTGAGAGATCGACCTTTATATAACATCGCATGAGGTTAATTATCTAGGTTTCATATTTTAGATCCACTCATTGGATTCCCCTTTAAGAGGAAAGTAGAAAGACTTCCAATTGATTTGAGTCCCAGTGACTCCTCTTATTCTAAATCCATTGTACACTTCTCTAAATGATATCAAATTTTTGTTGGTATATTCACCAGATAATCCCAGAAATTTAGGTATAACACATAAAATTATATTTTTTATAGTATTGTTGTCAATTAAATTTTAATTGATTATTATTGATGTTGAAATTTTTCCATTGATTTCCCTATATGTTTTGTATATATATGATAGATAATCATCCATCTTTTCAATATATAGTGTAACTATTATAGAAGAATAAACTAAGGAATGAGAGATAGAAAATGGAATGGTTAAAAACACTCTCTCCACTTATTTGGTGATTTTTAGAGTTTTGAGTCTAGCAAGAAAAGTTCTCTAAACCTAAGGATTAAAACTGAAGAGGCTTGAAGAACTGGATATGGACATTGAAAACCATTTCAAACAAGATTAAAATAATAAAACTAGATTCTCTATAAATGATTAAATTTTTGATTTCTTCCAATCATGGTGTGATAAAAAAACAATTTTGAACCTGATGAAAATTTAGTAAAGTGGGACTCAGGTAATCTCTGAAGAATATAGTGTTGTGGATATGATAAAATATTTTTTAATAGGTTCGAATTTTGAAAATAGTGGATGTATTTGATTTATTTTAAATTCAATTTTTAAAACATATTTCTCAAAACTCATATTAATCTCCTCACTTTCTTGTGAATCATTATTTAATATCACTTCCCATTCATTCTCTAATTAAATAAAATCCCTATGACTAGCCCTTCTAGGAAATTTGAATTTTGGACAAAAAAATAAAATAATAACATCATTTTAAATCCTCACAATTCCTAATTATTAGATACCACCAATCAATATTTCATTATATAATTATTGGCTATCATAAATAGTGAATAATATCCCAAGCATCCTATCTCTAAAACAAGTGAAATATGTCGATAAATATTTAAATATGAATTCAAATCAGAATCTCCTAAAGGCTGGATATCCAAATACATATAGGGAATTAACCGAACAAGAATTTTTTATTAAAAACAATAATTCATCACAAGGGTGGGAGAGATCTTCTTGGATTTTCCACTATCAGTCTTGTTTTCTATAACTAGAGAATAAACGAATGAAAGAAAATAAATAGAGACTGTAGAATATAGTATTGGTTCCATTGATCTAGTGATTTTTTTCAAATCTCACCAACACCTCCTCCCCTTATAGTGAATTGTTTCCACTTTTTATAGTGTTTCTCTTACATCATAGATCTTATTTTACTCCCTTGTGATATGAATGAGTTCCCTATTTCAAAATTAAGTTATATACATGGGTTATTACTGAGGCTATAGAAACAAAAACTAAGTCTATATGTAATAGCCATAGTTTAGTGGAAAATGGATCCTATTAGCATGGAAATAGGGTAGAGGTTATATCCATGGTTCTAAATCATATAAATATACCTATTTCCTTGGTTAAAACCATGGTAATAAACCTATATCCGGATTTTGAACCATAGATATAGCATATTTCATTCCCACTTATATCCGGTATTTGTATGAATGGCTATTGACCAATTAACATGGTTCAAACAGCGGAAATAACCTTGACCATGGAAATATGCCAATATCCATGGTTGAAATGAATGGCTATATCTTCATATTCCATAAAAAAGGCCTATTTATATGGTTCAAAATGTTCTTATATTTTCTAAATTATAGAAAAAAATCTATCCTATATAACACATATCGTCCCCACATTAACCTTTGTTAACTCAATGAGTTAGTGTGTGAGTATATAAATAATTTTGTAATTCCAAAAGGGTCAATTACTATCATGGAAAATTATACTATACTATGGATTTTCATAACTCATCCCACCATAATCCTTCTATAAGTGACCATTACCATATCTCAAACATAGTGTGACATGATTAGTGATAAACATCACATACAACACTCAAAATTATCCTAAAAATAAAGAATTGTAAAACCAAAATAAAACCCACACACAATCCCTAAATATAAGTTAAATTTTCCCAACACATGGTTGTCATAGTAATATCAATGAAAATCATGAATATGTATGTGTATGGTATCTGAAAAAAGATAAAAAGTGTAGACAATGAGTTAAAAGTAGAAATACAACAAGAGTTTGAAGCTAATATCCCATGTATTCTTTAATTATTCTTTAATTTGTTTATAAGTTGTTATCCACTTCTTCACACCAATAAAATAAAGAAACACGCATATTATTTTATTGAAAATAATTAAATAAAACATAACTGATGCTAATATTTAATTGAATATAGCTACATAAGTTAGGTTTCTAGAGTTTTCACTACGGTTGTCATCCATTAATTCTATATAGAAAACATCAAGAATAGTTTTATAATAAAAATTAAACAAGTGGAAACTAAAATATAAATATAATGGAAGAAATTGTGGGTTAAACACATAAAATAGGTTCAGTTTTTTTTATATCTATATCTATATAATTAGTGATTCATCCCCTTTCTATTGGTGGGTTGGTCTAATGATTTAAGAACCAATACATGTTTTTCTTTCCTATGATCTCCTCACTTTACTTCTTGATATCCATAATAAAATAAACATTAAGTCACTTAAATCTATTATAGTAGAAATTCTATACAACCATTACATTCTCCAAATGATAGTTATGATAAGAATTGGGTGACAGTAGGATATACAGGTCCTTTTTATCCTCTTTATTCATATGTTCAATTGAAGAAACCATGTTATCCAATTATTCTTTATCTGTTAGGAGATAGAATATAATTCAACTCACACTCCTCTATCTTCTCTACAATTTAGACCACTTTACCTATTCTATATTCAACTAAATAATCCTCTAGTGACTTCAAAATCTTCATTGAGAAATAAATTCTGGTTGTGGTCCCCATTTTGTATGATCAACTATGTGACACCTATCCATACAATATTTTTTTGTTCCTATGTAGGATCAAGGACACAAATAGGGGGTGGATTAGTGGTTCCTTTTCTTTTATAAGAAAGTTTTTCTTAACTGTTTTAGTAAACATTCATAAAATCTGAAACTTGTTAAGGTTATCATCCACTCAAGTATAACTTATTTACCTCACCATTAATATGAAAAAAATATAATGATAAGGCAACCCATGATATTTATGAGGTTTAGTACAAATACTTAATCCTTTCCATTTTGGATAGTCCCACCAACATAGATTCTTTCACTAACTTCATTCATGAATAAAAAGTCACAAGTATTGTACAATTCTAGAATCTTTGTAGAAACTTTTCTACTATAGTTGGTTATACCCCCCCCCACCCAACTATCCATTTGAGTATCCAATTTACCACATCTAGTTATACAACCCAACAAGAAAATAAATCCTTTTTAGAGAGTGATAAGTATCCTCACTTACAAGATTCACTTTGCCCCATATTTTCTATTCCACGTCACCAAGTCATCACTTCCTCCAAAATTAAGTTGAATCAAACTTTACCTACATACAATCATTAGAAACATTAACAATTACCTAAGGATCTTGTTGGTTATGAAACTTATTCCAGAAACTCAATCTGGAAAACAACCTCAGTAAGGTCAGTTTGATCTGCCTCATTCTAGTAACCTCAATCTGATGGGCTACATCAGATTATCCATAATCCAGTTCTCCTTATTCTATTTCCTTCTTTAATTGAGTAGGAACTCAATCAGGAGATCACAATTCCTCAATATAATGGAACTCATTCTGACAAACCTTGCTACGATGGATGTTTCTCTTATGGTCTTACTTTGACAGACTTACTCCGATGAAGCATTGTCCATTGGAACTTTCTTCATTGATCGAATTGAGCCTCACTCTGATGGATTCATTACAATAGAACTTACTTATCTTCATCCAGAAAAAAAACTTTAGTTCCAACCTAATACCTTGCAAAAAAAATCAATGATCTCAATGCACGTTAATAATTCATGTTTTCACCCATCAAAAGAATGTACAATTCTCCCCTTATATAGGCGCCCTAGAATGGTAGGCGCAAGAAAAACAATTTCACTTCCCACTCAATGAAATTCTTAATCCTAAATTTCTCATTAATTTAAGTCTTCAACTTTGACTTCTTCAAATCTTCTCCATACTTCTAGGTGCTCCTTGAATCTTCTCAAAACATCATGCTTCTTAAAGTTCACAAATATTTCTTCAGTTTGATTCTTCAATACAATTCATCATTGTGATTCTTCATTATGATGAAAATATATACAAGACTAAATATGGCCCATTAATATGACCACCTATAAACACTGTTTCGGTGCGGATGTGCGCCAGGTTTGTGTTCCGACGCTGTTCCGCCAGGACGCGTTCGCGCGTGCACCCGTCGACCCGAGGGGATGGGCGCGCGCGGCTTGTGGCCCCGCGGTCCTGCTTTCCAAAGGCGGGCGGCATCCGTCCCTTATTCAGGGGCGTCTGCTCCTTGATCGAAACCGGGATGATGGGATGTCGGCTCCTCCTTCCTTGGATGTCTCCTCGGAACTCGTCGCCTAATCCGGGTCTCCCTCATAGATTTAAGACATGCTCGTGAATCTCGTTCCCGGCGCCATATCTTCATGGACACCGGTTAATTACGCTGCTTCCGCCCGGACGCTCCAAGGAGTCTGGTCGGGGCAGCAACCTGTGGTGAGGAGACCGGGTGGCTCTGGGTGCTGGGGGCGTGTCGTAACACTGCGGCTCTGCATGTCTACTTTCCGTCCCTAATAGGGCTTCTCGAAGGCATGATGGCCTGAGGCATCCCGCACTGGGTGCGGGGAACCGTGTCACCTGAGGTTTTCCTCAGCTTCCCATGTTTAACACGGGGTATGCCGCGAGTTTAACGTCCAGCGGGGACAGCATCAGACCGATCAACACGAGGAGTGGATCAGATGACAGAACCCCTTGCGGGGAACCTCCGACGCTGGGGCCAGCGCATGGGCGGCTTCCCAAGTGATGTGGAGTGGAGTGAAGTGGAATGACCCCAACGGGATGTGGCGGCCCGGGTAAGGATCAGGATGGATGATGGAGTGAAGAGCTTGGACCCCGTAGGGGCTTCCTACGTACCGCGCGTTAACACGGATCAAAGTCAACGTAGTTCGGATATGCAGTTTAACGTCATGCTGGACGTTGGCAAGCCGACTCACGGAGAGGTCGAGGCCGCCGGGCGGAGGATCGAACCGAACCACCTCGCACAGAGGGGGATGGAACGGCCGGGTGGATCACAGTTTCACGTCATGCTGGACGATAATAGGAGAAATAGAAAAAGGGGCAGTGGGGAAGCACAATGGAGATACACACGTGCAGTCTCCCACAGGGGTGGATTCATAGGTGAATCAACGCAAGTGTGAACCCAGGAGGGGTCCACTGAGGGACGAACCGATGTGAATACGACCGAGACGACCAGGTGGTGGGCTTGCACCTCAGGGAGACTTCCTACGTACCCTGTTTAGGAGACAGGGATCAAAGTCCACGTAGTTCATTCTGTCAGGACTTACGCACTGAGGCAGCCCGAGTGCGGAAAAACTCAGTTGGAGAGGGACTTGGGCCGAAAGTAGGAGACACCTCGATCCTAGTCACACCCTCTACTGGCTTCGGCAGTGGGGAAGCGCAATGGAGATACACATGTGCAGTCCCCCATAAGGAATTAGGGGTTTGTAATACCCTACCCCCGTGGGGAAAGGCCGCTCCAATTAAATCGTCCCTAAAGAGGGGCAATCCCGACATCCCTGCAGAGATGAGCGGGTGGGGGCCACATCCAAACCGGGGGGGACCCTGCGTGCGGGGCACGGGATCGGGTGAGGCGGTCGGTTTAACGTCTTGCCGGACGAAATACAGTTTAACGTCGTGTGTTGAGGACGAAGATGCTTGGCAGTTTAACGTCTTGCAGCACGGACGATGGGGGCTAGGCAGTTTAGCGTCGTGCAGCTTGGACGTAGTACAGTTTAACGTCATGTTGGACGGATGCAGTTTAACGTCATGCGGGACGAGTGTGCAGTTTAACGTCATGCGGGACGAACGCTGAACAGTTTAACGTCTTGTAGCTCGGACGAGGTACAGTTTAACGTCATGTTGGACGTTGGGGTGCCGCCAATGGGTCCGTGTCACTTCGCGCGAGCCTGGAGGGCCGCACGGGAAGACAACGCACGGTGCGGGTACCTGCGATGAAGATCATCGGGCGCCACGCGGGCGGGTACCCTCAAGGGGTGAAAGGGGGCGACCCTGGCGGTTTGCGCGCAAAAGAAGAGCATTGGCGCGCAAAACAGCGGGCTGGCGCGCAATCGGGTCAGCGCTTTGCGTGCGGGAGATAGGGATTGCGCGCACCGGGCTTCGGATAGCGCGCGGGGGCAACGGCTCATTCTTTTAATGAATGGCCACTTGAAAAAAGGGGGGGTGCGCGCAATCGGGCCGGATTGCGCGCACCCCGGGGGGCAATTGCGCGCAAGAGGCTTCTTTTGCGCGCGAAGGCCTTAGGGTGGAAATTTATTCAAAGGACAGGAGCCAAAGGGATTGCGCGCGAAGGCGAACCCCTGGGCTCTCTTGCGCGAAAGAAAAGAGGTTACCTGAAGATCTGCATTGCGCGCGGAAGGGGTTGGATTGCGCGCACGAGAGACCTTTCGAATTCCGGCAACCCTCAAAACGTCGGGGGTCGCCTCATATTTATAGGCAACCCCGGGCGCGGAATTTGCTTCGCGGGCGCGGAATTCCCTTCGCGGGCGCAGAATCAGGACCCGGTGCGCAAGGGAGTCGCGGGAGCTCGGGGTGCGCAAAATTGCGCACCGGCCCTGTGGATTGTGCGCATCCCGGGAGGATTGCGTGCCATGACTCAACTTTGCGCGCGGGACTCTAAAATTTCGCGCACGATCTCCAGGCTCTCCGGAACAGGCTTCTGACTCCAAATATCACTTTGCTTTCCGCATCCGGAACTTCGTTTGGGGATCAATGGACTTTTCTGGCGTCTACAAAAGCCCCCCCCCCCCTCGGAATCTGATCGGCGATAGGTCGCAACGATCGGGTTCCGAGGGAGACGCCGGAATGCCGAAGTCCTGGGCGGTGCGGGACTTAGGCGCGCAAAAAGGGGCGCCGGTCGTGCAATTCGCGGTCGCGCAATCGAGCGTTCCGCGCGGCGCGGAATCCCGGCCTCGTCTATAAATAGGGGTCCGGGGTTCCGCATTCCATACACAGGCCTTCCGCGCGATAAGCTTCAACGCTCTCATGCGCGAAATTGCCTTTTCCGGCGCGAAATTCGCCCAATCGGCGCGCAAAACCATCCGGATTTCCACCTGTCTTTACGCGAAAACCCGGAACTTTGCGCGACATTCTTCCTGATTGCGCGCCGTCCACTTGGATTGTGCGCCAACCTTCAAACTTTTCTACCAGCCTCGTCCGATCCCGCACGCTTCATCCCTTAACTCGCACGACTCCCAAAGCTTCCGAGATGGCCGCGAACCAAGTAAATGAGGGGGATGCCGCCATTCGCAGAGCAGAGATGGCGGCGAACGAGGAGGTTTACGGAGCCAAGGAGATTGTTTCCAACAATCAATCCTTGTTCAACTTGCTGACGCCGGCCCAGAAGAAATATCCACTGTCGGACAACCTGCTGCTCTGGAACTTCGGCATCCTAGATGAGGTTTCGGTGCCTGGGTTCGAGGTTGATGCGCCACGGACCTGGGTGACACGGGAGGACGAGCTTCCCCGCTATAACATCACCAACAATGGGCATCCTGCCAGGGAGACCAGGCACTTGGATGTCTATGTCCTGAACCCAAGGACGCGAACCATCGCCGGGGGTGAGCCTACTGCGGATAACTCTCCAGCCCTCTACTCGAGCATATATCACCAGAGTGTCACCGACGACACCAAAGGCTGGATGAAGGACTGGGACTTGCGATCTGGGGGCAATTTCACCAGTGAGTGGGCCTGGGCGTTCTGGGTACGCCCCACCTGCGATCACTTCGCGGAGGAGCTGCGGTACATCGGCCTGTTTGAGGCGGTGTGGACGTCGCAGTTCCACTTCTACCAGCAGTCCGAGCTCGGGCCGGAGCTGTTCACCCGCTGGTCCCCGGATACCAACACCTTCCATCTTCACCATGGGGAGGTCGGCATCGGTCTCTGGGACATCCACTGCATCGGAGGTATCCCGCTGGAGGGTTACCAGTATGATGAGTTCCTGCCTCCGAGGAACACCTGGGGCGACAGGTCACGGACTCCCATCCTGACGTGGCATTTGCTGGACCTGGCCACAGAGCGGCTCGGGGTCAAGGACTTCCAGAAGGACATAGCCTACAAGGAGTGGTTCGGCCAGTTCTTGGAGCATGACCCAGCGGTCAAGATGCCAGGCAGGGGGAAGCGGTGCCCGACCGCGGCTCAGAGGAGCCGGAACGGGTCGTACTGGCGTGTCCTGGAGACGGGCGACTACCGCTCATGGGGGTACCGCGTCATCGAGGCCCGGGACCCAAATGTCCGGTACGCGGCGTTCCTGGCCGCCTTTCTGAGTGGGTGGCTCCTGCCAGTGCGGGACGCGAGAATGGGCGTTCGCCCGGCGACACTGGCGACGGCGGGCACCATGGCCGCCAATAAAAGATACAGCCTCGGGGTCCCAGTGTTGGCTAAGCTGTACGCCATCCTGGGACGCATCTCGCGAGGGGGGTCGCCACGAAGGATCTGTGGGCCCTTTCAGTTCTTCCACGGCTGGGTGGCTGCTCACCTTGGTGGGTACACGTTTCCGAACGCCATCATTCCTCCGGGCAACGGCCTGCGACCCTCCCTGCTGAACATTGCGGGGGTCGCTCCGATGACCCTAAGTGAGGAGGGCGTGAGGATTCGGATTGGCAATCATGCCAATTTCAACTTCAGCCCGTTCCCCACTCCCATCGGCCAGATGATCGACAATGGGCAGGGTCCGCTGGAGCAACATGAATACTTCCTGAACATGCGGGGCGGGGTGCTCGTGGCCCGGATCGACGGGAAGGTGATCTGCGAGCCCTACGTGCCAACCCGGTTCGCCAGGAAGTTCGGGTGTCTTCAACGGATGCCGAAGAGGGTATTCACTGCTGTCCGGGAGGAGGCGAACCCTTGCGTCCTTCGCCAGATGTGGCTGATGTTTGCCGCTTTCGGCTCTGGCGACGTCATCACTCTCCCTCCTACCGGGGTCGACACAGGCTTGGCAACCGAGTACGCCAAACACTGGGCCATCGCGTACCCCGAGGGGCTTCTACGGAAGCCAGTTCGGCGGCTCGAGGTCACCCGTGCGGAGACCGGGCGTCAAGGAGGGAGGCGAGGCGCCGCCACACGGGGGAGAACAGAGGCGCGCCAAGTAGCGGAGCCGGCGCGGGCAGGGACTTCGGCGGCGGGCACATCGCAAGCTGCCGCCATGACCTCAGCGCCCAGAGAGGGGGCACATGCGGCGGTCGGGGAGCGGCCCGGGAAGCAGGTAAGGCGTCTGCTCGAACCCTCCCACAATGCAGTCTTCCTGACGCTGTGGTCGGCCTGGATGACCCTGCGGCAGTCACTGGGGACCGACGCCATCTGGCGAAAGATACTCCGAGAAGGAATCCATCTGCCAGAGGTCAGACGCCGCCAGATTGCCGACAGGGTGGACTTCAACCGGCAGTATGCGTATCTGACGGCCATGGACGAGTACGCGCGCCAACGTGGTCAGCGTGCGGAGCCATCCCTTCTGGTGAAGGTGATGCTCGGTCTAGAACCCGCTCCAGAACAGATGCCGCCGGCGGAAGATGAAAGTAGCAGTGACTCCGAGGAAGAGGAGGAAATGGGGGAGGATGAAGGCTCCAAGGGAAGACCCCATCAGGGGAGTCCGCGGGAGAGCGGCGAGGTGGCCGACTCTAACAATGTTGATGTCACTGAGCTCCTCGAGGTCCGCTTCTCCACCTTTCTCAGGAGCGCACGGATGTTGGTCAGGCGTCCTCAGCGGGAGTAGGAGAGGCGCCAGCAGGACAAGGCGGGGGCCAGGCACCCATTATAGAATTGACAAGCGCGGAAGGGTCCCCTGCTGCGATTGTTCCTGCGGCGGCCTGGATAGCGGAAGATGACGCTCTGAACTCCCGTAAGTCTCCTTACTTTACTGCTGGTGCTTGCCGTTGACGATCCGTGACTAACCACGGCATGCCCTGCGCAGTGATCTCGACACTGGAGGCTCGTCGGGTTGCCGAACCCGGGCCATCCACGAGTGGACCGGTGGCAGACATGCCGCCTGCTCCGGAACAGACTTCCCAAACCGAGCCGGCCCCACCAACTGCTGATCAGGGGGCTGCGGACGCCGGCGGTGCTGACATCGGAGAGAGGTCGGGGGCTGACGAGGGTGTCAGCGCCGCTGGGGCGAGAGAAGGTCGCCCAGATGTTGGGGAACCTATCCCTCATGAGGACCTCCCAGGGGCGGACCCTGCAGCAGACCTGCTGGCTGCCTTCCCTGCCTACTGGCCTGCCGACCCCGAGGAGATGGACGACTCGGACGCGGAGGCGGTCGAGGAGAGCCGGATAACGCGCCGCAGGGGGTGGAAGTGCATCCAGCGCTTCCTCAGGCGAGACTCATCAGAGTGGCTGGGGCGCATGGGATCGCTTCAAACCTGGCTGCGCTTCCTGTGTGCCGGGGGAGCTGATGCTCAACGCCTCCATCTGACGGTCCGTGAATTCATGGCCGAAAAGATGCGCGAGAGCCGCCGGCGTGCCGACGTCGCACAAAGTCGGGACATGTCAGAGAGCACGCGGGCGCTCCTCATGGCGGAGCAGGAAGTCTGGCGCCTCGAAGGGCAGGCGGCAGAGAAGGAGGCCTTCGTCGCAGCGTGTACTGAGCTTGTGGAGCAACTAACGGCCCAGCTGATCGACTCCCAAGTACAGCTGACGGAGGCGGGCCAACAGACGGTCACACTTCAAGTCGAGCGGGAGCGTGCGCAGGCCAGAATCGACGAACTGCGAGCTGCGACCGCCGACGAAGAGAGAGCACACAGAGAGCGAGAAGCAGCTCTGGAGGCCGCCAGCCAAAGGGTAGCGGCGTTAGAGAGACTCATTCAGCACGCTAATCCCTAGGGGCTTCGTTTTGCAACTCCCAGAACATTTTGCTTCTGCTACTTTGATCCATTTGTATGAATTGATATATTTATCTGCATCTTTCGGATTAACATGCTCAACCACAATTCACTGTCTCGCGGGAGCGTTAACCAAGCATCAGGCATCCATAATTGGGCCTGGATTTCTAAAGAAAAGAGGGAGGTCATTCCTAGGAAAGGAGACCTCAGACCTAATCAATGTATCATCCCCCCAACTTGTTCCAACACACGAGCGGGACAATGCTAGGGGCGTTGAGATTTTATCCGAACATAGGGAAATGAGAAAGGGTGAATCGCGTGTCCCGAATTCAGAAATCCACAGTGGCCGGCCTTCCAGGAAATGCCCAAGACGGCAAGCGGACAATGGATCAATCGACCATACTACTGCAATAGACGGACCGAAGGTCACCATTCATATTGCAGGAGGCGGATCACATGTCATCATCAATACCGCTTTGGGGGTTCCTTCAGGCACAAGGGTGGAAATCCAGATCAACAGGGCATGCGAAGCGTGGGGCGAAGTGATGATTTGTTCGAACAGAATCCAACGCTCTCAAAATTGCGCCACCGTGGGGAAAGCGTATTAGGCGGATGCATTAATCTGGCCGTGAATCACCTCAATTCTCAGACAGAACCTGTTTGACGAGGAAACTGTCGCTTCTCATCGTTGCAATGGGGCATCCCGAGCTGAATCGGGGAAAATATCACAACCGCACCACTCTACCAGAAGCCAGGCCAGACGGCCGGCGACGAGGAGGGGCGGGACTTGGCGATTCCCGAGGCTGGACCCGAGTCGAGATGCCCGGGCGTTCCTACGTACTCCATCAGGCTGGAGATCAAGCCATACGTAGTTCTGAAAGTGCAGTTTAATGTCATGCAGGACGTAGAACCCCGATTAGGGGAGATCTTAGTTTAGGGTCGTAGAGCTTGGACCATAAGGGCATATCTTAGTTTAAGGTCTTAGAGCTCGGACTATAGGGGCAGATCTTAGTTTAATGTCTTAGAGCTCGGACCATAGGGATAGATCTTAGTTTAAAGTCTTAGAGCTCGGACCCTAAGGGGAGATCTTAGTTTAAGGTCTTAGAGCTCGGACCATAAGGGGAGATCTTAGTTTAAGGTCTTAGAGCTCGGACCATAAGGGGAGATCTTAGTTTAAGGTCTTAGAGCTCGGACCATAAGAGGAGATCTTAGTTTAAGGTCTTAGAGCTTGGACCATAAGAGGAGATCTTAGTTTAAGGTCTTAGAGCTCGGACCATAAGAGGAGATCTTAGTTTAAGGTCTTAGAGCTCGGACCATAAGAGGAGATCTTAGTTTAAGGTCTTAGAGCTCGGACCATAAGAGGAGATCTTAGTTTAAGGTCTTAGAGCTCGGACCATAAGAGGAGATCTTAGTTTAAGGTCTTAGAGCTCGGACCATAAGGGGAGATCTTAGTTTAAGGTCTTAGAGCTCGGACCATAAGGGGAGATCTTAGTTTAAGGTCTTAGAGCTCGGACCATAAGAGGAGATCTTAGTTTAAGGTCTTAGAGCTCGGACCATAAGAGGAGATCTTAGTTTAAGGTCTTAGAGCTCGGACCATAAGAGGAGATCTTAGTTTAAGGTCTTAGAGCTCGGACCATAAGAGGAGATCTTAGTTTAAGGTCTTAGAGCTCGGACCATAAGAGGAGATCTTAGTTTAAGGTCTTAGAGCTCGGACCATAAGAGGAGATCTTAGTTTAAGGTCTTAGAGCTCGGACCATAAGGGGAGATCTTAGTTTAAGGTCTTAGAGCTCGTACCATAAGGGGAGATCTTAGTTTAAGGTCTTAGAGCTCGGACCATAAGAGGAGATCTTAGTTTAAGGTCTTAGAGCTCGGACCATAAGAGGAGATCTTAGTTTAAGGTCTTAGAGCTCGGACCATAAGAGGAGATCTTAGTTTAAGGTCTTAGAGCTCGGACCATAAGAGGAGATCTTAGTTTAAGGTCTTAGAGCTCGGACCATAAGAGGAGATCTTAGTTTAAGGTCTTAGAGCTCGGACCATAAGAACCTCAATGCACGCCACTTCGCGGTCATATCCCCTGGATATGCAAAGATGCACTGAGGGATAGTGTCAAGAGTGTCGAGATTTTGCCTGGTCAGAATGGGAGGTGGAAAATGTGAATCATGCGGCCATTCACTCAAGGACTGGGGGCACTGGAGTAACGATATGGGAGTACTGCCGACCGTGGTGGAAAAGCAGCATCAATATCGCACTAATCGTTGATGGAATGAGGCAGCAAACGAGCATCAACCGCTCAATCGCAGGATTCATATCAATTTGCTGCCCAAAGCCCTTGGGGGCACCAGCCCGAGTCGGTGGGAGAGCACTGAGGCATTGTGTCCAAACCGTTCACGGGGGCTCCACCCAGGACGTAGGTGATGAGTCCGAATGAAATGGAGCATGAAGCCTGAAAGGTGGAAGGAACCTGACCAAGCAGAACCTGACGCTCCTGGCAATAAACCAGAGTACTCTTGGCACCGGTGGACCACTACAAGGGGTCGGAGGACACGCCTTGAGGGTGACCCGAAGGCGGCGGACTCCCTAGAGAAGGGGGAATCTCTAAGAGGTGGGGGCTGGACCCGAAGTTTCAAACATCCGGGCGTTCCTACATATCCCATAAGGATGGGAATCAAGCCACACGTAGTTCTTGAAGCGCGGCGCAACACAATCGGGCACCAGCGTGGGGAAGGGTGCGGGTCTGACCCTCGCACATAGAAGAAGCGGCATTTGATATTTCTTGTTTGTCCTTAAAGATGGATGGTTTTTCTTTGTGCAGCGACAAACCAGTGATTAAGAAATCCCTGGCGTCGCTACAATAATCAATCCATGGAAGGCATTGGTGAATGGCGTGGTTATTAACCAGCGCCCAACGTGAGTGCCCCCTGAGGAGGACATCACGATGCAGTGCCGTTTCTCGTCAGGCGGCCAAGACGATCACAGTTTACGGTCGTGTGGTAGGACCAGACAACACAGTTTAAGGTCGTGTGGTTCGGACCATGGAGGAATCCGCTTATTGCGGTACGGCGGACACGGCGGAGGTGGGAACATACCCAGCCCTGCGGTCACGCATGATTCCAGGGGAAGAGTCTTGGGATAGGGGCCTGCGTATGTCCATCACCCGAGGGGCAGAGATGCTAGCCTCCAGATATACTGGGCCCAAAACGCGATTGTTCGGGCGACTCCTTCCTCCTTATGAGGACGAGGGTCCAGCTACACATGGCCCTTAGGGAGGACATCCGCATATATCCTTGGTGCTCAGATCATGGGAGCCTCGAACGACACCATTACCCTGGTTGGTCTGCCTAACGTGTAGAGGTGTACTGAAGGTCAGTATGAAGAGAGTGCCGAGATTCCACTACAACGCACAGAGGCGGAGTGTGATGAGGACTGCGCAACCAATGTTCAGAGCCTGAAAGAGCCGACATGGCGATCAAGGATGTCGCTGACTATATTCGCAACACAACACCTGATCGTGTCAGCCTAGGGCGGGGCAAGCAGACGAGCATCAACCGCTCAAGCGCAGGATTCATATCGATTTGCGGCCCAGGACCCGCCGGTAAATCAACCCGGAGCGGTAGGAGAGCACTGAGGCATCGTACCAAAACAGCTAACGAGGATCCCTTTGGGTGAAGGCTTAAACATGAGGAAGCGCGAGGCCCGACAAGCAACACAGGACTTGTCGGGATTGAATCCGACACTACGGGTCATAGACCGAAGTACCCAAAACATGTTAACAGATCACCGGAAAGGGTCGGAGGACTCACCCTGAGAGCAACCAAAAGACGGAAGATCCCTGTGATCAACCAAAAGACGGGGCTGGACCTGAAACACAAGCGTCCAGGCGGTCCTACGTATCCCATAAGGATGGGAATCAAGCCGTACGTAGTTCTTGAGGGGCAGTTTAACGTCATGCAGGACGATGAGAGAAAGAAGGGGGGGGGAAGCAGGAGGCATCCCCCAAACGTGGGGGGCATACAACATGACGAGCAAACCGACGTGAATGAGGGCATAGCCCCGCGTCCACACCATACGCCGCATACCCAGAGGCACTTGGGCCAAAGGCCCGAGATGGGATAGAAATTCCCGAAGGATGGGGCTGGGCCTGAAACATGAGTGTTCAGGTGGTCCTACGTATCCCATAAGGATGGGAATCAAGCCGCACGTAGTTCTTGAGGTGAAGTTTAGCGTCATGCGGGACGAATGCTGAACAGTTTAACGTCTTGTAGCTTGGACGATACGCTAGGCAGTTTAACGTCGTGCAGCTTGGACGTTACGCTAGGCAGTTTAACGTCGTGCAGCTTGGACGTGTGCAGTTTAACGTCGTGCAGGACGTATGTCCTTAGGCAAAGTACTGCTTGAGGAACCTATCGTTGGTGGGAAGAGTGACACGCTCACCATCCATAGTCGCTAGGGAGTACGCGCCATTGGGATAGACTTTGTGGACGACAAGAGGTCCCTCCCACTTGGGCTCCAACTTGGGCGGCTTCCTGCCGGGGATCATCGGTGCTCTCAGGGCTAACACCAGGTCACCCTGTAGGAAGGAGCGGAGGCGAACCTTCTTGTTGAAAGCTCGAGCCATTCTGCTTTGATGCCTCTCCAAGTTGTGCAAGGCGCGAAGTCTATTCTCATCCAGTGCTTCCAACTCGACTAGACGGGCTTCAGCAGCTATGTCCGGCGCTTGCTGGTCATAGACCGCAGTGCGCAGGGACGGTAACTGAATCTCGATGGGCAGGACGGCCTCAGCTCCATACACCAAGGAATAAGGGGTCATCTGGGTGGAATTGCGAGTCGTTGTCCGATAAGCCCAGAGGGCGTTGGGGAGCTTGTCCGGCCAACTCTTCTTGTTCCGACCAACCATCTTTTGCAGAATGTTAGAGAGGGTTTTGTTAAACGCCTCAATCTGTCCATTCGCCTGCGCATGATAGCGAGATGTATGGTTCGAGCGAATGTTATACTTGGCGTACAACTTCTTCAACTCGGCTGCTCAGAAATTGGTTCCATTATCCGTGAGGATAGCGTGAGGCACTCCAAATCGATAGATGATATTGGAGGTCACGAAGTCAGCGATCGAACGGGATTTGACCTCTCTGAGCGGAATCGCCTCTTCCCATTTGGAGAAGAAGTCTGTGGCGGTCAGAATGAACCGGCACTGGCGAGCTGTCGCCGGCGGGTAAGGTCCCACAACGTCCATCCCCCAGACTGCAAAGGACCAAGAATACCTGGTGGTATGGAGAGGCTCCGGCGGCCGGTGCACAAAGTTCGCATGAACCTGGCACGCATGGCACCTCCTGGCATACTCGATGTAGTCATGGATCATGGAGGGCCAGAAGTATCCTAACCTCCGAATCTGGTGGGACAGCTTCGGCCCAGTTTGATGGGCGCCGCATGAACCAGCATGAACCTCTTGCATGACTCGTGGATTCTCAACTCCCTGAAGGCAACGGAGGAGAACACCATCAAATCCGCGTCTATAGAGGATCTGCTCTAGGCCGGGACTGCTCTGGAGGACAAACTGCGATGCGCGGCGTCGAACTCGCTCGCGCTCGGCCCGATCTGATGGGAGAATGCCATGTTGGAGGTACTCAACCAAAGGCGCCCTCCAATCAGGGGCTGGCTCGACTGCCACATCTGGGGTACTCGGGGCTCCGGGCATAGGGGCAACCGTGGTGATATTACTTACCGACGGGCCGCGATCTCCTTCCGGGATAACGGGAGCGATGAGCCTGCGGTGCGTCACGCGGACGATCAGGTTATCCTGTTCAGGATCTGCAAGTGACGCAGCAAGGCTGGCCAAAGCATCTGCTCGACCGTTCTGCGACCGGGGAATATGGACAATTTCTGGCCGAGAAGGGAACTGGGCCATCAGCAGGAGGGTGCACTCCAGCAATGGCACAAGTTCCAGCTTCCTGACAACATAGTCGCCATTGATCTGCTTAACAACCAGCTCAGAGTCCCCTTTCACACACAGATGGGGCACGTCGATCTCGAGAGACAACTCGAGGCCAGTGATGAGGGCATGGTATTCCGCCTCATTGTTGGTACAACCCTCTGACAACAGGAAAGAGTATGGAAGTACGGCTTGCTCCGGGGTAATGAAGATGATACCCAAGCCTACTCTGTTGAGCTTAGGATTATCAAGTCTTCTACCGGTGGGGCTCCGGGAGGCACCGTCAAAGTGCATCTGCCAGCATGGATCGGCGTGATCGACCGAGAGAACGACCTCATCAGGAAAGCCTAGATCCAGCGGCTGATCCGCGGAGGTTGGGTGATCAGCCAGAAAGTCTGCCAATGCTTGCCCTTTGATGGCCTTCTGAGACACATACCTGATGTCGAACTGCTGGAGGATCACAGCCCACCGCGCCAGACGGCCAGTCAACATAGGCCGGCTCAGGATATATTTCAACGGGTCTACTCGAGAAACCAACTGTACCTCATGGTGCTGCAAGTAGTGTCGTAACTTCTGTACGGCAAATACGAGCGCCAGGCAGCTCTTCTCGATGGGGGAATACCTGACTTCCGCGTCAAGGAGCATGCGACTGAGGTAATAGAGGCTATTCTCCGTTCCCTCGTTGTTCTTCTGGGCGAGAAGGGCACCCAGGGACCGTTCCAGGGCGGTCACATAGAGGACCAGCGGCTTCCCGGATACAGGCGGCATCAGAACCGGAGGTTGAAGCAGGTACTGCTTGATTTCCTCGAAAGAGGTCTGACACTCTTTATCCCATTCATAGGTGGCACCTTTCTTCATGAGCCGAGAAAAGGGCTTACACTTTCCGGCCAGATTCGCGATGAATCGGCGTATATAGGCTAAGTGGCCTTGGAACCCTTGCAGTTCCCGGAGGTTACCTAGGGGAGGCATCTGGCAAATCGCCCTGATCTTCTCTGTGTTGATCTCAATACCCCGGTACCTTACCAAAAATCCAAGGAACTTTCCGGAGGTGACCCCAAAGGCACACTTCAACGGGTTCATCTTCAGGCAGCGAGACCGGAGGAAGCCGAACACTTTCTCAAGATCTTTGAGATGGTCCTGACGCTGGCGCGATTTGACCACCAAGTCGTCGACGTAGCATTCCACCAGTGTGCCGAGGATTGGCTTGAATATGCGGTGCATCGCCCGTTGATAGGTGGCACCTGCATTCTTCAGGCCGAAGGGCATGACCCGGTAGCAAAAGATACCTTGGGGGGCCTGAAGGCAGTGAACTCCTCATCCTCAGGGGCCATCCGGATTTGGTTGTATCCGGAGTATCCATCCATGAAGGAGAGGGCTTGGAACCCTGCCATGGAGTCAATCAACAGCTCTGTCACCGGAAGAGGAAAGTCATCCTTCAGACAGTGGCGGTTGAGATCGCGGAAGTCGATACAGACTCTTATCTGCCCGTTCTTCATCCTGACCGGCACAATGTTGGCCAGCCATTTGGGGTACTGAACTTCCCTCACGAAGTTGTCTTTGATAAGCTTTTCAAATTCGGCCTCAACCATGGCACCGTGGGACGGGTGCATCTTCCTGGGAGGCTGCTTGAACCCGCGATGGTTCGCCGGGAGACCAAGGCGGTGGACGGCTACCTGAGGATCTAGCCCCGGCATCTCGTCATAGCCCCAAGCGAACACATCACGGTGCTGCCTGAGAAAGTCCATGTACTGTCGCCGCTCCTCAGAGGGCATGGCGGTACTGACCAATGTGGGTCTTGGATCTGCTTCGGTTCCAAGGTTCACCTGTATTAACTCATCTACCGTGGCGGGGACGCCCTCCTCAAAGGCTGGGGGTGCGTCTTCCACGTCCTCTCCACTCGGGGAGGGATCATCCACGGGAGAGACTGCGTTGGAAACTGCATTGGGGCTACCAGATCCTGCTGGGCCGCTGGTGCTGGCACGGGCGGTCGCGGTCATCTCATCGGGAGACTCACAGGCCGCCGAGACCATGGCTACGTCCAATCGTCGAATCGGGAGGACGTAAGCGTCATCCAAGCTTGCCCAGGGGTCACTTGCAACAGCGACAGGCTCTACCTCACCTGCCAGGATCTGCTTATCCTTGCTCTTGTAATAGTCCGCATCCAGATAACGGGCTTCACATGAGGCAAAAGGAGAGGCATCTCCCTGAAGCACGCCTACTCGACCATTAAGGGAGTATTTGAGGCATTGGTGGTACGACGAGGGAACCGCCGCATGAAGGTGGAGCCATGGCCTGCCCATCAATGCGTTATACGCAGTGTCCTGAGAGACTACCATGAATTCGGTGTTGGCAACCAAGTCACCGAACTGGGTCTTCAAACGTATCTTTCCGACCGGGGTTTTCTCAGTGCGGTCATACCCCTGGATCCTGAGGTCGGAGGGAATCAAGTCATCCTCAGACAACCCCAATCTCCGGAGCGTCCGAGTTGGAATCAGGTTAATCCCGGACCCCGTGTCGACAAGACAGCGCCGGACTTCAAGGCTATTGAACTGGCCAGTAACATACAGCGGACGAATGTGTCCCTGTATAGGAGGGTCTTCATCCTTACCAGAGAACGAGATAACTGCCTAACATTCGGCGTCCTCAATCGTTTCGGCGTGAAAGGCCTCTGCAGCCGCAACCTCTGTCTCAAACTGGAGGGGGCTTTTCAGGGCTTCAGCGAGGGCCTCGCGCATCTCAGATGACATGCGCAGAGCCTCAAGGATGGAGAGCCTTGCTGGGATGTCGGCCAAGTGCTTCAGGACATCATACTTTTTTGCCAAGCGCGAGCCCCTAGTTGCAGGAGGTTGCTCTGCGATTGGCGGCATGACGGGCCTTGCCGGTTGGATCGGAGGCCGACTGGTACTTGGCGTATCTCGCTGTTCACCGGTTGCAGTCCGGGAAATGGTCACCGTACTGGGGTCAGGAGGCCGGGATGGACTCGTGGCAGGGCAGAGCTGGTCGCGACGCGGCTGAGGCGGTTCTGCCTGGTCCCACACCACAAACAGTGGCGGAGGCGAATCCGTCATCCCCGGATGGGGGGGCTGCGCACGTTGAGCTCGGCTTTGATCCTGCTGCCTAGTCTCAGTGGCGTGCACGGCCTGGCTAGAGGTACCAACTGCTGTGCCCCGGCGACTCATGTTGCTGCGGTTCTTCCGATGGTGGCGACGACCGGGGACACTAGGGAGGTCCACCTGGTGTTCCTCAGCGTCGGGAACCGAAAAGGGATCTACCAGCTCGACGGTGTTAACCGAAGCGTACCCAACACCGTCATCGGACGAATCATCCATCACCGGGCGGATCCGAGGAGGGATCCCCATTTCCGGGGGCATGAAATCGACGAGAGTGCGGGATAGTGGCGGAACTGGCGGGGCGCGCTCTTCCTTCTTGCGCCGCCGCCGTTTGCTCTTCTCGGAAGAGGCAGGCTGGGATGACGATGCCGAGGCAGCACCCGCAGATTCTGGGGGCTCAGGCTGATTCAAGCGCGCACGGATGATTCCATGGGCGCGAATGATCGTCTTGCGGGCCATCCAGTTATTATACTTCTGGGATCCGCGGTCGGAGACCAGCTGCCATTCGTCCTCATTGCCACTATCGTCGTCTGATCCCACGAACACACCCGCCACTTGTGCCGGAGCTGGGCCCAACCTGATTACATTGTTGTTAATCTGGTCTTGGAGCCAATCCTTGAACACATAGCACCGCTGGATGGTGTGCCCCAGGGCCCGATGGTAAGGGCAGTAGCGGGGGTTATCCGTAAGATGTGCCTCCTCTGGCCTCCAACACTCAGGCAGTCGCACAATCCTCTGCTCCAGGGCGCTCCGGAAATAACCGGGGACCTGATCCTCGTGAAATGAGTAGGTCAGGTATCGCGGGCCCCTGGGAGCATGGTATTGACGAGGGGCTGGAGGGGCCTGCCGAGGAGGTGGACCCTGATTATCTCGCCTGGGTTGTGGCGGTACATTACGCGGAGGGGTCGGCCGGTTCTGGGGTTGCCGCTGCTGGGCCGGGAACTGAGCCCGTGGAGGCGGATTCTTGTGAGGCTGTGGAGCTGGCCTCGCCGGCAGTAGCTCCAACGGCCTGGGGGCCTCTATCTGTGCAACAGCAGCGGGCTCAGCCCTGCTAACTCTCCTTGCAGGAATCATAGGAGGCAGCGGGTGTGCCTGGCTGGCCTGTTGCAGGGCTTCCTCAAGACGCTGAGCTTTGTCTGAGAAGTCCCTGAACCCTCCGGGGTAATTCTAAGTGATCAGGGAAGGGACCAGCTCGGTCTTGACGTTCCCGACGCACATTGTCAGCAACTGCTTCTGAGTCAATGGCATGTTAAGGGAATACGTGAGACCCTTCCATCGGGCGACAAAGTCCGCGACTCGCTCATCAGGCCTCTGCTTGCACTTGAAGAGGTCTTCGATACTCGTCTTCCGGGTCGTGGAACTGAACTGGTAGAGGAATTGTCTACGAAGGTCCTCCCAGCTAGTTATCGACACGACGGGGAGCTGGCTGTACCAGACAAATGCTGGCCCTTCCAGTGTCTGAACAAAGCAGCGAAGCTTAGCGGCCTCTTGCTGCGCCGGAGTCCCCAGTATAGGCCCGCACCTCGAGTTGAAATGGGCCAAATGCTGTGGCGGATCTCCAGTCCCGTTGAAGGGGGCGAAAGTGGGATTCCCGAATCCCAGAGGTGCCGGCATGTCATCCACCCATGCTGGGTATGGCCTGCCGTCCGGTGGGATCGCCACTTGCCGAGTCTCCAAGGCTTCCAAGCGGGCGATGAGTGCCACCATCGGATCGTCCGGACATGGGTTCCAGTCCTGGCGAGGATCTCTAACCACGAGCGCATTGCATGGCCCTTCAATCAGGTCGTCGACCGGGTCGTCGAACTCGGCAGCTCGTGGGATGGCGGGCGGAGCGGCCCTTGGGGCAGCGGGAGGAATCCGAGCAGGGTCTCTCAGGTAGTCACGCCGCTCGGGAGGGTGTGGTGAAACATACCGCGCCCTCTTGCCATAGGCAATGGCCTCTCTCCTGTCGGCGAACACGGCGTAATCGCGGTTTCCCGGGAGAGTCTCATCGAGGAGCGGTTGTTCCGGTCCCTGCTGTCCTGGCCTAGGATCACCGTAGTGAGGCCGCCGTTCTGCAGCGCGCTCGGCGAGGAGCTGGTCAACCAGCTTCTTCTGTTCGGCGAGCTGCTAACGTAGCGTAGCCTTCTTGGGATCCTCCTCTGCCCTCTGCATGGAGGCAGATGGGTCGGCGGGCCTTATAGCCTCGCTATGCTCTTTACCTTTGCTGACATTTCGACTCAACGTCAGTGCTTCAGTGGGTGCGGGGAGTCCCAGGAGGTTCCTATGATGACGAGTAACTCTCACCGATGGGTCTAACGACGGCTTGTCTTCGGGGGGGAAGCCCCCGTCGAGAAGTTCCAAGTCGTTCCCCTCTCCCGACAGGTCAGCCATATTGACCGTTTCTGTCCCTGGGGATGTACCCTCAGGGCCACCCAGTGAATCGGGCTGTCGGCGAATCGCACTGAAGCGTAGGGCAGCGTACTGCCCCCATCCACGGATATACACGTGGGGGGTGGCTTCCTCGATAACCGTGCGGAGTACTTGAAAACACTCGACGCATCGTTGTTGGAGGGCCTCGTGGTGCCCAAATGACCCGGGGTGCCGAACCGCGGGGAGCGTGGCCAGGTCAATGTGACGGCACTGCTCACCAAAATCCTCCAGGTGCGCTTGACTCCCGGGATATGGCATTTGTAGGCGGTGAAGACGGGAGTGAGTCTCCCGGAGAGTTCGGCGGAAGCATTCGAACTCATCCGGGGTGAGCGATTCGGGTGCATCAAAGTCCGGTCATGCGACTGGCCAAAAATTCTCAGGGAAGCGGCCCTCTGCAAGGACGGTCCAGAAGCTCCATGACTCAAACTCGGGACCCAGGTCTCCTTGGTCCTCTTCAACGGCTGGGAACGGACGGGGAACCGGCAGTGGTGCCGAGGCGGGCCGCCGGGCCGACGGGCTGGCCGGCGGTGAATACGGCGAACAGGCCGATTGGCCTCCATATCCCGGGCCACCCTCCGGGGGTGGCGGTGCCCTAGCTACCACATCACGATAGGATGGGCCGGCGAGCGAACATCCTGCCATAGCGTCGGTGCTCGCCGAGGGTGCACTAGATCGTGGTTCGACCGTCGGTCCCCAGAAAAGGTCTCCGGCTTCTCCGATCGAGGCAGAAGGCGCTTCCAGAGGGGCCGGTACCAACCGCAAGCTTGATCCTTGGGGGTCTACCAGGCCCTCGCTACTCCGGATGTACCTTCGGAGAGAAGCGGGGATCATATCGATCTCGCTCTCAGGGAGTACGAGGCTGACGTGCCGCATTCCTACCCCTGCCCTTGACTGGCGGGATTGGGGGGAAGGCTCTGTCGCCGAATCATACTCCGCCTCTGAATCAGAGAAGCGAACCGGTCGGATCTCTGTCCGGAATTTCGTAACATTCTTCCCTCGGTGTCGACGCCTCGCCTTCCTGCCCCTGGGTGGTTCTTCGGGGCATGGCTGATCTCTATCCTGGCGTCCTCCGGCCGCACTGGTGCTGGGGCCAAGAGGACTGGAAACCAAGGTGCGAGGGGCACCGGGACAGATATCAAAGGGGACGCGGGGAGAGATGATTCCGGGCAGGCCTCCGGGCCGGGATCGGAAGGTGGGATGACCCATGCCTCCTGGATCGGCCACACGGAGTAGACCCTGCTGGTGAATAGCGCTACCGCGAGGTGGTCCGCGGTGGCTATTGTCTGTACCAGCAACCGGGAGAGTCAACCCAACCTGCCTTTGGGGCGGTCGGGGCCTCGATCCAGGTCGGGCATAGAAGTTCCCCTGCTCAGGATGCGTAGGGGCCTGGCGACTGGAACCAACAGTGGCTTGGGCCAATGCGGCCGCTGTTGCTAGGGCCCCAAGGTGGGCATCCTCTTCCGCTCACGCCCGACGTTGGCGTCGAGACAGACGAGTCGGGATGAGCGGCGCGGGCAGGTGGAGAGCCCGCTCTTCGACTTGAGAGGCCTGGTGGCGGCGTCGCCGTGGCCTGGCGGGAGCCCTTACCGTGGATCCCTGGAGCGAATCCCGGATAGGGTGGTCCCGGACATCTTCCACCTCATCCGCATAGGGAAGGGAACTGTCGGAGCGCTCCAGGGATAAGCTCCCGAAGCGGTTGGACGTCGAGGTAGGCAGCGGTGCCTCCCTGCGCGGCCCTCGGGGACGGCGGTGGTGGCGAGGTGCAGCCTCCTCAAGGTCTAGGCGAGCCATGTCCCTGGTGGGGATGACTCCCTCTTCCTCGTATCTCCGCACCAAGTTGTTGATCACCCTTCTCTGGATGACCTCCGAGGGGGAGAGAGGGCGTGGTTGTCCCACAATTGCGGCTGCTGGGACGGCTGTGGAACGGGCGGGACCGCGCGGAGTAGCCGCGTCAGTGTTTCCCCTACCCCTGCGCCGGTGGGCGGGTGGCGATCGGGCACTGGATTGGGCGACTTGATTCCTGAAAGCAGGGAGAAAAACTCATTAACACTGACAGGAAAAGGAATCGACAACCAGCCATTAGTGCCACGACGCCTTCCATGGGGGGGACCCAGGCCATCGACGTCGCGAGACGGAGTGCCTGATTTCCCTTCCCCAGCCCCTGGCGGGTAAAAACTGAATGCTTGGCCGGGAAACATGCCGGTCTTCCAACACCTCTGAAAGCCATCGGTCTTCGTATCGAGGAGAATAGATTCACGTCGGGTTCACCATTTTTCTGTTTCGGTGCGGATGTGCGCCGGGTTTGTGTTCCGACGCTGTTCTGCCAGGACGCGTTCGCGCGTGCACCCGTCGACCCGAGGGGATGGGCGCGCGCGGCTTGTGGCCCCGCGGTCCCGCTTTCCAAAGGCGGGCGGCATCCGTCCCTTATTCAGGGGCGTCTTCTCCTTGATCGAAACCGGGATGATGGGATGTCGGCTCCTCCTTCCTTGGACGTCTCCTCAGAACTCGTCGCCTAATCCGGGTCTCCCTCATAGATTTAAGACATGCTCGTGAATCTCATTCCCGGTGCCATATCTTCATGGACACCGGTTAATTACGTTGCTTCCGCCCGGACGCTCCAAGGAGTCTGGTCGGGGCAGCAACCTGCGGTGAGGAGACCGGGTGGCTCTGGGTGCTGGGGGCGTGTCGTAACACTGCGGCTCTGCATGTCTACTTTCCATCCCTAATAGGGCTTCTCGAAGGCATGATGGCCTGAGGCATCCCGCACTGGGTGCGGGGAACCGTTTCACCTGAGGTTTTCCTCAGCTTCCCATGTTTAACACGGGGTATGCCGCGAGTTTAACGTCCAGCGGGGATGGCATCGGACCGATCAACACGAGGAGTGGATCAGATGACAGAACCCCTTGCGGGGAACCTCCGACGCTGGGGCCAGCGCATGGGCGGCTTCCCAAGTGATGTGGAGTGGAGTGAAGTGGCATGACCCCACCGGGATGTGGCGGCCCGGGTAAGGATCAGGATGGATGATGGAGTGAAGAGCTTGGACCCCGTAGGGGCTTCCTACGTACCGCGCGTTAACACGGATCAAAGTCAACGTAGTTCGGATATACAGTTTAACGTCATGCTGGACGTTGGCAAGCCGACTCACGGAGAGGTCGAGGCCGCCGGGCGGAGGATCGAACCGAACCACCTCTCACAGAGGGGGATGGAACGGCCGGGTGGATCACAGTTTCACGTCATGCTGGACGATAATAGGAGAAATAGAAAAAGGGGCAGTGGGGAAGCACAATGGAGATACACACGTGCAGTCTCCCACAGGGGCGGATTCATAGGTGAATCAACGCAAGTGTGAACCCAGGAGGGGTCCACTGATGGACGAACCGATGTGAATACGACCGGGACGACCAGGTGGTGGGCTTGCACCTCAGGGAGGCTTCCTACGTACCCTGTTTAGGAGACAGGGATCAAAGTCCACGTAGTTCATTCTGTCATGACTTACGCACTGAGGCAGCCCGAGTGCGGCAAAACTCAGTTGGAGAGGGACTTGGGCCGAAAGTAGGAGACACCTCGATCCCAGTCACACCCTCTACTGGCTTCGGCAGTGGGGAAGCGCAATGGAGATACACATGTGCAGTCCCCCACAAGGAATTAGGGGTTTGTAATACCCTACCCCCGTGGGGAAAGGCCGCTCCAATTAAATCGTCCCTAAAGAGGGGCAATCCCGACATCCCTGCAGAGACGAGCGGGTGGGGGCCACATCCAAACAGGGGGGGACCCTGCGTGCGGGGCACGGGATCGGGTGAGGCGGTCGGTTTAACGTCTTGCCGGACGAAATACATTTTAACGTTGTGTGTTGAGGACGAAGATGCTTGGCAGTTTAACGTCTTGCAGCACGAACGATGGGGGCTAGGCAGTTTAGCATCGTGCAGCTTGGACGTAGTACAGTTTAACGTCATGTTGGACAGATGCAGTTTAACGTCATGCGGGACGAGTGTGCAGTTTAACGTCATGCGGGACAAACGCTGAACAGTTTAACGTCTTGTAGCTCGGACGAGGTACAGTTTAACGTCATGTTGGACGTTGGGGTGCCGCCAATGGGTCCGTGTCACTTCGCGCGAGCCTGGAGGGCCGCACGGGAAGACAACGCACGGTGCGGGTACCTGCGATGAAGATCATCGGGCACCACGCGGGCGGGTACCCTCAAGGGGTGAAAGGGGGCGACCCTGGCGGTTTGCGCGCAAAAGAAGAGCATTGGCGCGCAAAACAGCGGGTCGGCGCGCAAAATGGCGGGCTGGCGCGCAATCGGGTCAGCGCTTTGCGCGCGGGAGATAGGGATTGCGCGCACCGGGCTTCGGATAGCGCGCGGGGGCAACGGCTCATTCTTTTAATGAATGGCCACTTGAAAAAAGGGGGGGTGCGCGCAATCGGGCCGGATTGGGCGCACCCCGGGGGGCAATTGCACGCAAGAGGCTTCTTTTGCGCGCGAAGGCCTTAGGGTGGAAATTTATTCAAAGGACAGGAGCCAAAGGGATTGCGCGCGAAGGCGAACCCCTGGGCTCTCTTGCGCGAAAGAAAAGAGGTTACCTGAAGATCTGCATTGCGCGCGGAAGGGGTTGGATTGCGCGCACGAGAGACCTTTCGAATTCCGGCAACCCTCAAAACGTCGGGGGTCGCCTCATATTTATAGGCATCCCTGGGCGCGGAATTCCCTTCGCGGGCGCAGAATCAGGACCCGGTGCGCAAGGGAGTCGCGGGAGCTCGGGGCGCGCAAAATTGTGCGCCGGCCCTGCGGATTGTGCGCATCCCGGGAGGATTGCGCGCCACGACTCAACTTTGCGCGCAGGACTCTAAAATTTCGCGCACGATCTCCGGGCTCTCCGGAACAGGCTTCTGACTCCAAATATCACTTCACTTTCCGCATCCGGAACTTCGTTTGGGGATCAACGGACATTTCCGGCGTCTACAAACACTGAAATTGTTCTCACTCATATGATCCATACTAACTATTAAATGTAATACATTGAAAACCATTCTAAAATAGCTTCAATGTATTTATCATTTTCTTCAATTCATCAAACTGATGATCTTTTGTCTGATGATTCTATTGGTTTCGGTATGTGTCTAATGGATTAGTCTCAAATTCACTCTAATGAATGTTATCAGTTCCAGTCCAATGAGTCTTTACTTATTCTTGAGAAACAATCAACACTTTTATTCTTTTTCTCTTAACCTAATTATAAGAGAAAAATTTATATCTTACTTTTTCCCTTGACCAAATTTAAATAATATTAAATTTTTCGTTATTTTTACTTTAATTACACTCTATATCTAAAGTCTCAAATATACCAACAATTTATAACTTGAATAGGTGTCAAAATCCATTATGATGGATTGCTGGAATGTTGTGTCTGATGGACTAGTGTCAGCAGTGACTTCTTTTATTTAGGAAAATAAATTATCTAGCCTTCTAATATTGTCACACCAATAACTCTCATACCGATGATCTCAATCCTTTGTGTTCAGTGATCCTCGCATCGATGATTAGCCGCTAGAATGGTTAATATCTTATTCTCCTCTCTTCCACAAACTCCATATTGTATCATGACTTCCTCCTGACATTGAATACATTTAGGATTGAAAAAGAAAATTTTTACTTATAATTGAGAGTATTGTAACTTTTCATTCCTCATCAACTTTCCTTTATCCAACCAATACTCAATATAATTTGTATCTCCATCTCTCCCAGTTTCCTTCATAAGTTGTTCATCACATGTCTTTTAACAACTTAGGACTTTTTTGAAATAAAAAATAGAAAAGCATTGTCATGTTTTCATTGGATCTATTCAGACTCTATAACACTTCCTCATTATGATAACCATTTCATTCTATAATAAATATAATTTCTAGAAACTTCTAAATTTATATCAACATCCTAACCTAATGGATCATATTCAATGACTCATGCCAATGGTCTAAGAATGATGGTCTCGATCATATTGTCATGTTTATCATTCTGGATCTGATAGACAACTTTACACACACTCTATTCTTCAATATATATTCCCATTACCTCTAAAAATACATAACATATTGATCTATTGAAAACAAATACAACCAAAAAAAACTTGGGACTAATAATCTCCCCCTTTTTTGTCAATACCCACTTCAACCAATTCAACAGTACCACTTGTTTTCTTTTCTCACTTTTTATTCTTCCCTTTTTTTCTTTCTCCTACTATTTATTATATCTGCACCCAATCCTTTTCTCTCCCCCTTATTGACAATCAAATTCAAAGGGTTCATCATGATATGTTTTTCCCTTATTGGCAAATGATCTCACTTCTAAGGTTTGTAAATTTATATCTCGTAATTTTTTAATTCTTCTTTAGGAGAACATAAGTATCACATGCATTTATTAACTAAAATCATTTGAATAAAAAACTCTAAGTCTACATGAGAAAACACAATATAGAAAAAAAGAGTGTATAATCGAGGTTATTAGTGATTTCCATAACACAACTTTCTTGTAATTCATTTTCATGTTTCTTTAAACATTATCAATTATTCTGTAATCATGAAAAGATTTTCTTAAGATAAAAATAAATTCCACCCATCTCAAAAAACATATCAAAAATTTTAGGTTTATAAACACAATATTCAAAAAATAATATTTTGTAACCTCATTACTTTATTTTGTAAGGATAGTAAGAGACTCATCATCATTTGGTTTCTTATTTTAACACCTTCAATTCTCTGCAAGTTAGTTCAAATAAAAATATTTTGGAAAATGAGGAACCTCATTTTTTCCTTAGAAACGTATTTTGAAATGAAATTCCTCTCTCAATATTTTATTTTTCTTCTTATTGTTGGATAGTGAATTGGATGTATTTTCTTCCTTCTATTCATACTTGTTAGATTATGTAAAAAGTTTATTTTCATTTGTATACTCTTCTAATAAGGATTTAAATTTCATTTATTCTTTTGGAAAATTTTTGTAATAGTGATTTTGTAATAACTCTTTCATGCTATCATCATATTATAGTAGGATAGTCAAAAAAATTTACTAAAATTATCTTTTTTCATAAAACTCTAGCAGTTTTTTGAATTTTCAATCCATAATATATTGATATATTTTTATCAAATTTTCTCATATATTCAGAAACAATTTTATTCCCTTTTACATCCGTAGTTTTTTGAGATTCTTCTAACTTTATATCCATGCCAGCTTGTTCGGGCCAAATAACCAAGCACACCATATTTTCAGACTCATCAAGTTTATTTTTCTCCACTTTATTAACATACTCAATTTTCATCATCATCTATGTTTCCTTTTTCAGTTATATATTATTTTTAAGAACATTTGATCTTCTTTTATCATCATAGGTCCCCCTTAATTCATAAACATTTCTTGTTAGAGACATGTTATGCTAGCATAAATAAGATATGTGTCTAAAAACACCACAACACCAATAATTACCTCTGAATCTTGATTTTTCGGACCTATAGTGAACTTATTTAGATATTTTTTTCCTTTCCCAAATCATAGAAAAATTTTCATAGGAGAATACTTTCCTAAATAATTACTATCTTTCTTGGTGAAATACATTTTCTCATAACTCTAATTTTGTAAAACTTTCTTTTCACCTTCTTTAGATGTTTCAACTTTTACATCAACTACCTTGGTGTGGATTTCTCTCATATTTCTCATCTCACTTTGTGTTATAAGAAACATTGATTTTGTTTCTTTAAAATATTTTTCATTCTCATTCAACATACTTTTCAAAAACTATATTGTTTTTTTGGATTCAACTATCCTAAAATTATTTTTTTACATTCTTCAGCAAGTTTAGATTCTATCTAATTTATATTCTCATTTCTAGCTAAATTTTCTTCATAAATTCTCAGTTTTCTTTAAATACCATAATTATAAAATGTTATGTATTTAAAACCCTCATATAACTTCCTTCTTTCTTTCTTTAGTTGAGTATTTTCTTCAAGTAAATTATCCAAATTCATTTTGAGAATCCATTCCATGTCTCTCATATTGTAATCACCATCACTACTAGGTGAATCACTTCATTTTTTTGAATTGAGAAATAAAGATGAGTGGATGATAATGTTCATCACTAGATGAGTAATCATCTTTATTTCTTCTGATTAGATAAATTTTCTTCTTCATATAATTAGGAAATATTTATTCATGTTTCTTCCACTTTTTTTCTGAGATTTATCATCATCTTCCTCAGATTCATACTCTTTAACTTTCTTCTTGGGAAAATTCTACGAAAAATGTCCCTTACCTTCACAATTCCATAATTTTAAGGTTTTTATTTTCCATTTTCCATTATTTTTTTCTTAGAAATAAGGGAAACTATTGTGTTGAAATATTTATCTTATTCCTATACTTCTAAATCACTTTATTTTTCTTTAACTTATTTATATTTGTTTTCCTCTTTTAACAAAAATTTGAAGGCCATTACATGATCAACCTTTTCTTTAATTTTCATAACCTTCTCTCTTGTCATCTCATAAGTAACAAAATTACTGTGAAGATAATTTAAAGATAGAGTTTACTAATCTCTATATTACAAATATGAAACATTGGCATCAGACTTATCAAGAGGAATTCACTGTTAAATTAGGTTTCCGAGGACCAACTATTTATACTTTGATTACATTAATATTCAATGTCTTGAATATTAAAAAAATATTCTTATTACATATTGTTTGTTTTTATATATGACCCTAATGTAATTTCTTCCTAGAGTATACATTGAATTGATTGGGTCATAACAGTACCACACTATGGTGATAACCTTGATGTTCTATTATGATATTCTCAAATAATTTTTTGCGGTTAGATAACATACTATGATGGAACACATAGTACATAGACTGTTAGGTGTGAGTACTTGTAAGAAAATGGGGATTCTTCTCATGATGTTTTAACTTAGTAATCTTTAAGATGGGAGATTATGATAATAGAACCACTAGTAGGAATTCTTTATGTTTTGGTGTCATTGGATATTTCTATCTAAAATCATGTGTGATGGTCCTCAGACCTTAAGATTATTGTTAATCCATGTTACAACTTTCATACTTAGATATATTTTGTAAACAATGATGATAAAATTTCATGGATAAGTTGGATGTGTTGGGTGTGTTAGGAGTGATAAGACATTAATGAATAAGTTAGGGAAGGATTTTTCCCTTCCATATTTATGGAAGATGATATCTCAACCCTTTGATTATAATAGAACCATCGCATTAAATTCCATGGCCACAGTGTAACGAAATGTTTATTTTAGATAGTCAAAGAATGACATATCGAGCATATAGGTTGGTGACATGGTAATGCAACCGACTTAATGAGATATTGTGACAAAGGGATTATATTACACAATGAGAATTTGTATGTGTTTTTTTTACATTGTGACATTAATTTATTTCTATTTGGTGCCTTGGACTTTTGAAAGATAGTAATATTGGACTTTAGGCAAGTCTGCCAAATGCCCATGAGAAAGAATACTAGAGGGTCATACACTAAGTATATTCATTGATCTTGATTAAATAAAATTTTAGTTTAATTAGTGGATTAAATTTTATTCTCGAGTCTTGGGAATAATTTTATTCAAGTTATATTGATCACATCAATTATGTAAATATTTATTCTCTAACATGTGAATAAAATATTTATCTTATTTATTAAATATTTTAATAAATATTTATTTTATAGATTCTGAATAAAATATTTATTTATGAATAAAATATTTATTTACATTTTCAATAAATGATAAAGGAGTTTGAATAGAACAAGACCGAGTTTGGTGACAAATATTAATTAATAAGTCTATTTCATAATATATTTTTTTCACAGGTTGGTGAACACCAAAAAATAATTACAATATAATTATTATTATGTAGGATGGAGTTTATTAAAGTTAATAAATGTTATTTAATGGCCGATATGCAATTAAATAATATTATTACTTAAATCATAACTCTATAAATAGACAACTATTTTTATTATGTAGTGTATACAATATTGAGAATAAATAATTTTTCAGCAAAACAATTTCTCTCTCAACTCCTCCATCTCTCTACCTCTCATGAATGAGAAGTGGAAGAGATATTTTATCAAGACTGAAGAACGACCGATGAAGATCAAATAATGAAATACATTCGGCTCACTGTTCTAGCACCCAGAGATCGAGTGGTGTTTCTTAGAGATCCAAGGAGTATATGTGGATCGCTTCTAGAGGGATTATATCATTGGATCCACACAACATAATGAATGTAATATAAAAGGATCTTTTTGTATAATCACCATTCACTATTGAAGAAATTTCTTAATCCCAATTATTTATTTATTCAAAATATTAAATAAATTAATTATAAATTTCAAATACAGGATCCTCTCTATTGGTTTGAGGTAATTATTATTAAAATAAATTTTAATATATCGTCCACCCCTTCACGCTTCCACTACACCCAAATCCTTTCAGTGGTATCATAGTTATCATGTTTAAATTTATAATTATTTATTTAATTTTTGATATATGCATAATTTTGGTTAAATTTCCCTTTCAAGTTATTCGTTCTTTGATCTTATTTTAATTAAAAAATTTCCAACATATTAATCATGTTCGTTCAATGTTTCATTTTCATTAAGGATTAATAAAAATGAAGAACATCTGAAGATTTCATAAAGAAGATCCAAATATTTGGGTTGTAGAACTAGGATACATGGTGTTCTGCCAAATAACATGTCGTATACCCATGTTCATTGTATCCAGATGCACCAAGAAATTAATTACAAATAGTTCTTTTATTGCACACCACATGTTGAAATAGCCAACTTGGAACACGACAAGTTGATACATGGTATGTAGCTACCATATACAAACCATGTATCATGACTGAGTTAACATCTCGAATCCCCAGGTGTGTGAGTTGGATATACCGCAACTAAGGTATATTTCATGTAGATACATGTACACACCGTGCAGTATCCCATTAGTGGAAAAAAATAAATTAAATTAAATTTAAAAATTGTTGCATTAAAACCTTATTTTATTTATTGTCACACCACTGTGTGTTTGACAATTTAATAATGGTTTCAAAAAAATTTAATTTCTCAATTATTTTGTTGTAATTAATATGTTATTATTAGTTCTGTTGTTTATTTTCCATGAATTTGATTAATGATGGGTATCTCTATATAAGATCGGATTATCATTAAGATGAAAGGTAATTAATTAATGCAAATGTATTTATCTTAAATAATAAATATAACAAATAAAAAATGAATTTTAGATTTTTACTTTATCATATTTATTGCATGTATGACCATTCATAAGAATGACCATGACCTGTGTATGTGTTTAATGTTTGAAATTAATTAATTTCATGAGTTTTTAATTAATTAATATTAAATTAAATGATGGCATGTGATTCAAACCTCCCTCCATTATTATGTAGGTCCAACATATCCAATAATATTTATGTAACCCCATTTAACCAATCATTTGGTTCCCCTCACATGTGTGTGAGTAATAAATATTTTTAAGTAATGAAGCATCCCAAGGTGTATAGAGGCAGTTCAAGACAGAACCATCATGATGCCAATGCAGGTGATATACAAGTGGATAGGTGGAATACTATAACTCATGCCATGACCAGAAATAGAATTTATTTCCCCTAATTCAAAGGTTGATTTAATTTACACTCATTAAATAAACCATTAGATAAAGATCATGAATAGTAAATTTAATTAATTAAATATTTCTATCTATTAATTTATTTAATTTATGGATTCAAGGACACGATCACATAAATATGTGAATTAATGTGAAAAGATGGAAATTATATAAATGAATTATGTGTAATTGTTTTATCTAATATGGTTATTAATTATGTAACATCCATATAATATTAACAAGATGTACAAAGGATAAAAAAGATAAAAAAATTTGTATAATAAATTAAAATTACTCAATTAAATATTAAATAGGATTAATCCTTTCATTATTTGATTGAGAATGAAACCATATAACAAAGTGTAGTACATGGCCAAATTCTGGACACTTACTTTTATCAGGGAGTTCACATGAGAGTTTTGGGTTGACTCGACTGTAATTGTATTGAGTTTAACAGTCAAATTCTATTCTATACAAATTTGGAAGCAAGTGTTGAGGAAATCGAAGTTATATTTAAGTATAGTGGAATCCACTCAATAGATCAAGGAGCTACAAATCTGTAATTGGAAAGACAGCTTACATTATTACTTTATTATGGTTTTCATGGACAAACATTGGATTATTAAGAAAATTAATGGGGATCTTTTCCACTATATTTATAATGAAACTAGACATTCGGAGTTCAATGGTGAGGCCTATTGATATTTGATAAAATAGTGGTATATTAAAAAATTAATAATTGGAAACATTTAATTTATTATATCTCATTGTAATCAAGAAAAGTACTAAAGTATACTCTTTTTAATTGTAGAATAAAATTAAAAGTTCATCACCAACACTATACCTACAATAAATAACAAAGAAATATAACCTCCTAACTAGAAGTAACTTCCATGAGTGGTTTAAACACCTTCATAACATGCTATGCCATGAACAATAATATTACGTGCTAGAATCCTCAATGGCTTATTTTCCAAGTAAAAAGGCAAGTGATGATGAGTTCACTTTCTATGAAAAATATTTGACTAATGTGGTTAATGTTAATTGTTTTATTATTTCATTATTGTATAGTGAACTAATGAAGTATCATTAAAACATGGATATGTATAGGATTCTTGAGCACATCTAGGGTCTTTACCAGGATAGGTCAAGACAAGAACAGTTTGAGATTTCCAAGGTTCCCTTTCATTGAAATTTGGGAGAGGGTTTTCCAGTTGGGTCTCACATAGTCAATCTCATTGGCTATATTGAGCGCATAGAGTTTATAGGGTTTAAACATCATGAAGAACTGGGCACCAACCTCATTCTAGCATCACTCCCTCATATATTCTCTATTTTTTTTGTGAATTTGAAAATGAAAAAAATTTATTAGTCTCTAATATATATTCTTACTCTTGTTCTATAAGTATATAAGGATACAAAGTGTGAAAAACATTCTCTCCTTTAGGTGAAAAAATGGACAAGGAATGTTAAGATATTTAAGAACAAAACTTCTTCACACCCTTCCAATAAGAGGAAGATCATGGGGAAATAAACATAAAAGGATGTTATCTGTTTCTTATGTGGAAATAAGGTCCATTGGAAGAAAAACTACACCAATCCAAAGAAGAAAATAAAAGATTCAGGTGCATTTGTTATCAAGTGAAATTTATTTGTTTCTAAAAATTGTGTAATAGATAAAACTTGTGATTCACATATATGTATTAAAATATGGGAACTAGATAGATTCATAAAGAATGGTCAAGGAGAGGTAGATATTTGAGTATCCAATAGATCTAAACATGTTATTGTATTCATCGAGGACTACCACCTCATGTTACCAATCAGAATAATATAGGTTTTAAAGGGTTGTTAGTATGTGCCTTCAGTTACCAAAAACATTATTTTTGTATCCTGAAAAGTTCATTAGGATTTATTTTCAAATTTGTGAATAAATGTTTCTTATTTTATATAGATAGAATTTTTTATGGTGAGGAACATTTAAATAATGGTTTTTATGTGTTGGATTACATAAACTAAATAATGGAAATCAATAATGAAGTTACTTTACATGACTCATACCACACCCATTTTTGGAATCATGAGATGGGTCATGTAAATGAAAATACCTTGACTAAATAACATCAAGATGGATATTTTTATTATTTTGAACTAAAAAACTTGGTGTATGTCTTGCATGTTTACAAGGAAAAATGGCATAATCCCAATTTAGTGGGAAAGATGAAAGGGCTAAAGAAAATCTTTAATTAGTTCATATTGAGGTCTGTAGACCATTTAGAATTGAATCAATGGGTGGGTACACATACTTCATAACATTCACTGATGATTTTAGTAGATATGGATGTTTACTTAATTTGGGATAAGTTGGATTCATTTGAAAAAATCAGGGAATAAAAAAATTATGTTGAGAACCATCTTAGTAAGAAAATTAAGAAACTTCTCTCAGACTATTGTGGAGAATATCTTACTAAACACTTCAATGATTATATATAAGAGTTCATGATTTTATCTATACTCACTCCTCTATATATTCCTCAGTGGAATGGTGTAAGTGAAAGTAGGAAATTCACCTTGTTGGATATGTTGAGATCAATGATGTTTCATGTGAGTCTTCCATTATCCTTTTGGGTATACATGTTACAAATAGTATCATATGTACTAAACTGAGTTCCAAATAAATAAAAAAATGGTATAATAGCGACCCAAAATCCTTAGTGACATTGTTTCAGGATTGGGAACACCCTTGAAGGTGGATCAGAGGTCCATTAAAGGTGACATTGGGTTATATGCGAGGGTTCTGATTGAAATTGATATGGAAGCGTCTACTCCAGGACATATATTTTTGTCTACGGAGGATCATCAGCTGGAAGTCAAATATGAATTTGAAAATTTACCCAAGTTTTTTTATCATTGTAAAATAGTCATTCACGTGGTCAATAACTGCCGTATTCTGCAAAAACTGGGTAAACCTACCCCCAATCTGGTGGTATAGAGGGAGGAAACAAGAGGAAAAGAGGAGAATAAAAATGAAAAGAAAAAGGACCTCGAAGCTGATCTGAAGAAAGCGCCTTCAGGTGGTCAAGGGGCTACCTCTTCTTGGGAAGATATGGCTGAGGAGGAGGAAAAGATTTTTCAGCAACAAGAGCCTGATGGAAAAAAGTATAGTTCTATGCCATGGAATGAGAAGCAGAGCGAGTTGGACTTCTCATCTGACTTCTTTTCAGTAGCGCTTTCAATGTAGATTGAAAACATCATCCTTGATTTTATTAAAAATGATAATAAAGATGCTTTGGAACGTTTTTTGAACCCAATAGTGCTAGGTGTGACAGACTCAAGCATTATTAAGGGTATGCAGAACCCAGAAGTCCTTGATCAAAGGGGACAGCTAGTTTCCCAGAATGAAGAGATGGAATGTATGATAAAAATAGGGATTGATGTCTTTGAGAAACCGCTAACCTTCTCTAAAGGTAATGTTTTTATCTCCTTATCCCAGCAGCAAGAGGGTGGAAAGGGTCATGATATCACACGACACTGTGATCAGGATGCCACTAAAGAAAGCAAAACTAGAGGCCCCACCTCCTCAACAAGATCTGCTAGAAATCTCCAACTTTTGGATTCTAAAGGAAAAGGGGGAATTACCCCCAAATCAACATTTCAATAAGGATCATATTTTGGAACAGTCAGGGCCTTGCCAATCCTGACACTTTGGGTTCCATTTGGCTAATTGCAGGTAAGTATAAACCTGACATCTTAGGCATATCTGAGCCCAAAACTATTTCAAGCAGGCTTGACAACACCTTTCTCAATGCCGATTACTCTATTCTTAGTTGCATAAATTATGGGGTTTCTGCTGACAGGATTTGGTTCTTTGTGCATAAATCAGTTGTTTTCCCAACTGTGGTTAGAGAAAATGATCATATTGTTACGTGCAATTGTTTAGAGTCTGGGAAGAAAATTCACTACTTGATCGTTTATTCTCACAACAACTATATTGTCAGGAGAACTTTGTGGAGGCAAATACAAGACCTTAAAATTGAGATTTCAAACCCATGGATCATTGGTGGGGATTTCAACTCAATATTGAATGCAGAAGATAAAATTGGACCAATGTCCAACATTGTATCCTCAACTAAAATTAGGGAATGCATTGAGGGAGCCTTCTTAATAGAAATTAACCTTTTGGGAGCCAAATTCACTTAGTATATGAGGCATTTGACTGTCATGAGAGCAAGCAGAATTGATTGGGCTTTTGCTAATAATGATTCACTTGCATTTTGGAAGTCAATTTCTTGTGTCACCCTGGACAAACACAACTATGACCATCATCCTATTCTGATAAGTCTCATGAATCTTGATAGATCGAGCCCAATCCTTTTTAGATTTAACAATGCCTAGATTTCTCTCGCAGAGTGCACTTATATTATTCAGGATTCATGGAATCAGAGGGTTGAGGGTCAAAGGACCTTTCTTTGTCTTTTGAATATCGAATTGGTTAAAATGAAGCTGAAACAATGGATCAAAACAAAATTCAGTACTTTGGATGCTGAAATAGATGGACTGGAATGTCTTCTACATGACTTACAGCAAAATGCCACGAAAGATCACTTTCGGGTTGATATGACGAAAGAGGTGGAGATTTCTTCTAGACTCAATAGTCTAATCAAGCTGAGTGATAGAATCAAAAAAAGAAATATTTAAAGAAATTTGGCTATCAGATGGGGACAGGAACACCAAATTTTTTCATACTCTGTAGAGGGTTCGAAGGGCTAGCAAACCTCTTTCTCTCCTCGAGGATGGGGATCGGATCTTGGAAGAATGACATGATCTATCAGACCACATTGTTTCTTTCTATAAAATACTCTTTAATGGCCCTCCCAAAAATGAAATGATGAGGGAGAACATAATTCCTAAACTGGTTATGACTGAGGATAATAACCTCCTCACTACAATGTCGTTGGACTTTGAAATCAAGGAAGCTGTTTTTGGTCTATGAAAGGAAAGTTCCCCTGGGTCGGATGGTTTTACTAATGACATCTTTCAAATCTATTGGGACATCATTCAAAATGTTGTCATTCAGCTTGTCAATAACTTCTTCAATGATGGAACCTTTCCCCTGGGATTTAATTCCCAATTTATAACTCTTATTCCAAAGGTTGAGAATGCTTGTGAAATCAGTCAATTAAGGCCGGTTTCCCTTGTCAATACTATGTATAAGGTGATCTATAAAATATTATCAAATAGGCTTGCTCGTATCATTGATAAATTAAGATCTTGGAACAAATTTGGCTTTGTGAAAGGCATGAATATACACGAATGTTTGCTTAACGCCTCAGAATGTGTCAACTTGCTTAGAAAGAAATCTAGAGGAGGGAATATTGCTATCAAATTGGACATTACCAAAGCCTTTGACACCATGGACAGGGGATTCATTAGAAAAGTGTTTCATAGTTTTGGATTTAGTGGAAAATTTATACATTGGGTCATGGTTATTTTCAACTCAGCCCAGATTTCTATTATTATCAATGGATCCCCAGAGGGTTTTTTCACTTTCTCCAGGGGAGTGAGGCAAGGGGATCCCCTCTCTGCCATTTTATTTGCTTTAACTGAGGATTATTTGAGTCGGATCCTCCTTGACATGGTGAACAATGGGGAACTATCAACTATCACAGTAGGACGAGGTATCTCTGCTCCCTCCCATCTATTTTTTGCTGATGAAATTATTATTTTTACTCAGGGGGACAAAAAAAGTATCAACAGCATAAAATTTTTTTACAACACTATGAAGGTGTCTTGGGTCAGGTCATTAGCTTGAAAAAGTCATGTATCTATTTTAGAAAAGGTTTCTCAGCATTCATAAAAGCACGCCTTACATCTGATTTGGGAATAAAGGAGGGAGACCTTCCTTTCACTTATATGGGTGTACCAATGTTTTGGGGAAAGCCGAGGCAGCCTTATTTTTCAGACATCATGGATCAATTCAAGAAATCTCTTACTGCTTGTAATGGAAAATCCCTCTCAATGGCGGGATGAATCGGCCTTATAAATCATGTTGTTGTCTCAAAGCTGGTGTACTCATTCATGGTTTGTTTTTGGCCTCGCTCCATCCTTATGAAGCTCAATACGATGATGAAAAACTTTTTATGGAGTGGAAATATCATGGAAAGAAGAATCGTCATTGCTCAATGGAAAAATTGTTGTCTACCTTATTCTTTGGGGGGACTAGGAATCAAAAATCTGGACGCCTTCAACCAGTCTCTGCAAGCAAAGTTCATATGGAAACTGGTCAATTACAAATATCTTGCTTTGGAATTCCTTCAGAACCATTTTCTGTCCAGACTTATTCATGGCAAAATAGGCTATATGGAGTCCTCTATTTGGACAGGGATCAAGGTTATCTTCCATAAAATCCTCAATCACTCAAAATTGATGGTGAGTAGAAGCTATTCCCTCCGGTTTTGGTATGACAATTGGACTGGGGAATCTCTCATCTCACATGTCAACATGGATGAAAATGGGATGGATCACAATATTACTATCAGAGAGAAACTAGGAAATATGGATATGATGCCAGATGAAATTGTCAATATTGTGAGAAGGTGTGATTTTGTTGAACAGGATGACACGCTGATCTACAAGGGGTCGTTTAATGGATGGATTGACTCTAAAGCCTTCTATCATCACTTAATCATGGGAGAAGAACACTGGATTGGTAGACTGAATAAAAAAATGGTTTACACCTTCTCGTTTCACTCTTATCTAGAGACTGATCTTTAATAAAATACCTGTTGAAACCAACATTCAAAGAGTTGGCATTTCACTATGCTCTAGATGTATCCTTTTCATGCAACACAGGGAGCATTTTGACCATCTTTTTCTTAGTTGCAATGCAGTCTCCTCTCTCTGGGTATCAGTGCAACAGATTTTTGGAATCTATTTTCCATGAAATGGTTCTATTAAGGACTATATTAAAGTGTTGTTCAACCTAACTTTTTCTAAGCAGATAAAATTTCTCTTCCGCGTTGCATGCGCTAAAATTCTGCATTACATTTAGAGAAGCAGAAATGCAATGGTTCACTCCAGATCTAGTTTCCAAGAAGGCTGCGGACTAGACTGCATCATTGATGCAGTGCGGGCAGCGAATAAACTGCATAATGAACAATGCAGCAATTCGGTTGGTGACTATAAGATCCTTTGGAGGCTGAAAATTAACGCTAACTATCCTAAGCCTTATCAGACTATGAAATTTTTTTGGGTTTCACCTTTTGCAGGATGGATTAAATGTAACACGGATGGAGCTGCCAAGGGAAATCCAGGCCCCTCAGGATATGGAGCGATCTTCAGAGATGAGAATGGGAATATTGTTGAATGCATTTATGGCCCTTGTGGTATGTCTACAGCGCTTGAATCTGAGATGATGGGACTGATAATTGCGGTGGATACAGCCCTCAAAAAAGAAATGGAACAATATATGGTTTGAATGTGACTCCACAACTCTGGTTCAAGCGATTAGAGTTGGAAAAAACATCTTTCATGGTAGCTAGATGCTAAATGGGTAAACTGCCTTAACATGATCTCATTGAGGAAGTATTTTATAACTCACTCTTACAGGGAAGCGAACTATATTGCTGATGGGTTAGCTAACAAGGGTGTTTATGCAGAAGACTGCCAACACACAACCAGCTTACCTGAAGAAATGTCCTCTCTCTTACTAAGAGATAAATGTAAAATTCCATCATTCTGAATTGTGTAACTTTTTCTTTATATTATGAAAGAGCCTATGTGCTCAACTTTCTCAAAAAAAATAAGCCTTCACCCCAAGGCACAAAGTGTAACTTTATTGGATATCCCAAATAAACAAAGGGATACTGCCTATATAATCCTTCAAAAAAATTATGGTTGACATATGTCCCACATTTCTTGAGGGGGATCTTATCTCTAAAAGAGATAGTAGGAGTGAGATATACTTTAATGAATTCCAGGCTCAAGATATACAATTGTTGGCATAACAAAAAATTATAAAACTCATTGTGGAAGAATAAATTATTCTAGAGACCCAATTACTATGTATGAGTGCTAGATTGCATAGAGAACTAGAATTGTATGGTTCTATTTTAACCGAGTATGGTAACTAATTATTAGGTGATAATAAGGATCCTATAACCTACAGGGAACCAGTATGTGGAACAGAAATTTTAAAGTTTCATGAATCCATGAATTCTGAAATTGATTCCATGTATCAAAATCAAGTCTGGATTTTAGTAGGCCCTCTAGTAGATGTAAATCATGTCGGTTTAAAATGAGCATTCAAGAAGAAATGGTACATGAGAGTACAATTCAGTACCTATAAGTCATGACTACTTTTAGAAGGGATTAAACAAATTCAAGGCATTGACTATGATGAAAACTTTTTAATAATTGAAATGATGAAATCCATCAAAATTCTATTTTCCATTACATCTTCCCCTGATTATGAGATTTGGAAAATGGATTTCAAAATATATTTCCATAACACGAACCTTTATAAATATATCTATATGACACTGTCCAAAGCGTTTGTGACTCCAAAGGATGCAAAAAATTTATGAAAGTTTAAAAGATCCATTTATGGATTAATTCAAGTATCTAAGTCATGGAACATTCATTATGATGAGTACATAACAAAATTTGGTTTCATAAAGAACTAATTTGAGTAATGTGCCTATAAATGGTTTAGTGGGGGTGTAGTAATTTTCTAAATAGTATATGTTTATAAAATATTAATAACTAGAAACAAAATACCCATCTTAGATTCTGTGAAGGTGTGGTTGAATAAATTCTCCTCTATGAATGAATTGGGAGAGGAAGCATATATTATTGGGATCAAGATCCATCATGATGGATATAAGAGGTCTCTCAGCCTAAGTCAAAGTACAAAAATTGAAAAGATACTGAAGAGATTCAGTATTGAACCATCCTAGTGGGGATTTATTCTAGTGTCACGTGGCATTCATCTTTCTAGAAAACATTCTCCTCATACACATGAGGAAAGAAACAGAATGACAAAAATTCCATACACATTATCAAATTGGTTAGTCATGTATGATATTCTATGTACTAGACAAGATTTCGCATATTCAATAATTGTGGTGGGAAGATATCAATTTCATCTATGTGGCCTCCATTGGATGGAATTTAGGACTATCCTTATGTATATGATTCAAACTAAGGATATGTTCCAGGTTTATGAAAGAGATGAGGAACTAGTCATTAGAGGATATGCAGATGCTAGCTTCCAAACTGACCCAGATGACATAAATTCACAAGTGGGATACATCTTCAATTTTAATAGAGGTTTTTTGACCTGGAAGAGCTCAACGTCGGTTGTGGTTATATATTCTATAGCAGAGTTCGATTATAGAGTAGCATCTGAGGTAGATAAAGAAGTAATATATATTTGTAACTTCATCCCAGATCTTGATGTTCTACATAGGTATAAAGATATGATCACACTTTATTGTGATAATGTTATGGTAATGGCTCTTTCAAAAGAGACAAGTTCACAATAGTGGAAAAACATACTTCAAAAGTATCATCTTTTGAGGGATTTTTTTTAGAGTGGTGATGTTTTAGTGAGAAGTATTTCCACAGAATACAACATGGTGGACCCCTTGATTAAATCCTTGAATCAGCAGAAACATGACTACCATGTGAGTTCTAGTAGGTTGATGGTCATAGGTAGTTATCTCTAGAACAATTATAATTTTTATAGAGTTGGTGTCCTAGGTTCAACTGTTTTTAATTTTATTGCATAAATATTCAATGTATACAATATTAATAAAAGTTCTTATTACATATTGTTTGTTTTTCAACATGAATCTAAGGTAATAATGCCTTAGAGTATACATCTCATTGAAAAGGTTATAGAAGTTCCCTACAATAATGATAACCTTGATGTGATATAATGATATTCTAAAATAATTTTATGTGGTTGGATAATGTACTATGAAGTAACATATAGTACATTGACTATTAGGTGAGACTACAATTAAGAAGATGAGGCTTCTTCTCATGAAATTTTCAATTGGTAATCTGCAAGATGGGAGATTATAAGAACAGAACTATCAGTATAAATTCCACATGTTTTGGTGCCATCAAATATTCCTATCTACAAGCATGTGTGATGGTCCTTATATTTTAAGATTATTATTAATGCATGTTACAACTTGTGTAGTTTGATTTATTCCATAAACCATAACGATAATAAATCGTGAGTAATTTGGATACATTGGCTATGTCATGAGTTACATTTCATTAATGAATAAGTCAAGGAAGGATTTTCCCATTTCATATTTATGGAAGCAATTATTTCTTCCCTTTGATTGGAATATAATTATCACATTAAATTCCATATTCATAGTGTAATGACGTGTTTATTTCATAAAGTCAAAGAAACACATATCGATCATATATGTTAGTGACATAGTTATGCATCCTTCTTGATGAGATATTATGAAAAAGGGATTATATTACATAGTAAGAATTAGTATATGGTTATTGATGTTGTGATATTAAGTTCTTTCTCTTGGGTTTCTTGACCCATTTCTAGATAGTAATCTTGGAATTTTTTCTTGTCTACCAAATGTCAATGAGAAACAATCTTAGAGGGTCACACACTACGTTTTTCTACTAATCTTGATTAAATTATATTTGAGTTTAATTAATGGAATAAATATTATTCTCAAGTCTGAGGAATAATTCTATTCATGTTATATTGATCACACCAATTAAAAAAATTTATTCATCGGCATGTGAATAAAATCTTTATTTTATTTATTGAATATTTTAGTAAATATTTATTCTCTAGATTGTGAATAAAATATTTATTTATGAATAAAATATTTATTTAACTTTTTAATAAATGATTTAATATTTTTAAGAAACCATGATCGAGACTCGTGAAAAATATTAATTAACATGATCATTATATAATATTTTTTATTGCGCAAGTTGGTGCGCACCAACATAATTATGATTATTAAGTGGTATGGTGTTTATTAAAGGTAATAAATGTTATTTAATGGCTGGTGTGCAATTAAATAAAATTATAACATAAATCCTAACTTTATAAATAGATGGTTATTTCTATTATGTAGTGTATCCAAAATTGAGAATAGAGAATTGTTGTGCACAAAAAATTCTCTCTCAACTCCTCCATCACTCTCACTCTCAAGAACAAGAAGTGAAAGAGAGATTTCTTCAACACTGAAGAATGAGAAATCAAGAATGAACATCACAATACATTTGACTCTCCATGCTTGAACTTAGAGATTGATTAGTGTTTCTTAGAAATTATAGGAGCACATGTGGATCACCACTATATTGATTTTATCTATGGATCCTCATAGAATAAAGAATGTAATCAGAAAGGGTATTTTTAGAAATAAACGTTCACCAAAAAAAGTAATTTCTTTATCCCAGGTGTGTATTTAATCAAATATTAAATAAATTAATTATAAATTTTACATGAAATATCCTGACTCTTGGTTTTGGGAAATGATTATTAAAAATAAATTTTCAAATATCTCCCACATCCAAACACTTCAGCTTTGCCCAAAACAATTATTCTAAATTTATTTTCAACAATGGTTGAGTCTTCTAGTTTATCACCAAGACATCATATAATGCTAAAATTATTATTTAAGCTTGTAAAGAATTCACCAAAAGATTCATACTCATCAATTTTCAGATCTTCATACTCAATCCTCCAATTTTGTAACATTTCCTTCTTCACCTTTTTTATACCTTCATAAATGTTTTGAATCTTATCCCAGATACCTTTGGCATTTCCAACTCCCTTTACTCTAATAAACACACTTTATTTTTGTATTGAGAGTAAATCATTTTTATCTATTCCATCACTCTCATGATTTATTTTATCATCTGAAATAAGAGGAAAATTCAAAATTTGAGGAGGAAATCCATATGTAGTAGCTTCCAAAACAACATACCAAAATACATAATACATGGAAACATTTTATCCTCACAGATATGATAGTTCTTACCATTTCAAATTAGAATCCCAATATAGATTACATAACTAAAATTATCCATTCTAATAGATGGATGTTTCAGAGGGAACATGGTATTTGATACCAATTGTTGTTCCCAACTAGGATCAAGACAACTAAGAGGGGGTGAATCTGTGGTTCCTTTTCTTTTATAAGAAAGTTTCTCTTAACTACTTTAGTAAACTTTCTTAACCCTGGAAAAATGTTAAGGTTAAGATCCACTCAAGTATAATTTATCAACCATACCTTTCATATGTAAGAAATATAAATAGAGGGTAAAACATGATATTTAAAAGGTTTGGTAAAAATAACTACTCCTTTCCATGTTGGATAGTGAGGCCAACATAGATTATTTTTCTAAATTATTTCCAGAATATATAGGTATAGGAAGTGAACAATTATAAAATTCTAGTACTAATTTTCCTAATATAATTGGTTATATCCCCCAACTATCCTTTTCAATATCCACTTTATCATAGCTAGTTATATACCCCATCAAGACAATAAATCCTTTTCAGTAACTAATAAGTATCTGCAATTACAAGCTTCACTTTCATTCTTCTTTTTTGATCCAATTCATAAATAATTGACTTCCTCCACATGTAATCTAAATCAACCATTACCTGCATACAATCTTTAAGAAATTATAAAATTATATAATGAAATGTTTGGTCTTGAAACTCCATCTAGAAAATTAGTCTGGAAAAATTCCTCAACAAGGTTATTCTAATATACCACCATCTAGTAAACTAAATCTTATGTGATCAATTTGATTGGCCTTAGTCCTATTTTCCTCCTCCAATTTTAATCTTCAATTGAGGAGGAACTCAATATTCAACTCACAATTCCACCATCTAATGTAACTTAGTCTGATGAACCTTTCTTATATGGTTGCTGCTTTGATTGTATAACTCAAATAGACATTCTCAGATAAAGCATCATCCATTAGAACTTTCTCTATTGATCATATTGATCCTCACTCTAATGGATTCATTCTGATATAACTTTATTAGGTTCAACCTAAAATAAAAATTTTGGTTGAAAACTCAATACCTGATAAAAAATTTCAAATCTCTCAGTGTACAATAATAATTTAAGTTTTTTCACATCGTATACATCTATTGTTCTCTCCTTTTATAGGCACCCCAAAATAGTAATGGCAGTAAAACCAATTTCAATTCCCACTCAATGAAATTCAGAATCCTGAATTTTTATTTCATTTATGTCTTCAACTTTTACTTCTTCAACTCTTCTCAATACTTCTGTGAGCTTCGATATGATCAAAATAATGTATGTAAATGATCAATTACAAGAGGGGTGAATTTTATGTTTAAAAACTTTTGTTTTTAACCATAAAGAAAAATATGTTTACAAAACATAAACAAGGTAAATTTACAATCCCTAAAATAGTTCTATGAGAAAAACATTCTTAGGTTCCGGAAATATGGTTCTGGAAATGAAACTTAATAAAAGTTCACTTAGGAAAATATTCTACCTTAAATCATCTATAGTCTTACTTATCATAGTAAATAAAAGTATAAGCATGTATAAGAAGGTTATACATTCTTTATTTATCAAAATACAATGGAAATAAAACATTAAATAAAACAAGTAACAAGTAGAAAATATTTTAATCCAAAGAGTAGAATATCCAACAAACATAGATAAAGGTCCCTTGATTTATACTTTCGAGAAAGTATATATTACCCACACCCAGGTAACCCTCAATAGGAATATCAGAATTTTTCTTGATATCCCCACAATCCCTCGATCTTTATGGAAGTCAGCACCTCTGTCTTCCTATCCCCAGAATCCATTGATTATACTCATCAAAAATAGGAGTCACACAAATCAAGCTGAACAAGATGTTTAGATCTGCATAAAGTATAAAAGTCTCTCTCTCTCTAGAAATCACTTTACAGTATGTAATATCTAGATTGATGGAATAGTAGTTAGCTCATTCAAATGAGATCCTATTTATAGGAAAAAATCCAATGGTCAGCTCCCTCCTCCAATGGTCATATTTTTCCTTGAATCTTATAGTGACATGTGCATGTGTCACTCAACCAAAGGTTAGTAAGAAATAGATTGCACGACATCGTTTCATAATAATAATATGTGTCAGGGAAATGAAATAGCATAAAAAATTTATGAATTTCCAAAAGTCTAAGGAGAGGTAGAATTCGGAGTCTAATCATATAAACAATCAAAATCTATAAGATATGAATATTTAAATTCTATTTTACAAAAAGTTCAGAATCTGAATTCTAAATATTTCAAAGTCATAGTTCCAATGAATTCTGAGTCTAAATTCTGAGGAATTTGGAGTCTAAATTCTGTGTAATTAGAAGTCTGAATTATGAGGAATTCAAAGTCTGGATTCATAGGAATTCTTAGTTTGAATTATGAGGAATTCAGAGTCTGAGTTCTGAGGAATTCAGAGTTAGAATTATGTGGAATTCAGAATCGAAATTCTGAGGAATTCAGAGTCTAAATTCTGGGGAATTAAGAATCTGAATTTCAGAGAATTCATAGTCTGAATTTCAAAGAATTGAGAGTCTAAATTTCAGAGAATTAAGAGTCTTCATTTTAGAGAATTCAGAGTCTAAATTTCAGAGAATTTGGAGTCTGAATATCAGAGAATTCAAAGTATGAAATATAGATAATTCAGAGTCTAAAATTCATAGAATTCAGAATCTAAAAATAGAACACTCTATGTCCAAGGAACTATAGGATTCTGAGGTTTTAGATACAAATCCTAATTTTTGACTTAGAAATAAAATGAGTTTGATTTAGAAATATTATAAAATAAAATAATTAAAATATAGGTAAGGAAAAAAATTTCCTTAGATAATGGAAACCTTCCTTAAGAAAATAATCCTTAGGGAAATATGATTTTCCTTATGATAAATTTTTGTGATTGTAAAAACATATAGGAATGGAAATGTCATAAGGAAACCTTATTGTCTCAACAATATCCCACTTTTTGGAAAGCACAAACAACCTTCCGAAAGAGAATATAAGGACGAATAATTTGATTTATGAACATTAAAAGAAAAACTTATATCCCTTTACTTATGAGTCATGATGAATACGACTAACTCCCCCTTAGGTTTTGAAATCCATAAGGAATTTATTCTTGACATCCTTAGAGAGACTTTACTTTTTCTTGCATACAAAAGTATTCTTTATGTCAGCTCCCCCTTAGTTAAAATCCCCCTTACATAGGGAATTTTATTCTTTATAAATAGTATTATTTTTATCATTATTTTCTCCCCCTTTGGGATTTTCAAAAAGGAATAGAGAGAATGGGAAAAAATGATACCTAAAAGATTATAAATATACAAAAAAACAAATTAAGAACAACCAAAATTTTTATTATGATTGTAAAAATTGGTATTGGAAAAGAAATACAACAAAAGATTGGTATTGAAAGGAAAGAATAATAATCTTTATTTTCCCTTGGGCATGATCTTTTTCATGATAGTATTTAGCTTCTTCAGATCCTTATAATCTTCTTCAAAGTTCATGAGAAACAGTTCCTGGTCCTAAATTTTCTTTTCTAGAGCGTTGATTTTTTCATCTTGAGTCTTAATTATTTCTGCCTGAGGCTTCAAAATATCTTATTGCTGACTGAACTTTTCTTCAAACTCTTTTATGAGATCAATTTCTCCCTTTAAATTCAAAGAAACTGAATTTAGTTTCCCATTGAGATCTTTTTCTTCCTGCTTCTGGGCTACATGTTCTAGGTTCAGATTCTCAGGAAAACTTTTTGTAAGATCTTTCATCATCTCATCTGCTCTATCAAAATCATCCTTGACTGAATCATAAAATTTATCAAAAATTCTCAGATCTTCAATACTTTTCTTGAACAACTTTGTAATATCATTAAAAGATATTTTGTGTGAATCATACCCAATATAGAAATTTTTGAAATAATCCTCAAGATCGGTGAATTTTTTCCTGAGCATGCTTACAAATTCTATCTTCTAATTAAAATAGTTTTGAATTATATGAAACCTCATGTCCAAATTTGGAAATAACGGAATAGTTTCAACTAATTTCTTTTGTAACTACACAACAATGTTCTGACCCAGGGAAGATGATTCTGAATCTAATTTCTATATATGTGAGGATTATTTTTATATCTCAGTAGCATTCCTCTTAGATGATCCACCATCATCCTTCTTGACCATGATAGATTTATCAGGTGTATCAACTATCACATGTTTTCATTTCTCAACTCTAGATATATTCTCTACATCCATTGGGGATTCATTCTCACTATCTGAGACATGAACGATTTTATCTTAATCAACCTTTTCCTTCTCAACATCTACCTTAAGATAATCAGGTTCAATGAATTCGGGATTGTTAATTCCATAATCATAAGGTTTATTAACCCCTTCATGAACCTCATCATGTTTTACTTGTGAAACAAGTTTTGTTGATTCATCATGAGAAGTCCGGATCGAAATATTTTCATAAGTTCTTTCCTTATCATGATATTCTTAGACTTGACTTATCACATCATCACTCTCATCTTCTTCTTCATCTTCATCTTCATCTTCTTCTACTTCCTCTTCCTGAACTATCTATTCCTCCACTTGAGGTTCCAGAATTTTGATCTTTTTTCAAAGATTCCATGGTACTAATTCTTGTAGAAAGGATTCTAGTACCTAGATTTGTTCGGAAGATTTCTCAGTATCCTTGAGAAGAGCATGAACGATTTCATCCTCAAACATTTTCTTCTTTTGCTTCATATCTTTTTCTTGCTTATATATCTATTTAGCTAACTTTATTTTCAATGCCTTTTCCTCAGTAGGATCTATGAAAAATCTAGGATCTCCTTTTTTCTTAATCTTCTTCTCTTCCCTCTATTTTTCTACAACGTCATCAAGGAATGTTTTCTTCTTCTTAAGTTTTGGGGTGCTGACTGAGTTTCCAGAATTGATGGTTTATCTTTGATTTCCAATTCCTTTTGCTTTCTCTTATTTGGTTCCTTATTGGAAGTCTTGGATACTTCCAATTTCTTTTCTAATGCTTCAATCTCACATTCTGATAGATCATAAAATTCTCTGGATTTATTATTGAAACCAACTTTTATCCTCCTCAAAGTGTCATCACTCAACAAAAAAATCATGAAAGTTATTGTCCTAAAACCTCAAGATATTTTGAATGGATATAAACATATGAAAATGATCATGGATAGAATTGTCAGGTATATGATAATTTGCGATTTGATACTTCTATTCTTGATATTGGAAATCGTCAGTTGGATGTACTTTACCATATTTATCTTCATCAGGTTCACCAGAAAATCTAGAACGTAGATGTCACTCTTCTTCAAGGATTCCTTGTCTCCTTTTATCGGAATTAGAAAACCATGTACCCATAACTCTATAATCCTTAAATTTGATGAGAGGTGGTTTATCATTGGTATTTTAATATCTTTGACTCCAAGGAACTCTATTTCATTCTTCTTCTCGAAGCATCATGACTGATCTTGTAGCATGTGGGGGAAAAAATGGATTTCCCTTTATACAGAACTCCAATAATTCTTACTGGCATATTGAAGGAAGGGGAACAGGTTTTCCCATAAGTCTTGAATGAAAAATTATCTCTCCCTCCTTTATTAAAAAACATATTGTAATGTAGAACTCAATAAGTAACTGAGGGTAAACTGGATCCAAATTTTTCGGTTTGGATATATAAAGACTCTCCCATCCATTGAGCTTAATATTTTGTGTAATGATGGAATTATACTTTTCAAAGAACCTCGGATCTACTAACCTTTCTCTGTAAATTTTTTGTTTTGATATTTCATTAAATGAAGACATTTTCTTCTGAGGAGAGGCTTCCAAAGACATCTGTAATCTAAGCAAACAGAGAAATGTGGAACGACCCTTTTGAAGAGAAGAATAGCTTCAGGGCTTAAAACCTTCAAAACCGATGTGTGATGAGAAATAAGGGGCCTCTATATAGGCATTGAAGTGATATTTCATATTCCCGAATTGATCTAGTGGTTGAAACCAACACGATCTGATAGGATGGTTTAGATGAAAGATGAAGAAGGATTTGGTATATTCCGATCTTTTGAGATTTTTTTACGATAATAAGTCATATTTAAGGAAATTGAATTCGAAAAAATTTCTTAAAACAAGATAAAAATACCAATAAGTAAAATATTCGATTATGAAAATTTAAGTAAGGAAACATACCTTTTGGATTTCTGGTAAAATTTTCAATAAAGAATCAAATTATTTTTGAGAAATTTTAGATTATGGAATATTTTATTAAGGAACGTTTTGGATTATAGAATTTTAGGTTCAAAAAAAGAAATTTATTATGAAAAAATATTTATTACAAAAAAAATTATTAAGGAAAAGAAATTGATTACAAAAAAAATAGAAAATTTTTTTGATTACTAAAAAAATTATTAATGAAGGGAAAATTTTTTGATAACAAAAAAAAATTATTAAGGAAGAAGAGAAAAAATTGATGACCAAAAAAATTGATTAAGGAAGGAAAAAATTTGATTATGAAAAAATTTTGATTAAGGAAGAAAAAAATGATTATGAAAAATAAATGGACCCCCTCTATGAAAAGTATTTTATTAATGTAAAGAGATAGGTTTAAACAAAAAGTTAATATGGAAGATTACCTTATGGTTATCATTCCTAACTTTTGATTAATTAATTCAAATTTATTGAAGGATAAAGATTTTCTAAAAATATCAGTAAGTTGATATTTCCTTTCGATAAATTGAAGAATGATGTCTCCTTTCAGTGTTTGTTCCCTAAGAAAGTGATGCCTAATATCTATGTGTTTTGAATAAGAGTGATATGCAGGGTTTTTACATAGGGAAATGGCGCAAGTATTATCACACAAAATCTATGTTTTGGTAAAACTTAAGCCATATTCTGTGAGTGTGTGTTGCAACCACAACACTTGATCACAGTAACCTCCAGCTACTACATATTCAGCTTCTATAGTAGAAAGTGCTACTGAGTGTTTCTTTTTTAATGACCAATAAACTAATGAATCTCTTAAGAAATGACAATTATCAGATTTAATTTTCATATACATTCTACATCCACCGAAATCAGCATCCAAAAACTTTTAAAAACAAAATCATTTCCAGAAGTACAGAAAAGTCTTAAATCTGTGGTTCCCTTTAAATAGCGAAAAATTATTTTCAATACTTTTAAATGAGATTCCTTTGGATTAGATTGATACCTCGCACATTAGCATACTCAAAACATTAGTTGTGGATAACTATGTTTCAGGTATAGTAAGATTCCTATCATGACTCCAAATGATGTTCGATCTACTGGTTTCCTGGCTCCATCAAGATCAAGGTAGTTTGAGGTACTGATTGGAGTATTTATACATTTATCAATGTCATATCCACACTTTTTAAGAAGATCATTAATATACTTATATTGTTATATTTATGTTCATTCAGGATTTTGAGAAATTTTAAAACCTCGGAAAAATATTAACCCACCCATCATACTCATTTCAAACTCAGATTACATTAAATTTGCAAACAAATTAGTTAAAGATTGCTGAATTGAACCAAATATAATGTCATAAACATATATTTGAATGATAAAAACATTTTTCTTATCTTTATTCATAAAAATAGTTGTATTAGAAGTTCCCTTAACATAATTTTTTTGTAACAAAAATCTTGTAAGTCTATCATATCAGGCTCTAGGGGCTTGTTTACATCCATATAAAGATTTGGTAATTTTGAAAACTTGTTCAGGATGTTTGGTTTCTTCCAAAATATAATATTTTTCAACATACACTCCCTCTTGAACATATCTATTAAGGAAAATACACCTTACATCCATTTGAAAATGTTTGAAATTAAATAATTCTACAAAGTCAAGTAAAATGCGAATAGATTAAAGTCTAGCTAATAGAGCATATGTTTATTCGTATTCTATTCCTTCTTGTTGATTATATACTTTATAAAATAATATAGATTTATTTCTTAAATTGATTCCATTTTCATCTCATTAATTTCTAAAGACCTATTCTACTCCAATTACAGAAGTTTCCTAAGGACTTTCAACCATGGTCCAGACTTTGTTCCTTTTGAATTTATTTAGCTCATCTTTCATAGATTTAATCCAATCATCATCACCTAAAGCTTCATTAATGATTTTTGGTTCTAATTGGGAAAGAGATTCTAGATTCTCTACTTCATTTCTTAAGAAACCTCCAGTCTTTATAGGTTGATTTACATAACCAATGATACTATCACTAGGATGCTTCTTAAGAAAAAAACTGATTTGGGATTTGTAAAACCTGTTCATTAACATATGGTAGGAAATATTATAGGGTAAATTATTTAGAAATATTTTCTTGAAAATTTTCCTTATTAGAAGTATCCACTATCAATGGTTCATAATCTATTTTTGAAAACACATCCAAATATGTATTTTGGGTTTTTTGAAAAAAAAATGGAATAGTTTCATCGAATTTAACATGACATGTTTCTTCAATAGTACAAGTATTTTTATAAAAAACTCTACAAGCCATAGAAGTTATTGATTAGCCTAGGAAAATTCCTTCATCAGATTTGGGTGAAAATTTATGTAAGTTATGTTTAGTATTCAGGTTGAATAATTTGCAACCAAATACATTGAAGCAAGAAAGTATAGGTTTTCTACCCATCTACAATTAATATAGTTTTTTGTTAAGAAAAGGTCTAATTAAAACTCGATTTATCATATAACAAGAAAAACTAATAGCTCCATCCCAAAAGTTTTTTGAAATTTAATATTCACTCAACATGTATCTAGTTATCTCTTGACGAATTTGATTTCTTCTTTCAACAACACTATTTTTTTAGGAGATCTTGGAGCTGAGAAGTTATGAGTAATACATTTTTTCTACAAAAAGTTTCAAAATATGAATGTTGAAATTATCCTCCATGATCACTATGAATAGTTATAAAAGAAAGGTTTTTCCCATTTTTAACTTGGGATATAAAAGTTTTGAAATAAGGAAAAGCTTTATATTGCTTTTTTAGAAAATAGACCCACGTATATCTAGTGTAATCATCAACTAAAACAAATACATAATATTTTCTCCCAATATTTCCTGTTTGTGATAGACCAAAGATATCCATATGCACTAACTGTAATGCATAATAAGTTGAGACTTCACTAATTAATTTAAAACTTGATTTATGTTTCCTTCCATATTGACAAGGATCACAAACTTTTGAAGAATCAAATCTAATCTCTGGTAGATCTTCAAAAAGTCTTTTATTTTAGAGTTTACAAAGGTTCATAAGGTTACAATGTCCTAACCTTCTATGATATAACCAATATCGATCTTCCATTACACTAATGCAAGGTAGATCTTGGCTCCTATGTTATTCTCAATTTAGTGTGTATGCATTCTCTTGCATATGGGTATAAAGTATAAAATCTTCCTCAGAATTATGTACTAGGCATTTATCATTCCTAAATTTCATAAGTTAACCTTCATCACATAATTGACTTATACTAATGAGGGTGTTCTTAATACCTTTAATGAATAAAACAATTGAAATTAATATTTTTTCAAGAAGAACAGTGTTACCTATACCAACAATTTCCCCCTGAGCATTATCTCTAAAAGTTACTATTCCTCCTTTCGTTTTGATAATCTTTTCAAAGAAGTTTTTTGTTACCAATAATATATTAAGAACATCCACTATCCATGTACAATGTATTTTTGTTGGTACTTTCTTTATATTCTTGAAAATAAAAGATTTAGTATTTCATAATCCAAATTTTCTTGGATAAATAAATTTCAGAAAGTAAGATTCGATGAAATCACATTTTCTTAAAAAATAAGCTTTATGAAAAACTAAATATTGTGTTTTATTTAAAGAAATTTTTTTTTCCCAATGTCCACCATATTTACACTTAGTAAAAAATGGAGTACATTGAGGAACAAAATAGTTATTACTAAAAACAATTTTTGAATGAGTATGACCAAATCCATAATTATTTATTAGAGGATGAATTTTTGAGTACATATTGTCAAAGTTTACTTTTATAGAGGAAAATATTTTCAAGAATTTCCTTAAGGAAAATATTTTTGACTTTAATTTAATAACTAAGTTATTATCCTCAAGTTTATTATTTTTAGAACTATATTTAGACACTAAAATATTTTTCTTAGAATTTACATTTTCAAGATCCTTAGAAAGTTTATCCTTCTCAGAATTAACTTCCATAAGGTTATTTGAAACATTTTAAAAATAAAAATTTTTCTGATCAAGATAATTAGAAATATCTTATACTTATTTAGTGAAAATTGAAATTCGAGAATTTTCCATCTCAAGTTTTTTCATGAATTTTGAATTCCCATTTCCAAGAAGTTTGGAAAACTGAGACACTTCTTCATAAGAAGGTAAAGAGTTATCTTCATCAAAAGAAGATTATTCATCTGAAGACTTATAATATTTATCATCAGTATAATTTTCCTTCAAATATAATATATTAGTAGATTCCTAATTATGTACCTTGGCCATTAGACAATGATTTTCAAAGGGTAGTTTGGCTAGTAGACCAAGATTCCTCTTACTAGAAGTTTCATACTCTGAAGATTCATCTGAAGAGTCACCACCATTAGAACTCCATGTATCATTAGCCTTCAATAATTTCATAGCCTTAGATTTTTAATACTTCTTTCTATACCTCTCAGAATTATTTTCTTTTCTATATTTTCTTTTAAGTATGGGACAATATAGCCTAATGTTTCCAGCTCTTTTTCATTCATAATAAGTGACATTTGTATATTTATTGTCATTTATTTCTTTCTTCTTATATCTATACTGAAATTATTTATTTCCCACTATCTTGTTCATCCTTCGAGCAAGATTAACTAACTCATTTTTAGAATGTTCACTTTCCCTTGATTTAGATAAAACAATGATATACTTAGACTTATATCTTGTAACCCTTTTTGGTGTCTTGACTTTAGTAGTAGTAAAGGTTACACTTCCATTTCCATTCCTATTATTATTCATATTAGCATATCTTTTCATTCTAGTTTCATGCTAAAGAAGAGTTTCAAATATCTCATCAAGAGTAATTTGAGATACTTTCCTTTTCTCATCAATACTTGTCCTTTTTTATTCCCACTCATTTGGCATGATGTCAATTATCTTGTCCATAAGAGATTCATTATATAAACCTTTATCTCCTATAGATTGTAGACTATTGAAAATGGTCATAAATATTTTATTAACCTTGCAAAAAGGTTCTCCATAAGGAAATAGAAATCTATGATATTCAACACTTAACATAGCTCTTCTAGTCTCTATCACTTTAAAAGTCCCAAAATGTGTAACTTCAAGTTTCTTCAATATAAAGTTGTTAGTTTCACAAGAATATATTTGATTATATATTTTCCCTAGTCATGGAACCCAATAAACTATTGCATACCTTTTAATTTAATTGATATTATGATTTTTCATGTTTATTGAAGGTTTTCACTTCCTTGTCTAGAATCTTTTAATCCCCAGAAAGAATAAGAAAATTGTCTACTCTAGTGTTGATAAAAAAATTCTTCATTTTATCTCTACAATATTCCTAATCATTACCATCAGAAATAGGTGGTCTGGTAGGATTAAGGTTGTAAATATAACCAATATTCATACCTACCATTCTATAATAAAATGATTTTCCACAAAACATGTTAGTAGAAAAAGTTTATAAAAAAAATATAAATATATCTAACAAAAACTTGAACAATAAATGTTAAGCATGAAAATAAAACATGATAAATAAAACTTATAGGTTAGTATAAGTATTTCAGAGACATCCTCTAATACAAATTGTACGATATAAATATTGTTTGTAGATGCTCAATTACAAGAGGGGGGTTAATTGTAGGTTTAAAAACTTTCATTTTTAACATTAAGTAAAACTATGTTTAAAAAATTTAAACAAGGTAAATTTACAATCCTTAAAATAGTTCTATGAGAAAAACTTACTGAGGTTCTGGAAATATGGTTCTGGAAATGAAACTTAAGAAAAGTTTACTTATGAAAAGATTATACCTTAAAGAGTATGGAATCTTACGTGTCGGAGTAATTAAAGGTATAAGAAAGTATATGAATGTTATACTTTCTTTATTTATAAAAATATAGTGGAAATAAAACATGAAACAAAACAAGTAACAAGTAGGAAATCTTTTAACTCAAAGAGTAGGGTATCCAACAACCTTGGATAATGGTCCCTTGATTTATACTTTAAAGAAAGTCTATATTACCCGCACCATGGTAAGCCCCCAATAGGAATATCATAATCTATCTTGATATCCCTTCATATCCTCGATCATTAAGGTAGTCTGCACCTCTATCTTCATATCCCTAGAAGCCCTCATTTGTACTATGCAATAATCGGAGTTGCACAAAGCAAGCTCAACAAGATGTTTAGATCCGCACAAATATTGAGAGTATCGCTCTCTATAAATCATGTCACAGCATGAAATATCATGATTGTTGGAAAAATAGTGAACTCATTCAATTGATATCTTATTTATAGGCAAAGATCCAACGGTGGGTTCCCTCCTCCAACGGTCATATTTTTCCTTGAATCTCAGAGGGACTTTTACACATGTCACCCAACCAAAGGTTATTTAGAAATAGATTGCACAACATGTTTTCATAATAATAATATTTTTAAGGGAAATGAAATAGCATAACCAATTTCTAAATTTCTATAGTATAAAGAGAAATATAATTCTTCATATAATCATATAAACAATCAAAATCTATAAGACGTGGATTTTAGGATTATGTTTTTCAACAAGTTTGGAATCTGAATTTTAAGGATTTTGGAGTCTAAATTCCAATGAATTCAGAGTCTTAATTCTGAGGAATTTGAAGTCTTAATTCTGAGGAATTCAGAGTCTAAATTCTGAGGAATTCGGAGTCTGAATTCTGAATAATTTGGAGTCTGAATTTCAAAGAATTTGGATGCTGAATATTAGAGAATTATAAGTCTGTATTTTAGAGAATTCGGAGTCTAAATGTTTGAGAATTTGTAGTCTGAATTGCAGGGAATCAAGAGACTAAAATTCACATAATTCGGAGTTTGAAATTTAGAGAATTCGGAATCTAAAAACAGAACACTCTATATCTAAGGAATTAGAGGATTCTGAGGTTTTAGAAACAAATAAAAATTTTGAATTAGAAATAAAATGAGTTTTATTTAGAAAGATTATAAAATAAGATAATGAAAATAAAGGTAAGGATAAAATTTTCCATATAGAGGGGAAACTTTCCTTACGAAAATAATCCTTAGGGAAATATGATTTTTCTTAAGATAAAGTGTTTGTTATTTTCAAAAAAATAGAGGAATATAAAAGTCATAATGAATCCTTATTGACTCAATATCTTACAAAATATTCTAAAAACATCAAAATTATTCAACTTTAATAACTTTTATTTAATATGATTCTTCAATAGGATTTATCATTCTGATTCTTCATTATGATGACAACATATACAGGACTGAAGATGACCCATTATGATGACCTCTTGTAAACACTAAAAGTATTCTCATGAAGATGCTCTATACAAACTGTTAAATGTATGAAATTGAAAACCATTCTAAAATAGCATCAAGTTATTTCTCCTTTCCTTAAATTCATTGGACTGATGATCTTACGTCTAATGATTTTATCAGTGTTAGTACTAATCTGATGGATTGGTCTTAGTTTCACTTTGATGAACATTATCAGAAGCATTTTGATGGGTCTTCACTTCTTCTTGAGAAACAATCAATAATTTTTTTGTTTTTATCTTGACCCAATTGTAAGATAATAAAGTATAAATTCCTTTTTTCATGACCCAATTGAAATAAAATTCAGTCTTTCTTAATTCTTCCTCCAATAGAACTGTGGATTTGATTCCTTAATGATACCAAAAATTTATAACATGAATCGGTGTCAGAATCCATTACTATTGATTGGTGGTATGTTCTGTCTGATGGAATGGTGTTGGTTGTGACATCTTTTCGTTGGAAAGATCAATATTCATGCCTTCTGATATTGTCACACTGATAATTCTCATAACAATGATCTTCATCCTTCTATGTCTGGTGTTCCTTATGCCGATGAACATTAGCTAGAATGGTTCACATCATATTCTACTCTCTTCCATAAACTCTGGCTTGTATCATGAATTCCTCATCACTTTGAAAATTTTTAGGATAATCATAGCATTATCTAGCTTATAATGGAAATTATTTTGACTTCCCATTTCTTTGAAACATTCTTTTTTCCAACCAATACTCAATATGATTGGCAACTCCATCTCATCATTTTTCCATCATAATTCTTGAATCATAGGTATCTAGAAAACTTATGACTTTTGTGAAATACCAAATAGAAAATCATTGTCAGTTTTTCATCAGATCCATTTAGACTATGGAATGATTCCTCATTATGAACCCCACTTTCATTCCAGACTCAATACTATTTCTAGCAGCTTTTGAATTTCAATCAACATCCCAATATGATGGCTCAAATTCAATGACTCGTTCTTATGGTATGATTCTAATAGTATGGAACTAATTTTCATGTTGATGGTTTTGGATCTGATTGAAAACTTCACACACACTGCCTTCTTTAATATGGATTTCCATTAACTTCTAACATACTTAACATATTGATCTATTGATAATAAATACAACCAAAACGAAACTAGGGACTAAAAATTTCCCTTCTATGTGCTTCAACAAATAGCCAATATCTCTAGTATTTTGGACCAAAATCATCCTAATCCCATGAACCATACCATCCCAAGAATCATAAAACATGCATCTTAGCTTCCAAAATCAAACCAATGTTAAACTTATCCCCCATATCTAGCCTCCCTATTACCTCTTCAAATGAACATATTCAAACCAAAACCACATCCTAACAGTATCTATCGTAAACCATAATGGAAATAAAAAACCATTCTCTATATTACATCATTTCTTTCCCATGGAAACTCATGTTTTCATTTTATTCTCCCTGCATAGCATGTGAAATCAACATAGAAAAAAAATAAATTCTTTATATTAATTATCATAATTTTCATAACCCAATAAACATAAAGAACCTCTAAAAAGGTCTCGATATCCCATATAACATGCCCAGGTAAATTTCAAAACCATATCCAAATTATTCATCCTATATAACCATTTAAGGATTTATTTCCAAATTCATTAAATATAAATTCTTCATGTAACTCGCACCATAAAAAACTATATCAATGAACATCATCACACATTCTAGTTTAATATACGTTGGACTTTCTTTCCCATTTAAAATAAAAACTATATTCCTATTAAAAATTCTTCTTGAAATTTAGAAAATCATTTAAATAATATCAACCTTACTCTTTGGTAGGATCAAGCATATTTCTAACACCCTAGGTACTCTATGTTCTTTCTGTATATTTATTCACCACATTATATTGATAAAATACTATTCACATCTTTTTATATTCCACTGGCGATAGCCTATGAATTTATAAAAAACATTCAAACTCAAGTTTAACACACTAAAGTATCCTTGTCATGCTTATCCCTCTTAAAAACTAATTTCCACATGCATAAATGACCATTTCAGAAGCAATTGTACCCCTCAAAACCACCAAGCTATGTTTAACTTATCATGAGAACATAATGAAACTTTAAATTCCACTATATGAAATTAAAAAGAACTTATTCCCACTAAATATAACATTTTTCACATTATTTATTAATTAGATAGATTTATTTACCTATTTTAATTCATTATAATATGCTCTATTTATCAAATGCATTTCATACTCTCCTTTCCCTAACTAGTTCATTAGTTTAAACATGTCTAACATTAATTTGAACACTATATCACCATTTTAGGGTCATGATCATCATTATAAAAATTGAAAAAATAATATCACCAGTTAGACTAATTATCAATAAATGAAACACATAGAATAAATTTAAATCAATAATTCATCAATAATTTAAATATTGACCCATAAAAATTCCATTAGAAAGTGATAGGTCATATAACCCTAATAGGATAAGGAATCTTCTTATCATATAGACCTATAGATTCTCAGAGAGCATAAGGATTCAATAATATGATTCACTGGAATAAATGAAGAGATATTTATTAATATACAATGGTCAAGACCAAAATCATTTAAAAATTTGTTGGGACATTATTTTTAAAATAAAATTAATCGAGTTATTATTTATGATTTATGTCATCTTGTGATCATTGTTTGAATTTTTATTTCTTTTAAATGGTCATGTTACCAAATTACTCAAATAATAATTTAAAAATATGTTAGAACAACATAAGAAAAAAATAATGCAATTCTTTTTTGGAATTGTATGTCAATTCAGGTTTCATTATTAAATAACTTCATCATGAAAATTAAGTGTACAATTAAGAAACTATGAAAATATTGAAGGAAAATTAATTAAAATAAAAACATTTAGACTATATATCTCATTGAAACTCATTTTTATAATTTCTAATAATAAAAAATTTCATGGAAACATAATTAATGGAAACATAGTGGCTAGATAGAAAATATGTTTTCTCAGGAACAAATTGTAACAATAAGAATATTTACTATCATATCAAATATAAAAATCCTTTTTAAGGTCAAAAAGAAAATGATAAACATATATTTGAATTAAATAAATATTTTAAAAAAACAGAAATATGAATTTTGATGACCACTTTATGAATCACTAACCATAGTATAGTCTGTTCTATTAAATGGACTATCAGATAATTAAATATAATTAAAATGTCTCCCCTATAAAAATAAATATGGTGAAAGTTGATTTTTGTTAATGAAATTAAAATGAAAAATTATATAAATATACATATTTTTTCCTCCAAAAATTAAAATAGAATCTTGTTTTAAAGACACAAAGAAACTAGATGAAATAAAATTTGTATATTATGTTTTTATACAAAGTAATATATATTGGGAATTATGATATTAAAGAATCAAACTTATCACTAGATCATGATGATAAAGTATGATACATAGGAAATAGTGGAATATAATATGTCATATGTGATCCATTCCCAAAAAAGTATATCATAGAATTGATGAATAATCTGAATATTTTCTAAATAAAGTAAGGAAATTTAAAGTGAGTGAGAACATTTAAATAAGTTGAAAAATAATAATATTAAGAAAAAAATCAAGTTGGAACTTATGAAATACACATATCAATCTTACAAAAAGTTGATAAATGTGTTGAAAGGTTTTCGATCAATGTTACAAGTACTCAAAAATAGTGAATTTAAATTGAATAATTTTGTATAAAGAACAAATTTTAATTTAGTTTTGATTAATCTATTGATTGAAGGGGATCAATTTATTATTCTAATCATGGAAATTAAAAGGGTTTAGATATCCTAGAAAATTAAAAATTTATAATTTTTATAGGTGAATTTTTGCAACTTACTAAAGAGTAGGGGAATTTTAAGTTAGAGGGAAGGTCATGGTTTGGGTGGACTGTGTAAAGGTGGAGTAGTGGGGACAAGTTAAATTAAAAAAAAGATAATTGAAATTTGGTAGGAAGTAGTTAAATTCACAGTTCAATTTCCAAGAAAATAACTTTTTCATTGGATATAAGTATTTTTTTCAATATATTTCACTCACTGTATAGACCATAACCATAAGATACCCCACTAATACTATTTTAGAAGTAGAGTACTAATACTAAACCATAGTGAAAGAACTATATTTCCTATTGATATATTATCACAATGTTTAGATACAAAAAAATATAAAGATAAAATCAATAGTAATTATACTCAAACTCTCAACTAAGTAAATGAAATTTAATTATAGAATCAAGGTTGATTTAACACTCAAATAATCATACTAAATACACAAAACACGCTAAAATTTTAAATTTATTTCATCACATATGAATTAACTAGCTACGAAAGGAATTAAAAAACAATATTAGTTTTTTTACCAATAGGTTAAAAGGAAGATGTATCATTTAAAATTTTCCTAGTGTAAAGAATATCATTGAACCTAATTCATCACTGGATAACATCATTGACATTCACTTCCTTATGAATATTGATAATTTTAAAGTAATTATAATGAGGATTAACCACTAAAGAATAATTAGAGAGTAAAGCATCATTTTTTTCACTATGAGAAAGATTCCCATAGTCCATGATCTCACCTTTAGCTTAGGGATTATTATGTAAAATTATTATTTTTACATATAACACCATAATTTGATCTGGATACATTTTTTTCTTGTTCTCTCATACCGAAATCCAAGAAAAATTAATATTGTATTGACATATAAACTTATGAACTATATTAAAAAATAATTTGTATGAATGTATAAACAATATTAACATATAAAATTATAAGCATATAAATTATATTCCCAAATAAATTCATATATAAATGATTTCTAAATTGTAAACTGTTTATGATAAAAAAAACTACATTTAAACAGTTCTTATATGTTTATTTATATGGTAATTTTTGTAATGAAATTAATAGAGAGGGTTTTGTTAGATCGATGGATTTTATAAGTGATTAAATCCATAAGATCGAGCACCTTCAGAAAGGTGTTTGTATCAGGGCCACATATCATTGGAATAAAGGTAAAGGTAGGGTCGAGAAATTCATGGATTATAGATTCTTAACATCTTGGTCGGAGGTGTAATCTTGGAGAGTTATTAAAAATTGTATTACCGCTCAAGTTTTTTCAAAAACATGTGTGATCGATGACAGGTTAATGCAATGTAATTTAAAAATTATTACATGATTTATTTGTTTGAATTGTATAAAATCGTAGAAATTTGATGATCTAGTTCATCACCTATCTTCAGTTTGGGGGTTTTCTAATTTGAAATTCATTTCAATGGTTTGTGGTTTTTATCACATTTTTTTACTATGTTAAGAACTAAAGAAAAGATCTTAGGTTCATGATATGGTCTCTTTCAAACTAGGTTTCCTATGGAATCAAGAATCGATCTTTAGCTTCAATTATTTTGAAATAAAAAATTATCTTACTCACGTTTGTGTCAAATTTTTCTGATTAAATGAGATTTTGTGGCACCCCTAAGATTTATAGGATATTGCTTCATCGATTGGAGTTCCTATTAAAATGGATAAGAAGAGTGAGAAAGTAATATTAGGTTACTTTTATAGGGTTATCATTGAAGTGGATTTGAATTCAACACTGAATAAAAAATTGATACCATCTACAAATGATTATGAGATGAATATTAATCTTGTTTATGAGGTACTCCATGAATTCTATTCTGATTGTAAGATCATTGTTCATGAAAAGGATAAATGTAGGAGGGCTATAAAATGATATTTTTTTCAATGTATGGACATGATTTTTATACCTATAGGAAGAAATTCTTGAACATGCAACAAGGAAGTGTTAGCACTTCTACCTCAGAAGGGTATCAAAGCAAGGAGGGAAATACAAGTAAGCAAGGACATGAAAAATTAAAATGTCTCATTTATAGGATATCAGTATGTAGAGGCAGGTGTTGCCTGAGATATCTGGGAAATTAAAGACCTTATAGGGACATAATGCTATTATCGAGGGTGTCATGATGAATTATACTAGAGGATCGATAATGGATGAGGAACTGCCACACTCTTTCCCATATAGTCATGCAACCTTAACACAGAAGGTTAGTGATATGTCTATGGATTCTAGTAACAAGCCTCTACAAGTTCAAGATTTAAGAGTTTATATTGTTTCAATAGATGGATTCGAGCCTAGCATGATAAATTCCATGACTAACTTCATTTATGTATATTCTCCAATGGGTCCTCAAGCTTGTACTTATATTCAATTGTACATCAAAAGCTCTCAAGTACCTATTGTACTTCATGGTACTGATCAGTCTGAAAAAAATATAGTTGGTCCTTATCTTTCACATGCTCAAGTTGACTTAATTCAAGTTGGGAAGTTGGATCAACCCTCTAATTCTATCCCAATTGATGTGGACGTAACTGTTGTTGCTCATGTTGGTCCTGAATTCATGGTGGAGCTCAATAACCAATATAATCTTAACAAAATTGAGGGTAATTAGACTAATATGAAATATTATTATTCAAATCCAAGGATATACTATATAGATGTATTTGTAAAGGAAAAATCAAGGATGATGAAGGTTTTTCTTCAACTCTAATGAAGAAATCCAAACCAACGAAGGTTAATTCTCATCTTAAGAACACTTTGATAACTAGATCAACATATTCTTTCGATTGGAGAAGGGTTTAAGATCATTACATCAGCACACTAAGAGATGATTCTGACTAGGAAGAGTATGATAATTTTAATCCATAGGATTATGATCTTTGAGGTTTTCTTGATTTTTTTTCTTGGTTTTAAATGAGGGAAGGTTTTATTTATTTGAACCTTTTCTCATCCTCTCTTCCGTGTCTTGTTGTGTCTTCATTTTTTCTTGAATAAAGTATATCTACCCCATGATTTTATAAAACATATAATCTCTTTGGACTTTATTGACTGATTTTTTTTGAAAAATAGTACTATATAAGCTGAAACAATTCAATAAAATTATCATATAAAATCATATTTTCATGAAAAAAACCACATAGATTTTTTTGTTAAGTTATAATAATAAATAGGTGGTATATTTTACAAGAGTTTACAATAGTATTTTTCACATGTAGGGAGAAATATATTACATTTTAAAAGGAAGGATTATTCAGTATAATAACAAGCAGTGTCAGATCTACATTGGGTTTTAAAGAGTTGAGTTTTTTAAATTATTATAGAAGTAGTGATAATGAAAAAACATTTAATGGTAGAAAAAATACTACTGTGGTAGTAATGACACATTTGGATGGAATAAATAATTATTATGGATAGATGAAAAACTTTCAATCTCTTGGTGATACAATAGTGTTCTTCCAAAATTGCATAGTTTAACATGTTGTTATAAGAGTTTTAAAAAAATCAATATGTTAATAGAAGAGCAAGTACATGTTGTTGGTAAAAATCATTTAATTGTATTTAAATCTAAAATTTTAGTAAAATTATGAGAGAACTAACCTGCATGTGTGGTAAATTGCCTAAAGGGAATAAATGGGAAAAAATTATCTAGTATCCCCCATGCATTTTCCTGAGACATGGTAGATTCTAATAACAAATAAAAAATATATTTAAATAAAATTAATAATATAATTTTTTGAAAGAATAAAGTAATAGTAGGTTTAAATTAATTTGTTCAAAATATATATAAGATTGAAAATGAACTGAATATATATTAGAATATAAATACTCATGTTATATATATACATATACATATATTCAAAAAATATAAGAATATATATTTCAAGATATACATTTATAATATATATATATATATGTATTCGTGATATATATATAAAAACATGTTAGGGAACTTATGAATCTCAATCATGTTCTTATCCTCCCAAAATGATCCACTCAACCTTTAGCTCTAGTATAGATGAAATTTTCATGATCCACTTATAGTCATAATCCTAAAAAAATGAAAATAAGAGCATTGAGGGGTAAGGATTAAGATTTTTTTGATGAAACTTATTAAAAATAAGTAGTAACACTTATCACTCTAGTGATTATATGGAAATATTTTCATATTTCTTAATGAAAAAGTATCTTTTCCCGCTATTTATTTTTGAGGATTTCATTAAAAAAATATTTTCAAATGTGTCCCTAAAAATTGTTACCGATAATGAAACTTAAACATTATAAATATAATTTTTTGTGTCAGAGCATTAAAAATTGAAAAAAAAAATACCCATAAAGGAGAAACCAAGTAGAAATAGAATACTGATCACCAAAACCGTAACAAAAAAAATTAATTCAGTTTGGATGATGATACATGGATAGTTCAAAGAATAATAATGATATTACCTGTCATGGAAGTGGAAGAGTATTTATAATTTGATGATCTAATGTTTATTCTATAAGAATAAAAGGTTAGGTATTTAATGTGTTTTTTAGCTTCAATAAAATGACAAAAAATTATTTTACCAAAATATTAATAATATTTTGAGAAAATTATGGATAGCTAAAAAATATTAGTTATGAAATCACATATATTGAGATAATAACATATATTCCCACTTAAATATATACCTTCTCAAATAAATCATAGTTTTTTATCAATAATACGACTACATGAATATATAAATAACCTAAATATAGAATTTTTGATGAAAAATATATCCCTTCTTGAATTGCTTATTGTACTTTATGAAGAACATACCTTCTTGAATATATAAATAACAAAAAAATAATTTTGTAAAATGTAGTATTTTTCAAGAATATATACCTACGTGAAAAATGGTACATTATCAACCACATACCTTCCTGAAAAATAGTAGTTACATAAGGATATATATTGAGACAATAAAAGATACACCTGCTAGAATATATACCATCTTGGATCGATCATTGTATTTTATCAGGAAAATGCCTTCTTGAATATATAAATAAAAAAATAGTAGTCTTAGAAGAAAATATATACTTTCTTTCATTTACCATAGTTCTTTATCAATAAAATACATACATGAATATATAAATAACATAAACTAGTGGTTTTACAAGTTGTATTATACAAATAAGTGTCATAAAATGATTTTTTTTTAACGTGATACACTTCTACTAGTCCCTGGAGAGATGGAAATATCATAATAGTTCCTATAATATCTAGTATACTTTTAATACATTGATAATATCAGTATTATTATAAGGTGGTTATGGTAATAATTTAAAAGGAACTATAATAAATAATTTGTAGACATCTGTGTAAATTTATTTAAATATAAAAATTAAAGGATAAGAATTATAACCAAGTCATAGGGAATAAATTACATTAATAATAACAAAATATCATAGAATAATTTTTTACAATTAACATAAAAGGAAAAACAAAAGAATTTAATTTACTAACATTCATGGACACCGTGATTGTAAAATGAATCTAACCTGAAATTAAAATGAACCTACACACACACATTCTTCAACAACCTTTATAAATTAAAATATCATTACATTATTCTAGAATAGAATATTATTTCATAGTAAAAGTCCATGGAAAATAGATACCCAATGTAAATAATATCAAACCAAAAATAATTTATCTCGTTAAAGTTGACATTTTTAATACATAACAAGTATAAAAAATATTAAAAGAATTATAAATTTAGAACAAACAATAAACAAAATGAAAATTCTAGAATGGTAAAAAATGATATTATTTCCAATTAAAAAGATTAATACCCAATAATTATTCATAAATAAAATAAAATCACATTTACTTACAAAATTCCTTAGCAGATTTTGAGTTACATGTCACACTTTCGTGTATCCTAGTAAATGAAAACCCAATGTAAAAAATAATAAATTATGAGATCTCATAAAGTAAAGTTTCATACCATAAAAAATAAGTACTATCATATGGATTATTTAAAAATATATCTAATAAAAGGACATAAAAACTATCAATAATTCATGAAAAATATCATATACCAAAAAATAATTAATTTATGCACCAGATTTATACTCTTTTAACGTAAAAAATTAAATTGTACTTATTGAAAACTATTTAATAACTTGAAATAAAAACATTGAGAACCTTATGGATTTCGTTTATTAAATATTTTTTACACACTTATCATATATGAAAATTGTTTTAAAAATAATAAGTGTTGGTTCTATTATAGAAAATACACATAAATAAGCTATAGAAAAGTATTTTTCTAATGGGAAACACTTCTAAAAAACACTTAAAATAAGTGATAAGTTTTATAATAAGTATAAAATAAGTTAAAAAAATAAATCCTAATGAGTTAAAAATCATGGATTAGTTCCTAGAAACTTTATTATACATATAATCTCATTTTAATATTGGCACTATTTCAAGTTCGGTATGATCGGATAGGAAAAGGAAATACGTAACATGATTTTCAAAGACCGTTATAAACTTACATAAAAATAAACATGGGAGAATATGAAATATAACCATGTCATTCCTTCAACATAGTCTAGGCATGTATAAACTATATAAAAATTACATTATGAAATAATAAAATGAGATCTTAATAAGTCATTGTTGTAGGTAGAAAAGCATAAAAGTGTATGTTCATAAAATAAATATAGTTAAATATATAACTAAACACATATTATAACATAATAAAATTAATTTATAAGGGATATCTGGGGATAGATAAATTCATAAATATTAATCCATTTACATTGATAGATTGGGGTAAGAAAACAATAATAAACATCATGTTACCTATAATCCTGAAAAAATGCACTCTCATGGGAACCCTAAATAGTTATGCATGTGAAATTTTATAGAGGAGTATGAGTTAGGGATTAGGGTATGTGAAATTGGATATATTGGTAGGAATTTTATCATGGGGGTAGTGTTGGGTTCAAGTGAGAAATCGGGGAAGTGGGGTGGATGTGTCGGAGGATAAGGATCTTAGGATGTGTGGTGGCTCCATCAGAGCTACGCCAAGACACATTAGAGGAGGAGAATCATGGGTAGGTGGTGATTACAAGTTATAGATATATCATTAGGGAGATTAGGAGACCATGTTATAGCCACATCAGTGAGGAGGTGGGATGGCTAAATTAGATCTATATCAAAAGTGAGTGGGGTGGTCATGTAATTGCCACATCAGTAGCAATGTTAGTTGGCTATGTTAGAGAAACATTGGTAGGAATGTGTGGATGCGACTTTGGAGACATGTTTTTGGGTATGGGGGTGTCTACGTCATAGATATTTTGGTGGAGGAGGATTATATTGATGTTTAGTGGCCATGTCAGTGGAGTAGGGTCATGGGGATTAGGAATCGCGAGGGTGGGGCTCAGTCGAGGGAAATGGGGTTCATAATCCAAAGTGAATTTTATGGCCTATGGATATATGTTGGAAATATTCATTGTTTATATAAAATATTTCTATAAGTATTTTTATATATCCCCAATCTCAATTAGTGGTTTCTTTTCCAATAAACCTAGCATGCCTGATTCACTCATCAAACTCTGATCCCACTTTTGTTTCTTTGATTGTTTCCACATGCACAACTCGATGGTATAGATTTATCTAAATCATTGTAATCAAATATTTCTTAGTAAAGAGTTACCCTCCCAAAATCAATATCCATACTTTTTTTAAAAGGATCAGATTGAAATTATTCACAGCTCTATAGCTTCAATGGAATACGAATATTTCCCAAGGTTCATGTGAGAAGATGCATGTATTTGGTTTGTGGACATAAATTATTTTTGAGATTTAATGTAATAGGTATAGTCCTTGGTTTTTGGGCCTCATCATTGGGATTGGGTATAAACAGTGATGGGTATCACCTCTCTTTTCTTTGATTTCATCATTCTCTATTTTTCTGTTTTATGATTGTCTGTGTCAAAGGAATATATAACTCAAATTATTTTCTTATTTATCATAGGCTTCTAATATTTTTTATCCTCCTAGAAGTAATGGTTATTTTTAATTTAATACATCATTCATTAGTGTAACTAAAAGATTTAATAGGGTGGTTTCTTCCAAAATCTTGTTTATTTTAGGCTTGGAATTTTTCCCTATGATGTGACTATCTATTTACTAGCAATCTGAATTTTTCAAGGGAAGTATCTCAATTGGTTCATGACATCTGATGGTAATTATTGGTGAGAATGGGATGTGTGGCTTTATTTTTTCTAATATAAATATGGTGTAATTTTTTGGTTGTGGATAATCAATAGAGTCAGCTCTAAAAATCTTCAACTACCCTCCTCGAGCAAAGCTCATCATCCCATGTGGTGCACGATTATGTGAAAATATTATACATAGATACTTATTAATATCTGGTTTAGGGTGTTGTTTAGGGATATCAAGGTATCTAGTAGTATGTGAGTGCTCATATGTATAACCATATGTTGATACCTTGGGGGAATCTTCAAGTGACAATATATTCAACTTTTTATTCCAGATCCTAGCATTAGGATTCAGTCGTCTTTATTAGAGATTAGATCATTATTGTCTAGTGGTTTGGTCTCATCCCTTTTACAAGTAGTTTTTTTAGGTCTCAATTCTTACAATAGTGTGGTGCAGTCGATCAAGATTATTTACTATCAGAAGGATTGAGGTCAATTGTTTTTTTTATGTTCAATAGATGCATGCCCTTTCCCTTTTTTGTAGTTTTATGATAGTTGATTCCAAATAAAAGGCTTGTTCACTTCCTTTTGTTCATTACAGTCGTTTTGATGGTTTTTTATTTTTTTGGTTGTGGTCAATTGGTTTTTTTCCTAAAGTCAATGAATTATTTTAATGAATTTTCAATTTTGGTCACTTTCACAATTACATTTTCTTACTTTTTATCAATACTGCAAGTCCATTCCTTTGTTATTTTTTTCTATGGTTGTATTGACTCTAAGAATAGATAAGTCAAATTCTATCCATGACTTTGTTATTTTTTAATAGTTGGAATGACTATAAGAAGATAATCCATGGTTCATCCATGAATTTTCCAAAATTTTAGCAACCTTCACCACACATATTCAAATAAATTTAGTTCTAGATCAAATCCAATCATTATAGTTTCAAATAAAACTCAAACATGAAATCAATGTGTGGTTTATAAATTTAAATCCAAGGATGAATAAAAAAATCATTTGAATACATTTAAAAATTAATTCCATGACTCAAAAAAATCATAATTATCATAATGTTACCTAGGATTTCTTTGAATTATGGGGTGATTATCAATGAATAATAGAAAAATAATTTTTAAAAATTGGGCTCACATCAGAAAGATAGATATAAAGGTTGATATAAAATTAATGGAGAAGATGATTGAGATTTAATATCATAGATAGATGTTTTCTCATAGTAAATATATCCATTTGGTTCATGTTTTTTAGAGGCATGGTGGATTAGAGGAATCTATGTGGGAACATGAGTCAAAAATGAACACACAGTATCCCAAGTTATTTTGAATCGTGTATTTCTCTGATCATGGGATTTTTATTTTGTTTGGAATTAATTGAGACAATTTATTATTTATTTTTATAATTAATATTTATTTTTCCTTATTCTTATTTGCAATTTAGTACCAGCATCATCACTATTTGAGAGGTATCACTAAGGAACTTTTCGGGTTTTGTGTTTTTTGATTTCTATATAGAATTTTATATTAATTTTGAGGATGAAAATCATTCAATAGGTATCTAATATTATATATCATCACATTACGTTATTAATTTTGGTTTTATTAGGTGTTAGGAGATGGTTGGAGGAATAGAGGCTGAGTTGGAGCAAATATTTCCTCTCATAGGAGTGTGTCACAACATGAACATAGGTTCCAAAACATAGATAGTTAACCGAAAGAGGATTGTTGTGTTGTTTGTTATATTATTCCATTAAAGGTTGAGTCATAATTCGTGATTTTGTTTCTGGGAATGTTTATGAGTCATTTAATAGGGGATAAGTATGTGGGGCTTAGGCATCATTCTTTTTTTAGTGATCATAAGTATTATTAGGGTGTAGAGAGTTCCATTGAGGAGTGAATGATTAAAAAGTATATTTTTGGAAAAGTGTAAAACCATGTGTTTTAGGAGAAACCCTTAAATAATTAATTTTTATTCTTATGAATTTTCATTTCAATTTTATATTCATGGTATGGAGAATAGTGTCACAATGTGATGCCCCAGGTGGCTAATTTTTTGGTTTTTTTATTTTGGGCATCATCGTTACATGGTGATTATGTTGTGTTATAGTTTAGTTTCATAAGATCATGTACACAGTGTGACCTTTCAACTATTGTATCAAAAGAAAATAATTGACTGGGCCTTAAATGGGGGGAATTTGAGTTGATCAGAACAAATATTTCAATGATCCATTCAGTCTATCCTCATCATAATGACACCATGACATGTCATGTCATGATGCCTTAAATTATTATTTTAGTATAAATTTATAATCCCAACTAAATGCTTTTAGTTTCTATCATTCACCCCCAAAACTCAAGAAATCATAGTTTTATCATTGGAGTTCCTTTGAGGGATTTTTAGTTGGATTTATACCTCAACTTTTTAAGAAAATATTTTTTGTGATCCAAGGTGTGTTCCACTTATTTTCTCTTGGATTTTATTCTTATTCTTCTTCATATGTAAGCTTTGGAAATTTTTTATCCATGGTTTTCTGGATCATGGGTTTTTTATTGATTGGGGTTCTTGTGATATAGTTTTTTGAGTCTTTTATTTATGACTTTAGCCTTGTGATCATCCTTCTTACCATGTTCTTATGCAGTAGTTGATTGAAGCATTAGTTAAGGTAGTGGATTAAATCCTACTCCCTCTTTATTTTTTGTGAATTTTGGTACTATCATGATTTTGATTTATTTAGATAGATGGAAAGGATTATCCTAATGAAGATAATTAAATTAGTAAAATTAAATCTATGGGGTAAGGGTAATCCCATATACATTATGGGATTTTTTTCATCTTATATATTTGAATTTATTTTTTCTGGGTATATAGAGTTCTTTTCCACTATGATATAAATGTTTTTTTAGGATTACACTATTAAAATTTCTCTCAATAAATGGTTAAGAAATTAAATATGGTAACAAAACTTTTCATGGTAATCTTAAATTTTAGTGCTGATGATCAGTATGTTTATAATTTATTATTATAAAATAATGATTAAAAATACGTTGATTGATGTTATTGTCTATTTTTTTGTGAATAATTTTTATTGTTTTGCTTCCATTTTCATGATTTTTCTAGTCATGGATGGGAAATGTTGTTGTTAGTTTGGTCTATTATCTTGTGTTTTTTAATGATTGTTTTGATTTTTTCACATGGTGGGCATGTAATGTTGTGGTTGTTTCAGGGGTTTATGATGGTGGATGGATTTTTATGTGGAATGAATGATTATGAGGAATGGGAGATGTTTTTTGTCACACGTGGAGGTAGTTGGGATCTGATGTGAAATGGGTTTTTTGGTGGTTAGTTGATTATTTTGTGGATGTTTTATTGCTTCCTGATGGTATGAAAAGTAGTTGGTAATTATTAATATGGTAATTGGTATGGCCTTAAAATTAACACGTTTTGAATACTAATGAATTATTACAATTTGAAATGAATAGGTAATGGATGGGTGACGCACACCTGTCGTAGGGCATGGAAAGACAATTTTTTAAATTTCCTAAGTGTAGTCTAGTAATTAACCCTAGGAGGTCACCTAAAGAAGAGTGCACACAAAATCAGTTTGTCACTTTTAAACGAGGGTAAAAATGTTGTGCTTTTTAAAGGAATTTTGAAATTAAAATGATTAAAAAACTATGATATTAAAAGGGTGATTAGGTTGAGGTCGGTTTAATAATTTTATTGTTATCCTTGTTCAATTTAATTAAAACCTCTTCTTCTTAGTTGATTAAATTGAGTTTCCACAATCGTTTCCTCTAACTTCCTTGGTGAAATTATGATAGTGAGAGAAAACCTTACCATGATCTCGGTTTGGTAAACTCTCCTTCCATGTGTAAAATAGTTGTATTAAATATCCTTAATTGACATGGTAAATACTCGATTGGGTCTTATTTATCCAAAACAATCAAGAACATTCACTACCCCTTTTACACATACTAACGATCGTCGAGTACTTCACCACTAATCTCTGGTCTATTCCGTCGTATATAAACCATACATTAGTGGAGGGAGATAATGATTATTTTACAAAGGAAAAAATCATTAACAGAATTAAAATTCAATAATAAAAACACTTGATAATAAAATCCTCTATATGAAATTGAAAACAACTTTGAAGAAGAAATAAATTTCATTCAATTACGTCCAAGAACTCAAGCATTACAAAATAGAAAACCAACCCTTCCCCAATCACTGATAATGTTTACCCCACCGTGGTAAGGGTAATCGAGATGAATGGGGAATAAGAAGGCATTACAAAACTATTAAAAAGAAAAGAAATAAAAGTTAAATCTAAAAAGTTCTCCTCCTTGGTGCCCTCAAAGGAATGAGATGGAATGAGATATGCTTAGAGAGGTAGGAGCTCTCCTCCTTTTATAACCAAAATTTGTCCATCGGATGTTGACACGTTTTAGACCCATTAAATGATATCTTCATGCATTTCTCCCTTCTTGAATGTTGTTCATAATTCTCTTGAGTGTTTCCCCTAAAACATTCAGCGGCTTTGGACACGTATTCCGAGTGTTATGATTGTTTTACTCTGACCATTTATTTTTTCCAGTCAGAATCTCCAAGACACCAACCCTCGGATTAGGAAGCATTAATAGCCCCTTAAACGGCCAATTAATGTGGAATTTTCTTCATTAAAGATATTTCCCAACTCCTTTCTCATCCATCCACTGAATTCCACAACAATTGGCTCCACCAAGAATGAGTTATGGACCTCACACCAAGAATCGGCAGAACTGTAAACAGTTTTCTTGAGACACTTTGTGAGCTTCTTTTAAGCTTCCATATGGTTGATTTATATTTTTTTACAAAAGGATTAAATGAATACCTGGATGTGTAAAATCTGGAAAAGGGATAATTTTTCAATTTGGATTAGTTTAGAATATTTTATGGTTAAACTACCAAAATAATTTAAAACAGTTAAAAAACAGAAATGGGCCATTTTTACTGTTCAACTCAAAATAACACCAATATCATAAAAATGAAGCAATTCATCTTAGAGTAACATTTTTGTGGGTCTAACACAATTAGATTCAATGTAAATTTAATTGAAAATATTTTCTCAATCAATGGGATAAATGAAATTATTTGATAATAAATTTTTTGTAATTTAATATGGAAATAAAATCAATAATGAATGTAATGGGGCTTGTGAGTGGTAAAATTAGAAATAGGAAATAATATGATTAATAGGAATTTTGAATATTGTTGTGGTGTATATTTTGGTGTGAAAGGTAGTTCTAGTTGTGAGGTAGAGTTTTCAGTTGTTTTTATTTGTGGTAGTAGTCATACGGTAATGGTTTTGGGTATTAGTGGTGCCATTTGTTAAGAAAACCTTAGGTTTTGTTGTTTGTGATTATGATATACACTTTATATTACTTGTTAATTCATATGATACCAACTCAATTCAAGTAACCTTATCGACTCCCAAATTTTTTGGGTTATTGGTGTTTTTAAAAAACATCCAGTTTGGAGAGGGAATAGATGGATAATGTGACATCCTTATCCTAGTTCACTAATAAGTAACCAAACATGGTGGCCACATAGCCTGAAGTGCACATCTTTATACACCAAAGGCTTTCGCACAGTAGTAAGGGCCTTTGGTGGTATGGTGGGGATACTATACCCTCATAATATGATAGAAGAATAATGATATAATAAATGAATAAATTGTGTAAATTAAAGATAAGTATCTTGAAAATTTAATAGACTAGAATAACCAATATCCAGTAACATGTACAATAATATGATGTCATAATGCTATACAAAATGGGGGATACAAAGAATACAAAGTAGTAGGCATGTATAACATAATATAAATAAGTAAAAAAAATGTTATCTCCAATAGCATCCTAAGAACTATCTTTTTTCTCTACTCCTATACTCTATCCTAGTGTAGAAAAATCATGCATCCATAGTAGAACTCATACCATTATCCCTTTCAACATCCATGAAGTCTATCCGAGTACTAAATAGTAGTCTAAATAGGGTGTCAGTAAAACTTGGTAGGCCAACACTAATGATGTCTAGTACTATCTAGTATGTTAATATACAATGATAAGTGTTTAGTCAATAATAATAATGTCATTAAAAGGAATAAATAATTATAATACTGGTACATATCCCCCATGGGTCACCCATATGATACTACCTGCTTCAGCCTAAGATGGAATGTCTCTGATAACTTATTAATTTATAATTTAATTTGTATTATAGGATCAAGATCCAGGAACCATTTCCAATTAATCCCCAGATAATGATATTATTATAAGGAATGAGTATGTCTCATTGCATTTATGAATCAACTAAGGAAGTAAACAAGTATATTAGGTATGTAAAGAATTGATTGAATCCAAGTATGTTCTTTGTCTTTGAAGACATGTTATTTAATTTATTAGAAATATAATCTCATCCTAGTCATTCCCCATAGAGAACACATGTATCACTCCATGTATACTATAAAAACCCAACAAATTATAATTCCATCCATGGATTTACATATAGAAAGTTAGGTATTGTAACGACCCTACTTTACATACATTTTTAATACTTCAAAATTGAAGCACACTTATTACAACATATGACAAAACCACAAAGGACCGTATAGGTATAGTGTCTTTAGAAACTGGGAAACATAAACAACTGGTTCATAAATCTTCTACAGTGTCTCCCATTTATTTCATCATATCTAGGGTCCCTTTTAGCATATTCTACTTAATATCCTCCTTCCTGACCTGGGGAAAAGAAAACATAAAAGGGTGAGCTCATATGCTCAGCAAGGGCAAATAAAGGAAATAAAAATCATATCATATCTTTTTGAAAATCAAAACCTGCAAAAGAGATCATAATATCTTAACATGGAATAAATCATAGAAGTGAAAATGAGATCCCCATAATCATAACATAAAACTTGAAACTTTGTGGCATGCACACATAATCATGGAAATCATTTCTTGTTAGTCATGACTCATTGACAAGACTATCTTAGTGTACAAAGTCCCTTTCTGAACCGAGTTCACTCCTCGTTTCAGTCCTGTATCACTGAACCGAAATAACCTTCCGTTCCAGCCATGTCTATCTCATGAGATATAAAATCATTACCCAATTCATTGGAGGGAGATATAGGTCCCACCCATCTTATAATGAATCCTTTCTTATGTGTGCCACATAATCATAAAACATACATCATCGCATAACACATATAACAAAAATGGGATTCTTGAAACATCATGACATCATAAATCAATTCATATAAGATAAAGGAATTCATAAACATAATTCCATCACAACATAGTCAAACCAATGTAAAAATATGGATAGAAACAGAACCCGTTATTATCTTAGATGGAAAATAATTTTGATAAAACACTTGAATTGAATTCTTGAGGAAAATATCCTTTCTTCTTCAAAAACATTTTTCCTTTCATAACATGTCATACAACATTAAAATAAAAGAAGTTGATTAAAAATAAACTTGAAAACTTGTAAAGGAAGCTTCTTGGAAACAATGCTTTAAAAATCCATTCATGCCGTATAAGTTAAAAAAAACATTCTTCGTACTTTTGTCGGAAAAGTCAAAAAGTACCTCATACGGAAAAAAAACGACAAAAGATTCCTTTCATATTCTTTACTAAAAACTCACCTAAGGGTAAAATTGGATTTAAACTATTGCAAGTGGATGGAAACAAAATTTCATATTGAGGGAACATGGATGTGGATGATAAAATACACCCCAGTAAATACTTACGAATAAACAATCTCGGATGAGATTGTGATATTTCCCTTACCTTAGGTCCGATTAGCTTTGTACGTGTCCGAAGCTCCTGTATAATGGTTTAAATAATGTTATTGACTTATTCCAGAATCATACATATTTATATGATATCATATATGGTCATATTATTAGCTTCTTGTTAGTAATATTTCATTGTTACTTGTTACTCGGGTCTTTATAACTTTTTGTTCTTATGCGTGTTTTGTCGAATAAATTCTTATTCTTATTTTTAGGTTATAGATAATTCATTTCCAGAATGGTATTAGTGTAGTATATACCATATTCATTCATTCAATTCATTTATATAATCATTATGAAATGAAGATCATGTAGAACGAGTCGCATCACATCGTGGAGACGGTATTCCGTACGTACGCACGAGTGATGATATCATTCCTATAATCGTGGAATTGTATTGGAGTATATATATATTATTTCAGTATCAATATTACTTCATAATAATCATATTTAGTTACTCATTACACCATTATAACCATCCTTGTAAGGTGATGGTGGAAAATAGATTACACCACGGCGTGGAGACGGTATTCCGTACGTACGCACGCGTGGTGATTTCATTTTTCCGTAGGATGGATAGAAGGTGAAATAGGGTTGTTTCATATTTATAATAACATATCAGTATGTAAGTAATACTGATGTTATTACTTTATCATGAAACAACTAAAGAAGAAGAAGTTGAAGAAGAAATAAATTGAAAAGATCGGTAATGGATATTACCTCTTCTTTGGAACGCCTTTTTGAATCCTCCACTTAAGGAACTAAGATTGGTCTTTGGAGAAGACCAGTACCTCTAGGATTATTCTAGGGAAGTGGAGAAGGGAAAATGTCAGGGGTTGGCCGAGCTTGAGTGCTCAATTTGGTGTGAGGAGGAGGGGGAGGAGGTGCCCTTTTATAAGGGAGGAGAGGGGCACCTTAGGAATATCTCAAAATATTATTTTATATTAAAGTCAAAATCGGTTTATAATGGTTCCAAAGGGTCTTATTTAGAAGATAAAGTGGGGATGGGTCGAACTCCTATCAACCAATAGGATTTAGACAAGTTTAGGGTATTATTTTAACCTTATCAATTAGATTTAACTCTAAGTTAATTATTTTAACTTTTACCGTGTCTTTTTGTTTTCCTTCACTATATGGTTAATACACTTACTATAACATGCCAAACGAACCCCAAATTGTTTATTATTAATATATATATCCTTATCTAAGTCATTTGGCCGAACCTTAGATTTTTAGGAATAAAATAACAATTAATAATATAATATTTTATTTAAAAACTATTTTGTGTCAATTTTGACACTATTTGATATATGATTTGTTTGAAAGTCATAACAGAATTATATGTTCGAACCAAGTTGCTTAAATCAACACTAATATATCATAGTAACCTAGAAAATTAGTGTAATTCATAAAAAGTCTCAAATTACATTTATTTTGGTGTTTATAACATCAATTATGTCAATATTTCATTAATAAGATAATTACTGCATCATCATTATGTCATAAATAAATTAAATTATTTAATGTCTAAAAATTACAAATAAAATATCATCATGTAGGAAATCTTTTTAGCTTTCTAATGAATATTTACAATTGAATGTATCTTATGTATAACCCCATATTAAAAATGATTTACTTATTAAACTTTGATTTTAACTATTTTAACCCTTCTTTAAATAAATTAATAATAAATGTCCTAATCTAATCCAAGTGGGCCTAAATGGTCATATTTTATTCCTAAGTTTGTTTTTGGTCGAATTACACTTGTCCAATAGAATTAGGACATGTGTTAGGGTAATATTAATATCATATTTACCCTTAGTTACCCTATTTACTATTAACCGCGGTAAAAATCGTAAAAAGTTACTATTCACCAAAAAATTATTTTCATCTCATTGAACCACATTTTAGTCCTTGATATTAACCGTGTCTCTCGGATTTTCGAAATTCCATTCACAGAAGCGGTAAAATTAAGTTTTATGCAAAATTCAGTTTTTAACCTACCACTTAGTGGTTTCACTATTCATCAAAAATTGAAAGTTTTCAGAAAAATACCAAAATTTCACCCTAGGCTAATTTCGATATTCTGAGTCCAAAAATGAAGTCCATTTTGAAAAATAAAATTTATAAAATTTCAAAAAGTGGTTATTACTATTCATAACGGCTAGTTTTAATAGCATATTGTTGTTTAGTGAAACTCGGTATTGCGTACGACGCAAGCTATCGAGGAAGGTCGTGATTGCGTGTAAAGCAAGTCAAGCAAGTGTTGTGTAGAAAAATATTCCTTTGATAATTTATATAACATAAAAGTCTCGGGTGTTACATTCTACCCCCCTTAAAAAGAATTTCGCCCTCGAAATTCGTCACTTTGCAACAAACAGATGAGGATACTTCTCCCTCATCATATCCTCAAGCTCCCATGTAGCTTCTTCAAGTTGGTGGTTTCTCCATAAAACTTTCACCAAGCGAGTGGTCTTGTTTCGTAGGTCTTTTTCTCTACGATCCAGAATCTCTATCGGCTGTTCTTCATAAGAAAGATCTTGCTCCAGCGGTACAACTTCTGAGCTGAGTACATGTGAAGGATCTGGTATGTACTTTCTCAGGAGAGATACATGGAACACATCGTGAACTTGAGAGAGATTCGGTGGAAGCGCCAATCGGTAAGCTACCTTCCCAACACGATCCAATATTTCGAAAGGACCGATATATCTAGGGCTCAACTTCCCCTTCTTTCCAAATCTCATAACCCTCTTCCAGGGAGATATTCGTAAGAACACTTTATCACCCACTTCAAACTCTAGGTCTTTTCTTCGGTTGTCGGCATAGCTTTTCTGTCGACTCTGAGCTGCTCTTATGTGTTGTTGAATAGATCTGACCTTTTCTGCCATTTCATCAACGAGATCAGGTCCTAATAGCTTTCTTTCCCCAACTTCATCCCAGCAAGTTGGAGTCCTGCATTTCTTTCCATAGAGAGCTTCATAAGGAGCCATTTGAATACTGGAGTGAAAGCTATTATTATAAGAAAATTCCACCAAAGGTAGGTGTTGATCCCAACCTCCTTTGAAATCCATAGAGCAAGCTCTCAACATATCTTCTAGGGTTTGAATTGTTCTCTCAGACTGACCGTCTGTCTGGGGATGATAAGCAGTGCTGAAACTCAACTCTGTATCCAGAGTGTGCTGAAGACTTCGCCAGAACTTCGAGGTAAATCTCGGATCCCGATCAGATATAATAGAAAGTGGTACTCCATGTAATCTTACCACTTCCTTTACATATATCCTGGCAAGCTGATCTAGAGAGAAATCCTCTCTAATAGGAATGAAGTGTGCAGACTTTGTAAGATGATCAACTATGACCCAAATAGCATTATTGCCTTTGGATGTTTTAGGAAGTCCTGTGACAAAGTCCATAGTGATGTTTTCCCATTTTCATTCGGGTATGGGTAATGGTTGTAACATCCCCTTAGACTTCTGTCTCTCAGCTTTAACTTGTTGACAAACCAAGCATCGAGAGACAAATTCAGCAACATCTCTTTTCATGCCATCCCACCAGAAGTACTCTTTCAGGTCCCTATACATCTTCGTGCTTCCAGGATGAATAGAGAATGAAGAACTATGAGCCTCATCCAGCAGCTCCTTCTTTAATTCGGGGATGGGAGGAACACAAACCCGATTCCTGAACTTTATTATCCCATCACAATCAAGGTTGAATTCAGGAACATTTCTCACCTTCTTTTGTAACTCGACATCTTCTTTCTGTGCCTCTTTAATCTTCACATGTATAGATGGTTGAACATTCATTTGAGAAAGATAAGATTTTTCCCCTTCCATTATAATTCCAAGATCCATCCTTTGTAAATCCATAAATATTGGATCTTTTGTGATCCTCATCATGGATAAACTAGCATGGTCTTGTCGACTTAATGCATCTGCCACCTTGTTTGCTTTCCCAGGGTGGTAATGGATTGAGCAGTCATAATCCTTAATCAGCTCCAACCATCTTCTTTGACGCATATTCAACTCCTTTTGTGTGAAAATATACTTTAAACTTTTATGATCAGTATAAATATCACACCTTTCACCATAAAGGTAATGCCTCCAAATCTTTAATGCAAAGATTACCGCAACCAACTCCAAATCATGTGTTGGGTAATTTTGCTCATGTATTTTCAACTGTCGTGAGGCATAAGCTATCACCATATCATTTTGCATAAGAACACACCCCAATCCCTTCTTGGATGCATCACTGTAGATCACAAACCTTTCTCCACTACAAGGCAGTGTGAGCACAGGTGCACTGGATAACCTTCTTTTCAACTCCTTGAAATTCTCTTCACATTCCTCTGTCCAGACAAACTTAACTCCTTTCCGAGTCAACTTGGTGAGTGGATTAGATAATCGTGAAAAATCTTTTACAAAACGTCGATAATATCCAGCCAAACCAAGAAAACTTCGGATCTCAGTTACTGTTGTTGGTCTTGACCATCTTTCGATAACCTCTGTTTTTGCTGGATCCACAGATATCCCCTCTTTTGAGATTATGTGACCCAAAAATGCAACTTTTTGAAGCCAAAATTCACACTTGGTAAATTTGGCATAAAGCTTCTCCTTTCTCAGGGTCTTCAATATAATTCTCAAGTGATCTTCATGTTCTTCCTTGCTCTTTGAATAGACAAGAATATCATCTATAAAGACTACCACAAATTGATCAAGATAGTCTCTAAAGACTCTATTCATTAGATCCATGAAGATAGCAGGGGCATTAGTAAGACCAAATGGCATAACTATAAATTCATAGTGTCCATACCTTGTACGGAAAGCCGTTTTTGGTATATCCTCCCTTTTGACCCTTAATTGATGATACCCTGAACGAAGATCAATCTTGGAAAAGTATTGAGCTCCGCGTAGTTGGTCAAATAAGTCATCAATGCGTGGGAGAGGATATTTGTTCTTGATAGTGATCTTGTTAAGTTCTCGATAATCAATGCAGAGTCTCATTGATCCATCTTTCTTCTTAACAAATAGAACAGGTGCTCCCCAAGGTGACGCACTAGGGCGTATGAATCCCTTATCAAGATTCTCTTGGAGTTGCTTCTTCAATTCCTGCAACTCAATTGGGGCCATTCTATAAGGTGTCTTTGAAATAGGCAAAGCACCCGGTACGAGTTCTATTGAAAACTCAACTTCACGATTTGGTGGAAGACCTGGTAATTCCTCTGGAAAGACATCATCAAACTCCCTTACAATGGGCATATTCTTAATCGTGAGTTTCTCACCAACCATTTGAGATAAATAACCTTCATTTAGTGGGATCAATACCCATAAGATGGAAGAAATTTCCACTGGAAGGTTATGTTCATCCTTGCATTGGTATACGATCGTAGATTGATCTGGAGTATGAAATGTGACTTCCCTTCTTTGGCAATTGATATGAGCTCCATGTAGAGAAAGCCAATCCATGCCAAGAATCACATCAAATTCCACTAAAGGAAGGATCACAAGATTTGCAGGAAGCACTTTCCCACAAACTTTGATCGGAGAAGAATTATAAACTTTTGATGCGATTGATGTGCCATTAGGTGTTGTCACAGCTAACTCAACATCTAATTGTTGAGGTAGTACGGTGATACCCTTAGAAAATTTTTCAGAAATAAAAGAGTGGGTGGATCCAGAATGAAATAAAACATTTGCTACTTTAGAGTGGATGGTAAGTGTACCTTTCACCACATCGTTATCGTACTCCACATCGCTGATAGAAATTGCATGTGACTTTCCTTTTTCTTTAGCCTTAAGAGTTTGTTGACGTCGACCATCATCATCAACCCTTGGATTTGGGCTTTGATTGGCATAATGCCCCATCTCCTTGCACTTGAAACATTGAAGTGTAGTAGGTTCATTCTGTGTATCCCTTCCTTTGTTTGCATCATTAGACATCTTCTTCCCATTATCACGGCATTCAAATGCCCGATGACCTTCCTTTCCACATTTAAAACATTTACTTGTCCCTTTAAGACAACTCCCTCCATGTTTCTTTCCACACTTTGAGCATAATGGAAAGTTCATCTTCTTTTCAGTGTGCTCTTTAGAGTTTCCTTTGAATTCCATCTTCCTCTTCTTATCAAACCCATGTGACTGATGCGTTACTCCAATCTCCATCTCGACTTTGAGAGCACATCGAACGATTTCCTCGTAGCTATTGAAGTCCCTTATGGCTAACGCCCTTCGAAGACTTGGCTTTAAGCCACTAAAGAATCGATCGATCTTACTCTCAGGTTGGATAATAATACCAGAAGCGTACCTTGCAAGTCTTGTAAAATTTGCTTCATAGGTACTAACAGATTCATCATCCCTTTGCTTGAGTTCAAGAAACTCTTTCTCCATCTTTGTTCGGAGAATACGAGGGAAGTACTTATTGAAAAATAAGTTCTTGAACTCTTCCCATTCCATAGACTCAATTTCATCCCTTTGCCTCGTATTCTTAACAAGATTCCACCATTGATCAGCATCTCCTTCCAAACGGTACACTGCTAGGATGACTTTATCATGTTCAGAACATTGAAGAACTGAAAATATCTTTTCAGTAGTACTAATCCATTGTTCAGCAACTAATGGATCAGTAGACCCGCTGAAAGAAGGTGGACGCTGCCTCATGAAGGATTCAACAGAATGTTGCTCCCTCCTTTGCTCGTTTGGAAATCCTGCATGATTCATAGCTTGAGAAAGTTGTGTGAGTATGGCTACAAGATTTTGCATTCCAGCTCCCATATCGTTTGGTTGCTCAGGGGGACAATCATTGCATTGCCCATCGCATTCCGCATTAACACGGTTCCTTCGGGTTCCAGCCATTGACTAAAACCAAGAAGAATAGTGTGAGAAACACTAATTATAATAGGAAACCACATAATTCAAGAATAAAATTTTCATGCTTAAGGTCTTATCCTAGGTTATTCGAGGCCATTTCTAAAACACTAAGATTGTGTTCTATGCTTAGACTTATCCTTAGGGTTCTTACTAAGGCTTTCACATCCTAGTTTCCAAAGGCTGACTATACCTTTCCTCTGATACCAACTGTAACGACCCATACATTACATACATTGTTAATACTTCAAAATTGAAGCACACTTATTACAACATATGACAAAACCACAAAGGACCGTATAGGTATAGTGTCTTTAGAAACTGGGAAACATAAACAACTGGTTCATAAATCTTCTACAGTGTCTCCCATTTATTTCATCATATCTAGGGTCCCTTTTAGCATATTCTACTTAATATCCTCCTTCCTGACCTGGGGAAAAGAAAACATAAAAGGGTGAGCTCATATGCTCAGCAAGGGCAAATAAAGGAAATAAAAATCATATCATATCTTTTTGGAAATCAAAACCTGCAAAAGAGATCATAATATCTTAACATGGAATAAATCATAGAAGTGAAAATGAGATCCCCATAATCATAACATAAAACTTGAAACTTTGTGGCATTCACACATAATCATGGAAATCATTTCTTGTTAGTCATGACTCATTGCCAAGACTATCTTAGTGGACAAAGTCCCTTTCTGAACCGAGTTCACTCCTCGTTTCAGTCCTGTATCACTGAACCGAAATAACCTTCCGTTCCAGCCATGTCTATCTCATGAGATATAAAATCATTACCCAATGCATTGGAGGGAGATATAGGTCCCACCCATCTTATAATGAATCCTTTCTTATGTGTGCCACATAATCATAAAACATACATCATCGCATAACACATATAACAAAAATGGGATTCTTGAAACATCATGACATCATAAATCAATTCATATAAGATAAAGGAATTCATAAACATAATTCCATCACAACATAGTCAAACCAATGTAAAAATATGGATAGAAACAGAACCCTTTATTATCTTAGATGGAAAATAATTTTGATAAAACACTTGAATTGAATTCTTGAGGAAAATATCCTTTCTTCTTCAAAAACATTTTTCCTTTCATAACATGTCATACAACTTTAAAATAAAAGAAGTTGATTAAAAATAAACTTGAAAACTTGTAAAGGAAGCTTCTTGGAAACAATGTTTTAAAAATCCATTCATGCCGTATAAGTTAAAAAAACATTCTTCGTACTTTTGTCAGAAAAGTCAAAAAGTACCTCGTACGGAAAAAAAACGACAAAAGATTCCTTTCATATTCTTTACTAAAAACTCACCTAAGGGTAAAATTGGATTTAAACTATTGCAAGTGGATGGAAACAATATTTCATATTGAGGGAACATGGATGTGGATGATAAAATACACCCCAGTAAATACTTACGAATAAACAATCTCGGATGAGATTGTGATATTTCCCTTACCTTAGGTCCGATTAGCTTTGTACGTGTCCGAAGCTCCTGTATAATGGTTTAAATAATTTTATTGACTTATTACAGAATCATACATATTTATATGATATCATATATGGTCATATTATTAGCTTCTTGTTAGTAATATTTCATTGTTACTTGTTACTCGGGTCTTTATAACTTTTTGTTCTTATGCGTGTTTTGTCGAATAAATTCTTATTCTTATCTTTAGGTTATAGATAATTCATTTCCAGAATGGTATTAGTGTAGTATATACCATATTCATTCATTCAATTCATTTATATAATCATTATGAAATGAAGATCATGTAGAACGAGTCGCATCACATCGTGGAGACGGTATTCCGTACGTACGCACGAGTGATGATATCATTCCTATGATCGTGGAATTGTATTGGAGTATATATATATTATTTCAGTATAAATATTACTTCATAATAATCATATTTAGTTACTCATTACACCATTATAACCATCCTTGTAAGGTGATGGTGGAAAATAGATTACACCACGGCGTGGAGACGGTATTCCGTACGTACGCACGCGTGGTGATTTCATTTTTCCGTAGGATGGATAGAAGGTGAAATAGGGTTGTTTCATATTTATAATAACATATCAGTATGTAAGTAATACTGATGTTATTACTTTATCATGAAACAACTAAAGATGAAGAAGTTGAAGAAGAAAGAAATTGAAAAGATCGGTAATGGATATTACCTCTTCTTTGGAACGCCTTTTTGAATCCTCCACTTAAGGAACTAAGATTGGTCTTTGGAGAAGACCAGGACCTCTAGGATTATTCTAGGGAAGTGGAGAAGGGAAAATTTCAGGGGTTGGCCGAGCTTGAGTGCTCAATTTGGTGTGAGGAGGAGGGGGAGGAGGTGCCCTTTTATAAGGGAGGAGAGGGGCACCTTAGGAATATCTCAAAATATTATTTTATATTAAAGTCAAAATCGGTTTATAATGGTTCCAAATGGTCTTATTTAGAAGATAAAGTGGGGATGGGTCGAAATCCTATCAACCAATAGGATTTAGAGAAGTTTAGGGTATTATTTTAACCTTATCAATTAGATTTAACTCTAAGTTAATTATTTTAACTTTTACCGTGTCTTTTTGTTTTCCTTCACTATATGGTTAATACACTTACTATAACATGCCAAACGAACCCCAAATTGTTTATTATTAATATATATATCCTTAGCTAAGTCATTTGGCCGAACCTTAGATTTTTAGGAATAAAATAACAATTAATAATATAATATTTGATTTAAAAACTATTTTGTGTCAATTTTGACACTATTTGATATATGATTTGTTTGAAAGTCATAACAGAATTATATGTTCGAACCAAGTTGCTTAAATCAACACTAATATATCATAGTAACCTAGAAAATTAGTGGAATTCATAAAAAGTCTCAAATTACATTTATTTTGGTGTTTATAACATCAATTATGTCAATATTTCATTAATAAGATAATTACTGCATCATCATTATGTCATAAATAAATTAAATTATTTAATGTCTAAAAATTACAAATAAAATATCATCATGTAGGAAATCTTTTTAGATTTCTAATGAATATTTACAATTGAATTTATCTTATGTATAACCCCATATTAAAAATGATTTACTTATTAAACTTTGATTTTAACTATTTTAACCCTTCTTTAAATAAATTAATAATAAATGTCCTAATCTAATCCAAGTGGGCCTAAATGGTCATATTTTATTCCTAAGTTTGTTTTTGGTCGAATTACACTTGTCCAATAGAATTAGGACATGTGTTAGGGTAATATTAATATCATATTTACCCTTAGTTACCCTATTTACTATTAACCGCGGTAAAAATCGTAAAAAGTTACTATTCACCAAAAAAATATTTTCATCTCATTGAACCACATTTTAGTCCTTGATATTAACCGTGTCTCTCGGATTTTCGAAATTCCATTCACAGAAGCGGTAAAATTAAGTTTTATGCAAAATTCAGTTTTTAACCTACCACTTAGTGGTTTCACTATTCATCAAAAATTGAAAGTTTTCAGAAAAATACCAAAATTTCACCCTAGGCTAATTTCGATATTCTGAGTCCAAAAATGAAGTCCATTTTGAAAAATAAAATTTATAAAATTTCAAAAAGTGGTTATTACTATTCATAACGGCTAGTTTTAATAGCATATTGTTGTTTAGTGAAACTCGGTATTGCGTACGACGCAAGCTATCGAGGAAGGTCGCGATTGCGTGTAAAGCAAGTCAAGCAAGTGTTGTGTAGAAAAATATTCCTTTGATAATTTATATAACATAAAAGTCTCGGGTGTTACAGGTATCTCTCTAGGAATGGCATATGCAGAGACCCATTTTTTCCTTGTAAGATATTGAAATATACCTAGAAATATATTTGGATCCACACACTAAGACAGTGTATGATTCTGAGGCCTGGGGTGCCTATAATTAATTTTATTATAAATATTAAATATATTTTATGTTAAGTGCTCATAGTTTTCAAGAAAAATGGTATAAATAATAAACAGAGTCTCATATCAAAAATATGAGGCCAATGTTGAATTTTGAATACAAGTTTTACCCTAGGAATAACCTAAAGTTGGTCACTACATGATTTTTTGGATAAATAGACCATTCACAGGTTCATTAAGTGAATTAATTAATCAATTTAATTAATTAATTTAAACTAATTACCTCTATTAAAAGACTATTATAGAAAATATTTTGGGTTATCACATAACACTGGGACCATTAAGAGAGGAATCCATCATTCTTCATTGGTGGGTTGAGGTCAGACAACAATGAGCCTCTGGATCCTGGTGAATTGAGGAATAATGAATGTAGGGACTTCTCTCATTCATTGAAGAGTGTTATCTTCACCAATGATCAACCTAAATTGAGTTTGAAATCATTATATGTATATTTCCACACTTATGACTAAATTACTAAGCATGATCATTCCTATTTCATTGATCTGTGTCAAATTTGATACTTTGAATGCATCCATGAATTTGATTTAAATTATTTATTCAATTAATCCTCATTGTTCCATATTTCTCACCCCAAATATCTAAACTCTATATTTTTTTTCCAATAAAGCTTGGAAAAAAATTAACCCTTTTTTCTTATGCTTTTCTCCCAACCGTTCTTCATGGTATTTATTTTTTGCCTATGGGGTCACGATTCTACTATTTTTGGGTGTGACCAAGGGCGATCAGACCCACAGATTCATAGAAGATTCATGTGAAATGAATGAAACGGTTATTAAAGGATTTATTGGGTTGTTTTTTAAGGATGTGGGTGATTCTAATAGGTATATGGAATTTGGTGAAACAATGGGTGATGGTCAGAGACACGGTAGTTCATGGAGAGTTCATATGATATTCAAGTGATGAATTGGAATCCAATTTCCATCCATCAAAGGTGTGAAATCAATGGACAGAGGATCTTTCCACTTTTTCATGTGGTAAAATGGTTGAATTCATTATAGCAAGTGGGAAATAGGAAGGCACTAGACATATCTGGACTTTTTGCAAAAATCCTAACTACACAACATGTACTATGATAAACACACATTGTGTAGTACCCCTATAGTGTCAGCACTATGGTTTTGGAAAAGATAAGGATCACATGTCATGTGGATGGGCCATATTCAATTTGACCCCCCCTAGGTAGATTGGTCCTATGATAGAAGCACGCAGGTAGGACCTCGTGCGGGGAAACACAGCGTGTATTGAAGTACGTGGGCATGGGAAAGATTACATGGCACGAACAGGAGCACACGAGTGTGACTGAGGTGGCCAAGACACTTCATGTGAAGGGTTTTACACACCATTTATGAATAGATTTATAGTTATACATGTAATAGTAGGAAAATTACTAGGTAATAGGGTGGGACCACATGGAGTGTGGGTCATAATACATATCGTGTAACCTCTTTTTTTAGGAAACTTATACCCCTCATATCTCCATAATTTGAACTCATATTTTGGCACATGAGTAGCCCATCATGAGTATTTTTATGATTATAACATCAAGTTGTCCTTTATGATTTATTTTTCAAAATCATACAAGATGTTCAAGGCATGATTCTTATTTAGGCGAATCCTGATGATGGTAGTGATTGTGTTGGATCATTAGAGGTATTGGAGTGTCACCCTCCTTCCAAGATATTTCATGGGTCCTCTATCGACTATTAGAGTTCCACCATAATGTTGGGTAGCATATGGGTCCCCAACCATTAGAGTGGAACCCTTCTACTAGGTTATGGCATGGGTCCTCTATCGAATATCAAAGTGGTACCATTTTACTAGGAATGGAATGTGTCCTCAACCATTAGAGTGGAACCCTCATGTTGGGACAAGGCATGAGTATTCTATCAATTACCTGACTGGAAGCCTCCTGTTGTGAAGGGAATGGGTCCTTGACCATTTAAGTGGAACCCTCCAATCAAGAAAGGGCATGGGTGCTCTATAAACTATCAAAGTTTCACCCTCCTTCTAGGAATTGTATTGGTCCTTGTCCATAAGAGTGGCATCCTCATACCGAGATAGGGAATTGGTCCACTATGAACTATCAGAGTGCAATCCTCCTTCTAGATGGGGAATGGGTCTTCAACCATTAGATTGGTACCCACTATCACACTAGGGCATGGGTCCTCTTCCTATAGAGTGGTACCCCCATGAAAAACTAGGGCGCATATCCTCTACTTACTGGGTAATAATCCCCTATCACACTAGGGTGGGAGTCCTCTACCTACTGAGTGGTACCCCCTAGAGAATTAGGTTGTGTCTCCCCCATTTAGTAAGTGGTGCCCCTATATTGGATAGGTTTAATATTATCCAAACACTAAGTAGATCCTCCCTAATGCACTAGGGTGTAAGCCCTCAACTTGAAGATTATACACAATTGAATGTGTGGCATAGTGGTGAGGTGGGGACCATCCACATGGTTACTCCTTAGGATAGACACCCAAGATATTGGGAAACATTGATGGACCTTTAGAACTGATGTTAGACTCTTTTTCTTGGGCTGAGATTTGATTTGAAGATCCTATTTCTCCCTCATTTGGGTTTGTTTTTGCAATCATATATGTCCATGTTATTGGATTATGTTACTATCTTATTATGGGTTGAGACATGTATTCCAATCATGTCACTTAATTCTCCCCCTTCATCTTCTGGGGTGTCTTTCTGGGTATGTTTATACTCACCCCTGCATAGTATTTTCCCACACATTTCATGTCTTATGCAGACGAAGGATAGGTCAGAAGTGATTATAGAGGACCATAGGGATACCCTGGTGCATTGGACCTCATATGGTGGTTGGGGCTCAAAAATCTATAGGAATCTCTCTCATAATTTAATATTCTAATTTTTGTCAGTTTGGAACATATTTCTTGTTGGGAATTTATTTTTTCCCTTTTACTTTCCATATTAATCTGTTGTAATCTTCTAATCCCTAGAGGTTGTTACATGCATAATTATTACTCTAGACATTATTATCTTTCTTTTATTCCTCTACGCTTCTTCATGGATATGGTTAGTTGTGTTCATATATGTACATTAGTAAAAGGCCTCTAATATTATTTAATCTTTTTATCACTTTTCACCCACCCCTAGCTTGTAGATTTGGGTTCGGGGTAGTTGTGGATCAAGCCCCATTGGGTTGGGTTGTGATAGATTGGTATCATAGGAGTTCATTCCTTGGGATAGTGTTTGGAGTTTTCCCCTTATGAGTATTCTTTTTGGATTTAGGCAAACAATTTCAAATTTTATCAAGTATGGATTTTAGGCCACATAACCCAGTGTTAGTGTGGTGGATGACGTATACATTCACCATGAATCTGTCCACCTTATCGTTGAGTAGGTATACTATGACATTTTTTGTAGTGACCAATAGTGAACTGATTATATAACATTGAGTCTTTTTACTATCCTTATTGAGTTTTCCCCCCATATTTATATCCTCATTTGGCCATGGTACATCTTGATCACTTTAGAGATATCTTTGTGAAGACATCCATCCAGGTTATTGATGTATGATCATGATGAAGATCTTATTAGTGTTGAGGCCTTAGTTCAAGGTCAATCATGTGATATCTTTCCTCTAGGTGGGTAGGTAGAAGTACCTATAACTATCAAGAAACATATTATACCAATATAAAAGGATTAGGATGTGCACAAACTTAAGGAACTGTATGAGTTCTAGTGCTAGAGGCTGCATAGGTTACATGATGAGTTAGATCCCCGAGTAGTAGATGATCAGCTTGATTTGGTTACTGAGTTTTCATACATGTGCATATCCCAACCAGTCAGATGGTTTCACTCACAACTAATGATCATTTTAGAGTAGTAGTTGGTTCCAGTGGTACTATAAGATTATTCAACTATACTAAGTTTACATTGAACTTTTTGAAGTCAGAGATCACCTAGGTTTTGTTTTGAGCTTGGATCCCTTTTCTAGTGGTTGAGGTCGGGTCTGATCCTGTGGTTTGGATCTGCCACATGGATAGGACACCTTTTTATGGTGATCCTCATGGTTATACCACTCTAGGATTATGTTGAGAATCAGTATTTCTCTATGATATATTTTTTTTGTGTGGATTTGAAAATTCAAGGAAGATGGAAATTTTCCCCACTGAAACATGTTCTTGTGGAATGATTTAATTTCATGAGGGATAATAAGTTCCACCTAAAGTAGATAGTGTCAAATTATAGAAAATGAGTCCCTTTTACTTGTTTGTACAGGGTAGGTTTGTGTGATGTTGTGTTAGATAAAGCCTTGGTTGATGAGATCAGGCAAGATTTGGAAAGGATGAGCTCCTAGAGTATGGGGATTTTAGTAGGTTGGCTTGAGTGTGGTTTGGGGTATGATCTATATCTCCACTTCTCCAACTGCAGTTGTTTTCACAAATTAATAAACCTCATTTCCCTTGATGTATCCCATGTTTGAGACCTAGATATACCATTGGATGCCTTTTCACTCAACCCTTTCATTGGAGGATCCTTATATAAGACCATTGATCACAAATTTTTTCTTCTGGTGTGACCTTACTCTACAGGAAGAGATATCCTCACATTAAATCTTTTTGTAGTGGTAGTGAGATGCTATGATGATTTCTTAAGTATGGTATGGTCATCAATGATCCATGCTCAGATGATTTCTACGAGTGAGTATGGAAGTTCTTTCAGGTTTTGGGATTGAGTTTTCCTCCTTAATGAGGAGTGATCCCCAAACTAAGTAGGATGATATCATTTACAGGAGGTTATAACTAATTTGTTAGTTTTCTAGTAATACCCTTGGATTAGTGGATTTAATGAGCTCTCAGTTCCATCCAACAATGGTGGGGTATAATGACATGTTAGGATTACCTATCCACTAAGAGATGGACCTCTATATGGATATACACTAAGGGTGACTTGATGTTTTTTCTATCACATCATATTACCCTATAGGGGTATGAGAGTTAGTGTTGCGGTTGGAGGGTCTACAGATGTAGGGATTCATAAGATCTATTATGTTCACTTGGAAATCCCTATGTTATTTTATTAATTGGAAGATGATATCTAGAGGTGAAGTGTGGATTAATTTCTCCGAGACAAAGTGACTATTAGGCAGAAGTATCCACCCCTGAGAATAAATGACTCCTTCGACCAGTGTTTTGGGCCGAAGTGGTTCTCTATGTTTGACCTCGGGAAGGGTTATAAATGGCTCTTAGTTTTAGAGGATGTTGTAAAGAGTGTGTAATCCTAGAGATACTATGGTTTTTTTAGTTAATTGTGATACACTTCAATGCATTGGACACCTAGTATTATTGAGAGAATTGTGAATCGAATCCTTTAATCCTTTTGGATTGGTTTGAATTAATATTATTTATTGGTACCCAAATGTCCTCATCATCTAAGTAGGATGATTTTAGACACTTATGGATAGATTATAGATATTATCTAAGAGCACCAGTATCAATGAAAACTCTTTTAGAATCAGTTTTGGATTCAATAGGTTTTGGAAGACTTCTCTGGAATTTCACCCCCTTTGACCGCCCTAACATGGAAAGAGTTTTTGTTTACCTAGACCAAGTAGTGCTAGGGAGATTTTAATTATTTGAGGGAAAGGATGATGAGTGATCCTATTTTGAGAGTACTATATGAGGGTGTGGAGTACATTGTGTTTTTTGATTCCTTGAGATTTGGTCTTGGTTTCATGTTGATTCGAAGGTGGTAATGATAGTCATCGCTCTGAGGATGTGGGGGCACAATGTCTTCTAGGAGAGCACATTGTTTTTTACTGAGACCATCATATTCTTTATTATGTATTCACATAGAAATACCTAAACTTGAGATAGAGAAACTAGTTGGATTTCCTGGAAAACTGTGAATTTGAGATATTATATACTCCCAAGAAGGGAAACGTGGCATAAAATTTCCTTAGCAGTAAGTCTTAGGCTCAATTGGTATAGGAGGTTCATGATTAGTTATTGTCCATGAAGCTGATCCTGGTTGAGGTTGAGGGTGCATATTTTCTTCAGTCGGTGGAATCTACTCCTTCGTTCCTCTAGTTTTTGAGAGATTCCTAGTCGATAGACATCAACTTTGAGGTCTTACATGACCATATATCCTTAATAGTTTCACCGGATAGATTTTCTGAAGGAGGGAATCATGTAATTATTTTCTATGTACGGATGATGGTCCCAGTCACAATGTGAGAGGAGGTGATAATATATTTTCATGCACCCCCTTGGTTTTAAATCCCAATGTTGGGAAGATGTAAACAATCCATTAGTGTGAGTTTTAGTGGGCTAGCATGAGGTTGAGTGTGGTTGAGTTTCTCTCCTAGTGCCTCACATGTTAGTAGGTGAAGAATTAAAATCAGGTTTCATTGGGTTTATTTTAGACTATTTAGATCCCAAAGTGGAAATGGGATTGGATATCCATGTATTTTATTACAGATCTTTCTCATATAATGAGAGTCCATGATTCCATCTGTTTGATACTTGACTGACATATGATGTGGGAACAGTTCCTTGCTATCAGGGAGCAGAGTTCAATGGAGAGTTTGGTGAACTTTTATGTGTGGTATATTGTCTGCCATCATGGTTTTCCCACAATGATTTTCTCCTACTCTAATGCATGGTTAATGTCACAATTGTGGAGAGGCCTATACGAGGCTTTCAGGACCTAGATGATGATGGGTACAACCATTAACCCCCAGACATATGGGCAGATTGAATGCAATATCCATGTGTTGGGGGATATGATGAGGGATTATGTGTTAGACTTTGGATAGGGAGGCAATCTATACTAGAGGTTCATCATTCGGTCAGATATCTTTTAGAGTGTTGGAAATATTTATTACTGCCTCACCTTACCCCCATAGTTAGAGCGGGTGCATGATGTATTCCATGTGTCACTTCTGAGAAGATATGTTAATGTCCCCACACAGATTACTAACATGAGTGAGCTGGACATTGAGGATGGAGTCACTTTCATGGATCACCCAGTGGTGATCAAGGACCAACAGAAGAGGACCACACCTACAAGGATTATCCCCTTGGTTCATGTGTTGTCGTATAATGGGAGCATATAGGAGAGCTCCTTGGTATAGGAGAGATATATGTGAGCTCAACAACCTAACCTTTTTCTTTAGTTTTCTTTCTGAAAAATGAAAATCTTGGAGGAAATAATGTATAGACAAGGTTTTTTTCTTTATAACACTTTGTTATATATCTATAAATATATTTGGATCTTGGAACTAAGATGGAGTGTGATTTTGAGGCATGGTGTTCCCAAAAGTAATTTTGTAAAAATATTAAATATGTTTTATATTATGTACAAAATGTTTTGTAGAAAAAAAGGAATTACTCTTAAAAATATTCTTGGATTGAAAATATGAGACCAAAATTGAATTTGTGATGTAATGTTCACCCTAAGTTAGACCTAAAGTTGGTATTCATGGGATGTTAAGATAAAGTGAAAATTGGTGGGTGAATTGAGTAAATTAATTATTTATTATAATTAATTCAATTAACCTAATTACCTCTATAAATAGCCTATTATGGGTAATCTCCATGATTAGCCACATAACCCTGGGACCATTGAGGGAGGAATCCATCATTCTTTATTGGTGGATTGTGATCAGATGACAACAAGCCTCCAGATCCAAGTGAATCGAGGTATAGTAAATGTAGTGACTTATCTCTTTCATTAGAGAGCATGTTCTCACCAAAGATTGATCTGAATTGAGGTATGACTTGTCATATATGGATTTCCTCCCTTATAATCAAATTAATGGGCATGATTATTCATATTTCTTTGATATGTGTCAAATTCCTGACTTTGTAGGCACCCACAAATCATATTTAATTTATTTATTCCATTAATCCCCATTGTGCCATTTTTCTCACCCCAAATATCCCCAATTTGTATTATTTGTACAAGAAAACATGGCCAATACTTGTTTCTCCATTGTTTATTTTTCTTTTCCCCCAACCATTCTTCATGTTTTTCATTATTGGACCACGGGGTCATGATTCCACTTTTGACAGGTGGGATAGAGCATGATCAAACCCTCAGATTCTTGAAAGATTCATGTATGATGAATAGATCAAAAATCATAGGATGGATTGGAATGTTTTTCAAGAATTGGGTGATTACATAGTGGATCGGGAATCTGGTGAGGCAATGGTTGATGATCTGAGATGCAGTAGTGCATGACGAGTTCGTATGGGCTTCGAGCGACAGATCAGAATCTAATTTCTGACCACCAGAGGGAAAAAATCGATGGTCGGAAGAGCCTTCCAAAAATTGTTTGGGGTAAGTGGATATATTTATTGGGTTGAGAGAAAATAGGAAATTAAATATAAGTTCATGACTTTCTATGAAAATAATGACTACACTACATGTACTATGATGAATACACACCATCTAGTACCCCTACAGTTGTGGTGCTAGGGTTTTGGAAATGTTATAGATAAAGCATCGTATGGATGGGCCATATGTTGTGGGACCCTCTCTATCTAGAAAGGTTATATGAATGAAGAACACAGATATGACCCTATGCGAAAGGAAATGTTGTGTGTTGGAGTCCACGAGCACGGGCAAGATTACATGGCTTGCCCAGAGCACACAGGTAGACCCTGGTTGGCCAAGACACACAATTTGAGACATAAACACACCGTGAATGTCTACATATTATGTGATAAATATAATATAATGGACACAGCTAGGATAAAGTGTAAGGTCCACATGTTGTGTGGGTTCCCTTACATGTCATGTGACCTCCTTTTTTAGGAAACTTCTACCTCTCATATCTCCTTAATTTGAAATCTTATTCTGGCCTACGAGATGCCTATATTAAGTGTTTTTTCTACATTTAATGTGATGTTTTACTTCTTAGTGGATTTTCAGATATGATTTGAGATTTTTTGGGTGTGATTCTTCTATAGAATATTTCTGATGATGGTAGGTATCTGGTAGTATCACCAGAGAAATTAGAGTGGCACCCTCTTAATGGGATAGGGAATGGGTCCTCTATCGACTATCAGAGTGGAACCCTCTTGGTGGGAATTGCATGGGTCCTCAACCATTATAGTGTCACCCTCATATTAGGATATTCAAGGGTCTTCTATTGACTATAAGAGAGGTACCCTCCTATAATTTAGGGCATGGGTCCTCGACCATTAGAGTGTCACCATCTAACCAAGACAGGGCATGGTCTGATATCGTCTATCAGAGTCAAACCCTCATATTATCTAGGGAATGGGTCCTTGACTATTATAGTGGAACCCTCCTGTTAGGATAGTGAATGGGTCCCCTATCAACTATCATAGTGGAACCCTCTTGCTGGGTAGGGTATGGGTCCATGGACATTAAAGTGGAACCCTCCTTCTAGAACAAGGCATGGAACCTCTATCGATTATCAGAGTGGAAACATACTAATGGGAAGGAAATGGGTCCTCAACCATTAGATTGGTACCCCCTATTTCACTAAGGAACTGGTCCTCTTCCTACTGCGTAGTTCCCCTGATAGAATAGGGTCTGTGTCCCATACCTACTGAGTGGTACCCTTATCACACTAGAGTGCGGGTCCTCTATTACTGAGTGGTACCCCTATCCTATTTGGTAATGGATATTATCCATATTGATTATACCCCTATCATATAGGGAACTGGTCCTCTTTATACTGAGTGGCACCCTTGATGAATTAGGGTATGGTTCTTCTAATTGTTGATTGTACCCCCCTCGATTATGTGGCATAGTAGTGAATTATGGGCCCTCTACATGGTTTCTCCTATAGAAAAACACATGAGATGTTGGTAATTATTGATAGACCATTGGAACTAATGGAAGACTCTTTTTTCTAGGATATTTTGTGAGATGCATACCCCCTTTATCTCTCATTTTGGCGTCCTTTTGAAAGCATATATGTGTGTCAATGTTGTTGGATTTTTCTACTCTCTTTTTATGGGTCTAGGGGTTTATTCCTACCATGTCTATTACTTCTCCTCCTTCATTTTTCAGGGTATCCTATTGGGTATGTATATACTCACCACTGTAAGGGATTTTCACACATGTTTTTTTTCTTATACAGAAGACGGATAGATCAGCAGTGATTAAATATGAGCATACAGATACCATATTGCATTGAACCATATACGAGGGTTGTGTCTTGGAGATTGGGATCCATGTTCACATAGTATTTAACTTCTACTTTTTTTCATATAGGGACATATTCATAGTTTGGTTTGTATTTTTTCCCTTTTACAATTCATATTACACTATCGTACTCTTGTATTCCCTAGAGGTTGTTACATGTCTGATTGTTACTGTAGATATTACTACCTTTTATTTTATTCCACTACACTTATTCAGAGAGATGGTTGGGTGTGTTCATATAGGTATATTAGAAAAATTCCACCCATATTAGTTATTCCTTTTAGTTCTTTTCTCCATCCCCTAGACTATGGAGGTGAGCTTTGGATAGTTGCGGCATGAGCCTCGTTGGATTTGGTCGTGACAATATATATTTATATATTCATTTTCCTCTAATGATATCCATGTTATTATACATAGGGAACCCAAGTGTCACTCATGGAATATTATAACCTTATCATCTTGGTGAGAACATCTAATTCATTCTATATAGGATCCATGTATTGATCTAGGTGGATAAAAATTACATTCAAAAATCATTTAATTCAAATGTAAAATCATCCCATCCAAGGAATTCCATAATATAACCCAAGTGTCACCCATGTCATTTAATGATTCCATTTATAACTTGTATAATTTTAAGTGACCATTTCATTTATAAGGTATAACTCAAGAAAATATAATATGGAAGAATGTGCTAAGTGATATGGTCTCAACACCATTCATATTTCATATAATTCTTTAAGGTATTTCTTTTATTTATTTTTAACACCCCATTAAAAGGGGGGGGGGGATGACACACCTCAAGGGTAATTCAATTTCATAAGAAAATTTTAGTTATTTTATATATTTTAATAACACACTCAAGAGGTGGTTCAATTTGATATTTTCGACCTTTATTAGTGTTAATGGACCTCACATTCCATGTAGTTCAAGGCCCACACATCTAATTAAAGAGAACACATTTTATTGGATGATTCCTAGAAATTATGGAATGTGTCACAATGATGTAAAATATAGATGGATATAATTTTATGTAAAATAAAAATACCACCTACCTTAGATGGGTAGTAGACTCATAGTCTAATATCAACCTCTAATTCAGGCTAGAATAGGAGAAATTAGAGAAATATAAAAATTCCATGAAAATGTAGCATATTATCCCACATATAAATATAATTCAATATATTAATATAAATGATGAAATTAATTAATAATAATGAGATATTAACCATTTTTTATCCAACATGATTAATGATAGTCAGATCGGATATCATATGTGGTAGGAGGATCAAAGCCTAGATTGAGGGAGAAGGTATCTCTCGGTGAGGGGGATGCTTCTATGTGTGAAATGAGAGAATATAAGAGGGTTAAAGGTTAAAATCAATTAGGTGAAAAAGGAAAATTCATCACTTCTTAAGTGGTTCATGGTTTGTCCACATGGTGGGAAAAATCATACAATAACCATGAATACCCACTATCTAAGGTGGAACCCCCCATGCATGGCTCAGCACACAGTTTGAAAAATCGTGTGCAAACAGTGCATACTCACTATCCAACACCTTCCACCCCTCACATGGTTCAGTGCATGGTTAAACTAACCATGTTATTATCATGCTCAATATACATACAATTTATTTCAGGTTTTCATGGATATTCAAACTCCAACACATGGTTAAACTCACCCAGTGCCTCCTCTTTTGGGTTGAATGATTGAGTTTCATGGCTAATAATAACCATGTTCCAACTGTGTGCATCTACTTATTTCTCCGTAAACCAGAGCTCCATGCTCAAAAAAATACTCAAATTATCTCAAACCCTTTCTTATTCTTTTATCCATTCTCATATAGATAGAAATTATTCAAACAAAAATTTGAAGGATCCTTACCTCAAAGAAAAATCCAGATCTTACAACCTCTCCTCTTTAAAATGACTCATCCTCGAATTTCTCTGAGGGTAGTTAAGCATCATCTGAGAATAAATCTAGACATTGAGAACATAAATTGAATTTTTCTATACTATGTTTAATCTTATACATTATCATTATTCCATAACACTTATAATATAGGAACTATCCTTCATTAGAGTTCCTTCATAATCAGATCAATGAAACATATAGAATACACCTCAAAAGAAGCATCATCATCTAACTCAACTTCATCAGGCTAAAGTACATGATGCAGATCTGAGTGATAGTGATAAATTTGGGAAACATAAAATATTTCATTCAAATAACTATATCTCTAAGGGAGTTTTATCTAGTAATCCACTAATCTTAGCCTCTATAAACCCTCTAAAGGATCAATGAATAAAGGTGTTAGATTACCTTTCTAACTAATCCATCTATGCTCTAGTCTATAGAAAAAAAATGTAAAAATGCCAGATCTCTGGCCTCAAACTCTAGAGTTTATCTATGATGTTCAGTATAAGTCTTCTTCATAAACTTATTTATACCTATATGCTTACAAATATTTTTCACCTACTCTGAAGTCACCGAAATGAGATGAGGGCTTAGTAGTTTTTACTCACATGTCACTAACCAGTAAAAAAGTGAATGGAATGGCCTACCGTATAAGGATTCACAAAGATCCATATGTATTATAACATAGAATGTATTCTTATAAGTGGACTTGAAAATAGGTATATGATTTTCTTAAGAACTTCTAAAATCAAGGATACATTCTCAAAGCATGTCCTCTAACACCTAAATTGTACGCTTGGACTCAACATCATTCTATGGGTGATAGGTTGAACTTAGTTGTACCCATGAACCTATATCCCTCTATAATCCCTACCATAACTGTGATGTGAACCAAGAATCCTTATATGATACCATGGTACATGGAACACCAGTAAGGTGTATGATATCATCAATATAAAGCCTCCCAATATCATTATCTAAGAAAGTATCTTTCATAGACAATAAGTGGGTGACCTTAATTATCCTATCCATGTTAACTCATACTACATCATTTCTATGAGGGTGCATAGGTAAGACTATCACAAAAACCATGGTGACTTCACCCCATTTCCATTTCGTAATAGGTAATGATTGTAAAAGTCCTTCAGGCCACTGGTGTTCTACCTCCACCTACTAACAGGTGGAACACTGAGTAAAAAAAACCCTGATCTCCCTCTTCATCCCAAGACACCAATAATTACCAAGATGTGGTACATATTGGTAATACTATTATTTACTACCCAAGCAGGGTCATGAGACTCTCACATCATCACCTCAAATATTTCTATAGGCACCCAGACATTCCCATGAATGCATAAGATCTCATCGCCATCAATGACCCAACCAGGTGGTGGGTCCTTTCCTGAAACACTCTCCCTCATGACTAATAACTTGGGGCGAGAAAAATATCTCATCTCCACTATATAAAAAGTGAATAAGTCACTGATAATTCTATGAGTAAAGGTCATTTTTTACAGACCTGAACCTCTAAAGGTGTCTGAGAAAATTGATCCATCAATTTCCACTCGATACTAGCCAATTGAAATCCTTGTGTCTTAGTATTTTATCTTAGATAATTATCAGTAGAATTTTCCTTCTTAGGTATATAATTAGGATAAAATTAAAAATAATATTAGTATTTAACCCACCTTCACTATTTGATATTTAATCCACTGTAAGAGAATATGTATTTAAGGTTTTTTGATTCATGTATATAATGAACCAATCCCTAATAAATAATTAATCCAACAGTGCAAGGAATGAACCAAAGTGTTTAGTTCAAGATCTTTCATTGGTAATTATGCTCATAAGGCCTCAACTGTCGAGACATGTATGCCATGACTCGATCCACTTGCATTAAAATTGATCCCATCTTGATGCTTGATGCATCATAATAAATTGTATATCCTTTTCCAAGATTAGGTAAAATCAAGATTGGTGTTGAGGAATGTCTTTTTCATCTTTTGAAAGGCTTTTCCACAAACTTCAAACCATATGGATTTTACACCTTTCTAAGTCAGTCTAGTAAGAGGTGTTTCAAGGTGTGATAAATCCTCTATAAAATTTCTATAATTTCAATCTATGCCCATGAAACTTCATATATCAAAAACATTGTTGGGAATATACTAGGATAAAATGGCTCTAACCATCACTAGATCTAAAGATACAATATATTATCAAATAATGTATCCTGCTTAGTGAACTTTTTCAATCTATAAATGGAATTTTTTTATCTTAGCATATAACATATATTCTCTTAGTGTGTTCAAAAATGATATCAAGATGTCTGGAATGATCTTTTCAATTCTGTGAGTACACCAATATGTCATCCATGAAAATGACCAAAAAATAATCTAGATATGGGTAGAATACTCAATTCATATGATCCATGAAAACTAATTCCTTTCATGAGACTGAAAAGCATTACCAAATACTCATACAAGACATATCTATTATTTAATGTTTTATGTGGCATATCTAAGGGTTTAACCCTTAACTTATGATATCCTAATCTCAAAAAAAATATTTTATAAAACATTATCCTCTTAGAGTTGCTTAATGATATCATCTATATGAGGTAGTGGATACAGTTTCATAATACTAAGATGATTTAAACACCGATAATCCATATAGAGCCTGAGGGTACCATCTTCCTTCTAAGGGAAAAGGATAGGTCCACAACAAAGTGAGGTATTTGGTTATATAAACCCTTTATCTTCTTGGTCCTAATGATATATTTTTAGTTCCTAAATTATAGTATGATCCATCTTTTAAGTAGGTATAGGCACTGATGCTTCTCTTGGAACTAGCTCAATATAAAACTCCACCTCTCTCATAGAAGGTAGCCTAGACAAATTTTTATATAAAAATCACTAAAATGATATATCACTAAAGGGAAATATATCTTATTCATTCCCTGATCATCTAGAAATTTATTGACAATATGGGATGACACTCTACCCCACCCATTATTCCCAATTCAGATCAAATTTAATTTAAATACCATTCACCCTCATGAATGTATTTACCTCCTTTGAGTTATATAGAGGAAACCCGTCATTGATAACAATCGATATGGTCACGATAGGGAAATAACCAATTCATCTCTATAATTACATAAAACACCATTATATTGAGAGAGAAAAAAAATAATCCATATGAAATGATAGATTCCTATATCTAAGTTTCATTCCTTACATTATCATACACTCTCCAATCGAATTCCCAAAGGATTATCAAGAGACCTTACCCCATATAAGTATTTGATCTCATGGAATATACCTTAAAAATATTCATAGATATAAAATAATATAAAGTGGCTATGTAAAATATGGTAGATACTAAAGTATAGGCTAATAAAATCATACCTAATATTGTAAAAGGCCTGGTACATTTCTCCTTTAGCACAGGTTGTACTGCATGTAGCTATCCAGATCCGCAATCCTAATCTACAACCCAACTACGATGAGCAGGCTTGCTCTACTAGCATTGTGTCTCATAAGACTAGATTTCATGACCATGCCCACATTTGTATCCTTAATGGATTGTGGTAATCTGGGTACCTTTATTATTTGGTGTTTTCAATCTTACCACATAATGTGGAGTGGGTGCAGAACCCCTCTCACTAGGAACTAGAGGAAAACTTATGTAAAAACATTGAAGATGCACCACCTTTCCGCAATATAGGCTCTCAAATGGGTCCTTATCAACTATGGGATTCATATAACCCAGCCTACCACACTGTTGAAATACAATATAAGTTCCATCCCACTTATTATGGCTTCCAATTACCATGTGAATATACTTAAAGAAACTCTTCCCACCGCTAGATGTGCCAAATTCCTATCTAGGTGTTGAACCACTTTGTCCCACACCTTTATCTTACCTCATATTTTTCTTAATGATGTTGTCTTGGTTCACTATCCCAGAAATGGTAGTCAACCAGAATATGATTACTAGAGATCAGATGGAATATCTGAGTTCATCCTCAAATCATCTCACTCTCAACTACTCATCACTAGTAGTAGTCAATGTGAAGTGCTAGAGATCTGTAAAGTGAGATGAATAGTTTATGAAAGACATTTCATGATGTTATAAATTCATAAACTATCTCAATAATTCTTCTCTCGTTGTATATAGAAGGATGTACTCATATAAATTAGTCTGGAAGTCCCCCTATAACATATTTTGATGATGTTATTCCTAGGTAATAGCATCCCACCAATGCTTAGTAGAATCGCATAGCATATAAACTTCAAGTTTGACCCACCATTATAAATTCTTATCCAAATTATTGAAAGTAGTTCTTATGTCCTCCATAATTGACTCCAAATCCTAGGGGTCACCATCCCCCAAAAATAATGTGGATGTTGCTACTGAAACACTATTTTCAACCCTACCACAGTAGGGGCTAGTTGCGGGAATCCATGCATGGTCTTTATTAACTATATAAATCCCACTCAAAACTATGAATTCTTTCCCAAGTCAGGTATAATCAGAGGTTCCACAGGTATAACTACTAATGGGTTAGGTCCCACCTCATTAAAATCATGGTCATCACCACCTCCCTGATGTTTGACCTGAGGCTAACATAGAGGAATATATCTAAAATTCTGAACACACACCTCATATGAATTTTGATAACATATAATTTTTTCCATAAAATTATTATTGGTATGAATTCTTGATATAATATATTCAAATATCCATCTACCAACCCCAAAATTCTAGGTCTGGGTTAGGGTTTTATTTTGTATAGTAGAGGTCCTAATATATAGAGTGTCTATATTAAGGTATAGTGGAAGATTTCCTTTACATTTCAATTGGCATATCCATTTAATGATAACCATTTTATTTATGAATAAGTAATTTAGTGAATTTATTATGTTTATAAAATTTTCCAATTAGAAGGATTATCATTACCAAATTATAAAAGGAATATGCTTTATAAGTTACAGTTATCACTTCATGTAACTATAACCCGACCCTTACATCTGTTATCAGGATGTAAAAATCCATATCAGATGATTTATTAGATCAATATCCATTAAAAATTTATAAAACAACAGTATTTATAAATTACAATATGCATTAATGTAATAAAAATCAACTAATGCTTTAGTTCATGTAACTGTATATATGTAGATTAAACATGTGTTAATTGGTTAATTAAGGTTCCTCTCTGAATATATGTAGTAATAAATCATTTATATTGATTCACACACTTTAATAACTATTTCTTTCCTTTTACCCAATAAGTAAAATTAGTACAATTTCAAAAATCCTAATCAAGGAACCAAAATATGCATTAGTAAATGCTCTCAAGAAAATAAACAGGGCATGGTACATGCATGAAAAATATCCTCAAGTGATTATAAGGATACATGAGTAATTATTCCTTATCACACTAGGCCACGGGTAAAAGTGAATCCACAATAATAATAACAATAATAATAATAATAATAATAATAATTTCACAAATCATGTGTGTCACCCAATAGTGAAATAATACACGATTAACAAGAAAAATCCAAAACAAAATTCCCCATCATAGGTAATTTGGATTTTTCCCTATATGTGGGTTAGCTACTCTTAGGAACAGTCTTATTTAAAAATTCTGATATGGCCTAATTTTTTATCTACCATCCCAAAATAGTAAGGAAAAATAAAAAAAACGGATACCACTTTGTGACATCCCAGACTCGGTTCATAGATTAGTAACCTGACTTGATGGCCGCATGGACTCAAGTGTTCATCCTTGTATGTCGATGGCTGCCAACTAGTAGTGAGAGTGTGTGGTAGAATGGTGGGGATACTATACCCTCATAATCATACTGGAGAAAAATTGTATAAAAATGAATAAGAAATATAAATAAATGATAAAAATGTATAAAATATAAGAGATTGACATAGCCAATATCTAGTAACATATAAAAAAAGATGATTTTGTGATGCAACAAAAAACTAGGGATACAAGGGATACATAGTTGTAGGCATCTACAAAATTCTAATCATAAGTAAAAAAAATAGCAAAAGTTATCTCCAATGTCATCATGAGCACTATCTTGGTCCACTTATCCTATACTCCACCCTAGTATAAACAAATTAATCTTCCATAGTAGACCGCTTCCCCTTTCCTTACCTACATTCATGAAGTTTGTCCGAGTACAAAATGGTGTCTTGAATAGGGTGTGAGTAATACTCAGTAGTTCAACACCAATGGTTACTAGTGCTATCATGTTTGTGAATATAAAATGAGTAGTGTGTAGCTAATAATAATAATAATGGTAGTAAAATAAATACATAATATTCATGTGGGTTGGGGTCACCCAAGGGTCACCTGTTTGATACTACCTACTTAGATATAAGCTAGAATGTCTCTAAGAACTTATTGATTTAAAATTTTATTTTTATTATAGGTTAAGGACCCATGAATCATTTCCAATTCAGTCCCTGATAATGATATTCTTATAAGTTATGAGTAAGTCACATTGCATTTAGGATGCAACAAATGAATTTAACAATGGTTTCATGTATGTAAAGTATTTAATGAATCCAAGTATGTCCTTTGACTTTATAGACGTGTCATTTAATTTCTTGGAAACCTGATCCCATTCAATTAATTCCACAAAGGGAGCTCATGTATTGCTCTAGGTATAATATAAAAACCCAAAACCGTAGGATTATTTCCATGTCATTCCATATAGGAACCCAGGTATCACTCTAGGAATTATATATATTTAAATTACCCTCTATTACCTTCCAAATCATTATATATAGGGAACACAAGTTCCACTTCTGAAATAATATAATCTTATCTCCTCGGGGATCTTGTCCAAGTCATTCTATATAGGTTTCATGTATCACTCCCAGCACATCATAATTCCTTTCAAAAATCATTAAATTAAAATTTCCATTGAGCCTATACAAGGTATTCTATAATGTAACTGAAGTTTCACCCTTTTTATTCCATTATTCTATTTATAACTCATTTAATTCAAATTATCCATTTTAGTTATAAGAGAAAACATTAAAAATGTAAGAGGAAAGCATGGTATAAGTGATATGGTGTCACCATAAATAACCATTCATTTAATTTATTGAGGAAGTCCATTTAATTATTTTCAACACCCCATTTACAAGGGGGGAAATGAAACACCACAAAGGTGAATCAATTTCATAAAAAATATGGTTATTTTTACATTTTAGTTATACACCCAATGGGTGGTTTAATTTGAGTTTGTCAACTTCCATTGGTCATAATGGTCCTTATGGTTCATGTAGGTTGAGACCCATACATCTAATTAATGAAAAATCATTTAAAGATGTGATGTATGGAAAGTATGATGCATGTGTTTCGTATTTCCTTGAAACTCGTGTTCTAGTTTTAAGAATCACTACTTACAGGCTATTTTCATTGAATTATTCATGGAACCAGAAACATCAAACAGTTCTTTATCCAAAGGGGACCCACTTTACAAAGGCGGGTGTTCGTTAAGTTTTAACTTTACAATACTTAGGAATGTACATTAGTTGAGAGGATGGGAGGTCAGACTCATCACACCCTTTTGGGTGGAATTATTTTCTACTCTGGGACTCTATTTTTAAATTTAAGATATTTTCATGAATCATTATTAATTAATCAAGCATAACATAAGTTTCCCTTGGAATTTACAATCACTTATTAACATGTGTGAAATTTAGAATCATCAATATGCATTCAAAGTTCTTTATTATTGGAGATATTTGTATGTATTTGAGGTTATCAATCAATGGTGTCCTCTAATATACTATTTAAATATTCTTTTAATCATCATTATGGTGATACTAGTTTTTAAGCCACTCGGCAGGGAACTCTAGAATTTATTTTCGTCTAGGGAGATGAAGGCTTGTTTTGATATTGGGATCGTATCCAAGAAATGGGTTACCTGTGTATCCTTATGAAATGTATCAGAACCATCATAGTTCAGTCCCACTTAATGTGACAAATCTAACCTTTTAAGGTCATGTGATAAGGACCTAACCATATAGTTTAATGTCATGTGGTAAGGACATCAAAGTGAAAGATTCTTAGTCAATATTTGGTGTGGGACTTATGCCGAAACAACCTGATGAAATTTGAAAGGATATGGGTTTCCATGTTAGATTAGACCCTGTCGGGGGTATGGACCAAGGAGAATAGGATTTATTTGAAATGTTGGGTTTGAACCTCAACGAGGCTTCTTATGTATCCTGTAATGCCACAACACCAGTTACCCAGAGTCAGTGCATTATTACATAACATTGGAATGATACAAAGAAATCATGTCTCGAAAGACCGATCAGTTCAGTAGCCTTGGAAGTACTAGATACATTCACAAGTTTTACATTACATCATGAAATAAAAATATCAACAACATTTTGTCCCCATTGACCACACTTTTATCCATAGTATATCCCTGCAGGTAAACCATAAAATATTTATTCACCTCCTAGAAAAAATAAAATATAGAAAGGGGTGATCTCAGATGCTCTGTAAGGATAACAATATAGAAAAAAAATCATAAATAAGCATAAACATTTAAGGTAATGTATAAGACTAAAACAAAAGACTTTTAAAAGTAATATTTAGCGTAATATGGAAAAGATAAAATCAAATAATTCCATTTACTTATTCACATGGATATTCTACTAGTCTAATAATCACATGCAATATCAATAGCCACTTTCATAATGATGGAATGCGTAATGCCAGACTTCATAATCACATAGTCAAGGCCTTGTGACAAGACTAAAAATAAGATTTTGTCAAGGCCGTGTGCCAAGACACTAGTTTGTCTCATGAGACCTACTGATTCATCGAGAAGATATAGTGGGCTCCACCCATCACTTACTAAGTCCAATTAATTCCTCATATTAAAAGGATTAAACATAACATAAACATCTGTATTAAAACTAGCATACGAAATGTCAATAATTTATCCATAAACCATGAATGGTGTTAAAATAACACATCCATGGTCAAACATATCAAAAAACCTTAAATACAATATGGTATATTTTTATCATAATAAATCAACTTCAAACGTGTTTAAAATCCATCAAAGGGCGTTGACATAGATGAAATGAAAATTATTTGAAATAAATACCTCTTTCTATTTTGAAATCATTTAAAAGTCACATAATTATAAAATAAAAAATTTATTTTGAAAGTATTATTATAATATTATATGGGAATCTTTGATGTTGATATAATGTTAGAAAATAGCTACACCCTCTTTATAAGTTAAAAAACACATTCTTACATAATTTTTTCGAAAAGGTCATAAAGTAACTTCTTTGGAAAACGATGGAAAGATTCCTTTCAAACCATTTTATAAAAAGTAAAAAAAAGGTATAAATGAATTTAACCCATATTATAGTAAATAGTAAAAAAAATTGAAATAAATTTTTAAGAAACATGGATGTGGATGATAAAGAGGTCACAGTAGATACTTACGTAAAAACAACCTCGGATAATAAAGAGATTGTGAAATTAACCCTTACCTTGTACTTTTCCTTAGTCGATGGTATGTTAACCTCTTGTATAATAGTTTAAAAAAATTATTAAATTATACAAGAATCATATACATAAATATGATATCATATATGATATTATATTTTTTTTTGTTAATAATATTTTGGTAGTATCATCATTTTGGGTGTTAACTGAATCATTTTCCTTTATATGCTTGGTTATACAAGCCATGTTTGTTATGGATATGATGTATTTAATTAATATAAATAATTATATTATGTTAATAAACGTTATTTATAATCATAAGATGAAAATTATTCTTGAATGATTACGATGGGGAATAAATCTCATCGCGTTCGTGGAGACGGTAATCCGTACGTACGCACGAGCAACAATATCATTATATTGATGGTGAAATCATATGTAATTGGATGTTATTAAATATATGAATAATAATTGACATGTTATATTTATTATTTACATTATTTATACTCATTATTATACCCATCCAAATAATGAAGTGTTTGAATAACAAACTACACCCCGACGTGGAGACGGTAAGCCGTACATACGCAAGTATGGTGACTTTGTCATTCATATAATAGATAGAATAATGAATATGGCTATAAAATTTGTATAATAACATCACAGTATATATAAGATACTGGATTTATTATTTTATAATTGAAACAACAAAGTAATGGGAAGTGGAAGAAGAAAAGAACTTGACAAAGGTGAGGAAATATTTACCTCTTCTTCGGGTTCTTCCTTTTGATTTGATCAAAATGGCTCTGTGGGTTGGAATTCTGCCCAAAAGAAGGCCTACAAGATTAAGGGAGGATATTAGAGAGGATATTTGGGAAGGTTTTTCTCAATACAAATGGATTTGGAGGTGTGAAATTAAGATAAGGGAAAGTACCATTTTATAAGAGAGGTGAGGGTCACTTTAGGAAAATCTTGAAATATTATTTTATAATAAAATAATTTTTGCTTTCTAATAGCTCAAAATTGATTTATTTCGAGGATAAGATAGGGATGGTTCGAAAACCTCTCAACCAATAGGTTTTGGACAAGTTTAGGTCACCATATTAACATTATTTTTGAGATTTAACTCTTAGTTAAATAGTTTGACATTTACCATGTCTCTTTGTATTTTTATGTTATACGGTTAATAAATTTACTATAACAAGACAAGAGAACCACATGAAATTCATTATTAATATATATAACCTTATATAAATCCTTTGGCAAATCCTTGGATTTTTAGGAATATTATATCAATTTATAGTATAGTATTTGTTTTAAAAACACAATTATGTCAATTTTGACACTATTTAGTATTTGTTTGTTTTTTTAAAGAAATTAAAACTTTATCACTTCGAATAAAATTAATTTAACCAACCCTAAAATGTCATATTAACCTATAAAATTAGTTTAATTTATCAAAAGTCTCAATTTACATTTATTTGGATATTTATAATATCAATTATTTTAATATTTCATTATTAAGGTAATTACTGCATCATCATTGTGTCATAAATAAATTAAATTATTTAATGTCTAAAAAATATAAGTAAAATACCATTATGTAGGAAATATTTTTATCTTTCTAATTAATATTTATAGTCTAATTTATATTTTGTGTAACCCTGTACTAAAAATGGTTTAGTTATTAAACTTTTAATTATACTCTTCTAACTCTTCTTTAAATAAAATAATAATAAATGTCCTAATCTAATACATGTGGACCAAAGGGGGTCATATTTTATTAATAAGGTTGTTTTTGGTCGGATTATACTTATCCAATAGAATTAGGAAATGTGTTATGGTAATTATGATATCATTTTTACCCTTAATTACCGAATTTACTTTTAATCGTGGTAAATAAAAGTCAAAAGTTACTATTCACCAAAAATTATTTTCATCTTATTGAACCACATTCTACTTAATGATATTAACCATGTCTACTGGATTTTTTAAATTCCACTCACAGAAGCAGTAAAATTATGTTTTATACAAATTTGTAAATGTTCTTAGGAGGTGGGTACAAGACCGTAAAATGTTCAATAAAATTTTTATATATCTAAAATTATTATAATAAGAATCCAATGAATTACATTAAACTTATATAGGTATTATGTATCTTTTTTTACCTAAAATAAATTTAAATAAAATAAATAATTATTTAAATTAAAAAGTCAGTTTTAACCAATAACGCGGTGCTTTCCACTATTATTCGAAAATTGAAAGTTTTCATAAAAAAACTAAAAATTCACCCTAAGCTAATTTCGATATTCCGAATTCAAAAATGAAGTCCATTTTGAAAAATAAAATTTATAAAATTTTAAATAGTGGGTATTACTATTCATAACAGCTAGTTTGATTGGTCGCGGTGTGTTAGAATCTTCAAGTTGCATACAATGCAAGATATTGCATTATACAAAGGGAAACATACCGTGGATGATTGGAGTGTTACATTATCTCCTCCTTCAAATAATTTCGTCCTCAAAATTTCTAGAATACTACCCCAGAAAAAGATTTGGGTGGTTCTTCATCATAAGTCCCTCTGGTTCCTACATTGTCTCTTCCATCTTGTGGTTACTCCATAGAACTTTTACCAGATGAGTCATCCAGTTTCTCAACACTTGTTCTCTGGTATCAAGAATCTTAACACACTCTTCACTATAAGACATATCAAGTTCCAGTTCAATTTCCTCATATGTGAGTACATGTGTTGGTTCAGGCATGTATTTTCTCAATAGTGATATGTGGAACACATCGTAAACTTTGGAGAGACTTGGTGGCATTGCCAAATGGTAAGCTACAGCCCCAATTCGTTCTAGAATTTTGAAAGGTCCGATGTACCAGGGACTTAATTTTCCATTCTTACCGAATGGTATAACTCCCTTCCATGGAGATACCTTCATGAAAATATGATTTCCTACCTAAAATACCAAATCATTCCTTTGGTTATCGGAATAGCTCTTCTTCCTACTTTGAGCTTCTTTGATGTGGGTTTGCATAACCTTCACCTTTTCCATCATTTCATCAACAGGTTCTAGGCCTATGAGTTTTCTTTCACCAATATCATCCCCACAAGTTGGTGTCTGACATCTCTTTCCATATAACACTTTATATGGTGTCATCTGAATACTTGAATAGAAGCTATTTTTATAGGAAAATTGTATCATAGGTAAATATTGATCCCACATACCTTGAAAGTCATGTGAGAAAGATCTCAACATGTCTTCTAAGGTTTGAATAGTCCATTTTGATTGTACATTAGTTTTAGGGTGGTCGGCAGTGCTCAAATAATGTTTAGTATCCAAGGCCTTCTGAAGACTTTTCCAAAATCTTGATGTAAAATGGGGATCGTGATCAGAAACAATCGATAGGGGTACACTATAGATTTTTACAATGTCATTAATTTATAGTCTTTCTAGACTTTCAAGTGGTAAATCTTCTCTTATAGCAAGAAAATGTTCTGACTTGGTAAGACGGTCAACAATGACCCATATTGCATCATTCCTTCTAGGATTCTTTGGTAGACCCATGAAAATGTCCATGGTAATATTATCCCATTTCCACTTAGGTATGGGAATAAGTTGCATAACTCCTCCAGGCTATTGGCTTCCAGCTTTCACTTGTTGAAAAACCATACATCTTTACACAAAATCAGCAATCTCCCTCTTCATGTTGTCCTACAAAAAATTTTCCTTCAAATATCTAAACAACTTGGTGCTCCCAGGGAGTATAAATAAATTTAATCTATGAGAATCATCCAAAAATTCTCTTTCTAGATCATGTATATCGAGAACACGGAGTCTCTTCCCAAATTTCAAAATTCCATCTTCATATACGAAGTAACTCAATATCCCATCATTTATAACTTTAATCTTCTTTTGAGACTCCTCATCATTAGTCTGAGAACTTTTTATCATTTATAGTAAAGATGGTTTGGCAACCATTTGAAAAAGTATTGATGTTTCACCTTCCATGGTTATTCCCATATCCATCTTTACTATATCCATGGAAATAGGAACCCTTTCAACTCTCATCTTATTCAAAACTCCATGATCCTTTCTGCTAATAGAATCTGCCACCTTATTTTCCTTCCCCAGGTGGTAGTTTATTGTGTAATCATAATCCTTGAGTAGTTCAAGCCATCTCCTTTTCCTCATGTTGAGTTATTTTTGTGAGAAAATATACTTCAAACTCTTGTGATTAGTATAAATCTCACATTTTTCACCATAGAAATATTGTCTTCATATATTCCAAGAAAAGATTACAGCTGCTAACTCAAGATCATCAGTAGGATAGTTTTTCTCATGAATTTTTAGCTGTCGTGATGCATAGGCAATAACTCTATCATTATTCATAAGGACTCAACCAAGTCCTTTATTTGAATCATCACTATAAATAACAAACCCATCATTCCCTGATGGTAAATTCAATATAGGAGAATTTAATAATCTTCTCTTCGGTTCTTAAAAAAATTCTTTACACTCTTTTGCCAAAAAAAATTTAACCCATTTACATGTGAGCTTGGTTAACAGGTTAGCCAACCAGGCAAAATTCTGGACGAAATGTTGATAATACCCTACTAAACCAACAAAAACTGTGTACCTCATTTATACTCATCGGTGATAGCCATTCTTGGATTGTCTTGGTCGTTGAAGGATCAATAGAGATTCCATCCCTAGAGACAATTTGTCTAAGAAAATAAATCTCTTGGATCCAGAATTCACACTGGATAAACTTCCCATATAATTCATTTCTTCTAAGAGTATTTAGAATAAAGCGCAATTGATTCTCAAGATCTTCGTAGATTTTGGAGTATACCAAGATATCATCAATAAATACCACTAAAAGTCCTCAAGATATTCCTTGAAAACTCTATTTATTAGATCCATAAAGACAGAGGGTGTATTAGTCAATCCCAAAGGCATTACTATAAAATCGCAATGCTCATACCTGGTTCGAAATGTTGTTTTTGGAATGTATTCCTTATTCACACACAACTAATGATATCCAGATCGAAGGTCTATATTTGAAAAATATTGAGATCCATGAAGTTTGTCAAATAAATCATCAATAAGAGGTAGGGGGTACTTGTTCTTTATTATTATAGCATTGATCTCCCTGTATTCAATGCACAATCTCATAGACCCATCTTTCTTCTTAACAAAAAGGACAGGGGCTCCCCATGGAGAAACACTAGGGTGAATAAAGTCCTTATTACTGAATTCCTATAGTTGTTTCTTTAGTTTCACTAATTCCATAGTGGCCATTCTATAAGGGGTCTTCGATATGGGCCTTGAACCAGGAATTAAATCAACGAAAAACTCAATTTCTCATTCTAGAGGATGTACAGGTAAATCCTCTGGAAACACATCAATGTATTCTTGAATAATAGGTGTGTCCACTATTAGAACATTCTTTTCCTCACCCATAATTATTTCAATCTCTTCCTCCCTAATAATTGAATTTAGTAGAGCTTCTGGGGGTGGATCTAGATAAGAATCAGGTGGTGACATTTCGGCTCTAAATATAAGGTACTTCTTATCATCATTGAAAATTGTAACCCCCTTTTTCTTACAATAATTTTTCACATCATTGTCCAAAAGCCAATCCATTCTAAGGATTATATCAAATTCAATCATGGGTATGATGATGGGATCAGAATATAAATAACATTTACATACCCTAATGGGAACTGATTCACAAAACATTATTGCTATGATACATCCCTTAGGAGTTTTGATTGACAACTCCCTTGTTAAGTCAAATTGAAAATATCTAATTTTCTTAGTAAACTGGAAGATATGAAACAATGCGATGATTCAGAATCAAAAAAAAAGCATTGGCTAAACATGAGTAATACATTAAATTACCTTCCACTGCATCTTTCAAAGCTTCAATCTCAGCAGTAGTGGTCGCATAATCTTGGCCTTGATCCCTTGTACTTTTTTGAGTTAAGTTCTCTTGGAAAATAGGACATTCATTTGAAAAATGTCCATTTTCTCTACAATTGTATCATTCAACATTGATAGCCTCTTTCTTTCCCGTGAAATCACAAGCTTGGTGGCCTTTTTCACCACACTTTTAATAGACCCTCATTCCCTTAAGGAGAGTATCGGGGTGTTTCTTCCCACATTTACCGTAGGATGGATATTCAACTTTTCCCTTCTTCTCCTTATTTCCATTTCTAGAGTGATCAGTAGGTCTCTTATTTTCTTTCTTTTCTTTGAGGGTATAAAACTTAGAGAATTCATTTTCTATCTTGATAGCACATGAGAAAATATCTTCATATGATGAGAAGGATTTTGATGCTAATGCTCGATGGATAAATGGTTTTAACCCATTAATGAATTGTTCAATATTACTCCTTGGGTTACGTATATAATCTGTTGCATGCCTTTCTAACCTTGTAAAGTTAGCCTCATACTTTGCCACATTATCATCCTCCTTTTGCCTCAGACTTAAAAATTGGTTTTCCATATCTTCTCGATGGTTATAAGGAAATTATTTATCTAATAAAATCTCTTTAAACTCCCTCCATTCCATGTTTTATACTTCTTAATATTACTTTGTGTTTTGTATTAATGACCACCATTGATCTACATCTCTCGTGAGGTGATAAGCTGCCAAGATAACTTTTTCCATTTTGCTACTCCCCAGAGCATGAAATATTTTCTCTAAGGAATTTATCCATTGCTCAGCTACTAATGGATTTGTACTCCCATTAAATTTTTGTGGTTGTTTCCTCATGAAGTGGTCTAACATTGATCCTCTGTATTGTGGATCAGGGTGATCCATATGGGTAAGGTTATTATTCGTAACCTGAGTGAGTTGTCCCGGTATGGTGATAAGTTGATCATCACCAGTTGTATCACCAGGTCCAATATAATTATCTTGAGTTAGAGGTAAATCCCTAAATGGATTACGTATTTTGATACGGTTTCCATTCATTACACAAGGATCCATTTATAAACAATGGCATACACTAGATTAGTTTATGAATCGCAATATATAATTCCAAACTTGTAAAACACTAAACATAAATTGAAAAATTTATGTTTATAATACATAATCATATAAAAATGTTTTCTTGGAGGAGGTATATACTCCTAAATCCTTCATAATTTTCTATAAATAAAATGTGAATAATCCTAAGCATATCCCCCCGGAGTGTTGTAACCAAGAGTGTAGCAAGGCCCGTTGTCATGTACTAGGACACACCGGGTCAAGCCCGAAACTCCTTGTCAGAGTTTTCACTCCTAGGTATATATGTGATAGATCCACCTCTACCTACTCATATCCAGAAAAGGATGTATTTCTTGTAAAATAAACAAAATCTCTACATTACCAAAATTCTAGGATGTTCTTCTATACCAATCCACCAAGTCTATCTTAGGGTAATGTGCTCTGATCAGAGTTTATCTAAATCAAGTTTCCAGGGTTTGTACTAAACTTCCTCTGATACCATTAGTAACGCCCCAACCCTAGTTACCCAGAGTCGGTGCATTATTACAAAACATTGGTATGATACAAGGAATCATGTCCCAAAAGACCAATCAGTTTTGTAGCCTTGGAAGTACTACATATATTCATAAGTTTTACATTATATCATGAAATAAAAACATCAACAAAAAATTTTCCCCATTGACAAAACTTATATCCAAAGCATATCCTTGCAGTTCAACCATAAAATATTTATTCACCTCCTAGGAAAAATAAAACATTGAAAGGGGTGAGCTCAGATACTCAGTAAGGATAAAAATATAGCAGAAACTTTCATAAATAAGCATAAACATTTAAGGCAATGTATAAGACAAAAACAAAAGCCTTTTAAACTTAAACTTCAAAATAATATGGAAAAGATAAAATCAAATAATTTCATTTACTTATTCACATAGATATTCTACTAGTTGAATAATCACATGCAATATCAATAGCCACTTTCGTAATGATGGAATGAATAATTCCAGACTTCATAACCACATAGTCAAGGCCTTATGCCAAGACTACAAATATGATTTTGTCAAGGCCTTGTGCCAACACACAAGTTTGTCTCATGAGACATACTGATGCATCAAGGAGCTATAGCAGGCTCCATTCATCACTTACTAAGTCCAATGCATTCTTCATATGAAAAGGTTTAAACATAATATAAACAATTGTATTAAAACTAGCATACGAAATTTCAAAACTTTATCCATAAACCATGAATGGTGTTAAAATAACACATCCAAAGTCAAACATATCACAAAATATTCAATACAATATGGAAGATTTTTATAATAATAAATCATATTCAAACAAGTTTAAAATCCATCAAAGGATGTTGACATAGATGAAATGAAAACTATTTGAAATAAATATATCTTTCTATTTTGAAATCATTTAAAAGTTAAAAAATTATAAAAGAAAAAATTTATTTTGAAAGTATTCCTATAATATTTTATGTGATGCTTCGACGATGATATAATAGTGGAAAATATCCACACCTACTGTATAAGTTAAAAAATACATTTTTACCTAAATTTTGTCGAAAAGGTCATAATGTACCTTATTTGGAAAATGATGGAAAGATTCCTTTCAAACCATTTTATAAAAAAGTCAAACAAGGGTATAAATGACTTTAACCCATATTCTAGTAAATAGTAAAAAAATTTAAAATAAATTTTTAAGAAACATGGATGTGGATGATAAAGAGGACCCAGTAGATACTTACATAAAAACAATATCAGATAATAAATAAATTGTGAAATTAAAACTTACCTTGTACCTTTCCTTAGTCGATTGTATGTTAAACTCTTATATAATAGTTAAAATATTGTTATTAAATTATACAATAATCATATACAAAAATATTATATCATATATGATCTTATAATATTTCATTGTTAATAATATTTTATTAGTATCATCATTTCGGGTGTTAACTGATTCGTTTTCCTTTTAATTCTTGGTTATGTAAGCCATGTTTGTTATGGATATGATGTATTTGATTCATATACAGAATTATATTATGTTCATAAACATTATTTTTAATCATAAAATGAAAAATATTCTTGAATTATTATGATGGGGAATGAATCTCATCGCGTTCATTGAGATGGTAATCTGTACATACGCACGAGCGACAATATCATTATATTGATGGTGAAATCATATGTAATTGGATGGTATATCATATATACAGAATAATTAACAATTTATATTTATTATTTACATCATTTATAATCATTATTATACCCACATAAATAATTAAGTGTTTGAATAATGAACTACACCACGACGTGGAGACGGTAAGTCGTACATACGCACGTATGGTGACTTCTTCATTCATATGATGGATAGAATAATGAATCTGGTTGAACCATTTTTATAAAAACATAAAATTATATATAATATACTGGATTTATTATTTTATTTTGGAAACAACAAAGGAATAGTAAGTGGAAGACGAAAAGAACTTGATAGAGGTGATGAAATATTTACCTCTTCTTCAGATTCTTCCTTTTTATTTGATCAAAAGGGCTCCTTAGGTTGGCTTTCTGACCAAATTAAGGCCTTTAGTATGAAGAGAGGATATTTGGGAGGATATTTGGTTAGGGTTTGGCCGATCCAAATGTCTTGGGAGGTGTGAAATTAATAGAAGGGGAAGTACCCTTTTATAAGAGAGGTGAGGGTCACTTTAATAAAATCTTGAAATATTATTTTATAATAAAATAATTTGGGTTTATAATGGATCCAAAATGATTTATTTCGAGTATAAGTTTGGTATGGGTAGAAAAAAGCTCAACCAATAGGTTTTGAATAGGTTTAGGTCACCATATTAACCTTATCTTTTAGATTTAACTATTAGTTAAATAGTTTGACATTTACCATGTCTCTTTGTATTTTTATATTATATGGTTAATAAACATACTATAACAAGACAATAGAACCACATGTGGTCCATTATTAATATATATAACCTTATCAAAGTCCTTTTTCTGATCCTTATATTTTTAGTAATATTATATCATTTAATAATATAGTATTTGTTTTAAATACTCAATTATGTCAATTTAGACACCATTTAGTATTTGATTTTTTTGAACGCCATTAAAACTTTATCAATTTGAATAAAATTTATTTAACCAACCCTAAAATGTAATATTAACCTATAAAATTAGTTTAATTTATCAGAAATCTCAATTTACATTTATTTGGAAATTTATAATATCAATTATTTTAATATTTCATTATTAAGGTAATTACTTCATCATCATTGTGTTATAAATAAATTATATTATGTAATGTCTAAAAATTATAAATAAAATACCATTATGTAGGAAATAGTTTTATATTTATAATTAATATTTATATTCAAATTTATATTGTGTGTAACCCCATATTAAAAGTGGTTTAGTTATTAAACTTTGAATTTAACTCTTTTAACTATTCTTTAAATAAAATAATAATAAATGTCCTAATCTAATCCAAGTGGACCGAAGGGGTCATATTTTATTCATAAGTTTGTTTTTGTTCTAATTATACTTATTAAATAGAATTAGGACATGTGTTAGGGTAATTATGATATCATTTTTACCCTTAATTACCCTATTTACTTTTAATCGTGGTAATAAGTCAAAAGTTACTATTCACCAAAAATTATTTTCATCTTATCGAACAACATTTTACTTACTGAAATTAACCATTTCTCTCATATTTTTCAAATTATACTCACAGAAGCGGTAAAATTTAGTTTTATGCAAATTTGTAAATGCTCATAAAAGATGGGTAAAAGACGGTAAAAAGTTCAATAAATTTTTTATATATCTAAACATATTATAAAATGACTCAAATTAATTACATTGAACTTATATAGGTATTATTTATCTATTTTGACCAAAAATAAATTTAAATAGAATAAATAATTATTTGAATAAAAAGTTAGTTTTAAACAATAACGTAGTGTTTTTCACTATTCATCAAAAATTGAATGTTTTCGGAAAAATACCAAAAATTTACCCTAATATAATTTTGATATTTCAAATTCAGAAATAAAGTCCATTTTGAAAAATAAAATTTATAAAATTTCAAAAAGTGGGTATTACTATTCATAATGGCTAGTTTTATTGGTTGCGGTGTGTTAGAATCTCAAAGTTGCGTACAATGCGAGATATTGCATTTTACAAAGGGAAACGTACCATAGAATCTTGGGTTGTTACATATCCCATGTGGATGGGAATAAAATCCCATGTAATTTGATTAATTTTATAGGTTAGTATAGTCCTTTGAGAGAAATGAGTTTCGGCTTACTTCCTGAAAAGGATTCCATGATGATTTAGGGGTTTAATTTTGGAATTGTTCATAATAAGGATGCCCAGATTAAGGGAATGAGGGTTGGATTCCAAAATAGGATATCCAGCGAGCTTGCGCCCTGAAAGGGCTTCCTACGTATCCTGGTTTGAATAGGAATCAGAGTTCTTGTAGTTCTTTCACCATGGTTGTTTGTGTAAATATTGTAATCATCACGAATATCTAAGACCATGTGAGTTATGCTAGGTGTGAGAAACAAGAGGATTTGAAAGATTCATCTATGAAACCTTACACTTTTCCTCATCCTCTAGTGAAGAGGGTGCATCGACCATGGAAGAGGGTGAGGCGACGAGCCTTCGCTCTATTCACTTTACATTGGACAAGGTTCCAATAAATGGAAAAGGGGATGAATGTTAGGGGCTTACATCAGGATGGTTTCCCATGGTGAAAAAGCTCAATAGGAGAGGGAGAGGGTATCGAAAATCCTTGTTCACGTCTCTCCTCTGGTCTTTTTAACTGAAGAAGAGGGGAGCAATGATGCTACCTCCTGAATGAAAATCTAGGGGCTTATGATAGGATGGTTTCCCTAAAATTGATCCTGGTAGGGGATAGAGACTTATCCTTTGTTAAAAAGGAAGAAAATCAAGTGTGAAATATACCTTCCCTACCATATACCTAAGGTTTTGGGTCGTCTCTTTGAGAAGGGAGAGGCCAGGACCCAACCCTCCTCCAAACCGGGAATTTCCCAACATTGTTCCTGGGAGAAAGGCCCATGTGACTGTGGATATACAAAATCGAAGACACTCCATGAACCCTAACCCCATTTTAAAATAACTGTGGAAAACCTCTGACTGTAGAGATACAAACCCAAATAAAAGACACCCTAATTTTCCTTTCCCAAAGGTTTGATAAGTTAGGAGGTTTTGGGGGATGCTTCAACTTAGACCCTTTCAGATAAGGGACCCAAAGAAAGAGATACCCTACCATGAATGTCATTAAATATGATACTTGAGTTGGTATGTAGTCTTTATACCAAGCTCCTTCGCGTAGGTTCCTCGTTCAAGTGTGCAGTGTAGGTACCTCACATTGATGCACCACGCAGCTGTACTGTGTAGGTATGACACGTGGGAATACAGCGCAGGTGTGTTGCGTAGGTATGTCGTGAAAGTGTGTCGTGCAGGTCTTCCGCATAGCTCCATATATTCTAAACCCTGATGAGACTTTGAACCACTTTTACTAATTTTAATTATTTATTCTCTCATGTTTTACAGAACTACTTAAGAAAATTTGGGGTATATTGGAGAAAGAGAAACACAATGGGAGCTCTGGGACTTCTTCCAACTTTTTTTGTCTTTGAAATGGGGATCCCAAGGGTCCTATTTACAGGCATTGAGGGTACTTGGTCGAAGGAAAGTTGTCTACCCAGGTCCTCTGGGTAGGTCCTCCACGTAGCTCTTCCGCGTAGGGGTCTATAAATTATATTGTCGCGTTGGTCCTCTACATAGGTCCTCTGTGTAGGTCCCTTTGTGAAATTTATCTATCTTCCAAGTGCCATAACTTTTGATCTGTAAGTTTTTTTGGGCTCCATGAATAGTCATGTATAAAGTCATGAAGAGATCTACACTTCTTAAGATGGTAAATACACTATTTATTCTTGGAAGAAACTCAGAAATTAAATTTAATGTGTTGACACCTTTTCATCATCGATCTTGGTAATCCACTGCCTACTCTTGGATGGGGGAATCATTCCACTTATCCATTAGTATAGAGTAGTATTTTGGAACATATAAATCCAGCATGCATCTTCTTCCTTCCAATTGAAAACATCTTTACTCATACCTTTCATTTTTTGTCTATGTGAGAATCATATCGTGTTCTCTAAAAAAGTACATGAAAACACATTTCATGGTGTCTAAAAAAGCCCCCTTAGAATTTGATTCATTTGGAACAAAAAAGAATCTTGTTCTAAGGTAAAATTAGGGCACATTGATGCATTCCAACATCATTTGGTTACATTTGGAGCAAATTCATGTTTGGAAGGATGCTCAAAAATTTTCCTAATCCATGGGGCCTAGTGAGCATAGTTTGACAATTGCTAGGATATTATGGGAAACCCTACAAACATTGTATCTTTTGACTTTTTATTTCTCAATATTACCTAAATCATAAAAAATGTTTGTTCAGTGAGTTGGGACTCGACTTTTTTTAGAGTAACCTTTGCATTTTCTCAATCTAGTAAGTACCATGTCTCTTGTTGTTGGCAGTTTAGAGTCATGCATGTTAGACTATAAAGGGCTAATGTTTAAGGTTCAAATAACTTTGACCATAAATTTTGTAATTAGATCCAAAACAAGACTCAGTGGCTAATTATTTCTTTAGTATTATTTAAATATTTCCTAGGGGAATCTTGAGCCATGATTTTTTATGGTCACCAAATTTAAAACTTATATCAACATAATGGGAGTCACTTCCAAGAATAAAGTTACCATTATTTGAAAAAGTCATTATGGGGGCTTTATTATGCAAGGCTAACTGGGGAATATGCTGCATATCCAAAAAGTGGCATCTTTAGGCTAAAAAACTATTTTTTAGGAAACTTATACAAGGATACCTAAGGGAACATGCTGCATAGTTAGGAAAAAGAGTTCTTAATAATTTAACATTTTACAGTTGATAGAAAAGGGAAAATAATTTTTGGGTGACTCGAGACAATAGTGGGTGGTTTTTTCAAGGAATGATATTTTAATAATAAAGGGATATTTTATGTCGACATATGTCTTGAATAGGAAAACCATTTATACACCAATTTGGTGTATGAAGAATGGTTAAAATTTATCAAAAAGGGTAATTACTGATATAAAACTATGCAGTTTTAAGTCATGCAGTGAAGACATTGTGCTGTGTAGTTTTATGTCATGCAGTGAGGACATTGTACTGTGCAGTTTTATGTTGTACAGTGAGGACTTTGTGTGGATTTAATTTAAGGTCTTTTTCTTTGATCAAAGGTATGATACTTTTCCAATTTCTTGATAATTAGTTTGGAAACATACTACCATATTCAGGTATGGAAGGGAAAATTGTAAACTGTGATTTGGGAATTTCTAGATCTGAAGAATGGTATGGAAAAAGTGCTAAAGGAATTAGAGGAAGTATTTTCCAAGAAATAAGTTACCATTATTTGAGAAACCCATTATGGGGGTTTTATTATGAAATGAAAACTAAGGAAAATTCTACATAACCAAATAATGGAATCTTTTGACTGATGGGCCCATTATGTAGGCAACTTATGAAAGGCCACCAAAGGGCACGTGATACATTGTCAAGAAAAAGAAATCTAAAGAATGTTGACATTCTATTGATAAATGAAAAAGAATGTTTTTGGAGATTCAAATTTTCCAAATCATACAGTTTGGTTTATGGAGAGAGGTACCTAAATATGGAGAGAGTATTTCCAACCAAGATTTCCAAAGAATCAGAGGAATATGACTTTTACGAAGGTCTGACACAAATGTTAGAGTTGTGGTGTCTATATTTTTAGGTCATACAACTAAGACCAGAAATGGAAATAGTATATGTTATGTGGCCAAGTGATTCCAAGGTTATTTCATATTTCTTTGAATATATAGAGAACGAAATGTGTAATCCATGGTCTTGAAGAGTTTCAGATCGAGAGAAAGATAATGGTAAAAGTAGACCTGAATGACTGTTTTAAAATACATATTATTGTATATTTTCATCAAATTTTTAAGGGGACAAAGTCACTCTAACCAAGAAAGCAATTACCATCATTTGATAAACCAATTATGGGTGTTGTATAATGCAGGGCCAACTAAGGAATATGTTGCATAGCCAAATAGTGTCATCTTTTGACTGAAAGACCTGTTATATAGGAAACTTGTGCAAGGCCACATAAGGGCACGTGCTGCATAGTCAGGAAAAAGAGTACTCAGGTATTAGAAACTCTATCACCATAAACCGTAAGAAAGATTATGATGGTCTGGAAAATATTCATGATTAAGAGTGTGAAACATGGAGGGGGTGTTATGATTAATGCACATTAGAAATTTTTGAATCAATATTGTCCATGAATTTGATTTCCTTTACATAGATCTGACTCATATGTAAAATGGGGACTTTATTTGTTTCTTTTGAATTAATATTGTGATGTGCAGTTTAAATTCATGAAACGATGACATTATACTGTGTAGTTTTAATTCATGTTGTGAGGACATTATACTATCTAGTTTTAAGTCATGCAGTGAGAAAATTAATAGCCCCATAAGAAATTGAGACACCTTATTTATATAAAGAATCCTTTTACCCAATTCATAATCCCATGTGAACTATGCTCGGTGTGAGAAACAAGGAGAAGTAAGAAACTATTTTATAATATAAAGGTGACACAAATGAAGAATAGGGGTGTTAGATTTCCATGTAGTTTAACGTCATGCAGTAAGGACTAAGATGAACCAATGTGAAAAGAAAGACTTGTTATATCTAGTCTAAGGGATAAAATCCAAGTGTCACTATATGTCTTTCTGAGGGAAAGAATCAATCCATACATAGTTCTTTATACATTCCCTAAGAAAGTTTTATTCTTATATAAATAATAAAGGGATTTTGTTTTTTTATCATGGTTGGGCCCAAGATTTGAATTCTAGGTTTCTCTATGTATCTCATATTGATGAGAATCAAGTCGTACGTAGTTATTTAGACAATCACTTAACACACCAATCATCTTTGACATGGGAGACAGGGGGCTTTAACACATTTTAGAAGAATGATTAAATTTAAGACACAAGATAGTATGAAAATCAAATCATGTATCTTAAAAGAGAACTCTGTATAAATTTAGCTCATATACAGGAGAAGAAAAAGGGAAATAATTTTTTTTTGGTTGTGGATGTGTCCAGGATTGGAGATCCAGGCATCTCTACATATCTCAAATAGATGAGAATCAATCCACACATAGTTATTGAAACAATGTCCCTATACAAATTTCACTCAGACATAGGGAAGAGAGGGACTCATTAGCCACTAAGGAGTATCAATGATTTTCATGACAATTACTTATGGAATCTCCTAACATCGATTAGAGAAGACGTTAACCATACAGTTTAATTTCGTGTAATGAGGAAAAATGGTGTCATGAAATTTAACATCATGCGAAAAGAACAAAGATTTTATGCATTTTAAAGTCATGCACCATGGAAACTTATGTTTGTTACATAGTTTAATGTCTTGCAACTAGGAATTTTTACTGTGTAGTTTTATGTCTTGTAGTAAGGACATCGTGGTTGTGCTGTTTTTAGTCTTGCAGTGAGGACTAAGAGTATGTGCAATTACACAAAGTATTTATTCAAGAATCTCACATTATTTAGAGTTCTAATGAGCTCTACATCCATTGAGATTAAGTAATAATCTCCATATGAGTAGATTTTATGTATAGAATAAGGTCCTTACCACTTTGGTTCAAGCTTTGAAGGTTTCTTTCTAGGTATCATTGGAGTCCTGAGGACCAATACCAATTCTCCTTGAAGAAATGAATAGAGGCAAAATTTCTTGTTAAAAGCATGCGCTAATCTGTTCTGATAGACTTCTAGATGATGCAAAGTATGTAATCCTTTCTCTTCTAATCATTCCAGCTCATTAAACTATTTTTGAGACCTCTCGTCTGTAGAAAACTAACCACAAATTACAATTAAGAGTGAAGGAAATTGCATTTAAATTGGAAAGACTGATTTTGTTCCGTATACCAATGAATTAAGCGTTTCATGGGTGGCAATACGGGTAGTAGTCCGATAATCCCATAAAGCATGAAAAAATTTATCAGGATATGATTTCTTATCTTTATCCACCATTTTCTAGAGTATATTTGGTAGGGTCTTATTTAAGTCCTATATCTTTCTATTGGTCATTACATGATAGTGGGATGAATGGTAGTATTTGATATTATGTTCCTGATATAACTTTTTTACCTCAGCAGAAAAAAAATGGTGTCACGGTCCATCAAAATATTATGAGGGACAAAAAATTTAGTGATGATATTAGTTTTGAAAAAACTGACAATTATTTTGGCTCCAACTTATTTGAGAGGTATTTCCTCATCCCATTTGGAGAAGAAGTCTATAGTAGTTAGAATATATATGAAATGCTTAAATGTTGTTGGAGGATAAGGTCCTACTACATCCATTACCCATGTGGAAAATGACCAGGAGTATTTAGTTGTATGGAGAAACTCTAGGGGTTGATGACTAAAGTTAGAATGCACTTGTAAGGGATGAAATTTCTTAGTGAAATATTTACAATCATGTGTCATTGAAGGCCAAAATTATCCAAGCCTTTAGATCTAATCAGAGAGTATATGCCCAGACTGATGGGCACTACAAACTCTTGAATGAAATTAATTCATGACAGTTGTAGTTTCTTCTCTATCAATACATCGGAGGAGTATTCCATTGAAGCCTCATTTGTAAAGGATATTCTGGTGGTCTGGACTATCACAAAGAGTAAAATTGGTTTCTCATCATCGAATCTATTCTTTTTTATCCCTATTTGGTGGAAGTATTCCATTTTGAAGATATTACATGATGGATGTTCTCCATCCTGTGAAATGACCATATGGCTCAGGAATAGGGCTAATTTTATTAATTTCCACTATTTTGGTTTGAAAAAATGGTGAGACCACACGATGATGGCATATGCTGATGATTGTCTCATCCTAATTTGGATCTTCCAAAGCTGTAGTTGCATTAGTCAGTGAATCCTCTAAGGAATCTTGTGATCGAGGGACATAAGACAATGTCAGCTATGAGGGAAATTCATCCATTAACCCTCTGATGTAATCACACAAAGGAATTAACTCTTCTTTTCTGATATAATATTCCCCATTGATTTTCTTGATTACTAATTCTGAATCACGTTTTGCCTTTAAGTGATTCACTTGCACTTGAAGGGCCAATTCCAAACCTGTGATGAGAGCTTGATATTCTACCTCATTTTTGGTACCTCCTTCTAATAATAGGGAGGAATAAGGAAATACTACCTTTTCTATGGAAATAAGGAAAATTCCTAACCCAACTTTTTTGAGTTTAGGGTTTTCCATTCTATTCCCTGTTGGAATTATGGAGGCACCATCAAAGTAAATATACCATGTTTGGGAATTATCATCAATAGAGAAAACCTCTTCATCAGGAAGTTCAGTATTAAATGATATATCTTCCATAGATGGATGTTCAGCAAGGAATTTGGCCAGATCTTTTCCATTTATTTCCTTCTTAGGCACAAACTGGATATCAAATTATTTCAGAATAACTCCCCACCGTGCCAGATGCCCTATAAGAATAGGACAACTGAGGATAAATTTGAGTGGGTGGTTGCGAGACACCAATTGGACCTCATGATGTTGTAGGTAGTTCCTCAATTTTTGAACTACAAATATTGATTCCAGATAGCACTTTTCAATACTATAATACCAATTTTCTGCATCAACCATATTTTGACTGAGATAGTAAAGACTGTTCTCATTCCCATCATTGTTCTTTTGATAAAGGAAGGCACCCCGTGATCACTCTAAATCTGTCACATAGAGAATAATCGGTCTTCCTTCAACAGGCGGTATTATTACTGGTGGACTCAAGAGATGTTTCTTGAGGGTATCAAATGATTCTTGGTAGTATTCATTCCATTCGTAGGTGACTCCCTTATTTATTAATCTGTTGAAAGGAAAACACTTGCCTAAAAAATTCGTGATAAAGTGTTGAATATAGGCCAATTGTCCTTGAAATCATATTAATTCTTTTAAATTTTGAGGAGGTGACATACCAAGTATTTATTTTTTTTTTTCTCAGGATCAACTTCTATGCCATGATGGCATACAAAAAATCCAAGAAACTTTCCTAAGGTTACCCAAAAAAACATTTCAAGGGGTTCATCCTCAAACTATGGTGTCGAAGTTTATTGAATGTGATATACAGATCAAACAAATGATTGTAACGTTGTCTGGTTTTGACCACCAAATCTTCCATATAACATTCAACAAATCTTCCTAAAAGGGGTTTTAAGTTAAGGTTCATAGAATGTTGGTATGTTGCACCTGTATTCTTTAATCCAGAGAGCATTACCCGATATAAAAACACACCATGAGGGGATATAAAGGCTGTTGATTCTTCATCCTCTGGTTCCATATAGATTTGATTACACCCAAAGTATCTATCCCTAAAGAAAAGAGCTTCACAGCCATCTATTGCATCACTTAAAAGATCTGTAATCGGAACTGGAAAATCATTTTAGGTAAATGCCAGTTAATATCTTTGAAATCAATGCAATATCTTATTTTCCCATTATTATTTTTAATTGGGACAATTTTGGCCAGCCATTTAGGATATTGAACTTCCCTGACAAAGTTAGCCTTTATAATCTTATCAACTTCAGCTTCAATTTTAGAGGCATGAGTTGGGTATGTTCTTCTGGATGCCTTCTTAAATATGTGATGTTCTTCTGGAAAACCAAAATGATGAGTGGTTGCATCGGGATTAAGACCTGGAATTTCTGTATAATTCCACGAAAATATATCATGATGTTTCATTAGAAATGAGGTATACACCTCTTCCTCTTTAGAGGTCATTGAATCACTAATTAGAGTGGGGTGTGGATATTCTTCTGTACCCAGATTTATTTCTCTAATCTCATCCACAGTGGTAGAAACACCTTACTCAAATTTTGGAGGAGCATCCCTACGATCTTTCTCTACTTCTTCATTACTTGTTACCTCTTCTATTTCTAATTGAATAGTAGATGACGAGGAAAAAACATCCATAGTTAGGGGATGAGTCAGTATTTGAACATCCTGAAGAAGTGACCACTATATCTGACCCTACTAATGATGAAGGGTCTTCCTGTGGTAAAAAGGAGGAGACGATGGATTGGGAATCAACATATTTATCTGCCTCTAACATTTCCACAACTTCTTCTACACTTATTGACGTAGTATAGGCTTTCTATAGTTCAGTAGATGATATTAAGACATCTCCATTTAAGCTTCCATCACTTCATAGTGAATCAACAGTTTCTCCCATGTTTTTAGGCTCAGTTGCCGCAATCGACCTTATGTAAGTCACTATATGAGTGCTTAGATTTGGTTTTACCCTTCTAATTTGATTGATGGGTAGCACATAATATATACTCAAATATATGAATGGGTTTGTTGGAATCTTTTCCAATCCATTTGGAGCATTAGCTCTGGTTATTTACATTGTCATGGACCTTGTTCCTTTTTTGTGATAAAACTCTTCCTCAATGTATTGAGATTCACACATTTTTAATGGAGCCTTATCACCATAAAATATCTTGATTTGACCATTGAAACAGTACTTACGACATTGGTGGTATGACAAAGGTATGGCTATATGTTGATGCATCCAAGGCCTTCCAAGCAGAATGTTGAAGGTTGTGTCCTAATGAAGAACCATGAAATATGAATTAGACACAAGATCTCCAAATTTAGTTCTGAGTGAAATCTCGCCCAAAGTTTCTTTCTCATTCATTTCATATCCTTGCAACATTAAAGTGGAAGGAGATAAGTCAGATTTAGTCAAACCTAATTGATGAAGTTTATGAATAGGAATGTGGTTGACTCTGGAGCCATTATCAGTGAAGGATCGTCAGGTGTCTACGTCATTTACCTTTCCAGATAAATACAAGGGTCCGATATATCCATGTACAACATCATCTTTATCTTCATCTGTAAAATATATGACTGCATGAAATTCTTTAGGATCATTCTCTATAAGGTAAACCTCAGCAGTAGTAACTTCAGTTTCAAACTCTTGAGGAATTGAAAAAGCCCCAATAAGTGATTCTCGAAGATCTTTTGACAGATTCAAGGCATCCAGAATTGATAACATGGCTGGTACATGATCCATTTGTTTCAAAACATCATACTTTTGATCTAGAGGTCAGCGTTTCCTAGCATGAAAATATAGTTTTATAGGTGTGTTATAAGGTGATGCTTTTGATGTAGATGTACCCTCTGTCATATCAGAAGCTAGAAATACTCCTGTCATCGGTAGATTGGACTAACTAGGTATATCTACTTTCTTAGAGGAAGATGGTGTGACTTCTAATTGGTCCACTAAGATAATCATGTCAGAACCAAACATGTCTTTCCTGGGATAAACTCCTTGTTCTTGTTGAGCCTACTAAAGGGATCTTCCCTGAGTTTCTACCACAAAATTGGTTTGAGTAGGGGTAGATTTTAAATGGTGGTTTCCAGAATTCCCACTTATTCCCATGTATTCTCGACCTTGGCCTCTTAGTCTAGTTCCCCAATTAGGTACAGGGAACTCTTTCTCATTATAATCAGAATCATCATAGGCAAAAGGATTTGTTAAGTGAATAATGTTGATAGAATCAAAGATCAATTATTCATCTGATTAAGATTCTTCCTGACAGGTTAGTTCAAGTTGTGTCTTTTGGCAGGGTGGTGCCCAGGCTTTTAAAATAGATGGAATGAAATCTACCAGGGTCAAGGACATATTTTTCCTTGACACAAGCTCTTCTTCTTCTGACTACTCTTTGTCCTTCTCATCACCTCACTTCTTTGAGGATTGGCCTTTTGATGAAGGTTTTTTTTGCTGTGGTAGGAGTGGTGGAAGACACAATAAATTGTTTCGAATCTATTTGTAAAATGTCATGAGTTTGGTTAATCATTTTCTTAAGCATCCAATCAACATATATCTGCACATTTTTATTTTTGACTTCCTATCGTTCACCTTTTTCCTCTGGATCAGTACCAGTAACATATTCTACTTGAGCTGAATAACTTTTCAGTTTCACTTGTCCAGAGTATACCATTTTTTGTAGGAGTTCCTTGAAAACAAAACACTCCTGAATGGGATTCCCCAACATCTAGTGAAAGGGACAATAATTCAGAAGATCTCAATCTCCTTCTTTGTTTGGTTTCTTTGGCCATGGAAACTGAACCAAATTTTTTTCCAAAGTTGAGATGAAGTAACTGGGAACTTTTTCATTCTAGAAGGAATAAACTTTGATTTTTAATTCCTCAAACGGTTTCCACCTTTGATCTCTTTTATCATATTGAAGAGGCAGTCATTGCTTCTGATGTGCTGGTGGCGGATCCCTTCAATACCATGAATATTTTTGAAGTGGAAGCAGGTACAGGTTCCTACTTGAGTGTAATGATGGAAGCCTCTAATTTTCATGTTCTTCTTCTTAGAGTTGATGAAATTACATGAGTTTTAGCCTTAGTCTCTATAATATAATCCTCTATCTTTTGAAAAATTGAAGTAAGGTCTCGAAACCCTCTTGTTTATTTTACAGGGATTAGTGGCATGCATAACTCATCAAGTAGATTTTCCACACAAATTGGAAGCAAATCATCTTGAGGAAGTGACAGACATAAGGAATATGTCAATATTTTCCATCATGCAATGAAATATGAAATTCATTCATTCTACCTTTTTTTACAATTGGTAAGATAAACTTTTTTTGTCTTAGGTAGCATTGAGCTATATTAAAGAAGGAATTTTTGGTGGAGATCTTCCCATCCTGTAATTGATCGAGATTGTAAACTTGTATACTAGACGAAAGCCACTCCATGTAGTGACTGCACAAAACACTTGAGATTTACTACTTCTTGTTGTTGAGGAGTTTCCATCATGGGATCATAATGAGAAACAAAATGTATTAAGTGTTGTTCCAGATCTCCCGAACCATTAAAGATTAGAAATTTGGTATTCACATAATTTGGTGGGGGAGGAATCAGGTCCACCCATTCAGGGTATGATTTCTTTTCTAGATGAACTAGAGCACATCATTCCTCCATTTCTTCCAATTGAGGCATTAATTCCTCAATTGTGTTCATAAGAATTTGGGGAATATCTGGATGAGCTGGAACCTGTGTACGTATAGAAACTGGTGCTTGAGCTAGGGCAACGATTAGAAAAACCACTAGTTGTTGTGCTGGTATTTGCCTTGGATAACCCATGGAAATAGGCCTATCATGATGTTCTTTATCCTTTCTTGGTTTTGTACCCAATTGAGGGAATTCATTATCAGCATTTGTAGTTACTATAAATATTCTTTGCTGATAAGCTCCTACATGATGTGAAAGTTGAGGATCTACTTGAGAAGTACGTCTAGTAGAAATACTACTTTGAAGTAACTAGATATTGAGTCTTTTCAACTCTTTAATTTCCTCTTATTATTGTGAAAATATATCTTCATGTGAAAGATATTGAACTTATTTTGTGGAATAGTGAGATGTAATCAGACTTTTACCATTCCCCTTGTCAAATGCCTTTCAGAGGGGTGGGAGTTGGTTATTTGAAGGCATACCTAGATTCTAGGTAAGCCTCTGATTTCAGGTATGTACACCTTCTTCATTTTCCTTAGTGTATACCATATTATGGATAATAACATCATCTTTTGATTCCCCTGAACTAGACTCATTTTTTGGAGGATCTTTTACAATGGTGTTAATGACATTTACTGATGCCTAATGTATTGATGGTATTCTATCAGTATATTTGTAAGATCATCTCCCTCTACTTATTTCATGAGACTGTGTTATCCTATATGATGGATTCTCAGGAGTTGTTTGATGGACAGTAATCTGAAGGGAATCCTGGGATAGTTCAGTTGTGCACTCTCTTTGTGGAATATCCTCTAATCAGGAGAAAACTAACTTCCATTGAGGAGTGGATTGCAGATATGAAAAATCCCCCAGCCCTATAGGCTAGGGTTGTTCCTATTCTTCTTCTTCAAATCCTTGAACTTTTTTTAATGAATTTAAAGGATGAACTAAGTAAGCCCCCATATTTTCAATCTGGGTGATTCTTGAACTGCTATGGCTGAGATTTTTGAAACATATCTTCTGATTTTGTGAATTTTGTTTTGAACATTAGCTGGGCGCATCATCTGAAAACCACAAAAATCACCTGTTTCAGAAAATCATTGAGCTATTTCTAACATTTTCATTCTTTGATGGCTGACATCATCTAAGCAGGATGCCTTCTCAAGATTCTCATATGCTTGATGTAAAATTAACTAAACAACTTTTTTTATTTGGTCTTGACATTCATGAGAGCTAGTTGAGGCCTTTTCTTGAGCGTACAATCGATTACATACAAAATTTGTTGATTGTAGCCGACCGTGGGCAATAACATTGCATGAGACCACTTTTGGAGGACTTTTCTTATTCTTGAGTGTAGTGAAATAGAATTCTCCATGTGCACCCCATCCTATGATATAAACACCAGATAAGGTGTCATAAATTAACTGGTGTAGCCTCTGTAGAGCATTGAGGCATGCATGTTGAAGGGTTCTCTGTTTGTTTTTCAACCTTTGGATTTTGGGAAATTGAGAGAGATGCCAAGTCAATTTGGAATTGAAACCCTTCTATTACCTTCACATGATTTTTATATTCATCATATGGTAATACTTTGGTTTTAAAATGATGAAGAGTATTCTATAAGTTGAGGCGGATATCATGAATAAAATCTTCTACCATCAATTCTGAAATGTTATACTGATAATTTTCCAAAGTCCAAAACATGACTGGTATTTCTTCTTTAGACAATTGTTTCCTCAATTTTAACACTTGGTCTAACCAAAGTGGATGCTAGGTATTAGAAATAAAATGACCCAAGGGAGGATCGGAAAATGACCATTCCCTTAAGATGTCTTCTGGTTGAGAAAGTGTTTCACTTTTCAATGACAAGGCATCAGACATGACTATCCTTGTGTTTGTAAGTGCCTCGAGATAGGAGGGATATCTTACCACAACATTATCAATTATATAATTATCTTGACAATGAGAAATACTACTATCGAGATGAATTTATTAGAAAATTCCATCATGGGGAGGACCACCATGATGGATTACAGTAAGGGTTGAATCCTCTTTCTCCTTGGTCTTCTGGCCACACGGAGGGTTGTCGTGACTCTCATCCAGAGATAGGTTCTCTAAATTGACTGAATTTTAAGGAACAAATCCTTCATGATGATGTGTATTATGGGGAACTTTATAATTACTACTACCAATCCCATAATTTGGTGATGAGGGGATAAGATCTTGATCTACAACAAATAAATTTCTAAGGGCTTCAAGAACTCCAGCATTAAGAGGAGCCAAATTGAAGTTTGACTCTTGATTTTCCAACTGTGTTTGGAGAGACTTCTTACTGGATGTTCTCTTACACTTAGTTAGGGCCACTTCTAAGGAGAAGTGGTTATCATGGGCAGGTGTATGTTCCTGCCTTGGATTGGTTACCGGAATGGATTGATTACCTCTAATTGGAAAGAGTGTATGTTCTCGATCTTGTTGTTCGTATGATATGGAGGAGTAGGCCCCATGATCCTTTTGGACTAAAATCGAGGTGTGTATCTACTCCAGGATGGCATGCCGATGTGCCATCCCATATATGGGGACAATTTATGTGTATATTCTCCTGGTACTACTGAAGTAGTTGTTATAATATCCTGGCATGCTTCCAGAATATGGGAAAGAATTTGTGTCTTCCCTTTAACCAATTATAAGATGTGTTTGGTGAATTCAGTAGTAGGAATGGGAATATAAGTCCATTATATATTAGGAGTATGTGTATGTGTTTTTTTCCTGTCCTCTTTTTCCTTTCAATGGGTATTGAAATTACTCATGCATGGGGGCAGAGAGTTGGGTCTGCCCAAGATTTTTCATCGGAGTTTTCCGAATGACTTCTCCGGGTGATGCCTAATGATATTGTCGGAAGGCTTGAAAAACACTGGAAGGTGTATGTGCTTGCTGGTTGTTTCCCATCAAGTATGTTTGATGGACTTCCTTCAATACCAGCAGATGAGACTGCTGGCAGAATTGGGGATTTTAATTAGGTGTATGTTCCTATTTTCCATTTTCCACCAGATTGGATTGGAGGGCTTATTTAAATGAAATCATATGAGCCTATTGACTAGATGATAACTTGTAAGAAGTTGTATGTGCCTATTCACAGTACTCCACTAGGTTTATTTAGTGGAATTGGTGGGTTGTTTCCTGATGATTCTGCTGGACAGCAAAATTAGGACAAACGGATGTATGTGTCCGCTCGTTGTTTTCCATCAAGTTAGGTTGACGGACTTCTCTGAAGGGGGAAGAGGTAAGAACCTTCTCCCTATTGACCAGAAATTATCCCCGGTGGTTTTTCTTGCATGCCTGGGTCTGAGAGACCTAGGCCGAACATCCAGAAGAAACACCACCATCATGTTGGTGGTTCACTACTGCGCAATTCTGCCAGCAGAGATTGTTGGTGGGAATCCTCAGGAAGGATCCATGCATCTTTGAAATGAGGCCCTGAGTGACCTCTTGATCCACCTCCCTATAGTATGAGAAGGTCTATTTGTTACGTTTTGAGGATAAGGACCCGAAATGGTTGAAAATGGTGGTTTTCACCGTCTTCTTCTTGATCATTGGTCGTCGTTGGCCAGATGATAAAGGATTATTATTGACTTGGAGGGCCTGTCAGGCAGCCTCCAAAGTCAGGATTGTATCATGTTGGAGATACTCTTTTACCAACACGTTAGAGACCCAACATTAAAGATGTTGAGTGGCCAATGACAGCCTCCTCATGGATGAAGATCTAGCTTGAGCAGCAGTTAGGTAGTTCACAAATGACATCTTAAGGAAATCCATTTTTGGATTGAAGGGAGTTCTAAGGAAAATTTGAAAAAACAATAAACTCCAATAAAGTGACATCTATTAGATGAATACATGTGGGATTGATTCCTTTGTTTGTCCTTCCTTTATCAATTGATAGGGTCCTGACATGTGGGTAGCATTATTAACTTGGTTAAGGATTCACATTGGGTTCACCATTTGTGTTTCGTAGTTCCTTGAAATGTCTGTTCTTGTTTTAATAATCATTTCTTTTAGGTTGTTTCCATTAGATTATTCATGGAACTGAAAACTTCCAATATTTATTTATCCAAATGGGTCCTTCTTTCCAATGGCAGGTGTTTGTTAATTTTTAACTTTACGATACTTAGGAATGTACATTAGTTGTGGGGATGGGAGTTAGAACTCACTATACCCTTTTTGGGGGAATTATTTTCTACTCCGGAACTCTCTTTGTAAATTTAATATATTTTCATGAATCCTTATTAATTCACCAAAATAACATAATTTTACCTTAAAATTTACAATCACCTATTAACATGTGTAAAATTTAGAATCATCAGTTTGCATTCAAGGTTATTCATTAATGGAGACATTCGTACGTATTTGAGGTTCTCTGTCAATGGTATCATCTAATATACTATTTCAAGATTCTTTTATTCATCATTATGATGATACAGGTTTTCTAGCCACTCAGCAGGGCACTCTGAAATTTATTGTCATCTAGGGAGACGAAGTCTTGTTTTGATATTGGGATCGTACCCATAAAATGGGTTACCGTGTATCCTTGTGAAAGGAATCAGAACCCCTGTAGTTTGGTGCCACTTAATGGGACACATCATACCTTTTAAGGTAATGTGATAAGGACCTAACCATATAGTTCAATGTCATGTGGTAAAGAAATCTAAGAAAAAGGTTCTTAGTCAAAGTTTGGTGTGGGACTTATGCTGAAACAGCCTAATGAACTTGGAAAGAATATGGGTTTCCAAGTTAGATTAGACCATGTTGGGAGTATGGCCCAAAGAGAAAAGGGTTGATTTGAAATGTTGGGTTTGAACCTAAAAGATTCTTCCTATATATCCCACATGGATGGGAATCAAATCCCACGTAGTTCCATGAATCTCATAGGAGAGTATAGTTCTTTGAGAGAAATGATTTTCGGCTTACTTCCTAGAAATGATGAATTGATGATTTAGGGGTTTAATTTGAGACTTTTTTCTAAGAAGGATTCCTAGATTAAGGGAATTGGGGTTGGATTCTGGAAGAGGATATCCAGTGAGATCGGGCCCTGAAACGGCTTCCTACGTATCCTGGTTTGAACAGGAATCAGAGTTCTCATAGTTCCTTGACCATGGTTGTTTGTGTAAATGTTTTAATCATCATGAATCTCTTATACCATGTGATTTATGCTCAGTGTTAAAGACAATAATATGTGAAAGATTCAACAATGACACCTCACACTTTTCCTCCTTCGTTATTGGAAGAGGGTGCATCGACCGGGGAAGAGGGTGAGGCGATGAGCCTTCCCCCTATTCACTTTACATTGGACAAGGGTCCAATGAAAGGAGGAAGTGATGAAGGTTAGGGGATTACACCAAGATGGATTCCCATGGTGACAAAGCTCAATGGGATAGGGAGAGGGTACCGAAAATCCCTATTCCCATCTCTCCTCTAGTCTTTAGCACTGAAGAGGAGAGGAGGAGAAATGATACTACCTCCTGCAAGAAAACCTAGGGGCTTATGCTAGGATTGTTGCCATAAAATTGATCCGGGTAGGGAAGGGAGACTAATCCTTTGTTCAAAAGGAAGAAAAGAAAGTTTCAACTTTACCCTCCCTACCAGAGACCTAAGGTTCTGGGTCATCTCTTTGAAAAGGGAGAGGCTAGGACCCAACCATCCTCCAAACCGGGAACATCCCAACAATGTTCCTAGGAGAAAGGTCCATGTGACTATGGATATACAAACCCCCAGACACTCTATGAAACCTAACCCCATTGTGAAACAAATGTAGGAAACCTCTGAATTTGGATATACAAACCCAAATAAGAGACATGTTAATGTGCCTTTCCAAAAGGTTTGATAATTTACAAGGTTTTGGTGGAGGCTTCAACTTAATCCCTTTTTGATAAGGGAACCAAGGAAGGAGATACCCTACCATGAATGGCATTAAAGAGGGTACTTGAGTTGGTATTCATGCTTTATACCAAGCTCTTCCACATAGGTGCCTCAAGAAAGTGTTTCATGTTGGTACCCTGCGTTGATGCACCGTGCAGTTGTACTGCGTAGGTGTGTCATGTAGGTGTTCCGTGCGGGTGTGTCGCACAGGTATGTCATGCAGATGTGTTGCGTAGGTGTTTCAAACAGCTCCATATGTTCTAAACCGTAACAGGACTTTTAATCACTTTCCCCCATTTTAATTCTCCATTCTCTAATGTTTTAGAGAACTACTTAGAAAATTTTGGTGGATATTAGCGAAAGAGCTACGCAAAGGGAGCTTTCAGAATTCTTCCAACTTTTTTCATCTTTGAAATGGGGAGCTTAAGGGTCCTATTTATAGGCATGGAGGGGGCCTGGTCAAAGGAAAGTTATTCACATAGGTCCTCCACATAGGTCCTCCGCATAGCTCTTCCACGTTGGGTTGTAGAAATTTTATTGCCGCATAGGTCCTCTGTGTAGGTCCCTTTGTGAAATTTATCTGTCTTCCAAGTTATATAACTTTTGATCTGTAAGTATATTTGGGCTCTGTGACTAGTCAAATCAAAGGTCTTGAAGAGATATACACTTCTTGAGATGGTAAATACAACATGTCTTCTTAGAATAAACTTGAAAATTGAATTTAATGTGTCGACACCTTTTTATCATAGATCTTGGTAATCCACTGCCAACTCCTAGATGTGGGAATCATTCCACTTATCCATCGGTATGGAGTAGTATTTTGGAACATATAAATCCATCATGCATCTTCTTCCTTACTGTTGAAAACAGATGGACTCATACATGAAATTTTTTGTCTATGTGAGAATCATATCGTTTTCTTCACAAAAGTGCATGAAAACACATTTCATGGTGTCTACAGCACAGTATAATGGCACGTAATATAAATGGAAATACATTTAGGGAAGATCCCAATACCACTAACCTTAGATAGTTAATAGACTCTTCATCCAGTATCAAAAAATTATCTATTCTAGAATGGGATAAATCAATGTAATATACAAATTCATAAAAAATGGTTATATTAGATCACATGGAAATAGGATTCAATAGAGCAAGATAAATGGAGAAATGAAGTAAGAGGAATGTTATACATACCAATGACTATCCAACATGATGAACATAGATAAAATCAAAAGTCATATGAGGGAGGATTCTCAAATCCAATATTTAGGGATAATGGAGATCTTAACAAGGTGTAGGAGACTATACATGGAATGGGAGAAGAAATAATGGTTAAGGGTTAAAAGGAATTATGGGGAAAAATTAAATTCATCACTTTTTAAGGGGAACACATTTTGGCTGCATAGTTAGCCAAACTGTGGGAAAACCGTGGGAATCCACTACCTAATGTGGAACCCCCCTCACATGGATAAACAAATAGTTTGAAAACCCATTCACATCCCATGCTTGTTCATTTTCCAATACCTTCCACCCCTTACATTTTTAGGTGTATATTTTAACTAAATATGCACAAACCATACTCAACAAAACTTGAATTTATTGTTTTTTAGGGTCAGGAGGCCTCCCTCGTAGGGTTAAACAAATAGTGTACCTCATCCTTTGGTCCACATTATTGTGATTTATGGTTAATACTATTTTTGCACCAACCATGTGCCTTTACTTATTTCTCTAAAAACTAGAGTTCTGATCTCTAAACAAGCCCCAGATGATCCTGAACTCTTTCTTAGTCCCTTATTTATTCTCATACAGATAAAACAAAAGATTTAATCTTTTATTTTAATGATCTAAACCATGTAGAAAAACCATGATCTTATAGATATCTAGAACACCTTCCCATTTGTACCTTCCTGATATATTATGTGTTATGATGGATCAATGTTGGTATAAGAATATGGTATGTGATGTCTTAAAGCTACATTATGTGATATATTGGATGACTTGATTATATGATTAAGATGATGATATATGGTGGGTTCCATGCATGGTAGGAGGAGTGGATGGGGTTGATTTCCTTCACGTTCCTGATAAATTATTGTAATGGAATATGATGTGTAGTTGTGATATGGTATGAGGTATTGTAAGTGACATTTATGATGATTTGGTTGTGGTATGTGGTATATGGTTTTGATATGGTATATTTATATATTTTGTGATTTCACATCTATGGATGGGATGGGAGCACCATGTCATTTATCATTGGGGAATGAGAGTGAAAAACTACTATATAAGTGGTTTTGGGGTACCTTATTACTATATCCTTTCCCTATTTTATTATTATACTTGGATTTTATATTATTTGAGTGATACTTAGTTTTTTTTGGTGGTATAAACCTGATTAGGTGTGTGTTAGTTCTACTATTTGTTCACTTAGGAATTCATATACTTATTTTACATTTTTATGAGAGGTATTTAGGAGGATTCTACTCAGTATATATGTATGGTCACCCCTATATATATAACTATTTTCAGGTTCCTAAGAAGGATTATGTGACTAAGCTACACATTACTAGCTTGGATCTTGGGTTATTGTAAAATTTTCTACCATAAGAGTTTTCTTTTAGTATTTTACTTTGATGTATTTATAATTTATAAACTTTTATGAATCATATGTTATTTTTTTATATTATGGTGTTTATTAGTGGTTTTATATAAATATTACTAAGATTATAAGGTTAATTCCTCCCATTTTTTTGATTTATTCCCTTCGTTCTAGTCACTAACCCATGCCCTTTTAGAGGTGGGATTTGGGGGTCTCTCTTGTCTTCACTGGAAAACCAGGTGGGGTTCCCAGAGAGAGAAGATAATGGAAATACAAGAATTTATTATTAATTAATTATTAATAAATATAAAATCATTTAATCAAAAAAGGATTATTTTTTATAGATTTATTTTTTATATATGTTGTGAATCTTTACTTTAATATTTAAAATGATCTCTATTAAAGAATGATTTTAATGAAATAAATTTCATATATATATATATATATTCAAACAAGTTACCAATCGTCTAATGAGTATTACTTGGTAAATAATTATAAATAATTCATTTTATTTCTTAAAATACATTTTTCTAAATAATGTTTTTTTGTGTTATGCATATTTATTTTAACAAGCTATTTATATCATGGTTTAAAGATGATTTTATATAGAATATAATTTTTATAGGTATAAAAAATAATTTATCAATCATTTGAGGATTAATAATTGATATGAAATTAAAATAATAATACTTAATCTTTAAAAACTTATTCCTCTATAAAATAAGGTTTTCAATAGATATTTGTTTGCATTTAAAAGTAAATTTTATTATATATATAAATTGAATTATATTAAATGGAGTCAAAACTTTTAATCATCACATCTAAAATAGGTAAGATAATTCATATTATATTTTTGATAAAAAAAATAATTACCATGGTAAATAATTAAACAAGGTAAAAATAAGTAAAAGTGGATAAAAATGAAATGGTTCAAATTTTTTATAATTAAAATAATATAAACTCATTATAGAATACCTTTTATAGGTTTTAGAATCACTCATATAGTTATAACTAACACTTCATTTCCTAAATCACCCACCTCCCATGTGATTCCATCATTATAATTCATCTGACTCGAGTTTCCTAAGAAATGACCCTTGTTTTCATTTATAAAAGGAGGTCTCATTCACCCACTCCAAAAAAATATCCTTGTTTTCATTTATAAAAGGAAGTCTCATTCAAACACTCCCAAAAACAAATATCCTTCCCTTATATCTTTAATTCCTACCCAAATTCCCTCTCCTAAATTCTTCTCCCACTTTTGGTATCCTTTGTTCCCAAGAAGGAGGATTAAGTACTTTGTTCTGAAGTAAAGCATTACGATAAGGTTTGAATCCATCAATGTAACAAGTTATAATTCATTACATTAATTTAGTTTCACAAATACAATCTTCCTAATATAAATCTCTAATATAATTATGTAATATTAAAATTATTATTCTCCTATAAAAAATATATAATCATATTATATCTCTTTGTTCTTACTCATTCATTAGTTATAAAACATTCTTGTTTTGGTTTATTTTACAACCTACATGAACGATGTTGTAATTTTACCATCATTAAAGATTAATAAAACATAAATACATGTAACATGAATTAGTAATGATTAATTTAATATATTTTCATAATTACTTAATGATAATACATATATTAATAGTAATTAATAAAATAAATTCTTTGTATTGAATCAAAATTCACAAAAAAGGATATTTTAACTAATCTTTATGAATCATCACTATAAATTCAAAAAAATGACCAATTAACATTATAAATATATTTAAAACACCTATCTATCCTTCATATGAATTCTATAGCTGATGAACACATGATAAAGAAGTAAGTACTTGAACCAATAAACTGAATCATGTATGAATAAATGAAATAATTAAAGAACAAATATTAATTTTAACAGTAAAAAATTAATATGTGGGTAATATAACATTATTGTGAAAATTAATGATAAATTTTTTTATTATATATAGATTCAAAAAATATATTACCAATAATTTATATGAGTTAATGGTTTCCCATCCAAATTTCCTTTACTGAGTGCTCCATATTGACCACCTATTTTACTTTGTATAGTGTATATACCAACCCATGGATGTCTTTTATAAAAATTTTAATTTAATTCAAGGTATTTAAATATCAATTTAGAATTATCTATTTAAATTTATTTTTATTTAAGAGTTACTATAATTTTAAGTGTCTTTATCTAATCTCACCTTTAAAATGATATTGTATATGACTAGTTTTTTGTTGGGGTAAATTATATGATCTTTCTCTTCAAAGACCTATATATTTTCTTCTAATATGGTTATTTATTAGGGTTTTTCATGTCTTATTGTCATTTAACCTAGCTTTGGTTCATAGTTTAACCAAAATATTTCTTTCAATTGGAGGTTTAATTATAACTCCTTTTCAGTTGAGAATGTTTCTCCTCCATGTTCATGTTTTCATATGATTTTATAGATATCATTTTCTCTAATTTTATAAATTATTAATGTGATATTATATTGGAATTTAATTTCCTAGTGAAATTGGGAAATTAATATTTTTTAATGTTTTACACATTGTCACTTTCTCCTATCATTTTATTTAGTTTTCACTATGAAGATTCCTTTCCAGGTTTTCATAGTTTCCAAAGTAATAATTATTTATATTCTTATTTTTTTCAAAACTATTGTTTTATAAATTATTTTATTTTTAATGAATTTTATCAAATTATAAATGATATTTATTATTATTTTAAAAATTAATTTTTTTAATTCTCTTATAAATATTTTTTCATATATTCAAATATCCTTTAAAGTTTCTTATGCTTTATTAGGGATATGCCATAATGTTACCATCAAAATTCTTTCTTTGTATGGATTATAATCATTTTCTATGGAAATTTTCATGAAACATACTCCTTGATCATGGTTTAATTAAGCCAATATGGAATTTTGATTGTTTTCACGTAACACACACACATATATATATATGGTGTTTCATAATTATATTAGTATTCCCATAATTATATACCCCTATAATGAATTGGTTAAAGCTTTATATCTCATGAGATTATAGGTAATGGGGATTTAACCCAAACCTCTAAGGTATGGGTGGGCTTATAATTATATATCCCAACAATTCAATGTCTAAATCATTATATCTCATGAGATGAAAAAGAAATTGGAAGTACAAACCCCTCAGGGAATCTATCCACAATATTTATGGCAATGAGAAGTCAACCAAAACCCATAAGGGAATCTATAAATTATGTCTATCATAATGGGAAGTGAATCCAAACCTCTAAGGGGCGTTGTTCACTATGTTTAGGGAATGTGGAATAAACCCAATCCATTATGGGACTCTTCCCATAATGTGATGATGGTCTTGGAAGTGAGACTCAACATAGTAAATGAATTTATATACTTATGTATGTGATATATTATTATTTTATAACTCTCTATTTTTAAATATCCCTAAGTTAAGTTTTCTTGGATTATGAAGATTGACCCTTGTCCCCACACTCCTATAATAAATGTCTTATGTTATGATAAAATCCACATGGAATGACACACGAATTATAATCTATGTTTTATTATATATTATTTTATTATATTATGTTCATGAACCTTTCTTATGTTATTATACCCAAATTTTTATTTTATGCTCACTTATGATCATCAATTTTCATCTCTTTTGTTTACCCTTATAATGTGTTTGAGATCAACGTTTTCTTATGTTCTCATTCCCTAAGAAATATAGAGGAGTATTATGTGAGATATTTATTGAAGGATATAATGTGTGGAGAATTTTATTGGAAATGTTAATGACTTTTAGTAAACTAAAAAGATCATGTATCTAATTTCTAAAGGCACTAAGCCTATAGGTTATGCTATAGAGTTTATTATGATATTTAATAAATATTCCCATAAAATGATATAATATATATGTATTTTGAGGTTGGTGTTGGACATGGTTCCCTAGAAACCAACTTCTTTGTACTTTATGATAAACATTTATTCATTGGATTAATATTAATAAACTATTTATCACATCATGATTGTTCTTTTGCATGAAATAGTATGTGATCATATCCTAAGAATAGATGTTTCACTAAAAGGTCATGGCGGATCTCTGTTAATTTGAGTACCTAAAAGTTCCAGGACATTATTCTTGAATATATGTTCTATTTCTGGATGATATCATTTAAAGGGACACAGATGATATAGGCTATCAGGGATTGGGACTCAAGAAACTTTGAGGCACCTTCTCATGGTGTGTGGCCTTGGTAACATTTAGGAGGATATTATGAGAACAAGACATGCCTATAAGAAATCTAAATTCATATGTTTCGTTGGATGTTTCTATCTACGGACAATTATATCGGTCCTTATAATTTAAGATTATTATTAATGGGTATTATGACTCATACACTTATGTGTATTGAAAAAAACCATGATTACATATGTTCGTAGAGAGGTAGGATATGTTGGGTGTGTCACGAGTAATACTACATTAATGAATAATGAGAGAAATGATTTTTCACTTATATAGAAGTAGATATCTCAGGCCCTTTGATGGAAAAGATATAGCCTAAATAAATCTATGGCAATGGTATTCTCTTGGAAAGTTCAATTATGAGAAGTCAAAGAATAAGAAATTGAGCACATGGGTTGATGGCACTAGCATGAAACCCACTTGATTAGAGATATTAGAAAAAATGGATTATATTACACAGTAAGCATTCGTATGATGTGACATTTTGTTGCAACATCAACTTCTTTCTCTTGGGTTCCTTGACCCTTTTCTAGATAGTAATCTTGGACTTTAGGAAAGCCTACCTAATTCCAACAATAAAGAGGAATAGAGGGTCACACACTAAGTGTGTTCAATATCACAGTTAAAAAATTTATTTATTTAACAAAATGAATAAATATTATTCCTGGATGAGGATTAATAATTATTCATGTATGACTGGTCGTATTTATTTTTTCTCTAGTTATTCAAGAGAATATATTGTGGATGGAATATTTATTTATCAGAGAATAATATAGTTATATTTATTTAATAAATAAATAATCATTATTCAAGGCCCGGTGAATATTTAGGAGGATTGGCGGACCAAGTTATGGGTCTAGTGAGAAATAATATTAAATAATATTTGGTTAAATAATATTTAAATATAATGTGAAAGTTAAGAACATTTTAGGGAAATAATAGCAATGCTACTATTATTTGACATGGGGTTTTCACATGGAATAATACAATATGTAACTGAACTTGTGCTAATTATTTATTATTACCCGGTGAATTAAATTCTTTAAGAATATGTCAGGGAAATAATATAATTTCTATTTTTATTTGACATGGGGCTTTCACATGGAATAATAAATTATGTAATGGAACCTGTGCTAATTATTTATTATTACCGAGTGAATTAAATTAATCATTATGTTATTATTCTCTATATAATCCAAGGTGTCATTCCACTGGATAATCAATCGTTGTGTGCACAATATCCTTGGAGAAAATCTCTCAAGCCTAGAGAACTCTTCCCTATCTAAGAACACCCTCTAGAATGAACGAGATCCTCCTCCCCCAGATCAAGGAGAGCGCTTTGGAAGCGACTCTCAATGTGATCGAAGGTGGACATCGTAAGTGCAAGGATCTTCCATGCTAGCACCCAGAGACTCCTTCAGTGACATCCAGAGATACATGGATCACATTTGGATCACTCCTATAGGATTAAAATCCTTGGATTCTAAATCACAACGAAGTCACCCCTCGGACCCATGGTCGGACACATCAACGAAGAAAGAATCACCTTATAAGTAATTCTATAATTTAATTAAATTAATTATAAACAAAATATGTTGATCATCTTTTATCTGTTCTATGTTCTCTCCTTTGTCTTTTATCTTTTAATAAATTCAATGGATAGAGGCATTCATCATCATATTGATCCCAGATTAATCATCGATTATGGCAATTTTCAAAGTTGGGTACATTCCCATCCCACGCTTCCTCTATATCGAGAACCAACAAGTGGTATCAAGGGGGTCATATTTTAATTTATAATTAGTTAAATAATTCATTGATGATTTACGCTTTAATAATTTAGTTTGTCAATTCATATTTAATCATTTTTGTAAGTTAAATTTTTAGATCTGTTCCTCCCTTATCATTTCTCACAGATCCAACAAAAATGAATAATTTTATAATTAAAATTAAACAGAGGGTCTCATTAGGAGGCATTGATGTTCTGTCCAGATAACAAAAGAATACATGTTGTGTAGTCGAATCTACATGCCATGTATTTGTGTTCAGTGCATCAGGAGTAATTTAGCAATTACTAAAGCTTTGTGCATTAATGAAACATGGTGTAGTTAATTCTTATATCGCATGTTGAACAGGATAGATTGGTGCACGGTCAGTTGGACTACACGTTGTGTGGCCCATTGGACATGGCGTGTAGTCCCTTAGGTTCAAGGTCATGTTGTGTATCCCATACATGGCTTTCCCGGCTGGTGACCATGTAATGCGGAGTATACACAGCGTGTGGCCCACTGGACATTCCATGTACTCTGAATATTTCTAAAGTACACCTCGCACACCATTTCCCCAGGCATGTACTTCGTATGGACAATGAGGAGGGTACATTCCATGTAGTCAGATCTACACATCGTGTACTTTTTTCAGATTATGCAGATTTAAAAATTTATTATTATATTATGTAACCCTTGAGACATGTACCTATGAGTGGGAATAATGTGAGGACACAACATGTGATAGGTGTTTGATATCCATATATATATATATATGAATGTTTAAATTAACATATGTGTATTGTTCAAATATCTACACATCAGGTATGAGTTTTATTACAATTTTAATTCTATATGCATGTTACATGTCACAAAGAATAAAGTTTATAAAAGTATAAATACATGTTGGGTAGTTTTGGATAGGTATTCACTAGGTTTCTTCCAATGTAAAAGTTATATAAAAGGTTATGGATGAGAATATCAAGGAAATTCAGAAAAATATTAAGATAAAAAGTATGGATTAATTAAAGATAATGATTAATCAACTCGATCAAAATTTATCTTGATAATAATGACTAAATAATTGAATTATAGATTTATTAAATTCTTAATTAGTTGCATTTATGTGGATGGTCATGAGCTAGACCAGACCTTTGTATGTGGTTGGTTCTCTTTTAATTTATTTATTAAATTAAAATTGTTGGAATGGATGCCTTCTCCTCATTAATATGTTGGGCATGTTTGTCCATATTTTCATTCATGTAAACCTCATTTTACCCCTCACTTGAATGTGAGTTAAAAACATATGTAATGGATGGATCTCCCAAGATAGTAGAGGTGGTTCAATTTAGGAGCCAAGGAGAAAGAAATCCAAGGCGATACAAATATAGAGAGGTGGAAAGTTGTAAACATGAACCTTAAATGGATCAAGGTGTTTCTCCCCTAGGTTAGGGTTATTTTATCAACTTCTCGATAAACTAACCAACAATAAAGCTCATGATCATACCCTTTATTTTATTTCTATTAGTTTAATGGTTATTCATTATGGATGTTTGATGAAATCACATAATTAATGAACTAATAAGTATACAATATGGAACTAAAATAAAATGGCTTATGCGTAAATATTATCTATACATGGTTAATCACTTAAGTATATCCCATTTGACATTAAAAATCATGTGAAAAGATAATAAGGTAAAATTTATGCATAAAGTATAAAATCCCTCAATTAAATATTAAGTCAGTATAGCCTTCCATTACTTCGGTTAGAATCAAACCATAGTTCAAAGTGCTTGACCAACCCTAGTTGGGGTGATTTCAATTAGCATGGAATTATAATTTGATGTTTTAGGTTGAATTATCTTAGTTTACATCAAGGGTTTATTTCCCTGTCAGGACTTGATATAACTAAGAGTAAAAGGTTGAAGAAATTCAAAACTTAGGATTTCAGGATTGGGGACTCCACTCAACAGGTCAAGGAGTTGTGATTTAATGATGTTTTCATTTGGAGTGCCTACCTAAATCCTTTCAAGTTTCTTTACCAACCCTAGTTGGGGTAATTTGAAGGGAAATATGGATCCTTGCCTCTATAATGTCCAAGTAACAGGATATTCTAAAGCCAATGGTGAGGGCTATTGGGTTTCAACAAAATTGTGTGAGACTAATAAATATTTATTTTCATTTTTTTATATTTTTCATGATAAATTAATAAAACTATGTTCATCTTAATTTTTAGAAACAACAATAAAAATGACATCAAATATATCATTTTGATCCATACTCAAGAAGGAAAGCCTTCTCATTGAAACTAATTTCCAGGATTGGTAAAGACATCTTCAAGTTATCCTTCACCATGAGAATAACTGTTATGTGATGGAAGACCATTTACCTGTTACATCTAGAAATGGGGTGAGTGATGAGGAATTATATGTGTATGAGAATGATCTAAATGATGATATGGATGTTCAGTGACCCATGATATCATCCATTGAAAATGATATCCTTAATAAATATGAGGAAATGGATGTTTACAGCATGATGTATCACCTTTGGGATCTCTATCAAGAGAAGGGGAGATAGGAGATGTATGAGATCTTTAATGCTTTATTCACTACTAAGCTTGGAGAGTCTACACTAGCTGGTCCACATGTAGTCCAGATTATTGGATACATTGAGCATCTGGACATATAAGAGAATAATTTAACAGATGAGTTATCTATAGATCTAATACTATCATCACTGCCTAAAACCTTCTCTAGTTTTATTGTGAATTATAATATGAGAAATAATAAGAAGAGTCTATTATAGCTTCTTACCCTAATTCTCCATGTTGGTAAGGACATGGGGCATTAAAAACCTACAGTATTTATGGTGAATAGGAAGTGGAAGGAAAAGGAAAAGGGTCCTAATATTTATAAAAAATCGAATGCCTCTGAGCACCGTCCGACCAAGAATAAGAAGATCTAGAGATTGGGCAAGGAAAAGGAGGCAGTTTGCTTTTCATGGGAAAAGTCAGGCCACTGGAAGAGGAACCACATCCACATGTAAGGGGAATCCAAAGGTGAATTCGTTATCGAGTTCAATATTTCCATTTATACCCATTGGGTATTATATACATCTTGTGGGGATCACATCTATATTCCTATGAAGGAACCAAGTATATTACAGAAAATTGAGAGAGGAGATGTGGATCTACAAGATGTCAATGGTGTGAGGTTGGATTCTCTTTCCATTGGTGACTACCACCTCACATTGCTGATGGGAATTATTTTGAAATTACATGTCTGTTATTATGTACCTAATGTTACCAAGAACATAATTTATGTATCGAGTTTAGATACAGATGGATTTATTTTCAAGTTTTGAAATAAATGTCGTTACTTTTATAAGGACAACATATGTTATTGTATGGAACATTTAAATAAATGTAAGTATATATTAAATTACGAGAACCAATTGTTGGAAATTGATAACGAACCAAGTTCACATGACTTATACAACACCCAGTTGCGACATCACCACCTTGGTCATGTAAACGAGAAGCACCTGACAAAGATCTATCAAGATGGTTATTTAGACTCATCCAAGCTAAAACCACTTGATAGATGCCACACTTTTTTACAAGGTAAAATTACCAAACTACTATTTGGTGGGTAGGGTGAGAGGGTTACAAAGCTTCTAGTATTGGTACACACTGATGTGTGTGGACCATTTCTAGTATAAGCTAGAGGTGGAAATTCTCACTTCATTACTTTTACTGATGACTTGAGTAGATATGGCTATGTATACTTAATGACATATAAGACTGAGTCCTTTGATAAACTCAAGGAGTTAAAGAATAAAGTAGATAATCATCTTGGTTAGAATATAAAGCTGATTCGATCAGATCGAGGTGGAGAATATCTTAACCAATAGTTCATCGACCTTTTATGGGAGTATTTGATTATATTGAAACTAACTACACCTAATACACTATAGTGGAATGGTGTTAGTGAAAGGAGGAATCGTACCTTGTTGGACATGGTAAGGTTGATGATGAGTCATACGGATCTTCCATTATCCTTTTTGTAATATGCATTGAAAACTGCGGCATACACATTAAACCAAGTACAAAATAAGGTGGAAAATAGGATTCCCTTCGAGCTATGGAGTGGAAAAAACCCCACTTTGTGGCTTATACATGTATGGGGATGCAGGGAATTTGTTAAGGCTTTATCAAGAAATAAAACAGCACCCTGGGGCATGAAGTGTATCTTTATAGGGTATCCCAAGGAAAAAAAGGATACTAACTATAAAACCCCTCGAGCAAGAAAGTGATAGTTGCCAGATAGGTTGTCTTTCTTGAGAGGGAGCACATCCTCAAAACGGATAGTGGGAGAAATATTGACTTTGATGAAGTTTATGCTCAAGATACATAGGATTTTGTATAGGAACAAGTTCCATGGGTCCTTGTCTAAGAGGTAGTTCCTGGAACACAAGTACTATGTAGGAGAAAAATATAGGTAAGGGAACCATAGAGATATTGTTTCCTTGTCACCAAGGATTGTGACTCATTATTGTTGGAAAATGAAGAACCAATATTCTACAAGGAAGTAGTAGAGATCTCAAAAGCTACGAGATGGCTAGAATCTATGAATTCTGAGATGGATTCCATGTATCAGAACCAAGACATTGTTTTGGTCAATGCCCCTATTGATGTAAAGCCTGTTTGTTTTCAATGGGTATTCAAAATGAAACCGAATATTGAAGGTCATGTTAGTACATATAAATTAAGGCTAATGGATAAAGATTTTAAACAGTGTCAAGGAATTGACTATGATGAAACCTTTTGACTAGTTTCCATATTCAAATCCATAAGAAACATACTTTCCATAGTAGATTTCCATTGCTATGAGATTTTGAAGATGGGTTTCAAAAATTCATTCCTTAATAGGAACCTTAAGGAAGATGCCTATATGATACAACTAGAAGGGTTTGTGACACTATGTGATACTAAAATGGTATTCAAGTTGCATAGATTCATTTATGGATTAAATCAAGAATCCAGATAATGAAACATTCAATTTGATGAAGCCATAAGCGAATTTGGTTTCATTAAGAATGAATATGATCCATGTGTTTACAATAGATTTAATGGGAATACCATTGTTATCCTAGTACTGTATGTTGAAGAAATATTTCTTATTGGAAAGACATACTTGTCTTGTAGTCAGTCAAGGACTGGTTAAACAAGTGCTTCTCTATGAAGGACTTAGGAAAAGATGCCTACATTATAGGGATCAAGATCATTCATGATAGATCCAATAGTCTTCTTGGACTGAGTCAAACTACATACATTGACCAGATAGTAAATAGATTTAGTATGGAACAATCCAAGAGGGGATTGGTTCTAGTGTCACATGGTATACATATTTCCAAGAAAATGTGTCCCTAGACACAATATGAGAAAGATATTATGAGTAAGATTCCATATGATTCAGTGATAGGATCTATGATGTATTATATATTATATACCAGACATGATTTTTCCTATGCACTGAGAATGGTAGGAAGATATCATGCTGATCCAGGAGAATGGAATTGGACTATTATCAAGTCTATCCTTAAGTATCTGAGAAGAATTAAGGATATATTCTGGGTGCATGGTGGAGACGAGGATCTTTTCCTCATAAAGTATGATGATGCTAGTTTTCAGATAGATCATAATGATCTGAAGTTGCAATCAGGATATATTTTCTATCTCAATGGAGGATCTGTGAGCTGGAAGAGTTCAAAGAAGCTAGTTGTTGTTGATTCTATAGTAGAGTACGAATATATTTTGTCTTCTGGTGTATCCAATAAAGTCGTCTATATTCATAACATTTTACAAGATCTTTATGTGATTCTTAGCAATAAATATCCAATTACATTGTATTGTGATAATATTTTAGTGGTGGATCTTGCAAAATATCCAAGTTCACATCGACCAAAAAAGCACATACTCTAAAAGTGTCACCTCTTGATGGATTTCTATCAAAGGGGTGAATTTTTAGTGGGAAGATTGTCCATGGAAGATAATTTGGTGGACCCCATGACTAAAGGCATTTCTTAGTAGAAGCATAGATATCATTTGAGAGCTAGTGGGCTGAAGGTTATTAGCAGTTGGATCTAGTTCAAGTGGGATTTTGTTGGATTTGGTTCACTAGAAACCAACTTATTTGTAATTTATGATAAAAGTTTATTCAGTGGATGAATATTAATAAACTACTTATCACATCATGATTGTTCTTTTTCATGAAATAGTTTGTGATAATGACCTAAGAATAGATGTCACACTAAAAGGCCATAACGGATCCCTGCTATGATGAGAACCCGAAAGTGTCATGACACTATTCTTGAATATATGTTATATAGCTGGATAATATCATTTTAAGGGACACAAATAATATAGACTATCAGGGGTGGGGACTCATGAAACTTTGAGTCACCTTCTTATGGTGTGAACCCTTGGTAATATCCAAGAGGATATTATGTGAATAAGACTCGGCAGTAGGAAATCCACATTCATAAGTGTCATTGGATGTTCCTATCTACGAACACATGTATTGGTCCTTATACTTTATGATTATTATTAATGGGTATTATGACTCGTGCACTTAGATTTATTAACAAAAACTGTGATTATAGATGTTCACGATGAGGTAGGACATGTTTGGTGCATCATGAGTAATTCAACATTAATGAATAATGCGAGAAAGGATTTATCATTTCTACAGAAGTAGATATCTTAATCCCTTTGAGGGAAATGATATTGACTATCTAAATAAATGGACATGGTTTTATGTATGGAATTTCAATTTTGGGAAGTCAATGAATGATAAATAGATCACATGGGTTGATGGCAGTTGCATACAACCCGCTTGATTGGAGATATCGGGACAAAAGTATCATATTACACAGTAAGTGTTCATATGAAGTGACATGTCATTGAGACATCAACTTCTTTATCTTGGGTTCCTTGACCCGTTCCTAGACAGTAATCATGGAATTTGGGCAGGACCACCTAATGCCAAGGATAAAGAGTCCTAGAGGGTCACACACTAAGTGTAGCCAGTATCTCAGTTAAATAATTTATTTATTTATCAAGTTGACTAATTATTATTCCTGGTTGTGATTTAATAATTATTCAAGTATGCCTGATTGAATCTATTTCTTTACTAGTTATTAGAGAGAATATATTGAAGACAGAATAATTATTTATTGTCGAATAATTTGGTTATATTTATTTAATAAAAAAAATAGTCATTATTAATGGCCTCATAAATATTAAAGAGGATTGGCAGACCAAGTTATCGGTTTAGTGAGAAATAATATTAAATATTATTTGGTTAAATAATATTTAAATATAACATTAAATTTAATCATGTGTCATGGAAATAATATCATTTCAATAATTATTTGACATGGGGTTTTCACATTGAATAATAAATTAAGTAACGACACTTGTGCTAATTATTTATTATTACCTGGTGAGTTAAATTCATTAAGCACATGTCATGGAAATTATAGCATTTCTATTGTTATTTGACATGGGGTTTTTCACATGGAATAATAAATTAAGTAACGGAACCTATGATAATTATTTATTATTACCTAGTGAATTAAATTTCCCATTTAGTTATTATTCTCTATATAATCCAAGGGGTCGTTCCACTGGAAAATCAATAATTTTGTGCACAAAATCCTTGGAGAAAATATATTGATCCTAGAGAACTCTTCCCCCTCTAATAATTATCTAAATAATGAGATAGATCCTCCACCACTGGATCAAGGAGAATGCTTTGGAAGCGATTCTCAAGCTATTTGGAATATCTATTACCTGAGGGGAGAATTAAATCTAAAAATTCTTGAAGTGACTGATCACTGATTAGATATCAGGATAGCTATGGTTCGTGATGAAATAAGTTGAGGTTTGTGATGAAAGTAGTTCATTAGTATCAGTGTATCAGTATGGTATTAGAAATTGGTAATTAGAAATGGAGTGATTCATTGATAAAATTTTCATTATACTCTTGTTTCTCACGCTAAGCATGGCTCATGTGGTATTAGAGTATGGGTTGAGTAATTCCTTGATCACTATCTTAATCGCATGAAGAGAATGGTGGTTGAAGATGGAAGGATTTTTAATGTTGTATCAAAATTTGAAGATTTTTTATGAGAAGAGTTGTCAAAAAACCCAAAGGGGGAGATTTTTGGGAAAAATATCTCAAGGTGTACCCTTAGTATGTTTTGGGTGTGATTTTGTTTGTTGAAAAAACCAAATGATCGCAAATGAGTATGGTTGGTGTTTGTCGAAGACATGTTTTCAAGGTAGCGTTGTTATCCAGTGTTTTCTAAATTTTTGGGCCTCAAAATCAAGAGTTTCATATTGGAAAAAGAATGATTTATTCATAGGAATGAATGGTATAAATAACATTCGATAAAATTTTAAAACGATGATAACCTCATATCAAAATTCATTGACCACATACCATGTTATGGGAAAGGTACATGGAGCGGCAGGAACGACACATTGGAGCAGTTCGTGAAACCAAAAACTTTTTGCAGCAATGGTATGTAGCAAATATAGTGCGGTATGTGGATCAATTGTTGTTGGAAGAGGAGAGAGAATACTTAAGAGAAAAGTCAATAGGCAGAGTGCGTATGAAAATTGGTTCACATAAAGGCTTTCAGTTCGCAATGGCAGGATGGTCGGTATGCGGTAGTGATTGGATTGAAGATTTGGAAAAACTTGGATTAGTCGATTTTTCAGATATATTTTCCAATAAAAGAATTTCTAATCTCACTAATTAATGTGCAGACCGAATATCATTAGAAAACATTTTTGGTCTGGGATTTTGGAAAAGTCTGAAGGAAGTTCATGAAGGAGCAGGATGACATAAGTGGTTCATGCGGAAGAAGTTCCGTCAAAGATTCTGGCAGAAAACTGAAAATTGAAAAGGACTCGGTACGTTGAGGAGGAATCTACAGTATGTGAGAGAGTAAATTATGAAAGTGGTATGTGGAGGGAGAGCTTCGGTATACAGAAGCAAAGATAGTTCACGAACAGAGAATAGTTCTCGGACATAGGGAAGTTCGTAGAGGCGGAATGAAGGCAGCGGTATGCGAAGGTGATAACGGTTCACAAAAGTGGAAGCAGTACATGGAGGTGATATCGGTTCGTGAAATTGGAAGCATTACGCCGAAGAGATGATTTTCATACCAAACCTGGTACTCAGTACGCGGGAGAACAAATTGATTCGTGATTTGCTCAAGGAAACTTGAAAAGGGTTCAAATCAAATTGGGAAAGGATTTTAGGGTACCTAATAATACTCGGGAAGGTGGACTTCATCTACGGGTGAAAAAGGAACTTCAACAGAGCATCTACCTATAGTTGAGGATGCATGAATTCATGAAAATCAAGAGACCTACATGTTTATAAAATATGTTTGACCTACAAGTCCATAAACTGTGAGTGGATACCTCTCCAAGAGTAGTGATCAAAGAAAGAGGAAGACGATGACCCTTTCCACTGGTATTGATCTAGATAAAAAGTTATAGGGAGTGAACCTTAGGAATACATTGAAAAGACCCTAAACCTTTTAAAGGTAGTGAGCTTGCAGATAGAATATCTAGCCCAAATATTGTACTCATTATTGGTTGTGAGACTTAGGGAATTTGGTACATCGGTACATTGTCATTGTATTCTCCTTAGATGTAGCCCAATGAGGGTGAACCAAGTAAAAAATGTTGTTTCTTGTTCATTATTTCATATCTATTTGTATATTACTATGGGAGGAATAGAGAATTGAATTTTTTTCTAACACTGAAACAATATCGGAATGAGAAGAAGTTTTAATCAGTCATACCCTAATTCACTCCCCCCCCCCTCAGGGCATTCGACCTAGTGAACCTAAAAATTGAAAATAGAGATAAGGTTGGACAAACCAAATCAGTTTATACCCAGTATGTTATAAACCATCTTATGAAATGTCTTAATGGTACCAATTCCATGTACCTTAGAAACATGGCATCTAATAATTCATAATTTCCCCCAATTAGTTTCAGTTATTATTCATCCATGAGATTTTTCATCAACATATCTATGGATACATATCATTTTTAGTTCAATGATTAAATGGAATGTGTTTTAATTTTCTGACCTTTCCATATTGATTTTAATTTAAATAATTATTTTAATGTAATGTGCTTCCTTTTATTTACCTTGCCACTTTATTATTCTAACTGATTCATTATTGCTTCTGTTGTACATTACCCTTACTGATCATTTCATCTCATCCTAATTATGTCTCATTTTCCTAGGAATCCAAGAAGTAAGAAAGATATGTAAGGATATTCTATATGGAATAAAGTTATTATCCATAACGTTATTTAGAAAAAATAAATTTGTTGTAATTAGTGTATTTATTTATAATACAAGATTCATGCATGTATCTGGTTTACCATGACTACTAAACTCGTTGATAATTTAGGATTTGATTCCTTGTAATCGTGTAAATGTAAGGGTAGTTGAAACTAGCTCTGGGATATTTGGGTTTGGGGTGCTACAATTAGTATCAAAATAAGTTTAGTAGCAACCTTGGGAACTAGATTTAAGAAATCCTAGATTAGAGAACATAATCCTAAGGTATAATATGAGGATATGTATAGAATAACATCCTAGAATTTTCGTGAGTTAGATATTATGTGGGAATTCCTAACATTATACCACTTTCTGGATACTAAAGGTGGACCCGGTTCAAGTATAAACGTACCTAGTGAAGGTTCTGGGTGCAGCGGAAGCACGTGGGTGGATATTCCCACTTGGATTTTTTGTCATTAACAATGATCAATCCGGGATCAATACAACGATAAATGCCAGTCTCCATGGATCGAATCACAGAAATGGTCAAAGAAAAGAAAAGTCTCGGAACCACAAAGTAGGATCATTACATGTTGATTATAATTAATTTAATCAATTGAAAAGAAGTACCTTTTGGGTGTTCTTTCTTCATTGATGTTCTTGATCACGTTCCGATGTGATTCATCATTGTGTCACGGAAGCCAAGTGTAGACTTCCTCTAGAGGTGATCCACACGTGCACCTCGTATCTCTGGACATTGCCAAAGGAGTCTTTGGGTGCTAGTGTAGAGAAACCTTTTCTTGTGTTGTCCGCCTTAGATCGTCTTGATCTGATGGAAGAAGATCTCTCTTGGTCTTGAGAGAATTCTTGGAAGAAGAGGTTCTTTCGGCCTTGAAATAATTCTCCAGAATTGTTGTGCACAATGATTCTCTTGTGTAGGAAAAGAGTTGGGGTTGTGAGGATATTTATAATTGGGTTTGAGGTTGTAGATTTATCACAATAATTAAACGTGTTACGCATTTTATTTATTTCATTTACTCTTATTGAAAACCCCATGTCGAATAATTAATTCCTTGACATGCGACCATGCTGATTATAATAAATATCATTTAATAAAACAATATTATCTCCTCAAAATCCTGACTGGAAAACTACACGGCATGTAATTATTAATACACGACATGTACTTATTTTCCATAAAACTACACGGCATTTAATCATTAATACAGTTCATGTACTTGTTTTTCATTTCCTTTAAAAAATTGAAACTTCATGGCGTGTAATCATTAATACACAGCGAGTACTTTTTTTCCATGAAAAACTACACAACGTGTAATCATTAATACACGACGTGTATATCTTGTTTTTCCTTTCCTCCTTCCTCCATAATTAAAATGATTTAGGCTTCCTTGAATAATTATTAAACCACGTACAGGAATAATCTTTATTATAATTAAAATACTTGGATATACTTAGTGTGTGACCCTCTAGGCCTCTTTCTTGTTGGCATTAGGCGGGCTTGCCTAAAGTCCAAGATTACTGTCTAGCAACGGGTTAAGGAAACCAAGAGAAAGAAGTTGACATCGCATTGAAGTTTCACATCATAAGAATGATTACTGTGTAATTTAATCCCTTTGTCTCAATATCTCATCAAGCTGGTTTCATGGCAGTGTCATAAACCTATATTCTTGATCTGTCATTCTTTGACTTCCAGAAATAAACTCATCATGTCACCATGGCCATGGAATTTGTTCGAAAGTTCTATTTCAATCAAAGGGCCTGAGATATCTACTTCCATAAATATGGAAGGGAAAAATCCTTCCTCGACTTATCCATTAACAACATGTCATTTGTGACGCACCCAACATACCCTACTTCCCGCCACCTGTCTTCATGACGGTTTTCGTCAGCAAATCTAAGTGCGCGAGTCATGACATGAGTTAATGATAATATTCCACTATAAAGACCATTACACATGATCGCGGATAGCAATATCCGATGACACCAAAACATGCAGATTTACTACTTGCAGGTCTGTTCTCATAATCTCCCATCTTGGAGATTACCAAGTGCGAACTCCATGAGAGAGAGTTTCGTCTTCTTACGGGTACTCGCACATGATAGTCTGTATACTATGTGTCCTATCATAGTATGTCATCCAACCACAAAACTTTATTTAATAATATTGTTATATCATTTCAAGGTTCTCATCATAGCAGGTATCTTCCATGACCTTATTAATGCAACAAATATTCCAGGAAATTATTATATTATAGTCATGCAGAACAATGAACAATATATAATAAGAGTAAATTCTAGTAATCAAAGTATAGAACAGTTGGTTCTCAGGACACCAACCCTTACAAACTCCCACTTGTACTAGAGCCAACTACCTATGACTTTTAGTCCGCCATACCTCACATGATGATCATGTTTTTGCTGATTCAAGGCTTTATTCAAGGGGTCTGCCATGTGGTCTTCCATGTAAATACTTCTCACTGCAAATTTACCTCTCTGAGAAAAATCCCTCAAGAGATGATAATTCTGAAGTATGTTCTTTGTCCGCTGATGTGACCTTGGCTCTTTTTCAAGTTCCACCGCTATAGTATTATCACAGTAGAGTGTGATAGGATCTCTGCTGCTAGGTACTACATCCAACTCTTGGATGATGCTTCGCATCCATACCGCTTCTTTAGATGCCTCAGAAGCTGTGATATACTTGGACTCTACTGTAGAATCGGCCACCACACTTTACTTTGCGCTCTTCCAGCTCACTTCACCTCCATTCAAACTGAAGATATATCCAGTCTGTGACTTCATGTGATCTTGATCAGTCTGGAAACTAGCATCTACATGTCTTCTGATGACTGGTTCCTCATCTCCTCCATAAACCAGAAACATATCCTTAGTATGCCTCAGATACTTAAGGATAGTCATGACTGTCATCCAATGGCGGTCTCCTGGATCAGCTTGATATCTTCCTACCGCACTTAATGTGTAAGCAACATCTAGCCTTGTACATATCATAGAATACATGATTGGCCCAATCTCAGATGCGTAAGGGATCCTTTCCATTTTCTTTATTTCCTCATGTGTATGAGGATACATTTTCTTGGAAAGATAAAATCCATGTGACACTAGAAACAATCCCCTCTTGGATTGCTCCATACTGAATATCTTCAGTATCTTTTCAATGTATGTACTTTGACTCAGGCCCAGCATTCTCTTGGATCTATCACGATGGATCTTGATCTCAATAATATATGTTGCCTCACCCAAGTCTTTCATGGAGTTTCATTTATCTAACCATTCCTTAACTGACTATAAGACAGGTACTTCGTTTCCAATTTGTAATATGTCATCAACATATACTATTAGGAAAACGAATGCACTTCCACTAAACCTGTTGTAGACACAAGGCTCACATTCGTTCTTAACAAAGCCAAATTCCATTATAGCTTCATCAAAACGAATGTTCCATGACCTTGATGCTTGCTTTAATCCAAAAATGGATTTCTGCAACTTGCATACCTTGTTGGCATCCATTGGAGTCACAAACCCTTCAGGTTGTGTCATGTATACATCTTCATGGAGGTTCCCATTAAGGAATGTTGTTTTGACATCCATTTTCCAAATTTCATAGTCATGGTAAGCGGCAATGGCCAATAGGATTCTGATGGATTTCATCATCGCAACCGGTGAAAAGTTTTCATCATAGTCAATACCTTGACGCTGTCTAAAACCTTTTGCAACCAGTCATGCCTTATAGGTGCTGAATTTCCCCTCCATGTCGATTTTCTTCTTGAATACCCATTTATTACCAATAGGCTTTACATAAACTGGAGGATCTACCAAAATCCTAACTTGGTTTTGGTACATGGAATCCATTTCAGAATTCATGGCTTCTTGCCACTTGGCAACGTCTATTCCTTCAACTACTTCCTTGTAGGTAAGAGGATCATCATTTTCAACCAACAATGAGTCACCATCCTCGGTGACAAGAAAACCATATCGTTATGGTTCTCTCACCTCTCTCATGCTCCTACGTAGTTCTTGTGTCTCTGGAACAGATTACTCTTCCATAGGGCTTTGTGGAATAGGTTCGTGTACCAAATCTTGTGTATCTTGAGCCTTGACTTCATCGAAGTCTATCTCACTCCCACTATATCTTTTGGAGATGTGCTCCCTCTCAAGTAATATGGTGTGTCTTTCCACTGTAACCCTTTTTTCTGAGGGTTTGTATAGGTAATATCCCCTTGTTTCCTTGGGATATCCTATCAAGATACACTTTGTGCCTCAGGGTGCAAGTTTTTTACCTGAAGAGGCCTTAAAAAATGCTTCGCTACCCCACACATGTAAATTCGATAACATGGATTTGTTTCCACTCCATAACTCATATGTAATACCATTTATCAATTTAGTTGGAACTTGGTTTAGTATGTGTTCTTCTGTTTGTAATGCATATCCCCAAAAGGATAATAGACGACTCGCATGACTCATCATTTACCTCACCATGTCCAACATGGTATGGTTCCTCCTTTCACTTACACCATTCCACTGAGGTGTGTAAGGAGGAGTGAGTTGAGATAGAATCCCAAACTCCCATAAGAAATCAATGAAGTCCTGATTAAGATATTCTCCTCCTCCATCTGAGAGGAGTTTTTTAATCTTTTTACCAAGATGGATCTCAAATTCATTCTTTTATTCTTTGAACTGATCAAAATAATCTAACATATACCTCATTAAGTAAATATATCCATATCTACTAAAATAATCCATAAAAGTTATGAAGTATGAGAACCCACCCCTTGCTTCAACTAAAAATGGTCCATAGACATCTGTGTGAACTAATTATATAAGCTCTATAGCCCTTTCACCTTTCCCACTAAATGGGGCTTTAGTCATTTTGCCTTGTAGACACGCATGACATACAACAAGTTGTTTTAGTTCTAAAGAATCTGAATACCCATTTTGATGTAATTTTTTCAAATGTTTCTCATTGACATGACCTAGCCGGTGATGCCAAAGTTGGGTGTGATATGAGACATATGAATTAACTTTTTCATTGATTTACATTACTTGGTTTGTGTATTCTAACACATAGAGGTCTTTATATAAATGTGACCTACCAAAACAAATGTTATCTTTATAAAAGTAGCAACATCCACTTCAAAACTTGAAGATAAATCCATCAGTGTCTAATCTGGATACTAAAATAATGTTTTTGGTTACAGAGGGTACATAATAACATCCTTTCAAAACCAAGTCCATCCTAGTAGGCAATTTGAGGTGGTAGTCTCCGACAGCTACAACAGTGAGTCTGGCTCCGTTGGCTGCTCGTAGATCCACCTCACCTCAGACAATCTTTCTGAATCTACTTGGTTCCTGTATTTGGATATAGATTTGAGCACCACAAGCAGTATCTAATACCCAGTTGGTAGAAATATATAGATTTAATTTGATAACAAATGCACCTAAAGCTTTCCCTTTCTTCCTTGGCTGGGTGCAGTTTTTCTTCCAGTGGCCCTTCTTGCCACATGAGAAACAAACATCCTCATGTTCTCTTACTTCCCATTTGATCTTCCTTTTCTTGGAAGGCCTTGAAGAAGCTTTGGGCTTAAATCACTTCACCTTCCCTTTCCTTTTATTCACCATGAGGATAGAAGGCTTTTCACGCTTCATTTCATTGTCCACTTGGTGAATGAGGATAAAAAGATCAGACAGAGACTTATCAATGTTTTTCAGGTTGAAGTTAAAAACAAAGCTTGAGAAGATCTGGGAAGTGATTCAAGAATGAGATTGGTACCCAGTTCTTAGAGGAGTTTAAACCCTAGAACCTCCAAGTTCTCAATGTAGCCAATGATCTTGACTACATGTGGCCTAGCTGGGGCACCCTCTCCAAGATTGTTCTGAAATAGAACCTTGGAGATCTGAAACCTTTCCTGTCTTGCTCTCTCCTGGTATAGACCACAGAAGTGATCGAACATTCTATAGGCATCCATGTCTTCATGAGACTTCATGAGCTCACTAGACATTGATGATATCATCAAACATTGAATGTCGAGTGCATCATTCAAATGTTGATTATAGACCAGGAAATCTTCATCACTCGACCCTTGGGAAAGCGAATCAAGAAGTGAGGACTCCATCATGTAAAACTTTCATTCATCACCTAGGATAAACCGAAGGCGCATAAAACATTCACGAAAGTTACTTCCGGTGAGGATATTTTCTTTGTCAAGAATTGATCATAGAGAAAATGTGGTTGTCGAGTTTTTCATATTGATTCTACAAATTAAAAGAGTAGTTTTATCGGTACCTTTTGATGACATTTTATGAAAAATAATAAATGAATTTATTAATTATCCCACTATTTTATCGAGTCCCAATGGCCCGCACCATTGAACTTATAATGTCCAGTTTCTTTGACATTCTAGTGGCAAGGATCCATATTCCTTTTCGCATAACCCCCACAAGGGTTGGTCAAGCTATTTGAAGGTATTTAGGTAGGCAGGTCTTTGCCAACTATGAGCATACAGTTCCTTGATATGTTGAGTGGACTCCCCAATCCTGAAACCCTGACTTGGATTTCCTCCACTCTTGCCTCCAATATTACATCAAGTCTAGCAAGGGCTACTCCTCTTGATGTAATATGGTTAAGTCAACCCGGAATATTTCATAAGAGCTTACTTTATAAAATTAAGTGTCCCAACAAGGGTTGGTCAAACACATAGTTTTATTGAGTCTTTCCCTTAATCATGTAATAGAAGGCTTGGTCTGACTTAAAATGGTATTGAGGGATTTTATTCTTTTATGCATAGTTTCGCATTATCACATGCTTGTTAATATTAAGTGATGCTTGCTTAAGTGATTAACCATGTTCTGAAAATGTTTACACATAGTCTGGTTTTTATTTTATTATATCTTTGCATGCTTTTTCATTTTATTAATTATGTGATCGCGACAACACATACATAATAAATAAACCATGAAATTAGATAGAAATAAAATAATATGGCATGATCATGTGCTTATATTGGTTATCTTATCTTGTGGTTTTGATAAGCTAACCCTAACCTAGGGAAAAACACCTTGAACCGATGGTTCGTGTTTTGTAGCTCCCACCTGTCCACCATTGCATCTTCTTGGGTTGGTTTCTCCTCAGCTTTGTATTTTGAACCGTCTCCTCTAGCTTGGGAGATCTTCCATTATATGGGGTTTACATTAAAGAAACCATGGGCACGCAGGCCCTACATTTTATTGGAAGAAGGCTTGTAGGCCAACGAATTTAAATTAAACAAATTTAAATGAAACCATACACACATACAGAGGGTCTTTGGTATAGCTCCTGATCATCCATATCATGCAATGACATTTATACATATTATATTTACACGGTGTGTATTTCTTTTCACCGTTAATCCAAAGTACACGCCGGGGGATTTGGCGTGTTTTATTTACTTTGGAAATTTTGGAGTACATGGAAAGTAGATTAATCTAACATGGCATGTACTTCCTTGTTACACAGTTACCGGCCTGGCAATCCCATGTACGCAGAACACGGCTTCTCCTTGTACTTGGTTTCACTTGGTCCAGATTGGACTACACGACATGCTGATTCAACATACACGCCATGTATTCCAACTCTACACGCCTTTCATTTCTGGTCAACACATGTTAATAAATACTTATGCATACTCAATTCACACGGCGTGGTTTGGCGGACCAATACTTATTCATTGAACCTAAGTACACAGCATGTAGTTTTCACTACACACCCTGTATTCTTGTGTTATACGGATATAAAGAGTGGCTCATCTAGATGAGTTCTTCAATTTTTTTAATCAAAATTAAAATTAAAATGTCATTTCTGTGATGTGAATCGAGAAACAAATGAGGAAGAACAGATCTCGTTCATTCAGTTTAATAGAATGATTTATCAGGAATTGAATCAAATATAAATGCGTAAATAATCAATGAAAATTAAACCACTATAATCAACATTGTAACCTCTCTATGATACCAATTGAAGGCTCTAGGTGTAGCAGAAGCACGTGGGTGGATATTCCCACTTGGATTTTTGTCATTAACAATGATCAATCTGGGATCAATACGACAATAAATGCTGGTCTCTACAGATCGAATCACAGAAATGGACAAACAAAATAAAAGTCTTGGAACCACAATGTAGGATCGTTACTGGTTGATTATAATTAATTTAATCAATTGAAAAGAAGTACCTTTTGGGTGTTCTTTCTTCGTTGATGTTCTTGATCATGTTCCGATGTGATTCATCATTGCGTTGTATAATCCAAGTGTAGACTTCCTCTAGAGGTGATCCACATGTGCACCTCGTATCTCTGGATGTTGCCAAAGGAGTCTCTAGGTGCTAGTGTGGAGAAACCTTTGCTTGTGTTATCCACCTTAGATCATCTTGATCTGATGGAAGAGGATCTCTCTCGGTCTTGAGATCGTTCTTGGAGGAAGAGGTTCTTTCGGCCTTGAAATAATTATTCAGAATTATTGTGCACAATGATTCTCTTGTCTAGGAAAAGAGTTTGGGTTGTGAGGATATTTATAATCAGGATTGAGGTTGTAGATTTATGATAATAAATAAACGTTTTACGCGTTTTATTTATTTCATTAACTCTTATTGAAAACCCCATGTTGAATAATTAATTCCTTGAAATGTGCCCACGCTGATTATAATAAATATCATTTGATAAAACAATATTATATCCTCAAAATCTCGACTATAAAACTACATGGCATGTAATTATTAATACACGGCATGTAATTGTTTTCCATAAAACTACACGACATGTAATCATTAATACATGACGTGTACTTGTTTTTCATTTCCTTTCCAAAATGAAAACTACATGGCGTGTAATAATTAATACACGACGTGTACTTGTTTTCCATGAAAAACTACACGGCGTGTATATCTTGATTTTCATTTCTTCCTTCCTCCATCATTAAAACGATTTAGTCTTCCTTGAATAATTATTAAACCATGTATGGAAATAATCTTTATTCTACTTGAGATACTTTGATACACTTAGTGTGTGACCCTCTATGCCTCTTTCTCGTTGGCATTAGGCGAGCTTGCCTAAAGTCCAAGATTACTGTCTAGCAATGGGTCAAGGAACCCAAGAGAAAGAAGTTGATGTCGCATTGAAGTGTCACCTCATACGAACGCTTACTATGTAATTTAGTCCCTTTGTCTCAATATATCATCAAGCAGGTTTCATGGCAGTGTCATATACCTATATGCTTGATCTGTCATTCTTTGACTTCCAGAAATAAACTCGCCGTGTCACCATGGCCATGGAATTTGTTCGACAGTTCTATTTCAATCAAAGGGCCCGAGATGTCTACTTCCATAAATATGGAAGGGAAAAATCCTTCCTCGACTTATCCATTAATAACATGTCATTCATGATGCACCCAACGTACCCTACTTCCCGCCAACTGTCTTTGTGACGGTTTTCATCAGCAAATCTTAGTGTGCAAGTCATGACAAGAGTTAATGATAATCTTCCAGTATAAGGACCATTACACATGCTCGCAGATAGCAATATCTGATGACACCAAAACATGTGGAATTACTACTGGTGGGCCTATTCTCATAATCTCCCATCTTGGAGATTACCATGTGCGAACTCCATGAGAGAGAGTCTCATCTTCTTACGAGTACTCACACATAATGGTCTATATACTATGTGTCCTATCATAGTATGTCATCCAACCGTAGAACTTTATTTAAGAATATTTTTATAGAATTTCAAGGTTCTCATCATAGTGGGGATCTTCCATGACCTTATTAATTTAACAAATATTCCAGGACATTATTATATTATAGTCATGCAGAACAATGAAAAATATATAATAAGAGTACATTCATGTAATCAATGTAAAAACGGTTGGTTCTCAAGACACCAACCCTTACACCTAGGAGTAACAACTCTAACAAGGTGTGTCAGGCCAGACTCGGTGTAACCTAGTACACAACAATGAGCCTTACTATACACCTGGTTTGACACTACTAAGGGATACACTTAGGGTAATTCACATTTTCTTTAAAAACCATTATGAATTATATTGAAAATGAATAACCTAGATTAAACTTAATGTGTTTTAGATTTAAGATAATATGTCATTATTTGGACATACTATAAATGATATTATTGATAAAACCTAGTCTAAGGAAGGACCTATGTGGAAATAAATGGAAGAAGTATTTATGTATTGGGGTTGTATTGAAAACCATAGTTAAAAGGATATTAATTGATTAACGTTATTTCAAGGATGTCCATCATAGTTATTTTTTAAATTTATATGGTTTTAGAAAAGGAAAAATAGTATATCAGGTGACAACCCATAAAATTTGGCAAGGTCGTGCGTCTTAAACCCATGACCGAAGGATGATAAGGGTTTCACACCAACCAATAATCTATGCAATTTCCTGGTTAATGTTTAATTTTTTAGTTGAACAATTTGATGAATATATAATAATGATAATATAGTATTGTTACTTTTTAGGTTTAGAGATTAATTTCCTTACCATATTATTTATGGATAATAGTTAGAGATAAGTAGTTGGAAGTTTGAATATTTTTGGGCCTTAAGATCCTTTAGAGACGTATTTTAGTGCTTTATGGAACAAAATTAACTTTTTGGATGTCCATTTCTTAAAGTAAGGGATGAACTAGAATTTGATATAAGCACAAGAAAACTTTGAAATTTAGTTTATAGAAATATATCAAGTAAGTAAATTTTTGTATATCCTAAGGTAATGAAAGAATTTTTCAACCTAAGGAAAAGGGTCTTAAAAAATGTTTTATTAATTCCATAATTTTTGTTGAAATGATGTTATAGAAACCCTCTATTTTCATACATTAACATTACATAAAATTTTTAGAATACTTAAAACATTATACAAATAGAAGACTAAAAATTGTACTAGTCTAATACCTTTTGAAAAATGGAAACATAAACACTAATACATAAGTGAGCTACATTATATCCCACTAGTTTCTTCTTGACTAGAACCCTTATTAAACACATCAAACATAATACATATCTTCATAACCTAGAGAAGGAAACATAAAATTAGGTGATCTCAAATGATCAGTAAGGGTAAATAAGAGATATATATATGAATAATCATGAGTATAAGGGTATGAGAACATGATCAAGAAAATAGAAGATCATACCGTACATATAAAATATCATATACATGAATCATGGCATAAATCTTGATAGTTAATAAGACATTAATCATAAGGAAATAAAGAAAATAAGACATGAAAATATAAAATATGAATAAAATATGGAATTTTGGAAGATACATAAGCATGTATAATGATTTCCATGGTATTTAATTCATTTTTTTCAAGACCATATTAGTGGACAAAGTCCTTTACTAAACTGAGTTCACAACCTGTTCCAACCCTATATTACTGAATTGATTTCACTGCCCATTCCAACCCTATAATAATAAACTGAGTTAATTTCTCATTCCATACATATAATACTAAACCGAGTTTATTTCCCATCCCAGCTATTTCTATCTCATGAGAAATAAATATTTATCCAATGCATTGGAGGGAGATATAGGTCTCACCCATCTCATAATGAATTCATACATACATGTGACAAAAGATCATAAATAACAATATAATAAACCATGAAATGAAATGGGTATTATAAAAATGTAATCATATCATAACCTATGTAAAAATATAGGTTTCATAATCATTTCATCATAAACATAACGCGTGAAAAGAAGTGGGTTTCAAAATCCTATTACTCTTGAAACATAAATGGGTTTCATAAACATCGTTCCATCAAAACATAATTCAGTAAATGAAAAAATATGAATGGAAACATTTTGTAATTTAAATATAAATGAATGATTAATATGAATGGATTTTATCTTATATGGGAAATAATTTTTAAATATCTTTTCAAAACATTTCTTGAGGAAAATATCCTTTCTTTATTGAAAAATGCTTTTTAAAACATAAAACCTTTCAAAAACATTTTTTTTTAAAATATATTTCAAAACATATAAAGGAAGAATTGAAAACTATAAAAAGTTTTTAAAATACTTTTTCCATGAAAATATTCTTCAAATATATTTTGAAAACATTTTTTGAAAACATTTTTGAATTCATGGTTTTTGTATACAATAGATTTTCAACTGAAGAGAGAGACTGTTAGATTTTACTTAAAACATTACCTTAACTGTCAAAGAGTGAAAAAATGGTACTAATACATGAGTATATCTTGAGAAAACAGAGTATAAGGAAACTCATGAATATTCCTAAGATATTTATCATATGATTTCATCAACGAAGAATAATCACTAGCAATCATGAAAATCATTGAGATTGTTTCAATAAACTCTTACCACATAGTTACTTGGGGTCATATTCTCCATGTAAGAAAATGAATTTATTTGAAGCTTAAAATATTTTTTTAAGAACTATATTCATGATATAACATGTAAAATTTAAGTATATACACCTCAAAAAATAATTTAGGTGCATAACATATCATGAGTCTCAAAGAAGACAAATTGAGACAAATCTATTTTAACGATTTGGTAAGTTTTAAAAGTTAAACCCCATGAAAGAAATATTATAAAATGGTTATGTGAATAACCATAAATTTAATTATAATGTACATAGAATAAAATCATGAGCAGTATATATACCACACAAAAGGAAAGAGTAGCGAACATAGCATGTATCTCACAGAAATAAAAAGTGAGATGAAATCCCCTTACCTTGTGTCTTGATTCTCATCGTATTTGATAAAACCACATGTATAATAAATATAAATATATTATAAATATTTTAAAGAATGATGTTATTATATATAATACCATTTATGGTTTTATTATGACCTTATATTACCTACTTTTTAACCATCCTATGTTAAGGTTTAACTTCAGATAAAATTCAGTTTATTCTTTGCATGTGTCTTAGTTTGTTGTACCATTAGTCCTTATACTTATATCAGGATTCCAGAATGTAAAAAAAATATATAAGTATCATGTATATCCTATATAATTGTGTAATAATAATCTATATAATTTTATGTATGAAATGGAATACACTGTTTATGGAGATGGTAATCCATACGTATGCATGAACACTGTTTCTATTTTTTTCATATTGAAAGAAAGAAATAAATAAAATTAAATATATGTATATATGTATATAAAATAATTACAGAAGAATTATAATGTTATATATATAATATAATTTCACTAGAACCATCCTTAATACAATTCATGTAGTGTGTGAATGAATCATGTCACTTTGAGGGGGTGGTAGTCCACACTTCCTCAAACAGAATTATCGTATTTACACCAAATGGAAAGTAAAAAATATATGTGTTGTAAAGGAAATACGGAAGATTAAATTGATGATAAATAAAATATATTAAATATATAAATATATTTTCCATCATAGTGTCCACTGTGAGAGGTGGTAAAGGAAAAATGAACAATCATCATTTAGTGAGGTGGTAGTTCGCCATACACATAAATAGTATGTTCGTTATCCTTTAGATGGAGGTGTGTGTAAGTGTAGGTTGAATACTTAGAATAAAAACATACTAGTATATTTAGAATAATTTTATTCTTATACAAGAATGGAATAAATTTAGTGGAGGGGTGGAGAAGGGAAATAAAAAAATGACCTTGAGAGAAGGCATTACCTCTTAATCGGGTAACTCCTTTTGATTTGTGCCAAAAGGCTTCCTTGGATTGCCTTATACCTAAGGGAAGGATTATAGGAATAATATAGTTATGATGTTAAGTTTATTGGGAAGATATTTTCTTAACCAAAGAGGATTGATAGGTGTGAATAAGAGGGATATGTGATAGCCTTTAATATGGAAAGGAAAGGAATTACTTTGTATTTTTGAAAAAAAGATAGGTGTACCCATGTTTTAACCTAAAAAATCATAAAAAAACCAACCAAACTCAATAATGTAAGGTTCATCACCTAATTATGTCTTTAAAATGGTTTTTGGACAAGGTTCTCAGTTTTTTGGGTCTTAAATTTAAGTTTTAGTCCTTAGTTAAGCTTAATTTTACCTTAATCGATGTCATTAATTTTAATTAATTTCACCAGTATTTTTTGTAAAAAACTAACTTGACATTATTAGACATTATAAATTATTCTGATTTAAAATATGGATTCATTTTTTCAAATTACAATGACATAATTACCAGAAATTAATTTAAAATTAAACTCGTAATCGGGTCGACAATGAGGGATTTTAATGTAAAAATGATCAAATTTCTGCTATATTTTTATATCCAATTTCAATGTAAAACTAGTTACAATTACCTAAATTGGATTAACTGATAAAAATATAATATAATTAAAATTTTAATCCAAATTAAAATACAATTTAACCTTTTAAATAAGTTATATTAAAATTTAGTTTTAAATTAAAATTTGGTATTTTTCACTCTTCATATAAAAGTGACGTTTCTCAGAAAAATCCAAAAAATTGACACTAAGATAATTTATAAATTTTAAATTCAAAAATTAAGTTTAGTTTTTCAAATTCAATTTCTAACTTTGTCTAAAATTAATTTTATTATTTTTCACAGAAGGACACTAAAAGTGGTTCATTCGAGAAAACGGTATATAAGGACTTTACCAAAAATCATATCATTCATTATCAATATGTTTTATTTATATAAAGTAATTATAGAAAATATTTTAAATTTATTTATAACTATTCTTATAAATAAGTTCAATTTCTAGGTTATAATTATCTCAATTAAATAATTACAATAATAAAATTACGTTTCTTAGAAACAATGGTGTTGCGTGAAATATACACAAAGTTAGTGTTGTGAGTAACATATAATGAGTTGATGTTCTGTATATTGTATGATGAGATGGTTCCATGTAATGCACACCAATTCAACTCCATGTTAAGGGGATTTTTTACTTAGTTTATTGTAATACATAAATGAAAATTTGATTTAATCAAGAAAAAAAAGGTCCATAAAAACTCGGTGTGTTACATTCTATCCCTCTTAAAATAATTTTTCCCTAAAAATTCATAACTCAAGTAAATAAAAATTAAGATACTTATAATTCATCATATCCTAAAGTTCCCATGTAGCTTCATCTAACTAGTGATTTATTTTCAAAACTTTGATACATGGAACACATCATGGACTTGAGAGAGATTTGGAGGAAGTGCCCAGTGATAGGCTACCATCTTGATACAATCAATAATCTAAAAGGGACCGATATACCTATGGATTAGTTTCCATTTCTTCCTAAATCTCATAAATTTCTTCCAGGGTGAGATTTGTAGAAATAAAATTTCACTAACTTCAAATTCTAGGGAACCTCAGCGGTTATCAACACAACTTTTCTTTCAATATTGAGATACCTTGATATATTGTTGTATGGGTCTAACATTCTTGACCATTTCTTCAGCAATATCAGGTCCCATTAGATTTTGTTTCTACAAACTCATCTGAACACATTTGATCTCTACATTTTTTCCCATAAAGTTCTTCATACGGTTCCATCTAAATTCTTGAGTGAAAGCTATTTTTGTAAGAAATATCAACTAGAGGATGGTGTTGATCCCAACCACCTTTTAAATATAGAGAACAAGATATTAACATATCTTATAGGGTTTGAATTTTTCATTCAAATGGACCATCTGTGTGGGGAGGATAAGCAGTGCTAAAACACAATTTTGTCTCAAGTTCTTATTGAATACTTCACCAAAACATTAAGGTAAACCTTAGATCCCGATCTGATATAATGGAATGTGGTACTCTATAAAACCACACCACTTCCTTAATATATATCTTGGAGAGCTGATCTAGAGAGAATTATTACTTTATAGTGATGAAGTGTGTTGACTTATTAAGGTTATTCAATACCACCCATATAGCATTAAACCCTTTAGAGGTTTTGGGTAGTCCAACAAAAAAATCCATAGTGATGTTCTCTCATTTACATTTTGGTATGGGTAATGGATGAAACATCCCTTTAGACTTTTTTCTTCCAACTTTAACTTGTTGGCATTCGAAGCACTAAGATACAAACCATGTGATATCTCTCATCATTCCATCCCATAAGAAGTATTCTTTCATGTCCTTATAAATTTTTGTACTTCCATGATGAATAGAGAATGAAGAACTATGAGATTCCTCTAACATATCTTTCTTCAAATCTAGTATAGAAGGAACACATACACGATTCTTGAACCTCATCATTCCATACTGAACAAGGTTAAAAAGAGGAACATTTTAACTTTCTTTTTTATCACTTCATATTCCTTTTGTGCCTCCTTAATCTTCACTTAGATAGAGGGTTGAACATTCATTTGATAAAGATAAGATTTTTACCCTTCCTTCGGGATTTATAGATCCACCCTTTTCAGATATATAAATATTGGATCTTTTTTTACCCTCATCTTGGATAAGCTAGCAATATCCTTATGACTCAAAGCATTGGCCACCTTGTTTGGTTTCCTAGGGTTGTAATGTATTGAGAAATCATAATCCTTTATCAACTCTAACCATCTTCTTTGGCACATGTTAAACTCCTTCTATGTGAATATATATTTCATACTTTTATGATCAGTATATATATTACACTTTTCACTATAAAGATGTTGTCTCCATATCTTTAATTCAAAAATTACCACTGTTAACTCCAAATCATGAGTTGGGTAATTTTTCTCATGAATCTTAAACTACCATGAGGAATAAGCGATATCCATGTTACTAGACATATGAAAACATCCCAATCCTTTATTTGAGGCATATTTATAGATTAAAAACCCTTATCCACTACAGGTTAATGTAAGTATAGGTGCACTGACTAAACTTCTCTTCAGTTCCTTGGAAATTTCCTCACATTCATCTGTCCAGAGGAACTTGACACACTTATGAGTTAACTTGGCCAGAGGATTAGATATTTGTGAGAAAATATTCACAAACCATCGATATATCTTGCTAAAACAATAAAGTTTCATATTTTAGTCACCATGGTGGGTCTAGGCCAGCATTCAATAGCCTCTATCTTTGATGGATCTACTACTATACCATCTCTTGAGATTATGTGAAACAAAAATGAATCCATTTTCTTCCAAAATTCACAAGTTTTAAATTTTTCTTATAGATTCTCCTTCATTAGGGTCTTTAGTACATTTCTCAAGTGATATTTGTGCTCTTCCTTTCTCTTTAAATATATATGAATATCATCTATAAATACTACCACAAAACTAATTGAGGTAATCTCTAAAGACTTTATTCACTGTGAATAAAATAGGGAAATTAGTAAGACCAAAAGGCATGATTGTATATTCATAATGTCTATTACTTGTACAGAATGTCATCTTTGGTATATCCTCTTCCTTGACCATCAATTATTGATATCTAGAATGAAGTTCAATCTCAAAAAAGTATTGAGCTCTATGCAGTTGATCAAACAAGTCATCAATACATGGAAGAGGATACTTGTTCTTGATTGTGATTTTGTTTAACTCAAGATAATCAATGCAGAGTCACATTTATGCATCTTTATTTTCCCCAAAAATAATGATTTCACCCCAAGATGACACACTTGGATGAATGAATCCCCTATCAAGGTTTTCTTGGAGTTGCTTCTTCAATTCCTGCAACTCAATTGGATTCACTCTATAAGGATTCTTTGTAAATGGTGTGGAACTAGGTATGAGTTCTTTTGAGAACTCAACTTTTAATTTTTTTTTGGAAGACTAGGAAACTCTTCCAGAAAGACATCTACAAAATCCTGAACAATAGGCATATCATCGATGTGGACTTTCTCCCCAACCATTTGAGATAAGAAAACCCTTTTATGGGAATTAAGACCTATACACTGGATGTAATCTCCATAGTAAGTTCATACTTATCATCACATTGATGGATGATCATATGATGGCTTGAAATATAAAATGTAACTTCCCTTTATTGACAATTTATGTAGGATTTATGTAGAGAAAGCCAATCCATTCCTAGGATAACATCAAATTCAACCAAAGGAAGAATGATAAGATTTTTTGGAAACAGGTTCTCACAAACTTCAACAGGATAAGAATCATAGACTTGAGATGAAATCATCATGCCATTACATATTTTCACTACTAATTTCACATCAAATTGTTTTGGTGGAATCTTAACACCCTTATAAAATTCTTTAGATATGAATGAGTTGGTAGATCTGGAATCAAAAATGACATTAGAAATTCTATAGTGGATGGTAAGTGTACCTTTCAACATGTAGTTATCAAAACCCTCATCAAAAATAGCAATTTCATGAGATTTACACTTGTCCCTCCTTTTAAGAGTTTTCTGACATCAATCATCATCACCAGCCCTTGTGTTTGGTTAGTGGTTAGCATAAGTACCATTCTCCTTAAACTTGTAGCACTGAATCATGGGAGGTTCATTCTATGCAGTTTTCTATCTATTGTTATTTTGAGCTAACTTATTCCCATAATTTAAACAATCAATTACCCGGTGACCTTCCTTTAAGTACCTGAAACATTTACCAAACCCCTTAATAAAGACTCCTCCATGCTTCTTCCCACATTTAGAGAATAAAGGAAAAATCATCTTCTTTTCTCCATGCTTTTTAGAGTTTCCTTTGAAATACATCTTCATTTTATTGTCAAAACCATGAGGTTGATACGTGACTCCAACCTCCATTTCAACCTTTATTTCATAACACACAATAAATTCAAAACTATTAAAGTCTATTATGGAAAATACCCTTATGAGACTTGGATTTAAGCCACTGAAGAACCTATTAACTTTATATTTGGGTTGGATGATAATTCCAAAAGATTACCTCACCAGTCTCATAAAATTTTCCCCGTAGGTATGGATATATTCATAATCCCTTTGCTTCAACACAAGGAAATATTTATCCATATTATTATGAAGAATCTGAGAAAAGTACTTGTTGAAAAATAAGTTTGTGAACTTTTCCCAATCCATGGATTCAATCTCATCTTTTTGCCTCATATTCTTGATTACGGTCTACCACTAAAATGCTTCCCCTTCTAACTGATAAATTTCCAGAATGAATTTCTGAGGCTCTAAACACTGGAGAACAGAGAATATCTTTTTAGTAGTATTGATCCATTTTTTAGGAACAAGTGGACCAAAGAACCTCTAAAATAAGGTGGATGTTTCCTCATTAAGGACTCAAAAGAATGTTGTTCCCTCTTTTTCTCATTTGAAAGTCCACCATGATTCATACCTTAAGAAATTTGTGTGAGCATAGTAAAGAGGTTTTACATTCTATATCCCATAGAATTTGGTTTCTAGGGGGGGAAATCGTTGCATTTTCCATCACAATCACCATTAACATGGTTCCTTTTGGTTCTATCCATTGACTAAAATAAAAAAGAATAGAGTGTAAAACAGTTATCATAACAAAGAACTACATAATCATGAAAAGTAACTTATAGGATGTATAATTATTAAACCTTCCTTAATCTATGACACCTTAGGTTTATCCTAGGTTATTCATAGACAACTTCTATTTCAATCATTCATAATGGTTCATGATGAGTTTGTGAATTCCCAAAGCATATCCACTGGGAGTGTCAAAATAGGTGTGCATCAAGGCCCGTTTTCGTGTACCAGATTACCCTAATTTAGTCCCAGAACATCTTGTCGGAGTTTTTAACCCTAGGTACATCTATTCTATAGTCACATCCATGTGTAGTATCCCAATAGGGATTTATTTCTAGGAAACCACTCACTATATCCTTTAACAAATTTTCAAGATATTTTCCTATAATTTTCCTTATTCTTAGTCTTATCCTTAGACATGTACTTAGAGTTATAAATAAGTTTTTCTCATCCTAGATTCCAATGGTTAACTAAAACTTTTCTCTAATACCAACTATAGTGACCCTTTCTTTTCATATATTAAAATTACATAACATTTTCAAGAAACATAAAACATTATACAAACAAATTCCCAAAGACCATACTAGTCTAGTGAATTTGGAAACATGGAAACATAAACATTGATACATAAGTGAGCTATATTATCTCCCATTAGGTTTTTCTTGACTAGTATCCTTATTAGAAACATAAAACATAATACATATCTTAACAACCTGGGGAAGTAAACATAAAAAGGGGTTAGATCAAATGCTTAGTAAGGGTAAAAAAGGGAGATATGTAAGCATAATCATGATCATAAGGGTATGATAACATGATCATGAAAATATAAGATCATACCCTGCATATCAAAGATCATATACATGAATCATGGAATAAATCTTGGTAGTTTATAATACATGAATAATAAGGAAATAAAGAACATAATCCATGAAATCATAACATAGTAATAAAACATAGAATTATGGTAGATAAATAATCATATATAATAATTTCCATATTAGTCAAGGTATTACTATTGAGACCATATTAGCAGACAAAGTCCTTTACTAAACTGGCTTCACACTTTGTTCAAGCCCTATATTACTGAACCAAGATCACTCCCCGTTCTAGACCTTTAATACTGAAACGATTTCATTTATAATTCCATCCCTATAATACAGATCTAAGTTCATTTCTTATTTTATCCATTTATATATCATGATATAAAAATCTTTACCAAATGTATTATAAGGAGATATAGGTCTCACCCATCTCATAATGAATTCATATATACATGTTTCACAAGATTTTAAATAATCATATAATAAACCATGAAATGAAATTGGTATTATAAACATGAAATCATATCATAAACTATGGAAAAAGACATATTTCATAATCATTTCATCATAAACATAACCCATGAAAAGAAGTAGGTTTCAAAACCATATAGCCCATGAAATAGGAATAGGTTCCATAAACATAATTTCTTCAAAACATAATCCATTAATATGAATAATATGAATGGAAACATTGAATAATTTCCCCATAAAGGCATGAGTAACACCAATTGATGTTATCTTATATGGGATATAATTTGGAAATATATTTTAAAAACATTTCTTGAGGAAAATATTCTTTCTTCATTTAAAAATGATTTTTAAAATATAAAACCTTTTTAAAACCTTTTTCATTAAAAATAGATTTTAAAACTTATTACAGAATCATATAAACCTATAAAAAGTTTTTAAATTTATTTTTAATTGAAATCATGCTTCAAATATATTTTGAAAATATTTTTAAAAACATGTTTTTTGAATACAATATATTTCTAACTGAAGAGAGAGATTGTCCGATTTTATTTAAATACATTATCTTAAGTACAAAAGAGTGGAAAAATGTTACTAATATATGATGATGTCTTGAAAAATAGTGGATAATTAAACTCATGAATATTCTTGAGATATGGATCATACGATTTCATCAATTGATCATAATCCTTAATAATATTGAAAAGTGATGAGATTGTTTCAATAAACTCTTACCACTTGGTTACTTGGGGTCATACTCTCCATGTAAGAAAAGGAAATTTCATGAAGATTAAAATATAATGATAAGAAATATATTCAATATATAACATTTAAAATGAAATTATGTACACCTAAAAAATAATTTAGGTGTATAACAAAACATGAGTCTCGAAGAAGAAAAATTGAGACAAAACTATTTTACCGATTTGGGAACTTTTAAAACTTAAACCCTGTGATTGAAATATCAAAAATTGGATATGTTAATACCAATATATTTAATTATAAGATACATATAATAAAATCATGGTCAGGAAATAAACTACACAAAATGAAATAGTATTGAACATAGCATATATCTCATGAAAATAAAAATTAAGATGAAATCCCCTTACATTATTTCTTGACTCTCATCATACTCATTTGAAACACCTATATAATAAATATAAATTTATTATAAATATTTTAAAGAACCATATTATTATATATAATACCATATATGGTTTTATTGTGACCTTATATTACCCTCTTGTTTACCATTTTATGTTAAGGTTTCACTTCGGATAATATTCTCTTTGTTCTTTGGGTGTGTCTTAATTTGTTATACCATTGTTCCTTATACTTATATCATGATTATAGAATATAAAACATGATATAAATATAATTTACATACTGTATATGTTTATTATAATAATCTATCTAATTTTAAGTATGAAATGGAATACACCATTCATTGAGACGATAATCCATATGTATGCATAAACGCTATTTCCATTTTTTATTATCATATTAAAAGAAAGAAAGAAAATGAAATATATGTAATTATTTATATAATATCATTATATTATTATTATAATTTTATATATATCATATAATTTTACTAAACCCATCCTTAATTCCTTTCATGTAGTTTTTGAATGAATCACATCGCTTTGAGGGGGTGGTAGTCCACACTTCTTCAAACGAAATTATTATATTTACACCAAATAGAAAGTAAAAAAGATCTGTATTGTAAAAGGAATACAAAAACTTAAAGACATAATAAAAAAATATTATGTATATAAACATATTTTCCATCATAATTTCCACCATGAGATGTGTTAAAGGAAAAATGATCAATCATCGTTTAGTGAGGCAGTAAATCTCCATGCACGTTAATAGTTTGTTCGTTATCCATTAGATGGAGGTGTGTATAAGTGTATGTGGAAATATTAGCATAAAAAATCATATTATCTTTAAGAAAATGTTTTTTATACAAAAATTTGATAAAGAGAGTGGATAAGTAAAGTAAAAGAAAGGAGTTTGAGAGAAGACGTTACCTCTTAATCAGGTAACTCCTTTTGATTTGTGCTAAAAGGCTTCCTTGGATTGCCTTATACCAAAGTAAATGATTCTAAGAAGAGGGGAGTGATTTTTTAAAGTTTATTAGGAATAAATTGGACGAAAATAATAGGTTTTAGAGGTGTAAATAAGATGTATAGATGGTGGAATTTTATAGGGAATGGAAAGGAATCAGTTGGTATTTTTTAAAATAAGTTAGTTTTACCCATTTGTTTACCTAAAAAAAGATATAAAAAACTAAAAAAAACTCAATAATAGAAGTTTAATGGCTGTATAATGGACATAAAAGGGGTGTTTGAGAAGTATAAAAGTCTTTTTGGGTCTTAAATTTAAGGTTTATTCCTTAGTTAAGATTAATTTTACCTTAATTGATGTAATTAATTTTAATTACTTTCCCTAATATTTTTTGTCAAAATCTAAGTTGACCTTATAATACATTATAAATTATGATTATTACAAATTTTGAACCAATTTGTCCAAATTATAACCACATAAGTGGCAGAAATTAATTTAAAATTAATCTCATAGTTTGGTAGACAATCCAGGTTTTTAATGTAAAAATGATCAAAGTTTGCTATGTTTTTCTATCCAATTTCAATGTAAAATTACATCCAATTACCTAAATTTGATTAATTGATAAAAATATAATCTAATTAGACTTTTAAACCATATGAAAATATAATTTAACCTTATAAATTAATTATATTAAAACGTAGTTTTGAATTAAAATCTTGTATTTTTCACTATTCATCCAAAATTGAAGTTTCTCAGAAAAATCCAAAAAATTCACCCTAACATATTTTTGAAATTATAAATTAAAAAATGAAGTTTATTTTATCAAATTAATTTTATAAATTTTTCCAAAACTTATTTTATTATTTTTCACATAAGGTCATTAAAAGAAATTCATTCGACAAAACAATATATAAAGACCTTACCAAAAATCATATATTTCATTATCAATATGTTTTATTTATATAAAACCATTATAAAAAGTATTTGAAAATTATTTATTACTATTAATATATCTATGTTTAGTTTCTAGGTTATAATTATATTTTTTAAATAATTATAACTATAAAATGATGTTTCGTAGAAATATCGGTGTTGTGTATAACATACGCCAAGTTATTTTTGTGTGTAACTTATGTCGAGATAATGTTTTGTGTATTTTATGAATATTTGGTGCCATGTAACATAATTTAATTAGGTTACATGTGAAAGTAATGTTTTACTTAGTGAATTTCAATAATTAAATGAAAATTTAATTTATTCAAGAAAAAAAGGACCATAAAAACTCGGGGTGTTACAGATGGTCTTTTAAATCATAGTAGATTTAGGGATTTAAGGCCCTCAAATTCCATTGATCATTTAGTTTTTTGTGATTTAGGACCTCAATCACTTCCTATAAATATTTATTATTTTCCTCCAAGTACATATCTCTACTTTACACTATTGTACTTCTACTTAGAGACCTAGTTATACATTAGTCCATGTGACCTTTATACTTATCATTCTCTCTTTTCTAGAGGATGTTTTACAAACCCTTTTGACAATGTGGGATTACAACATAAGAAATATCAAATAATATATTAAAAATATTGAGTTTAAATAGTGTGTGTGAAATTTAATTAAGTTGGGGAGAATTTAATGCTCTGAAAATCTAATGTAGAAACATCGTATTTGATAGTGTGTACGGCACATAACACCAAGCACTTAAGGAAATATAATATATAGAGTATTTATAATAAATTCACTATTATAAATAAATTAAATATATATTTTATATCTTATAATTCATGTAACATTTATTTATCTTGTGTTACATTCAAGATATACTTTCTTCGATATCGTGTGTTACACATAAGACAGAATTTTAAAGAAAACAATATATTATTAAATATTATAATTTAATATAATATGATATAAACTAGTGAATAAATTAATAGTTAAGAATATTAATAACCAACTTTTGAAAATTATGTTTTAAAAAAATGTAAAATTAATTCATTGGTTACAACTTAATTAGAAATGAATATAATAACCAAATGAATATAGAGGGAATATTTTTATGGAAAATTATTTTTATGCTCACAAACCTGCTTTATCCTAATAAATTAAATTAATTAAAATTATTGAGTGATATTAATGTAATATATATATATATATATTCAATAAAATATTCTTTTTAATCATCCAATAGATTTGATAGACATAGGATAAGAATAAACTCAATATTACACATAAAAACATATATTTTATTAAGGCGCTTTTACCGCCTTTTAATGGATAACCTCTATTAAATACTTCTTATGAACCTTTAATAAGTTTAATATGTCAAAATAAACTTTATATTTGAAATATAAACATAAAAAATTAGTTTGGGTTGATTTTTTTTATTTTTCTATGAAGTTTCATTTTTTATTGAATAGTGAAAAATACTGAACTTTAATCCAAAACTTATTTTTCATTGAATTTATTTATAATTATAACATATAATTTTAATAGAATTTAAAGTTTAATTATATGATGTTTTTGTCAATTAATACATGTTAGGTCATTTTAATCAATTTCAGTTTCAATTTGACAAGAAACATAGAAAACTTTTGGACGTTTTAATTTTAAAACCCCGCATTGTCATATTGTATGCAGTATTAAATTTAAATTAATTTCTACTGCTTATGGGATTTGAATTTAGAAAATTTTATTTCATTTTTTGAATCAGAATAATTTCTAATTTCTAATTTCTAATAATGTCAACTTAGTTTTTGACCAAAAATATTAGTGAAAGTAATTAAAAAAAATTACAATGATTAAGGAAAATTTAAACTTAATAAGGGATTAAATCTTAATCTTAAGAGACCAAATGACCTATAAACTTTTATAATATCCATTTTATGTTCATATGTATACCCTATATTCCATTGGATATAATTTTTACCATTATTAGACCCACTTTAAATGGGAAAAATGTGGTTGGAATGCACTTTCCCAAAATTTATAAGAGTGTCACTCCTCCTCCGTTATAAAAAGCCCTCCTCTCCTCCCACTTCTTCAAACCACTTAAGCCACTTTTTCTGACCAATATCTTTCCAAAAATCTCCTAAAAGTACCTCCACTAATCCTAGAATCCTCACCTTGGGAATAAATAAATCCAAGGAATCTCGTTGGTGCAAACCAAAAGGAGTTACCCGAATAAGTGGTAACAAACTTCCTCAAAAATTTTAGTTTTATTTACATTCTCCACCCCCTAAATTATTATTATTCCATGTTTATATAAAAAAAGGTATCATAAATATACTAGGGTGTTTTTATGTTAATATGTAGACCTAAAATCACACACAATTACATCTAATGGGTAACAAACATACTATTTATGTGTACGGTGAACTACCGCCCCACAAAATGATGATTGTTCATTTCCCTTTACCATGTATCATGGTTGGGAATTATGATGGACTCACTATTTATATATTATATTTTTTATTTCGTTATTCTTATTTAATTATTTTATAACACATTCCTGTATTCTTTCCATTTTTTTAAATATGATAACATTGTTTTTTGAAGTGTGGATTGCCGCCTCCTTAAAGCGATGTGATTCATTCACATGATACATGGAATGTATAAAGGATGATTATAATTAAAAATATGTGACATAAACTAAAAATATATTATATTAATTAAATAATTAACTTTATGTAGATATATATATATATATATATATATATCATTTTCTTTATTACACTTCCATACACTTAAAAAGTGATAACGTCGTTCATGGACATGCGGACTACCGCCTCCTCGACACGAGGTGATTACTTGTATATCATAAGAATTATATATATAAGTATATGTCATTAAATGACTTTTTATTTATGATTTAATTATCATCCTATAAAGATATAGTGTTACCTACCTTCTTTCCATAACGATTATTGAAAAATGAGAGTGTTACTCATACGTATGTACGGCCTACCGTCTCCATGATTGTAACATTGAATCATTTTTCATAACCATATTTAATGATTGGTTTTAAAAGAATAATTTATGTATAAATATTATAATTATTACATTATTATTATACTTTATATGTTATATAATGACCCCTTTTGTCCATAGTTGACCTACAATATTTGTTTTTGACACATAAACCAAATTTGGTCAAAACACTCAACATAAACTTAATTGATTAAGTATTTGTATACAACATGGTAATAAGTGAAAGAAAATTCATTATAAAAATTAAAAAAAATCTCAATCATGTATATAACTAACATGATTTTATTATACATGATTTTAAAGGATGTTCTCCTAAAATGAAATGGAAGGTCATAGATTCTTCTCTCACTTTTCTTTAGGTGAGGCATACATTATTGGAATGCACCTAATTTATTATATATGGTGTATATACTTACAAATTGACATGTAATATCATGAATTATATTCTCTTAATGGTATTTCATTGTTTCATTTTATTATTATTACTTTTGTATCTTCCAATTCATATGTTACCACTATGGTGTGGGATTTTCATCTCACTTTTTACATTTGTGGGATAAATGTCATGTTTAGCATTTACTTATTTTGTCTAGAATATATACTACCCATTTTGATATATTATATCATGAATTATTTTATCTTAATGGTATTAAAAACTTTCATTTATTTTTATTCCTTTATTAGGCTTATGATTCAAAAAAAATCAAAGTGGTATGGGACACTTTGGAATGATTGATGGTTATTTTCTTCAATAATAATTTTAATGATCCTGAAATGGTATTTACATTAAAGGAAATTATATTACCATTATTCTATAAACCTATTAATTTTACTCTCCTATGGTTACTTATTACCTTTTTCAAGTATTATAACCATTTTCTACTCTTTGGTACTCAAAATGTTTTATAATTTTTTTAAGAAAACATGAATTTATTTCTCTCATTAGTTATAGAACCTAATTTCTTCAAAATCCCATGTTTTATAAAATGTTTTAAAAAATGTTTTTAACCTTTTAAAAATGATTTGTAAAATTCATCTCACCCTTTACGATATTTTATATGTTTTCAAAATTTATTTTCAAATAAATGGTTTTTCAAAAGTTTTTTCAAAAAAAAAGGATATTTTCCTCAATAAGTTTTTTAAAATATAGTATTTTAATTCATTAACAACAAATAACCTTTATTTTTACTCCATTTAGGATATTTTTTATTAATACCATCCTTAATATTTCTCTAGATTTTTTATAATTTATTTGACTAAGAATAGTATTCACATTCACTTCCTTAATTCATTTTAGTCCCCTTGAAATATTCAATTTCCCATGATTATTTGACATTGATTTTACCCTAAATATTTATATCATTTTTATTTGATATTATTATTTCATGAACCTTATATCATTTTCTATATGGTATTAACTTTAACAGTTATTTGATTATTTTTGGAAATATTGATATGTTTTTATCCTTTATTCAGTACGGATATTTGATAAGGCATATTATCTATTCGATATGATGAATGTTTTGAACCAATATGACATGGGTTGGGGACCATTTAAGGTAATACCTATGAGTTTGGGACCAGTTAATGAAATCCCCTCAATGAATTGGTAGTCTCATGGGATGAAATTAGGTTGGAAAACCCTTCATTTTTGTAACAAATATGTTATAAATTGTTTTTTGAAAGGTATTAACATTATAGATAAGGTTGTACAAACCAAATAGGTTTGTACCCAATATGTTATAAACCATATTGCGAAAGGTATTAACTATACTAGTTCCATATACCTAGGGAACATGGCATCCAATAATTAAGAATTTCTCTTAATTGTTTTTAGTTATTTTTCATCCATGATATTCCGTGTCGACATATATATGGATACATATCTTTTTTAATTCATTGATTAAATGGAATATGTTTTAGTTTTCTTACCATTCCATATTGATTTTTCCTTATCTAGTTATTTTAATGGTATGTGTTTCCATTTATCTACCTTTCCACTTTATTCTTCTAATTGATTCATTATTTCTTTCATTACACATCTCCCTTAATGATCATTTTAGCTCACATTTATTATGTTTACTTTCCCCAAGAATCCAAGAAGTAAGAAAGATATATAAGGATATGCTAGATGGAATAAATTTATTATCCTTGAAGTTATTTAGAAAATAAAATTATGTTGTAATTAGTGTATTTATTTTTATTAAAAGATTCATGTAGGTATCTAGTTTACCAAGACAACTAAACTCTTTGACCCCTGAATATTTGATTCCTTGTAATCATGAAAATGTAATGGTGGTTGATAACGACTCCAGACTCTGTAAGTTCGGGGTACTATATGTTTTACTAAGAATATTTTCCTAATTATTAGGGAAGATCATGAGGAATAGAAAGGCCATGATTATATAAATGACAAAATCAAAGATATTAATGATATTGATTATTATTATATAGCTATGGTTGAATTGACAAAGGCTAATAATCAAGGAGAGATATCATAGATTCATCTTGGTCAAGTATTCATGATTTTAATATTAAAAATAATATTAGATAGGTTGTATTGAGAATTATGGAAGATTTAATGACAGATGATATGGTCAAGATTTAAGAAATAATTTTATATTCAAATATGGTAAATATATTTATGTTATTAGTAATATAAAAAAGTAAAGAAGATAAAAAATAGTAATATATGATCCTAAACATTGTAAGAAGAATCAGATTATAGGAGATATAGTATTGAATATTATATCATATTTATTATTCTATGTTTCAAATAAAGAGTTGTCCAACAATGATTTAAATATAATCCTTATGCATTAAAGAAGGGGGGAAAGCAACAGATATTGTACTTTCTTTTTCTAAAGATCTTACATGCTGAATAAAGAATATTTGAGGAGTCTACCATGTGATATCTTCATATCCTAAGGTCTAAATAATAGAAGTTGTAACCAATTTTATTATGTCATATTGATAAATGGGATTGGATACATATTGTCTTATAGGTACAAGGGACTTCAATATTATTAATCATATTTCATGGTGGTATAAGTCAAATATTATATTCAAATAGGGAATCCTAGTTTGTGTGAGAACCTAATAACTTTATGTTCGTTCTTTAATTTTACTTGTATGATTCCATGGGTATGGGTCCATGAATATAATTGGCATGAACTTATTATTAATAATAAAATGTGAGTTCTATATATGTGGGATAACAACCACCATACACTAGGGATGTATTCATCAAACTTAGAGGTGAACCACATTAATAAATCTGTTGGTGTTTTATTGTATTGATTTATTATTTAACATTTAATATGACACACCCCAATGTGGCAGTTGTTTATTTTTTAAAGATTAATTAATATTATTTTGTGTTAATTTAAATTTTTATAGGGTGTGTACTTGAATCATAAAATTTTTAGACACTTTTTGGGTTGTGCACAGTTAGTAATAACTATGTGCCAACCATGTATATGGGTTCTGCAACATACTAATGTCATTTCACATTCATTGATTTGATTTCTCTAACCTTGTGACCCTCTCTATAAATTTTTTCAGCTTTGGTTATCCCTTGTGGGTGAATTGCATAGTCTACACATGGTTTTCACAAACCATGCAAATACTATGAAACATTCCCCATTTAAAATAATAATAATAATGATATTATTATTATTATTATTATTAGGTTTTTTATTTACCCTTATTTTTTAAGGGGATTTTAGACCCCCTCCTCTCCCTCCCTCAACCGTTTGGCCCCTAGGATAAGACCCCTTCTATGTGTGCACCTCCTCCCTCTAAACCCTTCTTATTCCCTGATTCTAGGTCATCATTTCCATGATTTTCAAACTGGAACCACTACTGAGTCTTCCCTCTTCCTTATTTCCCTATTTTCCTTCCATCAGAACCCATTCATTATTGATTATTATCCTTCACCCATTAATCATAGGTCTACCATGGACACAATTTGGGTTCAGGGTGGTTTTAAAATTTTATTTCTAGGTGTTTAGAATTTTTTAAGATGTTATATTTCCTATTCAGGTGTCCTCTATTGATATAAATGCATTTTGGGACTTTTCAAAAAGGTTCCACTCGATTCAAGGTGGGTGTTTTTGTGCTCTCCCTTTCCATGGAATGTTATTTTCTATTTGGTGTTTCTTAAACACTAAATTTTTAGTTTAAAATTATATGTGCTATTTTTGGTAAATTGAGTAGGGGTTATAAATGTTTTCTCTCTTTGAAAAGGGATTTAATTTGAATTTCACGTTGCACTTGAAGTTCCATATATTAGTAAAATGACTAAGGGATATTTTAAAATGAAATGGGTTATTTAAAAATGTTTAAATATTATTTGGGTCCAAAATGAAAAGTTATTTGTTTACTATTGATTTGTTTTAAATGATTTTGGTAATTCATTGAAGATATTTTTTTTGTAAATTAATTTATGTGATTGAATTTTTAAAAGAGTTGTTCAATGTGAAACTTCAAATGACTATAAATGAGTTAGCATTATGGAGTATCTTATATTGGGGGATCACACACACACACATAGACAGATATATTATTTTTATATATACATGAATGTTCACATTCAAATGGGGATATGCTAATTTGTACATAGAGTAGCGTCTATATATATATGTTCATGTAAATGTATATGTGTATAGAAATAACCATACTATAATACCCACTTATATTATATGGAAACATTGAGTCTCTTGTATTGGGTGGCCATCCACACAAATATAGGTATATTTATATATGCATGGATGTAAACATTCATGAGGGGATATAAGAATGTTTATATAGAGTGACGTATATATACATGAAAATGTGTATGTCTATAGATATGAAGGGAGATTTTGGAGCATGGACATTTTATTAAAAAAAATTCATAGATGATTTCTAAATGGATTATAGGCATGTTTGGAACTTTTGTAACACTTATAGTTCATGGAATTAGTTTTTTTTTCAAATAAATTTAATTTCTTTGATGGCTTCTGCAACATGAAACACGGATCTTTTCACAAACTTAAAATTATTATTAAAATTATTATTTAAACAAGACTGTTAAAACATAGCCATTAAACTTTGTGGTATGAATAGGAATAACCAATTTTTAAATATTAAGTATACTATTTATTTATAAATAAAAATATTAATAAAAATTACTAATTATTTTGTAAAGTCTTTATATTCTTTGAAAATACATTTTTCTACAAAAAAATTGATTATTATTTTTTAAAAAAAATAAAAAAATTAATTTTTGAACCTTAGAAAAAATATTTGAAAAAAAATAAATTCATTTTTTTAATAAAATTTTCATAATTATATTTGGGTAAATTTTTGATAATTTTTTGAAAAGATTAATTTTTAGTGAATAGTGAAAAATAATATAGTTTAGGTGTTTGGGGGTACAATTACACTAAATACACACACACCACACACACAGCTCGGAAAGGTAGGCCATATCATTCCCAAGGGATATCCCACCCAATAAAACATATTTATTCAATACATGGATCAAAGGTCCAGGGGGTATAAAGCCCATTACATGGCCCAAAGGACTATTAATTGGCCCAAAGGCCTAGTGTAGTGTTATGCTTTCATCATACCGTCTATGTCACTAGTTTTATATCATGCCTATGTCACCTCCTACCTGTAGAAATTTGATCCCACTCATATTTGAACCCAGGTCTGATGTAGGATTATGTGTATCCTTTACCACTTGGGTACGCCCTAAACTACAAGTGAAAAATAAATAGTTTTTATTAAAAACTACCTTTTCATTTAAAAAATTTAAAAATATACCTCTTATTTTAAAATGTTTTAAAAGTAAAATTATTTAAATTAAAAATTTATTGATCCAATTTAGTCCATTGGAATCAATTTCATATTGAATTTTGATATTAAAACACTCTATACTGTTGAAAATTTTCTCTTTAAAAACCAGCTTTTTTATTGTGCCTATGGGATTAATATTAAATTAAATCCAGTAAAAAAATTTATTTGAATTTGATAAAATTTATTCCAAATTTTGAATTAAAATAATTTATATTATATAATAAGGTAATATTAATTTCTTTTAAAAAATATTAATAAAGACAACAAAAATTAATTACCGTAATTAATGTTAAAACGAGCGTTTGTGTGTTACATGTGCTTGTGTAAAAATTAATTTTACAGACATATTAGATTTTTATTTAATAAAATTGATTTAATATTTATAATATGTGGGTAAATTTGTCTAATAAATCTCATTTTAATTGTGGTATTAAAGGATAAATTACCTCGCTAAACAAAAAGATACAAGTTACTCTGGAGAAAACTAACATGGAAAAATTAAGTAAACTTTAATATTAAAGAATAAAATGTTTAAAACATGTGCTTTTTTGTGTTTAGGTATTTATAGAACATATAATCCCTCCACTCCATTATTTATACTTTTTTTTGGCACTTGGGATGATAATAAATTCCCATTATTGAATAGTTTTGGGTATTTACAAAAAATGTCACTCGTCCCCCATTATAAAAGGTCACCTCCTACCCTCACATATTCACATATCATAATCCAATTTTCTTGACCAAAACCTACCAAAATACCCCCAAAACATTATTATCTATTTTTTTGAGCTTATTTTCATCCTAAAATAACAACCCTAGGGTCCTTAATAAGAGATCTGAAGGGTGTTGTTCTAACTAAAGGTAATTGTATTCTCCAAACTCTTTCTTTTTTTAATTATTATATTTCAACATTCATTCATGTTATATTAATTAAAATATAATAACACTAATATCAAACATATAAGTATATTTTATTATGTTTATTTAATAACCTATATCCATCTCCTCTTCCATCAAATACAAAATGAAACTGTGAATCTTGTGTATGGCGGACTACCACCTTGCGAACTAATGTAGTTTGTTTTCCATCAAAACCTATAATTAATGGATATAATGATGGATAAAATATTTATACATGATATTTAGGATATTATAATACTTTTAAAATTATAATATTACATCTACCTTATTACCTTCCAACATATTAGAAAACAATAACTCTGCTCATGTGTATGGCGGACTACCAACTCATGAATCGATGTGAAGTGTTTTTCTAATTTCCATTTTACATGAATGATAATAAGAATAGATTAAATGAATATATATTATATTTTTAAAATACCAATATAATTATTATATCACACATACTGTCTTTCATTCTTTTTTGTGGGGGATATGATAATATTGCTTGTGTATACGGCGTACTACCGCCTTGCAAAGTGATGTGATTCAATTTTCACTTACACATTACATGTAAAGTAATGTGGATAAATTTAGTGAATATATTTTATATATATGAAATAATAATTAATCTTTAAATGTGATATATTATTTAACTTCCTTTTTCCATTCGTCGATAAAATGGAAACAATGTTCATGCATAAGTACGACCCACCATCTCCAGAAACATTGTATTTCATTTTCTGTATCAAAATTTTATGGATTAATATAATTAAATATATAATTAATATATATATTATATTTATATAATGGTTAAAATTCATGATATTATAAAAACCTGATCAAATTAAAATTATAAAAAATACCAAACCAAAATATACATGAAAAACGAAGCAGTTATTACCCAAAACATGATTTTAACAAGGATTATTTAATAAATGGGTAATAAAAGGTCATAAGTAAATAATATATGGTATGATACATATTATTATTGTTATGTAATATATTTATAATAAACCAATATATATTATAAAATAGGTAATAATGTGCATAAAGAAATTCAAGACTTAAGGTAAGGGATTTTTGTCTCAATTTGTCTTCTTTGTGACATACATTATGTTATGCTCCTATTTTATTTTATGAGTTGTATATACATACCCATTGACATGTAACATAATGAATTAATTTATCCTAATTATATTTTATTTTCCATTTAATTTTATTACTTTATAATTTTGACTGTAACATCCCGGTTCTGGGTGTCGCCCAAGGGTGCCCCGTACCCGGTTGTTCACATGGCCTCAAAAACATTTCCCTAAATTCCAGAGGATTCTGACTAGAAGTTAGGGCCTTGGGTGTGAGAGTGGGGAAAATATTCCCTCATTGTCATAGTAACATATTGGAAATAAATAGATAATAGTAGCAGAAGCAGTAATAATACCATACAACAGTGAATATCAGAAGACTAATAGTAAATAAACAACTACAGCATATATATAAATAATGATACATGTTAAAATATCTAGGAAAGTATCTAAACATGTCACAATTCTAGAATACAGTACTAAACCAAATTATAAATTAAAAACAAGTAAACAACTCCAACAGTATAGTAATCCTCATCTTGGTCCCATGCTCTCTAGATCCATAGAAATCAAGTACCTAAAGTAGAAGGGTGTTTGACCTTATCTATACCTACAGCAATATAATCTGTTTGGGCCCAAAAGAATGACCCAAAAATGGTGTGAGACGAATACTATTAGGAAACCACTCAAAGATCTATGCCTAACTTTCATTGAATATATATGGTAGTAAATATGAAAAGTGAAGTAATAAACAAGGTAGTTCTCACCAGTAAACAATCCTACAGTTTCATCTACATTCATTTACATTTATCAACATAAACAACCAAAAAACTCAAGAAACCCTTTGGGAAGTTATCACAATCTAACCCCTCTAGTTCATCATAAATAAATAATCTCTAATAAAGAACTCACCGTCAATTCCCCATGTGTTCTCTCAACGGTAAACCACAGACACTCTGAGGAAGCACTAAACATCCAATTCCCCCAATGGTCTCACAACATGGAACTACAAACACTTTTAGGGAGCACTCACATCCATCCCCCCTATGGTCTCGCAATATGGAACTACAAAAACGATATGGGAGAACTCACATCTATCCACCCTATGGTCTCAAAATGTGAAAATTATAACATACACTCTAGAGAAGCCCTCAGCATTTATTATCCCTATGGTCTAACTACACCAAATTCCCACAGCCCTGTGTAATTCAATCGTTCACAAATGATATCCAGAAGCCAATGTGAATTATAATATACTACTTGGATAAATAGCTACAAAGAATATCACATCATATCAGATAATATATCTCTATCCTAACAACACTAGTCATGGAAAACAGAGCATCCAAACATGTGGTTCTGGACCCAACATCCAAAACAATAAAACATGGGAAAACACATCCATAGAAAGGTAATTAAACCCTATTCTCAATCAATATCCCTAACTCAAGAAATCAAGGCATAGAAGGAATTAAAGTTTTAAATTCCCTAAACACACAATACCCTAAACTAGGGTATTGGGAACTTTTTCATATATAATTCAAATACAATTTACAGAAAGGAACAAACCACCTACCTCCACTTTGTATAAAGAACACTCTTGAACATCAGTCCTTGAATCGGCCTAGATCATCATAGATCTACAAAAAAGATCAAAAATTTTCATCCTTGAATATCTCACACAAGAGTAGAAATCAAGAGAAGATACTCTAGAAGGAGGAAGATCTCACCGATGTGATTCCAACACAATTGACAGTGTTAGATTCGGAGCACAGATGGTCGATCAGGGGCTCAGAGAAGAATCGTAATCTTTAGTCGCTCCTAGACGGGATGACATTAGAAGAAAGGTGTTCTGTAAATGATACACAATCCTGGTACAATTTAACAAATAAAAATAAAATTATATGGCGTGTTCATTTAATTTACATGTCGTGTACATGCCTTAATCAGCCTCTACTTTAGGTGGTCTCTAGGTCACCCTAGATGGCCATGTACTTATCCAGTACATGGTGTGTACTCCTTAGTACATGGCACGTACTCATTAAATTTCGAAAAACTCCTCTTTTCTAAAAAACACCAGAAAACAAGATCCATACATGAGATGATGATTCGTGTTCTTACAAACTTCCCCCCATAAAGAAATGTGTCCCCAAATTTCTCTAAGAAGGTGGTGAACAAGAAGAACCCTCGAACAGCTCTGGACACTACGATCGCACATCGGTCTCCCTCTCCCTAGTCATGTCATGTACTCACCAGTGATTCCATAGCACCCATACTAGAGGAACAGTCCAGCCATAGAGAACCTTTATGCTTCGATCAACAATCTAGATAGGATTCTCCTCGAACGAGGCGCCCACCTCTAAATCAACCTCCTTGGGTTGAAAAACATGAGACAAGTTTGAGAGGTAACGCCGTAGATGAGAAATGTGGAAGATGTCGTGCATATCCCAATACCTATGAGGTAACTACAATCGATAGGCAATTGGCCCGACTCTCTCTAAAACCTCAAATAGACTGACGTATCTAAATGAAAGCTTACCTTGTCTCCTAATCCTTCTATGTCCCAACCACGATGTGACCCATAGGAAAACCTGATCTTCGACCTCAAACTCTATATGTCATCTTCGTCAATCATCTTAAGACTTCTTTAATGCTTGTGTAGAATCCATCCTCTTCCAACTCAACTCTATCTACTATGTAGTCTCCTGGACAAGACGAGGTCCAAGCATAGTTTCCTCTCCTACCTCCATCCCATATAGGGGTTATCAACATGGCCTACCTTAAAAAGCCTCATAAGGTTCCATCTGAATAGTTTCTTAAAAACTATTATTGTAGGAAAACTCCACAAGATGTATTTGCTTCTCCCAAGAACCTCCAAAATCTAGGACGCATACTCGAAACATGTCCACCAGCACCTGCATCATATGCTCAGACTAGTCATCTATCTGGGTATGGTAAGATATACTTAGAAGTACCTTTGTACCCAAATCCCCTTTTATCCCCTACCATACCCGAGAAGTAAAATGGGTATCCCTATCTGAAATGAAAGAGTGTGGAACCCCATTTAAATGCACAATCTCCCGGATGTACAACCTTCCCAGGTCATCAACACTAAAGGTCTCCTTGATCGGTAAGAAGTGTGAACCCTTCGTGATTCTACCAATGACAACCCAAACTGCATCGTTCCCATGAGGAAACCTCGGTAAACCTGTCACAAAGTCCATCACAACATCATTCCACTTCCAATCAGGAATGGTTAACTGCTGAAAAAGCCCTGATGGTCACTGATTCTCCACCTTCACCTGCTAATAGGTGGAACACCTCATCACAAAACTAGTAACATCTCTCTTCATACTTGGCCACCAATACTAACAGTGTAGATCTCTATACATCTTGGTGACTCCAAGATGAACTTCCCAAAATGATGAATGGAAATCTCACATCACCTCCTCATGTATGTCTTCAAACACCCATTCACACCCATGAAAACACAATATCTCATCCTCTCCTATGATCCGTCCAGGAATAGGGTCATCTCTTGACACACTCTCCCATAGAACTAGGCCTTCAGAATCTGATAGGTGACTCATTCTCACTCGAGAAAGTAGAGTATAGGTAACAACAACATAAGAAAAAAATGTCTATCATTTCTTGTCATGAACCTCTAAATTCATCTCAAATTACAAAGCCATAAGCTACCAATCACTACTGGCCTTATGAACTACCTATATATGAGTCCTCTTTATCAGCAGATCAGCCATTGTGTTGCCTTTACCAAACATATAGGAAAGCTCAAAGTCAAAGGATTAAAGGTACTCAACCTACCTTCATTGTCTCAAATTCAAATCACACTGAGTAAAGATGTACTTGAGTCTTTTTTGGTCAGTGAAAACCACAAAATTATCTCCCATAAGATAATGTCTCCAACAACATAGAGCATGAACAACTGCAGCCAACTCAAGATCATGTGTCGGGTAATTCCTCTCATGTGGCCTCAACTGCTGATACCCATATGCAATGACTCCTTCCACCTACAAAAGCACTTCTCCCATCCCAATACCTGATACATCATAGTAAAAAGTATAACTCTTTCTATCTCTTTCAAAACTAGTATCATTGCTGAAGTCAAACTCTCTTTCATCTCCTGAAAGGATGAATCACAGGAATCTAACCATAGGTACTTCGCACCCTTCTTAGTTAATCCCTTCAATGGTGCTGATAAGTGTGAAAAGTTCTTTATAAAACCTCTTTAGTGACCAGACAACCCTAAAAAACTCTATACCTCAAAGATGTTCTTCAGCTCCTCCCAGGAAAATATTTCTCTCACTTTATTTGGGTCTACTGATACTCCTATCTCTAAGATAACATGACCCAAGAAATGAATCTGGTCCATCCAAAAGTGTCATTTTGAGAGCATAGAATATAACTGATTCTCTCGTAGTGTACTCAAAATGATCTCAATATGGGTAGGATGGTCGTGTCAAGTGTGAGAGTAAACCAATATATCATCCACGAAAACCACCACCACAGAATCCAAGTATGCATGGAACACTCAGTTCATCAGTTCCATAAAAACTGCAGGCTCGTTTGTATGACCGAACAGCATAACCACATACTCGTATAGACCGTAACTGCATCGAAAATCTATAAGAGGTATATCAGATGGTCTAACATGAAACTGATGATAACAGAATCTCATATCAATATTTGAGAGCACTTGGGCTCCCCAAAGATGATAAAAGATATCATCAATCCTCAACATGGGATATAGTTTCTTGACTGTCAACTGGTTCAACTTCTAATAATCCACACAAAGTATAATGGTGTTGTCCTCCTTCTTTTCAAATAGGATAGGCGAACCCCAAGGATAAGTATTGCGTCAGATGAAACCATTTGGTTGTAACTCCTCTAACTACTTCTTGAGATCATGTAACTCTGGTGTAGCCATCCTATAAAGAGGAATGGACATCGGTGCCACTCCTAGAAGAAGCTCAATATAAAATTCTACCTCTCACTCAAAAGGTGAACCTGAAAAGTCATTTGGGAAGAAATATTTAAAATGATCCACCAATAGAGGAAAGTCCATCTATGAATTTACTTGGTCATCTAGATACAGACTAGCAATATAGGTTGTAACTCCTCCCAACCCATGCTACTCGGGTCCCACTCTGCTCGTCTGGACATCCCATTCTCCCTTATGTAGAAACAAACCACCCTCTGGTGAATGAAAATCACCCTACGACGATAGCAATCGACAACAGCCCAGTAGTGAACCAACCAGTCTATTCCAAGAATGACATCACAGCTCGTCATATATAAGACATATAGTTCCCATAAGAAGTGACACCCACCAACCTCAAGAGGAAACTCATTGCACTGACGTACACTAGCCGTTTTAGTCCCCAAAGGAGTTTCTAGCATCAAGATATCAGCAGAAGTAAAGATACAAAGCCTAAGGCTCTCCATAAAAGCAACATATATGAAACTATGGGAAGCCCTTGTATCGAAAAGAGAAGAAGATAAAAATGAGGCTACCAAAATTGTACCTCTAACTGTAGAGGGTCCATGATCCTACTCCTGCTCGTTCTACTCCACTGCAAAAGTCTGACCTGTATCATGGCCCAACGACCCTTCCTGACTACCCTTTTTTGATCCACCCTTTTATCGTTGGAATCTTAGTGACTGGATACCATGTCCATGATCTCCACCTCAGCCTAAACGGATGGAATAACTCCATTTCTCAAGATGATGATAAACTGTTGGTCCTGCTTCTGAACGAGGAGTCATATAAGAACATTGGTCAACCGATACTTGTGAGAAGAATTGACAGAAACACTAAAGATGGCCCATCTTTCTACAAGATCAGCACTCAACTGGGTCTCTCGGGCAATGTGGCCTCATATTCCCGCCTTTCCCACACTGGTAGCATACCACCTGGATACCTTAAGGTGTATCCCACCTACTCAGATATCCACATATAGACTCCCCACAACGCTTCCTACTATCAGCTGGAGAAGCCCCAAATCTGGATGTTGTACCGCCCTATCCCACAGCTCCAGAATCCCTCAGGTTGTTCTCGGTGATCAGTACCTATTTGACTATGGATGATATGGTTTTCAACCTGAAGGTGTTCACCAGAGATCATATGTCTTGTCCAATTCTATCCTTAAACTTCCTTATTAGGAATAACTCATCACCCCCTGGAATGGATGTGAAGCGTTTTCGCTCTGTGAAGTAAGAAGAATACTCCATGACTGAGAGTGTACCCTACTCTAGACTCATGAACTATTGGTCTCGATCATCCCTCAATGTATCCTAGTAAAAGTAGTCATAGAAGGTACACTAGAACTCATCCCATTCCATAACCTGCTGGTTCCCTACCTATGATATCACATCCTATCATCTCTTGGAGGAATCATGAAGCATATACATAGTGAGCTTCCCCCTCCTCTCTGGAGGCATCTCCAAATGGTCAAAGATCGATAACATGGATTCCAACCCTGACTCTACATCCTGAGGTCCTCCATCCCCTGAGAAAGTTGGTGGATGCTGCTACTGAAAAACTCGTGTCAACTCTACCATAGACGGGGCAGGATGAGGTACTCCCCTTAAGGTCTATATAAATCTCATGAAGGTTTATCGGAACTGTGCATCAGCACCTGTATCTGGAATAATTTTTGGTGCTAAGATAGGCACGATATAAGGATCTATTGGTAGTCCCTGATCTACTATTTCCAATGTCTGATTATTTCCCTGAATTTGTCTTACAACCGGAGGACGTCTCGGTGGTATGACTCTGCAAGTTCAAGCACACACATTAGTACAAGATTACCAAGGACTGAAACTTAGAATTTAAAGAAATTAACAGGAAGTATAAAGCCTTCAAGTTCTTCAAAACATTGATACATGGTGTGTATAACACCTACATGGCGTGTTCCCTTAAGACTTTACATGGGCGTGTTCTCCTGCCAACACTGGTCGTGTGACACCCCATACACACGGTGTGTTCCTCCCAAGAACATGGTGTGTACTTTAATCATTTTCTCCTACCCTAGTTCCCTTACATGATTAACCCACACAGTTCCCTTAGGATAAGACTACACGATGTGTTTATACTAGACACAGCATGTACTAGAAGGAATCCACTGACCTGTGTTGTTAGTCACACAGCCCGTTACATGGTCGACTCCACATGGAATGTTCAATATGGACACGGTGTGTACTACCTAATTTTCGATCGCCTATTTTGTTAGTCACATAGGTGGATATACGGCTCTTATAACATGGAGTTTACTCTAAGTACATGGTGTGTGTCACCAAACATTTCCCAACCCCGTGTCTCTACCCACATAGTCAGTCACACAGTCAAGGATTACACAGTGTGTACATATAGTACATGGTGTATACATAAGAAAAATAGTTCCTTTCAGAATAGAAGGATACATGGTGTGTATTCATCATTACACACCATGTATTTTGGGTTTTTCTGGACAAAAATCCTCAAAAACTACTCTAGAAGCCCATAAAAACACTGAAACAAACATTAAAGTGTCAAATTCTGATATGTGGGGGTCCATACTCCTCATGAATCAAATCTTGGAATCTTATTCTTGTAATATCACAAGTATAATTGTTAAAGTTCAAAATGATCCACCAAATTTTGATTCATGAGGGCCCATAATACCTCAGGGACCAAAGTTTGGTGCTCATTCAAACAAAACCTTACAAAATCTAATACCCTATCAAATAGCAGGTATTCTATCAAGGAATCTATCACAATAGCTTGCATATTTAGCACAACATCTATCACAACAACATGAATTCGATAATGCACCCTAAATGGCATGACAAGAATGCATGACATGTGATCTCTAGCAAGTGCCTATATGATGCATGAGATGGAATACCCTAATATAATTGGGTTGAAAAAGAAATAGAACCTCAATAATATCAACAATAATATCACAAAACATGTGAATCACCCCATGGTGAAATCAAATCAACTGTAATAATTGTAAAACTAGAAAAAATTGCAATATTCGAGGCATATTGGCTTTTCCCTATACACAGGTTAGCTACTCCCGGGCACAGATTATTACCAACTACCTATTCCTTCCAATACCTATTTATAGGCTCCAAATAGTAAGTCAAAGAAGAAAATAAATCCTCTGATACCACTTTTTAACGTCCCAGTTCCGGGTGCCGTCCAAGGGTGCCCCATACCCAGTTGGTAACATGTCCTCAAGCACATTTCCCCGAATTTCAGAGACTTATGACTAGCAGCGAGGGCCTTAGGTGTGATAGTGTGAAAACTATGACCTCATTGGTACAGTAACGTAGTGGAAATATATATATAATAGTAGCAGAAGCAGTTATAATACCATGAAACAGTGAACAACGGAAGACTGATAGTAAATAAACAACTACAACATATATATAAATAATGATGCATGTCACAATATCTATGAAAGAAGCCAAACAAGTCCCAATACTAGAATACTTTACTAAACCAAAGTACAAGGAAAAACAAGTAAACAACTCCAATTACATCACAAGCCTTATCTTGGTCCCATGCTCTCTAGCTCCATAGAAATCAAGTAACTGAAGTAAAAGGGTGCTTTCCCTTATATATACTTGCAGCAATATAATCTGTTTGGGCCTAAAATCATAACCCAAATATGGTGTGAGATGAATCCTAGTGGGAAACCACCCAAAGATTTGTGCCTAACTATCAGTGAATTTATATGACAGGCAATATCCAAATAAAAGTAATAAATAAGGTAGTACTCCAAAGTAAACAATCCTACAGTTTCATCTACATTCATTTACATTTATCAACATAAACAACCAAACAAACTCAAGAAACCCTATGGGAAGTTCTCACAGTCTAACCCCACTGGTTCATCTTAAACAAAGACTCTCTGAGGAAGCAGTCACCATCAATTCCCCCTATGGTCTCACAGTGGTAAACTATAGACACTCTGAGGAAGCACTCAACGCCCAATTCCCCCTGTGGTCTCACAATGTGGAACTACAGACAGTCTGAGGGATCACTCACGTCCATACCCCCTTATGGTATCGCAACATGAAAATTATAAAAACACTCTGGGGAAGCCCTCAGTGTCCATTCCCCCTAGGGTCTAACTACACCAGGTTCCCACAGCCCTATATAAGTTGATTGTGCATAAACGATATCTAGCATCCAATGTAAATCACAATATTCTACTTGGCTAAACAGCTAAAAAGCATATAACATCATATCAAATAATATCACTCCATCCTAACAACACTAGGAATGGGAAAAAAGCAGCCTAACAGGTAGTTCTGGACCCAACGTCCAAAACAATCAAACATGGTAAAACACATCCATAACATGGTAATTAAACCATATTCTCAATCAAGATCCCTAACTCGATAAATCAAGGAATAGAAAAAATTAAAGGGTTCAATTACCTAAACACTAAATACCCTAAAATAGGGTATTGGGAACATTTGAATATTTAATTCAAATACAATCAACAGAAAGGCACAAACCACCTACCTTGATGTTGTACGAAGAACACTCTCAAATGCCAGCCCTTGAATCGGCCTAGAACGTCGTAGATCTACAAAAATGTCAAAAAATTTCATCCTTGAATATCTCAAACAAGAGGATAAATAAATATCAGAGGCTCTAGAAGAAGGAAGAACTCGTCGATGCGATTTCAACGCAATTGATGGTGTTCGATTCAAAGCATAGATGGTTGATCAGGGCCTCAGAGAAGAATTGTGATCTTCAGTCACTCTTGGATGAGATGACGTTAGAAGATGTGTAATGACCCACCAATTCTGATTGTCTTGAGAACTCAACGAGTCATTACTAGGCCTTAAGCCACATCCCCATGGTGCCAAAGGCTGGCAATAAATTCCGAAGGGTTTCAAAACAAGTGGGGGATGATTTAACCTTTTTGAACATCTATAGAACCAACAACCATAACCAAAACTACAACTGAATGATGCATGATAAAAGCTATGACAACTCAACCATTTATTTTGATCATAAACTGACCAAGAGTACCACAGTGGAAACCAACACTAAAACATCATAGTAAATAGTTGAAATACAAACTCAAAGACTATAAGACGACAACCCAACTCCATTCTCCACAAGATCCAAGCTCCAACATCATGAACCAGCCCAAGTATCATGAATCAATTCTCTAAACATGTGACACTTTACCTTTTCAAACAGCTCGGTACATGACATCTGCAAAAGCACCAACGTGCCAAAGCAGGGGGTGAGTAATGAAACGTAGTAGGTTTTCCCCAATGACTTCCCAACCCATGACTCTAGGATAAAACATGTTATCACATTTGTATAAAATAATTTATATAAAACAATTTCAAAATAGTTCACAACATAACAAGTTCCATATCAAAACCATTTCCCAACATAAACCCTCTTTATCAAGAAAATCCACCAAGAAAAGTTCCAATCAAATTCATATTTCCATTTGGCACATTGATTCCATTTCACCAATCCACAAAAACAACCATGCATGCAACCTGGACCTCCCTATACTTCGAGTGGTGATCTATCCTTCCACTAAGCCATCACTTAGTGGACTACCTTGATGGGGGTACTTCACGACCTTATCTGTCCCAACCTAGTGATGGGGGGACTTCTCGCCCTTATCCATCCCAGCCTTTTTATAGGGGTACTTCTCTCCCTTATCCATCCCAATGAAAATGAACACACACCAAAACCCATGAAATCCATGCCCAAAACCAAGTGTGTTCAAAACCTTTCAATAAAGATTCACCCTTTTATTGAAAACCATTTATTTCAAGTAGAAAACCCATAACTAGTTTAAAATCAACATTTTAAATTCACTTCAACAAACATTTTCCAAAAACACCCAATTCCCATCACCCGTTACTAAGAAAAGGGTTTCAACCATTCTTTCACAGCAGATTAAAAAACCATTTCAATCAAGGAAAACAATTTGAAACTAAGACTTTGAGTTCTAAGAAAGAGGAATCGAGAGTGAAGCCACCTACCACAACAAATTAGGCGAAACCAACCAACAGACAAAGAATTCCAAAAAAACCGAGTCAATGGTTTTTTGAAACCTCCTTAGATTCCTTCCCCTAGTACCAACAAAACCAAAACCCACCTTAAAATTCATCCACTACCTTAGATCTACCCAAATTGGGTATAGATCTAAGGATCCATCAAGTGGGAAGAAGGAGATCTAAGAAAACTAAAGGAAACGAGACTTACCTCGATCAACCGGCCTCTAAACTCCAAGGCACACCTCCAGATCCCTTCCAAAACGCCTGGTATGTGTTCTCCCACCTTCACTAGAAAGAAATCCCGAGTTAGGGTTGTCTAGGAGAAAAAGAAAGAGGGTTTAAGGATAAATTGGATTAGATCCTTAAAAATAGGATCTATGTTGACCTTCGTGCATGGTTAGTCCACACGGTTAGTCAGATCGTGCGCTAACCGCGTGGTAGTCACTGCTTGGAAGGGGTGCTCTGCACGGTCTCATCGCTCGGTTTGTCCAAACCGTGTGCACACCGTGCGGTCTCCTCTGTCCAAGTGACCATAACCTGCATGGCTTCCACATGGTTTGGGCATCCCGTGCATCACCCCTTTTTGCCCTTTTTAATCTTTAAAAGTCTCCAAACTTTCTCCAACCATCTCTCATATTCTTCATGTACTTAAAAATCATAAAACAAGGGTTACTTACCAGAAATCGGGGGTACTACATTCTCTCCACCATTGGCCTTTCTGTCCCTGAAAAGTATAAAACCATTGCTTGCTTGAAAGAGTTCTATCCATTGTTCTTTCATTTATTTCTCGCATTCCCAAGTCTCTTCCTGAATCTGACCATGTTGCCACAAAACCCGCACTAGACCGATGCTTTTTCCACGCAAGACTTTATCCTGTCTATCCACAATCCGCATCGGGATATGTACCAACAAAGCATTCGGCTCTAGGTCAACGTGATCCCATCTGATCACATGGTCAGGATCGGTTTGATACTTCTTCAACTAAGATACATGGAACAAATTATGAACTACACTGAACTGTGTTGGTAATGCCAACCGATACGCCACTCACCAATCTGTTCCAGTATGTCAAAAGGGCCTATATATCAAGGAGAAAATTTTCCCTGCTTCCCAAAATGATGGTTTCCAAGCCTTGGAGGGATTCTAAAAAAGACATAATCACTCACCGCAAATGACAATGGTCTTCGGTGATGATCCACATAGGATTTCTAATGACTTTGTTCCGTCTCCATCATCTTTTTTATCAACTAAATCTTCTCCATTTTTTCTTGGACAAGGCTCAACCCAACTAGTGAAGTGTCACCTGTTTCCACCGAACAAAGTAGAGAATGACAAGGACGCCCATACAATGCTTCAAATGGATCCATGTGTATCGAGGCTTGATAACTGTTATTGTATGAGAACTCCACTAAGGTAATATGATCCTCCCATGAGCCACTAAAATCCATTACACAAGCCCACAACATATCTTCCAAAGTTTGTATTGTATGCTCGGATTTCCCATCCGTCTAAGGATGATACGTCGTGCTCATAGTCAACTGAGTCCCAGGGGCTTGCTGTAATGATTTCTAGAAACGAGATGTGAACCTCAGATCTCTATCTGTGACTATAGTCACTGGTACACCATTCCTCTTTACCACTTCTCGGATATAGACTTTTGAAAGATCTTCCACCGTATGAGTTTCACGAATAGGGATGAAATGGGCTGACTTGGTTAGATGATCCACTGTCACCCAAATGGCATCTTGTTTCCGGACCGTTCTTGGAAGACATGTAACAAAATCCATTACTATCTAATCCCACTTCCATACTAGGATAGGTAAAGACTGTAGCATACCAGCTGGTCTCTGGTGCTCTGATTTCACCTGCTGACAAGTTAAGCATCGTGAGATGAACTCTGCCACCTTCCTTTTCATGCCACTCCACCAAAACTGCGCCTTCAACGCTTTATAAATTTTTTGTGTACCTAGATGTACATCCCATCTTGAATGGTGGTATGAATTAAGGAGTTGTTCCTGAAAAACTATAGGTACAACCATCCAATCTCTGAAATACAAAACTGAACCCTCTTTCAGTTTCCATCCATCAATGGTCTCCCCACCATTGAGTTTTGAAATCATTTCCCGACATTCTATATCAGATGTTTGTGCCTCTTTGACCATTTTTACCAAATCAGAAACAAGCGTAGCTGAAAAGAAAACTGCAACATCACCTCGGTTTTCACATTCCACATGCATGTTGGCTAAGACTGACATCAACTTCCATTCATCTAAAGCTTCTTTCGCCAACTGAACATATGAATTTCTACTCAATGCATCTGCCACCAAATTGCCTTTACCCGATGATTACATCAAGTCAAAGTCGAACATTTGAAGATACTCCATCCATCTCCTCTGCCTCAGATTCAAATATCGCTGTGAGAAAATGTGTTTCAAGATTTTTTTATCCATAAACACAGTAAACTTCTCACCACAGAGATAGTGTCTCCATGTTTCCAAAGCATGGACGACTACAGCTAAATCCAAATCATGTGTTTGGTAATTCTTCTCATGAACCCTCAACTGCCTTGAACCATAAGAAACAACATGGTATCCTTACATGATAACACAGCCCAACCCTAATCCTGAAGTGTCACAATACACCACATACCCATGTCCTGATTCTAGCAAGATCATGATAGGTGTCGATGTAATCCAAACTTTCAACTCTTGAAAAGATCTTTGACATTCCCCAGTCCATTGAAAGGCATTGTTCTTCTTTTTCAATGCTTTAATAGGTGAAGATAGTCATTAGAAGTCATGGAAAACGCATCAGTAATAACCAGCTAAACCAAGAAAACTTCGTATTTCAAATACATTCTTTGGCGGTTGCAATGAAAGAATAGCTTCTATCTTTTCTGGATCTACTAAAACACCTTTCTCAAAAACAACATGGCCCAGAAAGCATACCTCTTGTATCCAAAAATCTCACTTTGATAATTTGTCATAAAACTGATGGTCTCTCAATATTTCCAACACTATCATTAAGTTTTTCTCATGCTCATCCCTTATTCTTGAGTACACAAATATGTCATCCAGAAACACCACAACAAAAGAGTCCAGATATCGCTGAAATATCTGATTCATCAATTCCAAAAAGATGGTTGGTGAATTCGTAAGACCAAAAGGCATGACTACATATTCGTATTGGCCATATATGCTTCTGAAATCTCTCTTTGGAATATCCTCCTTCTAGACTCGCAATTGGTGATATCCTGATTGCAAGTCAATCTTAGAGAACCACTGAGCTCCCCTTAATTGATTGAACAGATCATCAATGCATGGAAGTGTATATTTTTTCTTTATAATAACTTGGTTAAGCTTACAATAATCAACACATAGCCAATGAGTTCCCTCTGCCTTCTTCACAAACAACACTAGTGATGCACAAGGAGAAGTACTTGGTTGAATGAAACCCTTGCTTTCTAGCTCCTCTAACTGCACTTTAAATTCTCGTAACTCTGTTGGTGTCATCCTATAAGACGGAAGGGAAATAGGACTAGTCCCCGGAAAGAGATCAATCACAAACTCCACTTCCCTTAGAGGTGGTAACCCAGAGAAGTTCCTGGGAAAGACATCTAGAAACTGATCCACAACAGCTGGAAAACTATTTTCCTCAATCTCTTCCATTGATGCCAAATTCAACATTGTCAATTGGTGAGAGATCGTTCCCACCATTGGTGCCAACAAGCTCTTTGCACTTTTCTTTTCCATCCTCTCTCCTATGAAGAGATGCTCAATGCCGTCCTCAGTCATGAAACTAAACATTCTCCTATAACAGTCGATGTGAGCCTTAAACCTTGTCAACCTATCCATACCCAGGATTATATCATAGACATCCATATCCAACATGGAGAAGTCCCATATCAGCTCAACTCCATCAACATTTATAGAACATTATCTACACACAAAGGCTTGACATTCTCTTTCACTAAGAGAAGTTTTTGGTTTCAAGACAAAAGGCATCATTTCCAGTTTTAAACATAGCAAGTCAACAGCATGAGAAGCAATGAAGGAATGTGATGCACCAGTATCAAACAACACTTTCTCAAAGGTAGAATTCAAAAGAACTGTACCTCTTACTGTTGATGGTACAGCGTGATCATCAACAATCATCCACTCATCTCTATACAATTTCTTCATCGTTGCATTGTTCTCCTTGTTGCCTTGCTGAGATTTCCCTGAATGAGGAGTCATGGTATTTCAAGAATCACCATGGCTAGCTCTGTTATGCTGATAAGACTGATTCTGCTGTCCTCATCCTGTCGAATCATACGATCCTTGCGATGCCTGAGAAGTGTCACATGCACCCGACCTCGGAGCATTCCTACAATAGCGTTGTGGATGCCCCATATGCTTGAAATTGTGAAATTTTCGAGGTTGCGCCATACACTCTCGCTTTATGTGGTCAGTCGAACCACATTGAAAGCAACCTGCTCTTCTTTGGGGTTGTGGAGGAAGATTCACTGACCCAACTGTTTGGTTCTAATTCGCACTCCCACCTTGGAAGTAGGTGTCCCTCTTTTTCTTATTCCCAGTATTAGATTTCCCACCCGTTCCCATGGGTATCATCATACTTCCTCCTCCCATAACTCCTGAGATGTCTCTTTCAGCTAATGTTTCTCTGTTTACCGTCTCCGTATAATCTATAATATAGAGCACAACTATCTTTGAGCTAATCTCCTATCACAACCCTGATTCAAAGATACGTGCCTTCAGCGATGCACTTGCAGCAACTTCCGGTGCAAAGCGCACTAAATTCATGAATTTAGCCGTGTACTCCATGACAGAGATATTCTCCTACATCAGGCTGAAAAAGTATATCGTCCTCTGGATCTTGAACGTGTGAGGATAGAATTGTTTGTTGAACAATTCCTCAAATTCCTCCCAGCCCAGGCCTTGATCCATCTTAGCCTGCACCACAAGGTCCCACCACTGTCCTGAAAGATCCTATAGCATATACGTCACCAACTTTACTTTCATTTATGCTGGTGTGCCGATGAAATCGAAGATACGATTTATCCTACCCAGCCACACCTCTTCGTTTTCTGGTTCAGAATCACCCCGGAAGATGGGTGGATTCTGCTTCTAGAACTGGATGGAATTTTCTACATGGCTTGACTCATCCCTCTGATTCCCCATGTCCACAACCTCGAATGATTGAACTATACTTTTAACCAGCTCTTGGTTCACATGTGGTTCAGGTGAAACCACATTCTCCGCAGCTTCTTCAGGTTGGTTTCTACGACACCTAATGAGTGTCATTTTCTATACAACAACACAGACCGTTAGTCTCACTTCCTAGCAACTGGAGGCTTAGCATTTCAATTTATATGACATCATCTATCACATCATTGTTTTCCAACCATCAAAATTTTCCACATTTTCAACAATTTTTGAAAACATCCCACATGCTTTTTGAAAATACACCAATTTTTAAAATACACAAAATATCCACTTTTTAAAATCTTTCATTTGAAAATAAATTTTTTCATTTTTTAAAAATTTTCACCTTGCCCGAAATCATAAATAAATCTTCACAATGAGATATGAAATCCTAGTGGGAAGTCATTCCTCTAATGCATGTCATGCTCATCTCATTGGATAAACCCATGACAATGAGATTTCCAACATTCTAGAAGTGTATCCAAAACACTTATGTACCCAACACCCTGGTAACTTAAATTTCAGCATAAACGAGTTAGCTACGTCCTTTTATGCTATATATTTCAAGTTCCGACAATCCTACTCCTGTCTAAGATTTCGACCCAAGGAATAGACAAAAAGTAATTTCAACTCCATGACCGTGAACATCGAAGAACTCTTGTTAGGAAAGGACCGAACAAGCTGATACCATTTGTAATGACCTGCCAATTATCATTGACTTGAGAGCTCAACGAGTCATTACTAGGCCTTAAGCGACATCCCTAAGGCGGCAAAGGCTGGAGATAAATGTCTAAGGGTTTCAAAAAAAGTGGGGGATGATTTACCCTTTTTGAACATCCATTGAACCAACAACCATAACCAAAACAACAACTGAATGATGCACGATAAAAGCTATGACAATTCAACAATTTATTTTGATCATGAACCAACCAAGAGTACCACAGTGGAAACCAGCACTAAATAATCAGAGTAAATAGTGGAAAGACAAACTCAAAGACTACAAGATCATAACCCAACTCCATGCTCCCCAAGCTCCAAGCTCCAACATCACGAACCAGCCCAAGTATCACGAATAAGTGCTCTAAACATGTGACACTTTACCTTTTCCAATGTCCCGGTACATGACATCTGCAAAAGCACCAACGTGTCAAAGCAGGGGGTGAGTAATGACACTCAGTAGGTTTTCCTCGATGACTTCCCAACCCATGCCTCTAGGATAAAACATGTTAGCACATTTATATAAAAAAAATTATATAAAGAAATTCCAAAACAGTTCAGAACATACAAAGTTCCATATCAAAACCATTTCCCAACATAAACCCTCTTTCTCAAGAAAAGCCACCAAGAAAAGTTCCAATAAAATTCACATTTCCATTTGGCACATTCATTCCATTTCACCAATCCACACAACCAACCATGCATGAAACCTGGACCTCCCTATACTCCGAGTGGTGAGTTATCCTTCCACTAAGTCGTCACTTAGTGGACTACCTTGATGGGGGTACTTCACGACCTTATCCATCCCAACCTAGTGATGGGGGGACTTCTCTCCCTTATCCACCCCAACCATTTGATGGGGGTACTTCTCGCCCTTATCCATCCCAATGCATATTAACACACACCACAACCCATGAAATCCATGCCCAAAACCAAGTGTGTTAAAAACCTTTCAATAAAGCTTCACCCTTTTATTGAAATCCATTTCTTTTAAGAATAAAAACCATAACTACTTTAAAATCACCATTTTAAATTCACTTCAACAAACACTTTCCAAAAACACCCAATTCCCATCACCAGTTACTAAAAAAAGGTTTCAACCATTCCTTCACAACAGATAAACAAACCATTTCAATCAAGGAAAACAATTTGAAACTAAGCCTTCAAGTTCTAAGAAAGAGGAATCGAGACTGAAGCCACCTACCTCAACAAATTAGGCGAAACCAACCAACGGATGAAGAACTCCAACAAAACCGAGTCAACAGTTTCCCGAAACCTCCTTAGATTCCTTCCCCTAGTACTAACAAAACCAAAACTTGACTTAAAAGTCATCCACTACCTTAGATCTACCCACATTGGGTGTAAATATAAGGATCCATCAAGAGGGAAGAAGGAGGTCTAAGAAAACTAAAGGAAATGAGACTTACCTCGATCAACCGGCCTCTAAATGCCAAGGCACACCTTCGGATCACTTCCAAAATGCCTGGTAAGTGTTCTCCCACAATCACAAGAGAGAAATCCCGAGTTAGGGCCTTCTAGGAGCAAAAATGAGAGGGTTTAAGGATAAAACGGATTAGATCCTTAAAAATAGGATCTAACTTGACCTTCGCGTAGGGTTAGTCCGCATGTTTAGTCAAATCGTGTGCTAACTGTGCGGTAGTCACTGCTTGGGAGGGGTGCTCCACGTGGTCTCCATGCACGGTTTGTCCAAACCATGTGCACACCATGCGGTCTCCTCTGTCCAAGTGACCATCACCTACACGGCTTCTGTACGGTTTGGGCATCCCATGCGAAGCCCGTGCATCACCCCTTTTTTCCCTTTTTACTCTTTAAAAGTCTCCAAACTTTCTTCAACCATCTCTCATATGCTTAATGTACTTAAAAAGCATAAAACAAGGGATACTTACCAGAAACTGTGGGTACTACAAGAAGTTTTTTCAGTAAACGAGACGTGATACCGGTCCAATTTAACAAATAAAAATAAAAGTACACAATGTGTTCATTTAATGTACACTCCGTGTACATGCCTTAATTGGCCTCTACTTTAGGTGGTCTCTAGGTCACCCCACACGGCCATGTACTCAGCCGTTACATAGCGTGTACTCCAAAGTACACGGCGTGTACTCCATAAATTTCCAAAAACACTTATTTTTTTCAAAAACACCGGAAATAAAGATACATACCTAAGATGAAGATCCAGGTTCTTATACTTATGATTAAATCTTAACAAAGTGGGAAGGGTTTTATGATACAATTACATCATTTATTAGGGTTATTTATGTTTATACTTATGATAATAAAATATTATGTTTCATATGTTGAGAAACTCATGAATTTCATTCTTATATGGTTATATATTAATAATACTTGTTTTCCCTTCATTTTACACTCTTTATAAACCTATGATTTCAAAATAATTTTTTTTAAGAAAAAAGAACGTTATTTCTCTCTTTGATCAAAAATCATTTTCCTTTTATATCATGTTTTCTAAAAGTGTTTTAAAAAAATTAAAGTTTTCCAAATGATTTATAAAATAAAATTTTACCCATTTTTAAATTTTTAAAAAGTGTTTTAAAAGTAATCTTCATGAAATTTTCCAAACGTGGTCTGTTTGGATTTTGTCAAAACTATTAAAGGAATATGTATTTTAACATGTACAGTATAAACAGAATTTCCCTCTATGATGACCATTATTTTATTTGAAAATTACTTTATAATTTTTCAAGGTTATTTTTAAAGAAATGGATTTCTATAATATATTATGAATTTCTTACTTTAAAATGGTGGTTTTCAAATAAAGTTTATTTTTCTCAATAAATGTTCCAAGTTATTTTTCTTTCAAAATAATTTTCTATCTAAGAAGTAATCCTTTGGTGTTACTTAATTTTTAATACGGATATAATGCAATGATACCATATTTATTATTTATCTGGATGGTTTTTGTTTATGATTACAATAGGCTGATGAAATCCATTTCCTTTCCACGGGTTATGCTATGATGAAATGTTTTATAAAACCAATTTATTTTCATGGTTTCAGATATGATGGTTGGTTTATGAAGCCCATTTATTTTCACGGGTTCTGATATAATGAATATTTTATGATATTATGGTACACATATGTATTATTTTCATTATGCGATAGGTGGAAACCATATATACCTTCAATGAATTGAGTAAATATTTATTTATCTTGAGTTAATAATGGAAAACAATTCAACAAGCTTGATACACATTTTGAAACAGATTGATGGGATTAATCCACATTGGGGGACAAATGTTGAGGCTTGAACCACTATGTTTGATTGTAATGACCCAAAATTTTATCAATGGAATTTATCCCTTCTTATAAAAATTTCATAAAGTATAAATCACATATAATTACTTGTGAACCATAATAAAAACTTTATAAATGAAGAATTAATTAAATAAGAAGTATTTATAAAAGTTAAGGAACCAATCCGGATGAAATAGTAACTTGACCTTAGGAATAGTAATATGAACCTTATGAATAGTAAAATGAAAAAATGAATAGTAGTTTCACCCATGAAAGTATAAATAAAATTTTGGAATATTATAAGTGAAAATATGATATAATTATATCATGGTATAAGTAATTAAATATTTTAAACATTATTAATTAAGTGTTTGTATTTTTATAAGTCAAAAATATTTAATTACAATTTTATAATTAATTTAATAAATTAAAATAAGATTTATTTTCATAAAATGTATTCATAAATTAATATTTATATGTCTTATGATTTTAATATAATTTTATGAGACCCTAAATAATTTTTCAAAGTGTTAAAAACAATTTATAATTTTAAAATTTGTATTTTCCAAGTAAATGATGATTTTAATTAAAAAATAAATTAATCATATTTAGAAAATTATTTTAATAAAATGGAGTTCATTTTTTAATTCTACATGTAGAAAATTGTTCGGGTTAATTTTTGGGGTTTTTCTGAAATACTTGAATTTTTATGAATAGTAAAATATGATAATTTTTGATAAATTCTAAATGCATGCATTTTGAGTGATTTTTTATGTAAGGGTTATTTAAGAACCTTAATCTTGAACCATAATTTATTATTTTAATATATTTAGAGATAATTAAAAAATTATTCATAGTATTGATCTAAAATAATAAACTAATGAATATAATATTGAGAAATCACCCCTCTCCTCCACTATAAATACCTCCCCTCACCCCCTCTTATCCTCACACCTCAAAATCATTTTGACTGTAACACCCCAAGATTTCATAGTGTGTTATTTCTTCAAAATAATTCAATAACTTGTACTACACGCAACACCGAGTTCAATCAAACCTTGACTTACAAAAAAAAGCCATTAAAAGAGGTCATGAATAGTATTAACTAAATTTTAAACTTTATATAATCCTTATAATTTTAGAATCCATATTTTGAGTTTCTTAGTCATAATGTAAGAACAGATTCATTTTCAGTATTGCACTTTTATCAACTTTTAATAGTGAAACCTTTTTAAATACAATATTTTAAACTTTTTGACTAAATGGGGACATCAAAAAAAATTTAAAATGAAACATCCCAAGCTTCCACAGTACGCTTTCCTTTGAATAATACAGTAGCGTGTGTTATACGCAACTTCGAGTTTTAACACACACCACAACCGATTAAACTAGCCGTTGTGAATAGTAATACCTACTTTTTTAAATCATATATATTTTATATTTCAAAATGGACTTCATTTTTGGATTCGGAATATCGAAATTAACCTAGGGTGAAATTTTGGTACTTTTCGGATAACTTTTATATTTTGATGAATAGTGAAAATTACTAAATTTTAATTAAAAACAACTTTTTTAATCAAAATAATTAATAGTGATAAATTATGAATTTGAGTGGTTTTAAAGTATATTTAGAATATATTTTTACCATTCAATTTAATGTTTGTCATTGGACATAATTTTACAATTAAACCGAACATAAACAAGTGTCAATCTTTTGATAGTTATTATCTCTTAAAAACACGCTTTTTGTTTTGACAGCGGGAATTAATTTTAAATTAATTTCTGCCACTTCTGTGTTTTGAATTTAGAAAAATGGATTCCATATTTGGAATCAGGATGTTCAAATTGTGTAAATAGGTAACTTTTATTTTTAGACATTTTGAATAATTACTGCGGTAAATATTTTATTTACCATGGTTAAGGGTAAATCCGGTAAATAAGGGTTACAAATAATATTATAATAATAATAAATTACCCTAAAACGTGTCTTAACCCTATTGTTTGATACATGGTCGACCATGGGCATCTTTGGGTCTATTTTGGGACCCCATGGATCCACTTGTAGGTGATAATGACACATTATATTAATAAAGTTAAAATAAAAATAAAAATGGCATAAGCTTACATCTTTTAGAAGAACAATTTTTACATAGGGTTATACATGTTGGATTTTCGATTATAAATATTCATTAGAAAGCTAAAACGATTTCCTACATAATGATATTTTATTTATAATTTTTAGACATCAAATAATTTAAATTATTAATGACACAATAATGATGCAATGTTTACCTCATTAATAAATCATTTAAATAAATAAGATTATAATGATTAAAATATTATCTAAAACCTGTCCAATTCTTATTGGTTGATGTTATTTAGAATATGAGTCATCTTATCCTCGACCTCAATGATTTTTGGACCATTATAAACCGAATACAAATATATTATAAAGTAATACTTTCACTCTTTCCTAAAGAGCCCCTCCTCTCCCTTATAAAAGGAGACCACTTCTACTCATTCCTCACACCTCTCAAGCCACTTGGCTCGTCCAAACTCTGCCCAAATAAGCTCCCCACATCCCTCTCCTCCTCCTTGAAGCTTCCCCTTAGGCAGAAAGCATTTCAACAAGTCCTTTGGTTCCAACCAAAGTGAGTTACCTAAATTAAAGGTAACGTTTTCTCTTAAATTATTTTCATTTATTTTGCTTCTTCAACCCCCAAACTCTTTTTATTTCCTTTCTTTTGTAAAAACACCAGTATCCTCAATATACTAGGATGTTGTTATAAGAAGGATTCAAACTACACATACACACAACTCCATCTAATGGATGATGAACATAATGTTTCTGTGGATGGCAAACTAACGCCTCACGAAACGATGATTGTTCAAATACATCTTACCGCCTCTCATGGTGGCCATTATGATGGCACTGTAATTAAATATGATATTAATGATATATATTTTATATATAAGCTTCTGTAATTCCATTTTATTTCATATCATTATTCGTTTCATGTTGTATATACATACGATAATTTCATTTGAGGAAGTGCGGACTACCGCCCCCTTAAAATGATATGACTCGTTCATACCACGCATGGAACGTATAAAGGATGGTGTTAATGAACTTAAGTAACATATATAAAATATTATATTATACTGGAATAGTAATATACCTATTTATCATTTGGATTCGATTCTTTTAAAATAAAAATTAAATGGAAGTATCGTTCGTGCGTACGTACGGACTACCGTCTCCACGAACGCGATGAGATTCATTCTCCATCGTATCCATTCAAGTATAATTATCATTTGATGATTTAAAAATGATGTTTAAGGATTTGATACCATTCTGTATTTGAATAATATACAACCTATCCTTTACAAACATGTCTTACGTAACAAAACATACAAAAGCAAACGAGTAAGTTAACACCCGAAACAACGATAATACTAAGATATTATTATCAAATCAATATTAAAAGATCATATATGATATCATATTAATGTATATGATTCTTGTATAATTTAATAACAATTATTTCACCATTATACAGGAGGTTAACCTACCCCAACCAAGGAAAATTACAAGGAAAGGGTTATTTCACAATCTCTTCATTATCCGAGGTTGATTATACGTAATAATCTACTGGGATTTCTTTATCATCCACATCCATGTTTCTTCGAAATGTATTTCAAAACATATTTATTATTTACAAGAATATGGGTTAAATTCATTTATACCCTTGTTTGACTTTTTGTAAGAGGTTTATAAAGGAATCTTTCTGTCGTTTTCAAAACAAGGTCCTTTTTAACCTTTTCGACAGAATTAAGATAAGAATGTTTTTTTAACTTATACGGCGGGTGCGGTTATTTTCCGCCGTTATAACATCGTCAAAGCTTCCCTTACAAGCTTATAAGAATATTTTCAAGAAAATGTTTTATTTTATATGGCTCTTAAATGATTTCAAAAATAGGAAGAGATATTTCTCTAAAAAGAATTTTGATTTCATCTATGTCAACATCCTTCATTATTCTTGATTGAGGTCAATGTGATACAATACAATCTTCCATATTGTATCGAATGAGTTATGTTTGACTGTGGATGTGCTATTTTTTATATCACTCATGGTTTATGTTTAAAGTGTTGACATTTCAGAAGTTATTTTTAATCCGAATGTTTATGTTACATTTCAAACTTTTCTTCAGATGAATGTGCTGAACAAGTATGTTCCGGGTTGGGGACCGGTAAAAGTAAGCCCTCCAGGTTGGGGACTGGTTAAAGTAAGCCCTCCAGGTTGGGGACTGGTTAAAGTAAGCCCTCCAGGTTAGGGACTGGTAAAAGTAAGCCCTCCGGTTTGGTCTCCGGTTATTAGAGGCACTCCGGGTTGGTGTCCGGTTATTAGAGGCACTCCGGGTTGGGTTCCGGTTAGAAGTAACCCCTAGGTCTTGGGATGAGGCCTAGACAATGAAATTAACGTTTGACATTATGCATTCCATAATTATGAAAGTGGTTATTGGTTTTGCATGTGATTATTTGATTAGTAGAATATCCATGTGAATAAGTAAATGGCATTATTTCATTTTACTTTTGCCATACTATGTTGAAGTTCAAGTTTAAAAGGCTTTTGTTTTAGTAATGCATTGCCTTAAATGTTTATGCTTATTTTTAATGTTCCGCTATATTGTTATCCTTACTGGGCATTTGAGCTCACCCCTTTTCTATGTTTTACTTTTCCCAGGATGTGAAGAAGTAAGTTATGAATGACCTGCAGGGATACTATGAGGGGATATTAGTGTGGACTATGGAGACTTTATGTTGTTGTAGTAGTTTTTCATTTTATGATGTAATGTAAAACCTATAAATATATCTAGTGTTTCCAAGGCTACTAAACCAATCGGTCTTTCAAGATTTGATCTTTCTTGTGATCATGCCAATGTTACGAAGTAATGCACCGACTCTGGGTAGCTGGGGTCGGGGCGTTACAGTTGGTATCAGAGGAAGTTTAGTACAAACCTTGGAAGCTAGATTTAGATAAACTCTGATTAGAGCATGTAGACCTAAGATGAACTTTGAGGATTAGTATAGAAGAACTTCCTAGAATTTTGGTATTGTATAGATTTTGTGAGTTTTCCGAGCAATACATCCCTGTCTGGATACGAGCAGGTAGAGGCGGCTCTGGCACAGATGTACCTAGGGGTAAAACCCGAAAACACCGCTTTGAGCTAGACTCGAACGGGAACTGGTGCATGACAACGGGCCTTGTTGCACTCTTGGTTACGACACTCCCGGGGGATATGCTTAGGATAACTCTCATTTTCTTTACAAATCATTATGAAGGGTTTATGAGTATATACTTCCTCAAAGAAAACATTTTTATGATTATGGATTATATCCATAAATAGTTCAATTTATGTTAAGTATTTTATAAGTATGAGATTATGTATTTCAATTCATAAACTGATCTAGTTTATGCAATTGTTTAGAAATGGCGCCCAGTAGAAGGAATGAGAACTCCAGAAATGCACATGATCCAAAGAGAAGGAAGGATCATTTCTTTCATGGTCTTAAGCTAGAATTTATAAGAGAAATAGCCTCCCATGTGTTATCATCATATGAAGAAATAATATCATGTGTTGATAAGATAAGTAAAGAGTTTATTGAGTCCTATGGCTTTGAAGGGAAGCAAGAGAAGAAAAGGATGGAAGAGAGAAAGATGGATAAAGGGAAGAGAGAAAAGAAGAATTTTCCCATATGTGGTAACTGTGGAAAGAAACACCCTGGAACTTGCCTGAAAGGAATGGGAGTTTGTTATAAGTGTGGAGGAAAAGGGCACAATGTACGTGACTGCAAGGGTAAGAAAATGGTTTCAAATGTACAATGCTTCATTTGCAAGGAGTTTGGACACTACGCAAACCTATGTCCCAGTCATCAGACTATGCCGCAAATGATGCTACTGGATAATAATCAAGTTATGATACTACCACAGATGAAGACGAATGATTAGAGTTCTTATGTTGATTATGTCAATTGAGTGTTGTATCAACAATGTACTTGTTATAATAATTATGGAGTATATAAGGATTGTACTGCAGTACTATTTCATTAAGGACTTGAGATTGTGTGGAACAATGAAAAGTGACTCAATAGCAGGATAAATTTTTGGAAAATATATGGTTGAGAGAAAGATAAACCATAATATGGTTCTGATACTGAGTTAGTGATTTTAGAATAATACAGGATTGATTTGGATAAATTATATTGGATATTCTTCACTACCTTGAAACTGATTAATGATTTGTATATTCCATCATTGTTGGGGTTTAAAACATTTTTGGATTAATGAATTACATCCAGCATTCTATATGGAATAAGGGAGCATGAATGTAATCAATAAGGAATATGGTAATTCAGGATGTTTCAGTGTATTAAAGGAATACATGATGAAGGTATTCATATGCTATTACGCGGTAAAAAGGATCTACATTATGTTTACCTTCCTTATAAATGTTGGACTATAAGTTTGGACAGATGTATTTTGGATAGTTCTAGTTTGGATTATTTTGCATTACCATAAAAGGACAACCCGGAGGTCGGGCGGCAACCCGTCGCGTCCGGCAAGGCTGCGAGACTTGAACCCGCAACCGAAGGGCGACAAGGGTGTATCACCTACCAATGGCCCACGAGATGTCCTGGATTAAATAATGTAGTTTTTTTTAAAAAGGATCTGGTAGATGAATTATAAATTCATTTATTTTGGAACCCTGTATGAATAGTATATATTAAAAAAAATTACATTCTATTATCTTTTAGAGTGAAAGATGAGTTTGTGGTAGAAATTTATTAATGGATAAAACTCTAATTATAAAGTATGTATACCTCCTTATGTTCTTAGTCAATCTCATAAATAAATTCCACAACATTAAGAAAAGGAACTTAGAACAAAAATGTTGTCCTAGATGGTACCTTAAATCATCACTAATTTATGGCTTTGGGATTGTTGGCCTTTTCATGGCCATGTTCTCTACCACTCTCCATCAGATAATTGATGGTTAGATTTCTCCTCCATATCCATATTTTCCTACATGGAACCCTAGTATGTGTTATTTTTGGTAATCTTCATACTTTCCACTCTTTAGTTTAAATAGAGGCCTCATTAATTCATTTTTCGATGTGGGATTTCAACTAAGATATTTTGAAATGTCAAAAATGTATTATCCCAATACCCTATGTTTTGTTGAACCGATGGTATTTCAAATCATCATAGATTTATGAGTTTAAGGACCTCAATTTTATACTTGTTTGTGATTGATGACCTCAATCACTACCTATAAATATTTACGTTTTCCCTCCAATTATATGTCTCTAATTGCCACCAATGTTCTCCTAATCGAGATCATAATTTGGTGGTGACCCTTTCATTTCTCTTTTCCTCATATTAAGACTAAATTTTAGTAACCCAATTTCCGATGTGGGTTTTCCCACAAATATATTTTCTATTTTCAACCTTTCATTTTCGAAGAACAATTTGAAATTGCGAGGACGCAATTTATTGAAGGAGGGGAGAATGTAACACCCCAAGATTTCATAGTGTGTTATTTCTTCAAAATAATTCAATAACTTGTACTACACGCAACACCGAGTTCAATCAAACCTTGACTTACAAAAAAAATCCATTAAAATAGGTCATGAATAGTATTAACTAAATTTTAAACTTTATATAATCCTTATAATTTTAGAATCCATATTTTGAGTTTCTTAGTCATAATGTAAGAACAGATTCAATTTCAGTATTGCACTTTTATCAACTTTTAATAGTGAAACCTTTTTAAATACAATATTTTAAACTTTTTGACTAAATGGGGACATCAAAAAAAATTTAAAATGAAACATCCCAAGCTTCCACGGTACGCTTTCCTTTGAATAATACAGTAGCGTGTGTTATACGCAACTTCGAGTTTTAACACACACCACAACCGATTAAACTAGCCGTTGTGAATAGTAATACCTACTTTTTTAAATCATATATATTTTATATTTCAAAATGGACTTCATTTTTGGATTCGGAATATCGAAATTAACCTAGGGTGAAATTTTGGTACTTTTCGGATAACTTTTATATTTTGATGAATAGTGAAAATTACTAAATTTTAATTAAAAACAACTTTTTAATCAAAATAATTAATAGTGATAAATTATGAATTTGAGTGGTTTTAAATTATATTTAGAATATATTTTTACCATTCAATTTAATGTTTGTCATTGGACATAATTTTACAATTAAACCGAACATAAACAAGTGTCAATCTTTTGATAGTTATTATCTCTTAAAAACACGCTTTTTGTTTTGACAGCGGGAATTAATTTTAAATTAATTTCTGCCACTTCTGTGTTTTGAATTTAGAAAAATGGATTCCATATTTGGAATTAGGATGTTCAAATTGTGTAAATAGGTAACTTTTATTTTTAGACATTTTGAATAATTACTGCGGTAAATATTTTATTTACCATGGTTAAGGGTAAATCCGGTAAATAAGGGTTAAAAATAATATTATAATAATAATAAATTACCCTAAAACGTGTCTTAACCCTATTGGTTGATACATGGTCGACCATGGGCATCTTTGGGTCTATTTTGGGACCCCATGGATCCACTTGTAGGTGATAATGACACATTATATTAATAAAGTTAAAATAAAAATAAAAATGGCATAAGCTTACATCTTTTAGAAGAACAATTTTTACATAGGGTTATACATGTTGGATTTTTGATTATAAATATTCATTAGAAAGCTAAACATATTTCCTACATAATTATATTTTATTTATAATTTTTAGACATCAAATAATTTAAATTATTAATGACACAATAATGATGCAATGTTTACCTCATTAATAAATCATTTAAATAAATAAGATTATAATGATTAAAATATTATCTAAAACCTGTCCAATTCTTATTGGTTGATGTTATTTAGAATATGAGTCATCTTATCCTCGACCTCAATGATTTTTGGACCATTATAAACCGAATACAAATATATTATAAAGTAATACTTTCACTCTTTCCTAAAGAGCCCCTCCTCTCCCTTATAAAAGGAGACCACTTCTACTCATTCCTCACACCTCTCAAGCCACTTGGCTCGTCCAAACTCTTCCCAAATAAGCTCCCCACATCCCTCTCCGCCTCCTTGAAGCTTCCCCTTAGGCAGAAATCATTTCAACAAGTCCTTTGGTTCCAACCAAAGTGAGTTACCTAAATTAAAGGTAACGTTTTCTCTTAAATTATTTTCATTTATTTTGCTTCTTCAACCCCCAAACTCTTTTTATTTCCTTTCTTTTGTAACAACACCAGTATCCTCAATATACTAGGATGTTGTTATAATAAGGATTCAAACTACACATACACACAACTCCATCTAATGGATGATGAACATAATGTTTCTGTGGATGGCAAACTAACGCCTCACGAAACGATGATTGTTCAAATACATCTTACCGCCTCTCATGGTGGCCATTATGATGGCACTGTAATTAAATATGATATTAATGATATATATTTTATATATAAGCTTCTGTAATTCCATTTTATTTCATATCATTATTCGTTTCATGTTGTATATACATACGATAATTTCATTTGAGGAAGTGCGGACTACCGCCCCCTTAAAATGATATGACTCGTTCATACCACACATGGAACGTATAAAGGATGGTGTTAATGAACTTAAGTAACATATATAAAATATTATATTATACTGGAATAGTAATATACCTATGTATAATTTGGATTCGATTCTTTTAAAATGAAAATTAAATGGAAGTATCGTTCGTGCGTACGTACGGACTACCGTCTCCACGAACGCGATGAGATTCATTCTCCATCGTATCCATTCAAGTATAATTATCATTTGATGATTTAAAAATGATGTTTAAGGACATGATACCATTCTTTATTTGAATAATATACAACCTATCCTTTACAAACATGTCTTACGTAACAAAACATACAAAAGCAAACGAGTAAGTTAACACCCGAAACAACGATAATACTAAGATATTATTATCAAATCAATATTAAAAGATCATATATGATATCATATTAATGTATATGATTCTTGTATAATTTAATAACAATTATTTCACCATTATACAGGAGGTTAACCTACCCCAACCAAGGAAAATTACAAGGTAAGGGTTATTTCACAATCTCTTCATTATCCGAGGTTGATTATACGTAATAATCTACTGGGATTTCTTTATCATCCACATCCATGTTTCTTCGAAATGTATTTCAAAACATATTTATTATTTACAAGAATATGGGTTAAATTCATTTATACCCTTGTTTGACTTTTTGTAAGAGGTTTATAAAGGAATCTTTTCGTCGTTTTCAAAACAAGGTCCTTTTTAACCTTTTCGACAGAATTAAGATAAGAATGTTTTTTTTAACTTATACGGCGGGTGCGGTTATTTTCCGCCGTTATAAAATCGTCAAAGCTTCCCTTACAAGCTTATAAGAATATTTTCAAGAAAATGTTTTATTTTATATGGCTCTTAAATGATTTCAAAAATAGGAAGAGATATTTCTCTAAAAAGAATTTTGATTTCATCTATGTCAACATCCTTCATTATTCTTGATTGAGGTCAATGTGATACAATACAATCTTCCATATTGTATCGAATGAGTTATGTTTGACTGTGCATGTGCTATTTTTTATATCACTCATGGTTTATGTTTAAAGTGTTGACATTTCAGAAGTTATTTTTAATCTGAATGTTTATGTTACATTTCAAACTTTTCTTCAGATGAATGTGCTGAACAAGTATGTTCCGGGTTGGGGACCGGTAAAAGTAAGCCCTCCAGGTTGGGGACTGGTTAATGTAAGCCCTCCAGGTTGGGGACTGGTTAAAGTAAGCCCTCCAGGTTAGGGACTGGTAAAAGTAAGCCCTCCGGTTTGGTCTCCGGTTATTAGAGGCACTCCGGGTTGGTGTCCGGTTATTAGAGGCACTCCGGGTTGGGTTCCGGTTAGAAGTAACCCCTAGGTCTTGGGATGAGGCCTAGACAATGAAATTAACGTTTGACATTATGCATTCCATAATTATGAAAGTGGTTATTGGTTTTTCATGTGATTATTCGATTAGTAGAATATCCATGTGAATAAGTAAATGGAATTATTTCATTTTACTTTTACCATACTATGTTGAAGTTCAAGTTTAAAAGGCTTTTGTTTTAGTAATGCATTGCCTTAAATGTTTATGCTTATTTTTAATGTTCCGCTATATTGTTATCCTTACTGGGCATTTGAGCTCACCCCTTTTCTATGTTTTACTTTTCCCAGGATGTGAAGAAGTAAGTTATGAATGACCTGCAGGGATACTATGAGGGGATATTAGTGTGGACTATGGAGACTTTATGTTGTTGTAGTAGTTTTTCATTTTATGATGTAATGTAAAACCTATAAATATATCTAGTGTTTCCAAGGCTACTAAATCAATCGGTCTTTCGAGATTTGATCTTTCTTGTGATCATGCCAATGTTACGAAGTAATGCACCGACTCTGGGTAGCTGGGGTCGGGGAGTTACATTGACTTTCCCAAATTCTACCAAAAAATCTTCCCTATAACCTCCCACATGTACAGGAGCTCTTGGTCTCATAAAAATACTAAGCCTAGTGCCTTGAGGAGGATCTCAAGGGGAGAATTTAAGAGGTAAATCCTCTCTCCTTTTCTTTTAATTTTCTTTCAATTTAATTTCTTTTCGTATTCTATCCTCATCTACCTTCATATAAATGGAATAATAACTCTAGTACCTTATATATACTATGATTATATCATGTAAATGGAATATCCATTATTAAACTCCTCCATCTCACTCTTTTATTATAAAAATTAAATCATCACCTGTGATGTGTCAATTTACCAACATCGTGGGCAGTGCACTTTCAATTTTCATAAATGGATTCAAGGATATTAATAAAACATTTAAATAGTTTAAAACAGATTTTAAATTTTAAGTTATAAACATATTTATGTTTTGGAACTAACTTATATACATAATACTAAATTATTAAAAAAACGAGTTCGTTGTGATCAAAAAGATACCAAAATTAATGTAAAACGATTATTATTAACTTTTATCTAATGATTCATCCTCATACCATATAAAAAATTATCTGTAATATAATTTAAACTTATGGATGATAATTTATGTCATATAATAATAATTATTTATATTTACCTGCATGTTAAAAGAACTTCCTTTCAAGTATACAAGTGAATCGATCATGAAAATCATGAAAACGAATACTCTCGAACAATGAAATTAAACTCTATAACTCAGATAAAATCCCATAAATGAACTCAGTAAAACAATAATGAATCAAATTTATGTATAAAAGGTTCTATATTTGTTAATTAACTAATATAATCTTATTATACATGATATTAAAGTGAATAAATCATCTGGACTCAATGTAAGGGGAATTCTTAAACCCAACTCTCTTTCTTTGGGTTTCCCCACTTTCACCCCATTTTTAGTATGGTTATTACTTAGAAATAATTTCTTCATCATTATATTATCTTTTCTGGGATATACATGTTTTCTAATTATGTTTATAACAAACACAATGTTTTCCAAAAGAACTCTTCTTTCAAAAAAACACACCTTTTACTTCTTGAGATTATTTCTTCTTCACTCAAGGTTGATGATTGTTATATCAAGTATGTTATTCCCTATTTAATTTGGGAAACCAAAGTTTATTAATGAATGATTATGAAATGAAACTCATTCTTTTCCATGGGTTATTTTATGTTCAATATCGATATATGTTCTATGTGGCATGCGTGATAATGTAAATGTTGTGATGTGGCAGGTGCGCTCAGAATTATACTGTGAAATGTAAATGTTATGATGTGATGGGTGTGCCTGAAATTATATAGAACTTCAATGCATTGGGTAATGTGATGTATCTCATGGTAAAAGTGAAATGTGCATGAACATGATGTTATCTTTGTTCATCATTATGTGTGGTAGTTAACCACTATGACATGATGTTTCATTTTTATAGTTTTCTAAAATATAAGACTTTTATTAATGCTTCCTCTCATGTTTATGATCTTATGCCTATATTATGATGATAATGATTATTACCAACCCAGGTTATATTGTATCATGTTCTTATATATCCTCTTACTAGGCTTTTAGCTCACACATTTTTGATTTATATCCTCAGGTGACTGCTTGTACAAAGGAGAATTCAAGGTCCAATAAGAAGCTAGAGAAGAATGAATTAAATAAATGTTTATGTTTTAGTTTTTAAATGTAATGTATGGTCCTAATTTTGTACAAGGCACTAAACCTTTGGATCCTGGTTATGTAATGTTTTTATGTTGTTTATCTGTAAAATTATGTAATATTAATGTAAGAAAAATAAGGGTCACTATAGTTGCAATCATAGCATGATTTAGTTAATTTGGGAATTAGGATTAGAGTGCCTCAGTGAAAACCCATAGTATGAGACTATGTATAATTAAGCACCCAAGAATCATTGTTTTCAAAAATTCTAAACATAGGTATCCCATAATATATTCCTTTATAGTTGAATTATTCATGATTTTTTGACTTATGTTTTGTTCTTACCTTTTCTATTTTAGAAAATGGTGGGAACCAGGAGAAACCAGGCTAACAACCCATGTGAGGGAAAATGTATCGATTTCCAGAATGACATTCCAAATGTCTTGGGAGGTGTAGTTAAAAATTTAATGGATATTCTTACCCAACTGACTCAGGTTATGAATAATAACTTGAATAATGGGGAATGTCTAACATCACCTAAGAGGGAGAAACTTTATATCGAGTGTTTTATGCGGAAAAAACCACTGAAGTTTAGTGGATCTTACTATCCACTAGTCATGGAATAGTGGGTCAACCCATTAGAGAAGTTATTTTCTTTAATTTCTTGTTCTGAGATAGATAGAGTGAATCTATCCATTTATTTTCTATATAGAGAGACTTACCAGTGGTGGGTGTTGATTAAGAACACCAAGCCGTGGGACGAAACTGAAGAGATGGAGAGGGAAGACTTTAAGATAATTTTTCTTAAAAACTATTTCCCTCTAAATCTTCTTACAATGATGGAAATAGAATTAATTGAGATGAATCAAAAGGAAATAGAATTTATCATATCCTATTGTCACGACCCGTCCTCGGGCCCCGTGTCGTGACTACCCCAAGCCCGCCTTCCATAGGCCAGGGGCTGGCGACTAGCACCAAGGCGCAAATCCCGGTAAAGGGAAGGCATTGCCATTATAAAGTAAACAAGCACCACAGAGTAATAAAGCGGAAAAAGTAAATACTAAGTAAAAGCTGGTACAAGAGTGAAGTGCGGAAAAGTAAGTGGGCCAGTATACAAACCCAAACTGAAAGTAAAGTACAACTCGAAAGGGAAAACAGTAACTGAAAGGTAAGCCGCAACGACGAGCTGTCCACTGGAAATACCACCTGAAGGGTGGGTACAGAAAGCCTCCACTGCTCCTCGGTCCAGCCTACCGCTCCGAGTACGTCCCGCCCAGTGGTCCACCTCTGGTACCGTCCTGCTCCGCAAGCCTCCACCACGATCAGCGTTGTCCGTCGTTTGCAACCAACACAGCGTAGTGCGGGCATAGCCGGTGCAGGGGTGAGTATAAGCTACTCAGTAGGGACCCCGAGACCCTCGGAGGTCTCCCAAAATCCACAAAGGATAAACCACAAAGGAAGATACAATCATGAAGTAACAACCGACACTGCTTAGGTATATTCACATACATATACCTAAGTCATCAATTCCAATACGCTCCAACCTCCGTGCCCAAGTAAAACCCAGCCCACACAGGAAAGCATACTTATTCCACACAGGAAAGAAAAACGTAATCCACACAGGATAGCACAACACAATCCACATAGGAAAGCAAACAGGATTCATCTCACACAGGTATACTTCTTCGAAAGACGATAGAGATGATCACTGATCCATCTAAGTCATCAGACCCACAAAGGATCGATAGATACTAACCCCCGCAAAGACCCACACAGGATCGGTAGGAAACTAACCCCCACAATGACCCACACAGGATTGGACCCACATAGGATCGGTAGCACTGATCCACATAGGATCGCTGAGTGCTGTAGTTTTCGTTGTCAAATCCACTGAGGATCTCTGCACAGTCGTCGTCGCAGTCACAGTAGCAGTCGCAGCCAGCTCTAGGGTTCCCACACACAGCAAACTCGTTCGGGAGGGTCCGCTCCATGAGCCGAGAGTCTGATACATCCACTGACACATAGTCCAGAGTTGATGTATCCAAAAGTTCTGTATCGTCAACATGAACTCAACGTCGCAGACGGCGCGTCAATCGGACGCCCGGTCTGAGAGTTATTGGCTTTTTCGTCCCAGGGGCCCGGTTGGTTTTTAAGTCAAAACCAACCCGACCGTACTCCACCTGCATCCAAACCTCGGGCGGAGTATGCCAAAATATCCCTCTCACTTAGAGGAATTCAACAAAGTCGACGACACATCATTCGGACGTCTGGAGCTTAAGATATGAGTGTTTCCACTCCGAGGGCCCTGTTGGTTTCGTGTACGAACCAACCCGGCCGAACCCAAGTATTCCAAAACCTTGAGTGCGATATACTGAAACGACCGTCTCGTTCCAAGGATCATTTCTCCGCTGACGGCGCATTGATCGGAGGTCCGTAGCCCGAGTTATGGGCAAAAGACCGTAGACGGTCCGAAAACGGGGGTTTCGGGCCCGGACCGACCCGGCCCGAGACCCCCCCGGTCGGCCCGAACTGGTTCGACCCGCCCCGGGTCCGGGTCGGTCCGGCCCGACGCGGCCTGGCCTGGGCACAGCGCGCCTCGCGCACTGGCCAGCTCGGCATTTGGTCGAGCCGTTTCGGCAAGGGGGGCGCCTGCCCCACTGTGTAACTGCAACCCCCCAATTAAGGGGGCCATTTTGTGCCAGCCGGTCGAGGGTTTGAACCCACGGTTGCACACCTGTCCGGTCGGCGCACCCTAGCCGGCTGGTTCCTACCTCCACGGGACCGGCGACGGCCGGTCCCCTTCTTCGCCGACACCGGCGGCCCGGAACCGGCCGCCGGTCACCCTGCTCTACCGCGCCCCGGAACCGGCCGCGACTTGGTTTGTCCGGCGCGGTGCGACGGCACCGCGCCCTTCCGCCGCGGCCCCGCTCCGGCCACGGTGTCTTCGGTTTTCTTCGACGCGGCGCGACGGCGTCGCATCCTTGTTCAACTCCTCGGCGTGGCGTGACGGTGTCGCGTAATACTTGTCGTACGATTCCCGCGTGGTGCGACGACACCACGCCATTCTGTTCCATCCACAAAGAATCAAACATGGATAAAGGAGGGAAGTCAGCCATGTTTGTGTGTTCCGGCCCCCTCTGGATAATCGTTATCAATTAGTCGTTTAACCACGAAGAACGACAAACTAGAATTCATGAATGGAAAATAATTAAATAAAATAAATCCCATACTTCGGTTTCAAGAACGGTGCATGTCAACGAGCCGCGAAAGACGAGCGTCACGGAGGTCGGGCGTCGCGGAAAAATGAACGTTGATTCTGTTGTCATCGGGGTGCGTCCGAAGAGGAAATGTCGTGGAAGAAGAACGTCGAGGAAGAAGTTCTCCGCGTTCTTCGGCGGAGAGGTTCTTCGTTGAAGAACGGTGTTCTTCGTCGGAGTCTGAGGTGTTCTTCACGTTCTTTGTCAAAGGAGAAGATGTTCTTCCCAAAACCTCTCAACGACAAAACTCTAACAACAAAATAAAATAATCTCATTTCTTATTTTATTAACACAACAAGCCTTTTTGAAATTCAATGGTTGGAATTTCAAAAACATACATTAAACACTCAACATTAAAACCATAAGTTTGATAAACTTAAGTTATCAACATTTAAATGGGAGTTGAGGGGGTTTAGAGGATATGAAGGGGTGGGGTTCATGTGGGCCCCACCACCCTCATAACCTCCCAAGGGAGGTTGGGTAGTTACCCAACTTCCATCCAAAGGATAAATCACTTAGGGTAAGATAAAAATTGTAGAATAATTATAAATTAAACTTCCACAATTTTTATCATTAACTCTCGTGAAAACGCAACTCTGGAACAGGAGTTCCTAAGCAATTACCGGCGCTGCGGTTCCATCGGTGCCCTCAGAATTTGATTCCGGGCATCGGTTCAAAAGTTACAAAAACCCGCTCGTCCGTGCACTGAACGTACCAGAGCCAAACTTCGGAAAATGATTCTAGGCACACCGTGCCTTGGAATCAGGTTCCGTCAGAAACTACGTTCTTGTAAAATTCCAAAGAAAATTAAGAAATAATTTCCCTTGAATTTTACGGGTCTTTACATTACTCCCACATCAGGGCTTTACGTCCCCATAAAGATACATCATAACTAGTGAAACAAATGAGGGTACTGAGCACGCATCTCTGCCTCCCGCTCCCAAGTGCTTTCCTGGAGGTTCTCGTGCTGCCATCTAATGTGCACTAGAGGAATCGACCATCCACGTAGGACCCGCTCCTGTCGGTCTTCGATCTCCACTAGGACCTCCGCAAAAGTCTCCCCATCATCGACTTCAAGCTCCCCATGGTCAATGATATGTGTCGGGTCGTGCACGTATCTCCTCAGCTGAGATATGTGGAAGACGTCATGCACCCGGTGCAACTGAGGTGGTAGATCCAGACGATAAGCCACCTCGCCAATCCTGCTGAGGACCTGGAGGGGTCCGATGAAGCGTGGAGACAACTTGTCGCCTTGGCCAAATCTCCGTAATCCACGTCGAGGTGAGACACGCAAGAAGACGTGGTCGCCATCCTCGAACTCTAGTGGCCTCCGCCTCCTGTCAGCATAAGACTTCTGTTGGCTCTGAGCTGTCCTCATCTGCTCCTGGATGACCTGGACCTTCTCTGTCGTGGCCCGGACCATCTCTGGTCCCACAAGTGCTGACTCCCCAGGGTCTTTCCAGCACAAAGGAGATCTGCAAGGTCTGTCGTACAACGCCTCGTATGGTGCCATCCCGATGGTGGAGTGGTAGCTATTGTTGTACGCGAACTCCACCAAGGGTAGGTGGTCCTCCCAGCCACAACCAAAGTCGAGGACACATGCGCGGAGCATGACCTCGAGAGTCTGAATGGTCCTCTCCGTCTGACCATCCGTCTGAGGGTGAAAGGTTGTGCTTAGACGTAGCTACGTCCCGAACGCCTCCTGTAACCCCTTCCAAAGCTGATAAGTAAAGCGAGCATCATGATCAGAGATGATAGATGATGGCACACCATGAAGCCGTACAATCTCCCGAACATAAAGACGTCCCAAGCTCTCCACTGAGCCCTGCTCTCTGATGGGTAGGAAGTGAGCCGACTTGGTGAGTCGGTCGACAGCCACCCAAATGGAGTCGTGACCTCTGGAAGTACGTTGAAGTCCAGTCACGATGTCCATATATATGTTGTCCCACTTCCACTCCGGAATCTCCACGGTCTGTACCAAGCCTGCTGGTACATGGTGCTCAGCCTTCACTTGCTGGCAGGTGAGGCATCGAGAAACGAACTCCGCCACAACCTTCTTCATGCCCGGCCACCAGTGCTGTCCTCTGAGGTCCTGGCACATCTTCACAACTCCAGGATGTACCGCCAAGGGAGAAGTGTGAAACTCTCTTAGCACCTCCTCTTGTAAAGCGACTGGTACCAAGTTACGTCCTCTGAAAAGGATATCGTGCTCTGCTCCAAAGGATAAACCATCAGGTTCCTGTCCTGAGGATATCTGTGCATGCTGCGTCTCACAGTCAGTGTCCCCACGATGTGTCTCTCTGACCCGCTGTAGTAGTGGAGGGGTGACTGTGAGAGACTGAAGGAAGGCTGCTCCATCTCTATCCATGAAGGATATCTGCAAAGAGGCTAGCTGCTCTGTCACCTCCTCAAGTAGCTGAATTCCCTTCCTCCTACTAAGAGCATCGGCTACTACGTTTCCCTTCCCAGGAGTATAGACTATCTCAAAGTCATAGTCCTGGAGGAACTCGAGCCATCACCGTTGTCTCAGATTTAGATCCTTTTGAGGGAAGATGTATCTGAGACTCTGATGGTCAGAAAAGACTGTAAAGCGCTCTCCCATCAGATAGTGTCGCCATGTCTTTAGAGCGAAAACCACTGCTGCTAACTCCAGGTCATGGGTAGCGTAGTTCTGCTCATGCGGCCTCAACTGACGTGATCTATAGGCGATCACTGCCCACTCCTGCATCAGGACACATCCGAGTCGGGTCCCTGATGCATCGCAGTAAACTATGTACCCTACTCCATCCTCAGGAAACCTCAAGATAGTTGCGCTGGTTAATCTCTGTCTCATCTCCTAGAAGCTCTGCTGACATCTGTCTGACCACACGAATGGTTTCCCCTTCCTCCTTAATGTTCTGTAAAGCTGCGAAGATTTCTCCTTTTCCGAAAAGGGAAATATGGTCTCATCCCCTGGATGAACCACGTTTCTTGCCTAATACAGTCAATCCCATCATGATTAGTTAATTCATGGCATGGATGACGTCGTAAGGCCTCGACGCTGCTACCAAGAGATCCAACCGTTACTCTCGCCTCCAAGGGTTGAGTCACACTGTCGACATCAGTGTGTGGTCACTGGGTCTCCTCCAGTGAGAATCTCACAAGTGAGGGTCAAGTCAACAGTTTTTAACTGGAACCTCTTAGTATTAACAAACAAAAGACAAGAAAGCAAACTTCACTATTGCAAGCGTCTTTTATTACTTCAACTCAAAGTACAAGGACACAAGGCAACACAAACTACGAAGTTAGAGGAATTATGGGCAAAGGCCTCTATGCCTGGAGCTAGTCCCGCACTAGTCCACCCGCTTCCAGAGCTCCATGATCGTAAGATTCAGTTTCCTGAAGTTGTGATCTCCCCTGAGGTCAGGGTGGACCTCCTGGTGGTGGTGGTGGTAGAGCCTCAAAACGTCGTCCACCACCTGCTGCTCGGCCAGATCCTCTGCCTCGTCCGCCTGCTCCCTATGGACCACCACGGTCGAACCTCTGCCTCTGCCTAGGTGATTCATTAACCGTCTGATGCTCCTCTGCATGGCGGTTCGGGCAGTCACGAGCCATGTGTCCCTGCCCACCACATGCATAGCACTGTCTTCCACTCATAAGACTGATTCTATTGTGTGTGCCCCGCACCTCCGACCCTGTATCATGTGGTCGTCCGCCCGATGGTCTGGACCGCTTGGACCTCTGCGACATCTGTCTACTGCCGGCTGCAGAAGACTCCGCCATGTGTCGCCATGAGGTAGGTCTCGCCGTTGGTGTAGACTCAGCAATAAAGCTCTCGATGAGAAGGGCTCGCTCCAGTACACCTGCCTGATTCGGAATGCTGAGGGAGATCAGCGATGCCCTGATCTCCTGTCTCAATCCCTTCTCAAAGGTCCGGGCCCAGAAGAATGGGTCCCGTACCATGTCTATAGAGTAGCGCGAGAGATCGGTAAATCTCGCAGAGTACTGGGCGACCGTCAAGCTGCCCTTCCGCAGCTGAAGAAGCTCTTGGATGTGCACCGCACGAAGGGTGGATGGGATGAACTCAGAGCGGAAGAGGCTCTCAAAATCCGTCCAGAGAAGAGATGCCTCATCGTGCACCTGGAGCATCAAGCTCCACCATCTGCCTGCTGCTGCATGCAGTAGGCTCACTGCGAGGATCACCATGAGGTCTGCTGGTGTCCTCACTAACCTGAAAACTCTCACCACTGCCTCCAGCCAGTCCTCGGCTGCCTGGGGGTCCGTCTCCCCGCGGAACCTGGGCGGTCTCTGGCGCTGGAACTCATGCAGTGCACTGAGGCGACGTGCATCGTCAGCGGCTGGTGCTGGAAGCATCGGTGGCTCGGCGGGTAGAGCTACCGCCGGTGCCACTGCTGACAAAGGGCCCTGCACCGAGGCCTCGTCGCTCGGTGGGCTATCGTCACGCTCGACTCTCGGAACCCTAGCTAGCTGCCGTCGTGGGGCCATCCTAAAAAGGAACAGGTGTGCCATGGTCAAACAGTATACCTGGTGAGCTGACACAAAGTAATCACAAAGAAAACTTGAAACACACATGCAATCAATGTTTTCATGTATTAAGTCGAAAATCAGAAGTCAGGATCCTGGTGTATGGATACGTCGGCCGCCGTCCAACACTGGACTCCCTGGACTGATAACCACACTCAATACGCTTAACATTATTGCTTCACATAGAAAAATATTAAAGTCCAAGTTCTGCGGTAGAACCGAACCTGCCTCTGATACCAATTTGTCACGACCCGTCCTCGGGCCCCGTGTCGTGACTACCCCAAGCCCGCCTTCCATAGGCCAGGGGCTGGCGACTAGCACCAAGGCGTAAATCCCGGTAAAGGGAAGACATTTCCTTTGTAAACTAAACAAGTACCATAGAGTAAGCAAGTGAAAAAAGTAAATACTAAGTAAAAGCTAGTACAAGAGTGAAGTGCGGAAAAGTAAGTGGGCCAGTATACAAACCCAAACTGAAAGTAAATTACAACTCAAAAGGGAAAACAACAACTGAAAGGTAATCCGCAACGACGAGCTGTCCACTAGAAATCCCACCTGAAGGGTGGGTACAGAAAGCCTCCACTGCTCCTCGGTCTAGCCTACCGCTCCGAGTACGTCCCGCCCAGTGGTCCACCTTCGGTACCGTCCTGCTCCACAAGCCTCCACCACGATCAGCGTTTTCCGTCGTCTGCAACCAACACAACGTAGTGCGGGCATAGCCCGTGCAGGGGTGAGTATAAGATACTCAGTAGGGACCCCGAGACCCTCGGAGGTCTCCCAAAATCCATAAAGGATAAACCACAAAGGAAGATACAATCACGAAGTAACAACAGACACAGTTTAGGTATATTCCCATACATATACCTAAGTTATCAATTCCAATATGCTCCAACCTCCGAGCCCAAGTACAACCCAGTCCACACAGGAAAGCATACGTATTCCACATAGGAAAGCAAAACATAATCCACACAATATACAACAACACAATCCACATAGGAAAGCAAACAGGATTCAGCTCACACAGGTATACTTCTTCGAAAGACGATAGATATGATCACAGATCCATCTAAGTCGTCGGACCCACAAAGGATCGATAGGTACTAACCCCCGCAAAGACCCACACAAGATTGGTAGGGAACTAACCCCCGCAATGACCCACACAGGATCGAACCCACATAGGATCTGTAGGCGCTGCCTCACAAAGAACCACTGAGCGCTGACCCACACAGGATCGGACCCACACAGGATCAGTAGCACTGATCCACACAGGATCGCTGAGTGTTGTAGTCATCGTCGTCGAATCCACTGAGGATCTCTGCACAGTCGTCGTCGCAGTCACAGTAGGAGTTGCAGCCAGCTCTAGGGTTCTCGCACACTGTAATCTCGTTCGGGAGGGTCTGTTCCACGAGCCGAGAGGCTGATACATCCACTGACACATAGTCCAGAGTTGGTGTATCCAAAAGTTCCGTATCGTCAACAGGAACTCAACGTCGCAGACGGCGGGTCAATCAGACGCCCGGTCTAAGAGTTATTGGCTTTTTTGTCCCAGGGGCCCGGTTGATTTTTAAGGAAAAACCAACCCGACCGTACTCCACCTGCGTCCAAACATTGGGCAGAGTATGCCAAAACATCCGTCTCACTTAGAGGAATTCAACAAAGTCGACGGCACGTCATTCGAACGGCTGGAGCTTAAGATATGAGTGTTTCCACTCCGAGGGCCCGGTTGGTTTCGTGTACGAACCAACCCGGCCGAACTCAAAGTATTCTTAAACCTTGAGTACGATATACCGAAACGACCGTCTCGTTCCAAGGATCGTGTCGCCGCTGACAGCACGTCGATCGGAGGTCTGTAGCCCGAGTTATGGGCAAAAGACCGTAGACGGTCCGAAAACGGGGGTTTCGGGCCCGGACAGACCCCGCCCGAGACCCCCCCGGTCGACCCGAACCGAGTCGACCCGCCCCGGGTCCAGGTCGACCCGGCCCGGCGCGGCCTAGCCTGGGCACAGCGCACCCAGTGCGCTGGCCAGCTCAGCCTTTGGCCGAGCCGTTTCGGCAAGGGGGGCGCCTGCCCCCCTGTGTAAACGCGACCCCCCCAATTAAGGGGCCGTTTTGTGCCAACCGTCCGGGGGTTTGAACCCCCGGTTGCACACCTGTCTGGCCGGCCCACCCTGGCCGGCCGGTTCCTGCCTCCATGGGACCGGCGACGGCCGGACCCCTTCTTCGCCGACACCGGCGGCCCGGAACCGGCCGTCGGTCACCCTGCTCTGCCGCGGCCCCGCTCCGGCCGCGGTGTCTTCGGTTTTCTTCGACGCTGCGCGACGGCGTCTTGTCCTTCTTCAACTCCTCGGCGTGGCGCGACGGCGTCGCGTAATACTTTCCGTGTGATTCTCACGTGGTGCGACGACACCACGCCATTCCGTTCCATCCAAAAAGAATCAAACATGGATAAAGGAGGGGGTCGGCCGTGTTTGTGTGGTCTGGCCCCCTCTCGCTAATCGTTATCAATTAGTCGTTTAACCAGGAAGAATGAAAAACTAGAATTCATTAACGGAAAATAATTAAATAAAATAAATTCCCTACTTCGGTTTCAAGAACGGCGCACGTCAACGAGCCGCGGAAGACGAGCGTCGCGGAGGTCGGGCGTCGCGGAAAAACGAACATTGATTCCATTGTCGTCGAGGTGCGTCCGAAGAGGAAACGTCGCGGAAGTCGAACGTCGAGGAAGAAGTTCTCCGCGTTCTTCGGCGGAGATGTTCTTCGTTGAAGAACAGTGTTCTTCGTCGGAGTTTGAGGTGTTCTTCAAGTTCTTCGTCGAAGGAGAAGATGTTCTTCCCAAAACCTCTCAAAGACAAAACTCTAAAAACAAAATAAAATAAGCTCCTTTCTTATTTTATTAACACAACAAGCCTTTTTGAAATTCAAAGGTTTAAATTTCAAAAACTTACATTAAGCACTCAACATTAAAACCATAAGTTTGATAAACTAAAGTTATCAACATTTAAATGGGAGTTGAGGGGGTTTAGAGGATATGAAGGGGTGGGGTTCGTGTGGGCCCCACCACCCTCATAACATCCCAAGGGAGGTTGGGTAGTTACCCAACTTCCATCCAAAGGATAAATCACTTAGGGTAAGATAAAAATTGCAGAATAATTATGAATTATACTTCCACAATTTTTATCATTAATTCTCATGAAAACGCAACTCCGGAACAGGAGTTCCTAAGCAATTACCGGCGCTGCGGTTCCATCGGTGCCCTCAGAATTCGATTCCGGGCACCGGTTCAAAATTTAGAAAAACCCGCTCGTCCGTTCACTGAACGTACCCGAGCCAAAATTCGGAAAATGATTCCGGGCACACCGGGCCTCAAAATCAGGTGCTGTCAGAAACTGTGTTCTTGTTAAATTTCAAAGAAAATTAAGAAAAAATTTCCCTTGAATTTTACGGGTCTTTACACCTATGAATAAAATTTCACAAGGATTTCAAGGTACGATTTGGTTTTTTTATCAACAACGATAGAAAAATTGATAGATTCTTTAGTAGTTTAAATATACACCTTCAAAAGTCTCTTGTAATTCAAGACTTTGGGAGTTTTGAAGAATTTTTCTTATGTTATATCAAAGTTGATATGGAGTTTTGATAATAGTACCACAGATATGGTGATAAGAAATGAAAGATAGAGTTTCAGGCCAGAGGATTTAATGAGAAAGGTGGAAATAAAACTCAATCACCAACATGTCAAAAATATAGGAAGTGGAATCATGGGAACTACCTCAAAGGGATCATGAAATTCTTAAAGTGTGTGAGAGAAGGCCACCAAGATCATGAATGTCGAAAATACATGGGGAAGTAGGATACTGTGGTGAAGGAAAGGAGAAAACCACCCATGGTCTGATGATAAAACTATAAAGAGCAAGGGAATTATGCAAGCTAGTGCACTAAACCTCAATTTTTCAATGGTAATTAGCATAATCATCCACCAAAGACAAATTAGAAATGTAAGTCTTATGCCATCACTACCATTTAAGTGGAGAAATAAAATTAAGTCGTACAAGGTACACTTCCTATTCACTCAAGAATGGAAAAGTCTTATTTGATTCTGGTTATCTGCATCACTTTATATCTTTCATGTTTTATAGAACTATTATATTGAATCCCCAAAACCATGAAGTAGAGATATCTATAAAAACACTAAATGGTTAAATCATTTAAACCCAAGTGTTGGACTCCTCTAATATTGATGTATGTGGGAATATTCTTCCATAAAATCTCATGATACTCCCCTTGGTGTAATTTTACACAATACTGAGAATGTATTAGATCTCATTATATAAAGAACATATAAACTATCAGGAAAATGAAATATCTTTTCATATTATGAACCATCCAATGAACCTCTAAAAATTCAATAAAGATCATGAATCTCCTTTCAAAAATCCTTCAACAGTGTGGATGTTGATTCCCTGTGAAGAAGCATACATTTATCAAATGGTTGATTTAAAAGAAGTTATCAACCAAGGGGAAATGCCCATCATGAGGGAATATAATGATGTATTTCCTAAAGAGTTACCAAAACTCCTCCTGGATCATAAGGTAGAGTTATCAATAGAACTCATACCCATAGCTAATCCTGTCTCAAATTATCTCTATAGGATAACCCCTATCAAACTGGAGGAGTTAAAGAATCAGCTGCAATAGAATTTGGATAAAGGGTTCATACACCCTAGTGCATCACCTTGGGGTGTGATAGTGCTCTTTTTCAAGAATAACGATGGATCAATACAGCTATGTATCAATTATCAGGAACTCAAGAATATCACAATAAAGGAAAAGTATACTCTTCTAAGGATTTATGACTTGTTCGATCAATTTTTAGGAGCTCAGTACTTCTCAAAGGTGGATCTCTATTATGTATATCATTAAGCTAAAGGTGAAGAAGGAAGATATTCAGAAAACTACCTTCCATACAAGGTATGGGCACTATAAGTTTTAGTTTATTCCCTTAGGACTTACTAATGACCCTATAATCTTCATGGATTTGACGAATAGAGTATTTAGGCATTACCTCGACAAATTTGTGGTAGTGTTTATCAATGATTTTCTCATATGCTCTACTCAAAGATCAAGGAGGAACATGAAGAACATATAAGGATTGTGTTGGTGATATTAATAAAGGAGAAATTGTATTCCAAGTTTATAAAGTGTGACTATTGGACGCAGAAAGTCACATTCTTGGGACATGTGATCAGAAATGAGGGAATTTCTGTGGACCCTCCAAAAACAAAGGTGATTGAGGAATGGCCCAAACCCTTCGGTGTCATATAAATCCACAGTTTTCTAGGCTTATCAGGGTACTATCAATGTTTTGTGATAAATTTATCATGATAATAAATCCCACAAACTATGTTTACAAGGAAAGGGGTAAAGTATGTTCAGACGAAAGAGTGTGAGGAAAGCTTTAAGGAGCTCAAGAAGAGGCCAATCACAGCACCTGTATTCGCGTTACCGAAAAGCGGAGGTGTTGTGTTATACAGTGATGACTCCAAGAAATTATTGGGGTTTATACTCAAGAAAAATGATAATTTCATATCCTACGCCTCGTAAAAATTGAAGACCCTTGATAAGAACCACCAAACGCATGATCTGGCGCTATAAGATATGATTTTTCCCTTGAAAATCTAGTGTCATTGCCTCTATGGTAATAAGTGTAATATATATACTAATAATAAGATCCAGAAGTATATATTCACACAAAATGTGCTCAACATGTTTCAAATTATATAGTTATAGCTAATAAAAGACAATGATTTCTCTATTCACTATCATCCTGGAAAGGTAAACAAGGTAGCTAATGCTCTTAGTAGAAAAGTGCCTTCTAATCTATCCATGTTGTGGATTAAGAAAGACCTTATCTTCATGGATATGGAAAGTATGACAACCCTGCTTTCTATTACAACTTAAACATGATTTATTACATATAACTTCACTTGATAAAACAAAGAATATCGAGAGGTTTAGTGTATTTGGGGCTTAGGATAATTACATAAAAACTTTAAACTTGAAATACAACATCTTTATTGAAAACTTCCTTTACATGACCACTACATTCCTTCGTACTTAGCATTGTATGGGATAACCTGAGGACATGCGTAAGAAAAGGGTGAGCTATAAAGCCCAGTAAGGGAGTACACAATGAATAACATGAGGAGTTCAATACATGTTAGGAAATAGGAATATCAATAGAGCATAAGAGTAACATGAACATAAAGGCATGATAAATCATGATAATCATAACATGGAAATGTGGCAACAACACTTAACATTGAATTAGCATGAGCCAAGGCTCATTGCACATGGAGCATGAGTAAACCCTCATTGCACTTGAAGCACGAGTAAACCCTCGTTTCACTTGAATTAGCATGAGTCAGCACTCATTGCACATGATGTATCATGATACTATACTTTACCCAATGCATTGGAGTGCTATAAGGGCGCACCCTTCTTAAACATTTCATTTCATGCATAAGTGTGCCACATGGATCATAAAACATGGATTCGTAAAACATAATCATTTATTCCACGATAAAGGAATGAGGAATTCATACATGAAACTTTATAATCAATAAGTTAATGTACATAAAGGTGAATACCCTTGATGGAGAAATGGGCATGGTATTCACTACACAATGATATTGGCTTAGAAAATCGGTGTGATTTCGGCAGCGTAACGGCGTGACATAAGAATTCATAAAAATGGTTGATGAGAGATAAAGGGGTTACTCATCATATCTACATGTAATGTAAAGTAAGGAGGTCATATAGATACATGTCCCAACAATTGAAAAGGAATTTAGAATCATGATACAAAATTATTTCTTGAATATAAAAGAGGAGAAAAAAGTTCCTTTTGGAATTTCGGCATAGTAACGGGTGTACATGGGAGGCATTTAATGAGAGAGAAAGGGGTATACCATCATTCAATAAATAAGAGGTAAGTATGGGGGAGGTTTGAAACCATACCCCAACATTCATAATTGAAATTAAAAGGTCAATACAACTTAAAGAAAATTGACAAAAATGAGAAAGGACGAAAAAAACCCTTACTTGGAAGTGTGCTTCCAAAGGCTATAGAGAGGCTTGTGAGAGGCTTCTTGGGAGCTTGGGGCACCTTGAGAGGATTCTAGAGAGAGTAGGGCAGAGGTTGGACGAACTCCAAGGGCTTTGAGTGAGGAGTAAGTGGGAGCTTGGGTGGGTTTATATAGGAAAGGTGAGGGAATTCTTTATTATTTAGGTTTGGGACCCCTTATATTAAAATAATCCAAACCACAAACCATCGCAAGGTATTTTCCCATGGTTTCTGGAAAAGGAACGAGGAAAACAATATTTTACAAGGCCAAGGTACTAACTTATTAAAAAATTAGGTTTGCTTATGTGGAGGTGAGTCACACTCCCATGGAAATTAATTTAAAAGGGCAAAGTGTTGAATAAGTCTTGAGGGCTACATTAATGCTTTGAAAAGTAAGTCAAACAAACCCAAAACCTCATTATTTTAATGATAAAACACATATTGGCCGAACATAAGGATTATGGTATTTTATTACATCACCATTGGGTCATTATGATGTCATAAAACACATTATATATTTAAATGTTATTTAATTTTTACCCAAAAATTTGACTGTCTCAGAAAATTATGAAAAATTCACCGTTGGATAATTTCAACGTCCTGATTCCAAAAATAATATTTATTTTACCTAAATAATCTTCTAAATATGTGAATTTTCACTTTTAAAATAAAAACCGACATTTATAAAGAATTCACGGGTTTTGACAGAAATGGCTTTCAAACCTTAATAAAAATTTTAATTGCATTCATAAAATTATGAGATCATTTAAATTTAATAAAAATTAATTTAATATTAATAATAATATTTTATTAAAATATTATTTAATTAAAAAATCCTTTAATTTAATAAAATATAATTCTTAATTAAATAATAACTAAAAACACCATTTGTACTTTAAAAACTAATTACAATGTATCAAAAATGACTAGAAATTATATTCATTATTATATACAAAAATAATGCACATGAACATATTACTACTTATTTTTTACATAACCCCTTAAAATAACTGCATAATACCTAAGGGTAAGGTGTGCGATGGTGACAGACTCTTAGGGTGGCTCGGATAACATCGCTCGAGTTGTAATTTCAATCAACTTCCACTTTTCCCGTAGACGAACATGTTTGAGCTTGACTTGATGAAGCTCATCTTGGGCTTGGTCAAGGGCAAAGCCCAAAGACGCCACCTCTTTTCCGAGATCTGACAAATGGGCTTCGTAAGGGGCAATTCTACTGGATGATGCCATCGCTTCCTTTGTCTGAGTAGAAATGGGTTCGCTAAAGCCTTACATTTATACTACTCAGATGATCACTGTTCAACGACTATAAAAGTAACGGTCACAAATCTTAACGTAAAACTAAAGAAGTTGACATCTTATAAAAACATTTTTCATAAAGAAACATTTAACTGGATCAAGAGGGATTTTCCATTAATGAAACTTTGGGTCGTTACAATATTCCCCCCTTAAGAAATTTCAACCTTGAAATTTTCCTTTTCCCACACTAAAAAAAATGTGGGTAACTCAGCTTCATCATATCCTCCGACTCCCAAGTTGCTTCTCCAAACTTGTGGTTTCTCCACAACACCTTGATGAGGGGAATTGTCTTATTTTGTAGAACTTTTTCTCTACGATCTAAGATCTTCACTGGTTGCTCCTCATAAGAAATATCATCTTCCAATTGTACCACCTCGGAAGAGAGTACATGTGAAGGGTCCGGTATGTACTTCCTTAAGAGGGATACATGAAAGACATCATGCACCTTGTCCATAGTAGGTTGAAGTGCTAGTCGATAGGCCACAGCCCCAACACGATCAAGAATCTCGAAGGAGTCTATGTACCTTGGACTTAACTTCCCTTCCTTTCCAAACCTCATGACCTTCTTCCACGGAGATATGCGTAAAAACACCATGTCTCCGACTTTAAACTCAAGGTCTCGTCGACGATTATCTGCATAACTCTTCTGTCGACTTTGGACTGCCTTGATATGCTGCTGAATGGTTTTCACCTTCTCCACCATTTCTTCGACCATTTCTGGTCCAAGCAGCTTACGTTCAACGACCTCATCCCAACATGCCGGTTTTCTACACCTTTTCCCATACAGGGCTTCATATGGTGCCATTTGGACGCTCGAGTGGAAAATATTATTATAAGAGAACACAACCAGAGGAAGATGTTGATCCAATCCTCCTTTAAAGTCAATTGAGAACGCTCTCAACATATCCTCAAGTGTTTGGATAGTCTGCTCGGATTGGCCATCAGTTTGAGGATGATAGGTCATACTGAAGTTTAGTTCAGTATTCAGAGCTTGTTGAAGACTCTTCCAAAACTTAGAGGTGAATCTTGGATCTCGGTCAGAAATAATAGATAGTGGTACTCCATGCAACCGTACCACATCCCTTAAATATATCTGGGCCAGTTGATCCAAAGAGAAATCCTCTCGAATAGTAATGAAGTGTACAGTCTTTGTAAGACGATCCACAACAACCCAGATTGCATTGTTGCCTTTGTATATCCTTGGAAGTCCGGTGACAAAGTCCATGGTGAGGTTCTCCCATTTCCATTCTAGTATGGGAAATGGTTGCATCATCCCCTTAGACTTATGCCTCTCTTCCTTCACTTGCTGGCACACCAGGCACTTTGATGTATAATCAGCGATCTCCTTCTTCATATTATCCCACTAAAGGTTTTCTCGGAGATCTCGATACATCTTTGTGATCCCTGGGTGAATAGAGAAATTTGAACTATGTGCATCATCCAAAAGTTCCTTCTTCAGCTTCGAACTTGATGGAACACATAGTCTTTTCCCAAACCGCACAATTCCTTCTTCATTAACATTAAACTCTGAGGATTTTCCCTTTTTTATAGCTTCCACTTTTTCTTGGATTCCCGCATCAACCTTTTGAGCATCCTTTAACCTTTCCAAAAGAGATGGTTGAGCAATCATTTGTGAAAGGATTGATGATGCTCCCTTCTTTATGATTCCCACATCCATCTTCATTAAGTCTAAGAAGATTGGATCCTTCTCAATTCTCATCATTGATAGAATCGCTGGATCCTTTCTACTTAGGGAATCTGCCACCTTGTTTGCTTTCCCAGGGTGGTAATGTATTGAACAGTCATAATCCTTGATGAGCTCTATCCATCTTCTCTGGCGCATATTAAGCTCTTTCTGTGTGAATATATATTTAAGACTCTTGTGGTCAGTATATATCTCACATTTCTCTCCATAGAGATAATGCCGCCAGATTTTCGAGGCAAAGATCACCGCCGCTAACTCCAGATCATACGTTGGATAGTTTCGCTCATGGATTTTCAACTGCCTTGAGGCATAGGATATCACTTTATCATTCTGCATCATCACACATCCTAAGCCCTTCTTCTAAGCATCACTGAACACCACAAAAAGCTCCCCACTTGTGGGTAAAGTGAGCACAGGTGAAGTGATAAGCCTCCTTTTCAATTCCTTGAAGCTTTCTTCGCATTCATCACTCCAAGAAAACTTTACTCCTTTTCGAGTTAGCTTAGTAAGAGGGTTGGACAATCGTGAGAAATTTCTCACAAATCATCGATAATATCTAGCTAACCCCAAGAAGCTACGGATATCAGTTACCGATGTTGGCCTCATCCATCCCTCAATTGCATCTGTTTTGGAGGGGTCCACAGATATCCCATTGCTTGTGATGATATGGCACAAGAATGAGACCTCCTTCAACCAGAACTCACACTTTCTGTACTTGGCATAGAGCTTCTCCTTGCACAAAGTCTCCAGTACAGTTCTTAAATGCTCCTCATGGTCCTCCTTGGTTTTGGAGTATATTAGAATATCATCTATAAACACTACCACAAATTTGTCTAGGTAATCTCTAAAGACTCTATTCATCAATTCCATTAATATTTCTGGAGAATTGGTGAGTCCAAAAGGCATTACTATGAATTCATAGTGCCCGTACCTTGTACGAAAAGTAGTCTTGGGGATATCTTCCTTCTTCACCCTTACTTGATAATATCCCGACCGCAAGTCCACCTTGGAGAAGTATTGTGCTCCACGCAGCTGATCAAACAAGTCATAGATTCTTGGGAGAGGATACTTGTTCTTTTCGTGATTTGGTTAAGTTCACGATAATCGATGCAAAGCCGCATTGACCCATCCTTCTTCTTGACGAAGAGGACTGGTGCACCCCATGGTGATGCACTTGGGCGTATGAACCCTTTATCCAGATTCTCCTGTAGTTGTTTCTTTAGCTCTTCAAGATCAACAACAACCATTCTATATGGAGTCTTGGATATTGGTAGCTCCCCAGGTATAAGTTCAATTGAGAACTCAACATCTCTTCTTGTAGGAAGACCATGAAGTTCCTCGGGAAATACTTCAGCGAATTCCCTCACAATAGGCATTTCTTCAAGGGTGGTTTCTTACTTGGACTCAATCATCTGAGCCAGATATGCATGCTCATAAGGAATTAATATCCATGCTTGAGATGATGGAGCTAAAGGAGATTCATCTTCCTCCTGACACTTGTAAAGAATCGGGGGTCGATTCTCCATATGGAGTGTGATTTCCCTCTCCCGATAATTTATGTTGGCTCTATATAAGGAAAGCCAATCCATGCCAATAATTGCATAAAATTCCACCAAAGGGAGTATGATGAGGTTCGCCGGGAAATTCAATCCACAGATTATAACAGGGGAGGACTTATACTCATGGGATGCAATGATTTCCCCATTCGCCTTACTCACTGACATCCTTACTTCCATGATTTGTGGTGGTGCAGGGATTTTTCTACTAAACTTTTGAGATATAAAAGAATGCGTAGAACCTGAATCAAAAAGTACGTTCGCTATTCTTGAATGAATAACTAGCGTACCTATCACCACTTCGTTGTCGGGGTTCACTTCAGCAGAAGTGATGGAAAAAGTTCGTCCTTGCTGTCTTGGAGGTTGCTGGTTGCCTCCGATAACCCTTGGATTAGGGCACTGATTTGAAAAATGACCCGGTTCTTTGCATTTGTAGCATTGAACAACGCGTTGAGGTTCGAACGGAGCATTCCTCTCCTCTGTCGCAGCCGCGGGTCCTTATTGCTGACAGTTAACAGCTAGGTGCCCTTCTCTTCCACACCTGAAGAATTTTCTTGTCCCCCTAAGGCAATTTCCAAGGTGATTATTTCCACACTTTTGGCAGGTGGGGTGCTGGAACTTCTTAGCGTCGTTGGATTTATCCATCAGACTAACATCATTGAAGTCCACCTTACGCCTCTTATCCCCATGATACCCCTGTGATTCTCTGATCTCCATTTCAACCTTGAGGGCACATCGGACAATTTCCTCATAGCTATCGAAGTCACGGATCGCTAATGCTTTCCGCAAGCTAGGCTTCAGCCCACCAAAGAACCGATCAACCTTGCATTCGGGGGTAACGACAATGCCGGAAGCGTATTGTGCAAGCCTTGTGAAGTTTGCCTCGTACGCTCCCACAGATTCTTCATCTTTCTGCTTGAGGGAAAGGAAGTCCCTTTACATCTTAAGACGGAGGGTGCGCGGAAAATATTTATCAAAAAACATCTTCCAGAATTCCTTCCATTCCAAAGCCTCGATCTCCTCCTCAGGCTTCGTATTTTTGATCAACGTCCACCATTGATCAGCTTCACCCTCCATATGATAAGCCGCCAGGAGAAACTTCTCTTGTTCAGAACATTGAAGGATAGAGAAGATCTTTTCAATGGAGTTGATCCATTGCTCAGCGATCATGGGATTAGACGATCCACTAAAAGTAGGAGGCCTTTGTCACATGAAGCTCTCGATAGTGACTTGTTCTTTCTTAGGGGGGTTGAACGTTCCTCTTGACCCGTGTTTCTATTCAAAACTTGAGTTAGATGAGATAGAAGCGTGACAAAGTTCGTGATTCCCGCTACCATTGGATTGGGCATCTCATTAGTACAATCATCACACTGATCTTCACAACGGTTGTTAGCCCGAGTTCTCCTATTACCGGCCATTGGCTGGAATAAAAGGAAAGTTAGGGGTAACAAATAAAGGGTAATCCAAAGACAAAAGTTTATGACTTATAAATAAACTTTAATCTCTTTAACTCATGAGTCTATAGGATTCAATCCAGGCTTTTCATGATCTTCCTTCTAACATATATTCTTAGGGGAATTTTTCCCTTAATAAGGGTTCATACTAAGATTGTGAATTTATCAAAACATATCCCACATGAGTGTCATAACCAAGAGTGAAGCAAGGCCCGTTGTCGTGCACCAGTTCCCATTCGAGTCTAGCTCAAAGCGGTGTTTTCGGGTTTTACCCCTAGGATACATCTGTGCCAGAGCCGCCTCAACCTGCTCGTATCCAGACAGGGATGTATTTGTTTGATAAACCACTTAATTAGAATTTACCAAAACTTAGGGATGTTTTTATTATACTTAGTCTTGTATCTAAGGCTTTACTAGGGTTTTCTAATCCCAAAAATAACTAAACCTATCCGTTGATACCAACTATGACAACCATGCTTTCTATTACAACTTAAACATGCTTTATTACATATAACTTCACTTGATAAAACAAAGAAGATCGAGAGGTTTAGTGTCTTTGAGGATTAGGATAATTACATAAAAACTTTAAACTTGAAATACAACATCTTTATTGAAAACTTCCTTTACATGACCACAACATTCCTTCGTACTTAGCATTGCATGGGATAACCTGAGGACATGCCTAAGAAAAGGGTGAGCTATAAAGCCCAGTAAGGGAGTACACAATGAATAGCATGAGGAGTTCAATACATTATAGGCAATAGGAATATCAATAGAGCATAAGAGTAACATGAACATAAAGGCATGATAAAGCATGATAATCATAACATGGAAATGTGGCAACAACACTTAACATTGAATTAGCATGAGCCAAGGCTCATTGCACATGGAGCATGAGTAAACCCTCATTGCACTTGAAGCACGAGTAAACCCTCATTGCACTTGAATTAGCATGAGTCAACACTCATTTCACATGACGTATCATGATACTATACTTTACCCAATGCATTGGAGCGCTATAAGGGCGCACCCTTCTTAAACATTTCATTTCATGCATAAGTGTGCCACATGGATCATAAAACATGGATTCATAAAACATAATCATTTATTACACGATAAAGGAATGTGGAATTCATACATGAAACTTTATAATCAATAAGTAAATGTGCATAAAGGTGAATGCCCTTGATGGAGAAATGGGCATGGTATTCACTACACAATGATATTGGCTTAGAAAATCGGTGTGATTTCGGCAGCGTAACGGCGTGACATAAGAATTCATAAAAATGGTTGATGAGAGAGAAAGGGGTTCCTCATAATATTTACATGTAATGGAAAGTAAGGAGGTCATATAGATACATGTCCCAACAATTGAAAAGTAATTTAGATTCATGATACAAAATTATTGCTTGAATATAAAAGAGGAGAAAAAAGTTCCTTTCGGAATTTCGGCATAGTAACGGGTGTACATGGGAGGCATTTAATGAGAGTGAAAGGGATCACCCATCATTAAAACAATAATAGGGAAGTATGGGGGAGGTGTGAAACCATAACCCAACATTCATAATTGAAATTAAAAGGTCAATACAACTTAAAGAAAATTGACAAAAATGAGAAAGGAAGAAAAAAACCGTTACTTGGAAGTGTGCTTCCAAAGGCTAGAGAGAGGCTTGTGAGAGGCTTATTGGGAGCTTGGGGCACCTTGAGAGGATTCTAGAGAGATTAGGGCAGAGGTTGGACGAACTCCAAGGGCTTTGAGTGAGGAGGAAGTGGGAGCTTGGGTGGGTTTATATAGGAAAGGTGAGGGAATTCTTTATTATTTAGGTTTGGGGCCCCTTATTTTAAAATAATCCAAACCACAAACCATACCATGGTATTTTCCCATGGTTTCTGGAAAAGGAAAGAGGAAAGAAATATTTTACAAGTCCAAGGTCCGAACTTATTAAAAAATTAGGTTTGCTTATGTGGAGGTGAGTCACACTCCCATGGAAATTAATTTAAAAAGGCAAAGTGTTGAATAAGTCTTGAGGGATCCATTAATGCTTTGAAAAATAAGTCCAAAAAACCAAAAACCTCATTATTTTAATGATAAAACACATATTGGCCGAACATAAGGATTATGGTATTTTATTACATCACCATTGGGTCATTATGATGTCATAAAACACATTATATATTTAAATGGTATTTAATTTTTACCCAAAAATTTGACTATCTCAGAAAATTATGAAAAATTCACCGTTGGATAATTTCAACATCCTGATTCCAAAAATAATATTTATTTTACCTAAATAATCTTCTAAATATGTGAATTTTAACTTTTAAAATAAAAACTGACATTTATAAAAAATTCACGGGTTTTGACAGAAATGGCTTTCAATCCTTAATAAAAATTTTAATTGCATTCATAAAATTATAAGATCATTTATATTTAATAAAAAATAATTTAATATTAATAATAATATTTTATTAAAATATTATTTAATTAAAAAATACTTTAATTTAATAAAATATAATTCTTAATTAAATAATAACTAAAAACACCATTTGTAATTTAAAAACTAATTACAATGTATCAAAAATGACTAGAAATTATATTCATTATTATATACAAAAATAATGCACGTGAACATAGTACTACTTATTGTTTACATAACCCCTTAAAATAGCCGCATAAGACCTAAGGGTAAGGTGTGCGATGGTGATAGACTCTTGGGGTGGCTCAGATAACATCGCTCGAGTTGTAATTTCAATCAACTTCCACTTTTCCCGTAGACGAACACGTTCGAGCTTGACTTGATGAAGCTCAGCTTGGGCTTGGTCAAGGTAAAAGCCCAAAGACGCCACCTCTTTTTCGAGCTCTGACAAATGGGCTTCGTAAGGTGCAATTCTACTGGATGAGGCCATCGCTTCCTTTGTCTGAGTAGAAATGGGTTCGTTAAAGCCTTACATTTATACTACTCAGATGATCACTGTTCAACGGCTATAAAAGTAACAGTCACAAATCTTAACATAAAACTAAAGAAGTTGACATCTTATAAAAACATTTTTCATAAAGAAACATTTAACTGGATCAAGAGGTATTTTCCATTAATGAAACTTTGGGTCGTTACAATATTCCCCCCTTAAGAAATTTCGCCCTCGAAATTTTCCTTTTCCCACACTAAAACAAATGTGGGTAACTCAGCTTCATCATATCCTCTGACTCCCAAGTTGCTTCTTCAAACTTGTGGTTTCTCCACAACACCTTGACGAGGGGAATTGTCTTATTTCATATAACTTTTTCTCTACGATCTAAGATCTTCACTGGTTTCTCCTCATAAGAAAGATCATCTTCCAATTGTACCAGCTCAGAAGAGAGTACATGTGAAGGGTCCGGTATGTACTTCCTTAAGAGGGATACATGAAAGACATCATGCACCTTGTCCATAGTAGTTTGAAGTGCTAGTCGATAGGCCACATCCCCAACACGATCAAGAATCTCGAAGGGGTCTATGTTCCTTGGACTTAACTTCCCTTTCTTTCCAAACCTCATGACCTTCTTCCACGGAGATATGCGTAAAAACACCATGTCTCCGACTTTAAACTCAAGGTCTCGTCGACGATTATCTGCATAACTCTTCTGTCGACTTTGGGCTACCTTGATATGCTGCTGAATGGTTTTCACCTTCTCCACCATTTCTTCGACCATTTCTGGTCCAAGAAGCTTACGTTCACCGACCTCATCCCAACATGCCGGTGTTCTACACCTTTTCCCATACAGGGCTTCATATGGTGCCATTTGGATGCTCGAGTGGAAAATATTATTATAAGAGAACTCAACCAGAGGAAGATGTTGATCCCTTCCTCCTTTAAAGTCAATTGAGCACGCTCTCAACATATCCTCAAGTGTTTGGATAGTCCGCTCGGATTGGCCATCATTTTGAGGATGATAGGCCGTACTGAAGTTCAGTTCAGTATTCAGAGCTTGTTGAAGACTCTTCCAAAACTTAGAGGTGAATCTTGGATCTCGGTCAGAAATAATAGATAGTGGTACTCCATGAAACCGTACCACATCCCTGATATATATCTGTGCCAGTTGATCCAAAGAGAAATCCTCTCGAATAATAATTAAGTGTACAGTCTTTGTAAGACGATCCACAACAACCCAGATTACATTGTTGCCTTTGGATATCCTTGGAAGTCTGGTGACAAAGTCCATGGTGATGTTCTCCCATTTCCATTCTGGTATGGGCAATGGTTGCATCATCCCCTTAGACTTCTACCTCTCTGCCTTCACTTGCTGACACACCAGGCACTTTGATGTATAATCAGCGATCTCCTTCTTCATATTATCCCACTAAAAGTTTTCTCGGAGATCTCGATACATCTTTGTGATCCCTAGGTGAATAGATAAATCTGAACTATGTGCATCATCAAAAAGTTCCTTCTTCAGCTCCGAACATGATGGAACACATAGTCTTTTCCCAAACCGCACAATTCCTTCTTCATTAACATTAAACTCTGAGGATTTTCCCTTTTTGATAGCTTCCACTTTTTCTTGGATTCTCGCATCAACCTTTTGAGCATCCTTTAACCTTTCCAAAAGAGATGGTTGAGCAATCATTTGTGAAAGGATTCATGATGTTCCCTTCTTTATGATTCCCACATCCATCTTCATTAAGTCTAAGAAGATTGGATCCTTCTCAATTATCATCATTGATAGAATCGCTGGATCCTTTCTACTTAGGGCATCTTCCACCTTGTTCGCTTTCCCAGGGTGGTAATGTATTGAACAGTCATAATCCTTGATGAGCTCTATCCATCTTCTCTGGCGCATATTAATCTCTTTCTGTGTGAATATATATTTAAGACTCTTGTGGTCAGTATATATCTCACATTTCTCTCCATAGAGATAATGCCGCCAGATTTTCAAGGAAAAGATCATCGCCGCCAACTCCAGATCATGCGTTGGATAGTTTCGCTCATGGATTTTCAACTGCCTTGACATCTTATAAAAACATTTTTCATAAAGAAACATTTAACTAGATCAAGAGGGATTTTCCATTAATGAAACTTTGGGTCGTTATAGAAAGGGTGGATTTGTAAATCATAACAGCATGGAATACATCCTACATTTCCCAAATAAATTCCAAACCAACTATCTAAGAGAAGATTAAGGTGGCACAAAGGGATGATCTGATGTTACGAAAGAAGGTGAATGTGGTAAAGGAAGGGAAGCTTCAAGAGCTCCATATCGATGATGATGGTGTAATTTGGTTTTGAATGAGGATATGTGTGCCTTCATCTCCTAGGATAAATAGAATTTATTGGAAAATTCATGTAGCTCAACTTTCTATATCCATCTTGGGAGTGCCAATATGTATCGTGATCTCCAAGAACACTTTTTATGGGGAAAATGAAGAAGAATATTGTAGAATTTATCTCAAGGTTCTTGATATGTTAACAAGTTAAATCATAGAGACAAAAGGCCAAATGGATGATGAAACCATTGCCTATGACCATATGGAAATGGGATAATGTCACTATGGACTTTGTCACGGGTCTCTAGAAGACATTGAAAGGAAATATTGTGATATGGGGTTTGGCGGACTGACTCACCAAGACGTCCCCACTTTATCTCTATTCATGAAGATCTCTCACTTGAACAACTTAAAAATATATATGTGAAGGAAGTGGTGAGACTTCATGGGGATTCACTCTTGATTTTCTCTAATCATGATCCTAGTTTTACATCTAAATTCTAGAGAAATATTCAATATTATTTGAGTATTGGATTAAATTTTAGCATGTCATATCACCCCCAAACTGATGGACAATCTAAAAGGAATATTCAAATGCTCGAAGATATTCTAAGAACCTGATATTTATAATTCAAAGGTAGATGGTATAATCATCTCCCATTGGTTGAGTTATCATAAAACAATAGCTTCCACTCAAGTATTTAGATGGCTCCATATGAAGCTTTATATAGAAAGCAATGTAGAACTCCAACCTGTTGGGATGAAGTTGGTGAAAGAAATCTACTTGGACCTGATCTTGTGCAAGAGATGACAGATAATGTTCAATCCATACAACAACAAATAAAAGCTGCTCAGAGTTGGAAAAATATCTATATTGACAATTATCAAAGGGACTTAGAGATCGATGTTGGAGATAAATTCTTCCTTCAAATATCACCATGGAATATGGTCATGCAGTTTGGAAAGGAATAGAATTTAATCCCAAGGAACATTATCCCCTTTGGTATCCTTGATCTCATAGGAGTTGTGGCCTATCGACTTGAACTTCCAATAAGTATGGATAATGTTTATGATGTGTTAAACATATCAATCTTGAGAAAGTACATATCAGATCTTTCACATGTATTGAACTTAGAGGTGGTACAGTTGGAAGATGATCTCTCTTATGAGGAGTAGCTAGTAAAAATTCTAGATCAGAGAGATAAGGTTCTATGAAACAAGAAAAACCACCTTATAAAAGTGTTTTGGAGAAACCATATATATGAAGAATCTGTTTATGTAAAAAATAAATTCGAGGGTGAAATTTCAAAAGGAGGGAAGAATGTAACGACCCAAACTTTTATCAATGGAATTTCTCCATTATTATAGTAATTTCATTTGTTATAAACCACATATAATCACTTATTTATCATAATAAAAAACTTTATAAATGAATAATTATTGAAATAAGAAGTATTTATAGAAGTTAAGGAACCAGTACAGATGAAATAGTAACTTGGCCTTAGGAATAGTAATATGACCCTTATGAATAGTAAACCATCCAAATGAATAGTAGCCTAACCCATGAAAGTATAAATAACATTTTTTCATCTTATAATTGAAAATATGATATAATTATATCATATTATAAGAAAGTAAATATTTGAAAAATTATTAATTAAGTGTTGGTATTTTTATAAGTCGTAAATATTTAATTATAATTTTATAATTAATTTAATAATTTAAAAGAAAACTTATTTTCATAAAATTAATTAATAAATTAATATTTTTATTTCTTATGATTTAAAGATAATTTTATGAGACCTTAAGTAACATTTTAAAGTGTTACAAAATCAGTTATAATGTTAAAGTCTGTATTTTCCAAGTAAATGATGATTTTAATTAAAAATTAAATTAATCATATTTAGAAAATTATTTTCATAAAATGTTGTTTATTTTTGAATTATACGTGTCAAAAAATTATTAGGGTGAATTTTTGGGATTTTTCTGAAATACGTGGATTTTTTATGAATAGTAAAATACGATAATTTTCGATAAATGCCAAATACATGAATTTTTGAGTCATTATTGATGTAAGATAGATGTAAGCACCTTAATCTAGAACCATACTTCATTATTTTAATATATTTAGAGATAATTCTCAAACTATTCATATTCTTAATAAAAAATAATACACTAATGAAGATAATATTGAGAAAACACCCCTCTCTTCCACTATAAATACTAACCCTCACCCCCTCTTCTCCTCACACCTCTCAAGATTTGATAATTACACAAATTCTTCCAAAAACTATTTCCTATCCCATACCCCATGTCCAAAATCTCTTGGTCTCATCAAAATACCAAGCCTAGGTTCCTTAATAAGGATCTCAAGAAGAGAATTCAAGAGGTAAACCCTCTATATTTTTCTTTTAATTTCCTTTCAATTTTATCTGTTTTATTATTCTCTCCTAACATAATTTAATATAAATTTAAGGATAACTATATTACCTTAAATATAATTTAATTATATCATGTTAATGTAAGATTAATCATTAAACTCTTCCCTCTCACTCTTTTATTATAAAAATGAAATTGTCAACCATGATGTTTCAATTTACAAACTTCATGGGTGATGCGCTTTCATTTTAATTAAATGCCTTAGTGGATGTTAATAAAACCATTAATGTCTGAAAAAAGATTTTAAATTTTATTTTATAACCATATTTATGTTCTGGAACTAACTTATATACATAATACTAAATGATTAAGCAAAATGAATTCATTGTGATTGAAAACCCGCCAAAAGCAACCAAAAACAATCATCATTCACTTGTATTTAATAATTCATCCACATACCATATAAAAAATTCTTTATAAGATCATTAAAAATTATATAAGATCATTTATGACATATTATAACAATTCTGGATATTTAACCGCATGTTACATGAACTTTCATCTAAGTATGCAAGTGAATCGATCATGAAATCCATGAAAACGAATGCTCCCAAACGATGAAATTAAACTCTATAACTCATTGAAAAGACCATAAATGAACTAAATAAAACCATAATGAATCAAATTAATGTATAAAAGTATATTTATTTTTTAATTAATTAATATAATCTAATATGCATGATATTAAAGTGAATAAATCATTTGGACTCAAAGTAAGGGGAATTCTTGAACCCAACTCTCTTTATTTGAGATTTCCCTATTTCACCCCATTTTCAGTATGATTATTCCTTAAAAATAATTTATTAATCCTTATATTACCTTTTATTGGATATAAAATTTTATACTTGAGCTTATGGCAAACATAATTTTTTCTTAAAGAACTCTTTTTCAAAAAAAACCTTTTACTTCTCAAGATTGTTTCTTCTTCACTAAAGGTTGATGATTCTTATATCAAGTATGTTATTCCAAAAATAATTTGGGAACCCAAAGTTTATGAATTAATATTTATTAAATTAAACCCATTCCTTTCCTAGGGTTATTTTATTTTCAAGATTGATATATGTTCTATGTGTCATGCATGATAATGTAAATGTTGTGATGTGATGGATGCACCCAGAATTATACAGTGAAATGTAAATTTTATGATGTGACACATGATCCTGGAAATATATAGTGTTCCAAGTCTTTGGGTAATGTGATTTATTTCATGGGAAAAGTGAAATATCTATGAACGTGACGCAATCTTTGTTCACAACTATGTGTGGTAGTTAACCACTAAGACATGATGTTTCATTTTTATGCATTTCCACATTCTAAGCCTTTTCTTAATGCTTCATCTCATGTTTATGATCCTATTCCTATATTATGATGATAAGGATTGTTCTCACCCCATGTTATATTGTTTCATGTTCTTATCTATCATGTTATTGGGATTTTACCTCACCCCTTTTTGATGTATATCCTCTTGTAACTACTTGTACTAAAGAGAATTCAATTTCCAATAAGAAGCTAGAGAAGAAGGAATTAAATAAATGTTTATATTTTTTAAAATTTTATGTATGGTCCTAATTTTCATAAGATGCTTAACCTTGTTATCCTGGTCATGTAATTATTTTATGTTGTTTATCTTTAAAATTATGTAATAGTAATGTAAGAAAAAGTAGGGTCACTATATTGATGGTCTTGTTTGTTAACCTTCAAAAATTAAATGGTTTCTATACTTATCTTGGTGGAACACTTTTATAAAACGAGATTATGGTTCATGAATTATGTATTTTGAAATGATAATACTTTATACCATGACTCATTTTTATGATCTATTATAGGTTGGGTATCAAATTTTTAAGTTATTTTTATGATCACATACCCTTATACTTATCATGTGCTTTCATGTTATCATAAAATGATATCTATCATGTTTACCATTACTGATCATATGAGATCACCCTTCCTTATGTTTCCTTTCCTCGGGTTATAAAAAAAATTAAGTAGGATATGTTTATGAAGAATAAAAAAGGTTTAGATATTTTTGGGAGATGTTAAATATTATAAAATAAATAATAAGATTGTGTAACTAGCCTCCAAAAGCACTAAACCATTATGGTCCTTGAGCATGTATTTGTGAAATGTATTAAATTTTTATCTAAAAAATATGATATTTATGGCACATGATCCTTAGCCTATATGGTGAGTACTCTCCAAGTACATCCAAGAGACCCAAGTTCAATTCCAGGCAGAGGCATATTTTCAATATTGCAGTAGTACTGTAGTAGACACTATAGAAGGTATTGTACCTGGTACTTTTTTATACTATTCGGTACTATAATAACCAGAATTATTGACCTGTTTCAGTCTTCGGGACACCGGTTTGGTCCTTGGTCCCTTCAAGGCCTTCGGGTCAGTAAGGCTTTCAGGACACCTCATGGCCTTTGGGCTACCTGAAGGCCTTTGGGCCACATGTAATGTAGATGAAACCATAAATACTTAAAGGAACAAGGCTTTATATGATGATTCAAGAGTAGACACATTCACCATAGCAGATCTAACCTAAATTGGAAGAATAAGAGGGTATGGAATTTACATCGGTATTGGGCTTGTGCATCTTTGCAAAATACAGCTAGTTGACCAGCCTTGTAAAGGTGGAGAGCTGACATCAAGATATTTTCTTAGGAGGGGCAGTTTCAAGTAGTCAATTTGGGATGAATTCCTCTAAGTCCTCCAGGTCATGTAATGTGTGTATAAGTATACAGGCCATGTAAGGGTTCCCCCTCATCTCTTAAAATGGGAATTATCATATATCAATAAAAATTGAAGGCCTTTGGGCCATTCGGGATAAGATATGATATTTATGTATGAAATTACTGTTTCATTATAGTTGGTAGAAGAGTAGGGTTTAGTTAACCATTATAAAATAGGATGAGAAAACATTAGTGAGATCCCTATGGTTATTTCTAAGTATATGTCTATGTATATGTATAAGGATAAGTCTATGGATGAGTAAAACTATAGGAAAATGTCTTTGGATTTTGGTAAAGGATAGAGAAAGTGGTTTCTAAGAAATTACACCATTTTCTAGATACTATAAGTGGATGTGTCCCAAGAAAAGTGGTACCTAGGGGTAATAACTCTAAAACTCATGCATTTATCTAGACTCTATCATCACCTAGTTCATGAAAATGAGCCTTACTACACACCTATTTTGACACTCCTAAGGGATATGATTTGGAAATTTACAAACTCTTTATAAGATATCATAAAGGATTTAAATAGATGATGGCTGTGAATGACATAGAATAAGACTAAGGTTTCATAAATTGGAATGAAGGTGTCATGATTTATACATCCTATAAATTAATTTTCATGAAAATGTTTTTTTCTATTATGATTAAAGATTCTCACACTATTATTTTTTGTTTTAGTCGATGAATGGAACTTGAAGGAACCATGTTAATGTTTAATTTGATGGAAAATGTATTGATTATCCACCTGAGAAACAAAATTCTATGGGATTTGGGATGTAGAGATTTATTTCAATGCTCACATAACTTTCTAAATTTTTGAATCATGTTGAGCCTACAAATAATAAAATGTGGTAATAATGATCTTTTGAATAATTTATGAGACATCATTTACCCTCTTTTAGTGGGTAATTCAATACACTAGTGGATATGAAATGGATCAGCAACATTGAGAAGATATTTTATATTCTCCATTGCTCAAAAATGTGAAAAAAAATTCTTAGCTATTTATCATTTGGGAGGTGAAGAAGATGTAGTATCGAAATAAAATATGAGATGCTCAATATACAAGAGGGGGAGTGAATTGTATACTTTAAAAATTCCTTTGGAACCTTTAAAGTTAGTTATGAATAACTAAAGTTTCCTTAAGAAAAGGAAAGGACTAAGTTTAACAAAGTTAAACTAAGTAGATTCACAACACCTCTAACACCGAACTAAACTTGGAAAGAGATTCCAAAAGTAGGTTCCGGAAATATGGTTCCGGAAATTGAAACTTAACAAAAGTTAAAATATGAGATTTTACCTTAAAGCGTATAGAATCTAAACTAATCAGAGTAAGTAAGGAAGTATAAGAAAATTATACTTTCCTTAAGATACAAATTGCAGCGGAATAAAGACAAGTAGTAAAACTACTAGTAACAAGATAATAGTCTTTTAACCCAAAGAGAAGGGTATCCAACAACCTTGGATAAAGGTCCCTTGATTTATACTTTCAAGCAAGTCTGTCTTACCCACACCAGGGTAAGCCCTCGATACGAAGATCGGTGTCTCTGTCTTGCTATCCCCGCAAGCCCTCAACTTCAAGGTAGTTGGCAACCTCTGTCTTTCTCAGAAAGAAAGCCCTCGATCTTTAAGGTAGTCGGCACCTCTGTCTTTCTCAGCAAGAAAGCCCTCGATCTTTAAGGTAATCGGCAACCTCTGTCTTTCTCAGCAAGAAAGCACTCGATCTTTAAGGTAGTCGGCACCTCTGTCTTCCTATCCCCGGAAGCCCTCGAATGTTATCACCAACATTCGGAGTCGCACGAAGCTTTGAGAGTTAATAAGAGACTCTCTCTCTAGAAATCACTTCAACAGCATGTATGCACAAAATCCAAATTGTTCATTCATCCGTTTTGAGCTCTTTCAAATGTGCTCCTATTTATAGGTAAGGTCGGCTCCTCTCCAACGGTCATATTTTCCTTAAAATTCGGAGGGACCTGTACACGTGTCACTTAGACAACGGTTAGTTTATAACAAAATGGACGACATCGTTTTATAACAAAGTAAGTGTAACAGAAAGTACGACATCGTTTTAAACTCTAACAAAAAGGTTCGGAATAGAAATTTCGGAGTGAAGGTTCGGAGTGAATAAATTTCAGAGTGTATAAAACAATGATATTCAGATTCTGTTTAATAGGTGAATTCGGAATAAGAATTCGGAATAGGAATTCGTCATCAGAAATCGTAATGAGAATTCATCATCAGAATTCGTAATGAGAATTCGGAATGAGATTTCTTCATTAGAATTCGTAATGAGAATTTATCATCAGAATTCGTAATGAGAATTTATCATCAGAATTCATAATGAGAATTATTTATCAGAATTCATAATGAGAATTCGGAATGAGATTTCTTCATTAGAATTCGTAATGAGAATTCTTCTTCAGAATTTGTATCCTGAATCTGGAATAGAACTAAGTCAGAATTCATATCCGGAATTCAGAATGAAACTTCCTTATAGTTCTTGTCCAGAACCGAATCCTAAAAATAGAATGCTTTTATATCAAAGTTTAAATGACTCTGAGAAAACGAATCCGAATCTCACACTTAAGAAAAATATGAAAAATATGATAAGGATAATTTTCCTTATAAAAGCGATTTTCCTTAAGAAAGCAATTTTCCTTATAAAAGCAATTTTCCTTAAGAAAGCAATTTTCCTTATAAAAGCGATTTTCCTTAAGAAAGCATTTTTCCTTATAAAAGCGATTTTCCTTAAAGATAAGGTGTTTGTGATTTTCAAAACAAGAAGGAATGGAAAAGTCATAAGGAAAACCTTATTGACTCAACAATCTCCCCCTTTTTGGAAAGCACAAACATCCTTACGAAAAAGCTATTCTAAGAAGAAAGAAACACATTAAAGCTTATCTCCCTTGGTTTAAGAATATAGATGAATACGACTAACTCCCCCTTAGGCTTTGAAACTATAAGGATCGTATTCATATTTCCGGAGTGATGTTTCTTTAAGAAAAACTCCCCCCTTAAACAAACTCTTATTAGAGTTCTATTTCCTTGGGTATTTTTCTTTCTCCCCCTTTGATAAGCACTTATTAGATTTCCTCTTTTTCTTAAGGATCTTTTCCTTCTCCCCCTTTGTGATTTTCAAAAAGAATTGGAGGGAATGGAAAAAAACTTAACAAAGTACCTGAAAAATTAGTACAAACAAAACAACAACCATAATTCTCATTATATTTGAAATGTCAGCAACAAAAACAGATTACAACAAAAAGATCAGATTGGTCATTTCGGATCTTTCTCCTTCGACATTAGCCCCTTAAGAATCGTCTTGATCTTCTTGAGGTCCTTATGATCTTCCTCTGCTTGCTTCTCTAAGAAGACTATTCTTGCTGACTGAGCTTCAATTACTTCTTCCTGAGCCTTCAACTTTTCTTCCTGAGCTTTCATCTTCTCTTCCTGGGCTTTTATTCTTTCTAGAAAGTCAATCCGATGATCCCTTTCAAATTTCCAACTTTGATTAACAGAGTTGAGCTTTCCATTCAGATCTCTCACTTCCTGAATCCGAATGTTCTTTTCTTCTGTCAATTTCTCATCGAATGAGGCAGTCATCTCATGAAACTTCTTGTCCTCGGTTTGAAATGCATCCTTAACATTTTCCTAAAACTCATCTAAAAGCCTCATCTCTTCCACAGTTTTCTTAGACCAACTTGTCATCCTTTTGCAAGATCTATTATGGGCTTTGTAACCAATGAAGAAATTTTTGAACTGAGCTTCAATCTCAACACACTTATCCATTACCATGGATACGGAGTCGGTTTTCTGATTCAGCGCATGTTGAAGCATCTGGAATCTAGAGTCAATACTGGAGAAGGTTGGAATGGTTCCTACCAACTTCTTCAAGGACTGAACAACAAAATCGTGCCCCAACGAAGATGACTCCGAATCTGAAATCTTGCTAGGAGAATTTTCTTCGTCAATAAGCTCCAACTTCCTCTTCGAAGAACTACCAGCTTCCTTCCTCATACTCTTTTATGAACTCGGGGTATCAGCAAGAATTTGTTTTCCCTTATCTTTTTCCGGAATAGAAACCTGTTCCGGAGATTTCTTCTCGCTATCAGACACTTGAACAACCAAATCTTCCTCATCAGCAACTTCTACATTTTCCTTCTGATCAGCATCAAGTAAAAGATGTTCTTCTTCTCTCAGACAAGAAACTTCTTCTTTGCCTTTCTCTTCTTCCATAGTCGGAGTAACAAGCTTTGAAGATTGAGCTTCAGAAGTTCGGAGCGACAGGTGTTCCGAAGGAGTTCCCTTGTATTCATCTACTTGTTTGAGCACATCTCCTGTCTCACCACTTCCTTCAGCAGCTTCTTCAACTTCTTCCACTAGCTCTACTTCCTCAGTAGCAATAGCCTTTTCCAGAGTAACAAGATTTCTTCCTGGAGTCTCAGGTAGAGATTCCAGAGAGAAAGATCTCGGTACAGGAATGGTTGCTGAAACCATTTCATTGAACTTTAACAAGGCCTGAGCTACCTCAGCCTCGGACATTTTCTTCTTCAGTTTCTTCTCCTTTGCTTGTTTCTCGAGCTCATCAGCAGCCTTTTCTTTCAGAGCTTTAGCCTCTGCAGGATCCAATCCGAACTGCGGATCCCCTTCTTTCCTTGATTCTTTATCAGCTCTCCACTTTGCTGCAACCTCATCAGTATAGGTTTTCTTCTTCTTAGACTTAGGAGGTGCGGAATGGACTTCCTTAGACTTGGGTTCCTCAGCTTCGACTACCACTTCTTTCAGCTTCCTCTTTCTTACCGGCTTGGATGATTCCGGATCAGCCACTTTTGGAGTCACTTCTACTTGAGGAGGTAGATCAATAAACTTCCCTGACTCCTTGTTAAAAGCTATATTCATTCTCTTAAGAGTGGCATCACTGAGCAACATGATCTTACAAACTTTCGGCTTAGAACTACAAGCTACCTTTAAGGACTCAAGGCACCGAACTATGAGTTTTGACAATATTGCTGGGTACATCACAATCTGATCTCTCAGATTCCCCTTCTTCAGATTTTCAATATTAAGAAGGATATGCTTCATCAGGTTGAACTTCCTTAGATTTATCAGGAAATATAAGATATATATCTCACTTTTCTTCAGGCTATCCTTATCTCCTTTTCTCGGTACAATAAGGCCTTGCACCCATAACTCCAGAATCCGGAAGTTTGTAGAAAGACTTGCTATTTTCGGAGCCTTGTCATCATCCAATCCGAGAATTTCTAATGCCTTTTCCTTGTTGAAGCTACCCAAAGAGTCTGGCAATACGTGGGAAATAAACTGAGCTTCCCCTTCATAACTTAGCCCTACCAAGCTTGCAGCCTTGGTGTAAGAAAGCTTATATGTCTTGCCATACGATTTGAAAGAAAATTTTTCTCTATTATCTTCCTCGAAGAAAGCAACCGACTCATAAAACTCGACAAGAAAGTCAGAGTAGACTTCATCTTGGTTGCCAGTTTTTGATACCGCAACACCTTCCCAGCCATTCAGCTTGATATTCTTTGAAATAATAGAATCATAGTTGCTGAAGAAATTCGGATGAACTAACCTCTCTCTGTAGACTAACCACTGAGAAATGGGCTTGGTTGAAGACATTTCGTGAGAAGCTAACTCTGCAGACATTCGGATTAGAAGTCCTCTGAGATATTCGGAACAGAGAAGACTGAAGTTCGGAACTGAGAAAACTGTGGTTCGGAACGGCCTTAAATCGGAGAGTCAGAGCTTCAGCACGCAAAATCTTGAAATCGATGTGGGATGAGAAAATAGGGTCCCCTTTATATAGGCAATGGGATGACGGTTCAACTTCCTCGGTTGATCTAACGGTTTAGAACGATCTGAGATCAGATCTAACGGTTGAAAGCTTGAATCCGATCTTTTTGAGGTTTTATTAAAGTAAAGAATTAAGAAATCCAAAAACCAAAAACAAACTATAAGAAATCTAAAAACAAACTATGATTACGAAAACTTCAGCAAGTAAAAAAAACGAAAACAAATTATAAGAAATTTCCAGCAAGTAAAATATGATTACGAAAATTTCAGTAAGGAAATCATACCTTTCGGACTAGCTTAGAAAAGTTATTCATAATGGGTAATATAAAGACGACTACGAAAAACTCAATACGAAAAAGTAAATACGAAAAGTCAATACGAAAGACTCAATACGAAAAAGTCAATACGAAAAGATAAATATGAAAAACAAAACTTGGTACGAAAATCTGGTTATGAAAGTCCCAGTACGAAAGTTTTCCATTCCGGAAATTTTCAATACAAATACTTCCATTGCAGAAGTATTCTGTGCGAAAATATCCTTTCTGGAAAATTTTAGTTCCGGAAATTCCATTCCGGAAATTCCATTCCGGAAATTTTCGTTCCGAAAAGTTTGAAAACAAATTTTGAAAAACTTTGATAAATAAATAATCAAATGTACTCCCCCTATGAAAAGGAGTTTATTACTGTAAGGAGATTTTTTTCAACAGAAAGTTAATTGAGGAAGATTACCTTACGGTTATCATTCCTAACTTCTGTTTAATATATTCAAATCTATCAGAAGGCAAGGATTTTGTGAAAATGTCAGCAAGTTGATCTTGCGTTCCGATAAACTGAAGAATAATATCTCCTTTAAGTGTGTGATCCCTAAGAAAGTGATGCCTAATATCTATGTGTTTTGCACGAGAGTGATGTGCAGGGTTTTTACTTAGGGCAATGGCACTTGTGTTATCACACAAAATTTTAGTTTTAGTAAAACTCAAGCCATAGTCTGTGAGTGTGTGTTGCATCCACAACACTTGTGCACAACAACTACCAGCTGCTACATATTCGGCTTCAGCAGTGGAAAGTGCAACAGAATGTTGCTTCTTGTATGACCAAGAAACTAATGAATCTCCTAAGAAATGACAAGTTCCGGATGTACTTTTCCTATCCATTCTACATCCACCAAAGTCAGCATCAGAAAAGCTTTTTAGAACAAAATCATTTCCAGAAGTATAAAATAATCCTAGATCCATGGTTCCCTTAAGGTAGCGAAAAATTCTTTTTACTGCCTTTAAGTGAGATTCCTTAGGATTGGATTGATATCTTGCACATAAGCATATAGAAAACATTAAGTCTGGTCGACTAGCTGTTAAGTAAAGTAGACTTCCAATCATACCTCTAAAAGATGTTTGATCTACTGGTTTCCCAGCTTCATCAAGATCTAGAGAGTTTGAGGTACCAATAGGAGTACTTATACTCTTAGTGTTGTCATAACCATACTTTTTAAGAATATCTTTAATATACTTATGTTGAGATATGTAGGTTCCTTCTGGTTTTTGAGAAATTTGAAAACCAAGGAAAAATGTTAACTCACCCATCATACTCATTTCAAACTCAGATTTCATTAGACTAGCAAAAGAGTCAGTCAAAGATTGCTGAGTTGAACCAAATATAATGTCATCAACATAAATTTGAACAATCAAAACATTTTTCTTATCTTTCTTTATAAAAAGGGTTGGATCTGCATTTCCCTTAACATAGTTATTTTGAAGCAAAAATCCAGTAAGTCTATCATACCATGCTCGTGGGGCTTGTTTAAGGCCATACAAAGCTTTGGTAAGTCTAAAAACATGATCTGGATATTTTGTATCTTCAAAGCCAGGAGGTTGTTCAACAAAAACTTCCTCTTGAACATAACCATTAAGAAAAGAACATTTCACATCCATTTGGAAAAGTTTGAAATTAAAGAATGCTGCAAAGGCAAGTAGAATGAGGATAGATTCAAGTCTAGCTACTGGAGCATAGGTTTCTTCATAGTCTATTCCTTCTTACTGATTATAGCCTTTAGCAACAAGTCTAGCTTTATTTCTAACTATGACTCCATTTTCATCACATTTGTTTCTGAAGACCCACTTTACTCCAATAACAGAAGTTTCCTTAGGTCTCTCAACCAAGGTCCAGACTTTATTCCTTTCGAATTCATTTAGTTCATCTTGCATTGCTTTGATCCAATCATCATCACCTAAAGCTTCATCAGTGCTTTTAGGCTCTAATTGGGAAAGAAATGCTAGATGTTCTACTTCATTTCTTAAGGAACTTCTAGTCCTTACAGGTTGATTTACATCACCAATGATACTATCACTGGGATGATTCTTAAGAAACACCTGATTTGGGTTTTGTAAAACCTGTTCATCATCATAGGGTAGAATGTCTTCTGGGGTAAATGTTTCAGAAGTATCTTCTTGAACAATTTCCTTATCAGAAGGTTCTTCTATCAAAGGATGACAATCAGTTTTTGAAAACACATCCGACGATGTAGGTTGGGAGGTTTTAAAAACAAAAGGGTCTGATTCATCAAATTTTACATGTACTGTTTCCTCAACAGTACAAGTATTTTTATTAAAAACTCTATAAGCCTTAGAGGTTGTGGAATAACCTAAGAAAATCCCTTCATCAGACTTTGGTGCGAATTTATGTAAGTTATCTTTAGTATTCAAAATGAATACTTTGCAACCAAAAACCTTGAAGTAGGAAAGTCTTGGTTTTCTACCATTCCATAACTCATAAGGAGTTTTATTAAGAAAAGGTCTAATCAAAACTCGATTTATAGTATAACAAGCAGTACTTACAGCTTCAGCCCAGAAATGTCTAGCAATAGAATATTCACTCAACATGGTTCTAGTTATCTCTTGAAGAATTCTATTTCTTCTTTCAACTACACCATTCTGTTGAGGAGTTCTAGGTGCTGAAAAGTTGTGAGTAATACCTTTCTTACTACAAAAAGTTTCAAAATCTGAATTTTGAAATTCTCCTCCATGATCACTATGAATAGTTTTCAATGGAAGGTTTTTCTCATTTTTAACTTGAGCTCTAAAACTTTTGAAATAAGAAAAGGCTTCAGATTTCCTTGCTAGAAAATAGACCCAAGTAAACCTAGTGTAATCATCAACTAGAACAAACACATAGTATTTTCCTCCAATGCTTCCAGTTTGTGTTGGACCAAAAAGATCCATGTGCACTAACTGTAATGCATCGGTTGTTGAGACTTCACCGATTGACTTAAAACTAGATTTATGTTGCTTTCCATATTGACAAGGATCACAAACTTTAGAAGAATCAAATCTAAGCTTCGGTAGATCCTTAACTAGTTTCTTCTTAGAGAGTTTACATAGGTTTCTAAGATTACAGTGTCCTAGTCTTCTATGCCATAACCAAGAATGATCTTCCATTGCACTTAGGCAAGGTAAATCTTGGCTTCTTAGGTCTTCTAAGTTTAAGGTGTAAACATTCTCTTGCCTGTTGGCTGAGAGAATAAATTCTTCCTTGGAATTGTGAACTAAGCATTTATCATTCCTAAAATTCACAAGGTAACCTTCATCACATAACTGACTTATGCTAATGAGGTTGTGCCTAAGACCTTTAACAAAAAGAACATTTGAAATCAAAGTTTTACCAAGGAAAACTATATTACCAATACCAACAATTTCTCCCTTAGCATTGTCTCTGAAAGTTACCTTTCCTCCTTTCGTTTTGATAATCATTTCAAAAAATATTTTGTTACCAGTCATATGCTGGGAACATCCACTATCCATGTACCAAATATTGTTGCTGGAACTTTCTTTATTTTCCTGAAATTAAGAACAAAGTTAGACTTTCGGAATCCAAACTTGTTTGGATCCGAGATTTCCAGACAATAAAATTTTAGGTATCCACATTTTCTTAGAAAAGTAAGCTTTATGAAAACCTAAGGATTGGGTTTTGTTTAAGGAACAATTTCTTGCCCAGTGACCACCACATTGACATTTAGTGCAAAATGGGGCACTTTGAGGAACAAAATAATTGTTACTAAAAACTGGTTTTGCATGGGTATAACCAAATCCGGATTTATTTCTTAAAGGTCGTATTTGAGAATACATCTTATCAAAATTTTCTTTACCATGGGTAAAGTTTGATAAACACTTCTTTAAGGAAAAAATTTCGGACTTGAGTTTTACAACCAAGTTTTTATCCTCAAAATCATTTTTTTTGGAACTAGAGTTAGGCTCGAAAACATTTTTATTAAAAATTACTTTTTCTAATTCTTTAGAAAGTTTATTCTTCTCAGAACTTACTTCCTCAAGATTTTTTGAAATACTTTCAAAATCAGCATTTTTCTTATCAAGATCTTTAGAAAGATCTGATATCTCTTTAGTAAGAACAGAATTCCTAGAATTTGCCTTATCAAGTTTCTTGTTGAGTTTGGAATTCTCAATCTCAAGAAGTTCAGCAAATCTAGAGACTTCTTCATAAGTAGGTAAAGTATTTTCCTCATCAGAAGATGATTCTTCATCTGAAGAGTTATAATACTTACTATCATTAGGATTTAAGGAAACATTGGTCAATGATTCAGCATTTCGTACCTTAGCCATAAGAAAATGATTATCAATAGGTAATCTGGCTATAAGACCAAGATTCTTCTGTCCTGAAGATTCATATTCAGAAGATTCATCTGAAAAGTCACCACCACTGGCACTCCAGGTGTCATTAGCTTTCAAAACTTTCTTAGCTTTGGCTTTGTAATACTTCTTCCTGTTCTTGTCTGAATGCCTTTCCTTCCTTTCTTTCTTTTTGAGCATAGGGCAATCTGGTCTAATATGTCCAGCTCTCTTACATTCATAACAAGTAACTTCTCCATCTTTCTTATCTTTCCTATCCTTCTTCTTATACTTGGATTGAAAGTTTCTCTGTCCAGCTATCTTGTTCATCCTTCGAGCAAGATTGGCTAATTCATTTTCTGAAACTTCACTCTCACTAGATTCGGATTGGAAAATAACTTTCTTCGATTTGGATCTGGTTACTCTCTCAGGAGTCTTAGCTTTCATCTGATTGGAAGTTGTAGTAAAATCAACAGTACCATTTCCATTCTTCTTCTTAATGTTGTCAGAATCTCTCTTCATTCTGGTCTCATGTTGTAGAAGAGTTCCAAATAATTTATCAAGAGTAATTTGAGTAACCTTCCTGTTCTCATCTATAGCTGTTCTCTTGGATTCCCACTCATTGGGCATAATGTCAATTATCTTGTCCACAAGAGCTTCATCATCTAAACCTTTTTCTCCCATAGATTGTAGACTGTTGACGATTGTCATAAATCTTTGTTGAACTTTACAGATAGGTTCTCCATAAGGAAAATTGAAGCCATGATATTCAGCTCTAAGCATAGCTCTTCTAGTCTCAATCACCTTAGAAGTCCCAAAGTGTGTAACCTCTAACTTCTTCCATATACAATTAGCTACTTCACAAGAAGAAATTTGGCTATATATATTTCTAGTCATTGAACATAATAAAGTATTGCGTACCTTATAGTTGAGTTGATATTCTTGCTTCTCCTGGTTAGTAAAGGTTCTGACTTCCTTGTCAGGAATTTTATAATCACCAGTAAGCATGACAAAGTTGTCTACTCCAGTATTGATAACAAAAGTCTTCATACGATCTCTCCAGTATTCATAATCATTACCATCAAAGATTGGTGGTCTCGTAGGATTCAGATTGTCAATAGATCCAACGTTAATTCCTGCCATACTAAAAATAACTAGGATACAAACTTTTTTAGTAGCAAAATATTCGTAATCAAAAAGTTTGGAATGAAACAAAGTTCGGAATGGATAATCCGGAATGACAAAGTTCGGAATAGAAAAGTGATCAAGAAAAACTTGTATGTGAGTACAAGTATTTCAGTAACCTTGGCTCTGATACCAAATGTAAGAATGGTATAGAGTAAGAGGTTTCCAACCTCTGATACCAATTGTAGGATCGAAATATAATATGAGATGCTCAATATACAAGAGGGGGGGTGAATTGTATACTTTAAAAATTCCTTTGGAACCTTTAAAGTTAGTTATGAATAACTAAAGTTTCCTTAAGAAAAGGAAAGGACTAAGTTTAACAAAGTTAAACTAAGTAGATTCACAACACCTCTAACACCGAACTAAACTTGGAAAGAGATTCCAAAAGTAGGTTCCGGAAATATGGTTCCGGAAATTGAAACTTAACAAAAGTTACAATATGAGATTCTACCTTAAAGCGTATAGAATCTAAACTAATCAGAGTAAGTAAGGAAGTATAAGAAAATTATACTTTCCTTAAGATACAAATTGCAGCAGAATAAAGACAAGTAGTAAAACTACTAGTAACAAGATAATAGTCTTTTAACCCAAAGAGAAGGGTATCCAACAACCTTGGATAAAGGTCCCTTGATTTATACTTTCAAGAAAGTCTGTCTTACCCACACCAGGGTAAGCCCTCGATACGAAGATCGGTTTCTCTGTCTTGCTATCCCCGCAAGCCCTCAACTTCATGGTAGTTGGCAACCTCTGTCTTTCTCAGCAAGAAAGCCCTAGATCTTTAAGGTAGTCGGCACCTCTGTCTTTCTCAGCAAGAAAGACCTCGATCTTTAAGGTAATCGGAAACCTCTGTCTTTCTCAGCAAGAAAGCCCTCGATCTTTAAGGTAGTCAGCACCTCTTTCTTCCTATCCCCGGAAGCCCTCAAATGTTATCACCAACATTCGGAGTCGCACGAAGCTTTGAGAGTTAATAAGAGACTCTCTCTCTAGAAATCACTTCAACAGCATGTATGCACAAAATCCAAATTGTTCATTCATCCGTTCTGAGCTCTTTCAAATGTGCTCCTATTTATAGGTAAGGTCGGATCCTCTCCAACGGTCATATTTTCCTTAAAATTCGGAGGGACCTGTACACGTGTCACTTAGACAACGGTTAGTTTATAACAAAATGGACGACATCATTTTATAACAAAGTAAGTGTAACAGAAAGTACGACATCGTTTTAAACTCTAACAAAAAGGTTCGGAATAGAAATTTCGGAGTGAAGGTTCGGAGTGAATAAATTTCAGAGTGTATAAAACAATGATATTCAGATTCTGTTTAATAGGTGAATTCGGAATAAGAATTCGGAATAGGAATTCGTCATCAGAAATCGTAATGAGAATTCATCATCAGAATTCGTAATGAGATTTCGGAATGAGATTTCTTCATTAGAATTCGTAATGAGAATTTATCATCAGAATTAGTAATGAGAATTTATCATCAGAATTCGTAATGAGAATTCTTTATCAGAATTCGTAATGAGAATTCGGAATGAGATTTCTTCATTAGAATTCGTAATGAGAATTCTTCTTCAGAATTCATATCCTGAATCTGGAATAGAACTAAGTCAGAATTCATATCCGGAATTCGGAATGAAACTTCCTTATAGTTCTTGTCCAGAACCGAATCCTAAAAACAGAATGCTTTTATATCAAAGTTTAAATGACTCTGAGAAAACGAATCTGAATCTCACACTTAAGAAAAATATGAAAAATATGATAAGGATAATTTTCCTTATAAAAGCGATTTTCCTTAAGAAAGCAATTTTCCTTATAAAAGCAATTTTCCTTAAGAAAGCATTTTTCCTTATAAAAGAGATTTTCCTTAAGAAAGCATTTTTCCTTATAAAAGCGATTTTCCTTAAAGATAAGGTGTTTGTGATTTTCAAAACAAGAAGGAATGGAAAAGTCATAAGGAAAACCTTATTGACTCAACAGAAGATAAATGGTGGAACCTTAATAAAAATATGAAGCAAGATGAATAAATTGGATCTATGGAATGGGATGAGTTTAGTGGCATATTTCTTAGTAAGTACTTCCCTTGTATTCTATATAAAAATATGGAAAAGGAATTCCTTCATCTTAATAAAAATGATGATTAATCTATTAGTTCCTATGAGGATAATTTTAAAAGTGTCTCAAGGTATGCCTATGTTTTAATTATCAACCATGAAATAAAAACTAATCGATTCTTTGGTTGCTTGAAACCAAGTCTCTAAAAGGAATAATACATTTGATAATTTAGTAGCTATAAATAAATTATTTGATGTTCAGTCAAGTTATAAATGGGAATTGTATATTCCCACCATTCCCAAGGTTTCAATAAGAAAAGAAATATTTGGTCTCATGAAAACTCAAATAAATAACATGGTGGAAAGAAATTTCAGGCATACACATTCCATAAATGTGGGAAGAAATATCAAGAGAATTATTTAAATAGAGCTAGGTTGTTATTTAAATAAGGAAGGAATGGTTATAAATCCCATGATTTTTTTAATACAATGAATATAATAGCTAATGAAATATAGGAGAATAGTACACCAACTATTACTCCACCCACACTACAATGGTTCAAGTGTAAGGAGTTAGGAAATTATTCGAATCAATTCCCTAATATAAGGGTTAATGAGGATAATATGACACAAAAACCTTTAAAAAAATTATAAAGGGAAATCTTATGAAATCACAATATATGAATTGAATCATAATAATTAGGGAACACTTATCCTCCACTACATTTTGTGTAATTTCATGTTTGATTTTATATTAAGGATACCTATGAGAATATTACTGTTCATCCTTTAGTGGAACTTGATTTTATTCTAAGTATTGATTATCTCTATCTATATGGGTTTGGGAATTATGAAATCATATTTTATATTATATTGATGCAAGGATGAACTCTATTTTATATTAGAAATGTTCTTGTGTAAGATAAAAGCTTATTTAAGGAATAAATGGTTAATTATCTTTTAAGAGTATATATGTATCCATGTAATATTAATTTAAAAGTTATGGATACCATCATGGGTTTATAATTTTATGGTTTATCATAAGTTCAAATTCTTAGGAACTTGTTTTAAGGTTTTATGTGATGGATTTTATCAAGATTAGGAATTTTTTTGGAGACATTTATGTCAATAAAATTCTTTGATTTTGTATATGATTTAGTGAAAAAAAATTAGGAGGGACACCTTTTTATTTTTTGGACATAATATTAAAGGTATAGGTAGCCTTTAGGGTTTATCTTATATTTTATGTTGAGGTAATTATGGTTTATTTAAATTTGGGAACATTATCGAAATTATATTAATATATATTTGGAAAAAGGATATCCCATAGATCAGGAGAAAACTTTTCACATCCAGTAAGGTCGTGGGGCTTAAACTCACCACTAAAGGATGATAAGGGTATATTTCCTAACACTATCCTATATGTAAGAGTATTTATGGTGGGAAAACATTTAGGGAGATATTTATGAGTATGTATCGAAGTACTTGGTATGTTTACAAGTTAAGGATGAGAGACAAAAGTATAAGGGGGTTTTGTAACCATTATTTATACCAGAATAGAAATGGGAAAACATCACCATGGATTTTTCAATCAGACTCTCCAAAATGTATAAACGGAATAATCCTATATAGGTTATAGTTGATCACCTTAAGAATTATGCACACTTAATCTCTATTAGATAATATTTATATCTAGATCATATTTCCAAAATATACATTAAGGAAGTTTTAAGGTTACATGGAGTACCACATTCAATTGTATTTATTTGGGATCTGAGTTTTACCTCGATGTTCTGGTGAAGTCTCCAGAAATCTCTTGTTACAAAGATGAGTTTAAACATTGTGTATCACCCAAAAATAGATGTTCAATCTAAAAAAATAATTCAAACCCTAGATGATATGCAAAAATATAATTCTATGTATTTCAAAGGTGTTTGGGACCAATTCGCCCCTCTAGTTTAGTTTTAATACAACAATATCATTCACTCAAGTATTCAAATGGCTCCTTATGAAGCCCTCTATAGAAATAATCATAGAAATACCATGTACTATAATGAAGTTAGATAAAGAAATCTATTGGGACCTAAGATAGCTGAATAAATGGAAGAGAAGGCTGAATACATTCATCTATACATAAAGGAAACACAAAATATCAATAAATGTTATACTGATAATCACTGGTGTGATCTAGAATTTGAAGTTAGAGATAAGGTGTTTTACATAATTTCTCCATGGAATAAGTTAATGTGATTTTTAAAGAAGTTAAAACTAATACCTATTTATATTGAACCATTTCAAATAATTAATCATATCGTGTCCATATCTTATCATTTCGGGCTTCCATCAAACCTCCTCAAGTCCATGATGTGTTTCATGTATATCTCATAAGAAATTACAAATATAATCCTTTACATGTACTGAACTCAGAGATTGTACTTCTGAAGTATGATATTTCTTATGAGGAATAACCATTGGAGATTATGGGTCATACTTAGAAATTTCTATGAAACAAGACCACTCACCTAGTTAATGTTTTGTGGAAAAACCACCAACTTTAAGAAGTGATATGGAAACCTGGGGATATTAAGTGGTAGAAGTATTCTCATTTTTTGTATTAGAGTGGTGAATTTTGAGGGGAAATTAATCATAAGGGTGGTAGTATTAATACCCTTGTATTTTAGAAAATATTATTTCAAATAAATTTAATTTCTTCTATATCTTGTGTTACAGGAAACACTATGTTTTTAATGAACCATGAATTATTATTAATTTTTTATTTGAACTGAACTATTATAAGATAGAAATTTACCAGAATAGTATGAATAGGAATAACCAATTTTAAAATATTAAATAAAATTTTTATATATAAATAAAATATATTATCAAAAAAGTACTAATTTTTTTGTAAATTCTTTATATGCATTGAAAATGCCTTTTTTCTCAAAATAATATTGATTTTTATTTTTTTAACAAATAATAAATATAATAATTGAAACTTTTATATAGTTTATTTGAAAAAAAATTAATTTTTTAATAGACTTTTCAAAATTATCTTAGTGTGGATTTTAAAAAAATTTCTAAAAAGATTAGTTTTTTAGTAATTAGTGATAATTACTGGTTTTTAATAAAAATTTCATTTTAATTTAAATAATTTACAAAGATAAATCTTATTTATAGAAAATTAAATGTTAAATTAATTCAATTATATATCTAATAATATAATTTAGGTCATTTTAATCATTTTCATACTAAATTTTTGTATTAAAACTTTTTATACTTTGTAAAATTTTCTCTTTCAAAAACTAATTTTTCATTGCATCTATAGGATTAATATTAAATTAAATTATGTCATTTATATGATTTAAATTTCATAAAATGGATTAAATATTTTGAATCATAATTATTTATATCATATAATAAGGTCAAATTAATTCCTGATTATAAATATTAACAAATAAAATGAAAATAAATTATTGTGATTGAGGTTAAAACAGGGTTTGTGCATTACATAAACTTGTGTTAAATATAATTCTCCACACACGTAATATATTTATTTATAAATTTTATTTCATATTTATAATAAATGGAAAAAAATTATCCAATAAAATCATTTTAATTTTATTATTATAGGATAAATTACCTAGGTAAATAAAAATATACTGGTTACTATTATGAAAACTAAAATGGTAAGATTATATAAAATTATAGGCTACGGAATAACATGTTTAAAACATTTGGGGGGGGTATCTATTGACCATATCGTCACTAAAATTCATTATTTACCAATTTTGGAGGCACTTTGGGTGATATTTACTTCCCATTATTGAAAAGTTTTCAGTTTTTACAAAAAATGTAACTCCCCCACCCATTATAAAAGGTTTCATACTCCCCTCACTTATTCACACCTACTTATCCATTTATCTCAATGAAAACCTACCAATATAATCCTAAAAATCATTATAAATGTTCTATACCTTATTTTCGTCCCAAAATACCAACCCTGGGTACTTCATAAGAGATCTAAAGGAGGTTATTCTTAGTGATGTTAATTGTCTTCAATAAATTCTTTCTTTTTTTTAACTTATTCTCTTACCACATTAATTCATGTTATATTAATTGCAATATAATAAAACCATTATCTAAAATATAATTATATGTTATTATGTTAATGTTATAACCTATATCCATGTCTTCTTTCATCAAATGTAAAATGAAACTGTCTATCATGTTTACTGTGGACTACCACCTCAAAAACAGATGTGCTTCGTTTTCCATCACCACCTTTCACAGCTATATATAATAATGGATTAAATGTTTTTAAATTATATTTATGATATTATTATAATTATTTTATTATAATATTACACTACATTATTACCTTCCAATATGTTGGAAAACAATAGCGTCACTCGTGTGTATGGAAGACTACCGCCTCCCAAACCGATGTGATGTGTTTTTTGAATTTCTATTTTATTTGGATGGTAATAAGGATATTTTAAATTAATATATAATATATTTTTACCATAATTATACCTATTGAATTATTATTTCACACATAACTTCTTACATTACATTTCATGGGGGATACAATATCGTCACTCGTGCATACACAAGATTACCACCTTGTGAAGTAATGTTATTTGTTTTTCACATACACTTTAAATTTAAGGTGATAATGATAAATTTAATGAATATATGAGATATATATATATATAAGACATCATAATTACTCTTTAAAGGTCTTATATTATTTATATTTCTTTTTTTCATCCATTTAGAAAATGAAAACAATATTCATGCGTACTTACGACTTACCGTCTCTATGAATGATGTATTTAATTTTATGTCTCTAATTTTTATGGATTAATCTAAATACATATATTATTAATATATATTTTATTTATATAATCGATAAAATTTTGGATATGATTTAATCATGATAAAATTAAAATGATCAAGAATACGAAACCAAAAAATAAATGAAAAATGAAGCAGTCATTTCCTGAAACGTAATGGGTGGGCTATCCCTTGGGGGGTCTATGGCCTGCCTTTCTGGCCTCTGTGTGTGGTGTCTGTGTATTAAATGTAATTTTAGATACAATAACCTAATATATTTATTTTATAAGGTTTATATACATATCCCTTGGCATTAATATAAAGAATTTATTTATTTTGATGATATTTAAATTTTCATTTAATTTTTTTCTTTCATGGGTCTTGTGATTTAATGTTACCAAATTGGTAAGGGTTTTATGATATAGTCTCATAGTTTATAGGTATTTTTATATTTATACTTATGATGATAAAATATTATGATCTATATATCAAGAAAATAATGATTTTTTTCTCCTCTGGGTTTGTCATGAGAATACATATTTTCCATTCATTTTACTCCATTTATGTACTCAAGAGTTCAAAAGAATTTTATTAAGAAAAATCATTTTTATCTCTATCTTCGGTCGAAAACCATTTTTATTACATATCTATGTTTAATAAAAATATTTTAACATTCTCTAAAGGATTTATTAAATACATTCTTACCCATTTTTGACATTTTTTAAACTTTTTTAAGATGAATATTGATGTCATTTTCCTAATAAGTCCTATTAGGATTTTACCAAAAATGTGAAAGGAATATTTTTTAACATGTACAGAATAAAAAAAATCCAACCATAATTCCCATTATATGAATTAAATATTGCTTTATAATTTTTCAAGTTTATTTTCAAAGAAATTTATATCCATAATATTTTATGAATTTCTAACTTTAAAAAGGTGATTTTGAAAGAAACATTATTTTCCTCAAGAAATGTTCCAAGTGATTTTTCTTTCAAAATAATTTTTCTTCTAAGATGAAATATTTTGATGTTACTTAATATTTACTAGGGATATGATCCAATGATACCACCTTTATTGTTTCCCTAGATATTCAATGTTTATGATGACAATAGTTTTATGAAACCTATTTCTTTACCATAGGTTATACTATGGTGAAATGTTTGATGAAACCCATTTTTTCATGAATTTTGATATGATGGATGTTTTATGAATCCCATTTCTTTTCTTGGGTTATGATATGATGATTTTTTTTGTAATACTTCCCCAAACCTATGTATTATTTTCATTACTTGAGTTTTGGGACCTATATCTCCCTCCAATTCATTGGGTAAATTTTTATATCTCATGTGATAACAATGGGAAACAAGTCGTTATGATTAATCCACAATGGGAAATTGGTCGATGGGCTTGATCCATAGTAGGAAACTGGTTATAAGTCATGATCCACTATATTTGATGGTCTTGTTAGTTGAACTTGAAAATTAAATGCTTTTATAACTATGTTAGTTCCACACTTTTATGACATGCACCTATGGTTCAGGAATTATAATGATTTCAAACTCTTATGAATCATTTGTTTTGGAATGATAATTTTTTATTTCATGATTCATGTTTATGATCTATGACTGGTTGGGTATGAACTTTTTAAGTAATTCTTATGATCACATGCCCTTATAATTATCTTATTCATTCATATTATCATAGAATTATATCTCCCATGTTTATCATTAATGAGAATCTAAGCTCACCCTTCCTTATGTTTCCTTTCCTCAGCTTTTGAAGAATGGTTTTAAGTATGATATGTTTATAAATAATAAAAAAAATGGGAAGATATTTATGAGAGATATTGAAGATCATTCCTCAAATAAGAATATTGTGTACCTAGTATCCAAAATAACTAAACCAATTTACTTTGATTTGTATTTGTTATCAATAAAAATTAAGGAAATGATAATGATTTCAACTTGTATTAAATAATATTATCTTATAAGTAATTTGGAGTTCCCAATATTGTTAAATATATAGAGATTGGAGTTCCCAATAAATATGTTATTACTGGGTGGAATTATGTCCAATAAAGACTAAAGAATCAACTTGGATATTGGAAGTGAGTTGTGGTAATAACACACATATAAAAGGAAATGAGATGACTCTATTGAATATTATTAGACACATGTAAAAGCATTTTGGAAATCTAATGATTGATATTTTCTATATAAAATTGTATCATGTAGATTTAAAAACAATAGGTGATAAAAGTACCATGTATTGTGTAGATTGATAGACATTTTATCTCTACAGAGAATCTAGATGATATTAGAGTCAAATAAATTTTGTATTGTATTTTATGAATATTCAACTTTTGTAATATCATGTATAAATTAGGATACTATTAATAAGACCCTTATAATATGTTTTAAAAAAATATTAAAGTGGTTGAGGTAATGGAATATAACTGAAAAATTATAGGGAGTGTTTGTATACTACATAATGCTTTGGAATTAATCTATTAATGATTAAATATGATTTGAAGCTATTATAAAGGGATTAAAAGTGTTTTAAATTTTTTTAATGAGATTATAATTATAAAATTAAGATTTTTTAATGTCTAATAGTTATCTTATTGAAGATAATAGATGAAATACATCTATAATAAGAAGGTGGTGATTCTAGCGTTTTCATATTTCTCAAATATATGTAAAAGGGAACAAGAACCCTGAGATACAAACTATATTATTAAGATTAATAATTTTTCTATGTAAAAAACCTTTATTATATACGTAATATATTCTCTAATGTCCATGAAAAATCATCAAAAAATTTAACTACACTGGAATACCTAAGAATAATAAGTCTTTATGTAAGATTATTTAAATATATAAATTTATAAAAGGAACCTCACTATAATACATAAGAATCACTTTTTATTTTGTAAATTTTATCTATGAGAGTAAATGTGGGAAAGGGGGAAATATATTCGAGATACATAATAATAAATATTTCATACATTAGATTCATTACTTCTAGAGAATGGTGAATTTAGCTATGTCTGAAAATGTATGAAATACATGAGAATAAATATTTCTTACATAAGAGTCATTGGTCAGAGAGATAAATATTTGGTAAAGGTAAGAAAAATTTTGAAATACTTAAAGGTAAATATTTCTTATGTAAAGGTCCATTAGTTGGCTGAATTTGATAATTAGAGTAAAGAAGAGGGGTTTCACACCATAATGAAGATTTATACACCTTAAAGAAATCTATGGATGAAAGTTAGACAAAGATTGTTCTATTATTTTTTATAGGTAAACATGATGAGGAGAGGACCATGACACGTTGAACTATAAATGTTTATATTTTACAAGAGATGAAGGGTATATTGCACCATGAAGAATATAGTCACACCATGATCAAATTGAGCATGTGATAAAGAGTGGTTGTGGGATTAACTTGGGTCATAATAATATATTCCATGATAAAAAACTTGGTAAAATCAATATAATACCATGTTTTGAGTAATTTAATCACAACATTTATAGGTTTCACTGAATTGTTTTCATAAAAATGTGGATCAAGTAATTATGGGATTTATCAAAGTTTGAAGAAGAATATTTTTCATGATTATTAAAGAAGACCATGAGGAAAAGAGAGGATAAAAATTTTAGATTGGAAAAGATGGAATATATCAATGATATTGTATATTATTCTAAAATGATGATTGAATTATCAGAGGACAAGAATCAAGGAGGGTTATATTGGATGAATCTTGGCCAAGTATTCATGTTTTTAATATTGTGAATAATATTAGAAATATTAGACTGATAATTATATAAGGTTCAATGAGATATCATGTGGCCAAGATTGAAGGATTATTTTCATATTCAAATATAGAAAATATGTACACATTGTTTGTAATATACAAAAAACAGGAAAAATAGGAGGAGATAATATTATGTATTATATAAGGAGAACTATATTATCATAGAGAGAGGACTAACATTGTTATCATATTGAATATTATATGTTTTTAAGATATAGTGATCTAATGTTTCTAAAAATATAATCCATGTGTATTAAATAAGGATAAGAAGTGAGAGAGACTATAATTTCTCTTACTAAAGATCTTAAAAGATGAAGGAATAAGAGCTCAAGATCCTAGCATGTGATAGCTCTATATCATAAGGTATGAAGATGAGAAGAGGAAACAACTTGGTTTACTATATGTTGATGAACGGGATCAAATACATCTTGTATAGGAGGAACAAGATACTTCACCACTACAAATCATACTTAAAGGTGGTTCAAGAAAAATCTTGTATTTAAATAGGGAGGCCAGATAGGTGCCATATCCTCATAATTTCATGTTTTTTATTGCATTATACCTGGTTACTATGAGGAGTATAGTTCCATGGATCTACCATTTCCCATGATTATTATTTATAATAAAAGAGGATATGTGTGTGATTTGGGTAACAACCACCATACACTAGAGACATATTCATCTATCTTATAAGAGAACCCTATTTACAAATCATAGGGTGTCTTTTTGTGTTTCTTTATTGTTTAAAATTGAATAAATACAAAGATAAGGTGAGTGTGACATCCCAGACCCATTTCAATCATAAGTAACTAAGCCTGGTCACTCACAATGCCTTAATAGAGCCTCCATGTACACCAGAGGTTGTTGAATTGTAGTGAGGATCCAATAGTGGTAAAATGGGGAGACTATACCCTCATAATCAAAGTCTCATAGTATTATGATAAAAGAATAAATATAATAATTATAGTAAATTATAGATAGGGAATTGGAAGTAAATCATGCAGATTATAATAATAAACTAGCCAAGGTTTCATCATATAAAAATGACATTTATGTCATGGAACTTTAAAAATGGAATCACACGTACATACTGGTATATCAAAAAGAAAAAATTCCAAAAATCTATCTAATAGAATCATGAGCCATCGTTTGGTCCCATGCTCCCAAGATCACATGCTATAATCAATCAAGGATCCAAGATTAGGTGATTTATTTTATCCCTACCAACATCCTTGAAGTCATTCTAGGTACAAAATGGTGGACCGAATAGGGTGTGATATATACTCGGTAGTCCACCACCAATGGTGGAAACAAAAATCCAGTTTGTGAACATAAATTCAATAGTGTGAAGTTATAATAATAATCTATATGTAAAATGTTTAAAGTGACATCAATATTAGATCGAACTCCCCGTCGGATTTTAGGCCAACCATGCCTATTTCAGATTAAGATTAAAATGTATCTGTACCCCTACCATAATTTATATATATATGTATAAGTAAGACAATCATATGAATATATTCACATGCTCCTACATGGACCACTAGCTTAGTTCTAAAGTTTTCACATAGTAAGTCAATAATTCATGTGTCTCATATCTTAAAACATAGAAATCATAATATAGAAAATATAATGAAAGGATATGAGGTGATACCAGGACATCCATGACCTCAGGGGTCAATCCAAATTATAATAATAACTCATGCAGTTTGGATATTAGGGTCTAATTGTAATCCAATGGGTTCACCCAAGGAATTATACTATAAAATAGTCTAATCGAGTTTACAGAGCTCATCCACTCTAAATATCGGGCTAATAATGACTACTCCCAATGGGTTGAATCCATGGATTCGTGTGTTTGGAGAGGTAAATTTGAATCCAATGAGTGTATCCAAGGAATTCCAAAATCCATAAAAAGATTAAAGTGAATAGTCAGTACTACGTCGAGACATTCACATATAAATAAGACAAGGAACTGATTTCATGGTGAGTATCTCCCATGGAAAATATCTTAATGAATTAGGGTTGCATCCTATGACAAATTAAGGTATTCCCTCAGAAATTTAGGGAAGTGTAATTTTTTACCACTCCTATAATATTAAAAAAGTCCATAAAAAGGCACCAATTATTTGTACATGAAGTGTAACATTGGCCATGTAATAATCATTCTAATTTACTAATTTCATTTAATTCATATCATTACCTTTAATTTATTGATGACAAGGATTTAGGATTATAATAATAGGCACCAAGTATGTAAATATATAGTGTAACATTGTCCATGTGAAAATCGTGCCAATTTACCAAGTCTGTTTATACTTGTAACAATTAATTAATAAGTTCATGTAAGTGTGTTAGTCCTGCTACACCACTATAATTTACTCATTTTTAGTAATTATTACACACATTAAAAGTAAAACCAAACACACCGATGGGTGTTTTGGTTATAAAACCCTAGAGGTCAAATAGGCATATAATGGTCACACCCAAATGGTTGGATCACATTGAGTTTGATGACCTCCAATGTCATTAGGGATCCGAAAGAGTCATTATGTTTCAGAAAAGGAAACCAAATTAAGGTTGAATATTTTTTGGGTCAACGCTCAGTGAAACTGACATGCCGCACAATGACAATAAATATTAATATCAATACTTTTAGGGAAGATTCATAGAACACCTACCTTATGAAGTTGGAGGAACCCTCATCCAATATCAACCCTTGGTTTGGTCTGAATCAGAATAAAATGGAAAAATAGAAAAATAACCTAAAAATAGGGAATATTATCTCATAGCAAAATAGTTATGTCAACAACACATTAAACAAAAAAAAGGAGAAAGATGAATAAAGAGCTTATTGATATGCATCCAACGAGTCCATCGGTGGATCAATCGAAGTCCAGACAAGAGAGAAAAAACGAACCTAGATTTAGTCCAAGGGATAGATCATAATCCAATAGGTACTGTGAGTGAGAAATGAGAGGGGAAGAGGGTGATAAAAGGAAAGGGTTTTCCCCTTCTAAAAAACAATGCCATGATATATTTACATTGTGAATATTTTTCATGTTATAAAAATATCATGTTTTTCCTAGAGAAAAACACATTCAGGCCGTGTTAGGGGTATAGCTAGATCAATTCACATTGTAAATTGAATTCACATTGTGAATTTAATCCACATAGTGAATTGGTTCTACAACCAGGTTGTATCCCTCTAATACCTTCATCCCACAAATGATCTAACTAACCTAAAGGAGCGGCTTCTAGGTCTAATCCAAACAATAAAAACTTAATAGGGTTTTAACCAAAATTTATAGGATCCATACCTCATATTAAAAAATACAAGATCTTATAGTCTTCCCCCTTAAATAAAATCATCCCCATGTTTCCCTTCTAAGGGGGGTAAAGCTTCATCTGAGAATAAATCCAACCATAGATTATGTACAACACCCTCTCTATCCTAGGTATCATCCTGTATGTGGTCATGATTCCACATCACCTGGACTAAAGGAATTGACCAACCTTAGATAAAATTCATGCTTTGTTCCATGATGCAAATAGGATTGTCCTGAAAGGATGCATCTACCACTAACTCATCCTCATCCGGATGGAAAACATGTGATGAGTATGAGTATTAAAGATGTAAATGAAAAATATGGAACATGTCATTCATAACTCTATATCTCTTAGGGGGTTCTATCTGATATTACATTGGTATGATCCTCTACAAAACCTCAAAAGGTCCTACAAAATATGGAAACAACTAACCATTCCACCTAAACCATCGATGCCCCGGTCTAGTTGAAACACATAAGAATGCATGATCCCATACCTCGAACTCTAGGGTTTTCAATGATGATCGACATATGATTTATGCCTATATTGGTCCATATCCATATTCTTCCTAATCATCTATACCTTCTGTAAAGTCTACTAAATGATATGGGGTCCAAGTTGTGTTGTCTCTCCTACCTCTAACCAGCACATAGGTGATTGGAATGGTATACCATATAAGGCTTCATAAGGATTCATATTCATTATCTCCTAAAAGATGTTAATGTAGGTGAATTTAGCTAGGGGTATATGTTTCTCCCAAAAAACTCTGAAATCAAGTAATAATTCTATATGTATATCCTATAACACCTATATCATCCACTCAAATTTCACATCAGTCTGAGGGTGGTATGTTATACTCAAAATTACCTATGTACCTAATTCCCTCTACAACCCTTTCTAGAACTGAGATGCAAAATGAGTGTCCATGTATGATAAAATAGTCTCTGGGACTCACTAAAGTCATATAATCTCCTTGACATAGAACCATAAAAGATTACCAACTAAAACGGTCTTCTTAATAGGTAATAAGTGAGATACCTTCATGATCCTATCAATGATCACCCATATTTCATCATTTCCTCGAGGGGATTTCAGTATGATAGTCATAAATTCCAGGGTGGTGTCATCTAATTTCCACTCAAGAATGGGAAACATATTTAAAATCCTACTGGTTACTGGTATTATACCTTTATCTACTTATAGGTGGAACACCGAGTAACAAATCTAGGCATCTCCCTTTTTAAACCAGGACACCAGTATTAGTGATGTAAATAATGATACATATTTGTAACCCTAGGGTGTACTGCCCAAGTAGAATAATTTTACTCTTACATCAATTCCTCTCAGGTGTCTGTAGGAATCCATACATGTCCATGGATGCATAAGAACTCATCCCCATCAACGATCCAACCTGGTGGTGATTCCTCACCTGAAACACTATTCCTTAGGATTAATCCATTAGGATATGATAGCTACTTCATTTTCACTCTCTCTAGGAGTGAAGAGGTAATAATTAAAACTATAAGTTTAGGATTACCATAATGATCATGTATGTTTATTTTCATCTTATAGAACATTTACATCAACTTCCACTCATCAATGGACTCTCAGATTGCATGTGTATGAGTCCTATAGCTCAAATAATCTACTACAACGTTGTCCTTTACAAGAATATAGGAAAGCTCAAAGTTAAACTAATATAGGTATTCAACCCACCTCCTCTATCTGAGGTTCAAGTCACTAATACAAAATAGGCCTTTAACAGCACTAGAATAGTCCATTATAAATGATAAAAAAGTTCTGATGATTTAAGCATGGTTAAAGGCTCAAAGATTTTATCAGTGCTAAAAAAGTGTTGTTAAAGGGACCTTTTAACATCACTTTTTTTAGCACTGTTAAAGGGGACCTTTAATAGCTCTTTTTTAGCACTGATAAAGACAGTGCAGTTAAAGGTGATAAAAAACTTTAGAGGTCCATGAGCCCGACCCATTTATCAGTGCTTCCAAAACACCTTTAATAGTGCTCCCACCACCTTTATCATCTTTTTTAACCCCACCACCCCTTTTATTAGGGCTTTTTGAATTTCCAGGCTCATGCACACACACCTGGATTCGAATCATGAAATGACTTTACCACTACAGCATGTTTCTTTTTTTCATGTATAATGATATTTCTATTTATTTATATTTATATATATTTACATATATATTTTTTATTCATATATTTATATAATTATTCTTAAATACATTTATACAATATGTGTGTTTGTGTGATATATATATATACTTATATTTATTTAAATGTATTATAAATTATATTCATTTACATATACTATAATATAATATAAATATATATCTATCTTTTAATATACACATATATGTATGTATAAACATTATAAATATCTTTTTATAATGTAAAAAATGGTTATATATTGTTTTAAATAGTTTTTTAGAATAAGTATTGAATTAGATATAATAGAATATTAATTTTTACATAAATATGTTGATATATGTATTTATATGATTGATTTATTATAAGAAAATATATGAAAACATGCATGTATTTAAATATAAATAAAGTTGCGTTATGAAAAATAAAAATTCAAAACCATGATAGCAATATGAATGTAAGCCCTAGGAATAAATTTAGTCCCCACCAAAAAAATGAAATAAGACTGCAGTACCCTTGGTTTATGGTATGTAACCCTTAATTTGTGTTTTTTATGTTTATAAAGTATAAGGGTGAAGGATGAGAGATTTTGGTAAACTTTAGATAAGTTTTTGTGGAAAAGGGGATGTGTATGGGTTGCGCACGGTTTGTCTAAACCATGTGGAAATCATAGAAGAAACAAATTGAAGTGGAAGTTTTGAGGCAATAGCATCGGCATAGTGTGTACAAAGTTAGGGAGACCATGCGAAGAGGCTATGAAATAGTTTCCATAAGGTAGTATCTAACACATGGTTAGCACACAGTTTTTCTAACCATGCGAACTAACCATGTGTAGAGTTAAAGTTAGATCCTAAAAAATAGGATCTCACTCATTTTTCATCTAACTCCCTCATTTTTGTTTCTAAATAGATCTAATTTTGTATTATTATCCATTTAAGGTGGGATAACCTCTCCCAAGCACTTTTGAATCAATATGGATCACTCCATTGGCGTTTTCTAGCCCGATTCTTGTTGTAAGTGTCGTTCTTCATATTTCTTGTCACGATTCCTTAGATCTACTTATATATACTTATTATATCTTATTTAATTCTCATATATACACACATTATGGGTAAATATAATATTTTTTATTCTAAATATTATGATATTTGGTTTTTTGTTGGTAGTAGAAGATATCTAAGATGGTTTCATGGAGAATTGACCCAGTTCCGTGAGAGTTCTTCATCTGATTTTGGTTTTCGTCAAAACAGTTAAGGTGTGTGGATTCAATCTCGACTCCTCTTAGTATACCTAAATTGAATGGTTTAAAATTGATTGTTTTATATGGATTTGATTGTGAATTGGATGATTTATTATTTCTAAAAACTCTCTTTGGTGATGGTTGTGGAAAATATAGAAAATTGGTGCTTTTGATTAAAGTGTGTGATTCTTGATTTTAAAATGTGGATTTTAAAATGGGATTTCTCTAGAATAATGGTGAATAGATTTGATAAATAGTTTTTCCATAAAAGTAATGATTTTATTTAAATTTAATTGGTGTTTCTAATTGGATTGTTTTAATGAGTTTCAATAAAAGAACAGTTTTATTAAAATGGTTTGAAATGGTAATTTGAAATAGTTTTGGCATAATAATGGTGTGTTTGTAGATAAAAGTTATGAGTCTTGGTTGTAATATGACCTTTTTCTTGGTACCAATGGTGTAATAGAACATGGTGTGTAATTATCATCTAACAACATGATATATCGATGAGCGACCGCTCATGAGTATGGAACGATAATGACGAATCATGCATGATTGAATGTGTGAATAGGTGGAATGGAATGGTTATGAAAAAAAATAAATGAGTAATGGTTTTAAATCTTTGTTTGGTTGTTTTTTTGGAAGTAAGACTTGCTGGAAAATTGATGAAATAGTGCTTGTGCACTTTTGGTTTTAAATGGTTTTGAATCTTGTTTATATTTAGTTATAAACAATTTTGGGGAATTTTTTTATATAAATTGTTTTATATAAATGTTGCTAACATTTATATCCTAGTGAAGTAAGTAGGGAAGTCATTGGGGAAAGCCTACAGAGTTTTATACTCACCTCTACTTTTTCACTTTGGTGCTTTTGCAGAGGCTATTTTCCGATACATGGGAAAAGGTAAAGTATCACACGTATTTAGCACCACCTTGTGATGTTTGGGATATTTGGTGATGATTAGAGCATGATTCTTGTAGATAATGGAGTCTTATGGTTGTCTTGGAGTTTCTTGTAGTTATCTTTAATTGTTTACTTTGATAGTTTCTTTTCATCCAATATAGTACACTTTGTTGTGGTTTTTTTATAAAGATGATGATTGAGTTGTCTTGTTTTTATCATGCACCATATATTAGATATTAGGGAATGTGGTTTGTTTCGTTTTTTATTTATTATTAAAGGGTAAATAATCCACAAATTATATTTGAAACCATTAAAAATTAATTTCCATCCATTTTCATTTTGGTGATCTCTCTTAAGACCTAGTAATGATTCATAGTATTCTCAAGCCAATGAGAATAGGTGGGTCATTAAAAATGGTATCAGTTTTTTTGATCCAAAAGTTTCTTTAACATAAATTATATCAGCTTATTCCTTCCTTGTGGAACAGGTATTCATCAGTTTTCTTTTTCTTTGTGTTAAAAATTGTTCTTGTCTATTCCTTGGGTTATTATACTAGAAAAGAGTAGGATTTTCAGAACATGAAATTTAGAGTATAAAAATACATATCTAACATATTTATACTGAACTTAAAGTTACTAAGAATTTGGGTACATAAGTGTATTGGAGACACTTATAGGATCTTGGAATCTCATTATCATGGGTTTAGCCAATGAGATGAGCATGACATTCATTGTAGAGGAATGACTTCCCACAAGGATTGCATATATAATTTTTAGAAATGATTTATGATTTTGTTAAAAGGTATAAATTTCTAAAAAAAGTTGAAATTGTTTTCAAATGAAAGACTTTGAAAATACCATGGTTGATGCATTTTGAAAATAGTTTAATTTTAAAAATCATGAATTGGTTTTTTTTTCAAAAATGGTTAAAAATGGAAGAGGTTGTTTTGGAAAGAAATGTTATGATAGTTGATGTGAGAGAATTTGAAATGCTAAACCATCAATTTCTAGAGAGTGAAACTTGCATAGTTATTTGTCTATTTAGAAAATGGAACCCAGTAGGCATAATAGAAACTAACCAGAAGAATATGTAGAGAATATGTTTGCACCAAAACCATAGGTGAACCAAGAGTTGGTTCAAAGTATCATCCAAGCGTTTCAATTTGTGCATACAGGGAACTGGAGGGATGAGCCAATGAATGTGGATCATTCCATCCAGTTCATAAATTAGAATCCACCCATATTTTGGGGTGATTCAAAACCCTAAAAGGTAGAGGTGTGGAAGAATAGGATGAATTGTATCTTTTATTTCATTGGCACACCATCATAGCTGAAAGTAATGTGGGAGAATTATATTCTCAAGGATATTGAATTTCAGTTGTGGGATCTAGTAGTGAATGCTAAACTGGATCAAGGCCTTACTTTGGAGGATTTTGAGGAATTTTTTAACAAACAATTCTATACTTACACATTTAGGATCCAACGAACGATGGACTTCTTCATCATAAAGCTATAAAATATCTCTATCATAGAATGTGTGGATAAAATAATTCATTTAGTGTGCTTTGCACCAAAGGTTGTGGGTAGTGCCTCCTTGAAGGAATGTATCTTAGAATAAGGTCTAAGGAAGGATAATCTCTTTAAGATTGTGGTGCTCTGTATTATGGATTATATAGAGATAGTGAATAGGGAAATAGTGGTTGAATGTGATATATCATGATCTGTGGGAGGAGGAAGTATGATGATGCCTATTGGAAATAGTGGTAACTTTAATGATAAGAGCAAGTGGAAGAGGGACACCTATTTCCAAAGTAGGAGTGGGATGTATAATCAAATAGTTAGATCAATAAACCTTCCTCTATGGCCCAAAAGCCAAGAAGGATATTTCCAATGTGGATCCTTTGACCACATGAAGCGAGAGTGTACAACCCAACTGAGAGCATGTCATAATTGCAAAAGGATGGGACATCTTAAGAACTATTGTTGTAGTCCTCCAAGGTTAGGTTCTCGAGACACTTCTTAGGTGTTAAAGGCATCGTATGATTCAACCGGACGAGGAAAATAGAATCAATCTCATCACCAGAGTAGATCTAGCCATTATGATTCTAGGTGTAGGTTTTGGGCATAGTGGAAGCATAGGATAGGCATGTACCCAACTTTGAAAATTTTCATAATCGATGATTAATCTAGGATTAATATGAATATGAATTCCAATATCCATGAAATTGAATCAAAGATAAAAGGAAAAGAAGATAACTCGGAACCAAGAAGATAGGATCGATAAATTTTTTTATAATTAATTTAATTAAATTATAGAATTACCTCCAAGGTGATTCTTTCTTCATTGATGCATCTGAACACGGGTCTGAGATGTGGCTTCATTTTGATGTAGAATCCAGGGATATGAATCCTCTAGCAATGATCCACATGTGCTCCATGTATCTTTGGGCATCACTGAAGGAGTATACGGGTGCTAGCGAGGAAGATCCTTGTGATGGTGATGTCAGTCTTCAATCACCTTGAGAATCGCTTCAAAAGTGTTCTCCTTGATCTGGTTGAGGAGGATATCTCTTGTTCTTGAGAGAATTCTTGGATATAGAAGAGTTCTCTAGGATAGGGAGCTTTTCTCTAGGGATGTTGTGCATACAATAGTTGGTTTAGTCGGTCGAATGACCCCTTGTCTAATATAGAGAATAATAGCATGATGGGGAATTTAATTCATTAGGTAATAATAAATAATTAGAAAAGGTTTATTTACTTAATTTATTATTCCATGTGAAACCCCATGTCAAATAATAAAAGAAATTATATTATTTCCATGACATGTGCCTAACTTTCATGTTATATTAAAATATTTTTTAACCAAATAATATTTGATATTATTTCTCACTGGACCCATAACTTGGTCTTCCAATCCTCATCAATATTTATTGGGCCTTGAATAATGACTATTTATTTATTAAATAAATTTAACTGCATTTTTTTCTAATAAATAATTACTGCATTCTGTAATATATTCTCTCGAATAACTAGCAATGAAATAAATGTGATCAGACATACTTGAATAATTATTAAACCACAACCAGCAATAATATTTATTCAAATTATTAAATAAATAAATTATTTAACTGATATACTAGATACACTTAGTGTGTGTCCCTTTAGGCCTCTTTCTCGTTCTCATTAGGTGGTCTTTCCTAAAGTCCAAGATTACTATATAACAATGGTTCAAGGCACCCAAGATAAAGAAGTTGATGTCACAATGACATGTCACCTCATAAGAACTCTTACCATGTAATATAATCCCTTTTTCTTGATATCTCCAATCAAGCGAGTTACATGCAAGTGACATCAACCCATGTGCTTGATTTCTCATTATCTGACTTCTTGGAATTGAACTTGCCAAGATAACACCATAGATATGGATTTAATTAGGCTATATAATTTCCATAAAAGTACCTGAGATGTTTACTTTCATAGAAGTGAAAAATCTTTTCTCGTATTATTCATTAATTCTGTATTACTTGTGATGCACCAAACATATCGTACCTCACCAAAAACATCAATCGTCACAGTTTTATTCAATAAATCTAAGTGAGAGAGTCATAATACCCATTAATAATAATATTAAAGTCTAAGGACCAATACTGACGTCAGTATATATGAATATCCAATGACACTTATGAATGAGGATTTCCTACTGGTTGATCTTGTTCTCAGAATATCCTCCTGGATATTACCAAGGGAGCACACCATGAGAAGGTGCCTCAAAGTTTCATGAGTCCACAACCCTGATATCCTATAAAATTCGTGTCCCTTAAAATGATATCATCCGACTATAGATTTTATATTCAAGAATAGTTTCATGGTACTTACAGGTTTTCATCATAGAAGGGATGTACTATAACCTTTTAATGCGACAAACATTCTTATAACATTATCACATACTATGTCATGCATAAGAAAAATCATGATGTGATAATTAGACTATTGATATCCATCCAATGAATACATCATAACGTACAAACAAGTTGGTTTCTATGGAACCAACTCTAACAGACTACCACTTGCACTAGAGCCAACTACTAAAAACCTTTAGTATACTAGTTCTCACAAGATATTCATGCTTATGTTGAGATAGGATTTTAGTCAAGGGGTCTTCCACATTCTCTTATGTGGACACTCTGATAACTACAAATTCACCCCTTTGATATAAATCCATCAAGAAGTGATAATTTCGGAGTATGTGCTTTGTTCGTTGATGTGACCTTGGATATTTTGAAAGAGTCACCACTGTAGTATTCTCACAATACAATGTAATGGGATATTTAATTCTAGGCACCACATCAATCTCTTGGACAAATTTAATAATTGAGGAGGCTTCCTTGGCTGCCTCAAAGGCCTCTATATATTCAGAATCCGTTGTAGAATTAGCGACAACTAGTTTCTTTGAACTCTTCCAGATCACAGCTCCTCTGTTGAGACAAAAACTATATCATGATTGCGACTTCAGGTCATTCTAATCTATCTAAAACCCAGCATCATCATACCCTCTAATGATAAGCTCCTCATCTCCTCCATACACTGAGAACATATCCTTATTTCTTCTTATATACTTAAGGATAGTCTTGATAGTAGTCTAATGTTGTTTTCATGGGTCTTCTTTATATCTTCCTACCATGCTCAGTGCATAGGCAATATCAATTCTGGTACATAACATGGCATACATGATAGATACTATCACTAAAGCGTATGGAATCTTACTCATCCTATATTTCTCATATTGTTTCTGGGGACACATTTTCTTGGAAATATGTATACCATGTGACACTGGAACCAATCACCTCCTGTATTTTCCCATACTAAATCTCTTTAGTATCTGGAAAATGTATGTACTTTGACTCAGTCCAATAATCATCTAGGATCTATCACAAATGATCTTGATCTCCAGAATGTAGGTTGTTTTGCTTAAGTCCTTCATGGAGAAGAACTTGTTCAACCAGTCCTTGACTGACTGGAATACTGGAATGTAGTTTCCAATAAGAAATATCTGATCAACATACGCTACCAGGATAATGACCACATTCCCATTAAACCTCTTGTAAACACATGGCTCACATTCATTCTTAATGAAACCAAATTCTCTTATGGATTCATTGAATTAAATGCTCCATGATCTGGATTATTTATTTAATCCATAAATGTATCTCTGTAACTTTTATACCATTTTAGAATCACCTGGTGTCACAATCCCTTCTCGTTGTGTCATATAGACATCTTTTTGAAGGTTCCTATTAAGGAATGCAGTTTTCAAATCCATCTACCAAATCTCATAGTCATGGAAAGATGTTATGTCAAGTATGATTGTTATGGATTTAAACATAGAAACTGGTGAAATGGTTTCATCATAGTTAATTCCTTGATGATGTTTAAAAATTTTAGCCATTGGCCTTACTTTATAGGTACTAACTTGACCTTTCATGCCCATTTTATTTTTGAATACGCATTTATACCCAACAGGCTTTATATCAACTGGAAGATCGAAAAAACCCAGACTTGGTTTTGATACATGGAATCCATCACAGAATTCATAGCTTCTATCCATCTTGTAGCTTCTGAGATCTCTACTTCTTCCTTGTAGAAGAGAGGTTCATCATTTTCCAACAATAATGAGTCACCTTCGTCAGTGACAAGGAAATCATATCTCTCTAGTTCCCTTACCTATCTTGTGCTCCTATGCAGTACTTCTATTTTAGGAACTACCTCTTTCATAGGGACCTATAGAACTTGTTCCTATACCAACTCATGTGTATCTTAAGCACCAACATCATCGAAGTCAATCTTACTCCCACTATCCTTTTTGATGATGTTCTCCCTATCAAGAAAGAAAGTCTTTCTAGAAATAGCCACTTTCTTGTATGAGGGGTTGTATATGTAGTGTCCCTTTGTTTCCTTATGATACCCTATAAAGATACACTTTGTGCCCTAGGGTTCTAGTTTGTTACCTAAGAAAGCCTTAACAAACGTCTCACATCCCCATACACGTGTATGCGACAAAGTGGGTTTCTTTCCACTCTATAGCTCAAAGGTAATCTCATTTTCCACCATAGTTGGTACTTGGTTTAATTTGTATATTGTAGTTTTCATTGAATATCCCCAAAAGGATAATGGAAGATCAGCATAACTCGTCATCGACTTTACCATGTCCAACAAGGTACGGTTCCTCCTTTCACTTACACCATTCCACTATGGTGTATTAGGTGGAGTGAGTTGAGATAGAATACCAGACTCCCGTAAAAGGTCAATGAACTCTTTGTTAATATATTCTCCACCTCAATTCGATAGAATCTTCTTTATCTTCTTACCAAGATGATTCTATACTTTATTCATGAACTCCTTGAATTTCTCAAAGGATAGGTACTTATACCTCATTAATTAGACATAGCCATATCTACTCAAGTCGTTGGTAAAAGTAATGAAGTAAGAATATACACCTCTAGCTTCAATTGAAAATGGTCTATACACATCAGTGTGTACCAATCCTAGAAGCTCTGTGGCCCTTTCACCCTATCCACCAAATGGTGGTTTGGTCATTTTCCCTTGTAAACAAGCATGAATTCTATCATGTAGTTTTAGCTCAAAAGAGTTTAAATAACTATCTTGACAAAGATTTGTCAGGTGCTTCTCGTTTACATGACCAAGGAAGTTATGCCACAATTGGGTGTTGTATGAGTCATGTGAACTTGGTTCATTTTCAATTTACAACACTTGGTTCTCATAATTTAATACATACATATTGTTATTTAAATGTTCCATACCATAATATATGTTTCCCTTATAAAAGTAACAACATTTATTTCTGAACATAAAAATAAATCCATCTTTATTTGAACTCAATATGGAAATTATTTTCTTGTTAACACTAGGTACATAATAATATCATTGTAAAACCAAAATCATTCTCGTCGGCAATGTGAGGTGGTAGTCACCAATGGAAAAAGATGCTAGACTCACACCATTGGTGGCTCATAGATCCACCTCTCCTCTGAAAATTTTCCTAAATCTACTTGGTTTTGGCATTTGAATATAGATGTGAGCCCCAAAAAATGTATCTAATACCCAACGTGTAGAAATGGAAATATTTCACTCGATAACGAAGGAACCTTTGGCTTCCCCTTGCCTTTGGGTGAAGTTTCTCTTCCAGTGGCCTAAGTTTCCACATGAAAAGTATAATTCCTCCTTTTTCTTGTCCTATCTATGGATCTTCTTCTTCTTGGTTGTACAGTGCTCAGAGGATTTAGATTGTTTATAAATCTTAGGCTCATTTTCCTTGTCCCTCCCCTTCCTATTCACCATAAGGAGTGAGGGTTTTTTACAACCCATGACCTTATCAACTTCGCAAATCAGGGTAAAAAGCTCTGATATACTCTTCTAATTATTTCTCATATTATAATTCACAATAAAACTAGAGAAGTTCTTAGGAAGTGATGATAATATGAGATCTATACGCAACTCATCTGGGAATTTAATCCCTAAGATGTCCAGATTCTCCATGTAGCTGATAATATTGACTACATGTGGTTTAATTGGCACAGACTCTCCAATATTAGTAGTGAACAAAGCATTGGAGATCTCATACCTATCCTATCTCTCCTTCTATTGATAGAGATCCTGAAGGTGAGACATCATGCTATAAGAATCCATTTCCTCATGTTGCTTCAAGAGCTTATTGGTCATGGATGATGGAATGAGGCACTGAACATCCATATAATTATTCAGATGTTTGTCGTACATAGAGAGTTCCTCATCACTCACCTCATTTCCAGGCATAACTCATAAAGGCTCTTCCAACACATAAATCTTCCTCTCATGGAGAAGGATAACCCAGAGGTGCCTTTTCTACTCTTGGAAATCAATACTGGTGAGAATATTTTCCTTCTTGAGTATGGATCCTATTGACATGTTTGATATCATTTTTATTTTTTTTTACAAATTAAGATGAACATAGTTTTAGTAATTTATCTTGATAAATGTTGACAAATAAATAAATTAATAAATATTAGTCTCTCACTATTTTGACAAAACCCAATATCACTCACCATTGGCTTCAGAATATCCCGTTTCTTGGACATTCTAGCGGAAAGGATCCATATTTCCCTTCACATTACCCCAACTAGGTTTGGTTATGTAACTTGAAAGGTTTTAGGTAGGCATTCTAAATTCCAACTTCATTAAGTCACAACTCCTTCTTCTTTTGAGTGGACTCCCCAATCCTAAAATCCTTAATTATGAATTTCCTCAACCTTTTCCTCTCAGTAACACCAAGTCCTTAGATAGAAGTTAACCCTTGATGTAAACTAAGTTAATTCAACCCAAAACCTCAAATTATAATTCCCCGATAATTGAAATCACCCCAACTAGGATTGGTCAAGCACTTTGAACTATGGTTTGATTCTAACTAAAGTAATGGAAGGCTATACCGACTTAATATTTAATTGATGGATTTTATCCTTTATGCATAAATTTCCACTTATTATGTTTTCACATTCTTGTTAATATTAACTGGGATAGACTTATGTGATTAACCATGTATAGATAATATTTATGCATAATCCATTTTATTTTAGTTCCATCTTATATGCTTGTTAGTTCGTTAGTTATCTGATCATGTCAAACATCTATAATGAATAACCATACAACTAATAGAAATAAATAAAGGGTATGATCATGGGATTTACTATTTGTTAGTTTATATATTGGTTAATAAACTAACCCTGGCCTAGGGGAGAAACACCTTGAACCATTTAAGGTTCATGTTTACAGATTTCCACTTGTCCACCTTTGTATCTCCTTGGATTGGTTTCGCCTTGGTTCCTAACTTGAACCGCCTCCACTAGCTCCAAAGCTCCATACATTACATATGATTTTAAATCACATATAGGTGAGGGTTAAAAGGAGTTTTATATAAAATAAATCATGGTCATGTAGGCCCTATATATTAATATGGATAAGTCATGAAGGATAACAATTTAAATTTAATAAATAAATTAAAAGAGAACCAATCACAAACAAGGGTCTTGTCTAGCTCATGATCATCCACATACATGTAATTAATTATGCATTTAATAAAACTAGCATTAAATTATTTAATCATTCTTATTGAGATAAATTATTCTCGAATCGATTAATCATTATCTTTAATTAATCAATCATTTTTATCATAATCCTTTTCTGAATTTCCTTGATATTATCAGCCATAACCTTGTACATAACGTTTACTTTAGAAGAAACCCGATGAATACCTTTCCAAAACTACCCATCATGTATTTATACTTGTATACACTTTATTCTTTGTGATATGTATCATGAACGTAGAATTATAATTGTTATACAACTCATACATGATGTGCAGATCTTTGAAAATTAAATAGATATTAATTAAACATTTATATATATATATATATATATATCAAACATCTATCACATGTTGTGTCCCAGATTTATGCCCACACGAAGGTACATGTCTCAAGGGTTACATAAGATAATAATAAAATTTTAAATCTGTGTATTCTGGAAACAGTACATGGCATGTAGATATGACTACATGGCATTTACCCTCCTCACCATCCATGTGAAGTACACACCTGGGGAAATGGCATGTGAGGTGTACATCGGAAATCTTCGGAGTACATGGTGTGTCCAGTGGGTCACACACTATGTATACTCTACATTACACTATCACTAGCCGAGAAATCCATGTATGGGATACATGACTTGACCCTGACTTGAAGGGACTACACACCGTGTCTAGTGGGCCACACAGAGTGTGGTTCGGCTGACCATGTGTCAGTCTGTCCTGGTCAACATGAAGTGTAAGAATTAACTACACTATGAATCATTAATGCAAATGGCCTAAGTAATTTCTGAATTATTCCTGATGCATTAAACACAAATACACAATGTGTAGATTTGACTACAAGGCGAGTATTCTTGTGTTATCTTGACAGAACCATCGATGCATTCTGATGAGATCCTTGATTTAATTTTAATTATAAAATTATTTGTTTCTGTTAAATCTATGATAAATGATAAGGGAGGAACATATCTCAAAATTTAGATTGTAATAATGATTAAACATGAATTGACAAACTAAATTTTTAAAGAATAAATCATTAACAAATTATTTAAATAATTATAAATGAAAATATGACTTCTCAGATACCACTTGTAGGTTCTGGTCATAGTAGAAGCATAGGATGAGTTTGAACCCAACTTTGTAAATTGTCATAATTGATGATTAATCTAGGATCAATATGAAAATTAACACCAATATCCACAGAATTGAATAAAAGATAAAAGATAAAGGAGTGAACCCAAAACCAAGAAGATAGGATCAACATATTTTATTTATAATTAATTTAATTAAATTATAAAATTAACTCCATGGTGATTCTTTATTTGTTGATACATACGATCACAGGTCCTAGGTGCAGCTTCATTGTGATTTAGAATCCAAGAATATGAATCCTCTAGCAGTGATCCACACATGATCCACATATCTCTGGACATCGCGGAAGGAGCCTCCGAGTGCTAGCATAGAAGATCCTTTCACTTGTGATATATGCCTTCAATCGCCTTGATAATCACTTCCAAAGCATTCTACTTAATCCGGTGGAGGAGGATCTCTCTCATTCTTGAGAGCATTCTTGGATAGGGAATAGTTCTCTATGCTCGAGAGCTTTTCACCATGGATGTTATGCACAAAATGGTTGGGTTATCTGGTTGAATGACCCCTTGGCTAATATAGAGAATAATAACATAACAGGGAATTTAATTCACCAGGTAATAATAAATAATTATCATAGGTTTAGTTACATAATTTATTATTCCATGTGAAACCCCATGTCAAATAATAATAGTAATGATATTATTTCCATGACATGTGATTAACTTGTACATTATATTTAATTATTATTTAACCAAATAATATTTAATATTATTTCTCACTAGACCCCTAACTTGGTCCGCCAATCCTCCTCAATATTTACTGGGCCCGGAATAATGAATATTTATTTATTAAATAAATATAACTGCATTATTCACTGATAAATAAATATTTTATTCCGTAATATATTCTCTCAAATAAATACTGATGAAATAAATGTGATCAGACATACTTGAATAATTATTAAAACAAAAGCAGGAATAATATTTATTTAACTTATTAAATAAATAAATTATTTAACTAAGATAATGTCTACACTTAGTGTGTGACCCTCTAGGCCTCTTTCTCATTGGCATTATGTGGGATTTCCTGAAGTCCAAGATTAATGTCTAGAAACAGTTCAAGGCACCCAAGAGAAACAATTTGATGTCACAATGACATGTCACATCATACAAATGCTTATCATGTAATATAATCCATTTGTCTTGATATCCCCAATCAAGTGGGTTTTATGCAAGTGTCATCAACCCATGTGCTTGATTTCTCATTCTTTAACTTCCTATAATTGAATTTTCCTAGAGAACACCATATCCATGGATTTAGTTAGGTTGTATCATTTTCATCAAAGGTCTTGAGATATCAACATTTTTGGAAGTGAAAAATCCTTTATTGCATTATTCATTAATGGAGTATTACTCATGACATGCCCAACATATCCTACCTCACCGTGAATATCTATCATCATGGTTTTCATCAATACATCTAAGTGAATGAGTCATAATACCCATTAATAATAATCTTAATCTCTAAGGACCAATACACACGTCTATAGATAGGAACATCCAATAACACTTATGAATGTGGATATATTACTAGAAGGTCTTGTTCTCAAAATATCCTCCTGGATATTACTAAGGGTGAACACCATGAGAAGGTACCTCAAAGTTTCATGAATCCCTACCCCTGATGGCATGTATCATTTTTGTCCCTTAAAATGATATCATCTGGTCATAGAACATATATTCAAGAATAGTATCATGGAACTTTCGAGTTCTCATCATAGTAGGGATTTTCTATAACATTTTAATGAAAAAACTATTCTTAGAAAATTATCACATACTATGTCACTTAGAAGAACAATCATGATGTGATAAGTTGTTTATTAATATTCATCCAATTAATACAGTTTTATCATAATATAAAGAAAGTTTGTTTCTAGGGAAACAACTCCAACACTAGGAATACCGTGAATCCTTAGAAAGGTAAATCTCAGTAAGGAAACAAAGATCAGAGTGTAGAAAAGAATAAATTGTATGGCACTGAGAAGGTGATTATAGATTATTAGGTTAGACCATCTATGGTGGGAGGTAATATTATTTTTAATTCTACCCTTATGCAAGCGTTGTTTGATAATGGTTCATCACATTCCTTCATTGCTTCTCGTACTGTTGATTTTCTATGTTTAAAACTTGAGATGATTACCTCTATGTTAAAACTTCAAACTCCTCTTGGGGAAAGCGAACGTATAGCCTTTTTCTGTAGAGAATGTTATATAACCATTGATGGAGTGAAGCTAAAGTGAGAATTCTTGGGGTTTGAAATGGATTTCTATGATGTAATCCTGGGTATGGATTGGTTAAAAACATTCAAGTATCACATCGACTATTATAGAAGAATGGTAGTTTTCACAACTGATGATGGCATCGAACATCACTTCATAGGACAAAGGATTGTAAATACAAGTGCAATAGGATTGTTAGCACCAATGATGGGAATGATATATTACCAGTTGGTGGTGTTGACATTATCATAAGAACAAGAGATTGAGGATACCATTTTTCCAGTATTTGTGGATCAATTTCCTGATGTGTTTCCTGAAAACTTCTCAGGGTTACCACATATAAGGGAAGTGGAGTTTACGATTGATCTCCTTCTGGGGAGTAGTCCTATTTCTCTTCAATCTTATAGGATGGTACCAAAAATGTTTATATAATTGAATGTGTAGTTGGAGGAGCTAGAACGAAAAGGTTTCATTCAGCAAAGTTTGTCTCTATGGGAAGCACCATCTTGTTCGTGAAGAAATCAGATCGAACTTTAAGGTTGTGCGTGGATTATCGTAAGCTTAACCAAGTTATGATGAAGAATCAGTATCCACTTCCATGTATTTATGATCTTTTTGATCAATTTAGGGGATCACATAGGTTCTCTAAAATTAGCATACGGTCAGGATATCACCAATTATGTTTTTGGAAGGAGGATATTCTGAAGACAACTTTCATAAGGAGATATTCCCACTAAAAATATATAGTCATGCCTTTTGGTCTTATTAATTCACCAATGGTCTTTATGGAATTGATTAATATTATGTTTTAGCGATATCTAGATTCTTTTTTTTGTGGATGATGTACTGGTTTATTCAAGGACAAAGACTGAGAATAGGAAACACTTGGTGACAATGTTGGGAATCTTAAGAGACCATCATTTGTATGCCAAACTATCAAAGTTTGATTTTTGGATACAAGAGGTCCCTTTATTAGCCATGTAATTTCTGAAAAAGTTGTTTTTGTGGATCCTAAAATATAGAAGTTGTTATATCTTGGATACCCCCAAAGAATGTATTTGATATATGAAGTTTTCTTAGTCTAGATGGTTATTACCAATTCTTTGTGCATGCCTTCTCACGACTAGAATCTCCACTGATAACTTTGACAAATAATAATGCTCCATTAAGATGGACTGAGGAATTCCATAAGTCTTTTTATGATCCAAAAGTTTGTATTACTTTAGCACCTGTCTTGATTTTTCTAGAATCAGGATAGGGGTATGTGGTGTACTGTGATGTTTTGGGATATGGGATCGGATGTGTTCTTACAAAAGGATATCATGTAGTTTCTTATGGTTCAATACAGTTGAGAGTTCATGATAATAATTACCCAACACACAATTTTGTGTTAGCTATGGTTTTCCATGCTTTAAAGACTTGGCGTCATTATCTCTTTGGTGAGAAATTTACTATGTTCACAGACCACAAAAGTTTCAAACATATTTTCTCACAATGGGATTTGAATATGAGGAAAAGGAGATGGATGGAATATCTCTAGATGTTTGACTTTGACTTAATGTATACACCAGGAAAAGGTAATTCAGTGGCCGATTCATTAAGTAGAAAGTCTTATGCAAAGCCAGTGAAGGAATCTTCAGATGAGTGGATGTTAATGTCAGTCCTAACTAACATGCATGTGGAATGTGAAGACCAAGGTGGTGTTGTGGTTTTCTTTTTAGTCTATGTGGTTCCTGATTTGGTAAATATTGTCAAAGAATCACAAACATCTGATGCGGAATGCATGGTTATGAGTTCAAAACTCAATGGTGAGGAGACCATTGAGGGATGAAAACTTGACGGGAGTATGGTTTTTTGGTTCAGAGACCATATGGTTGTACCTATGGCTTGTGAGGACAACTTCTTCATGCTTACCACCATTCCAAATGGGTTGTTTATCCACAAATATAGAATATTTATAAGGTATTTAAAGTATATTTTTGGGGGATTGGTATGAAAAGGAAAGTGTCCAAGTTCATTTAAAGGTGCTTAACTTGTCATAATGTTAAGGTAGAACATCAATGGATAGTGGGTATGTTGTAGTATTTACCTATTCCAGTGTGGAAATGGGAGTACATGGTGATGGATTTTGTTACAATCCTTCCAATAATGGTTTGAAAACATGATTCCATATGGGTGATTGTGGATTGGATTACCAAGTTGGCCCATTTCATTACTATTCATGAAACTCATACAGTGGAGGATCTGTCCAAAATCTATATCCAAGTTGTGGTAAAGAGACATGGTGTACCAGGTTTGATAGTCTCAGGTAGAGATCTGAGGTTTATGTCATATTTATGGAAATCCTTACAGAAAGCCCTTGGGACTCAGTTGACTATGAGTATGGTGTATCATCCTCAAACAGATGGGCAATCCAAAATGACGATAAAAACTTTGGAAGACATTTTTTAGTCTTGTGTAATGGATTTTAGTGGCTCATGGGAAGAGAATATACCCTTAAGGGAGTTCTCATATAATAAAATCTCTTAGGCCTCGATACATATAGATACTTTTGAATCATTATATGGGTGTCCTTTTTGTTCCCCACTTTGTTGAATGGAAACAAGTGAGACTTCACTAGTTGGGATGATCATTGTCCATGAAACGACAAATAAGATTCAGTTGATCAGAAAAAGGATGGTGACGGTTCAGATTCATCAGAAATCATATGTCTATCTTCGTTATCGACCGTTTTCATTTTTGGTGAGTGATCATGTGTTCTTGATGATCTCTCCAAGTCTTGGAAACCATCATTTTAGAAACTAGCTCATGTTATATCCTCGATATATTTTCCATTTTGAGATACTGGAATGAGTTAGAGATGTGGCATATCGGTTGGCATTTCCACCATGGTTCAGTTCGGTGCACAATGTGTTTCATGTATCTTAGTTGAAAAATTGTCATCCTGATCCTGACCATGGGATCAGATGGGATCACGTTGACCTAGAGTCTAATTCTTCATTGGTACATATCCTACCGCGGACTTTGGATAGGAAAGAGAAAGTCTTGCATGGAAAAAATCATCATTAAAGTGTGGGTTTTATGGAAACATGGTCAAATTCAGGAAGAGACTTGGGAACACGAGAAGTAAATGAAATAGCAACATTCATAACTCTTTCAGGACAACAATGGTTTTCTACTTTCCAATGATGGAAATACCAATGGTGGGGATAATGTAGTACCATTGATTTCTGGTAGGTAACCCTTTGTTTTTTTATGTTTATAAAGTGTAAGGGTGAAGGATGAGAGAGTTTGGTGAACTTTTGATAAGTTTTTTGGGGGAAAGGGGATGTTCACAAGCTATGCATGGTTTGTCTAAACCATGTGTAAATCATTGAAGAAACCATGAGCAGTGGCAGTTTTGAGGTATTACCATCAGCACGATGTTTGAATGGTTAGGGAGACCATGTGATGAGTTCAAGTGACGGTTTCCATAAGAAATTATCTAATGCATGGTTATCACATGGTCTGCCTAACCATGCAAACTAATTGTGCACAGAGTTAAAGTTATATCCTAAAAAATTTGATCTCACTCATTATGCCTCTAACTCACAATTTTTTACTCCTAAAAATCCATAATTCGGTATTATTTCCCATTAAAGGTAGGAGAATCTCTCACAATCACTTTTGAATCAATTTGGATCCCTCCCTTTGTGTTTTGAAGCCCGATTCTTGCGGTAAGTGTCGTTCTTCATCGTTCTTGCCACGATAGATCTATTTCTCATATCTTCTCGGATTCTCATATATATTACTATTATTGGTATATCAAATATTTTAGATTCCAAATATTATTATATTTAGTCTTTATGTTATTATTAAAAGAGATCTAAGGTGGTTTTGTTGATAATTGACCCAGTTTTGTGAGTGTTCTTCGTCCGTTTTCGGTTTTTTTCAAAATGGTTGAGGTAGGTGGCTTCACTCTCAATTCCCCTTAGTATAAATAAATGGAATTGTTTTAAATTTATTTTTTTGTGTGGACTTAATTGTGAATTGGATACTTTATTATTTCTATAAACCCTCTTTGGTGATGGTTTTGGAAAATCTAAAAAATTGGTGCTTTTGATTAAAGTGTTTGATTCTATATTTTAAAATGAGGATTTTAAAATGGGATTTCTCTAGAATAATGGTGAATGGATTTGATAAAGAGTTTTTCAATAAAAGGAATTATTTTATTGAAATGTAATGGGTTTTTGTAATTGTCTTGTTTAAATGAGTTTCAGTAAAAGAATGGTTTTATTGAAATGGTTTGAAATGGTAATTTGAAATTGTTTTGGCATAATAGTGGTGTGTGTGTAGATCACAGTTACAAGGCTTGGTTGGAACATGAAATTTTGGTCAGTGCCAAAGTTTTAATGGAAAATGGGTTTTAATTATCATTTGATGACATGGTAGATCAACAAGAGACCACTCATGAGTAAGGAATTTTTATAACGAAGCATGAATGGTTGAATGTGTGAATAGGTGGATTGGAATGGTTATGCAAAAATGTGAATGATAAATGGTTTTAAGGCTTTATTTGGGTTTTTTTAAGTAATACTTTTTGTAAAATTGTTCAAATAGCGCTTGTGCACTTTTGGTTTTAAATGGTTTTGAAGCTTGTTTATATTTAGTTATAATCTATTTTGGAAAATTGTTTTATATAAATTTTGATAACCTTTCAATATTAGTGGAATGGGTAGGGAAGTCATTAGGTAAATCCTACTGAGTTTTATACTCACCCCTTCTTTAGCATTTCATTCTTTTTCAGATTATATTTTCTAGGACATGGGAAAAGTAAATTATCACATGTATTTCACACCACCTTGTAATTATTGGGCTATTTGGTGATGATTAGAGAATGGAGCTTGTGGAGAATGGAATGTTTTGATTATCTTGGAGTTTCTTGTAGTTATCTTCCACTGTTTAATTTGATAGTTTCTTATCTTACACTATAGTACACTTTGGTGTGGTTTTGTTATAAAGATGATGGTTGAGTTGTCTTGTTTTTATCATACATTATATAGTAGTTATTATAAGTTATGGTTTGTTTGGTTTTTTGTTTATTATTAGAGTTTAAATCATCCCCCACTTGTATTTAAAACCCTTCAGCATTTATTTTTAGCCTTTGGAATCCTGGGGATGTCGCTTAAGGCCTAGTAATGATTAATAGTATTCTCAAGCCAATGATAATAGGTGGTTCATTACAAAGACCACCTTAAATGAGGATGAAAATCCATCTAATGTTAAAAATATTAAAGTATCCTAACTAAAAAATAAATTTTGGAGGTATTATATGCCTTTTTTGCCTCAAAAAATGTGATAGAGGTTTACTTGTGTCACCAAGGTTTTAGATCTCATCGCAGGCTTCGATTTGATATGTGGTAGAGCCCAAACAGACACTCGGATCTAAATTTATGGTCATTTGAAGTTCGATATATGTTTTCAACTTATATTAGATCTTTTATTGATTTTTTGATTTTTTTTATCTTCAAATTTTTATTAAATGACTATTACTCGATAATAATAATAAAATTATTAATTTAATTTTTTTAATTATTTATAATTCATTTTCAATTAATATCTTATATATATTAAGTGTAAATGCTTATTTACATTATCTAAAACATATTTTTTTAAATATATATTATATTTATATCAATATAAATATATTTATATATTAATATATTATTTTTAATCAAAATATTTTAAAAATATATATACTAATAAAACACATTGTTATTGAATATTTTATTGATAATAAATGATAAAATTTCCTCACATTGTGTTAAATATGTTTATTTATAAAATATTTGGGATTAGATCATTCATTTGAAAATTTGATGGAAATTCCAGTTTTACCCTTTATAGTGCGTTGCAGTATTTTAAAGATAAATATTTTAATATTTATTATTTGAACTTTAAATTTTGTAACTGTGTTCCTGAATTAATGGGATACAACTTTTGTTTAGGACATTGGAGCTAAAATGTATATTTGGTTTGACTAAATAGACCATGAAGTCAAATGTGGGCTGGACCCGCCAGATTGGACATTGGCTCTGTATTTGGGACATAGCTTATTTATATGAGCTTTTATTGGGCCCAAATTTTGAGAGGATCTTTCCAAACCAATTTTTCACAACTCATTCTTCTGGAAAAATAGTTGGTTCATGCATTTTGGAGGTCAAATGGGCGGTGCAAGTTGGTTTAACATATTTGGAAGACATTCCCCATTCACACCTAAAACCACTTTAAACCTAGACTTCCCTCTACTCTATAAATTAGTTTTTTTCTCATTTGGATGGACTGGTACATACCTTAGAAGATTGGAAGCATAGGTGAAGTGGTTCTTTTCCATTTTAGTTAACCATTGGAGGAGGGAATCTTTCAAGCTAGGATCTCCTCCAAAATGTTCTTCTCTTCCTATTCTTTGTTGTAATGTTTTTGTTCTTTCAATAAAATTATTTTTTTATCTTCCATTTATTTTATTTTTCCCAATTTTATTCTTATTTTATCTTCTTATTTAGGATGTAATTATTGAGTAGAATTGTGATTGGGTTATACCCATTATAAACCATTGCAAATGCAATTTGATTCTACGATGATTATACCACCCATGGAAGAGTAGTCTTTTTAGTAATTGATCTATCTCTTACCTTCTTCATTTATTTATATTGAATCAATGAGCTACTATAATTCACTTAATATGATCAATTAATTATGTTTTCAAGATAAATGAAACTAATCAAGAAATTGAACAATTGAGCCAAAAACACGTGAGGTCGAGGTTTGTGTAAATTGTGAGAGTGCAATCTTAATCGGTAATACAAGACCACACAGGATAAATTTGTAGAGCTAAAATATAATCCCTAAACTCAATTAATAATCATTTATAGAGTGGATATGTTCCCTAATTAACCACTTACCATAAGAAAATCTAAGAACATCAATTAAAGCACGGTGCTACGATTGCATGTTCTGAAGCTAGCCTAGGGTTTAAGTAATTTCATCTTTGTGGTTAAGTTAACTCCCGTAGGGTTCAAGGGATAAAAAATTAGGGGATTATAATTAAGTGGATTTTAATTTAAATGATAATGATAAATAATTAAGTTAATAGATATATTTAGATTGATTACACCTTTTAAAATATTTTCTAAAAAAACATCTTCTTGTTGCATCTTTTTAATATAATTTCATTTCAAAATTAAAAACAAAAAAATGAAATATTCTTCCAATAAACTTATTCTGGTTTTATAAATGATAAAAAAAACCCATCCTTTAAATTAGTGTTTTTATTCTCTTTTAATTTATTTTCAAAATACCTTTAATAAGTTGTCAAATTTAATTCATCCTTTGAGAGATGACCTTGGTCAGCCACTCTACTACACCCAAGTACCCCAAAAAAACATTAATCATTTGAGGGCTCCCACGACAATGCCTTTAAAATTGGAACCATTTCTAGGGAGGCAAGTAATTAATTCAACCAATTAGAGGTATTTATTTTATTTTAAATTTTATTCTATTTTTCTCTTATTTCTTCCTTCTTTACCGAATCTGAATTTTTCTTCTTCTTCTTTTATTTTCTTCTTCTTCTTTTTGGACCATCAACTCAAACTTCTCATTTTTATTTTACTATGGTCCACTTTCCTTCTTTTAATTTTTATTTTATTTATGACATGAAATAATCTCGATGATCTTTTAGATCTTGACCCTGAGATTGAACGCAACCTTAGGGATCGAATCAGACATTCTCAGTCTATGGGAAGTTTCAACATTTAACCACTTGGAGAATTCATCCACTCTCAGAACATTGAAATTGGAAGCAATTAAAATTCAAACATAAAACAAGAACCAATGGCTAAAAATAATGGAAATTAACATAATATAACCATTCGAGAATTGAATACACATGATATTAACTATCAACCAAATTGTATAGCATACCAAAATCTCAAATTGGACTTTGAACTGAAATCTGAATTAATTCACCATCCTCAAAAGTTTCATGGAATCTCTGGCGAGGATACCAATAAACACCTTAAATAATTTAATGTGGTTTTATCAACCTTAAAACCAAGAAATGTTTCTGAAGATAAAATCAAACTAATAACATTCTCATTCTCACTTGATGGAGCTACAAAAGATTGGATGTATTATTTACAACCTAAAGATGTGGCATGTTGGAAATATTTAAAATGTCTCTTCCTGCAAAGATTTTTTTCAGCATTAAGGACCACTTCCATTCATAAGGAGATCTCAAGGATCAAGCAATCCAAAGGGGAGTTAATGCATGAGTACTGGAAGCAGTTCAAGAAGTTGTGTGCAAGCTTGCCACATCACCGAATCAATGAGAAACTCTTCATACAATACTTCTATGAAGGAATCCCACCAATGGAGAGAAGCATGGTGGATGTCGTGGTTAGAGGAGCATTGGTGGACAAGACACAAGTAGCTTCATGTGCATTAATTGGCAAGATGGGATAAAACTCCCAACAATTTGGCAATTGAGGTACACCATATGTCAAGGCAGTTTATTAGGTATGTCCTTCTCTTGAGAGCCATTTAATTGATACCAAGTTTGAAGAATTGACCACTATGGTGAGGTGGATTACTTTGTCTCAAAATACATCCCAACCCACTCCTTCAAGGCCTTGTTGCATTTACACTGAGAAAATCCACCCAACTGAAAGTTTCCCCCAACTAGAAATAGAAGATTGTGCAACAGTGTTTCCTGGGAGACTATATCATTAGTAGCAGCAGTAGCCATATCCCCAAAAGAAGCTTGATTCCTTTGATAAAAAATACAACCAAGGGTGGAAGGATCAATAAGACATGAGGTATGGCTCTGTAAAACAACAATGGACCCCTTTCAAAAAAACATCCATCAGCATCCACCCTTCCAACAGGGTTTCCAACAACCCCAAAGGCGATTTGAAGCTCAAACATCAACAACCCAACAACAAGGGAATCCCTGAACCAATGTTGATTATAACATCAATGATATTTTGAAACAAATTGTTCTTAATCAACAGAATGAGTTGAATACTCAAGGTTTATAGTTGAGGGAGTTGAAAACTCAAATAAGCCAGATTGCCACTACCCTCCATGAATTGGAAAGTAAGAATTCTGGAAATCTACCTTCACAACCTACTCCAAATACCAAGGGCTATGTCAGTGCCATCACATTGAGAAGTGGGAAGCAAATGAATGATACATCTGTACCTACCATTCCACCGGGATTCACCTCAAATCCGGAGAATCGCCATTCAAAACCATCTAATGAGAAACCCAAGGAGAAAGATAAAGGTAAGAAAAAGATTAATGATGTTCCTCCAAAACCCCTTCCCTTTCCAAACAGGGTTGTACAAACCATGAAGATGGCTAAATAGGTGATGCAAAAAGAGGTTTTGGACACATTCAAGTATGTGGAGATCAACATCCCTCTACTTGAAACCATCAAGAAAATCCCAAGGTATGAAAAATTCTTAAAAGAACATTGTTCCAATCGAAGAGAGCTCAAGGGAAATTAGAGGATCAATCATGGAAGGAATATGTCAACACTCATTAAACCAACTATAGAAATGCCAAAAAAGTGAAAGGATACCAGGAAATTCACCATTCCATGCACCATAGGGGAGTTACACTTCTCTGATACTGTTTTTGATTTAGGAGCCTCTATAAATGGGATGCCTCACTCTGTATTTTCTTTTTTATAGGTTGGTGAGTTGAAGCCGACAATAGTAGTGGTGCAGTTGGCAAATAGAGCTACAACATATCCAGTGGGATTCCTTGAGGATGTACTTGTTCGGGTAAGAGACATGATCTTCCCAGAATATTTCTATGTACTTAACATAGAGGATGATTAGGTAAGTTCTCGTGCTCCCATTATCTTAGGTAGGCCCTTCCTCAAAACTGCAAAAAAAATATCATAAATGTCAATGAGGGTACACTTTCCATGGAGTTTGGAGACCAAGTTGTGATATTTAATGTTATGGACTCTATGAAGTACCCCTCAGAGAACCATTCTGCATTTTTTATCTCCCATTTTGAACCACAAAATAAAAAACCCATGGAATTTGATTGTCCTGTTTTTATGGAGATTATGAGTATTGGATCTAGTTTGATGTCTAAGAGTACTTAAAACCCTATTTTGAATGCACAATACTCTTTTATATTTTATTTGGAAATGGATTCATATTCTGACTTTGACCATGTGAACACTGATTATGGCATGGATGTTGAGTATGTTGATGGATTTTATGCTTTATTATATGATTTTGATGATGTATATTTTGATATTGATGTTCATTATGCACATATTTCAGTTCCCTCAATTTCTACATCTATAAATCACCCATATTCATTGGAACTCAAGCCATTTCCACCTAATCTCAAATACTCATATTTGTTAAGTGGCGATAGATTGCTGTCATAATTGCTAATAATCTTCTTTTTGAACATGAAGAAAAGCTTTTGAATCTTTTGAGGGAGAACATCAGGGCAATCAGGTGGACCTTGGCTGATATTCAAGTATTATCCCCTCCATTTTCATACATAGGATTCATTTGGAGGATGGGGATAAACTGGATAGGCATCCACAAAGTAGACTCAATCCAACCCTTCTAGAAGTTGTTAAAAAAGAATTTGAAAAATTGCTCGGGCCAGGTATAATCTATCCCATTTCGTATTTCCAATGGGTGAGTCCTATTCAGGTTGTGCCTAAGAAAAGTGGTGTTACTTTTAATAAAAAATAGAGATATGTGTTAATTCCAATGAGGGTATAAAATAGTTTACGTGTGTCTATTGATTATATGAAACTAAATCAATCTACTCGCAAGGACCATTTCCCTCTTCCATTTATTGATCAGATGCTTGAGAGACTAGCTGGGAAAATAAACTATTGTTTCTTGGATGGATTTTTTGGATATTTTTAGGTTCCTATTTCTCTAGAGGATCAGGAGAAGACAAAATTCACTTGCCCATTTGGTATGTTTGCCTACGAAGGATGGAATTTGGACTTTGCAATTCCCCGGGTACCTTCCAGAGATGCATGGTGAGAATTTTTCTGATTTTATTGAGACCTGCATGGAGGTATTTATGGATGATTTTACAGTGTATGGGTCTTCATTTGATGATTGTATATCTAGTTTGGGAAAGGTTTTGAATAATTTTATTGAGAAGAATATGGTCTTGAACATTGAAAAGTGTCATTTTATTGTAGAGCATGGCATTGTCTTAGGCCATGTAGTGTCAAAACATGGGATATAGGTTGATAGATCTAAGGTAGATATTATTTCATCCTTACCCTATCCTTCATGTGTGCGTGATGTTAGATCTTTTCTAGGGCATGCAGGATTTTATCAGCACCTCATCGAAGATTTTAGTAAATTTTCTCTTCCTATGTCACGATTACTTCAAAAGGATTCTGATTTTGTGTTTGATGTTTCTTGTAGGAATTCTTTTGATGAGCTAAAACAACATCTGACCACTCCACCTATCATACAACCTCTATAGTGGGGGCTTCCTTTTGAGATTATGTGTGATGCCTCCAACTTTTTAGTTGGGGTTGTCTTATCTCATAGGGTGGAGGGATGTTCACATGTGATTGAATATAAATCAAGGACATTGGATTCAGCACAATCAAATTATAAAACCATGGAAAATGAGTTTCTTGCTGTCATATTTACTTTAGATAAATTTTGTCCATATTTATTAGGATATAAAATAGTTGTTTTTTCTGACCATACAGCTCTAAGGTACCTCTTGAAGAAGCCAGATGCAAAGACCAGACTTATCTGATGGGTTCTTGATAAAGCATTGTCATGAATGCTCTCAACAATATTTATACTAAGTGCATCAGAGTGGTTGACCTAGGTCGATCTCTTGATGATATTTCATAGTCAATCACTCACTACTTATAATTCAGTTTATATATATATATATATATGAGAAAAAATGACCAGAAATAGATATTTTAAAAATGATAATGAAATACTAAAATCAAATATGCAAATGCAATGCAAAGAGAATGAATGAAAATAGAATGATGTTAGACAGAAAGGAGACATTCCCGAGAGCATCACCCAAATTGAAAATTCATCGTCTCATTATTAGTTTATAATTTACTTAATTAACACACTCCATAATATGTGTGATAATCCTCCTATTCATATGGTTTTTGATATACGGTACTCTCAATGATCACTGAGATACCACACATCCACCTCCTTGATCGAGATAAAATATTGCAGAAGTGAATGCTAAACCTCGGGTGGCAAGTGGAGACACAAAGGCGCCTTGACCACTAAGATCCCCCTCCGTCTAAATATAAAAAATAAGAAACATTAAGAATTAATGTTCAAATACTTGGGTTCATCACTGGATTACTCCCCCGGGAACTTCCTTGGATTAGCTACTCATGATTACGAACATAAGAGTTCACAGTGATAAAGAAAACAGGGGAAGAAAAAAAAGAGAGAATGAAATGGAGAGAAAGGAGAACACATAAATTAAAATATTTAATGAAATTAAAGAATGAAATTAAAACAAAATACAAAACTAAACTACATAAAATTTCCAACAATGTCTACCCCTAATTTTCCAACCCTTTTAGAATAAGAAATCACACACTTTTATCGGGAGAGGGGGTGTAAATTGGGATCCAAAAATATTCGTCCAAAATAATGCGCATGTATGGCCTCCTTAATGATATAATTTGGGAACTCTTACTTCTTTAAAGTTGTTCCAATACCTATCCTATGTCTACTCACAACATTTATGCTTTATTGGACAAGTAATGAAGGAGTTATGTCCGCTTTACTCTGAAACTTTAATTCTTCCAAACAGATTGTTCATATTCCAATGCACCGAGTTCCAACGCATTTATGGCCTTCAGAATGAAAGAATAAGGCACATCCATCTTAATTAAAGTTGTTAATACGGATTTATTATATATTAATGTAAAATATCATCTCCTTTGGTTCATTAATTTATGAGATATGGTCCCAACAATAATATTCTCTAGTTCTGTGCACAGTTTTTGAGGCCTGACATGTGATCTGGATTTGAGATTCCAAATGATGGATTGAGATTTGTGTCCATCAGGATAAAATGAATAAAATATAACATAAAAACCTATAAAATAATAAATTTTCAATTTGGGTCATTTTATAAAAAGTTATGCCCAAAACATTAAAATAAATTAAAACTGTTTAAATCCAAAATAAGCCATTTTTTCAATTAAGCTCAAAAATACTCCTAAAACATAAAATGTGACAATTTCCATTTAAATAACACATTGTTGAGATTAAAAAAAATTAAAATTAATAATAAAATATTTGAAAATATTTGTTATATTAGTTCCCCCACACTTAAATATTGCACTCCTGGGCAATCATCTTATACCAAGGTCAAAACAAACTTCTCAAAACATAAATGAAAACACAACTCAATTATCATATCAGAGAAAATATCATGCCTCATATATGAATAAAAATTTCAGAACTCCTAAAAAATCATATGAATTCATTTAATCTCATGTTAATCCTCATATTCATGTCGTACCTACCTCCCTAGAAAAATATTTCTCTCTTCACTCAAGGATATTTAATGTGGAGTTTTTCTCATTCCCAAGAACATGTGTGATCTCCATAGGCTTTCTATCCTCCTATTATCTCAACTTCACAAAATCAAAAGTGTTTCAATAATGAGGTCTTTTTAATGGGTTTTCTTGAGGCTGAGGGTTGTCAGGTTGAAAATTTAAAAACATTTAAGGCTGAAAGAGGAGGGTTAAGCTCTAAAGTGAAGTAAATGCATGAAAACAGTTTTTCTCAAGAATGGTGTGCTCCTCAATCAGTTAAAAAATGAATCACCTCCAAAAACCTCTTATTTTGGGAATTTAATGCTTAGAATTTCATCATAAATGATTTTTATCCCTCTTTTCCCCATTTGTAGCATTGTTTCATCATGAATTTAGATCTGGATTTATCTTTAGAATCATGTTTTGGGAGAAAAGAGAGGTAGATTTTGATCCTCAAATATTGGTGAACACCCAACCCATATATGTAATGATATTTTGGGCCAAACATAAATATTTCCATCCTAACATTTCTTCCACCCAAGCAGAAATAAATATGGAAACACTTTCAATTCAGCTCAAAAATATTTTTCAGGAAAGAAAAATACAACCCATCTTCTCCCTCCCCCACACTTGAGTTCAACAATAATCATGAATTTAACATCTAGAGCATGTTTTAAAGGGATAAATGGCCTATAATTTGTCTTTATAATAATTTATTTTATGGATAATAGGGGCTTAATGAAATTTAAATGAAAAGGTAGGCCAAAATAAGATTTCAATGCAAAAGGGCTTTCAAAGTGGTGCCTCAATCATACTTAACACATTCCATGAACTCTAACAGCTTTGAAAAAGAGAAAAATAGAAAGTTATGTATCAAACAACTTGTATCAAGACTCTCAATAAAAATTTAAATTTAAGAAGATTTCAAATATTTTTAGAAACCTCTCAGGTTGGGAATGATTTTCAATTTGGACAGCACCAGTGCACGTGAGTTTCACAATCATTCAAAATTCATCAAATGAAAAGATCAGAAATCAGAGAAAAAATCCATTAGTAAATCATTTAAATACTAAAATATTCAAATCAGGAAATGTTACAAAAATACCAAGATGGTTTGAATTTTACAAAGTATTCAATTCAGTTCATAATTCCTTAAAATTCACCAAAAATGAGAGAAAAAAATGAAAAACAAAATAGAATCACACTCAAAATTCTTAAAACGGGTTTAAATCCCTCCCCCACACTTATTCCATTTACTACCCTATTTTATCTCAAATCATATCAAGAAACATTTTACACATAATTTATATTGGGAAGAAAATGAAATGAAGAAAAGGAAAGATACAACCTGATTTATTTTTCGGTGGTAGCCTTGAGTTAAGCTCCTAGTTTCTACTAGTTTAAAACTACAAGAAAGAAATTACAAGACATAATAAAAAATAAATAAAAAATAAAGATTAAGGTAATTGAAAAGGGATAATTCATGTTTTGACCCCCCCCCCCCCCAAGCAGGTTCTAAGTTTTTACTGTCCCTATTCAGGCAGTTGTAGTGGATTATCCCCAATCAGAAGGTGGGTGTGGTTTCTTTGAGATGAACCACCATATGTGACTTTTCCTAGTGTCCATGAGTAGACAAAAAGAATGGAGAACCCCAAATAAGATAAGAAATTTTCCATCCCCCAAGAAATAAGATAGATAAAATTTGAGTTTAAGAGTGGGAGGGAAAAGAAAATAGGGGTGCTCCCTATGAACTTATGTGGTGTCCTCCTCCATATGGTATGCAAGTTGTTGTAGAGGAGGCACTCGCACCACATGATTATCCATATCCTCTTCTTCAATAACCACCACTTGGGTGGTATCTTTCATATCATCCAAGGTCTGATCTATTTTTTCTGTATCATAAATTTTAGGAAAGGAGAAGTCAGAAAACAATTCCTTTTGAATAAGATTAAAACACGATGAATCAATCAAGAAATATGCCCTTTCAAGTAAGTCAGCTTGGAAATTGATCTCTTTAGGAAAGACCATTGGAATATCCATATCAAAATGTGTATCTTCTTAATAATATTACAAAGAAAGAGATGGGCCAAAATGTACTTATTGTTCAATATAAATGATGGGAAGATTTGGTTTCAGGTTATCTTCAACAAAGTGATTCAAGGATTCTTCCAAAAAATGTTGATCTTCCATAAGTGCATCAGTTGGAATGTGTACATTAGGGACCTCCTCGAGTAATGGATGAGTATGGTATGATATTATTAATTATTTTAGAATCTCCTTCTCACCCTCCTAAGTTTCTTTAACATAAAAAATGATTGGTGAAATCTCTTCCACTACTCGTTCAGGTTTAGGTTTCGGCTGAGGTTGATGCACCATTAAGAGAATGTATTCTTCAATCCTTTCAGATTTTCCCTTTAGTTTTTTTATTTATTCTTTAAGTTCTTGAATTTTGAATTCATGATCATATTGAAATTATTCATGCACCTATGATTGGTCATTCCATGCATAATAATTTTAATTGAAATTCATCATGAACAAATATTTTTTTATTGTTTTTGAAATTTATCATTTTTTTTGTTTTTTTAAATGAAAGGAAGAAAAATAATTTACAATATGTGAATAAAAATAGTGATTGAATACCACTTGTATCCTCATAAATGGTTCCAATTTGATGAATTGTTGTCATGCATGCTTTCGAAAATATTTATACTAAGTGCAGCACAGTGGATGGCCTAGGTCGATCTCGTGAGGAGCTTTCGCAGTCAATCACTCACTACTTATAAATCACTTTATATATATATTTATTTATTTATTTATTTATGAGACAAAATGATCAAAAATAGATATTTTAAAAATGATAATTAAATACTAAAATCAAATATTCAAATGCAATTCTAACAAAATGAATGCAAACATAATGATGTTATACAAAAAGGAGATATTCCCGAAGCATCACCCAAAGTGAACATTCATCGTCTCATTATTAGTTTCTAATTTACTTAATTAACAGACTCCATCATATGTGTGAGTGTCCTCCTCTACATATGGTTTTGAATATATGGTACTCTCAATGATCTGTGAGAGACCACACATACACCTCCTCAATCGAGGGAAAATATTGTAGAAGTGAAAGCTAAACCTCGGGTGGCAAGTGGAGACAAAAAGGTGCCTTGCACACTAAGATCCACCTATGTATAACTCTAAGAAAATAAGAAACATTAAGAATGAATGTTAAAATACTTGGGTTCATCACTGGATTACTCCCCCGAGAACTTCCTCAGATTAGCTACTCATGATCACGAGCATTAGTGTTCATAGTGATGAAGAAAACGAGGGAAGAAAACAAAAGAGAGTATGAAATGGAGAGAAAGGAGAATACATAAATTAAAATACATAATGCAATTACAGAATGAAAGTAAAAAAAATACAACACTAAAATACATAAAATGGACAACAAAGTATACCCCTAAGTTTCCTACCCTTTGAGAATAATAAAGCACACACTTTTATAGGGAGAGGGGGTCCAAATTTGGATCCAAAAAAATCACTCCAACATAATGTGCATGTATGTACTCCTTAATGACATAATTTGAGAACTCGTCCTTATTGAAAGTTGTTCCAATACATCTCCTATGTCGACTCACAAAATTTATACTTCATTGTCCAAGTAATGAAGTAGTTATGTCATCTTTACTCCGAAACATTAATTCTTCCAAATAGATAGTTCATATTCCAATGCACTGATTTCCAATGAACTTATGGACTTGATAATGAAAGAATAAGGCGCATACATATTAATTAAATTTGTTTCTATGGATGTATTATAGCGTCATTTAAAATATAATCTTCTTTGGTTTGTCCATTTATTATATATTGTCCCAAAAATAATATTCTTCAATTTTGTGCACAGTTTTCAAGTCCAGACTTGTGATTTGGATTTGAGCTTCCTAATTATGGATTGAGTTTTGGGTCCAGAAGGATTAAATGAATAACATCTAACATAGAAACCTATAAAATAATAATTTAGCAATTTGGATCAGTTTATAAATGTTTATGGCTGAAAAATTAAAATAAATTAAAAATGTTTAAATCCAAAATAAGCCATTTTTTCCAATTAAGATCAAAAATACTCCTAAAACATAAAATGTGACAATTTCCCTTTAAATAACACATTGGTGAGATTAAAACATTGAAATTAAGAATAAAATAATTTAAAATATTTGTTCTATCAATTCTCTTTATTCGAGAATTTGATATTTAGATAAAGGATAAGACGGGGTCAGAAAACTAGGTGGTGGACAACATGAGTAGGCTTACTCACACACTAAAGAATGACACCTTCGACCAGGTACCACTTCGAGACACTTTCCCCAATTATCATCTTTATTCCATCTTAGGTATGCATCATTAGTATGCGGATTTAGTTAACTACCTTGTTTCCTCTGAAATCCCTACAAATTTAAAGAAACATCAAGTCCAAAAATTAAAAGAGTGAGTCTATGTTTCATGTGTGGGATAACCCCTACCTCTGGTGCATGTGTAGTGATCAAGTTATTAGGATTTGTGTTCCTGATCATGCGTTTGAATCTGTTCTGCAATTTTGTCATAAACTTTCTTGTGGTGGACACTTTGGACCCCAACAGACAGCTAGGAAAGTATAAGACAATGGATTATATTGGCCTAGCTTATTCCATGATGCTCATTTATTTTGTAAGTCATGCTCTCATTTCCAACACACATGGGAAAATTTATAGGATACATGAGATTCCCCAATAACCCATACTATTCTATGAGATTTTTGATGTATGGGGAATCAATTTTATGGGTCTTTTTTCTAGTTCATTTGGGTTTTTGTATATTTTGGTTTTTGTTGATTATGTGAGTAAATGGGTGGAGGCCAAGGCCACCAGGACTGATGATTCTCATGTTGTAGTGGACTTTGTCAAAAAATAGTTTTTTATAGGTTTGCAGTACTAAAGTATATCATCGGTGACCAAGGGACACACTTTTGCAATCGGAATTTGACTTCCCTTCTTCGGGAGTATGGGGTGACACACAAAACATCAACACCTTACCACCCCCAAACAAATGGTGAGGTTGAGGTTTCAAATCGTGAGTTGAAACAAATTTTAGAGAAAGTCGTGCAGCAAAATAGTAAGGATTGGAGCAAGTGCTTGGATGATGTGATATGGACTTATAGGACAACATACAAGACACTCATTGGTATGTCCCCATTTCGGATTGTTTTTGGGAAAGCATGTCATCTCCTCGTGAAAGTTGAGAATCGAGCTTATTGGGCTATAAAGAAATGTAACATGGATTTAGCCCAAGATGGAATCCAAAGGAAGCTGTAAATTCAAGATCTTGAGGAGACTCAATTGTCTTTATATGAGAACTCAAGGATCTATAAGGAAATATCAAAAGTATCTCATGAAAAAATGATCCAGAAAAGAGAATTTCAAGTTGGAGAGAAAGCCTTTCTCTATAGTTCATGACAGAAGCTGATGTCTGGTAAGTTGCATTCCAAGTGGTTAGGTCCTTATGTTGTGACTAATGCTTTTCATTATGGTGCAGTGGAGATCACAAAGGAAGACAGAAGAAGGATCCTTACAGTCAATGGACAACATTTGAATAAATACATTGAGGGACTTCCTAATGATACAATGGATTTCATCACACTGCATGACCCCATCATCACTTGATCATATCAGGCTATTCCTAACCCTTTCACTTTTATATTATTTTTCCTATTTAAAATTATATATTTCATGTGAATATATCATCTAATAGGTTCACATTGAGTACAATGCAATATTTTAAGTGTGGGGGAGGGGACAACATTTTGGGGTAGATATTTAAGATTTTCATTTGTGTGTTTTATGTGTATTTTTTATTAAGTTTTTGGTAAAACTTTTCAAAAAAAACCCAAAAAAAATCAATAAAAAAACAAATATATCATGTAACATTATCATGTGGAACATATAGAAAATGCATGTTTTCAAAATTCATTGGTATAAATATAATCATGAGTAAGATTTCATCATCAATGGTTTACTTTTATAAAAACTGAAGTCGTCGATGATATGAATGGTTGTGTCATTATAAAACCTTTTAAATTTTTAACATCATTATTTGTGATATTTTTTCATAGTAAATCGTGTCATTGATTTCTCCACAAAAGTTTTTCACAAAATCATGAATTTTGAAGTTTCTCTTACCTAATTGAATGTATATTTAGGGTATGTAATTCTTTTCAACTTATAACATGGTCTTTCCATACATTTGTTTCTCTTCCGATTTTTTCCATAAATATACCATATTGACCTATGTGTTTGCACCTAATATCTGATTATTTTACTCCCTCTAAAAAATTCAAAAAAATCCAAAAAAACAATCAATATAGAGGGGAGTGAAGAAATGTACAACATGTGTGGATATTTAGGTCATGAGATCATGGTTTGACTTCTGAGAATGCTTAAATGAGTGGGATTTTGAATTTGATTGTAAAGGATGTTGAAAAGGTTCATTGGAATAGAATCAGGTAAGAAGAAAAAAATTTATTGACCTGAATATACTAGATAAATGGTGGAGAGACAAGCTTGGAATGGTTGTCAAACACACATGTGGAGAATTAGTGGCATGGTAGACCCATGACTTGTTTCGCTATGATTAGTGTTATAAATATCATTGGATTTTGTTTTGACACAATTTATTAGACAATGAAATTAAAATTTATTGATATTGACTCTTTATGGGATTCTTACTTTGCCTATATTTTCACTGTGGATTGAGAAATATGAATATGCATATCTTGTCACAACTTTTTTGATTACATGATATGAGGTTTGGCCCAGGAGTGAAAAAGGGTAAGTGTGGGGGAGTTGATAAAACAAATTTTTATTTAATATTTTATTGATAATAAATGATAAAATTTCCTCAAATTTTTTTTAATATGTTTATTTATAAAATATTTGGGATTAGATCATTCATTTGAAAATTTGATGGAAATTTCAGTTTTACCCTTTATAGTGCACTGTAGTATTTCAAAGATAAATATTTTAATATTTATTTTTTGAACTTTAAATTTTTTAAGTATGTTACTAACATAATTTTATAAAACTTTTGTTCAGGACCTTGGAGCTAAAATTTACATTTGGTCTGACTAAATGGACCATGAAGTCAAATGTGGGCTGGACCCACCAGATTGGACATTGGTTCTGTATTTGGGCTATACTTTCTTCATACAAGCTTGGATTGGGCCCAAATTTTGAGAGGATATCTCCAACCAAATTTTCACAACTCATTATTCTGGAATAACAGCTGGTTCACATGTTTTGGAGGTCAAATGGGTGGTGAAAGTTGGCTTAAAATATTTGGTCGAGATTCCCCATTCATACTTGAAACCTCTTTAAACCCAGCCTCCCCTCCACTCTATAAATTAGTGTTTTTATAATTTGGAGGGTTTGGTACGTGCCTTAGAGGATTGGGAGAATAGTTTAAGTGGTTCTTTTCCATTTTAATTAACCATTGTAGGAGGGAAGATTTCAAGCTAGGATCTCCTCCAAAATGTTCTTCTCTTCCTCTTCGTTGTTGTAATATTTTTGTTCTTTCAATAAAATTATTATTTTATCTTCCATTTATTTTATTTTTCTCAATTTTATTCTTATTTTATCTTCCTATTTGGGCTATAATTCTTGATTAGAAACATGATTGGGTTATACCAATTATAAACTGTTGCAAATGCAAGAGTAGTCTTTTTTGTAATCGATCTCTGTTTTACCTTCTTCATTCATTTATTTTGAATCAATGAGATACTATAATTCACTTAATATGATATATTAATTTATATTTCAAGATAAATTAAACTAAGAAATCAATTGAATAATTGAAACAAAAACACACGAGGTCGAGGTTTGTGTAAATTTTGAGAGTGCGATCTTAATCGGTAATACAAGACCACATGGGATAAATTTGTAGAGTTCAAATATTATCCCTAAACTCAATTAATCCTCATTTCCAGAGTATATATGTGTCCTAATTAACAACAAACCATAATCTAACCTAAGAACATCAATTAAAGCAGGGTTCTGCGATTTCATGTTCCGAAGCTAGCCTAGGGTTTAAGTAATTTCATCTTTATGGTTAAGTTAACTCCAGTAGGGTTTGAGGGTTAAAAAATTTAGGATTATAATTAAGTGGATGTTAATTTAAATTATAATGATAAATAATTAGTGAAGAGGTATAGTTAGATCAATTAATCCATTTAAAATATTTTCTAAAAAACATCTTCTTGTTGCGTCTTTTTAATCGAATTTCATTTCAAAATTAAAAAAATGAAATATTCTTCTAAAAAACTTATTCTAGTTTCATAAATGATAAACAACCCCCATCCTTTCAATTAGTGTTTCTATTATCTTTTATTTTATTTTAAAAATACCTTTAATAAGTTGTCAAATTTACTTCCTCCTTTGAGAGATGACTTTGGTCAGCTACTCTATTGCACCCAAGTACCCCAAAAAACAATTAATCATTTGAGGGTTCCCACTTTCATATACCTTTATTAGAGCTTCTAAAAAATTACTGATAAAGGGGGGTCTTTATCGGCACTTCTAAAAAACACTAATACCCCCCCCCCTCATTAATTTGTTACAAGTGTTGATAAAGGTTGGGTCTTTATAAGTTCTTGTAAAAAATCATTGATAAAGTTCCCCGTTTAGCAGTCATTTTTTAGCACTGTTAGAGACCCCCTTTAATAGTGCTAAAAAATCATTGTTAAATACCCCCTTTAACTACTATTTTTTTAGCACTAACAAAGTGGGTCTTTAACAGTGATTTTAGCTAAAACTAGATAAACCCAATTTGTTAGTAGTGGTTCATGATGCATAAATATATACTTAATGATTTTTTCTTCCATAAACACTACAAATTGATCTCTAAGTAAATAATACCTCCAACAAAATAAGAAATGGACAACTACTACCAACTCAAGATCATGAATTAGGTAATTCCTCTCATGTGATCTCAACTGAAGATACATGTATACCACAAATTGATCTTCATATATTAGAAATTATTCTAAATTAATGCATGATTCACCAAAAAAACATTGTATAGAATATTCCAAAATCTAGAAAAATTAAGATCAATTCTGAATTCAATCTCCTTTTCAACTCCTAAAAGTCTGTCTCACAGTCTTATGACCATATGAATTCCACACCCCTCTTAGTCATGAATGTAAGAGGTTATTATAGGAATGATAAGTCCTAGATAAAGTTCCAATAATATTAATCCATCCCATAGAAACTATGTATGTCAAAAACGTTTTTGTGATTCTCCCAGGAAACCATGGAACACACCATCTCTAGGTCAATGGACACTCCTACCTTTGAAATAATGTGACCCAATAAGTGAATATTGTTGATCCAAAATTTTCATTTTTTGATATTATCATACAGTTGGTTCTCTATTAGTGTATTAATCATGATATCAAGATGTTTTACATTTTCATAAAGAGCATCATAATACACTATGATATTATCCACAAAGACTACAACAAATGAATCTAGATACACGTGGAAAACCAAATTCATCGTAGCCATGAAAACATATGGAATGTTAGTGATACCAAACAACATAAATATATACTCATAAATATCATACCTACTATGAAATTATATATGAGGTATGTTTAAAGATTTAACTCATACCTGATGATAAACTGACCTCAAATTGATTTGGGAGAAAACCCTCACTCCTCAAAGCTGGACAGAGAGATCATCGATATGTGGCAATAGATAGCGGTTCTTAACCATAAGTTGGTTCAATTGATGGTAATTCATGAAAATACTATGGGTTTCATTCACCATCTTGGATAAAGGGATAAGTGAATCCTAAGGTGAAGTACTAGGCTATATAAAATCCTTAGTTTCCAAATCTTCTAGCTCCCTCTTGAGCTCCTACCAATCAGTAGTATTCATCCTATAAGGAGGAATGGATATCAGTATTGATCGTGGTACTATCTCAATAATAAAATCTACCTCCCACTCTGGAGGTAGTTCGAAAAATTAATCATGAAATACATTCCTGAAACATTCTACTGTAGTTATTAAATATTTCTGAGGTATTCCTTGATCGTCTATATAAAGTATAGCAATCTAGACTATCACTCAACCCAATCCATGATTCTCGGGTCTAGGTCTACTTTCCAAGATAACCCATTTACACTTGTAAAGATAACTATCATCCCTATGGTGATATAAATGATACCCTATGGTGATAGAAACCCACATAATAATGATAAGGGACAAACCAAACCACCCCAAGAATGATATAGAATCCCTTCATCTCGAGGATGAAGAGGTCCCATAAGAAATGATAACTACCTACCTCAAGGGGAATTTCTTTCACTGGAATACACACTCTGATCGAATTACCAATGGAGTATCAAGTGTCATCACACCATAGAAATACTAAATATCAAATAAAAGGATTTACATAGTAGTAACATATATAAAATTATGTGAAGGTACAATATCAAAAATATCAGATTCTAAAGTATAGACTACCATGATTTTACCTCTAACTATAGATGGTTGGACACCCTGCTCCCTAGGTAAAGGTTGTGCTGCATATATATGGCCTGATCCATGGCCCTAAGCTACAACCTGACTACCTATATTGAGTCCACTTAGTTGGTTCTATATATCTTGAGTCTATCCTCCTTTTCCATATATACCTCTTCGACCTATACAGCAAGTGGTAGTCCATCTTTCGGACTAGCATGGAGCTACTGATCCTGCTCTAGAAGGAGTTTTTTGTGAAGATCCCCTTCCACTATGGATAGAGGGAAAGTTCATACAAAACCTCTAAATATATCCCCCTATGTTACAATATCATCACTCAATTGGGTCCCATTCACATTGAGGCTTTACGTGACCATATCTCCCATACTAATGGCATGTAACAGAATTACTGGCATGGACACTTTGGCTACCACTACTCTATCAGGAACCCTCCGGATAGTGCTTCCTACCATTGGATGAACTAATACCCTGTCTCATCCCTGAAATTATGTGCCATGTACTATCATCTTCCCTCAAATTATACTCCATAAAAAGGTCTTGGTTTACAATTCCTTATATAGTATTCAAGAAGAAAACATTTACCTGATACTGAATGATATACATAATCCCATCCTAAAAATTTCTCACTCTGAAAAACTCATCAGTAATGAAAGATGGTGAAAAAAGATATAGCTCAGTAAAGTGATCTGAATAATCCATAACTAAAAGGTTTCCCTAATATAGATTCTAGAACACCCCATATCTATTATCTCTTAGAATCTTTGGAAAAGATAATTGGTAGAAAGAAAGCTAAAAATATATCCAGATCATATCCCGATGATCATCTTTATAAGTAATAATGTCCCGTTAATTATTGAAGGATCCACAAAACATATAAGTGGTGGGATTGAGCCTCCTATCTAGAGGGATATCTAGGTGATAAATGATATATAACACAGCCTCTATCCATGTCTCAGTATCCTTTGGACCGATAATCTTAAAAAACATGGGAGGATTTTTCTATTGAAACTCTCACATCAACTCTTCCATAATATGGGAAAGTCACATATCTTCCTGAGAAGTCTTCATAAACCATATAAAACCTTCTCAAAACTTTGTGTATGTTCCCACTTCAGGTATAACTGGAGGTTCCATAGTTGGAACTATTGGCGGGTTAGGTATCACCACCTTAGAAACAGCGTTAATTCCACCTTCATGCCATTCTACTTGAGGAAGTCATGGCTACATAGATATATAAATTCAAAACACACACCTTAGATAAGATTTAATGTGATAACATTACAGATATAAGAATATGATACGTACAAGACTTCCTATATAATAATCACACCCCTCTGTCGTCCTGTAAATCCAGGTTTGGGCATTGTATGATAAAAATATAGAGATACTACCTACTTACCACTACTAATTTTGGTTCTATGTCAAGTTCTTTTTTTATATCAGGGTCTGAGTATACATTATTTCAATTGAATGTTATAGAGGAAAACTCCCTCTAAATTGAATTTGGAATCACTATTTGATTGAAACCATTTCTATATACATTTATAAGTAAATGGTTCTCAAATATATCATTATATATATATATAGTGAGGTCTATTTAAATGAATTTATAATTCCCAAGTTATAAATTAATATGATTTATAAATTTAAAATGGTGCTACAAGTAACTGTAACTAGGATTTTAATATGGTTCAATTAGAAGGATCACCATTCCCAAATTATATAGGCACACACTCTCTTTAAATTTCAATTGGAATACATATAATTACAACCAACTAATATTTCAGCTGATGTAACCAATGGTTCATGCCTCAAACTAACTATAATTGTCTAATTAAGGTGACATCATCACCCTATATGGGAAAACACCATTTAGGTTGGTGTTAACCCTTTAATTATTCCAATTATTTATCCCTTCAAAAAAATTTATCTCAATATGAAATACAACTATCAAGGAACAAGGAATATGATACAACAATGCACACAGTAAGTAAATGTGTAATGGGATAATGCATGTCATATAAATCCTCACATGCCTATAATGATGTATGAGTCGCTGCCACCTTACCGTATTGGGCCAAGGGTAAAAATAGACTCCAGAATAATAATAAAATCCACAATACATTTTCATCACCCAATAGTGAAATCAGTTAAACTATAACAGGAATAATACAGAACTTCAAATTACATCCCATGAAATTTGGTTTTTTCCCCATATATTGGTTAGCTACTCCTAGGCACAGGCTCGTTTCCAAATCTCGATACATTATAGTATCCTATCTAATAACCCAACCCATAATTAAAAACGAAAAGAAACATCTTATACCAATTTGTAACATCTCAGACCAGTTTCACTGATAAGTAACTGAATCTGGTTGGTCATAAGGCCTCAATAACAACTCCTAATATGCTAGAGGCTGTCAACTAGTAGTGAGGGTCAAATGGTGGTAAAGTGGGGAGACTATACCCTCATAATCAGAGTCACATATCAGTATGATAAATGAATAAATATTAGAATAATAATAAATGAAATATGGGGAATCAAAAGAAAATCATCCAGACAATAATAATAAGCAATCCAAGGTGGTATCATATAAAAAATTATGTGTATCTCATTGATCTATAAAAAATGTAGGCATATGTATATATAGGTATATAAAAAAGAACAAATACTAAAAAGTTATCTAATAGCATAGCGGTCCAAGGATTGGGCCCATGCTAACAATATCCCATGCTATAATCAATCAAGAATCAAAGATTAGGCACTTACCCTTATACATACCTATATCCATGAAGTCTATCTGAGTAACAAACGGTGGCCCAAACATGGTGTAAGATATACTCAGTAGGCCACTACCAATGGTGTCTACCCAAATCTAGTCTATGAACAGAAATGTAGTCATGTGAAGGTAAAATAATCATCAGTGATGTAAAATGCATAAAGTAACAACCATGTTAGAACAAGATCCTCATGGAATGTCAGTACAACCATACCTTCTTCGAACTAAGCCATAAATATCTCTACACCCCTTCCATCATGCATATATATGAAAATGTAAGATAATCATATACACAAATATACATGCTCTGGTGTGGACTTGTGGATTAGTTCCCATGTGTTTACATAGTATTCTAATAAGTCATGTGTCTAATATATCTAAATAGGGAAATCATAATATAGACAATATAATCAAAGGATCTGGGGTGAGACTAGGGAATCCATGACCTAAGGGATCAATCCAATTCATATTAACCACTCATTCAGTCTAGATATCAGGGTCTGAGTGTATTCCAAGAGGTCCACCCAATAAATTCCACTATAAAAGAGTCTAAACATATTTATGGAGATCATCCATAGAAAATTCTAAGTTAAGAATGACTGGGCCCAAGGGGTTAAATCCATGGAGCTGTGTATCTAGAGATCTCAAGCTAAATCCAAAAAGTGTATCTAGGGCATTCTAATATCCATAAAAAGAGTCAAGTGAATCATTAGTACTATGTCAAATCATTCATGTAAAAATAATACATGTCCTGAAGGTGGGTATCTCCCATAAAAACCAGATCAATGAATTAGGGTGGTGTCCTTTGAGTGCTCAAGTAATTCCCTCAGGAATCCAAGTAAGTATCAAGTATTACCACTCTTATAATAGAAAAAGGTCCATAAAAGGAACCATGTATATGTACATTAAGTGTAACATTGCCCAAGTAATAATCACTCAAATTTACTACTTCTATTTAATTCATGTCATTACCTTTTATTTATTGATGTCAATGTTTAAGGTCTATAATTATAGGAACCATGTATGTGAACATGAAGTGTAACATTGGCCATGTGAAAATCATTCCAATTTACTAGGTCCATTTGTACTTTTGATATTAAATTAATAAGGTCATGTAAGTGTGTTATTCATCCTAAACCACTATAATTTATCCATTTTAATGATAACACACTTTAGAAGTCAAACCAAACAAACAAATGTCTATTTTGGTTATAAAACAATAGAGGTGAAATAGGTATATAATGGACACACCCAAAAGGGTGGCTCAGGTTGAGGTTGAAAACCTCTAATTTCATTAGGGGTCTAAAAGATTCATTAGGTTCCAAATGGGGAAACCAGATTAAGGATAGTTAATTTTAGGGGAAATTCTTGGTGAAACTAGCATATGTCACAAAAAAAACAAATATAAACATCAAAAATTTGAGGGAAAATCCATATACCGCCTACCTTATGGCGTTAGAGGAACACTTGTCAAATATTGACCCTTGGTTTGGTAGTAATTGGAAGAAAAAGGGAGAATTTATAAATACCCCAAAAATAGGGAATATTAGCTCTCAATAGAATAGATATATCGATAACTAAATAGAAAATTTATAGGAGAAAGATGAATGGAGATTTTAGCAGTATGCATCTAACAAGACAGTTGGTGGATCGATCAGAGTCCACACAATAGAGAACCAAAGAAACCTTGATTTAGGCCATGGGAGAGATCTTCATGTGAGAGGTTTTGAGTGTGAGAAATTAGAGAGGAACTATTTGAGAAAATTAAAAGGTTATTCCCCATTTTAAGAAACAAATCCATGATATATTTATAATGTGAATATTTTTCACCTCATTAAAAGATCTTTTTCCCCTAGGAAAAATCAATTTACGCCATGTAAGTGGTTTATCTAGACTAATTCAAATCGTGAATTGAATTAACACCACGAATGTAATTCATATCATGAATTTAATTCACATTAATGAATTTAATTCACTTTATGAATTTAATTCACATCAGAAATTGGTTTTACATCTAGGTTGCACCCCTCTCCTACCTTCTTCCCACAAACAAACCAAATAGCCTAAAGGCGCAGCTTTTGAGTTTAAGCTAAAAATACAACCTTGATAAGGGTTTAACCAAAATTTAAAGGGTTCATACCTCATATGAAGTTATTGGGATATTATATTGAGCATATAAAAGGATAGTGATATCTATTCACTAAATAATTTCATAGGTAAAAGAGGGGAGAAATTTTAATTTATGTAGTCACTCTCACTAATTCACCCCCCCCCCCATGTGTTGCACATCCAATGTGATCCTAACAAACATTAATACTTGATGTAGATTCTCCACAATTATTCTTGAAACCTTTAATATACTCCTAGAAATCCCTATTTTAGTGAAAAATATTTCCACAATGGAATCACTACGCCTCTTTGACTTCTTAGTTAGGCTTCAATAATCATGGTTGGCTATTTCTCTACGATATTATTTTTCTAGATTAAACTTTTACCCTTTTATACTTTAATCAAAACACTATATCCTATATCTTACATGTTTTATTTGATTATCCTCAACATATTTAGGATATTATGTAAGCTTTTGTTGAACTCATTCAAGTTTTAGTTTACAATGAATTTTCTAAAACTATATGATAATGATTATAGAATGATGTTTATAGACAGATCAAGCCTTAGAGAAGACCCCAATCTCTCTAATTCATTAACATACCCAATCATATTGATTACATAATTGGATACTAAAGTTCATTTGATAATATTGAATCTAAATAATTACTTTAAAACTTTATATCTATTATGCCTCACTTGTTCATGATAGATCCTTTTTAGGTGATCTATCATTGTAAAAATATCTGTGTTCTCATGTTATTTTTTTTTAATATAGACTCCATGGATATAATCATGAAAGTGGATACATTAAATTGATAATTAAAATTCATTTAATATTCACATAGATCTATTTTTTAAATATATTTACTAGGCATCTGCTCTTGAAGGGGTTTCTCTAACACATATAATTTTTCTCTTGTTTAAGAATGATTCTTAAAATTATATACTAGTATATGATATTTCTTGTCTTAATATTATACCTTTCCATAATTGATCTTAAATTAAAGTTTCATGTTGATGATTTAAATTTATATATAATATAAGTTTTATCAAATGATTTTCATATATTAAAATCATTTAATAACGACATTTATTAATTGTTCTCTTGCTAAATTGATGACCCATTTTAATTTTCACCATATTTGTTAGTGCTCCAAGATTCATATTTCACTAAGTAGTGAGTATAATTTGGTTTTCCTATCATCACATAGTTATTTAGGTTAACAATCATATTAATTATATCATATATGACTCTCTATTATATGAATGGAAAAATCATCACCCAAATTCATTAGATGATTTATCCCAACTCTATTCCTCTAGTATCAAAACATTTATAGTTTCCCAACTAAGTGTAACCCAAATATAACCCAAAATATGAGCACCTTGTCCTATTAGGGTCACTCTTAACTTGCATTCCATACATAGGATAATTTATGGGAACCATGATTTCACATAACCTTCCCAATTAGATGATTGAGTCCTTTACAAGTGTTCGCTTGGGAAGGAATCTAACACTTACTATTTTTAAAGTATTTTGAAATATCACTATCATATCTCACATATTCTCATTATGTATTCAGGATTTTAAAAAAAATAGTATCTTATACCATCAAACAAATTAATATGTCTGAAATAAATTAATGTATAACACCTTGTACAACTCATGATTTGTGTTACTTGTAAAAAATAATGTCCAATTATATACACATATATCCAAATACATATTAATCATAAGTCACATGAAACATTTTAATGTAAAGGATTGTGATCATAAAAAACCAAAATCATAATAAGAGAAATCATGGTGAAATAGATACCTGACCCTCACTTTTCTAGATATATACTAAGCCCCTAGGCCAATAATAAGTTCGATATAGATTCCCAATATCCATGGATCACTATTCAAGAGGGACATTAATTCAAATTCAATCCTAAAACCTAATATGAATAAATCATAATCATTTTTTACTTTCAAGTTCATAACTCACAAACATATCATATTAAAGGTTAAAAGTAATTAAACATAATGTCATTTATAGCATAAAACTCCTTATATGCATGGCATGAAATTTATAAGAAGTAGTTTAGCACTTTAAACTAAATAATACATCTATTTATATTATAACACATATATTCATGAATAATAATAAAGTAAATATAATAAATAAATGAAAAATTCATAAATTTAGACATGGAATAAAAATTTATGATCATTACATAAATAAATAAATTATAAATATTTCATAATTAACCTTTATTTATAAACAATCTATAAATAAAAATACAGGAACATTTCATATTTATTTCAATATGAACTCCTTCATATAATAAATTTACATGGAATTTAAAATGATGACCTTTATATATGAAAATATATTATATTTTTTGAAAACAAATTATAATCATATAAACATTTTACATTTTATTTAATGTGTGATATTTTATGAAAAATAAATATCATATATTTTTCATTATTTTAAACTTTGATCAAATAAATAAAAACACCTTATGGAATGATTTCAATAAAATTTCAAAATAAACCCTTTTAATATAAACCATTAATATTCTTATTTAAGAACATTTTTTAAATCAAATATAAAATCTTCCATATTTATCCTTATTTTAAAATTTATTAAAACTTTATAAATTAATTGTGTTCATTCCACTTTAAACTAACATAAAATCAACCAAATATCTTTTATTATGGTTTAAATACACTTCTCATATTCCATGTAGGTCATTAAATCTTCCTCCAGGGATTTTTTTTTGATAATTTTAAGAAAAAAATCTATTAAAATACACAATGTCCATTTTTATGTAAACCATGGCATGGTACTTCCCAAGTGACAAACTTTCAAATAAAAACCATTATTATTTTATTTGGTTAGATTTGTTTTGGCTAGTTCTTTTAGAATTTAAAATTATGTAACCATGGAATGGTTTTAGTTGTCTATATCAATATTTTCTAATAAAAATCTCATTTCAATACAATTAAATCCTTTTAGTAAAAAAATTCATTTTTATGTCATTTTACAATTATTTATTTCCTGGAATCTTTTTCTGCATCTTGGTTATGGAAAAATTCAAGAACCATGATCATTATCAAAAATCACATCAGGGTACTAGAAAAATTAATTTTTTTAGTTTCTTCATCTATCTAGACTTAAAATACAGACCTAACGGAGGTGTCTCTAGTACAACTAAAGGATTTTGGAGGGGGGGAATATCTAAATAGAGTGAAAAAAATCAACCAATATTGATTGATCCATGGAATCTATCAATATTTTTGGACTCAATAAAATAAATATAAAATGTGTGCATTTTTCTATAATGATCTAATTTATTTATGTCTCTCCACACTGGCTTGATATGAATCACTGAGAAGCAACCAACAGACTGTGTCCTCCTAGGGTATCCATCAATTGTGTAAATTTCCCAATGATTTAGAAGGATCCTCTAATCCTCAAGGTATTCAAGAACTTTGTTTAGAGAGATAGATTGAGGTCTATAGATTTATATTTTTGTGATATTTTTATATATAATTTTAATGAAATTCCTTGAAAAATGATTGAATCCATTTATATATCCACTAAGGACTCTTCTTGGGATTATAAAAATTTAATAATCATTTTTTTTATTGATAAAATTTTTCATAAATATTTCAAACTATTATATCCCTTTATAACTTATGGTTCAAATCATTTATCAATTATTTAATATTTAAATAATAATTTTGAAGGTTTAAAAATCCTTAAAATTTATTACATTACATTTTATATGATTATGAAATCTTATAGTTCGAAAAACAATAATGTTGAACATTATCACAAAAATGAATTATTTTTCACAAAACCTTGATATAGTGACTTCACTATCATGTAGTTTACTCTAAAAAAAGAAATGATGTTGTTTATAATGCCACATCATGGTTTGGATTTGGTTCATAGTTTAAAAAAACAAAAGAATTTTTTTTGAATGAATGTTGTGCATTCAGGGTTTGTTAAATAAATCTAGGATGAAAAGAGTTGATTCAATGATTAATATCACATAACATGAAACATGGAAGTGTTATATGTGAGTTATGAATTGTACATGAAATTTATAATAAGTTAAACACATCATAAGTGTCATTTTGGGTCATTTATATAGTTTATGTTTATTTAAATACCTAAAGGAAATTAAATAAACTTAAACCTACTTATATAAATATATTTTAGAGCCCTGAATAGAGAGATGCAGACCATGCACAAATTATTTCCCTTATTTCTCATTCTCTGATGATTTAGAGATTGGAAGTGAAATAAGAACACATATGATCAGATTTATTATATATGAATTTTTTATGTTCTAGTAAACATATAGTCATTGAAAACACATAATTATTTTCTTCTAGGACATGAACATCATAAATCGATAAACTATGAATATTTGAAACAATTTTGGATGATCTGTATGGATTCTATCTTGGTTCCTTTAAGATATTATATCCCAATGTTGAATGGATAATGTCGAGGTATTTCTATATGTAATAGGCATAATTTATATATAATTCATCATGCTTATTATTTTTTATATTCAATTCATAGAGAACATAAAAGTTTGTATTTTAAATATCATGTTATAACATAGACCTAGATAAAAAAAAATTAAAAATACCTACCACTGAATCCTTCTATTTCACTTGGGTTCTAAAACATCATACATGTTTCATAGTAATGTTGGGTAGATATCAACTCATCCCATGTGGAATAACCAAATCGACATCCTCATAACCCCAAAAAACATAACAATTTAAATGTTATTTGTTTATTCCACTGAAACTACACAAGAAAAAGGGTGGTTTTGGTCTAAATAGGTCAGGACCACATAGGCCTAGGCTCATTTAGGCTTTAACCATTTTCAAAAAAAAAAAATACGAGCCAAATTTTTCTAGACTCACTGATGTTTTTGTACGGATTGAGAAAACCTTCATATAAGAGCATTATATATATATATATATTACATGTGGTGGTCAATAAGGGAGGCATGGATTTTATCTTCACTAAATCATAGCACATCATGATATATAAAATACTATAAAATAGGCCTTTAACAGTGCTGGTATTTATCAGTGCTAGAAAAAAGTGATGATAAATGGAAAATTTATTAGCGTTTTATTTTTAGTACTGATAAAGGGCATACTTTATCAGTGCATTATTTTTAGTACTAATAAAGGGTATCATTTGTCAGTGCTTTGTTTTTTTGTGCTAATAAAGGGTACCCTTTATCATCTCTTTATGTTTAGCACTGATAAATATTTTTTTTATCAGCACTGTTATAGAGCTGATAAATTTCCAAATAAAAAAAATTTAAATAATTAAATAAATTAAAAATAAACAATGAGTTAATTAAAGAAAATATATTACAAATTTTATTAAATTATATAATTATTGATAGAAATGAATAAATCAATTATATATTATTAAATATTAAACATTTTATTAATTATATAATTATGATAATTAATGTTAATATATTATATATATATAGATTAATGTATATAAATATGATTTATATATTATTAAATATTTATGCACTTTACATTAAATAGTTATATATTTATTGAATAATGGTTTATAATTAAAAAATAATATGAATTAAAAATACTGACTAATTGTATAGTGTAATTGACATGTAATTGAATGTTGTTTGATTTTTAAATTTAACATAGATCTAATGTGTGTTATATCGATTTCACATATACGTAATTAATGCATTTTTATACACAATGCACACAAATAAAACTTATACATTTTTTCAATATTGTTAAAGTGTACTAATTTTTAATTTATTCAACTTCACTCATTTTGATCATATATGCATGCACTTAAAATTAAATATTCATTAATAATGTTAAAAAATATTTTTAAAAAAATATTTATAATTAAATATATTTATAAATGTTCATTTACTATATTTGTAAAATTTTATATGTATAATTATAAATAAATAAATATTTTTTAAAGTATTTATATAATTATATATATTTAAATAATTATTAAATTTATAATAAATTTACATAAATAATGAATATATTTACTATATTTATAATTATATATATTTATTAAATATATATATGCATAATTATATAAATATATATAATGATATAAATATTATTTTTTAAAAATATTTCTATAATTAAAAATAAATAGTTACAAAATTATAATAAATATTTTTAAAAAGGAATGAATTTACTATATTTACATTTATATATATTTATTAAGTATATTTATTTATAATTTTTTTATTTATAATTATAATAATAAATCCTTTATCAGTGCTTAAGTAATAAGCACTGATAAAAGCATCTTTATCAGTGCTTTTTTCGCACTGATAAAGATGAGGCTTTATCAGCACTAAACAAAACGTTGATAAAATGAATATTTATTAGTGCTAAAACATTGGCATTGATAAATATGTATTTTATCAGTGCTTTGTTTAGAGTTGATAAAGACTTGCCTTTATCAATGCTTATTTGTAATCACTGCTAAAAGTATCCCAATATATTTAAAAAAAACTAACCATTAGTGAGCTCATTGTGATATCAGAACCTTTCCATGGAAGCCACCCACTTTTAGTGCTCCTCCTTAGTGAATCGAAGCTTGAATCACACCACTCGACAGCCTCCAGTTGCTCGAACATCTTGTCCAACATTCGGTGTTATGTTTCAATTAGGGTTTTCGAAGAGGGTCTCATATTTTCTTCAACCAAGCGAGGTAGCCCTTCCAATTTTATTTGTGTATTTTTCATTTTGTTTTTTATTTCTTCTTTCATGATGTTATTATTTGTGGTTAGGTTCTTTTATACTATTTTTCGTTAAGATTATGAAAGGAACATTTTTTATGATCCATTGTTTGATTGACTATTGATGTTTGGGGATTTTTAAATTGTTGTTTTGAATCAATTTTCTTCATTGTCTATTGTTACATCTAAATATATCATAACATCCTAAGGGATTATGGTGACCCTTAGATTCACCATCAAAGTGGAATTTAATCCAACCTATAAATGAAGGCTGCCAAACAACCTCAAATGTACCAGTAGGAGGAATGATGTTACAGGTAATACTAAGGCACCATGAAATAATGAAATCCTAAATGGATCTATGACATAAGTCCCTTTAATGGTAATTTGCTTATCATGTAGTAGAAATTATCCATGATAATGAGGAATGTATATTGAATTTGTTTTTTAAATTTAAAAAAATATTTTGACTTCTCAAAATGATAAGTATTATTTCTTTCACATCTACCTAGAATTTTTTATATGTCTAATGAAACATCTGAAATCTATGAAATATTATCTTAATGTAATTTGAGAAATGATATTTACTTATAGAAACATCATGTAGGAATCCTTTAGCTACTTCATAGGGATTTTCATCAAATAGTTTGACTAAAATTAAGTGTTTTGATCATCATAAGTGTAGGGTACACATGTTCTATAATTTTATATTCATCATGAGATTTTTTTATAACATGGATATCATGGGTTATGGATTCATGTAATATTACACTATCAATGTAAGTATTATTCAATCCAAGGAAAACTATCATCTGTATAATAGAATTTCAATGAATCAAATAATTCCTGAAACTATACACAAAAGGATTAAATAATGTAAGTCATAACCCCAGTTATAAGAAATTGTGTAAATTTTTTTCAGTGGCATTAATTATTAATTAATATATCTTAACAAAAATATAATCACATAATATGATATAAGATATTTTAATAGAAGAAATAATTTTGTTTTATTGGGTTTTTTCATATCATATCATTCTATATGGCTAATTATAATGTATTATGAGATAAAATACACTATTTTCAAGTCTCAAAATAGAGAATCAAATGGTGTTTATTATATCGATCAATATTTAAAAATATGAGTACTATTTAAAGTGAACTTTTTATTTTTCTGTGAAGATATCATAAAATATGATAGATAATAATGGATTATCTATTTTATTTTAGGGTACACCAGTTATAAGTCGTGATATAGATTTAAAATATACCATGGATTATGATATAAGTTATATCATTAAATACATTTTTAGGGATAATATTATTTTTCTAATTATCATTTATAAACAGAATAATATGATTTTTAATAGGATTATAAATTTTTTCAAACTTTATTTTGTGAAATTTAAATTACTTATAGTTATTTTATATATAAATTATTTATAAAGTATTTATAATTAGTTATTAATGTATTATGAAACATTTAAAAAATATATGTCATTGGTTTTAATTAATAATACTAATTTACCTTTTTTTATATATATTTAATGTCCTATTATTTTGATAATGAATATCTTATGTGTATTTTTTTATATATTATAGAAAATTAATCTTTTATGAACCCAATAGGATGGATATGAACTGAAAATGGATACACATTAATTTTTTGACAAACTAATATGAAGATGGAGTTAAAAGGTTCATCATGTTTGTAAGAGATCTTGTGGATAACCCTTCTAAAGTCATCTGTATGTGTTTACGTTGTTTTTATTCATGAAAAATTAGTCCATAAGAGTTGGAAGAACATTTTATTTGTCATTTAATATATCAAATCTATAAATGTTAGACTAAACATGGGGAAAATTGAATGTGTACATTGATTGGGATGATACTATGGTTTATGAATAGTTTTATATGAATACCTTAGTAAAATATATTGGAGATCACATGGAAGAAATGAAAATGGTAATTGAAGATGAACTTCATGATTTTAAAAAGTTTTTTGAGGATTTAAATAGTTGTTCCTAAAAACCATTGTATACCGATTTTAATAAATACACAACATTGATAGCTGTATTAATGTTATATAATTTGAAAGCTGGAAGCGGATGGAGTGACACTAGCTTTGTAGAACTACTTGGTCTTCTGAAAGATATGATACCAGAAGTAAATGAACTAGCATTCCAAACATATGAAACTAAATTAATGTTATGTTCAATGGGCATGATCTCTAAAAAAATACATTTTTTTCCAAATGATTTTATATTATTTGACAAGGAATGTGAATCACTCATAAAATGTCCTAAGTGTGGTGCAGATCAATACAATAAAAATGAATCGAGTCCTTCAAAAAAATTATATTACTTTACTATCATTCCATGGTTTAGAAGACTATATGGATGTAAGGAAATTGTGATATAATTAACATGTCATGAAGATACAAGAATTAAAGATGGGAACCTACGTCATCCAGTAGATTATCCTTAGTGGAAGAAAATTGATTATGAGTTTCCTAAATTTGTAGATGAGCCCAGAAACTTTCATCTTCTATTATATATATATGGAATAAATTCTTTTGGTTTAAATAGTAGTACTCATAGTACATGGCCCATCATGTTGGTAAATCATAACATTCTACCATGGTTATGCATGAAGCACAAATACATTACATTGTCTCTGCTTATAACTAGACCAAAGAAACCTGGTAAAGATATTGATGTCTATTTGGGTATATTGATCAAAGATTTGAAATTGATGTGGGATACATGTGTTACAATGTATGATGCTCATAGAAGTAAATAATACACATTGAGATCCATGTTTTACAAAACGATAAAGTACTTCCCCACTTATTGAAATTTATCATGCTATAGCATTAAAGGAATGTTAGGGTGTCCCATTTGTGAAAAATGTACATACTTAGTTGGGTTGAAACATTTCTTGAAGACTGTGTTATTAGGAAATCAAATTTTTTTACCTACATGACATAAATACGGATCTTGATGATAGAATTCAATGGTAATATCAAACAAGGTACAACACCATCTTCAATAATGGGTGATCAACTATACAAAAAAGTAAAAAATATTGACACTATTTTTGGTAAATCATTTTCGAAAAAACATAAAAAATCTTGTTAGAAGAAGATATCAATTTTATTTGAATTTCTATATTTTAATTGTTTGTATGTCAGACATTTTCTTGATGCTATGCATGTAGAAAAAAATGTATTTGATCATGTTATTGGAATTTTACTAAATTTTCCTAGAAAAATGAAAGATGATATCAAGGCTAGGTTGGACTTGATTGAAATGGGGATAAGGGAAAAGTTGGCACTGGTGACGGGTAAAAGGCGGACTTTTCTTCCACCAATAGCTTACACTCTATGCAAATAGGAAAAATTACAATTTTTCCTTTTCCTTACTAGTGTAAAAGTTCCACATGGGTATTTATCAAATATAATGAATTTCATGTCAATGACTAATTTGAAGTTACAAGGACTAAAATCACATGACTGTCATATTTTGATGCAAGTTTTAATTCTTTTTTCTTTTTGTTGCACTTTACCTCAAAAGTTATGATATACATTAACTAGATTCTGCTTCATTTTCAAAACCATATGAAATAAAGTTATGGACCTGGAAAAGTTTCTCATCATGAATAAAGAGATTTTAGTCATATTATGTGAATTAGAGATATTATTTCCACCACAATTCTTTGATATAATGGTCCACCTAATGGTTTACTTGGTCATAGAGGTTCAACTATGTGGTCATTTCCATTACAGATGGTTGTACCCCCATTGAACAGTATATGAATATTTTGAAAGGGTATGATAAGAATCTAAGTCATCTAGAAGGTTTTATTGTAGAATGGTATATTGTTGAAGAAGCTATTGAATTCTGTACCAATTACCTATCAGATGTTGAGATCATCAATATCCCAAAGTTTAGCCACAATGAACTCCTTATAGGAAAAGTTATTTTCATAAGATATGTTGTAAAAATTACCTTGACAAAGAGGGAGCAAGCATATATTTACATATTACATAATAGTGAAAATTTTGATCAATAAATTTAATCCCACAAAGAAATTATTAGATATTTGAATCCATCAAGGGATTAATTATGGATATCAAACACACATAATCAATAGTTTATAGGATGGTTTAGAGAACAAATTTATAAGGAGTTATCTGAAAATATGAATTGAGTTGTTGAACAACTTCATTGGCTAGCCAGAGGACCAAATGAAAATGTTATCTCTTACAATAATTTTGTAATCAATGGTTATATGTTCTATGCAAAATAACATGATGAATTCAGTATGATGAAAAACATTGGTGTTACACTTGTGGCTAAAGCGATGAACATATCTGGTTCCAAGGATAGAAATCCAATTTATACAAATATGTCATATTTTTACATTACCGTACAGATATACGAGTTAAATTATACAAAATTTCAAGTGCCTCTTTACAATTTCAAATGTGTTGAAAATATAAATAAAGTGAAAGTTGATTAAATGGGCTTTGTGAAGGTGAATTTCAGTGTGAAAGGGGAAAAAAGATGATTCGTTTATAATGGAATCACAAGCAGTGCAAGTATTTTATGTGTCTGATCCAACAAACAAGAATTGGTTGATTGTCCTAATGGTGAATAAAAAATATATTTAGTCATATGAAAATTAAATCTAGGATGATCCTTTCATTAGGACATAAAAATTAGTTCATGTCAGTCCCAATGTATGCAATGTCTTGTACATTTGAGGGGACCACAAAGAGGGGATTTGGATTCTCAATAGAGGAACCAAATCCTTAAAAACCTTAAAAAAATAAAGAGGTTTCAATGATAAGGTAAAAGTTTTTTTTAATATAATATGTTTTTCCTCATAATATTATATGTTCTCTACTTCATTAACACAATCTAAATTAAATTTTGACTACTCATGCAGAAAATTTCTTTTTCACCTGATGATGTTACCAATCACTCGGAAGAACAAACTATAATGAAGGAAAACCTTTGGAAAGTTGTAAAGGTAATGTTAGAATATAATTTCTCTATTTTACTGAGAAATTTATATATCGAAACATTGATTTAATTTTCATTATTCCTTACAGATTTCATTTATTTTAGAATATTTCTACCCATGTATAGGAAGAGCAATGATGTTGTCTCTACTCAATCACATAGGTAATATTGACCAACTAAAAACTGATAAAACACATTCATAGTGTTTAAAAACTTTAGTAAAATTATCCATATTTCATTTTTGATGTGTAGGAATTAGTCACACCTTAATATGATACACAATGTGATCGATATGATTTGAAGTACATGTTTCAATTTTAAAATGACATTTTAGAAAAAAAGACAAGTGACACAATCAAAACTGAGAAAACACATTCAAATTGTTTTGAAACTTTAGGAAAACAATACATAAGTCATTTAGGATGTGTGGGAATTAGTTTCACCCCAATCTGTTGCATGGTGTGATCATTATGACTCAAAGTGAATCTTTTTATTTGAAATTATCATCAATTTTAGTAAAAAGGAAAATTGACCTACTCAAAACCAAGAAAACACAATCATATTGTTTAAATATTTTAGTAAAATGATCCATAAGTCATTGTTTATTTTTATAAATCATCCACACCTCAATAAAATACACAATTTGATTGGTTTGAGTTAAAGTGTGTGTTCAAATTTTAAAATGACATTTTAGTAAAAAATAAAAGTGATGTACTCAAAACCAAGAAAACACATTCAAATTATTTTTATAATTAATTAAAATGATCAATAAGTCATTTGGGATGTGTAGGAATCAGCTGCACCTCAATCTGATGCATTGTGTGACCGGTATGAGTCAAAGTGCGTCTTTTTATTTAAATTTGTCATCAGTTTTAGTAAAAAGGCCAGATAGCCTACTTAAAACCAAGAAAACACATTCACATTATTTAAATACTTTAGGAAAATGATCTATAAGTCATTTTTGATGTGTAGGAATCAAATGATCCTCAATCTGATACACAATGTGATCGGTATGAGTCAATGTGCGTGTTTCAATTTTAAAATGAAATTTTAGTAAAAAAGAAAAGTGACATACTCAAAACCAATCAAACACAATCAGATTGTTTTGAAAATTTATGAAGATAGTTAATAAGTCATTTGGGATGTGTAGGAATTAGCTTCACCTCAATCTGACGCACAATGTGACCGTTATGACTCAAAGTGAATATTTTTATTTAAAATTTTCATCAATTTTAGTTAAATGGACAACTATCCTACTCAAAACCAAGAAAACAAATTTTTATTATTTTGATACTTTATTAAAACAATACATAAGTAATTTTTTATGTGTAGGAATCAGTTTCACCTCAATCTGATACATGATATGTCTAGTATGAATCAAATTTTTCGTTATCAGTTTAAAATTCACATTTTAGTTCAAAAAGAATCACTCACTAAAAACCGATCAAATGCACTCGTATTTTCTTGATAACTTAGGAAAATTTTTCATAAGTAATTTTTGATGTGTAGGAATATATTTCACATAAAACTGATAAATTATGTGATCAAAATGAGTCAAAAGTGTATGTTTCCAGTTTAAAATGACATTTTAGTAAAAAAGACAACTAATGTACTCAAAACTGAGAAAACACATTCAAATTGTTTTGATACATTAGTAAAATGATCCAAAAGTAATTTTAAATGTTTTATAATAAGACTCACCTCAATCTGATGCATGGTGTGATGGGTATGACTCCAAGTGTGCCTTTTTATTTAAAATTGACATCAATTTTAGTAAAATTAACACTTTTTGTTAATTTATTCCTTTATATTATTACTAACATTATAATTGTTTTATTATACAAGTGAGTTATTTTTCTCGATCATAGGTGGTTTGTTCAGTAATTTCATGAGTTGGGTTAGGATTAAAATATAAAGTAACATTTATGTTTTTGAATGTATGTAATAATTTGTATCTATGTAATTGTATAAACCAATGTTTGAAATGCCATTAAAATATTTTTTTCTTTTGTTTGTGTTTTAAATTTCATTTCATCTAAATCCTATATTTGTACTTATTTATATTGATATATAGTGTTTTTATGGTGTTGTGGTGTACAGTTACAACACATTGTAGTGGTGTTGCAGTGTTCTATTATAGCACACTGTAGTATGGACCTTTATTAGTACTTTCAAAAGCACTGGTAAAAGGTCATTTATCAGTGATTTTTCAGTGATGATAAAAGACCAGGGATTTTAACCTCTCTCATGTAGTCAGTGATTTTCTAGCACTGATAAATGTCATTTCTAGCACTGTTGAAGACCAGTTTTGTTGTAGTGATATAAGTCATCCATGTGAAATAGAAAAAAATCACTATAATTAAGCTTCTTCCAAGTTAATAATAAATCACCAAAATAAATATTAATTTCAAATATGTTGAATATATAAAAATCTAGCTTGTTTAATGTTCCAATTAGATTAATTTTATTTGTTTTAAATAAGTTTTACTAGCTTTATATTGAGGTATTGTCAATATATGAATGAGAAAATGATGATTCTTGGAATATTATTATGGATATAACCACAAAATTACATATGATGATTATTTAATTCATCTTAATACACAATACATGCTCTAATAATTCATGTACATAGAAGTTTTTTTATAAAAAATATATATATAAGATAATTTTTATTTAAAATATGTTTATTTACATTGATAATGTAACTCACCATGGATTTTTAACTCATTATGTTTTGGGGGATGGATTAATTTTTAATATAGATAAGGGTTATTAATATGAATTGAGGTTTATGTTGGGATTTAAAGTGTTTATATATCTTTTATGGGTGTTTTTTGGACATGGAATAAAGTGTAGTTGGTTGTTTGGGTGCCCATGTGAGCATTAGGTAATGGTAAGGGTTACCTAGGAGATTAATTTCAGTAGCCTGTAGTCATTCACTCTGTAAACCATGGTCCATGAATTAGGTTATCCAAGGGGATAACCCCTCTACCTTAAAATTTTTATTTTTTGAACTAATGATTAATGCCATGAATTTTTTAAGAAAGGGGCATTCATGATATGAACCACCTGGTTCACACCGTGAAGGGTGCCTCAGTGTCATTTTTTAGTAAGGAAACTTTCATCATTTTTGGGGTAGGTGGCATCATTTTTATGGGTTTTAGGGGGGTTAGGAGATAATTTCAACTAAATCTCCCCCTCTTCTACCTTGAATTCAATCCTCATTGATTTTGGATGGGTTTTAATGTGTTCTAAAGTATTTTCATGTAAGATTATTTGTTTCTTCCTTCATTCTTTCCTCTTGTTTATAGTCACTAATTTAGTACAATTTTAGCTAGGGATTCAAATAATATTTCACCAAAGCATGATAAAATCATCCCATTCAATGGGGATTTAATGTGTGGTGTCTATAGGAGGTTCTAAAGAGTTTACCACACACCTTATTTCATCATTTCATTATATATAAGATAAAACCCTAATTTATTAGGTGGTTTTTATGAAATTAGGTGAAATTGATAGTTGGTAGAGTGTTAGTGGTTCAGGATTTTCCTCAGGATGGTGTTGGGGATGTTCCATAGACCTTTTGTGGGTAGTTCATTGAGTTTTAGTGAAACAGTGGTGCCCAGTAGGTTTTTAATCCATAATGCCTTGTTAGTTTTATTTAAATAATTAATTGATTATATTTTTATAACTAATTATTTATAGTGTTTGATATGAGGCAAGAGCTTAAGTTTCAGTATCAAATTTTTCGAGTCATGGATGGGCATGTACAAGATCTAGGAGATCCCTTTAATACAATATCATATGGATTTTTATTCCTGATTATTTTCTTAAATTCAGGTTTCATGGGTTTTATTATATCATATAGAGACCATAAGTGGATGAGAGATAGAGATAGGATTGCATCTGACCTCTTATTCATAGTCTAAGTACTCTTTTCACTTTATATGTTTTGAGATCATTTGGAGGACATTTATCCAAGGAATAAGGGGTTTATTTAAGCTAATTATAGAACTCTATGTGATATTGAGATGCGATATGTGGTGTGGGTAGTCTATAATGGTTTTCCTAGGGTTAATTGGGCAGGTGCGAGAGGCTTATCCCTAGTAACAATCGATGAGATGATTGTACTACTTATCATTTCTTAGAAACATCATCCTAATAGTGGATTCAGACTTGATGATAATAGTGAATAAGATGGGTCCTTTGTGAGGGGTGAGATATGGTAGAGAGGGGTTTCCTCTGGGTATCTGTTTGAGAGATCTCTCTTAAGATAGGTGAGACAAGACCTGGGTGTGGCTCATCAGGTTTTTTTAGAACTTGGCATAAAGATTCCAATGGGATTAGAGTGATATAACTTAGGATTATCCTAGAATTTTAGGATTGGAAGTGGTGAGGTTGGACCAAACCTTGTGATATGGGTCACCATGAGCATGTGTGAAGTGATATCACTGAGAGGTGACAGCTATGATCAAGTATCGATGAGAAGAGATCATAATAAGTCTAGAGTACCGAGTGTTTGCATTTAAGGGAATGAAAATCCATGATTTAAGATAAGGGGATAGATTTTGATCTATTGTAACCCTAGGATAATTTTGTGATCTATATGATTGGTTTTTAGACCTTCTTGTGATATATTTATTTGTGTTAGGAGACAGAATCCGGTGGTGTTGAGAATCCTATGGCATGGCCTTTCCTTGATTGATAAGGATTGGTTCATGGTGATTAAACTTTTCTAAAGTAGGTTTGGGTTATATTGATTTCTTTGAGTGGTAATGGGTCATGAGATAGACCTTGGCATCGGTGGCTTGGTTTGAGGACCATCTTAGGGGATAAGTCATGGTACGGTGCAGGACTTGGATGAGTGACCTTACCTTGATTAGGATTGGGTCAAGGAAGTGGACCACTAGTGGGAGGCTGGTTTGTGATGTGATGTGAAATATGATTGATAAACCATTCTTTGAGTGATAAGGTAGTGGTTATAGATGTGATATATGATTATACCCTCTTCCATTGGGTTGTGAGTTAAGGACTTGGTTGATTCCCTACCCTGAGTCTTCATATGTGAACTAGACATCGGGTATAGTGGCATGAGACTATGAGGTGAAAAGTAGATTCTAGAATTAAGTCAATATTGGAATAGTCAAGTGTTTTGGTGTCACGATTATCATATAGTGACCCAACATGCACGGATTCATGGTGGTCGGGTTAGCATACAAGGTCCAAGGAGCTTATGTGACATGTTTATTTTCCCTCATGTATACATGTATATGATGGAATATGCTATAGGGACTTAGTGAGACCCTAATAAAATGTATTTATCACTCCCAATAAGGGGACCTCGATGCATGTGGAGGCCTTATGTATTATTTTTAGGTCAATCATGGTACATGTAGTGGATCAAGGTGAGTATCTTGATGGGTATTTTATGATAGTGTGTGTGGTGTGGCCTAGGGACGGTAAGAGGGCCGATGTGTGTATTTTTTTCTTTCATTATATTGTATATGTGATCATCCCAATGGGAAATTAGTTTTGTGTTTTATATTACCATGGGTCTACATGAAACATTTAAAGGATTTGGTTTATTTATTTATGAATACTCTGGTTAGGATAGATATTGTTTCAGTTATTTTTTCATTATTTGTTCTAACATTTAGTTAAGTTCATTGACTCCATGTGGTATGTATTAGGCTCTCACCACTACTTAGAAGCCTTTGGAATATGGGGAGTAATTATTGAGTACATGATAGCCCCATGGGTGTTTTTAATTCTTGTCGGGTTTTCAAATTTAGAAATTTATAAATACAAAACAAACAAACCACTAAACTATAGGGTAGTATGGGATGTTCAAGTTCGAGGTCAAACCCAGGGAGATAAGGTTGGAGAAAATATTAATTATATAAAATAAACCTAACTAATTTCAATTTTTAGAAATAAAATCTAAACTATTAAGCATTTGATTTTTGAATAAAGTGGGAGAAGAAAATATAAAATGGGTGTTGGGAAGTAATGAATCTAGGTTCATGGGATGACAAGGCATGAAATAATTATTTAAAAATCATGAAGTCATTTGAACTTGGTCCTTGTGAGTACAATGGTCATGAAAAATTCTGTCCATCCAAAGTTCTCATTTTCTCATGGTCAGGAAATTTGGATTAAAAAGAATGGGTAACCAAAAACCTTATTTAAACATAGTGAATAGATAAACCCAATGGTCATAGAGAAAATATAAACCCTAGACTTCGCATTAAATTATGACATTCAATCAACTTTGTAAATGGTCATGCTCAAAGAATGAAAGAAATTAAACCCAATATCTAACCACGATCACAATGGCCATTGAAGAATTGATTAGGGAAATGATATAATTAAAGAACAAATATGAAATCCCAACATAAATTGTATTCAAATATGAAATACCTCATACAATCAATCCCCTTTCATCACACATTCCTCAACACGAAGAAATCACCTGATCGTGCTAACCATGAGTGAGTGTAGAAAAAAATAAACAAAAATCCCAAATAAAGGTGGTGAAGTATGGCTCTATAGTAGGTGGGAGAATCTCTGTAGGCATCAGTCGGTGGTCCTCCATCCAGAATGATCCTCCAAGGCACATCCAAGGGTGTATTTATAGGGTTTTTGGTTCAAAAACCTGGCTTCATTACATATTTCTTGAATCTCATTTTTTTTCTATTTCTCGATGCCATTACAACATGTAATTAGATTACACATACTGTAATAATGATTTGAGTTGCCTCCATGTCTATGATAATCTCATGTGAATCTCATTTGTAGATTTGGAACTTTTACTCCTTTTATAATGTGTAATCAGGACTCATGAGGTGTAACTTGATTTCATGGCGTGTAATATTTTCACGACTTTTTCTAGTGGTGGTGGTTGAATTCAACTGGTGCACAACATGTAATTGCATTACATGATGTGTAATCAGTCTTTTTCTAGTTTTCCAGCTTCAAACTTCTTCAAAAGTATAGTGTCACGCTGCTTCTCTTCGTTCACGGCATCAAGTGTCTTTTAGATCTATTAATATTATCTTTTCATTCCATTTTCTAATATTCATTGTTTCTTACTAGATATCATAAAACAAGTTAAATTTTCTAACACTGGGAAGGATTATTCATTTAAATATAGAATTTAATATAATAAAACATTCTAAAATGTATGCTTGAAATACAATTATCAAATACCCCCACACTTGAATTTAGACTTGTTCTCTAGGATGGAATCTCAACATACTACAAAGGATGTTTACCTTACCATGCTTCAAATTCAATTTCAACAAATGAAATTGATAAAATGGGAAATTAAATGTTCAATCATTACATAAGAAAAATTTTAAATGCCTCAATTTTCAAAGAAACAAGATAACTAAGTATTTTACTTTTCTTATTTTTAAATAACCATGTTTCTTCATTCATCCATTTTCATTTTTCAGTCCATCATTAATATGAATTCCATTTACAATTTACCTCACTTGAATTTTTTTTCTCATCATCAGGGTAAAAATGTAAATAGAGTGAGTAACATACCTTAAGAACATGTAACTTACCATAGTCTTGCAAGGAATCTAACATCTCCACCACGTAAAGCCATAGATAACAATTAATCATGAGGGTTTTGCTATTTAGGATCAAATGACTCTGAGGCTTCAGGGTAGGTAGGTAAATGATGTAAAAATTAAATCTAAAAAAGGAGTTCTATCTCTAAATCATTTTGAAATATATTCAAAAAAATTCTTAATGAATATCTCCCTTTACAAATGTGATCTCTCTCTTTCCCCAAAAATCTCAAAGTGGGCTCATAATACTTGTAAGCTTAATGAATGAATCAAACTCTCTTTATTTTTTTTATTTTATCTATTTTTTTCTTTCTAAAAAGCTGTGATTAGGAAATATCTCAAATCCACCACCTAACCACATACGATCAAAAGATCATCATTCTAAAAAATAGTGATTTTTATCCTCCCAAAAAACAACCCATTTTTTCAATTTTTTCCAATTTTTCTTCTTTTTTTAGCAAGATAGGTGAATAATAAAATACAATGAAAGATACATGGCCTCACCCCATATTATAATAAAAAATCCCCCAAAAAAATATCCACAATTATGTATATCCTGATACACCCAATAATTTTCATCCCTCGCACTTATTCTTTTAAATGTCATGCAAAACATTTAGAGGAAGGTAGGAATCGATAAAATAGGCTTGTAACACAGCTCATTTATTAACAAGTTTTTTCAGGGATTCTACTGGTTTAAAATGGTTTAATACAATGTGGGTCCATGGATAAATGACTAAATAAAAAGATTTACTCAATCATATTAAAAGTGATTTTGTTCATTCATAGCTTCGATAAGATGCAAAGAAAGTATTAGAAGAAAAAATGCTTGAGTTTCTCAAGAAATAAAATATAGAAAGAATGGAAAATATTATCTCAGTGGATGTATCTAGAGTGAGACTAATGGTTGGGACAATTACTCATGGAAATATGTGGTAGGTCCGGGGTTATGGGTACAAAGGAAAGAAAATTTGCAGATGCAGAGGTGCGAAACCAGGACCTCCTCAACTCACAACCATAGGTATAGCAGGGGCGGAACCACTGAACTGCACCCCATGGGGCCAATTACTCATGGAAATAAATATTAATAATTATATCAATTAATGTAAACATCATAAATTCAAAACATGGCAAAAATTTATAAAAATTAAATTTATAATGGTCAAACATGATCCCCTAAATCATGATTTTTCAAATTCTAATCCACATGCTTATCTATACTAATTATTTTCCCCATTTTTGTCATTCAAATTTATTGATAGAGAAATTTAAATATATGTAATGATAATTATCCTAGGAAGTTTATGTCTCCTAGATTAGTTCATTAAAGAATGTATCAAATGTGGGCATGTAATTTGCAATGAAACATCTAAACAATTGAAATATGAGGAATAAAATAAAAAAATACATAATGAAAAAACTTACTCCCCTTGAAAATTAACGCTTCAAACTTGGTTGTACAGGTTCTGTCTGAACCCTTCCAAGACATGCAAATTCCCTTTCACATTGTGTTATTGGTTCTGTAGCATCTTATTTCTTCCACCCGCTATTGTTCCATGTGCCTTTGATGGAACTAAAAAATAATATAAACAAGTGAAAGTGCAGGCCCTTTCAATATGATCAAAAATAATAAGGGGATTGAAATTAAATACTAATATAAAATTAAATTATAAGAAATAAATAAATATAAAGTACCAAAAAGAAATAAGAACTCAGGTTTCTCCTAGTATCTTCTCTTTTTTAACAAACATTTAGCTCGACCACACCTGGTTTAGATGATTGAAATGTGGTAAAGTGTTAACTATCTCATCTTCAACCAATCATGACTCTGAAATCATCCCAACTCAGCTTGATTTCTCCTCAATGGAATTGGTGTGGACCTTGGAGGTGGTGACTAGAGTTTGAACAGCAAGAGTATAACTAAAAGGATCTTGAGATATGTCCAGTCTTAGTAAAAATTTTCTTCTTTAACTATTTAATTCATGTGTTGAGTTTCTTGAATGATCACTTCAAGTTCAACATCCATCTCCTCAACTTATTCTTCTTTATTTTCCTTCAATTGTGTTCCTAATTTTTTTAGGAAGCTTTTTAGCATCTCAGCAGCTGAGGTTTCTTTTTCTTATTCTTCTTTTTCTTCTCATTCTTGCTACTATTTTCTAAATTTTTCTTCAAATCATTAAATTTCGGCAACAAGTTCACCCTATTCATCATCTTCTAAACCTGAAAATTCAAGGGAATCATGAATATAAAAATAAATAAACATATGAAGTGGTATTTACCTCTGCTTCATTGTCCATTCTTCTTTTTTTGTGATGATCCTCATAGAATCCCTGATCCAGGTTATGTGGTGTTGTGAAATCAATGCTTGGGTATGGTTAAAGGTACTCATAGGGTTGACTATTCATCATTTTAACCTCCATAAGTATCTATTCCATATCATACAGTTGGAAGGAGAACTTCTCCTTGGTAATCATTTCACTTTGTATCCTTACCATTACAACCAAAAATACTCAATGCAGTAAAAAGTAATAGAAATAAAAATCTTATGCTAAAATTAGTAAATAGAAAATTTAAGAAAATATTTTGTCTATATTATTCAACTAATAAATTCTCTTCTTCTATCATGGAAATGCCACCAAAAATTTGATAGCCCCACTGGAATCATTAATTCTCACCTGGTTACGGAATTTAGAAATTTATAAACATGAAACGAACAAACCAATAAACTATAGGGTAGTATAGGATATTAAATATTGAGGTCTAACCCACAGAGATAGGGATGGAGAAAATATTAATTAAATAAAATAAACCTAACTAATTTTGATTTGTAGAAATAAAATCTAAACTATTGAGCATTTTATTTTTTAGGAAAGTGGGAGAAGAAAATATAAAATGGGTGTGGGGTAGCAATGAATCCAAGTTCATGAGATGACAAGGTATGAAATAATTATTTAAAAATCATGAAGTTGTTGGAATTGGGTCTTAGCGAGTACAATGGTCATGAAAAATTCTCTTTATCCTAAGTTATCCTTTTCTCATGGTCAGGTACTTCATATTACAAAGAATGGGTAACCCAAAACCTTATTTAAACATAGGGATGATATAAACCCAATGGTAATGGAGAAAATATAAACCCCAGACTTCACATTAAATGATAACGTTTAATCAAATTAGGCAATGTTCGTGCTCAAAGAATGAAAAAAATTAATCCCAATCTCTAACCCTGATCATAATGGCTATGCAAGAAGAAATTTGGGAAAGGATATAATTGAAGATTAAATATGAAATCCAAACAGGAATTGTATTCAAATATGAAATACCTCATATAATCAATCCCCTTTCATCATGAATGCCTCGGTATGAAGAAATCACCCTCTCATGCTAACCATGAGTGGGTGTAGAAAAATAATAAACAAAAATGCTAAAGAAAGGCAGAGAAGCACATAACTATAGTTGGTTGGATTGTAAAGATCCCGAAATCCAGTGAATATTTTTTAAAATACATGGGAATTTTACGAGTTCGTGAAAACTGATGGCGCATGATTCTGAGTCCCGTTATGATCAGAATCAATTTCTAATGTTTTCTTCAGGTACGTTCAGTAAATCTACGAGCGGGATTTTATAACTTTTGAATCGGTGCTCGGAACTAAAATATGAGGGAACCGTTGAACTCGCAACGCTGGTATTCGCTTAAGGAGACTTTCACATCGACGGCAGTTGGTTGAGAATAAAAGTTAGTTTTTGGGTTTTCATAAAAAAAAATAAATTGAGCTACACTTTATTTTATTTGATCCGCCATGTTGATGACTGGTAGTTGAAACCTCCTCTTGGAAGTTGGAGGTGGGACCACCACACCTTAACCTCCAATGAGAGGTTAAGGTGGTGGGGACCACCTGAACATAACCTCCCACGAGAGGTTACATCATGGGGACCACATAGGGCTAAACCCCCTATTGATGGGGGAGAGTAAAACCTCTCAACTCTCCCTCATTAATGAGGGAGAGCCTCTCCACCTTTCCTTTAATTAAATGGATCCAACTCCCTTTTTATTAATTCGTGCCAACGCACGTGAATTAATTTAGGGGAGCCATGTAATTAATTCTCCATTTGAATTTCGTGCCAACATCTAAAATAATAGGCAAAATAAAATTATTTTTGGCTTGGAATTCTCTCTTGGGAGAGGTTTTGAGAGGAGGTCTTGGGAGAAGGCCCCAATAAAGAACTCTCGCCAACGATTAATGTCGGTGAAGATCCTTCTTCGACTTCTTTTCCGGATTCCTACCAACATGGGGAATCTTCCACAAGCTAATGTAGCTCGGATTTGGAAGTGTGCGGCGGACACGATGAGCGACGATTCTCTTCATCTACTTTTCGTGACTCCGTCGACGAACGATGAATCGAAGATAGGGGGATTAAATTCTTTTGAGTGCCTTGTTCTTCCTTACTTTTTGGATAATGAAGGTTATTGAGCTTCGTTCTTATGAACCAATTTCTATCACCATAAACACGGAGGATACCGGCCAACCTAACATGGCCCGACATCCTCTGTCGATTTTTTTCCTTCTTGTAGCGTTCTTCGGCATGGCGACGTAACAACAATGAGGCGACGAAGGCAGTGATGATAAAGGTTGTGCTACCTGTGGCCTCCGCGAACCGCACCTCCCCTGCGGCGCGCCGCCCCTGCGGCGCACCGATGCTCCCGGAAGAACACCACTGGCCCGTGCCGGCCTGAGCTGCACCGAACCAGCCTGCCCCCCCCCCCCCAGCCGCCGACCAACCCGTGCCCCGCGCGCCTGCCCGCGGCATGCCCGCTCCTTGCACGCCCTGCCTGCGGCCTCCCGCTCCCCGCACGCCATGCCCGCGGCCTGCCTGGCATCCTGTCGGCCTGCCCGTGCCCCAAGTGGCCTCCCCGTGGCCTGCCCGTAGCCCGCGCGCCCTGTCTACATCCTGCCCGGCGCCCTACCGGCCTGCCCAGGCCCCCACCCGGCCTGCCCGGCTTGCCTGCGGCCTGTCAGGCCCTGCCCGGCTACCCATCAGCCTACCTAGCGCCCTACCCAGCTGCCTCCATCATCCCGGCCTCCCGAGCCGGCCCGCGGCGTCCCTCGCGGCATCTCTGGCTGAACGAGCTCGCCCTCCCAGCCTGAGCCACCCAAACAGCGCCCCTCGTAGCGCTGGCCGAACAAAACCGGCCACACCCTCTTGGCCAAGCTGTGCCCCTCGCGGTGACCTCTGGGTCGAACTACCCACGTGGCCGGCTAGGCTGGGCCCAGCGGGCCGAGCCGAACATAAAAGGCTGGCCCACCCAATGGGTCGGGCCAGACCCAACAGGTCTGACCGGGTCGACCAAGACCGGCTCGGCCCATACTAAGACGGGCTGAGTCAGTCCGACCGGGTCGGACCGAACTGAGGCCCACTACCGGCCTTTACTTTCTTTTGGCCATATATTTGGCACTGGATGACCATTTGACGAACCGTCAGCGGTACTGGTTTTCTAGGAGCATGAAGGTTCCTTTGAGTATACCCCACTGAAGTTCGGGGTATTGTTGAGATATGGTCAGGTTGGGTCATACACAAATCCAACCAGGCCCTCGGGACTAAAAAGTTAATAACTCACAGATCGGGCATCCGATTGACGCTTTGACTGTTGCATTGAGACCCCTATGACGAGGTAGACCTTTGAGATACTTCTACATGGGACTTCGTGACAGCTAGAGTATCAACCAGTAGCTTGTGGAGCAGATCTTCCAGAGACGAGCAGGCATTTGGGTGCGAACCTAGTAGTTGGCTGAGGCTTGATCATTGCTGGCCGATTTCAACTCGGAGTGATTCGAATAGCCCAGTGGGAAGCGCCTTGGTGTTGAGGAAGACCCACAGTGTGGAGTGACTTTGTGTGAGCGTGGAAGACCCACGGTACTTGAGATGTGGAGTACCTCAGTAGGATACAAGGGGGATCACCTCTATGTGAGCATGGAAGACCCATGGTGGGGAGCGCCCTTATGTGATGCAGCAAACCCACGGTACTCAATAGGAGGAGTACCTCAATAGTCCAAGTTAGTGGGAAACGCCTCTGTGTGACGCGGTAGACCCACTGTACTCGAGAGAGGAGGAGATCTCCAGTAGCTGAGGGTTCAGATTGATATTATCCCTGGAATAAAATCCTAGCTGATTTGAGTCAGTAACATTTGTGTTTACCTCATGATTGAGATGGATTACTTGGTAACTTAGGTATATGTATGGGCATATACCAATGTGAGGTTATCTGTTGATTTCATACTTTTTTGCTTTATCCTTTTTGGTTTTTGTGAGACCTTGAGGGTCTCAGGGTCCCTACTGAGTATCGCTATAGTCACCCAGCACAGGTTATGCTCACACCTTATTGTGTTGGTTGCAGACAACGGACAGCGCTGACTGAGGATCAGAGTAGCAGGACTGGATGGTACCCGGAGGTGGACATTACGACGAGTTGGTACACTGAGGATACTGACAGATGTGGAGTGCTGAGGAGGCTATCTATACCTACCCATTAGGTAGGAATACCCGAAGGATGACCCAATAGCTTCTTTACCCCTTTTCTTCAGTTGTACTTGTTTTCAGTTTCCTTGTACTTTACAGTTGGGCTTGTATTTCCATCCCCCTTTACATTTCATCACTCCTTTTTGTATACAGTTTTTACTTAGTTTTTGCTTCCAGTTTTTACTCTGATTTTGTATGTTTACAATTTATAAAGGCAATGCCTTCCCAGCTTAGGGATTTACCCCTTTGGTGCTAGTCGCCAGCCCCTGACCTATAGAAGGCGGGCTTGGGGTAGTCACGACATGGGCCCCAGGGGACGGTTCATGAAAAATTGGAATCAGAGGAGACGGTTATACTGTAGAACTTAGGACTCTGATCTTTCTTTTCTACGAAGCAATAGTGTTAAGCTTACTGAGAGTGGTTCTCAGTTCAAGGAGTCCAGTGTTGGTGCGACGACCGATGTATCCATACACCAAGACCCAGACTTCTGATTTCCGACTCAGTGCATGAAAATATAATTGTGTGTGTGTGTTTTCAAAAGTTTTCTTTAATTCAACTCAACCAAGTCAGCCCACTGGGTATAACTTTTGACCGTGTCGCATCTATTCTGGATGCCTCCACGCAGACAGCCAGTTATAGTTCCGAGAGAGTACAAGATGACGGCCCACCGAGCGACGAGGCTTCGGTGCAGGGCCCTCTTACTATGTTGGCACCTTCGGGGGGTGTACCAGCAGCACCACCACTCGTTGGGCATAATATTCCACCAGCCGCACTAGCAGATGGTGCACGCCGACCGAGCATGTTGCACGAGTTCCAGTGGTAGAGGCCTCCAAGGTTACAAGGTGAGACAGATTCCCAGGCAGCAGAGGACTAGCTGGAGGCGATTGCTAGAGTTATCTGCCAAGTTGAGACACCCGTAGAGAAGATAGTGATCTTAGATACCAGTGTTTTCCAGTGAGTTACCATGAGGTTGGTCCGCATAGTGATGAGGCTTCGGTACGTGGACTGTTGCCCGAGACTGTACCTTCAGGTAGTGTGTCAGCTATATCACTTCCTGTTGGTCAGCAGTTCCAACCGGTGGTACCGGTAGATGAAACATGTAGGCTTAGTGCCTTACATGTGTTTTAGCATCAGATGCCCCTTAGGTTCTGAGGTGAGCCCGAATCACAGGTGGCTGGGGACAGGCCTGAGGAGGTGGCTGAGAGTTATCTAGATCTTGTACAGCTTCATTAGGAAGACATGTCGGTAGATAAGAATTCATCGAGGCATACCGATTGTTCCCAGTACTCGATGAATAAGTTACGATCAATGCTTTGGGGCTCGGACTACCGAGCGAGGTGTGTCTTAGGACATCCGAGCCAGCACCTTTTCTATAGATTCTAGAGAGAACCTTTTCATTTGAATGTTCTTTGGCTGAGCGGATACAGCCAGTGAACGTTAGTAGTGGGAAAGCATGAAACTGGCGCCAGTCTTAGAGACTTGAGCGTGTAAAATGTTTCGAGAAGAGGAAGTGTTAAGGAAATATGAATATGCAGGGTAGAAGACATGGAAGTAGAGCTTGGAGAGCATCATTTGGTGGTGTACATTTCGACTTGTTACAACCACCCACCTTTTTAGTCCCCACCAGGCTCAGGGAGCTGGAGGCCAGGGGAAGAGAGCAGCTTCATGCGGTCAAGGAGTGTGACCCAAGGGCTCTTGTAATGATTCTAGGTATGGTCTATGCCTACTACTAGTTGTCTTATCAATAGACATAGGTACCAATCATTCCTTCCTTCCACGAATCTTATCCCATACCTAGAGTTTCCGGTTAAATTGTTGACTTGACCCTCACGTCTGGAGATACCTTTGGGAGGAGACTCGATAATCACACTTATGTTGATGGTGTGATCTGACCCTTGAGGCGAGAGTTTCGGTTGGAACCACTTGGTGGCAGCGTCGATTCCTTACAACGTTTGTTTGGGTATGGACTGGGAAACCACAGTTCATACACAGATTGACTATATTAGGAAAAAGGTTTTGTTTTATCTAAAACATTAGGATGAGGTTTTTATTAGTCAGAGAAAAAGGAAACCCAGGCAGCACAAGTTAAACTCATGCATAGGAGGGTGCAGCTGATTACTCTTGAGTCGGCCAGTCTTACCCTCATGACAGCCGGAGTTTTGAGTTTTCAGTTCCAAACAGGAGTGACAGAACATGGGGACATATTTTCAAAATTTGTTTCTAGGATTACCCCCCCCCCCAAATGGGGAGGGACATCTGCTTTGGCTGGATACTAGTAATGCGAAACGGGCGGGTCGAGGCGGGGCGGGCCAAGCCCGCACGGGTTTCAGCCCGCATGGTTTTGTCCGCAAAAGCCCACATATAATGCGAACAAAAAATTTCAAGCCCGCCCTGCCCCGCATAAACCCGCGGGTTGCCCGCGGGCTTACCCACCTTTACGAAAAAAAATCTATTTATAATCATTTAAATACTGTATTTTTTATCATTCTTAAAGGGATTTGTGGGGAGAAGTACGAATTAACAATAACTAGAGTTTTATGGAATGTGATGGAACATTTTTTTGTGGGTTAATGGTGGCATGCAGTAATGTCGATGTGGTGGCGAACTGTTGCGATAGAAAGTTGGTGAGTGATCGGTGATGAGTGATAAATGATAATGTTGGTTGTGTGGTGATGTGAACAACTAAACCTGTGAATGAATGAAGTCTCTCCAGGTAACGATCAGTTTCAGAGGAAGCTATTAGTGTTTTCACGAGGTTCTATCCAATTATCTTAATAACAAAATTAAATTAAATAATAACAAAATTAAATCAACCTAAAAAATATTATGATTATAATAACTCTTATAGAATTGAAACCATGCGCAGGGGTGATGAGTTACATTTTTCAAGAGATGGGTTGACACACCATGTGAATATGGTTAATAATTACTATATAAATAATAAAATATAATATTTAAAAAATAAATATATGTCTATTTAAAATTAACATGTGAATAAATGGTGAATTAATATGACCATTATGGTGTGAAATCATATGTCACCGTTTAACCATGATTTTTTTATTAAAAAAACTAAAATGTTAAAGAAACATATATTGTAAAAATAATATATATTTTTTTAAATCAGGCCTGCGGGGAAGCCCGCACCCACGCGGGCTCAACTCGCATTGGCCCGCACCCACGCGGGCTCAACCCGCATTGGCCCGAACTCTATACGGTCAAAAAATTTAGGCCCTCCCCGCCCCACATCCGCCCCATACCTGCAAAGCCCGCGGGCCGCGAGCCCGCTTGGCATCGCTACTGGGTACTAGAAGAGGTTCGTTACAGACTTCAACAGAGTTGTAGCACCACTATCAGCCTTGAAAAAGAAGGGAAAACCTTTCGTGTGGTCAGAGAGATGCCAGAAGAGCTTTCAAGATCTAAGGAAGAGGCTGACTAGTGCCCCCATCTTGAGGATTCTAGAGGAAGGCATAGGGTACATAGTCTACTGTGATGCATCAGGGACTGGACTCAGGTGTGTCCTAATGCAGGGGCGAGTAGTGATCGCATATGGTTCTTGGCAGCCGAGATAGCACGAGTAGAACTATGCTACCCATGACCTGAAGTTAGAAGCAGTGGTCTTCTCCTTGAAGATGTGGCGGCACAATCTTGTGGGAAAACATTTTACCGTGTACTCTGATCACAAGAGTCTTAGGTATATCTTCTCTCCGAAGGACCTGAACCAGAGACAGTGATGATGGCTTGAGTTCCTCTAGGACTATGACTTCGAGATAGTCTATACTCCTGGGAAGGGGAACGTTGTTGCTGATGCACTCAGTAGGAGTTCTGGTATACAGCTACTAAGAGAGGCGACAGAGCAGCTGACTGCATTACAGATATCCTTTGTGGATAGAAACGGAGAAGCCTTTCTACAGTCTCTTATAGTCACACCCACACTTCTTCAGCGAGTCAGGGAGGCGCAGTGTGGAGACGCTGACTGCGAGACACGACGTGCCCAGATATCCATAGGGTACGAACCTAATGGATTTTCTGAAGGTGGGGAACACGTCATCCTCTTTAGAGGACGTACTATGGTACCAGTCTCACTTAAGGAGGATGTTTTGAGGGAGTCCCACACATCCCCTCTAGTGGTATATCCAGGAGTGGCGAAGATGTTCCGGGATCTCTGATGACATCACAAGTGGCCAGGTATGAAGAAGGCAGTAGTGGATTTTTTCTATCGATACCTCACTTGTCAGCAAGTGAAGGTGGAGCATCAGGTACCAGCAGGCTTGATTCAGCCTTTAGAGGTCCCAGAGTGGAAGTGGGATGGGATATCCATGGACTTTGTTACGGTTATACCACGTACGTCCTGGGGACATGACTCTATCTAGGTGATCATAAACCAACTCACCAAGTCAACCCACTTCCTACCGATCAGAGAGCAAGGTTCATTAGAGAGCTTGGGACTCCTCTATGTGCATGAGATTTTGTATCTACATGGAGTACCTTATTCTATTGTATCTGATCGTGATGCACGATTTAATTCTCGGTTATGGAAGGGGTTGCAGGAGGCTTTTGGGATTCAGCTTCATCTGAGCACCACCTTCCATCCTCAGACGGATGGTCAGATTGAGAGGACCATTCAAAAACTTGAGAACATTCTCCTTGCATGCATCCTTGACTTTGGTCATAGCTGGGAGGACCACTTACCATTGGTGGAGTTTTCATACAACAACATCTATCACTCCACCATTGGGATGGAACCTTTTGAGGCCTTGTATGGTCGACCTTGCAGATCGCCACTGTGCTGGACAGACCCAGGGAAGTCAACACTAGTGGGACTAGATATGGTATGGGCTATCACGGAGAAGGTGCAGATCATCTAGGAGCGGATGAAGACTGCACAGAGCTGCTAGAAGTCATATGTCGATAGGAGACGGAGCCCTCTGGAGTTCAAGGATGGAGACCACGACTTTCTACGGGTCTCACCCCGATGTGGTTTACGGAGATTTGGCCGAGGCAGAAAGTTATCTTCACGTTTCATTGGACCTTTCCAGGTCCTCAGCAGAGTAGGCGAGGTGGCTTACTACCTGGCTCTTCCACCACAGTTTCACCAGGTGCATGATTCCTTCCATGTATTCCAGGTGATGAGATACGTGCATGACCCTTCTCACATCATCGACCATGGGGAGCTGGACGTCGACGACGGGGAAAATTTTACGGAGGTTCCAGTGGAGATTGAGGATCCACAAGAGTGGGTCCTTCGTGGATGGTCGATACCTCTGGTGCACTTTCGTTGGTAGCACGGGAACCTCCAGGAGAGCACATGGGAGTGAGAGACTCAGATGCATGCTCAGTACCCCCATTTGTTCCCTTAGTTCGAGTTATAGATTACGAGGATGTAAATCCCTAAGGTGGGGAGAATGTAAAGACTCGTGAATCCCATGATTTTCTTTAAATGCATGGGAATTTTACGAGTCTGTGAAAACCAACGGCGCATGATTTTGAGGCCCGGTGTGCCCGGAATCAATTTCTGAATTTTTGTTTAGGTACATTCAGTAAACGTATGAGCGGGATTTTATAACTTTTGAACCGGTGCTCGGAACTGAAATCCTAGGGAACTGTTGAACTAGAAGTGCCAGTATTTTCTTAAGAAGACTTTCACCTCAACGGTAGTTGGTTGAGAATAAAATTTAGTTTTTTGGTTTTCATAAAACAAAATAATAAAATAAAGTGAGCTACACTTTATTTTATTTGAGCCGCCATGTGGATGACTGGTAGTTGAAAACTCCTCTTGGAAGATGGAGGTGGGACTGCCACACCTTAACCTCCCATGAGAGGTTAGGGTGGTGGGGTCCACCCGAACATAACCTCCCGCGAGAGGTTACATCATGGGGACCACACGAGGCTAAACCCCCTATTGATGGTGGAGAGTAAAACCTCTCAACTCTCCCTCATTAATGAGGGAGAGCCTCTCCACCTTTCCTTTAATTAAATGGAGCCAACTCCATTTTTATTAATTCATGCAAATGCATGTGAATTAATTAAGGGGAGCCATGTAATTAATTCTCCATTTGAGTTTTGTGCCAACATCTAAAATAATAGGCAAACTAATATTATTTTTGGCTTCACATTCTCTCTTGGGAGAGGTTTTGAGAGGAGGGCTTGGGAGAAGGCCCTAATGAAGAACTCTCGCAAATGAAGAACGCCGGTGATGATCCTTCTTCGACTTCTTTCCTGAACACCTACCAACGTGGAGCATCTCCCACGAGCCGACGCAGCTCAGATTTGGAAGCGTGTGGCGGATGCGACGAACGATGATTCTCTTTGTCTACTTTCTGTGACTCCTTCGAAGAACGACAAATCCAAGGTAGGGGGATTAAATTCTTTTGAGTGCCTTGGTCTTCCCTCCTTTTTGGATAATGAAGGTTGTTGAGCTTCGTTCTTATGAACCGTTTGATATCACCATAAACGCAGAGGATACGGGCCAACCTAACATGGCCCAACATCCTCCGTCGATTTTTTTTCCTTCTTGTGGTGTTCTTTGGCATGGCGACGTAACAACAATGAGGAGACGAAGGCGGCGACGACAAAGGCCGTGCTACCCGCAGCCTCCACGAACCGCGCCGCCCCCACGGCGCACCGGTGCTCTCGGCCGAACATCACCGGCCCGCGCCATCCTGAGCTGTGAAGAACCGGCTTTCCTAGCCGCCACCCGGCCACCGGCCTAACCGCACCCTGCGCGCCTGCCAGCGGCCTGCCCGGCACCTCGTCGGCCTTCCCGCGCCCCGCGCGCCCTGCTTGCAGCCTGCCTGCACCCCGCGCGACCTTCCCGCGGCCTGCTCAGTGCCATGCTGGCCTGCCCGCTCCCCACGATGCCTGCCCGCAGCCTACTCGCGCCCTACACGCCATGCCCGCAGCCTTCCCAGCGTCCTTCCGGCATGCCCGCGCCCCGCGCGACATCCCCGCAGCCTGCTCCTGTGCCCTACCCGCGGCCTACCCGGTGCCCAGCCGGCCTAACCAGGCCCCCACCCGACCTACCTGGCTTGCCCGCGGCCTGCCTCACTGCCTTCCAGCCCGCTTGGCGCCCTGACCGGTTGTCATCGGCCTCCCGGCCTCCCGAGCCGGCCTGCGACATCCCGTGCGGCGTCGATGGCTAAACCGGCACGCCCTCCTAGGCCGAGCCTCCCGAACTGTGCCCCTCATGGCACTGGCCGAACCGAACCGGTCGTGCCCCTCATGGTGACCTCCAGGCCGAACTGCCCACGCGCCCTGCTGAGTTGGGCCCAGCAGGCCAGGCCGAACCTAACAGGCTGGCCCACCCAAAGGGTTAGGCCATACCCAACAGGTCTGACCGGGTCGACCTAGACCGGGTGGGCCCAGACTAAGATGGGCTGAGTCAGTCTGGCCGGGTCAAACCGGACCCAGTCCCATTACAGGCATTTACTTTCTGTTTTCCATATCGTCGGCACCGGATGACCGTTTGACAAACCGTCAATGGCGCTAGTTTTCTAGGAGCACGACGGTTCCTTTGAGTATACCCCACTGGAGTTCGGGCTAATGTTTATATATGGTTTGTTTGGGTTGTACATGAATCCAACTGGACCCCTGGGACTAAAAGGATAATAACTCATAGACCGGGCATCTGATTGACGCACTGTCTGTTGCGTTGAGACCCCTATGATGAGGTGGACCTTTTAGATACATCTACATGGGACTTCGTGACAGTTGGAGTATCAACCAGTAGCTTGTGGAGCAGATCTTCTAGAGATGAGGAGGAATTTTTGTGGAAACCTAGTAGCTGGCTGAGACTTGACGACTACTGACCGATTTCAACTCGGAGTGATTCGACTAGCCCAGTGGAGAGCGCCTTGGTGTCACGGTAGACCCACGGTGGGGAGTGCCTCTCTGTGAACGTGGAAGACCCATGGTACTTGACACATGGAGTACCTCAGCAAGCTACGAGGGGGAATGCCTTGGTGTCGCGGCAGACCCATGGTGGGGAGCGCCTCTCTGTGAGTGCGGCAGACCCACGATACTTGACACGTGGAGTACCTCAGCAGGCTACAAGGGGGAGCTTCTCTGTATGAGCGCGGCAGACCCATGGTGTGGAGAGCCTCTGTGTGACGTGGCAGACCCACGGTACTCTATAGGAGGAGTACCTCGGAAGTCCAAGTTTGTGGGAAGCGCCTCTGTGTGACGCGGCAGGCCCACTATACTCAATAGAGGAGAAGTTCTCCAGCAGCTAAGGGTTCAGATTTATACTATCCCTATAATAAAATCCTGGTTGAGCTGAGTCAGTAACTTTTGTGTTTACCTCATGATTGAGATGGATTACTTGGTAAATTAGGTATATGTATCGGCATATACCTAAGTGAGGTTATCTGGTGATTTCAAACTTTATGGTTTATCATTTTTGGTTTTTGTGAGACCTTGAGGGTCTTGGGGTCCCTACTGATTATCATTATACTCACCCCTACATGGGCTATGCCCACACCTCATTGTGTTGGTTGCAGACAATGAACAACACTGATAGAGGATCAGAGTAACAGGACTAGACGGTACAGAGAGGTGGACCTTGTGATGAGTCGGTACATGGAGGAGACTGAAGGACGTAGAGTGCCGAGGAGGCTATTTATACCTACCCTTCAGGTAGGAATCCCCGGAGGACGAACCAGTATCTTCTTTACCACTTTTCTTCAGTTTTACTTGGTTTCAGTTTCCTTGTACTTTACAGTTGGGCTTGTATTTCCGGCCCCCTTTACTTTTTAGCACTCCTTTTTGTATACTATTTTTACTTAGTGTTTTCTTCCAGTTTGTACTCTGATTATGTATGTTTACAATTTATAAAGGCAATTCCTTCCCAGCTTAGGGATTTATGCCTTTGGTGTTAGTCGCCAGCCTCTGGCCTATGGAAGGCGGGCTTGGGGTAGTCACGGAACGGGCCCCGGGGAACGGGTCGTGACATGGATCATCTCCACAAGTGTCCATCAGTGGTCCTCCATCTAGAATTATCCTCTAAGGCATGGACAAGGGTGTATTTATAGGGGTTTTGGTTCAAAACCCCGACCGCATTACAGATTTTGTGAATCTCGTTTTTTTTCTATTTCATGACGCTGTCATGAAATGTAATTAAATTACACATAATGTAACCATGATCCGAGTTTCCTTCATCTCTATGAGAATCTCATGTGAATCTCGTCTGTATATTTGGAACTTTGACTCCTTTCACGATGTGTAATCAGGACTCACGATGTATAAATTGCTTTCATGGTGTGTAATCTTTTCATGACTTGTTTTGGTGGAATTAGTTGAATTCAATAGGTAGAAAATGTGTAGTTTCATTATACGACATTTAATCAGTCTTTGTCTAGTTTTCCATCTTCAAACTTCCTCAAAAATATGGTGGCATGCTACTTCCCTTCACTCGTGGCACAAAGTTTATTTTACCTCCATTAATCTCCTCTTTTCATTATTTTTCAAATATTCATTTTTTAATGCCAAAAATCATAAAACAAGTAAAATTTTCCAACATTTGGAAAGACTATTCATTTAAATATATAAATTAACATAATATAACATTCTAAAATGTATGTATGAAATACACTCATCAGGCCACGTCGCTCTCCAGCTCAGATGATGGTTCTGGGTTGATCCTTCATAAAATGGTATCAAATTTTTTATTTTGATTTATGTTTTGGGGAGATGGTAGATAGGTTGTCTAAGAATGTTTCAAATCTTGTGATGGACCTTGGATTGTAGAGTCATAAACACCTTTTTAGTGGGAATTCCTTATTACTATGGGTGAAAGTATTTTTTTTCTTAGGGTGTGATGATATGGATGAGATATTAATGAATATGATGAGTTTACTAATGATTTTATTTGTGATTTTGACTATAGTTCTATCAGTAGGAGGACCATGTTCATGAACCATGGTAGTCATGTAAGACTCACATGACATATTCCTTCTTGTGTGTGATTATTTTTTTCTAATGAGACGTTTAATTTTTTAATGTGTCAAAAAAACATATATGGTATTATCCCATATAACTTATTACTATCATTCTATTAAGATAAACTATAGTATTTTATATGATGGAAGATGTGGATCTGGTTTAGGATTCTCTCCTATGATGACTATATGGCCCCTTTATAAGGGTCATGTATAATGTCCCTTACTGGGTATATGTGGGAATTAATTGCCTAAGAAAAATAACCATTGTGGGTTTAGTACAGGGCATGGAATTCCTAAGAAATTATATGAATATAGTAATGTATTTCCTTGTTGTTTAAGAAAACCTAAGGGGTTATAGAGAAAGGTATGAGTGATATGCCTTATTCTATGATATAGAGCATTGAAGGTGCTTTTAGTATCGAGGTTTCATTTAAAGGGTATGATATATTCAATACATGTCCCTTTGGTTCTCTAGATTCACATTTAGGTAGAATCATCGGAGCATGGGTAGATGCTCTTGGTTTGGAATGATTCTCAGGTGTCAGGTGATCATGAAGTTAGACTTAGCATGAGTGAAATTCATTAGGTTGTGGGATGAACTTAAAATATAGTAGATCATAGTCAGTGGGTTAGGATTTGGGGCTTGGTTAGTTGAGATGAGACTCATGGGATCATGAGTTATGTTTTGTGATTTTGTGTACAGGAGTTTATATCATTAGGTTCAATTGAGATTGAGTAGCATCATGAGTGATTACTTGCGATGGGGTTCTTAGTGGGTCACTCTTCCTTTGGAGTATGATAGTGGTAATTAGTGTGGATTTGGGGGAAATACTATATGTGTAAGGGTCGGTGTGTGTTGGATATGCATGCTTCCTATTCAATTTTTGGATCAGTGAATAGGATTTTTGCAGGTCTATTGAGAATGGTTTAGGTTGTGGATGAACTCGAGTAGTATTGTTGTGATAGTTTGGTGGTGAGATGTGTGTGGGTGTGATGACCCAGTGTTTTAGTCCTTGACTGGGATATTATTAGGGTGGTGTATTTATGGGACCTAATTGGATCAGTTCTTGAGAAGTGGTGTGAGTAAATACATATGGTGGGGATTGCAATATTTTCTATAGAAGGATGTCCTTCACAGTGAGTCTGGAACAGGTGGTGGTTGGTGTTTTGTGTTGTCACTTTGATAAGAGTGGGATAATCATGTATAATCATTACATTTGTTAATAGAAAAATCATGGGTTGTGTAGATCAGGTGGTTGGTTTGGTGGGAGAAGATAATGATACTCTTATAGTGGGTGGCATCATATTTTTTCTGGGTGAATGAACATCATGTCGGACAGGTCATGGGTATGTTGAGACCAGTCGTTGGACAAATGAGGTGGCATTGAGATACTGATGTGCAGTAAGATGTGATTCTATTTGGTTCCTTGGTAAATATGACATTTCGATTACATATGTGTTTTCGAGTGGATTCGGTACATTTTCATCAGGATCCGATTGAAGTTAGAGTGATCTGAGGGTGAGTTGAATTAGAGGTATACTGATGCTCGTGGTGATAAAATTACAATTAGAGTAGATATTTAGTGATTTAATCATGGAATTACACTAATATTTGGGTTATTACTTCAGTGTGTGTGTGTGTGTGTTTTGATGATTATATGATGCCTCTATGATTGAGACTCATGATTCATCATTGAGGTAATGTGTCAGTTGGTGAAACATAACATTTTTAAGAAAAATTTAGTATGAAGATATCCAAATGGTATTTTTTCATGATTTTGGATGAATTGAGGTAGAAATTATATAAGTAATATTGTTTAAAAGGTTTCTTGTTGGTCGATATACCACTAGAAGTGCAATTTTGGTATGATACTCCAATGGTGGGGAGTATCATAGCTTGAAATCAACCTTTGTTAGTGGAGTATTATGGTGAGGAGCACCATAACCTTCATGATTAATTATTTTAAGACAATGTGGTGTCTATGGAGATGTGGTTTAGGTTGAGTGTCATATTATTGTTTCCACTTATTGTGAGTCAATGGCTTGGTCCTTAGTGAATAGTGTGTTCAGTGTTTAGAGTTGCGTAGTAGAAGTGTATTTGGAATTTTTTATATAATATAGTGAGTTCTTAGTGAATTGATGACTATGGAGGTTTGGGAGATTTTATTTAAGTACTACCATATATTCTCAGGGATGAGAAGAATTATGGTGGGGATTTTATAACACCTGATGGATTTTTAGGTTATTTTATTTTGGAGTAAGTTTGAATTGTTTATTTGGAGTAGGGTTAATTCCATGAATTGATGTTCAATTTGGTATTATGAATGTTTAGAGATCCTTAAATGGTCTTTTAGGTTAATAATGATGTGTGGTTGTATTTTTGGGTTCTTAGGTGAGAATTAGAGGAGGGATAGAGTGACCCATGAGCTGGATTTTAGTAGCCTATATTATCATAAACTATGGTTCACATCATGAATGGGGTTTGTTGAGGGTAGAGACCCTCTACATTTAACATTTCATGTCATGAACTATGGGTTCTCACCATGAATGTGTAAAAAAAGGGAATTCACTCTGTGAATCACCTAGTTCATGCTGTGAATGGCGCACAGGTGGATTGTTTTTACTAAGAGATATTTCATCCTTTTAGGGGTCTATGTCCTTCTCTATTTAAGGGGTTTGGGGATCTAGAGGAGACCATTTTATGAATATATCATCCTTCTATTCCAATTATGTGATCCCCCTTGATAGGGGATGCTTTTTGATGTATTTTAGTGGTGGTTTCAGATAATATCCTATGTTTCTTCCTCCATTCTTTCTTCTTGATGATAGCCAATGATTCCAATATGGTTTTGGCTAGAGATTTAGTGAAAATTTCACTCTAGCATAGTGAAATCATTCTAATTAGATAATGATTTTTTTGTGTGGTGGATAGTAATGGTCTTGAGGAGTTGATCACACACTGTATTTCATCATTTTACTGAAGGTAAGCCACTACCTTATTTTATTTAGTGGTTTTGATGAAATTTTTAAAAATCAATAGTTTGTTGGGCATTGGTGGTTTGGAATTTTTATTGGGATGGTGTTTGGGATGCACCTTAGACGTTCTGTGGTTGGGTTGTTGAGATTTTGGTGACACGATAGCTCTCAGTGAGCTTATCTACCATTATTACTTGTTATTTTATTTTAATTAATTAATTAATTAAAATTTGTTATAATTAATTATTTAGAGTGTATGATATGATGTTGGATCTCAGGTGACAATACAAGCTCGAACAAAGAAAATAATGTCTTGGAAAAGGGTGATCAGATCTTGGTTTGGTTGTTAACATCTTGAAATAGGTAGGTAGTCCCTTAAATACAAACTCATATTCATCTTTATGCATGAGTGTGTGCTTTTATATGTGTTTCTTGGGTTCTAGTAGAGCATTTATAGACCATAAGTGGCTGATACATAGATATAAGATGTAGTTTGGCCTCTTATTCTTATAGTAAGTTATCTTTAACACTTCAAGGGGTTTGAGATCACTCAATGTCTATGTCACTAAGGGGAGATGGTATAGGTTGAGCCAGTGAGAGACCACTTGGAGGTCCTGGGATATGAGATGTGACATGGGTATCCTAGGATGGTTTTCCTAGGGATATTTGGTTTAGTTAAAGAGGTTTGGTCCTAATGATGATAGGATGGATAATCATACATCTAATCCTTGGTGAACGACACACTCATGATGGTGGACTGAGAATTGGTGAGAATTGTGAACTGGATGGGTCCTTCGGGATGGGATGTGGTGTAATGGAGAAGGGTTTCCTTCAAGTAGTGGTTTAAGAGGTCTCCCTTATAAGATGTGATATTAGACTTGTGTGTAGGTCGTGGTTTTTTTAGGACTTGGTATCGGGATTCCAATGAGATTAGCATGAGATGTCTTAAGATAGACTTTATATAATAGGACTATGAGTGGTGAGGTTGTAGTAGGCCATGAGTTCTGGGTCAAGATGATCCTAAAAGTGATGATGTCACTGACAGGGTGATGTGTATGATCTAATATCAATAAGAAGAGATCATGATGGGTCTAGAGGACATAATGGATAACTTGATTGGTAATTTGATATAATATTTAAGATTAGGTTATAGGTATCAATCTACTAGTGCCTTGGGATCAGTTGGTGATCCATGTGATGGGTTTCAGGCCCTGCATGTGATGCATGAATTTTTTATAGGGGATAGAATATGTTTGGGGAAAGAATTTGGAGGCCTAACCTTACCTTGAGTGAGAAGTATTGTGTTGTGGTTATTTACCTTTACTAGAGTCATATTTGGTTATAGTCCATGCATTGAGTATGCTTGGTTCATGTGATAGATCATTTCATGAATGGACTATGTTGAGATCTGTCATAGGGGATGGTTCATGGTACAATGCGGGACTTGGATGAGTGACCTTGTCATGAGTAGGATTAGTTCATGGTAGTGTACTTATTATGAGAGGATATGTCATTATGTGATGTGAGACACGCTTGATAGACCCTACCTTGACTAATAATGAATTGATTCAAGATGTGTATGTATGATTGTGCCATATTCATTCAGGTCATAGGTCGAGGACTTAGAAAAATCCCTACCATAAGTCTTCTGGTATGATTAGGACATAAGGTATAATAGAACAAGATGATAAGGTGATGATTGGTTTATAGCATAGTACCAAAGCATATATTATCAGGTGTTGTGATTTCCTGGTTAGCATACAGTAACTTGATGCACAAGGAATCGTGGTGGAGAGTTTAGCACATGGAATCCAAGGCACTTGTGTGAAATGTTTATTTTGCCTCATGTATACACATATATGATGGAATATACTAAGGAACTTGTTTAGACCCTACTGAGATGTATGTCTCACAGCCTGAATAGTAACCTCGGTGCATGTGATGACCTTATGTATACTTTTATGTTGAGAAAATTATGTTCAGTGGATTAAGATGAGAAACTAGATGGGTATTTAGAGACAGAGTGTGTGGTGTGGCCCAAGTATGGTAGTAGGGTCAGTGTGTTTTTCTCTATTTCATTTATTTTTATATGTTTTCATATTAGTGTTTAATCAATTTTATTTCTTGTAGTGGGTTAATATGCAACATTTCATTTTGATATAATAATGTGTTTATTTATTTATGATTACTTTAATTATGATGGATATTATTTTGGTTATTTTTTAGATGCGTGTTTGAATCTGATTTGAGGACATAGTCTCCCCATGAAATGAAGTAGTCCCTCGCCTCTAGTTGGTAGCATCTAGAATACAGGGAGTCATGCTTGAATCCACATGGCCCTCCATCTCGAATGATGGTTTCGGATTGGGGCATCATAGAGAAGTTGAGATTATCATAATGATTTTAAAGAATATGTGAATAATAATAATAATTTTAAAGAATTATTGAGGAGGATAGTATAATATTTGAATAATAATTATTAATAAGTATCTTGTGTTATGGATCTCTTTTTTTAATGAAATTGTTTAATACCATAATAAAAAATATTCCCAGTCTCAGATAGCCTGTCCAAGAAACCTAGTAGATGATCGGGATAAGATTAAGGTTATCCCTTCTGAGAATAGATGAGGAATATCAAGAATAGGCATCACACATGGGTACGAATGTAGGAGGAATTAGTGGTACATAGCCTCCCATGTGTGGGGATAGACAGGAGATCTAGGGAAAGCACTAGAGCCTGTGAGGTTTTCAGTGGCCATGCTAGAGAGAAGTTAGGCTAATAGACTTGTGTATCCTCCTAGTATAAGTTCAATGTGTAATTCACTTCCCACATAGAAATATTCATTTTAATTATGTGGTATGCACTAATTTAAATGTTGTCTCTTGACCACTTCATCTTTAACATTTGCATTGCTAGGGTTTCTTGACTATGTGAAGGAGCTCACACCACCGACCTTATTCCAAAGATTTTGTGATCATGCCGAGATAGTCAAAAGAATGATATTCACTATAAAAGTTTGATTGAATCTTTATCAAACTGAAACAAGATAAATGGATTGTTCTCCCATGGAAGAAGAGTCTGACAGTGGATAAACAGACACCACAAAGAGTCTGGCTTCATGAGTTTGATACATGAATGCAGTTTCAATTTCATGCATGTGAGGTCCTTGCTTAAAATATAAATATCATGGTGGATGTTTTTCTCATTTTTTGAAACTGTGATGCCATAAGTCTAAAAACCACAAATTTGATTCATTTTCTAATAGGAGGTACCATGTTTCCTAATGTTTCATAAGAATAAATGGATCTCCATAATTTTCAAAATCCTTAATTTGGTTAAATATTCTGTAAATAATATGATCAAGTTAGAAAAAATTCACAGAGAGATTGATACTCAGTGGGAGTAAATTCTGATAGCTCTTTGTTTTCATAAAATAAACTTCATTCTTATTTACAATTAAAAAATATAGTATATAATATTGTTTATCTACTTGAATATGAAGAAGTAGGATCCATTTTAGTACAGTACATAATGAATAATAAGGGGATCATGTAATACAGTTCATGAAGCAAAGTTGTAGACCATGAAGTATCAGTACGCGAAGTCAGAGTTTATAAAGTGACAAGAATAGAACACAAATAGTGGTTCACATAGTGTAACTTATAAAATTTGTAGTGAATTCATGTGGGAGTATTCCCATTCATATTATAATTTCATGAATTATTTTTTACATGCATAAAGATAGTTCTGTAAAAATAAATGGTGATAGGAGGATAAGAATACAGGAAGCAGTTCTTATGTGAAGTTTAGTTTACAAAGGTGCTGAGAGGTCCATGAAATGTTTAAGATTTCATGAAGATTTTAGGTTATGAGAATTTAATAACATTGAGAAAACTGATACACTCCTATATCGAGGAGATATAAGTGTCTAAAACTAAGAGATGTTTCATGAATATTTTACTACTTTTTTGTTTGGCAAGGTGAATCTTGAACATTCCAGTACCCCCTTTAAAATTATTTAACTAATGAATCACCCATTTGTTTTGAACTAAGCTTTCTCCCACTCTGAGATTCAAAAATGGGGACATTTTTTGAGTTTTAAGTATGGGAGAGGGGTCTTTTTATGCTAAGCTATGCTTAAATTATAGACACATCAAACCCCCTTGATTTTTGTCAAAAAATGGTCTTTTTTTAAAATTCTTCACAACTTGAGGGTCCTTGGGATTCACTTGGAACCTAAATAATTTTTTTCCTTAAGGATAATAACTTACTGGTTGTTGAGGTTTTCACTAAATTATGAAATTTTTGGGGATGTATAATTGTTGGGTGGAGTTGCACACTGTTTTTATGAATATTTTATTTAAGAATTGAGTAAGGGGTGATATTGGATAGATATTTGTGGAATTATGATCATAAATTTAGGAAACTTGATATTTGAATTAGAACCTAGGGTGCTCACCTTTTGAAAAGTAATTACCTTAGGGATCCAACTCAAATAATTATCATATAAGTCCTTTGAAACCGGATTAAAATGGGAAAATATGATCCCACTGTAAACATATGAGACTCTAGGCACTAGGTGTGTGTGTAATACCTATATGCATATCAAATAAGTTCTTTTTCATAGTCATCTTCGCATTCATGTCTTGGAAAATTCAAAAAAAATAAAAAAAACAAAAAGTGCCTGGTATAAAAAATTAGTTCATTAAGGTGAGAAGAATTTTGAACCCATATGAAGAATGGGAAAATTGATTGGTATGAAAATCATTTGATGTGTATCAATAAAGTGATAAAGAAATTGAACTTTGATTTTTGGAACCTGGGAGAAAGTGAAAATTGAACGTACTTTTTATAAAGATTTTACTTCTACTTTTATCTAACATGTCATCACTCTTAGAATTAGAACTTGAACTGGAATTGAAATAGGGAAGTCAGTAACTTCATATAGGAGGCATGGCATTTTCAATGATGAATGACTCTTTGTTCCCTTGATTTCTGGTATGTACTTGAATTTAGGCGGGTTCTTCTATGTATAGTTCATTTGAAAATCATGACCCACCTTTAGTTCTGTTCCGCTGTTATTAGAAGTCTAGACATGCTCATTTTGTACTGACTATGACAAATCATTTTGTTTGTTAAATAATATAAAAAATTATGCAATTTTTTAGGGAAAAATATTTATGCGTGGGGAGTTTGATGTGGCTATTTCTTAACACACTTTTCCACATCCTTTTTTGTATTTTATTGTCTTTTTATTATTAAAATAGTGTATTTTGTTTAATAATTATCAACTGTTGTTAATTTTGTATTTAATTACTAAAACAGTGATTTTTTGTTCAAATATGTATTTTAATGTTTTTTTTAGTTTTTTGTATAGTTTAAAGCTTAATAATTAATTTTGTTTTAACTTCTAATCTTCATCCATTTGTTATTGATAGAATTATAATTTTTAATTCTATTAATTCATTCATTATTTCATCTTTTTTTTGTATTTTTTTCAAAATAATTATTTCATTCATCCTCTTATTCCATTTATTCTTTATTTTATTGTTTTTCAAATTAATAAAATTTGAATTTTTTTAATTAATCTTGTCATTTAAATTTTTTATTTATTTGTTTGTTTATGTAACTAATTTAATTTGTTTTGTTTTTATTACTTTCAATTAATTCATAAATTATTTTATTTTATTCTTTTAGGTAATTTTTTATTCATTGATTTTTCAAATAATTTATTCTTGTTTTAAATTAATTTTTTAAATTAATTGTTTTAATTTTAAATTAAATAAATTTTAGTTTATTTTTTAATTATTTTAATTATTTTTTATCTTTTCCCTTGTTCTGTGTTTTTATTTTTTATCACTTTAGTTTTAGTTTTTTTTAATTAGTAAATTAAGTTTAATAATTTAATTATTTTATTTAAGTATTTTAATACTTTGCAATATTTAATTATATTATAATTATTTGATTATATTTATTAATTATATTAATTAAGATTGAATTTAATTTTTTTTAACAAATTAATTTTACGAAATGTGTTTAATTATTTTCACAATTTTAAGTTATTATTTGTTTAATTTTTATGTCCTTTTCTTATTGACCGCGAGACAGCAATGGTGGAACAGAGCTGCATCTGCCGCCAACCCATGCTATCTCCAGAACACCCAGCACCAGCACCTCTTCACCGGTGATTCCACCAACATCACCCACTACCAGTCATTGCTGCCATTGGACCGCACTCACCACCAGCTTGACCCACCCCCATTATTCCCAATCTGCAAAGAAATCCCTGGTAAGCAAATAAGTGCAGCCTCACCGATCTCACCCACCAAAGTTAAGGCCTTGGAACACCAGATCTACAGAAACCCTCAATCTCGGATCCTCCTCGAGAAGCTGATGCCGCATGAGGAGCATGAGACTCATCCATCCCTTTGAGGACTACATTACAGAACCATCAAGGAAGTAGAGACTGTTGGCAGACATCCATTTGCAGGATGGTGTCTTCCCCCCTTCTTTTTCAAAGGGGGGATGGTGGTGTTAGGTGGTGGGTGGCTAAACCCCCACCAAACCTCCAGTGGGTGAAGGAAAGGGGAAGGGGTGAGGAGGCCTATAAAATGAGGCTTTCCCCTCTTCCAAATGGCATCTCTCATCTATCCCATCATCATTTAGTTTATCTCATCCGGTTCTATTTGTGGTATTAGTGAGGCGGTTTCCCCATTTAGTCAAGGAATTATTACGAGAGTTTTCTCCTTGTAATAAGTGAGGGAGTGTGTACCCACTTTTACCTCATAGTGATCCTTCTATTTTCCCGTGGTTTTTTACCCCTTCCATTTGGGGGTTTTTCCACATTACATCTGGTATTCTTTTATTTCCGCATTTGAACTTTATTTTTATCTCGTGATTATTGTTGCACCGTGGGCCAATCATTTACGGTCCTAACAAGTGGTATCATAGGCAAGGTTCTGGCCCGGTGCTGTTCACGTTTTTGGGTATTAATAATTCTCATAAATTTTAGTATGCTCTGTGATTGCGACTATGGTTGATATTTCACATCAGAAAAAAATTATTGATATTATTAAATACACCGTTGTGAAAAAGAGGAGGTTCTGGACTGACAGCGTGTCCAGATGATGGTGAAATTCGAGATCGAAAAATTCAACGGGAATAATTTTTCGTTGTGGAAAATGAAGATGCAGGAAGTGCTGCGGAAGGATAATTTCCTACTGGAAATTGGAGAAAAGTCGGCGGGTGTGACGGAGGAGAAATGGAACGATATGGATGGAAATGCTATTGCCAACATCCATTTGGTTTTGGCAGACGGGGTCCTATCGAGCATTGCGGAGAAAAAGACGGCAAAAGAAATATGGGATACTCTGACGAAGCTATATGAGGCCAAGTCACTGCATAACAAAATTCTCATGAAGAGAAAATTTTACACTCTTCGGATGGCGGAGTCATCTTTGGTGACTGACCACATCAACAACCTCAATACTCTGTTCGCTCAACTCACGGTGTTGGGCTATAAAATTGTGGATACTGAACATGCGGAGATTCTACTCCAGAGTTTTCCAGATTTGTATGACCAACTCATCTTCAACCTCACCAATAATATTCTGATGGATATGCTGCTCTTTAATGATGTTGCAGTTGCAGTTCTAGAAGAATAAAGTTAGCGCAAGAACAAAGAGGACAGAGAGACAACTTCGCACCAAGCAGAAGCTATGTCAATGGAGAGAGGAAGGATGATGGAGCGTGGTTCCAGTGGGAGCCAAAATCATGGCAGGTCCAAATCAAGGAGTAAGAAGAAGAATGTAACATGTTTCAATTATGGAAAGAAGTGGCACATCAAGAAGGATTATTGGAATAAGAAGAGTGGTGACAAGAGATCTCAGGGGAATGTGGTGAGTACTTCTGGAAGTGGAGATATACTAGTCAGTGAAGCGACGACGACTACTGGAAACAGACAGTATCTTGACGATGTATGGATTATTGACTCAGTAGAAACATGGCATATGACGTCTTGACGGGAAAGGTTTTACCAATATGAAACCATCCCAGAAGGACTTGTGTGCATGGGGAATGATCACACTCTGAAGATCATTGGAATTGGTACCATCAAATTGAAGATGCATGATGGCATAGTACGGACCATCCAAGGAGTACGTCATGTGAAGGGCCTGAAGAAGAACATATTGTCTTTGGGACAATTTGATGACATCGGATGCAAGACTCGCACCGAAAATGGAGTGATGAGAATTGTGAAGGGCGCGCTTGTGGTAATGAAGGCGGAGAAATATCAAAGAACCTGTACGTGCTTATGGGTGAAACGTACAAGGAGGCAGAGATAGTTGTTGCATCAACTACCTCAACATAAGCGTTGATGATGTTATGGCATTGAAAGCTTGGACATATGTTAGAATGAGGCCTGAAGATTCTTGCGAATCAGAAGTTGTTGCCTGGGCTGACAAAGGTATCCTTACCATTTTGTGAGCATTGTGTTTTGAGCAAGAAACACAGGTTAAAGTTCGAGATGTCAACAACAAGAAGTCAGGAGATCTTGGATTTGATCCATTCCGATGTTTGTCAAGCACCGGTTATATCCCTGGGAGGAGAAAGGTACTTTGTATCATTCATTAATGATTATTCCAGGAGATGTTGGGTGTACCCAAACAAGAGGAAGGCAGATGTTTTTGAAGTCTTCAAAACATTCAAAGCGCGAAAGGAGCTTGACTCTGGAAAGGAGATCAAGTGTCTGAGGACAGACAATGGTGGATAATATACAAGTGAGGAGTTTGATACTTTTTTTCAACAAGAAGGGATCAAGAGATAGTTCATGGTGGCGTACACTCCTCAGCAGAATGGAGTGGCAGAGCAGATGAACAGAACCCTGTTGGATAGAACAAGGGCGACGCTGAAGACTGCAGGTATTGCCAAAACTTTTTGGGCAGAAGCAGTGAATACCGCCTGTTATGTGATCAACCGATCTCCTTCAATGGATATTGAGTTGAAGACACCGATGGAGATGTGGACTGGTAAACCCGCTGACTATTCTTGATTACATACTTTTGGAAGTCCTTTATATGCAATGTTTAATGACCAGGAAAGATCGAAGTTGGATTCGAGATCCAGGAAATGTATCTTCTTGGGGTACGCTGATGGTGTGAAGGGGTATCGTTTGTGGGATCCCACTACCCACAAATTTATCATCAGTAGAGATGTCATCTTTGCAGAAGACAAGGTGAAAATGACAACTGATCAAGACATGGAGAAGGAGAATACAGAAACCACAACAGTCGAAGTAGAGGAAAAATCCAAGGAAGAACCAGTTTCCTCTTAGTCATTACCAGAGCATGATGATCAAGTACCGGTTGAGTCTGGACCATGACGGTCAACTCGAGAGAAAAGAGCACCAGTATGGCACTCAGACAATGTCACTTAGAGCAATATTTCATATTGCTTATTGACAGAGGATGGAGAGCCATCTTCTTTTGTGGAGGTGACCCAGAGTCCAGATGTATCCTCATGGATGGAGGCGATGCAGGAGGAACTTGATGCCCTGAACAGGAACACGACTTGGGATCTTGTTCCATTACCTCATGGAAGGAAGGCTATCGAAAACAAATGGTTCTTTAAGATCAAGCGGGATGGAAATGACCAGGTGGAAAGATATCGTGCAAGATTGGTGGTCAAAGGATTTGCTCAGAAGGAAGGTATTGATTTCAATGAAATATTTTCTCCTGTTGTTAGACTAACGACTGTTCAGATAGTTCTGGCGATGTGTGCTACATACAGCTTACATCTAGAGCAGTTAGATGTGAAAAATGCTTTTCTCCATGGTGATCTTGATGAAGATATCTATATGCTCCAACCAGAAGGTTTTTCAGAAGAAGGCAAAGAGAACTTGGTTTGTAGGTTGAAAAAATATCTATACGATCTTAAATAGGCGCCGAGGTGTTGGTACAATAGATTTGATTCCTATATCATGATCCTTGGATACAACAGACTTCATTCAGATCCTTGTGCATATTTCAAGGGTTCAGATGGTAATGATTTCATCATTCTTCTGTTGTATGTGGATGACATGTTAGTTGCAGGACCCAACAATGATCATATCCAGGATACGAAGGCACAGTTGGCTAGGGATTTTGATATGAAGGACTTGGGACCAGCAAACAAGATTCTTGGGATGAAGATTTACCGATATAGAAATAATGGGAAGATTTGGCTATCACAGAAGAGTTACTTACAGAGAGTCTTGAAACGCTTCAACATGAAAGACTGTAAGCCAATATCTACCCCTCTTCCCATTAATTTCAAGTTATCCTCCACGATGAGTCCTAGAAGTGAAGCAGAGAGGATGGAAATGTCTCGAGTACCGTATGCATCGGTAGTGGGTAGTCTAATGTTCAATATGGTTTGTACTAGACCAGACATTGCACATGCAGTGGGAGCAGTTAGTCGGTACATGGAGAATCCAGGACGGGAGCATTGGAGCACAGTGAAGAGGATCCTGAGATACAACAAGGAGACCTCAGATGCTGCATTATGTTATGGAGGATCAGATTTTACTGTCAGAGGCTATGTTGATTCAGATTTTGCAGGTGATTCTGACCGGATGAAATCCACTACTGGTTATGTGTTTACTCTTACAGGAGGAGCTATGAGCTGGATTTTGAAGTTACAGTCAGTTGTGGCTTTATCCACGACGGAGGCAGAGTACATGGTAGCTACACAGACTTGCAAAGAGGCGATTTGGATGATAAGGTTGTTGGAGGATCTCAGGCATAGACAGATGCAGATTCCATTATTTTGTGACAGTCAGAGTGGCTTGCACATTGCAAGGAATCCATCTTTTCATTCCAGGACGAAGCACATTGGGGTACAATATCACTTTGTCCGAGATGTGGTGGAGGAAGGAAGTGTGGATATGAAAAAGATTCAAACTAAAGAAAATCCGGCAGATTTCCTGACGAAGGCGATTAACTCTGATAAGTTCAGATGGTGCAGATCCTCGAGCGGTCTCGTAGAGACTTGAGCAGCATGGTTGGGCAGATAGAAAGGATGTGTGGAGATATGATTGGTTCTCAATAAAATCTCCAAGTGGGAGATTTGTTGGTGGACATCCATTTGCAGGACGGTGGTCACCCCCCTTATTTGTCAAAGGGGGGATGGTGGTGTTAGGTGGTGGGTGGCCAAACCCCCACAAAACCTCCAGCAAGTGAAGGAAAGGGGAAGGGGTGAGGAGGCCTATAAAATGAGGCTCTCCCCTCTTCCAAATGGAATCTCTCATCTATCCCATCATCATCCGGTTTATCTCATCCGGTTCTATTTGCGGTATTAGTGAGGCGGTTTCCCCATTTATTCAAGAGAGAGTATTACGAGAGTTTTCTCCTTGTAATAAGTGAGGGAGTGTGTACCCACTTTTGCCTCATAGTGATCCTTCTATTTGCCCGTGGTTTTTTACCCCTTCCATTTGGGGGTTTTTCCACATTACATCTGGTATTCTTTTATTTCCACATTTGCACTTTATTTTTATCTCGTTATTATTGTTGCACCATGGGCCAATCATTTACGGTCCTAACAAAGACTTACCCGATCACTTCACCTAGCTCCATTACACAATTACTAATCATTTTTTTCACTACCACATCCAGGAGAGGGACATCTGAGAACCATATACCAGACACCACTAACAACATGAAGAGAACAAAGATCGAATGTTGGGAACTACCATAGATCGAGTAGGGATAGATAACACTCTTCTATATCTTTTCTTCTGTTTTATTCATTTATTTCCTCATGAACTCTTCTACGTTAGAACCTTTTAATATGTTTAATTTGATTATGATCTTTGGCTAATCACCTTTAGGGGAATAGGCATAGCTGGTTAATCCATTTTACTATGTTCATGCATTTTTCTTCTACACGATGCCCCTCTCTCTCTCTCTATTCAGTCATGATTTTTTTTGAAAACCTCAAGAATTAGTGAAAACTGATCTTGATTAGGATCTAAATCAAACTACCTTTAATTTGAGGATTTAATTGAAAAGTGAATCAATCTCAAGAGATAGAATCACACTGAGTTTAAATAAAAATTTGAACTCACTGATTGCTAATTGGTATTTACTTGGTGATCAAATGATTTCTACAGTTGATAAACTCTAGGGGTTCTTCAGTCACACTATGGCCTGAAGAAAAATCTAGTCAACCACTTTCAATCAGTTCCAGATGTTTGAATTAAAATACATGAATATGGGAAAATTATTATAAAAAATAACCAACTGATTTCCCCTTATCCATCTATTGGTAGTTCTCACTGTCTTTGCTGCTTTTCTATCTTCATGCTTGTCTTCACTCACAGTCACACTCACACTCACACTAAAATCCTCATTCTATTCACTATTTCATCATCATCCTCCATTGTTTCTTGGTTTTTGTTTCATTTTTTGGTTTTTCGTTGTTTTCTCAGTCTTCAACACAAATCAGTCCTTCCCTGTGGTTTGAACCTCTTACCACAGTACTAGTTATAATTAGGCTTACAAATATTTAATTTTCACACATTCAATGACACATGTGTCACCATCCACATAATTTAGTGATATCTCATTCTTTTTGCGTAATCAAGTCACATGTCATGATTGACGTCCTCCCCTTCATTGTGTGATAAACATGGATTGTGAGGAGGTTCCATCATGGATAGCCTCGCCTACCTGAGTCACACGTCCTAATCATCATGGGGGTTCTTGCACGACTTCAGAGGGAATAGTGTGAAGAACAACAATCAAGTGAACCTCCCATCATGGAGAGTATTACTGTCCAAAGGCCCTTACAATTTCACTGCCATATGTCTTCTGGATGTCACATGATCAGTCCTAGATCACACGAAGACATTCCAACCTTATCAGGGATAGATGATTTTCTCAATGATCCACCTATCCTTATTTTCATGTATTTGATCCCATGACTCCATGTGAATCATGTGACCAATCATAGGTCACTTGACCACATGAGAACTTCACTATGGACCACCACTTTGTCTAGTTGAGTCATGTGACCTTTACATGAGGTCCAACATACCTTTAAATGGTGGGTGATCCACCCTTACATGGATGTGACTGCTTAAATACATGATTTTCATTCCATCGGCATGTTATTTTAAGAAGAATTGTGTAAAAAACTACAATTTTATTATCAGTTCATCATTACAAGCTTCCTCAAATCCATGAGATGGTTGGGGTTTCATGAAGGCTCATAAAGTAATCTTCATGATAAGTAAGTTCATGTCCAAGGGTTCACAGATAATGTCATGTAAGTCCATCGTATGAATACTTATCATAACTAGGGGTACATGTTAATCAAGAGTGATGCATGAAAAAGGTTGCAAGGAATTTTTTTTGCAAGTCATCACATGAATGAGTCATGTAAACCATGTCGTATGAAGGTTTCATGAGACTAGGTTCACACAATGGTGTCACATGATGCTCAAATCATCATGTGATCATGAGATGATGACTTGTGCAATTCTTGGTTGCCCGAAGCACTCTTCCAAAGGCCCTATTAAGGAGAGCCTTGCTCGTCCAAGTTGCATCTCCATATTATCATGTACTACGGAAAAAATGGTCATTTGCGATGGGATAATCAGCCCGTCCCAAATAATAGATATTTGTGATGGGGGGGGGGGGGGTTAGGGACCAATGCAAAAGGTTTGGCCAGAAATGCACGCCAACCTGGGGCATAGGTATTTTGCGACGAGTTCCCATTCCCATCGCAAATGCCCGACGATGGTTTTTAGTATTTGTAACAGGATACTTGGACCGTCGCAAATAGTATGTCGGTAGGTACCAATTTGTGACATGTCTCATTGCAAATAACTTGTTTCGACCGACATAATTAATGCGGGTAGTGGACATTTGCGACTGGACCCGTCACAAATAAGTTTGTCGCAAATATTCTAACTTATATATACCATCATCTGTTTTTCTTTACATTATACCCACATTAATAATTAGTAATAATTAGTATGTCGGGGGAGGGGGGGGGTTAGAAATAATTAGTAATAATTAGTAATAGATTGTAATAATTAGTAATAAATTGTAATAATTAGTAATAAATTGTAATAATTAGTAATAAATTTTAATAATTAGGAATAAAATTTAACAATTAGTAATAAATTGAAATAATTATTAATAAATTGAAATAATTAATAATAAATTGTAATAATTAGTAATAAATTGTAACAATTAGTAATTATTATGATTAATTAGTAATAATTAGGATTAATTAGGATTAATTAGGATTAATTAGGATTAATTGGTAATAATTAGTAATAATTAGTAATAATTAGTAATAATTAGTATTAATTAGTATTAATTAGTAATAAATTGTAATAAATTGTAATAATTAGTAATAATTAGTAATAAATTGTAATAATTAGTAATAAATTGTAATAATTAGTAATAAATTGTAATAATTAGTAATAAATTGTAATAATTAGTAATAAATTATAATAATTAGTAATAATTAGTAATAATTTGTAATAATTAGTAATAATTAGTAATAATTAGCAATAATTAGTAATAATTTGTAATAATTTATAAGGACCCAACCATATTACATTACATAATCTTGAATTTAGTCAAGAAATAACTTCCTTTCACATTGAGGATCTTTTCAAGTTTAGAGCTTTAGAGAATTGGGGCATAATACATTCATAACATTACACATTAATACAGAGTGGATACCATAAAAATAGTTTTCATTTTTTCCAAAATATAAAACTTTTCAAATAAAACACGATTTCTTTGAAAATTCTTCAAACATTTAACTTGGCTTCCTTATTTGTCTTACACATCCTTATAACCTGTGAAAATCATTTAAAAACTTAGGATTATCACAAAAAGCTCAATAATGGATATAAAAAGAAGTAAATAACACATTAGTTCATGAATACTTGTAATGTATGAAATAATTTTCAAAAGACATACTTGTCACCCATATATACTTACTTTGTGAAACGTGAGCTTTCCACAAGATTGCCACAAACATAAAAACATAAATAGAACCATAAAGTCATCTTGGGGCATTATATACATAATCTTGTAACCCTCTCAGCTACCTTACAGTTTGTAACCCTCACGGATACCTTATAATTTGTGTAATCATCGCAGTTACACTTGGAGTAACCATACAGTCGACCTCCAACTTACACATATCCAATGCATTGGAGGGAGATATAGGTCCCACCCTTAATCATAAAAAATTCCCAAGAACTAGAATATAATCATACAACATGAATAATTTCATAAGAACATTTCTTTTGAATTTCATAAAACATAATTTTAAAAGAGGTTTTTAAAAGAAAAGTCCCTTATAAATATCATATAATTGATGTGAGACTTAATAGAGTCGATATAATATGTATATAAACTTTAAATACATAGAATTCAACATAATATAAACAAAATTCATCTCACAAACAATTTTAATACCATATAAATAATGAAGTAAAATGTTAACCCAAAGAATGGAAATTCGGGTTATGAATTCTCTTAACTCGGGTTTGTCTTACTTCAAACTCATTTAAAAATCCTGTATAATGGTTAAAAGAGTGTTATTAATATATTACAGAAACATATTCATCTTTATAATACCTTATATGATCATTTAATTACATCATTTTACCCTTTAATTGTTAGTATTTTGTATCTTGCATTGTTTTGGGTGTGTTCTTTACATGATTTTCATGATCTGTTCATGACGGATATTCTTGTTGATTGGGAGTGAAACTCTAGAATTGGAATGAAGTGGTAATTAAATATTTCTATAACCATAAATTATAACATTTATCATTTTGAATTCTAACATGAGGATGACTCATAAGTTAAAAAATTATTGATATTTTTTTAGGTCATTTTGGTGATTCTTCGATTGTAAAGTACTCATTTTATTTTATAAATTAATAACATGTGTACAAAATGATTCCAGTGTAAGAGTTTGTGTCCTAGAACAAACTGTTTGTAATTTGATTACATGGATATTTAATGTATTGAACATCTTATTACATATTTTTCATTGCTCTGCATGACTATAATGTAATAACGTCCTAGAGTATTTGTTGCATTGATAAGGTCATGGCAGTTCCCTACTATGATGAGAACCTTGAAATGATATAAAAATATTCTTAAATATAGTTCTATGGTTGGATGATATACTATGAATGGACACATAGCATGAATACCGTTAGGTGTTATTACTCGTAAGCAGATGAGACTTCCTCTCATGAAGTTCTCACTTGGTAATCTCCAAGACAGAAGATTATGAGAACAAACCTACCAGTAGGAATTCTGCATGTTTTTGTGTCATTGGATATTTATATCGACAAGTGTGTGTAATGATCTTTAGACGTTAATATTATCATTAATACGTGTCACGACTAGCGAACTTTTATTTACTTACGAAAACCATCACGCAGACAGTTGGCGGGAAGTAGGGTACGTTGGGTGCATCATGAGTGACATGATATTAATGGATAAGTCGAGTAAGGATTTGTCCCTTCCATTTATGGAAGTTGATATCTTGACCCTTTGATTGAAATGGAACCATCACGTGAAATTCCATGGCCATGGTATAACGACGAGTTTATTTCAGGTAGTCAAAGAACGACGTATCAAGTATAAAGGTTGATGACACTATCATGAAACCTACTAGATGAGATATTAAGATAAAGGGATTATATTACACAGTGAGCATTCGTATGTGGATGTCGTTGTTGCGAATTTATGTTCTTTCTCTTGGGTTCCTTGACCCATTTCTAGATAATACTCTTGTACTTTAGGTAAGCCTACCTAATGCCAACGAGAAAGAACCCAAGAGGGTCACACACTAAGTGTTTTTTGGTGGTCTTGGTTAAATTGTATGTGAATTTAATTAATGAAATAAATATTATTCTCAAGACAGTGGAATAATTTTATTCAAGTTATGATGATCTCATAAATTAAATAAAATATATTTATTTATTTTATTGAACATTTAATAAATATTTATTTACTATTTTGTAAATAAAATATTTATTTAAGAGAATAAATTATTTATTTATTTATTCAGGTGTTCAATAAATGGAAGTGGAGTTCGAGCGAACCAAGGCCAGTCCAGTAGTAAAATAATTATTTGCATGATGGTAAATAATTATTAGTTGGCACAAGTTAAAATAATAATTACATTACTATTATATTTTCACACAGAATTTTATTCATAATTCTATTTTTTGCAAGTTGGCGCACCATAAATAATGATGTGGTATTATTATTATGAGCATGGTTATTGTATAAATTCATGAATGTATTTAATTGCTGTTATGAAATTAAATATTGTAACTGAAGTTTTATGCATATAAATAGACAAGTACATCTATTGTGTCATAGCGAACACACCGCACGCTTGGTGAATTGAAAATTGTTGAGCTCTCTCTCGAATCCTCTTCCTGCCCCTCTCAAGAACGAGAGACGTTCTTCAAGGCCAAAGAATAAGCGATCAATAATGACCGACACAAGACACTCAATTCACCGCGATAACACCTGAAGAACGAGTGGTGTCGATTGGAGGCCATCAGAGCACGTGTGGATCACCGCTAGAGGGATTCTAGTTTGGATCCTTGCAAGCACAATGAGATAATCTGGAAGGGTCATTCTGAATGATCAACATCATCAATGAAGAAAATAACGAAGATCCAAGTATTCTTTTCTTTATGAAATTAATTAAATTAATTATAAACATGATATGAAAGATCCTCTCTAAAGGTTTTGGGACATTTCTTTATTTATATAAATCTTTGATTCTATTCTGTGGAGACTGGCGTTCATCATCGTATTTATCTTGAAATAATCACTGATCATGGTAAAAATTAAAGTTGGGTCCCGACCCAACCGTGATTCCGCTGCACCTGGAACCTACATCCAGAACCTTATATAAGATATAATACATAAATTATAATCTATTTCAACCATAAAAATGGTTTCATGACTAGTCATGGAGGAATTAAATGAAATTGAAATCACATCGTCCACGATGTCGGTAAATCGACACATCACGGACGGTGTTTTAATTTCTTGAATAGGTGGGAGAGGAGAAGAAGTATAACGGTGAGTCTTCCATAAACATGATGAAATCCCAAATATGTAAGATACTGTATCATTCATGCCTCTTGGATAAGGGGAGGTGAGGAAAGAAGAAGAATAAAAAAGAAAATGAAAAGAAAAGAAAGAAAACAAAAGGGGATGTTTACCTCTTGATCTCTTCTCATTGAGATCCTTCTTAAGGCCTTTGGTTTTGACCTTTTGGTGAGACCAGTAGCTATAGGTTGTGGGGAAGATCCTTGGGAGGAGTATTAGGAAGAACTTAGGTAAGACTCAAGGCTTGAGAGGTGTAGGAGGAAGAGGAGAATGAGAGTGATATTTATAGTGGGGGAGAGGAGGTATTTTACATTATTTTAATCATTATTATAATATTTTTCCTCAAGATTATGAATAGTCTTAATTCATGTGACCCCAAATAGTAATAATGGTATATGAGTTTGAACCAAGTGGGATTACATCACTTATGATGTCATAAATAGTGTATTTAACTGATAATTTAAATATACGGTATTTTGCCGTATTTCAATATTCATCAAAAATTCAATAATTCCAGAAAAATCCCCAAAATTCACCCTAATCATTTTTCGACATGTAGAATTCAAAAATGAACTCCATTTTTTTGAAAATAATTTTCTAAATATTATTAATTTAATTTTTAAATAAAATCATAATTTATTAAAAAAATAAAAAATTTAAATATATAACTCATTTTTAACACCTTGAAAAACTAATCAAGTTGTCATTATTATAAATCCTTAAGAAAATAAAATAATAATAAAATTAACTATTCATTAAGGTCATATTACTATTCATAAGGGTATGTTACTATTCACTAAAAAAACAAGTTAGTCCTATCAGACTCCAAATAACTTACTGATCACAATTGTAGATGATTGTTTTTTGAAATTCAAAACATAGAAGTGACAAAATTATGTTTAAAGGATAGTTACAAATATATACTTAAAACAAAGTTTCAGGCATTTCAATTTATTTTTAAAACCTTGGGGTGTTACATAAGTAGTAATAATTAGTAATAATTTGTAATAAATTGTAATAATTTGTAATAAATTGTAATAAATTGTAATAATTTGTATAAATTTGTAATAATTGGAAATAATTAGTAAGAATTTGTAACAATTCGTAATAATTGGTAATAATTAGTAATAATTAGTAATAATTTGTAATAATTTGTAATAATTAGTAATAACTAGTAATAATTAGTAGTAATTAGAAATAAATTGAAATAATTAGTAATAAATTGTAATAATTAGTAATAAATTAAAATAATTATTAATTATTAGGATTAATTAGTAATAATTAGGATTAATTAGTAATAATTAGGATTAATTAGTAATAATTAGGATTAATTAGTAATAATTGGTATTAATTAGTATTAATTAGTCATAATTAGTAATAATTAGTAATAATTTTTATTAATTGGTATTAATTAGTAATAAATTGTAATAATTACTAATAAATTGTAATAATTAGTAATAAATTGTAATAATTAGTAATAATTAGTAATAAATTGTAATAATTAGTAATAAATTGTAATAATTAGTAATAAATTGTAATAATTAGTAATATTTAGTATTAATTAGTAATACATTCTAATAATTAGTAATAAATTGAAATAATTAGTAATAATTAAAAATAATTAGAAATAATTAGAAATAATTAGAAATAATTAGAAAAATTGGCAATAATTAGTAATAATTAGTAATAATTGGAAATAATTAGAAATAATATTTATTAATTAGTATTAATTAGTATTAATTAGTATTAATTAGTATTACATTGTAATAATTAGTAATAAATTGTAGTAATTAGTAATAATTAGTAATAATTAGTAATAAATTGTAATAATTTGTAATAATTTGTAATAATTAGTAATAATTTGTAATAATTTGTAATAATTTGAAATAATTTGTAATAAGTAGTAATAATTAGTAATAAATTTTAATAATTAGTAATAAATTGTAATAAGTAGTAATAATTAGTAATAAATTGTAATAATTAGTAATAAATTTTAATAAATTGTAATAAATAGTAATAATTAGTAATAATTTGAAATAATTTGTAGTAATTAGTAATAATTAGTAATAATTAGTAATAATTAGAAATAATTAGTAATAATTAGAAATAATTAGTAATAATTAGTAATAATTTGAAATAATTAGTAATAATTAGAAATAATTTTTATTAATTAGTATTAATTAGTATTAATTAGTAATAATTAGTAATGATTATCAATAGTTAGTATCAAGTAGTCAAAAATAGTAATAATTAATAAGAATTAGTGAAAATAAGAATTAATTAGTAATAATTAGTAACAATTAGGATTAATTAGTAATAATTTGGATTAATTAGTAATAATTAGGATTAATTAGTAATAAATTGGAAAAAAAATTAGATTATGTTGATAAACTGGCATAATTTCCAATGGATTGGCAAAATTCCTTTTGATTGACACCTCAGCTCCTTACAAATTTCTCCCACTGAAATCAGTATGAAAAATCTGCTCAGACGTACGTCAGAGTAGATTTTTCATAGTGATTTAAGTTGGAGAAAGTTGCAAGGAGGTGAGTCATCAGACAAAAGGGGATCTTTTTTCCGACGACTCATCTCCTTGGAACTTCTCCGATGGAAATAACTATGAAAAGTATGCTCCAACATATGGATATCAATTTTCATATGCACGAGCATAGAGAGCAGCGCGATGAGGCCTCCCTGCTCTCTATCCTCGTGCATACGAAAAGGGATATCCGTATGTCGGAGTAGAATTTTCATAGTGATTTTAGTCACATAAAGTTGAAAGGGGATGAGTTGTCGGACAAAATAGTTGTAGCCAATCCGTTGGAAATTGTGCCGCTGGTGATTGACATTAATCAGTACGAAATACCTGTAAATAATAATAATTAGTGGAAATTATTATAAATTTTTATAAATGAGTGTAGATTAGTATAAAAGCTTAAAAATAGTATAAATAACTATAAAATAATAAAAATTATTATAAATTTATAGAAAAGAAATTTAATTGTCTTGTTTTTTTGGATAGTGTTTATCTTATATCTAATTATACAAAATAACTAATTATTTCATATTTTTTTAGAAAAATATGGAATAAGGAAGTCGAAAATAGTCATTATTAGATGATAGTGCTTGGATAAATCAGCGTAGGATTCCAAACAGTTCTGGTTTAAATCATGTATATATTGAGGTTGTTTAAGTTTTCTTATCATTTGCATCATCAAAACAAAAATTTGTTTCATAAGGTATAATTAAGTTTCATTATAAAAAAATGTTCTTTGAGAACCTATGAAACATTTGACAATATTGGAGGCCATTTATTACATTTTGGTTTTCAACCAGATTATGTTTTTTGGTATAAACATGGAGAACGTAGTTCTAGAGAATATACTAATAATTTGGTTCTAGATCCAGCATGGTTTAAAAATTTAGTACATGATGTGGCAGGTCCGTCTTTTCAATAAACTGAAACTTAGGATGATATTGATGTAACTCTTGAGTTGGAACCATCTCATTTATATGTTTTTTTGAGGTCTGCTGAGGATACCTTATATCCTGGTTGTAAGATAAGAAAGTTTGAAGTAGTTGCTAAATTTATGGATATTAAATCAGTTAAAGGAATGTCAAATAGTTGTTTTGATCATATATTCTCTTTATTAAAAACACTACTACCTGAAGGAAATGTGGTGCCTATAAATTTATATGAGAGAAATAGGTTGGTTCGTAATCTAGGTCTTTTTTATTAGAAGATTCATGCATGTTTAAATGAATGTATCTTATATTATGGTGAAAATGAGTCATTGGATAGTTGTACTGCATGTGGACAATCAAGGTATAAAGAAGATCAACTAGGGAAGTATGGATTTATTTCTGTAAAAAATTGAGATATTTTCCATTCACACCCATATTGCAGTAATTATTTATGTCTCAGAACACATCATCATTGATGTCATGGCACAAAACCAACATTTAAACTGGTAAAAGCTTAAATCATCCCTCTTATGGTGATTCATGGGAACATTTTGACCAAGTGCATTCGTCTTTTTCTTAAGAAGCCTGAAACATGTGATTGGGTCTTTCTAAAAATGGTTTCTATCCATTTAGTTCTTACGATAGTCAGTATTCATGGTGGTCTGTCTTTATAACTTCGTATAATTTACCTCCATGGATGTTGATGAAGGAGCCATATATCTTTTTAACCTTATTAATTATAGATCATCTGAAAAATAATATTGATGTTTATTTGAAACCATTTATTAATGAGTTAAATTCACTATAGAGTAATGGTGTTAATACATATGATGTTGTTGTGAAACAAAACTTACTACTAAAAGCTACATTGATGTGGACAATTAGTGACTTCCCATCATATGACATGTTATCTGGCTGGAGTACACATGGTCCAAAATCATGTTCATACTGTATGAGAGACAATAAATCATTTATGCTCTTTAATGATAAAAACATTGTTTTTTCGACTCCCATTGCTAATCTCTTCCAACCGATCATCCTTTTAAAATAAACAAATATCATTTCAGAAAAGGAACAATTGAAAAAGATGGGCCTCCAATAATGATCTCACGTACAGAGTTAAAATAAATTGTCTCTTCATTACCTCCCATCACATTTGGACCAATAATAAACCAACAGAAAATTGTTCGGTTTGGAAAAGAGAACAATTGGATAAAAGAGATCATTTTTTGGGATTTTTCATATTGGTCTGATTTGTTGGTCCATCGCATGTTGGATGTGATGCATATTGAAATTAACTGTTTTGATAATTTATTTCATAAAGTTTTGGATACACTAGGTAAGACCAAAGTTAATGTAAAGGGGTGATTATATCTTTCCCAAATTTGCAAGTGACCGAAACTTGAATTGTTTGAAAATGTCATATCACAGAAGTTAATGAAGCCAAAAGAAGCTTATACACATTCTAAAGAGAGTCACTTATTATTTTGTCAGTGGATAGAATATTTGAGACTTCCATATGACTATGCTTCTAATTTGGGAAGATGTTTCAGAAATAGTCATATTACCGGATTGAAATGTCATGACTATCATATTTTATTAGAAAGACTTATGCCAATTATATTAAGATGTTTTTTAAATCCTATGATTTGGGATATGCTAATAGACATATCATATTTTTTTTCAAGACATTTGGGTGTCAGAAACAGACTACGGTGAAGTGAGAAAACTACAAGAAGATGTCGTTTTAATTTTATATAAACTGGAAAAAATATTCCCACCAGGTTTTTTTGACTCAATGGAACATTTTATATTACATTTTCCACATGAAACAAAATGTGGAGGTATGGTACATTTCCAATGGATATACCCATTTGAGAGATGCATAAAGAAATTGAAAAAAAAGTACATAACAAAGCATTAGTTGAAGGCTCAATTGTAGAAGCTTATTTGTAAGAGTAAATTTCTTTTTTCTGCTCTCATTACTTTCAATAAAAATATACCCCAAAACATAGCCGCATGAGCCTTAACAATGGAGATGTTGATGATAATATGATAAATCAATTATTAGTTTTCAATTGGCCCGAACTTGGCTTCAATGGAGTTCATGAACGATGACTTTCATATGATGAATATCACAGAACTCATACGCATATTTTTCTCAACTGTAAAGAAATGAAAACATTTGTACTATGAGTGATCCTATCACTTATTCTATAATTTATGTAATAGTACATTAATCTTATTTTATCTTTAGGTTATATGATAATCATATCAAGAAATAGTTTCCAAAGATTACAGTAGATACTCTTAAAAAACATCGTCAATTTTTTTTCCAATTAGTTTCAAAAACTAGCAACATAAATTATTTTTAATTTCACATAAAAAAAATTTAATGATTTTTATAGTGATAATTGTTTTACAAATTTTCAGGTATCCCAACTTGCTGATAAAATTGATAATCGATTGTGTGTATTGAGTAACCCACCATCCAAAATGGTTAAATCTTATAATTCATATGTGGTGAATGGTTTTCGATTTCATACATGTGCATATGGGGAATAAAAAACAATGAATAGTGGTGTTTGTTTGAGAGGATCTCTTCATAGAGAAACTGAAGTTTACTATTATGGAATGATGGAAAAAATCACTAAACTGTGTTATATGGGATAACATTACATAAAGATGTTTAAATTTCAATGGTTGGATACTGAGAGACGCTTCCATGTTCATCTGATCCATGGAATCATTGATATTAAATATAAAAGTCTTCTTATAGTAAATGAACCATTTTTATTGGCTAATCAGACACATCAAATTTATTATGAAAATTACTATACTACTTCAAGGGAGTTGGGTGATTGGTGGAGCATAATAAAAAATTAAATCTCTAGAGAATAAGTTTACTAAAAGTGAATGTAGTTCCGTTGAAGTGCAAAAAAATGAAAATTTTCAAGAGACTGCTTTGAATCCATCTTTTTCAAAAAGAGACACGAATATCATTGATGACACCCCACAGTTAAGGGTTGATGGTGATGATGATATTACAAATGAATTTTAAATGACAAGAGATGATGAAACTAAAACTAATATAGAAATTGATGATGCTGAGTAGGAAAATGAAGACACTGACATCGAAAACTATGAAGATGGGGATGAATATGGATATTGACATAGTTAAATGCTGTTTATAACCATATATAATATATATCTATATATAATAATTGTTTTCAACTGCTTGCTAACAAAAATCATTTCGTGTTTCAGATGGATGATGATCTGTATCGTCTGTTGCGGGAGGTTGATCTACCTTTGGACGAGGATGATGTTGGACCATCTGACTCTCAGGCTACTTGTAGTTCAGGGGGCACTCAAAGGGGGTGTGGTCTACCTGACTGATGATTCCTAACCCTATCCTCGAGCAACATCCACATCTTGGGTTCAATCCACACACATAGAGGTATGTTTACCTGCATATTTTAGTTATTTTTAATTTATTTATTTATATTCTAATTGTTTGATTAATTGTTATTTTTTTCAGAGCTTTACGCATATAGTTGTTGGACATGGGAGTGCTATATTGTACAATTATTTTTTTGATGCATGGGTGTTATGGGATATGATTCTCATTGATATACAACACCTCATATTCAAGCATTGGCTGGTATGTAAATAAATAATATTTATTTTGAAATTAATTTAATTAATAACTTGATATAATAAATTATTTTTAGGGTTTATGGTATCCCATTGATGAGATCATGCATGAGGAAATATGGAAGACATGGTATGGAGCTATGCATCCACGTTTCACTCAGTTTTTGCACAATTTGAAAATGAAAGCAATGAAGAAAGAAGGAGTGACAGAATTTGATGAGACATATCACATCCACCGACCTGATTATATTTTATCTCAGGTTTAGGATGGATTATGTACACATTGGTTGAGTAGGTGGTTTCAGAGTAGATCATCAGTAGGTCAGCAAAATCGAGGGAGACAAGAGGTGACACATCGATCCGATAATCATACATTCAGTACACATAGGGAGGATATAGTAAATACATTTTTTTAAATATTTTATATAACTTTAAATGTAAAATGTTTATTTTATATTCATATAGGCATTCCCACAACTTGATATTACAGAGTATGATGTTTATAGGAGGATGTACACTGATCCAGCCACTAGAGAGATTAGAGGTGCTCGCCAGCATCAGATTGTGGTCAATATAATTTCTTTTTGGGTTTTAAATTTAACTAAAAATATTAATTTAACTATTTTAATTTTAAATTTCAATTAAAGGATTCATATGACACTACAAAAAAAACATCATTTAGCGATGTTTTAAAATGTTGCTAATTCATTTACTGACATTTCCTAAAAACGTCACTAAATGAGGTGTCACTAATTTAACAACACTTATAAACATCGTTAATTTAGTGATGTTTATAAGCATCACTAAATTATCATTGCTATTTAGAGACACCTCATTTACCAACATTTTTACAAAACATCAGTAAAGAAACATATCTAAATTTGCGACTTTTAGCAATGTTTCTAAATGTTAGGGTTTTTTTTGAATTTTTTATTTTTTTAGGAGTAAGTTTTGTTTAAAATTTTAAAAAATTACAACCCCTCCTCACCCAGGTCTAGTACCACTCACCCTCCCCTCTCTTCATTTCCCACTCCGGGTGTAGTACCCACTCGCCCCTCTCTCCCTTTCCCACTTTGGGTCCAGTACCTTGTAACACCCGAGACTTTTATGAGAAATATTTTTGTTTTTATAAATCATAAAAGGAATCCTTCACTACACACAACACTAGCTTGGCTTGATTTACACGCAATCGCGACCTTCCTCGATAGCTTGCGTCGTACGCAATACCGAGTTTCACTAAACAATGATATGTTATTAAAATATTATTAAAACTAGCCGTTATGAATAGTAATAACCACTTTTTGAAATTTTATAAATCTTATTTTTCAAAATGGACTTCATTTTTGGATTCGGAATATCGAAATTAGCCTAGGGTGAAATTTTGGTATTTTTCTGAAAACTTTCAATTTTTGATGAATATTGAAACCACTAAGTGGTAGTTAAAAAAACTGAATTTTTCATAAAACTTAATTTTACCGCTTCTATGAGTGGAATTTCAAAAATCCAAGAGACATGGTTGATGTCAGTAAGTAAAATTTGGTTTAATGAGATGAAAATAATTTTTGGTGAATAGTAACTTTTTACTTTTATTTACCATGGTTAAAAGTAAATAGGGTAATTAAGGGTAAAACAGATTTTATTATTACCCTAAAACATGTCCTAATTCTATTGGATAAGTTTAATTCTACCAAAAAAAACTTAGGAATAAAATATGACCATTTAGGCCAACTTGGATTAGATTAGGACATTTATTATTAATTTATTTAAAGAAGGGTTAAAATAATTAAAATCAAAGTTTAATAAGTAAATAATTTTTAATATAAGGTTATACATTAGATAAATTAGACTATAAATATTAATTAGAAAGCTAAAAGGATTTAATACATAATGGTAATTTATTTGTAATTTTTAGACATTAAATAATTTAATTTATTTATGACACAAAGATGATGCAGTAATTATCTTATTAATGAAATATTGACATAATTGATGTTATAAATACCAAAATAAATGTAATTTGAGACTTTTTATGAATTACACTAATTTTATAGGTTAATATTACATGTTAGTATTGATTTAATTAACTTTTTTCATACTAATAATTCTGTGATGATTTTCAAAAAAATCAATTACTAAATAGTGTCAAAATTGACATAAAATAGTTTTTAAAACAAATATTATATTATTAATTGTTATTTTATTCCTAAAAATCTAAGGTTCGGCCAAATGAATTAGATAAGGTTATATATATTAATAATAAACAACTTGGGGTTCGTTTGGCTTCTTATAGTAAGTTTATTAACCTTATAGTATAAGAACACAAGAAGACACGGTAAAAGTAAAATTATTTAACTTAATGTTAAATCTAAATGATAAGGTTAAAATAGGAACCTAAACTTGTCTAAATTATATTTTATTAGAGGATTTCGACCCATCCCCACCATATCTTTGAAATAAATCAATTTGGAGCTATTTAAAACTGAACATTACTTTATAATAAAATAATATTTTTAGTTTTTCCAAAGGAGCTCCTCTCCTCCCTTATAAAAGGGCACCTCCTCCCTCTCTTCCTCACACCACTTTGAGCCTTCAAGCTCGTCCAACCCCTGCCAATTTCTTCTCTCCACTTCCCTAGAGACATCCTAGAGGTCCTGGTCTTCTTCAAAGACTAATTTTAGTGCCCTAAAAGGAGGTCTCAAAGAAGCGCTTCAAAGAAGAGGTAATGTCTGTTACCGATTCATTCATCTTTATTTATTCTTCCACTTCTTCTTCATTAGTTGTTTCATTATTAAGTAATAACATCAGTATCACTAATATACTGATATGTTATTATAAGTATGAAAAAACCCTATTTCACCATCTATCCATCCTACGGAAAATGAAATCACCGCGCGTGCGTACGTACGGAATACCGTCTCCACGCCGTGGTGTAATCTATTTTCCACCACCACCTTACATGGATGGGTATAATGGTGTAAATAATGACTATATATGATTATTGTAAAGTGATACTGATTCTGAAATAGTATACATACACTCCAATACAATTCCATAATCATGGGAATGATATCATCGCTCGTGCGTACGTACGGAATACCATCTCCACGATGTGATGCGACTCGTTCTACATGATCTTCATTGCATAATGATTATATAAATAAATTGAATGAATTAATATGATATATATTACACTAATAACATTCTGGAAATGAGGTATCTATAACCTAAAGAGAAGAATAAGAATTTATTCGACAAAACATGCATAAGAACAAAAAGTAATAAACACCCGAATAACAAGTTGTAATGAAATATTACTAATAAGAAGCTAAGAATATGACCATATGTGATATCATAACAATGATTATGATTCTGTAATAAGTCAATAACATTATTTAAATCATTATACATGAGGTTCGGACACGTACAAAGCATATCGGACCTAAGGTAAGGGAAATATCACAATCTCATTTTTATTCGAGACTGTTTATACTTTGATATTTACTGGGGTGTATTTTATCATCCACATAAATGTTTCCTCAATATGTAATATTTAAATCCTTCTACAATTGTTTAAACCCAATTTTACCCTTCGGTGAGTTTTTAGTAAAAGATATGAAAGGAATCTTTTGTCGTTTTTCGTACGAGGTACTTTTTGAATTTTCCGACAAAAGTACGAGAAGAATGTTTTTTTAACTTATACGGCATGAATGGATTTTTAATACATTATTTCCAAGAATCTTCCTTTACATGTTTTCAAGTTTATTTTTAATCAACTTCTTTTAGTTTAAAATAGTATTACATGTTAAAAAAGGAAAAATGTTTTTGAAGTAGAAAGGATATTTTCCTCAAGAATGGAGTTCAAGAGTTTTATCAAAATTATTTTCCATATAAGATAATATAGGGTTCTCTTTCTATCCCTATTGTTACATGGATTTGATTATGTTGTGATGGAAATATTTTTATGAATTCCTTTATCTTATATGAATTGTTTTATGATGTCACGATGTTTAAGATTCCCATTTTTATTACATGGGTTATGCTATGATGTATGGTTTATGATTTTGTGGCACACATAAGAATGGTATCATTATGAGATGGGTGGGACCTATATATCCCTCCAATGCATTGGGTAAAGATTTTATATCTCATGAGATAGACATGGCTAGAACGACAGGTTAAACCGGTTCAGTGAAACAGGACTGAAACCAGGAGTGAACTCGGTTCAGAAATGGACTTTGTCCACTAAGATAGTCTTGGCAATGAGTCTTGACTAATAAGAAATGATTATCTATGATTATGTGTGTATGACACAAAGTTTCATGTTTTAAGTTATGATTATTGGGATTACATTTCACTACTATGATTTATCCCATGTTATGAAATTATGATTTCTTTTGCATGTTAACATTTCCAAAAGTTATGTTCTTATGATGTGATTGATATTTCTTTTGTTTAACCTTACTAAGAATTTGAGCTCACCCATTTGTATGTTTTATTTCCCCAGGTCAGGAAGAAGGTTATTAAGTAGGATATGCCAAAAAGGGACTCTAGATATGATGAAATAAATGGGAGGAAAATTAGATGATTTATGAACCAGTTGTTTATGTTTCCCAGTTACTAAAGACTCTATACCTATATGGTCCTTCCATGGTTTTGTTATATGTTGTAATAAGTATGCTTCAATTTTGAAGTATTAACAATGTATGTAAAGTATGGTTTGTTATATACCTACTCATCCCTCTCCTTCCCACTCCTAATTTAGTCACTCATCTCTCTCTCCCTTTCCCACTCTGGGTCCAGTACCTACTCATCCCTCCCTTTCCTACTACGAATTTACCCGCTCACCCCTCCTATTCCCACACCTGATCTTGTACCCCCCATTCCTACTCTCAATCATTCCCCACTCCCTATTCCCCGCTACAATAACCCTATCCCCACCCGCTCACGCCCCTCTCCCTACCCCATTGCAGTAGCCTTCTCTCCACACTCTCCCTTTCCCCGCTCACCCCCTCTCCCTTTTCCCTGGCTCCCACTCCTGATCTCATGTCACAAACCAACCCAGGTCGACCCTGAACTGGTCACCCGAGCCGGTCCGCGACATGGCCCGAGAGGCGTTCCCGATCCTCCCAGGCTGGCGACAAGCACCAGGGCATCAATAGAGAGCAAGTGGGAACGATTTCACCCAAAAAAAAGACATCAGAAATAAAATAAAACAACACAAGATAGATAAACGATAGGAAAGGAAGAGCACAACCAATAATAACACAATAACCTAACCACAACCAAAACTCCTCGCGACCCCGAGAGTCACTTAGTAAACCCCAACCAACTCTCTCCCCTGGTGAGCAAGCTCAAGTCAAACCTGCAACAGAAATGAAAAATAGGAAAACACTTTAGGCGTGAGTATTAAAACTCAGTAGGCGTGCCCAAAATCTATTCCCAAAACACTACCTTTAAATAGAGAATTTAAAAATTACAGATTTGAACTAAATTATATAAAATATTGGTTTCCACACACTTTCATTTATAAAATAAGTAATGATCCATTTCCCTTTTTAATTTAAAAACAAGTTTAATGTTTGAAAGAAACAGGTGCATTGCATTTTAAAACATTTTTTTGCGAACAATTTAGAAATAAAAATTCTAGTTGTTAGTAAAAAGTAAAACCACACACACAACACACAAAACACACTAAGGGAAATGGAAAAGGTGGCACATAGGGGCCAGCAACCTAACTAGACCTCTCAATCATCCGCCACATATAAACAAGCACTAAAAGAAACATGGGTCGAACCTAGGAGCTCGTGAACAATCCAGAATGTACTATACATGTGACTCATCCTGAAGTCATGCCTACTCTCAATGACTTCATAACTCCCTAACTCCCGGTGTTGCCCTACATGGCCTAACCGAGGGGACCAATCCCTTAGCAGAGCGTAATCCGTGCTAAGGGCCACTATCCAGTGCGTAATCTAAACTAGTACAGAAATCGTTCTCAGAAGATTCACTTACTATGTCAGGTTCTCATGTCAACATGTATAATAAAAAATAAAGGGGTGAGTCAACAAAGTCAATCAAGTAGAACAAACATCACACACAAATCATTCAGTCAACATACACTAAATATCACCCCTGAGTCACCCCAAAGAGAGTTTTCCAAAATAATTTTTTTTAAAGTGTCAAATGGGCCTTCACCAATTTTAAAGAAAATCCCCATTTCTCAAGAGAACCAAAAAACTTGTTCACGCTTCAAAAGAAATCATTTATCAATAAACCAGAACTACATTTTAAATTTCATGAATTATGTTTAAAGTCCAAACGGGCATTCTTTCACTACTGGGTGTCCGTTCATCAAGAAAATATTTCAAGTGTCATGTATAAAATAAACGGCTCTTTTTATACCAAATATTCATTCAAAAATTAATTATCTTATATTATTTCCCATTTATTAAAATTTATAAAATTTCAAGTAATTAATAAATTTTGAATTTAAAGGCGAGTGCATTGGGGGACCTACCTCAACATGCAGTCCAAGCATGAAGGCGCGACACGCCTCGAGCGGGCATGCAAGCACATGCAATCTGACGATCGCAGGGCTGTGGAAATATTTTTACAACGCGCTCCAAATGAAAATATAACTAAAATACATAAACACGGACATAAAACGATCCAAACGAACAAAAAATGCAAAAATAACTAGCTCGACATGTTTTCAAAACATAGTTCGCATCGCCTGAATTATTACTAAACAACTTTAAGATTTATGAATCAATATTCAAAAAGCAACTCATAACTTTACGCAAAAAAAACTCAACTATTTTAAAATTAAATTCACACTAATATAAATAAACACAACGCATGCTAAATTAATTAATTAATATTCAAGAAATGAAAAACACAAGCAATAAAAGTATTTCAAAACTTAAAGGAGGAAAGTGCAAAGGGATCCTACCTCAATCGTCAGACGACTTTCCAAAACCAATGCGAAAACTCATTCACACCTAAACCGCAAGCTCAGAAAGCTAAAACCAATATACACAATGAGATTTAACACACAGATTTTAGGATTTAACCCAAAAAAATAAACCCTAGCTTTAGGATTTGGATAGCATGAAAACTCCACCAAAGGAGGAGCCCAAAACGACGAACCCTCAAAGAAAAATCTAACAAAACTCTTACCAAGGGGTATAGGAGAGGTTGTCACTGAAAGGGTGATGCGCAGCTGGACAATGGTGTGGCGATGGGGTGCGGCTCGGCTAGGAGGGTGTGTGGTGGCCAGTGAAGAGTGAGTAGCGCGGGTCAGAGGGGCCACGACCGAACGGGGTATGCGCCGGTGGGGGGGCTCGATCTGTTGTCTCGTGCACACAATAACAGACGGCGACGCCGAGCAGACCTCCGACTGGAATATGGACTCACGGTAGGAGGGAGAGGGTGCACCGGAGAGGCACCCGACCTGGACTGGCCGGAGTGAGGGGCCTGTGTGGACCAGGTCGCAAGGGGAGAAGGGGGTTGTTGCATCGTCGGAGTGGGGTGCATCGGCGAGAGACTAAAGCTGGAGGAGGGTGCTGGAACGAGGCAGACAGCAGTGGAACGATGCGGGATCGGCATGCGGAGGGGAGGCCAAGAAGTGGCTGAGGGGTGTGGGAGAGTTGGAAGCAGGTAGGGGGATCTGTTGGTCATGAGGCGGAGCAGCAAGGCGGAGGGGCGCGGGAGGCACGCTGGTGCAGGGAGGTGGAGGCTGGCGGTGCGGGAAGAGGGATAACAGGGAGAGGGAACCGACGGGCTGGGTGGCTGGAGGGCGCTGGGGCGCGGGGGCACGCGGTGCAGGACAGGCGGGAGGCACCGGGAGGTCGGTGTGCTGGTGCGCTGAAGGGAGAAGGAGGGCTCCTTGGGGGGGTGCTTCGGCGCTGCGGGGAAAGGGAAACAGGGGGTGGCGCGTAGGGCTACAGAAAGAAGAAAAGGGGGGGAGTTAGGGTTAGGGGAGAAAGAAAGAAAAATAAAGAAAAATAAAAAAATTAATTAATTAATTAATTAAATAAATGAAAATAAAAATTAAGACAATAAGGAAAGAATAATAATAAAAATAATAATAATAATAATAACTTTAACCTCTAATAACAATATTAATATTAACATCAATAACAATAAGAATCATAATACACCTAATAATAAATAAAACCCCTTTAGCAATAATATAAAATTATAAAAATAATAATTTTAATAGTATCAATAATAATAAGGATAATAATAATTTTAATAATAATTATAATAATAGGAATAGAAAAATTCAGTAATAGTATTATTATCCTCCTCATTTTAATTTTACCTTATTTTTTTTCTTTACTTATTATTTTTAATTGGATGTCGCAACCTCGCGGCCCGCGCACAACTCAAGCGCTCATGTGCAGACCGTGCGGTAGCTTCTGTCCGATCCAGAAGCAGTTGCACGGGTTCCCGGGCTAACTGCACGGCCTTCGCTAACCATGCGGTGCCCGCGCACCGGCCATAATAATAATAATAATAATAATAATGATACTAATTTATCATTTCATTTTTAATAAAAAATTATAAAATTATTAACAATAATAAAATCTTTACCCATTTTAAGTTTTCCGATGGCAGGCGGACCGTGAAGATGCCTGGACGGAGCCGCACGGGGTTTTCAAAATGCACTCTGCATGTGCGCCCAGTGACATCAACTCAGAAACATGCGTTTTTGTCTGACATAACTCAAAAAATATTCATCTAGGACTCAACCTAGACCCCAAAAAAATTTAAATGTCAAAGAAAATTATAAAATAAAATAAAAGATAGGTCGGGGTGTGACATCTCACCCCTCCTAAAAGGCTTAAAAATTAAGAACCTATTGATAATTGAACTACTAACCTCTCTCCTCCCCCTGGAAATTCAGACCAACCAGCCTAATGCAACTTTTTCTTTAGGGACTGTAAAATATTATATATATATATATATAGCAGTATTTAAAAAATTAATATTATATATAAATGTATGAATATATGTATATATTTATATTTTATTTTTAAATACCTATATATATATGTTTATATTATATTTCATATGTTTATATTTTATTATATATATATATATATATGTTTATATGTTTATATTTTATGTTTATATATATATGTGTGTGTGTGTGTGTGTTTATATTTTATGTTTATTCATATGTTTATATTATATATGTCTTTATGCGTAAGTATATATGAGTACATATATAAAATTATAATTATAAATTTACACACACGTACACACACAAATATATACATATATTAATATATAAATATATATCTTCTTCTTTGCATGTGTGCCACTTTAGCGGTTGTACCCACTTTTTATATATATATTTCATGTGTTTATATTTTATGTTTATATATGTGTGTGTGTGTGTGTGTGTGTCTGTGTGTTTATATTATATATGCATATATAGATTTATGTTATATATATATGTTTATATTTTATGTTTATTTATATGTTTATATTATATGTGTGTGTGTGTGTAGATATATATGTATATATATATAATTATAATTATAAATTTACACACACACACACATATAATTAGCCACATTTTAAAACACTGATAACAATGACACTAAAATAGACATATTTTCTTAAAAATGTGACTAAATTTAAAATGCATGTTTTTTATATAAATATATGCATATATATATAAATATATGTATATATATATTTATATATTAGTGTGCATGTTTATATATATATATATATATATATATATTTATATATATGTGTCTGTGTTTATACATATTAATATATATATATATATATATACATCGATGCGGGGAAATGAGCTATATGTAAATATATATTTTTTTTATATGTTTATATATATGTATATGTGTTTATACATATTAATATATATATACATATATATCTAAATATATATTTATATCGATGTAGAGGAATGAGTTATATAAATATATATTTTTAGCGACGTTTCCTAAAAACATCGCTAATTTAGCGACGCTTTTGAGGAAACTTCGCTAATTAACTGATGATTCTGAGAAAACGTCCCTAAATTAGCGACGTTTCTGAGGAAACATCTCTAATTTAGAGACACTTATGAGTAAACGTTGCTATATTAGGGATCCTTCTAAGAAAACGTTGCTAAATTAGTGAGGCTTATAAAGAAACGTCGCTAATTTAGCGACGCTTTTGAGAGAACGTCACTAAATTAGCGATATTTTCAGAAAACGTCACTAAATTAGTGACGTTTTTAAAAAGAATCACTAAAAATAGTCACAAAATTACAATTTTTTGTAGTGTGAGGCCGCGACGTCTCAGAAACATAGTGAGAGTCAGGGCGAGACTTATGGTTAGACCAATGCCCCCCGATTTGATGAGGCAGCATGAATGCAGGCGACCCAGTATGCCTTTGAGAAAGGCCGAGTTGTTGGTATCAGCTCTCGATTGACCCCTGAGGGTTTTTATTGAATCTCTGCGATATTGGTATCCAGCTCCAGAGGAGCTCTTGGAGAGTCATCATCATCTCATGCACTGTATTAGGAGCCGCTGCAAGCTCAGAGTGAGCTTATAGAGACTATGTGTAGGGAGCAGGAGGAGATGCATTCGTGGCAGCAGAAACAGCAAGAAGAGTTCCTATGATAGCAACAACAACAACAAAAACAGGAGATGCAAGATGAGATGCATCGAGGATGGCATCAGAAGGAGCAGGAGCAGATAAAGTACACGTGACGTCTGATTCGTAGTTTAGGGATGAAGTTCCATCCCCCATCTCTTCCAGATCCTCCAGATGAACCTCCCCCTTAGTGATGTATTTTTATTTTATAATGAAACATTTGAATGTAATTTTTTTTGTAATATCAACTATTTAAAGATTTAGATAGTGTGTTTTCAAATTGTTTCAAATATTACAGTTTTTATTATTTATTTAATTTTTTTATTATATTTATTTTTTTATTAATTAATATATTTTTATATTTTTGTGAATACTAAGGTTTTTATTATATTTCTAATAATAATATTATTATTTCATTAATATTAATATTAATAATATTATTTAATTATTTAATTATTTTATAATTAATTTTATTTTACGAATATTAATATTATTATTTCATATATTCTAATATTATATTATTAGTATTATTAATATTAATTTATGATAAATTTTATTATATTAAGATTAATATTATGATTTCATTTATATTAATATTATATTATTATTAATATTATTTTATTTAATTTTTTTCTTTATTTTTTTTAACTATTTGCGAGGGGCCCGTCGTAAATACTAATTGTGACGGTCCATTGTAAAAGGATTTTTTTTATTTTCCATAGTGTTTGCGACGGTCCGCCGCAAATACCAATTATGACGGATTGTCGCAAAAAGTTTTTCAAAAAAATAGGAAAAACTATTTGCAACAGGTAGTCGGTCCACCGAAATAGAGTTTTTAAAAAAAATCACTGAACCTATTTGCGACAGTGCCACTATCCATCCCAAATAATAAATTTTTGTGACATATCATCACAAAAGGTAATATTTGTGACACCCTTTTCCACAAGGGCCTATTTGCGATGGGAACCCGTCGCAAAAATCTATTTTCCAGTAGTGATGGAGTTGATCAAATGAATTATAGGACATCATGTAAAGAATAGTGATCATGTGATTAGTCTATTGTTACCTTCTTCAATCATCAGAGGCCTTTTGTGTTCGAACACCATATGTCTTCAGGATATCATGTGATCAAGAAAATATCCCAAGAAGGCATGTAAACTTTATCAAGAATAGCCAGTTTACTTTTCCTTGATGTGTTTCATGATCATCCTATAAGATTTATGTGATCACATGTCTCATAAAGGGTTATGAAATCATGTAACCTAACCACATGATCTCTAGTGGGTCATGATTCCTTCTTTACCCTTGTTCCAAAATGACATTAATACTTTTAGGTGTTTCCTCCAACTCAAATTTTTCAAATGATCATTTAGTGAGTGTCAAAAATCTCCCCCCCCCCAAAAAGAAAAGTTTGAAATAAATATCAAGGACTCAATTATAAGGAAGTAAATTCACACATGATTCCACCAAGTCATTCTCCCATTGGTTTTCTAGGAGAATCTTGTTCTTTCAAGAGACCTTTTGTTTTTTGCAAGATTACCATTAAATTGAAGGGTGGCGGTTTATCAATTTCACCTTTTATTCAAACTTCCAGATCACTTGAAATTTTCTTCTCTTATGTGTTCACTTCATGAGACCCCATCATGTAACATCTTCACGTGATTATCTATATAGAACTAATCATGTAACCATATTGTCTAAACAACTCACATAACTAAGTTATCAACTAATCCATGGTAACTCATTCAAACTACATCATACATCCTTGGATATGGTATTTCTTTGCATGATTCATGTGATTTACCTGGGTGTCATGAAATCACATGACGCTTTATGTGATTCACATGACCTTTCTATGGTCACACGATCGCATGATATAGAATGGGTCACATGCTCTGCATGATTCCTTCTAATTCACTCTCTAATATGACTCAATCTGAGACACATAGTCCTTTGACCCTTTATATATATACTTTTTCAAATATATATTTCTTATTCCTTGGTATGGATGACTTCAAGCTCATAGACTTCATCCATCATGGTCAGACGGAGGGCTATAGTTGTTGGGAAACATAATTTTTATCCTCAATATCAGGTCTTGTATAAAAATGAAATTATAAAGGGTATTCTTCTTATTGATCTTTAAAACTATCATCTATCAGAAATTCTACCTCCATATAAATTCAGCATTTTGGATGACACTGGAATTAATTTTCCAATCTTCCATCTTGTTGGTGTTTTTCCTCCTTTGACTACATCCAATAGACTATCTAAGAGAATATCCAACTAGTCTTGGAACCATTCTAGGGTTTATTATATGAATTTAATAACTCCCCTATGGGTCCGGAAAGTCATGTTATCACTCATAAAACTATTTCCCAGAGCTACTCAAATATACTCATTTCCTCTTTAGACAATCTGAAAAGTTAATGGATTTCAAAATGGTACTTGCACACTAGTGGTAGCTTTTCTGATGAATGGCCAGGGCTATTATGGTTTAATAAAAATATATATAATTTTCTAATTAGATTTACACTATCCATAACTATAAGGAAATATATATTTCATTTTTCATTGTGTGTTATTCTCTAGAGCTTATTCAAGAATTGGTCAGTCATTGGTTTATTAGCACCAACTCTTTTCACTTGATCCATGGATAGGTAGGAATCATCTTATGGTACATTCACCAGCTTGAGGGAATACTTCCTCTTGGGGAGATATGTGATAGGTTCCTTCCTATTGTGAACATTTGGGATAAACCAAAATAGAACCCCACCTTAACTCGAGATATGCTAATAATTTTGAGAGCAAAGATGAAGAATAATCTAAGCAATCATTCCCTTCGAATACTAGATAAGTATCATCCTCTATCATATAAGGTCTTGTTCAATTGGGGTATGTCCTCATCACTACCCCTCTAAAAAGTTTAATGATAGAAATGGATATTTTTGGGCCATTATAAAGGCCAATTAATAAACCTAATGGGGCTATGAGGTGAAATTAATTTTGACCCAAATTCTTCATTTGGTGGGATTTTTTTCCATGTTTCAAAAAACATGGATTTTCCTAGATATGGATGCATGTTTGGGTGTCTGGGTTAGATCATTTGTAATAGTGGGTCGACTGGTAGAAGCATGATCCCCCAACCTAGTATTTTTAATGCTTTCCAATATCTATTAAATTCTTGACCACATTCAACACGGTAATAAACCTTACAAGATTAGTGGACCCTTATAGTTTCTATTTGGGAGGATAGGTGACCACTTCTGGTGTTGAAGCTATTGAAACACCACTAAGATCCCTTATTCCCTATTATTATCTAGGATAATAGATTTTCTAGGGTCAAATAAATGTCTCTATATGTTTATGAGGCTATAGACATGTTGATCAAGCATAACTATTTCAAAATTCATTCTATACCACCACAACTTCTAGGATAATCATTAAAAATGAAAATAGTTCCCCTAATGAAAGTTCATATGAAGTCTCACTTTGGGATTGAGTTCTCATAACTCTCTTGAAAAAACTAGTCATTCGTGAGTTATATTCCCCTTTCAGGTTTACTCATTAGTTTTTTTGTACTTAGAAGGTGCCTTCTCTTCCTTTCACAGGCGTGCAAGGAGAAAAACACCCTAGATTATTTTTCAATTTTGGATGATGATGATGTGTAGGGATATTAATTCCAAGATTGTATTTCTTCCTGATGATTCTCCTACTTATCTTTATTTATACTATGACCAATATTGGGTGGAATCCTACCAATCTAGGGTACTGATCCAACCAGTTCGGTGAGTAGATAATCCTTATGCCTCTCCAAATCCTTTATTGGTGGTTCTAATGGAATTGAATAAGGACTCAAGAATCCCCAAAATTAAGCACCCTCGTCATGGTGATGAGTCTTTTGAGGACGAGGTAGATTTTTTTGTGGAAACTAAACCCTCCATACTAACAATGAATTATTTTCCAACCTAGGTAGGGTTAGAACATATTATTGGAAGAGAAAGAGTATTTACTTCCTTTTGTTACTCTTCATCTGAGCTAGTACTTCTCTTGGTGGGATTTATACTTGAGTATATCTTGATCATCATTACTCAAAAACCCATTCCATTTGATATAGCTGCAATAAGCAGGGTAATATGAAGAGGATCCCAGTGCGAGATTCATTTTTTAATTATCAACACTCCTTTGGAGGAAATACACAACCAAGGGGAACACCTCTTCCAATTATTCTATTAATCAAGGTCCAGTAGCTTCAATTATCAAAGATTATATGATTTCATGAAGAGGATCATTATAATATGGGGAACACCAAGAGAGTCATGATTTATCCTCCTTGTTTGAGTATCTTCATCCACTAGTAATAGTGGAGGAAATGGAGTGGGCGAAACATCAACATTTATTTGATGCCTCTCATCAGACTTTGACTAATGTAGGGAACTGAAAAGAACAAATGTTACTATGATATTATTGTATTACCTTCAAGAAAACATAGAGGATACTCTATATTGGGTATATTCCTCCCTTACCTTGTACTTTTTCAATGAAAATAATTTCTCAAACTCCTTGGGTTTTTGTCAAGTCTCTTCTCCTCTGACCATATACATGACATCTTGAAAACCTAATATCACACAATTCAATAAACACATAAATACTTACATAATGCTAAGAAAACAAAAATCCAAACTCAAACAATCAAATCATAATGGATTTCTCCCAATAATGGATCATTAATAAAAATCAGCATAAACAACATTATAGATGTGTAAGGTTCAATCCTTCTGAAGTTGTTTGGTTCAAATGGATGGCTTGAGGTAGATATCCTATGGTGAAAGAGTGTGCTCTAACTTTTTCCTAGGTGAGGGGACTAGTGATCATATCTCGACTGCTTTTAGGGTCATACAATGGGCCCCATAATATTTATGTATCTTTTGTTTTATATATATTTTCTTTTTTAGATAATTAATTTTTATTATATAATATAAAGCTTATGTCTAGCATGTAGAGACTCAAATTCTTCACAGAAATACCTTTGCAATTTTTCATCTCAGTTTGTATCATGCCTCTTTTCATTGGCAGTTTAAGGTCTTAAAAATTGGATCGATAAGGTGTTATTATTTTAGATCGGACAGTTTGGACCCTATTTTTCAATAGTTTACAACCATATAGATTATACCTTATATAAATTCAAATACTTAAGACATGGATTAAGATATGAATAATGGGTTTTCATGAAGGGTTATGTCACCCTTCATCCTTTCTTAATTCATAAAGGATGAATATTCATGAAGGGTTCTATCATCCTGCATCCTTACTGATGATCGGGTATGGTATATGGTGGTGTGATGAAAAGGATGTTGAATCCACTTGGATAGTTGGATTATGGGTTGTAAATCCAATATCAAGGGTGTTAAACATATGATTATGAAATGTGGTAGACATGATATATATGATTGAAAAACACACTAAGTTTTCAAGTTCCACTATGATGTTTCTAGGTCTCACGAGTATCGAAGGTCCTTTCTTGTAAGGAATAGATTTCTATAGTTGATGGTTCAAAGGCCCTTATGCAGATCCAACTCATGAATAGTCAAGAAAAGAGAGTCCAAACTCCTTTCCAAAGGTTGTGTGAGGTTTTTTAAGATTAAAAAACATAGGTAATGATGTATTGTATTGTGAAAAAATCTATGCAAGGAAGAATCTAAAACCTTACATATAGTTCATAAGATAGGGGACAAGTGAAAATTTTCATGAATGAAGGGAAAATTCAAGGTGTATACTACCTCAAGAAGGTTGAATTCATTTCATGGTCATAAATCTTGGTCCCATATATCTTGCAATTTAAGTTCAAGTGATGAGAAGCTCTAAAAGATTCAGAAATGAAGTACCACATTCCTACATTGAGAACTCGTACGTTATTTGGTGACGTAACATAGATGATATCAAATCAAATTGAATAGTTTGGTTATGTAATTTTTATATCATGAAATGGGAATATTTGAGTCAACAAGGAGTGGAAAATAGTAGATACAAGTTGAATAATGGTAGAAATCAGTAGCACACATAGTCAATACAATAGTTCATGGATTTAAAGGGGAACACTCTTCCAGGACCACAACATCCCCTAGGAACAAGCTCTAAGCCATCATGTTATTCACATAAGAATCCTATCAAGGTCCCTTTATATCATTTGATCCCTGTTACCAATTCACTATAGGTGAGAACTAATAGAAATTAATCTAGGTTATGGAATTCTAAGATAAGTATATAAACTCGATGAATCGGTGGGTATCAACTCAGACTTCAAGGACATGAAGTTGGTTTATGGAAAATATAATATTCATGAAGTGTTTGAGCACCCTAAAAGTTTTTTTCACTACATACTGAACATGTTTTCATGGTGAAGGGATATGATAAATCATTTCCCTAAATTTTTCTTTGACCAAAACGGACCAACGAGAATGGATTGGATTTTAATATGGTCATAAGGTGGGACCTATGAGCTTTGTGCCTTTTTATTTACACTCTAAATTATTTATAAACTCTATAGATGAATATATTAGAGAGTATAAATGTTAATTTTTCTTATACTGACCTTTGTGAGTTTTCATCTTGCTAGGTTTTGTGTCTCTTTCACTAGTAGTTTAAGGTTTTTTGATCTGGACCATCAGAGGCTAAGGTCATACAATATTGACCACAACACGCATAGTTTATGTTCATGGTATATAGACCTAGTATGAGGGTAGTATTATAGAAATAACCTAATTAGGATTTCCAAGGCTGAGAGTACTCCAACAACCTTTTAAAAAAGGGAAGATAATGTTATAAATCATGGCTCAAGGTTCTCAAACCATCAATAATGTCATGGAATAAACATGTTGAGGATGATCATGAATCAAATTGCAGTGAAAAGTTCCACTTAGATGTTTTCAAGGATCACAAGGATCAGAGGTGATTTTTTGTAAGGAAAATACACATTTTGTTAATGATTTTTGGAATCATATGTATGAGCTAGGGGAAAACATGAATAATCAAACAAAGTGTCCCATGAATCTAGGTGTTTATTCCCAAGGTCCATGGAAGATTTACAGTAATTTGAGATACCCAAGACACAAAGTGTGATCTATGGATTTGGGTTCTTAGAAATATGGTAGAAGCACCCTAAATTGTTTTTTGAACATGGTTAGGATCTTGTGGTCATTTTATTGGGAGTGATGATGAATGATAATCTATACAGTTTAACATCATGTAGTGGGGATGCACCTTCCATGCAGTTTAACATCATGCGACCAAGACATAATTTTTATGAGATTTAACATCATGCAATGAGGATTTATTACCTAAAATTTCATTTCATGTAGTAAGGATATAATTTTCATGTAGTTTAACATAATGAAATAATAAATTCTTCTATTCCATTTAATTTCAAGTGGTAAGAATGAATTCCATGTAGTTTAATGTCATGTAGTAAGGATGTTATGAACCGATGCGAAATCATAGAACATATCCTTAGAGACAGCATACATTGGTCATGGGAATTCAAATTTGGGAATTTTTTTCACCATTTTATAGGTTGAAGGGTACATATCCATATGTTGGGGTCCTTTATTATAGATCTAACTCATGTTCAATAAATCTATATATAGACTTGACTCATATATAGAGGAAATGAGTTTGTAAAACTTGACCATCATTAATCAGTTTGAGGTCTTTCGATGTAGACCATTGATTCCACCAACCATGGGTCATGATACTCCCAATTATGTCAGATATATTAGTCCTATCCACTAATCTCACATCAATCATGCTCATTGTGAGAAACAATAGATGAATGGGGAATAACCCATACTATGTTGTCTGGGGTGTATGACTAAGAAATAAATTAGTTTTGGTGTTGAAAATGGACAAGGCCTATTTTGAATAGTAAGTGGCTTGATCGGGTACTAATTTGAGCTAAGGGAATATTCAATTTATATGGATGATATTCCTCTGGGTTTCCCCATGCATCTCATAAGGGAAACAATCAATCCATATATAGCATTTTCAATGAAATCCTTCTACATAGATCTAGTTCATATACAAAGATGTGAGTGGATATTTTTCTTTTTAGAGATTGTGGATGGGCCTATTATGGATAATCATTTTATCACTATGTATCATATGGGGATAAGAATCAAGACACATGTATTTATTTTATGGATCCCTACCTAGATCAAACTCATGCATATAGAGAAGGGAATTTTTTTCAATTATGCATAATATTTAAAGGTCCTCCACCAAACAAGTTATCTCATTCATGGGGGAGAATAAAACTAGGCTATTAATTATCGTACTTATATCAATGAGGTGAATTATCAATTCCCAGGATCAAGAAATAAGGTAAGAGGGGAATTTTTCATTTTGAAATTTTTGGTTGGGCCTAGCGATGAGAAACTTGAGCATCACTATGTATCCTATATGTATAATAATCAATAAAAACGTAGTTATTTTAGAGAAATGTATCCTACAAAGATATCAATCATGTATAGAGGAGATGAAAAGAGGATTCACCTTGGGATATGACCATTTTATGGGGGTCAATACATTAAGTTAAAAGGGGAATCTTCATGCATTATTCTTATGATGATGAAATGTGTGGTTGTGATGCATGATCCCCCTAACTATATGAAAGGGAAGATAAATGAGCTATTATCATTCTTAATAATTGCATCTAGGTCCAAAATAAGGAATTTGGGAATCACTACATACCTCATGCTGACTATAATCATGTTTTATGTAGTTCTTGAAACATGAAAGGGTACCCCACACAAATCTAAATTGTATGCAGGGGATAGGGTCATGTTACTATTTAAATTAAAATTCACCCATTATCATGATCTATGACTATCAATGATACCATTTAAGTGAATATATCCCATGCTGGGAGAGGCTTTTACTGGTGAGGTCATCTTTATAGTCATGTTTCCAAAAAAATTTGACAGCTTTCAATATGGACCAAGAATCATAGAAGCTTGTAATAGTGGAAGACCTAATGTTGGTACCATAACAATATACCCAGACATCGTTATTAATCCTGATAGGTCAAGAATCAAGTCACACATAGTTCTTCAGGAGAAAACTATCTATATAGGTCTAACCCATATAAGGGAGAGGATGTTTTTTTATATTACGGTTAGGTCTGAGATTAGGGGACCTATGTGTCACTATATATCATATGATAACAAGAATTAAGAAACACATAGTTCTTGAAGAGAAATTTACCAACACAAATTTGGCTCATGTTCACAAAGGGTTTTTTATCATTATGAGTAGGCCTAGGACATGGGATCCATGTGTCACTATGTATCTTAAAGGAATGAGAATCAATACACACATAGTTCTTTATTATGATCCCTATATAGATATGAATATTACATAGGTTTGGGGAATTTTATTCTCTACACATATCTTTCTCATGTACAGTGAATTTTCATTGGAAAGATTTTATGGGTTTAGAAAGAAGGAATCCTGATGTGGATGAGGTTTTACCTCTAGAATTAATGTGTGACTACATTGTTGTCATGTAGGGTAATTGGAGAAAACTCAGTATAGGATGGTAAACCCCTACATTGGAAACTTTTTATATGGATATGGATCATACATAAAATGGGAGGAAGGTCCCAGAGGCTAAACACATGTTTTTCAGTTTAAGGTCTTAAAACACGGACCACTATGTGGTTTAAATTCACACAATAAGGACTTAATATGTCACATAGTTCAATATCATGAGACCCGAACATGTTCCATGTAGTTTGACACCATGTGGTATTTATTTTTTCATGAAGTTTAATGTCATGTGACTAGGAAATTGGGTTCTCTACAGTTTAAGGCCATATAATGAGGACCTTATGGTGTTGTTTAGTCTAAATTCCTACCACTTACACTTTATTCATTTTTTTCATGGAGAGAATTATACAAATTATTTCCTAAGAAAACTTAATTTAATGGGTGAATGATTCATTCCCCATCCATCATAGCCAATGATTATGCTCTATTGAAATAGAACTTATGTATGAAGTAAGGACCTTCCCATTTAGGTTCCATATTTAGGGTTTTCTTCCTTGGTATCATTAAGTTTCTATGCACCAGCACCAAATCTCATTGGAGGAATAATTAGAGGAAATTTTTTTGTTGAAGACTTATGAAATATGATTCTGATGGACTTTTATGTTGTGAAGTGTGATTTTTTTTTCATCTAGTTGTTCTAACTCGTCAAATCACATATGTGATTGTTCATCTCCTGATATTTATCCACAGATATAAATTTAGAGTGAGGGAAACTATACTTTTATGGGTAATATATCTTCTTTTATATAAACTAGTGAGCATGGGGTTACTTTCATGGAAATGCAGGTTATGGTATGGTAGTCCCATAAAGTATACAAGGCCTTATCCAGACAAGTATTCTTATCTCTATCCACCATTTTCTAGAGTATATTTGACATAGTCTTATTGAAGGAGTATTTCTACCAATTTTCCACCACATGATAGAGATTTGAATGGTTGGAATCAATATTATACTCTTGATATATCCTCTTCAAATTTGAAAAACATATGTTGGTGTCGTTTTCTATTAGTATTGTGTGAGGGTCACGGAATTTGGTGATGATATTGGACTCCATGAAGTTTATGACACTCTTTTTCTTGAATTTCTTGATGGGTATAGCCTTATCCCATTTGGAAATAAAATTAGTAGTAAGGGTATACTTAATCTTCTTAACTATATTTGGGGGATATTGACCCATGAAATATAATCCCAATATAGAAAATGGCCATGAATATTTAGCATCATGCAAGAACTCTAGGGGATAATGGATATAGTTTTCATTTATTTTACATGAGTGGGATTTATGGTTGAGCACCATGCAATCTGATATCATCATTTGTTATAAGTAACCAAGCCTCCTAATTTTTTGTTAAATCACAGTTCTATACTGGTGATCACTACATGATCCTATGTATACATCCTTTATAAGAGTGGTGGTATCTTCTTCTATATCTATCTAAGAAGGAATCTATTAAAGCCTCATTTGTAGAGGTCATTTTTCTCATTTGGCCCAACCCAAAGGGTAAAGTTCACTGCTTAGTGTTAGATTTGTCCCTTCCTGGCTCGATATGGTGGGAGGGTTCTATATGGAAGGTAATCTATTATGGGGTTAATTCATCCAAAAATGGATGTAGAATCATCATGCCCTAGAGTATAATTGACCATATTTATTTCCTTCATTTCATATAAGTTGATTGGTGAGACTAACTATCAGTGTGTGATGTGGGAGACTACCTCATCATGGTTGGAATCAGTTAGTACTGTGTATGCATTGCCTAGTGCATCATTACTAGCATTATGTGATCAAGGGATGTGATGTGATGTTGTATTGAAATGGAAATCCACCATCACTCCCCTTATATAACTAATGAGAGGTGAAAATTATTCCTTACTGATGGAATATTCACCATTAATCTATCTGATCACTATATCGTAGTCACCTCTAACATTCTAACAAGATATCTATAGTTGGAAGGCTATATTTAGACATGAAATAAGGGCTTGGTATTTCAACTCATTATTAGTGAAGCCTTTAGATAGTGAGAAGGATTAGAGGAAAATTTTATTATTAGGGGAAACAAAGACAATCCATATACAAATCTGATTGAGATTCAGATTTTCCATTTTCTTTCCAATAAAACATTAGGAGTCAACGTCAAAATATATCTCCCACATATTGGAGTTTTATGGTCATATAAAACCTCTTCATTTATAATTTTAGTGTCCATTATCATGCTTTCTAGGGTAATATATTCCATAAGGAAATCATCTAACTCCTTCACTTTGATTTCCTTTTTCAACATGAATCGAATTTCATACTATTAAAGGATATCCAACCATTAGTAAAAATTCATAGTTATCATAGGATGACAAAGAATACACTTCAGTGGGTAAATATGAGAGACCAAGTGGAATACATGATGCTAAAAGTAATGCCTCATCTTTTTCACCATAAAGATGAGTACGAGGAAATTCTTCTTAATATCAAAATATAGAGTCTCAGTATCTAGAATCATTTAGATGAGATTATAGAAACTTTTTTATTACCTACATCATTTTTCTACATAAGGAGAGTGTTGAGTGATCTCTCCATGGTGGCCATGTATAGAATGAGAGGCTCCCATTCTATTGGCGACATTAAGAGTGGTTGATGTAGCAGGTATGAGAAAAGGTTGTCTAAATCTTCATGGAAATCCTTATCCCACTAGTAGGAGACTCCCTTTCTCATTATCCTAGTGAAGGGGATACATATACTATCCAGGTTGGCTATGAAACACCTGATATAAGTGAGGATCCCCTAGATCCCTCTCAACTCTTTAAGACAGTGAGGTGACATCATTTCTAGAATTTCACTAGTCTTTTATGAGTCAAACTCAATGCCATAGTGATTCACCACAAATACACAGAATTTCTCCAATGCTTCCCTAAAGGAACACTTTAAGGGATTCATCTTCAAAATTTGTTGTCACAATTTTCTGAATTTTGTTTGAAGATCGATAATTTGATCACATTTCTTCCAAGATTTAACCACCAAGTCATCGATGTATGACTCCATGGTTTGTTCCAAGATGGGTTTAAATATATGGTGCATGGTGCATTGATAAGTAGAATTAGTATTACTTAAGATGAATGTAATGACCTATAACAAAGTATCCCTTGAGGTGCTATGAATTTAGTGTCTTCCTCATCTACAAGGACCAAATTGATCTAATTATACCCAAAATACCCATTCATAAAGGAAAGGGCTTGGAAGCATATAATCACATTGATGAGGAGTTATATTATTAGTACTAGAAAATATTCCTTCATTAAGTGTCAATTCAGATGACTGAAATTTATTGAGACCTAAATTTTTCCATTCCTTTTATTATTGAGAATGATATTAGTAATCCATTTTGGTAACTACACCTCTCAAATAAATATGGATTTGATCAATTTTTCAACCTCATATTCTACCCTGTTAGTGTGAGAGGGGTGCATTCTCCTAGATGTCTGCTTGAAATCATGAAGGTCATCTAGAAAGATCAGATGATAATTTGTTATATCAAGGTCCATCCAGGGAATCTATATATAATTTCCAGATAACACATATTGATTCTTATTCAAAAATGAAATATACATCTCTCTCTCCCTCTTTGAGAATCATAACAGCACTGATCAATGTAGGTTGTGGGTCCTCTTCTATTCTAAGATTTAACTACCTAATCTCATCGATGATGGTGGATATGACTTCCTCAAAATCTAGAGGGGTGTCCTTAAGGTCATAATCTTACTCCTACATCTTTGTATTAGTGGGAGAATATTTAGGAAGCTTAGGTAACATTGGGATATATCTATCCCTAATGAAGGATAATAGGCTATGAGAAGAAGGATTATAATCCTGAACAACCATGGATTTCAAGGGGATATTTTGGGGATTCTTTCTTTCTTTAATTCTAACACCAGGGGTAAGATAAGTATATTTAGGATAGAAATAATGATATAGATGCTCAATATACAAGAGGGGGGGAGTGAATTGTATACTTTAAAAATTTCCTTAGACAAGGAAAAAACTAAGTTTAACAAAGTTAAACTAAGCAAATTCACAACACCTCTAATCACCAACTGGAGAATTGGAACCAAGGTTTACAATATAAGATTCTACCTTAAATCGTATAGAATCTAAACTAATTAGAGTACAAGTGTAAGAAAATATAATAAGGTTATACTTTCCTTAAAATACAATATTCAGCGGAAAAACAAGTTGTAAAACTACAAGTAACAAGATATGAATCTTTTAACCCAAGGACAAGGGTATCCAACAACCTTGGATAAAGGTCCCTTGATTTATACTTTCAAGCAAGTCTCTCTTACCCACACCAGAGTAAGCCATTGATATGAAGATCGGAATCTCTGTCTTGATATCTCCGCAAGCCCTCAACTTCAAGGTAGTTGGAACCTCTGTCTTCCTCATCAAGGAAGCCCTCGAACTTCAAGGTAGTCGGCACCTCTGTCTTCCGATCCCCGGAAGTCCTCGAATGTAATCACCAACATTCGGAGTCGCAAAAAGCAATCTGAACGAGTGGTTTAGTACGCACAAGGCATAAAAAGCTTCTCTCTCTAGAAATCACCTTAACAGCATGTGGTCTCTAGATCGATCAACTTGTTGTTGAGCTCTTTCAAATGAGCTCCTATGTATAGGCAAATTTCCAATGGTCAGCTCCCTCCTCCAACGGTCATATTTTCCATGAAATTTGGAGGGGCCTGTACATGTGTAACTCAACCAACGGTTAATTAGAAACAGAATGAATGACATCATTTAATAATAAATCATGTATAACTGAATGCACGATATCATTTTGAAATGAAGCATATGTAAGTAAAAGTTATTCAACATTTCGGAGTGTAAGCAAGTCAAAAGTTCGGAGTCTAACCAAAATGAAATTCGGAGTCTATGTTAAGAAATGTTCGGATTCTATTTTATAGGAATTCGGAGTCTGGTTTCACTAGAGATTAGAATCTGAACTTGCAGAGTTCGAAGTCGAACTAGTAAAAGTTCGGAGTCGAACTTCATAAGAGTTTGGAGTCGAACTTCATACGAGTTTGGAGTCGAACCACTTAAGATTTTGGAGTCGAACTGCTTAAGAGTTTGGAGTTGATCTTCATAAGAGTTTGGAGTTGAACTCCTTAAGAGTTCATAGTCGAACTTCATACGAGTTCAGAGTCGAACCACTTAAGAGTTCGGAGTCGAACTGCTTAAGAGTTCGGAGTCGAACTCATGAAAGTCCAGAGTCCAGAATTTGGAGTGGAACTTCATTACAGTTCACATCCAGAATTCGGATTCTAAAAACAGAATGCTCCAAATCTTTACATTAATTGACTTCTAGGATTTTGGGTATGAATTCGGTTTTTGTATTAAAGAAAAATATTACTATGTATAAGAAAATATGGGTTAGGGTAACTTTACTTAAAGAAGTAAATTTTCCTTATGGAGGTAAAATTTATATTTTCTTAAGTATAAGGTGTTTGTGATTTTCAAAACAAAAAGGAATGGAAAAGTCATAAGGAAAACCTTATTGACTCAACAATCTCTCCCTTTTTGGAAATCACAAACATCCTTTCGAAAAAGCAAATAAGGATTTTGAAAAAAATTCATTAGGATTTGAAATTAAAAATTATCTCCCTTTGTTCATGGATGAAAATGAATACAACTAACTCCCCTTAGGCATTGAAACTCTAAGGATTGTATTCTGTGTTTCCGGAGTGGAGTTTTCATTATTGTAAGAATGAAAAACTTCATATTGGAAAACTCCCCCTTTCTTTAAGAATATTTCTCTTAGAAATTTTTCATTTCTCCTCCTTAGGAGTAGTTCTTTTTCCTTCTCCCCCATTGTGATTTTCAGAAAGAATTGAAGGGAATGGAAAACAAAATATGGTACCTGAAACATTAGTATATGACAAGATACAACCAACCAAATAATCATTTCATTAGAGTTGGAAAATTTTACAAAGAAAGAAAATTACAGTAAAAGATCGGAGTGGGTTCATTTGTCTTACTTTTCCTTCGGGATGAACTTCTTTAACAAGGTTTTGAGTTTCTTCAAGTCTCTTTGATCTTCCTCGACTTGCCTCTCCAAGGATTTTGTCTTTTCTTCTTTGACTTTTAAAGCTTCTGCCTGAGCTTTTGCCTGAGCCTCCATGGCTTCTTTCTGCAACTTTAACAACTCATCTTGTTGAACGACTCTTTTTTCAAGCTCAACCCAGAGATTTATATCATTTATAAGATTTTGAGCCAGAGAATTTGCCTTGTCATTCAGTTCCTTCACTTGTTGACACTGGGAACTCTGCTCAATAATCATCTCATTTTAAATATTCTTAAACTTTTTATCTGCTATGTCAAAAGCCTCTTTCACGTCATTCTGAAAATTATCATACACAGCAAAGTCTTCTTCAACTCTCTTAGACCACTTTGTTACCTTACTGAAAGACTTTCTATGTATATCATAATCGATAAGAAAACTTTTATGTTCAACTTCTAACTTCACAAACTTATCCATGACCATGGATAAAGAATATGATTTCTGATTCATACTTTGTTGCAGTATCTGGCATCTAGAATCGATTTTTGGAAAAATAGGAATGGTGACCACCAACTTATTTAGAGATTGAACCACAAAATCATGCCCATGAGATGATGATTCCAAATCAGAAACTTCTCTTTGAGACTGCTTTTCTTCAACTTGCACCAGATTTCTTCTAGAGGTACCACCAACCTCTTTCTTTCTGATGACATCTTTTATAGGTGTCTCCATGAGAGTTTTCTTCCCCTTATCAGCTCTCGGAATAGGTTCTTTATTAAGGGATACTTCCTCATATTCAGACACTTGGATAATCTGGTCTTCATCTGGCTTCTGTTTTTCTTGTCCTTCCTCAAGGAAATTCCTCTCATAGGATTCTTACTCATCATACAAGACATTTTCTTCTTCTTCTTCTTGCTGTTTCTTATCATCATTCTTACTAACTTCCTGATCTTCCTTTCCTGGAGATACTAACTTTGTGAATTCAGTCTTATCTTTGTAGTCCTATACTTTCTTGATCAGGGTATCCAAATCTTCACTTTCCTATTCTTCTTCTTCTTCTTCTTCTTCATCTTCTTCCTCTACTTCTTCAACAACTTCTTTCTCATCTTCTTCAACTATTTCTTTACCCTTGGATCTATCCAGAGTGACATAGTTCTTGGCTGGAGTTTCTAGTAAATAAGGTTCAACACCAAAAGTTTCCGGAATGGGAAGCATTCCGGAAGCCAACTCTGTAGCTTTCAGCAAAGATTGCACTACTTCGGCTTTAGACATCTTCTTTTTCAACTTATTTTCTTTTGCTTGTTTCTCTAGCTCTTCCGCAACACTTTCCTTTAAATCCTTATCCTCTGCAGGGTCCAATACAAATTGTGGATCCCCTTCCTTCCTCTTCTCTTTGTCTTCCCTCCACTTGGCTGTCACTTCATCTGTATATGTTTTCTGCTTCTTCGGCTTGGGGGGAGCAGACTGAGTTTCCTTAGCCTTAGGATTTTCTTCATCAGCAACCACTTCCTTAACCTTTCTCTTCTTCCTTTTCTTTTTGGATGGTTCCGGATTTTTTGTTTCTTTCTGAGCTGTCTCAACCTCTTCCACAGATAGAGGGTAAAATTCTCCGGATTCACTAGAAAACCCCATCTTCATCCTCTTGAGGGTATCATCACTGACTAGCATAAGCTTGAAATTCTGAACTTTTGATTTTCAAGCGACCTTGAAAGATTCTAAGCACCAAACTATTACCTTAGAAAGTAAGGCAGGAAACATGATAATCTGAGCTCTCAAATTGCCTTCTCTGATGTTCTTGATCGTAACCAAGACATGCCTCATCAGATTTATCTTTCTTAGATTTACCAAGAAATCTAAGACATAGATATCACTCTTCTTCAAATTGTCTTTATCACCTCTTCTTGGAACTAGAAAGCCTTGCACCCAAAGCTGAAGGATTCTATTGTTCGGAGTGAGACGAGAAATCTTGATAGTTGAATCATCCTTAAGACCAAGGCACTTCAGTGCCTTCTCCTTGTTGAAACTTCCTTGCACATCGGGAAGTTTGTGAGAGAAGAATTCATCTTCTCCTTCATTGGATAAACAAACCAAGCTCGCGGACTTGGTGTAAGATAGATTATAATTCTTCCCATAAGACTTGAAAGAAAACCATTCTCTACCATCTTCCTTTTGGAAGGAAACAGACTCGTAGAACTCGATCAGAAAATCAGTATAAACTGGATCTTGTTTATCTGATATTTCTACGCAGACATCTTCCCATCCATTCAACATTATATACTTGGTTATAAGGGAATCAAGCTTATAGAAATCCGGATGAACGAACCTTTCCCTAAAGACTAACCAATTAGAGATTGGTTTTGTAGTTGACATATATTGAGATGTTTCTTCTACAGACATTCGGAGTGAAGAAATCTGAAAGATTCGGAATAGCTTTGCAAAGTTTGGAACCAGACTTAAGAAGTGCAGCAGGGCTTTGAGACACAAAAGCTTGAAAAACCAATATGGGACGAGTCTTGGGGTCCCCTTTATATAGGCGATGGATGTGACCTTTAGTCTTCCAAAAACCATCTAACGGTTGAAAATGCTTTCATCTGATCTGACGGTTGAAAACAATCCCGCAAGGAAAACTTGACTCTGATCTTTTGAGGTTTTTTTTTAAAGAAAAAATTCGGATTTTAAGAAAAAAACTAGAATCTGAACTTTTAAAAATAAGGAAAATACCAGCAGGAAAAATTTGATTATGAAACTATAAGTAAGGAAATAATAGCTTTTGGATTGGCTATAAATATTGTTCGTAATTTGTAATATTCTTCTTAAAAAAAATAAAAAAAACATTACGAAAGTTCCAGTATGAAAATATCATTACGAAAATGCCATTCTGGAAGTTTTCAGTATGAAGATTTCCATTCTGGAAGTTCTCAGTATGAAGATTTCCATTCCAGAAGTTCTCATTCGAAGAATTTCAATCCTGAAAATTTCAGTTCCGGAAATTCCCATTCCGGAAATTTTAGTATCAGAAATTTCCATTCTGGAAACTTCAGTTCTGAAAAGTTTGAAAAACTAACTACAAAAATTTTAGTTACACAAAAAAAAACAGATTACGAAAATTTTAGTTACACTAACAATCAAATGTACTCCCTCTATGAGAAGGAGTTTATTACTGATAGGAGAAATGTTCAACAAGAAGTTAATGAATAATGATTACCTTAGAGTTATCATTCCTAACTTTTATTTAATGTATTCAAATCTATCAGAGGGTAATGATTTTGTGAAAATATCAGCAAGTTTTTCTTGCATTCCGATAAACTGAAGAATGATATCTCCTTGAGCATTATCTCCAAAAGTTACATTTCCTACTTTCGTTTTGATAATCTTTTCAAAATAGCTTTTGTTACCAGTAATGTGCCGGGAACATCCACTATTCATGTACCATGTATTGTTGTTGGTACTTCCTTTATCTTCCTAAAAACAAGAAAAGAATTAGACTTTCGGAATCCAAACTTGCTTGGATCTGAGATTTTCAGACAACAAAATTTTAGGAACCCACACTTTCTTAGAAAAATAGGATTTATGAAAACCTAGAGATTGGGTTTTATTTAAAGAACAATTATTTGCCTAGTGACCACCACATTGACATTTGGTACAAAATGGGGCACTTTGTGGAACAAAGTAGTTGTTACTAAAAATTGGTTTTGCATGGGTATAACCTAATCCGGATTTGTTTCTTAAAGGTCATATTTGAGAATACATTTTATCAAAATTTTCTTTACCATGGGTAAAGTTTGATAAACATTTCTTTAAGGAAAAAATTTCTGACTTGAGTTTAATAACCAAGTTTGTTTCTCCAAAAACATTAGATTTAGAACTAGAGCTAGGCTCAAAAACACTTTTCCTAGAATTTACTTGTTCTAACTCTTTAGAAAGTTTGTTCTTCTCAGAACTTACTTCCTCATGATTTTTTGAAATATTTATAAAATAAGAATTTTTCCTATCAAGATCTTTAGAAAGATCTGATATTTCTTTTGTAAGAATAGAATTCCTAGAGTTTGCCTTATCAAGTTTTTTATTGAGTTTAGAATTCTCAATCTCTAGAAGTTCAGCAAACCTAGAAACTTCTTCATAGGTAGGTGAAGTATTTTCTTCATCAGAAGAGTTATAATACTTACTATCATTAGAATTTAAAGATACATTGGCCAACGATTCAGCATTTCGTACCTTATCCATAAAGCAATGATTGTTAATGGGTAATCTGGCTATAAGACCAAGATTATTCTGTCCTGAAGATTCATAATCAGAAGATTCATCTGAAGAGTCACCACCACTGGCACTCCAGGTGTCATTTGATTTCAGAACTTTCTTAGCTTTGGTTTTGTAATACTTCTTTCTATTCCTCTCAGAATTCCTTTCTTTCCTTTCTTTCTTTTTGAGCAAAGGGCAATCTGGTCTAATATGTCTAGCTCTCTTGCATTCATAACAAGTAACTTCTCCATCTTTCCTGTCTTTGCTTTCCTTTTTCTTATATTTGGATTGGAAATTTCTCTGGCCAGTTATCTTGTTCATTCTTCGAGCAAGATTTTCTAACTCATTTTCTGAGATTTCACTTTCACTAGAATCTGATTGAATAGCCACCTTCTTAGACTTGGATCTGGTTACTCTCTCAGGAGTCTTAGCTTTTATATGATTTGATGTTGTTGTAAAAGTGACAGTACCATTCCCATTCTTCTTTTTGATGTTGTCAGCATCTCTCTTCATTCTTGTTTCATGTTGGAGAAGAGTTACAAATAGCCCATCAAGAGAAATTTGAGTGACCTTCCTGTTCTCATCTATAGCTGTTCTCTTTGATTCCCATTCATTGGGCATATTATTAATTATCTTATCCACAAGGGATTCATCATCTAACCCTTTTTCTCCCATAGACTGTAATCTATTGACTATAGTCATAAATCTATGTTGAACTTCACAGATTGGTTCTCCATAAGGAAAACTGAATCCATGGTATTTAGCTCTAAGCATAGCTCTCCTAGTTTCAATCACTTTAGAAGTGTCAAAGTGTGTAACTTCTAACTTCTTCCAGATACAATTAGCTGCTTCACAAGAAGAAATTTGGCTATATATATTTCTAGTTATTGAATATAGTAGAGTATTGCGTACCTTATAATTGAGTTGATACTCTTGCTTTTCCTGGTTAGTGAAAGTTCTAACTTCCTTATCAGGAATTTTATAATCACCAGTAAGCATAATGAAATTATCCACTCCAGTATTGATAACAAAAGTATTCATTTGATCTCTCCAGTACTCATAGTCATTACCGTCAAAGATTGGTGGTCTTGTAGGGTTTAGATTGTCAATAGAACCAACATTGATTCCTGCCATTCTTAAAACAAACTTTGGCAACTAAACTAGTTAGTAGAAAAAAGTTCGTAACCTCAAAGTTTGGAATGACAATTTGGAATGATAAAGTTTGGAATGACAAGGTTCGGAACGACAATTCGGAATGAATAAAAAACTTTCTAAGCAAGGAAGAAGAACAAATAAAAAGATGAGAAAGAAAAACTTATACGTGAGTATAAGTATTTATGAGACCTCCTCTGATACCAATTGTAGGATCGAAATAACGATGTAGATGCTCAATATAAAAGAGGGGGGTGAATTGTATACTTTAAAAATTTCCTTATACAAGGAAAAAACTAAGTTTAACAAAGTTAAACTAAGCAAATTCACAACACCTCTAATCAGCAACTGGAGAATTGGAACCAAGGTTTACAATATAAGATTATACCTTAAAGCGTATAGAATCTAAACTAATTAGAGTACAAGTGTAAGGAAATATAAGAAGGTTATACTTTCCTTACAATACAATATGCAGTGGAAAAACAAGTAGTAAAACTACAAGTAACAAGATATGAATCTTTTAACCCAAAGAGAAGGGTATCCAATAACCTTGGATAAAGGTCCCTTGATTTATACTTTCAAGCAAGTCTGTCTTACCCACACCAGAGTAAGCCCTCGATACGAAGATCGGAATCTCTGTCTTGCTGTCCCCGCAAGCCCTCAACTTCAAGGTAGTTGGAACCTCTGTCTTTCTCAGCAAGGAAGCCCTAGAACTTCAAGGTAGCTGGCACCTCTGTCTTCCTATCCCCGGAAGTCCTCGAATGTAATCACCAACATTCGGAGTCGCACAAATCAATCTGAACGAGTGGTTCAGTACGCACAAGGCATGAAAAGCTTCTCTCTCTAGAAATCACCTTAACAGTGTGTGGTCTCTAGATTGATCAACTTGTTTTTGAGATCTTTAAAATCAGCTCCTATTTATAAGCAAATTTCAAATGGTCGGCTCCCTCCTCCAACGGTCATATTTTCCATGAAATTCGTAGGGACCTATACACATGTAACTCAACCAAAAGTTAATTAGAAATAGAATGAACAACATTGTTTAATAATAAATCATGTATAACTGAATTCACGACATCGTTTTGAAATGAATCATATGTAAGTAAAATCTATTCAACATTTCGGAGTGTAAGAAAGTCAAAAGTTCAGAGTCTAACCAAAATGAAATTCAGAGTCTATGTTAAGAAATGTTCGGATTCTGTTTTATAGGAATTCGAAGTCTGGTTTCACCAGAGATCAGAATCTGAACTTGCAGAGTTCGAAGTAGAACTAGTAAAAGTTCAGAGTCGAACTTCATAAGAGTTCGGAGTCGAACTTCATACGAGTTCGGAGTCAAACCACTTAAGATTTCGGAGTCGAACTGCTTAAGAGTTCGGAGTCGATCTTCATAAGAGTTCGGAGTCAACTACTTAAGAGTTCGGAGTCAAACTGCTTAAGAGTTCGGAGTCGAACTTCGTACGAGTTCGGAGTTGAACCACATAAGAGTTCGGAGTCGAACTGCTTAAGAGTTTGGAGTCGAACTCATGAAAGTTCAAAGTCCAGAATTCAGATTGGAACTTTATTACAGTTCACATCCAGAATTTGGATCCTAAAAACAGAATGCTCCAAATCTTTACATTAATTGACTTCTGGGATTTTGGGTATGAATATGTTTTTTTTACTAATGAAATTTTTTTCTATGTATAAGAAAATCTGGGTTAGGGTAACTTTCCTTACAAAAGTAAATTTTCCTTATGGAGGTAAAATTTATATTTTCTTAAGTATAAGATGTTTTTGATTTTAAAAACAAAAAGGAATGGAAAAGTCATAAGGAAAACCTTATTTACTCAACAATATATACATCCCAAGTTATAGGTAATGACTTAGTGTAATTCTAAATTTCTATTTATAGATAAGGGAGATTTTCTAACTCAGATAGATCATTAATCTATCTTTATTTTCTAGGCTCATGTTAGATGGAATGAATTTTATTTTATTGATATGGTCTAGTGAATTTTTTGGTACCTAATATCCCATTGGGACTAGATCTACTACCTTGAACATTTTTATAGGTAGCACATAGTCACTGATGGGAAAGCTCTAGGGTTTTGTAGGGGCAGTTCTCAAGCCATTGGTAGCAGCAAACTGTATGTCAGCCTCTACCATTGGTTGTTTTCCTTCTCTATTATAGACAATCACCTTGATATTTCGGGACACATAATATTAAAAGGGGGTGTTATCACCACATAGTATTCTGAACTTTACATTTATGGGGGATTTAAAACATTTATGGTGTGTCAATGTCACCATCAAATGACTATGAATCCAAGGTATTTCAAGAAGGAAATTGTATGTCAGGTATTTCGATATAAAAGTGATCTTAGAATTATAAATGAGGTCCCCAAATTGGTCCTGAGCTTGATCATTATGAGGGGCTTTTTCTCTCTCTTAATGTACCCTTGAATTGTCAACATTATTAGAGACAAATCATCATCAATATATTTCTAATGTCATAGGTCTGGACTAGAATGAGATTGATCCCAAAACCATTATCAACCATATCCCATAAAATGTAAAATTTAATGATCTTACCTGAAATATATAGGGGTATAATATTTCTTGGAACAATTTCCTCATGATCTTGCTCTCTAAATAAGATTATGGCATGTAATTCTGATGGAGAAGTTTTCACCCAATAAACATAAACTGTAGTGACTCTGGAGGGACTTAATAAATTTCTCCCTGATTTCATTTGAAATATGGGTAGCATCAAGGATTAAGATCTTGGCCAGGATGACTTCCAACTATTTCAAAAATTTATACTTCTTCACTAGCGACCTATGCTTCCCAAGGTGGGGTTTCTCATGGTTATGTTTCCTAGGATCTGAAGTGCTTGAGATAGATGGTTCTAGCACTTGAACAGGGTAATTGTGGTACATATGTTGTTAATTGTGTGGGTTCTACTCGTCTACCCCTTTTTTAGGATAATTATAAAATTATACACATGTCAACCAGTCATCCTAGAAAATTGGGTTCTGATGGTGGTTGAGAGACTATGAGGAATCTCCATACTCTTATTAAGCTCATTGAAGTTACCACCTATAGGTATTGGTTGTATATATGGGTTTGATAGGGATGTGGTTAGGATATTGGTTTTATCGATGAATGCACAATCCCATGTTCCTTTTACCTGAGTCATTTTGAATTACGACCCTTTCGGGGTTTAATTTTACTTTCCAGATGCTCCCATGGTTTCATTATGTGAATAGTGACCTTTAGGGAGTCTCCAATTATGCTTAATAAGTGAGCCCTGAATGTTATAATTACATCTTATGGTGATAGGAATATCTGGTGTGTCAGCTATTTGTATCCATTATATAGCCTAGAGAAGATCGATCACCATGGGGGAGGTGATAATAATTACCCCAGCCCTACGGGCTGGGTTTGATTCAAGGCCACAATTGGTAACTGTTGTTCCTGTTATTCAAGATTCAATGACTTTTGGGGTCTCTCAGCCTAATATTCTATGGTTTATTTGGATCCACCACTAAATTATTTAGGACTATCCTAATATTTGATGACCATGGGGATAAAGCTACTGGAAAAATTACCCCACCTCAATGGGATGGGATTTCTCACGGATGAAATTCATGGAATATCCCATTGAAATATTCTATATTTGGCATAGTTTTACTCAAACATTTTCTAGGTTAAATGCTTAATAATGGAAAAAAATCCCTTAAATAATCATTTCTGTGTTTTTGGGTGTTTGTGTTTGTTGAAAAAGCCAAATGACCGTGAAAAAAAATGGTTGGTGTTGCCGATGTAGGATTTTTAGGTGGCATAGTTTCCCAGTGTTTGCTAAATTTTTGGGCCTCAAAATAGGGAGTTTTTTCTTTTGTAAAGGAATGTTTTTATGTGAATGGGTTTGCAAATCATAGTTCATAGAATACGAAGCATAGTCCATGGACTACAAAAGAGTAATGTGGAACGATGATGGAAAATTAAAAAAGGATTTCCACAAATCAGGCTACACGGACCGCATAGAGAAAAAAGTTCGTGGGAGGTTTTTTTTCATGGGAAGGCCTTTATTTGAAGTTGATAGGTTGTGATTAATTCATGGAAGACATCAGCTGCCGTGAGAGAAGAAAGCCGCTATGAGGACCGCATAACACAGTCTATAGTGAAGCCTATACCACATCAAATATTTGGGTAATTCGGATAAACAGGATTTATAGATCTATTTTCCTATATATTGAACACTAATAAAATCATTTAGTAGAGAGAAAATTACATTATAAAATATTATCACTTCGGGAAGATTTCGATGAAGTTCAAAAGAGTTCACGAGGAAGAATTCCATGAAAGAGGTAGTTCGCAGGGAACAGTTCATGAAAGGGGTTTTTATAGGGCTCTAAATCTCACAAAGGAAAATGGTTTGTGGAAGAAAAGAGGGTCTGTAGAAGATAGGATAATCTAAAGAAGAAGAGATGGTCTGTGGAAGAAGAGGCAGTTCATAGAAGTAAGGGAAACCGGTAGAAGGAGAGGTGATCCATGAAGCACTCACACCACACGGTGTAATGTAGTTCACAGAGGACTCAAGGTAGTTTTCAGTGGATTAAAGGAAGTTATAAAAGGCACTAAAACAATTCAAAAAAGTAATTTCAACAAACTAACAGTACACAAAAAATTGGATTTCATCTATGGGTGAAAATGATATTTCAATAGAGCATCTATTTACAGCTGAGGATATGTTCATTAATGAAAATGATGGGACCTAAAAGTCCAAAAAATGTGTGTGGATCCATTCCAAAGTAGTGATAAAATGAAGAGAAATATGTTGATCCTTTCCACTGGCATTGATCAATAGAAAGAGACTTCGGGAGTGACCCTTGAGAAAGTAGTGAGCTGACCCTAAATATTGTAAAGGTAGTGAGCTTGGGTATAGAAGTGATCTATCCCAAACCTTGTAATTTGGTAGTGAGCCTTAGTGGATTCGGTAAATTGGAACATCATCATTGTATTCTCCTTGGGAATAGCATAATGCGGGTGAACTAAGTAAAACTGTTGTGTCTCCTACATGATTTCAATTCTGTTTATACATTTCTATGAAAAAGATAAAGAAGAGTGTGTTTTTAATGAATAAACAAGATCTGAAGGGCCAGGAGTTTTAATCTATCATACCCTGATTCACCCCCCTTAGGGTATTTAACCTAATTGGGATAAAAATTTATATTAGAGAAAAAGGTTTAAAGTATGTGGTTCTCTCTCAGGAGAAGAAATTGTGGTTATCAATAATAAAGGTATTCTGATCTTTAATGGGAAAAAATTTCAATTATGGAAGAATCAGATGTAGCACTACTTCTGATCATTAGGAATGGATGTATTTATAGTAGCAATGCCCAATATCAACAATGGTGATTTATCAAAAGATGACCGAAGGTAATTGGATGAAAACACCAAAGTAATAAATGATTTAATGGGATCCCTATCCAATACCATATATATGAAGATGATGTTGTGTAAGTAATAACATGTGATGTGGGAAAAGTTATTGAATATTTATGTAGGGTGACTCAAAAGTGAGAGAAAAAAAAGTTATATGTTATATGGAACAAGTATGAGGATCTCAGAATGCACCCTAATGAGTCTATTGATATATTCTTTGACCGGGAAAATGTTGTTGTTGAATACATGTGTAGACTTGGAGAAATTATTGAAGATATAAAGATCATTAAGAATATCTTGAGATAAATTCTAACTCGGTTCAATATTAAAGTGTCTGTATTGGAAGATAAATATCCAAAGGAGATCACATTAGAGAACTTGAATAGTACTCTTGTAGAATATGAAATGAGAAATGATGACAATGATGTTTTGGAAAAGGGGAAGTCCAAAAAAGTGGAATTCAAGGTAATTAAGAAGCTCACAATTGAATATAGTTAAAAGGTAGACAATGTGGATGATTTCATGTCATTTCTCTCCTCAAATTTAAAAAGTGGAAGAGGAATGTTTGAAGGGAAATTTCTACTTTCATGATTTTGATATGGAAATATTGGAAATTTTGGAGCAAGGTTCCCCAAGAAGATTCAAGAAGATGAAAATGATGAAGTTGAAATTCCAATGAAGAAGTCTTCAGCCTAAGTAAAAGGAAAGAAAAATTTTAAGAGAAAATTTTCAAAAATAAGAATCTGTTGTCAAGAGAAGATGAAGATTCAGAATAATCTGAGGTAAAAGAATTGGAGGACTATAAGGATCATGAAGTAGATGCTATGGGGGCAGTTGTCAGAAATTACCAAAAAACAGAAGAAATTGACAATGAAAAAGGATAAATTGAAGGAAGAGTTGACCTTCAGGTCTAATTATAAGATGCACATGAAGAGATAGATGTTTGGAGATCCAAGAAAAATAAATCCAACAAAGTAGTTCCTGATACCAAACTTTATATGTAGCAGTAGGATGAAGAGAAGTCTGATCTGAATGATGAAATTTAAAAACTAAAGTCTTCAATGATAGAGAGATTATAGAAGTTTGTTGAGTATAAGCTCAAAATTGAAGAACTGAAAATATAAATCGATTGTTTAAATGAAACTGGAAAAGATAAAATCAAATGTATTGATGAACATGAATAGAAAGTCATCGTTCTATGATGAAGTGTTAAGGATCGAGAAAAATTGTTTAATCTCAATACAACATCAGGAAAGAAGATTATATAGGCAACCAAAAAAATGAAAGTGGAGCATAGTGGTCTTGAAAAACAAAAACAATAGTCAAATCCAAATGATAAGGCTAGTATGGGGATTGATTGAAAACATAAAGTAGTAATGATTGAATTAAGACCACATGCACCCACTTCAATATTGAATATTGAGTTGGGTACAAAGAAGAATTAGAAGATTCATATATCCTTAGGGAAAACTAGTAGTGTAGAAATGACACACAGGAATGTACCACGTATCAGGTGTTATTATTATGGAAAGATGGGACACTCACAAAAGGTATGTTCCATAGCCAAGAGGTATCGAAGGGAACAATACCAAAAAATGTAGACATATCAAACTCAATATTCCAAGATATCATTGAATGTTCACTGTTTCAGTTATGGAGGAATCAGACACACGGTAAGTTATTGCACATCAACAATACAGAGGAATGTTCCAAGGAAGACTGAATATAGTCAAAATAGCATATAAATGTATCATCAAATGATATGAAAATGAAAAATCAATTTTTAATTATGAAGGATGAATCTGGTCCATCATACATCGAGTAAGATCAATATCATCAATCCATTTTAAGTATGAAGTCAAAAAAATGGATAAAAAAGAAAATATATGAATAGGAAGTGGTTGTAGAGATCACTTTTAAAGCATCAGATCGCACTGGAATATGGATCATTGATAGTGGATGCACCTAACATATGATATGAAATAAGGATCTAGTGATCTAAATCAGATATGAAAAGTATGGAATCATGATATTTGGTAATGATGAAGGCTTTAAAATTATGGGATTTAGAAAAGAAAAGTTTGGGGGGAAATATATGAGATGTGTAGATATCTTGGTTTTTGAAGGTCTTAGTCATAACTTACTAAGTCTTAGTCAATTACGTGACTTAGGACATGCGATAATATTTTCAAAGAAACTATGTGTCATGAAGGAAAAGATGGTGCTGTTTTTTTAAGGGAAATCATAAAAAATGGAATCTCTACGTTGTGAGTGGAGAAGAAGAAATGTGTTTTATGTCCTAGGAAAAAGAAAATATGTTATGGAATAAATGTATTATCCACTTGATCTAAACTTACTTGGAAGATATAATGAAATATGATGTTGCTCGAGACCTCCTTATATTATCACATGATCATACTCATATGTGTGATGCTTGTCAATATAGTAAGATAATTTGAAATACATATAAGTCAAAAGAGAAAATGTCAACAAAATTACTTGAGTTTGTGCATATTGATGTGTGTGGACTAATTTCACCAAGATTTATCAATGGGAGGAGATATTATGTTCTCTTAAATGATGATTTTAGTGGAATGACATGGGTTTTAGTCATCACTCACAAATCTGAAGTGTTTTGTTGCATTAAAAAAATTTGAAGGGAAGTTGAGAAGATAATGGATCAAACAATCTAGAAGATCATAACATATAATAAAATATAGTTCAAAAATATCCAAGTTTAGGATTATCTTGAGAAAGATTGGATAAGGCACCAAGTTTTAGCATTAAGAACTCCGTAGTAGATTGAAGTAGTTGAGAGAAGAAATTAAATTATCAACAATATGGATAGAACAATGCTCAATGAAAAAGACCATCAAGAGAAGTTTTGTAAAGAAGAAATGATGACATCAGTATACACATCAAAAAGAGATTTATTGTGTATAAAATAAGAGAAGACTCCATATGAGTTATGGTATGGAAAGAAGCCATCATTAAAGTACTCTTGAGTCTTCAGAAGTAAGTGTTTCATTCTCAACAAGGAGAAACACATGAAGTTTTAATCCCATAAGGATGAAGGGATATTTCTTGGATACTCAAAGAAAATAAAAGGCATATAAATTATTTAATAAGTGGATGGGAAAGGTTTTTGAAATCCATGATATAACTATAGTAGAGAATGAGAATAATATTTAGAAAGTGCATGATTAGTCTTAGGAGGATAGTGATGAAGAGATAATTTGATCATGGGATGTTCTAGTTACATAGTATAACTTAGAATAATATTCAGATAATAAAATTATGAGAATAAGTTAGTATATACACAAAGACCGAAGAGAAGATCCGAAATTGATAAACAGAATATAATTGGTGATCAGACAATGCCAGTGTAGACAAGGAGGATGAAGACTCTATAGTAATCACCATTCTTATCATAGGTAGATCCTAAATGTTTTGATGAAGTGGATGGATATGATATTTGGGTTCAGGGTATGAATGAATAGCTTGACCAAATTTAGAAGAATCATACATGGTAGATTATTTCATGGCCAAAAGATAAGAATGTCATCACGACTAAAAGGGTCTTTCGTAACAAGATGAATGAATATGGAGTTTTGATTCAAAACAAAGCATGACTAGTGTACAAATGGTAAAAATTGATAGAGGGTATCAATTTTGATTAAACATTTTCACCAATTTCAAGGCTAGAGACAATCATAATATTCTTGGTCATATGCGTGAAAATAAAGATCAACGTTTTCTAGATGGATGTAAAGTTAGCATTTATGAATGGGGTTCTAGAAGAAAATGTTTATATTGAAAATCCAGATGGTTTTATCACTAATGAAGATGAGAATAGAGTTTTTTTAGCTGAATAAGGTTCTATATGGGTTGAATCGAGCACCAATAGCATCGTATTCAAGGCTAGACCAGTTTTTGAAGAAGCCTAGTTATCAGCATGGTAGAGTTGATTAAAATCTATATTTCAACCATGAAAGTAATCAAATGATGATGGTGATGGTATATGTTGATGAAATAATATTTTGTGGATTAGATGAAGCTCAGTGAAATCAATTCATATAATTCATGAAAATTGAATTTGAATTGTAAATGATCTGTGAATTAACATTTTTCCTTGGTTTACAGGTGACATAAGGAAATAATGACACATTCATTTCTCAATATAAATATGAAAATTATGTTTTGAAAAGATTATGAATGGATAATTATAAGGAGATGATGAATACAATGGTTACAAGGATGAAACTTTCATGGGATGATAAAGTAAAAATGGTTAATGTCACAGAATATAGGGAGATCATTGGAAGCCTCTTGTACTTAACAACGACATGATCGGATATTGTTTTTTCAATATGTCAATAATAAAAGTATCAAAGTAATCCTAAGTAAACCCAATTAATTATAGTAAATAAAATACTTTGGTGTATAATGGGTACAATGGATTTTATTTTTTTGTATGACGACGAATCTCAGCAAGAGTTATTAGGCTATACATAAACAGATTAGGTTAGATGAACAGATGATAGAAAATCAATGTTAGGTGGTGCATTTTATCTTGGTGGATTGTGTATTTCTTGGATAAGAAAGAAACAATATTTCATTTCATTGAGCATCGCATAATTTGAGTATATTGCAGAAACTCAAGTGTGCACACAGTTATTGTTGATAAAGTAATAGGTTGATGATATGAGAGTTGAAGTGAAGTCTCCAATCGAAATCCATTGTGATAATTGAAGTTCAATAAATCTTAGAAAAAATCCATTCCATCACTCAAGGATAAAAAACATAGAAATAAAGTATCATTTTTTCAAGGAGAAGGTGGAGCAAAGTCTTGTGCTGTTAGATTATGTGTCTATAGAACCATAAGTTGCAGACACTCAGACAAAGGTCTTACCCAAAGAAGTCTTTAAAAGGTATTGACTGGATCTGGGAGTTTAGTCAACTCCCCACACTTGAAAAAGTGTGGATGTGTGACCCTCCTCCCTGAGGTATGGTATGTTTTTTCCAACTGTGCTCATCTAAGTTCTTTTCCTTGTTGTAGACAAAAAAGAAGTGAAATTTGAGTTTATTGACAAAGGGGGACAAATTGTAGATAAAAAAGGGATAAGATGATAAGGAGAGTAGTGATGTAGGGGAGAAGATGATAAGGGGAGTAGTGAAGTAGGGGGATTTTTAAATCTGATGATGCTAAAGGTGACTGATCAAAGGATATATATCAAGATAGATAGAGTTCATGATGAAATCAGTTGAGTAGTTTTGAAAGAAGTGATTAATTAATTAACTTTACATTATAATCTTTTTTCTCACACCGATCATGGATCATGTGGTGTTAGAGTGTGTGTTGAGTAAATATTTTATTTCTATATTAATTTCAAGAAGTGAATTTTGGTTGATGATGGAATAATTTTTAATGATATATCAATTTGTGAAGAGTTTTCAACAAACCCAAAGGGGGATATTGTTGGGAAAATTCCTCGAAGCATCGTTTCAGTATTTTTGGGGTGTTTGTGTTTGTTGAAAAATCTAGACGACCATGAAATAGAATGGTTGGTGTTTTTGAAGTAGGATTTTCAGGTGGAATATTTTCTCAGCGTTTGCTAGATTTTTTGGCCCCAAAATCAAGAGTTTGTTTTTCAGAAAAGGAAGGTTTTTATATAAAGGAGTCTGCAAAGCATAGTTTGTGGACCATGAAGCACATTTCATGAACCAAAAATGATTAATGAAGAATGGGGATGGAAAATAAGAAAAGGAAGGATTTCCTCATAGTAGCCTTATACAGACCACATAGAGAAAACAGTTCGCATGAGGTTTTTTGTTCATGGGAAGTCTTTAGTTTGTGGTTGAGAGGTGGTGATTCATTTTTTAAAAGACATTGGCCATTGCAATGGAAGAAAGGTGCTATGAAGACCACATATCACACTTTTTAGTGAAGGATTTACAGCATCAAATATTTGGTTAATTCATATTAGTGGGATTTACAGATATATTTTCCTATATAATTACTGTTAATCAGATCATTTAGTAGAGAGAGAATTACATTAGAAAATATTATCGCTACAAGAAGAATTGTGTGAGTTATAAAAGAGTTTGTGAGGAATAATTCTACGAAAGAGGTAGTTTGTGGGGAACAGTTCATAAAAGGGGTTTTTACAGGGATCTAAAGCTCGCAATGAAAAAGGCTTCACAGATGAAAATGGGGTATGTGGAAGATAAGATGGTGTGCAAAAGAAGAGATAGTCTACATAAGAATAGATGGTCCACAGAAGTAGGGGTAGCCTACAGAAGGAGAAGTGGTCCATGAAGAACTTACACCACACGTTGCAATGTAGTTCACTGAGGACTCAATGTAGTTCATGGAGGATTCAGGGAAGTTCTCAAAGGCACCAGAATAGTTCACAAAATCAATTTTTGCAAACTAATAGTACACGGAAAATTGGATTTCATCTATGGGTGAAAATATTACTTCAACATAGAATTTATCTACAACTGAGGATGTGCTCATTCATGTAAAGGAAGAGACCTAAAAGTCCATAAACTATGTGTGGATCCCTTTCAGATTGGTGATAAAAGGAAGAGGAAGACAGTGATCCTTTCCACTGGTAGTGATCCATAGAAAGAGACTTAGGGATTCACCCTTGGGAAAGCAGTGAGCTAACCCTAAACATTATAAAGGCAGTGAGCCTAGGAATAGAAGTGATCTTGCCTAAACCTTGTAATTTGGAAGTGATACTTAGTGTATTTGATTCATCAACACATCATCGTTTTATGCTCCTTGGACGTAACCTAGTGAGGGTGAACCAAGTAAAATTTATGTGTCACATGGATGATTTCAATTATGTTCACACATTGCTATGGTAAAGAGAGATAAGGCTATTTTTTTAATGAAGAAACAAGAAAGGTCTGAAGGGGTAGGATTTTTAATCTTTCATACCCTGATTTACCCTCACACTCAGGTTATTTAACCTAATTGTGATAACACCTACTCATAATGGGATTCACTTTATTTAGGGATTTATTGAGTTGTATAATACTTCAGCTTCCCTATTTGAGATATGTTTCCCTTCTATAGATAGGTTAGGCTTAGGATTCAGTTGGTGGCCATATCCTACTTCTCATGAAGCTTTTTTGTTTTCAAAATTAGGAATATTTAATGGATTAAACAACTGGATCACATATTATTTAGTATTTTGATATCTTATGTGGCTATAATGTTATAGGATGTCGTGTTTGGGAAGTAATACTATCCTTGGGATATGTTGAATCGTAATGATCCATACATTAACCATCCTCAGATGAAGATGTTTTATGGGGATTTAGTAATTATTTTTCAATGATTCATCAGACTGCAGAGTCATGCATATTATGGGCCTTTATTGTTCCTTTCTTGTCTTGAGTCTCAGACCTTGCATAAAGTATCCAATTATATTAGAGAGAAGAGTGTTTTTATGGACTAGATATGATCCTCATATTCCTTATAAGGGATATTTATATACTTTAACCATTGAAAGGTCTCCCACATGTTCTAGAATATGTAAGGCATGAAATCCTCTTTTATATCATCTGAGACTTCATAATTAGAAGTAGAAATGGGTCAAAACCTAGTTGGAAAGTTGTTTTTATCCAGATCCTTCCATATATTAATTTCATGCTCTTCTTCATCAGATGCATATTACTCCACCTAGTCAGACCATATAAGTTTCTTCTCTGGGTCACCTACTAATCAAGGTGAGGTGTTTTTGTTGGCTAATGGGGTACTATACATGGATAACCCCAATGTTTTTTTCACCTATCTATACAAATGTGTCTAGAAAAAGGGATGATTTCCTTGTATGTGTGATATCTCACCATGGGGAGGTCATCCATGGAAGATATCAGAGGTAGGATCCCCCTAACTCATCTCTATACTACTGCGAGGAGGACTATCATGGTAGTTTCCACCTTCTACTTTATATGAAGATTCAGTAGACACTTGAGGTGTTACTGATACAAATTTTATGGCCTCAAGGATACTGGTGTCAATAAAAGTAGGAATATGAGCCTCATCCTACACCATGGCCTAAATATATTGACCTACCATTTGGGGTTGTTCGGCTGTATGGGAATACTACATGAAAGTCACCAAAGTATGCTAATGACCATCTATGGATATGGGAATATGATCCCACTTCTTAGAAGCTAATGGAGTATGCATGTGAGATTCTATATTTTTTGGGGGGATATTAACCTATCATTGGGTGGTTGCTATAATATTTCAGTCAACCCTTGTTTAAAAGAGGGTATAATCCTGATTCAAATATTAATTCCCCACAAGAATATTCTAAAAACCCCATGAAATGGGAGAAAAATATGTGCCTCCTCTTTTATAGAATTTAAAGGATGTTGGTTAAGTCACTCATTGGTGGGAGAAGGAATATGCACCTAACTCTTATAAGATTCTAGAATATGTTGAGTAGATTTTCTGGTAGAGATATGAGTCTTCCTTAAAGAGATTTCTTAATTGGTTTAATGACCCCAGTTAGAATAGAAATATGAGCCTGGTATTTTTACTTTAGAGTATGTTGGTGGATTTATTTTATAGGAATTTGTGTCCATCTTTATGTGATTTCCAAAATGGGTTGAAGAACCCCAGTCAGAACAAGGATATAAGCCTGGTCCCATGCCTCATCCTTTATCAGAATTTGTTGATAATCCTCCTAGATAGGAGAAAGAATATGTGATTACTCTGTAGTATCCATATTTTCATGTTATACATGATGATATGATACATTGGATATTAGGATAGAGATTTATTGTCCCTCTATCATCACCATAAAATACCAGAAAAGCTCCTCTTCCACTGCCATAATGTATTGGCACTTCATAATGGTGTATGTAAGAACATAGTCTTTCACATTCTCAGTTTTTAGGACATGAAAACATATGTATTCAATTGAATTGGGGATGTATTCCCACTTATATCATCCTTTTTTCATAGGAATATGCTAATGAGATTCATGCATAGTGGTTGGGATATGTGTATGTCCCATGCATACTGTCGAGATATGTGGATAGACTTGGTTTGAGTGATCAAGGATATGAGCCTTCTCACTAGCTATCGTAGGAATATGTAGGAAAAAATCATTATTGGAGTCAGGGATATGAGCCCACTCCCTCTGTTCCACAACTTTCTACACCAAGTGAGATCTCCATGGTTCCCAGATTTGAGCATCTAAGGAGGCATCATGTTAGATATTTCCCTCATTTGGGGATATATGGGAATTGTTGGGATGAAACTAGTGGAAAATTTTGAAAGGATACCTCCAAGGGGGAATCCTAACTAGGATGGATCTAGGGAAAATTCCTTCATCCATATTTTTAAGGTAAGGAAGCTGTTAATTTTCATGATTTGTGGATATTCTTTCAAAGTGGTTAGTAGTGGCGACATGAATCATTGGTTTTATCACAATACTCCTTGATTGAGGTGGGATTATAGACTTCAAATACTGAAGATACCTAAGTGAAGGCTTTAGTTTTGGTATTTCACCATATTGGTGGTACTCCCTAACTATCAGGTTTTCCACTTGATGTTGAAGGCGTCAAGTTGGTGATGTTTTTTTGTGATTTTTAGAGGTAATTCTTGAATCCAGGGTTCCAGAACTCTTTCTTGATGATAACATGACTTTGTATTAAAGATAAATTTTTAAGAACAATATCTATTGTAATAAGTACAATGATAAAAAAGGTCATTGATCAGTGGAACATTGAAAGTAAGAAATATTCTTAGTCATATAAGCATGGGTAACATGATCATTTTTTCATGCTATTAGTTTGGACATTTTTTTCATGGAATGTTCCTATGAAAATGGAACATCCCTTGAGGAAAACTGATTATGTTAAATTAATGAAATTTTCACTTTGGGTTCGCTATATTTTTTTATGTAGGAGACATAAAACAAAATTTCATGATGTGTGGAAACCCATTTTCTTTTTTATATTGAAATATTTTTGTTGCATTCACTATTTTTTTTCAAAAATATTTTTATGTCATGATTTTTGATTAGGAGAGACTTAGTACATTTCACATTCATTCACATTGGTAGGGTATATCCGTGAAACACCAAATGGATCCCACATCTGTAGTGAGATACATGCCTAATTTCCAAAGGTGGTTGATCATTAGGGTTTCTTACTAATGACACTTAGGAACTCACAATAGTATTGATTATGTGAGGTCAGGATCATTGCACCCTATTGGGGGTAATTATGACCTACTTCAAGACTCTCTTATAGATTGTAATATTACCCAGATCTTATTATGGAACTGGTTACCATAAAACAACAACTAGGTGTTTATTTCTACTGATATGAACCCTGGTACATGTAAGAGGGAATCCTATCAATGAAACCATCTATATATATCATAGGTACAACATCTTGTTACCCATTATTACTTAGAGATGATGACTTTGGGGATTGATGTATTTTAAAACTATGTGACTGGACACTCTGGAGTTTATTTCCATCCATGGAGGTGATTTGTGTTTTAGAATTGGGATTGAACCTCGAAGAGGAAACCTACATATCATGGGGGAGTATAAATCAAATCTCACATGGTTTGTATAAGGCGTTTAAGTCATAAGAAGTGTGAAAATGGAGGTTTAAATGGGACTTATGAAAATATGGGTTTCCCTATGATACTTTGTCATGAATATGGTCCTCTAGATGAGAAATAATATATAATTATACCTACATCTAAAAGGAGGCCCATATTTGGGAATTTTCATCATACTGGTGGAAAAATCATTTCTAGTCTCTAATCACACATGGTTTATGCTCGGTGTTAGAAGAAAGAGATAGTAGATGATTGGAAACATTACATCAGAGCATAAGATTAAATTATGTGGTGCATGCACATAGATGACTCCATGATATTCGAGAGGGGATTACACACTAAGGTCACCTTGATATTTGAGTAGAGCTTAAACAATGAGGGAATCATGATATTTGAGAAGGTATTGCACATTAAGGTCAACCTGATATTTCATTGGGTATTACACACTGAGGTCACCCTAATATTGGAAAATTCTCATGGAGAATATGTCTTTATAAGGGCTATATGGGGCATTTGAAAATGGTATCATGAAGATGTCACATAATTTATGGGGATTATATCCTCGTAAAAGTACCTTTAAAATCATTATTGATATGACAATCGATCCTTAGGAAGGAATCCTAAATATCCTATTTATATCAGGAATCAAATTCTTCATGGTTTATAATCTGAACCCATTGAAGGGTCAGGAAGGATGATTAAACTCAATGGGGATTATTTCCCTAGGGTTTATGAGAGTTAGGGACTTGTACCAAAGTGGATTCCCATGTTTGGAGAAATTTTTGTCATGTTTTTTACATGATCACCATGGATTTATAAGACCATGTGAGTCGCACTCCATGTGAGAATATAGCATCCTGCCTTTTTATAACATAACTTTTCACTACATTTTACAAAACTGAGGATCTTTAAGGTTTAGTGTCTTGGAAACCAGGAACTTAAAACATGAAAACATAAAACATTATTCTTAAACAATTGAAATACTTATCCTTATGTTCATCCTAGGTTCATTACAGCATCTCATAACCTGGGGACATACATCGAAAGAAAGGGGTGAGCAGAAGGCCCAGTAAGAGAAACAAGGGGAAACATTTAACATGTGAACTTGAGATACATCAACAAAGTCATGAAAAAAACTTTAAGGCACGCGAAAGAAATCATGAGGCATATAATAATAAAAATAACATATTTCATAACTTGAAGATGTGGCTACAACATTTAACTTAGAAAATCATGAACATATCACCAAGGTCCATCCCCAAGGTGTTATTTGAAAATTACCAAGGTTATTCACCAAGGTATCGTTAAAATTGTAATCTCTAGTGGTTACATCATTACCCAATGAATTGGAGTGATATCAGGGATAAACCTTAAATTTGTATTTATCATCATGTGATACACATATATAATCATCAAAAATTTCATAAAAAACCCATATGTCATAAAAGAAATGGGTTTAATTTCACAATCATAACGTTTTAAAAACTGCTTTAAAGACATGATCTTTATGTCACTTTAAACCCACGGAAAAGGAAAGCAAGTCTCATGTATGTAAACCCCAGAATTTAAAATAGAACATTTTGATATATATTTTAATACCCTTATATAAGAAATAGTTTTGATTATTCACTTAATAAAATAAAATAATTTTAGAAAAAGAGAGAGACATTTTGAGACGGAAATTCGGCAGCATAACAGCTATGTTGTAGGGTTTTAGAAAACATTGAAAAGAGAGGGGAAATGGGTCACCCACTTATAAATGACCCATAAAATAGTATAGGGACATAATATAAATGATATATAAACATGGTAATTAAATTTTAAGGACATACCATGTGAAATTAAATACATGGATGGAAGACAAAAATAAGATTTCTCTTATAAAAATTCGGCAGCCTAACGACGTCACTTAAAACTTCAAAAAAAGAATTGATGAGATCAAATAGGGTATCTCATCATATGAAAATAAAATATCAGTATTATAGATATAGATATCATACCCCAACATAATAAATAGTAAATTTAAATACTTGACATGAAAGTAGAAATTTTAAAAAAAGAGAAGGGTGAAAGAATCCCTTAAAAATTCGGCAGCCTAACAGCGCCACTTAAACATTATTAAAATGAATTTATGAGATAAATATGGGTTATATCATCATATTAACATGAAAAGTACAATATTATGAATATAAAATAACATTCTCCAACATAATAACATGGATCATAAAAGATATGACATAAAAGAGAGTACTTGGAAAGAAAGAGAGAGGTATGATCCCTTACCTTAAAACGTAACTCTTAAAACTAGAAGGTTGGGACCTTGAGGGATTGGGGGAACCTTGGGAGGACTCTTTGGGAGGTAATGAGACCATATCTGCTTTGGGGAATAGTTTTTAGTGAAAACTAAAGGAGGAAAGGGTGGGTATTTATAGGTAAAGGGAGGTGATACTTTAATAATTTCAAGGGACACCTCACTAGTGGTTTTGGCAAAACCATGCGCTTCGCCATGGTATTTGCCCATGGTTTTGGACACATGGGACCCCTAATACAATACTTCATCACCTTTGGTCGGCCAACCCTTAAAATATATCATGATATCATCATGACACAGTTATGATGTCATTAAACATACTGAAACCCTAAAGCTGTATTTTTACTATTCACTGAAAATTCAACTTTTTCAGAAAACTCCCAAAAAATTATCTTAACATAATATCAATTCTCTGAATTCAAAAATAAACTCCATTTTATAAAAATATTTTTATAAATATTTTTAATTTAATTTTAATGAAAAACACTATTCACCCGAAAAAACTAATACTTGACTAATAATTAATGAAACAGTTATTTACCTATTTTATTGAATCAAACTACTTAATCAAGGTTCCTAAATTATATTAATACTTTATTAAAGTGAGATTACTAATCCATTTGGTCACATTACTAATCCTAAGCATAAAATCACTATTCATAATTTACTATTTATCAAAAATTAAGTTGATCTTATTATACTCTAAATTTCCTACTGAACACATTTGCAGAAGACCTTTTTTTAAAAATCATTACACATCATTAATTATTTAAGGTTTACATAAATATTTTAAAATATATTTTTTTCAAAATACATCAATAAAAGACATCTTATATTCATTCGAACATTTGAAAACTCACAAACTTCACCATAAGAAGAAAACACAATTTTATTTATAAAAAAGGATTACACAACGTAGCTATGGTCTCCTTACATAGCCCCTTATAACCCCAGCATAGGACCTAAGTGTAAGGTGTGCTAAGGTGAGAGAATCTGAGTGCGGCTTGGCCAACATCACACGAGTAGTAATTTCTATCAGTTTGAATTTCTTGTGAAGGAGATTCCGTTCTAGCTTCACACGATGAAGTTTGGCTTGGGTTTGGTCCAGAGAAAAGCCCAGTGGTGCTACCTCCTTCCCAAGTTCTGTTAGATGGGCTTCGATCGGCCCAAGACTACTGGATGAGGCTATCGAATCTTCTTTCTATATTAATTAACCAAGATCACTTATATTTATAGACAATAATCGCAACATTTAGTTTCCAACGGTCATATTGACCAACGGTCATATAACAGTTGAAACTCAATAGTCTCATTTTAATTATACACATGTTATCAAATGAAATAGTTTTGGTGAGTATAAAAATAAAATAACACACAAAATTAGGAAACAAGATTTATTCCAAATTTTGGGTCGTTACAATCTTCCCCCCTTAAGAAATTGTGTCCTTGCAATTTTTAAAATTGGGTTTGGAAATTTCATTGAAAGTCCCACATCGGAAAAAGAGTCAGTAACACTATTACTTTAAAAGAATGAAAAGGAAGTACAAAGGTCACCCAAGTTAACTCATACTAGGATTCCATGTTGGAAAACATGGACATGGAAGAGAAAACAAAGGGTCATGTTCTGATGGAGAGTGATAGAAAACATGATTAGTATAAAGTTAACAACAAGAAAATCACAAACTTATGATGGGTTAAACGGTATTTTCTTTCCCATTAGGAAACGTTAACATAAAAAAATTTTGTTTGACGTTCCTTTTCATAGTTTTGAAGAATTCATTTACTATATAGAATAAAAACCTAAGGAAATATATTTACCTTCATGTAGAGTTTCATACCTTAATAAGTTTCTACCAAAACTAATCTTTTCTCCAAACGACGAGCATTAAAAAACACTTGGTCTCATCAAAAGAATAAGAATCGTCTTCTAGAGAATCAAATACTCCACAAAAGAATAACTATCTATCTTTAAACATTTATCCCAAAAACAGAAAGGGTAAGATAAAACAACTCTTCAAAAAGAAAGAACCCCATAGGAAGGGAAACTACATTTAAATCTTAAAAGTTCCACGGTACTACCCAAAGTTCATCAAAGACCATTCCATAAATAACTGTCCTTAAAATTCCTCAAAATAAACCAAACTAAGATTGAAACCCAAATACAAGAAGGATTTGATAACATAGTCTTCCAAGATAAACTTTATCATTCCTCTCCAAACAACATCAACCAATCCTAACATCTTATAACAAAAGTAGCTAACCTAAACATATTTTCCCCAAGATAGGTTAATCATTTCCATAAGTAACCTATATTATCATAAGTTCACCTTAAATTCATCTATTCTTCAAAATATAAGTCAACATTTACTCCTCAAAGAAAATATTGTAGTATTCTATTTACCTCAATCATATACAGTTCCCAAAATAGTGAACATCTTCCAAAATAATAATCATCTATTAATCCCCTAATCATCCTTTTTTTCAAGAAGAAAAGATTCATAACATCAACATGTGATACATAACAATAGATTTTTTTTCTTAATGATATAAAATCATCTTAGTTAGTGACTCTATGTTCTTAGAAAACATTACAGATATGTTCATAGGGCATGAACTAAAAAAACAACATGACATAGACAATTATTGCGAAGACGTTACATGTACTTTAGTCATCATGATCCATCTCAGCATAGGACTAGCATTGTTCCCTTTTCCTTGAAGATTGTTGATGCTCATCATGCTTCTCATCCCTTCCAAGAGATCATTGCCTTGGATAATGTCCAACTTCTCCAAATTTACGACATTGAAAAGTATAAGGTACATTAGATCGAACCTTATCTCTATTCATCACATTTTCCATTTTTTTAAAGCAATTGGCTACTTTATGCCCTATCACCCCACACTTAAAACGTCTCCCAGTTCCTTTGTGACATTCCCCTAGGTGACTCTTTCCACACTTTTTGCACAAAGGAAATTGGGTCTTCTTTCCCTTATCAACTTTATCAGATGAACATCCTTGAGACTTCTTCTTCTTCTTCCTTGATGAATTTGGGCATTCAACTAAGTACCAATTATTAATTATGATTTTTGATAGCTGGTTTGGCATAATCACAATATGTTCAACTTGGTCTCTCATCATCTCTATCACATTAATAGATAAATCTTCACATTTCCTATCACATTGGTTTTTGGGACATGTTCTTCCATTTCCCACCATTAACTAAGAAAAGAAGGTATAATTAGGGGGCTTAAATACTTAGCCAATAATCATGAAAAGGAAACTTAAAGCATAGAAGGATAAACTTATAGAAGAAAAGTATACCCTAACTTGTGATCCCCTAAGTTCCAATCTAGGTTATCCATGATCATATATTCTTATGCGAATGTTTATTTTATTTTATATTTGTCCCATTAATAATGGTTTATACTAAGCTTATGAATTTACCAAAGCAAATCCACCGGGAGTGTCATAACCAAGAGTGCAGCAAGGACCATTGTCGTGTACCAGTTCCCATTCGAGTCTAGCTCAAGCGCTGTTTTCGGGTTTTACCCCTATGTACATCTATGCCAGAGCCACCTCTACCTGCTCGTATCCAGACAGGGATGTATTTTCTTGATAAACAACTTACTCAATACTCACCAAAATATCAAGAAGATTTCATATATTTAAACTTTTCTATAGGGTTCTTCCTAAAGTTTTTATATCCTAATTTCCACAAATAACTAAACCATCCTTTGATACCAACTATAGCATCCCACCTTTTTATAACATAACTTTTCATTACATTTTACAAAACCTAGGATCTTTAAGGTTTAGTGTCTCGGAAACCAGGAACTTAAAACATGAAAACATAAAACATTCTTCTTAAAAACTTGAAAGGCTTATCCTTATGTTCATCCTAGTTTCATTACTACATCTCATAACCCGGGGACATACATCAAAAGAAAGGGGTGAGCATAAGGCCCATTAAGGGAAACAAGGGGAAACATTTAACATGTGAACTTGAGATACATCAACAAAGTCATGAAAAATAACTTTAAGGCACGAGAAAGAAATCATGAGGAATATCATAATAAAAATAATGTATTTCATAAATTGAATATTTGGATACAACATTTAACTTAGACTATCATGAACATATCACCAAGGTCCATCCCCAAGGTGTCATTTGAAAATTACCAAGGTTATTCACCAAGGTATCGTTAAAATTGTAATCTATGGCGGTTACATCATTACCCAATGCATAGGAGCGCTATCATGGAGCACCCTTAAATTTGTCTTTATCATCATGTGAGCCACATATATCATCATAAAAAATTTCATAAATAACCCATATGGCATAAAATAAATGGGTTTAATTTCATAATCATAACGTTTTAAGAACTGCTTTAAAGACATGATCTTTATGTCACTTTAAACCCATGGGAAAGGAAAGAAAGTATCATGTATGTAAATACCAGAATTTAAAATAGAAAATTTTGATATATATGTTAATAAACTTAGATAATAAAGAGTTTTGAGTATTCACTTAATAAAATAAAATAATTTGAGAAAAAGAGAGAGACATTTAGAGACGGAAATCCGGCAGCATAACAGCTATGTTGTAGGGTTTTAGAAAACATTGAAAAGAGAGGGGACATGGGTCACCCACTCATAAATGACCCATAAAATAGTATAGGGACAGAATATAAAGGATATATGAACATGTTAATGAAATTTTAAGGACATACCATGTAAAATGAAAGACATGGATGGAAGACAAAAATAAGATTTCTCTTATGAAAATTCGGCAGCCTAACGGTGTCACTTAAAACTTCAAAAAAAAAACAGAATTGATGAGATCAAGTAGGGTCTCTCATAATATGAACATAAAAGATCATTGTGATAGATATATAGATCATACCCCAACATAATAAAGAGGAACTTGAAATACTTGATATTAAAGTAGAACATTGAAAAAAAGAGAAGGGTGAAAGAATCCCTTAAAAATTCGGCAGCCTAATGGCATCACTTAAACATTCTTAAAATGAATTGATGAGAGAAAGAGGGGGTATCTAATAATATGAACATTAAAAGTAAATTATGATTAATATAAAATAACATCCTCCAACATAAGAACATGGAGCATAAAATATATGACATAAAAGAGAGTACTTGGAAAGAAAGAGAGAGGTAGAATCCCTTACCTTAAAACGTAACTCTTAAAACTCAAAGGTTGGGACCTTGAGGGCTTGGGGACACCATGAGAGGACTCTTTGGGAGTTAATGAGACCATAACTTCTTTGGGGAAGAGTTGGGAGTGAAAAATAAAGGAGTAATGGGTGGTTATTTATAGGGAAAGGGAGGTGATACTTTAATAATTTCAAGGGACACCTCACCAGTGGTTTTGGAAAAACCATGGGCTTGCCCATGGTATTTGCCCATGGTATTGGCCACATGGGACCCATAATCAAATAATTAATCATCTTTTGTTGGAAAACCCTTAAAATATCTCATGAAATCATCATGACACAGTTATGATGTCATTAAACATACTGAAACCATAAAACTGTATTTTTACTATTCACTGAAAATTCAACTTTTTCAGAAAACTCCCAAAAATTTATCTTAACATAATATCAATGCTCTGAATTAAAAAATAAACTCCATTTTATAAAAAAAAATCTAAATATTTTTAATTTAATTTTAAGCAAAAAACATTATTCACCCGAAAAAACAAATACTTGACTAATAATTAATGAAACAGTTATTTACATATTTTATTGAATCACACTACTTAATCAAGGTGATTAAATTATATAAATACCTTATTTAAGTAAGATTACTAATCTATTTGGTCACATTACTAATCCTAAGCATAAAATCACTATTGATAATTTACTATTTATCAAAAATTAAGTTGATCTTATTATACTCTAAATTTCCTACTGAACACATTTGCATAAGACCTTTTTTTGAAAATCATTACACATCATTAATTATTTAAGGTTTACATAAATATTTTAAAATATCTTTTTTTTTTCAAAATACATCAATAAAATACATCCTATATTCATTCGAACATTTGAAAACTCACAAACTTCACCATAAGAAGAAAACACAATTTTATTTATAACAAAGGATTACACAACGTAGCTATAGTCGCCTTACATAGCCCCTTATAACCCCAGCATAGGACCTAAGTGTAAGGTGTTCTAAGGTGAGATAATATGAGGGTGGCTCGGCTAACATCGCACGAGTAGTAATTTCTATCAGTTTGAACTTCTCACGAAGGAGATTCTGTTCAAGCTTCACACGATGAAGTTCGGCTTGGGTTTGGTCCAGAGCAAAGCCCAATGGTGCTACCTCCTTCCCAAGTTCTGTTAGATGGGCTTAGATTGGACCAAGACTACTGGATGAGGCCATCGAATCTTCTTTCTATATTAATTATCCAAGATCACTTGTATTTATATACAATAATCACTACATTTAGTTTCCAACGGTCATATTGACCAACGGTCATATAATACTTGAAACTCAACAGTCTCATTTTAATTATACTCATGTTATCAAATGAAATAGTTTTGTTGAGTATAAAAATAAAATAATACACAAAATTAGGAAACAAGATTTATTCAAAATTTCGGGTCGTTACAGAGAAACATGAGATAAATGAACAAAAAACATGTTGGAATGGATACAAGATTGAATTTGTATGGGGATTACAATCTGAGGATTCCTTGAGAGAGATGTGATTAGAAGCCCCACAGAGAATATGGCTCCATGGGAAAAGTGTTATGGGATTCCATAAGGAATTTTATAATGTGAATTCCACATGGTATATGTGAGGGAATTATGGGGCTCGAACCTCAAAAAAGGTTTCCTAGATATCTTGATTATAATAGGAATCAGAGTTCTCATAGTTCATATAAGGAATGACCTACTAATGAGTAAAGAGACATAGTTGAGTATACAGGGACCCCAACCCTATAAGTTTGGTAGTATTGATGGATATTAAATAGGCATAGCCTTTATGAGTGAGGAATGACTTAGGAGTGGATGAGTGGTGCCCTTGGGAGTCATGCGACCATGTGTGTGTATTAATGCCTACTAAATGAGAATAAAAAAATTTAGGGTTGGAGAAACACATTAAGCATAGGTATTATGTTCCACATAGAAAAACAAGGAAAAATCATGGATACTTGGAGATCAATTATCTATATCACCTAAATCATGTGAAATTCAATGGGACTCATGATCATAGGACCATAGGATAATCACATAAAGGGGTCACATGATTCACATGATATATCAATTTTTGTCAAAAAGGGCCTCATACATTCCATTATAATCTCATGAAGGCTTCTAGAAAATTCGTTCTGATCATGCAACATGTTAATTGATAAACATATAACAATCACCTTGGGTGATCATGTGATAAAAGCTAAAAATTATGGGATCCTTATGTGAAGAAGAGTTATGTTGTTTTTCCTATGAAGGGATTATGTGCTTCACGTGATTAGTTTAATGAACACATTAAGGACCTTTAACATACCAACTTAATATCACAGACGGCTCCATACATGCCATTTTGATATCATGAAGGGCCCCGTATGTGCTAGAATTATCTCGTGAAGGGCCCCAGATGTGTCAAATTGATCTCAATAAAGGCCCTAAGCGTGTCAACCCAATCACTTGAAAGGACCTTTGACATTTCAACTCAATCATGTGAAGTCTATCATACATGTTTATTCAATCATGTGAATGTTATTACACATCCCAAATTAATCATGAGAAATCCTTTTGAAAAAACATGGGCTCAATAAAGTTGGTAATGATGAAGTGATCACATGGTCAATGTTTTTCACATGACACAAAGATGCCATCATTAATGAAATATGTGGAATCATGCAAAGTGTATGACATGTTATGTGAATGACCCCTCCATTTACTCAATTTAAAATATGAGATTAAATATCTATGGAAAGTGAAATAGATTTCGGGTGGATATTCCAATAAAATCCCCCCCACTAACACATAAAAAGATACACAAATTAGATAGTGAACTTCTTGGAGTGAATGATTATGTGATCTTAAGAGTCTTCTACCTAAAAAATTCGGGTGAGCAACAAAATGGATTATATGGTATGTTTAGGTTCTTCATGTGATCATTTCATTAATAAAACAAAGGATCTATATCATATCAGCTAGTTCAAATGAAGGTCTTCATCATGAAAGCTTAATCACATGGTTACTTAGTTGGAAAATTCCTAAAAACTAATGGAGTGTTTATTTGAAAAATGATGAAAATGACATAAGCCTCATACAAAGGAATATATGATGTTTTTCATGTGAATGAATTATGTGCTTCACATAATTAGTTGCTTGATCATGAGAAGGAAATTTATACATGTCATTTTGGTTCATGAAAATTCCCAATACATGTCATATTTGATCACATGATAGCCCTTGGACATGTTAGTTGGATTATGTGACACACCCTAGAAATGACTTCCTAGTTCATGTAAAGTCTAAGGAAATTACACCATTGATAATGAAACACCTCTTAGACATATTAGCTTTGATCATGTAATATCCCTTGGACATGTTATCTGGATCACACAACACACCTTGGACATATCAGCCTGGTTCATGTGAAGTCCATAGACATGTCAACTTTGATTGCGAGAAATCTATCATACATGTCATCTTTGATCATTCTATATCCCTTGGAAATATCAATTAGATCACATGACACACCTTGAACATGTCATCCTGGTTCATGTGAAGTCCCTAGACATGTCAAATTTTATCATGCTTCATATGTTAGACAAGTTAGCTATAACCATGTGATGCACCCCAGATATGGCATCCTGGTTTATGAAAAGTCCCTAGACATGTTAGAAATAAATACTTAGATATCCTCATACATTTTATAATTTTATAGTAGAAAACCTTGGATATGTACCCACAAACCATGTGAACCCCACCATGAGTCTTTGGTTGAGAATTCCCCCTTCATATGAGAAGTGTCTATAATGGACTAGGTTCATGTACTTATGAATCCTTACTTGTATTATGGGGCCCTCATTACACCCAAACATTCTCAATAAACCACACATGGTTCCCACTCACTATCTGGTAGAGGATAAGGGATATACATCTCTTATGGGAATCCACCCTAGTGTAAGTAAATCATCATTCCATTTACTCTAGTTTATAGGACCCACCCCTATGGGTCTACAATTCTTCCTCATTCAGTAGAGGATCCAGAAATATAACTTAACTTGGAAGAATCTAATTCCTATTATAAGATGGATACATAGGACTACTTCCTAAGGCCTAAGATCCATGCCAAATATTCCAATAAGGTTTATTCAATGTGAAATCCCCTCATAGATACATAGTTAATCTGATCACTTATTATCTCTTGTTTCCCACACTAAGTATGAATCATGTGAACTTAGGGATTTTCAACAATCAAATCGTCAGCATCACAAAAAAACCCCTAACCAGGGAAATATTAGTGTGTAATCCCCCCTTAGTCCCATGATACAAATGCCTCCATACATGGTCATCCACCTTAGTATAGGTATATAAGTCATTCCTGTATTGATAAACTCTAGGTAAATAAACCTCATGAGTATTAATTATCTATCCCATCCTATCAATGGGTTAAGGACAAACTGAACTATGAAGACTCTAATTATTGTTACAATTGGGATAGGCAGGATTTCTTCCAAAGGCCCAAGCTCAATCCCCAATTCCTAAATACCCTCACATACATCCTTTCCATGTGAAATCAAACTACATGGATTGGTCTTAAATTATCTACGTGGGATTTGATTCATGTTCTCATAGGATATGTAAGACACCTCTTGGAGGTTAAAACCCAATCCCAAAACACCAATTGTCTACCTAGATAGAAGTTAAATCTTGAGTTCCTAGTCATATGGATTCAAATCACAAGTATCCCCACATGGTCAAGATATAATTGGAACCTAATGGAGAAACTCTAATACATACATATGTCATCATTAATAGAACACCCTATTGCATGTATAGGGATTCAACATTAGATTGTTTTACTAGGGTAACCAATCCCCTATTGGGATTTGGGAAATATTCAAGAACATATATTAAATATATAATACAGTCCCGAAGTAGGTAATAATTCCCTCCAAAATGGTTTGATGATAATGAACTCCCATCATCTTGGCTAAGGAAATATGTTAAGAATCATTGGGTTAGAAACCCCAACTGATCTTCTAACTTTGGAAAGTAGGACCATTACTCACTACATATATGGGATATGTTGGGAGTTTTTGTGAGAGACAAGAAATGTTGAACCTGATGAAAATGATTGTGCATCCGCACTCAATCACCCACAATAAAGCTTTAGGAATTACACACATTACTTTTGTTGGGAAACCAATATGGAAAACCTAACATGAAAGTATGTGATAATAGAATAACCGAGTCACCATAGGCATTAGACATCTTATTTCATAAACCTGGATATCTAACAAGAATCCAATAGAAAAAAATGGTGAACCTGATGTGACTCTTTTAATATAAAAACATAATCAGGGTTCATATGAGATAGGACATTTCTTCATGCACATTCCACATAAAAAAAATCATTGAATTGAAAATAAGAATGAACAATTGTGTTACCTATGCATACCTAATTAATAATTTCCATACTTGTGATGATGTACTAATTGGAGACCTTGTTCCTTATTATATTTGTGACTATAGGTACTATTATCACAAAAACCAATTTCACCTGAGATCATGTAATCATTAAGAGAATTTTCTAGAACCTCATCTATAAATGCAACATCTGCGGGTTGCAAAACAACATCACCCATCTGACTCCTTCAACTTCTGGTGGAAAATGTGAGGTTATGAGAATACCAATGATGTGGTATGATCCTAACCCTCGAGGATGCATGTAGATATATCTAGATGTTGTAGCCTATGATCCCACCTTATTCAACGAAATCTATAATGAAACTAGTGATGCATATCACCACTACCATATGCTTCAAAATCCTATTCTCAAAGTGTGACAATAAACACCTTCATTTCCTGAGGAAGGTGGATCAAGGGGTTAAACAGGGCTCCATACAAGTTCAGGGGCTACTTAGGAGGGATCATGTCAACTTCTAACACTATAACCATCCATCTAATGCCCCTTATTCTCATGTTGAGGGTACAACCCAATAGGTTTCCACCATGGACACTCATGCCTAGGCACCAAGGAGATCTTACTGAGTTTGGATAGTTATATATCAAAGGGAGTGGGCACATATTTCTTCTTCTACTAATGAATATTGTCGGCATATTCTGGTGGTGACTAGTGAGAAGTCGTATATCCATACTCACCCATATTAAGTCAACCCGTATCTTTTAAAAACAAGAACGAGGGAGGAACATATCCATAAACCAAACATAAAGTCCATCAGCATATCTTGATGGAACAAGGAGGATGGTAGTGGGATTATATCCCCACTTAAATCGAAGACATATTCCAATATATCTTGGAGACTGAGAAAGTGTCAACCTATATTCATACACATACTCTGCTGAAGCGCCACTATATTCTGCAATATAAGAAGAGCTCTGCCAACATATTTTAGTGATGGTACATATATAGGGACATGCACATATTCCTATCCCAATATTCAGAGTATAATATCACCATGATGAACCTAAATAGGTTCCTACTCTAGAAACGCACATATTCTTTCTCCCGTCTAGGATGATTATCAGCATATTAAAATAAAGGATGAGGCATATGATTGGGATGATATTCCTATTTTGACTTGGGCTCATCAACCAAATTTGGAAACCACCTCAAGATAGGTGTACATTCCTATTAAAGAAATCCAGTGGAATACTCCAAAGGTACAAGGTTAGGCTTATATCCCCACTCCAATTGAGGCCTATTAGGAAAATTTGGAAATCACAAAAGGGAAGGCTCATATCCCTATCGCTGAATCTACTTGGCATACTCCAACATCTTACATGATCCAGGATCATATCCCTACTTCTACTGATGAAAGGTTACACCAATATCCTTCAAAGGATATATAGGAGGAGGTACATACCCCTTATCCAATTCTGAAGGCCCTTTGGAATATTATGATGGAGAATGAACATTTCAAATGGGCCCATACCCCTTCTTTAACCAATATTTACCATCATATTCCAGTAACCACCCAAAGGTAGGATCATAACCCTACAGATAATATAGAAGCTCACTGGTATAATCCAGTTGTTTCTCAGCAGTGGTATTATATTCCTACAGGAGTAGAAATTCATTAACATATTCCAATGACTATTATGTAGTAGGATCATATCCATACTCAACCCCTAAAGGCAGGTCATCATATCCTGACCATAATGTATAATGATGCTCATATTTCTTATCTACTTAATGCCAGTGTACTCAAGGTTGTATGTTACAGATATGAAACACCTTGAGGGTTCACCAAATATTCTTCCAAAGTAGAAGGAAATAACAACCTTGATAGTCCTACACATGGTATTATAGAGATGTATGGTAGAGACTCTACTCCTAACATTTTCCATGGACAACCTCCACGTGGTAATATCTTTCTCGGACAAGTAAATCCTACCCTTTCCCAGATACATTCTATAAAGAGGTTCTCAAAACACTAGGGTTAATCCTATATAGTTCCTAGTAAACTATCACCAACAACTTAACTTAGTCATAAGGTGACCCATAGAAAAGAAATTTGTGGTCTGACCAGATGGAGGAATATGACTTTGATGAAGTGGAAGATTTCATAGATATGTGGAAGGAACTATCCAAAAACAACCATCTGACAATGTTTTAGCCCATTTTTACTTCTAAATATGAAGATATAAATGAGATAGATGAGGATTGCATGACCTGTGTATGATATAATATATGGGAGACCCATAAATGATTGAAGGCTAGACACCTTCCTTATCAAGGATATGAGGGTAACCTCAATATCATAAATACACTCAATTGTCATCTAGACATAGTTGCATTCTATATGGCCTTAGTTCCAAGATCTAAAGAGTATAAATAATATCTATTGTAACGACCCAAAGTTTTTCAATGGAAATTACCTTCTTATATTCATGTCATAAAATAACATGAAAACGCAAAATAATGAACTACTAAGTGATAAGTGACCTTTAAACATAAGTTTTTCACATCAGTGTTTGGAATTTTGAAAATCTGACATACACAGTTATGTTCAAGATGATTTTTGGAGTCTAATGAAACAAAAATAATTTTTTTGTGAATAGTAACGTACCCTTAATAAGAGTAACATACCCTTATGAATATTAATATGACCCCTATTAATATTAAATCATCCAACATAAGAATAAAATTACCTATGAATAATAAAATAAAATTTAGACATCTTAGAAAGTGACAATTTGACCTTCGTAAACGTTTTGGTACTTTTTAAGTCATAAATAATTAATTATAATTAATTAATTAATTTAAAATAATATTTATTTCCATATAATGTATTAATAAATTATTGAATCAATGTATTATAGTTTTTAGATAATTTTATAAGACCCTACGTAATTTTTGGAAGCACTATAAAATCAGTTTTAATCTTAAAAACGTTTTTTAAGTAAATTATGATTTTAATTAAATATTAAATTAATAATATTTAGAAAATTATTTTTGAAAAATGAACTTCATTTTTGGATTCTACACGTTGAAAAATGGTAGGGGTAAATTTTTGGGTTTTTTTGAAATACTTCAATTTTCGGGTGAATAGTAAAAAAATACAGTTCTTCGCATAATCGGTGTATACTAAATTGCATCATTAATGATGTAATTATGACATAAACATTATAGAACTTTATTTTTGGCCAAATTATATTAACTTTCATAAATGGTTCCTTAAAATACAATAAATCCAATTCTCAAACCTAAAAAGAACTTTCCAAAGCCTAAAGTCAAAAGGTGATTTCTTAAAGTGTCTTTTTCTCTTTCTTTCACTTTCCTTTTAATAAATTAATTAATTCGAATTATAAAGAATAATTAAAGCCCAAAAATAATTATATTATATTAATATATTATTTAGGATGTCAAAAAACTATTATTACAAGTCTAACTCTTGATATATTATTTTATTTAATATTTTATACCAAAAACACCTCCCTCCTCATGTATAAATAATCTCTCCCCTTCCTCTTGCAAAACCACACCTCTCAAGCTTCAAGAATTGTCTAAGATCTGCCCAATAATCTCCCCTAGACCCTCCCCCACGTCCAAGATCTTCTGGTCTCATCAAAAGACCAAGATTAGGCCCTTAAGGAGGTTCTCAAGTGAAGGATTCAAGAGGTAATTTCCCTCCCTCTTATCCTTTAATTTTCTTTCCAGTTCAAGTTCCTTTCTTGATATCTCCCCACCTATATTCATCCAAATTGTTTTTTAACTCCAGTATTATACATATAATTTAATTTTATGATTCTAATGGGATATTATATCACCCCACACCCTTTCCCTCTTCCATTTATTTTATTAAAGAGAACGTTGTTCATGAGGTGTTAATTTATCACCTTCAAGAACGACATGATCTCTTCTTCCATTTCTACCTTCAGATCTGGTCATTAAACCATTTTCATGGTTGAACCAGAATATTTTATATTTATTATGTTCTATTTTAAGTTCTGGAAATAACCTATGGCCATATTACTAAGTGAAAAGTTAAAGCAAGTTCGTTGTGATCCAAAAACCGCTCAAATTAACCCAAATAATCATCATTTAATTCTTATATAATGATTCACCCACATGGATCTAATATAATTAATTATAAAATCATTAAAGCTTCTGTAATATCACTAATTACATGTAATATCAGTTCTGGATGTTTACCCATGTTCTACCACAACTTCAATTTAAGAATACAAGTGAACCACTCAAGAAAACCATAAAAACGAACATCCCTGAACAATGTTTTTAAACTCTATAAGTCATCCAAAGGAACATAATATGACATAATGAAACCAGAATGAACCCTATTAATGTATAAAAGTTTCTTGAATTTCTAATTAATGAATATAATGTCATTATACAGGACATTAAAGAGAAGAAGTCATTCGGGTACAAGGTAAGGGGAAATTCTCGAACCTAACTTTCATCCTTCGGGTTCTACCTCTTTCACTCCATTTTTGATATGGTCACTCCTTAAATATAATTTTTTCATTATTTTATTTACTTATATGTGATATAAATGTTTTCTAATGAAGTTTATGTCGATCCAAATGTTTTCCGAAATAACTCTTCTCTTAAGAACTCAATTTTTACAACTCATTCAAGGTTGATGGTTCTTGTATCAAGTATGTTGTTCCCTCTTGCTTTTGGGAACCCAAAGTTTATGAATGTGTTCTTATGAGATGAAACCAATTACTTTTCATGGGTTATTTATGTTCATTTATGTTATATGTTCATTGTAGCATGCACGATAAATGATAATGTTATGATGTGACGGGTGCGCCCGGAATTATATAGCGCAATATGAATGTTTAAATGTGACGGGTGTGCCCGAAATTATATAGTGCTCCTATGCATTGGGTAAAGTGATGAATCTCATGAGTAAATTTGAAATGATGTGTGAACAAGATGTTATCTTGGTTCACAAGTATGTGTGGTAGTTAACCACTAAGACATGATGTTTCATTTTTATGCATTGCCCCATGCTATATTGTTATTATATATCCTCTTAATGGGCTTCTAGCTCACCCCTTTTGATGTATATCCTCAGGTGGCTACATGTACTAAGGAGAGGATAAGTTCCACTAAGAAGCTAGTGAAGAATAAATTAAATAAATGTTTATGGTTGATGTTGTATTTGTTATGTGTGGTCCTAGTTTTCCCAAGATACTAAACCTTTGGATCCTCTATGTGTAATACTATTATGTTTTTTATCTTTCAAATTATATAATAGTAATGTAAGAAAAGGTCGGGTCGCTATAGTTGGTATCAGAGGAAAGGTTTAGTTAATTTGGGAATTAGGATTAGTAAACCCTAGAAGAAACCTCTAGTATGAGACAAAGTAAAAATATGCACACAAGAATATTTACCTAGGGATCCCATAGGTTATGTTTTTGGTATAATTGTTTAAATTAATAATTTATTCATGACTTGTTTAGTTATGTTTTGTTCTATCCTTTTCTATTTTAGAAAATGGTGGGAACCAGGAGAAATCAGGCCAACAACTCATGTGAGGGTCAATGCAACGATTGCCCGAACGACATACCTAATGATTTGGGGGGTGGAGTTAAAAACTTCATGGTGATTCTTACCCAATTATATCAGGTTATGAACAATAACCATAATAATGGGGAACTTCCTCCTTCACCAAATATCGAGGAACTGGCTATTGAATGTTTTATGCGGCAACGACCACCGACGTTTTGTGGATCTTCTGATCCACTAGTTGCGGAACAGTGGGTCAACTACATGGGGAAGATCTTTTATGTGCTCCACTGTTCTGATACAGAGAAGGTGACTCTAGCTGTTTATCATCTAGATGGAGAAGCTGATCAATATTGGTCTTTGATTAAGAACACCAAGCCAAGGGAGGAAATTGAAGATATGGAATGGGAAGACTTTAAGATAATGTTTCTTAACAAGTATTTCCCCAGAACTCTTTGCACGAAGATGGAGAGAGAGTTCATAGAGATCAAGAAAAAAGAAGGATAATCTGTCACAACCTATGAAGCGAATTTCACAAGGCTCGCAAGTTATGATTAGGGTTTTGTTATCAACAATGATAGAAAAATTGATATATTCTTTAGTGTATTAAAACCACACCTTCGAAAGGCTCTTGAAATTCGAGACTTTGGGAGTTATGAAGAAGTTTTTCAGTGTGCTCTCAAAGTGGATATGGAGTTTGGAGAATGGTCCCATGGCTATGGTGATAAGAAAAGAAATATGGAGTTTCAAGATGGTGGATCTAATGATAAAGGTGGGAAGAAAAATCAACAACCCACATTCCAAAAATGTGGGAAGTTGCACAATGGGAACTGCCTCAAAGGGACGGAGAAATGCTTCAAGTGTGGGAAAGAAGGACACCATGCACAAGAGTGTCAAAAAGACATGAAAAGGAAGGATAATGTAGTTGAAGAAAGGAGAGAAACACTCATGGTTCAATGCTACAACTGCAGGGAAATAGGGCACTATGCAAACCAATGCACCAAACCTCGAGCTCTCGATGGTAATCAGCGTCAGCAGCCACCAAAGACAAAGGAACAAGGGAAGGCTTATGCCATCACTACTGTAGAGGTGGAGCATGATAATGAAGTCGTACAAGGTACACTTCCTATTCACTCAGGAATGGAAAAATTCTTATTTGATTCGGGTTCTACGCATTCCTTTATATCTTGCAGGTTTTCCAGAACTATAGAATCAAAGCCCCGAAACCTTGAAGTAGAGATATCTGTAAAAACACAAAGTGGTGAAATCATTGAAACCCAAGTGTTTGACTCTTCTCCTATGGACGTATGTGGGAAGATTCTTCCGGAAAATCTCGTAATAATTCCCTTGGTGTAATTCGATGCTATAATGGGAATGGACTGGCTCTCGTTATATAGAGCACATATCAACTGTCGAGAAAAGGAAATATCTTTTCATATTCCAAACCATACCATGCTCCTCTACAAATTCAAGTAAGATCATGAATCTCCTTTGAAAAATCCTTCAATGGTATGGGTGTTGATTCCCTATGAAGAAGCATACCTCACCCAAATGGTTGAGTTGAAGGAAAGTTCCAACCTTGAGGAAATTCCTATCGTAAGGGAATACGGTGATGTATTTTCTGAAGAGTTACCCAGAATTCCCCTGGATCATAAGGTAGAGTTCTCAATTGAATTCATACCTATAGCTACTCATATATTGAAGTTACCCTATAGGATGGCTCCTATCGAACTGGAGGAGTTAAAGAAGAAGCTGCAAGAGCATGTGGACAAAGTGTTCATATTCCCTAGTGCATCACCTTGGGGTGCACCGGTGCTCTTTGTGAAGAAGAAGGATGTAACAATGCGTCTATGTATCGATTATCGGGAACTCAACATGATCACCATAAAGAAAAATTATCCTCTCCCAAGGATTGATGACTTTTTCGACCAGTTAAGAGGAGCTCAATACTTCTCAAAGGTGGATCTTCATTCTGGATATCATCAGGTAAATGTGAAGAAGGAATATATTCAGAAAACTGCCTTCCGTACAAGGTATGGGAACTATGAGTTTTTGGTGATTCCCTTTGGACTTACTAATTCCCCTGAAATCTTCATGGATTTGATGAATAGAGTCTTTAGACATTACCTTGACAAATTTGTGGTAGTTTTTATTGATGATATTCTCATCTACTCCAAGAGAAAGGAAGAACATGAAGAACATATAAGACTTTTGTTGGTGACATTACGAAAGGAGAAGTTGTATGCCAAGTTCAGAAAGTGTGACTTTTGGATGAATCAAGTCACGTTCTTGGGACATGTGATCACAAGTGAGGGAATTTCTGTGGACCCTTCAAAGACAAAGGCAATTGAGGAATGACCCAGGCCCTCTAGTGTCATAGAAATCCATAGTTTTCTTGGATTAGCTGGGTACTAACGACGTTTTGTGAGAAACTTATCACGATTGTCAAGCCCGCAAACTAAGTTAACAAGGAAATGGGTAAAGTATGTCTGGATGGAATAATGTGAGGTATGCTTCAAGAAGCTAAATAGAAGGCTGATCACTGCACCTGTAATAACACTACTAAAAAGTGGAGAAAGTTTTGTGATATACAGTGATGCTTCAAAGAAAGGCTTGGGTTGTGTACTCATGAAAAATGATAATGTGATAGCCTACACCTCATGACAGTTAAATATCCATGAGCAGAACTACCCGACGCATGATCTAGAGCTAGCATCTGTGATTTTTGCCTTGAAAATCTGGAGGCACTAACTTTATGGAAAGAAGTGTGACATATACATCGAATAAAAGAGCCTAAAGTATATATTCACACAAAAGGATCTAAACATGCCTCAAAGGAGATGGTTAGAGCTAATCAAGGATTACGATTTCTCTATTCACTGTCATCCTGGAAAGGCAAACAAGGTAGCTGATGCTCTAAGCAAGAAAAGAACCTGCTACTCTATCCATGTTGCAGATTGAGAAAGACCCTATCTTCATGGATGTGAAAAGGATGGATTTGGGAATATTAAGGGTAGGGGATACATCCTACCTTGCCCAAATGATTGCACAACCATCCATCCAAGAGAAGATTAAGGATGCACAAAGGGATGATGTGGAGATACAAAAGAGGGTGAATGCAGTAAAGGAAGGGAAGCTGCAAGAGTTCCATATCGATGATGATGGTGTGATTCGGTTTGGAACGCGACTTTGTGTGCCTTCATCACCCGGGATAAAGAAGGAGCTATTTGATAATGCACATAGCTCAACTTTCTCTATCCATCTTGGGAGTACCAAGATGTATCGTGATCTCCGAGAACACTTCTGGTGGGATAACATGAAGAAGGATATTGCGAAATATATATCAAGGTGCTTGGTATGTTAGCAAGTTAAAGATGAGCAACAAAAGTCCAAAGGTATGATGCATCCATTTCCTATACCCATGTGGAAATGGGAAAATTTTACTATAGACTTTGTCATAGGCCTCCCGAATACGTCAAAGGGAAATAATGTGATATGGGTTGTGGTTGACCGACTCACCAAGACTGCCCATTTTCTCTCTATTCAGGAAGACCTCTCTCTTGAACAACTTGGAAAGATATATGTGAAGGAAGTGGTGATATTGCACGGTGTTCCACTCTCGATTGTCTCTGACCGTGACCCAAGGTTCGCATCTAAATTCTGGAGGAGCCTTCAACATGCTTTGAGTACTGAATTAAATTTCAGCACGACCTATCACCCCCAAAATGATGGCCAGTCTGAAAGGACTATTCAGACGCTTGAAGATATGGTAAGAGCCTACTCTCTAGAATTCAAAGGTGGATGAGATCAGCATCTCCCATTGGTTGAGTTATCATACAAAAATAGCTTCCACTAGAGTATTCAGATGGCTCTGTATGAAGATCTTTATGGGGAGTGATGTAGAACTCCAACCTGTTGGGTTGAAGTTGGAGAAAGAAATCTGCTTGGTCTCGATCTTGTTCAAGAGATTACATAGAAGGTTCAAGTCATCCAAAAACACATCAAAGCTGCTCAAAGTCGACAAAAGAGCTATGCTGACAACTATCAAAGGGACTTGGAGTTTGACATTGGAGATAAATTATTCCTTCGAATATCTCCATGGAAGAGAGCCATGCGATTCGGAAAGAAAGGGAAGCTAAGCCCAAGGTATATTGGCCCCTTTGAGATCCTTGACCGCATAGGAGTTGTGGCATATCGTCTTGCACTTCCACCGAATATGGTTCAAGTTCATGATGTGTTTCATGTATCACTACTGAGGAAGTACATACTAGACCCCTCACATGTACTAAACTCAGAGGTGATGCAGCTGGAAGATGATCTCTCCTATGAGGAGCAGCCAGTAAAGATTCTGGATTGGAGAGATAAGGTTCTACGCAACTAGACAACCCATCTTGTCAAAGTGTTTTGGAGGAACCATAAGTTTTAGGAAGCAACTTGGGAACCAGAAGAGGCAATGAAGCAGAAGTACGTTCACCTATTTGTGTAAAGTGAAATTTTGGGGGTGAAATTTCTTAAGTGGGGAAGAATGTAACGACCCAAAGTTTTTCAATGGAAATTCCATTCTTATATTCATGTCATAAAATAACATGAAAATGCAAAATAATGAACTATTAAGTGATAAGTGGCCTTTAAATATAAGTTTGTCACTTCAGTGTTTAGATTTTTAAAAATCTGACATACACAGTTATGTTCAAGATGATTTTTGGAGTCTAATGAAACAAAAATAATTTTTGGTGAATAGTAACGTACCCTTAAGAATAGTAACATACCCTTATGAATATTAATATGACCCTTATGAATATTAAATCATCCAACATAAGAATAACATTACCTATGAATAATAAAATAAAATTTAGACATCTTAGAATGTGACAATTTGACCTTAGTAAACATTTTGGTACTTTGTAAGTCATAAATAAATAATTATAATTAATTAATTAATTTAAAAGAATATTTATTTCCATATAATGTATTAATAAATTATTTAATCAATGTCTTATAGTTTTTATATAATTTTATAAGACCCTACATAATTTTTGGAAGCACTATAAAATCAGTTTTAATCTTAAAAACATTTTTTAAGTAAATTATGATTTTAATTAAATATTAAATTAATAATATTTAGAAAATTATTTTTGAAAAATGGACTAAATTTTTGGATTCTACATGTCAAAAAACAGTCGGGGTAAATTTTTGGGTTTTTTCTGAAATACTTCAATTTTCGGGTGAGTAGTAAAAAATACAGTTTTTCGCATAATCGGTGTATACTAAATTGCATCATTAATGATGTAATGATGACATAAACATTATAGAACTTTAGTTTCGGCCAAATTATATTAACTTTCATAAATGGTTACTTAAAATACAATAAATCCAATTCTCAAACCTAAAAATAACTTTCCAAAGCCTAAAGTCAAAAGGTGATTTCTTAAAGTGTCTTTTTCTCTTTCTTTCACTTTCCTTTTAATAAATAAATTAATTCGAATTATAAAGAAGAATTAAAGCCTAAAACGAATTATATTATATTAATATATGATTTAGGATGTCAAAAAACTACTATTACAAGTCTAACTCTTGATATATTATTTTATTTAATATTTTATACCAAAAACACCTCCCTCCTCATGTATAAATAAGCCCTCCCCCTCCTCTTGCCAAACCACACCTCTCAAGCTTCAAGCATTGTCTAAGATCTGCCCAATAATCTCCCCTATCCCCTCCCCCACTTCCAAGAGCTTCTGGTCTCATCAAAAGACAAAGCTTAGGCCCTTAAGGAGGTTCTCAAGTGAAGGATTCAGGAGGTAATTTCCCTCCCTCTTCTCCTTTAATTTCCTTTCAAGTTCAAGTTCCTTTCTTGATCTCTCCCCACCTATATTCATCCAAATTGTTTTGTAACTCCATTATTATACATATAATGTAATTTTATGATTCTAATTGGTTATTATATCACCACAAACCCTTTCCCTCTTCCTTTTATTTTATTAAAGAGAACGTTCCTTTTATTTTATTAAAGAGAACGTTGTTCATGAGGTGTTAATTTATCACCTTCAAGAACGACATGCTCTCTTCTTCCATTTCTCCCTTCATATCTGTTCATGAAACCATTTTTATGGTTGAAACAGAATATTTTATATGTATTATGTTCTATTTTAAGTTATATAAGTAACATATGTCCATATTACTAAGTGAAAAGTTAAAGAAAGTTCATTGTGATCCAAAAACCGCTCAAATTAACCCAAATAATCATCATTTAATTCTTATCTAATGATTCACCCACATGGATCTAATATAATTAATTATAAAATCATTAAATCTCCTTTAATATCACTAATAACATGTAATATCAGTTCTGTATGTTTACCCATGTTCTACCAAAACTTCAATTTAAGAATACAAGTGAACCACTCAAGAAAACCATAAAAATGAACATCCCTGAACAATGTTTTTAAACTCTATAAGTCATCCAAAGGAACATAATATGACATAATGAAACCAGAATGAACCCTATTAATGTATAAAAGGTTCTGAAATTTCTAATTAATGAATATTATTTCATTATACAGGACATTAAAGAGAAGGAGGCATTCGGGTACAAGGTAAGGGGAAATTCTCGAACCCAACTTTCATCCTTCGGGTTCTACCTCTTTCACTCAATTTTTGATATGGTCACTCCTTAAAGATAATTTTTTCATTATGGCCTTTCATTTTCTGGGATATACATGTTTTCTAATGATGTTTATGTCAATCCAAATGTTTTCCGAAAGAACTCTTCTCTTAAGAACTAAACTTTTACAACTCATTCAAGGTTGATGGTTCTTGTATCAAGTATGTTGTTACCTCTTACTTTTGGGAACCCAAAGTTTATGAATGTGTTATTATGAGATGAAACCCATTCATTTTCATGGTTTAGTTATGTTCATTTATGTTATATGTTCATTGTGTCATGCATGATAAATGATAATGTTATGATGTGACGGGTGCGCCCGGAATTATATAGCGCTCCAATGCATTGGGTAAAGTGATGAATATCATGAGTAAATGTGAAATGTTGTGTGAAAAAGATGCTAGCTTGGTTAAAAAGTATGTGTGGTAGTTAACCACTAAGAAATGATGTTTCATTTTTATGCATTGACACATTTCAAGTCTTTTATTTATGCTCCTCTCATGTTCATGATCTTTTTCCTATGTTATGATTATGCTCACCCCATGCTATATTGTTATTATCTATCCTCTTATTGGGATTCTATCTCACCCCTTTTGATGTATATCCTCAGGTGGCTACATGCACTAAGGAGAGGACAAGTGCCACTAAGAATCTAGTGAAGAATAAATTAAATAAATGTTTATGGTTGATGTTGTATTTGTTATGTGTGGTCCTAGTTTTCCCAAGATACTAAACCTTTGGATCCTCTATGTGTAATACTATTATGTTGTTTATATTTGAAATGATGTAATAGTAATGTAAGAAAAGGTCGGGTCGCTATATATATAGCATGCTTTCCTCCAAAGTATAACAAATTTCCATTCAATTATTTCCAAATACCCATTAGACATTCATATTTGAGGGTGGTTCAAGTATGGAGTATTTCAATTTACTTTGTACCCAGGACAAAAAATATATCGGGATGTATAATCCTATACTTTCATAGCTACGGGACAGATCAGGATACTAGGTAACATGTGAGATGGTTGGTAAATATGAAAAATATCCTCCACTTTTAGGATGCAATGATTTCATGAATGGAGAGAGATGGCTTCCAGCAGACTCTAAATCTAGGCCTCTCAACAAAATGGGAACACATCTAAAACATGGAATTCAATGTCATGATTTAATTGAAATCACCCCATAGTAAGTGAATACCATCATAATCATCCATTTCACCTAGACCATGTATAAATAATATTGCACCAAATGAAGAAAATCACAATAGAATCCATCATGGTAGCCACTTGAAAGCGAACCTAGCCCACAGGGCTAGGGAATTTTTAACTACCTTTTCCACCCCAAGGCTATAAAACCCCTAAAGGGTTTCAAATAAATTGGTTATGACTATAAACCAACCTCATCCCATATAGATGGGGGATATTTTTATCTCAATCACCACCCTATGATTCATCATATCCTCAACAACAGGATCAGAGATTTCCAATAGCATCTCCAAATCATCCCTATCCCATAAGAATGGGGAAATGTTTACCATCATATCAAAGGGAATTATTCCTATCTAGTTTAAGGAATAAATAAAAATATCTGGAATCCCAATCATTCCTCTTACGATGAGACACACCCCTTTTATTTTGGGTCTATTTGGAAAGCACGATCAAATATTCTCTTAAAGTCACTATTAACTATTCAAGATAGGGGGGGAAATTTGGAAGTGGAAATCAAACTATATAGGGGTCATGAGTCAAGAATAGTCAGTTTGTTCAAAGTCTAAAATATACCCCCCCCCCATGAAACTATTAAAGGGGAAATGATTAGTATAATGTTTTCCTACTATTTGTTCAATGATGGGGTGAATACCATTGCCTGATACACCTTAGTGAGTATCATCACCATCAATATATAAAATTATGCAAACCAAGATCCAAATTTAGAGGGGTGTAATGGGGAAATAGAACCTCAAGAAGTAGGTAATCTAGATGCACAAATTGAGGTTGCATGTATGCAGAATCAGAGAATGATCCAGAACTTGGAACCTCCGATTGATGAATTCCCACCTCCTCAGCAAAAATACACCAAGGATATATGGAAACAGATGGATAAATCCCACTCAAAACCTTGAAGATACTAAATCACCTCCACATAATAATAACTATCACAATATGGGAATGAGATATCGAACCTCATGCAACTCAAGGAAGAACTACTAAGGGGAAATATTCCCATTGGGTATCGCCTTCAAAAAGAAACATATATCCCTTATCCTATACATCAGAAGAGATTTAATATTCCTTAAATAGAGGAATTTGAGAACTAGGCTGGCTTTAGATGTAACAACCCGAGATTTTATGAAAAATATTCTTTTTAATTTCATTAATGTCTTGTGTTGTACGCTACACCAAAAGAAGCTTTCACAACATGCATACTTGACTTGCCTTGCATTACACGCAATCACGACCTTCCTCGATAGCGTGTGTAGTACACAATACCAAGTTTCACTAAACAACGATATGCTATTAAAATATTATTAAAACTAGCCGTTATGAATAGTAATAACCACATTTTAAAATTTTAGAAATTTTATCTCTCAAAATGGACTTCATTTTTGGATTCGGAGTATCAAATTTAGCCTAAGGTGAAATTTTGGTACTTTTCGGATAACTTTCATATTCTCATGAATAGTGAAAATTGCTAAATTTTAATTAAAAACTACTTTTTTAATCAAAATAATTAATATTTATAAATTATTAATTTGAGTGGTTTTAAAGTATATTTAGAATATATTTTTACAATTTAATACAATGTTGGTCATTGGATGTAATTCTACATTTAAACCAGACATAAACAAGTGTCAATCTTTTGATAATTCTTATCTCTTAAAAACACGCTATTTGTTTTGACGACGGGAATTAATTTTTAAATTAATTAATGCAACTAATATGTTTTGAATTTTTTAAAATAGACATCATTTTTGAGTTCATAATATCAAATATAGCTTAGGCCTAATTTTTGGTATTAATCTGGAAACTTTCATTTTTTTGATGAATAGTGAAACCACTAAGTGGTAGTTAAAAAAACTGAATTCTTCATAAAACTTAATTTTACCGCTTCTGTGAGTGGAATTTCGAAAATCCGAGAGACACGGTTAATATCAAGGACTAAAATGTGGTTCAATGAGATGAAAATAATTTTTGGTGAATAGTAATTTTTTACTTTTATTTACCACGTTTTAAAGTAAATAGGGTAATTAAGGGTAAAAATGATATTATTATTACCCTAACACATATCAAAATTCTATTGGATAAGTGTAATTCGACCCAAAACAAGCTTAGGAATAAAATATGACCATTTAGGTCCACTTGGATTAGATTCGGACATTTATTATTATTTAATTCAAAGAAGAGTTAAAAGAGTTAAAATCAAAGTTTATTTACTAAAACATTTTTAATATAGGGTTATACATAGGATAAATTCGATTTTAAACATTCATTAGAAAGCTAAAAAGATTTCCTACATGATGGTATTTTATTTTTAATTTTTAGACATCAAATAATGTAATTTATTTACGACACAAAGATGATGCAGTAATTATCTTATTAATGAAATATTGACATAATTGATATTATAAATACCAAAATAAATGTAATTTAAGACTTTTTATGAATTCCACTAATTTTCTAGGTTACTATGATATATTAGTGTGGATTTAATCAACTTTTGTCGAACATATAATTCTGTTATGACTTTCACAAAAATCATATATCAAATAGTGTCAAAATTGACACAAAATAGTTTTTAAATAAAATATTATAATATTAATTGTTATTTTATTCATAAAAATCTAAGGTTCGGCCAAATGACTTAGATAAGGATATATTTATTAATAATATACAATTTGGGGTTCTTTTGGCATGTTATAGTAAGTGTATTAACCATATAGTGAAAGAAAACAAAAAGACACGGTAAAAGTTAAATTATTTAACTTAGAGTTAAATCTAATTGATAAGGATAAAATAATACCCTAAACTTGTCTAAATCCTATTGGATGATATTATTTCGACCCATCCCCACTTTATATTCGAAATAAGACCCTTTGGAACCATTATAAACCTATTTAGACTTTAATATAAAATAATATTTTGAGATATTCCTAAGGTGCCCCTCTCCTCCCTTATAAAAGGGCACCTCCTCCCCCTCCTCCTCACACCAATTTGAGAACTCAAGATCGGCCAACCCCTGCCATTTTCTCCTCTCCACTTCCCTAGAATAATCCTAGAGGTCCTGGTCTTCTTCAAAGACCAATCTTAGTTCCCTAAGTGGAGGATTCAAAGAGGCGTTCCAAAGAAGAGGTAATATCCATTACCGATCTTTTCAATTTCTTTCTTCTTCAACTTCTTCTTCTTTAGTTGTTTCATTATAAAGTAATAACATCAGTATTAATTACATACTGATATGTTATTATAAATATGAAACAACCCTAATTCACCTTCTATCCATCCTATGGAAAAATGAAATCACCGCGCGTGCATACGTACGGAATACCGTCTCCACACCGTGGTGTAATCTATTTTCCACCACTACCTTAATAGGATGGGTATAATGGTGTAATGAGTAACTATATATGATTATTATAAATTGATATTGATAATGAAATAGTCTACATACACTTCAACACAATTCCACGACCATGGGAACGATATCATCGCTCGTGCGTACGTATGGACTACCGTCTCCACGACGCGATGAGATTCATTCTCAATGACTAACCATTAATGAATGATTATAAAGTATATATAATAAGTACTAATGAAATATATGACATAATAATGATACTGTATTTATGTAAATTTATATGTATGTCATCTACTTAATTCCATTCACTTCAATAAGGAAACGAAAAAAGCGTTCATGCGTACGTACGGACTACTGTCTCCATGAACGGTGTATTTCATTCCATTTATCGATATATTATATATATATATATTCTGAATATATATTATATATAAATCATTTTTTACATTCTGTATATAAGTAATCATGATCCAAGTAATCATATTAATAATTACAAGTTAAAAACATGAACGACAAATGAGACGATTTTACCCAAAACGCTACTTTAACATGAATTTATAAAAGAACGGGTAATATAAAGTCATAAGTGGAACATATATGATATAATAACAATGAATATGATTCTGGAATAAGTCAATAACGTGATTTAAATCATTATACAGGAGGTTCGGACACTTACAAAGCAAGTCAGACCTAAGGTAAGGGAAATATCACAATCTCATTTTTATCCGAGATTGTTTATTCGTAAGTATTTACTGGGGTGTATTTTATCATCCACATCCATGTTTCGTCAATATGTAATATTATTTCCATCCACCTACAATTGTTTAAATCCATTTTTACCCTTCGGTGAGTTTTTAGTAATATGTATGAAAGGAATCTTTTGTCGTTTTTCGTACGAGGTACTTTTTGACTTTTCTGACAAAAGTACGAAGAATGTTTTTTTTAACTTATACGGCAAGAATGGATTTTTAAAACATTATTTCCAAAAATTTTCCTTTATAAGTTTTCAAGTTTATTTTTAATCAACCTCTTTTAGTTTATAATTGTATGACATGTCAAGAAAAGAAAAGTGTTTTTGAAGAAGAAAGGATATTTTCCTCAAGAATGGAGTTCAAGTGTTTTATCAAAATTATTTTCCATATAAGATAATAAAGGGTTCTGTTTTTATCCATATTATTACATTTATTTGATTAATGTTGTGATGGAATTATTTTTATGAATTCCTTTATCTTATATGAGTTGTTTTATGATGTCATGTTGTTTAAGAATCCCATTTTTATTACATGGGTTATGCTCTGATGTATGGTTTATGATTTTGTGGCACACATAAGAATGGTATCATTATGAGATGGGTGGGACCTATATCTCCCTCCAATGCATTGGGTAAAGATTTTATATCTCATGAGATAGACATGGCTGGAATGGTAGGTTATACCGGTTCAGTGAAACAGGACTGAAACGAGGGTGACTTGGTTCAGAAAGGGACTTTGTCCACTAAGATAGTCTTGGAAATGAGTCTTGACTAACAAGAAATGATTCTCTATGATTATGTGTGTATGCCACAAAGTTTCATGTTTTAAGTTATGATTATTGGATTTTCATTTCACTACTAAGATTTATCCCATGTTATGAAATTATGATCTGTTTTGCAGGTTAAGATTTCCAAAATATTATGTTCTTATGAATATGATGTGATTGATATTTCTTTTGTTTACCCTTACTGAGTATTTGAGCTCACCCTTTTATGTTTTCTTTTCCCCAGGATATAAAGAAAGGTTTTAGGTAAAAAAAAGGGAAGATCTTTATGGGAGATGTTGAAGATATTTTTCCAGGATTAGAAGATTATACTCCGAGTTTCCAAAGACACTAAACTATTACGATCCTTGTGTGTGTGTTTTTGTTATGTACTAAGTATTCCGCAAATGTAATGTAATGTCCATGTACATCAGGCTTCGGGTCTCTACAGTTGGTATCAGAGGAAAGGTTTAGTCAACCTTTGGAAACTAGGATGCGAGAACTTTAGTGAGATTCCTAGAGATATTTCTAAGGTATGTCTAGGGATGTCTCTAAGGTTAAGTATACGTATAGGTTATAGCCCTAGAATTGCACTAACGATCTTATAATTTAACCTAAGATGTTATATATTAAGGGTACTCCCCCTTTTATAATGTTGTTTTCCCTAGCATGATTTTGGCCTCTCACACTATTCTTTTTGGGTTTTAGACGATGGCTGGAACCCGAAGGAACCGTGTTGATCAATGCAATGGACAATGCAATGATTGTCCTCCTGAACAAACAAATGTTATGGGAGATGGAGTGCAAAATCTTATTTCTATACTTACACAAGCTATGAATCATTCTGGACTTCCAAATGATCAGATAAGGGAACAATATTCTATTGAGTCCTTCATGAGGCAACGTCCACCTTCTTTCAGTGGGTCTTCTGATCCACTTGTTGCTGAACAATGGATCAGTACCACTGAAAAGATATTTTCAGTTCTTCAATGTTCTGATCATGATAAAGTCATCTTAGCAGTGTATCATTTGGAAGGTGATGCTGATCAATGGTGGAATCTTATTAAGAATACAAGGCAAAGGGATGAAATTGAGTCCATGGAATGGGACGAGTTCAAGAACTTATTTTTCAATAAGTACTTCCCTCGTATTCTTCGAACAAAGATGGAGAAGGAGTTTCTTGAACTAAAGCAAAAGGATGATGAATCTGTTGGTATATACAAAGAGAATTTTACAAGACTTGCAAGGTATGCATCAGGCATTATCATCCAACCTGAAAGTAAAGTTGATCGATTCTTCAGTGGATTAAAACCAAATCTTTGAAGGGAATTAGCTATAAGAGACTTCAGTAGCTATGACGAAATTGTGTGTTGTGCTCTCATGGTAGAAATGGAAGTTGGTGTTACATATCCATCTCATGGTTTTGACAAGAAACGAAAGATGGAGTTCAAGGAGAAATCTCAGAATAATGGTGAAAAGAAGATGAATGTTTCCTTATGCTCAAAGTGTGGAAAGAAGCATGGTGGAGATTGTCTTAAAGGGACTAGAAAATGTTTTAAGTGTGGAAAAGAAGGTCATCGAGAAGCTTAGTGTCTAGGTAATGGAAAAAGGGTTTCTAATGATGTGAATAAAGCAAACACTGCAGAGAACGCACCACCAACACTTCAATGCTTCAAGTGCAAGGAAATGGGGCATTATGATAATAAATGCCCTAATCCAAGGGTTAGTGATGATCAACATGAGCAACCATTTAAGGCAAAGGACAAAGGGAAGTCACATGTGATCACTATTGGCTATGTTGAATATGACAACGATGTGGTGGAATGATTAAGTGTTTATGTAATGGGATTCCAAAATAATGTTGTATATAGTATCGTGGAATATTGGAATATTTATGTTTTGGATTTCAATAATTTTATGGTACCGGTAACCATGAAAAGTGATTGAGACATTTTTGGTAAACAGATGATATGAGCATAATGAAGGGATAAGAAGATAATGATATGTTTGATTGTATTCATGAGCTCATGATTGATATAAGGATTAAGTGATATCATGGTTTGAGTATATAGAATTTTGAGGATTTTGGTATGTGGAAAGTGTTAACTTTTAACTGCATTCATGTTTTCACTAAGGTTCAATGGGTATTCATTCTTCAAGAGAATACATGATTAAGGTATTCACATGTTTGTAATTTGACCAACAAGATATATCTTATGATATATGGGGGATAAATGATGGCATTCACGTGATTATTCTGTGACATTTCAAGTAATAATTTTCTTTATACTATGATCTTGGACCGAAGTATTTTAGATAAGCCTAAAGATTAGAATGGATTATGTTGGACATAAGTTAGGATAAAACGTTTTTAGATATTATTGATGGGATTTTATAGTAATATAGCTTTAGAAAAAGGACAACCTGCAGGACGGGCGACAGCCCATCGCATCGGACAAGGCTGTGGGAATCGAACCCACAACCGAAGTGTGACTGGCCTTTATCGCCTACCACTGGCCTACAGGAAGTCCCTGGTTAGTAGAAACTAGTTTTATTTTATTAAGCGGTATGATATATGAAGTATAAGTTCATTTTTGGAACCATATACGATTAACCATAAGATGGACTTATAACTTTTGCTAACCTTTTGTTTGAAAGAGATGGAATGACCCATCATTCTATCACATGATTTGCTAACAATGACAAATTAAACTTCATTTCTTTAATAGATAAAGTGGAAATTGTCCAAAGAATGACAAACGGTGAGACTATACCAAAATCACAAAAGTATTTCTTCTAATTCCAATTTCATCAACTTTAGGGAAATGATCTTGAAAACCAAAAATTTTTTCTTAGTGCTCTTATATCTGATGAATCAGATGGTACCTTAGATCGTCACAAATTTATGGCTTTGTGATTGCTAGCTTTTCCATAGCCATGTTCTTACCACTCTCCATCAGAACATGATGGTTAGATTTCTCTTCCATATCCATATTTTCACCTATGTGGAAACCCAGTGATTAGTTTATTTGGGTAACCGTTACGTTTCATACTTTTGTTTTTAAAGATTGGTTTTGATATTCCTTTTTACGATGTGGGTTTCTATTAAAGAAACTTTCAAATAGTAAACCATTTATAACCCCGACGAATTTCGAGGGCGAAATTCATTTTAAGGGGGGTAGAATGTAATAGCCCGAGATTTTATGAAAAATATTCTTTTTAATTTCATTAATGTCTTGTGTTGTACGCTACACCAAAAGAATCTTTCACAACATGAATACTTGACTTTCCTTGCATTACACGCAATCACGACCTTCCTCGATAGCGTGTGTAGTACGCAATACCAAGTTTCACTAAACAACAATATGCTATTAAAATATTATTAAAACTAGCCGTTATGAATAGTAATAACCACATTTTAAAATTTTATAAATTTTATCTCTCAAAATGGACTTCATTTTTGGATTCGTAGTATCGAATTTAGCCTAAGGTGAAATTTTGGTACTTTTCGGATAACTTTCATATTCTCATGAATAGTGAAAATTACTAAATTTTAATTAAAAACTACTTTTTTAATCAAAATAATTAATAGTTATAAATTATTAATTTGAGTGGTTTTAAAGTATATTTAGAATATATTTTTACAATTTAATACAATGTTGGTCATTGGATGTAATTCTACATTTAAACCAGACATAAACAAGTGTCAATCTTTTGATAATTCTTATCTCTTAAAAACACGCTATTTGTTTTGACGACGGGAATTAATTTTTAAATTAATTAATGCAACTAATATGTTTTGAATTTTTTTAAAATAGACATCATTTTTGAGTTCATAATATCAAATATATCTTAGGCCTAATTTTTGGTATTAATCTGGAAACTTTCATTTTTTTGATGAATAGTGAAACCACTAAGTGGTAGTTAAAAAAATTGAATTCTTCATAAAAATTAATTTTACCGCTTCTGTGAGTGGAATTTCGAAAATCCTAGAGACACGGTTAATATCAAGGACTAAAATGTGGTTCAATGAGATGAAAATAATTTTTGGTGAATAGTAATTTTTTACTTTTATTTACCACGGTTTAAAGTAAATAGGGTAATTAAGGGTAAAAATGATATTATTATTACCCTAACACATGTCCAAATTCTATTGGATAAGTGTAATTCGACCAAAAACAAGATTAGGAATAAAATATGACCATTTAGGCCCACTTGGATTAGATTAGGACATTTATTATTATTTAATTCAAAGAAGAGTTAAAAGAGTTAAAATCAAAGTTTATTTACTAAAACATTTTTAATATAGGGTTATAAATAAGATAAATTCGATTTTAAATATTAATTAGAAAGATAAAAATATTTCCTACATGATGGTATTTTATTTGTAATTTTTAGACATCAAATAATTTAATTTATTTATGACACAAAGATGATGTAGTAATTATCTTATTAATGAAATATTGACATAATTGATATTATAAATACCAAAAAAATGTAATTTAAGACTTTTTATGAATTCCACTAATTTTCTAGGTTAATATGATATATTAGTGTTGATTTAATCAACTTTTTTAGAACATATAATTCTGTTATGACTTTCACAAAAATCATATATCAAATAGTGTCAAAATTGACACAAAATAGTTTTTAAATAAAATATTATAATATTAATTGTTATTTTATTCCTAAAAATCTAAGTATCAGACAAATGACTTAGATAAGGATATATGTATTAATAATATACAATTTGGGGTTCGTTTGGCATGTTATAGTAAGTGTATTAACCATATAGTGAAAGAAAACAAAAAGACACGGTAAAAGTTAAATTATTTAACTTAGAGTTAAATCTAATTGATAAGGTTAAAATAATACCCTAAACTTGTCTAAATCCTATTGGATGATAGGATTTCTACCCATCCCCACTTTATCTTCGAAATAAGACCCTTTGGAACCTTTATAACCCGATTTATACTTTAATATAAAATAATATTTTGAGATATTCCTAAGGTGCCCCTCTCCTCCCTTATAAAAGGGCACCTCCTCCCCCTCCTCCTCACACCAATTTGAGCACTCAAGCTCGGCCAAACACTGCCATTTTCTCCTCTCCACTTCCCTAGAATAATACTAGAGGTCCTGGTCTTCTTCAAAGACCAATCTTAGTTCCCTAAGTGGAGGATTCAAAGAGGCGTTCCAAAGAAGAGGTAATATCCATTACCGATCTTTTCAATTTCTTTCTTCTTCAACTTCTTCTTCTTTAGTTGTTTCATTATAAAGTAATAACATCAGTATTACTTACATACTGATATGTTATTATAAATATGAAACAACCCTAATTCACCTTCTATCCATCCTATGGAAAAATGAAATCACCGCGCGTGCGTACATACGGAATACCGTCTCCACGCCGTGGTGTAATCTATTTTCCACCACCACCTTAATAGGATGGGTATAATGGTGTAATGAGTAACTATATATGATTATTATAAAGTGATATTGATAATTAAATAGTCTACATACACTTCAACACAATTCCACGACCATGGGAACGATATCATCGCTCGTGCGTACGTATGGACTACCGTCTCCACGACGCGATGAGATTCATTCTCAATGACTAATCATTCATGAATGATTATAAAGTATATATAATAAGTACTAATGAAATATATGAAATAATAATGATACTGGATTTATGTAAATTTATATGTATGTCATCTACTTAATTCCATTCACTTCAATAAGGAAACGAAAACAGCGTTCATGCGTACATACGGACTACCGTCTCCATGAACGGTGTATTTCATTCCATTTATCGATATATTATATATATATATATATATTCTGAATATATATTATATATAAATCATGTTTTACATTCTGTATATAAATAATCATGATCCAAGTAATCATATTAATAATTACAAGTTAAAAACACGAACGACAAATGAGACGATTTTACCCAAAACGCTACTTTAACATGAATTTACAAAAGAACGGGTAATATAAAGTCATAAGTGGACCATATATGATATAATAACAATGAATATGATTCTGGAATAAGTCAATAACGTGATTTAAATCATTATACAGGAGGTTCGGACACTTACAAAGCAAGTCGGACCTAAGGTAAGGGAAATATCACAATCTCATTTTTATCCGAGATTGTTTATTCGTAAGTATTTAATGGGGTGTATTTTATCATCCACATCCATGTTTCATCAACATGTAATATTATTTCCATCCACCTACAATTGTTTAAATCCATTTTTACCCTTCGGTGAGTTTTTAGTAATATGTATGAAAGGAATCTTTTGTCGTTTTTCGTACGAGGTATTTTTTGACTTTTCTGACAAAAGTATGAAGAATGTTTTTTTTAACTTATACGGAAAGAATGGATTTTTAAAACATTATTTCCAAAAATCTTCCTTTATAAGTTTTCAAGTTTATTTTTAATCAACCTCTTTTAGTTTATAATTGTATGACATGTCAAGAAAAGAAAAGTGTTTTTGAAGAAGAAAGGATATTTTCCTCAAGAATGGAGTTCAAGTGTTTTATCAAAATTATTTTCCATATAAGATAATAAAGGGTTCTGTTTTTATCCATATTATTACATTTATTTGATTAATGTTGTGATGGAATTATTTTTATGAATTCCTTTATCTTATATGAATTGTTTTATGATTTCATGTTGTTTAAGAATCCCATTTTTATTACATGGGTTATGCTATGATGTATGGTTTATGATTTTGTGGCACACATAAGAATGGTATCATTATGAGATGGGTGGGACCTATATCTCCCTCCAATGCATTGGGTAAAGATTTTATATCTCATGAGATAGACATGGCTGGAATGGTAGGTTATACCGGTTCAGTGAAACAAGACTGAAACGAGGGTGACTCGATTCAGAAAGGGACTTTGTCCACTAAGATATTCTTGGAAATGAGTCTTGACTAACAAGAAATGATTCTCTATGATTATGTGTGTATGCCACAAAGTTTCATGTTTTAAGTTATGATTATTGGATTTTCATTTCACTACTAAGATTTATCCCATGTTATGAAATTATGCTCTGTTTTACAGGTTAAGATTTCCAAAATATTTAGTTCTTATGAATATGATGTGATTGATATTTCTTTTGTTTACCCTTACTGAGAATTTGAGCTCACCCTTTTATATTTTCTTTTCCCCAGGATATAAAGAAAGGTTTTAGGTAAAAAAAGGGAAGATCTTTATGGGAGATGTTGAAGATCTTTCACCAGGATTAGAAGATTATACTCCGAGTTTCCAAAGACACTAAACTATTACGATCCTTGTGTGTGTGTTTTTGTTATGTACTAAGTATTCCGAAAATGTAATGTAATGTCCATGTACGTCAGGCTTCGGGTCTCTACATTAGATCTAGGAAATTAGTCTACATAAATGAGGAAGTTAAGGATGATTGTGAATTTTCTCCATTACATGGACAACATCTCCCCTATCAGGGTGATCATCCAACCATAGAATGGATTGAGAATAAGTGGGAGATGAAATAATGGCCACTATGTCAAGTCTTTCTTAGCTCCCTTACATGGTAGGTGGTTTAGACAGTTACACCCCCAAGAATCCTCAAAACCATTGAGTTCATAGCTACTCAAATGGAAGCCATGGAGGGGCAACATGCCCCGTGCAGCTTGAAAATAATAAATATCCCAAATGGGTGGATAAAACCTTTCCCCCGCACAATTTTGGAAATTATATATTCTCAACCTTTGACAGCATGGGAGACCCAGAACAATATCTCATAAACTTCATGCCCTAATGTGGCCTGATGACAGGCTCTCGAGACTAGTAATAGGTGACAAAACTAAGATTCTTTTTAAAGATCTAGAAGGACTAGATTTTTTTTGGTACAATACTCTTCTAGTAGGATCCTTCATAGTTTGAGAATACCTTTATCAAAAATTAATTTATCAAATTATCTCCAAATTAAGAAAAAATGATTTTTGACCTCAAAAATTGCAAACAAAATGTGAAAATGAGGGTATTTGACTTTATCACCAGATGGAAAGGGTTAATTTACTCACTCAGTATCCCACTCTCATAGGAGAAATTTTTGGAACTTTGTACTGAGAATATTCAAGATGAAATGCAAACACCTTTGATCCTGATGAAATATCTAGGAAAATTTCACAATTTAACCAAAATGGAATAATTCCTAGAATATTCCATTCAATGGACATGGTCCAAATCTCATCCCATGCCCACAACATAGGGAAAAGGCCTAATGAAGTAGATACTTCTTCTTTAACCCTCAAACTAGGGATGGTTCCCATTGGATCACCCATGAAGGTCTCAAATCACCAAGCACCTCCCACACCGAGTGGCAACAATAACAAAATTTACCATGACTAGAGGTAAATAGATATTAGGTTTTCCCGTGATTTGAGTAATGGACAAAAAAAAATTTATTCCTTATAAAATAAAATGGTTCCTAGTTTTTTATCATAATTATGGAAAATAAGATCCTCTTTCTACCAAAACATAAGAAAACCAATGAGGTCAACCATAGTGATCATCGTGACTATTTCCCTTTTCATAGGAGGTTGGGTCACACCATCCAGGATTTATTTGTGTTTAAAGACATCCTATAGAGAATGATTGATTCTGGAAAAGTGATACTAGTAAAGGCTATGAAATAGGTGACCTATGTTAATTCCACCCAACTAGAAGAATATGGTGACTTGAAAGAAGTTCTGATGAGGAGTGAATAGAATTTTGATAACTGGATGACTTGAAAAATAGTAAAACGAGATCATGACACTCTAAGAGAATAGATTCAAAAACCAATAATGATCCTAGAAACTAGGAAGATTCTATTAAATACACCTACTGGGGGAAGACGTAATCAAAAGACATAGGAAAATACACCATAAAAGGAATCATATCCAACTCCCACACATACTCTGACTCTTGTGGATTTCTTTCCTTCATCATCTAGAGAATAAAAACTACCCCACAATATAAAATCCACATCAGATAATGATATCATCATTGGTACTGTTAATGTTATTCACATAATAGACCCTTTATTTGATGATGAATATGATCACGAATATGAGTTCCTCATACTTGACCGGGGAGGTGGAGGTCGAGGCTATAAAAGATGAGGGTACAGGGGAACATACAGTCATGGATGAACCCAATATTCTGATAACATACCTACGGAATCCATATATATAACCAAGAACCATGGGAGAGAACTTTAACAACTACAATAGAAGCATAGATATGCCTTAGACCCCTTCAAAAGTCATACAAACACAATCACTTTAAACGAACAATTGGAGAGTGTCTGATTATCTAATAAACCCAAAAAATGGGTATACTAGTGAAACCTCCAACACTTATGATAGAAACTCTCCTAACCTATACCCAATAACCAAGATTTTATACATCAAACACCTATAATTCTAAATAAAAAGATAAGGAGAAACCCCACTTTGGGAATCACAGTCCTCTCACACATAAATATGAAAGTCTAAAATAGTTAGCATCTATCCCAGCCAAACTCTCAATCCTAGATGCATTGCATATTTCAAAAGAAATTGGAGTGAAACTCATTGAGGCTCTCTGAGTCCTATAAGAGTTTGATACAGAATTCATTACAACCAAGGTTTACCAAGTGGAGACTATACCAACAGAATTTCATACCACTATCTTGTCCATGGAGCAGGCCAAGAAGATGTAATCTAAGGACATATCAGACACATATATTATTGAACATACATATATTATTCAAACATATCTCAATTTTTATATTTTATGATAATTCAAAAAATCACTATTTTATTCTAACAAGTTTTTCTTACATGTTTTAAATTACATTTATCAAAAGAATTAATCTTATGTTAATTCGCTAAGTGATTATCTTATGACGTGTGAAGTATTAATTCTACAACAAAGTATTTCATCTTACAAGAATCAAATATTATCCTCCATCTACTCAGAATTAGAAAAATACATGTTAAATTTTTATCTTACTACGTAAGATATTATCTTACAAATATTTTGATCATAGTCAAATATTTCAAATATAATGAATTTATGAGAATACCTTATCTTATGAAAAGGATATTCATAAAATATTATCTTATGAATGTACAAATAAGTTATGGAAGCTAAGTATCTCACATTAGTAAAATATTTATTTTATGTTGGAGAATCATTCTACACATTATTGAATTTAGTTTATCTTATGTATAGAATAATACAAAGATATGTTTTTTCTTATAAATTATTTTAGAAGTTTTTCTTATGTATAATAGTACATTAATTTGAATATCTTACAAATAATTAGATGTAATGAAAAATTATAGTATTAATTTGATAATTTATTATTAATTAATTTAATAATTTTAGAATGTATATGAGAAGATATCAATTTAATGAAGGATTGATCTATAAAAAGTAACTTGTTTCTAAGAGTGGAAATATCCAAAGAAGAAGATCTCAGATAGTGATGCTCTAGAATCTTATTCCATATTTAGAAGGAATAGATGCATGCCTTTAATGGATTTTCGTATTATTTTTTCAACTGATTATCAACCTGAACATTATGACTATCTCATGCTTAAGTTAAAAATTAATGAGTAGATATGAATGGAAGAGTTAGTTATTGCATGAGAAGATATAGACAAGAATAAAAAATAGAACGCATGTACATATAAATATTCTGATAGCATCAAATGTATATACATAGACAAGATCAAACAAAAATGATCATTTTGTTCTTCTAAGTTTTTCACTTTTAATAAAATCATTTTGAGGTATACTTTAAAGACTATAATCTTCTGAGGACTTATCTTTAACTACTGTCAGTTGCTACTTTCTATTATGTGCTTCAATAATTCTTTTAAAATTTTATTCATTCTATTTGTTTAAACTCATTGTGAGAGTCTGTGTTAAGACCATGAATATATCTTATAAATAGAGAGCCTATTTGAAATCTATTGTTCATTTTTATTAAGTTATAGCTTCTTGTACTCATCTGGTATCCCCCAGTAAAAGGTCTGTTATAGTGAAAATCACTAAACTTTTGGAGCAGAGTGTGGGTGGAGTGGACTAGGGAATTTTTATTCCCAAAACCAATATAAATATACTATGTTAAATATATTTCCATTAGGTTTTTATATTTATGATTATGTTTCATGTTAAGGAAAAATATTTGATCTATCATACCTGAAGAGGAAGGTTTTCTGTAAATACAATTTTAAGAACTCAATTCACCCACTCTTGAGTTTTCATCTATCCTTATTCTAAGACAATAAATGGTATCATAGAAAGTGAATCTTGAGTACACACCTATAAAATTTTAATTTCCAAAGATCTATTTTCAAATGGATTCTATGGTTGATAACTAAGAAGATATGTCAATGGTTAGATCTACTTAATTTAATGGTGAAAATTATGGTGCTAGAAGGATCACATGACCATATATATAAATAATCTTGTCTTGAAAGTATATATTAAAGTATAAAATCCTTATGAAATTAAAAATACATAACCATAAAAATGTGATGCTACATATGAAATAGAATATGATATGAATTTCAAAGCTGTGAATGCTACAATATGTATATTAGGATGATATGAGTTCAACAGGATTTATCAGTGTAAAAAATCTCATTAAATGTGGAACAATATAGAAGTTTATTAAGAAGGTATAAACAATGTGAAAGATCTCAAATATGATACTTCCAAACTCAATTTTGATATGTTCAAAATGGTTGATGGAGAAATCATTACTCAGTTGAATGGAAGACTCACTGAAAATTTTAATAATGTTGCTTCTCTAAGAGAACCTATCACCGAGCCTGGACAAAAGTTAAAGGTTCTCATAGTATTACCACCCAAGTGGATTGTAATTTGAGATACTATCATACAATATATAGAGTTCAAGATCTTTAAATTAAAAGATATAATTGTAACTCTTATGATATATGAGGCTGAAATAGAATTTGAAGCTGGAGAACCTAGAATGATCAAAAAAGAAAATGTTTCCTTTAAGGTTTCTACTTATAAGGATGATAGGAAGAAAAAAATCATACATATATCTGAAATATCTAAATATGAACACTAATTAATAAAATTTGTATCAAATGATGAACTTACATAGTTTTATCTAAATTTCAAAAAAATTATATAATAAGAGAAGAGGATTTAGAATATGTTTTAACAAGTATTGGAATCATGGTAACAACTCTAAATAATTGAGATTCTATGACTACAAGAATCTAGGACACATCAATCCTAACTTTCCATAACATAATGATGATAAAAAAATAATTGAAATACTTAAAGAAATTTAGTTATAAGAAGAAATATATGGAGTCCATATAGAGTGATTATGAAGATTATAACAAGTTTAAATTATCATAAGCTGAATCTAAAGCTCTTAATCGAAAGGCCAGCATATTATTTATAGAAAATTTGGATAAGGTACACTCTTAATACTATTATGATCTTGATAATGAATCTAATATTTAAAGTTTTTGATATGAAGAATAAAACAAATATTATACCTTGTTAGATACTAAGTATGAAAGTTTGAAAATGAAAAATAAGGTCCTTATAAATATTCTGGATCAGAATCATATTAAGAATAAGGCCCTTATAAATATTCTAAAAAATAAGGCCCTTAGATACTAATTATGAAAGATGTTGTAAGTGTTTCCACTAAAAGGGATGATTTTCTAGATAATATTCTGGATCAGAATCATATTAAGAATGAAAAAAAATCAAAATAGTAAGTCAAGGTGAAAGTCCCAAATTTTATAAGAATTATTTTATGCCTAGTTCTAAAAATATAACCCTTTCTAAAAATACCTATTTTATTTTAGATAAATAGGAAATTATGCTAAAATCTATAATTTAATAAATCCTCAATTTTTTTGGAATAAAAAATAATTTTATTACAAAAGGTTTTTAAAAAAAAAGATTCTAAGTTTTGTAGAAAATAAAAACAAATTTGGATCCCTAAGTCTCTTATAGATAACATTTTTGTACCCAAAAGAGTTTGGATACAAAATAATTTTGTTGTTTTATTTGTCATTATTTGGAACAAACCAGGTGAACATAAATGAAAAATGTTTTATGGACACTGGTTGTTCAATAAATATGAGTGTATATTTTTCAAACATTCACTCACTATCCAATATTGATGGAGGCTATGTCACATTTGGTGATAATTATAATGAAAAAATAGTAGGCATTTGATAATTTAGAAATACACAATCAATTATCATCAATAATTTTCTTTATGTTGAAGGCTTGAACCATAACCTGATAAGTATCACTAAACTTTTTGATTATGGTTATTCAGTTGATTTTTCTAAAAATGTATGTTCATTTTTCAAAGATAAGTCTCTCAAATTTAAATCATTTAGAATAGATGATGTCTATACACTAGATCTTAATTTATTATGTAGTTAAAATGTAAATTATTTGAATGCTTAAATTGATGAATCAAGGATTTGTCATAGAATACTTAGACATTGTAATGATCATTATTTAAAAAATCTATATAAAATACATCTAATTTTTTACTTGACTAACCTTAAATTATACAAAAATAAGCTATGTGATGCATTCCAAATGGGAATGAAACACAAATAATATTTTTAACCAATTAAAGATGTTGTTACATCTAGACCTCTTAAACATATCCATATAGTTCTATTCAGATCTACTAGAATTTCAAGTCTTGCTAGTAAATTTTTTATTTATGTGTTGGTTGATGATTTTTCAAGATTTAAATGGGTTTAATTTTTAATACATAAGAGTGAGACCTTTTATTTTATCATTAAATTATACAATCTTGTGAAAAATGAAAAAAGATGCTAAAATTGTGACTTTGAGAAGTGATCATGGAGGGGAATTTTAGAATTAAGAATTTAATATGTATTTCTCTAAGTAAGGAATTAAACATACATTCTCTTCCCCCATGACACCTCAATAGAATGGTGCTGTTAAAAGGAGTAATGAGACTTTATAATAAATTTATAGTTCTATTCTATGAAAATATAACATGTCCACTCATTTCTAGTATGAGGCTATTAATGCAACATTTTTTTCATTAACAAATTTTTGAGAAGGCCTATCTTAAATAAAATTCCATATGAGTTATGGAATAATAGAAATCCAAAGGTAAGATACTTCAAAGTATTTGGATGCAAGTTTTACATCTTTAATACCAATGATAATCTTGGTAAATTTGATCCAAATGCTGATTAAGGTATCTTCCTAGGTTACTCTACCGCTTCCAAATATTATAGAGTTTTCAACAAAAGTTCAATTATTGTTGAAGAATCAACTCATCTGAAGTTTGATGAAAGTGATCCTTTTGATCAAAAAATGATTCAAACTAATGAACAAACTAATTCTCTCAAGGATATGAGACATGGAATCCTATTTAACACTGGAAAGGATTGTTATTTTGAAATTGATTATTTTAAAAAAAATCTTGTAAGGGTTGATACTAGTTAACGAGAATTTGTGTTTCCTAGATTATATAGAAATATTAAAGACCATCCTCTAGAAATATTTATAAAAAGCATAGATAAAGGATTTATAACTATAATAAATATAGGAAACCTATTATAATTCTCTTCTTTTTGTCCAATCTATAACCTAATACTATACACTACTGCAAATATGGCCTTTAAAATCACCAAAAAAGTCCATTTATAGTGCTAAAAAGTGTTTTTAATCTCAGTGAAGATAAAGGGGGGTCCCTTTTATCAGCACTTTTTTTAGTGGTGATAAAAGACCACTTTTGGCAGCACTTTTTTAAAAGTGATGATAAAAGTTAAAAAACATAAAAAAAATAATAAAATATTTCTACAATTCGGGGAGGGGCTTCAATAGCTCTTGAAGCCCCCTTCAATAGTTCCCCCCACCCCAGTCCGCATGCCATAACCACCCCTAGCCTGCAATCCATAGCGGCCACCCCCACCCGAGCCTTTAACAACACTTAGCCCCATTTCCACCCACACGCGCACCCTGCCTCTCTCTGGATTCGAACTCAGAACCTCTTTCCTGCATGCTTAAACCATTACCACTCCACCATATTGCTTTTCTCTCCTTTTTATAATATATCTATTTATTTTTATATATATTTAGTTATATTTACTCATATATTAATATATATTTATATATATATATATATTGTTATATATATATGTATATTAATATATATAGTTATATTAATATATTAATATATTTATTTGTATATTAATATATATTTATAAGTTTAGTTTTAAATACATTTATAAAATATGATTTTTTGTGTGTGTTTATAGATAAATAAATACATATATACAACACACACACAAACACACACACATATATATATTATATGTGTATCTATAAGTATAATTATACATATATATATATATATATACAAATATTATATATTAATATGTAGATACATATGTTTAGAATACATAGATAATATATATCAGTTTGTCAATACAGACGCACACAAATATATATATATACACATACACATTATATAGGTATATAAATATTCATATATTTGTATTTAAAATAAAATGGATATAAGTTTTTTATTTATATATGGCATATATATTGAGAAATATATTTTATATGTAAATATGATTAATTATTTATTTATAAAATTAAATTTTTATGTGTGAATATATAAAAAATATGTATATATTGTTATATATTTGATTATAAATAACAGTAAATTATTAAAAATGATAAAATTTTAAATCCATAATATGAATATCAATGTAATCCCTTGAAATAAATTCATTTCCCACTTAAAAAGGGAGAAATACCTCCTTAAATGAGGTTGAAACTCCATCAAATGTTAAAATATTTGGGTATTTGGACTAAAAACTCAGTTTGGGAGGCCTTATGGGACTTTTTTGGCCTCAAAAAATGCAAAAACAAATGTTTATGTGTGTCGCCAGTGCGTAGAGCTCATCGCAGGCTTCAATTTTATATGTTTTAGAGCTCAATTGGACACTCATATCAAAAGTTATGGTCGTTTGATGTTTGAGTTACGTTTTCAAATTATATAAGATCTTTTATTTATTTTTTGATTTTTTGGGTCTTCAAATTGTTATTAAATTATTATTAGTCTATGATACTTAGAAAATCATTAATTTATAATTTTTTAATATATTTTTTAAGTAATTTTCACTATATATCTTATATATTAATTGAAAATGTTTATTTATACTTATCTAAAACATATTTAAAATATATATATTATATTTATATCAATATAAATATACTTATATATTTATATATCATTATATTATTTTTTATGAAATATAATTTTTTTTAAATATAAACTTTATCAGTGCTAGGGAAAAAGCACCGATAAATCCCCCCCTTTATCGGTGCTACTAAAAAAAGCACTGATAAAGGGGACCCCTTTAACAATGCTAAAAAAATTGCTGATAAAGGGTATGCCTTTATCAGTTCTTTTTTTAGCACTTTTAAAGGGTGGCACTGTGGAAACCCATTTTTTTGGTAGTGGTAGAATAATATTTATTTTATGAAAGTTGGTTCTCAGTTATAAAGGATGAGCTAAACTAGTTTAAGTGAAAAAAAGTTTAGGAATTAGTTGATAGATCCCCTTACTATCCCGTAATTAGAAAAAATGGGTATTTAGAAACAAACGAGATGATTATGGCGTAATCAATATAAATAAATCAAGATTAATTGTAAAAGGTTACAATTAGGAATAATTAATATACTATAAAGAAACATTTTCTCCTATAGCTAAGTTCGAATAAATTAGGATACTTATATAATATGCATCATATATGAATTGTAAATTATATCAAATGGATGTTAAATATTATTTTTTAAATGGATTTTTAATAGATGAAGTTTATGTAGAAAAAACCTCCTAGTTTTGAAGACCCTCACTTTCAAAATTATTTTTTAAAACTTATAAAAAATCTATATGTACTTAAATAAGAACAAAGAGTTTGATATGAAATATTAAGCTCTTCTATTTTATCAAATGGATTTATAGTAGGAATGGAAAAACCTTCACTATTTAAGAAAATTTCATCCTTAGACATTTTTTTAGCATAAATATATGTTGATGCTATTATTTTTGGATCAACAAATAAAAAATTATGTAATGATTTTTCAAAACTTGTGAAAACAAAATTTTGAAATGGGTATTATGGGTGAGTTAAAATACTTTCTTGGATTTAAAATTTTTCAAAAATATTTTGGAAATGTTTTAAACCAAATAAAATACATACTTGATTTAATTAAGAAGTCTGGACTTGAAAACAATAATACTCATTCAACTCTCATAAGCTCCAATATTAAACTTGATATGGATGAGACTAGAAACCCAGTTGACAACAAGTTGTATTAATGAATCATTGGAAGTTCATTGTTTCTTACTAAAAGTAGACAAAAAATTATTTTTTATTATTTATTTGTGAAGGATTTCAATCTAAGCCTAAATAATCTAATTTAAATGTTTACCAGATGATTTTAAGATATTTAAAAGTGATTTTTTTTTATTTCTCTTCAATTTACAAAAAAAAATTATAACTTGAATTTAATTTTATATTTGGATGCTGATTTTTCTAGATGTAGACTAGATAGAGAGATAACCTCAATAACCTATCATTTTCCTTGAAAATATCGAGTATATTGGTCAAAAAAGATACAACACTCTATAACATTATAAATTGATGAATAAGAATATATTTCCTAAGGAAGTTGTTGCACACAAGTGTTATGGATGAAACACACCTTAATAGATTTTGGATTTAATTTAAAATCTATTCCAATCAAATGTGATAACACTAATGCTGTCAACATTTCAAAAAATCCAATTAACCATTCAAGAACAAATCACATTGATCTAATACATCATTTCATAAGATATCATTCATAAAATAATAATATCTCTTTAGAATTAATTTTCCTAAAAAATCAATTAGGTTAAATTTTTAATAAACTCTTTCCTACTAACATATTTGATTTTATTAAATCATAATTAGGTCTATTTAATTTTATTTGATGTTATTTTGGAATTATTTTAAATATTAAAATCTAATATTCAATTAAATACTTTATTTAAATTATTTTTAAATTTTTTTCATCACTATTTTGAGTATTATCCATAAACAAATATGGAACATAGCCTATATTTTTTAATTATTATCCTGCACATCACTGTGTGACCCCAGGATTACCATAAAATGAAAGTAAGTGTGTTATCTCTACGTGTGAAACATTTGAAAATGTTCAAACCCTCACCTTCTCTATGTTACTAAAACCTTGTTTCCTTAACCCTCTAATATTCTAAATCCTATCAATAATAGAAAAAAGTAATAAAAATAACTTTGCACCCTCAATAAGATTCAATATGTAATGAACATAAAGAAAAGTACCAAGTGGATGGGAAATTGATTTCATATGTCTCGACAGAATGGATATGTTGCTAAAGAAGTTTATTAGTAATCAAAGATGGTAATATACTTTTTATGAAAGAAGAACTTAGTTCATGTTTGAAAAGGAAGTTCATAAGTTTTATAAGACTGAAGTTTTTCACTTCAGGGATAATGATGACTTGGTCACTCCAAAAGTAAACCAGAAAAGCTTCTCGTTAACATCACCAATAATGGATGAAGTGTTCAGGTTCCCTCACAAAGGCTACACAGATTATTGTACTTCATTTCACGTCATATATGGAGTCAGTATGATAGAGATAATAAAGTATTTGATTGGATATACTGATGTAGAGAAGAAACCAGTGAATGATTTGGAACCAGAAAGAAAATTCCTCATTAACTTCATCCAAGCCACCATTTCTTAGCGAAATGCCGAGTGTGAAAAAGTTTTATTTTAATATGTTACTTGGTTATATTTTTTTATGATTGAAAATCATGTTAATCTATCATGGCATATTTTTTGGTACACGTGGCATGTACAAAATATGTCTATGAAATTATTTCATTTTAGAAGAATGCTAACCTTAGTTTTTCAAAAAGTTGGTATTTGTTTGGATGATAATATAGCCACATGCTATCATGGATTGACAATGTTAAGTGAAATTATTCTGGAAAGTAGTGGTTCTTTTTTGGAATTCCTCTTTGAACAAGTTGGTTACATTAAGTTCAAAATAAGGTATTGGAATATACCCTACTTCGAATCAAGGGGAGTCATCTAAATGGGTTTTCCAGAGGTGTTAAAGTTCTTGAAATTTTTCCTATTTTAGCAGAGAGGATGGTACAATATATTGATATAATATATTTTATTAACAAAGAGACCCTCATATAAATAAGAAGAGGTGTTAGAGTAATTTTATAGTCCATAGGATAAGATTATCTTAAACTTAGTTCAACCCCTACTCCTACATCAGTAGTACATGATGTTATCCAAGTTTCTTCTAGTATACAAGAGTTAGTATTTAGAGTCACAATATTAATAATTATTAGTCAAGGAAGGACATAGAATATGTTGGGTAAAATTCCCTTAAAAGAAATATCTTCTTCCAATGAGATGAGTGTGAGAATCAAACCAAAATTAGTTGAACTCAATATTAATTATGTCGTTGGTGGAGGAAAAGGACAAGAAGAGGGAAATGAAACTTAGTTAGTTGCAAATGAAAAGAGTAAGATTAGTTTCTGGAGAACCATAACAAGTGTAATGAACCAATTTTGATTGAAATCAATAATTGGATGACATGATAAGCATCGAAGTTCATTAAGAAAATATCTCTCCAATTCATGAATAGAATACTCAAATCAAAATTCCTACATCTAAGTTGGATACAGCTGATGAAAGAGCTAGAGAATGCTACTTGAAGTTGATATTGGATGTTTAATATTTAAAAGTTCAGTTACTAGAGTCTAGGAATGAAATTAGAACTCTTTGTGATCATTTAATTTCATGAGATAGTGTTATAGAAGTGGTGTTGTTAGTTCATTATGTGGTTGTGAATATATTAGTAGAACCCTCTGCAAAAACCTCAAATCAAGTAGATGTTTTCTCATGATTATAAGGAGTGTATTTGGTGATAGAAAAAATTAATTATAAAATTTATTTTATACAGTGTGACCTACTACCCAAGGAAGTAATTCAGGATCTTCAAAGTGACTTGATAGATGAAATCAAAAGAATTCATGTGTTTCCTCATAATTCTATTGTATTAGTTGATCAATAAAATAAGGAAATCAGAACCTGGTTATAAGAAAATATTTCATAAGTTCAATAGGTTACACTGTAAGTGAAAAAGGATGTATGATTCAATATTATGGGATTAAAGAAGATAGATGGATCCCTAGACAATAACTTTGAAGTATTTGATAAGAAATTTGAATATTTATATCAAATTATTATAAGAAGTGTGAAGCCAGACTCATTAGAAGATGAAGAAGAAGAATAGGCTGATGATTTTATTGAGCCACTGGATTGTACAGTTTTAGTAATAGGAAAAGTGATTGTTTCAGTTGATCATTCGATAGGAATATCATACAATCAATTCCAAACATTGAAGAAGTTGGTGATTAGTTTTTTGAATAAAGGATATGTTCAAAGACTATTTTTAAACTTCTCACAGTGGATATGATATGGATTTATAACACTTTTAGACTATTGGAAGACTGACATGGTAAAAAGGATCAACAACTATGCTGATGCCTTATTTCAAATTTGAGTGAGACATCTACCAGGACCTCTCATCTTTGATTGTATTGCATATTCTTTACAAAGGCTAAAATAAATCTATGATCCTGCTGATATTTATCAAAGGGAAAATATAAGGTTTGTTGAACAAGTGTTTTTGACTATACTCAACTTTTTTCTAAACTATCCTTTATACCTGCAGATAACTTTGACATGGAGAGAGATTGGCAAGAAACTATCAACATCCAATCCACATCTGTAAGGATTCCTCAGATAGATCAAGAAGGTCTTGGAGCATCTTTACTGATTTTTGGTTATTTCTTTAGAGAAATAGTTGATTCTCTTCTACCTTAATCCTCTTTACCCACAGGCTAACCTCAATATTTCAAGAAACCACCTCTAAAGTATCGTTCCACATTGTAGAGTTGATGCATATTTCCTGGTTTTCATAATGGTTTCCTAGTGGATGGGAATTTTATAAAAATTTGAATCTTTTTTGGTTCAATGAATTACTTTAAATATTTTAATGGTGTTTTAAAAAAATTTTAATTCTTTCATGCTCAGCATTCATGATTTTAGTTCCTTTTATATTAAAGTTTTTGTTTTCAATATGCTTCTATTTTATTTTTTAGTAGTTAATCATTATTATTGTAATAATATTTATTTCTCTCTTTACTCTATACTTATTTATCTATTAATCAATATGGTCAATATTATTTTATTCCTAGTATATATTCACTATTTATGTTTACAGGAATATCCTTATTTCCTTTGTGATATCTATTATTTTTTATGCAACTTGATGCCAAATTCAATTCATAATTACTATTACTAACTCTTTACTACTTTTTTTGCAATAATTATGGTATTAAATTGATCTAATTATTTTTAATATCATAAAATGGGGGATAATAAATAAAATGAGAATAAAAAATTGAATGTTTTAAAAATTTTATTTTGGGAGAAGAAAATGAGAATAAAAAAATTAAATCTAAATTTATTTCAAAGGGGGAGAATTATTTCAAAGGGGGAGAATAAAAAGGAAGAAGTCATGGTTTAAAAGTTTTGTTCAAAACAAAAAAAAAATTATTTTAGGGCTCCTTTTTTGAATTATTTTTTTTTCTAAACAATGGGTTATTTTATCATAAAAAGGGAGAATATTATTGGAAAGAATTATGTTGTTTCAAAATATCTCAGTTTTTATTTGTTTTTTTGATTTAAAAAATCACTATGTTTATTCTAATTAGTTTTTATTATGTTTTTCAGATTACATTTATCAAAATAATTTATCTTATGTTGATTCTCTAAGTGATTATCTTATGAAACATGAAGTATTCATTTTATAACATTTTATTTTATCTTACAAGAATTGAATATTATATTTCATATACTTAGAATCAAAAAACTCAATGTAAAAATTTTATCTTAATACATAATATATTAACTTATTAAGATTTTGATAAGAGTTATATATTTCAAACATAATGAATTTATGAGAAGACGTTATCTTATAAAAAGGATATTCAAAAAATATTATCTTTTGAACAAAAGAAGAAGTTATATAATCTTATTATCTCACCTCAATAACATATTTATCTTACATTGAAGAATCATACTATGTACTATTGAATTCATTTTATCTTATGCCTCAAATAATAAAAAGATATGTTTTATCTTATGAAGTATCTCATAAATTTATCTTATAAATAATATTACTTTAATTTTAATATCTTATAAAGAATTATCTATTATACATAATGTCATAATTAGATCACTAATCTATTGTTAATTCATTTTATTATTTTTGAATGTATTAGGTAAGGGATTGTTCATTTAAGGAAGGATCGATCGGTTTAAAGTGTTATGTTGCCAAGATTGGAAATATCCAAATAAAAATATCTTTGACAGTGATGATCTTAAAGATAATTCCATATTTGGAAGGAATGGATGCATTACATTAATGTCTTTTCATGTTATTTTTTCAATAGATTGTCAACTCAACCATTACGATTATCTCATACTTAAGTTCAAAATTAAAGGGTATATATAAAAGGTAGGGTTATCTACTGCATGAAAAGGGAGATATGACAATAATGAACAAAATTCACATACATAAAAATATTCTGATAACATCAAACTTCCATGCAAAGATAAGATAAAACAAAAAAGATAGTGTTGTTCTTACAAGTTTATCAGTTTCACTGAAGAACATTTTGTGTTATACTTTTAAGACTATCATCTTCTTAGTAGGCATCTTCAACTACTATCATTTTAAATTTTTAATTGTGTTCTACAATTTTTCTTTCAAAAGTTTATTGAATCTATTTTTTTACACTCATTATGAGAGTGTGTGTTAAGACCATGGATAGTTCTTACAAAGGGAGTGCTAGGTTGAAATATCTTAGACCTTTGTATTAAGTGATAGCTTCTTGTACACACCTGGGAGCCCTAGGTAAAATGGATGTTATTGTAAAAATCACCAAACTCATGGAGTAGAGTGTTGGTGGAGTGGACAAGGGTATTTTTATTCCGCAAACCAATATAAATCTCCCGTGTTCAATATATTCGCTTTAATTTTTTATATTTTTGATTTAATTTCATATTAATGAAAAATATTTGATCTATCATACATGAAGAGGGATGTTTTTAGTAAAGAAAATTTTAATAACTCAATTCACCTCCCTCTATTTTTTTCAGCTATCCATATTCAGGGAAAACATTCTTTTCAGATAAACTAGATAATGTCGACATCCAAAGGGATCTAGTTGAAAATGGTTCTAGGGTCAACCTCATCCTCGTTCAGACCCTCCAACATTTGGGATATAGAGAGGGGGACTTTTCTCTAACAAAACTAACCATTCAAGGGTAAAATAAGAGAAATAAAATTCCCCTATGAAAGATCAATATTAAGGAAAAATTTATGAATCTCGCATCTAATGTTCAGTTCATGGTTATCTATCAATACATAGCATACAATTCCCTTCTTAGAATACCCTGTCTTCATAACCATGTGGCGGTACCTTCAACATTTCATCAATGATTGAAATAACCCCATCAACAGAATGGTTAGCATATTATATGGTGAAAACACCCCCTTTGAGTCTTGAAAATACATATACACTAAGGAAAGTTTATATAAGATGGAAGGAAAAAAACCAATGGTGGATGGTGATATATAGGTTTCACTCCAAATATATTAGGAATATCCCCTAAAAATCCATCGAGCATGCTCAATAGTAATTATCTAGTGACCATAAACCTAATTGAGGTAGTAGACTTAATCCTAGTAGAATTTTGTGAATCAAAACCTTCACCAGCCCATGCCCTTGTGTCAGTTACCGCACCTATATAATCAGATTCATCAAAGGGGAACTAGACTAATTCTCTATCAGGGTATGAGAAGTCACTTTCAATATTAGAATAAATTGAAAAAAAAAACCTAAGAAATTATCTGCAACTCAGGATGTCCATACCTCTCCTTCCCCTAGTATTAGCATAAAAAAAGATAAGAATCCATGAATCTCTTTGAAATGACTCTGGTAGTCTAGGATGCTAGTGTCTCTTATCATGGCCTCTTTTATCTTTATAGGGATAGTGATACCCCTAAATTATCCACTATACCTAAAGATACCCCCATAGACAAAGAAATGGAAGAATAATATTATGATCTCAGGAATTCTCCTCCCATATTTGAGGAAGGAATATACACCACCATTGATGAGCTTAGGTAAGTGAATTTGGGAAAAGGATAAGACTCACAACTTACATTGATTAGTGTATCCATTTCTCTCAAAGAGAAGAAGATGTTTATATCATTTATAAAGCATCATTGATATATGTTATATTGTAATTATACAAAGATTTCTAGGCTAGATCCCAATGTGGATACTCATCCCCTAGGATTTACCAATGAACATAGAGGTTTTAAGTAGGAGACCACGGGAATGAACCCCTATCATGTTATAAACATATAATTCAAAGCTTATAGATTGATCAATTCTAGCTTTGTTTGAGAGGTTAAATACCTAAAATAGCTTGCCAATATCATTCCCATCAATAAAATGAATGGGAATACCATGATTTAAATTTATTTAAGAGACCTTAATCGGAACTACCCAAATAATGATTCTCTATTACTGATCCTAGAACTTTTGATTCAGGAAACAACTAGCTTCCAAGATATTCCATTTATTAATGGGTATTAAGGTTATAATATATATATATATATATATATAGCTCCCAAAGATGAGGAATCCACTGCCTTCATAGATCCTTAGGGGATCTTTTTCTATCAGGTCATTCCATTTAGATTAAAGAATTTAGATGCTACTTATCAACGTACCCTACATCATATCTTTAAACCCTTATTGGGATAAATCATAGATTTTTTTTAATAACTTGGTTGTTAAATCGTGATAGAATTGTGATCACCTCATCAATATTTAAACAATATTTTCCAAATTGTAGTAGAATAGTTTGAAGATGGACCCCCTAAAGTGTAAATGTTGAGTAACGTTAGGAAATGTATTTGGATTTATGGTATGAAACCATGGAATTGAGGTTAACCTACAAAATAATAATGAGATCCTAGATATTCCACCCCCTGGGAATCTTAAATAATTGAAGGGGATCTAAGGGAACCTCACTTATATTTGATGTTTTATAGAAAACCTAGCTAGAAAATAACTCCCTTTTTCTAAATTAATGAAAAAATGATCACCTAACGATGGGATGAGGACTTCCAAGAAGCTTTTAAGAACATCAAGTAGAACATTCTTCATCCACTATTCTTGATGTCTACGATCAAAGAAAGGACACTTATCCTATATACGGTCACCATAGAATGATCAATTGGGGATCTCCTTGCGCAAAAAAATGATGTGGGGAATTAAAAAAGTCTCTAATATCTCATCTAAATGATGCTAGATACCGAGAATTGATATTATGATATCGAGAAGAACTTCCTTGTACTCATATTTGTAGTGAAAAACAAGATGTATTACTTGTATCATCACGAAGTCCACCTAGCCTCTCATGTCAACCCGCTCAATTACATTCTTTACCACCCCATTTTAAATGGTATTTTAGGCCAATGGGAAGTTTTTCTGTAATAGTATGACATTTAATTTGTGTCATAGAAGGAATTTAAAGGATATAAACTAGTTTATTTCCTTATGGAACATCCCTCCCTAGAAAACATGCCAATGGACACCAAAGTTTCAGACCAGTACATTTTATATTCTCTGACACTCCCCTGATTTGGGAGATATATTTTGACTATGCCTCCCAAAGTTCTATTGTTAAGATAATAGAAAATAAAAATATCAACCGGGTTAGTCTAGGGATTTTATTTGTTTCCTTGTAAAAATCAATTTTTACATATTTTTTCTCATTGTTTAATGGTTGTACTAATAACAAGGAAGAATACCAAGACCTTATCACCGGATTGGATATATCCCTATAGCTATAGATATCCTACCTAAATATCATAGGGGACTCAGAGCTAGTAATCAAACTGATTAATGGTGATTATGTCATCAAGAGATAAGAATTATCCAATCTCATTATTTATATTAGAGGATTGATGGAGGAATTACCATTTGAACACACACTTCACAATTTCTCTCGATCACAAAATTATAGTGCCACTACACTGGATAATACAACCACAGTTTTGGATAATCTTGATTAGGAATATGTTTTTAACACATCACACACCAAAGGGTGGTCTCACTATTCATCTTTTGTGAAATGGTGGAAACCAATCAGTTCAATGCTACCCTAGATTATGATGATACAATATCCACCCCTAGATGGATAGATCCCATAATAGATTTCCTACAATATGGGAACCTCCCACCAGATTGAGCCAAAAGGGAATGGATTCGATGAAAAGTAGAGAACTTCACCCTTCTAGATAGGAAAAACAAGTAGAAACACCTCCACATGTGAGGTTTCAATGGATTCATCCTTATATGAATTACAGAAGGAGATATTCCCAATGTTATAAGGGAGTCCATATAGGCTCCTATGGTGCTCACCAAACTAGATATGGGATCTCACACCAATTTAGGAGGCTTGGTTGCTACTGGAAAACAATGATGCAGGACTAAATGTAATTCGCTAGGAAGTTTCACACATGAAAGATTCATAAAAAATTCATTAATCGGCCCCCATAGTTTCTAAATACATCTAAGTATTCTCAACCATTTTCTATATAGGGAATGGAAATTTTGGGTCCATATCTCCATCTATAGGTGAGTAGTTTAAGAACATTCTTACTGTTACCAACATATTTTCCAAATGGGATGAGGCCATACCCCTAAAGGATGTTGGGATGAAGAATATCATAAACCTCTTGAATTATAATATCATCACCAAATTCTGTGTCCCTCGCATGATATTGATATATAATGGCTCTAAATTTTGTCCTTCTGAGTTTAATAGACTATATCAGGAATATAACATTGAGTCCAACCAATCGTCCCACTATAATGTAATAGAAAATGGATAGATGGAGGCCTTTAATAATACTCTATGAAATATACTCCAAAATATGGTGGAAAGGGACAAGAAGTATAATCTGGAAAATTTCTATCATGCTTTATGGGCCTACCATGCTACCATCCACACTACCACACAAGTGACCCCATACTTACTAGTTTATAGGAAAAAGGTATTGTTTCCTATCAAATTCAAGTTACCCTTACTCCAAATAGATATCTATGGAAAAATTTTAAATGATGACCAATCATAGAAGTAGATGGATGAGTTAAAATGACTCAATGTGTAAGGGTTACGTACGTGACATAATAATATTTTGTATATTAATTTTAATAAAAACATATTAATTATGTAATATTAAATGATTAAACTTCCCATTATTGATTTTTTTATTGTTTTATGGAAATTTAACATAATTTTTTTGAAAATGAATAAAAATAATGAATTAAGAAGGATGAATACACTTCACTCTGCGATGTGAAGTGGTGCAGTGTGACACTGGAATATTAAATATGTCAAGGTCCAAGTCCCAAACTTGAAAATAAAGAACCGAGATGAAACAAAGAAAAATATGCTGGAAAACAAAAATTTGATTCATAAATTTGATTCAAAAATTGAACCTTGAAGTATTATAGGATGTGAATTCAATACATGAAACATTTTTTGAGAAGTTTGATCCCTATATATTACATGTCATGAACATTATTCACAATGTTAATAGGCCTAGAAAACTCAAATTCAGGATATTTGATGGCAATGAAGGTAAAACACCCTATTTTTTAACCCAGGATCATTGATCAACCCTGAAATTGATCCAGAATAATTTATTGTCCCATTATAATTCCTCAAGGCCATAATCCATGCTTATAAATAAGAGGCTATGGGGATTCTAATGGTGATCACTCAGTGAGGGGATTAACTGGATGACGACCAACTGTTGATTTATTTCCATTCTTTACTTTTTTTCTTTATTTTTTATGATTTCTCCCATATCTTGAATCAACTCAACCTCCCCATCCATGGAGGGGTAGTTTATGTTAGTGATTAGGAAAGGGTTAGGCTAGACCTATTTTTTTATTCTTGAGTTTGTATGATAAAATTAATAAAAATAAATTCTTTCTACTTCTTTCTGGTTTTAATTCTTATTTATAGTGTTAAATTATAAATGTGGTTCTGTTAGGTTTTGATTATTTTTATTTTTATTGACTTTCTTGATGATCCATTTCTCCATCTACAAAAATTATTTTTTATGTACCATAGAATAGATTAGGGTTGGGTGGTGAGTGCTCGATGATTGTCATCACTTGAATTTGATCGTAATGGGAACCTTTGATAATTAGGGAATCACAATACCTAGTTGGGGATTTCCCTAATTAAGCAATGGGAACTACAAAAACACCCATACACATAGGAAGGAGGGTATACCAACCTGAGGTTTGATATAGGAATATTCTCACCATCACCATTTGGCCAAGGGGGGCAGGTATCGGTAAATTTATCTTTGTCTCATCAATCAGAAGAAGATAAATTGGTAAAAAAATGGAAGCTATAATATCAATTATTTAGGTATATCCATTCCCAATTTATTCACCATCTTTCACAATTATTTTAAAATAAATTAAATCAAACTTCTCTCTTCTCTTGATTTCTTAAAATCAAATAAAAATCAACTTTTCATAAAATCAAAAAAAGTGACAAACTTGTTTTATGAGAACTCCTTCTCTAGATGTAATACTAGGTTAACCACTAGACTTCACCTAGGAAAAATTAATTGTTCTTTCAAAACCCATGATAGACATGTGTCAATTTTTTTATGTGCCTATTGTATGGTGGTAAAAATTCTAATTTATTTTTCCTATTATAGCATAGTGGTTGACCAGAGTCCTTTCACTTGAAGAGAATTGGAATTAATTAATCAAAAATTTATAATTCACCTAATTTAATTATTTTTTAAAATTATTTTATAAAAGAAAAAAATGGGTTTTGAAAAATATGGAATTAAAATAATGAAATTAATAATTAAAACATGAATGAATATGTAGATAGAATGTAGGTTAGGAAGATTGGTCTTCATCTTTAGTGCTTGGTAACGCAGGTTCCTTCATTATTTATTCTGTGTTTAAATTAAATCTGGTAATTCAATTTAGGAAACCTCATAAATAAATTATATTCCTTTGATTTATTGAGTGTGAAATTCTATCATGCTTGGGAAACCTACTTGGCACACCAATTCCCACTTTCTCTAATAGAAAAATAGGATAACGCCTTGACTGAGAGTGAAATTACTTAGTGTCTTAGCTCTACTGTATATCATTTCATCCCTTAGGGTATCCTCAACTCCAAACAATGAAGAGTTTCCCAAGTGAAAGGTGGTAAAAGGAATGAATTAAACAAAATTAATGGATTTGAAAGTAATGATATGGTGGATGACTTCCACACCCATGCAATACTCTTTCATCCACCACAAATATAATTAAAACATTAATAATTTAAAGTAAAATAATTAAGAGCACCATAAACTCTCCTTGTAAATGGTTCTAGTTTTAACAGTACACATGTTGCAATGTTTGGAAAAAGATAATTTTTATTTCTTTCCTAGTGCATCACAGTGGCTAAATAGAGACATATCACTTATGGAGATTCATAGTTTATTCACTTACATTTTTTTTAATTCACCTAAAAAACTTTATTTTATTATTATTATTTTCATAAAATAATGATATTTATGTGTATTTGGAAAGTAGAAAATAATGAAAATTTAAACTATCCTAACATGAAGATAAAAAAAATAATGCGGGTTAGAAAGAAATAACTTGGCCTCAAGTTTTGGTTTATGAGTTATATCATTATTCTTCTTTATTTGTTTAAATTTCAATTCGATAATTTGATTATGAAATATCACACTTAAATTACTTTTCTTTAATTTATTGGTTTTGAAACCTTGAATTCCCAAGAAAACTAGATTTCAAATCCTCTTATAATCAAGTTTTATGAAACACCTCAATCTAAAGTGTGACATCTTCTAAGACACAGCTCCATCGTATTTCATTTCATCCACTAAACAGGTCAAATTCACTATATTAAGATATTATGTTAAAAATAAGGGAGAAAAAGTTTCAATTAAAAAATAAAATAAAACTTGAATTTTATTTCATGATGGACAATCACCACACCCATGCATGTCATCCCCATTCACCAAAAAAACATATGGAATTTAAGTTTTGGATTCAGCAAACACCACATACATCCCCCAGGCCAAGCTTCGGGTCATCCCCTAATTATCAAGGGTAAGAGGTTACTATGGAATAATGGAGAAATAATAGAATAAATAATAAATAAATATAATAAGATATAGAGATAGAAAGAGATGAAAATTAATAAAATATAATAGTGGGTAGAAGAGTAAAGGATTGAATAAGAAGAAGGCAAAGAAGTAGAATAAGAAGGAAAATAAAACTTTTGGGTGAAAACACTTTGTTAAATAAGAATTAATGAATTAAAATTTAAATAATGAAGTAAAATAAGACTAAAACTACGTAAATATAAAAATAAAATAGAGAAAACAAATATAGCATTAGAAATCCTGAATGATCCCCTATCCCCATGTCCCACCCCCCATATTTCTAGAGGAGTATCCCCTCTATTTACCTTCTTTTTTATCTTTATTCACCCTCAGTCCAAGTTTGAATATATATATATATATATATATATATTAAATATTTTCTTTGAATAGGAAGTGGATATGAGGTGTTTCTTATTTTGAGCGAAGAACCAAACAGAGATATGGGAATGTCTAGTAGGGAATCCTCCTGCATAATGCACATGGGATTTGGTGTGGTATGAAATCTTGTTGAATCTTCTTTTTGTGGTGACTCCATGGCACAATGGTTTTGGTAGTGGCATAATAATACTCCTCAAATTCATCCATCCTTCACAGTGGTTGGATAACTCTCTTATTTTATGTGGGGGTTTAGTTTCATTCAAAAAGGTCTGCATGGTAGGAGAAGAAATATCTCAAGGTCATATATGGTGATCAAGAGCCATGGAAGTGGTATTCATATCAAGTTCAAGCTTCCATGGTTTTGGCCATGGTTTTTTCCTATGATTGGAGATGGCGGATTTTAAAGACAATGGTGGAAGGAGTGTCTTATTGTGGTAGGTTATGGTGAGGAAAATGTCCGATTGGGGTCAAGTGGATGGGTGAAAAGTGGTGTTATTTCATTTATGATTAACAATTCTGCAAAAAAAATCCCACATCCAAAAAGTTCCTAGTCTCAGTGTTTGTTTTAATTAAATCTCACTACAATCCCTTCTTAGATTCCTCCAGCAGGGATGGTCTCTCGCAACACATGCACTCACACACATGGTTTATGCCACCTTGCATGATTTTCATAGGCTTAATCCCACATTCTAAATAAGATACTCCCTATATGACTATACTCTCCTTTCCAATTTGGCACACTCTCCCTATGGTTGTCTTGGCTAGCTGGCCCCTTATGGGCTAGCTATGTGGCGGGCTTGACCACTAGTTAAGGTCTAGCCATGTTGGTTCCTATATTTTTACACTTGAAAATATTAAAAACATTAAAATTATCAATTAATTTAAAAAATATATTCATAATAAAATTAAACATCTAAAAATCCTAATTTAATTTCATTTTAATTTTTTATTTCTAAATCCCAACATTTTAAATAAACAATTAAATACATGTAATATTATTTAAAATCCATTGAAAATCATTATAATTTGTTTAAATAATTGTATGAAAATATAATCACATAAAATACCCCCACACTTAAAATATATATTACCTAAAGCATAAAATCTCAACATTGAATTTAAAGAGGGAACCAATGTTACCAATATTTAAAATTCAAAACAATAAAACTAAAAAATCATCAATAGTAAACCAAAATTTTCAAGTTCCACATAAAACATCAATTCAATTTCACACTTTTAAAAAATTAATCAATAATATTATTTTACTTTCACCCTTTTAAAATTGATTGATCTTCTAAATTCATTAATTCAGTCTTTTAAATTATTTATTGTTAAACATGTTAGGTGATGATCTACCTCTCTTTAAATATTTTTCTCTCATCAATAAAGGTACAAAATGAACAAGATTTATTCTCATACCTTTAATACATGCTCCTTATCCATATTCTTGAAAGTTAATTACTTTATACACTTTGTAAAGAAAAAAGGAACATGAAATCATGAGGAATTTCAATGAAGGATCTAATTATTCTAAGGCTTAAGGTTAATAGGAATTTATTTTAAAAATTAAGTCTCAAAGAGAAGGCTTGTCCCTTTAAATTAAAAAAATCGTGATATAAAAAGTAAAGGCTCAAAGAAAATATCCCCTATATAATAACAACCCCCGCTTTCCAAAACTCAAGGCAATGGTAATGATCAATGAAATCATAATTAATGAATTTATCCTAATTAAATTTTCTCGTTTATCCATTTTTTCTTTCTTTCTTTTTTTAAAACTATTTTTTTAGATATTTTTTTACTTTTTCAAAATTCATGCTTGGAATAAATCTCACGTATACCAAATAATCACATATGATTAAAATCATAGGTCTAGTAATAGTTATTTTTTGTTTTCTAAAGTCACAACCCATTCTTATTTAATTTTATTTTTTTCATGAATGGAAAATAATTAAAGTACAATGAATGAATCATAAAACCTTTATCAATACCAAAATTAGAACCCCCACACTTTTCCCTTACATTGTAGTGTATTGTTTTCACCATCAAATCCCTCACCCCACACATCAACTTTAAAATATCATGCAAAATACTAAGAGTGGATTAGAAATGGATAAAAATTTCTTGAAATATGGCTCCAGCCTAATAAGGTCATTTATGGTCTCTATGGTATAAATAAGGATCAATGTAAAAACGTGGTCTCAAGGATAATGTATTATCAATTAAAATGCCTAAATAATTTTAAATGTGGTTATTAGATTTGAAAAGTTCCAATATAAGTTCTAAAAGGCGACATATACCAAGATCACTCAGGAAATATGATCAAGATAAAATATGAAGTATTTGGTCTAGAAATCATCTTAGAAAAAATATATATGAAATTAGATAGTCACTAGTGGATTTAATAATAATAACAAATCAATTCACATGAATTTATGAAATTTAAATTATGAAAAACGGGTAGAGAAATTCCATTTACATGAATCAATCAATTTCTTAAAATCATGTGTCATTATTTTAATATCCATGATTTACTCTAATAATTAAATTATCCACCTCAATAATTCAATATCATTATCATTAAAATCTAAAACATGGAATCATAGGGTTCCTATGAAACTCATGTCTCCTATATGAGTAAAGTAAAGCATAAATTCTAAGTGTGGGAATGAAAATTTCAGTTTAACATAGTTTTTGGAATTTCCATCCCAAAAATTAAGTATTTCAACAAAGTCTAGGTGAAATACATTCATATGTATTGGTTCTCTATTTTATGTGTAAGATTAGACCAAAGTGATTGATTTCAATTCTCTTGTTAGCTACATTGATAAATTTTTATTTATATAAGGATTTAATTAAGGTTTTTATTGATTTGGGGCTTTGATTTTGGTCTATTTGGGGTAAATATTGTTAGGTATTTCTTGTTATTTCTAATTATCATGATTTTTGAAATAGTATACCTTGGTTTAGGCTAGGTTTTTCTTGAGAATAAATATGGTATTTTTGGGATATATTTTTAATTTCTTATGAATAGTTATGGATTTTATTTTGAGGGTTTTTAGTGGTAGATATTATAACAACCCGTAATTTTATTAACGAAATTTACCTTATGAATTTATGCTTGTTTCACAGTTGGTAATATAGTATAATATAAAACACATGCACAACATAATTAAAATCAACAATAATTTGTTATATTAATTCAAACATTAAATTTAGAGAATAAATATATCCATGAGAATTAAAAGTGTTACAATGGAACAAAAAATATATAATAATATAACTATAATATGAAAATTTAGATATGCTCGATCCCCAAGAATGATCACACGCATATACAAAAATTTAGAAATGAAATAGAATATTACTACTGAAATATTAATTTTTAAAAATAATATATATATATACATATATCCTTTATCGAAAACATAAGTGAATGAAGAATGAATGAAATAAGAGGTATTTATAGAAGTTAGGGAACCCATGTGATCATTACAAATCTGACTGTTGGAATAGAAATCTGATCACTGGAATTATAATATGACTATTAGGAATAGAAACCTGATTGTTAGAATAGAAACCACACCAATGTAATTGTAAAATAATATTTAGTTATCTTATAAAATTAAAATATAACAAATTTATATCATGATACAAATATATAAATAGTTTAAAAATGATAAAGTAAGTGTTTAGATTTTTGTAAAACTCATATGTTTTATTTATATATTTATGATAAATATAAAAATTTAAAATAATGTTTAGTTTTATAAAATTATTTCATATAATAATTTTATGTTTCATTATAATGATAATATAATTTTATGTGATCATAATCAATTTTTCAAAGGGTCGAAAAATTGATCAGAATAATAAAATTAGAATTTTTCAAATTAATAATGATTTTATTTTAAAATTATTTTTTTTACTATTTAGAACATTTTTTTTTCATAAAATGGATTTATTTTTTTGGTTCTACACACTGAAAAAAAAATTAGGGTGAATTTTTAGTGTTTTTCTAAAATAATTGCATTTTTGTTGAATAGTGAAATACAACAAAACAAGGTATTTAACATTATAAGTTAAATAACTGAATAACTGAGTTATACATGATGTAAAAAGAAATTATCTCAATATAACATGAAAAAATTACTATATATATTCACAATATTCGTCACTATTGATATTCTTGACCCAAAATAAGAAAATAATGAATATTATATTCAAAAACACCCCTCTCCCTTATAAATACCACCCAACACCACCCCGTCTCCCCACACTTTATAAGATTATTTGATTTCCCATATTCTAACGAAATATCTCTTAATACCTCTCTATCCATGTCTAAGAGTATATGGTATTACTAAAATTCTATACCAATGTGTCTTAAGGTGTCTTCTAAGAGAGGACATCCAAAGAGCTAAAGTTCTTAACCAAAATATCCTTTAACCTTTTCTTCTTCTACCTCCTCATCACTTCTTCCATACAACATGACATAATTACTTTGAGTATAATAAATATAATTTAATGTTATTATGTTATTTTAATATCATTTATCAAACCTCATTACATTTCATTCTAAAATAAGAACGGTTGTCCATATTATGGTGGGTTCAATGACACCATGAACAACGTACTTCATTTTTTTTCACTACCATCATGGTTTGTTATATAATTATATTATGGTTGGATAAAATTTTAATAAGTATATTATAAATTATTCCATATTATATAATTTATTAATAATCATTTTATTAAATAAAATGAATCTAGTTCAGGATGGTCGGTAAAACCGCCTAAATGAACTAACTATATAACATTAATGTTTATATTAAATAAATTATCCCTATTTCATAACACATATGGATATTTGGGACTATTTGAAATTTGGGAAGGAAATTAATATCATTTAATTTCTCTTTTAGATTTTTATTTCCATTTTACAAGAACATTAATAATTATCCATAAACTAAAGCAACTTTGAAACCATGAAACAAACACCCTCAGGAGAGTAGGAATAAACATGATGTCTTACCAAAATGATTTTGAATGAACATAAAATAATATTAATAAATAAAATATAAATGAAAAAGGTTATTAAAAATTATTTAATAAATTTAATTTGATTGTTAAATAAGTCAGGTGATCATATCAAGCGATTCAAGGACCCAAGGTAAAGAAACTCTCTAAACCACCATCTTTTCTTTAGGTTATGACTTATCTCTCTCTATATCACTTTTATCTATAAATTTGTGATGAAAAAATTATACATTATTTATATATTTACCTTTTATATATAACTATGTTATACTTTTTTCTTTACTGGGGATAAAAATTATTTTTAAGTTCTCTTCCCAAATATTTTTTAAGTGAACATAGTTTAATTGAAATTCCTATTTCATATTTCATGTTATGAACCACCCCATGATTTTTTTTAATATTAAAAGGTTTTTTATAAATAATTATTATTTTAAAGAGATACCACCTTTTTCACTTCTATATTTATGAAAAATATTATTTTTTTCTATCTTTTAAGATTCCATGCCATTTTCTTAAAACCTCGCTAAAGATGTTCAATTTCAAAATTACTTCTTCATACTTCCTCATGAATTTTTATTGAAATGAACACCAAATTTTTGAAATTTTCTTATTTATCCAAATATGAACACTAAAAATATTTAATTCCTTTTTATATTTTTAATAATTATGATATATCCTTTTTTTATGATTTTAGGAAAGTCTATGTAACCCATTTCTTTCCATGTGTATTTATTATGCTTATTTATTATGTTTAATTTCCTTATATGGAACACATATGCATGTATATGTTATGATGGGTGCACCTAGATATCACTCCAATGAATTAGTTAATTTTTATTACTCATGAGATGATATGTATTAGATTATGGAGTAAACTCAATCAATTATTAGAATATTCCCACCATATTATAATGTCACGATAGTGAGCCTTGAATTATACATATGATGTAGTGTATTATGATGTTGAAATATTCCTATGATACCATGATCTAATGATTCCATCTTCTTTATTTTATGATTTCATATTATTATTCATGATAATTTTCTCATATGATATCATGTTATGTTATTTGACTCAGATGTTATGCTTCGTTATCATACTTATTCTCTTAGTGGGATTTATAGCTCGCCTCTTTTCTTTATGTATTCAAAGGTTATCCTATGAGGTTTTAGAATATCAAATGGAATTAGGATCACATTATGGAGATTAAAATAAATATTTTTTATTTTTATATTTCCATTGATGTTTTATGAACTTATTCTCCTTATGAAATTAGTCCCCTCGATCCTTGGGTTGTTTTTATTGGATATTTATATTAAAAATCATGTAATAATTTTTTTAGTGACTTGGGTCACCTTATTTTGTATAATAGTAAGGTTATCATTATTTTTTGAGATTAGTACAAGAATACATTAGTGAAAACCCTTGGGATAAGTCAATCTATAGGAAAACATCCTAAATTTTTTTAAAGTATAGATTGAGTGGTTTCTAAGAAATAAAATACATGTGTATATACTAAAAGTGGATGTGGATCCAAAATTGATGTACTTAGGGGAAATAACCCTAAAATAGATCATTGGGTGTTATCTCAACCTATACCAGGTGCACAATAAAGAGGTATTTCTACAAAATTGGTTTGACACTCTCAGGGGATATGATTTGGTAAATTCACAAACTCTTGATGAATGATTATGAAGGAATTGAATAGATTGTTAGGTTAGAAAAACTAATATAAAAATTATCATGTAAAACCTATATTGAAATATTGAGACTAATAAGTTAGTAAATACATTTCATTTATGATATATTCCATCTAAGTTCATATTTTCCCTTTTATATTCTTATTAGTTTGAGTATTCTCATCTCGAAGTTTATTTTTTATATAGTAAATGACTAGAACCATAATCAAATAGTGAAAGGTGGAAAAATTATTTGTTCATAAATTTAAAACACGCAATATGATTATAGTTCTATATATTCTTTCATTTAATAAAATTTTATTAGAACTTTTCCAAAACTAACTCAAAATATAGATGTTGAGTTATCTGTGAGAATAGTAAATTGGGAAATTATTGCATCCTAGGTATATTACTACTCCATAGATAATTTATATATACTAAACCTCCCATAAAAACTTTTAATACTACATTTAGTTTGATGTTATATTGGTAATATATTGGTTGTCCTTATATAAAGAAAATATCATATCCCAAGAGAGGGAAATTACTCTCTATATCCCAAGTCATCCTCTAAGTCTATACAAATGTTAGGAGGAGGATAAATCTCCTTTGGAATATTCTTCTTAATAATGGATATTATTGACTTATGACCAAGAATATTTTTCTTAAATTATTGATACAAAGGATAGAATCATTCTTGAATACATACCCATTGTGAGGTACTATATTTATGTATTCCCTAAATAGTTTCCTGGTATTCCTTCTAATTGAAAGGTTTAGTTATAAATTGAACTTATACATGGATTTATACCCATATCCAATACCACATAAAGAATTTCCACAATTGAGTTATAAGAACTAAATGTTAGTTACAAGAGAATCTATTCAAGGTTTTTATATTCCTAAGTGCTTCACAATGGGGTGTATTGGTCCTCTTCATCAAGAAGAAGGATGAGAAAATGCCCCTCTATATTGATTATCATGAACTCAAAAAAACATGATAAATAATAATTATTCCATACCACATATTTTTTATTTATTCAATCACCTATGTGGGGTACATTACTTCTCTAAGGTGAACTTATGGTTGGTATATCACCAATTAAAGGCGAAGAGATATGATATTCCCAAGATTTTATTTTTGAATAAGTTATGGATGTTATGAGTTCTTAGTAATTCCCTTTGGACTCAAAAATTATCAAGAAATATTAATTTAATTAATTAATAGATTATTTAGATATTAATTTAATAAATTTTTGGTAATATTTATTGATGATATTCTTATATACCCAAAAATCTAGGAGAGGCATGAGGATCATTTGAGTACGGTGTTAAAGGAATTGTGAAAGGAGAATCTATATGATAAGTAAAGTAATTTTTACTTTTGGGTAGAGGAAGTATCATTCTTGGGTAATGTTAACACTAGAAAAGGCATATCTACAGATTATTCAAGGATAAAAGAAATTGAGGAGTGTCTGAGACCAATATATGTAATGTAAATCTATAGTTTCCTTGGACTAGATGGTGCAATTGGTGATTTTTGTGGAACTTCTCATGATTTTAAAACTCACCAACTAATCTAACTCAAAGTGGGTAATTTTTTTTTGTAATAATGAATATGAAGTGAGCTTCATGTAATTGAAAAAGAGTTGCATCACTACATCGGTACTCACATTACCCTCAATTGGGGAACTTTTCCTAGTATACATTGATGCTTTAAAGAAATTATTGGGTTGTGTACTGATGAAAAATGATAAAGTGATAGATTATGCCTCAATGAAATTGAATTTTCATGAGAAAAAACTATCCAACTCATGATATGGAGTTGTATGTAGTGATCTTTGAATTTAATATTTGGTGGAATTATCTCTATGGGGAGAAGTGTCAAATATATATGTATCATAATAACCTCATTTATATATTCACATATAAAAATATTAATATAATTCAGTGAAGATGGTTAGATCTCATCAAGGACTATGACTACTCATTCCATTACTATCTAGGGAATCCAAATAAAGTGGAAGATACTAGAAGTATGAAGGATCCTATAACCTTATCAATTATGATAATTTATAAATATCCAATGTTATTAGACTTGTAAAGGATGTATGTGGAATTCATAAAGGAACTACATCATACCTAGATCAAATGACTATTCAACCATCTATTATAGATGAATATAATGGATTCTCAAAGGGATAATGTGGAAATATAGAAGAAGGTGGAATCTTTAATAAAATAAAAAACCTCAAAATTTAAAATTTATGAACAATGAGTTTTAAGAATTGGTTGATGACTATTTGTACCATCAAATATTTTGATAAAGAAGAAGTTTTTGAATTATACACATATATAAACATTATCTATCCACCCTGGGAGTAATAAGTTTCATTAAGATATTTGATAGTGCTATTGGTGGTAAAATATAACTAATGAGATCTTTAAATATACATCAAAATTACAAATATGTCAACAAGTGATAGAATAATGGTGAAATTATAAGTGGATGATGAAACTATTACCCATACCTGTATGGAAATGAAAAAAACCATGGATTTTGTTATAAGTATTTAAAATATATCTAGAGGAAATGTTTCCATATGGGTTATAGTGTATTTTCTTGCAAATATTGCACACTTAATTCCAATTTGAGAGGACTTATAAATTGATTAACTTGAAAGTATATAAATCAGGGAAGTTTTGAGGTTTCATGGTAAAGAACCCATGAAATTACTAATGTTTTTTTATTTTTTCAACCTTAAATGTGAGGATTTTGGAACTGATATATATTTTAAAAGTCATGTGTCATTGGTTCCTTGAATTGACATGATTTTTACAACATTAAAGGAAGAGATTTGGAATTTATGATTGAATTCAAAAATAAAATATAGTAGGAGAATTATGGTTTTTTTTAGTATGTTATTTGTGGTGAGTCTCTTATATAGAATTTCAATTTATATGAGATAGTGTTTTTAATGGTTTTTACTAAAAAAAATGCAGGCACACAAGCAATAATGAGGGACATGTATCCACTACTGAGGTGTGATGGTCAACATCAAGCCAACACAGTGCATTGGATGGAGGTGTGTCTAATGGGATTCTTGGAACCTATAGAAGTTATCAGTTGTGATCAAACATGTGGAGTGGATAGTGGTATTTTATAGGTAAGCACAAACATGTGAAACCCAGTGTGTGCATAGAGAATCAAGATGCCAACCTCAGTGCTGGCTTGAAGCAGATATAAAGATCTAAGGATTCTTAAGAACCTACCGAACGAATGCTAAATCGATGTGGGAATATGAGCATGGTGATATTATCCGTCTGCATTTAATAGATAAGTATGTAATTAGAGTCATCAGATTAGTTTGATCTGCACTGTTTGATTGAGTTGTTGATTTTGTCTTTAACCTCAACCTAACCTAAGTGTGCTGAATGCACTAAGACTTCATGTTTTAATGTCTAAACACCCATATGAGCTTTTTTTTCCATTTTATTGATCATTAATTATTATAGGGTGATTAATAATACTATAATATGTCCAGTGAAGTATTTTTTTCATTAATAAGGTGTTGCATGATCACTACATGAAGCATTCTCCATATAACTGGAAGTTCTTCTTGTTGTGACATCCGGATGATCTAGTTGATGTATTCAATTAAAATTAATCATCATGGAGATTAGAATATGATAAAATTATCATGAAACTTATTATCATTATTTAACAAAGATAAATCTAAGATTATGTGAAGATAATTTATTTTTGGATGCGATGATGGTATTTTTCATCATCGTACCAAGCCATTGCATGAAGAAGTAAGATTGTGTAATGATTGGTTGTATGTAATTTTAGAAGTGATGAGTTTGTATGTATTTATCTATAAATACCCCCAATAATGGTATTTTTCATCAAAATATAATCACATTTCTAAGATAGGTGTTTTAGAGAGAAACAGAGCAGAGGAATCACTCATTATACTCGAAGAGGTTCTATGTGCTTGTGATGTGTATTTTCCTTTACATTCACATGATGGTGTTCTGATTACATGAACCATTTACATGGAACAACTTGGTTATGAAAAGGATATAATACACACTTATAGTTTTGGGTTTATGAGAAGTTAGAACTTGAAAACTACCTTTGTTATGAGAAGAGCATATAGGTTCACCTGATCCATCTATGTGAAAATGGTTCATGCGAATAGGATCAGTGTCAGTTGTGTATGCCTAAAAATACATGAATAGAAATATCCATGCTTACTTTGTTGCAAAAAATAGTGGAGGGAAGTGAAATCACATATATTATTATGTGATACATGCATGTGATAATCCAGATGAATGAGATTAAGTGGAATAGTGTTTGAAATTGAGAAGAAATATGTAAATAAAAGGTGTGTTTGAGATATACTGTTCACATGAAATAATAAAGGAATGAAACAGTAGTATGAATAAGTTTCACTAGTCATGTTTTTGTATAATTATAGTGATATTCAACTATAGATACTATGGTATCAGTGAGAAAGTGCGGTATCATTTTATTACTGAGGCTCAAAGAGAAATATGATTTTTTTTATTACAGTAACAGCTTGGAATCTTTCTCAGTGTATTTGTGTTTTGTTTATAAACCAGTGAGAACCAGTATAATCATTTTTTTGGAAGAAATTATATTGGGAAATGGTTTTTACCATCCATCCATGGTTTCAGGTTGATACCTGACTAACCCACTTGTAATTTTTATTTATTTTTTAGTGAAGAATTTGTGGATTGAATCATCCTAACTGCAATAAGGATATAGTCACCTGTCTTTGAGGAGAACCTTGTAAAAATTTTGTGTGTCATTTGAATTGAACTTTAACATGTCATAGAGGTTTATTTTGAAGAAATAAATTATAAAATTTTAGTTCCACTAGTTTAACCCCCCTCTCAATGGTATAACCCATTCTTAGATACTACAATTGGTATTAGTGGAGGTTCCCCCTAAATAATCCTTTTAGAGTAGTGATGGAGAGTTAAAATTTAGTATAAATCATGTGGTTTACAATCTTTAATGGAAATATATTTCATTCATGGAATAATCAGACTCTTCCTCTCATTCAATCATAATGTTCTGAGGTTCGTGATGCAGTGAGATTAGGCTTTCCTCCTCTTGAAAAAGATTACCCATGAATTTTGGAGACAAAAGAAATATTGAAATCGATATAAAATCTATAAATGAAATTTTATCATCCTTTTCTAATAATGTTTTCACTAAATTTATTAAACTCAAAACATATAAGGATATTTGGAAAAAAACTTATAAACACGTATAAATGGAATTCCATGATCAAAGAATCCAAATTTAAAATTTGGAGGGATAAATTTGAAGATATTAGAGAAACATAATATGAGAATGTGGATGATTATTTTACCAAATTTAATGAACTTGTTAGTCATATCATAGGATTTTTAGAAAATATGTAGGAATCTATGGTTTTAAATAAATTAATGGTAAAATTTACAGAAATATTTGACCCAAATATTTAACCTCTGAAACAAAAAGAAAACATTTCAATTACTAAGTTACATAATACTTTACTAAACTATAAGATGAGGAAGGAACTAGTTTTCAAGAAAAATTCTATAGAATAAATGGAATTCATGTCAATGAGTAGACTAAATATCAAATAAGAAGAAGAAAATGAATACTATGGTGAATCCAAATATGAATAAGTGTTGGATAATGAGTTTAATAAAATCATGTCTCTTATATAAAGAAACATCAAAATGGGAAAAGGTTGGTACAAAGGTAGGTTTCCACTAAAATGTATCAATTTTGGAGGAATTGGAAATTTCTTAGTTAATTTTACAAAGAATAAAAGTGATGAATATGATATTGATGATCAATATGAAAGACCTCATAAAAATAAATGGGGAAAACTTAAGGATTCTACAAAATCCACTGAGAATAATAAAAAGTTTCAATAAAGAAAAATAAGAAGTTTACTCAATAAATAAGAGGAATAATACTCTTCCTCATGTAGTCTTCTTTAATAATAGTTCCATAAAAATTTAGTAACTTTATGGATCAAATTGTGAAGTGTGATGAAACTTTATGTAGTGGTGAATAATATGGTGAAGTTTCTTACATGGAACATATATTGAAATCATAAATTGAATATTATCTTGAGAAAAATATAAAACTGAAGAAATAAATCATAATTTTGTAGAAATAGATTGAAAAGAAAGGTAAAGGTAAAGAATAATTAGTTAAAATAGAATATGATTGCATTGATGATATCAAAAATCTAAAGCTAAAAGTTGAAGAGAAATATAAAATGATGAAAGATCTTGATGAAAAACGAGATTTAAAGAATGGATAATTCAATAAGACACTATTAGAGTATCTTCAAGCTAAAAATTATCTGAATAAGATCAATGTGTTTTTCAAAAAATCTATAGAAGTTAAATAAGAAACATCTCAGGCAGCTGAGAAAGTTTTCTCAAAGAAACATGTTATATCTTCTTATGCTAAAACTCAAAGTAAGTCTATTATTTCTAAAAATATAGGTTTTATTTTCAACAATGGGAAAAAAGTTATACTAAGAATAATGAGAAACATTTATCTATAACAAATAAAGATGTGTAAACTTCTTAGAAAGTCATCCCCTCAAGACAGAAGAAATAACAGTATGTGGAGATACTGCCAAAATGGTTTCCTGAACAGAATTTTCAACAGTATAGAAGATATAGATTTAATGGGTATTACTAGTGCTATGTAATTTTAGGGAACAAATCCTATTATTATTTTAATAAAATCTCACTTCCTTAGACCAGTTATGATCTAAGTGAGATCAATCTTTAAAAGATAAATAGAGGATTAGTCATGAAAAAAACAATGATGAAGAACACATCAAATCTATCCATTCAAAATAGATTTTACTATTCATAAGAAATTTTTGGAATATGTGATAAAATGGTCATTATTATAATGAATTTATGTATATTATTCTTAGAAATATTTCTAATAATGCAAAGGGTAAATGAATTTAGAAATCAAAGATGGAAGAACATTATCTTATTGTTAAATTTCTTTGAAGGCTATAAAAAGTGAAAAAACATGGATTCTTGTTAGTGGTTTGTTCTCTCACATGAAAGTGGATACAAAAATACTAAAGAGAATTGAATAACACAATATAGAAGTAGTTACTTTTTGGAATGAAAGTTCTTTGAAAATTAAAGGTGTTGTTACTATTGAGATAGAATCCCAAAAATTGAAATCCAAAAATGTTCTTTTTATTGAAGGGATTAAACACAATATTTTGACTATGAGACAACTTTGTGATGATGGAAATGAATTTATTTTCAAAATGTATTCTTGTGTCATCAAAAAATCAAAGTATGAAAGAGTTATCATCAAGGGTGAAAGAATGAGTGGAAATCTATTCCAAATTGGTGATCCTACAAATTCTTTTTATATGAGTGTAAAAGATGAAAACAACCTATGGCATAGAAGGCTTGTCCATCTTGGTCAAAATAGAATGAGTAAAATCTCAAAGAATAGTGTAGTAAGATATATTCCTCATTTAAAGAGAGAAAGATATTTTTTTATGAAACCTGCTAAAAGGGGAATCTTGTCCACACTATACATAAATGAGTAGAGATTCAGTATCTTATACCACTCAAGTTTATTTATTTTGATCATTATGGTCCTATGATACATCAGTCTAATGGTTTTGAACTCTATTTTCTAAAATTAATCTATGATTTCATCCAGATAAAAAATGTAATGTTTAATAAGAACAATTGATAATAAATTGAAATGTTCAAATTTTTTAAAAGATGACCAAATAAAGAGTTGGGAGTTTATATAAAAAACAATAAAGAGATAATAGCATGGAGTTATCTAGTAATTATTTTTAATAATATCTTGAAAATCATGGAATTAAGAATCAATATTGTGATCCTTATACTCATAAAAAAATGGAGTATCAGAGAGAAAGAATAGAAGTCTGGTTGAAATGGGCTGAACAATTCTAGCCAAACATAAACTTTCGAAATTCTACTCGAGGGAAGCGGTGTGTACAGTTGTGTATATACAGAACATATGTTTATTGAGACCATATTCCAACATGAATCCTTATGATATGTGGTACAAAAAGAATCCAACTATGAAATATTTTAAAGTGTTTGGTATTCCATGTTTCCTGAAGATTGAGAATACAAATTTTTGAAAATTTTAGGTGAAATCAAAAGAAGGGATCTTCATGGGATATCTATTCAATGGTAGAGAATATAGATATTGGAATAAAATCTCCATAAGTTGGTAGATTTTTTTGATGTGAATATTTTTAAAAATCAATCTAACTTTTATTCATAAAATGTTGAATATTTTGAAAACATTGAAGTAGAAAAAACAAAGATTTATGGAGGATAGAATAAAGAAAACACTATACATGAACTAGATATAGTTGATGTTGAATAATATTGAACTAGTGACAAGGATGAAACTTCTATAGTTGAAAAAAAGCATTAGAGATTTAAAAAAATATGTTGAATCCTAGAATATTATTAGAAATCTGGAAGCTCCAGTACAGAATAGAAGAAGGATAGGAAATAAAAATAAAATAGCTCTCATTTATCAAATTGAACTGAAGTCAGTTGGAGAAGTTATTTAAAACAAGGAGTAGATAAGTTCTATGAATGAAGATATAAACGATATTGAGAAAATCAGCAGTTGTTATCTTGTTCACAGACCAAAAGGAAATAATGTAATAGGAACCAAATGGGTGTTTAGAAAAAATCTTAATGAAAAACGTGAGATCTCAAGTAACAAATCCAGATTATTCTATAAGGGTTACTCACAAGTGAATGGTGTAGATTTTGAGGAAACATTTTCACCCATTGTAATACAGGAGGCATTCAAGATGATTCTTGTAGTTGAAACTCATAAACACTATAAATTTTATTAGATAGATGGGAAGTATTCTTTCTTGAATGAAGATAATGAAGAATAATTTTTTATTGAGAAACCTAAAGGCTTTATTCTTAATATTTATGGAACCAAAGTATGTAAGATGAATAAATCATTATATGGGTTGAAACAGGCTCCTTGATCTTAGTAATTAAAATTTGAAAATTTCCTGAAGCAATTGAACTTTTCTAAAGGAAAAGTTGATAGTAACTTATATGTGAATGAGTTGAAAATAGGTAATCTAATTTTAATTTTGTATGTGGATGAAATAATTTTTTTAGGTGAAAATTAATATGAATTTGAATAATTTTATAATAAAATGAAGATGCAATTTGAAATTTCAATACTCGCAAATATGAATTTCTTTCTAGGAGTATAAGTTATTAAAAAGAAAATATACATATTTCTTTCACCAAAAAATGTGCCAAGTAATTGTTTAATACATTTGGCATAGAATATTCAAGGTAAGTATCCACACCTATCATGGTTGGTGTAAATATTAGTAAAGATGAATAGAGACAAAGTGTTAATCAGAAATATTTCAGGAAATTAATTGGTTGCTTTATATATCTTCTATCATCAAGACCAGATATTGTATATAAACAAATATTTTGTTCTAGATATCAATGTGATCTAAAATAATCACAGATTATGGCTACTAAAATAATTCTCAAGTATATCAAAAGAACATAAAATTATTTTTTTATGTATACAATTAGTGTATATTTGAAGTTACTAGGACTCACTGATGATGATTGGGAAGGATATTACAATGATCATAAATCAAAATCAGGAGGAAATGTATTTTTTGGAGATGGTTGTGTAAGTTGGCATAATATGAAACAAAATTATATGACTTTAATTACAACTAAATAAAAGTATTTTGATGCTACTAATTCCTATACTCAAACGGTATCAATGAAAGTTTATCTTGAAGATCAAAATGTGAATGTTTAAAGACCGTTGAAAATTTACTATGATAATCATAGTGTAATTAATCTCTCAAAAAACCCAATGCAACAATCCATATAAAAAAATTGATATTAAAAATCATTTCATTAAGGATAGAGTACAAAATAGAGATCTTAAGTTAGAGTAAATTTCTACAAAATATCAAATTGATGATATTTTCACTAAAGCTATACTAATAGAAATATTTAAGGAAATTATGATGAAACTTCATGTTCATCCTTACCCTCTCACTTCGAGAGTGTTGGGAGTCCCCCACTATGCTTTGGATTCTGATGTCAAGGGGTATAAGAATATATAATTTTCTTCTTATCTATTGTGAATATGGATTTGAGGTTATTGTAAAAAGGGGTATTAAGTGCAAGAATTGAGTGGGAGATAATCTAAGTCACCACCAAGAGATGGAATTTTTTTTAAGATATTTTGATGTCTCTTGAATAGAATTGTTTATGTTGACAAAAAATCCAAAGGGGGATATTTAAGAACCCATGAAATTATTGATGGATTTGTATTTCTTTTAAACCTTAAATGTGGTGATTTTTTAATTGATATGTAGTTCAAAAGACATGTTTCATTGATTTTTTGAATTGATATAATTTTTAAAAAATTTAAATATTAACTTTGGAATTTATGATTGGATTTAAAAGTAAAATAAAATATAAGGACAATTGTGATTTTTTATTGAGTATGTTAGTTGTGGTGATTCTATTATATGGAATTTCACTTTATATGAGATAGTGTTTTTTAATGGTGTTTACTAAAAAATTTCTAGCCACAGAAGCCAATATGAGGGACCCACATCCACTGTTGAGGTGGGAAGGTCAATCTCAATCCAACATGGTTAAATATTTTGAGTTATGTTTAATGGTCTAATAATAGCCCACAAAAGTCATTGGGTGTGACCACACATGTAAAGTGGGCTAGTGGGCCGATGCAGGAAGGTGCAGCCATGTGAAGCCTAGTGTGTGCATAGTGAATCCGGGTGTTGGCCCTAGTGTCGGCTTGAAGCAAAGATGAATTGTTAAGGCTTATTAATCACCACCATACCAAATTGTAGATCAATGTGGGACTATGAGCATTATAATATTTTTATTCTTCCATTAATAGGTAAGTATAAAACCACAATCGTCTGATGAGTTTGATCTATACTGTTTGATTGAGGTGTTGATTTCGTCTTCAACCTTGGCATATCCCAAGTGTTCTGCATGTACCAGAAATTCATATTGAGATGTATAGAGACCAATCCAAGATTATGTTTTCTATTTGATCAATTTTGAGTGATTTAAAGGTTCTCAATAAGAATTTTCTATGTCTAGTGAAGTATTCTTCCATGAAAAAGGCATCACATGATCACTGCATGAAGCATTATGCATAAAACCATAAGTTCTTCTTACTGCGAAATTTTGATGATCAAGTTGATGTATTCAATTATAATTTGATTGTATTAGAGATTAAAATATGATAAAATTATCATTCAATTTCATTTTAATTATTTAACAAATATCAATACAAGATAGTGTGAATACATTGTGTTTTGAGATATGATGGTAGTATTTTTCATCATCACATGATGACATCACATGAAGGAGTAAGTCGGTGAAACGATTGGATGTTCATAATATTTGTAGAACTGAGTCGGTGGGGATTCCTCTATAAATACCCCCATTCATAGTCATTTTTAGATTAAGATAATCATATTTTTTATAGATACAATTGAGAGAGAAATATATCAAAGGAATCACTCCTTATTCTTAAATAGGTTCCATGTGCGTGCGGCGTTTCTTTTCCTTCACATTCGTATGATGGTGTTCTAAATTCACGAGCTAGTTAAATGGACCGACTTGGTTACATTGAGGATATAAGACACATGTGCAGTGTCTGGTTTATGTGAATCTGGAACTTACAAACCACCTTTGTTATAAGAAGAGGGAAGAGATTCACGTGATCTATTTACGTGAAGGTGGTTCATGCGAAGAGAATCAATGTCAGTAATGCATGCCTAAAAATACTTGAAGGGAAATATTTTCACTTGATTTGTTGCATTATGTGGAGGAAGGAAGTGACCCTACATATACTATTATGTGATAGATGCATGTGATAATATACATGAATTAAATTAAGTGGACACTACTACAAATACGGCCTTTATCAGCGCTAAAAATGGCCTTTATCAGCGCTAGAAAAAGCGCTGATAAAGCCAGCGTAGATAAAGGGGGGGTCCCCTTTATCAGCGCTGATAAAGGGGTCCTATATCAGCGCTTCCTTTATCAGCGCTGATAAAGGACCATTTTATCAGCGCTTTTTTAAAAGCGCTGATAAAAGGTAAAAAAATTAAAAAAAATTAAAAATTAAAAAAATACTGCCAATCGGGGGGGCTTTTATAGCACTTGAGCCCCCCTTTTACAGCGCTTTTCTGCCCTTGTACATCGCCCCACGCACCCCTCCACCCTTTAATAGCGCTTGTTGCTATATTCCCCCATGCGTGCGCGCCCCTGCCTCCACCAGGATTTGAACTCGAGACCTCCCCCCTGCGCGCCTAAGCCTTTACCACTACTCTATTTTGATTTGTCTTCCAATTCATGATATCTCTCTCTATATATATATATATATATATAGTTATATTTATTCGTATACTAATATATATTTATATTAATATATATATAGTTATATTATAATATATATATATAGTTATATTATAATATATATATATAGTTATATTAATATATATATATAGAAATATTAATATATATATAGTAATATTAATATATATATAGTGATATTAATATATATCTATATCTATATATATATATATATTTAGTTATATTTATTCGTATAGTAATATATATTTATATTAATATATATATATATAGTTATCTTAACATATATATAGTTATATGAATATATATATATAGTTATATTAATATATATATAGTGATATTAATATATATATTTATAGTAATACTAATATATATATATGTAGTTATATTAATATATATATAGTTATTAAATTAATATATATATATATAGTTAGATTAATATATATATATATAGTTAGATTAATATATATATATAGTTAGACTAATATATAGGTATATAAATATTCATATATTTGTATTTTAAATAAAATGGATGTTAGATATTATTTAGATAAAGCTAATATATTTTATATGTAAATATATTTTATTATTTATATTTATAATTAAATTTTTAGGTGTGAATATATAAAAAATATGAATATATTGTTATATTTTTTATTATAAATAGCAGTTCATTATAAAAAAGGATGAAATTTCAAAGACATAATATCAATATGAATGTAATACCTTGGAATAAATTCAGACTGCGCCAAAAAAATCCAATAATACCCCCTTAAACGAGGGTGAAAATCCACAAAATGTTAAAAAATCGGGGTACCCCGACTAAAAACTCAGTTTTAGAGGCCTTCTGGGCCTCTTTTGGCCTCGAAAATCGCTTGATCGGGCCCCCCCTAGGTCACAGCGACGTAGAGCTCGTCGCAGGCTTCGATTTGACATGTGGTAGTGCTCAAACGGACACCTGGATCAAAAGTTATGGCCGTTTGAAGTTTGAGTTGCGTTTTCAACATATTTTGGATCTTTTTTTAATTTTTTTAATTTTTTTAGTCTTCAAATTGTTATTAAATGACTATTACTCCATAATGATTATCAAATTATTAATTGAAAATATTTTTTAAATTTTTTAAGAATCCATTTTCATTAAATATCTTATATATTAAGTATAATAAGTGTAAATGTACATTTATACTTATCTAAAATATATTTAAAAATTATATATTATATTTATATAACAATATAACTATATTTATATATTAATATATTAATATATTTTTAATTTTTTTTGAAGCCGACCCTTTATCAGCACTACTAAACAAGCGCTGATAAAGGGGGGCCCTTTATCAGCGCTAAAAAAAGCACTGATAAAGGGGGGTCCCTTTATCAGTGCTTTTTTGAGCGCTGATAAAGGCACCCCCCCTTTATCAGCACTTTTTTGTTAGCGCTGATAAAGGGGGGGCGCTGCGAAAAACTGTTTTTGTGGTAGTGGGAATAGTGTTTTAACTTGAGTTTAAAGATGAGAAGAAGATGTGTGTTTGAGATATACTATTTGCATGAAACATTAAAAAAAGTAGAGGTTGTATAAATTATTTTGACTAGTCAAGTGTGTGTAGAAGTATAGTGATATTTAGATATAAAGAATCCAACATCAGTGAGAAAATTTAGTATCATATTATTATTAAGGCTCGAAGAGAAAGATAAATTTTGAGTTGCAGTAGAAATTTGGAATCTTTCTCAATGTATTGGCATTTTGTTTATAAACTGGTGATAACTAGTACAATAATTTTTTTTGGGAGACATTGCGTTGGGAAATGGTTGATACCTACCATCCATGGTTTAAGGTGAAACCTAACTAACCCACTTGTAATTATTTAATGATTTTTTAGTGGAGAATTTGTGGATTAGATCATCCCAACCACAACAAGGACATAGTCACCCATCCCAGGGGTGAACCTTGTAAAAATATAGTGTGTCGTTGGGATTGGAATCTAAAAATTCATAGAGGTTTATTTATAATAATGGAATTCTATAATTGTAGCACCACTGATTCAACCCCCCTGTAGTGTTATAACCAATTCCTGGATACTACACATGGAGAACCACTATAGATTTCATTTGATCAAGATACTAGGTTTACATCCAAGTTATGGAAAATTCTCAAAAAATTTATAAACACTGAGTTGAAATTCTGTATGGAATATCATTCCCAAATTGAATGCCAAACTGGGATATAGAACCTTGAGGAAATGTAGAGTGAATACTCTATGGATTTTAAAGGAGGATGGGATCAACATCTTCCACTAGTGGATTTCTCATGTAATAATTGCTTCCACTGAATCATCCAAATGAATCCATATGAATCCCTTTATGGGAATAGATATAGGAAACCTATATGGTGGGGTAAAGTTAGTGAATGTAATCTATTGGGGCCTGAGATGGTTAAATAACTGGTAGAAGAAGTCAAGTCTATTCAGTAGTACATCAAGACCTCTCAGAGTCAACAAGAGAGTTATACTGATAACCATCAGAGAGACCTAGATTTTGAGGTTAGAGATAAAGTGTACCTCTACATATCTTCTTGGAAGAGAGTCATGAGTTTTGGGAAGAGTGGAAAGCTAATTCCTAGATACATTATCCCCTTTTAGATTCTTGATCACAATGGAGTTGTGTCCAATAGACTTTCACTCCCACCAAACTTTTCCCAAGTACATGTTGTGTTCCATGTATCCCTTTTGAGAAATTACATACCAAAACCCTCATAGGTACTAAATCTAAAGGTGGTTCAATTAGAGTATTATCTCTCTCATTTGGTGAAATTGGTGAAGATCTTAGACCAAAGAGTACACACATTTCAAAGTACTATGGTGGAACCATAAGTATGAGGAGGCGATATAGGAACCAAAGGAAGCAATGAAATAGGAGTACCCTCATCTTTTTTCATCTTAGTATGTGAAACAAAATTTCAAGGGTGAAATTTCTTAAGGGGTGGAATATAATGACCCGAACATCTATGAATGAAATTTCCCATTTTAATTTATGTGTGTGTCATACTTGGTAATATGGCATAATATAAAACACATGCACCATATAATTAAAATCAATAACACTTTATTATATTAATTCAAACATTAAATTTAGAGAATTACTATAGCCACAATAATTGATAGTGTTATAATGGGACAAAAAATAGAAAATATTATGAAAATATTATGAAAATTTAGATATGCTCGATCACCAAGAATGATCACACACATGAAAAATACTATTGAAATGAAATAGAATATTAGAAATGAAATGATCATTTTTAAAATGAATATATATACAAACTTGAGATAAAATATAAGTGAATGAAGAATTAATGAAATGTGAGATATTTATATAAGGTAGGGAACCCATACGATCATGAAAAATCTGGCCATTGGAATAGTAATCTGATTATTGGAATAGTAATATGACCATTAGGAATAGTAAAATGACCATTAGAACAAAAATATCACCTATTTAATTGTAAAATAATATTTAATTATCTTATAAAATAAAAATATAGAAAATTTATATCATGATGAAAATAAATAAATGTTTTAAAAATGATATAATAAGTGTTTGGATTTTTATAAAACACATATGTTTTATTTATATTTTTATGATAAATATAAATTTTTAAAGAATTTTTATTCTCATGAAATGGGTTTATAAAATAATATTAAGTTGGATTATATTTATAATATAATTTTTTGATACCATAAATAATTTTTCAAAGGGTTAGAAAATTGATTGTAATATTAAAATAATTATTTTTTAAATAAATAATTATTTTATTTAAAAATTAATTTTACTACATTCAGAAAATTATTTTCATAAAATTTATTTCATTTTTTATTCTAAAAATCAAAAAAAAAATTGGGAAATTTTTTGGCATTTTTCTAAAAAAGTTATATTTTTTGTGAATAGTGAAATTCGACAAAATAAGGTATTTAACATTATATGCTAAATACATGAATGACTAATTCATGTCTAATATAAGCTGCCATTATCTCAAATTCATATTCATAAAATACTATATATAGTCATAATATTCATCACTATTAATTGACTTAATCCAAAATTACAAACTAATGAATATTATATTCAAAACACCCCTCTTCTTCATTATTAAATACCACACCTTATCCCTACCTTTGTAAGATAATTAGTGTAAAGAACTGATCCCACTCTATCAGAAAGAGCACATATAAATGTTTTGTATATTTTTTAAAATAAAAGATAAATAAAAATACACATAACATTTACATTTTTAGGAACTTTTATCGGTCTAGGTTCTAGAGAATTAGATACAAATATTACATATCGACTAAACTATAAAAAATAAAATTAAATAACAAAAGAGCCTTCAGTGCGCTACCTCTTAAAGAAGAATACATCAAAATTAATTCTACTAAACCTGTATAAAAATAAATTTAAAACATAGGGTGAGCATTGAATATTCCCAGTAAGGGGTTTTGAAAATGTTAATAAATATTTTTAAAATATTTTATTGGAATAAATATATAAATATGCATATATTCTTAAATTTATATTTCTAAAACATTGAAATTCATTTAATTTAGAAACCATTAATTTCATAAAATAATTATATTTGAAAATATCATTTGGTTTTCTCCATTGAAAATAATAATTTTAGGTGGGTCATTTATGATACTTGGAAAATCATAATAAAAACGTAAGGTCGCTAGTCCTAACTCATTTGGAACAAAGTCCACTTAAGATTTATGGGTTCACTCCCTATAACATAACATTTATTATACTAGTTCCAATTTTTGAAAACGCTTTTAATGGACCTTCCATTATCAATCATAACCCAAAATATTTCAAAAATACATACATAAAATTATTTTCTTTAAAAGAAAATAACCTTTCTTATAACATGTCATAAACATATTCCTGAGAGTTTCTAAAACAATTTTTAGGAGAATCTCATGCTTAAAATAGTTTTCCTTGTTTTTAAATCATAAATAAAATGGATAATGAAATAAATGGACACATGATCTAAAAATGTATATAGAATTTTGTCTTCCTAAAATAATCACAATCATGAAACAATTATACATCACTCATAAAATCATCAAGGTATCATTTTCAAAATAAACATTCATCCATGAAAACACACACAAACACACACACACACACACACACATATATATATATATATATATATATTCACATATGTATATGTATATATATATATCTGTGTGTGTGTGTGTGAATTAAAATATTATAAACCTCATACTATACATGCATAAATGATTTATTCTTTCATAATTAGAACAAAAATAAAATTGTATCATTATAAATAATCAGACTTATTACAATACATAAGCTTGAATTTTAGTCAAGAAATCACTTCCTTTAATATTTAGTATCTTTTAAAGTTTATATTTTTATAGAATTGTGATATAATACGTACATAACATTCCACATTCATATAGAGCAGATACCACAAAAAAAATATCAATTTCCCCCAAAGTATAAAACTTTTTAAATAAAACATTTGTTCATTGACAAGTCATCATAAAATTTTACTTGGCTTCCTTATTTTTCTTACACATCCTTATAACCTGTGAAAATCATTTAAAAACTTGGTATGAGAACAAAAAGCTTAGTAAGGGGTATAAAAAGAAGGAAATAAAACATTATTCCATGAATACTTATAATGTATGAAATCATTTTCAAAAACAATAATTATTACCCATATAAACATACTTTATGAAACTTGATATTTACCTGAGATTTTCACAAACATATATAATATAAATAGAACCATAAAGGTATCTTGGGGAATTACTTACATAGACTTGTAACCATCTCAACTACCTTATAATTTGTAACCCTCACGACTACCTTACAATTTGTGTAATCATCCCAGTTACACTTGGAGTAACCATACGGTTGACCTCCAACTTACACATAAACAATTAATTAGATGTAGATATAGGTCATACACTTTATCATAAAAAATTCCCAATAACCATAACATAATCATACAATATGAATAATTTCATAAAAACATTGCTTTTGAATTTTGTAAAACAGAATTTCAAAAGAGGATTTTAAAAGAAAAGCCCCATATAAATATCATATAATTAAAGTGAGACTTAATAGAGTGAATATAATATGTATATATACTGTAAATACACATAATTAAACATAATATAAAAAAACTCATCACACAAAAAAATTTAATACCACATAAATAATGAAGTATAAGGTTAACCCAAAGAATGGAAATTGGGTTAAGAATTCCCTTACCTCGGGTTTGTATTACTTTATGCTTTTTTAAAACTAATGTATAATGGTTAAAAGAGTGATATTAATATCTTAAATAAACATATTCATCTTCATAATACCTTATATGATCATTTCATTACATCATTTCACCCTTTAATTATTAGTATTTTGTTCCTTCCATTGTTTTCGGTGCATTCTTTACATGATTTTCATGACCGGTTTGTATTTGATTTTCTTGTCGTATGAAAATTAAATTCCATAATTGGAATTAAATGGTATTAATATTTTTCCATAATATATAATGATACCATAAATCATTTTTTATCATATATGATGATGGATCATTAGATAAAGCATTAATGATGTTTGTTTATATTATTTTTGGTTGTTCCTCGATAATCATAAACTTGATTCATTATATAATTTAATTTCATGCATAGAAGTTCATTATAGAACATGAAATAGGTTATAAAATACACTTTAAATTCTTTTTCAACCATTAATATGGTTTTATGATCATCTTTTAAGGATTTAATGGATATTTGAAACACATCGTCCGTGATTTTGGTAAATCGGCGCATTGCGGACGGTGTTTTTATTTTTAGAACAAGAGGGAGAAGAGAGGAATGAAGATAATGGATCTTTTACATGAACATGGTAACATAAATAATATATAATATTATATAGATTTCATACCACCATGATAAGTGGAGGGAAAGATAGTATAATAAAATAAAGGAATTGGAAAGAAAACACATGAAAAAGGAAGATGATTCTTACTTCTTGATCTCTTCTCCTTGAGATCCTCCTTAAGGCCTTTGGTTTTGTACTTTTGGTGAGTCCATAAGATATAGTACATGGGGAAGATCCTTGGTCATGGAATTTGTTAGAACTTATAAAATACTCAAGGCTTGAGAGGTGTGATAGAAAGAGGGGAATGAGGGTGCTATTTATAGTGGAGGAGATGAGGGATTTTACATTATTTTAATCATTAGTTTAAATTTTTTGCTCAAGAATATGAATAGTCTTGATTCATGTGACCCAAAATAGTAAAAATTGCATGTGAGTTCTAACCAGGTGGGATTACATCAGAAATGATGTCAAAAATAGTGTATTTAACTGATAATTTGAATATACGGTATTTTACTATATTTCACCATTCATCAAAAATTCAAAAATTTCATAAAAATCCCAAAAATTCACCCTAACCTTTTTTTTATGTATATAATTAAAAAATAAACTCCTTTTTTTGAAAATAATTTTTCAAATATTATTAATTTAATTTTTAAATAAAATCACACTTTATTCAAAAATTAATAATTTTAAAACTATAACTGCTTTCATATTACATTGAAACATTAATCAAGATGTCATTAAGAAAATAAAATAATAATATAATTTACTATTCATTAGGGTCATATTACCATTCATATACTATTTATATGGGTATGTTACTATTCACCAAAAATCAAGTTGGTACTATCAGACTCCAAATAACTTACTGATCACAACTGTAGATGACCATTTTTTAAAATTAAAAACATAAAAGTGGAAAAATTATGTTTAAAGGATAGTTATAAACATCTACTTAAAACAAAGTTTCATGCATTTCAATTTATTTTTAAATCATTGGGGTGTTACATTATCCCCACCTTCTGAAAAATGTGCCCTCATAATTTTATTTACATATTAAATAAGTGAGGGTACCTTTCTCTCATAGAATTTTTAGATTCCCATGTTGCTTCTTCAACCATGTGGTTTCTCCACAAAAACTTTACCTAGTATATTACCTTATTCCACAATACTTGTTCCTCTCGATCAAGAATATGAACTGGTTTCTCTTCATAAGAAAGTTTCTTTTCTAGATGAAGTGATTCTGGGCACAAAACATGATATGAATCTAGCACATACTTTATTATCATCAATACATGAAAAACATTATGTACCTAAGATAAAATTAGAGGCAAATCTACTCAGTAGGTGACTAGTCTAACTTTCTGCAGAATTTCATAAGGTCCAATGAACCATGGACTTAGCTTTCCTTTCTTACCAAAACACATAACACTCTTCCATGGTGAGATTATAAGAAAAACATGATCACCTACCATGAAAGAAAAGACTTTCCTCTTTTTGTATTCATAACTTTTCTGCCTACTTTGAACTATCCTCATGTGCTGCTGGATCATCTTCACTTTCTCAGCCACTTCCTCTACTATTTATGGTCCCATAAACTTCCTTTCCCCAACTTCATCCCAAAAAACCAAAGTTTTACACCACTTCCCATACAATGCCTCAAAAGGTGTCAACTGTATACTAGAATAAAAATTGTTATTATAAGAAAACTCAACTAAAGAAATATATTGATCCCAACTTCCCTAGTAGTCTATTGAACAAGCTCGAAACATATCCTCTAAAGTCTGAATTGTTCATTATGACTGCCCATATGATTGAGGATGACAAGCTATACTTAAATTTAATTTTTTGCCCAATGACTTATAAAGTCCCTTACCAAAGTTATAAGTGAACCTAGGATCCCGGTTAGATATAATGGAAAGAGAAACTCCATGTAACCTGATAATATCTTTGAGGTACAATCAATAAATTTGATCTAAAGACATTGCATCTCAAATAGGAAGAAAATGTGCAGATTTAGTCAGTTGATCAACAATAACACATATTGCATTATTACCTAGAGAAGTCATTGGTAGTTCCACCAAAAAGTCCGTGGATATATTCTCTCATTTCCACTCTTTCACTGGAAAAGACTGAAGCATCTCCTTCAGTAACAACCACTCTGCTTTAACCTGTTGACATGTCAAACATTTTATAGTAAATCTGCAATATCCTTTTTCCTTCCATCCCACAAGTAATACTCCGGAAGGTCTCTGTACATCTTAGTACTGCTAGGATGAACTGAAAATAGAGAACTATGTACTTCACACAAAAAATATTTCTTCAATTGGGAATCACATGTCATGCACAACCTTTTACCAAATCTTAAAACACAATCTTTATCAAGTTTAAATTCTGGAAATTTACCCATTTTAACTAATTATAACTTTTTCTATAGCTCACATTCTTTTTTCTATGCTTTCTTAATTCTGTCTAGTAATGATGATTGTGCTAAAAATTGAATCAAAACAGAGTTATTTCCTACATCAATAAATTCTACGCCAAAATTCATCAAATCATTAATCAAGGGATCATGTTCCAAATGTAACATAGTTAATGATGCATGATGTTTTTGACTCAATGCATCTTCCACTTTGTTTGCTTTTCCAGGATGGTAATTGATCATGAAATCATAATCCTTTATCAGTTCAAGCCATCTTCTCTACCTCATGTTTAATTCATTCTGAGTGAATATATACTTCAGACTTTTATGGTCAGTATATATTTGACATTCAGTTCCATATAAATGATGCCTCCAAATTTTCAAAGCAAAAAACCACAACTGCCAATTCCAAATCATGTGTGGGATAATTTAACTCGTGTGGTTTTAGTTGTCTTGAAGCATAAGCAATTACCTGATCATTATACATCAGAACACAACCAAGTACCTTCAATGAAGAATCAATGTAGATGAAAAACTCACCATTTTGGGAAGGCAAGGCCAAAACTGGAGCATTTACCAATCTCTTCTTCATTTCCTGAAAACAAGTATCACATTATTTTGTCTAAATAAATTTAACCCATTTTCTCATTATCATAGTTAGCAGGATAGATAACCATGATAAATGTTTAACAAACTCTCAGTAATAACCTAATAATCTAATAAAACTATGAATCTCTATAACATTTGTAGGTCTTTTCCATTCGTCAACCACTTTTTTTTGGTAGGATCAACTATTATTCCATCCTTATTTACAATGTACCTAAGAAAATAATTCTGTTGTATCCAAAAATCACACTTTCTAAATTTTCCATACAGTTTCTTTTCCTTTAATGTTTTCAAAACAACCCTTAGATTTTTATGCCCCTTTTTACTCTTAGAAAATACCAGAATTTCATCAATAAACACAATCACAAACTTATCCAAGAACTCATGAAATATTCTATTCATAAGATTCATGAATAAAGCAGGTGAATTAGTTAACCCAAATGGCATAACAACAAATTCATATTTCCCATATCTAGTATGAAAAGTTGTTTTAAGGATTTCATCCCCCTTCACCTTCAGCTGATGGTATCCGGATCTCAAGTAAATCTTGGAAAAGTACTGAGCTCCTTGGAGATGATAAAAAAAGTCATCGATATGAGGAAAAGGATACTTGTTTTTAACAGTGATATTAATCAAGGATCTATAATCAATGAAAAGTATCATGGAACCATCTTTATTTTTAACGAAAAAAATAAGAGCACCCCATGGTGAAGTGCTAGGACAAATGAAGCATTTATTGAGAAAATCATGTAACTGATTTTTCAATTCAATAAGTTCCATTTGAGCCATGCGATATGGGGATTTTGAAATTGGCTTAGCATCAGGAACTAAGTCAATTGTGAATTCAACTTCCCGATTAGGTATGACACTGGGTAACTCATCAGGAAAAACATCAAGGTATTCATTTACCATTGACACATCATTAATCTGAACAATTCCTTTGTTTTCAACAATATGAGTAAGATAACTTTCATTTCCATCTTTCAAAAATTTCTCATCTTTTTGATATTTTATCAATTTTATTGGTTTGTTCTTGTATACAAACTAAAAATATTTCTGAAAAACAACTTCCTTATCTCTACATTCAATATTAGCATGATAAATAGAAAGCCAATCCATTCCCAGAGTGACATCAAACTCTACTAAGGGAAAAATAACAAAAATTGTAGGTAAAGTATTTACAAAGACCATAATATAAATATTCTTATAATTATTATTTTCTATAATATTTCCCCCTATTGTTTTAACAATAAGTTCTAGTCTCATTTGTTGAGGTGATATTTCCAATTTACCAGAAAATTTCTCAGAAATAAAAGAATGTGTAGGCCCTGTATCAAAAAAACATTAGAAAAATCTGAGTAAACTAAAAAGGTACACGATACAACTTTATTGGATGGCCCGACATCTGCTGATGTAGTCACAAAGGATCTCACTACACCTTTCTTCTTATATTCTAGCTTCTTTACATCATTCAGATCTCTCTTTGTGAAGGCATTTGCATAATGACCCATCTCTCCACATTTAAAGAACTTAATAGTTTGATTATCAGGATTAGTCTTAAGACCATTTCCATTACAATCTTGAGATATATGTCCAAACTTACCACATTGAAAACACTCCAAAGTTTTGTTAAGGCATTCCCTAGGGTTCTTCTTGCCACACTTTTCACAAAATGAAAATTGGAATTTCTTACCCTCAGATTTCTTTGGTTGATTCTTACCCATCACTTTCCATCTATACCTCTTCTTCTCCTTGTTGTCAAAGTGTATGTGATCATCAGAAAACTCCATATCTATCCCCTCGTCACATCGGACATGTTTTTCATAACTTTTGAATTCACGAGAGGACAATTCCATTCAATACCTTGGATTTAATCCTAAGTAAAAGTAGTTGATCTTTCTATCAAGATCCAGAATACGATTTAGAGCATACCTCGCCAGTCAGGTGAAGTTTGGTTCATACACAGCCACTGAATCTTCCTCCTTTTTCTTCAATTCAAGGAATTTATTCTCCATCTAAAGTTGCACCACCATAGGAAAATATTTTTCAAGAAAAAGACATTGAAATTCATCCCACTCTAAGGCATCAATCTTCTCTCTATCCCTAATATTCTTGACCATTGAACACTACTGATCAGATTCACCTTCAAAATGATAAATGGAAAGACTTACCTTTGATTATCTAAACATCCCATAACATTGAATATCTTTTCAAGAGACTTAATCCATCCTTCAACTGCTACAGGGTTATAAGATCCACTAAAAGAAGGAGGGTGTTTTTTCATAAAATGTTCCACTATATTCATGTTCCATTGGGGTACATATGGTTGTTATCTTTCATGGATTACATCACCATTTATTTCTTGCATTATCTGAGCCATTACTATCACAAACTGCTTGGTTCCAATCCCTACCATTTCGGTTTTGAAATTTAGAAGGATATCATTCTGTCGGTGCCTCTCCTCTTCATCTTCCCTCTTTATTCTATATAAAACCATTCTAAAAAAACATATCTTAGTCAAAGAAACATGGTAATATTTAAATTATATATCATTTAAAATTATCCATAGATTAAAAATCATTTAGGGTATTCTATTAACATCATCCTAACCCCTAAAGTTATGTAAACCATCATTTGATACCAACTATAAGGACCAAACCATATTACATTACATAAGCTTGAATTTTAGTCAAGAACTCACTTCCTTTAATATTGAGGATATTTTAAAGTTTAGAGTTTTTGATAATTAGGATATAATATATACATAACATTCCACATTCATATAGATCAAAAACCACAAAAAAGAGTATTAATTTCTTACAAAATATAAAACTTTTTAAAGAAAGCATGTTTTCTTTGACAAGTCTTCATAACATTTAACTTGGATTCCTTGTTTTTATTATACATCCTTATAACCTATTAAAATCATTTAAAAACATGGGATGATCACAAAAATATCATTAAGGGATATAAAAAGAATTAAAGAAAACATTAGTCCATGAATACTTGTAACGTATGAAATCATTTTAAAAATATATATATACTTATTACACATATAAACTTACTTTGTGAAAATTGAGATTTCTTTTATATTTCCAAAAAACATATATAACATAAATATAACCATAAAGGTATATTGGGGTATTACTTACATAATCTTTTAACCATCTCAACTACCTTATAATTTGTAACCCTCACAGCTACCTTACAATTTGTGTGACCATCCCAGTTACACTTGGAGTAACCATACATCTGACCTCCAACTTACACATACCCAATGCATTTGAGGGAGATATAGGTACCACCATTTATTATAAAAAATTCCCAAGAAACAGAACATAATCATAAAACACGAATAATTGCATAAAAACATTGCTTTTGAATTTTGTAAAACAGAACTTTAAAAGAGGATTTTAAAAGAAAACCCCCTTATAAATATCACATAATTCAAGTGAGACTTAATAGAGTGGATATAATATGTATATATACTGTAAATACACATAATTCAACATAATATAAATAAAACCCATCACACAAACAGTTTTAATACCATATAAATAAGTAAATAGAAGGTTAACCCAAAGAATGAAAATCAGGTTAAGAATTCCCTTACCTCAGGTTTGTCTTACTTAAAACTTGTTTAAAACTCCTGTATAATGGTTAAAAGAGTTTTATTAATATATAATAGAAACATATTAATATTTATAATACCTTATATGATCATTTAATTATATCATTTCACCCTTTAATTGTTAGTATTTTGTTCCTTCCATTGTTTTGGGTGCATTCTTTACATGATTTTCATGGCCGGTTTGTATTTGATTTTCTTGTAGTATGGAAATGAAATTATAGAAGTGGAATGAAATAGTATTAATATGTTTCCATAATATATAATGATACCATAAATCATTTTGTTATCATATATGATGATGGATCATTATATAAAACATTAATGATGTTTGTTTAGGTTATTTTGGGTGTTTCCTCGATAATCATGAACTTGTTTTGTTATATAATTTAATGTCATGAATAGAAGTTAATTTTGGAATATGAAATAGGTTAAAAAATAAAATTTAAATTCTTTTTAAACCATTAAAATGGTTTTATGATCAGTTTTGAAGGATGTAATGGATATTGAAAACACATCATCCATGATTTTGGTAAATCGACACATTGTGGACGATGTTTTTATTTTTAGAACAAGAGGGAGAGGAGTGGAAGGCATATGATGATTATTTTACATGAACATGGTAACATACATAATATATAATATTCTACAGATTTCATACCTACAGGATAAGTGGAGGGAAAGAGAGTATAAGAAAAGAAAGGAATTGGAAATAAAACACATGAAAAAGGAAGATGATTCTTACTTCTTGATCTCTTCTCCTTGTGATCCTTCTTAAGGCCTTTAGTTTTGGCCTTCTGGTGAGACCAACATCTCTAGTACATGGGGAAGAGCCTTGGGGAGGGAATTTTTCAGAACTTATACAATGCTCAAATATTGAGAGGTGTGAGACAAAGAGGGGAATGAGGGTGGTATTTATAATGGAGGAGAGGAGGGATTTTACATTATTTTAATATTTTTTCTCAAGACTATGAATAGTCTTGATTCATGTGACCCATAATAGTAAAAATTTCTTTTGAGTTACATCAGCGATAATGTTAAAAATAGTGTATTTAACTGATAATTTGAATATATGGTATTTTACCATATTTCACTATTCATCAAAAATTCAAGAATTTCATAAAAATACAAAAAATCACCCTAACCATTTTTCGATGTGTAGAATTAAAAAATGAACTCTTTTTTTTAAATAAAATTTAAATATTATTAATTTAATTTTTAACTAAAACCATACTTTATTTAAAAATAAACAATTTTAAAATATAAGTATTTTTTTATCATATTGAAAAATTAATCAAGATGTCATTATCTTAAAGCCTTAAGAAAATAAAATAATAATACAATTTACTATTCATTGGGTTCATATTACTATTCATATTACGATTCATAAGGGTATGTTACTATTCACTAAAAATCAAGTTTGTTTTATCAGACTCCAAATAACTTACTGATCACAACCATAGATGACCATTTTTTGAAATTCAAAACATAGAAGTAGAAAAATTGTGTTTAAAGGATAATTATAAATATTTACTTAAAACAAAGTTTTATGCATTTCAATTTATTTTTAAAACCTTGGGGTGTTACAATAACACATAAAAATATATAAAAATCAGCATGAAGAACATATACTTAAATTATACATACATAATATTTTTAAATAAGATGAAGTCACTTTACATAAACATGATTTCAAGAAAAAACCTCTCTTATAATTAGAAGATAAATAAAATAATTTTACACTAAAAATATAGTTTTATTAAAATAAAACAATTACCACACGTGAATTTAAATTAAAAATTAAGAGATAAAAATGTTATAAAACTATTGCACTAGAATTAGCATGAAATTAAATTAAAACACAATTTTAATAAAAAAACATATCCCTTATGGTAGAATTATAAAAAATAAATACAATCCCTTAATGCCTAAAATAAAAATATGATTATCCCTTATGAAGGGTTATCTTAAAATAGAATGATAGAATAAAATCAGAATATATGATTTAAAATAGATTCCCTTAATAATCAAGAATCATAAAAAGAAAATAGCTAATTTGAAAATCAAGGACCATAATTCTAAAATAAATTTAATATAACCCTTACAACTGTAGGATTAGAAATAAAATTTAATTCAAACCCATTATCTTTTAATTTATGAAAATATTTTGATATAAATATATAATTGTATATACATATAACTTTATAAATTAGACACAAAATAAAATTAACCCTTTATTTTTTATAAGAAAATTTGAAGACCTTATTCTCCTACAGTCAATTTGCACACACTCAGTCTCTCCGGATAAACAAAATTGATTTGTAAATTTTATTTTCACATGTATAAGTCTTTTATAGTCATATCCACCACTATTTATTTATATATATATATATAGACAATCAACTGAATAGTGGACCAAAATAGATTAAGGGGATCTTAAAGTAGTGACTCAAAGAGGCTTGCAAAGCAAGATAAGTAAACAGGTGTTTGAGATAGAAAATTGACATAGATAATTTTGTATAATCATACTATATCTTTAAATCTATTCATCAGAATAAAAATCAACACACAACTAGTTCAAAACATTGACAAAATAGTTTAAAATTAAAACAGGGATAAAAAATTTATCATCAGCAGATAAAAAATCCAAATGCATCTATTGATAATCCAAAAGAAAAAATGTACAATAATCGTACTAAAGTAAACAATGAGCAAAAATGACAAATAACAAGAGAAAATAATGGATATGAAAGAAAATATGACACCTAAAAAGGAAAATTCACACCTACCTTTCAAGGTTAAAGAATATCTGAGACCCTTGAATATGTATTTTCATGATTGCATCAAAAACCCTAACTTCAACTAAAACACTTTGATGAATCTTGGTCCACACTCAGTCGGTAGTAGAAATCCAACCTCATCTGGGGTCGAACATCACATAGGGGGTCCCTCAACGGTACACTACTTCCCTCACCGGCACTCGGCCTTGACTCTTCTCCCCTAAGAAGCACAGTGAAACATGATTCCCACAGCTTGGTCAATCGGACTCTCATGAAGACCCCCAACCTCGGCCGCACAATGTTCGAACCCTTACTCTCCCAAAAACAGAACCCGATTTCAAACCCTTTTTGTCTAAATTTCATCATTTTTATTTTAAACCAATAAATGATATTCAATTTATATAATTCGAAAATTTTATATAAAATAATAATATAATGTCATATATAAAGAATAACAATATTATATATTTTTTTATCTTTAATTATAATAATAATAATAATTATAATAATTTGAATTAATATAAAATCTTAAACATAGTTCCAAAATAATAGAAATTTTCATATTCAAAAAATTTATATATATTAAATTCTTTTCATAACCTTAATAATTATCAAAATTATATTCATTAATATATCGAAATTTATAAACCAGGTTTTAATAAAAAAAATTGATATTTATAATATTATAGTTAAATATGATTATAATAGTTATTTTATAACTTATTTTATGTTATGAAATGTGTTAATGATTATTAAATTAAATAAAACGATTCAAGTTCATGGTGGTTGTTAAAACTGCCTAAATGAACTAACCATATAACGATAGAATTTATACTAAGTAAAAAATCCATATGTAGAAACACATATGTATATTTGGGAAAATTTAAACTTATTTTAGGCCATGAATATCATTTCATTTCACTTCTATAGTTATAATACCATTTGATAAGAATATTAATAAATATCTACAAACTAAGGCAACTTTGGAACCTTGAAACGAACACCCTCAGGTGAGAAGGAATAAACATGATGTCTTAAAATAAAATTTTTAAAAGAACATAAAATAATACATATAAATAAAATATAGATTAAAAATTTTCTTAAGCAATTATTTAATAAATTTAATTTGATTATTCAGAAATTTAGGCAATCGTACACAGTGTCTCAATGACCCGGGGTAAGGGAACTCTTTAAACCATCCTTTTTTTAGGTTATGCCTTATATCACTATTCCTCACATTATCTCTCTAAAATTATGGTGAAAATTTTCAATATTATTTATATATTTACCATTCATATATACCTAATTTATCTGTGTTTGTTTATTAGGGGTATAAATAATTTTGAATTTCTCTTCCCAAATACTTCATTTAAGTATACCCAATTTAAGGGAAATTCATGTTTCTTATTTCATGTTATGAACCACCCCATAAAATATTTTTAATCATCAAATTTTTTCTACAAATACTAATTATTTTATATAGAACCCTTCTATTTTACTTCTAGTTTTATGAAAAAGATGATGTTCTTTTCGTCTTTAAAAATTCCCTACCTTTTTCTTAAAACCTTGCTAAATATGTTCAATTTCAAAATTACTTCTCTTCCCTTCCTTGTTAAATTTTATTCAAATAAAATCTATAGCAACCCTAGCCTTTTACATAAAACATTACATGATTTTAAGCATAAATATACATCATAGTACAAGACAAGGATCATGAAGTCTAGTGTCTTTGAAAACTAGGTACATAAAACATAAAACATGGGGATAAAAAACACTTATTTATTTAATCTCCATAATGAGATCATAACTTCCATTGTGCTCATACATCTGCATAGGATATCCCGGGGAAACACATGAATAAAGGGATGAGCTAAAAATCCCAGTAAGGGAATGAACATAAGAATAAATCTTAAACACATGAGTTAGGAGGAATGACATAATGATATCAAAATCATGGAACATATGGAATCATAACATATAAACATGGGATCATATAAACATGGAATCATATAAATTTTGAAGAAAAATAAAACATGACTTTAGTATGAGTCAAGTCTAACCACCAAGATCGTTTCACATAGTAGCACATGTCAAGGATAACTGACTAGACCGTTGCTCATAACATCTCATAAGAATTAACTTTACCCAATGTATTGGAGTTCTATCTGGGTGCACCCATCTTAAAATTTTCATGAATATTCTTGCCACATAAATAATCATACATAATCAACCACACATAAACATAAGGGTACCCATGGAAAGATGTGGGTATCATAATCATGTCATAAAACATAATAAATGGGTGTATCATAAAAATGTACATGAAAGAAAAGAACTAAAATATATGTGGAAATTCATAAATTAAAGTAGTCATGTATTATGGTGAGTGATGTCAAGTAAAAGAGACAACATTTAAGAAATTTATTTATGAAACTTTAACATTAAAACATTTTTAAGCAGTTTTAAAGGAAAATACTATTGAGCCTTTAAAATAGAAAAGGAAAAAATCATTTATACAAAAATAGAAGTGAACCAGGAAGGTTTTAAAAATAATAGAACTGACTTCATAAATAAAATGGTGGCTTAAAACATAATATAGAGAGCACTTTAAATTGGGTAAGAATTCAGGATGTTCCCTTAAAATAGGTTTGCTTATTGGGAAGAATTAAGGAGGGAATCACTTAAAAACATGTATATCCATGAAAAAGAATGAGGTATGGATATTGAAAAATGATTTTAAATCATATAAACTGAATTTCGAATTTTTTAATAAAAAGAAAAGACAACTTATTTTAGGTAAAAACAAAGATATAGCAACTTGAAGGAATAAAGGTGGTTCGGGTAGAATCCCTTACCTTAAGTATGATGGTGTTCTACACTTGATATTAATGACCTGGATAATAAAATTAGGTTAATTAATTAATAATTACAGAACCTATTATATATAAAAATTATTTAGTAAAACATTTTTTAGTTCATTCATAACATTTTGATTGGTTACGAGGTTCAATTTCATTGTTCGGGTCTGTTTGTTTCCTTGGTTCTAATGATCGGTTCACTTATATTCATGTTCGAAGAATCATGTAAAATGGGGATGGTTTTCTAGAATTGTAGTTATATGTTATTATTTAAAATACATGAGTTTAGATGATTGTTAATTCCATTTGGTTACTTGGCATGAAGATGAATCATTATATGAATTATTTAATGATAACTGTTTGGGTTAATTGGCAGTTTTTGACCACAAGGAACATGTTTTGTTTTATAAATCAAAACCTTGTGTAAAATAGGATTACAGAACCATAGATGTGACATAATAAATATATTATTATCTAGTTCAACCATTAAAATGGTTTCATGACTATAATTTAATATGGTAACGGAAATTAAAAACCCATCGTCCTTGAATGTGGTAAATTAGAACATCTCGGATAGTGTTTTCATTTTTAGTATAAAAGAAAGGGAAATGAGAGATGATGAAGAATTATTCATTTATAATGACAAAATTACAGTACATGTAAGTTACTAGAGTCATCACAACATTTGGATGAAAGGAGGTGAGTGAAAGAAGAAATGAAATGATCTTGAAAATAAAAGAAAAGTTGAGAGATCCCTTATGAAAATTCGGGAGCCTAACATCGTCGTTTAAAATTTCATAAAATTAATTTATGAGATAAAATGGGTATCTCATAATATGTACATAAAAATTATATTAATAGGGATATATAATATCAAACCCCAACATATGATAATGGAAATTCAAAGAGATAACAAAAAAGAAGTGTTGACTAAAAGTGGAGGGTGAAAGGTTCCCTTACCTTGTGGAGTAACTTCTAAAACTTGAATGTTGGAACCTTGGGGATTGAGGACACCTTGTGGGGGATACTAAGGAGGTAAAACACCAGATATTATAGGAGGAGGGATTTTTAATTAAAAAAAATGAAGGGAAGAGTGGGTATTTAGAGTAAAAGAGAGAGAGTTTTTTATTAATTTTAAAGGACACCTCATCAGTGGTTTTTGAAAAACCATGGGCTTTAACATGGTATTTTCCCATTTTATTAGCCACTTGAGACACCTAATATCTTATTTTACTATAAAAAAGTTGACCATTATTTTTTATTAATTATTACATCATTATGGTATCATCAAACATATTGAAAACTCAAGTGTATTTTTATTATTCATGGAAAATTCAAGTATTTTAGAAAAATCCAAAAAAAATCACCCTAACCATTTTTCAATGTTTAGAATTCAAAAATGAAGTCCATTTTTTGAAAATAATTTTATAAATATTTTTCATTTAATTTTTAATCAAAATCATAATTTATTCAACAAAATCAACATTAAAACTATAACTTGTTTTATAACACCTTGAAAAATTAATCATGGTCCCATAAAACTATCCTATAAACACAAGACAATAAAGTAAAAATTTATGATTAAATTTTATGAAAATAAATTTCCATTTTAAATTATTAAATTAAACATAAAATTCTAAATAAAATATTTTTGACATACAAAAATACCAATTATTATACTATGATCATTTTTTCACTTTTAAGATGTCTAAATTGTATTTGTACATTCATGGGTGAAGTTTCTATTTTTTTGGTAGATTTTCTATTCATTAATATTCATTACTATTCATACAGGTATGCTACTATTCATAAGGGTGTGTTACTATTCATCAAAAATTATGTTTGTCTTATCAGGATCTAAATCACTTACTGATCACAATTGTAGATGACTATTTTTCAAAATTAACAACACAATAGTGAAAAACTTATGTTTAAAGTTCAGATAATACTTAGTAGTTAATTGTGTTGGGACGCCATGTTATTATATGACATAAATATAAGAAGGGATTCTATTGAAAACATTGGGTCGTTACATTCTTCCCCCCTTAAGAAATTTCGCCCTCAAAATTTCAGTTTACAGTCTAGTCCAAAAATAGGTGCAGGTAATTTTCCTTCATTGCATCCGCCAGTTCCCATGTTGCCTCTTCATACTTATGGTTCCGCCATAGTACCTTGACCAGGTGAGTAGTCTTGTTATATAGAACTTTATCTCTATGATCTAAGATCTTCACTGGCTTCTCCTCGTAATAAATATCATCCTCCAACTGTACCACCTCTGAAGAGAGTACATATGAAGAGTCTGTTATGTAATTCCTTAAGAGGGATACCTGAAATACATCATGTACTTTGGACATGGTAGGTGGAAGTTCCAGTCAATAGGCCACATCTCCGACTCGATCTTGGATCTTGAAGGGGCTAATGTACCTGGGACTTACCTTCCCTTTCTTTCCAAACCTCATGAACTTCTTCTATGGATATATGCATATAAATACCTTGTCTCCCACTTTGAAATCAAGGTCTCATCGACTATTGTCTACATAACTCTTCTGTCGACTTTGGGTTGTCTTGATATATTGCTAAATGGTTTTCACCTTCTCCACCATTTCTTCAACCATTTCAAGTCCTATCAGCTTACGCTCACCGACTTCATCCTAACACACTGGTGTTATGCACCTTTTCCCATAAAGGGCTTCATATGGTTCCATTTGGATGCTTGAGTGGAAATTGTTATTGTAGGAGACTTCAACTAGTGGAAGATGTTGGTCCCATCCTCCTTTAAAGTCCATAGAACATTCTCTCGACATATTTTCTAGTGTCTGAATAGTTCACTCAAATTGGACACCAGTTTGAGGATGATAGGCCATACTGAAGTTGAGTTTAGTTCTTAGATCATGTTGGAGACTTTTCCAGAACTTTGAGGTGAATCTAGAATCAAGATCAGATACAATAGATAGTGGTACTCTATACAACCTTACCACTTCTTTGATATATATCCGTGCAAGTTAATCCAATGAGAAGTCATCTCAAATCGTGATAAAGTGAGATGTCTTCGGAATATGATCCACAATGACCCATATAGCATTGTTCCCTCTGGATGTCCTTGGAAGCCTAGTGACAAAGTCCATGGTGATGTTCTCCTACTTCCATGTTGGTATGGGTAGTGTTTGTATCATCCCCTTAGAATTCTATCTTTCAGCCTTCACTTGTTGAAATACCAGGAAATTTGATATATATTTAGAAATCTCCCTTTTCATATTGTCCCACCAAAATATCTATTGGAGATCTCAATATATCTTTGTGCTCCCTGGGTGGATAGAGAAGGTTGAGCTATGTGCATCATTTAGAATCTCCTTCTTTATCTTTGGATCGGATGGTACACATAATCATGACCCAAATCTTACAACTCCTTCCTCATCAATTTTGAAATTAGAGGATTTACCATTTCTGATATCTTTCACCCTTTTCTGAATTTCCACATCCTTTCTTTGAGCATCCTTTATTTTCTCCATGAGAGATGGATGAACAATCATTTGAGAAATTATTGATGTCGTTCCTCCCTTAATTATTCCCATGTCCATGTTTCCGACGCTTTTGTCAGGGCGTGCGCGTATGTATCGTTTGGTGGGATGGAAGGTGCCATCTATTTCCCCACATTCCCACTTTCCAAAGGCGGGTGACATCCATTCCTTGTTCAAGGAAGTTTTCTCCTTGATCAAAACGGGATGATGGGGTGTCGGTTCTTCCTTCCGCGGATTCCTCCTTGGAACTCATCACCTAGTCCGGGTCTCCCTTATATACTTAAGACGTTGTTCATGAAATTATTCCTCATGTCATATCTTCATGGACACTAGTTAATTACACTGCTTTGGTCGGGACATTCCAAAAGGTCCGGTCAGGGCAGCAACCTTCGGTCAGGGGAGTAGTCACATTGGACATCACTGGAATGTCTAGATTTCTTCCCCTTATTATAGGGCTTCTCGAGGGTGCAGAAGCCCAAATAATCCCATGTCGAACGTGGGGAATCATATGCCATAGGCATGTATATGAGGTTTTCCTCAACTTCTCATGCTTAACATAGAATATGCTGCAGGTTTAACATCCAGCGGAGATGGATCAGACTAATCAGAACACTGATTAGAGTGGATCAAATGGGTTTAACCTCTAGAGGGAATAGTTATGTTGGATCCAATGTGTGGTTAGATTCTCGACTGTTGTTAAGGGTAATGGGGAATGAGGTCGCATGATCCCACTGAGTTGTGGCAGCTCGGGTAAGAATCAGGATGGATGATGGATGGTTGAATGAAGTGGATGGTGAATGGGATGGAAATGCCATGAGGATGATGATAGTGTTGGGATTTAGCCTCAAAGAGACTTCTTACGTATCCCCATGGCAGGGAATCAAATTCCACGTAATTCATCTGGTGAGGGCTTACCATTGATTGGGGGTTTCAGCGGCTTACCGCTAGATGGGGTCACAACGGCTTACCGCTAGTTGAGGTCCACAGTTTAATGTCATGCAGGACGGGGGATAACCGATGTGGGGATGGTCGGTACCATTGGGTGGTGGGCTTGAACCTCGGGGAGACTTCCTACATACCTTGACTTGGCAAGGATCAAAGTCCACATAGTTCCAGAATGGGTGTTTGTGAACCGACGTGGAGTAGGACCTGGGGTCCAATGGTTGTTGGGATTAAACCTCATAGAGGCTTCCTACGTACCTCTCCTTGGAAAGGATCAAAGTCCACATAGTTCCAGGTGGAGTGGGAGCCGACGTAAAGGGGGTCGAAATGACCGGGTGTTGGGCTTGAACCTCAGGGAGGCTTCCTACGTACCCTACCTTGGAAAGGATCAAAGTCCATGTAGTTTCAGAATGGGTGTTGGTGAACCGACGTGAAGGAGGTTGGAACGGCCGGGTGTTGGGCTTGAACCTCAGGGATGCTTCCTACGTACCCTGCCTTGGAAAAGATCAAAGTCCACATAGTTCCAGAATGGGTGTTGGTAAACTGATGTGAAGGTGGTCGGAATTACCGGGTGTTGGGCTTGAACCTCAGGGAGGCTTCCTACGTACCCTGCCTTGGCAAGGATCAAAGTCCATGTAGTTATAGAATGGGTTTTGGTGAACTGACGTGAAGGAGGTCGGAACAGCCAGGTGTTGGGATTGAACTTCAGGGGGGGCTTCCCACGTACCCTGCCTTGGCAAGGATCAAAGTCCACGTAGTTCCAGAATGGGGTGTTGGTGAACCGACGTGGAGGAGGACTTGGGGTCCTGTGGTTGTTGGGATTGAACCTCGTGGAGGCTTCCTATGTACCTCACCTTGGCAAGGATCAAAGTCCACATAGTTCCAGGTGGAGTGAGAACCAACGTAAAGGGGGTCAGAAAGTCCAGGTGTTGGTCTTGAACCTCAGGGAGTCTTCCTACATACCCTGCCTTGGCAAGGATCAAAGTCCATGTAGTTCCATAATGGGGTGTGGGGATTACACTCTAGGCTACCCAGAAAGTATGTCATAGTCAATGCTTACTCTAATCTCACGTGAGTCATGATCAGTGTGAGAAACAAGAGACAGCGAAGACCTGATGATCATGTCGCGAAAGGTGCGTCTGTGGGAAGTGGAGTGGGGCTTACACGTGATTGCAGCCCAAAGAGGAAATAGGGTCTTACGCATGGTTATTAGCCTGAAGATTTTGGGACTTACTCTAGGATAGAGGCCCGATGCTGACAAAGCCCAGTGGGAGAGGGATTTGGCACCAAAGAAAGGAGGGGATAGGATGCTGCCTCTGGCAAGAAAAGATATGGGACTTACACAAAGGTGGTTTCCCTTTCCCCACGAACATAGGACGCTCCGATGAAGAGGGTCGCATTCTGTGTGAAGAATGATCTCACTCTCGTGGAGACCAATGGGTGTGCAGAATGTCCAAGGTGGGGTCACCCCACGTGCGAGGCATGGGGTGGGGTCACAGTTTAACTTCATGTGCTGGGGACGATGGTCCTTGGCAGTTTAACATCCTGCAGCTCGGATGAAGTGGGTGCGCTCCACACCCCTAGGACTTACATAATCGATACATGCCCACCCTTGGGGACAGAAGCAATTTACAATGCTATGGTGATGGGGTATTATGGAGCAAACCATCGACGGATCCATGTTAGCATGGATATGTGAAGAAGAAATAGTCGTTAGCATGCCTATGCGAAGAAGCATGAGGCGAAGCAACGCAACGGGAAGTATCGTCCAAGGGAATTTGAAGTTTCTTCATGAAAACCTGAAGGGCCGCCTGGGAAAAAAAGTTGCAGAGTGAAGGGGTTCATAGGTAGAAACTTTGTGAAGCTCTGGTGCTCCATGGAGTGGAGGGGCCTCATGAAGGGTTTTTCTTCGTGAAGTGAAGTTGTCTAGGGTGGGAATAGGGAATAGGTACATATGGGAAGAGCTTTGTGAAGTGGAAAGGCATTCGTGAAGCAATGCCTCGCGAAGCAGAGGTACCTCACGAAGCAGGGTGTCGGGAAGCAATGTGCTTCGCAAAGCACCGTGACCCTGCCTTATCATGTGGACCATGTGGGTGTGGTGGGTGTTTCACAAAGCATAAACACTTCGTGATAACCTGAGTCCCCATGGGGATCTCCTTTCTTTGCAAAGTCCCATGTGCTTCACGAAGGGAATCCCTCTCGGAAGAGGGGCTCAATTAAGTCCAAGGGGGAGGTACTTCATGGAGAAAAAGTACCTTGAAGAGCTCGTGGTTCGCAGAGCAGGAAGTGCTTCGCGATTTGAGAGATCAGAAGGAGAAAGGTCAGGTGATCTATCCTTTGGGCTCGAGGGGAGCCCTATATTTATAGGCAAGAGGCACCACAAAGCAGAGCTTTCTTGGTGTGAAGAAGGAGTTAGCTCCGCATTGGATCATGAACATCAACTACGGTTTTGGAGCGTTATAGCCTCCTTGATTCGCGGCGGGTCGCGAACGTCAAAGGGGATCACGGAACCATCCCAACTCCTTGATTCATGGCGGGTCACGAATGTCAAAGGGGCTCGCAGATCATGACCACCTCCTTGCTTCATGGTGGTTCGCGAACTTCAAAGGGGCTCTTGGAGTGTGACCACATCCTTGCTTCACGGGGGGTCGCAAAGGAGATCTTTTGCACCAGCTGCAGGACTCCGGGAGCTTCGTGATCCATCTTCACAAGACAGTCCCTAACACTTTAAGGATGATCTATTTTCCCCCAATTTTGGCATCAACAAATGCCCCCCCTCAGACTGGGAGTCAAGAAGAAAACGAAAATCCAAGTCTGAGGGTCCATCGCCAAAATTCCATGGTTACCCGCGAGGCAGCCTCACGAAGGAGGCTCGCAAAGCAGAGCAGCAATGCACAGGTTGCGTGTGCCACGAATTCCACCATGGCTGGATGCACCATGAAGCACCTAGGGTCATCACCTATAAATAGTGGTTTTGACTTCTCTTTTATCCTTTTCTCTCCTCCACGATTTTACCTTTTGGTGCTCTCGATTCACGAAGCTCCACGTACTCCACGATCGCTCTCCGCAAATCAGGCCTTTTGCTTCGCGACACACAGCGAATCTTCAACTTCACGTTAGTGTGCTCTACGACTTGCGTTTGAGGGTTAGTGCAAGGTTCTGTGATTCTGCTATCCGGATCGAGCTCTGTGAGTGGTCTCCCTGATCGATCTCCGCGATCGAGCTTCGTGATCCAGTCCAAAAATTATCTGAACTTTAGGGATAGGATGGCTCACCAAGAGATCTTCAGGGGGTCCTTTCGGACGCTTCCTAAAGGGAATAGATGGCGAACATATTGGGTTTGGGGGAGTTGGTATAGTTCTAGTCTTACAATGATTCACTGGTGCAACTATTGTCAGAAAGCCAAAGTGACTACCCATTGTGAAAGAGGCTTCCTTTGTATGGATTTGGACTGATGGATGACGTCTTCATCCCTGAAGCAAGTAGGGACGAGCCAGCTTACTGGTTCAAGAGTATGTTGTTTCAGCACCAATGGTTCAGGGCAGCTAATGGCCACGCTTGGGAGAACTTTACGCTCGTTACCGCTTATTTTTTATACAATCATCTGAACAATATTGATGGTAAATCATTGTAGTCAAAGACGTCCCCTCCTCTGTACCAAACAATCCTAATGGCAGCACTGAGGAACCTGAAGAAGGGATGGTCTGATGAGTGGGACCTATGCCAAGGTGGAAACTTTAGGGATGGTTGGGCCTAGGCCTATTGGGTAAGCGCCTCGTGTGAAGAGTTTGGGGTAGAGATGGAGAGATTTGGTCTGTATAAGGCGGCATGGGCCTCCCAATTTCACATCTACCAGCCGAAGCAGCAAATTCCAGAGTTGTTGAGCCAGTGGTCATCAAGGACCAATACCTTCCACCTACATCACAGGGAGGTTGTCATCATCTTATGGGACGTGCATCAGATCTCAAGGGTTCCGATACTAAGATCGATGTATGACAAATTTCTCCCTGTTATGGGAGTGTGGGAGGATTCAGAGAACATGTCGCCACTAGCGATGGCGTTGATGAGACTAGTGCCGGGAGAGTACAAGGAAGCGGTGAGAGATGTCCACTTCAGACGGTGGTTCAAGAAATTTATGAAATTATCAGAAAACAGAAGGTTCCCGGTGAGGCCCCAGACTTTCCCAAAGGGAGATCAATGGGGAAAGGAGCACTCATACTAGCGGCTCTTGGAGGACAGCCAGTGGAAAACCTGGGGCTTCAGCGTCAGCACCGAGCAACGGCCGGTAGTCAGGATGGAAGCATTCATCACGGCTCTCATCTGTGGCTGGATCTTTCCGGTGAGGGACAAAAATGCAGGTGTGTGACCCAGCACATTCATCATGGCCTCCATGATAGCGACTAGAGTGCGGGTGAATCTCAGAATTCTGATGCTTGCCAAGATGTAAAAATGCTCTAGCACATTAGTGAGGGGAAGAGGACACAGTGGATATGTGGGTTGTTCCACCTTCTATACGGGTGGATAGCGGTGCACATTAGGGGGGTTTATGAATAAACAAACCCTATTTATCCTCCAGGCTCGGACTTTCTCCCATCCATACTAAACGTCACAGAGAGCTTTTCATCCAAACTGACCATACCATTGGTATTAAACCGAGTCTTGAAGGTAGAAGAGTTCAACTTCCATCCATTATCACTACCAACGGGGGCCTTCACGGATGATGTTCTAGGGATAGAAGAGAACTGGTACTATCTCCTGGCCTTTCAAGGTGGATTCCTGGTGGCGAGGGTGAACTATGAGCCACTCTGCAAGTCGTATGCTTGGAATCGATTTTCCAGGCAATTTCGGTGTATACAGCGACTAACCCCCCAGGTTAACCTAGGGGTGCTCCTTGAAGAGAATCCATGTGTGATGAGGCTGATGTGGCTCATGTTCACTCACGAGGATGGAAAGATGAGGAATGAGCTGCCTCCGACCACTGCTACCTTCGGGTTGGTCAAGGATTATGCCCAAAGTTGGGAGGCAGCCTACCTGGGGGATATGCTAAAGCAGTCGACTATCTGGTCTAGTAATGTTGGACCTCCCCAACCTCAAGGATGGGGCCAGAAGGTGGCAGGTACATCCTGTGGTAGCGGGTATACTGAGAAGAAGAGGCCCTCACCAGTTGAGGGGGAGGTAGTGGCAGTGGAACCAATGGCCCTAGATGGGTGAAGTTACCCAGAAGGGAGGCCACCGATGGGATTCTGCAGGATATCCACTCAGGCTCCAGGGAAGCGGTTGCGTCACATAGACATGCCGGAGGATGCTGTCTTCTTGGAGGCCTGGGATATCTGGGAAGTCAACAGACAGTTCCTCAGCCCTCTCAAGATGTGGAAACACCTGAACCATCTTAGGATGGACTTGCCAGGGATAGGCCCTATCAGGGCCGACTTTACAGTGTCCCGGGAAGAGGCGGAGCAATATCTGGCAGAGCTGGAGGACTTTGTGCTTTCCCAGGGTGCCCCGCGTCCAATGAAAGGTCATGTAAAGGTGCTCTTGGATCGTACGATCCCTCCACAATTGTTGGCCGCTGAAATGAGAGAATTATTCCCTCTGCTACAAGAATCAGATGAGTCCTCCTGGGGGGATGAGGCCGGTAGAGGGAGCCCGTTGGAGGAGGGTGAAGTTGGCGACCAAGGCTCAGAGCATGAAGAATATGCCAACACATTTGAGGTAAAATTCTGAATCCACTCCCCTGGATTCGTTTCCAGACTGATTTGGACACTCTGTTAACATTTAAATTGTGTAGGAAAGCCTAATTCATAGAACCCGTTCTCGTCCCGTAATGGATGCAGATGCGGGGCCTTCAGGATCCACACCTATGGCTGCATCAATTACTATGTCCGACGGGGCCAGGACCCCTGAGGTGACCCCTCTAGAGCTTTTAGATATTCCGGTAATATATGAGGGGCCATGCCTCGGGGTCCCAATGGAGTCAACCCAAGAACGAGACCAATAATTTGATCTCTATAAGTTTCTTCTACCAATTTCATGGACGTCGCCAATTGACCATGTCAACTAATGTCCAAGACCCTTTTTGGTTCGCATAGTTATTCAAATGGCATGGGTCTCCATAGCAAGGTTGGTCGGGGATTCTGGAGGCGTCTTTCCTAGAGGAATGTCGGTGATCGTGGAGGAGGATATATAGACCGACTGAACTACGGTGATCCCGATCGCTAGTGGAACTGCCAGCGAGGCTGAACCTGAGATCATTGAGGTGGGATCCGATGATGAGGATCCATCAGATAGCCCAGGTCCCTCCATTCCTGATCAAACATCAGTCATGGACCCTTCTGAAGAGTTCCTGGGGGTGTTCCTCGCATATGAGTCGGCCATCCGTGCTAACTGGGACAAGACGACATCCAATAATGAGGACAACAGAATAGTTCATCATCGATCATGGAAGCGGATCAAGCACTTCATTGATAACACCCCCCAAGAACTATGGCTGGATGAGATGGATAGACTTCGCTTGTGACTATTCAAATTTTTTGCTGGGGGAGTGGATACTCAGCGTCCTCACATGCTCGTCTGAGATCTCATGGTGGAAAAGATTCAGGAGTATGACCGTGGCCTTGGCGTGGGCTGGCAGTGGAGGAAAGCGGTGAACATCAAGAGGCTCCAGGAGGCTGAAGATGAGGTCCAGTGGCTGCAGAGTCGGGTGGATGAGCACTCGACCTCCCTCAATGCGCAATCTGAGCTAATATTGTGATTGAAGGCCCACGTGGCAGAGGCCAAAGAGGGCATGAAGTGAGACTCTGAGGAGATGAACATCATCCAGACTGACGTGGAGCGGGCCCAGATTCCGGCTGACGAATTGTGCCCCATCACTACTGAGGAGGAGCAGGAACTGAACAGGCAGCAGTAAATCCTGGATGCCACCAGCTAGAGGGTGGCGGAGTTGCTACGCTCTTTTGAAGAGGTTAACCCGTCTATGGGGGGAAAGGACCCTCGGGTACTGTAATGATTACAAACCCTCAAACATACTTTCATGCTTTGATTGTTTTATGCTAGCTGCATGCATGAGTTCTGTTATTTGTATTGGTTTATTGCATTCCCCTGATATTCATGGAGCGTCCATCAATCATTCCCTAAGCTCACATGGGTCGGGCCCGATGTGAGAAACAAGGGATGACCACCTTATCACTCCATCCAAATGTAAGAGTGAAAACCAAGCTTTGGGCATCCAGGGGTTTGAACCACCAATCCGGATTTCTGGGAAGAAATGGGATAGGACCGATTGGAGGACGAGGACCTCAGAACAATTGACATGTCATCCTTCCAATGTGCTCTAGCGCATGAGTGGGGAAACACCAGGGGCATTGGAATCAATCTGAACAGGTGGGAATGGAAGGTGTGAATCATGATACCCAAGATTCAGAACACTGTGGGGGTGGCGTGACAATGAAGGATAGCTATTGACCGCATTTGAAACACAATATCCTTATTGAGTTAGCCTAAAATGGAGATAACAAACGAGGGCTGACCACTGACCATGTTCGAAACACGGGTCCTGACTCGAAATTTCATCCATTTGTCTTCGAGAACGTTGTCCTAGGATAGTAGGAGAGCCATAGGCTGAGCATCCATACTGTTAGGGGGTCCTTTCAGGCGTGAAAGAGGACAAGGGTCTAAATGATGGGCACGCAAAGCGTGGAGTTGGAGTGATGGGTTGTTTGAATGGAGTCCAACACTCTTGAAATCACACCACCATGATAAAGGAACATTAGGTGGGCGTATCCTTATGATCATGGATCAAACATACTTCTGAGCGAGGCCTCTTTGGAAAGGGACCTGATGCATCCTATGATTAACATGGGGCATCCTGAACTGGTTTAGGAGAGAATCACAATTTAATGTCATTCGATATGAGGAGGACAAAAAGGGAAGATCCCAGGAAGGGAGTATGTGGTGCGGTAGCTATAAACCTAACATTAATGAGGACATAAGGATTCTACACCACATCACGTATCCATGGAAGAAGTTATTTAGGCCAAGGGACCCAAAAGTGAAAATTAGACTGGGCCCGAAGCAAAGTGGTTGGTAATTCCTACGTACCCCGTCAGGATGGAAATCAAGTCGCACGTAGTTTTGTGGACGCAGTTTAACGTCATGCGGGACAAAGGAAGGCATGCACAACATGGTTGCGCTAGTACACGTCCTATCAAAACTACTAAGCCCATGTGAGTCATGCTTGATGTGGGAAACAAGAAGTAGTGATGGGACTTTCCTGACATAGGAAAGAATATGCTAGGGGCGATGGGACACCAGGTGAACGACATCCCAACGATGCTAACATGTCCATGTAACACACCTAGATGCGCGAAAAACTAAACCCAAGTATGTCAAAATTCCACTTGAACATAAGGAAGTGAAAATATGTGAATCATGATGCTCAATATCTGGACCACGATGATGGTGGCATGACGATTGGGGATGGCTATTGATCATGTTCGAAAAATAGCATCCATATCGTGTTATACTGATATGGGGACAGACATATGAGGGTCGACTGCTGACCATATTCGAGACACGGGACCTGTCGCAAATGTCGTCTAGGGTCTTTAAGGGCGTTGGCCTAAGACGGTAGGTGAGCTAAGAAGGCATGATACTAGGCCGTGAAGGGGGTCCCTTCAGATGTGAAAGAGGATGAGGATCCAAATAATGGGCTCACAAATCTTGTACTTGGAACGAGGGGAATGTCCCTGTGAAAATTCCCACACTTAGGGATCCGTGTCAAAACGCATATGAGTACAAAAAAAAGACGTATCAGATAAAGGGAGTTGAGTCCCTTCCCAAGGAAAAGGGTCCTGGGTTCGCATGGTTTCAACTTAAGGTCCTAGGGTGGACCATAAAGGGGGGGACTTGATTCAATGGACTGTGCGCCGGGTGGCGAAGTAGCCAAACTCAATGCGCAGTTTCCATAGGGAGATCTTAGTTTAAGGTCATAGAACTCAGACCGTGATGGGGAACGATATGGGAAGAACATGGTGCGGCTATTTAAAAACCCGACGTGAACGAGAACCTCAGAGGTAATCACCACACCACATGTTTCCTAAATGAGTTCGGGCTAAGGGGCTGAAAAAGAGGGGATAGGATTTGTATATTCCTGGGGCTAGACCCGGAGACAAGATTCCTGGGCGTTCCTACATATCCCATGAGGATGGGAATCAATCCAAACATATTTTTGGAAGATGGCATGGTAGGATACCAGTTCTAGGGATAATAAGGTTGTGCGGGTCAGGCCCTTGCACCAAAAGAAGCGGTATTTGATAGATCATGTTTGTCCTTTAGGATGAATGAGTGTTTTTTTGTGAAGCGATGGTCATAGGATAGAAAATCCAGGTACGACATAGGAATCCAGCCGTAAGTTGGCGTTGAAAAATGGTATGGTGTGCGACTGATACCAAACATGATGCCCCCTCGAGTGAGGATACCACAGTGCAGTGTCATTTTTTGTTTTGCATCCAGGATGATAATGTCACAGTTTAGGGTCATCTGATGGGACCAACCATGCATTTTTAACGTCGTGCATGATAGACGCAATAGTTTAAAGTCATGTGGGACTAGGCAGCATGGTCTAGAGTCATATGGCTCAGACATATACAAGAAGTATGAGGTTCGAAATGGAATGTGAATGGCATGATAAATAATACCCGATGTGAATGAGGATGAGGTCCACATCATACCGTGTGCAATTCCGTAAAATAAACCTTGGATTGAGGGTCCAGGAAATATTAGAGGACAAGGGTCTAGAGAAACTATCTCCCAATTGAGATGGACCTGAAGACGAGATGTCCGGGTGTTCTGACGTATCCCATAAGGATGGGAATCAATCCATACATAGTTCTTGAAGGTTCCTTTTAACATCATGCAGGACAAAATACAGTTTAATGTCATGTGGGATAGGAATTAAGGGGGGATAACTCCTAGAAAGGGGCGTATGTGGTGCGGCTAGTGAAAACCCGACCTGAATGAGGACATAATCACATACCATGCCACACAATACCATAGGATTTAAAGCCCCAAAGGCAGAATAGAATAGATGAATTAGTGAAACTTGAGTTGGACCCAAAGACAAGATGTCTAGGAATTCCTATGTATCCCATAAGTATGGGAATCAAGCCATACATAGTTCTAAAATAGATCTTAGTTTATGGTCTTAGAGCTAAGACCAGGGAAAAGTGGAATCCTTCCAAGTAAGTGTGTACCTCAACCTTATCCCTAAGCCCACATGAGACTAACTCGGTGTGGGAAACAAGGGAGGAAGATATTTTTTCAATACCTGGAAAGCACTCCAAAGGGAAGTCAGTGCGGAGCCCCGAATGATGCCTTTACCGTGACTTTGTCCTCCTAAAGTGAAAATGCGCACTGAGGGATAGTTTCAGGAGTGTCAAAATTCTACTTGAACATGATGGGGTGGAAAATAATGTGAATCATGTATCCCACATTCAAGGATTAAAGGGGTTGGGGTGACGATGGAGGATGACTATTGACCGTGTTCGAAACATAGTATCCATATCGTGTTAGCCTGTAATGAGGACAAAAAAATGAGTGTCGGTCGCTGACCATATTTGCAACGCGAGACTTGTATCGATTTGTTGTCTGAAAACCTCAAGGAAATTGGACCATAATGGTAGGAGATCCCTTAGGCCTAGCATCCATGCCCTTTGGGGGTCCCTTTGGGTGTGGAAGATTATGGAAGCCCAAATGAAGGGGAACACGAAGCCTGGAAAATGGGTGAAAACATGTCCAGGTAGAATTTGACACTCCAGGTTCTAGACCAGAGTACTCATGGGCACATTGATGAACCATCATAGAGTGTTTAGGGGCTCAACTTGAGAGCAGATGATTTGAAAAGATGAGTATAGAACAAAGAGATAGACAACTCTCATGAGAAATTGGTACATGGAGTGGTTGTTAAAAACCTAACATGAATGAGGACATAATCCCGTACCACACCATATATCCCTCTCATGGAAGAACGTAGGACAAGGGGCCTAGATAATTGGTAGATCTCTAAGATATGGGGCTGGACCCAAAGTCTAGATGTTCGGGCGGTCCTACGTATCCCATAAGGATGGGAATCAAGCCACACATAGTTCTTGAAGAGAAGCGAATAGGGGTAGGATACACCAACGAGGGAGGTGTACGACACGGCGAGTAACCCAATGTGAATGAGGACATAACCCCACACCATACCATACAACCCACAATTAGGACTTGGGCTAGTGGTTCAAAAAGGCCAAGGGGCCTTGGACAGAAAGTCCCAGCCAATTTGCAGTTTAACATCTTGTAGTGAGGATGAAGAAAGGGTAAGGTATCTCATCCAGGGATGCATACGGAATTGCGAGTAACCCGATGTGAATGAGGGAATAATCCTGCACCACATTGTACAACCCTAAGTGAGAACTTGGGCCAAGGGCCCAAAAAGGCCAAGGGGCCTGAGGCTGGGCCTCGGACGGAAAGTCACAACCAGCTTGCAGTTTAACATCTTGTAGTGAGGATGAAGGTGATATTAGTTTAGGGTCATAGATATCAGACCGTATATTACTAGTTTAATTTCATATGTGTGGGACAGGAAGGGTGAACCATCGTGCTTATGGAAGACCACAAAGTAGCAATGATGATTGAAGACAACTATTGACCATGTTCGCAACACAGTATCCACCCTTAAGTGACCAGTGTTCAGGGAAAACAATTGAGCGTCGACCATTGACCATATTTGCCTCACGAGACTCGCATCAATCTTCCACCTGCAATCCTCAAGGAAATTATCCCGTAATTGTAGGAGAGCCCTTAGGCTTATCATCCATGCCATTCAGGGGTACTTTTGGATATAGAGGGTGATAGAAACCCAAATTATGGGGCTCATGAAGCATAGTAGGTAATGTGATTGTGGGATGGACGATAAATGAAGGGAGGGATGTCTCAAGGGGATATGTGTGGCATGGCGAAATACCCCAACGTGAATGAGGACATAAGTCCACACAACACCACACAATCCTAAATGAGAACTTGGGCCAAGGGCCGAAAAAGGCCAAGGGTCCGAAAAAGGCCAAGGGGCCTGAGGCTGGGTGTCCCAGCCAACTGTATCCATATGACCTCTTGTGTGGTTACCGCCTCATCACAACTCCTAAGCCCACGTGAGCAGTGCTCGGGGTAGGAAACAAGGAGCCAGATTTGTCTTTACCTTTCATATAAGGGTCAGATAGATGGCATCACCCGAAGGGAGTTCATCACATGGAGATACAACGAGGCAGAATGAATCACTACACTCAATGTTTGGGACATCTTGGTGTGGCTCTAACAACAAAGGATAGTTATTGACCATGTTCGAAAAACAGAGTCCTTATAGTGGCCTTGAATGGGAACAAAAATGAGCATTGACCGCTAACCATATTCGCAATGTGGAACTTGTATCAATTTGTTTCTCAACATCCTTGAGGGCGTTGGCCCGAAGTGGTAGGAGATCCCTTGGACCAAGCATCCACACCATTCGAGGGATATTCTGGATGGGAAAGACGGTGGGGTCCCAATCAAAGGATTGGGTGAATCATAGTTGTGCCCATGTATTTTAAAGTCAAGTAGGGCGGTGAAAGTGATGGACATATCTAGAGAGCGGGATATATGGCGGGATCGAGATGAGATCAACGTGAATTGGGAAAGAAGATTGTACCACACCATATATCTTGACCTGAGGGGAGATTCTAGAGTTTGGGCTGGGCCAATAGATGAAATGTCTGGGCGTTCCTACATATCCCATAAGGATGGGAATCAAACCAAATGTAGTTCTTGAAGGCCATGTAGTTTAGCATCGTGCGGTGAGCACGTGGGAGGATAGAAGAATGGGGAGTGGGCACATGGTGCGACCATTGTAATACTGAAATTAGTGGGGCTAAGGAAGTCTATACCATACCATGCAAGGATCCTTTGAGAGAACTATACCCAGGGGGGATAGTCAAAGAGAAGAGTTTGGGGGCTGGGCTCAAGACAAAATGTTTGAGGGTTCCTATGTATCCCATGAGGATGGGAATCAATACATACGTAGTTTCTTAAGGGCCATGTAGTTTAACGTCGTGCGGTGAGGACATTAAATAGTTTAACGTCGTGTGGGATGAAGCAGTTTAGGGCTGTGCAGGACCTGGAAATTTAGGGTCATGCAGGACCAAATAGTTTAGCGTCATGCTGAACTGGCTGGCTCAGGGAAAGTATTGCTTGAGAAACTTGGCATTGATGTGAGGAGTTATATTCTCACCATCCATGGTCACCAGGGAGTATGCCCCATTGGGGGAAAACCCTATGAATTATGTAAGGTCCTTCCCATTTGGGCTCCAACTTGGGCGGTTTCCTGCCAGGTATCATTGGTGCCCAGAGGGCCAATACCAAGTCACCTTGCAAGAAAGAGTGGAGGTGAACCTTCCTGTTGAAGGCTCTAGCTACCTTATTCTGATGCCTTTTCAGATTGTGCAGGGCATGAATCCTATTCTCATCAAGTTCTTCCAATTCATCCAGGCGAATTTCGGCTACCTTATCTGGCACCTACTAGTCATAAACCACTGTGTGTAACGAAGGAAACTGAATCTCGATAGGTAGGACGACCTCAGCTCTGTACACTAGGGATTATGGGGTTACCAAGGTAGAATTATGAGTCATTTTTCGATAAGACCAGAGGGATTTGGGGAGCTTGTCCGACCAACTCTTATTATTCATACAAACCATTTTTTTCAAAATGTTAGAGAGAGTTATGTTGAATACCTTGATCTGTCCATTTTCTTTCATGTGGTAGCGGGAGGTATGGTTCGAATGGATGTTTTACTGGGTGTACAATTTCTTCATCTCAACCACTCAGAAGTTTGCGCCATTATCGGTGAGGACGGTGTGAGGGACTATAAATCGGTAGATGATATTGGAGCTTATGAAGTCAATGATGGAATGGGCCTTGACCTCCTTGAGTGGAACTGATTCTACCCACTTGGAAAAGAAATCTGTAGTGGTCAGGATGAACATACACTGGAGAGCTGTCACCGGTGGATATGGTCCTATGACATCGAGTCCCCAAATCGAAAATGGCCAAGAGTACTTGGTGGAGTGGAGAGGCTCTAGTGGTCGATGCATAGAGTTAGCATGAATTTGTCACGTGTGACATCTCTTGGTGAACTTGATGCAATCATGGATCCTAGAGGGCCAAAAGTATCCCTGTCTCTAGATTTGGTGAGATAGTTTCGGCCCAGTCTGGTGGGCACCGTAGGAATCGGCATGAAACTCCTGCATGACCTGAAAAATCTCGACTCCTTGGATGAAATGGAGTATAAAACCATTTAACCTGTACTTTTAGAGGATCTTCTCAAGGCTAGGACCACTCTGGAGGGTAAAATGTAATGCGCGGCATCGGATTTGCTCACGCTCGGCCCGATCATCTAGGAGGTAACCATTTTGGAGATAGTCGACAAAGGGGACCCTCCATTTGAGAGTCACTTAAACCACTGCATCTGGGGGCTCTGACTTGGAGGCTTCGGCGGTAAGATGGCTCACCTGCAGGTCATCATCATCACCTGCGGAGACAAGAGCAATGACTCTCTGATGCGCCACGTGGATAATCAGATCATATTTCTCGGGTTTTGCAAGTGATGCAGCCAGGACAGCTAGGGCATCATCTCGACCATTCTGAGATTGAGGGACATGAGTAACTTCTGTCCAGGATGGTAATTGGTCCATTAGCTGGAGATTTCACTCCAACAATGGCCCAAGCTCCGGCTTTCTGACTACATAGTCACTATTTATCTGCTTGATGACTAGTTCGGAATCCCCTTTCACATGAAAATTGGGAACATCAATCTCGAGGTCCAACTCGAGCCCAGTGATGAGAGCCTAATACTCTGCCTCATTGTTGGTGCATCCTTATAACAATAGGAATGAGTACGGAAGAACGCCTTGTGCCGGGTTAATAAAGACAATACCCAAGCCTACGCTGTTGAGTTTGGGATCATTGAGACTCCTTCCGGTAGGGATTCGGGAAGCACCATCAAAGTGCATCTTTCATCATGGAATGGATTGGTTTACCTAGAGGATTTCCTCATTGTGGAAATTGAGATCCAAGGACTGGTCAGCAGGAGCCAGGTGGGAAGCAAGAAAGTCTTCCAATGCTTGACCCTTAATAGATTTCTGAGGGAAAAACCTGATGTCAAACTGCTGGAGGATTACTACCCACTGTTCTAGATGGCCTGTCAACATGGGGTGGTTCAGAATGTATTTCAACAGGTCTACCCAAGATACTAGCTATACCTCATGGTGCTGCAAGTAGTGTCGCAATTTCTGTACTGCGAACACTAGCTCAAGGTAGCTCTTTTCGATGGGGAGTATCTACTCTCCATATGAAGGAGAATGTGGCTAAGGTAGTAAAGACTTTTCTTTGTCCCCTCATTGTTCTTCTAGGTGATAAGGGCTCCAAGATATCATTCCAGGGAAATCACGTACAAGATCAATGGTTTTTCGGAGATGGGTGGCATCAAGACCGGAGGCTAGAGAAAATACTGCTTGATTTTCTCAAACACGTTCTAGAACTCTTCGTCCCATTCATAGGCAGAGCCTTTCTTCATGAGCTGAGAAAAGGGGTTACACTTGCTGGACAGATTTGCAATGAATTGACGTATATAGGCTAGGTGGCCTTGGAAACCTTGAAGCTCCCGAATATTGCTCGGGGGAGGAATCTGGCTGATTTCCTTGATCTTCTCTAGGCCAATCTTGATGCCCCTGTGTCTGACAACGAATCCAAGAAATTTGTCGTAGGTGACTCCGAAAGAATACTACAACGGGTTCATCTTCAGGTGGTGAGAACAGAGGAAGCTGAACACTTTCTCAAGATCCTTGAGATGGTCCCAGTGCTTAAGGGATTTTACCACCATATCATCCACATAACATTCCACCAATGTCCCTAGGATTGGCTTAAATATGCAGTGCATGGACAGCTGATAGGTGGCGCCTTCATTCTTCACACTGAAGGGTAAAACCTTGTAACAGAAAGTACCTTGGGGCACCCTAAAAGTTGTGGACTCCTCATCCTCAGGGTCTATTCAAATCTGATTGTGTCTGGAGTAACCATCCATGAAGGAGAGGGCTTATAACCCAGCTGTAGCATCGATCAATAATTTCATCAAAGGAAGGGGAAAATCATCCTTTGGATGGTGACAGTTGAGATCTCGGAAGTCAATGCAGACTCTAATATATCTGTTCTTCTTGCTGACTTGTAAGATGTTGGATTTCCATTTGGGGTACTGGACCTCCTTAACGAATTTGGCCCTGATGATCTTGTCAAATTCGGCCTTGACCATAGCACCATGAGAAGGGTGCATCTTTCTGGGAGGCTGCTTGAACCCGTGGTGATTTACCAGAACACTGAGGTGGTGGACAGCTACCTAAGGATCTAGTCCCGGCATCTCATCGTAACTCCAGGAAGACACATCACGGTGTTGTTTAAGGAAGTCTACATACCGTTGTTTCTCTTTAGGGGGCATGGTGGCACTGATCAATGTGGGTCTTGGGTCTACCCCGCTACCAAGGTTCACCTGTACCAGTTCATCGATCGTGACAGAGATTCCCATTTCAAAGGTCAGGGGGAGAATCCTCCAAATCCTCTTCTTCGCTTGCGGAGGAGGTATCCATAGTGGGAGAATCTTCCTCTGGGTTGACAGCCCCTTGTGAGATGCCAGTACCAACCTAGGCGGTAGTGGATAGCATGTCGGGAGATTCACATGATGCTGAAACCATAGCAATGAAGGTTGTCGATCCGATCTCGTCTGTTCTTCAACCCAAGGGTCCACGCTTGATGATATAAAAGCAATAGTGGCATGTCATCTTGAGTCGGTTTATTCCAGCCTGGAAAAACAAGCACGTATGACGTACTGTCATTGCCATGGGGCAGACATCCCGATACCTTACGAGGGTAGGAGGATCCGGGATCACCTAAGCCTGATTTGTGTAGGAGTACGAGGTGATTTTCCACCATCGCTTGGACTTGAGACAACAAAAATATTTCCCATGTCAGGGGTCATGGCCTCCAATCGATGGATTGGGAAGACATAGGCATCATCCAAACCTCCCAGGGGTCAGTTGCAACCGCAATGGGTTCAACCTCACTGGCCTGAATCTGCTTGTCCTTGCTCTTGTAATAGTCGGCATCCGGGTAGTGGGATTCACAAGAGTCAAAAGGAGACGTGTCACCTTGTATCACGCCTACTCGACCATTGAGGAAGTACTTAAGGCACTGGTGATATGATGAGGGGACCGCCGTTTGCAGGTGGATCCATGGTATACCCATCAATGCATTGTACGTGATGTCTTGGGAGATAACCATAAACTCGGTGCTGGAAACTAGGCCACCGAACTGGGTCTTCAAAGGGATCTTTCCGACTGGGGTCTGCTCGGTCCTATTGTATCCCTAGATTCTTAAGTCGGAGGGAGTCAGGTCATCTTCGAATAACCCCAGCTTCCTCAGTGTCCATGTCGGGATAAGGTTGATCTTGGAGCTGGTGTCAACAAGACAGTGGCAAACCTCCATGACATTAAATTGACAGGTGATGTACAGTGGGATAATGTACCCCTATATGGGAGAACCTTCATCTTCTCCAGAGAATGAGATGATGGCCTAACACTCAGCATTCTTGGCCACTTCAGCATGAAAGGATTCTGCAGCAGCTACCTCTATCTCAAATTCGAGAGGGCTTCTTAAAACCTCAACGAGGGCCTCGAGCATATATAATGACAGGAGAAGGGCTTTGAGGATGGAAATCCTCGCTGGGATGCTTTCAACATGCATGAGAACATCATACTTACGTACCAGGTGTGAACATCTGGTTTTAGGAGGCCACTCTGTGACGGGAGGCATGGCGGGCCCTGCTGGCTGGACCGGCGGCTGAATGGTGCGGGGCATGTCCCGCTGCTCACTAGTCGAAGCCTAAAAAGTGGCCACCAGATGAGGGCCAGATGCCTAAGACCGTCCTATAGCAGATCGTGTCTGGTCGCGGCATGGTCGAGGTGGCTCTGCCTGATCCAGTAGCACAAACGGCGGTGGAGGTGGGCTTGATGACACCGGATGAAGAGACTGTGCGTGCTGAGCTCTATTTTGGGCCTACTATCTGGTCTTAGTGACATGCATGGCCTGGATGGAAGTGCTGACTGATGTGCCTTGATGACCCATATGGTAGCAACTCCGCCAACGTTGGCATCGGTTAGGGACGTTGGGGAGGTTCGTCTGGCATTCCCTGTCATCGGGAGTCATGTAGGGGTTTAACAACTCCATGGTATTAACTAAAGCATACCCTTGACTATCACTCTAACATTCATCCACTACTAGGCAAATTCTGGGAGGAATCCCCATCTCCAGGGGTATGAAGTTTCTGAGAGTATGGGATGACGATGGCATTGGCAGAGTGTGTTTCTTTACCTTACATTACCGATGCTTTCTCTTCTTGAAAGTGGTCGGCTGAGACGACGATGCAGAAGTGGTGGTTGTGTCTTCTGAAGGCTCCGGCTGATTCAGGTGTGCACGAATGATACCATGGGCATAGAAGACTATTTTTCGAGCCATACAGTCATCATACTTCTAGGACCCATGGTTAGAAACATGCTGCCACTCACCTTCGTCGTCGTTGTTGCTATATGTCCTTACGAAGACACCTTCCACTTGTATCGGGGTTGGGCCCAGCCTGACTACATTATTATTGACCTGGTCCTGAATCCATTATTTGAACACATAGCACTGCTTGAGTGTGTACCCCTGGATCCAGTGATAGGGGCAATAGCTGGGGCGATCCGTGAGGTTTTCCTCTTCTGGCCTTCTGCACTCAGGAAAATGCACAATCCCTTATTCCAAGGCACTTTGGAAATAGCCAGGGAACTGATTATCATTGAATGAGTAGGTATGGTTTCTTTTGTCCGAAAAGGTGGGCCTTAGAGCTTGGCCATGATGAGGAGCTGGAGGAGCATGTCAAGGAGGCAGAGCATGATTGTCCCACCTAGGTGGTGGCGGTGCATTACGCGGGGGCACCTTCCAATTATGAGGGGGCCACTTCTGTGTTGGAGGTTGTGCCTGTGGTGGCGGGACTCTGTGAGGTTGTGGAGGTGGATCCACTGGTAATAATTCTAGCTGTTTGGGGGCCTATATTTGGGCCACCATAGTGGGCTCGGATCTGACATCCCTTCTCGCGGGAATTGTGGGAGGCAACGGATGTGCCTGGCTGACCTTTTGTAGGGATTCTTCTAGGTTCTGAGCCTTATCGGAGATGTCTCAGAATCCTCTAGGGTAGTTCGGGGTGATCAGAGAGGGAACCAGTTCTGTCTTAACATTTCCCACACACATCGTCAGTAATTCCTCCTGATTCAGTGGCATGTCAAGGGAGTATGTAAGCCCTTTCCACCGGGTGATAAATTCTATGACACGCTCATCAGGTCTCTATTTTCAATTGAAGAGGTATGTGATACTTGTCTTCTACATGGTAGAGCTGAACTGGTAGTGGAATTGCCTACGGAGGTCCTCCCAATCGATCATTGGTCTGATGGGGAGCTGGCTATACCAGAAAAACACAGGGCCTTTTAATGTCTGCACAAAACACCTGAGTTTGGCAGCCTCCTGCTACGCTGGAGTTCCCAACATGGGGCGACCTTGAGGAAAAGTGGTTCAGGTGTTGTGGCGGGTCCCCTGTCCCATTAAAGGGGGATAAGGTGGGATTTCTAAAACCCAGGGGTGCCGGAATATCATCCACCCATGCTGGATATGGCTTGCCATCAGGTGGGATTGCCACCTGCTATGTTTCCAACACCTCGAGGTGGTTAATGATTGTCGCCATTGGATCATCTGGGCAATGGTTTCTGTCTTGATGGGTATCCCTGACAACCAGTGCATTTTCGGGATCTTCAACACGGTAATCAGGCCCAGCGGCTCATGGAGCGGCTGGTGGAATGATCTGTGGGGAAACTGGGGGAGCCCGAGTTGGGTTCCTTGGATTTTCACGTCATTCTGGAGGGTTTGGTGAGACATATTGCGCCCTCTTGCCATAAGTTTTGGCTTCAACCCTTTCTTTGAGAGTAGGATGGCCAGGGTTTCCTGGAGGTATCTTGTCAAGGGGAAGTTGTTCATGCCCCTACTGTACTGGTCTAGGATTACCATTGTCTGGTCGTCGCTCTACAGCACGTTCAGCCAAGAGGTCATCGACCAACTTCTTCTGCTCGGGAAGTTACTGACGTAACGTAGCCTTCTCGAGGTCTTCCTCCATCTTCTACACTAAGGCGGATGGGTTGGAGTGTTTGGTATCTCTGATGTGCTCTTTACCCTTACAGGGATTCTGGATGAGGACTAATGCCTTGGTGGGTGCAGGGAGACCCAGTAAGTTCCTCTGCTAGTGAGTAACTCTTCCTGATGAGTCCAGTAGTGGTGGCATGCCCTCGGGGGGTAAGTCCCCATCAAGAATTTGCAGCTCGTCCTCTTAATCCACTATGTCGACCATGTTGACCGTGTCCCTTCTTGGGGGCATGTACTATATATCGCCTAATGATTCGGGCCGCCGCCGGATAGGGCTGAAGAGGAGGGAAACATACTGCCCCTAGCCACAGATTTTCACATGGGGGTAAGACTCCTTGATAATCCTGCGGAGTACCTTGAAACTATGCATTGTTGTTGGAGGGCCTTATAGCGACCTGGTGATTCGGGGCGTTGGTCTATAGGGAGTAAGGCCAAATCCACCAGACGACATTGCTCACCAATTTCTTCAAAATGTGTTTGGCTCCTGGGATAAACCACTCGCTGATGATGAAGGAGAAAGTGTGTCTCTCAAAGGGTTTGGCGGAAACACTCAATTTCCACCGGGGTGAGGAATTCCGACATGTAGAAATTCGGCGTTGCCATGGGCCATAACATCTCGGGGAAGTGGTCCGTTGTGAGGATCTTCCATAGGCTCCTCAGCTCGGATTCAGGGTATGGCCCTTGATTGCATCATTCATCAACTAGGGGTGGCTGAGGAACTAGCAGTGGTACTGAGGCAGACCGCTGGGACGACAGGTTGGCTGGTGGAGAGTACGGCGAACGGGCTGACTGGCTGTCGAATCTCAGGTTGTCCTCTGAAGAGTGTAGTGATCTGTCCGCTACGTCACGATAAGATGGGCCGATAGCCGCAGTTCCTGGCATAGGGGATAGGGCTACTAACGATAGGCCGCGATGCTGCTCGCCCTCCATCAACCCCCAGAATAGCTCTTTGTGATCTCTAGTCGAGGTAGAGAGTGCTTCTGGTGATGACAGTGGTGATTGCATGATCATAACCTGCAGGGTTGCCAAACTTTTATCCTCTTAGATATACCTACCTAGGGAGGCGGTAATCTGATGGACCTCACATTTCGAGAGTACTAGGATGATGCACCTTGTTCCTTCCCCAACCCTTAACTCGGATGAGCAAGAGGAAGGTTCTCGCAATGAGTCATACTCTGCTTCAGAGTCTGAGAAGCGGACTGGTTTGATCTCTGTCCGGACCTTCCCATAATTATTATTATGGTGATGATGACCCACCTTCCTACCCCCAGATGGCTCTTCAGGATAGGGTAGATTCCTGACACGAGGAGGTCCTTCAGTTGTACTGGTGCTGGGGTAGAGAGGGTTTCCAACTGAGTAAGCAGGCACTACTACAACCTGTCCCTTTATCAGCGCTAAAAACCAGCATTAACAGCGCTAGAAAAGCACTGTTAATTCCGGCGTAGATAAAGGGGGGGGTCCCCTATATCAGTGCTTCTCAGAGCACTGATAAAGGGGTCCTTTATCAGCGCGTGGTGGAGCGCTGATAAATGTCAACTATATCAGTGCTTCTCGGAGTGCTGATACAGGGTCCCTTTATCAGCGCTCCTCTAGCGCTGTTAAAGGTGTCCTTTATCAGCGCTAAAAAAGTGCTGATAAAGGCCCCAGTGCCTGCACCTAAAAAACAGTACCTGCACACCAGAATACCTGCACAAAGTAGCACATGCACACCTGCACACCATAGCACCCGCACCCAATATTTTGACTGACAATGGTATATACATTTACTTAACATCATGAATATAAAAAAACTCATTGCTATATACATTTCAAACAATGTTTTACATGGTTACATTTAAAATTATTCAACAACAGTTATAAACATTCATGTTTCATCCTTTGATATCCGTGATCCGCTCTCGATGGTATTTGTTGCCAAACAAAGCATCCGAACTCAAGGAAAAAAATTCACCTATATAAGAAAACAAATATTATGTTAGTAATGCAATAATGAAAGAAATTAAAACAGTAATATGAAAGAATACATTAATATGGAAATGTGAAACTAAAATATTAAATTTTAAACTCAAAAGTTTTCATTTTCATAACAATGAAAGGGAATAATGTAAAATCAATATGTTTTTTATTGATTTATCTCATTTAATAAATACTGATTCTTTATCTAATGAAAAGATTTACCGGTCACATCGTGCGTCGGATTGAGGTGCGGTCAATTCGTACACGTCAAAAATGACTCGTGGATCGTTTTCCTAAAGTATCAAAACAATCCGAAGGCGTTTGCTCAGTTTGGCGTATGTCATTGGTGTTGTTTTCCAAAGTTTATGTCATTTTCAAACTAATATCAGACACTTTTAGCCATAACGGTCACACCATGCGTCGGATTGAGGTTCGGTCGATTCGTACTTGTCAAAAATGACTCGTGGATCGTTTTCCTAAAGTATCAAAACAATCCGAAGGCGTTTTCTTGGTTTGGCGTATGTCATTGGTGTTGTTTTCCAAATTTTATGTCATTTTCAAACTGATATCAGACACTTTTAGCCATACCGGTCACACCGTACGTCGTATTGAGGTGAGGTCTATTCGTACATGTCACAAATGACTCGTGGATCATTTTCCTAAAGTATCAAAACAATAAGAAGGCATTTGCTCGGTTTGGCGTATGTCATTGGTGTTGTTTTCCAAAGTTTATGTCATTTTCAAACTGATATCAGACACTTTTAGCCATCCCGGTCACACCATGCATCGGATTGAGGTGAGGTCGATTCTTACACGTCACAAATGACTCATGGATCGTTGTCCTAAAGTATCAAAACAATACGAAGGTGTTTGCTCGGTTTGGCGTATTTCATTGGTGTTGTTTTCAAAAGTTTGCCATTTTCAAACTGATATCAGACAATTTTAGCCATACCAGTCACACCGTGCGTCGGATTGAGGTGAGGTCGATTCATACACGTCACAAATGACTCGTGGATCGTTGTCCTAAAGTATCAAAACAATCCGAAGGAGTTTGCTTGGTTTGGCTTATGTCATTGGTGTTGTTTTCCAAATTTTATGTCATTTTCAAACTGATATCAGACACTTTTAGCCATACCGGTCACACCGTGCGTCGTATTGAGGTGCGATCGATTCTTACATGTCACAAATGACTCGTGGATCGTTGTCCTAAAGTATCAAAACAATCCGAAGGTTTTTGCTCGGTTTGGCGTATGTCATTGGTGTTGTTTTCCATAGTTTATGTCATTTTCAAACTGATATCAGACAATTTTAGCCATACCGGTCACACCGTGCGTCGGATTGAGGTGCAGTCGATTCGTACACATCACAAATGACTCGTGGATCGTTTTCCTAAAGTATCAAAACAATCCGAAGGCGTTTTCTCGGTTTGGCGTATGTCATTGGTGTTGTTTTCCAAAGTTTATGTCATTTTCAAACTGATATCAAAAAATTTTAGCCATAACGGTCACACCGTGCGTCGGATTGAGGTGCGGTCGATTCGTACACGTCACAAATGACTCGTGGATTGTTTTCCTAAAGTATCAAAACAATCCGAACGCGTTTGCTCGGTTTGGCGTATGTCATTGGTGTTGTTTTCCAAAGTTTATGTCATTTTCAAACTGATGTCAGACAATTTTAGCCATACCGGTCACACCATGCGTCAGATTGAGGTGAGATCTATTCGTACACGTCACAAATGACTCGTGGATCGTTGTCCTAAAGTATCAAAACAATCCGAAGGCGTTTGCTCAGTTTGGCGTATGTCATTGGTGTTGTTTTCCAAAGTTTATGTCATTTTCAAACTAAGTAGTAGGAATTCACTAATCTAAGGATATAAAACATAAGAAAGGGAGATATCAATGACCATATAAATATAACATAAGTATTAGGAATTCACCTTCATTGTCCTATTTGTTTACATTCTTCGATCAGGTACGCTGCCCATTCGTTTCTAAAGACATTTATATCATCTTATGAATAGGAGTTTTTGTGACAGTCATAGTAGTACTGAAAAAATATAAATACACAAAGGATTAATAATTATTTTAAATAAAGTAGTAATTATTTTCAAAAATACCTCTTCAGGGATGATAGTTTGTCCATGAAATACGATCTCTTTCATAAATTTACAAACATAATAACCGCAGTCCTTGTCATTTGTTTGTTTCGGACACTACAGAAACATCGAGAAAAATAAGTAATTTGTTTTGATATGTATTTGGATAGTGAAATATAATTATATATACCCAGATACTTCTACATTTTTAGATCTTGTGGGCATTGTCGTCCTTACGCCCTGGATTCATTCCAGCCTTTAGACGATATTCATACACCGCCCTATCATAACAAAATCCTCATTAAAAGATAATATAAATTATATAACTATATATTTAGTTCTAAAATGTTGGATCTAGTGTATTACAAATTGAAAATCGCCATCATGTGTGGTCGGTTAGTTGGATATCCATGCAATGAATCCAGAAAATAAATCTTTGGAGTATCCAAATTGACTGCAATGAGCATCCAATGTTCCCTAAAAACACAAAAAGAAATAAGTACTGATAGAAATGAAAATATAATTGATATAATTAAAATGTAGAGTTTTACCCTTGCATCGTTGGTATTAAAAAGAGCATGTCAGTCGTAATTCTTCTTTGAAACGTTCTGAGCATATTTGACATCAATTCAGCCTGAAAATTAGAATCTATTTCTGTTCATTGTGTAGAAATGGTGTGAGGACTAACGAGTACAAATTTGTATTCATGGGAAAATCCCTTCAATTTTTTTTCATATATACGCCTGTGAAAAATATGAGATGTATTTATCCATAATTATCAAAGTATATCAGCTTTTGTAAAATCAAATCATGAAAACATACCTCATGTATACATTTATAACTGAGGCGCCTAGCCAGTCGTATGTGATGATCTCAGAAATAGCGTCTGCACTAACGAAATCCATTGTTTCCTCTCCGTACATATCTTTTTCACAAACAATTTTATGATTCTTTTCGTCTTTCATTTTCGTATCCACATGAGCTTGCAATGATATTAAATGTGGATATAGAACGGGCGGGGTGAACGTGCTCTCAGTAGATCGTTTTGATCGGTTGGTTGATCCAATCTTAGAGCCGCTCTTTCGTTGTAGCTTCTCCATTTTATCCTTCTGTAATAACATTCATCGGTTCAGCCATTTTCTAATTTAATGTTAAAGGTTCTGCTTGAAAAATGAACTGGAAATGAATACCTCCTGCTCGACGTGTTTTTTTACAAGATTTGACAGCCATGCAACAAATGTTCCAATAGCTTTTTCCACCATATGAATGTTGTCATCGTCATTTGGCACGGGTAGCTCGGCACTCGGCTCATGAGCTACGTTAATCGACACTTTGACATGACCAGTTGGAAGTGGTCTGGAGTGTAGCATGTCATTCTGCATATTGAACACCGTAGACCTCGCTACAAGGCGATGGGTGGGAGTTGACAGATATAAATCACAATCATTTTCACCCTGCAGAATATCATTAAATGAAAGGTATCAGTGTCTATGTGATTCACATCTCACAAAAACGAATATTATAACATTGATTACCTCGGTTAATTCAGGTCTTTGAGGGGAATGGCTCGCCTCAAAGCTGGTGAGGGGTGGATCTTCTCGCGGGGGTTGTTCTTGAGTTGTTTGTTCTCTTCGCCTCTCCTCCATCAAACTCTTTAGAATCTCTCCCTGAGTTTGGATTAGTTCTTCAAGGGTAGCTACGTTATCTCTCATTACATGCAATTCTTTAGTTTGTTCATCCTCTTGTTTTTTTTTCTTAAAATATGTCTTGGGTGACACCCCAAAACCCACACCTCTGAGGCGGCCATACTGTTCTGGCTGTTTCAAGGCCGTTGAAAGTATGTTTGCATCCGGTGTGGGTGTTGATGTTTCCTGTGACTATGTCAAATGGAAAATATGAAAAAATAAGTAAGCATCGTTATGTAATAGTGATTTAAAGCAAAACAAGTTTATATTATGTCATACTTACACATGTTTCCCACACTTTTTGTGTGTTTTCATCTATCAGTTTCCCCTCTTTATTAACACGAGCCTCCTTCCATAGCACATGGCGTGGAATGGAAGTGACTTGAGATTTTGCTTCATCAATCTGCTTATAAACAGAGAAACATGGTTACAGTGTTGTTTTATGTCACATAAAATTATTACAGTACTTTTAAAATACATACCAATTGTTTTTCAATTGAAGCGTACCCCAACCTTGCTTTACGGTAGGGGTACGCTGGTTTTGCTGCCCGTTCTTTATTTTCAGCACTCAGTTTCTATTTCATAAATAAAAACCTATCAATCAATGTGATGAATACAAGCAACGTTACACAACGTGTAACAAAACACAATGTACCTGAAAATTCTTGTCCGCACGACGGTTGCAAAACGCATCCCACGTTCCTTGGGATATCAAGTGTGCATAAAGAGGAGGCGGGTGCGGCTTGATTTTCCCTTCGACATCTTTCAGATTATTTTTCGTTAAAATGGTGCGAAAGCCTCTATGAATCCTTTGTGCCAGTCTGAAAACATATTCTTTGTGCGAAACATCTACTATAAATGCACTCTGTAAGAGATGATTAAGGGTTAGTCAATATTTCAATATTTTATTTTATTTTAATAAATTAAATAGATGATATCGTAATGTTACTGTAATCTCTTCCCACATTAATGTTTTCAACCCACTGACAACATGGTGCCACGAATCTACGTCAATCGGCACGCGTTGTTGAGTGACGATTCCAATGTAGCTACTAAACATGGCTTTGTTGGGGTTTACATGCTGGCCTAGCTTATTCCATCCCACCTCATATTTGATGCCTTTTGCTTTTGCCTTAAGGATTTTTGCTAAAACTGTCAAACTACGGCACACCTGTTTTTTTTTGTGTCGCTGGGGTTTCATCGCCTACCATTTCCTTAGTTTCTGCATCATCATTATGTTTCTCCGAAGCACTAGCTTCGGCACTGACACCAGCTGCAACAGGTTGAGAGACCTGTTGTACGTCAGCAGTGGGACCAGCTGCAACAGGTTGAGAGACGTGTTGTGTCTCGGGATTGGGTGCATCAGCAGGTGAAGAAGTCATTATCTGCAGAACTGGTTTAAAATTTAAGTTAGATCACATAAAAGCAGCAGCGAACAGATAATAACATAATGTAACACAATCTATATTACAATAAAAATCAATAACCTGATTATTGAAATCCCTTTTTTTAAAAGGCTGAAGGGATTTGACCCCTCTATCAACTATCCATATCCCTTCATTGTGGTCTCCTCTGACATAAAAAACGTCGTCTATATTGGGACCACTGTGAAATGATTGCGAAATCCCAATGAAAGGATCATCTTCCGTTGAATTTTCATCTGACCCTTCAGCTGTTTTGGTCGATAACAGAACAATTGACTAGTTTCGGTTTGTGGGATCGGGAACATAAAATACTTGCGCTGCCTGTGATGCCATTATAAATGGTTCGTCTTTCTCCCCTTCCTTACTGAAATCAACTTTCACAAATCCCAAATCATCTATTTTAACAGCACTCCTGTTATCAACCCACTTGCATTGAAATATCGGAACTTGAAATTCCGTATAATCCAACTCCCATATTTGTTTGATGATGCCAAAGTATGACATATTCGCATAAATTGGATTTCTGTCCTTAGCACCGGAAACATGCATCGCTTCATCCACAAGTGTAACCCCACTATTCTGCATGGTACTGTCTTCATCATGTTCATTAGTATAAAATGTATAACCATTAACTACATAAGCATTGTAAGATAATGCATACACACTTGGTCCTCCGGCTAGCCATCGAAGTCGTTCCGAAATAGACTTTGGATTTTCATCTGACTTCTTAAAAATATGATCTCGAAACCATCCTATAAACTGTCGATTATGTGTATTTGATATCCATTTTTCAGCCCTTGATGGATTCAATTGCCTAAGAATTTTTTTGTGGATTTCAACATATGGGTCAACGTCCAAACTGTTATGCAAAACATAAAGGTGGGCCTGCTCCCGATCTGTAATATTGATTGTGACAACCTTTCTTCCAACAAGTCCTTCACCCTCTAACCGCCCAGTGTGACGAGATTTCGGTAAGCCAATGCTTTCCACACCAGACAAGTATTCGGTACAGAATTCAACGGCCTCCTCAATAATATATCGCTCTATAATACAACCCTCTGGTCGACTTCGATTTTTGACATACCCTTTCAAAATCTTCATATACCGTTCAATGGGGTACATCCATCTGTAATGTACAGGACCACATAGTCGAATCTCTCTCACCAAGTGGACCATCAAATGAGCCATCATATCAAAAAATGAAGGCAGGAAGAACATTTCTAATTCACATAATATGACGGCAATTTCTTTTTCCATAGCTGGCAATTTCGTCGGGTCTATAACTTTGCTGCATATAGATTTGAAGAAGAAACACAGTTTCATTAATGTATGGCGGACATTCTTGGGAAAAATGCAATGTAAAGCAATTGGAATGAGATTTTACATCAAAACATGAAAGTCATGTGATTTCAGACCTCTTAACTTCAAGTCGCTCATTGACACAAGGTTACTGATATTTGACGAATACCCCTCTGGAACCTTTACGTCATTCAAGAAGTTTCAAAACTGATATCCCTCCTGCCTGAAAAGAGTGTAAGCAGCAGGAGGAAGAAATTTTTGTTTTTCACCCTTTACTGGTGCCAACTCTTCTCGTATTCCCATCTCAACCATGTCCAATCTAGCCTTAATTCCATCTTTTGTTTTTCCAGATGTATTTAGCAACGTGCCGATAACACTGTCAAATACATTTTTTTCTACATGCATAACATCAATAAAATGTCTTACATACAGACAATTCCAGTATTGTAATTCAAAAAAAATTGATCTCTTTTTTCAACCGATTTTCATAAGGTTTTTCGAAGCCGGTTTACCAAAAGTAGTGTCCAAATTTTTAACTTTCTCAAACAATTGATCGCCTGTTAGTGGAGACGGTGTAGTACATTCTTCTGAACTTCCATCGAATGATGTCTTCCAAGAACGGTACTTATGTCGTCGCGGTAGAAATCTGCGATTTTCTAGAAACACGGTTTTTGATGAATGTTTCAACCTAATTGATTGTGTACCTTCTTCGCAAACGGGACAACCTTGAGTTCCTTTAATGCTATATCCTGAAAAATTTCCATAAGCTGGGAAGTCATTTATCGTCCCATACAACATGACTCTCAAAGTGAAATCTTCCTTTCTGTAAGCATCATACAATGTAACACCTGAATCCCACAATAATTTCAAATCTTCGATCAATGGAGCTAAATAAACATCAATATCATTACCTGGTTGTTTTGGTCCTGATATAAGCATAGATAACATGATGTATTTTCGTTTCATGCATAACCACGGTGGTAAGTTATAATTTATCAACATAACCGGTCATGTACTGTGACTGCTGCTTTGAAAACCAAAAGGATTCACTCCATCTGTAGATAATGCAAGACGAAGGTTTCTCGACTAGTTTCCAAATTCAGGATACTCATGATCGATTCTCTTCCACTGAGGAGAGTCTGTCGGGTGACGTAGTATCCCATCTTTAATTCTTGTATCTGCATGCCATGTTAATTGTTCTGCAGTCTCCTCACTTCCATATAGGCGTCTAAACCTTGGAATGATTGGAAAGTACCATACAACTTTAGTAGGACTGGATTCATCTTTCTTGTATCGAGAAGCACCACACTTTGGGCATTATTTAAGTGATTTTTGGTCCTTGCGAAACAGTATACAGTCATTCGGGTAGGAGTGTATTCTTTCAGAGATCATACCCATAGAGTGTAGCATTCGTTTGGCATCGTATGTTCGGCTCGGGAGCTCATTGTCTTCTGGGAGCATGTCATTCAAGAGGGAAAGTAGTTTCGTAAAACTGTCGTCACTCCACCCGTTATCTGCTTTCAAATTATACAGCTTCAGTACGGCTGACAATGCTGTATATTTAGTGCAACTAGCATACAATGGCGTCTTTGCACAACTTTTTAACTTCTCAAACAATTTTGGGCAATCACGAAGTTCATCTTCGAAGGTCCTTGTCATTTTCTCAATACGATCTTCATCATCATTCACATCTATAATCACATCCTCCATACAGTCATCTTCATTGTTCATGTTTGTAATCATATCAGATGATCCATAAAACGCAGTGTCACCCCAGTCACTACCTACATTCATTGTTTCCCCGTGTTTATTCCAACATGTATAACTTTGATCTATTCCGTGACAGATCAAGTGTTCTTCCAACTCATCTGGACTAATTTGTTTTGAATAACAACAGCATAAACACGGACAAAGGATTTGAGAAGAGTCACGTGCATGATCTATTGCAAACTTGATAAATTCTTTCACGCCTTCTTCATACTCTTTTGTCAACTGATTGGCATTCATCCATTATTTATTTATATTCATCCTATTTAAAATCAATAGGATAAGTATATAGGTTAAAGGAGAAGGAATATGAGTATAATTTAGATACAAAACAAGATACTTCAAGGAAATAAAGGAATAAATAAATACAAAAATAAAAAATATATTGGGAACCACTACAATCCCCAAGCCTCACAACATCTGGATCTCTAAAACCCAGTAGTGCAGGACACTCAACCAAACAGGCCAAATACACAATAAGGACTGAAATCTCTCACCTATCCACTTTTCATAACAAATATAATCACTACTCAAAATCAATGTCCCTATTAGTAGTATCATAGACCTCACTACTATGTTATTCATGCTGTTATACAGTTTTTATTTTAAAATGAAGGGATGAAATGAATCCTAAGAAAGACCTTAATACATTAAAACCAATGTTTATAAAGGAAAACCATTAAATGTTTGGATCAATAAGCTGTTAAGAATGAAGACCATCATTGCAACGTCACCATCCAACAGAATCACATGGTGTAGTGAAACACTCATCGCATGAGAGCATCATATTATTTATCAGTGTCTTACATGGTATAGCCTCATAATATTTACATGGTAATATTCCATACTATAAATAGTCTCAAGAGATGGCTCATGTCCCATTTCAATATATAGGTTTGTTCTGGGTCAGTCTACACATCCAGCGAAGGCAGCGGAGGAGGATGAGGCCTGTGGAGGGGAGGAGGAGCAGGAGCAGAGGAGGAGGCGGTGGCCGCAGCGGAGGAGGAGGAGGTAGCGGAGGCAGCGGAGGGGGGGGAGGAGGCCACGGTGGAGGAGGAGGAGGCCGCGGTGGAGGAGGAGGCACCGGCGACAGCACAGAGGCAGGGCGGAGGCAGGGCGGAGGCAGCGGAGGAGGAGGAGGATGAGGCCGGTGGAGGAGGAGGAGGAGGAGTAGGAGCAGAGGAGGAGGAGGCGGCCGCGGTGGAGGAGGAGGAGACGGCGGCCGCGGAGGCACCGGCGTGACCGCGGCATGACCGCGGCGTGACCGCGGCGTGACCGTGGTGTGACCACGGAGGAGGAGGCGGCCGCGGAGGCACCGGCGGCACCGGCGGAGGAGGAGGAGGCATCGGTGGAGGAGGAGGAGGCCATGGTGGAGGAGGAGGCACCAGCGGCAGCGCAGAGGCAGGGCGGAGGCAGGGCGGAGGCAGCGAAGGCAGCGGAGGTAGCGGAGGAGGAGGAGGATGAGGCTGGTGGAGGAGGAGGAGGAGGAGCTGGAGCAGAGGAGGAGGAGACGGCCGCAGAGGCACCGGCGTGACCGCGGCGTGACCGCAGCGTGACCGTGGCGTGACCGCGGTGTGACCGCAGTGTGACCACGGCGTGACCGCGGGGTGACCGCGGCGTGACCGCGGCGTGACCGCGGCGTGACCGCGGCGTGACCGCGGCGTGACCGCAGCGTGACCGCGGCGTGACCGCAGCGTGACCGCGGCGTGACCGTGGCGTGACCGCGGAGGAGGAGGAGACGTGGAGGCACTGGCGGCACCGGCGGAGGAGGAGGAGGCATCGGCGGAGGAGGAGGAGGCCGCGGTGGAGGAGGAGGCACCGGAGGCACCGGCGGCAGCGCGGAGGTAGGGCAGAGGCAGGGCGGAGGCAGGGCGGAGGCAGCAAAGGCAGCGGAGGAGGAGGATGAGGCCGGTGGAGGGGAGGAGGAGTAGGAGTAGAGGAGGAGGCGGCGGCCGCGGCGGAGGAGGAGGAGGCAGCGGAGGCAGCGGAGGAGGAGGAGGAGGCCGCGGTGGAGGAGGAGGAGGCCGCAGTGGAGGAGGAGGCACCGGCGGCAGCGCAGAGGCAGGTCGGAGGTAGGGCGGAGGCAGCAGAGGTAGCAGAGGAGGAGGAGGATGAGGCCGGTGGAGGAGGAGGAGGAGGAGCAGGAGCAGAGGAGTAGGCGGCAGCCGCGGCGGCGGAGGAGGAGGCGGCAGCCGCAGAGGCACCAGCGTGACCGCGGCGTGACCGCGGCGTGACCGCGGCGTGACCGCGGCGTGACCGCGGCGTGACCGCGGCGTGACCGCGGCGTGACCGCGGCGTGACCGCGGCGTGACCGCGGCGTGATCGCGGCGTGACCGCGGAGTGACCGCGGCGTGACCGCGGTGTGACCGCGGCGTGAACGCGGCGTGACCGCGGAGGAGGAGGAGACATGGAGGCACTGGCGGCACCGTCGGAGGAGGAGGAGGAGGAGGCGGAGGAGGAGGAGGCCGCGGTGGAGGAGGAGGCACCGGAGGCACCGGCGGCAGCGCGGAGGCAGGGCGGAGGCAGGGTGGAGGCAGCGAAGGCAGCGGAGGAGGAGGATGAGGCTGGTGGAGGGGAGGAGGAGCAGGAGCAGAGGAGGAGGCGGTGGCGGTGGCCGCGGCGGAGGAGGAGGAGGCAGCAGAGGCAGCGGAGGAGGAGATATATGGTTTTCCTAAGCATTGAACTAGATATTTTAAATATGATTCACTCCCTTATAAGCCTTCTAAAACAAATCAGGGTAACATTTTTAGCCTCACCCGCCTCATTCTATCAATAATGATCAACATGATCTATCTAAAGGAGCTGCATAAGGTTCCATTTGAAATAATGCTTGTTAACTAATATTGAATGTAAAATTAATCATGGAATGGTACTAATACCACAATCTATTTATTTCTATAATGAATTCTCACAACATAATCTCCAATATGAATAATGTATCCTCAAACTGCCTGTTGTACATTGGATGGTACACCATGATCAATCATAGAATATTCCCTTGGTATTTCTATAAGGTCATACAAAGATCAACATAAAATGTTCATCTCTATCAAAAATAGTTGTTAATGAAACTACATGAAAGTGTAAAATCTCTCAGACATTGAACCTTCCCAAATCCTCCACTGAGCGAGTCTCTCTGATCAGAAATATTTGGGAAGACATTATTAGTTGTTCAAAAATCACCCAAAAGTGTCTTTAACCATTAGGGTGTGGGGTGACCCCATAAAAATATCAATAGAAATGTATTACACATATTCATATTTATTAGGAGTGGCTACAACAACCAACTGGGACTTGGGTGCTCGACCTTCTCCATCAGTATTCCATAAAGAGACAAAATTGGAAATTCCACTCTTTATCCATTACCACTATAACTACCTCATGAAGTCATGATAAATATTAGTAACATTATTATTTACATCCCCTATATAGGTACGTAAATTATGGGCAAATAATCTTTAATTCAAGAATTGCATGAAAATATTTAGCTTGGATTACAATTGAGAGGAAAGGAATAATAGGAGGGAAGAGAGCTCTCCTATAACATTATTATTTACATCACTATATAGGTACGTAAATTATGTGTCATTGGTGACTGATTTTTTGAACCTTCACGTGACTTTAGCAGTGCCCTGCTCACAACCACTATAGATCCCCATGTGGTTTGTTTAAAATACATCTGGATGCGTATTCATCCTAATTTATCATTTTAATATGGCTTCACTGAATTTCCCCTCAACTCCCCGGAACTAAATTCGAGTGCACAAGATCCTTGGACGACATCAAATCACCATACGGATTTGGGTTTAGTGAGGTATTTTTTTGATTCTCTTATGTGCATCTTAAAATCACAATTCGATCTTTGGTTTGATGTCATTTTCACATGTGTGTGAAATTGTTCTACATCTACGACCCAAACCTGGAATAAGGTAATCTCGGCTTGGGTTCAACCTCATCCAGATTATGGATGAGGATTAGTAGAATACACTGATGAAGTGTGAGGCATCAAACAGGGCTCATAATCCCACTCTAACCTTGGAAAAACATGTGATAGTAGAACATACCTTAGGAGGTGGAGGCCGCGGTGGAGGAGGAGGCCGCGGTGGAGGAGGCATCGGCGGAGGAGGAGGAGGCACCGGCGGAGGAGGAGGAGGCCGCGGTGGAGGAGGAGGCACCGGCGGCAGTGGCGTGGAGGCAAGGCAGAGGCACCGAAGGAGGAGGAGGATGAGGCCGGTGGAGGAGGAGGAGGAGGAGCAGAAGCAGAGGAGGAGGCGGCGGCCGCGGCGGAGGAGGAGGAGGCGGCGGCAGCGGCGCAGACGAGGGCTTCCGCAAGAGCTTGATTGTGTGTGGGGAGGAGGAAAAGGACCCGCGGGTTTTTAACAAATCCGCGGGACCCTTTATCAGTGCTAGTAAAAAGCGCTGATAAAGGGTGTATTTATCAGCGCTAAAATGAAAAGCGCTGATAAATACAACCTTTATCAGCGCTAACAAAAGCGCTGATAAAGGTCCACTTTATCAGCACTTTTTTAGCGCTGATAAAGGGGAGGACCTTTATCAGTGCTTTTCCGTTAGCGCTGATAAAGGCAGGCGCATGCCTTGCCCAGTTTTGTGGTAGTGCGGGGTGCACGGAGCACCGGGACAGATGTCAAAGGGGATATGGGGAGGACCTCCATGGATAGAACTAGAGTGGGAAAGACCTCTTCTGGAGCTAGTAGGTGCATGGGGAGGACCTCTATGCTTGTTTCCCCTAGTGACATCAGTATGAGGAGGGTCCTCATACTGGTCGACCTGAACAAGGGTAGGACCTCTGTGTCAGGCATTGGTGAAGTGAAGCCGACCCTCACTCCTCTGATCGTTGGGGTGAGGAGGACCTTCACCAGCTGAAATTAGAACACGATGAGGTCCTCTACATTGGAGAGATACCGGATGTGCAATGTCCCCACATCGGCGGTCGGGGGCAGGAGGAATGACTCCATACCCAATGTAGTGGGCATGGGAGAGACTTCTGTAGTGAGTGTCACCGCCATGGGGGAGACCCTCATTTGGATTGACAGTGGCACAGGGAAGACCTCCATGCCAATCCTCGAAGTGGGGAATCCCCACATTCTTCATGGTAGTGGTACGATGAGGGCCTCCGTACTGGGTGGCATCGTTGTGGGTTAGTCCGCGGCAGCCACTGCCTATGTCAGTGACCAAGAGAGTTGACCCAACCTGCTCGTGGGGCGGTTGGGGCCTCAATCCAGGTTGGGTGTGTAAGTGCCTCTACTCAGCATATATAGGGAGCTGGTGATATAAGTCGGCGGTGGCTCGGGACGAAGTAGCCATTGACGTTGATGCCCCTTGGCGGGTGTCCTCTTCAACTTGCACCCAATGCTGGCATCATGTCAGACGAACCGGAGCCGGTGGTGCAGGTATGTGGATTACCTACTCCTTGTCCAGTAAGACTGGGAGGCGATGCTGACGCGGCCAGGTGGGAACCCTCACTGAGAGCCTCTGTAATGGGACTCTAACTGGGCTGGCCTTGACATCCCCTACTTCATTGACGTAGGGCAGGGAGTCATCAAAGCATTCCAGGGAGAGGCTCCTAAAACGGTTATATGTTGGCATTGGGGAGAAGAGGCTCCCTGCACGGCCCTTGGGGTGGCATTGGTGATGAGACATAGATGCCTCCAAATCCAGGAGGTCCATATCCCGAGTCATGATAATGCCCTCCTCCTCGTACCAGCATACGAGGGCATTGATCACCCTTTGTTGGATGACCTCGGATAAGGAAATGGGGCGTGGGTGCCCCATGGTCATGGGTGTAGAGGCCATTGTGAAATATGTGGAGCCACACAAGACTGTTGCGTTGACACTACCCCTACCCCTGCATCAGTGGGCAAGTGGTGATCGCATTCCGGGTGCAGTAACTTGATTCCTGAAGAGCAGGGAGATTAACTCATCAGTACTGAAATAAAGAGGAATTGATGATCAATGCCCCAGCGTCATCCCATATTCCATGACCGGTAAGAGGGGTCCACGCTGACAACATCTTAGAATAGGATGTCCAATGTTTTTACTACCCCAACTTCTAGAGAGCTTCACACCAAGCCCGCTATTTTCTTGGCGGGACCCAGTGTCGGATAACTGGATCCGGTGACACGCTAGTCCACTGATTTCTCGAATGCTACTAATCTCCATATTGAGGAGAATATCTTCACATCGGGTTCACCATTTCTGTTTTTGACGCTTTCATCAGGGCACGTGCGTCCGTCTCATTTGGTGGGACGGAAGGCACTGTCTGTTGCCCTGCATTCCCGCTTTCCAAAGGCGGGCGGCATCCATTCCTTGTTCAGGGATTTTTCTCCTTGATCGAAATGGAATGTTCGGATGTTGGTTCTTCCTTCTACGGATTCCTCCTCAGAACTCATCACCTAGTCCAGGTCTCCCTTATAGACATAATACATTGTTCATGAAACTCTTCCTAGTGCCATATCTTCATGGACACTAGTTAATTACACTGCTTCTGTCAGGAAATTCCAAAGGGTCCGGTTAGGGCAGCAACCTTCAGTCAGGAGAGTAGTCACGTTGGACATCACTGGCATGTATAGACACTAGGAAACTAGCACGTTTAGGTTTCTTCCCCTTATTATAGGGCTTCTCTAGGGTGTGGAAGCCTGAGGCATACCACGTCAAACACGGGGAATCATATGCCATAGGCATGTATCTGAGGTTTTCCTCAACTTCCCATGCTTAACATAGGGTATACCACAGGTTTAATGTCCAGCAGAGATGGATTGCACTAATCTGAACACTGATTAGAGTGGATCAGATGGGTGAAACCTCTGGAGGGAACACTGATGTTGCAGGCAACATGTGGTCAGCTTCCCGACTGTTATTAAGGGGAATGGGGAATGAGATGGCATGATCCCACCGAGATGTGGCAGCCTGGGTAAGAATTAGGATGGATGATGGATGTTTGAATGAAGTGGATGGTTAATGGGATGGAAATGCCATGAGGATGATGATGGTGTTGGTCTTGAGCCTCAAAGAGACTTCCTACGTATCCCCGTGGCAGGGAATCAAAGTCCACGTAGTTTATCTGGGGACGAATTACTGCTAATTGGGGGTTTCAACGGATTACCGCTAGATGGGGCCACAATGGATTACCGCTAGTTGAGGTCCAAAGTTTAATGTCATGCAGGATGGGGGCGAATGGAAGTTTGGATGGTCGGGACCAATGGGTGGTGGTCTTGAACCTCGGGGACACTTCCTACATACCTTGCCTTGGTAAGGATCAAATTCCACGTAGTTCCAGAATGGGTGTTGGTGAACTGATGTGGAGGAGGACCTGGGGTCCAATGGTTGTTGGGATTGAACCACGTGGAGGCTTCTTACCTACCTCTCCTTGGCAAGGATCAAAGTCCATGTAGTTCCAGGTAGATTTGGAACCGACGTAAAGGGGGTCGGAATGACCGGGTGTTGGGCTTGAACCTTAGGGAGGCTTCCTATGTACCCTACCTTGGCAAGGATCAAATTCCACGTAGTTCCATAATGGGTGTTGGTGAACCGATGTGAAGGAGGTCGGAATGGCTGGGTGTTGGGGTTTAACCTCTAGAAGGCTTACTACGTACCCTTCCTTGGCAAGGATCAAAGTCCACATAGTTCCAGAATGGGTGTTGGTGAACCGACGTGAAGGAGGTCAGAACGACCAGGTATTGGGCTTGAACCTCAAGGAGGCTTCCTACGTACCATGCTATGGAAAATATCAAAGTCCACATAGTTCCAGAATGGGTGTTGGTGAACTGATGTGAAGGAGGTCGAAACAGTCAGGTGTTGGGCTTGAACCTCGGGGGGGATTCCTACGTACCCTGCCTTGGCAAGGATCAAAGTCCATGTATTTACAGAATGGGGTGTTGGTGAACCAACGTGGAGGAGGACCTGGGGTCCAATTTTTATTGGTATTGAACCTCGTGGAGGCTTCCTACGTACCTCACCTTGGAAAGGATCAAAGTCCACGAATTTCCAGGTGGAGTGGGAACCGACGTAAAGGGGGTCGGAACGACCGGGTGTTGGGCTTGAACCTCAGGGAGGCTTCCTATCTACCCTACCTTGGTAAGGATCAAAGTCCATGTAGTTCCAGAATGGGGTGTGGGGATTATACTCTAGGCTACCTAGAAAGTATGTCATGGTCTATGCTTACTCTAATCTCTCGTGAGTCATGCTCAGTGTGAGAAACAAAAGACAGCAAAGACCTGACGATCACGTCGCAAATGGTGCATCCGTGGGAAGTGGAGTGGGGCTTACACATGATTGCAGCCCAAAGAGGAAATAGGAGATTATGCATGGTTAGTATCCAGAAGAGTTTGGGACTTACTCCAGGATACAGGCCCGATGGTGACAAAGCCCAGTGGGAGAGGGATTTGGCACCGAAGAAAGGAGGGGAATGGATGCTGCCTCCGGAAAGAAAAGCTAGGGGACTTACACCAAGGTGGTTTCCATTTCCCCACGGACATACGCCACTCCGATGAAGAGGGTATCATTATTTGTGAGGAATGATCTCACTCTCATGGAGACCAATGGGTGTGCATAACGTCCAAGGTGGGGGTACCCTACGTGCGAGGCATGGGGCGAGGTCACAGTTTAACGTCATGTGCAGAGGATGATGGTGCTTGGCAGTTTAACATCCTATAACTCGGATGAAGTGGGTGTGCTCCACGCCCCTAGGACTTAAATAATCGATACCTTCCCGCCCTTGGGGGACGAAAGGCATCGACAATGCCATGGTGAGGGGTTATTATGGAGCGAACCATTGAGGGGTCCACGTTAGTGTGGTTATGCGAAGAAGCAATAGCCATTAGTATGCCTATATGAAGAAGCATGAGGAAAAGAAATGTAACTGGAAGTATCGTCCAAAGGACTTTGAAGTTGCTTCATGAAAACCTGAAGGGCCTCACTGGAAAAGGAGTTTCAGAGTGAAGGGGTTCATAGGTAGAAACTTTTTGAAGCTCTGGTCCTACATGAAGTGTAGGGTCCTCATGAAGGGTTGTGATTCGTGGAGTGAAGTTTTATAGGGTAGTCATAGGGCATAAGTTCATATGGGAGGAGCTTTGCGAAGTGAAAGGTATTCATGAAGCAATTCCTCACGAAGAAGGGGTGCCTTGCGAAGTATGGTTTCGGGAAGCAATGTGCTTCGTGAAGCATAGTGACCCTGCCTTAGCATGTGAATCATGTGGGTGTGGTGGGTGTTTCGTAAAGCATAAATGCTTCGCGACAACCCGAGTCCCCGTGGGGATATCCTTCCTTTGAGAAGGCTCATGGGATTCACGGAGTGCATCCCTCTCGGAATAGGGGATCAATTAAGGCCAATGGGGAGGTAATTCGCAGAGCAGAAGTACCTTGAGGAGCTCATGGTTCGCTGAGCAGGAAGTGCTTCGCGATTTGAGAGATCAGGAGGTGAAAGGTCGGATGATCCATACGTTGGCCTTGAGGGGAGACCTATATTTATAGGCAAGAGGCACCATGAAGCAGATCTCGCTCGGCACGAAGAATGAGTTAGCTCCGTGGTGGATCGCGAACGTCAACTGCAGTCACAGAGCGTTACCGCCTCCTTACTTTGTGGTGGGTCGCGAACATCAAAGGGCCTTGAGGATCTGTCCCACCTCCTTTCTTAATGGTGGGTTATGAACGTAAAAGTGGATCGTGGATCGTGACTGCCTCCTTGCTTCGCGGAGGGTTGAGAATGTCAAAGGGGCTCGTGGAGTGTGACCACCTCTTTACTTCGTGGGGGGTTGCGAAGGAGATCTTTTGCGCCAGCCGCAGGACTCCAGGAGCTTCATGATCCATCTTCGCAAGGCAGTCCCTAAGGATTTCAAGATGTTCTGTTCACACCAAATTTTGTTTTCAACAGTCCATCCTCTAACAATATAAGAAGTTCAGATCCTTTTCAATTCTCATCATTAATAAAGAGGCATGTTCCTTTCTACTCAGAGCATCTTTCACCTTATTTACCTTACCAGGATGGTAGTGGATTGAGCAGTCATAATCCTGGATGATATCTATCCATATTTCTTGGCGCATGTTAATCTCTTTTTGTATGAATATATATTTTAGACTCTTGGGGTCATTATATATCTCACACTTTTCCCCATAGAGATAATGCCTCCAGATTTTCAATGCAAAGATCATAGTCGCCAACTCCAGATCATGTGTGGGATAGTTTTTCTCATGTATTTTCAGCTTCCTTGAGGCGTAGGCTATCACTTTATAATTTTTCATTAGCACACATCCTAAATCCTTCTTAGATGCATCAATATACACCACAAAAAGTTCTCCACTTTCTAGGAGTGTGAGTCCTGGCGTAGTGATAAGCCTATTTTTCAACTCCTTGAATAGTCTCCACATTTCTGATTCCTGACAAACTTTAATCCCTTCCATTTCATCTTGGTCATTGAGTTTGAAAATCATGAATATTTCTTCAAAAATCATCGATAATACCCATCTAGACCCAGAAAGCTATGGATCTCCATTACAGAAGTTGTCTTGTGCCACTCTTTAATTGCCTTTGTCTTGGAAGGGTCCGCAGATATCTCTTTTCTAGTGATAACACACCCTAAGAATGATACTTTCTCCATCCAAAACTCACATTTACTATACTTTTCATACAACTTATCCCTTCTCAAAGTATTTACCATAGTATTCAAATTCTCCTCGTGTTCCTCCCTGCTCTTGGATTATATCAAAATATCATCAATAAAGACTACCACAAATTTTTCGAGGTAGTCTCTAAGGACTCTATTCATTAAATCTATGAAAATTTCTAGAGTATTAGTGAGTTTTAAGGGCATCACTATGAACTCATAGTGTTTATATTTCATTTGAAATGCAGTCTTGGGAATATCTTCTTTCCTCACCTTTAATTGGTGATATCCCGACCGAAGGTCCACCTTAGAGAAATAACATGCCCCATGAAGTTGATCGAACAAGTCATCTATCTATGAAAGGGGATACTTGTTCTTTATCATAATTTTATTGTGCTCATTATATTCAATACAGAGGCTCATTGATCCATCCTTCTTCTTGACGGAGAGGCCGGTGCACCCCATGGTGAAGCACTTGGGCATATAAAACCCTTCTCTAGATTCTCATGTAACTGCTTCTTCAGATCTTCTAGCTCTATGATGGCCATTCTTTAAGGTGTCTTTAAGATATGAAAATATCTAGGGATAAGTTCAATTGATAACTCAACCTCTCGATCAGGAGGAAGACCATGAAACTCTTCAGGGAATACATCAGTGTAATTCCTAACGATGGGCATGTCTTCATGTATGATTATCTACTTTGTCTTAATCATTTGATCTAGATATTATTGCTCATAAGGAAACAATATCCACACTTGAGACGATGATTCTAAAGGAGATTCATCTTCCTCCTTTCACTTGTAAAGAATCAGAGGATGCTTTGGGATGTGAAGAGTGGTATCCCTTTCCCAATAGTTGATGTTGGACTTGTATAAATATAGACATTCCATGCCCATGATTGCATCCAAATACACTAAAGTAAGTATGATGAGATTTTATGGGAGGTTCATTCCACAAAACTTAATCAGGGAGGAGTTATAAACCATGGATGCAATAATTTCTCCATTTGTTGTTCTCATAGATAACTTTTTCTCCAAATTTTGAGGTGGTGGTTGAATAGTATTTCTAAACTTGAAAGATATGAAAGAATTCATAGAACCATAATCAAATATTACATTCACTATTCTTTAATGAATATCTAGTGTACCTATCACCACATAGTTTTCCAGATCCACCTCAGCAGTTGTGACAACATAAGCCCTTCCTTGTTTCCTTGGAGGTTGTTGTTGATTTCCTTCGAAAACCCTTGGCTTAGGGAAATTTTTTGCATAATGCTCATGCTCATTGCAGTTGTAACACTACACCACTAGATGAACGTTGATCTGAACCTTCCTTTATTCTTCCACATTATCGGGATTTTTCATATCCCTTTAGTAGTTTTTAGCCAGATGACCAAACATTCCACATTTAAAGAAATTGTTGGTTCCATTTAGACAGTTCCCAGGATTCTTCTTCCCACAACTTTTATAAGAGGGATATTTGGACTTCGTTACATAATGGTATTTGTTTGTTGAGACACCCATGTTGTTCTCCATTTTTCACTTCTTGTCACCAGGCCCATGAGACCACTGAGAATCTCCAAAATCCCTTTCAACCTTGAGGGCACAAAGGACAATATCCTCATAACTGTCAAAGTCTCGGATCGCAAACACCTTCTGTAGACTCGACTTTATCCTACTAAAGAAGCGATCCACCTTGCTTTCGATGTTCATGACAATTCCAGAGTCATACCTTGAAAGCCTTTTCAAGTTTGCTTCATATGCCCCTATGGACTCATCTTCCTTCTACTTGAGTCCAAGGAACTCTCTTTCTATATTGATATGGAGGGTTTGAGGAAAATATTTATTGAAAAACATCTTATTGAATTATTCCCAATCCATAGAATCAATTTCATCTTAGGACTTTGTATTCTTGATCAGTGTCCACCACTGATCATCTTTCCCATCAAAACGATAGACCGCCAGTACAACTTTCTCTTTTTCCAAGCATTGGAGGACGGAGAATATATTTTAAATGGAGTTAATACACTATTCCTCAAGGAGGGGATCAGAAGATCCTCTAAACATGGGAGGCCTTTTCCACATGAAGGATTAAATGGAAACTTTATCTTTCCTTTGAGGAGGAGGGCGTTCTACATGATTCAAGTTATTATTAATAACTTGAGCCAGGTGAGCAAGTACTTTCATGATGTTTTGAGCACTTGTTCCTGTCATATCAGGCATATCATTTGAGCATTATTCACATTCCATTTCACATTGATTATTGGAATGTGTTCTTCTATTTCTTTCCATTAGCAATGAAAAAGAACATACAATTAGAGGGCTTCAATACTTAGCTATTGAGCATAAAAAAAGAAAATTTGAACATAAGGGGATAAACTTTTAAAGGAGAAGTATATCCTAATTTGTGATTATCTATGTTTCAATCTAGGTTATCCTTGATCTATTTATTATCTTATATTATTATGGGTTTTTTATTTCCCTTAATAACATTTTGTACCAAGATCATGAATTACCAAGGCATATCCCCAGGGAGTGTCAATACCAAGAGTGTCGCAAGACCCATTGTCATGTACTAGGATACCCAGAGTCAAGCTCAAAAATCCTTGTCGATGTTTTCACTCCTAGGTACATCTGTTTCAGAGCTACCTCTACTTATTTGTATCTAGACAGGGACGTATTTTCTTGATAAACCACTTACTTTATACTTACCAAAATTTAGGGATGTTTTCTTATACTTTGTCTCATCCTTAAGGTTCCTACTAAAGTGATCTATTCCTAATATCAAAAAATAACTATACCATCCTCGGATACCAACTATAGTGACTCTAGACTTTTAAATAAAACATTAAATTATTTTAATCATAAATATACATCAGAGTGAAAGACAAGGATCGTGAAGTATAGTGTCTTTGAAAACTAGGTACATAAAAAATAAAACATGGGGCTAAAAAAACACTTCTTTATTTAATATACATAATGAGATCCTAACTTCCATTATGCTCATACATCTGCATAGGATATCCTAGGGAAACACATGACTAAAGGGATGATCTAAAAATCCCAATAAGTGAATGAACATAATAATAAAGCTTAAGCACATGACTTATGAGGCATGACATAATGATATCAAAAGCATGGAACATATGGAATCATAACATATAAAAATGGGATCATATAAACATGGAATCGTATAAATGTGGTAGAAACATGAAACATGACTTTAGTACGAGTCAAGGCTAACTGCCAAGATTGTTTCATATAGTAGCATAAGCCAAGGCTAACCGCCAAGATCGTTGCACATAACATCTCATTACACTTAACTTTACCCAATCCATTAGAGTGCTATCTCGGTTTACCCATATTAACATTTTCATGAATATTCTTTCCACATAAATAATCATACATAATCAACCACACATAAACATAAGGGTACTCATAGAAAGAAGTGGGTATCATAATCATGTCACAAAACATAATAAATGGGTGTATAATAAAAGTTTCCATGAAATAAAGGAACTAAAATATACATGGACATTCATAAGGGAAATTATTCATATTTCATGGTGATTTATTTCAAGTAAAATTGACAACATGTAAGAAATGTATTTATGAAACTTCAGCATTAAAATATTTTTGAGCAGTTTTAAAGGAAAATGCTACTAAGCCTTTAAAATAGAAAAGGGAACAATCATTTATAGAAAACCAGAAGTGAACCAGGAATGTTTTCAAAATAAAAGTACTGATTTTATAAATACAATGGTGTCTTAAAATAGAATATAGAGTGCACTTTAAATCAGGTAAGAATTCGGGATGTTCCCTTAAAATCGGATTGCTTATCAGGAAGAATTAAGGAGGAAATCAATTAAAAACATGTATATCCCAAAAAGAGAATGAGGTATGGATCTTGAAACATGAGTTTGGATCATATAAACTGAATTTATAAGTTTTTCATAAAAATAAAAGACAACTTATTTTGGGTAAAAAGAAAGATAGAGAAACCCGAAAAAATAAAGGTGGTTCGGGTAGAATCTCTTACCTTAAGTTCTATGGTGTTCTCCACTTGATATTAATGACCTGAATAATAAAATTAGGTTCATTAATTAATTATTACAGAACCTATTCTATATAATAATGATTTATTAAAACCTTTTTTAGTTCATTCATAACCTTTTTATTGGTTATGAGGTTCAATTTCATTGTTCGGGTCCATTTGTTTCCTTGGTTCTAATGATTGGTTAACTTATATTCATGTTCGAAGAATCATGTAAAATGGGGATGGTTGTCAAGAATTGGAGTTATATGTTATTAGTGAAAATACATGAGGTTACATTATTGTAAATTCCATTTGGTTACTTGGCATGAAGTTGAATCATTATATAAATTATTTAATGATAACGGTTTGGGCTAATTGGCGGTTTTTGACCACAAGGAACATGTTTTGTTTTATAAATCAAAACATTGTGTAAAAAAGGATTCTAGAACCATATATGTGACATAATACATATATTATGATCTGGTTCAACTATTAAAATGGTTTCATGACTATAATTGAATATGGTAATGGAAATTGAAAACCCATCGTCCTTGAATGTGCTAAATTAGCACATCTTGGATGGTGTTTTCATTTTTAGTATAAAAGAAAGGGAAATGAGAGATGATGAAGAATTATTCCTTTATCATGAAAATATTATAGTACATGTAAGGTACTGGATTCATCACAACATTTGGATGAAATTAGGTGAGTAAAATAATAAACGAAATGATCTTGAAAATAAAAGAAAAGTTGAGAGATCCCTTATGAAAATTCGGCAGCCTAACGACATCGCTGAAAATTTCATAAAATGAATTGATGAGAGAAAAAGGTTATCTCATCATATGAAAAAAAAAATTACGGTAATATAGATACATAATATCAAACCCCAACATATGATAATGTAAATTCAAAGAGATAACATAAAAGAAGTGTTGACTAAAAGAGGAGGGTGAAATGTTCTCTTACCTCGTGGAGTAACTCCTAAAACTTGAAGGTTGGGACCTTGGGGGCTTGGGAAAACCTTAGGAGGGATCCTAGGGAGGTAAAAAACAATATATTCAAGTAGGAGGTATTTTTAATGAAAGAAAACGAAGGTAAGAGTGGGTATTTATTGTAAAAGAGAGAGATTTTATTTTATTAATTTTAGAGGACACCTCATTAGTGGTTTTTGCAAAACTATGGGATTTCCCATGGTATTTACCCAAGGTATTATCCACTTGGGACACCTAATATATTATTTTACTGTAAAAATGTCTAAAATAATTTTTTATTAATTATTACATCATTATTATGTCATCAAACATATCAAAAACTCACAAACTATATTTTTATTATTCACAGAAAATTCAAGTATTTTTGAAAAATCCCAAAAATTATCCCTAACCATTTTTCAACGTATAGAATTTAAAAATGAACTAAATTTTTTGAAAATAATTTTCTAAATATTTTTAATTTAATTTTTAAATAAAATCATAATTTATTCAAAAAAATTAACATTAAAACTATAACCTATTTTATAACACCTTGAAAAATTAATCAAGATCCCATAAAATTATCTTATAAACATAAGACAATAAAGTAAAAATGTATTATTAAATTTTATAAAAATAAATTTCCATTTTAAATTATTAAATTAAACATAAAATTGTAAACAAAATATTTTTTACATACAAAAATACCAATTCTTATACTATGATCACTTTTTCAATTTTAAGATGTCTAAATTTTATTTGTACATTCATGGGTGAAGTTTCTATTTTTTTGGAATATTTTCTATTCATTACTATCCATTACTATACATAAAGGTATTCTATTATTAATAAGGTTATGTTATTATTCATCAAAAATTATTCTTGTCTTATCATACTCCAAATCACATACTGATCTCAATTGTAGATGACAATTTTTTTGTAATTAAAAACACACTAGTAAAAAAAATTAAATGTCAGATAGTACTTAGTAATTCATTGTGTTGGAACTCCATGTTATTATATGACATAATTATAAGAAGGTATTCCATTGAAAAATTTGGGTCGTTACAAAATCTGTATTTGAGACCTTTTCTTATTTATCCAAATATGAATGCTAAAAACATTTAATTCCTTTTTCTATTTTTAAAACTTTTTATATATAATTTGATTATTATTTGAGGAAGGATTATGTAACCTATTTATTTCCATGGGCATTTATTATTCTTATACCTTATGTTTTATTTCCTTTTGTGGCACACAGTTTCATGTAAATGTTATGTTGGGTGCACCTAGATAGAACTCCAATTCATTGGGTAATGATTATATATATTGAGATGATATGGATGATATTAGTGAGTAAACTTAATCCATTATGGTACTCTTTCCATAGTGTTATCATGTATATGTAGTGGTCCTTGAATAAGGATTGCAATGTTGTGTATTATGATGTTTCCACATTCCTATAATGCCATGATCTTATGATTCCATATTCTTTTTGGAATGCCTCCATATGATTATTCATAATCATTTCATTTTATGGTATCATGTTTTGTAATTTTACCCATATGTTGTGCCTTGTTATCATGTTTATTCCCTTATTGGGATTTATAGTCTAATACTATTTGTAACATCCCAACCCTCCTCATTGTATTGAGAAGTGATGGAGGTGTTATTGGTCTTAGGTGAAATCTCCATGACACAAAAGGCTTCCAATAAATGTCAATGGATTAAAATAATATTGGGGGATGATTTTCCTTTTAAATATAAAACACCCAGACAATATAAACAATAAACATCCAATCCTCTTGTATGATGCATGAATAAACAATAGAACAAAAGATATATCCAAAAGTAAAAGATAACATAAGAGTATTAATGGAAACCGATGACATAAAAAAATATTAAAATAAAGCTAAATCCCAAGACTCTAAAGTGGCGTCTATAAAAACAATGCCCAACCAACTCCAAGCTCTAATTACACAATCCATGCCCACAGTATCAAGACACATTATTGGAAAAATATGACACCGTCCATTTACCTTTATCCTGGTATATGACATCTACAAATTCACCATAGTTCCCAAGTAGGGGGTGAGTATAAACTCATTATTATTTCCCCAAAGAATTCCCAACTCACACCACTATGAAAAAACAGGTAAGAAAATTTTATATAAAACAGTTTAATAGTAATTAAAAATTTTATATCAAAACCAAAAAAAAAGTTCATGTAAAATCAATAAACAAATTCTTTAAAACTATTCTAATTCATTTTGAATACTAATCTCGTGTTTCCAAACAAACTCATCCATGGAAGTGATAGTTACATTCTCATGAGTGGTCTCTCATCAATCCACCAAGTTTTCACTTGGTGGACAATCTCCTTATGCCCCAATGGCACACGTCCCATATTTTGGTTCATGTCCCGATACCCCAATGGTACACACCCCTTCTATAGGGTCACTTTTAAATAAATTAACACATTCCAACCATGTATTCCAAATTCCATGCCAAAACATTTCAAATGAAACCCAATATTTCTTGAATACATTTCATCAAACACCTCATGTGTATCAAAACCATACCATGATTTTAAAAACATCATTTTAAAATTATAATCAAAGGGTTTTCAGAAAGTTGTCCAATTTCCAAATACATAACCAAAATGTATTTCCATAAAGAATAGAACAAGGATTTAACATCAATTTCAAGAAAATAATTTAATCAAAACTAAGACTTCATGTTCTAGATTGGTGGAGATGAGAGATAATCCACCTACCTATCAACAGATAGTGAAAACAAATAATGCTACTAAGATCTTCAAGATCCATCCCTGGATATTGTTTCCTTCGATGGATTTACTCATAACTAATCAATATTATAATCATAGGAAATAGATCTATCCATAACGTACTAGATATATGGTTTAAAGAGAGAAAGAGAGAGAGGAGAATAGTAAATTTAAGAAGAATGTGGATGAACAATGACTTATTAATGAATTCGGATATCCAACACACATTGATTTGAAAAAATTTATCACTCGATTGAAGGTATTCATCTTGGGAGCCTAGGGAGGAAGAGGAATTCAAGAGCCTAAAATAAAAAGGAAAAAATGGGGGGGGCCTTAATCCAGATTAAAACACAAATTTTAGGATGTTGAATACACATCGCACAATTAGGTCACATGGTTTGTCAAAACATTCACCAACCATGCATGTGCTAATAGAAAATACAAGTAGTCATGCGATTTGTGAGTATGGTTTGGAAGAAAGTGTTCCAACCCTATAGTGTTATTGTCTCAATCCCCCACGCTGCATGGTTGGATTGCATAGTTAGAAAACTCATGTTTCAAACATTCTTTTCCCCCTCTTTTCCATTGCATGGTTTCCCTTGGGCACTCACACGATTTGACCAAACCATTTACCATCCATGCACCTACCCAATGACTCCCAAAACATGTTTCACAGTTTCCTAACAGTGGTTCACTGTTTCTACTAACCATGCACAAACCATGAACTTCCAAAAACACCTCATAAACATTTCAAAACCTATCCAAACATATTGAAAATTGGCTCGTACATTATATAAACACAAAATACATAACAAAAGGACAAAGTACCTAAAACTAGGGGTTCTACATTATCACCATCATTTTTCTCTCCATATTTAGAAAGTATAAAATTAATGTTATTCTATAATATCTAAAACCATTTCTATAACATTTCCTTTTCATGATCCTATGTCTCTTCCTTAATTTTCCATGATTCCAAAAATCTCATACTAAATTGATGATTTAACCATGGATTATGTAAGGACCCAGTTGAAGTAATGAACCACTGAGAGGGGGGGTGAATCAGTGGTATGCATTTTTCTTCTTTTAAGTTCAATTAAAATGAGAACAACCTTTTTCTCCTGTTAAAGATATACTTCCCTGCTGAGAAACAAACAAGCACACATCCAAAGGAACACAACAATTTACAAGGTTCACTATTCAATAAGAATAGAAACATCCTTGGTATGGTTGGAAACAATCCAACACCATAAAATCCACTAAGAAAATAATCCTTGGATTACAACGAGTAGGATATACCCTTACACTCGTGAAGCACTATGAAACAATCACTCCAGTGTGTGTGCACCCTCTTAGCACAATAGCACAAAGTCTCATTTCTTGTAACAACTTATGTTACCTGCACTTCCTTTCAAATACACAAGTGTAAGCAAGTTCAGCACAAATCTTTACTTCCTTACCTAGAAGAAAGGCAAGGACTCCATGGACTTGAGATAGATCAATTACAGTCCGAACTTCCCATTCCGAATCTCCACTCTGAATTTTCCCAATCCAATTCTTCAATCTGAATCTTCCTCAGTCTGAGAAACTCAATACGGTGACAGCCAGTACTGATTCCCCATTCTGAATCTCCACTCCAAATTCTTCACTCAGAATTTTCTTCTTGACTCTGATTCTTCAATCCGAGTCCTCCTCAGTTTGAGAAACTCAAAACAGGGACAGCCAGTACTAATTCCCCATTCTGAATCTCCACTCCGAATTCTTCACTCCGAATTTTCTCTATCTGAGAAACTCAATACGGTGTAAACCAGTATCAAATTCTCATTTCAATTGAGACTGTAATGAAACTTTGTCAGCCAAACACTTATTTCTCTCTCTAGATTATCAGATCTTCTCTCTCTTCTTTTTCATCAATCACTTACTTTGAACTCTGATCTCCTGTTATAGGTGCTCCAAAGTTTGCTTAGGCGGGAAACCAAAATATTTTCCCGCTCACTTAAATTCACCCAAATCTTAATTTCTCCTAAAATCTCGGAGTAATTAAGACTTTGTCAACGCTTCTAGAATCTTCTCAAATCTTATTCCAATTCTCTTGATTTAGAACTTTGGCCTTTTCCAGATCCGACATTGTTACACAAGTTTCTCGGTATCACATTCTCGGATCCTGTCATCTGTCTTCTCGGCATCATATTCTCAGATCCACCCTTCCTGATTTTTCAGCATCACTTTCTTGGATCCATCCTTCTTGAGTCCTCGACATCACTTCAATTCTCGGCATGACTCTTCATCACTTCTTCAGCATGACACCATTTCAATTCTCAGTATGAATCTTCATTACTTCTCGGTATGGCTTTTCATTGCTTCTTGTGTATGAAAAATTATTCATTCTCGGTAAGTCTCCTCTTTGTTCATCCATACCGAAGATTTTGAATTCTCAGTATGACCCCTCTGGATCTCGGTACGACTTCTGGTTACGACTTCACCAATTCTCGGTATGGCTTCTCGTTACGACTTCACCAATTCTCGTCATGACTCCACACTTCTGGCTACAAAATTTAGGTTCAGGAAGTCGACTCTGAACTTCTGACTCAGCAAGTCGACTCCGAACTTACCGCTACGAACTTCTGACTCAGGAAGTCGACTCCGAACTTCTCGCTACGAACTTATTCTTCAGAAATTCGACTCTGAACTTCCCTCTACGAACTTCTAACTCAGGAAGTCGACTCCGAACATCTCGCTACGAACTTCTTCTTCACCATATCTTCAACCAGCATTTATCATGAAATTTTTCATGATTTGTGAGAACTTTAAGATCATCAAAGCATCGTCAGATTATTAATGAAGTCTTAGAGACTTCACAATTTAACTGCTTCCAGGTTCCGAGAATTTTCAATTTCTCGGTTCTAAACTTCTCAATTTCCAGACTCTGAATTCTTTGAACACCCAGTTCCGAATGTTCAATATACTCGGTTCCGAATCTTCAAACTTCTAGCTTCTGAATTCTTAGAAATTCAAGGTGTCTTTTCTTTATGAAAACTTCCTCAAGATCAACAAAAGAGAATCCATGAAAACCATCTCTTCCTTTAGCTTGGTCCTAAAAATCTCCCCCTTTGGATTTTTTTGTCAACCAAGTTTTCATAAATCACAAAACTTTGTAACCTCAAGAAATGGATCACTTATCAATAATTCTAAGCCTATGTAAGCTAATTCATTGTAGGAAACAAGAATCATTGACAGCAAAACCATGTTGTCTATAGGTAGTGAAAAATACATCTTCAACTTCATACATCCTGTAAAAAACTTCAAGTTCTTTCCTAAAACCACTCCAAAAAACAGTTAGAATAGTTCACATACACAATCAGTGCTGAGTTCATAGCTTACCCAAAACTCTCTCTTTAAACAATAGATTTATGATACAAACAGCTTCTCCCCCTTGACAAAATAATCCAAAGGTAAGAAGAGATAGGGGATGGAACAACATACCTTAGCCTTGAAGAGAAAGAGGTTGGACACCCATGTTCAAATTCAATCTTGAGAATGATTCCTTCAGCAAGGGTTTCATGAAAATATCAGCAACGTGTTCAGCAGATGAAACATATTCAATTTTCAGTTCATTATTTTCCACATGCTCTTTGATGAAATGATATTTGATGTCAATATGCTTCGATCGAGAATGTTGGACTGGATTCTTGGTAAGATTAATTGTGCTTTGATTTTCACAGCCCAAGATAAAGGGCAGCTTCACTTCAACTAACAAATCTTCCAACTGTGTCTTCATCCAGATAAGTTGAGTGGCGGCCATGGTGGCAGCTACATATTCAGCTTCATCCGTACTAAGTGTCACATAATTTTTCTTCTTCGAGTACCAGCCAACAAAAAATTTTCCGATAAATAATACTCCACCAGATGTGGATCTTCTATCATCAACATTTCATGCCCAATCTTCATCTGAATAGCCAAATAAATCAATGTTATTTGAGCCACTATACTTGATTCCGAATTCTGATGTGCCTTTTATGTATTTGAGAATTCTTTTTCCAGCAACAAGATGTGATTATTTAGGAGCACTCTGAAATCTTGCACATAAGGTAACAGCAAAAACAATATCTGGTCTTGATGCAGTCAGGTATAAAAAACTTCCAATCATCTTTCGATATTCTTTCTGATCAACTTATTTTCCTTCATAATCTTTTCTTAGCTTCATTCTCACTGAGATCAGATTTGAAACAGGTTTTGAGTTTTCCATCCCAAACTTCTTAAAAAGTTCCTTAGCATACATTTCTTGGGATAGAAAAATGAATTCTTTCTGTTGAAAAATTTTTAACCCAAGAAAGTATCTCATTTCACCCAACATGGAAATTTCAAAGACATTCTTCATTTCTTCAGCAAACCTTTCACAACTTCTTTCATCATTCCCAGCAAAAATAATGTTGTCAACATAGACAATCACAATGAGAGAAAGATCTTGTCTTTCCTTGAGGTATATATTGTTGTCAACCCTCCCTTTCTTGAAGTTCATCTCCTTTAAGCAAGTATCCAGTTTGAAATACCATGCTCTTGGAGATTTCTTTAGCCCATACAAGGCTTTCTTTAACTTTCACACATAACTTTAATTCTTCCCAACAACAAAGCCACATGTTTTCTCAATATAAACTTCTTATTTGAGATCACCATTAAGAAATACGGATTTAACATCCATTTGAAAGATTTTGTAGCCTCGTTGTGTAGAAATAGCAATAAAGATTCGGATAGTTTCTAATCTGGATATTGGAGCAAAAGTTTCTTCAAAGTCAATTCCTTCAACATGAGAGTAGCCTTTGCAAACCAATCTTTCTTTATTTATAATAACTTCACCTTATTCATTAAACTTTTTCTAGAAGACCCATTTGGTGCCAATAATGTTCTTACTTTCAGGCTTGGGTATGATTTCCCATGTGTCATTCTTTTCAATCTGATCCAATTCTTCATTCATGGCTTGAACCCATTCCGGATGCTCAAAGGCTTCTTTAACATCATTTGGTTCCACTTTGGAATACAAGGAAGTATGTGATATAGAATTACTTGTTCTTATTGTTTGAACCATGTGACGTTGATCACCAATAATATTCTGAGCTTGGACTTGTTTCATCATCCTTGGATAAGTTTTTCATGTACCTTCCTCATCACTTGATATGGATGAATCTGATTCTTCATCTTGATTAGGATTACAATTCATTGCATACTTATCAAAATCGTTAACTTCATCTTCCTCATCTTCCTTGTTTGTCTGGACATGCTTATCTTTTCCCAGAGTTTCAATGACTTTTACATCAACTGCATCCACAATTCTTCATGTTTCTTTGTTAAAGCATCTATAACCTCTTCCTTCTGGTGCATATCCAAGAAAAATTATGTCTTCTCCTTTTTGCTTGAATTTTCCACTGCTTCCACCTTTCTTCTTTATAATGCATGGGCTCCCAAAAATTTTAGCATGTTTCATACTTGGAGTAATTCCATAGAAAAGTTTATATAGATTCTTGTTTGATTGAGTCCTGTAGAAACATCGATTTTGAATATAAATAGTTGTACTTGTAGATTTCCTCCAAAAGTAATGAGTAATGCCATGTTCAAGTAACATGGTTCTTCCCATTTCCACCAAGATTCTGTTCTTCCTTTCAGCAACCCCATTTTGTTGAGGTGTATATGGAGCACTATATTCATGCATAATCACATGCTTCTCAAGATAGTCTTCAAATTATTCACTTCTATACTCACCACCATTATCTGTTCTCAACTTCTTCACAGAGTACTCACATTCTTTCTCAACTTTCCTTATGAAGCTTTTAAACATTTTCAGGGCATCTGATTTGTGCTTCATAAACATAACACATGTAATTCGAGTAAAATCATCAATGAAAGTGATGAAGTACTTGTCTCCATTTGTTGATTATTTTCTCATCTGCCCACATATATCAGAATGTATTAGTTCAAGGGGTTGTTTAGAACAAATTTCAACCTTCTTATGAACAACACTTGTAATATTTCCTTTATGACAGGTAGTGCAACACCAATCTCTTCTTCTTGGAAAATCTGGAATATCTTGAATACTATCCCTTTGAGATAACTTGCTCATATTTATATGACACATGTGTCCAAGTCTTTTGTGCCACAACTGTTTTTCTTCCACTATGCTCATGTAACAAGAGTTTTGTGAATTTCCAACTTGAAATAGATTTCCTTTGGTTTGTTGGCCTCTTGTAACAATCTTCCCATCTTATTCACTTTTCACAATAAATCCATCTTTCTTGAAGATAACTTTGTTACCCTCATCACACAATTGTGATACACTCAGCAAGTTGTGCTTTAGCCCATCAACATACAGAGTTTTCTTGGACTTTAATTTTTCCATTCCAATGATGGTTGATCCAACACCTTTGATTTTTAAAGATTCATCATTTCCAAATGTCATTGTGCCTTCTTTAAATTTCTTTATATTCTTTAGAAACTTCAAGTCTCCTATCATATGTAAAGAACACCCACTATAAAGTATCCAAGGTCGTTCTTCCTTTGTAAATTTTAGAGAATTTTCAACAATAAGAGATTTTTCTTCTTTTACTTCTTTCTTCACCTTCACCTTCTGAAAATTAATAACTTTTTGTTGAGCCAGTAATAGCACAAGACATCCTTTTGAAAGGTGTCTAGGTCATTCACACCTTTCACAAATGGTCTCCAGAGGCTGGAACCTATTTTCTGTCTTGACTTCATTCTTCTCAACTTTCTTCAAGAAAACCTTCTCACTCTTCTTCTTTTGAGGAGATTGACTCCCCCTAAATCTCTTCCTTTCATAACTTATGGGGTAATGGTAATGATGTTTATTGAACCAACACATATTCGTTGTATTTCTGAATCCACCACAATACCAAAAGTACCCATAGAAGGATTAACTTCCTCTAAAGATTTTGTTCTGATACTTCTTTGTTGCTCTTTCTTCATCCCCACCAACCATTCTTATGTTAGAAAGATTGCTCTGCTAGAATTTTTCCTTCTCTGGTTTTTCTTGTTTTTCACCAGTGTTAGACTTAGGTTTCCTTGAAACTTCAGAGTTCCCAGTAATGCTGGTCTTGGCCACATATGTAACTTTCTCAGATTTCTTATTCACAGAAACCACTTTATTCTTCTGTTGAATTTTCTCAGAATGTGATTGTTGAGAGCCTTCACCAACATCAGTAGTTGAGTTTTGAAAACAAATGTTTTTTATTCAAATTCTGAGAGATTCTTTTGAATGAGTTATAATTCTTCCTCTTTTGCCTTCATCTTAACTCTCATGTGCTCATTTTAATTTTTCTCATCTTCAAGAGACTTTTTCAAGTCTTCAAGATCTTTCTCAATTTCTTCTTTATCATTGACTTGATTGGATGCTGAGAAAAATTCATCTTCGAACTTTTTATTAAGCTTCTCCAGCCTTCTGATCTTCCTTAAACATTCCTTCAATTCTTCTTTCAGATGCATCCCAAGCTGAGTTTCTTCTTCTTCCAAGCTGCTGCTTCCGAAATCCTCATCATTTACTATTATAATGAAAGTATTCTCAACACCATACTCAACAGATTTTTCGGATTCAACATCACTTTCTTCATCTTCTTCATTTATGGATAGGAATCTTTTTCTCTTGGAATTGAAGAACTTCTTTTCTTTCCCCGACTTTCCTTTATCACCATGCTTCTTCCATAACATTCTTGGCTTTCTTTCTTCTTCATCACTGTCTCCTTAATTCTCCCTTCGAGGATAGTTAGCCACAAAGTGACCAATGCCTCCACATTAAAAACACTTAAAGGTAAGTTTTCACTTTTATTTCCCTGTGCCTCTTTTAACATTTTTTGAAAACAAGGATAAAATATCGTTAAGATTTTTACATACCTTGCTTTCAGAGTTAGAGTCACCACCATCTTCTTCAGTAAATATCTTCTTAGATCTCTCCTTATTCATGGATTTGAAAGATAATTCTCTGTCAATCTTTGTCTTGGTCTTCATAGATTTTCCCCTTCTCATTTAATAAGTAATGAGTGTACTATACAAATCATCAAGAGATAGAGTCTCTGAGTCTCTGTCTTCTAATGAAGATACCTTCGCATCAAATTTATCAGGAAGAATCCTCAAGATCTTTTCCAACATAGTAGAGTCTTTCAGCTCTTCACCAATACATCTGATAGTACTAACTGGTGAAGAAATCCCCAATAGATTCATGTTCTCCCATCTTCAAGTCTTCATACTTCAATCTCCAAATTTGAAGTTTTGCCTTCTTGACTTTTGTATTGCCTTCGTATATGTTTTTCAGTTTGTCCCATATACCTTTGGTTGTGGCCACTCCTTTTACTCTCAAGAATTCACATTCAAAAAGTGAAGACAATATAGCATTCTTGGCTCTTCCATCATTCTCAAGAAACTTCTTGTCAACAGGTGTAAGTGGAACATTGTCTTCAATGGGGGGAAACCCAACTGTTGCAGCTTCAAGAACTTCATAACTAATAAACATGAGATACGGTAGCATTCTATCATTACATATGTGATAGTTATTCTCGTTGAATACTGGAATGCCTTTATTGTTCACACAATTCAGATTCTCCATCAGCAAGGAAAACAAAGGCAACCTCCCTCTGATACCACTTATAAGGACCCAGTTGGATTAATGAACCACTGAGAGGGGGGGTGAATCAGTGGTACCCCTTTTTCTTCTTTTAAGTTCCCTTAAAATGAGAACAACCTTTGTCTCCTGTTAAATATATACTTCCCTGCTGAGAAACAAACAAGCACAAGTCCAAAGGAACACAACAATTTATAAGGTTCACTATTCAATAAGAATAGATACGTCCTTGGTATGGTTGGAAACAATCCATCACCATACAATCCACTAAGAAAACAATCCTTGGATTACAATGAGTAGGATATACCCTTACACTCGTGAAGCACTGTGAAAAAATCACTCCAGTGTGTGTGAACCCTCTTAGCACAATAGGGCAAAGCCTCGTTTCTTGTAACAACTTATGTTACCTACACTTCCTTTCAAATACACAAGTGTAAGCAAGTTCAGCACAAATCTTCACTTCCTTGCCCAAAAGAAAGGCAAGGACTCCTTGGAATTGAGATAGATCAATTACAGTTCGAACTTCCCATTCCAAATCTCCACTCCGAATTTTCCCAATCCGATTATTCAATTTAAATATTCCTCAGTCTGAGAAACTCAATATGGTGATAGCCAGTACTGATTCCCCATTCTGAATCTCCACTCCGAATTCTTCACTCTGAATTTTCTTCTTCACTCTAATTCTTCAAATGGAGTCTTCCTCGGTCTGAGAAACTCAATACGGTGACATCCAGTACTGATTCCCCATTCCTAATCTCCACTCCGAATTCTTCACTCTGAATTTTCTTCTTCACTCCAGATTTTCTCAATCTAAGAAACTCAATACAATGTCAACCAGTATCAAATTCTCATTTCAATTGAGACTGTAATGAAACTATGTCGGCCAAACAATTATTTCTCTCTCTATATTATCAGAGCTTCTCTCTCTTCTTTTTCATCAATCACTTACTTTGCACTCTGATCTCCTTTTATAGGTGCTCCAAAGTGTGCTTAGGCGGGAAACCAAAATATTTTCCCACTCACTTAAATTCACCAAAATCTTAATTTCTCCTGAAATATCAGAGTAATTAAGACTTTGTCAACACTTCTATAATCTTCTCGAATCTTCTTCCACTTCTCTTGATTTAGAAATTTGTCCTTTTCCGGATCTGAACTTGTTACACAAGTTTCTCGGTATCACATTCTCAGATCATGTCATCTATCTTCTCGGCATCATATTCTCGGATCCACCCTTCCTGATTCTTCGGCGTCACTTTCTTGGATCCATCCTTCTTGAGTCTTCGACGTCACTTAAATTCTCGGCATGACTCTTCACCGCTTCTTCGGCATGACACCATTTCAATTCTCGGTATGACTCTTCATTACTTCTTGGTATGGCTTTTCATTGCTTCTTGTGTTTGAAAAATTCTTCATTCTCGGTAAGTCTCCTCTTTGTTCATCGATACCGAAGATTTTGAATTATCGGTATGACCCCTCTGGATCTCGGTACGACTTCTGGTTATGACTTCACCAATTCTCGGTATGGCTTCTCGTTACGACTTCACCAATTCTCGGCATGACTCCACACTTTTGGCTATGAACTTCAGGTTCAGGAAGTCGACTCCAAACTTCTTTACTCTGAACTTATAACTCATCAAGTCAACTCCGAACTTCCCACTACGAACTTCTGAATCAGGAAGTTGACTCCAAACTTATCGCTACGAACTTCTTCTTCAGCAAGTTGACTCCGAACTTCCCGCTACGAACTTCTGACTTAGGAAGTCGACTCCGAACTTCTCTCTATGAACTTCTTCTTCACCATATCTTCAACCAGCTTTTATCACGAAATTTTTCTTGATTTGTGAGAACTTTAAGATCATAAAAGCATCATCATATTATTAATGAAGTTATAGAGACTTCACAATTCAACCGCTTCTAGGTTCTGAGAATTTGCAATTTCCCGATTCCGAACTTCTCAATTTCCAGACTCCGAATTCTTCGAACACCAGGTTCCAAATGTTCAATATACTCGGTTCCGAATCTTCAAACTTCTAGCTTCTGAATTATTATAAATTCAAGGTGTCTTTCCTTTATGAAAACTTCCTCAAGATCAACAAAAGAAAATCCATGCAAACCATCTCTTCCTTCATCTTGGTCCTAACAGATTAGTATCTCTTATCTATCCACAATTTGTATCTATACATGAATCAATATAGAATCCATTTTAATATCAACATGGTCCCATCTAATTACATAGTAAATATCAGGCTGGTAATTCTTAAATTGAGATACATAAAACACATTATGTATAGAATTAAAACTTCCGAGTAAATCCAACTGATAATCCATATCACACACATGTTCAAGTATATCAAAAGGTCCAATGTAATGAGGAGAAAACTTACCTTACTTACCAAGACTTTGTTTCCCTAGTCTTGTAGATATTATCAAGAAAACATGATCACTAAACTCAAAAGATAACGGTCTTCGATGATGATCCAAATAATTTTTTTGAAAACTCTTAGTTGTCTTTATTATATTTTGGATCAACTAAATTTTCTTTGTTGTCTCATGCACAACACTAGGTCCAATAAATTAATTTTTACCTATTTCCACCCAAAAAATCATATTACGATAAGTATATCCATAAAATGCTTCGAAAGGATCCATATGTATCAAGTCTTGATAACTATTATTGTATAAGAACTCTAATAATTGTATATTCTCTTCCCATGAGCCACCAAAATCCATCACACAATCCCTAAGAATGTATTCCAATGTTTGGATGATCATCTTGGATTGTCAATCCATTTGAGGATGATAAGCTATGATAAAGATCAATTGTGTTCTAAGGGTTTTCTGCAAGGATTTCCAAAATCAAGATGTGAAACTAGGTTCATAGTAAGACACTATCAAGATTGGAACCCCATGAATCATTATCACTTCCTTAATGTAAATTTTGGACAAATCCTCCACTGTATTGTATTCAAAAATTGGGATAAAGTGAACCAACTTCATGATTCAATCCACAATCACCCATATGGAATTATTTTTTAAAACCATTACTGGATAAACTATCAAAAAAATCCATTTTTATTTACTCCCATTTACACATGGTAATAGTAAAAAGTTAAAAATACTAACTTATTTTTTATGATCTTCCTTGACCTACTGATTAGTGTGACATCTTGAGAAAAACTTTGTCACTAATCTTTTCATGTCAACCCACCAAAACTATGCGTTCATCACTTTATAAATATTTTATATTCCAAGATGAACAACCCATATCAAATTTTGGTATGCTGAAAGAAGTTATTCATGATGGATTTTTGGAACCATACTTTGATCTCTAAACCACAACACAGATCTCCCATATAACTTTCACCCCTCAATGGTATCCATACCATTAAGTTTTGAAGTCAAGGTCACACATTTAGGATTGGATTATTGAGCCTTACTAATGTGTTCAACCAAATTAGGAACTAGAGATACTAGAAAGAAAACTACAACATCAACTTTCTCTACACAATCCAGATGCATATCATCTATATCTATCATAAGTTTGAATCTTCTTTAGCTAACTAAGTATATGACTGCTTTCTTAATGAATCGTCTATAAATTTACACTTAACTGATGTATACATCTTGAAAAATTCAAAATTTTGAAGATATTACATCCATATTCATTACCTTAAGTTCAAATATCTTTGTGATAAAATATGTTTCAAGCTATTATGATCTGTAAAAACTATAAATTTATCATGAAAAAGATAATGATGCCAAGTTTTTAAGTCATAAACTATACAGGCCAGTTCCAAATCATTTTTGGGTAGTTCTTCTAATGCACCTATAACTATCATGATTCATAAGCAACAATATGATCTCCCTATATGATAACACAACCTAATTCAGATCCGGATGAATCACAATATACCATATACCCATTTCATGACTCTGGAAACATCAAGATAGGTTCTTATATAAGGAAAACCTTAATTTCTTAAAAGTATTTCTATGATTCATCATTATATTAGAAAGGAACACCTTGTCAAATTTTCCATATATGAGGAAAGACTTGAAAAATCATGTACAAAGTGTTTGTAGTACCCTACTAAGACAATGAAACTTCATATCTAAAAGACATTATTTAGTGGTTTCCAAGAGATAAAAAGTTCTATCTTTTAAGGATCAATCTAAAATCCTTTTTTGAAAATGAAATGACCAAGAAAACATACCTATTGTATCTAAAAATAAAATTTTGATAGTTCATCATAAAGGAAATGCTCCCTTGATATTTAAAACATTGTAGCCAAGTGTTTATCATGATCCACTTTTTTCCTAGAATACACCATAATAACATCAAAAAATACCACTATAAAGGAATAAATATACCTTATAAATATATGATTCATTAATTTCATAAGGATATCTAGTGCATTAGTAAGACCAAAGGGAAAACCACATATTCATAATGAACATATCTACTTCTAAAGGTTTTATTAAGAATATCCTCTTTCCAAACTCATAGTTGGTGATGTCCCGAATATAAGTCAATTTTAGAGAACCATTGGGTTCCCTTAAAATTGATCAAATAGATCATCAATTCATGGAAGATGATTTTTATTCTTTATCATAATTTGTTTAATCATATGATAATCCACACAAATTCTAAGAGTTCCATCCATCTTATTTACAAAAATAACTGGTTCTTCCCATGGGGACATGCTCGGTCATATGAATCCTTTATATTATAACTCTTTTAGTTGGTTTTCTAGTTCTATCAATTTTTCTAGTTACATTTTATAAGATAGAGGGGAAATAGGTTTGGTCTCCAGTTGGATATCAATTGTAAACTCCACTTATCTTTTGGGTGTAATCCCTCACAATTTATTAGAAAAAACATTAGGAAACTAGCCAAATATGGTTTAAAAATCTCTATTTCTAATATCATCCACTAATTCCAAAGTAACAACTACCAGCTGATAAGATATACACCAAACTTCCAATACTAAAGGTCATTTTCTTCTCTCATTCAAATCCCAATGTCATTTATATAGATACTTATCACCATTAAAATATATTAAACACACTTGTTATACATAACAGATGATGTGGGATTTGAATGATGTCAACTAATCCATTATGAATATGAAGTTATCGATATCCATCTCTATAAATGAGAAATCCCAATCCAGTTCAACCCCATTAATATTTATCACACATAATGCACATTGAAAGGTTCAACACTTCCATTATCCTAGGGGTGTTTAAAGATTCAAAACCAAATGCATCATCTCAATATGAAAAACCCATAAGATCAATAACATGAGAAGCAATAAAAGAGTGGGATACACCTGTATCAAACAAGGCATGGATAAGTGTATAATTCAAAAGAATTTCACCTCATATTATCGAAGGACCATATTGATTATCCATGATCACTTGATCAATATTTTATAATTTATTACTTAATTATCCTTTTTTACTTATCTATTGATATTATCTCTGATGAGGAGTCATAGTGCTCTTAGAATCACCTTAACTCTCTTGGTTATATGGGTGATAATTTTCCTGATGAGGTCACCCCATCAAAACATATAATTTTTGAGAAATATGAGAGGCATTTCCATTAATAGACTTTGGATCTCTACAATAATAAACACTGAAGATTACCCATATATTTATAGATATGAAATGATCTAGGTGGAATCATATAATATTTCTTGATATTCTCATGTGAACTGCACTAAAAAATCACAAGATTAATTTTCAATCATGGAGGAAAATTAACTAAAAATATGGTCTATTTCTAAGGCACTCCTCTACTTTGGAAGTAGTTGTCCCTCTTCTTCTTATTTCCAGCATTGGAGTTCCCACATATTCCCATGGGGATAAACATGCTTCCTTTGAAAATATTTCCTGAGATATCCCTTTATTCCACAATTTCTCTATTTACTATCTTTTTATACTCTGTAAAACAAAGGAAAACAATCTTCGAGTGAATTTTTAGTCGTAGCCCTGGCTCAAAAATGCATTCCTTCAAGGACACACTTGCAACAATTTCTAGGGAAATGCAGACCAAGTTCATGAATTTAATTTTATACTCCATCACAGATAGAGTCTCTTTCTTCAAGATGAAGAAATTATTTGTTCTTTAAATATTTAATTTGAGATGGTAGAATTGTTTGTTAAATAATTATTCAAATTCGTCACATGTAATTCCTCTGTTGACTTTATCTTGGCTAGCTAAATCCCACCACTTTCTTGAAAGATGATCTAGTATGTATGTTTCCAACTTGGCTTTCATATTGTTCGGTGTGCCTAAGAATTCAAAATTTTAGTTCATCTAATTGCGCCACACCTATACTATTTCAGTCTTAGAATCCCACTAATTTATTTGTGGATTCTATTTTTGAAACTACACATAGTGATCCACCTGTTAAGCCTCATCATTCTAGTTCCCTCTATCAACAACATGAAAATCCTGAACATTTCTTTGGACTACTTGTTGGTTCAATTATGACATAGGTGTAACCACATTTTCTACTACCTCTTTCGGTTGATTCCTACAACGTTTAATTGGTTTTATTATCTATGATCAGAAAAAAAAACTCCATTTTATCTCACTCACTAGAAACTAAAGGCTTTGAAATTCCAAATTACCATGTCAAAATTTTTACAAACTTTCTTTTCAAAATCCAACAAATTTTTTTCAACATCCATTTATTATTCCCATATTCCATAAATCATGAACACAAAATGAACAATGCAGTCATGGTGGGATGTCTTACTTATAATGAAAAACATGTAATCCTCATCAGCTAAACCCATGATGAAGAGATTAAAATTGACCTAGAAGTTGCTTAAAACACTTGTGTACCCATACAACCCAGGAAACTTGAAGTTTGGAATAAAAAGGTTATATATATTTTTTTTATGATATATATTTAAAGTTTTAAAAATCCTATCTCCTTGATACAATTCCCAAATAATGGAAGGACTGACCAAGACTTATTTCATTTGTATCATCATTCCCCTCCTCATTGGATTGAGATGTGATGGAGGTGTTATTGGCCTTAGGTGAAATTCCCAAGACACCAAAGGCTGACAGGAAATGCCAAGGTCCTCAAAGAATATTGGGGTATGTTTTTCCGTTTAAAGATAAAACACCCAGACAACATAAAAAAATAAACATCCAATCTTTATGTATGATGCCAGAATAAAAAACATAACCAAAGACATATCCAAAATTAAATGAAAACATCAGAGTACCAATGGAAATCAATAACATCCATAAAATATCTAAATGCAACTAAATCCCAAGATACTAATGTGGCATCCAGATAAGAAACACCCAACCAACTTCAAGCTCCAAATCCATATGTTATACCCACGATATCAAGATGAATCGCTGGAAAAACATGATGCATTCCCTTTACTTGAATCATGATAGATGAAATCTACTAATGCACTGTAACACCCTAATATTTTATTAGATATATTCTCTTTAATTTCTTTGATGTTTTGTGTTGTACACTACACCAATATTATCTTGCACTATATGCAACACTGTATTAGTTTGTCGTATACACAACACTATACTTGGCTTGTGTTACACACAATTTCAAGTTCTTTTGATAGAATTCATTTCATGAAACAATGAGTATAGATTTTTTTCAATGTATAAAAGAACTATGTTTGGATTATGTTATATGGAACACCAAAGGAATATTTCACTAAATGTAACACTAACTTGGCATGCGTTACACGCAAGAGCGACCTTCCTCGATAGCTTGTGTTGTTTGAAATACCGAGTTTCACTAAACAATGATATATTATTCAAATATTATTATTATGGGATATAAACAAGCCATTATGAGTAATATCAAATTAATTATGAAAATATGGTTTACAAATGTTTAAATAATTATTCATTGGTTACCAAATTTATTATAAATGGAAATAAAAACCCATTGAATATAAATGATGTGTTTTTATGAAAACCTATTTAAAAATAGAATAATTGTGTTTATAAAAACATATCACTAATTATTGATTTCTAATTAAAAATATGTGTTATATATTCAGTTTAATGTTTTAAATTCATCCTATATGTTTTCTAGATATGATATAAGAACAAATTCATTTTTTTGGTATTTTTCTAAAAATGTTGTTTTACCGCCTTTTAATGGAGAACCCTTTTTAAATTTAGTTTTTAAAACATTCATATGTTCTATTTGAAAAAATAAATTATATTTTAGAATAAGGAAATAAAAATTTACTTTGGATTAATTTTTTATATTTTTCTGATAATTATCATGTTTTGATGAATAGTAAAAATACGCTAAATTTTAATTGAAAACAACTTTTTCCATAAAAATAATTTATATGGTTAAATTATATTATTTAATGGTTTCAATGTATAAATAGAATATATTTTTATCATTTAATTTAATTTTTATCATTATAAGTAATTTCACTTTTAAATTATACATAAACATATGTTATCTTTTGATAGTTTTTACTTCTTAAAAATCCTCTTTCTGGTTTTGACAATGGAAATTAATTTTAAATTAATTTATAAAAATTATACATTTTTAATTATGAAAAATTTATTCAATATTTGGAATCAGTGGTTTTAAATTATTTTAATAGGTTACTTTTATTTTTTGGATATTATGAATAGCAACTACGGTGTTTTTTATTTAACGCGATTAAGGGTAAATCGGGTAAATTAGTGTAACAAATAATATGATAAGGAGAATAAAATGATCCTAAAACCTAGAAAACCATATTAGATGAATAAAATTCTACCCTTAACATCTTAGGTTTGGAACTTAGTAATTTAAGGGACACTTGACAATGAAAATGACATAGATATTAATAAAACAAATGAAAGTGACAAAATGTCAAAATCACATTTCTTATAAGTATAATAATTTTAATATAGTGATAACTAGGTGATATCTTCAAAAATAAATAGTTCATGGAAATATAAAATAATTACCTACATCATGGTAGTTTATTTTTAATTTTTAGGAAATTAATAATTACCTTAAAATCTTATACTTTGATGATGTAAAAATTAATTAATTGTTGAGAAATTCATAAAACAATTATTATTAAAATACTAATAACCATAAAAAAGCCTAAAACATGACCAAATCATGTTTTTAGAGTATATCTCAGCCATAAGAATCCAAGTGACGAGAAAGTGACCATTTGGAGCTTTATAGAAGAGATTATGACATTTATTTTATTTTATTTAAAGTGATGTTAAAGTTGTCACATTCATACTTTAATAAGTATAACATTTTTAATATTGGATTTTCCAAAAGAGAAATTAGACTAAATATATTATTATAAAATATAGTAAATTTATTTTCATCATTTTATTTTATTTAAAAAATTTATTCTACAAATAATTATATTAAATAATTACACAATATTTATGTAGTGATTATTTTAATAATGGAGATATCAAATAAATGTTATTCAAAATATTAAAATAAATATAATTTGGACTAATTAATTTGTCTAATAATGTTTATATATGACCTTGACCCATTAGGTATATGATAAAATATTTTTTTTGAGGATAACACCTTATCTTGATATTTCTAAAAATCCATGAAATGAATAGTGTCAAAATTGACACAATTGATATTTTGTTAAAATAATGTTTTATAAAATTATTTAAAAGTAATAAAACAATTTTAAAAATATATAATAATTATTATATGGTCTAAATTTTTATAAATTATTCATTTATGGTATAATTTAAATCAAATAATTAAATATTTCACCCTTTTAATATTGAAACATTTGTTATATTAATTAAAATTAAAATGGAATAACTAATTTTTAATTAAAATGATAATGTTTAAATTGACATAAAAACTTGTCTAAATTGCATTGGTTTATGAAAGTTCAATATTATCATATCTTAGATTCTAATATATCTCATTTTGGAGGTATTTTGATTGATTATCAAATTTTTACAATTTAATAGTTTTAAAAATTCCAAAAGTGTCCCTCACCCAAATTATAAAAGGACACCACATCCCTCTTTTCTCCACAATTAATTTATCCTTAAAGTTCATCAATACCCTAAAAATTTATCTTTTCAAACTCCATAGAAACCTTATATAGGTCCTGGTCTTCTTCAAAGACCAACTCTAGTGCTTTAAGAGGAGATTTAGAGGAGGCACATCGAAGAAGAGGTAATATCATTTACTGATTCTTTCAAACTTTTTTCTTCTTCTACTTCCACCTCATGAGTTGTTTTGTTATAAAGTAATAACTCCAGTAATACTTATATACTGATAGGTTATTATGATTATTAAACAATCATAATCCACCTTCAACCCATCCTATGAAAAATGAAATCACCATGCGTCCGTACGTACGACTTACTGTCTCCACACCATGGTGTACTCTTTTTTTCACCACCACCTTACTTGGATGGGTATAATGATGGAATTAAGAACTACATATTATTATTATAACGTTATTTTGATTATGAAATTTTATACACCATCTACTTTGAAACTGTTCAAAAACTATTCAAATGTTATCGTTGCTCATGCGTACATACGGTCTACCGTCTCCATGATGCGATGTGATTCATTCTACATTATCTTCATTAAATAATGATTATATAAATATACATAATGAATAAAAATGGTATATATTATGTTAATATCATTTTATAATGATATAACTATGACTTAAGAAGGATAACCAGAACTTATTTGATGAAACATGCATAAGAACATAAAGCAATTAACACCTGAATAACAAGTAATAATGAAATATTACTCACAAAAGATGATAATATGATCATATATGATATCATAAAAATGAATTTGATTCTGTAAAAATTCAATAAAATTATTTAAATCATTATACAGGAGGTTTGAATACACACGAAGCATATTGAACCTAAGGTAAAGGATTATTTTGTCTCACTTTTATTTCTATGGGACATATGCCTTATATGCCATCTAATTATTTTGTATAATGTTTATGTTACCCATGAATTTTTATTATTATTATTATTAATGTTATGATATTTTCATATTTATATAATTTTCTTTATTTTATGAGGCACACAATTCGACTGATTATAAATTGGTAAGAGATAATTTTGAAATCTCATTTTTATCCAAGATTGTTTATACGCAAGTATTTACTGGGCGTATATTTATCATCCATGTCCATGTTTTCTAAAAAAATTACTATTCTTATACATTTGTTTAAATTAATTTTTACCCATTTTTGACTTTTACTACATGGTTTGGAAGGAATCTTTCTTTCATTTACCATACGAGTTACTTTTTGACTTCTCTAAAAAAGTACAAGGAGAATGTTTTTTTAACTTATATAACATGAATGGATTTTTAATATTTAATAACGCCTTATTTACATGAATATTAATATACACTATTTCAAGTTTATTTTCAAACAAATTCTTTTCTTTTAAAATTGCATGGCATTTTGAGAAAAGAAAATGTTTCTGAAGAAGAACATATATTTTCCTCAAGAATTAAGTTAAAGTGTTTTATCAAAATTATTTTCATTCTAAGATGATGCTCTTTAAATAGGGATATGTTTATATACCTATTATTACTATGATTTGATTGTGTTAATGATAGAATTATATTTTATATGGATTACGTTACAATGGAATTATGTTTAAGAAACCCATTTTATTTCTTAGGTTATGATATGATGAATGATTTATGGAACATGTAAGAATGATTTCATTATGAGATGGGTGGGACCTATATTTCCCTCCAATGAATTGGGAAAAGATTTATATCTCACGAGATATACATGATTGGAATGAAAAGTAAATCTAGTTCATTAATACAAGGCTGAAACGACAGGTAAACCCGGTTCACATGTTTTATGTTTCATTTTCCCTAGGATATAAAGAAATGTTTTAGGTAGTAAAAAAAGGGGAATATCTTTATGGGAGATGATAAAGATATTTCACCATGTTATAAGATTATTTTCCAAGTTTCTAGGGGTACTAAACTAATATAGTCATTGGGCATCTTTTCATGTCATATATTAATTATTTCGTAAAATAAATGTAATGTCTATGTATGTCAAGCTTGGGTCACTACACAAACCATAGTTCCCAAGGAGGGGATGAGTATAAACTTACAATACTACAAAACTAGCCTTTAAAAGAACTAAAAATAACCTTTATCAGCACTAGAGAAGCGTTGACAATGTGAGGGACATTAAAAGTATAGCTTTTTTATTAGTGCTAAAAAATCACTGATAAAGGGGTCAAATATCAATACTAAAAAAGAATTGATAAAATAACCATTTATCAGCGCTTTAATTTAGCACCGCTAAAGGAACCCTTTATCAACACTTATAAAAGCACTGATAAAGGACTTTTATTAGTGCTTTTAGAAGCACTGATAAATTTTTTTTTTATCAGCGCTTTTAAAAGAGCTGATAAAGGTCATATTTATCAACGATTTTAAAAGCACTGATAAAGGTCCATATTACATTATGTTGTTACAACACACTACAACACCAGATACACACCAAAAACACATCATATATCAACAAAAAAAATTTCCCAATACATAATTTAAATGAAATTAAATTTACAACAAAAATACTAGAAAAAACACTATATTATAGACATTTGAAACATAGGTTTATACAATTACATAAATACAAATTATTTCATACATTCAAAAACAATCAAAACTGTTAATGTTACCATGATTTCCATTGACTTTTGTTGTCAAACTACCAACATTTCATGAGTAGTTTGGAACAAACCACCTCAACATAAAAAAATAATCCACATGTAAAAGAGAACAATTTTTATTAGTAATACTGAAAAGAAATAAATTAAACATAAATATTAAATAATACATTAATTATACAGGAAATGATTTTACTGTGAAAATATCAATATTACCTTTGGTATTGACTAGTGGAGGGAACTTGAAATAAAGTGATAAATTTCAACACTACATAAGTGAAAGTTTTTATGAGAGAAGAAGTCTATGGAAGTTTTGTTGTAGAAAGGGATGAAAGATGGATAGAGTACCCAAACTTGAATAAAATAATCCACCTATATAAGAAAAAAATTATTATGTGAGTAATACTAAAAATAAATAAATTAAACATACATATGAAACAATTCTTCAATTCTATGGAAAATGATTTTACTATGAAAAAATCAAGATTACCTCTATAATTGAGAAGAGGCGGCGTAACTTCTCTTCCTACAAAGGTAGTAGAGGTAACTTGAAAGAAAGTGATAAATGCACCACCACAAGGGTGAAATGGTTTTAAGGGATAATGTTCATGAAATTTGGACATAGCACCCCCAACTTAAAAAAAAGAATCCACCTGTATAAGAAAACAATTATTATGTTAGTAATACTAAAAATAAATAAATTAAACATATGTATAAAACAATACATTAATTCTATGGACAATGATTTTACTATGAAAACATCAATATTACCTCAATAATTGATTATAGGTAGCGTCTTTTCTCTTCATATAAAGGTAGTGGAGGTAACTTGAAAGAAAGTAATAAATGCAACATTACAAGGGTGAAATGGTTTTAAGGGATAAGGAGCCTGAAATTTGGATAGAGCACCCAAAAAACTAACAAAATAATACACCTGTATAAGAAAAAAATTATTATTTAAGTAATACTAAAAAGAAATAAATTACACATACATATGAAATAATACATTAATTCTATGGAAAATGATTTTACTATGAAAATATCAATATTACCTTGATAATTGAGCAGAGGCAGCATCATTTCTCTTCTTACAAAGTCAGTGGAGGTAACTTGAAAGAAAGTCATAAATGCACCACTACTATGGTGAAAATGTTTTAAGGGAGAAGGAGCATGAAAGTTTTATAGAGCATCCCCAAATCAAACAAAATAATTTACCTATATAAGAAAACAATTATTATGTGAGTAATACTAAAAATAAATAAATTAAACATAAATATGAAATAATACATTAATTCTATAGACAATGATTTTACTATGAAAACATCAAGATTACCTATTTGATTTAGTAGAGAAAATGTCATTTCTCTTCTTGTGAAGGCATGACACATGGACATAAATTTTCTAAAATAAATGAACTCTATAAGTAATAATAAAAATTAAATCAACGTTCCATTATATAATTTTTCAGTAAAATAGAGAAGCTTTATCGTAACATTACATTTGCATATATCCAAAGGTTTTACTTCATTATAGTTTGTTCTTCCAAGGGATTGGTAACATTATCATGTGTAGAAGACATTATCTACATGATTAGTCAAAAATTTAATTTAGATTATGTTAATGTAGTATAGAATATATAATATTATGGGGAAAAACACAATATATTAAAAAAAATTACATTCTCATTAAACTTTCTTTATTTTTTTAAAGGTTTCAAGGATTTGGTTCCTCTTTCAAGAATTAAAATCCACGCTTTATGGTCTCCTCTAATGTATAATACATTGTCTACAGTGGGACCAGTATGAACTGATTGGGATGTCCTAATAAAAGGTCCATCCTCAATTGAATTTTCATTTAACTCAACATTTGTTTTAGTCATGAGCAAGACAATCGGCCAATTATTGTTAGTTGGATCAGAGACATAAATTTCATGTACTACTTGTGATTTCATTATGAAAAAATTGTATTTTTTCCCTTCTAAACTAAAATTCACCTTCGCAAATCCCATTTCATCAACTTTCACTCCATTGATATTGTCAAAACATTTGCAAGGGAAAATTGGCACTTGAAATATTGTATAATCCAACACGTATATCTATTTGATAATGCCAAAATATGACATATTTTCATAAATTTTATTTATATCATTAGAACCAAATATGGGCATCACTTCAGCCACAAGAATAACACTGCTATTTTAAATCATAATGAATTCATCATGTTCTTTTGTATAGAATATATAAGAATTGATTACAAACCCAATGTAAGATATAACATTTTCATTTGGTCCTTTGGCTATCCATTGAATTCGTTCGACAATTGAATTTGTATTTTTGGATAAATCCTTATAAATTTGGTCTCTGAACCATCCTATAAACTATTTATTATGTGTATCTGATATTCATCTTTCAGCCATTGATGGATTCAAATCTCTAAGAATTTATTTGTGTGATTCAATGTATGGATCAAAATCTTCCCTATCATGTAATATATAAAGATTTTCTTGCTCTTTCTTTATCAAGGTAATTGTAACAACATCTCTTCTAGAAATCCATTCCCCATAAGGTGTTTGTTATGACGAGACTTTGGAAGACCGATGATTTCAACATCTGATATGTAATCAATACAGAATTCAATAGCTTCTTCAACAATACATCAGTCTATAATACAACCCTATGGATGAATTCGATTCTTGAAATACCCTTTCAAAATCTTCGTATATCATTCAATGGGATACATCTATATATAATAGACAGGACCATATAGTTGAGCCTCTCTGACCAAGTGAACCATCAGGTGGACCATTATATCAAAGAATGATGGTGGGAAGACCATTTATAATTCACATAATATGATTTAAATCTCCTTATTCATGATGGTAAACTTCACCTGGTCTACAACGTTACTACATATGGATTTGAAAAAGAAGAAGATTCTGGTTAATTTATGTCGTACATTTTGAGTTAGAATGCAACAGAAAGCAACAGGCATTAAATCTTGCATCAAAACATGATGGTCATGCTATTTTATTCCTTCTAACTTCAAATTATTCATTGACTCAACATTCTTGATATTTGATGAATACCCCTATGGAACTTTTACACTCGTAAGGAAAAGGAAAAAATTGTAATTTTTCCTAGTTTGATAGAGTGTAAGCTTCTAGAGGAAGAAAATTCCACTTTTTACCCTTCATTGGTGCCAACTCTTCCCTTATCCCCATTTAAATCAAGTCCAACGTAGCCCTGATTCTATATTTCACTTTTCAAGGAACATTTATTAACTTTAAAATAACACTATCAAAAAAAATTATACATGCATGACTTCAAGAAAATCTCTGACTTACAAAAAATTCCAATACGGTAATTCAAATAAAATTGATCTCTTCTTCCAACCTGATTTTTTAAGGTTTTTCAAAAATGGTTTACTGAAAACAGTGTCAATATCTTTTACATTTTTTCACAGTTGATCACCCATTATTAGATATGGTGTTTTACCTTGTTTGATATTCCCATTTAATGTTGTTGTCCAAGATCGGTATTTATGTCATTGAGGTAAAAAAAATGATGTCCTAAAAACACAGTGTTTGAGGAATGTTTCAACTAAACTGAGTATGTGCGTTTTTTTCCAAATGGGACACCCCAACATGCCCTTAATTCTATAGCCTCATAAATTTCCATAAGTGGGGAATTCATTTATCATTACATACAACATTTACCTCAATGTGAATTCTTCACTTCTATGAGAATCATACATTGTAACATATGTATCCCACATCAATTTTAAACCTTTGATTAATGGATCCAAATAGACATCAATATCATTACCAGGTTTCTTTGGTCCAAATATAAGCAAATACGACATAATGTATTTGTGCTTCATGTATAACCATGGATAAAAGTTATAATTTACCAACATGACAGGCCATATACTGTGATTACTAGTGTGTACACCAAAAGAATTTATTCCATCTGTAGATAACCCAAGATTAAATTTTCTCAACTCATCTCCAAATTCAAGAAAATCATAATCAATTTTCTTTCGTTGAGAAGAATTTGTTGGATGAAATATGTCCATATCTTTAATTATTGTATCTTCATGAAATGTTAATTGTCTTGTAGTTTTCTAACATCCATATAGTCTTCTAAACTGTGTAATGATAGGAAATTACCATACATATTTCAAAGGACATGGTTCATTTCTCTTGTATCGATCTATGCCACACTTAGGGCATTTGATGAGTGATTCATGGTCCTTGTGAAACAATATGAAATCATTTGGACAAGCATGTATTTTTTTAGAGATCATTCCCATTGAACACAACATTTTTTATCATCATATGTTCGGAATGGTAGTTTATTTTCTTCTAGTATCATATCTTTCAGAAGACCAAGTAGTTCTGTAGAGCTGCTGTGACTCCATTCGCTGCCATATTTCAAATTATATAACTTCAATACAACTGATAATTTCATGTATTTAGTAAAACTGATATACAATGGTTTCTTGGAAAAACTATTTAAATACTCAAACAACTTTTAATAATCATGAAGTTCATCTTTAATTTCCATTTTCATTTCTTCCATGTGATATCCATCATCTTTTAAAAAGGTATTCATATCAAATGATTCATAAGCCGTATGTCATCCCAATCGATGTCCACATTCATTTTTTCCCATGTTTAGTCCAAAATTTATATCTTTGATCTATTCCATAACAAATCAAATGTTCTTAAAACTCTTCCAAACTAATATTTATTGAATAACAACAACATAAACACAAACAGAGGATTTTATAAGGGTCGTCTGCATGCTCTCTTACACACTTGATGAACTCTTTAACTCCATCTTCATATTCATTTGTAAAACTATTATAATTCATCTATTTTCGGTTCATATCCATCCTATTGGGTTAATAAAAGATTAATTTTATACAATATATAAATAAATACATATAATATATTCATTATCAAAAGTGAAACTTATAGACAATTCTAATAAGGGAAATATGGATCATTTCTACTAGAATATCTGGTGCCTAGATATTCCAAATCCAATAATAAGGGTTGTTGGAATTTGAAAAAATAGAGAGAGATAAAGGCATATAATAAATGATATTATCACTGAACTTTATATACATTTAAACTGGAAGATGGATAGTGTAATAACCCAAGCCCAAATTACCCAAAGAACACCAGGTCGGATCATCTTATGACCTATAACACACCTCAAAGTTACTAAAGGATCATTTAAACATTGGGTGTAAAAATCATAAATGGGAGGTGGTCCCCCTCCCCAAATAAAAACAACTAGTACCATAGGTCGAACAAAATTCTAGCATGGACCTTGAGGTCAATGGACATGCAGACTCAGAATCATCATTACTCGATATAGGCATACCTGTTAGACAAACAACTATGGAAATAAATGATGAAATAGCTATATACATGTCACTCTAGTATAAAAACTAACTCACTTATTGTATATAAGAAATATAAAATAGATAAAAACATAATATTCAAACATAATGTGAACTAAAGGCACCATAATGATTCAAAAAGTGAAGGCTCGATGTGATAAAACCTCACGTGCTTAACTGGGGATGGTCCCTTTGAATCATCTCCATAAGAAAAATAAGGACCATAGTGAATTCTAAGAGGAACTAGATCCTATGATACATATAACCAATAGAGGAACATACATCACTCCACTAACTTGGTTCTTAAAAAATAGCATCTGAATCTGCATGTCCATTGAGGTGTCCATGAAAAGTGTCAGCATATATATAATCATTAGGGAACCACCAATGTGCCTCAAATTAGTAGTCAATAAATAATAATATACATGAAAATTTCTACACATTTATATACATATATGAAAAAATTATTTAGTAAAAATATATAAAACATAGTATTAAAACAATAATAAATAAATCCAAGGTTCAATGTCAGATATAAACAATGGATCATGCATCGGTAGTCAATATAAATAATGGAACAAAAATAATTACCTAAACAACGGATCAAAAAAAATCATAATCAACATATCATAAACAATGGATCATAAACAAATCATAGGAGAAGAAATAAAAAACAAAAATACACAAAGAAAATCGGAAGGCCTACCTTACTAGGTTAAAGAAAATATGAGACCCTCTTTGGATGTTAGATGATATTTTCAGAGGCAGTCGAGTGGTGTGATTCGACCTTTGATACACCGAGGAGGAGCACTGTCAGTGGGTGGCTTTAGAAAAAAGCTTCTATATCCCAATGGTTTCGCAAATGGTTGGGGTTTTTAAAATAAATTGGGACACTTTTATCAGCGCTTACCAATAAGGGTTGATAAAGATTCCTTTTATCAGCGCTTATTATATAAGCACTGATAAAAGGACTATTTACCAGTGCTAAACTTATAATGCTGATAAATGTTCATTTATCAGCGCTTTGTTTAGCACTGATAAGTCCTCATCTTTACCAATGCGAAAAAAGTGTTGATAAAGATTTTTTTATCAGCGCTTATTACTGAAGCACTATTAAAGGATTTATAATTATAATTATAAATTATAAAATTTTAAATATTTATAAATACTTAATAAATATATATAAATATAAATATAGTAAATATATTCCTTTTTTTAATATATTTATTATAATTTTATAATTATTTATTTATAATTATAGAAATATTTAAAAAATATTATTTATATCATTATATATATTTATATAATTATATATATATATATTTAATACATATATATAAATGTAAATATAGTAAATATATTCATTATTTAAGTAAATTTATTATAAATTTATTAATTATTTAAATATATATAATTATTTATTTATAATTATATAAATACTTTTAAAAAATATTTATTTATTTATAATTATAAATATATAATTTTATAAATATAGTGAATGTGCATTTATAATTATATTTATTTACAAATATTTTTTAAAAAATATATTTTTAACATTATTAATGAATATCGAATTTTGAGTGCATGCATGTATGTACAAAATGAGTGAAATTGAATAAATTAATAATATAGGTACACTTTAACAATATTGAAAAAAATGATAAGTTTTATGTGTGTGCATATTGTATATAAAAATTCATTAATTATATGTATATGTGAAATCAATATAACACACATTTGATCTACATTAAATTGAAAAATCAAACGACATTCAATTATATGTCGGGTACTATGAAATTAGTCAATATTTTTTATTCATATTAATTTTTAATTATATACCATTGTTCAATAAATATATGAAAATTTAATGTAAGGAACATAAATATTTTTTAATATATAATCATATTTATATACATTAATATATATTTAATATATACAATTTAATAACATTAATTATCATAATTATCGAATTAATAAAATGTTTAATATTTAATAATGTATAATTAATCAATTAATTTTTATCAATAATTATTTAATTAATAAAATTTGCAATATTTTTTTTAATAAACACATTTTTTATTTTTTATTTTTTTCATTTTTTCATTTTTTCAGTGCTAAAAATGTGTTGATGAAAGAAATATTTATCAGTGCTAAACATAAAGTGCTTATAAATCATTCACTTTATCATCTCTAAAATTAAATCACTGATAAAGGATACCCTTTATCAGTGCTAAAATAAAAGCACTCATAAAAGGTTAAATATATCATCACTTTCTTTAGCACTGATAAATATGCCATTTATTATCATTTTCTTCTACTGGTGATAAATAAAAGCACTGTTAAAGGCCATTTTTGTAGTAGTGTCAATAGGATTACCCTAAATACTTCCCAACTCACGCCACTTAGACAAGAACTAGTTTGCACATTTTATATAAAATAGTTTCAAAGTAGTTAAATAGATTATCTCAAAACCAAAAATAGTTCAAAGAAAAGTAATAAAAAAGTCTTTAAAATATTTCTATTTCATTTGGAATACCAATCTTATGTTTACACACACACACACACCAATTCATACCAAGTGAAAATTCCATACACAATAGTGGTATCTCTTTAATCCACCAATTCATCATTAGGTTTAAAATCTCCTTGTTCCCAAATGGCACATGCCCCATAATCTGGGTCACATTATGGTACCCTAATGGAACACATCCCTTCTACAAGGTTACATTGAAAGAAATGAACTCATTCCAACCATGTATTTAAAATTCCATACCAAATCATTTCACATAAAACCCAATATTTCTGGAAAATATTTCATCAAGAATCTTATGTTCATTAAAACCATACCATAATTTTAAAAGCATCATTTTAAAATTATAATTAAAGGGAGTTTATAAAATCCATCCAATTTACCATAATATACAAATTCATTACTAAAAGTGATTTCCATCAATACTCACCCAAGTATTTAACAACAATATCAAGAAAATTATTTAATAAAAACTAAGACTTCAAGTTCTAGAATGATGGAGATGATTGAGAATCCACCTACCACTCAACGGATGAAGAAGATAAAGAATGTTACTAAGATCATTTAGTTCTGGCCTTGGATCTTTTTTCATTCAATAGATTTTATCATAAATCATCAATATTCCCATTATAGTATATATATATATATATCCATAATGAAATAGATATATGGTTTCAGGAAATAGTAGAAGAGTATATCTAAGAATAATGGGGAAGAACAATGACTTATCGATGAATCTGGATATTTAACACACTTAAATTCAACAAAATTAATCTCTAGATCGAAGGGAATAACCATCAAAACCTAGGGTGTTATGACCTTATATGTCCTAAGATACTATAATGAGGGGAGATAGATAATAGCCCATGATCCCCGCCTCCAGTAGCCCATGGGTTGGTAACTAGCACTGAGGGTATAAAATCGCATGAAATGGGAGGCATTTCCCTCTATAATAATGTAGGTTCATGAGATAACATGAATCATCCACAAAACCACCAATACATAATATAAAAAGAAACCAAAACCATCCCACAATGCATGTATAAATAAAAATTATATAGATAAAAGTTTTCAAAGTAAATACCCAAAAGAAAAGCTAAAGTTGTGACACAGTAGTTATCTAAAGGTTTGAGCTAGTAATGCCCAACATAGTCCATGTAATCCTCCTAGAAACCTAAAAATATATATTTGTAGGGTGATCAAACAAGTATACTCTTTAGGAAAACCAAAGTCCCTTGTGCACATGTGAAAGGATAATAATGCACCCATGAGTAAAAAAGAATAACCAATAGTACCTAAACAGGTCAACTATCCATCCCAACCTCACCAAGGCATGCTCACCAAATAATGCAATCCAGGTAATATAATATAACAAGAATCATATCGATAAGGGTACACCACACTGCTTTCCCACTAGTATGTTTCTCTAATACAACAACTTTGTAGATCATGTTTCTCCCATCTCTTCTATTTACCACATCTCCCCATAAGTTAGGTCACATCACATCATGCTCGCAAACACCTAGGCTCACTACCCCATAAGCATAGCCACATCACAACCACTTACATAACCATAGTAGTAGGGTGTCATGAAAATATAGGACATCAACCTCATTCCCTCCTATTAAATGCATGACCACCACCATAAGCCTCCCCACAAGTATGGTCATATCACACCTCACCTGAAAACACCTGGGTCACTGCCCCACAAGCACAATCACGTCTCTCTTGAAAACACATAGATCATCACATCTCACCTAAAAAATCTAGGCTATCATAACCAATATCTAATGCACTAACTGGCCCCCATCCATCACATCCTGTATAATACCTACCTTTCTTGGAAGAGAGAGTGGGAAAGGGAGGGTACCCATCCATCTATCCACCTCACCAGATGTTGGGAAAAACACCCCCTGCATGACTATGTGGGTGTCAATAGATTGTGCTCAACATGGTTGGGGTTTATATAGAAATCATAAATAATATACAAGTAAATATATAAATATATATATCCAGACACAAGCCCAAACTATGTGTTCACAACCAAACACTAATTTACTCACAACATTACCACTTTTACTGCCACCTCTAAATGTAGAACACCACATAGGCCATAACCACAAGTCATATCACCAACCAATTACATTTAATAAACTCATTCTTTAAATTATTTATCAAAACCCATGCTTTACCACAAAAATAAACATTTAATTATTCATTGTCCATTTCCAACCCATTAACCAAACTAACTCGTGAAATTTCAATCATTATTTAACAAGTCATTTATTCCATCACTACCCAGGAATCTAGCATAAAACCACCACAGATCACAAGAAACTCATCATTCCAATCATTCCATTTTCCAACTGCCTCACAAGAATGGCCAAAAAACCATCTCACTACCCCAAAATAACATCTAAACAATAAACACCTCATTACCCCAAAAGCACAACCAAAAAACCACAACACCACCCCAAAATCATATCCAAACAACAACTACATCACTACCCCAAAAGAAAGGGCAAACAAAAACCACCTCACCACCCTAAAAGAACATTCAAACAAACATCGACCCCATAATCCCCGACCACACATCACCACCCCAAAAGCAGGTCCACACAATACAACATGTCAATATCATTTTACATATTTACAAAGGGGGTTTTATCACATCCCAATTTATTTTAGGGGTGTTATCACACATGCCATAATCCTAGGGTAACTATTTCATTATCCAAATATAAGTGGTTAATAAATTTCTATTTTAGGTTGATTTGAAAACAATCACAGAAGACACAACTATCACAATACATATCATCCAACACAAAAAGATTACCCAACAACCACAATTTTTAGTAGGGCATCAAGGTCATATGACCATAACATCACAATAATATAAAAGTCATAAAATCATGTGAAACATTCCCCTTTCCACTTTCAATTTCAATTTAACCAGTTCTTAATATTTTATTAAGACATAACAAGCATAACCCATAGGTAAAAAATATAAAACCCCTCCTAAATGATACAAAAAAAGAGAAAAAAGAGATTCCCAACCTAAAAATATCTTTGAAAACTTGTTGTTAACTACAAGGAAAATAAGAAGCGCCCCAAAACCACAATCACACCACAAGAAACAACTGATCAACCTACACCACACTAAAGGATCATAAAAACATAGCCTAAACACACAACCCAAACCAAACTGCACCACCATAATGAAACTACAAATAAGAATAGAAGGAAATATATGATAATGAGAGGAGAACTCATCACAAATTGAAGATGGGAAGTCAGGAATCAAATCCCTTAAAAAGGAATCCCAAGCACTTGAAGAAGGTACCACTAGATCTCTTTGAATGAGAGAAGGGAGCACTGACCATAGGTTTTGAGAAAACCCCCAAGCATCGCATCCTTTAAGGATGTGCTACATAGGACATTTACAAGGCATGTAATCCTTACACATCATGTAAATATTGGGATTTAATTTATACTGAAAAACATGTTGCCTCAGAGTATTTTTAACACTTGATTTATTACACATCACGAACCACTCATCTACACAATGTATGAACCACCATTACACATTGTGTAATACATTTACATGGTTCCATTTTAGGTGTACACTCATCTTTAATTTCCATTTTCATTTCTTCCATGTGATCTCCATCATCTTTTAAAAAGGTATTCATATCAAATGATTCATAAGCCGTATGTCATCCCAATCGATGTCCACATTCATTTTTTCCCATGATTAGTCCAAAATTTATATCTTTGATCTATTCCATAACAAATCAAATGTTCTTAAAACTCTTCCAAACTAATATTTATTGAATAAAAACAACATAAACACAAACAGAGGATTTTATAAGGGTCTTATGCATGCTCTCTTACACACTTGATGAACTCTTTAACTCCATCTTCATATTCGTTTGTAAAACTATTATAATTCATCTATTTTCGGTTCATATCCATCCTATTGGGTTAATAAAAGATTAATTTTATACAATATATAAATAAATACATATAATATATTCATTATCAAAAGTGAAACTTATAGACAATTCTAATAAGGGAAATATGGATCATTTCTACTAGAATATCTGGTGCCTAGATATTCCAAATCCAATAATAAGGGTTGTTGGAATTTGAAAAAATAGAGAGAGATAAAGGCATATAATAAATGATATTATCACTGAATTTTATATACGTTTAAACTGGAAGATGGATAGTGTAATAACCCTAGCCCAAATTACCCAAAGAACACCAGGTCGGATCATCTTATGACCTATAACACACCTCAAAGTTACTAAAGGATCATTTAAACATTGGGTGTAAAAATCATAAATGGGAGGTGGTCCCCCTCCCCAAATAAAAACAACTAGTACCATAGGTCGAACAAAATTCTAGCATGGACCTTGAGGTCAATGGACATGCAGACTCAAAATCATCATTACCCGATATAGGCATACTTGTTAGACAAAAAACTATGGAAATAAATGATGAAATAGCTATATACATGTCACTCTAGTATAAAAACTAACTCACTTATTGTATATAAGAAATATAAAATAGATAAAAACCTAATATTCAAACATAATGTGAACTAAAGGCACCATATTGATTCAAAAAGTGAAAGCTCGATGTGATAAAACCTCACGTGCTTAACAGGGGATGGTCCCTTTGAATCTTCTCCATAGGAAAACTAAGGACCATAGTGAATTCTAAGAGGAACTAGATCCTATGATACATATAACCAATAGAGGAACATACATCACTCCACTAACTTGGTTCTTAAAAAATAGCATCTGAAGCTGCATGTCCATTGAGGTGTCCATGAAAAGTGTCAGCATATATATAATCATTAGGGAACCACCAATGTGCCTCAAATTAGTAGTCAATAAATAATAATATACATGAAAATTTCTACACATTTATATACATATATGAAAAAAGTATTTAGTAAAAATATATAAAACATAGTAGTAAAATAATAATAAATAAATCCAAGGTTCAATGTCAGATATAAACAGTAGATCATACATCGGTAGTCAATATAAATAACGGACCAAAAATAATTACCTAAACAACGGATCACAAAAAAAATCATAATCAACATATCATAAACAATGGATCATAAACAAATCATAGGAGAAGAAATAAAAAACAAAAATACACAAAGAAAATCGGAAGGCCTACCTTACTAGGTTAAATAAAATATGAGACCCTCTTTGGATGTCAGATGATATTTTCAGAGGCAGTCGAGTGGTGTGATTCGACCTTTGATACACCGAGGAGGAGCACTATCAGTGGGTGGCTTTAGCAAAAAGCTTCTATATCGCAATGGTTTCGCAAATGGTTGGGGTTTTTAAAATAAATTGGGACACTTTTATCAACGCTTACCAATAAGGGTTGATAAAGATTCCTTTTATCAACGCTTATTATATAAGCGCTGATAAAAGGACTATTTACCAGTGCTAAACTTATAATGTTGATAAATGTTCATTTATCAGCGCTTTGTTTAGCACTGATAAGTCCTCATCTTTACCAATGCGAAAAAAGTGTTGATAAAGATTTTTTTATCAGCGCTTATTACTGAAGCACTGTTAAAGGATTTATAATTATAATTATAAATTATAAAATTTTAAATATTTATAAATACTTAATAAATATATATAAATATAAATATAGTAAATATATTCCTTTTTTTAATATATTTATTATAATTTTATAATTATTTATTTATAATTATAGAAATATTTAAAAAAATATTATTTATATCGTTATATATATTTATATAATTATACATATATATATTTAATACATATATATAAATGTAAATATAGTAAATATATTCATTATTTAAGTAAATTTATTATAAATTTAATAATTATTTAAATATATATAATTATTTATTTATAATTATATAAATACTTTTAAAAAATATTTATTTATTTATAATTATAAATATATAATTTTATAAATATAGTGAATGTGCATTTATAATTATATTTATTTATAAATATTTTTAAAAAAATATATTTTTAACTTTATTAATGAATATCGAATTTTGAGTGCATGCATGTATGTACAAAATGAGTGAAATTGAATAAATTAATAATATAGGTACACTTTAACAATATTGAAAAAAATGATAAGTTTTATGTGTGTGCATATTGTATATAAAAAATCATTAATTATATCTATATGTGAAATCAATTTAACACACATTTGATCTACATTAAATTGAAAAATCAAACAACATTCAATTATATGTCGGGTACTATGCAATTAGTCAATATTTTTTATTCATATTAATTTTTAATTATATACCATTGTTCAATAAATATATGAAAATTTAATGTAAGGAACATAAATATTTTTTAATATATAACCATATTTATATACATTAATATATATTTAATATATACAATTTAATAACATTAATTATCATAATTATCGAATTAATAAAATGTTTAATATTTAATAATGTATAATTAATCAATTAATTTTTATCAATAATTATTTAATTAATAAAATTTGCAATATTTTTTTTAATAAACACATTTTTTATTTTTTATTTTTTTCATTTTTTCATTTTTTCAGCGCTAAAAATGTGTTGATGAAAGAAATATTTATCGGTGCTAAACATAAAGTGCTTATAAATCATTCACTTTATCATCTCTAAAATTAAAGCACTGATAAAGGACACCCTTTATCAGTGCTAAAATAAAAGCACTCATAAAAGGTTAAATATATCAGCACTTTCTTTAGCACTGATAAATATGCCATTTATTAGCATTTTCTTCTACCGGTGATAAATAAAAGCACTGTTAAAGGCCATTTTTGTAGTAGTGTTAATAGGATTAACCTAAATACTTCCCAACTCACGCCACTTAGACAAGAACTAGTTTGCACATTTTATATAAAATAGTTTCAAAGTAGTTAAATAGATTATCTCAAAACCAAAAATAGTTCAAAGAAAAGTAATAAAAAAGTCTTTAAAATATTTCTATTTCATTTGGAATACCAATCTTATGTTTACACACACACACACACCAATTCATACCAAGTGAAAATTCCATACACAATAGTGGTATCTCTTTAATCCACCAATTCATCATTAGTTTTCCAATCTCCTTGTTCCCAAATGGCACATGCCCCATAATCTGGGTCACATTATGGTACCCTAATGGAACACATCCCTTCTACAAGGTTACATTGAAAGAAATGAACTCATTCCAACCATGTATTTAAAATTCCATACCAAACCATTTCACATAAAACCCAATATTTCTGGAAAATATTTCATCAAGAATCTTATGTTCATTAAAACCATACCATAATTTTAAAAGCATCATTTTAAAATTATAATTAAAGGGAGTTTATAAAATCCATCCAATTTACCATAATATACAAATTCATTACTAAAAGTGATTTCCATCAATACTCACCCAAGTATTTAACAACAATATCAAGAAAATTATTTAATAAAAACTAAGCCTTCAAGTTCTAGAAAGATGGAGATGATTGAGAATCCACCTACCACTCAACGGATGAAGAAGATAAAGAATGTTACTAAGATCATTTAGTTCTGGCCTTGGATCTTTTTTCATTCAATAGATTTTATCATAAATAATCAATATTCCCATTATAGGATATATATATATATCCATAATGAAATAGATATATGGTTTTAGGAAATAGTAGAAGAGTATATCTAAGAATAATGGGGAAGAACAATGACTTATCGATGAATCTGTATATTTAACACACTTAAATTCAACAAAAGTAATCTCTAGATTGAAGGGAATCACCATCAAAACCTAGGGTGTTATGACCTTATATGTCCTAAGATACTATAATGAGGGGAGATAGATAATAGCCCATGATCCCCGCCTCCAGTATCCCATGGGTTGGTAACTAGCACTGAGGGTATAAAATCGCATGAAATGGGAGGCATTTCCCTCTATAATAATGTAGGTTCATGAGATAACATGAATCATCCACAAAACCACCAATACATAATATAAAAAGAAACCAAACCCATCCCACAATGCATGTATAAATAAAAATGATATAGATAAAAGTTTTCAAAGTAAATACCCAAAAGAAAAGATAAAGTTGTGACACAGTAGTTATCCAAAGGTTTGAGCTAGTAATGCCCAACATAGTCCATGTAATCCTCCTAGAAACCTAAAAATATATATTTGTAGGGTGATAAAACAAGTATACTCTTTAGGAAAACCAAAGTCCCTTGTGCACATGTGAAAGGATAATAATGCACCCATGAGTAAAAAAGAATAACCAATAGTACCTAAACAGGTCAACTATCCATCCCAACCTCACCAAGACATGCTCACTAAATAATGCAATCCAAGTAATATAATATAACAAGAATCATATCGATAAGGGTAAACCACACTGCTTTCCCACTAGTATGTTTCTCTAATACAACAACTTCGTACATCATGTTTCTCCCATCTCTTCTATTTACCACATATCCCCATAAGTTAGGTCACATCACATCATGCTCGCAAACACCTAGGCTCACTACCCCATAAGCATAGCCACATCACAACCACTTACATAACCATAGTAGTAGGGTGTCATGAACATATAGGACATCAAACTTGTTCCCTCCTATTAAATGCATGACCCCCACCATAAGCCTCCCCATAAGTATGGTCATATCACACCTCACTTGAAAACACCTGGGTCGCTGCCCCACAAGCACAATCACGTCTCTCTTGAAAACACATAGACCATCACATCTCACTTAAAACATCTAGGCTATCATAACCAATATCTAATGCACTAACTGGCCCCCATCCATCACATCCTGTATAATACCTACCTTTCTTGGAAGAGAGAGTGGGAAAGGGAGGGTACCCATCCATCTATCCTCCTCACCAGATGTTGGGAAAAACACCCCCTGCGTGACTATGTGGGTGTCAATAGATTGTGCTCAACATGGGTGGGGTTTATATAGAAATCATAAATAATATACAAGTAAATATATAAATATATATATCCAGACACAAGCCCAAACTATGGGTTCACAACCAAACACTAATTTAATCACAACATTACCACTTTTACTGCCACCTCTAAATGTAGAACACCACATAGGCCATAACCACAAGTCATATCACCAACCAATTACATTTAATAAACTCATTCTTTAAATTATTTATCAAAACCCATGCTTTACCACAAAAATAACCATTTAATTATTCATCGTCCATTTCCAACCCATTAACCAAACTAACTCGTGAAATTTCAATCATTATTTAACAAGTCATTTATTCCATAACTACCCAAGAATCTAGCATAAAACCACCACAGATCACAAGAAACTCATCATTCCAATCATTCCATTTTCCAACCGCCCCACAAGCATGTCCAAAAAACCATCTCACCACCCCAAAATAACGTCTAAACATTAAACACCTCATTACCCCAAAAGCACAACCAAAAAACCACCACACCACCCCAAAATCATATCCAAACAACAACTACATCACTACCCCAAAAGAAAGGGAAAACAAAAACCACCTCACCACCCTAAAAGAACATTCAAACAAACATCGACCCCATATTCCCCGACCACACATCACCACCCCAAAAGCAGGTCCACACAATACAACATGTCAATATCATTTTACATATTTACAAAGGGGGTTTTATCACATCCCAATTTATTTTAGAGGTGTTATCACACATGCCATAATCCTAGGGTAACTATTTCATTATCCAAATATAAGTGGTAAATAAATTTCCATTTTAGGTTGATTTGAAAACAATCACAGAAGACACAACTATCACAATACATATCATCCAACACAAAAAGATTACCCAATAACCACAATTTTTAGTAGGGCATCAAGGTCATATGACCATAACATCACAATAATATAAAAGTCATAAAATCATGTGAAACATTCCCCTTTCCACTTTCAATTTCAATTTAACCAGTTCTTAATATTTTATTAAGACATAACAAACATAACCCATAGGTAAAAAATATAAAACCCCTCCTAAATGATTCAAAATAAAGAGAAAAAAGAGATTCCCAACCTAAAAATATCTTTGAAAACTTGTTGTTCACTACAAGGAAAATAAGAAGCGCCCAAAAACCACAATCACACCACAAGAAACAACTGATCAACCTACACCACACTAAAGGATCATAAAAACATAGCCTAAACACACAACCCAAACCAAACTGCACCACCATAGTGAAACTACAAATAAGAATAGAAGGAAATATATGAGAATGAGAGGATAACTCATCACAAATTTAATATGGGAAGTCAGGAATCAAATACCTTAAAAAGTAATCCCAAGCACTTGAAGAAGGTACCACTAGATCTCTTTGAATGAGAGAAGGGAGCACTGACCATAGGTTTTGAGAAAACCCCCAAGCATCGCATCCTTTAAGGATGTGCTACATAGGACATTTACATGGCATGTAATCCTTACACATCATGTAAATATTGGGATTTAATTTATACTGAAAAACATGTTGCCTTAGAGTATTTTTAACACTTGATTTATTACACATCATGAACCACTCATCTACACAATATATGAACCACCATTGCACATTGTGTAATACATTTACATGGTTCCATTTTAGGTGTACACTCATCTTTAATTTCCATTTTCATTTCTTCCATTTGATCTCCATCATCTTTTAAAAAGGTATTCATATCAAATGATTCATAAGCCATATGTCATCCCAATCGATGTCCACATTCATTTTTTCCCATGTTTAGTCCAAAATTTATATCTTTGATCTATTCCATAACAAATAAAATGTTCTTAAAACTCTTCCAAACTAATATTTATTGAATAACAACAACATAAACACAAATAGAGGATTTTATAAGGGTCGTCTGCGTGCTCTATTACACACTTGATGAACTCTTTAACTCCATATTCATATTCATTTGTAAAACTATTATAATTCATCTATTTTCGGTTCATATACATCCTATTGGGTTAATAAATTATTAATTTTATACAATATATAAATAAATACATATAATATATTCATTATCAAAAGTGAAACTTATAGACAATTCTAATAAGGGAAATATGGATCATTTCTACTAGAATATCTGGTGCCTAGATATTCCAAATCCAATAATAAGGGTTGTTGGAATTTGAAAAAATAAAGAGAGATAAAGGCATATAATAAATGATATTATCACTGAACTTTATATACGTTTAAACTGGAAGATGGATAGTGTAATAACCCTAGCCCAAATTACCAAAAGAACACCAGGTCGGATCATCTTATGACCTATAACACACCTCAAAGTTACTAAAGGATCATTTAAACATTGGGTGTAAAAATCATAAATGGGAGGTGGTCCCCCTCCCCAAATAAAAACAACTAGTACCATACGTCAAACAAAATTCTAGCATGGACCTTGAGGTCAATGGACATGCAGACTCAAAATCATCATTACCCGATATAGGCATACCTGTTAGACAAACAACTATGGAAATAAATGATGAAATAGCTATATACATGTCACTCTAGTATAAAAACTAACTCACTTATTGTATATAAGAAATATAAAATAGATAAAAACCTAATATTCAAACATAATGTGAACTAAAGGCACCATAATGATTCAAAAAGTGAAGGCTCGATGTGATAAAACCTCACGTACTTAACTAAGGATGGTCCCTTTGAATCTTCTCCATAAGAAAACTAAGGACCATAGTGAATTATAAGAGGAACTAGATGCTATGATACATATAACCAATAGAGGAACATACATCACTCCACTAACTTGGTTCTTAAAAAATAGCATCTGAAGTTTCATGTCCATTGAGGTATCCATGAAAAGTGTCAGCATATATATAATCATTAGGGAACCACCAATGTGCCTCAAATTAGTAGTCAATAAATAATAATATACATGAAAATTTCTACACATTTATATACATATATGAAAAAATTATTTAGTAAAAATATATAAAACATAGTAGTAAAACAATAATAAATAAATCCAAGGTTCAATGTCAGATATAAACAATGGATCATACATCGGTAGTCAATATAAATAACGGACCAAAAATAATTACCTAAACAACGGATCACAAAAAAATCATAATCAACATCTCATAAACAATGGATCATAAACAAATCATAGGAGAAGAAATAAAAAACAAAAATACACAAAGAAAATCGGAAGGCCTACCTTACTAGGTTAAAGAAAATATGAGACCCTCTTTGGAGGTCAGATGATATTTTCAGAGGCAGTCGAGTGGTGTGATTCGACCTTTGATACACCGAGGAGGAGCACTGTCAGTCGGTGGCTTTAGCAAAAAGCTTCTATATCGCAATGGTTTCGCAAATGGTTGGGGTTTTTAAAATAAATTGGGACACTTTTATCAGCGCTTACCAATAAGGGTTGATAAAGATTCCTTTTATCAGCGCTTATTATATAAGCGCTGATAAAAGGACTATTTACCAGTGCTAAACTTATAATGCTGATAAATGTTCATTTATCAACGCTTTGTTTAGCACTGATAAGTCCTCATCTTTACCAATGTGAAAAAAGTGTTGATAAAGATTTTTTTATCAGCGCTTATTACTAACGCACTGTTAAAGGATTTATAATTATAATTATAAATTATAAAATTTTAAATATTTATAAATACTTAATAAATATATATAAATATAAATATAGTAAATATATTCCTTTTTTTAATATATTTATTATAATTTTATAATTATTTATTTATAATTATAGAAATATTTAAAAAAATATTATTTATATCATTATATATATTTATATAATTATACATATATATATTTAATACATATATATAAATGTAAATATAGTAAATATATTCATTATTTAAGTAAATTTATTATAAATTTAATAATTATTTAAATATATATAATTATTTATTTATAATTATATAAATACTTTTAAAAAATATTTATTTATTTATAATTATAAATATATAATTTTATAAATATAGTGAATGTGCATTTATAATTATATTTATTTATAAATATTTTTTAAAAAATATATTTTTAACATTATTAATGAATATCGAATTTTGAGTGCATGCATGTATGTACAAAATGAGTGAAATTGAATAAATTAATAATATAGGTACACCTTAACAATATTGAAAAAAATGATAAGTTTTATGTGTGTGCGTATTGTATATAAAAATTCATTAATTATATGTATATGTGAAATCAATATAACACACATTTGATCTACATTAAATTGAAAAATCAAACGACATTCAATTATATGTCGGGTACTATGCAATTAGTCAATATTTTTTATTAATATTAATTTTTAATTATATACCATTGTACAATAAATATATGAAAATTTAATGTAAGGAACATAAATATTTTTTAATATATAATCATATTTATATACATTAATATATATTTAATATATACAATTTAATAACATTAATTATCATAATTATCGAATTAATAAAATGTTTAATATTTAATAATGTATAATTAATCGATTAATTTTTATCAATAATTATTTAATTAATAAAATTTGCAATATTTTTTTTAATAAACGAATTTTTTATTTTTTATTTTTTTCATTTTTTCATTTTTTCAACGCTAAAAATGTGTTGATGAAAGAAATATTTATCGGTGCTAAACATAAAGTGCTTATAAATAATTCACTTTATCATCTCTAAAATTAAAGCACTGATAAAGGATACCCTTTATCAGTGCTAAAATAAAAGCACTCATAAAAGGTTAAATATATCAGCACTTTCTTTAGCACTGATAAATATTACATTTATTATCATTTTCTTCTACCGGTGATAAATAAAAGCACTGTTAAAGGCCATTTTTGTAGTAGTGTTAATAGGATTACCCTAAATACTTCCCAACTCACGCCACTTAGACAAGAACTAGTTTGCACATTTTATATAAAATAGTTTCAAAGTAGTTAAATAGATTATCTCAAAACCAAAAATAGTTCAAAGAAAAGTAATAAAAAAGTCTTTCAAATATTTCTATTTCATTTGGAATACCAATCTTATGTTTACACACACACACACACCAATTAATACCAAGTGAAAATTCCATACACAATAGTGGTATCTCTTTAATCCACCAATTCATCATTAGGTTTCCAATCTCCTTGTTCCCAAATGGCACATGCCCCATAATCTGGGTCACATTATGGTACCCTAATGGAACACATCCCTTCTACAAGGTTACATTGAAAGAAATGAACTCATTCCAACCATGTATTTAAAATTCCATACCAAACCATTTCACATAAAACCCAATATTTCTAGAAAATATTTCATCAAGAATCTTATGTTCATTAAAACCATACCATAATTTTAAAAGCATCATTTTAAAATTATAATTAAAGGGAGTTTATAAAATCCATCCAATTTACCATAATATACAAATTCATTACTAAAAGTGATTTCCATCAATACTCACCCAAGTATTTAACAACAATATCAAGAAAATTATTTAATAGAAACTAAGACTTCAAGTTCTAGAATGATGTAGATGATTGAGAATCCACCTACCACTCAACAGATGAAGAAGATAAAGAATGTTACTAAAATCATTTAGTTCTAGCCTTGGATCTTTTTTCATTCAATAGATTTTATCTTAAATCATCAATATTCCCATTATAGGATATATATATATATATATATATCCATAATGAAATAGATATATGGTTTCAAGAAATAGTAGAAGAGTATATCTAAGAATAATGGGGAAGAACAGTGACTTATCAATGAATCTGGATATTTAACACACTTAAATTCAACAAAAGTAATCTCTAGATCGAAGGGAATCACCATCAAAACCTAGGGTGTTATGATCTTATATGTCCTAAGATACTATAATGAGGGGAGATAGATAATAGCCCATGATCCCCGCCTCCAGTAGCCCATGGGTTGGTAACTAGCACTGAGGGTATAAAATCGCATGAAATGGGAGGCATTTCCCTCTATAATAATGTAGGTTCATGAGATAACATGAATCATCCACAAAACCACCAATACATAATATAAAAAGAAACCAAAACCATCCCACAATGCATGTATAAATAAAAATGATATAGATAAAAGTTTTCAAAGTAAATACCCAAAAGAAAAGCTAAAGTTGTGACACAATAGTTATCGAAATGTTTGAGCTAGTAATGCACAACATAGTCCATGTAATCCTCCTAGAAACCTAAAAATATATATTTGTAGGGTGATCAAACAAGTATACTCTTTAGGAAAACCAAAGTCCCTTGTGCACATGTGAAAGGATAATAATTCACCCATGAGTAAAAAAGAATAACCAATAGTACCTAAACAGATCAACTATCCATCCCAACCTCACCAAGGCATGCTCACCAAATAATGCAATCCAAGTAATATAATATAACAAGAATCATATCGATAAGGGTACACCACACTGCTTTCCCACTAGTATGTTTCTCTAATACAACAACTTCGTACATCATGTTTCTCACATCTCTTCTATTTACCACATCTCCCCATAAGTTAGGTCACATCACATCATGCTCGCAAACACCTAGGCTCACTACCCCATAAGCATAGCCACATCACAAACACTTACATAACCATAGTAGTAGGGTGTCATGAACATATAGGACATCAACCTCGTTCCCTCCTATTAAATGCATGACCCCCACCATAAGCCTCCCCACAAGTATGGTCATATCACACCTCACCTAAAAACACTTGGGTTGCTGCCCCACAAGCACAATCACGTCTCTCTTGAAAACACATAGACCATCACATCTCACCTAAAACATCTAGGCTATCATAACCAATATCTAATGCACTAACTGGCCCCCATCCATCACATCCTGTATAATACCTACCTTTCTTGGAAGAGAGAGTGGGAAAGGGAGGGTACCCATCCATCTATCCTCCTCACCAGATGTTGGGAAAAACACCCCCTGCATGACTATGTGGGTGTCAATAGATTGTGCTCAACATGGGTGGGGTTTATATAGAAATCATAAATAATATACAAGTAAATATATAAATATATATATCCAGACACAAGCCCAAACTATGGGTTCACAACCAAACACTAATTTACTCACAACATTACCACTTTTACTGCCACCTCTAAATGTAGAACACCACATAGGCCATAACCACAAGTCATATCACCAACCAATTACATTTAGTAAACTCATTCTTTAAATTATTTATCAAAACCCATGCTTTACCACAAAAATAACCATTTAATTATTCATCGTCCATTTCCAACCCATTAACCAAACTAACTCGTGAAATTTCAATCATTATTTAACAAGTCATTTATTCCATCACTACCCAGGAATCTAGCATAAAACCACCACAGATCACAAGAAACTCATCATTCCAATCATTCCATTTTCTAACCGCCCCACAAGCATGGCCAAAAAACCATCTCACCACCCCAAAATAACGTCTAAACAATAAACACCTCATTACCCCAAAAGCACAACCAAAAAACCACCACACCACCCCAAAATCATATCCAAACAACAACTACATCACTACCCCAAAAGAAAGGGCAAACAAAAACCACCTCACCACCCTAAAAGAACATTCAAACAAACATCGACCCCATATTCCCCGACCACACATCACCACGCCAAAAGCAGGTCCACACAATACAACATGTCAATATCATTTTACATATTTACAAAGGGGGTTTTATCACATCACAATTTATTTTAGGGGTGTTATCACACATGCCATAATCCTAGGGTAACTATTTCATTATCCAAATATAAGTGGTTAATTAATTTCCATTTTAGGTTGATTTGAAAACAATCACAGAAGACACAACTATCATAATACATATCATCCAACACAAAAATATTACCCAACAACCACAATTTTTAGTAGGGCATCAAGGTCATATGACCATAACATCACAATAATATAAAATTCATAAAATCATGTGAAACATTCCCATTTCCACTTTCAATTTCAATTTAACCAGTTCTTAATATTTTATTAAGGCATAACAAACATAACCCATAGGTAAAAAATATAAAACCCCTCCTAAATGATACAAAATAAAGAGAAAAAAGAGATTCCCAACCTAAAAATATCTTTGAAAACTTGTTGTTCACTACAAGGAAAATAAGAAGCGCCCAAAAACCACAATCACACCACAAGAAACAACTGATCAACCTACACCACACTAAAGGATCATAAAAACATAGCCTAAACACACAACCCAAACCAAACTGCACCACCATAGTGAAACTACAAATAAGAATAGAATGAAATATATGAGAATGAGAGGAGAACTCATCACAAATTGAAGATGGGAAGTCAGGAATCAAATCCCTTAAAAAGGAATCCCATCAACTTGAAGAAGGTACCACTAGATCTCTTTGAATGAGAGAAGGGAGAACTGACCATAGGTTTTGAGAAAACCCCCAAGAATCGCATCCTTTAAGGATGTGCTACATAGGACATTTACATGGCATGTAATCCTTACACATCATGTAAATATTGGGATTTAATTTATACTGTAAAACATGTTGCCTCAGAGTATTTTTAACACTTGATTTATTACACATCATGAACCACTCATCTACACAATATATGAACCACCATTACACATTGTGTAATACATTTACATGGTTCCATTTTAGGTGTACACTTTCCAAGATCCACTAAATTCCAAGATGCGCACCCAAAACTTATCCTATAACATCTTCATGGTCCTCTCCATCTACCCATGCATACGATGGTAGAAAGAAGTGTTGAGGTGTAACTGAGTTCCAAAATCATGTTGCAATCCCCTCCGGTCTCATGAGGTAAAGCATGAATCCCTATTTTAGATAATGGACCTAGAAAATCCATGAAAATATGCCACCCCATCCATATACTTATTAGTAAAAACATCCACTATGGATGACTCCTTAATCACTAAGAAGTGGGAAAATTTCATCAACTGGTCCACGATTACACAGATACCATCACAACCTCCCTGAGCTTTAAGTAAACCTATGAAATAATATATCAATATGTCATCCCATTTCCACTCGAGAACATCCAAGGGATACAACAAACCATCAGTAACACAATGCATGGCCTTTACCTACTGGAAAACCAAACTTTGCCACTACCTATTTCATCTTGGGCCACCAAAATTGTATCCTAAATCCATGTTACATATTGAAAACTCATAAGTGTATTGATAAAAGTGATCTATTGAACAAATTAAGGACTCCATCATGCATAAATACCATAACAAACAACCTCCTAAGAAACAACATTTGGTTCTGATAATCCTTCGTCCAACCCTCCAGAGCATCACGATGGCCAACATGATCATGTATCACATCTACCTCTGAGTCTCCCCACTAAGACTCTTCCACCTAGTGCATCAGATAATATTGCACCATAATTTGAAATAAACATCTGTTATCTTCATCCACCCTTTCATCTAATTTTAAGTATTATAAATTCTTAATTCCTCTCTAAGAAACCCTGAAATCATGAACAACATAATTCCTCAACTTTCTTCTCAAAGAGTCAGCCAGAAAATTCCCTTTTCCTAAGGTGTAGGTGCTCTCAAAATCATAATCTTTAAGAAAATACATGCACCTTCAATTACACAAGTTTGGATCACACTGAGAAAAGATATACCTCAATCTCTTCTGATTCTTGAAGACTACAAAGTGCTCACCAATGAGGTAATGCTGCCAAAACATCAGTTTAAACGCAACTGCTACTAGATCCTAATCATGGGTGGAATAATTAAACTCATGGGTATATAACTACCTATAAACATAATATATCACTACTCATTGATGCATCAACACACATCTCAAGCCAAAATGAGAAGCATCAAAAAAACACCACAAACATCACCCCTCTTTAGGAAATTGAATCACTATAGAACAGAACAAATTCCCCTATAGGTAATAGAAAACTACCTAAAACTAATCATTCCACACAAAATCTTAGTACTTCCTAGTTAATGTTGTTAATAGCGCTGAAACTTGAGATAAATTAGGCATAAACCTCTGATAATAGTATGTGATACCAAGAAAACTGTGAAGCTCTGACATGTTCCTGGGTTTTTTCCCAGAAACAACTTTAAAAACCTTTTACAGTTTCAATTACACACCCTATAGATACACCACATTCCCAAGTAAATTCACCTCTCATGTTCAAAACTTATACTTAGAAAACATTCCATAGAGATGGTGTCATCGAAGAACCTACAAGACAGATATGAGATGTTTAGAATGATCCTCCTCTATCCTTGAGTATATCAAGATATAATCAATGAATACAATGATAAACCAATCCAGGAACTCATGGAACATGGAGTTCATAATCCCCATAAACACAGATGATGCATTCATAACACTGAACATCATGACTACAAACTCAAAGTTTTCATATAATTCTTATGGATATCTCCCTCCTTCACCCATAAATGGTGATATAAAAACTACAAATCAATCATAGAAAACCAAATCACCCCTCCCATATGGTTTAAAAGATCATTTATCTTCAGAAGAGGGTAACATTTCTTGACCATCAGCTGATTCAACCTCCAGTAGTCTATAAAAGAACCTTATACTACCATCTACCTTCTTGGTGAACAACACTGGCGCACCCCATGGTGACACACTGGATTGGATAAAACCCTTCTGAATTAGATCATCAATCCAAATCTTCATCTACCACAATTCATAAGGTTCCATATAATAAGAATCCATTGAAATCAATAAAGCACCAAATTGAAAGTTTATCCCAAACTCAACATCACGTTGAGGGGGTAGTGTCACAACATCCTCTGGGAAAACATCCAAGAACTCCCCAATGACCTTGAGGAACTCTACTATACCATAGCCTATTAATTATGTAGACATAACATACATCAAATAAATAAGGGTCTCCACATACTGATTTCCCACCTAACAACCCCAATCACCAAGAAAAACACTATATTGTCCATCCACATCTGAGAGCATAACTCTATTCCGAAAGCAGTCAATAACATCACATATGGAATAAAACCAATCAAAGATGCTTATAAAATCATATGGATACATTTTTAGAAATAAAATATCATCATGGGATTGATGTTTCCTCATCATCAGTCTAAACCCTTAGCACACATCAAATAAGTTGGTATGACCTCTGATTGACATAGTAAACACCAGGGGCATAGGAATCCTATATACATCTAGTCACAGATCATAGAATTGAGTGTGTGTAAAAAAGAAGTTTAATAAAACAATACACAAGAAAGAGTAATAAACAAGATGATCATGCCTTTGATGATATTTGACCCCTTTGGCACTGCCATTTCTACTGTGTGCAGCTGACCATGACCAGCTCCTCCACCTCTATGTTAATGACCACCTCCACAACCACACTTAGGTCGAGGTCCCTAAACATGATGAATATCTTGAGGTCAACCTTTACATGATTAATATCCCCTCAGTGGAGCATAATTCTCCTACCCCTGCTACTGAAATGGTCCCACTAGCAACTATTATGGAGGCTAGCACTGAACCTATCTACCTTCAGAAAACTGATCTTGGGGAACCACTGGGAACTGGTTATAGAGATGGCTATGAACCCCACAACCAAAACATATTAGCACAAATATCTCAAAAAAATAATGGAAACCAATGGCCCTAAAATGGTGGAAAGTAATTTTCTAAGGTCGACTCCCCACTAGTCAAAACCTAAAAGGTCTTGGTACCTAAGAACTACAAATAAAAACTCCAATCCTTAAGGAATATTTTTGACTCCCCTCTTGATATAAACCTCCTTATGATTGGATCCTATCAATAAAATCCTCCTTCTTATGAACCTCCAGATACATTTCAAACATAAAATAAGTAATTGTATACTGGATAGAAGGTTGGAATGCCTCCTTAAGACATCTTGCATGAAACTCCTCATCTGAAAGAGATCTGTGGAAAATGAAAAATACCCTTGAACCAAATTCACAAATCTCACACTAACATACTTATTTGCTGAATAAAAAGAAGATTTTTCCTCTTCACTACATTCATGGTCAATGAAAGGAACTATAGATGAAACTCTTTATGAAATTCTACCAATTAAACATCTTCTTCCTTCCGCTATCCTAGATACAACGTCCACCACTAACACATAGCTCCCTAAATATGACTGACTGCCAAATGAACCCAATAATCCATCATGTCCCATATCAAACTAAAATCAATCTTGAGCTCCTCCATATAGATCTATGTCTCCACATTTGAAACACTTCCCTCATACTTCCTCAAATACTTCCACTAAAAAACATGTAACACCCTATTTCAAGCCTCATCCTCCTCTGTCAAATCAAACCTGTGGAAATAAATAGTATCATCATGTTGAACCTCAAATTCTTGAACCACATGTGGACAATGAATAGGATCCATATCTAAATGAAGAAATAAATATTTCCTAATCTTGAGTAGTATGGAATTTTATTAAAATTCATTTTAATTCACTTTATTCATTTTAACCATCCCCAAAAAACCCAATTCAAACAAGAAAAAATTCATCATGATGAATGTTTCTCTCTTAGTTCTCTACTCTTCAAATAGATCAACCTCATTTGGTCATTCAATAAGCTCAAAATACATGCACTGGATCATGGGGGGTCTAAAATCCTATGTCATAGCTAATATCCCTAATCTATATCACACGTCATGGTCAATTGGAACTATTTCTATACCAACCCATGAAATCATCACTATTACTAACTCCAAACTCCATCTTATATCTCAACCTTCACCTCTGATACCACCCTATCATAACCCCCTCCCTCAAAAGATATCATAGTGAGGGTAGAGATATAATGGCTCTTGAGTCCCACCATCACTAGGTCTTGAGTTGGTGACTATCACTGAGTGTATAAAATCTCATGAAATGGGAGCTATTGCCCTCTATAATAATGTAGGATTAGAAGATAATATGAATCATCCAAAAACAACTCCAGGATATAATATAAAAAGAAACCAAAATCATTCCACAATACATGTGTAAATAAAAATGATACAGATAAAAGTCTCCAAAAGTGAATACCCAAAAGAAAATATAAAGTAGTGACGTAGTAGCTATACAAAGTTTCGAGATAGTAATGCCTATAATTATCCACATAATCCTCCTAGAAATCTAAAAATAGTTTATATACATAGGGTGGGAATACAAGTATATTTAGTAGGGAAAAAATATCTTATTCACATGTGAAAGAAGCATAATAATGCACCCATTAGGAAAAAAAGAACCAACAACACCTAAATGGGTCAATTATCCACCCCAACCTCACTAAGGCACACTCACCAAATAACGCAAGCCAAGTAATATAATATAACAAGAATAACATCTATAAGGGTACCCCGCACCACTTTATCACTGGTATGCCACTCTCACACCCCAATTTCATACATCATAGTTTTATCATATATTCTGCATACCACACTTCCCCACAAACACAGTCACATCACATCATGCCAATAAACACTTGGGATCACCACCCCATAAGCACAACCACATCACATCTCGCCCATAGATACATAGGTCATCACATCACAACCACTTTCATAATTACATTAGTGGGGTATCATTAACATGTAGGCAGTCAACCTTATTCCCTCATCTTACAATGAATGACACCCACTATAAGATTCCCCACAAGTACGATCAGATCACTCCTCTCCAGAAAACACTTGGGTCGCCACCCTACAAGCATGGCCATATCTCAGACGAAAACACGTGGGCTATCACATCTCTCCTGAAAATTCCTAGGCTATCACAACCATCATATTATGCACTAATATACCTCCATCCATTATAGCATATGAAATACCTACCTTTACTAGAAGATAGAGTGGGAAAGAGAGGGTACCCAGTTATCCATCCTCCTCACTGGAGGTCGGAAAAAACACCCCTATGTGACTATGTGGGTGTCTGCACATTGTGAACGATGTGGGTAGGGTGAATATAGAAATAAAAAGTAATATATAGTTATATATATATATCCACACACAATCTCAACCTATTATTTCACAACCAAACACTAATCAACTCACAACATTACCACTTTTTTTGCAACCTCTAAATGCAGAACACCGCACAGGCCACAACCACAAGTCACATCACAGACCAATTCAATTTAAAAAACCAATTCAATTCATTATTTATCAAAAATAATATTTTAAAACACATCTCTCCATTTAATTATTCATCATCCATTTCCAAACCATTAACCAAACCAACCCATGTCATTTCAATAATTATTAAACAAGTCATTTATTCCATCACAATCGAGGCATCTAGCATAATAAAACCACACATCACAAATAATTTAACATTCCCATCATACCATCAACTAACCACCCCCACAAGAATGGTGAAACAACCAACTCATTACCCTAATAGAATATCTAAACAAAAACTACCTCACTTACCCAAAATCATGACTAAAAAACAACCATCTTTCCACCCCAAAAGCATGGAAAAACAAAAACTACCTCACCACCCCAAATGCATTGAAAAACAACAACCACATTGCCACCCCAAAATCACATAAAAACAACCATCATCCCCACATTCCCCAATAACACATCACCACCCCAAAAGAACAAATACAAACAAAACATATCAAGATCATTTTAAAGATTTACAAAGGGGACTTTATCACATTCCACATTATTTTAGGGGTGTTATCACACAAGCCATGATCCTGGGGAAACCATTTCATTATCCAAATATAATTGGTTAATCAAATTATATTTTAGGGTGATATAAAAATAGTTACAACAGACACATCAGTCATAATACATATCATCTGGTGCAAAAAAATCCCCTAACAGCCACAATTTTTAGCGGATCATCAAGTCCACACAATCATAATATCACAATCATATAAAAGCTGTAAAATAATTTGAAAATTTTCCCTTTCCCCTTTAAATATCAATTTAACTGGTTATTTATATTTATTTAAGCCATAAAAACCATAAACCAGAGGTAAAAAAAAGAAAAGAAAACCCCTCCTTCATGATACACAATAAAGAGAAATAAGGGATTCCCTATCTCAAAAGACTTTTTCTAATTTTTTGTGCACCATAGGATGAAGAAGAAGCACCCAAAAACCACAATTGTACCACAAAAAATAGAGGATCAACATACATGGAACAAAAGGATCATCAAAATGCATCCCAAAAATGCAACCCAAACCAAACGACACCACTGTAGTGAAAATCTAAAGAATGGAAGGAAACAGATGAGAACAAGAGGATAACTCACCATGGATTAAAGATGGGAATCCAAGAATCAAATCCCATCGAATGGAATCTCAAGCACTTGAAGAATTCACCACTAGATCACCTAGAATGATAGAAGGGAGGATCGACCATAGGGTTTGAGAAAACCCTCGAGCATGACAACCTTTAATGATGTGTTACACATGACTTTTATATGGTGTGTAATCCCTACAGGTCTTGTAAATTTCAGGCTTTGAGTTTCACTGAAAAACACATCGCCTCATAGGATTTTTAACACATGATTTATTACACATCATAAAACACCCAGCTACACAATAATTAAACCACCATTACACATCATGTAATAAATTTTCAAGGAGTGTGTTTCTTATAGAAACTCCGTTTTAGCTCAAGCCTCCACCAAAAACTCCCAGAACCTCCCCCAAACACATCCAACCACCAAAAATAGAAAATTAACAGACCAGGAAGGTGCGAACTATTACATAGGGAGGAAGAGGAATTTGATACCCTAAAAGAAAACGTAAAAAATGAGGGTTTGGGTCCTTAATCGAGATTAAACCAAAAATTGCAGGGCATTAACTTCACATTACATTGCTAGGTCTCATGTTTTATTAAACCAGGCACCAACCATGCACATGCTAATGGAAAATCCAAGTAGACACATGGTTTGGGCTGCATAGTTTGGAAAATTGTATGCCAACTGTGCAGTCCTACTATCTCAATCCCCCACCCCACATGGTTGGATCACACCGTTAGACAAACCATACTCCAACTATGATTTTCCCTAAGTCTTCCTTTGCATGGTTTCCCCTTATAATTTTCACATTTTGGAAAAACCATTATCCAAAAGTTCACCTACTTAGTGACTCCAAAAACATGTTTCAGAGTTTCCTAGAGATGGTTCACAGTTTTTACTAACCATGTAAAAACCGTGAACCTCTAAAAACACCTCCAAAACATGTCAAAACCTATTAAAACCTCATGAAACTTAACCTATACATTATAAAAACTCAAAATACATAATAAAAGTTTAAATTACTTGAAATTGATGGTGTTACACTCTTTCCACCATGTTATGATGTATCTATAGTGATCCTTGACTTATGGTTATAATTTTTTGTGTTATGATCTTTCTACATTATTATGATTCTAAGATATTATTATTCCATCTTCTTTATGGCATGCTTACATGTGGTTATTCATGATACTTTCCTTTTATGATATCATGTTATTCTATTTGACTCATATGATATGATTTTTTATCATGTTTATTCACTTATTGAGATTTATAGCTCACCCCTTTTATTTATATATCACCAAGTTATCCTATGTGGTTTTAGAATCTCAAGGGAATTAAGAGTACATTATGGATATTAAAATACATATTTAATATTTTCAAATTCTTGTTGATGTTTTATGGACATAGTCTCCAAATTACACTATATCTCTATTCTTGGGTAGTGTTTATTGTATATTTATATTAAAAACATGTAATGATTTGTGTAAGAGTCTTGGTTAATTATAGATATGATGTTGTTAAATTATAGTAAAGGACTCATCAAGCCTAAGAGGATGGTAGGTGATTCTGACCAATACAAAATTCCTTAAAACCTTCTTTTAATAAAATTATAATTTTTTTTGTAAATATATGAATTAATTTTCTTATGAATACCTTGGTTATATATTCATGTAACTTTTCTATAAAAAAATCCTTTAAATACTTGTAATAAATTTTTAAATTTATTTCTTTGGTTTTAAATTATTATTTAAATTATTGTGATAAATTAAAAATTAATCATATATAAATTAAGTATTGTTTGGAATTCATAGATATTGATATTTTCCCAAATATATTTAACCTTTTTTTACATTTTTTATGTATAGAATTTATTCTCTTCATTTCCCCTTTTTTTATACCTGTTACACATACTTATGTACCTATAAATGCATAGAATTATCTTTCCCTTCGTTATTGAACAAACATTGTGATGAGATTATAAATTTCAATAGAAATTTAAATTTTTCCTCCAGAATGCTATAAGATTCTTAATAGATATGTGGATAACAACCTTGGTGGATTAAGTTGAGAAACATGAGTAGTGAGGCCATAATTAACTATAATCATTATTTCTTGGGTCCATAGCATAGATTATCAAGGAAATAGTTACTTCCCACTTTAAAATATATGATTTATAAGTCAATGATCCATACTTAACTTCAGTTAAATATTTAATATGTGGTGAGGTAGCAGCTGGGTTAACTCAAGTGGAAAGAAATTTTGTGATACCTAAACTTAATTGGTTTTATTAAGTGGGTTCCAAACCAAAATGGAAACAATATTTTTATAACCTTCACTTATCTCTTTTCATAAATTAGTAGAGATGTTATTTATTTTGTAATTTTTTTTACTAAATCTAGTTTCATAAATCCACTTTCTTTATACACTATATTTTCCAAAAGTGTAGATTTCTAAGGTAAATTTTTGATAGTATTGAAACCCAAATATAAGTTTTCCTTAAAATAGATTCCAAATATGAAAAACTACTTTGAAAATAAATTTAATTTTCAATGGATATCCTGAATTTAGCATTTACGCCACCTTTAGCTCTTTATCTGGGATGCATCGAGTATGTATCTGTTCATACTAATTTTACACTAGGTATAATACTTAGTAAGGTATTAATTCACATTAATTACAACCAATGTGAAAGTTAGAGGCTCATTTTTTTGGGTTATAGTGAACCATTTTATACCCCTTATTTGGGTTTCTATGAGTAATCATTTTTCATGTCCAACCCTATATTCCACCATCTAGTTATTACTCAGACACACTAGTGGCTACCCATGTGGTACTTAGTGCCACGTTTGAAAGATAATAGTGAACCTTGAATTAATACTACCTCATGAATTGTGTATACAATGGTGTGACTCTAAAGGGTTTTAAAAATTATGTTATTTCCTAATTTTTGATATGTTTGGATTGAATTCCACCTACTTTATTCCTTCATAAATATGATATTCATGGTTATTTCTACATCATGTTCCATTTAATTATATAATTACATGTTTATTATATCATAGCATTGATAAAAAAACATGTTGATTAAAATTTATAGAAATATTAATCTTGGATATAGTTAATTCATTAATTTAATATGAATACATGGAAAAGGATTCCCTTGTGATTTTTTTGGATTAAAATGTTTCCATTTTAGTAGCATGTTGATTTATATAATATTCATTAGAATATTGTATGATATTTGATATCTCTATTTTGTTTCAATATATTCATGTGTTTTTATATGTATTTTATTTGATTAATATTAATTAATTTAAAATGATATTCATTCTTGATTTCTTTATTTTATCTTTTCTTATGGAAGAAGAAACATTTGAAATAATATAAAGGAAAACATGGGATTTTGATATATAAAGGCACCTCACACTGTGCAATGAAAAGGTGCACTGTGAAATCAGAAAATTAAGCTGAATCTATGATCAAAAAATAGTTAAATAGATTGATTTTTTCATCATCAAAATGCTTCCCATGATATAGAATGCCTATGGGATGTTCTAGAGGCTAAAAATTGAAGACAAGGGATGAAATAAAGCTTTTGGGGCCAGAAAACTAGAATCCACATCATGAATCAAGTTTAGGATGGGAATATATTACAAGGAATTAAACGATTACATAAAATGAAGTGAATAAAATCAAAAAAGAAGGAGGGAATGTGACTTTCATGGTGTGAACTTGTTTCATGCCGTAAGACATTCGAGACATACTTAGATATGAATGTTTTAACATATCTTTCAATGTGGAGATAGGGGTTTGACCCAGAACAAACATTAAATGCATCTTTGGACCCATAATATACTATGGATGAAATATGGGATTATAATATTTTGATTCTGACCAAGATATATATTATTCATTCTAGTTGTAGAGTTTTAACCATTGAGAGATATTGTTAGGGTTCCAACCTACTATAGTTATGTTTTTTTTCTGCTTTGATGTAACATTGGATTTTTATCAATTTAATTCTAGTTAATATACTTTTATTTTATTCTTAATCCTTCTCTTATATTCTCTATCCTATGGTTTTTGGGTTTATTCATCATTGGAGATCACCCAATGATGATTGGATAAATCTATAGGAGAGAGTGGAATTAGTCAAAATGGGTTCATACCAAATTTTTCTATTAATTTATTCACTTGTGAAATGATTCTATTAAATTGGTATTATGTTGAGACTCATTATATTCATATCTATTATTAAATCACATACCAAGTGTGGTTGGTAGTAGACGAAACCCAACATGATAAAGGTAATTTATTCACAACCACTATATTTGATTATTCTCATACTTTATCAATATGATCCTAAAGCATCCCAATATTTTAATTCATCTAGCCATGAAGAATTAGATATCTAGGGTAGATTGATAAATATTGACCATTTCTTCTATCGATAAAATTTATTTATTGTGAAACCAGTGAGTATTATTATTTTGAAAGTCCAGTCATGATTTCTTTTTAGGAAAACCACACATAGAAGTCGATTTCCCTCTCTTCTTCCTTTTCTTATCATTATATCTAGATTTTAATTATTTAATTTATGTCATTTAATTAGTTTAAATAGAATAAATTGAAATTGGGATAACCCAAACCTTGTTCAAGAGTTTTCATCATTTCGTTCCCCACTCTCTATGGGATCGACCCCTTATAGTTTCTTTGTTATGCCTTTGTAGCTAGCATAGTTTGGGTCAATATAAATTTAAAATTGGTCACACCTAGAGTATTTAATGACATTATTTGGACACATAAATAGAATATAATGGTATATTATTATATGTATATGTTAATCAGGTACTCCTTATTAGTGAATGGGTTGAAGACAAGGGAAGGTCATAAATACCTAACTGTGTATGACCTGTTCATTATCGATGAACATGTTGAAGGCATGAAAAGGGTAATAAATATCTATCTATATGTTCTTGTCCATTATATATCTAGTATGGGAAACTCAATTACCCTAGCTAATTCTATCATTCTATTTCCCCTTTGGGATGGTTTTTCACTCTAAATCATTATACACACATCTATATATGTGTGTGGGGCATGTAATGAACCTCAAATTTCATGTATAAATTTAAATCTCATTTTTAGAATTAAGTATTTTTGTTGTTGTAATATATGTTCAGGGGGTAGCAGGGATCAAGTAGCATAATAGATAAGGGTAATGAGGCCCCCTACTGAAATATACATTAGGATGGTGTTTTCCTAGAATATAAAGTGTGAAAACTATAATTAGGGGTTGAATTATAATTAAAAATGATACTTATAATTTCTTTCCACCTAAAGGTGTAAGTTGATCAAAAATCTCTTCTTCTGAACAGATCATAATTTATAAGGGAAAAATCACAAATGCAATGGAAATTAATATAGTTAGAAGATAACACTACCCAACTAAATTAGTATTCAAAAGAGTTGTTAAATTTTTCAAAAATTAAAAATATTAAATAACTATAAGAAAATTGTGGAGATTCTAAATACAGAATAGTTTAAAAACAATGTGGGGAGTAAGTATTATGTTCCTTAAACTCCAAAAAGGATATTATTACTTAACTACATTTTTAACCCAAATTGTAAGGAGGATTAATAAACCTGATCCAAGGTATCCTATCTTCATATCCCTAGATTCCCTCAACTATAAAACTATTTAAAGGTGTATATGTATTCCTATCCCTAAAATCCCTCAATCAAGATGATCGAAACAAGATCTATTTTTATATCACTAGAATCCCTCAATCACATAGGATCAAATAGCATTTATCTTCTTATCCTCCAAATCTATCAATATTAATGATCAAAATTAGAATTATTATAATGGAAAATGTTAAGATATTTTCAATGAGAAATATCACAACATTAACTCTTAAAAAACACTTAGAAAGAAAATATTGCACTAATTGGAAGAACTCAGTAAAAAGTAGTTTCACAACCTTAAGAGAACTAGAATCTTTTAGATTGTCATTTTTCCTTCTTCTATTCCTTGAATTTTTTGTCCTATTTATAGATGAAGATATAACTAACTCAAAAATTATAATTCCACACTATTTGGGAATATTTGTAATGTTATCAGAAGCTTTGGTTTCATCTTCTGATAGAAGCAACATCAATATCCATATTCTAATGAAATTAATCTACTCTAATACAATTTTTTAATATCTACTGAATGTAATATAACATGAAACATAAATTCTCTATATTTTTACATTTTAGCTTAAATTTTATGGAATAAATACATTATAAATAAATTTAATATAAAAAAATAGATAACATACACCTTTATGTTAATTCAAGTTCTTATTAAGTGTATTGTGATTTTCAAAACAAATGAATCAAAGGATTAATTGACTCAACAATATCCCCTCTTTTTAAAACACAAGTCACACCATAAAAATTGAATGTTTAATAAACTTTCAAAGAAATACTCCCTATAAGATCCAATGAAATAAATTTCTTCCTATTTACTCACAAAATTCAAATCAAACTCATTATTCATAAATTAGATATTTAAAATAAATCTACCTCTCTATTAAATAAATAAAAACTTATCAATTTCAAAAAATTATCCAATTTTATGAAAAACTAGAAACTTGAAGAAAATTATAAAATTTTTCCCAAATTTATCCCCTTAATAAAAAATCACACATATAATTTTCCACAAATTTCTCCCCCTTTTTATTTTGAAAAATAAGAAAAAATAGGGAAAAGAAAAAAATGAACCAAAGTAGTAAAAAATTAGGTTTTATTAAATTTTTAAGCACACTTACCATCGAATATACAATTCTCCCCCTTTAATGGTTAATAAATTCATAAAAATATGTAAGTAAAACATTGAGAATGAAAAAACAATCAATGATATTAAATAGATTTAACCTTCCAAAAGTTATCTTCTGATTCCTATGGATGATCTTGTTTATTTAAAGATAGTTACATAAATAGTTCAAATTGAGATTTATCTTTCATTAGGTGTAATTATGATTAAATAAAAATTATTTTTTATTAAAACTATAGAAAGTAATAAAATCTATAAAAAATAGTTGTTTACTGAAAATTTCAACAACTTAATTATAAATTTTTATAAATTTGATAAAAATATCTACTCTTGTGTGGGGTCCCATATGAACTGACATCTTACATATATTTTCTTTTCATGTGATTTATGTGATGTGTTTTTAGACAAAGAAATTCAACAAGTTCTATCACATAAAATATTATTAACCGTTTTTAAATGGGATTACTTTGGATTTTATTAGAATCTCGCATATAGACACATAGAAAACATGATGTTTTCTTGAATAGTTTTTAGGTATAGTAAACTTGTGATCATACCTATATATATTGTTTGATCAAAAAATTTACTAGATTCATCATGTTTAATTTTAATAGAATTTTATACCATCACACTTATACTTGAAGCATTGTTAAATAAATATTTAAATAAATATCTTATGTATTTATTTTGAGTTAAAAAAATTCCTTCTGGTTTATGATTAATTTGAAAATAAAAAATAAAAATTTATGATCACTTTTCAGGGTCACTTAAAACTCACTTTTCACAAGATTTGAAAAAAAACATCAAAAAGAGATTTTTTATTTAAACCCAAAATGATTTCATCAACATAAATTTGAGCAATAATGATTCATTTAAAACTATCTAAATAAAAATAATAGGTTCATACATTCATTTAAAAAATTATTTTGAAATAAAAATTTGGTCAATATATCATATCAATCTCTTGGGGATTATTTAAGGTCATAGATTTATTTTTTAAGTTTATATACATGTTCTAGTAATTTAAAATATTAAAAAAATGGATTTTTCAAAAAAAACTTCTTCCAAAAAATCCACTAAGAAAATTACTATTAACATCTATTTGGAATAAAGTAAAATTAAAATGTGTTACAAAGGCTAGTAGTATTTAGATAGACTCGGGTATAGATATTGGTCAATAATTCTCTCTATATTCTATGCCTTATTCCAAAAAATAACCATTGGAAACAAGACTTAATTTATTCTTTATAATAATTCTATTTTCATAAAATTTATTTCTAAAAACCTTTTTCTACAATTAACTAAAGATATTTAGGTCACTCAATTGGGTTCCAAACTTGATTCAATTCAAATTGATTAATCTCTTCTTACATGGCCCTTATCCAAAAATCATTACCCAAGGAATCAGTTACAGTTTTAGGTTCAAATTGTTATATGAATTCATGAAGCTTGTAGTGATTTCTCAAGGAATTTATAATTTTAAGTAGTTGGATAAAATATGCAATGATATTATTAGTGGGATGACTCCTTTAGATTGAATGATTTCTAGGTAAAAAGGTAAGTTGATACTTAACTATTGGTTGTACATATTTTATTAAAGTAGCTTCCATATATTATAAATCCAATGATAAAAATTCTATATGATTCAATACAAATGGTTGTGATTCAAATTTTGGTAAATGTACATCAGTAATTTCAAAACAATCAACTATAGGACTAACATAAAAACATTTTATAAAAATAAAAGGATTAGTTTCATTAAATTTTATATGAAATTTTTCCTCAATAATTAGTTATTTTATTAAAAACTTGATAGGTATTATTGGTTGTGGAATAATTAAGAAAAATATATTCATAATCCTTGGGATCAAAATTTATTAATTTTATCTTTAGTGTTAAAAATGAACCCTTTACACCCAAAGAATATAAGGTATGAAATTATTAATTTTATTCCAGTCCACAAATCATTAGGATTTTTATAGATAAAATAGATAAGTAAATAATTATTTGTACTATATAAATAAGTGCTCATGGATTTGTCTAAAAAATATATATTGATAGAATATTCACCTAGAAAAAGTTGAATGATTTCCATAATAATTCTTTTTACTCATTCAATTTCACTATTTTGTTGAGGTGTTATATTTTCCAAAAAGTTTTGAGTAATATATCTCTTAATATAAGAATTTTAAAAATTATAATTCACAAATTATTCACCATAATCACTCTAAAAAGTAAAAAAATAAATTTTTCTCATTTTTAACTAAAGAATGAAATTTTAAAAAAAAAATAAATATTAGTGTTTTGTGTGAGAAAAATGATCCAAGTAAATATAGTGTAATAATCAACTAGGCCATACACATAGTGCTTACCCCAAATATTATTAGTTTTTATAGAACTAAATAAATCTATGGTTACTAATTTTAAGGCTCTAGAAGTTGTGAATTAAATAATATATTTAAAACTAGACATATATTATATACAAAATTTACAGTGATAAAAAACTTTGGAAGATTTAAAATTATGCTTTAGTAAATCCCTGGATTTACATTTCTATGAAATTTTAACTAAACTGTAAAAGTTACATTGTCATATTATTCTATGAAAAATCCAATAAAACTCTTCAGTTACACTTTTATGAGGTAAACTATGATTTCTATGGTATTCTAGATCAAGTGTGTATACAGTATGATTTATGTTAGTAGATAGAATGAATATACATTCTAAACTAAAAATAGTACATTTATCAATCCTGAATTTCATAGGGTAACCCTCATAGAATTATTAAAAAATATTAATAAGGTTTTTATTTAGTCCTAAAACATATAAACATTTGAAATTAAAGTTTTTCCAAGAAAATATACATGATTGGTTTTGATGATTTCACCCTATGAATTATCTCTAAAAGTAACTCATCCACCACACAACTTTTCAATTTTTTGAAGTTATACATGTATCTAATCGTATAGAAATAATAAACAATGTCCATTTACTACTTCTTCTAGTTGTTGATACTCAACCACTTTTCCTAAAATTAATAAAACTAAGTTATTGGTACACAAACTTTCTTAGTTCTAGAAATGTTGGAAAATAAAACTTTAGTAAATCATATTTTTTCAATTATTTTATATGGAACATCTCTAAGATATTAAAAAATAAAAAAAATTATAAAAACCAAGATATTGAGTTTTATTTAAATAATAATGATTTTTTTAGGGACTTACCCTTTGACATTTAGTGCAAAAGGGTTCAATTCTAGGAACAAAGTAATTTGATTAAAAATGAAATTTTTCAAAATTATGATCTATTCCATTAGATTTTATCGATGGCTTCAACTAATTATACAATTTATTGAATATTTCCCAAATGGAATTAAAATAAAACAAAATTTTATTCAAACTAATAATATTATATTTTGGCTTAACAATTAATTTCTTATCACAATAAGTTAAACTAGAAAAAAATTTCGACTCTAATTCTAAGTAATGTTTCTAAATTTCAAAGTTAAGTTTTGAAAATCTATTATTTTCTTTAAAAATATTAGATTTAGTATAATCAGGGTTATTTTTTAACTTTTTATTTTCCTTTTCTATAAGATTCAAAAATCTCTCCATTTCATCAAAAATAGGAAACACTTCCTCATATTTTAATGAATCATATTTTTCATCATCTAATGAAATTAAATCATCATCATATAAAGTATAAGAAAATTTATAATTCAAGGTTAAATCTAATATATATTTTGAAATTACCATATTTGTGAGGTAATTTTCATCCTTAGGGATATTTGCATAGAATCCAACAATCTCCTAACTCCCATCAATATCTTCCAATGAAATATTATAAATAATATCACCACTATATGAACTTTAAATTCCCAATGCCTTTAGAGTTTTATTTCCTTTAATTTTAAAATATATCTTTGATTTTCTTTTTTATATTCAATCTAGGAAAATCTGTACATATATGACCTATTTTCTTACATACATAACATGTAACATCTTATGAATCCTTCTTTTCATATCTTTCCCTTATATCTTTTTTAAAATAATACCAAAATTTATTATTTATGATAGTTTTATTAATTCTTCTCATAAGTTGATAAAATTTATTCATACTATAAACAAAATCACTAAAATCATAAAGATGTCTACATTTCTTCTTATAAGCCTTTAAAACATTATCTCCAACATTAATAGAATTGGACATAATATTACCAAAATTAGAAACAAAATCTACTCCATTATTTATCTTATCTTTCTCATAATATCTCTTTAAAATACTTTCATATTGTATTGGGGTTTCAATTAAGTCATTAAGGCTTGAATTAGTCAAATTCTTAGTATCAAAAATCATAATATGATTAGACTCCCACTCCTTCAAAGGTATATCAATAATTTTTTTAACCAATTTATTATCCACCAACTTCTTCTCACTAAGGGATTGAAAATTATTCACTATAGTTATAAACCTTTGATTAATTTTAGAAAAATATTTTCTAGTAAGAAAATTAAAATCCTGATAATATGCATAAAGTATAGATATGTTGGTTTCACTAAATTTGGATGTTTTTAGGTGTGTAATCTCATAATTCTTCAAAATTAAATTTTTTTACAAGAATTTATCTAAATTAATATATTCATCATCATCAAATATTAAAAATTATTTCACACTTTATAATTATCTTTAAACTCAAGATTCTCATCTCTGAAAAACATAGTAATATCCTTATCTGTAATTTTTTATTTTCTAGACATCATCAAATAACACTCCACACTAGTATTCATAGAAAAAATCATTATTTTATCACACTAATACTCATAATCATTTCTATAAAAAATGATAGGTTTATTTTTATTTATATTTTAAATATATCCAATAAGTATTATTACCATCATAAAAAATCATTTCACATCCACATGGTTAATATAAGGAAACTAAGATATTTTGATAAACCAATGGAAAATGAAAATTAAGATTATTCTCAGTCTCAAATGTAGCGACTGGCTCTAAAACCAAATTTTGGTATCATTAAAAAAAATCTTAGAACCTAGTAGAGTTAGGATCTAATACCAATTGTTTTCCTATAAGGATAAGGTAGGGAAAAAATATGAGGGGTGAATTGTAGTAAAAAATTCAACATACAATTTTCATCAACTTCAAGGTTTATATTGATCATAAATTCCATCTACAGATAAAATCACAATTCATTAGTGTGAAAAAGTATAAATGCGATGGAAATTAAAATATTTAGAAGATAACACTACCCGACTAAATCAGTATGCCCAGTGGAAATTCAATTTTTCAAAAACTCACAATATCTAACAACTATAAGAATACAATAGAAATTTTAAATATATAATAGTATAAAAACAATGTATAGATTAAGGATATAATCCTTAAACTCTAAAAAATTTTCATTACCAAAAAAAAATTAAACCTAAAGTTTAAGGAGGATTAATAAACTTGATCAAAGGTATATTGTCTTACTATCCCTAGAATCCCATAACTATAAACACATTGGAAGGTATATCTATCTTATTATCCCTGGAATCCCTCAATCAAGAAAATCATAATAAGATCTCTCTTTCTATCCTAAGGATTCCTTGATTACAAAGGATCATATGACCACTATATTCTAATCCCCAAAATACATTGATCTTAAAGATTGTAATCGAAATGAATACAATCAAAAATTCTAATATATTTACAATGAGGAACCACACAATGGTTAATACTAACAAAACAATCAGATAGAAAATATTTTATTGGTAAAAAACGATCTAAAAAATAAGAAGTTTCTCAACTTTAAGATAATAAGAAAATTCCAAAGTTTCTTTTTCCCTTATTCTCTTCCTCAAAGATGTGTTCCTATTTATAGATTATGTTTCAACTAACTCTCATGTTTGAATTTCCCACTCTTTGAGAACATTTGTAATGCTGTCAAAAAATTCATCTCCATCTTCTAATGTACTCAAAATAAATCTAAATATTCTAATGATATTAATCTATAATTTTATGGAAATTTATAAAAGATTGAATATAATCTAACATGAAAACTCATTTCTCTATATTTTTATGTTTAAACTTAATTATTTGGGAATAAACTTACTAAAAAATCATTTTTCACAACAAAAATAGTTAAAACAAAACTTCAAGATGTTCTTATTAAATGTATTTTGATTTTCAAGAAAATGAAGAAAATAATTCATTGAATTGGCGTAAGGAACCAAGTACATGTTATACTAGGTAGTAGCCCTATAAGGGATGAAACCCCACCAACCACCTGATGGGGATGAGGTGAGTATATGGTAGGTCCAGTGGGTTCCTGGTAGGTTTTTCAAGTACCTGGTCTTTGTGGAGTGGGTACTCAATGGCCCCAATTGGGTTTTCTAGGGTAACCCCTATAATTTCACCTAAGTATCCTTTATCTCCTTCCCATACTCCTCCCACAACCCCCACTCAAACTCCACTATATTTTGGATCCCCTCCTAAGTTTTAAATCTCCTTCAAGCTCCTCCCTTTACCATTTTAAGTTTCATTAATTATTGGATTCTTCTCCTAGTAATTATAATTCCATTAATTCCCTAAATTATTTATTCCTATTTGGTTTTATTAGTTTCCATCTCAAATCCCCAATTTTTAGGTTTATGGAAGAAATTATGGATTTGTTACATAGGGTTCAAATTGGGTGTAAAACTTTGATGAGTGATCTACCTTATACTCTAGGTAGAAAGTCCTTATCATATTACAACATTTGTATGCTATTTTATGGATCTTCTTGCATGCAGGTGTGTGAGTTGGTCTGATGAAGTTCTGTTTTTTGGCATAAAATTGTTCGATTGGGCCTATATTTATATAATTTAACCCTTAGGGTAGTTATGAGTAAAAAGGATCAAGTATGGAGAAACCTCTATTTATTCTATAACTTTAGGTAGTGTGGTATACTTGGTTAAATTGGTTTATAGTGAGTTTTATAGGTTTGGATAAGGTTTGGGTGACCTAATAGGTTGTCATATAGGTTTGGGTGATTAATTCCCTCACTTTTTAATGTTTTAGGTGTAAGAACATTACTAGTGTGAGTAACTGATATGGATTGGATTAGGGAAATCCTATGGTCTATAATTGTAGTATATTTTTGTTTGGGATGTTTCTTTGGACAAGTGAGTGACCTTTTATATTGTTATGATTATTTGATACTCCTACTTATTTCTTATTTATATGTTGTGATAGTTGGTTATGACCAAACCCTGCGTAAAATGATAGTAGGTCATTATTTGATGGAATGGGATCATGGATATTGGGTATGTCTTGAGTGAGAGGGTTAATCACAATATATCATTTGTCACCACCCTTGAGTGAGAGGGTGTGTTATAAAATTTGGTATATGGATTGACAATTTACATCCATGTAGTGAGAGTTTTTTGTCAGAAATGTGGTGTGGGAATTGATGTGTGACTTCCCTAACCTTATAGGGTTTAGTTGGAAATGTGGTATAGACTTGATGTGAGACATCCCCTGAGTTAGTGTTCTAGGTTTGGGAATTGATGTGGGGTCTGATGTGGGACTCGATGTGGGGCCACACCTTGAGTGCTAATGTGTTGATAATGTTATATAATTCACTAATGATATAACATGACTCTTCCTTTAAGATTGGATAAAAAGTAGGTATGGTCAGGGTCATAGTAGTCTCGTTAGTGAAAAATGACCAGGAATAGGTGTATTATTATTTTATTTTTTTATTACACACACTCTCATACATATACTGAACTTATTATAAATATATGTTGGTTATTTTATACATGGTTTATTACTCACACCCTATACGGGAACCTTGGTGCATGTATAGATTTCTTTATTAGGGATCTAGCCAAGGGAAAGGTCCTAATGTCAATTTACTAAGTATGTGGACCTATTTAGGGATTTGATTTAATTCCAAGAAATAATTTTGTATATTTTTTAGTTGTTCCTATAGTATTATTTTGTTCTTTTTTTTCTCATGTATTTATTGACTGCATGTGAGGATCCTTTGAATTGGATGTATGATTAGTTGTACCTGGTTTTGATATAGTATTTGATGTTATGACCCTTTTTTCTTATATTATCTTCTCTTATATGGCTTATTATTTTTTACTTATTTTATTTTGTTTATGATTGAAGATTATCTAATTTCAAGGGAATAGTCTCCCCACTGCATGACTTAGGACCTTACTACTAATCATCAGCCTCTTGCATACGAGTTACTATACATGAGTCCATGTTGAACTCCATATTGAAACTGGTGATTTGAGTTATGGTGTTAAAAAATGGTATCAAATCCTTATTTTTATTTGATTTACTATTTGAGACCTGGAATAGCATAGATAGGATGGTTAGGACTCATAAGGGTAACTATACTTGTGTCTATACAGCACCTATTTAGTGGATGTTTTAGTTACTTGGAAAGTGTAATTGATTTTAATGGGTTTTCTATTATGATTTTATGTTTTTCTTAAAATTATATTGTGAATTGATGGTTTATGGGATTTTTATCTTACCCAATGTGGAAATAACACTTAATTTCATGAATCGTGAGTGGTCAGGTTGATTCACATGTAATGTGATTGTTTGACTATGATTGATATAGTTTTAAATTAATTAAATTCCAAAGATAATATATTTGGTGTTTTCCAAAATAAATTATTATTGAAATCTAATTTATTTATCCCATGTATTTGATGATTTGTTATATATAACTATGAATAACATATGAGTATTTTTCATATGGGATTCGGCCTTAGTAAATAGTTGGTGGTTATGCCCAATGGTTGTGGGTAGACCCTTAGGGAATGTCTTATAAAGATATTGTGTGTGTGTGAGTGCACATATTAATTACTTAAATCTTACTAGTATTTAAGTTGTTAAATGCATTTTTAAGTCTATGTATTTGTGTTTCAAAAAATTTTGTCACAACAATATTATAAAGTGCCTCCTAAGGACAAAATTGATATGTTACATTGAATTCTCCTATCATAACTATAGATCTTTATTATGGTGGGGTTGATCAAGATCTCTCGATTGTTCCAATGATTCAGTTAGTGAAGCTGATTCACTTGGGGGTGTTTTATATAGTACTAGTAAGAGGTATAGGTGAACATTCGGGTGAACCTACCATGGTGGATTTTTCTCATAACTTCTAGATAAAACATCCTCTAGATTTATAGGTTATGGAAGTTCCTTGGGATTATAAGGACTGGATAGAGGTTATCAATCATGTATTCGAGTTATTCAAGATACCAAACGATTGTTGGGTGAAACTGGAAACCTATATGATTTAGGGAACCACTAGGATATGGTGGAGTTCCATGGTATAGGCTAGAAGGAATGATGGATTTTCATGGGATTCCTTTAAGGACTTATTTTTTTGAAGATTTTTCCCCTAAGTCAATAAAGTTGGACCAATTACAAAAGTTCATGGAGATACAATAGGGGATGATGTCTGTGATGGACTATCCTACATGCTTTATCAAGTTGTTATGTTTTTCTTCATTGTTGATAGGGAATTAGGTTTAAAAGGCCCAAAAAATTTAGATAATTTTTCAAATATAGGTTAGGATCCATGTTAATATTTTAACCTAAAATATTACTTGAATATGGTGTATATGGGTCTCAATGCTGATAAGGTCCTGGTGGAGGAGAGTGTAGTGGGGTCTCTTCTCATCTTTAGTGGCCTTGGTGGTGAACTCTCTAGTGAGGTTGTTGGTTCCTCTTCCTATGGTAGGAAGAGGATTCTGAATGATATGTGTGAGGGTAGTGATAGGTAGTCCGGTTATGTAAAGGGTTCTTTATTTTTGTATATAGGAGTAGTTACCATTACATATTATCAGTGCAGGTGGATCAGGTATTTTTGTAGTGTGTGTACAGGTTCACCAAAGTATCACCATGCATGTGGTGGTATGGGTCACCTATTTTTATTATATATATAAATTTCTTGGTAGGGTTTATATAGATATTATAGTTTGAGAAATTATTCAAGTGCTTAGTTAGGAGGGCTCAAAAAATGGGGGGGATTTTTTTAAAAGGTTGGGATGTGGAGCTGGATGAGTATAACAAGATAAATAATACTCAAACACTGCTTAAGGGTTAGTTACTCATGTGATTCATGGATTTTGAGGTCAGATCCATTGATTTGATATAGGAAGGGTGTGTGATTTAGACCAAGTTCTAGTTAATTGAGTAAAGGGGCCATCTACCATTAGTGGTATAAATTTCATTCCTTTGATATTGTCTATTACTTTGTTTGATATAGGGGTATCTCATTACTACATATCTACATAAGTTTTTTCTAGTTTTTGGTTGGTATTGGAGTTCCCCTATAGGATTTTTTTTCTCTTGATACACCTCTTGAGAAGAGGTTAGATCATATTCAGAGGTTTCTATCATGCTCTATAGTGGATGGGGATATGTAAATTTGTGGTATTTACTTTTTCTAGATATGAAAATCTTTGACAACATATTTAGGATGGATTGGTTGGCATGATTTTGGGATCACATAGATTGGTACCATAGGCGGGTTTCTTTTACCTCCCCTATGGTAGAAGAGTTTGTTCTCATGGGAGAGTGGGATGTGGTGGCAGGTGTAGAAAGAACTAACCTTAGTTATATTGGAACCATTATAGTGCAGGTAGTGGATATGGTTATCATAGTAGATTGGGAGATGGTTTCAGCTAGGTTTCCTCTAGTAGTGGACCATTTCCATATTGAATTTCTATATGATTTCTTAGGGTTACCTTCTATCAGGTAGATAAATTTTATGATAGGTCCCATGTGGGTGTAGATCATATATTGATACCTTGTTATCATATGGCACTAACCAACCTAAGAGATATGAAGGTGTAGATCAAGGACCTTGAGGTGAAGAGTTTTATTTTCTCGATTACCACTCCTTAGGGCTCTCTTATTTTATTCACCAAGAAGGTAGATAGTATTATCATACTATGTATAGATTACCAGAATCTAAATTAGGTTATGGTGACAAATAGGTATCCACTATCTAGGATAGATAACCTATTTGATTAGTTGAGGTGATTTTTACGGTTCTCCATTATTTACATGTAGTTATGATATTATTAGTTATAGGTTAGGGTAAAGGATATAACAAATAAAATGTTTAGAATTGAACATAGATTGTATGTATACCTTGTGATTTCATTTATTTTGATTAATTCTCTAACGGTTTTCATGGATCTCATAAACTAAATCTTTCATCCCTAACTATAATCCTTTATTGTTATGTTAGTTGATAACATTTTGGTATACTTATAGACCCAATAACTATATACTAAGAACTTTAAGATCATATTGGGTATGCTTTGATCACATTATCTTCATTCCAAGTACTCAAAGTTTCACTTATGTATTTAAGAGGTGTAATTTTTGGGTATTTGATCTCATAGGTGTGGATCTTTATTGGTCTGAAGAAAGTAGAGGTAGTGATGTCTTGGGAATGACCTTGGAATGTATTTTAGATCAGTAGTTTTCTTGTACTAGATGGGTATTACATGTGGTTTATTTAGGATTTATCTCACTTGGCAGTACCAATGATAGGTATAGCTGATAAGGAAGTCAAGTTTCAGTGGACTGGTTGGTGTGAAGAGCCTTTTTGGGGGTTGAATGTGAGGTTGACATCCACTCTAACTTTGATTATTTTATATCTAATGAATGGTTATACCATCTATTACAATTATTAGAGGGTTATTTTAGGATGTTTTCTGATGTATGGTGATATATTAGTCACTTATGGGCCTTTTTATATATTACCACATGAGTAAAAATACCCTACCCATGATTTGGAGCTAGCTATTATATCTTCGATTAGATATTTTTCATCTACACAGAGCATAAAATTTTATTATACATATTCTATCATCATTAATTAAAACTAAGAAAAATAAATTGGGTCAATTATCTATAGACCTTAAAATTTGAGATGGTATATTCCCCATATAAAGTCAATGTCATCATAGATGATCTTAGTGGAAAGACTCAAGATCAGAGAGTCCAAACATCTGATATGGTAAAAAATGATGAGCTTTCTTATTGACTAGATGGATGATATATCATAGGTCCTAGAGAATATGACCTATGTAGAGACCCTAACATTTTTCACATATCATAACATGATTTTAATAATAATTAAACATCAAATTATAAGATACGTATCGTAAATTCTAGTGTCTTGGAGAATAGGTACATAATTAAACATCATAATTCCAAAATAAGAACATCTTTTATTTAATCTTCATAAAGAGATCATAAATTACTTTGATCTCTTACATCTTCATAGGATAACCTAGGGATAACATGAACAAAGGGATGAGTTAAAAATCATAGAATAGGAATAAACATTAAAATAAATCTTAGCACATGGGTTAGAAGGCCCAATATAAATATATATATAAAGGCATGAAACATGATTAGACATAAGGAATAATAACATATAAAACATGGGATCATTTAATCATGGAGTCATAGTAATGTTCAAGAAACATAAAACATGAACTTAGCAAGATTAAAGGCTCTTTAAACATAGGGGATCATGAGTTAAGGTTTTTTGCACATAAAGGAGCACGAGTTAAGGTTAACCACTAAGACTGTTGCACATGGAGCACGAGTCAAGGCTAACCACCAAGATAGTTGCACAAAACATATCAGGAGACTAAACATTACCCAATGCATTTGATATCTATTTTGGATCACCCATAATAAAATGTTCATTAATATTCTTTTCACATAAAAAAATCATACATAATTAATTAAACATAAACATAAAGGTTACCCATGGAAAGAATTGGGTATCATAATCATGTCAAAAGCATAATAAATGGGTGTTTCTTAAAAGTGACCATGAAAGAAAGGAATTAAATCATACATGTACATTCATAAATTAATACAGGAATACATCAAAATAATTGATGTCAAACTTAAGTGAAAAGAGTGTTTAAGAAACTTTATAAATAAATCATTTTAGTACAGTTTAAGGGAAAACTTTCAAGATTATTTAAAATAGAAAAGGTATAATTGCTTGTATAAAACCAGAATTAAACCAAGGTATTTTTTCATGATAAAATTATTGATTCTATAAAAAAATGGTGGTTGAAAACATACTATGTATCACACTTGAAAATGGGTAATAATTCAGTAAGTTCCCTTGAATCAGGCTTACTTATTGGGAAGAATTAAGTAGGGAACCTTTTAAAAACATGTGTATACCTAGAAATAAGGATGAATGGATCTTGATACATGATTTTTGAACATATAAATATCATTTATAATATTTAAATAAAAATAAAGGAGAATTTAATTTGGGTAAAAAGAGAGAAGGAGTAACCTGAAGGAATAATGGAAGTTCGGGTAGAATCTCTTACCTTATGTCTGAAACGATTCTACACTTCATCTTAATGTCCTAAATAATGAAATTACATTAATTAATTAATAATTATAGAACAATTTATACATGTATTTTATTTATTATAACTTTATTAAGTTCATTTATGGCCTTTTTTATGGGTTGAGAGATTCAATTTCATCATTTGGGAGCATTGATTTCCTTGGTTTTCATGATCAGTTTATTTGTATATGTGTATGTAAAACCATGTATAATGATAATTTTTGTCTAGAAATGAACTTATATGTTATTAATGAACTTATTTTATATTAAAATTCTATTTTTTCCATAATTTATAATGATTAATTAGATAAATCATTAATGATAATCATTTAGATTGATTTAGTGTTTTTTAATCACAACGAACTCATTTTGTTTTATAAATTAATATCATGTGTAAAAAATGATTCCAGAACATTAATTAAGATATAATGAATATATTATAATCTTTTTCAACCATAAAAATGGTTTCAAGACCATACTTTAATACTAAATTGAAAGATGAAAACACATCACCCACAAAGGTGATAAATCAAAACCTCATAGACGATGTTTTCATTCTTAAAGTAAAAGAGAGAAGAGAAGAGATTTGATGAATAATTATTCCATAAACATGATAAAATTATATTATATGTAAGATAATGTAGTTTTCATGGTATTTGTATGAGGTTAGGTGAGGAGAGAAAAATAAAACAAAGGAACTAGAAAACAAATTGAAAGAAAACATAAGAGGGTTTTACCTCTTGATTTCTTCTTCTTGATAACCTCCTTAGGGGATTGGTTTTGGTATTTTTATAATAAAAAATTCTCCTGATCATGGGTAATGAACTTAGGAGTATATTTTATTATAATTTTTAAAGGGATAATGGCTTGATAGGTGTGAGGATAAGAGGTGGTGAAGGGTGGTATTTATAGTGGAGGAGGGTGTTTTTTGAATATTTTAATCATTATTTTATTATTTTGCTCAAGAAAAGAAAAGGTATTTATTATTGAGAATAAATATAGTAACTTGATCATTTGAGTTCGAGATAATTGGCTTACATTATCACTACATCACCTATTACTCCATAATCAAGTATTTATCATTTACATAAATTATTGTATTCTACTATTCACCAAAAATTCAGGTATTTTAGAAAAATCCAAAAAAATAAACCTAACAATTTTTTCATGTAGAATTCAAAAATTAAATCCATTTTAATAAAATAATTTTCTAAATATGATAAATTAATTTTTAATTAAAATCATCATTTATTTGGAAGATATAAATTTTAAAAATTAAAACTCATGTTCTAACAATTTGAAAAATTAATTAAGGTCTCATAAAATTATCTCATAATAATAAGACATAAAAATATTAATTTATAAATAAATTTTATGAAAATATATTTTATTTTAGAATAAATTTTCTACTTTTTGTCACCGGGCCCACGAGACTATTCATATTCTTTGATCTCCATTTCAACCTTGAGGTTACGATGTACGTTGTCCTCATAACTGTTGAAGTCTTGAATCACCAATGCTTTTCTTAGACTAAAATTTAGTATTCTAAATAAGCAATCCAAATTTTTTTTGGTGTTCATGAAAATTGGGTGGTGTATCTTTCAATCCTTGAAAATTTTGCTTCATACGCCCCGATAGACCCGTCTTCCTTCTACTTAAGTTTTAGGAACTCTCTTTCCATCTTGAGATGTAGGGCTTAGGGAAAATATTTATTAAAAATTTTCTTGAATTCATCCCAATCCATGGAATCAATTTCCTCCTTGGACTTATTATTTTTTATTAGTGTCCACCACTGATCAGCTTCTCCATCAAAATGATAGATCGCCAATATAACTTTCTCTTATTCTGAGCACTGGAGGAAAGAGAATATCTTTTCAATGGAGTTAATACACTATTTTGAGAGGAGGGGATCAGAAGATACAATAAACATGGGATTCCTTTTACACATGAAGGATTTTATGGAAACTTTATCTTTCCTTGGAGAAGGTGGGTGTTCCAAGCAATTCAGGTTATTTTTTATAACTTGAGCCAGTTGAAAAAGTATTGTCATGATGTTTTGAGCACCTGTTTCCATCATATTGGGAATATCATTAGGGAAATCATCACATTTACTATCACATTTATTTTTGTCACATGTTATTTTATTTCCTTCCATTAAATAAGAAAAATAAAGTAAAATTATGGGGCTTGAATACTTAGCTAATAAACATAAAAAGTAGCTTTAAACATAAAAGGATAAACTCTTAAAGGAAAAGTATATCCTAACTTGTGATTCCCTATGTTTCAATCTAGGTTATCCATGATTTATTTCCTAAAAAATATTATTATGGTAGTTTTTTTTGTTCCATTAACAATGGTTTATAATGAGCTTATTAATTTACCAAAGCATATCCCCTGGGAGTGTTAAACTAGGTGTGTAGTAAGGCCCATTGTCGTGTACCGGACCCAAATCAGGCCCGGAACACCTTATCAAAGTTTTCACTCCTAGGTACATCTATTCCAAAACCATTTCCACGTGTAGTATCCATAAATGAATGTATTTTATTGATAAACCAATTACTCTATACTTACCAAAATTTTGGGTTGATTTCTCATACTCAGTATTATCACTAAGGTTCTTACTATAATGCTCTATTCATAGTCTCCAAAAATAACTAAAATTGTCCTCTGATACCAAATATAGCGACCCTAAACTTTTTCACATATCATTAAATTATTTTAAACATAATTAAACATCAAATTACAAGACAAGGATCTTAAAGTCTAGTGTCTTGGAGATTAGGTACATAATTAAACATCATAATTCCAAAATAAGAATATATTTTATTTAATCTTTATAAATATATCATAACTTCCTTTGATCCCTTATATCTACATAGGAAAACCTAGGGATAACATGAACAGAGGGATGATATAAAAATCCTAGTAAGGGAATAAACATTAAAATAAATCTTAGCACATGGGTTATAAGGCAAAACATAAATATATATAAAGGTATAGAACATGATTAAACATAAGGAATCATAACATATAGAACATGGGATCATATAATCATGGAATAAACATAAAATGTGACTTTATCATGATTCAAGGATTTTTTCATATAGGGGATCACAATTCCAGGATTATTGCACATAAAGAAGCATGATTCAAGGCTAACCACTAAGACCATTGCACATGGAGCACGAGTCAAGGCTAACCACCAAGACCGTTGCACATAACGTATCATGGGACTAAACATTACCCAATGCATTGGAGAACTATTTTGTCTCACCCATCATAAAATGTTCATAAATATTATTTACACATAAATAATCATACATAAGTAATCAAACATAAACATAAGGGTTACCCATGGAAATAATTGGGTATCATAATCATGTCAAAAGTATAATAAATGGGAGTATCATAAAGGTGTCCATGAAATAAATGAATTAAATCATAAATGGACATTAATAAAGGAATATAGGAATATATAATGATAATTTATTTCAAACTAGAGTGAAAATAGTTTTTAAGAAACTTTGTACATAAAACATTTTAGTACTGTTTAAGGAAAAACTTTCAAGATTCTTTAAAATGGAAAAAGGAAAATTGTTTTTATAAAACCCAAATTAAACCAATGTATTTTTTCATGATAAAATTAGTGATTTTATAAAAATAATGGTGGCTTAAAATAGATTGTGGAGAACACTTTAAAATGGGTAATAATTTGGGAAGTTCCCTTAAATTGGGCTTACTTTTTCAGGAAGAATTGATTAGGGAACCTTTTAAAAAATGTATATCCCTATAAAGAAGGATGAATGGATATTGATAAATTATTTTGGAACATATAAACATAATTTTTATGATTTAAATAAAATTAAAATAGAATTTCATTTGGGTAAAAAGAGATAAGGAGTAACCTGAAGGAGTAATGAAGGTTCTGGTAGAATCTCTTACCTTATGTCTGAAATGATTCTGCACTTGATCTTAATGTCCAGAATAATAAAATTAGATTAATTAATTAATAATTAAAAAACCATTTATACATGTATTTTGTTTATTATAACTTTATTGAGTTCATTTATAGAAATTTTGATGGGTTAATAGAATCAATTTCATCGTTTGGGAGCATTGATTTCCTCGATTTTTATAATCAGTTTACTTGTATATGTGTATGGAAAATCATGTAGAATGGGGATATTTTTTACAAAACTAAACTTATATGTTATTAATTAAATTATATAATATTAAAATAACATTTTTCATAAGTTATTATGATTTATTGGATGAAACATTAATGATAATCATTTATATTGATTTGGCATTTTTTGATCACAACGAACTAATTTTTCTTTATAAATTAATATCATGTGTAAAAAATGATTCTAGAAAATTAAATAATATATAATAAATATATTATAATCCTTTAAAACCATGAAAATGGTTTTATGACCATCCTTGAAGATAAAATTGAATGATGAAAGAATATCGCCCATGAAGGTGGTAAATCGGTACCTCACGAATGATACTTTCATTCTTAAAGTAAAAGAGAGAGGAGAATAGATTTGATGAATAATTATTACATAAACGTTATAAAATTATATTATATGTAAGATACTATAGTTTTAATTATATTTGGATTAGGGGATATGAGGATAGAAAAATAAAACAAAGGAATATGAAAATAAATTGAAAGAAAAGAGAAGAGGGTTTTACCTCTTGATTCCTTCTTCTTGAGAACCTCCTTAGGGGATTGGTTGTGGTCTTTTGATAAGACCAGAGGATCCTGGTCATGGGTAAGTTACTTTTGAGGAGATTTTAGAAGAATTTTCAAAATGATAAATACTTGATGGGTGTGAGAATAAGAGATGGTGAGGGTGGTATTTATAGTGTAGGAGGAGGGTGTTTTTTCAATATTTTAATCATTATTTTATTATTTTTCTCAATAAAATAAATATTATTGATTATTGATACTAAATATGGTAAATTTAGCATGTGAGTTAGACATAATGGGTTTACATCGTCACTACATCACCTATGACACCATAATTCATGCATTTAGCATTTATCGTAACTTATCGTATTTTACTATTCACCAAAAATTCAAGTATTTCAGAAAAATCACAAAAATTCACCCTAAAAATTTTTCAACATGTAGAATTAAAAAAATTAAATCCATTTTATGAAAATAATTTTCTAAATATGATAAATTTAATTTTTAATTAAAATCATCATTTATTTGGAAAATAAAAATTTTAAAAATTAAAACTTCTTTTCTAACACTTTGAAAAATTAATTAAGGTATCATAATCATAATACATCAAAATACTAATTTATGAATACATTTTATGAAAATAAATTTTTATTTAAATAATTAAATTAAAAAAATGTAATTAAATATTTATGACCTATAAAATTACCAACACTTAATTAATAATTTTTAAATTTTATATTTACTTATAATATTATATAATTATATCATATTACCATTTATAATATGATTAAATGTTATTTATACTTTCATAGGTGAGGTTACGATTCCATTGTTCGGTTTACTATTCATAAGGGTCACATTATTATTCTAAAGGTCAAGTTACTATTTCATCACTATAGATTCCTTAACTTCATGAAATACTTCTTATTTCATTCATTATTTATTTATAAAGCTTATATTGTGTTATTTATGTGATGTAATGTGATTTATACTATATGACGTAATTATAAGAAGGTAGTTTTAATTGATAAAACTTTGGGTCATTACAACCTATTCTCTTTTGGTTATTACCTCTTCAATAGTGGACCAAAAAATAGCTAGTCAATAGACTAATTCTAATTGTATTTTGATGTAGGAATAGACTATGGGAGATGATATAGCTCTTATATGGTCTATAGATTATGATGAGATTATCTACATCTACGTTAGGGTTGTAGTCCCTACTTTTATGTGAGAGGAGTTGATAAGGGTCTCTCATGCCTCATGATGGGTGGTTTATCCAGGGTTTACCAAGATGTATCAAACATCAGGCTTTGTTTATGGTGTTTGGGTATAATTAAGTATGTCATTGGGTTTGTTTATCATTTACATACTTATCATGTGATAAATACGGATCACCAATGACCAAGTGGATTACTTTAACCCCTTCTAATTCTACTATGGACGTAGGATGAGGTGACCATGGATTTCTTCATAGGGTTGGCTAGGACACCAAGGGGTCGTAATGTAGTGCGATTGGTAATGGAAAACTAAAGAAGTTCATGCACTTTTTTCTTATCTTAGAGATTAATTTAGTAAATGAGTGAAAAGGGTTAAAATTCTAATATATAGTGTAGATACATGGGATGCCTATGAGAATAGTATCGGATAGGGATGTTCATTTCACATCTAGATTCTTGAGGGGTCTACCAAAGGACATGGGGTATCACTTAAAGCTGAGTATAGTATTACTCCCATAGAAATATGGGAAATCTAATAGGAAAATATGAATATTTGAGGATATGTTTAGGTTATGTGTTCTTAACTTTGGAACAACATTGGATGACCATATGGAATTGATTAAATTTTCATAAAATGATATATTTAGGATTTTTTTCTAGATGATTTCCTTCAAATCTTTCTTGGTAAACTGTAACCCTCTCCATTTTGTTAGCTATAAGTGGATGAGTGAGCATTGATCAGGTTGAACATGATGTAGGAGACCACTGAGCAGGATAAGTTGATCATAATGTTATTAGTTTACACTTAGATTAGGAAAAACTCATATATTGACTATAGGTTCTGACCATTGTATTTTTCTATGGGTTACTAAGTATTATTATGGGTATCTCCTTGGATGGGGCCTTAGCTATTAAAGAAATAGGGGATGCTTGCATTGTGGTTTGTCAGTCCATTCAAAGTTGTGGAATAGATTGGAGTAGTGGATCACCAATTGTATATTCCTCCATGAAATCTTGGTATGAATGATTTATATCACTTTTCATAACTATAGATGTATGATATATACCCCATGTATGTGATTAGTAGTGATGATTTCAAGTGGGAGGTGGATTCATTGTTTAAATATCACCTAGTGTATAGCAAAGTGAGAAGGTGTTGAAAGGGACAATAGTGCCTCTTTCTTGGGTTTTGTGGTAGCATGGTCATCCCAAAGAGTATTACTAGTATTGAGAGTTATATGTCTGGGAATAGTGTCTAAATTTATTTTTTGAGGATCCCTAGTGACTCTTCTCGAGGTTGATAATCCTTTAGAGGTGTATTTTTTAATGATCCTAAAATATCATGTATAAATTCATGGATCATTTATGGATTTATGTATTTAATTTCAGTTGTTTTGATATGTTTTAGAGGGTAACAAGTCTCAATAAGCATGATATATTGGGGTACTGAGGCCTCTCCTACTATAATATATAGCAGGGGGAACCAACTACTTGGTATGCTCAAAAGTAGCCATGTAAGGTCTGCAACCCCATCAGACACCCAGTGGAGATGAGGTGGGTACCCAGTAGGGAATTGGGTACTCGGTCTATGGGTGAGTAACCAGTGTCCCCATGTGGGTTTTTTAGGGGTAACACCATAATTTTACTTGGGGCCACTTTATTTCCTTCCCCTTCTCCCTAAAACCCCACTATAACCCCACCATATTTTGGAACCCTCTTGAGTTCTAAGGCTCTACCAAGATTCTCTATTCACTGTTTGAAGTGATATTTTCAAGGGATTAATCTCCTAGTAAGTCTAACACCATATATTCCCTAGATTCCTCATTCCCCTTATATTTTGTTTTCCTCAATCTCAAATCCCTAATGATGAGTTTTAGGTAAAAAATTAGGGATTTTTTGGATCAGGATCAAATCATGTGTTATCCTTCTATGATTGATCTTTCTTATTGTCTAGGTAGGAATTTATTATCATGTTACAACATACATATGTGGTTGTATGTCTTGTTTTTCATGTGATTTCATGATTTGTCGCAATAAATATTTTTATTTTATGTCAAAGTGGTTATGTGGAACCAAGTTGATATAATTTTCCCCTTATGGGGTAGTTATGGTTAAAATGGATTAGGTATAGTAAAACCTCGCCCTATTTTATGTCATATTTCATGGATATATACTTCAATAATTTGGTTCTAGAGTAATACATTTAGTCTTGGTTAAGGTTTTAGTGACTTAATTGGTTATCATATGGGTTTAGATGATTAATCCTTTCACCTGTAAAGGTTTCAGGTTCAAAAACATGACTATTTTGGGTAACATAGTGGGTTTGGATTAGGGAAATCCTATGAGCCATAATTTTGGTATTATTATATTTGGGATGTTCTGTTAGTTTATTAAGTGATTATCTATCTTATTAGGATTATTTGATGCTCCTTATTATTTGTTTATATGTTGTGATTATTGGTTGTGACCACATCCTGAGTGATAGTATAGTAGTACATTATGTGATAGAATGGGATTATGGATATTGGATTCACCCTAAGTGAGAGGGTTGGGCTTGAGATATGACCTCTGGCTTCCCTTGAGTGAGAGGGTGTGGTAAGAAATGTGATGTAGAACTTGATGTGTGACCTCCCGTGAGTGGAAGGAGTGGTCATAAATAAGGTGTGGGACTTGATTTTTTACCACTCTTAAGTAATAGTTTGTAGACATAAATTTATTATAGGACTTGGTGTGTGACTTCCCCTATATGAGTGTGTGTGATTAGAAATTTAGTGTGGGGATTTATGTGAGACCTCCCCTAAGTAAGACGGATTAGCCTAGTAATTAGTGTTGGATTTGATGTGGAACTTGATCTGGGGTATTACCTTGAGTTTTATGGTGTTAGTCATGTTATTTAATGGTCTGGTGATATAATATGACTCATCCTTTTGGTATGGAGTTGAAGTAGGTATGGGTGGGATTGTGGTAGTCAGGTTAGAATATGATGACTCAACAAAGGTGTATATTTTCTTTTTTTTTATTTCTGTTAGTTCATATACTCTCATACATATTTTTCACTTATTATAAGGTCATTTTGGTGGTGTATAAATTAATTTATTATTCAAACCTTTCACAAGAATCTTGGTGCATGTGAAAAAAAAATATCAAGGATCTTACCAATGGAAAGGGTTGTATGTGTGGCTGCTAAGCAAGTAGAGAAGATCAAGGATTTAAGATGATGCAGGGATATACTCTAGGATATTTTGTTTTTGTGCCTCAAATATTACTTTGTTCTTTTATTTATCTCCATTATTGATCCATCGCATATGGGGATCATTTTACTTATATGTATGACTAGTTGCACCTCATTTTCATATAGCATGTAATTTTATTACCCTTTTTTCTTCTGTTGTGATTCTCTTAAGCTATTTATTATTTTTACTAATTCTTATGTGTTTATTATTGATGGTTATCTGATATCAAGGGTAAAGTCAACACACTACATGATTTAGGCTCTAGACTTTATTCAGTGGCCTCTTATAAATAGGGAGGTATGCATGAGGCCATGTGGCACTTAGGCTCAGACCTAATGTTTCAGGTCGTGGAATTATACTGAATTTCTATACATGTATGTTATTATACCCTCAATCACTAGAATGATCATTGGGGTTTCCCTAATTGTTATACCATATATTCTTATTGCTCAATTCAAATAAGTTATATCAAGTATAGATCCTTCCATTATAGAGAGTCATGATTTATAATTGAAATTTATTTTTTAAGTACTTCATTGTCTACAATTTCCATGTTTTGATTGATAACTACTTTCATAACCATATTTCTTGTATATTTATATATATGAGTAGATTGATCTAATGCAAGTAATTTCATATATTACTTGTTTGTTATAACTTTTTTTGTTTCCTATTAAGTATTCTATAATCAAATCCTGAATTTGATTTCTAGTGGACATATAGTTTTATGGTCTATCGTAAAGTTACCTATAGGTACTAGTAGATATTGAGGTGATCTGTTATTACTATTCATAGCCAACATTGGTATGAGTCAAGTTCCTCTCAGTGTTAGAGTTTTAGTTTAGTGATAATTTTTATCACTTATTCATGTATGTTAGGGAGCTATTTTGGACCTTTGAATTTTACCTAAGACATGAATTTCTATCGTATGGAATTTTTTTATACATGAATTATTGGTTATATTTATTTATAGATGGTCAATCCTTGTGGTTAACTCTCTACCCAACTATACTCTAAGAACCATAATGATAACATAAAACCATTGGGGACTTAGGATAACTCCTAGGGTCATGTGGTGACCTAATCCAAGTATCATTTGGGTGAATCTGGTTATGGTCATTACACTATAACTATATTTAATATATATAAAATTTTATGTCCCCATTTGTGAGCCACTAGAATTTAAATTTCATTCCATAGTAAATCCAATGGTCTAATAAAACATATATTTTATACACTACTTCAATATATAAAAATCTATATATCCAATCTCCTTAATTATTCTTTACTTCATTTCATTTCTAAAATATCTCTAACATATCCAATAGTCGTCTCTTAAATCTTCTAGTCAATGGTTAGAAACAAAATACAACTCAAAGACCATGAACTTTAGTTAAGACATAATTTAATACCAAACCTTCACTTAAATTAATGAAATCATTGATCATTGGTCTCTCTTTCATGATAATACAATATAAGCTTCTTATACATGGTCTCAACATAATTCTCCACCATAAGAGATCAAATATTCACACTAAGATTTTATGTTTTATTACCATGTTTCTAGTGGTTTATATCTTTGAGAGATAAACTAATTTTCATTTCAATATATTTTTCAACTCTGATTGTTTTATAAAAAGAGTGTGTATGAAGATTTATTTAATTATATTTACTAATGTTTTTTCTAGTGGTTTTATTTTATATGGTATAAAATTTCTTTTTCACTAATTTAAAGTAATATATATTTTATTGAATATTCTATGTAATCTATTTTGTTTTCAAAATATTTTTTTTCTTTTATAATTATTTTTTTCAAATATTTAATTGATTTTTGGTGCGAGTAAAAATATTTTAAAATAAAACATTTTATACAAATCACTTATAATTATTTTTAAGAAATATTTAAGAAACATAAAATAATTTTTATATATTTACTTTACAAGTTAATGTGATTTTAAATTTTGGGGTTTCTTAACTTGTTTTAGTTTTCAAATTCCATTTTTTATAGAAAAAAATAAATTCATACTTTATTGAGCTATCTTTTGGACAACTAAAAAAATAACTAACACATATTTTCATATTTTATGATCCCTATGTGTATGACATAATTTTATGTGCATAGTTTCCTCAAGATTCACCTTTGGGTACAAAATAATTTTTTACATATACTCCTCAAATGTCATTGAGTCTCTATATATAATGGAGAAAGTTCTGTGTAAACTATGTTTGGATTTGATTTTAACATTGGAGTGAGGAAATATTTTTAATGTTACTATGAACTTATCACCAAACTAAATATGATGTATAGCTTCCTATATAAACTTGTTAATGGTGGTTTCACCAATCCCACTAGTCCCTTAGTTGCTTAAATATTGGTTGTTCCACATGTTGAATGTATAACAGCTATTCAAGGAGGTCCTAATTGATGGTTGGTGGTTATATGTGGGTTATTTAGTGGTATTGATGGTAGTGGTGTCAAACTTTAATCCTCACACCATAAATATTTAGTGTAGGCTAGGGGATCCATCTAAGTGTCATTTGATCTAGATAGATCATTGTCTTAAAGAGATATTCTAAATAAGTCCATGTATAGATATAGGTGTAGTGAGGGGGGTTTTGTAATATTTGTTTATGATAGAATAAATGTCATTTTCCCTCTTAATTATCTTTTTATTTGATCAGTGAATCACAAAAATTATTATCAAGTCCACTGGTGTTGAAACAATAATTATTAAATGATATTTTTTTAGTGATTATAAAATTTAAGTTTCTCAAATTCATGTTTCAAATATATATTCTGAAAGATCATGTTGAGATGATTCCAATGGCTAATATAGCATAAAAATTCATCTAAAACCATATTTTTAGAGGTATTAAAATTTCATGTAAAACTCTGGTGCCATATTATCCCATTTCCATAGAATAAGGCATTGTCCCAGCACCAGTGACATTTCCATTAAGTTTTTTAGTAGTTACTTCAACATGCCATGTCAATACCAAATCATTGTCACATCATAGATAAATCTTAACCATTGATACCATTTTTATCATATATTAATCAATAATAGTTTTTTTTCAATGATCCATAAGTATATTCCACCTTTTTTACCACTACATACTTAAAGGTCCACTCCATTTTTTCAAATTCAAATCCAATTTTTACAAATTTTGAATTAAATGGATGGATATTCCATGGGATAAATGATCATGTTCACTTCATCAAGATACTAAATTTGTAAGTCTTGAATGGAAAATATCCTAAATTATATGAATATATTTGACCCCATTAGGAACAATGGGATCAACCTCAATGACACTAAGGAACTCAAGTTGAAGAATATGAATAATAAAATGATCGACTAAATCATCCAATAGATCGATCATAGAATATACCACCATGTTGCCCAAGAAATTGGTTCATGATAATTTTGGATGAAGTTGGAGAATATGTACCAGTTAAAGACTACTTAAAAAATATCCTCTTATTAAAGTGGTTGGTTAACTTTTTACTATAAATTGAAAGGTATATAGTCAAACACACCACTAATTTCTAGATACTAGTGAATCAATTAGTGGTTGTATGTAAGATTTTGGTTGATGAAGATCAAGAAAACCACCTATTATGCACACTTATAGATAGTTGTGATACACTGTTGGTCTCCCTCAGTAACTGAACACCCAAATGAAAACTTACCGTGGCAATGGTAAAGGATACAATTTTCAATAAGGAGGCCCATAGAAGAATTCAAGTTATAACCAAATATAAGCTATCATCTTGGATAAGTTGGTGTTTTAATAAGGAGGAGGTAAAGGGTAAGGAATCAGATGTTGAATAAATATAAAAGTAATGTTTATATATAGAAAAATCATAAAATATAAATGATATCATTATGGAATAGAGGGATACATGAATAATACCTTTTGAAAGTTATTATAAGAGAAGAGTCAAGGTAATAACCATTAAAGAATAAATAGAGATGTTTACATGAATGTCACTAAATAAATTGTGATTCTCTTCAAAGAAGAATAAGAGGCTTAATTTAACACATTTGGACAAGACAAATAATGGGTGGTTAATATTGCAACATTGTACTATGTCAGTATTCATAGTGAGTATTTCTTGATTTATCAAGTAGGTGACTTGGGTGAAATAAAGATAGGGAATACTGGTTCATTAGAGATCATTGGAATGTGTGATGTAAAATTCAAGATAAACATTTGATATACAACCACCATAAAGGATATTCAGAACATTCTAATTATTTGACTCAACCTGTTATCAAGAAAATCCTTTGATAAAAAAGGCCATGAAAAAATCATCAACAATAGTGTATGGAAGATGAAAAAAGGATCCATCATCATCATTTGTAGACACATATGTGGTATATTTTACAAAAATCATGTGAAGATATGTGTAGATAGCCTAAATATGATATAATAATTATCTTTATCCAATATATATCATTGGATACTCAAACACATGAGTAAAAAAACTATCAACTATGAAAAAGAATATGTATATCAGTGTTGAAAAAGAAGAATCACTAGATCCATGCAACTAATACTTCCATGGGATGAAAAGTCTCTATAATTACTAATTTATCGAGGATAACAAGGTTGATGGATCTAATTTACTCTGATGTATGTGGTCCCATGGAGGTGGACTCACTGATAGGTAATGAACATTTTCTAACCTTCATGGATGATGCATCTCAAAAGGTGTGTGTATTTTTCTTGTAGGCAAATGATCAAGTGTTGGACTACATCAAGATATTTTATACCATCATAAATCAATAAACTAAAAGTAATATGATGTTTCTTTGTTCAGAAATTAGAGGAGAGTACACATCCAAGTATTTTAATGCTTGTTGCAAGAGTCAAGGTATCCTACATGAGGGGATGGACCTATGCAACCCACAACACAAAAAAGTCTATAAAGAATGAACAGAACCATCATGGTGAAGGTTAGGTTAATGATAAGTTTGGATAATCTACCTAATCCATCCTAGAGAGAAGTTGTTTTAGTTTTATACTACCTCATCAATAGATCATCATAAGTCCCATCAAATTTAAAGATTCCATAGAAGAGGTGGTCTGGTAAACATCCATCTTACTCTAGTTTATGATTATTTGGATTTTTGGAATTTTTATATGTATCCAAAGATAATAGGAAGAAGAAAAATACAAGGAATATTCTATATCTTCACTAGATATATAGATTAAGAGTTTGAATACATGATTTGGTACCTGAAGGAGAATAAGGTGATTAGTCACATAGATTTTGTGTTCCATGAGAACCAAATGATTGAGTATATTCAAAATACAAAAAATTATAGAAGACGAAGTGATGAGGAATCAATTCCTAATCCAATGGTTATACCAAAACTACCTTCCATTGAAGAGGGGGTGTAATAAGACCCATCAGGAGAAAACTAGGAGGTAGTGGAGGAGAATATTGAGTATTGGGAGACTCAATCCTCTCCACCATAAGTTGTAGAACTATCATAGGATTTAGGTGATGGCGTATCTTCATAACCTAGAATTTCATAGGTTTGAAGATTTTTATAAGGAAAGATTACATAAACAAAATATTTGGAGTCAAAGTATCTATTAATGACTAGTGAGTGGATCCAAAAGAATACCAGGAAGAATTATCTCATCTAGACAAACTTAAGTAGTTGTATGTAATAGAGGATGATATGTATTCATTTATGAAAAGAACATATGATTTTTTGGAAATTTCTAAAGGTAAGATGGAACTAACAAACAAATGGGTGTTTATTATGAATAAGGATGGTAATAGAAAAGATTTAAAGAATAAATATTTGTTAGTGATCAAATTATTCCTTCAAGATAAAAAAGTTAACATTGATGAGATATTTTCACCCATGGTAAAGATGGCTTAAATTTGAGTTATTTTTGGATTGATAGAAAACCTAGACCTAGAACATGAGTAGATGGACATGAATACATATTTTTATCACTAAAAAATAACTTAGTAAATCTATATGATATAGCCTAGATATTTCAAGGTTTCTAGATAATAAAACCTTGTGTAACAATTTAATGAGATCTTGTATAGATAGAGACAAAATCTTAGAGAGTATTACTATAAGTTTTAACTATTCATGGTGATTTATGGAAATAAGAGGACATAGTAATACCAATGTTTCTACTTAAAATGATTTCATGATGGTAAATTAATTGATCTCAAACTTTATGTTGACGAAATGTTGATCATTATTAAGGATAAAATGAAGATAATCCAGTAAAATAAGGAGTTATTGAGTTATTTTGATATGAAATAATTGGGATAAACTCAAAATATTTTGTGGATATAGATCATTCATGATAGAAATATGATCTTTTTATGGCTATCTTAGGATAAGTATGTTGAACATGTTATGAAATGTTTTGATATAGACAGATCCAAACTGATGAGAATTCATCTTCCCAGTCATTTTAAATTGAGTAAGAGTTCATGTCCACTATCTAAATAATAAACTGAGGTGATAGTGATGATACAAAACTTTTCATCTATTGATATCTTGATGTATAATATGGTATGCATGAGGTCATACATTACCCATGTACTAGAGATTATGAATTTATTTCACTCCAATCCTAATAAGTATCATTATAATATAGTCAAGTGTATTTTTTAGGTGACATAATGAAACATATAAACTATTTTTGTTCTACAGAGGAGATGATACACTATTTGAGTAATATATAGATGTAAATATGGTTGGAGATCCTAATATTAGGAAGTATGCATCATGATACATATATACTTTTATAGAAGGACTTATATCATGATAGTCAGGGTTATAGAAGTGTGTTTCATTATCCAAGACAAAAGAAGATTACATTTCTACTATAGAGGTCGGTAAAGATATATTTTGGTTAAAGTGTTTTCTCTAGGTACTCAGATTCATCTAGAAGAAGTAAAAAAGTTAATTTTGATAATAAAATTGATTTGGAATTGAGTAAGAACTCTATGTACCATACCTGTACAAATCATATTGACATTTTCTATCATTGAATACATGTGGTGATGGATAGACAACCACTATGAATTTTAAAGATCTACATGAAAGAAAAACCAATGGATATGCTGAAAAATGTGGTATCTCTAGAGAATTTTGACCATTGTAGATACTCTAGTGTATTTAAAGAGGAGGGGGGTAATTGAAGATGATGTAAAGTTTCTCACAACCACTTTTCTATGATGGTTACACTAACCACACCAACACCTTGGATACTTCAATGTTAGATACTTCACATGTTGAATATATTATTTCTATTTCAAGGTTCAATGGTTAAAGGTTATTGGGTTTAGGTGAGTTTTTTAGTGGGTTTTGTTGTGGGATTGGTAGGAGTTGTATCAAAATTGATGTCTTCCACCATGCCTATTTAAAAGAGACTATGAGGATCCATTCATGCATCATTATAGATAGATAACTCACTATATTAAAGAGACGGTATAGAGATCTCTATATATAGAGAGAGAGGTATAGAGAGGGAGTTTTCATAATATTTGTTCATGCTAAAATAAAGGTCATTTTCTCCCTCCATTCTATTTATTTGTGATCTGTAAATCACACCAAAAACTATCACCTAATTATTAACTTGTCATATTTATAAGATAAGTTTGGTGTTATCCATATTGGAGATGAAATACTTTTATAAAAAATAAAGTTATAGTCCCTATGAACAATCTATAAACAAAGAGTAGTATGGTATCTTTTTATTATATTAAAATAATAGAGGAAGTTTTGACTGATATATATACTAAATACAATAATTTTCTTCTTCCTAGTCTATATAAATACAATATAATAAGGTTAAACAAGTCTATATATAGAATACAGTAAGGTCCTTCTTAGTAGAATAAATCAATTGATCTATATACTTGATATAGTATACTTTTATTGAGTAGTCTGATTCAGTTCACACACATAGTGTTGAAGTAAATAAGGGGATAGAGAAGAAAATAAAAAATAATAATTTATGATCTGAGCCTAAAGAGCTCATGTTGTTTCCTTAAAAAAACTTACTCCCACTATGATGCCCAAGGTCACCATTAATTTTCTCCCATGATAAAATGGATAAACTTTATTGGATAGTATCACTTAAAATATAAGAATTCCTTTGAACACAATGTGTGTAGAAAAATCACACTTTAAACTTTTGGAAATGTGGGGAAATTTTAAGTAGAGTTTCAGTACATTGATGGTGATGAAAATGAACCAAAAATAACAAGGGGTCCTTTTATTTATAAGAAAATGAAAAAATAAAATTTTAAAAATAATAATAATATATATAATAATATAAAATCCATTTTCAAAATAAAAGGAGGGAAATTGTAGGAAGGTAAGTGGAAAGTGGTTAAGTAACCACTGGCCACTCACCCACTACCCCCCCCCCCCATACACACACACACACTTTCCATTTATTTACAATAATCCACCCATATAAATATAAAAATAACATCAAATTACAAAAGTGTGTAGTTGTATAAAGATAGATAATTTCCTTAGCATAAGTAGTTTTTCAACTTTGAACTTTCCCTTATGAATCCTATTTCACTTTCTCAATGAATTAGTAGACTTTATTTCTTTAAATTATTATCCTTTAATGAAATTTTAACAATATAATTCACATATTTATCTCTCAAACATAGTTGTTTTTGAATTTTATGTTTATTTTTTACTAGAAATCCACCAAGTTTCATGAGTATTTTAGTGACTTTGGCCTGATAATTATTCTTAAATAAGACCCACTTCATACTCACATAGGTTACTCTCAAAACATCAATTTATTTTAAAAATCATTAAAATTTCATGTTTATCCTATTCTTGAATCACTTTATGACATTGATAATAGGAATAAAAGAATCCTTCATCAAAACTCAGTTTCCCTTTTAACCTAGATCTTGGGATCTCCAATCAACTATGTAGGGTTACAACCATGAAGAATTTATTTAATAGGACTTAAACTCATTCCTTTTGATGATTTATATACAAAATATCTAGTTAACCCTTTTCTAAAGGGATCTACAACACTATTGTTTTAAGTGACATAGTCAATATTAATAATGTCACTAAATAGTAGTTGTCTGGATGTGTCTTGTCATCAATATATATGTTATGATTTTCTATTATAAATGACATTCTTGGACCCTTTTATCACTTATTAACTATCAAAATTAATATACACACTAGGCATATGAATTGTATTAAACCCAAGGTTTCTCAACACTCCCCATGAATTTTAAAATGTGGATTTAACCAGCCTCTTGTGTGACAAGTGATGTGTTCCATCCTATATAAGGTCATGTTGTGGTTCCACACATCCTAAGTCCCATATGGGTCATGGGGGAGTCTCATTCATGGTATATAAGTACTATGAGTTTCTACCCCTAACATGGGGCCTTCTCCAAATGGGTGGGATTCCCATGAAAGAAAAAGGCATAAAGGTAGAACCCTAGAGTGGATAATATCATGGTTTTATGGGTGGTAAAAGATCATGACGTGGTATTAAAGTGTATGGGTAGGCTCAAAACCCCTTTGGTAATTCTTAAGGGGATATTTCTAGACCCAAGGTCATTTTATGATCCCCATGGGTTTCACAATATGGCCTTAATCGGCCTTCTATGTTCCAAGCACTATGCACTATCTTAAATATGGACACTCTATAGGGCCACGTATCCTGATTCCCACATGGGTGTGGGGGTGTCTTAGGCATGGAATATAAGTTCTATGATTTTCTTCTATTGGAATGAGGTCTTTTCTAGATGGGTGGGACGCCCCAAAAATACAAAGTCATATAGATAGAACCCTAGATAGGATAATATCATGGATCTATGGGTGGGAATATATCACTTTTTGTGTATTGAATTTATTATCAAGAGATATTAATATCCCAAAGAATAAGCTACTAAGAATACGTTTTATGTTTCTTAAATATCTTGATTTTTTTAATGTGAATTTTCTTATCATAATTCATATAAAAAAGGATATCTCTTACCTTTTAGAGTATTAGAAGATTTATTTTTTAAAATGAAAAGTGTTTGAAGATTGGAGCTCTATGGATAATTTATAAATTAAAAATCCTTTATTTCTATGATGGTGATGATGAAGTGTTGATTAAAAATATAATAAAAAAGAATAATTGACAAAAAGGTTGGAATTTTTTTGGAATTTCATACTACTTCATACTCTATTATTTTTTATAAGTAATGAAATAGTACTTAACCAAAATAAATATGTTTGGTCCTTAAGCCAATCCACTCAAGAAGCCAACATTCATAGACAATCGATCAAGAATAAGAGTAGTATAGTGAGGATATAATTGATAAATCCTAGAGGAAATATTGGTCATCATAGTAAGAGGATAGCATGGGTCAGTTCTAATAGGGTGAAGGTTGTTTAACCTAAACCATGTAGGTTAGCATATAATCCCCTAGAGGGAATTGTCTCTAGTTGGGATTTCAACAAGATATTGATGAGGCACTATGGATTATTAAGAAGTGCCATGCGAATTGAATTTTTTGGTGTAGGTAATTCTAAAAAGGTTATTGTTCATCATTTAAATACCATGAGTTATTGAGATTGAACTGGAGTCATATATTATAGTCATTTTATTTATGTATCACTGATATACATCAATATGATTATCTTTAAGTTGTGTTCCACCATTGAAGCAGGAGTAAACTAAATATGCAATTCCATATTTCATATTATATTTCTAAAAAGAACATAGTGACTCCATGTGTGCTTATATGAGGTTTCAAATAACACAAATAAAGAGTTCATAAGCATGCTGATATGTTAGAATAATAAAAATAAAGAAGTTTTGAATGAAAAAGAGTTGCATATGGGTCATTTGTTACATATATTCACTCTATGTATTCGATCCTCATAGTAATTCAATTTTTATGTTGTTAATATTTAATATTATTCATATAATTGATCATTAAGTATGTACATGTAGTCAATCTTTATAAGGATAGAGTTTAAAAAAGTGATTCCCAAATCATAGTGTATCAATGGTGGTCATTTTGATGAGTGAGATTCACTGGGATGTTTCTAAAATTTTGAAGTCTTCATGATGATGATAATCATTATAAACATTATTCTTCAATCAATGTAACCATAATTTGAGTTTTCATAAACATCATGTGTTGTTTCCAAAAACATGATGTTCCTTTTTTTATCTAAACATCAAGTGTGTGATCACCAGGTTTGTAAGAAACATTCATGTTTATGTTGAACTTCATAGTCATGAAGAACAGTGAAGAATATGTGCACTGAAAATCAAAGAGAGTGGTTAATTATATTTATTGTATATTAATTCATCTAATTTCAATTAATTTTAACTTCATGAAAATAAATATCATGATATTGAGTATCATGATTCTTAAAAAGTAAAATGATGTAAGTTGCATAATATTTTCATCATTAATGAAGGATAAATTATTATATGATAATTATGAATGGTTTAAAAACACACCTAAAATATAAATATTTGTATTTCATGGGAGTTTTATGAATATGGTAGAATATATTTTTAAAACAAAGACTTTTGTAATTTAAAAGGAAATAAGATGTGATAAAAGAATTAATCATAGTGTTACTAATTTTTTCAATGAAATAAGTGGAAAGTATCAAGTATTCAAGAGAGATTTAAGTATCCTTGAAAATAAAGATTCAAAGGGGTTTAAAATTAAAAAAAATTATTAATTAAAAATTAAGTATTCTCACTATTCATAGAATAATTTGAGAAAAAGAGAATAATGAAGAATTTGATGTTTCTCCGACTCATATAAATAGCTATTGTAGGTTGAAGGAAAAGCATAAGATAGAATTTTGATAGTATTATTCCAAAAATAAACATACTTATTTTGAGATAAGATAATAATAACTAACACTACATAAAAAATATATAATCCATGAGTATTAAATAGGGTCTTCCAGTGTTTCTTTTATACACTAAAGAAGAATAAGAATAAGAAGAGGGAAGAGATCCAGCCAAATCTAGAATACATTGAAGTAAAAGGAGAATTAGGGGGTTCTTTGAAATTTATTTTTCACAAAAAAGGAAGTGTATTACATATAATTCAGGAGAATATAGGAATACATGAGTGTTTTGCATGTAATTTTTCATAGGAAGGACAATTAAGAGGAATGGATGTATTCATATAGGTTTATATAGAAAAAGAGACTTACATCTTTTCAAGTGGATTAGAATAAGGAGAATCAATATTTTTTTATGTTGTTAAAAAGTGTGTGCACTGCTTTTCATACAAATTAAGAGGAAGTTACTTGCATACTATTGTGAAAGTAAGTGAATAAGAAGAGAAGAACAAGAAAATGCATGATGTTCATTGTATAATATAGGATGAACTCGTGTTCTAGATGAATTAAATAATTATCAGGAGATGTTAAAGTATGATTTTTAATGATATACCTTTCTCACTTATATCTCATAGGTTTATTACTAGTGTGTCATTTTATCCTGGGTTTTTCCTATTCACATTAAAGATTGTCCTTTCTTATTGAAATGTGAACCTTGTAAATCATTGTCTCATTTGTATTTGTGTGTATATGATAATTAAGGTGAGAAAAATATAATGAGATAATTGTTCACCTTAACAAGTGATAGAGGTAAATCATAAAAAGGGATAACAAAGATAAATTGTATTAAAATCATGAATAGTGATCATGCCAACTCTAAATATAGAATATGTCTCTAACTAGTCCTTTTAATTTTTATCAGAGCTAGGTTAACCTCCGATGGGATTATTATATTTGAAGTTGTTTGCTTCTGAATATTTGAAGTTCTATTTCATAATTTATAATGAAGTGAATATTTGAGATGTTTCTAGAAGATAATTTAATCTAGACTCATATTAAAGAATCAGATTCTATTGATGTTTCTATAAATATGGAAGTATCTACCAAGATCATGTTTAACAGGAAAAATAAAGAGAGGAAGAGACTGAATTTGATGTACCTCTTATAAAAGCAAGAAGTATGGTCAGTATCTACATGAAATAATGTTGTTAAAGATATATCTGATCTAAAATAAGAAGATTAAATAGTGCAGTATAACATTAATGAAATGGATGTCCCCACTACCTCAATAGGATCAAGGGATTAAAATTATCATGAGGTAAATGTAAATTATTGTTTTAACTATTTACAAGAATATCCATTCATTAGTGGAAGTGATCACATGTCTATGGATTCACATGAAATATTAGTGGATACATTAAAAGATATACTTCATTATTTTCCTAAATAAATTTTTGGTTTTATTTATGGGATTTTTTAAAGATAGTGGAAATTGATCACTCAACTTGAAGGTGAGGCAAATAACTTGAAGAAATATTTAAGGGAAATATCTACAACTTGTATATAACTCTCTAAAAAGGTTAATGTCAAAGAAGATATGAATAAGGAGCTTAAAGATATATGATCTAAAATTTAAGTGGAGTGATTCAATACCATCCATGAAATGGATGAGGATAATAAATAATTTTAGAATAATTTCTATGAATTTAAATAATATATTTCATTCAATAATACTCAAATAGATATCAAGGCCAAGAGGATTAAGGATCTTGATGCATTGTTGCAAGAAATACTCAGATTTCATGATGATTATATTGAAATAATTGAGAATAAATTTTAACAAATATGTAAGGAAGTTAAACTTGAGAAATATATTCTTAATATCAAGTACCTTGAGCATGAGATTAAATTGATAGATTTTAAGACAACTTAGGATATGCCTTTATGAGAAGCTGATGGAAGAAGAGATGTTACCATAGATTGTTCTAAGTGGTATGATTATGATAAAATTCCATAATTTTATGGAAAGAAGGTCATTTCATCATATAAGGATTATTTTCATGCATCCATCAAAGAATAATAACTATCTATACCTATTTTTAATGATAATTCTAAATCAGTTTTCATGAATAGTGAAGGTTTATAAAAAATGTGTATGTGTGTGGATGAGTAAAAATAAAGATAAGTCTACTATGATATAAAAGGTGGTTAGAAGAAGGATTTTGGGTGTTGGTTCACCAATAAAAACCCAAAAAGTGATAAAATAATACCAAAAATAACTTTCTTTTAAATCTAAAAATTCTAGACAATAAGAAGTTTTAAAGAAAAGATTAAGTTTTATTGGTTATTACTGGTGTTGTGGTAGGTTTGATCATTATGCTTTGTATTTTTGGTTAAAACCTTTAAATTTTATAGATAAAAGGAAGTCTATTTTGAGGGGGGTAATCCTGTAAAGTTGAAACATTCATGGAATAAGAAAAATATATATAACTCAAACAAATTTGAAATGCTAAAATATTTTCATGATGTTTGTTAAGGGTACGATCATAGAAATGGTATGTGATCATCTTACCCTTTATATAAATCAAATAATAAAAGAAGGCCATGGAATTTTGAAAATAAATAAGAATCAATCTTGGTAAAGGATCTTAAGAAATACACAAACTAGAATTATCCCAAGAAAATATTAAGGATGATAGGTGAGATATCCTTAGGAATAAATCCAAGAATTTCAAGAGGAGTTTTATATCCAAAATAACTAATATGAAGAAGATAACTCACAAGTTTCCATGTGGAGAGTCCAATAATACTTCTAATGTACCCAAAGATATCTTAATGATTTAGATAATATATTTGAAGAAGGTAACAAAGTTGTATATGCATAATAAAATGCTAGTGACAAAGGATAATAAGAAATTACACATGAAAAAGTAAAATTTAATGAGTGGTTTTCATCAAATGATAAAAATTGTGTCAAATAATAAATATGTTTAATATAAAAAGAAATTGTAAAAAATTACAAAAATATATCTAATTATTCTTCCAGTATAATAAGAATCCCTTAAAAGAATAAAGAATGAACTATCCATGAAGGTTTTTGAAAAGAAATATTTTCAATACAAAGGAGATAAAAAAATTAAGAGATCCAAGATTTCAAAATCCAACTCGTATTTGAAATTAAAATATGGAAGAATGGAGTATGGAAAAGGTGATGCAATTGGGTTGAAAAAATCCCCTCAACCTTATTGTTCACATTGAGGAGCTTGGAGTCCCCACCTTATTCCCATAACTTTTGTCTATTGTATTTATACTTATAATGTAGGTAATTGAAGGTGAATCATTATTTCATAAAAAAAATATAGAAGGAGTGGTTTTATAAAATATTTAATATCAAAGTAAATAATAAACCATCTTGGAAGGATTTCTCGATTGGTAGTCAAAAATAAATCAAATGAATGAATCATCATTGATGAAGATATGGAGGTTGTAAAATCTAGATAGTCGTATCAAGTAATAAATTTTGGTGAATTATCATCATATTATTTAATTTTATCCATATGTTTAATAATCACACCATGATAAAGATACTCTGAAGTGTCTCTTTGAAAGGAAGACGGGTTAATAATGAAGAAGAAGTTTCTATAATTTTTATTTCATGTAAATATATATATTTTGGGATGTGATTGAATAAATATCCTTGGATGAGGTATGATTTATTATTATATTTTCCTTGGTAATAAAAAATAAAATTATAATATTAATTTGGATAAATTAATTTAAAATAATGACATAGAAGATAAAGGTTGAATAAAATTTAGAGCTATTTTCTAGAGTATCATTCCTACTATGTACTTGAATGTTTTGACCTATGTGTTAGAGTAAGTATAGGAATTTATGTTGATATATTTCATGATAAATTTTTATCTCAATGGGTATCATCATGTATAGATTTTGAGAAAGGTAAATAGTGTCTCATTTTATTTGGTATCATTTTATTTTAAAAGGTACAATTTTGTTATCTAAATTAAATGCTCATTTTTTCTATGCCAAGCCTGGATCAAATAAGATTAGAGTGTAAATGTTGAAGTCACTTTTTTAAGTATGAATTGATACCTCTTTCACAAGTAATTTATATTTATTTTCAATAACGGTGATACAAAGTAAAATGAGAGGTTGATGAGAAAGGAGGTGAGAATAAATGACTAAAGAGAGCACATATTAACATATCATTTAAAAGGTATTTACAACAAATAAAAATGAGGAATTTTTTAGATCACTTTGTGTGTGTTGTATTTGTTATCAAGAGTTTTCAATATGTTTTAGAATAAACTCTTAAAAATAAGTTTATTGTTTCTTCAATATCTTAGAAGTTTGGTATTTTAATTTTCTTATCATAATGCATATGGAAAAGGAGAGTTGTTTCCTTTGTAAGTCTTGGAAGATTTATTTATGTTTAAGAGAATGTGTTTGAATATTGGAGTTCCATGGAGAATTTATAAGTGAAAAATATTTTATTTCTATGATGGTGATGATGAAGTATTGATTAATAAGAGAAGAAAAAAAGACAAATTGAAGAAAAGGACGACATTTTTTTGGCATTTCAGACTACTATATAATCTATTATTTTTTATAAGGAGTGAATTAGGACTTATTAAAAATATATGGCCAATCCTCAAGCCATCCAACTAAATCATCCAACCATCATAGATTTTTTTCATGTGTTCAGTCTTTAATATTTTTCATATAGTAAATCATTGAGTTTGTTCACGTGGTAAACCTTTAAGGGGTTGGATTTTTAAATGGTGATGATCATCTCATGGTGTATTAATGGGGGTTGTTTTGGGAAGATTAAATCATTAGGATATTGGAAGAATCTTTAAGTATTAAGTATGATGATGATCAGTATAAACATCATTATTGAAACATCATAACCATCATATGAGTTATATATAAACATCATGTGTTGGATATATAAACATGATGTTCCTTCATTTGTGTAAACATAATGTGCATAAACATCATTTATGTTTACATTGAGCTTAAAAATAATAAAGAAAAACATAGAATATGTGTGCCACAAATAAAAGATAGGATTTCATGATATTTATCTCATGTTAATTTAGTCAATTCCAGGTATGTTGAACTTCATTAAAATCAATATCATGTTATGAAGTATAATGATTCTTTTAAAGGAAAAGGAAATAAGTTTCATGAAATTTGAATCATTAATTAAAGAGTTATGGTCACATGAAAATTATGAATGGTTTATATACTCACATGGAATATGAACATGCAGATTTTGTGGGAGTTTTATGAATAAGTGGTAAAATGTTTTAAATGTTGAGACTTCAGGAATTTAAAAGAAAAAAAGGAATTGTAAAATAATTAGTAACAATGTTTATAATTTTCATAAGAAAATAAGTGTAAAGTACAGATTCTTAAGGTGGTATTCAATGAGATTTGAAAATAAATATTCGAAGGGGTTTTGAATTATTGAAAATATTGGTAATTCAAAACTAACTATTCTAGTTATACAAGGAATAATTTGAAATAAAATAAAGAAGAATTAATTTTCACTAAAACATTTTTAAATAGATATTGTAGGATTAAAAAAATATGGGATACTTTTGACACTATTTTTCTGAAAAAGAAACATTTGTATGTCAAGATAAGAGAAGAAGAATGGATACTATATAAAAATATATATAATCCATGTGTATCAAAGAAATAGGGTGTTTTGATGATATTAATATGAATTTAAGAAGAACAATAATAATAAAATTAAGAAGATGAAGAAGTGGGAAGTGATCTAATGTATTCTATCAAGAACTGAAGTAGAAGAAGAATACAGATATGTGTACATCAGTTTGTATGAAAAATCATGTGCCTTCCATCCAGTGCAAGATAAGAGAAGAAGCTTTCATGTAGTTCTGCAAAGAATGGAAGAGGGATAAGGATTCTCTAAATATCAGTTTTTATATAATAAGTGACTTTTATATGTGAAATTGTAGAAGAAAATATTGAAAAACTCCTATTTGATGTTGTTGAAACGTATGTTCATTGTTGTGCATGCATAATAAGAGGAATGTAATTGCATGTTGTTTTTAAAGTAAGTTAAGAATAAGATAAGAAAAATAAAGTACATGATATTCATAATATAGTGAAATATGTTCTTATATACTAGATGCACTGAAGCACTATCAAGAGATATGAAAGCGTGAGTTTCAAAGATAGACCATGCTCGATTTTAGTTTGTAAGTGTATTTCTAGTGGGTCATGTAACCATGGACTTTTCTCACTTTCACTACATATTATAATTTCTTATTGAAAGGTTAACCTTATAAATAATTATCACCTTTATGTGTGTGTTTCTATGTGATATGTAGGTGAGAAAAAGAGAACGAGAGAACCATTCACCTTAACAAGTGATATAGGTAAAGAAGAAAAAGAGATAGAAAACATAAATCAGATTAAAAACCACGAATACTAATTCCCCCCCCCCCCCCCAATGTAGAATAAATCCCTAACTAGTCCTTTCACATTGGACAACTTAAAATTTCATCCAATAATTTTTGAATCCATCCATATTCTTTTCCAGCCTTATATAAATAAATAAACTCTGACTCTACAGTTGATCATCCAATGAACATTTTTTTGGATGATTTCTAAGATATAGATCCACCACCAAGTATAAACACATAACAAATGATTTATTCAGTGTATTTTAATCTAGTTATAAGATTTTCACCACTATAAATTTAATTATAGCTGGATAATACATATAGTTCAATTAAAATTCTTGGTATATTTTAAATATCCCAAAACTCATTTTATATCCATCCAAAGAAGATTATTTATATTTATAGTTAATTAACTTAGCTTTCTTATAGAAAAAACTATTTGATCTATTTAAATTCGTGACATACATCAAACTTCCTAAAATTTGAGAATACTCTAAATGAGATTTGCCTCCACTAGAGTTCTTTGAAATACATATATTTATAATATTAGGGTCTTTACTGGATTTATATCAAGATTCAAATATTTCAAAAAAATATTAACAATATAATGAGTCTATGATAATGAAAACCAATAAAAAAATTTATGTATTTGAATTTATAAAATGATATATTCGACCCCAGTCTTTCATTTCAAATTGATAGGTGAATATATGTTTAGTTGATTTTATGAAATCTATATTACTTAAAAAAATGATTATATCATCAACATATAATCATATAATGACATATCCATCTTTATTGTTTCTAATATATGAATATTTATCACACTCATTGATCTTTAACTCGTTTTATAAAATTACATGACCAAAATTCATATGTCATTGTATGGGAGCTTGTTTTAACTTGTTAAGAGATTTCACCAATCGATAAACTTTATTTTCTTATCTAGGAACTATGAACCCTTCAGGTTGTTCCATGTAAATATCTTATTATAAATAACTATTTAAGACAGAAATATTAACATTTATTTGATGTATTTCTATCCCATTTAGATATGTTAAAGTGATTAACATCCTTATAGATCTAATCCTTATAACAAGTGAATAAGTGTTAAAATAATCATGTTCCTCTTGAAAAAAAACTATTATAAATTCTAGCTCAAGAGACTTAGAGATTAATTTTTTCTTGATTATTTTAGGTTCAAACTCTATTGATTCTATTTCTCCCACATTATTTAGAGGAATTTTATTATTATTATTAAAAACATTTATCGGACAATATGGAAATATATTTTCAAATATTGAAGCATCCCTTGATTCTATGAGTATATTTTTTTGTATTTATATGATCTCTGGATCATGAATAAGAAATATATTTGAACTATTATTAAGTAAATAACCAATAAATATGAAATTAATATTTTTTAGACCAATCTTAATCCTTTTAGGTTTAGGAAATGAAACTTTTACCAAAAAACCCCACACTTTAAGATATTTAAAGGTAGGATTTCTTCCCTTCCATAACTCATAGGGACTAATTTGTATCTTCATGTGAGGTATTCTATTTAATAAGTGATTTATAGTTAAAATATATCACCTAATATATTTTATAGTAAAACAACACTATTTAGTATAACAATCATCATTTATTTTAAGGTATAGTTTTTCCTTTAATAAACTCTATTTGATTATACAGAGTTAAGAGCTATAGTTTGGTGGATAATTCCAAACCTACTACATACATTGTGTAAAGGTAACTCATATTAAACTCCCCAATAACTCCTTATGCCTTTAATTCACTTGTTGATCTGATTTTTAAATTCATTTTTGTAATTTTTAAATACATAAATAGTATTATATTTACTATTAAGTAGATAAACATAAAAAAACCCAGTAAAATCATATAAGAATGTGATAAAGTATTTTTTTACACCTCTTGAAGGTATGGATTTCATATCACATATTTCAGTGTGTATTAAATAAAAAGGATAGGAACTCCTTTTAACATAATCAAATGGTAGTTTACAAAATTTTGATTCAACTCACACTTGACATTTCTTGGCCAAATACTAAAATATTGGCAATAAGTCCATGTTAATTTAATTTCTTTAAAAATTTAAAATTACAATGGCCCAATATTTCATGCCATGGATCAACACACTCAACCACATAAACCAAAGGAATATTAAATTCATTATTTTTGGTTTTAGAATTCATTACATTGAATTTGAATAGAAAAACACTCAAATAGAACTTACCAACATAAACATCACTCTTGGAGAGTATAAGTTTTTCATAGAAAAAAAACTAACTCAAATCTATTATTAACTAGAATAAAACCTAAAATTAATTTTTTTGTGAATATTGGGTACATGAAATACATTGTTTAGTTTCACAATCCTGCCTGAGCTCATTTTTAGAAGTACCTTGCTTATGCCTTCCACATTGGAATTTAATGATTTCCCCATTAATATTTTATCATCACTTACCACTGATGTGTATTATGAAAACATACACTTATTATCATAGTCATGGTGAGGGGCACTGGTTTCAACTCAGCACTCATTTGGGTTTCTGATGATATTACACTCAGAAACCATAGTATACAAATAAAATTCTTCAACTTCAGTGGAGATATTTTCAAGATCCACTACAGTGTATTGAGGCTTAATATTCCTCTTCACCTTTCTACAATCCTTAGCTTGATATCTGGGCTTTTCATAGTTATATTATTTACCTTTGAACATATTTTGAGCATGGATAGGATCCCCTCCAGTAGACTTCTGCTTCTTGATATTTGAAACTCCTTCAAAAATGTTGTCTTTCAAGATCATTTTTTTGTTGATTAATTTCTTTTCATAAAATTGGTTTCATTATTGTATCCTCAAATAAACAATAAATTCTTCAAGTTACATATCCTTTCTAGTTTTTTAAATATAATTTTTGAAATTTTTGGAACTAATATGATCTGAGAAAATGTTTGATGTTGTATTTATTGGAAATCCATTTTCAATTTGATCAAAGTGGTTTGTTTCAAAATATGGAATACCATAAGTTGTTTTTTGATGGTGTTGTTTTCCATTATTTTCCAAATTTTTAGACTATAAAACTAGACGTTTTAGAGATGATACATGAATGATTTTAAGTAAAGGGGGTATCCCACATAGTCAAGAACATGGCCCACATGTTCAAGATTTTGGTTTGCACAATCAAGTATTCAGCCTTCATTGGGTGTATGTAGTTTATCAAAGATATATGTGGTCATATGGAAGTGATTTTGATCCACTGAAGGGCTGGAGTTTGTAATGATGAATCTTTGTTTTTTGAATAACCCTGAATTCAATTACATGGTCGGGCAGTCAAATATGCAGTTTGTATGGGAGTATGTGGAGGTTATTTACCAAAGGGTTAAAAAAGTAATTCTAAAGGATTATAAAGTTTCTCAGAGGAATTATCCTATAAATAACCAAATAACCCATTCATTAAGTATCAATAATTGGTTAATTAAATATGGAGAGTGTTATGAAGATCAAGGAAGGAAAGAATCATCTAAGACGTTAGACAATACAGGGAGTATGCAGTCCACATGGTTGTGTATGCACTCTACAAGGTGAGTATATGGTGGAGCAAGGAGTCTTGAAGTAAGGGTCCACCTAGTGGAGTACACGGTCTTCCATGGGAGTGCACATTTTTCTGGGGGGTTTTACATTAATGAGGAAGGTAGCTTGTGGAAGAGGTCTATGAGGTGGATTACATGGTCCATGAAGTTGATTATTCAATCTATAGGGGGAGTAAGCGGTGTATTAAGTTTCATGTCATTACTTAATATAAGGTATATTTGGGATGGTATTTTCACCTAAAGGTCATAGGTAGGTATTTATAGAGATCATGAAGTTCATTATAGGATTAGATTCAAGTTATAATGATCAAAATCAAAGGATACACACTTGAAAACATGACTATGACCTTAAATTCATTAAACTAAGGAAGGAAGACTTCATCCAAAGTAGTGAGAAAGGAGGAGCTGGTGAAGGTGATCCAATGGAGGTAGTGCATTGTCCCAGAATACATTTAAAAGAAGGTGTGCCTATCATGGAGTGACCATGGATAAAAAAATTAATTTACATAATCTAGTAAAGATTTGTGGATTCTAGTACTATCAAGACCCCCTCCCCCCAAAGGTACCCCTCCTGGGCTAGAAATGATAAAAGGGAGATAATGACACCTAAAGCTTGAATCCAATAGGCCATGGGTTGGTGAAAAGCACTGAGGGTATACCATACACATAGATAGGAGGCATTTCCCTATAATATAATAGAAATTAGATATAATATATAAAACCCAAAAAATCTTACGTAGGATAAAAGTAAAAAAAATCCCAACTACATGCATGAAATGTCATACATATAAACAATTGTAAGAAAAATACAAGTACCAAAAGATAAACTTTGTTGTGATCATGAATCCCAAATTGCTCTTGAGAAACCCCCACAAGATAGTAATACCTATCATGATCACGAACAAGCACATGAAAACCTAAAAAATAGTTTATAAATACATAGGGTGATCATAACAATTATATATTGTAGGATCCTCCTTGGATCCTATCATGAAAATTAAAAATAAAGAATACTAAATCCCACTGAACATCAAGTGAAAATAACTCATCACGTAAGTAGGTATAATATATTCTTAGCCTCTCCACAGATATCTATCACCAAGTATCATATATAAGATATCATAAAATATAATATCAAAATAAGGTATCACACTACCACTTCCCCATTGGTTTGTCACTCTACCCCAACATCGTACGTCCTGATCCATATCTCTTTAAAGGAATCCAACCCAAAGACACTCAGGATAAAGTAACACCTCATGTGTAGTGACTCAAGTTTTTTCGTATAATACTTTTCAATATTTATAGGAATATTTATGAAGCTAGGTACTGAGTCAGCGTGGCATTCTGGGGCCCGGAGAGCCTTAGTGCAATGATATTAAAAATGTTAAATTTATTTTATCAAGTGCACACATTTTCTTTATAAACATGTAATAACTCCTAAGTGGAGTCTCAGATTGGAATTCTCATACAATATATGACTTCAAAACATGGTGTTTATCCTAGGCATGACATAAAATTTGTCGAAATTGGGTGTTCAATCAGGGGCGTATGTTGGTGGGGTGTTAAATAGAGAATATTTATTTAATAAAATTAAATCAATAACCCTCCACCCCCCTCCCCCATGTTTTAATGGTAGATAGGAGGAAAGTCCTCCCCCATTTAGATCAATGGATGAACCAAGCCAAAACCAAGTAAACGAGATGATGCCGATCTTTGATCTTGACAGTAATGGCTCCCAAATCATGGTGCAGTGAATTTAGAGCATGGATCTGCAACCAAAGATTTGGTGTTTATTCAAGAGGTAGGTGGATTTTATTTTTAAGTCTTGATCCCCTTTTGATGATTTTTTATGGTTTTAGATCCATGAGATAACTTCAAGAGACCCCATGGGGGTCAATTTGTGGGTTTCAGAGGAAATTAGGGCATTTTGGGTGGCTCTTAGGGAATTTCCATTTAGATTTCCCAATCACATGAGATGCAGTGCAGTGTCACACATAAATTGTTTTTCATATTCATGGAATATGAATTTTGAAGAATACAATCCATGTACCAAGGTTACACTTCATGTAGTGAGCCCATGTCATGTGGCCAGAGGACATGGTCTGGGATGTCATGTCAAGAGACATGGTTGTGTGAGAGTACATGGCCAAGGTACACAGACATGGGGTTCTAGACACAGGCATGGGCTAAAGACATAGCCAGGGATTGGGTGAAGTGAGAAATGTCATGTACATCATTTATATACTGTGTAAGCTCACTTGGATATCCAAGTCATGTAGAAGAGGACATGTCCAGGTGTTAGTGTGGGGTTACATGTCATATTGACCCTAGAAAACACCATTTACTTATTATGGAGATTTAAACCTAGATTATCTCCTTATTCGGGGCTTGCATTCAAATCTGTGAGTAGCCTACCTTGAGTAGTTTCCACATATAATGTGATGGTATCCCTTGTAGTGGATTTGGAGATATGGTCTGGCATGATTTGAGCATGGCGTTGAATTAGAAGTGCTTGATTATGGAGAGTGATCAGGGTAGATCACTAGAGATATGTCGGGGTCGGTACCCATCCCTATCATCTTAGGAAGTGGGTCCCCTTAGAATCTAGGACTGGTAGAGTGGTTCTCCCCTATCATAGTAGCGTGTAGGTCCCATACCTATGGCAGTTTTGTGATGTGAGGTTTTTTTATCATGATCCTACTTTGAGTGGTGCTTGATCGATATCGATGATTGGTGTGGTTTACCAAAGTGAGACCCCAGGACTGGTACTCCCCTATCGGATCAGGGTGTGGGTTTACCTTACCTCTCAGATTGGTAGTGACAAAACTCCCCCATAGTGGGTGTGGGTCCTACACCTATAGAGTAGTTCTCCCAGGGTTGGTATACCCCTATTAGACTAGGGTGTAGGTTCCCTGTATCATTCGTGTAGTTGGATATAGAGCTCCCTTTTCATATTAAGGTGCAAGACCTCTATACTCGTTATGTAGATAGAGTGGGTACTCCCCTGAGGTTCCAGGGTGTGGGTCCTATATCCATAGATTTAGTACTCCCTTATCTTACTAGGGGTGAATGTCCTATATTCCTAGAGTTGGTACTCCCTTGTCATACTAGGGTATAGTTCCTCCATATGCGATTAGACAGGTAGAGTTGGTACTCCCCCATCGTATCATGGCACAGATCCTCTATGGGGTTGATACTCCTCTTTTGTGTATGGGTAAAATTCATTTATTGTGAGTGTAGAGGTAGAGTAAAAACTCCCCTATACATAGGGTGTGGGTCCTCTATCTATGGAGTTGTACTCCCCCCCCCCCTCTACAAGTAGCAGTGGGGATTGGGTCCTCCATTGAAGTTGGAACTCCCTCAGCTGTGTAGTACAGTTACAAGGAGAAGGTACCTCCACTTATTATACGTGATCCCTGGTTAGGAGTTATTTCTCCCACGACATAATGAGGTGTGGGCCTCTCCTTATGAGTACTACAGAGGTTATACAGGTTGTTTAGGATTTAGTACTCCCTCATCTTTGGGGAAGTGTCAAGGTGAAACTCCCTCCTTACTCTCTATCTCTCTCTCTTTTGTTATCCCTCCCTCCCTCCTTATAGAGGAGGAGTGTGGTGTACATGATTGAGTAGCACTCCCTCAACTGTGAGTACTGTCACTAATAAAAAAATAAGCCTTTAACAGTACTAGAAATGGCCTTTATCATCACTATAAAATCACTGAATACCTAAGCGAGATTAAAATCTCTAGTCTTTTATCAATGTTTTTTTTAGTGTCATTAAAGGCCCCATTTATCAGCACTTTTTTAAGTGCCTCTAAATTCCCCATTTATCAGCACTTATAGAATCATTGATAAAGTGTACCTTTATAATCACTTTTAAAAGCACTGAGAAATGTTTCCTTTATCAGCGCTTTTAAAAGTGCGGATAAATGTGTCCTTTATCAATGCTTTTAAAAACATTGATAAAGGGATATATTGTAGTGTGTTATAACAGTACACCACAGCACCAAAAACACACCACATGTCAACAAAAATATTCCCAATATATAATTTAAATGAAATGAAATTTATAACACAAATACAATAAAAAAACACTATATTATAAACATTTAAAACATTTCTTTATATAATTACATAAATACAACTTATTACATATATTCAAAAACATAAATGTTCCTTTGTATTTTAATCCTGACCTCAACTCATGCTATTTCTGAACAAACTATCCATGCTCTAGAAAAATAACGCACCTGTATAAGAAAATAATTCTTATGTTAGTAATAATATACAGAAATAAATTAACAGAAAACGTTAATTTTACTAAAATTGATGTCAAATTTAAATAAAAAGATTCACTTAGAGTCACACTGATCACAAAATGAATAAGATTGATGTGTGGATTATTCTAACACATCTAAAATGACTTAGGAACCATTTTCCTAAAGTATCAAAACAATATGAATGCATTTTCTCAATTTTCAGTATGTCAGTTGTCTTTTTTACTAAAATTTCATTTTAAACTAGAAACACACACTTTTGACGCATTTTGATCATATCGTGTATCATTTTTATGTGAAACTAATTCCTACATATCAAAAATTACTTATGGATTTTTTTTACTAAATTATCAATAAAATCTAAGTGTGTTTGATCGGTTTTCAGTGAGTGACACTTTTTAAACTAAAATGTCGATTTTAAACTGATAACGGACACTTTAAGTCATACTAGGCACATCATGTATCAGATTGAGGTGTGGTTGATTCCTACACATGAAAATTGAATCTTGGATAGTTTTTATGAAGTATCAAAATAATCTAAATGTGTTTTCTCGGTTTTAAGTAGGTCAGTTTCCCATTTTACTAAAATTGATGTCAATTTTAAATAAAAAAATGCACTTTGAATTATATCAATCACATTGTGGGTCATATTGAGGTTCTAATGATTCCTACACATCTAAAATGACTTATGGATCGTTTTTCTAAATTATTAAAACAATCTGAATGTGTTTTCTTAGTTTTGAGTATGTATGTTGTTTTTTTACTAAAATGTCATTCTAAACTAGAAATATGCACTTTGACTCATTTTGATCACATAAAGTATTAGTTTGATGTGAAACCAATTCCTACACATCAAAAATTAATTATGAATATTTTCCCTAAATTATCAAGAAAATTAAATCGTGTTTGATCAGTTTTCATTAAGTGGCATTTTTTGACATAAAATGTCGATTTTAAATTGATAACGGGAACATTGAGTCATACTAGGCACATCGTGTATCAGATTGAGGTGAAGTTAATTCCTATATTTTATAAATGACTTATAGGTAATTTTATTAAAGTATCAAAACCATATGAATATGTTTGATTAGTTTTGAGTATATCATTTTTCTATTTTACTAAAATTAATGTTAATTTTAAATAGATTGAGTACTTTGAGTTATACCAGTCACACCGTGTGATGGATTGAGGTGCGGCTGATTCCTAAACATCCCAAAGTCTCCAAAAAATCCCAACTGTCAATGTTACCATGATATACATTAACTTTAATTGTCAAACTATCAACACTTCATGAACATCTTTGAACAAACCACCCCTACTCAAAAAAAGAATTCACTTATATAAGAAAACATTTATTATATGAGTAATAACAAAAGAAAAAAAAATAAACATAAATATGAAATAATACATTAATTATATGGATAATAGTTTTACTATGTAAACATCAAGATTACCTTTTTGATTGAGTAGTGGATGGAACTTGAAGGAAAGTGATAAATATCAACATTGTAGGGGTGAAAGGTTCTGAGGGATAAGAAGTTTGTAAAAGTTTTAGTGCAAAAAATCATGAAAGATGGACATATCACCCCAACTTGAAAAAAAGAATCCACCTATATAAGAAAACAATTATTATGTGATTAATACTAAAAATAAATAAATTAAACATAAATATGAAATAATAAATTAATTCTATGGATAATGATTTTATTGTACAAACATCAATATTACCTCTTTGATTGGGAAGAGGTAGCGTTGTTGCTCTTCCTATAAAGGAATTGGAGGGAACTTGAAGTAAAGTGATAAATGCAACACTACAAGGGTGAAAAGGTTTTTAGGAATGATAATTATATGGAAGTTTTGGTACATAAAGTCATGAAATATTAACAAAACACCCCAACTCTAATAAAATAATCCACCTATATAAGAAAAGAATTATTATGCAAGTAATACTAAAAAGAAAAAAATAAACATAAATATGAAAAAATACATTAATTCTATAGACAATGATTTTATTGTGGAAAAATCAAGATTACCTCTATGATTGAGCAAAGGTAGCGTCATTTCTCTTCCTATAAAGGCAGTGGAGAGAAATTGAAGGAAAGTGATAAATGTGACACTGTATATGTGAAAAAGTTTTGAGGGAGATGAATTTTGTGAAAGTTTTGGTACAGAAAGGAATGAAAGATGGACAGACCACCCCAACTTGAACAAAAGAATACACTTATATAATAAAACAATTATTATGTGAGTATTAATAAAAAAATTAAACATAAATATTAAACAATACATTAATTCTATAGAAAATGATTTTACTGTGAAAACATCAACATTACCTCTGTGATTGAGCAGAGATAGCATTGTTTCTCTTCCAAAAAAGGCATATCAGATAGAAAATAATCTTCTAAAATAAACAAACACTACAAGTAATAATGAAAATTAAATCAACATTCCATTATATAATTTTTTATTAAAATAATGAAAGTATATCATAACATTACCGTTACATATTTCCAAAGTGTTTCCTTCATTATATTTTATTATTCTAAGGGATTGGTAACATCATCATGTGTAGAATACATTGTATACATGAGTAGTCAAATATTTAATTTAGATTATGTTAATGCAATAGTGAACATATAATATTATGAGGAAAAACATAGTATATTAAAAAACACTTTTACCTTCTCATTGAACTCTATTTCTTTTTTTAAGGTTTCAGGGATTTGGTTCCTCTATCAAGAATTAAAATCCTCACTTTGTGGTCCCCTCTAGTATACAAGACATTATCTACATTGGGACCGGCATGGAGGGATTTTGATCTCCTGATACAAGGGTCGTCCTCATTTGAATTTTCATCTGAACCGACATTTGTTTTAGTCTTCGGCAAGAAAATCGACCAATTATTATTTGTTTGATAAAATACATAAAATACTTTCACTTCTTGTGAATCCATTATAAATGGATCATATTTTTTCCCTTCCACACTAAAATTCACCTTCACAAATCCCATTTCATCAACTTTCACTACAATGATATTGTCAACCCATTTGCAATGGAGAATCGACACTTGAAATGTTGTATAATCCAACTCATATATCTTTTTGATACTTCCAAAATATAACATGTTTTTTATAAATTGTATTTCTATCCTTGGAACCGGATATGTGCATCGCTTTATCCACAAGCATAACACCACTATTTTGCATCGTATTGCAGTCATCGTATTATTTTATATATAATGTATAACCATTGATTACAAAATCGGTGTAAGATATAACATTTTTAGTCGATCCTGTGGCTATCCATTGAAGTCATTCAACAATTGAATTCATATTTTCAGATAAATCCTTAGAAATTTGATCTTGAATCCATCCTATAAACTATTTATTATGTGTATTTGATATCCATCCTTCATCCCTTGATGGATTAAAATCTATAATAATTTCTTTGTGGGCTTCAATATATGGATCAACATCTTCAATAATATGTAAAATGTAAAAGTGTGCTTGATCCCACTCTATTAAGTTAATTGTAACAACATCTCTTCTAGAAATACCTTCACCCGTAAGGTGTTCGTTATGAAGATACTTTGGGAGATGATGTTGTTAACATCTGATAGGTAATCGGTATAGAATTAAATAGCTTCTTCAATAATATATCGTTCTGCAATACAAACTTTAGGCCAAATTTGATTATTGACATACTGACACATGTCTGTTATGGGGCATGGAAAAAGAAAATTTCTACGTTTTCCTGGTGTAGTACAGTGGCTGACAAGGGTCATCTCACTTGAGGATATTTCTCAGTTTGTTCACCTAATTAACCTAATTCACCTAATAACTAGTTATTTTTATTGTTTTATTTTTTATTTATGAAAGTAAATAAAATGAAAAATTCAATTCTAAATAATATTTGATGCTTAAATAGAATGGAATTAGTGAAGAAATGAAGTTATCTCGATATAACTTTTAGGGAGCACCTCCATTAACCAGCTTCAAATATTCTTAGTGAACACACTCTATCATATGTGTGCAAACCTCAGTCTAACTCAATTATGAATGAAAAGTATACTTAGTGATCACCAAGAAAAAACTTAATCCACCTCCTCAATCGAGGTAAAATGGTTGTATATTAAGAATTTAAACTTTAGAAAACCATAGTGAGGGTTACACCCACTATAAATTATCCTTATAATTACCTCAAAGAATATCAAAAACATGGTCATGGGTTTAAGAACCTAATTACTCCCTCGGGGTATCACTTGGGTCAGTTACTCATGATCATGAGTATTAGAGTTAACGGTAGTAATATGTAAAGAATAAAAGAATAAAAGAAGGAGAAAAGTTGGAGAATAAAAAAGGGTGGATGGGTGGACAGAAAAATAAAAACAATGCATGAATTTATTAGAAATATAAATTACAATTGAAAACAAAAACAAAAATAAATAAAATAAATAAATGAAAAATAACAAATGGGGTAGATCTGTGGTCGGCCTCCCTTGTTGTAGATACCATCCTTGGCAGCTCATATGTAATGGAATGGAATGTAATGTGATGGTTTGGGAAGGAGTATCTCTCCACCTTTTATAGGTCAGAATCTATCCTTTGAAAATTTGTGTGCTTTTTGACTCAATAAATAGATGATTCACACATTTCATCCTCCATAAATTTTTTTTATTGATGTATTTTTCATTAACACTTCCAATTTAAGCTTAATTTGCCACTGGATTAAGGAGTTATTTAATTTATACTGAGATGGACTCTTTCTAGCTAAGAATTCTAGAATTCTTCTTTAAATGTATAGCATCCAATATCCCCCTTAATGAGTGAAATACTTCCTAAAATTTATTGGAGAAACACGCCTATGTGTCCTAGTTCTATTAAATGTGGAATCATCTTAATTGGAGGTGTGTATCCTGATTTATGATTCTGTTATGGATGTGGGGCCCACGCTGTCTGCCCGAATAACTTTTCAACTTGACTGATTATTTCAGGGCTTAAGATGGTTGAATCAGATCTAGCTCCTGAATACAAAGTTAAAGATCATAAATCAAGGAATAAAAAAATATAATCACTGAAATTGGATTAATATTTTAAATTTTATGCCCAAAATACCCTTGTGATAAAATTCTGTACAAATTCTAGAATTGACCAATTTTTACATTTTTTCTCAAAACACACCATAAATCAAAAATTTATCCATATAAGCTCAAATTGATAAAATTTTGAGGGTTTAAATGATTTAAATTCATATAAAAATGAGGAAAATATTAGCTCTATCAATTACCTTACACTTGAATCATTCTTATCCTCAAGTATAAAATCTCAACATGGAATTCATTAGACACCAATGTTACCAATATTCAAATTCCAAATTAATAAAAAAAAATCAATGTCAAATAAAACTTTCAAAAATCCACATAAAATATCAATTTAATTTATTAGTTTTCAAAGAAATGATCAATTCATGTATTTTACTTTCCCAATTTTAAAAATGATGGAACATCTCCTTTTATTCAGTCAATCTTCTCAATTTATTATTATTAAACATGCCACATCGTGATTTACCTCACCTTTGAATCTTTCCTCTCATCTCTCATGATAAAAATCAAGTAGAGTTATTCTCATATCATGAGAACATGTTTCTTATTCATAGTCTTGTAAATTAACTACTTTATACACTTTATAAATACAAAAGGCACATAAAATCATGAGGAATTTCAATAAAGGTTCAAATGAATTTGAGGATTAAATTTTGTAGTATTTGATACTTTTAAACATTAAGGCTCAAGGAGTATGTTTATCTCTTAAGTAAAATTCATGATATCAAAAATAAAAGTGTAATGAAATTCTCCCCTTAAAATTAGAAACTCCCACTTCCCCAAACTCAAAGTAGTATCTTGTTCAAATTATGCATAATTAATGATTTTTTCATCCTCTTAAATATTTTTTTACATTTATACTTTTTTTATTTTACAATGAACCTTTTAATTTTTTTTATTTTTCAAAATTTATTCTTTATAGTAAAACTCACATCCAGAACCTAACCACATATGATAAAAATCATAGGTCTAATAATGGTTATTATTGTTTTTACCAAATCACAACCCATTTTTATCTTTTTTTTTGTTCTTTTTTCTTTTTCATTTTTTTATTCAAGAGGTGAAAAACAATAAATAGTACAATTAATGAATCAAATAACCTTACTCATTACCAAAATAGCAACCCACCCCCACCCCCCACCCCCACACACACAAACTTCTTCCTTATAATGTATATCATCCCTTCCATAATGATTCATTTCACCCCCACACTTTATCTTTAAAATGTCATGAAATTACCAAGAGTAGGGTAAGAATGAATAAAAATGGCTTGAAACATGGATCATCCCTGTAAAGTTCATTCATAGTCTCTATGGGATAAAGAATGATTGATGTAAAAGTTGCCTTTAAGGATAAGGTATTTTCAAAATATGCCTCAATAATTTTAAATGTGTTTTTGCATAGTTATAGTTTTGAAAAGTTTCAATACAAGTTCTGTCTGGTGACATGTCTCATTTCAATATCTATGCTTCATTATAATCATTTAATTCTCCATTTTACTCATTAAATTTCATTAACATTGAAATATAAAACATGGAATCACTAGATTCCTAAGAAACTCATGCCTTCTAGATAAGTCAAGAAAAGCATTAATTCAAGCGTGGGAATGAAATTCTTATCATTAAAACTCAAAACATGTTTTGGACCAAAAAAAATTAAGGTGCATAAAAGTTTAAACAATAAAAATGTACTCCATTTCCCATGAAGTTTGTTCCTTCTCTTCCACTATCTGAGGATTCCATCTACCATCATGAACCTATAAAAGAAAAAAACTCAATTAAGAATAAGGATTATGTCATTAAATCTCAATAATATAGGAGGGAGGGGGCTCCAAGATAGACTAATTATTAAGTCTAAGTTTGAAATATAAATTCCTAATATTGAAAATGAAAGTACTAGAAATAAATTCAAGGATAAATTTTGGTAAAATCCCCCAAGTGGGCCTCAAATTTTTACTACCTTCAGAGGGTAGTACCGACTATTATCAATAATCTGATGGTGGTTGGGCATTCTTTGAAATGAACCACAACATGTGAATTTTCCCAAAATCCACTTCTTCTCTATTGAGGAGGAATACGTGTATAGAGTACACTATATCTTCCCCATTAACAATGTGGTATAGCTTTCATGGTTGGGGTGGGATGAAGTATGGAACCTCCTCCTCCTTCATTTCTACTTGTACAACACCTTATTCAAAATCCAATGGTTTCTCCATATGTGTTTTATGAAAAGAATAATCAAATAGAGATTCACAACTTAAATTTAAAGTATTAATTTAAAAATATTCCCTTTTAATATAGAAATCTTGTAGATTTGGTTCTTCAGGTAGATCCACTTGGATCTCTTCTTGTACTCCCTTTGGTAAATGTTCAATCTCTCCAAGGATATCCAAGTGTTCTTCAATAGGTGCATCTTCTTTTTCATCATCTTCCTCTGAGGCGTAATACGAGTTGTCCGAATCTAAAAATTCAAAATAATTAAGAGTGATACTAAAATTATTTTCAACAAAATTAAAATAATTTGAGTTTAAGAATGTATCATCTCCTTGAGTTGGTTCGGCTTTAATATCCTCTTCAATTTAAAGTGCCTCTTGGAGTCGATCTTCACTAGATGGAGGTAGGTAGTCAGGGTCCTCCATCTGTTCTTCAAATTCCACATATTGGGTGGTTTGTTCTTCTTCTAAGTATAGAGATATATACAATGGTGGTGTATCTTCTTCTTTGTAAGGTTTTAAGAGATCAATTATTTCCTCACATTTGTTCCATAAGTTATCTAGTTCATGATGATCTCCAAAATTTAGCTCATCAGACAAGTCCTTTTTATTTATATATCCTTGAAATGGTTGAGTGAGGATGAATGAATATTTAGGTACCTATATATATTTACCTCCTCTGGTTCTTCAATTTCAATAATGAGTGGTGAAATTTCTTCCACCACTACCTCAGGTTCTTTCTCTGGCTCAGGGTGGAGCCGTCCATGGGTAGTATGGACATATTCTATTATCCTTTATATTTGAAACTTTAGTCCTTATATGGCCTCTCTAATTTCATTCGCAGGAGACCTATTGTACTCTAAAATATCTTCCTCTTGACATTGATTCACCTATGAGTAGTCATTTCATGCATAGTAATTGTATTTCGGATACATCATGGAAGGTTTTTTTTGTTTTTTTATTTTTTTTAAAGAAAAATTAAAATCTATCTACAACATGAAAATATAAAAGGATAAGTAAACTACTGATCGGATCCCTGTAAATGGTGCTAGTATTGACGCATCCTATCATGGGTCATGGAAAAAATCAAATTTCTATGTTTTTTTAATGAAGCACAGTGGCTAACCAGAGTCATCTCACTTAAGTAGTTTTCTCAGTTTGTTTACCTACTTAATCTAATTCACATAAGAACTAGTTATTTTTCTTATTTTATGTTTTATTTAATAAATTAAATGAAATGAAAAATTAAATTCTAAATAATATGAAATTCTTAAATAGAATGTAATTAGTGAATAAAGGAAGTTCTCTATAGAGAACTTTTAGGGAGCACCTTCATTGACCAGCTTCAAATCTTCTTAGTGAACACACTCCATTGTATGTGTGCACACCTAAATATACCCTGGTTATGAATGAAAATTATACGTAGTGATATCCAACCACAAACTTCATCCACCTCCTCAATCAAGAGAAAATGATTGTAGATTACAAAGTTAAACTTTAGACAACCACAGTGAGGATTACACCCACTATAAATTATCCTTAGAATTAACTCAAAGAAAATAAAAAGCATGGTATCGTGTTTAAGAACATGATTAATACATTAGGATATTCCTTGGGTTAGTTACTCCTGATCATGAGTATTATATTTTATGGTGGTAATATGAGAAGAAGAAAAGAAGAAAAGAAGGATAAAGTTGGAGAAGAAAAGAGCATGGATGGGTGGACACAAAAATTAAAACAATGCGTGAATTTATTAGAAATTTAATTATAATTGAAAACTAAAATAAAATAAAGAAAAAAATAAATGAAAAAATAAGTAAAGGGGTAGATTTGTGTCTAGACTCCCTCGGTAGATATCTCCTCCTTGGTGCCTCGGATGTAATAGAATGGAGTGGAATGAGATGATTTGGGAAGGAGGAGCTCTCCTCCTTTTATAGTCTAGAATATGTCCTTTAAAACTTTTCATATTTTTTACTCATTAAATGGATTATTCACACATTTCAACCTTCATAAAAGTTTTTGATAAATGTATTTTACGTTCACCCTATAAACTTCATCTTAATTGGCCACCTTACTAAGGTGTTATGTAATTTATACTGAGATGTACTTTTTCTGGCCAAGAATTCCAGAATTATTATTTAAATGTATAACATCCAATGACCCCCTTAATGAGTGAAAAACTCCATAAAATATATTGGATAAATTAATATATGTGTATTAGTTTTATTACAGGTGGAATTACCTCAATTAGAGGTGCGTAGCTCGATTTATGATTTCGTTACAGAGGTGGGTTCCACGTTGTCTGCCTGAACAACTTTTCAACTTGACTGATTTTTTCAGGGATCAAGATGGTTGAATAAGGTATTTATTCTAAATAAAAAGTTTGATAACATAAATCATTGAATAAAAAAAATAATCACAGAAATTGGATTAATATTTTAAAATTTATGCCCAAAATACCCTTGTGATAAAATTCTGTAAAAAAATCAGAATTGACCAAATTTTACATTTTTTCTCAAAACACACCATAAATAAAAAATTGATCCATATAATCTCAAATTGATAAAATTTTGAGGGATTAAATAATTGAAATTAATATAAAAATTAGTAAAATATTAGCTCTATCACATACCCTTTCAAAATCTTCATATACTATTCAATGGGGTACATCCATCTGTAATGGATAGGACCACGTAGTTGAACCTCTCTAACTAAGTGAACCATTAGGTGGGACATTATATCAAAGAATGATGGTGGTAAGAATATATCTAATTCACATAATATGACTACAATCTCGTTATTCGTGATGGAAAACTTCTTCAGGTCTATATCTTTACTACATATGGCTTTGAAAAAGAACTAGAGTCCGGTTAATGTATGTTGTATATTTTGAGGCAGAATGCAATGAAAAGAAGAAGGCATTAAATATTGCATCAAAACATGATAGTCGTGTGATTTTAGTCCTTGTAACTTCAAATTATTCATTGACACAACATTCTTGATATTTGATTAATACCCCTATGGAACTTTTACACTATTAAGGAAAAGGAAAAATTACAATTTTTCCTGTTTGGATAGAGTGTAAGCTGTTGGAGGAAGAAAATTTTGCATTTTACCCTTTACTAGTGCCAAATATTCCCTTATCCCCATTTCAATCAAGTCCAACCTAGCCTTGATGTCATCTTTCATTTTTCAGGAACATTTATTAACATGCCAATAATACTATCAAATATATATGTTTTCTACATGCATGACATCAAGAAAATGTATGACATACAAAAAATTCAAATATGGTAATTCAAAGAAAATTGATCTCTTATTACATCTTTATTTTTTAAGGTTTTTTGAAAATGGTTTACTGAAAATAGTTTAAATGTATTTTACTTTATTGTACAATTTATCATCTATTACTAGAGAAGGTTTTGTACCTTGTTTGATATTCCCATTGAATGTTGTTGTCCAGGATCAGTATTTATATCATCGGTGTAAAAATATATGATGTCCTAAAAACAAAGTCTTTGAGGAATGTTTCAACTAAACTGAGTATGTGTTTTTTTCACAAATGGGGCACCCCAACATTCCTTTAATGCTATATCCTGATATATTTCCATAAACAGGGAAGTCGTTTATCATTCCATACAACATGTCCCTCATCGTGAATTATTCACTTATATGAGCATCATACATTGTAACACCTATATCACACATCAATTTTAGATCTTCGATCAATGGATCCAAATAGACATCAATATCATTATTGGGTTGGTTTGGTCTAGATATAAGCAAAGACAACATAAAGTATTTTCACGTCATGAAAAACCATGCCGGTAAGTTATAATTTACCAACATGACGGGCCATGTAATGTGAGTACTAATTTTTACCCCGAAAAGATTTATTCCATATGTAGATAACACAAGATGAAAGTTTCTTAGATCCTTTCCAAATTTAGGATACTCGTAATCAATTTTCTTCCACTGAGGAGAATCTGATGGATGTCATAGGTTCCTATATTTAATTCTTGTATCTACATGCCATGTAAATTGACTTGCGGTTTCCTAACATCCATATAGACTTATAAACTGTGGAATGATAGTAAAGTACCATACATATTTCAAATTACTAAACTCATTTTTCTTTTATTGATTTTTGCTACACTTAGGGCATCTTATGAGTGAATCATGGTCCTTGTGAAACAATATGAAATCATTTGGACAAGTATGAATTTTTTTAGAGATCATTCCAATTGAACATAACATTCTTTTAGCATCATATGTTCAGTATGGTAGTTAATTTTTTTCTGGTATCATATCATTGAGGATACCAATTATTTTTATAAAGCCAGTGTCACTCTATCCACCACCAGATTTCAATTTATATAACATCAATACAGCTGAAAATGTTGTCTATTTATTACAAATGATATAAAATTGTTTCTTGGCACAACTATTTAACTTCTAAAACAACTTTTTACAATAATGAAGGTCATATTCAATTACTATTTTCATTTATTCCATGTTATCTCCATCATCAATTATACTTGTATTTTTATCAAATGATCCATAAACTGCAATATCATCCCAATCGGTGTCCACATTCATTTTTTCCCTCTGTTTAGTCCAACATTTATAGCTCTGATCTATTCCGTGACAAATCAAATTTTCTTCCAACCCTTTCATACTAATTTTTCTTAAATAACAACAATTTAAACATGGACAGAGGATTTGAGAAGGGTCATACCCATTCTCTCTTTCAAACTTGATGAACTCTTTAACTCCATCTTCATACTCTTTTGTCAAATTATTAGCGTGCATCCATTTTTGATTCATATCCATCTTATTGGATTCATAAAAGATTAATTTTTTATAATAAATAAATAAATACACATAAGATATTCATTATCAAAGGTGAAAGATATAAACAATTATAATAAGGGAAACTCACCATTTTATTATTTCAAATAATTTCAGTATGTTGAAGAAAATGGGTAATTGAATTTAAGAAAAGAATTAATCCACTATGGAAGGTGTTTCACTATGAATTCATTCAAATTTGAAAGTAATAGAAAAATCATCCTCATCAACTCATCTCTGGGACATTTATCATTTCATTTTGTTATTTGACACATCCTTCATCTCATTTGCACATGCACCTATGTTGCTTGAAATACTCTAAGCAGTAGTCATCCATGGGATGACTAATTCTCATAGAAGTATAAGAAACATAAAATAGATGGGGTTGAGTTTCAAGAAAAAATTGCAATAATGGATATTTAGAAGATGAAGTCAATGAGGATGATAGTTGTCTATAAAATAGATGGGGGGTGAGTCTCAAACAACAAATTGCAATAATAACTATTATTTGACACACATAAAGTCTTTCTTAAATCCCTTAAACAAATGAAAATATAATATAAGAAATTAAGAAGTAATAAGAAACCCAAATATGATAAAAAAGAATAATAAACTCTCATTAAATCAACTAGAATATATAAAAATGTATTGATAAAACATTTTAATAAATAAAGAGTTATTTCATATACAAGGATAGTAATCAAAGATTCCTGGGGTGAAACCAATACATGTAGACCTAAAATTATGAATACCTAAAAATTATTTCTAATATATATAATTTGATAACTTTAATTCTATTTTTGGAAATAGTTATGTAGCAACCTAAGGAATTATTACATTTTAAATTAATGGTATATCAAATATTTAAAAACATCTCAAGACTCTTGGGATTTCTTATCACCACATCAACCCATCCCAAGGATTCTAGGGAGGTCATCACATCATAACTACCCATATGAAGGATTATAGGGAGGTCATATAATACACATCGACCCATCCTTGAAATTTTAGGGAGGTCTATAAAGAAGTTGGTGTAAATAAATAATACACATTAACAAGATATATCATAAAAAAAGGGAAGAAAAGCACACCAACCCTTGAAATGTCTATCCTATAAACATTTAAAAATATATATATAACATGAAATTTATTATACACATAATTTCAAAACAAATTCACATTTAAACATAATTTTTAATGAAAATAAATATAATTCCTTCCTAATTTGGAAATCCAGAACCATAATTTGTGAATAAATAATTATAAAATCACCCTTACATTATAAGTTCTGAAAATGCATATAAATATATTGAAAGATATATATTTACATATGTGTGTGTGTGTGTACATATTTATATATATCTTTATAAAATAAACTTAAATTGATAAAAATATATGCAACCCTTACAGCAGAATATCACAACATAATAAAATAAATATAACCCCATACTAATTTTGAAAATATAGATCCATTGAAAATAAATAAATATGGTATCACCCTTACTAAGATTTCTATTAAAATAAAACAACACAATTCTGAGAAAATAAATTTTTAAGGAAAAACCCTTACACCATAATATTAAAATAAAATTTAAATAAATAAATTCTCTTACATGAATTTCATAAAATCAGCTTCTTTTGCTGCTTCCCACCATCACCAGACTGAGAACTAGATTGCTAAATCAATTTTCTCATTCGTTTAATATTTTTATATCCAAAACCTACACTATTTATATAGTGGCATAAATATTTATTTAATTAGTTTATCTGTGTACCAGAGGTGATTCTCTAAGATTTAAAAATAGTGGAAAAATTAAGCTTATGAAGCAAGTTGGGGTATAGATGTAGACATCGAATCAAATTGATTCAAAACAACAATTTAAAAAGACCAAAACAGAATATCCAAATCAGTAGTCAAGTAAAAAACAGACCATAAAAAAAGTAAAACAGTATACAATGACTAGAGCACAAATAACTAATGACATCATCGAAGAAGAAATCAAAAATAAAAAAAAAAATAAAAAAAAAAATCAGAACCCACAATGGAAAACACAAGCCTGCCTCATTAGGTTGAAAAAAATATGAGACCCTCATATCCAAATCTCAATGTCATCTTCGGAAACCCTAACTATAAGAAAACACCGGATGAAGGAAGATGTTCGAGAAACTAGAGGCAATGGATTAGTGTGATTTGAGTGGGTTTGTGTGATTTGATCTTCGATTCACTGAGGAGGAGCACTGGCAGTGGGTGGCTTCTGTGGAAAGCTTTTGATATTGTGGCGGGTTCGCAACTGGCTAGGATTTTTTAAATAGATCGGGACACTTTTATCAACACTTTAAAAAAAGCACTGATAAAGAGTCTGTTTATCAATACTTAAGTAATAAGCACTAATAAAATGCGTATTTATCAGCGCTTATTATTTAAGCGTTGATAAAAGATTTATAATTATAATTATAAATATAAAAATTGTAAATATATATATACTTAATAAATATATATAAATATAAATATAGTAAATATATTCCTTACTTAAATATATTTATTATGATTTTATAATTTTTTAAATATAAAATTATTTATTTATAATTATATAATTATTTTAAAAAAATAATATTTATATCATTATATATATTTTTATAATTATATTTATTTATTTATTTATTTAATAATTATATATAAATATAAATATAGTAAATATATATAAATATAAATGTAGTAAATATATTCATTATTTAAGTAAATTTATTATAAAATTAATAATTATTTAAATATATATAATTATTTATTTATAATTATATAAATACTTTAAAAATATTTATTTATTTATAATTATAAATATATAATTTTATAAATATAGTATGTATATTTATAAATATAGTATGTACATTTATAAATATAGTATATACATTTATAAATATAGTATATACATTTATAAATATTTTTTTTTATAAATATTTTTTTTTTATAAATATTTTTTAAAAAATATTTTTTTAACATTATTAATGAATATCTAATTTTAAGTGTATGCATGTTACAAAAGAGTGACATTGAATAAATTAAAAATATGTACACTTTAATAATATTGAAAAAATGGATAAGTTTTGTGTGTGTGTGTATTGTATATAAAAATGCATTAATTATGTATATGTGAAATAAATATAACACACATTTGATCTATATTAAATTGAAAAATCAAATGACATTCAATTATATTTCCATTACTCTATGCAATTAGTCAGTATTTTTAATTCATATTAAATTTTAATTATAAACCATTATTCACTAAATATATGACTATTTAATGTAAAGTGCATACATATTTTGTAATATATAAATCGTATTTATATACATTAATATATATTTATATATTTAATATATAATATTTATTAACATTATCAATAATCATCTAATTAATAAAATGTTTAATATTTTCCTCAGTTTACTTATTTTTAATTTTAATTTTCTTAATTTTCATTTTGCATATATTTATATATTTAATACATTCTATTCATTAGTATTTATAATTTATATATAGTATAATCAATTTATTCATTTTTATCAATAATTATTTAATTAATAATTTTTTTTAATTTTTTTTAATTTTTTTTAATAAACTCATTTTTTATTTTTTATTTATTTAATTATTTCATTTTATTTATCCAGGACTTTATCAGTGCTAAAAAAGAGCTGATAAATGACTCCTTTATGAGTGCTAAAAATATAGTGTTGATAAAGAGTATCCTTTATCAGCGCTAAAAATAAAGTACTGATAAAGGTACCCTTTATCAGCGCTAAAAATAAAGTGATGGTAAAGGGTTAAATTTATGAGTGTTTTCTTTAGCACTGATAAAGATGTCATTTATGAGTGCTTTTTTCTAGCACTGATAAATACCAGTGTTGTTAAATGCCTATTTTGTAGTAGTGTGGCAAGGTGTGGGCCTCCTCACTTGGGTTTTTATGATCTTGCTCAGGGCACATGACAACAGTGATATGACCTCTGGTGATGGGCACTAGAGTGGGACCTATATAAAATTCTAATGGAGCATTTCTCTCATAAGTTTCATCTGGTATGGAAGGGTGTGTGGAGTGTGTGTTCTCCTAGATGAGAGATACCTTTAATCCTCAAGTAAAATCTTATAGCAAGCTATAAGGTCAGAACCTCATGAGACTTGGATCCTAATACAAGTATATCTTGGTGTTTTTTGGGTTTCCTTGTGGTGTTGACTCGTTTATTAGTTAACACACCATGTGGGTAGATCTGACTAGTCGGGTATTATTGAGGATGGTCGATATAGAGTTTCTCCCTCATTTAGCTTCCCTCTGGCTGGGTAGAGTAGATCATTACATTTCAACTGCTCCCTTTTATTTTGGGTATTTGGGGTGCCTACTGGGTATTGTTAAACTCACCCCTGCATGAGTTTTTCTCACACATTTCATGTCTTGGGTAGATGACAGGCATTTTGATGGAGTCCTAGGAGGACCCGAAATGGGTGGAGCTTTGTGAGCTAGACCAACTGAGGTTTTTGTCGATGCTTGGTTGAGGATATTTTTGGTGGTTTCATTTGATAGTGATACCCTCCATCTGAGCAGGTTGGATGCATTTATAGATTTCGGTGGGCTTATATTATTCCCTTTATGTACTTTTTTTACTTTATTTGTACTTTGTTTATTGGATAGATTTATACATGCATTTTTTTAGTTTTATTATATCTACACTATTGTATGGATATATTTGTGTGTGTGTGTGCGTACAGGTACCATAAGATAAGGTCTCCCATGTGTGTGATATGCCTACTCAACACTGTTCTCCATACCCTAGCCTATTGGAAGTGAGCTTAGGGTATTCGTGGCTCAGACCTTGGTGGTTTGGGCCATGACAGAGTCGTATCAGAGCAGTTTCCACTTTGGGACCGTAGTGTATAGGTTTTCTAGTTATGAGCTTGGTTTGGGTTGCATAGCAATAGTGTTGAAGTGTTTCAATTTCGGATTTCTAGATAGGGACTTTGGTATTGGTGCAGTGGATAAGTATCCACTCATTAAGACTCTGATAACCTGATTTTTAACTTGGTATATTGGGGAACTGGTTATAGGGAAATTTTTGTACATGCATAATATAGGATTGGGTTGGGGCTTCGTTTTCCTTATTGATTTAGATCCCTAGATATACACTTTGAATATGGAATTTCTTGACTTTATTTTAGGATTACACTGTGATGAAATCCAAATAGGGGTCTGTGGTGGGATTATGATTATGATATAGCAAGTGATGAGGCTTCAATACAGAGCATTGGCCATGAGGTTTTACCTCCAGGTGGTTCGCCAGTTGATCCACCACCCATCGAGCAGCAGGTTGTGCTGACAGTGCAGGATAAGTATGTACTCAAGTTAAGTGCACTGCATAAGTTCTAGAGGTAGTGACCTCCTAGGAATCAGGGTGATCTAGACCCCCAGATAGTTGATGACTAGATTAAGGTAGTCATTCACTTTTTCCAACTTGTGAGGACACCTCCCGATTAGATGGTGGTCCTAGCGGTGAGTCTTCTGTAGGGATCGGATGGTAAATGGTGGAGTCTGGTGACTCAAACCCATGATGAGGAAATGCTCACTTGGGTGGAGTTTGAGTGATTATTCAAGGAATATTTGTATACATTCATGTTGAGATCAGTGCATATCTAGGAGATTATGTAGCTTTGGCAGGGTAGCATGTACGTGGCGGAGTACTCTTTGAGGTTCATAAACCTTTCCTGTTACTCCATGGATATGGTTTGAGATCCTTTTTTTAAATCTTAGACACTTCGGTAGGGCCTTCATAGAGACTTCCAAGAAGGTGTGGTCTCCTTGTTCCTTTCATATTATATGGGGGTGTTGGGGAGATCTCTAGTTATAGAGAAATTCATGGTGGGGGTCAGGTGGATGTGGTCAGCATTACTGATCTCGGGGTTGAGTTGTTTGCAGCAGCTGGTAGATGGAAGTTTTTAGGATCATGGAGCAGGAGGCATACCCATGACTAGACTCAAACGTATGGGTTTGCAGAGTAGGAGTCACTTCGGGGATCTATTCAGCTGTAAGATAGGTAGTGTTACACTTGGGACAGGCAGGTACATCTTGCTTGAGATTGTCCGGCCCATCATGATGCTGATAGGGAGATAGTTTATGGACCACCCTGGAAGATAAAACATCTAGAGCATGGAGTTCTGCATGATGGTGGGAGTGGAAGATGAGTAGAGTGGCAGATGAGTAGGGAGAGTAGCAGGAGGTGAAAGATGGTTTGTTGTGTTTCCACTGCCACCCCCAGGTGGTCCATGCCAGGATTAGGGAGTTGGAGGATGGGGCGAGGATAGCTGCAGGCTACAAAGGCCTATAGCCCAAAGTCTTAGAGGGTAATTAGAGTTATGATCTTTATTCTTTCTACTTTCTATAGTATTATTTTTAGACACTATTAAGAGGTACTCTTTTCTTTTCACTTCTTGATTTAGGCTTACCCAGGGTGATGTGGGGAATCAGTAGAACCCTGTGTTGCTGTTGTTGGATGTAACTTCAGACTCCTAAGTAATAGGGATGCTTCCCCCACTGAGACACATTTTTTTGACACGATTAAAACCATGAGGGAAATTCAGTTCCACACAAAGTGGATAATGTTGAGTTGTGGTGGAAAAGTTCATGTTAATTGTGATTTTGGTGTGGGATTATTTGTTGGCATGGTGTACTTCATCGAGGGGAGGATGAGAACTACTAGGTCATGTTAGTATCTACGTCATATCAGTAAGTTGGTGTACCACTAGACCCAATGATCATAGATGGACTAGGTTCTTGGTGTTTTCCACCAGTCGTAGCTAAGGATACATGATTATTCTTTATTGAATGATGTTGATCTAGTGTGATCTAGACATTGGGTGTGGTTTGGCATGTGTGGTTCCCCTGAATTCATACCTCTAGGTAGTATAGGAACCCTTTGGTGAGCTCGCTAGCGTGGGATTCCTAGTGCAAAGCTCGTCTTTTCTCTTTCTACCTAGGATTTTGCTTTTTAGGGATTAAAATCCTTAAGGTGGGGAGGATTTAGAGACTCATATTTTTCTATATAATAATTTGGAATATTTCTTAGAATATTTCTTATAATATTTCTAAAGCCAATCACTGAGTCAGTGCGGGATTCTGGGTCCCAAAGAGCCTCGGTGTGATGATATTAAAAATATTAAATATATTTTATCACTCATACACAGTTTATTTGTAAACATGAAATAAATCCTGATTAGATTCTCATATTGGAATTTTGAGATAGTTTTTGAGTTTAGATTGTGGTGTTTACCCTAGGTAGGACATAAAATTTTTCGGTATCGAGTGTTCATTCGGGAGCATGTGTTGGAAGGGTGTTAAATGGAGGTTATTAATTTAATAAAAATTAAATCAATAACCCCCACCCCCCTTGTGTGCAAATTCTAGAGAGGATAAAAACCCATCCTATATTTGGATCAATTGAATAAATGAGGCAAAACTAAGGATAGTATATTCCTCCAATCTTTGATCTTGACGGTGATCGCTCTCAGATCATGGTACAGTGGCTTTAGGACATGGATATACACTTGAAGATTCTATGTTTCACCATGAGGTATTTATATATTAGTTTTAAGTATCTATACCCTTTTATGTGTTATTTTAAGGTTTTACATTCCTTTGAAAACTTCTAGGGAACCCATGGGGGTCGATCTGTGGGTTTCAGAGGAAACTAGGGAATTTCGGGCATCTCGCAGGTAATTTCCATTTGGAATTCATGATCACACATCCTGTAGTCTAGGGTCACATGTCATGTGTTCTTCCCATTATGGTAAGATGAATTTTGGGGACTACATGTGTGTACTGGGGTTAAACACCGTGTAGTGATCCCAGGTCATGTGGCCAGGGGACGTGGTCAGGGATGTCATGTCAAGATACATGGTCATGTGAGAGTATATAGCCAAGGTATATGGACACGGGGTGATGGACATAGGCATGGGATGAATACATGACTATGACCTAAGTGAATTGAGATATTCCATGCACATGACATACACATTTTGTAATCTCACATGATTATCCAAGTCGTGCATCATAAGACATAGCCAGGTGTGAGTGTGTGATCACACATCATGTGGACCGTAGTACACATCATGTACTTGTGGATATTTATGCCTAGAATATCTCATTCTTCAAGGCTTGTATTCAGAACTGAGAGTATCCTATAATAATAATTTTTTCTCATAGAATGCAATGGTAGCCCTTATGTTGTCTTTGGAGATATGTTGTGGTGTAATTTTAGAACAACATTGTGTTATCAATGCTTGGTCAAGGAGAGTTATCATGGTAGATCACTAGAGAGATTTCAAGGTTAGTACCCTTCCATATTAGCTTAGTAAGTAGGTCCCCCTAGACTATAGGGCTAGTAGAGTGGTGCTCCCCTATCGTAGTCGGGTGTAGGTCCCCTACCTATGAAATTGTTTCAATGTGAGGTTTATTGAGAATGATGCTCCTTTTAGTGGTGCTTGGTATATATGGGTGATTGATGTGGGTAACTAGAGTGAGACTTTGGGACTGGTACAACCCAACCATATCAGGGGATGGGTTTCCCTTACCTCTCGAATCGGTAGAGATGGAACTCCCCCATAGTGGGCGTGGCTCCTCTAACTATGGATTAGTTCTCCTAGGGTTAGTACTCCCCTATTGGACTTTGGTGCAGGTTCCCTATATATTTTGTGTAGTTGGAGATAGAGATCACATATCATATCAGGGTGTGATCCCTCTATACTTGTTGTGCAGATAAAGTGGGCACTCCCCTGAGGGGCTAGGGTGCGGATCCTCTATCCATAGATTTGGTACTCCCCTGTCATACTAGGGTGCAGTTCATCTATTCCTAAATTTGGTACTCCCTTGTAATATTAAGGTGTGGGTCCTCCATATGTGATTAGACAAGTAAAGTTGGTACTCCCCCATCGTATCAGGGTGTGGGACCTCTATAGGTTTGGTACTCCCCTGTTGTGTCTGGGTGTGAGTCCTCCATTTGATCATAGATGTAGAGTCGTAACTCCCCTATACATAGATTATGGGTCCTCTATCTATGGATTTTTACTCCTCTATCATCTAGTAGTGGTAGGTAGAAGGTCCTCTATGGGAGTTGAAGATCCCTCGGCTCTGGAGAATAGTTATGATGAGTGGTCCCCTCCACTTGTTATACGTGATACCTGGTTAGGATTTAGTGGTCCCTCGATGTAGTGAGATGAAGGCCTTTCCTTGTGGGTACTACAGAGGTTACGCATGTTTTTTAGGAGTTAGTACTCCCTCAGCTGCAGGGCAGCAGTGAGGTGTGGTTCTATCTCTCTCTCTCTAGAGAAGATGAATTTGGTGTATGTGCTAGATTAGAGCTCCCTCAACTGTGTGCAGTGGCGAAGGGTAGGCCTCTCCACTTGGATTTTTATGAGCTTGCATAAGGTGCATTATATTATTAATATAACATCTGGTGATGGGCACTAAAGTGGGACCTAGAGTAGTTCCTGATGGAGCATGTCTCTCGGACATGCCATCTGGGATGGTAGGGCTCGTGGAGTGTGTGTTCTCCTGGACAAGTGATACCTTTGATCCTTGAGTAGAATATTATATTTGGTTATGAGATCTAAACATTATGAGACTTGGAGTCTGATATGATTACATCTGGGTGTTTTCTGGGTTTCCTTGAGATGTTGTCTCGTTTCGTGGTTGACAGACCATGTGGATAGAGCTGACTAGTCAGGTTTTTCTAAGGATGGTCGAGATGGTGTTTCTCTCTCATTTGGGTTCCCTATGGTTGCATAGAGTAGACTATTTCCTTATATTTTTATCACCTACAAGGTATTTTTATACTCACCCTTGTACAAGATTTTCCCACACATGTCATGTCTTGTGCAGATGGAAAACTTTTCGACGGTGTCCTAGGAGGACCCAAAGAAGGCGGACCTTAGTGATCTAGACCGACCAAGGTGTTTTACAGTGCTTAGTAGAGGATCTTTCCAGTAGTTTTATTTAACAAAAATCTCCTCCATATGATCATGTTGGATGATTTTATAGATTTTGTTGGGCTTGTATTTTTTTTCCTTACTATACTTGTATACTTCATTTGTACTCTATTTTTTGGATATATGTATGCATGGATTTTTATTTTTAATTTTATTATATATGTATTATTTCATGGAGATGTTTACGTGTTTGTGCATATAGGTACCATAGGTTAAGGCCTCCCATGTGTTTGATATTCCTACTTGGCGCTGGTGCCCATCCCCTAGCCTATTGGAGGCGAGATTTGGGTAGTCGTGGATCGAACCCCAGTGGTTTGGGTCATGACATCATGCATCTTGTGAATCACATAATATCATCACATACCATGCACCATGAGTATCACATTATCTCATCATCCCATTCCACATCTTCAGATAGTAACTGATTATATTCAGGGAGCCATTGAAGCTTGTATGTCAAGTGTTATACCTAAACCCATCATAGCCCATACATGACATACCTATAATAATATATAAGATACTATATCCAGGGATATATGTGTTTGAAATAACCACAATCCATTATATCCCTCAACACAAATATAAGGGAAAGGTAATCATTATGCATACCAGCACATAATACTACTAGGATAAGACAGAGGGGAAAGAGTGGGTAGTCATCCATTTGTTCATCACTAGCCTAGATGTGGGGGAAAACACCATATCAGAGTCTACTAGGTGTCATTCACCCAACCAAAATGGGTGGGATAATATAAGAAAACATAGAACATACATGATATAATATATTTCACAATCACACTATGGGTGTCAACCTAGTCTTAGACTCAACTATAGTTATCGTCACTATGACACTTAGGGGCCACTTATAAGGACTATATATCCTATAAACATGTAATAATTTAGGAAGAGTTCATTTATTTCCTTCTAATAAACTTTTTTAATTACATTGATTCTTTCTATTAATCATTAACATTGCTTTATCATTACTTTAATAGCATCACCAACTGATTTTCGTACCCTTCGAGAATAAAAAAACTAATCCCATGGTTTCTCAAGATTATATTAATTTAAATAAATCCCTCAAGAACCAACCCCATGGGTCAAAAAAATATATTATTCATTAACATTCCATAATTCTTGGTACTCTAGGAATCGTCCTATGCTACCATAAAAAATGAATAACCAATCACAACCAGATGACTCGAGTGGTGGGGAAAGGAATGAAGGTAAACAAGCAACTCGAACGTCCATCCATTAAAGCATAACATTATAAAACAATTATCCTAGTTTTTAGCACAACAATGGTAAATCCTAGATTTAACCTGTTCCATTAGTCCTGATGTCATCCCCAACACCACCATGAATATCACTAAGAATATCACTATCCATCACACCATCTCATGTGTCAATTTATTCCATAAACCTGGGCCTCCTAGCCCATGTATCATCAACCATCATTCATCCCAAACTCACATCATGTATCATAATAAGACTCACATCCAGAGAAAACACACAAGACAGCAAGAAAATAATAAAATTCATCAGGGTATCTAGGCCCTAAAACCAAGGAAACCATCCTTTATAATAAAATAGGTTCACTCATACCTAAACATTTATCTTTATCAAACAACCAGTTCTTTACCATCTTGTATTAACCAATTCATTTATCATAGGTTATGACCATAGGTAACCTAAGGCATCATCTATTAAAATTTATAAATTATTTTAACATAATTCCAAGCATAACTTCTTGTTTAATCAAAATTTAAGGAATAAAATTTAATTAAATCATGCCTATTTATTATTTCATAAACAATCGTACTAACTTCACATTCTTTAGCCAATTACATTAACATAATAATTAAAATTTTTAATTAAACATACCTCAAGCATCATTTTATTTCCAATAAATTATAAAAAGAATTGGTCCATTCTAAAATGCCTCTTTAATTATTTATCCAAAAAACATTTTTGAATTTATGTTATTTTACCATTTTCAACATAAAAACATGTTAAACCAAAACATAAACATAGATAGGACACTTTCTATCAAATAAAGAGGAAAACTATTATCATGATGAAAGAACATGTGATCACAACAATTGTAAGAGAAGTTCATTATTTAATCCAATTTAATATTTATTAAGGTTAATTCAACAATCACCCAAGGATATTAATAATGATAACTTTATTATTACACATAAAATAATAGGAGAAGAAATGAATCCGCAACCTCAATGTTATCAAAATTCCTCAAAAGAGAATGAAACAACACCATAGATCTATGAACTCCTCTCCTGCAAGGAATCTCAGATCATCACGAATCGAACATGGAAAGATGTGGATCAATTCCTATCAAAAGGGATTCAAGTCACCTTGATAGATCTCCTATATTCGCTTAATATTTGGGATAATTCAATGGTTTTTTAGAAAAACCAAGGGTGTAGTTAGATTTATAAGCACACTACTATATGCAGATTCGTGACATAAATATGTAATTCACATAATGAATATTTCGAGTCTTAAGGCTCACCGAAAAATGCATCGCCTCAATATAATAAAACTAGATCAATTCACATCATGAACTCTATTTTCATGTAGTGAGTTTTTTCGGATATATTTATCAAATCCATTCCTCTACCATTTCACATCATGAACCCAGGATTTATGTCCTAAATCACACCCTTTAGACTGCCATTATTGAGCTATGAATTTCCTATTTGGGTTGTAAACTATTCTCTCATGTCATGAACTATTGTTCACATTTTGGAATTCTTCTGTAATAAGATTTTATATCCCAAACTCCACCAAAACCACTCTAGGACTCCTCCAATCACCGCATGATTCAAAAAAAATGAAAAGGGGTGGTTTAGAATAATCTGGTCCCTTATATTTGATACCTCTCAAAAAATTATCTCCCTCGATAATTTAAAACCAAACCTAGAGATAGGTAATAAAAAAGGGGTCATCCAAATAGCCACTCTGTGAGATACCTCTCAAGAATATCACCATCATAGGAGCATAACCACATCACTCAGAAGAATAAGGAGCATAACTATGCAACACCAAAAACCATCTTTCATACACTCTTTTGGAGGAGATACCGATCAAAGAATAGAAAGACCACAAAAAAGGCATCAAAGAAGAGAAAACCATATAAAATAAAGATAAAGGTCAAAAATAATAAAACAATGATACAAAATATGGTATAACCATAAAAAAGATCATGATAATAAGCATGTATCTATGACTCACATTCCTAGGTACTCTTCTACACAACATAGTGTCACCATAAGACATAAACTAAGGGAATAGCACACTCAAACAATACCTTTTCCCAGTGGTCTTGGATATCCATACTCCACTCCTCAAAAGGTTGTGTCATCATCGTTGTTGATATCACCTCAATAGATGATGTGAGAGTCATGGAGAAGATAACAAAGAAGCTGTGACACATGGAATGCATCATGTATTCAACTCATATATGGGGAAAGTTATATCAAATACTCCATGACTCCAATATGAGCTAACACCTCGAAAGTATCAACAAAATAGGGATAAATCTTACTATCATGACCAAACCTTCACTTACAATGATGATTAGTCACCTTCAGAAACACATTATCTCCAATGTAAAACTATAAAGGTCTTATCTTATGATCAGCATAGGAAATATGATTATATTGTGCTTTCTTCATCCTCTTATGAATCACACAAACCATCTCTTTCATGATTTTTACTAGTTCCATCCCAAGAATTACTAACTCTCCAACCCCAATCCATCATAATGGTGATCGACATGGTAAACCATATCAAGCTTCAAATGGTTTCATACCAATGGTAGAGTGAAAACTATTATTGTAATAAAGCTTTACCAATAGTAAGTACCTCTTCCATGAATCTCCAAAATCTAGGACACAAGCATGCAACATGTACTCAAGAGTTTGGATGGTCTTCTTTGTTTGATCATCCATATATGGATGAAAATTAGTGTCAAGGAAAAAATGAGATCCAAAATCATGTTGGAGACATCTCTAAATCCTGGAGGTGAAATGGGGATCATGATTATGGATGATCATCCTTGGGACTCCGTGGAGTCTCATAACCTCCTCCAGATACTGTCTCAATAAAATCTCCACTAATCTAGATTATTTTATCACAAAGAAGTGATATGACTTAGTTAAATGGTCCATTATCACTGATATAACATAATAAACTTCATGAGATCAAGTTAAACTAGTGATAAATTCCATTGAAATTTCCCCCCACTTCCACTAATGAACATCTAACTGCTTGAAAAAACTATTAGGAACATGGTGTTCATCCTTCACCTTATGGAAGACTAAACATCGGGAAAAAAACTTCAAAACTTAATACTTTAACCCAAGACTCAAAAATAGACCTCTTAGAGCATAATACATCTTCATTATGCTAGGTTGTACTATTAAGGTTGAGTTTTGGAACTCGTGTAAAACCACCTTGGGAATCACCAATGGAATAAAAATCCTCCCCTACAACAACACCCAATGTTGTTGATCCTCAAAACAAACATCATGGGCATCACCATAGACAACTTGGTCACTCTATAACTCCACCTCAAAATCCCCCAACTAGGACTCCTCTACATACTGCACCAAATATGAGTGCACCATTATTTGAAAAAGGTATCCTATGGCACAAACCTCCCCCATATAAATATTCATCACTAAGAATTATTTTTTTACTCTCCAGGAATCTCTAGACTCACGTATGGAATCACTACATGACTTCCTACTTAGTGCATCAGCTTAAAAATTACCCTTACATCTTAAAGTTGTATTCATTCAATAATTATAAACACCTTCATTGTCACAAGTTCAATTAACGCTGGGAGAATACATAACAAGTGATTTTTTGATTAGTGAAAACCAAAAAATTCCTGATGATGGTGGAATATCACCACATCTTCAAGGAAAACATGATTTCTTCTAACTTGAGATCATGGGTGGCATAGTTAAGTTAATAGAGATGTAACTTTTGAGAGCCATAATAAATAACTAGTATATAGTGCATAAAAACTCTTTCCAACCCAAGACACAAAGAATCATAGAAAACCTCAAATTGAACTCCCTCTTCTAGAAAACAAAAAATAGGAGCACTGACCAGCTTCTTGTTTAGATACTTGAAAGTTGTCTAACACTAGTCATTCCACAAGAACAAATAATCCTTTTTATTCAAGGATTTTAAAGGAGACTCAATCTAAGATATATTAGGTATGAACCTCCTTTAATATCATACAAAACTAAGGAAACTGCATACCTCTACAAAACTTTTGGGGAATACTTAAGAAAGTACTACCTCAGTCTTTAAAGGATCAATGGATACTCCACACAAGGATACAACATTCCAAAAGAACCAAACTTCACAATCCTAAAACTCACACTTGGAAAACTTCTTGAATGACTTCTAATGATGAAGAAATCCCAAAAATATTCACATATTCTCTATATACTCTTCCTCATATGCAGAGTACACACAAATTCTATTGATGAAAACCACCACAAATTGATCCATGAACTCTTTGAATGCTACATTCATCAAACCAATAAACAATACAGGAGTGTTCATCACACCAAATGGAATAAAAAAACTCATAATTACCATAATGAAATATGAATTTGTTATTTATTATATATTAATCCTTCACCCAAATCAAATGATATGCATACCATGGATCATTCTTCAAGAACTAACTAGTCCATTTTAGTTGATCGAATAAATCATAAACTCATGAAAGATGATAGTGGTTCTTCATTGTCACCTGATTCAAGTGATGGTAATCAATATAGAGATGAAAATTTCCATCAACCTTCTTTACAAATAGAATTGGTTCACCCCAAGGTGACACACTCAGCTAAACAAAACATCACTGAAAAATATCATTGATCTGTGCCCATAGCTCCCACAACTCAAAAAGTGTCATCCTATACGGAGACATTGAGATTGAAGAAGTTCATAGTTGTTTCTCTATCCCAAAATCGATCTACCATAAAGGACGTAACACCACAATATACTTAGGAAATACATCAGTTTACTCTTCCAAAACCCTAAGAAACACCATTGGATAAACATCCAATGAACTCGGCATCAGCTCTGTTATCAAGGAAGACAAATACAGAACATGTATTTGAACCATCTATGGGTCTCGCTCACCAAAAAACATGGAAGAATATCTATCCACATCATATAACACAATTTTGTTCTGGATATAATTTATAAAATCTTGAACTGAATACATTCATTCTATTCCAAGGATGATGTTGTATGGCTATATCCATAAACATAGTATGTCTCCCCAAGAGTGGTGTTACCCCTACACTAGCTCATAGTATCTACAAAATTTATTCAATGTCAAGGGAACTAGAGGCCTATGCACCTCAAGTATATAATAAAAACTAGGGAAGGTGATATAAAATAGTGTGTAGCTCCTAAATCAAACAAAACATGAACCCATGTTGAAAACAAGTAAAGGGTACCTCAAATGACATCTGAGACACCTGGAGATGAAAATTATATAGAATAAAGGTTACTATGAACATCTCCATAGCCTCTCTATCCCTAATTTTCACCACCTTCATAGTCTCATTTTTCTATTTGAGAATGAATAACATCAGGGGACTATCATTTTTCTACTCTGTCTCCTCTATACAGATCCAAAGTTAGTATACCCTACTGTTTCTGCCTTAGCTGAAACTACCTCAACAAAGGAACCTGAAATAGAACACATGCTACACATTTCATTCTCAAAAAGGTCAATCAATATCTATGCTAATAATCTTTTCCTCCTCATGAAAAACATGTGTTTAGTCTCTTAGTAGGGGCCTGAGAGCCACCACCCCCATAGAAACGAGATAATAAGGACTATGACCTATCCCTGGATGTTTGAAATCCATTAAATATAGGAAACTAGAAACCCTAGACCACTACTTTGATATTTTTGTAAACCTAAAAACTCCCCTCGCATAATAATGTGGTCTAAGAAAATTTCCTCTCAATGACTTATTCTCTTGCTAGAACCATGAGATAAGCTGAAAAATAAATGGGGTGACCTGTAACTTGATCTATGTATGAAAATATTCCTCAAAATGCCTCCCCTTTTCCTCATTATCTAACAAAATCTCTAAATCATATTATAGAAGGATACTTAAATAGATCTCAAACTCTTGTATGATGGAGCACCCATGTCAAAGGGTAGGTAGCGACTGGTGACTGGCCTCCTTCACGATCGAAGAAAGAAACTTTGATTGAAACTAGTCTTAGAAATTCTCCTACAAGAATACCAACTCATCACAATCCCTAAGGAATAATAACCACCACTACCTCATATCTTTACATAACATTGACATAGATATTGAAACCCAATTCTCCTTATAAGAATGGATCAAATTGAAGGCTATCTCCACCTCTTCCAACTAGTACTCAATCACTAAGTCTAAAATGGATCCCTCATACTTATGAAAACTCTAGAACTAAAACTCTCTGAGTGTCCTCCTACAGGTGTCATCATCATAAACCTCAACCATGAGGTGAACCACTGGAACATCCTATTGAACATCCTTAGCACAAACCTAATAGGGACGTTGACCTCGATCCATACCTATAAAAGAAAAAATTGGTAGGGACTCATAAACCTAAAACATGGAATATTTAAGACTAATTATTTATTTATTTATTTAAGTTTCAACCTAATACCAAGGTATACCCATTTCAAATTTTGTCACAAAGAATAATGATGTAAAATCCTTTCCTCGGTATCTACCCTAAAACTAACATCACTTTGTGTAGTAGGCTCAATAAACTTAAAGGCCCATACAAATGATCACAAGGGGGCCTAAATACATGTTTTATATCCATTATCCCTTGTTTATATCACATCCTAAACTCATCTGACACGGTTTTACTACCAAACTATGCATTCCTCACCAGTTCCTACCTCTAAAATCCATCATATCTCTTAACCTGATCCTTTGATACCACTTTTCCATAATCCCCTCCCCCCAAAGGTACCCCTCCTGATCCAAAAATGATATAAATGAGACAATGACACCCAAATCCTACCTTCACTGGGTTATGAGTTGGCAATGAGAACTGAGGAAATATCATACACACAAATGGGATACATTTCCCTCTAAGATAAGAGAAAAAAGGTATATGATAGAAAACCCAAGAACTACTGCTCAAGATAAAAGTAAAAAAAAGATCCTAAGCACATGAATTTAATGTCATGAATCTAAAAAACAATAAGAAAACTACAATTACCAAAAAAATATCCTCGACAGTGACCAAAAAGCCCAAAAATCTCCTGAACAACCCCCATGAGATGGTAATGTCCAACCCGATCACCAATAAGCTCCTTTGGACCTAGAAAATATTATATAAAGACATAAGTTGGTCATAATAGGTATACTTAGTAGGATCCTCTACATATCCTATCATTTAAAAGATAAATAAAGCATACAAAATCCTAGTAAAAAACAAGTGAAACTAACTCATAACCTAAGAAGATATACTATATTACTATACTCACCATGAATATCTCTCACCATGTATCACAAACAAGAGATCATATAATATAATATCAAAATAAGTTACCCCACTACCACTTCCTCACTAGTTTCCACTCTGACCCAATATCACATGTCCTGAGCCATCTCTCTCCAAAGTAAGCCAACCTGAAGACACCTGGGATAAAGTAACACCTCATGCATCTCATGCATCACATCATCTCATCACATACCATGCACCTTGTGCATCACATCATCTCATGATCCCATTCACATCTCTAGATATTAACTAAGTAGTATTTTGGATCCACCACAGCTAGTATTTTAAGTATTATACCTCAAGATATCACAATCCATGCATGACATACCTATAATAATACATATGATACTATATCTGGAGATATATGTGTGTGAAATAACCAAAATTCCTTACAATTATCTACACACATATATGGGAAAGGTAAACACCATGCATACCAATACAAAATATTACAAGGAGAAGAGTATGAGGAAAGAGTGGGTAGTCATCCATCTGTTCTTCACCAACTTGGATGTTGGGGAAAATCCTCCAAGATTCCACTAGGTGTCAGTATCCCTACCAAAATGAGTAGGGTAGTGTAAGAAGTCATGAAATATACATGATGTAATATATCTCACAACCACACTATGGGAATCAACCAAGTCATAGGCTCAATTGGATCTATTATCACTCTAATACCTGACTACCACTACTAAGGACTAGATATCCTATAAGCATACAATCATTCAAGAAAACATCATTTATTTCTTTCTATTAAACATTATGCTTTATGTTGATTCTTTTAATTAATCATTAAAATTGATTTTTCATTACTTTAATGACATAAAAAACTTATTTCCATGCCCTCCAAGCATTAAAAAAACCGATCCCATGATTTCTAAAGATTATCATCATTTCTAGCATTCCATCATACACCAAACACATGGGTTAAAACCTTTATTATTCATTAAAATTACATAATTCTAGGTACTCTAGGAATCATCCTAATCTTCCATAAAAATTATATATAACAAAACACAACCAACTGCCTCAAGTAGTGGGAAAAGAAATATAGGGAAATAAGAAACTCATTCATCCAACCTTTAATGTATAACATTATCAAACAAGCATCCCAACTTTTATCACAATAATGGTAAATCCCAACTTCATTCAATTTCATCAGTATCGGTTTTATTCTTGATGATGCATGCCTATCATAGGGCATGGAAAAAAAAATTATTTTCCTAATGTAGCATAGTGGCTAACCAAGGTCATCTCACTTGAGGAGCTTCTCAGTTTTTTCACCTACTTATTCTAATTAACCTAAATCTAATTGTTTTTATTGTTTTTATTATTTATCAAAGTAATTTAATGTGAATTTGGGTTTTTATTACTTTCTAGAATATTTAAATGACTTGTATAATGAAAATTTAAACTTAAACTAACATGTGATGCTAATATAATGAAATTGAAAAAAAATAACTTGGTCTTAGGTTTGGTTTTGGGTTCAATAATTATTCTTCTTTATTTGTTTAAATTTATTTTGATAATTTATCTATGAAATCCCATGCATTAATCACTTTTCTTTTATTTATTATTTGTGAAATATTTAATTCCTTAAGAAATCTAAATTCCACCTCCTCCAATAATCAAGGTTGATGACACACCTTATTTGAGAGTGTGACATATTTCAGGACTTGGATCCATTGTATATTGTTTCATCCATTGATCATCTTGAATTTATCATATGAATAACTAATAAATGGAAGATAGGGAAAATAAGTAAAATAAAATAATATAAATATATTTGAGTTTCATGTCATGGGTGACAATCACCACACCCGTACATGCCACTCACATCTATCACAAACATAAAATAAGATTTAAGAAATAATTTCAAGAACACCTTAACCTCCCCCTGGCCAAGACTTGGGTTGGCCTCCCATTATCTAGAGTAAGAGGTCAAGATGGTGGATAGAAATAAGAGAGAGAATAAAAATAAAATAAAAAATAAGATAACAAAATAAAAAAGAGATTGAGAAGAATAAAAGATAAAAATAAGATGATAGAAGAATAATAAATAAAACACATGAAATCACAAAAATAAAAAGAGAATAAGAAGTGAGAGATAGATAATAAAATAAAAAGATAAAAGATAATTAAAAACATAAAATAGAAAAAATAATGAAGAAATTAAAATAAGAAAGAGAAGAAGATAAGGAGAAGAAGAAAAAAAAAATTGGTAGAAACACTTGGTTGTGAAAAATTTATTCATGAATTAATATTTAAAATTAAATAAATAAAATAAAATAAAATAAAACTAAAAACTAAAAAATATAGAATAAAATAAAATACAAAAAAATAAAGTAGTCGGCCTCACAATATGAGTATCTCCTCAGTGGGTGTCCGGAATTATGGTAGTGGCCTGGACTATCCTTTTATAGGCTCTAAGGTAAGCATCCTCAGTCTCCTCTTCACTTCAAGATCTCACCAAGACCTCGGATTTTGAATATTTTGGTTTCTTTTATTTAGATATTTGTTGTGGATGTATCATATGTTTCCCAGTAGCAGTGTAGACCAGCGACAATGGGGTAGTGTGGGAGAGCAGTGCATGGGCTGCATAGAGTGCATTGTGGTATTTACACATGGCAATGGATTGTGCATCAATAGCAAGCAGTAGTGGATAACTCTTCTTCATTAGGACTTAATAGTGGATGGATGAATCTTTGAATGACTTTGGGGTGGTCATCCGAGGTCGTAGGAGGTGATCAGTGGTGTTCCTGATCAGTGGTAATAATCGAGGGCTCGAGTTCAAGCTTTGACGACATCGGTAATGGGGTTCTATAGATATTTTTAGCAGCGATGATAGAAATTTTGGGTGGTGGTAGCAGTAGAGGTGGTGGTTGGCTTGTGTCCAAGGGAAAGAATGATCGATGTTGAGAGGGACAACTCTGTTCTTTTAAAATATGAACAGTAACTCATAATAATGTGACCCGCATTGAAATAGATAGTGGTTGGGGTGATGGTTTATAATAAACTGTGTCTCGTACTCATATTAGAAGCATTCACTGGGGTGGGATCCTAAAAAAACAAATTCACACACTCAGACCACCTTGGCCCACACGGGCCTTTTCCCAACTCTATTCCTCATGGGCTTGACTCCCCATGAGCCATGCACTGCACGGACTTGATTCCTCCATTCAATCACCTCCTCGTCGGCTTGTATTGGCGTTCCTATTGTTTAGAATGGTTGGTTATCCCATTGTGGGTTGTCTAGGTGGATGGTTTCCATTGTTTTAGGGATATCCATCCTTAGGATAATTTTTTACCTAAAAAATATTAACACTTCAAAAATATTTCCAAAATCTTAACCAAAAATATCAACCAATCATTCATAAAATTATTATTAAACATTAAAAACCAATTTTAAATACATTTCAATTTTAGATTAACAACTTCCAATAATTTAATGAAATAATTAATTTCAAGGAAATTTTGATTGTAAATCCACTTAAGATTACTGAAATTTTCTTAAAAATATCCACCAAAAATGATTGTGTCACCTGACACCACCATGCATTCCACCAAGAATATCTACATGCATCTCGCCATCTAGTAGGGAATCTAGGCCCTAAAAACAAGGCAACCATCCTTTATAATAAAATGGAAATACTTAGCCCTAAAAATTTATCTTTATCAAATAACCAGTTCTTTACCATCATGGATTAACAAATTAATTTATCATAGGTTATGACCTCAAGGAACCTAAGGCATTAGCTATTAAAATATATAAATCATTTAAATATTCCTTTAAGAATAACTTTTAGTTTCCTCAAACTTTAAGGAATAAAATTCAATTAAAACATGCCTATTTATTATCTCATCAACAAGCATACCAACCTCGCGTTCATTAGGAAATTACATTAACATAAAAAATAACATTTTTAATTAAACATGCCTCAAGAATCATTTGATTTCCAATAAATTATAATAATAATTTTTATATTCTAAATTTCCTCTTTAATTCTTTAGTCAAAAAATATTATGAAATTTATGTTCTTTAATCATTTTATCAAAACAACATGATAAACTAAAGCACAAACATAGATAGTGTTGGAGATAGTTCCCTATAATGAAATTTTTTAGTACTTGATTAAATTTTTTCATATTAAATATGTTTTCTTATCGCATCATTATTTTTCTTCTGTATATTATTTGTATGTGATAATTTCCATATAATATATATCTCACTGAATTTTCATAGTAGTTCCCTACTATGATGAGAACTTAGAGGTGCCATAACATTATGATTGAACCTTATTCTATGGTCGGATGATATTTTTTGATGATATGTAAAAAAAATTGCCTATAAGAGGTAGGAGACTCATAATACATTTAGTTTAAGTTCCCATATGTTTTTGGACTAAAATTTTAATTTTTACTTTCAGATTCTTATAAGGGGTAAAATTTCCTTTACCCCTATCAGATGATCTCATATAATTGTTATGACCACTTCCTTGGTCCCTGAATATGGTGTTTACACTAGTATAGGAGTTTGGTAGATATCTGAGGCATTTTAATTTTATAAGAATAATTAATATTTAATATTTAATAGATTAAATGTTAATTTATCAATGTAGGTTTTTTTGGTCATATCTTCTGAATGGAGTGTCAGATTGAGATTCCATCTCCATCATTGAGTTTATAATGTGGATTTCTTCTTAAGTGAGGCATAAACTCGAGTTGGGCATTGGGGAAAGATCGATCCCCTTTTTCTTTTTCTTTTTCTTTTTCTTTTTCTTTTTCTTTTTCTTTTTCTTATATTTTCTTTTATTTTTATTCTTTTTCTTTTTCTCTTTTTCTATTCTTCTTTTCCTCCTGTCTTATCACACACATAGTTGGGGATCCTCCTTCATACGGACAAGAGAGAGAATATTAAAGGGATAGAGAGAGGGGGAGGGAGATGGAGATGAATAAGGGTATCGTTATGGAGCTCGGGACATGCCAGATCATCATGCAGCAACTATGAACCGTAGAAACGGGTGGAGCTTTAGAAGATTCCTCCCAAAGCTAGGTCGTTTTTAAGTTTTTTTTATATAACCCCATATATTTTCCATTTTCTAGTTTAAATCCCATTTTATTCTTTTTTCTGACCCCTTGTGGTCTGGTCTATTTTTTGTGAAGAGAAAATGGGGGTTTTGAGCATTTCAAAGGGTTTTCTGTTTGGGAAAACACATCTGGCATGTGGTTCATGGAACATATGTCATGTTTTCTTCCTATTTGGGGAAGATGAATTTTATAAAGTATAATCCATGTATGGGCATTACACATCATGTACTGGGACTTGTCCGTGTAGCTGAGTATCCATCTAGGATACCAGTGTAAAGAGAACATGATGTGTAGAGTACATGGAAAAATCCCATATGGGTTGCACGCCATATAGTAGTACATGGCCAAGCCAAGTACATGGCCAGGCCATGTGAGGTACACAGTTAGGTACCCTATGTAGGGTATATGCCATATTCAAGGCCAACATTCTATGTACTTGGGAGTTTACACGCTAATCTAGGAAGAAGTACACACCCAGGTGGGGTTTTGGGAGTATACGTTGTGTGATCAGGGATACATGTCATTTAACTCCCCTTTCACAACCCTTTTTGGGTTTTTTATATCTTCTTACCCAATAGTTATAGTTGGACCCAATATTAGTCCATTCTAAGTATCTTTCCATGTATATTTCAATGGTAATACCTGTGAGGTGTTTTGAGGACTCCTAGGAGGTGTTTCTTGAAAGGAGAGGTTCTTCTTCTGTTAATCATATCTAGTGTCCCCTGAGAGTGGGACTCTGATTTGAGATGGGATGTGATCTATCTCTCATGAATTTTTCCTTGTCGTCTTACTTTGAGTATTTTTCCCTTGCAATATGTTCTATTCTATCCTAAGAGGCTGTGAGACCAGTTTTTTTTAGAATCCCCTATAGGATTCCTCTACTTACGTTTTGACCTAAAGGATTCCATATAGGATTCCTATAAATTCTTTCTCTACCAAGGATCCCCTAATGTATTCCTTTAATTATAATATGACCTATGGAATCCCTTGTAGGAACCCTATACCTATTGAAGTTCTGAGGATACCATGTAGGATGCCTCTGTTTTCTTACTGTTTGAGGATCCCTTGTAGGATTCCTCCTATTACCTTTTTAGCTAAGGATACCAAGTAGTATTACTTAACTTATGTGTATACCTTGAGGATCCCAAGTAGTATATCTCTCTTGTGTATGACTTGAGGGACCCAGTGGGTTCCCCAATGTGTTACCAACCCTGAGCTAGTACGTCGGTTTTGGGTAGATATGGTAGCGGGTGTCACCTTAGAACCTGTGTCGAACTTATAAGTCATAGGGCTAGAATAGTAGTGGTGGGTTTAGGAATTTAACCACCATCACTCGTTTGTTTATACTCTCACTTGGTTATTGTTGATACAATAATTTTATCTAGAGATGCTTCCTATTTGGTGGATTATGAGCCTAACATGAGGCATATTTCTTTCTCTTTGGGATGCACAGGCATTCTTCATGGGATCTAGCTTATAAGACATGTTATTTATTATGTTTACCGGTATACCCAGAGGTACTACCTGGGATCTGGTTATTGAGCCAATATATTTTATTATTATATTATTGGGATTTCTATAGGTGCTTCCTAGTATCCATATATTGAGCCAAAAACTATGATATATGAGCATGGTGTCCCTAGTAAGTATACTCATGGATGATTCTACTCTCCTTAGTGATGAGGATGATTCCACTCACTTATTGTTTTTATGTGACGGGGATGATTTTTCTCTCCTCTGTTTTATATGTGATGAGGATGATTATGCTCTCCTTGATCTGATTATACTCGTTGATAATTATGCTCTCCTAAGGGATAAGGATGATTATTCTATCCATGATCGGTTACTTAACCATGGTGTTGGACATGGTGTTTCACATCATTAAATACCCAGAATGATTACTCTCTTCTGAATGAAAGGGATGATTACACTATCCATTATTAGATACTCTAGGGGTGGGCATGGCATCTCACCAGTGAGTTCTCCTTACATATCGCCTAAGGGTCAAACCCTTAGGGATTATCTGAGTTCATAATGTCATGAATGCCTAAGGAATGGGACCTAAGGCTCAAACATTGGATTGGATTTACATGGCATGAGCATCATGGTGTCTAGATCAGTGACTGTTCATAGGATGTATGGATTTAATTCCCTAGAATGCATTGTTATAGTGATTGGAGGCAAGTACGGGTGAACCTAGGGTTAGGATGAGTATACCCTTATGGTGACGTAGACTGACTATAGACATTTTTAGCATTAGACAAAGAAGGTATATGTTTATTGGGATTAAAGGCCTAGAGATCGACTTAATGATACATGGCATGAGTGGTGCGACATCCAACTCAATTCCCTTGCACAGGATGTCCAAGCGATTGGGATTACAAACCCAAGGATCGACTGCTGATTGGTTTTATGTTATTTCTTCCACCTTACTCATGAATATTCATATTTATGTATATATTTATAGGTATGGGACTATACATATATAAATATATATATATATATATATGTAAATCCATAGTGTCACTTGACCAGTTAGTCAGGATTACAAACCCAGGGTTTGAATATGGTTTTATGTTTGTTGGATTTACTTATCTTTTTAGTTGAGTCTTGGCTAGGCTAAGCATATTACTTTTACATGCACTAATGGAAACATATTTTATAGGTTTTTCATTGGGGTGTAATACTAAGATTACTTCTCACCCCTACACCTGTACCTCAGTGTGAATTTGGGCCTTATGTCTACTTTTTAGGTTGAGTATAGTTTCATGGTGGGTAGGGATAAGACCATGAGTTTCATGTTAGAGTGGAGCTGCTCGTGTGCATTCTTATGATCAGGCCGGTGCAGTTTGATTGTGTCTTAGAGACTAGGTATGTGGTCTAGATCATAGTTAGTAGTATATCCCTATAGTTTTATTTTTGTTTCTTTTATACTCCAACGTCTGTATGATCGGCCCAGTGGGTGGACAGTGTTGTATGTATGGCATAATTTTTTAGGTTTTTATAGCATTCTCATTTATTATTACAAAATTTTCTATTTTATCTTATTTACTTCTTCTGTACTCTATTCATTTACTATTCTATATGATACTTAGAAAAAAAATTGTTTTCTTATTGTGATATGAGGTCATAGTCTCATCACTGTCACACCCTAGGCCCTCACTACTACTCGGCAGTGTCTGGAATACAAGGAGGCATGCTTGAGGCATTATAACAAATCGGCTCGAAACACCGGTTTAGTGGAATTTGATTCATGATGTTAAAAGGTGTCATCAGAGTTTCCTGGTCTTTATTATTTGGTATATGTTATACTGGAATACTAGGAATTTGTCAGAACCTGTGATGGATATTGAACTAGTGCATCGACAACACTTGTTTCAGTAAGAATTTCTGGTTGTCAGGGGTATGGGGTTATTTTTCTAATCTACAATGTTATAGTTGTATATTATTTACTCCTTGATAGATTCACATGTTGTGTGGATATTATGATTTATTATATCTTTCTAGCTCTTAGCCATTAGAAAAGGGTTAGGGATGGATTTTGACTCTTGAATGGAAAAGGCAAGAGGTGTATCATGCATCATATTTGGCATGTAGGATTCACATCATATAGGCCTACTAGTTTGTGATTTTATTAATGATTGAGGAATATTAAATTGATCCTACATACATATATATATATTTCATTTTGATGGAAGGTTATGAGTATCTATATTAGGGCATTTAGTATTGAGGTTGATGACCCAGTCCCCATGCACGAGCGGTGCAATGCCCCTAGTAGGTCGATATCGCCCGTGATTACCTTATGTTTTCCCCCTGATAGGGTATTGTTTCTCATATATTTTTTATCAATTCTAATCTCTTAGTGTGATTCCAAAAGGTACCAAGAAGTTTCTAGTGAGCTATACCTCTAGGGGAATTACTGTATGCAGATGCCCGGTGAGTGTTAGTTCAATCTCTCTTATTATTTGGTATAATGACCTCCAAGGAGGAGTTCCTTATAAGGATGATTGGTGAGGATCAAGCCCTTATAGGTTGTATTTTCAGTTTTTACCCTTGTAGGTTGATTTTCTATTCACCTTCTTTAGATAGGTTTGATCTTTGGGCAAGGTGGTTAGACCTTGTGACCCAGTTGTGAGACTTGATCTGTAGGGTTAGGTGTGGGACCTATAGGCCCTTAGTTTTGACTTGAAACCTTGTAGGTTGATGTCTATTTTGTTCAATTTTATCTCATGTTAGAGAGGTTGGTCCATGTTTTCAGATTCCTTTTTAGGCAGTGAGCTTTTTTGTATGATCGTTTTGAGATCAAGGCATGGTAGGTGCTTGAGTTTTTTGATATAGGAATGTTGATTCCTTTAGATTTTGATAAGCATCTAGGGTGATTTGGTATCAAGACTAGCTTCAATGGGTAGTACTGTTTGGGTTCCTATCCCAGTCAACCATTGTTTTCGTTTTTGCTAATGTAGTCAGAGCACGGGTAAATGCTCATGAATGGAATGACACTATGTGACGGGTAGTCGTGGAATAAATCATGGTATACATGAGGTTTTCAATTTTGAAGAGGGGTTCCAAGGGAGATTCTTGATTAATGAGACTGAGGTTTTGTGTATCACAGTTATATTATCCTTTTAATGGATGACTCACTAGAGTACGAGTCGGTGATAAAGGTATACACTGGTTGTGCGTGGTACTGTTTGAATCGTAAATTGGTGAATGGTCATGTAAAAGTTGAGGACTGATGGTTTCAAAGAATTTTCATGAGAATGTTTGTTTGGGAGTTTTGGTTAAGTGAATAATTTCCCATTGTGGTAGAGGATACATTGAGAATAAATCAGTTACCGCAAGATGGTTGACTCATGACCGGACTTGGACACGCATTTTTAGGAGACGTGGTGTTAGGAGTTGGTTAAAGTCAAGTGTAGCCTATTTTGGTGTGAGCATTTCTCAAAGAGATCTTTACACACTTTTTTACTAAATCTTAGTTTACTCCTATATAGATATGATCATGATCAATCTTGATATCATTTTGAGTATTCTAATAGAGCGTTAGCTCTACATCGAGCTCCTTTTCTTTTCAAATGTTCTTCCTTGGTTGATGAGGAAGAAAACATGTTGAGGTTATTCTCTAGGAGTGGTATAAGGTAATATATATGGTGGGAAGTGTACCATTAGCCACTTGAGGTTGTTGAATATTATTTTTTACTTTAATTCATCATTTTTCATGATACGTTATACTCGAATTTTGGTTTTAAGATAACGATAAGGGTATTCCTATAATGGGAAGTACAATATCGGTCGTAGTTAAATGTCTCCCATGTAGGAGACAGTTGTTTTCACTATGATTCTGGTCATTGGATAGTAAAGATAGATTTTTTTTTGAAGATTCTTGGGTTGATAACATGATATCTAGTCTTACCACCAGTTTTCTTGGGGACAATAAGGTTTATGGTGGGGAGATTTTAAGGCCTCGTGTTTTTTCAGACTGGAATTTTGAGCAAAAATTTTAATTTTTTACTTTCAAATTATTATAAGGGGTAAAATAGTCTTTTTACCCTATCATATGATCTCATATAATTTTTTTAACCACTTTTTTGATCCTGTAATAGGTTTTTTACCCTAGGATAGTAGTTCGATAGATATCTGAGTCATTCGAATTTTAGTGGAATAATTATTATTTAATATTTAATAAATTAAATGTTAATTTATTCACATAGGTTTGTTCAATTATATATTTTGAATAGATAATAGAACTAATATTCCATCTTCTCTATTGAGTTTGAAATGGATAGTTTTTTCTAGTTGAGGCATAAACTCGAGTTGGGCATCGGGGTCGGATCGGGCCCATTTTTCTTTTTCCTTTTCTTTTTCTTTTCTTTTTCTTTTATTTTTCTTTTATTTTCTTTTTTTTCCTATTATTTTTCTATTTATTTTATTCTATTCCTCATAGATTCTTATGAATCTGGATGGGGATCCTCCTTTATGAATTTTATAGAGGGAGACTTATAGAGGAAGAGTGGGTGAAGGATAGGGGGAGGAAGAAGGGTACCTCTATGAAGCTCGGGACACGCCGAATCATAGTGTGGAAACTGTGGATTGTAGAAATGAGTGAAGATTTAATGGATTACACCCAAAGGTAGTACATTTTTATTTTTATTTTCCATAGAACCACATAGATTTTCAATTTTCTAGTTTAAATCCCCTTTTATGATTTTTTATGTCCCCTTGTGACCCGATATGTTATTTTTGGGTAGAAATTGGGGGTTTTAGGTGTTTTGAAGGGTTTTCCATTTGGTAAAACCCACCTACACATCGTGTGGTTTAGGGGACACATGTTATGTGTTATTAATGATCAGGTGAGATTAATTTTATGAAGTAAACTTTGTGTATGTGAATTATATGTTGTGTACTAGGACTCGATCGTGTAGCCGAGTATCCGGATAGGCTTCCCATGTAAGGGGTACACGTCATGTAGAGTACATGGATAGACCCTATGTGGGTCGCATTCCATGTATTAGTACATGGATAGGACATGTGAGGTACATGGTAAGGTACCACATGTATGGTATATGCCATATATAGGGCCAATGTGGTGTGTACTTGGGCATTTACACGCCAAGTCCAGCGGAAGTACATTCCCAGGTGGGGATTTGGGAGTACAGGTTGTGTTCTCGGAGATACATGTCATGTGCTTCCCCTTCCATAACCCTTTTTAGGTTTTTCATATCTTCTTTCCCATGAGTCATAATTGGACCCAATATTAGTCCATTCTAAGTATATTTCCACATATATTGCAATGGTAAGACTCGTGAGGTGTTTTGACAACTCCTATGTGGCGTTTCTTGAACAAAGAGGTTCTTCCTCTGGTAATCATATCCAATGTCCCCTGAGATTGAGACCTTGATTTGAGATGAACTGTTAACTATATCTCATGATTAATGCCTTGTATCCTTCCTTTGAGGATGTCTCCCTTATAATATATTCCCTTATGGACTAATAGGTTGTGAGATTAGTTATTTTCGAGGATCCCTTGTTGGATTCCTCTAATTAAGTTCCAACCTAGAGTATCCCATGTAGGATGCCTCTATATTATTTATGTACCAAGGATCCCTTGAGGGCTGCCTTTTCTTACAAGATGACCAAGGTAATCCCTTATAGAAACCTTATACCTATTTTACGTTCTGAGGATCCCATGTAGGAGGCCTCCATTTTCTTACCGTTAGAGGATCCTTTATAGGATTTCTCTTCTTACCTTTTTAGCTAAGGATCCCAAGTAGGATGCCTTCACTTATGTGTAGACCTTGAGGATCACAAGTAGGATGCCTTTCTTGTGTATGACTTGGGGGACCCGACAGGTTCCCCGATGTGTGATTGAACCTAAGATAGTACGTCATGTTAGGGTATAGATGGTAGTAGGTGTCACCTTAGAACATGTATTGAACTTGTAATCCATGGGTATGTGGTAGTAGTAGTGGGTTTAGGCGTTCATCCACCCCACTCATTTTTTATACTATCAATTGGTTATTGATGATGCATTGATGTTATCCAGAGGTGTTTCCTAGTTGGTGGTTGATGAGCCTCACATGAGGTGTCTTTCTTTCTCTTTGGGATTCCTATACATTCTTCCTAGGATCCGGCTTCTGAGCCATGTTATTTTTTATGTTTACTGGTATACCCAGAGGTACTACCTAGGATATGGTTATTCAGTATTAATATATTATTATTATATTATTGGTATTTCCAAATGTTCTTCCTATTATCTGGATATTGAGCCTACGACTACGATATACTGGCATGGAGTCCCTAGTAATTATACTCGTGGATGATTCCACTCTCCTGAGTGATGAGGATGATTATGATCTCCTCTGGTTAATATGTGATGAGGATGATTCTACTCTCCTTTGTTTGATATGTGATGAGTATGATTACTCTCTACTTGATCTGATTATACTCATGGATGATTACGCTCTCTTGAGGGATATGAATGATTACGCTCTCCCTGGTCGGTTACTTGACTGAGATGTTGGACATGGCGTTTCACATTGTTGGATACCCGTAATTATTACGCTCTTTTGGATGATAGGGATGATTATGTTCTCCATTATTAGAGACTCTATGGGTGGGAATGGGGTCTCACCAGTGAGTTTTGCTTACAAATAACCTAAGGTTCAAACCCTTAGGGATTATATGAGTTCTGAATGTCCTAACTGCCAACAGACCGAGTCCTAGGGCTTAGACATTGGACTGGATTTACAAGTAATAAGCATCATAGTGTCTATCTTAGGAAAAATTTATAGTATTTCCATAAGTAATTCCCTGTAATTCATTGTTATAGTGATTGGAGGTGAGTATGGGTGAACCCAGGTTTGGGATGAGTATCCCCCAGTGGTGATGTAGCATGCTCAGAGACATTTTTGGTGTTGGCCAAAGAGGGTATATGTATATTGGGATTACAGACCCAGAGATTAACTTAATGATACATTTCTTGAGTGGTACAACATTCTACTCAATTGCCTTTCACAAGATTTCCAAGTTATTAGGATTACTAACCCAAGGATCGACTACTGATTGGTTTTATATTATTTCTTCCACCTTACTCATGAATATTCATATTTATATATATATGTGTGTGTGTGTGTGTTTGTGTATGTATGTATGTATATGTATATGTATAGGTATAAGACTATACATGTATACGCATATAGATATGTACATCCATGGTGACACTTGCCTAGTTGTCCAGGATTATGGACCCAGGGTTTGACTGTGGTTTCACGTTTGTTGCCTTTACTTATCTTTTCAGCTGAGTCTCATCTAGGATAAGCATATTGGTTTTTCATGAACTTATGGTGGAATATTTTATAGGTTCATCATTGGGGTGGCCTACTAAGATTATTTCTCACCCCTTCATGTGCACCTCAGTGTTCATGTAGACCTTATGTATGATTTGTAGGTTGATCATAGTTGCATGTTGGATAGGGTTGTGACCCTAAGTTACATTTTCGAGTGGAGTTTCTCATGTGGGTTCTTTTAATCAGGTTGGTGTATTTCAACAGGGTCTTGGAGACTGGGTGTGTGGTGTATCTTAGAGTTAGTAGTAGATATATATACATTTATTTTAGTTTCTTTTTTATTCTATGTCTACATGGTCAACCTGATGGGTGACTAGTGTTGTATGTATGGAATAGATATTTATTATTTTATAGCATTCTCATTTAATATTACAGCATGTTCTATTTCATCTTATTTAATACTTCTACACTTATTTTATCCATTACTGTGTATGATACTTATCTATTTTCATTGTTTTCTTACTCTGATATGAGGGCATAGTCTCAACACTATCACACCCTATACCCTTGCTGCTAGTCAGCAGCCTCTAGCATATGGGGAGTCATGCTTGAGGCCATGTAAAGAACTGACTCGGAGAACTGGTTTAGTGGAATCTGGGTCGATATGTTACATTGATACACCTTCTCATGGTGTTCACCCTTTGTAATATTCAATATAGGAGGTTATGTGAACATACCTATTAATAGTAAATCCATATTTCCATGTGAAATTGGATGTTCCTATCTGAAGACATGTGTACTTATCTTTAGACATTAAGATTATCATTAATGGATATCATGACTTGTGTAATTTGATGTATTGATGAAAACCATGATGACATATTTTTGTGGAAAATTTAGATGAATTGGGTGTGTCATGAGTGATATTTAATTAATGCATAATGTGAGAAATTATTTATCCCTTCTTTCCCTAGACGAATATTGATATCTTAGGCCCTTTTATGGGAATGGAACTGACTACATAAATCCATGGACATGGTGTTTGGTGGGAAAGTTCATTTTCATAAAATCAAAGAAAGAGACATCGAGCATATGGGTTGATGGAACCATCATGTAACCTGCTTGATTAGAGATAACATGATAAAGATATTATATTATGTGGTTATGTTCATGGGAGGATGGGTGTCATTGTGACATTAGATTATTTATCTATGGATTCCTTGGTGTGTTTCTAGATAATAACCATGGAAATTATCTAGTGATTCATAATTCCATTTATAAAGAGTTCAATAGGGTCACACACTAAGTATATCCATAGTCTTATTTAAATTCTAGTATTGAATTTAACAAGTTATAATAAATAATATTTATTCGGGTTTGGTTTATCACTATAATTTAATCAAAAGTTATTCAAAAGAATAATTTGGTAAAATAATAATAATAAATATTTATTTTCAAGTTTATAGAATATAATATTTATTATATTTATCATAGAATAATGTAGTGGCATTTATTCATTAAATAAATAGTCATTATTTGAGGATTGGTAAATATCGACAAGGGAAAGCGGGTCGGGTTTTATGGTTTGATTAGAAATAATATAAATGATATTTATCTATATATTCTTAATAGTAGTTCACATGTCAAGTGATTAATAATAATAATAATTTACATGGGGTTAATTGAGAATTATAAAGATGGAAAAATTTTAGTGTGTAATTTTCCAACCCTAAACCTACTAAAATAAATATATATTTATATCTCTTTCCTAAAAAAAATTGGTGAACACAATATATAGACTGGGACTCTCTCAATCCCTAGAGAGAGATAAAGAGATCTAGAGTTCTCTCAACCCATACTCTCTCAATCCAATGAGATATCATCAAGAGTTATTCATCTCTCGAGAATAATTCTACTGCAATCAACCATGAATAAAACTGGCGATTAGGATCAGTCGTTCTAGCACCCAAACATTATATGGAATCATTTATAGATTGTGGTGAACATGTAAATCACTACTAGAGGGATTATTCACTTTTATCCTATATCATAATGATGGTGTGACAAGATCTATTCCATTGGATCATCAAGTAAAATGGAATTATAAGTTGAGGTAATTCTATATCTACTCATAAATTAATTATAATTTATATGTGAATATCCTTCGATTTTGATTCGTGTGTTTTAATCTAGTCAAGTAATCTGCTATTTTTATTGGACATGACATTTTGATCATGTAAAACAATGATTACATGTCATTTATGACAAAAATCTGATTTGGTCATACCAGTAAAGGATTTTTCTACTGAGCCTGGAACCTACAAGTGGTATCAGAGCGGTCACATGTTTAATTTATAATTATTTATTATTCATTTATTTTTTTCATGTTTTTTCATTTTATTTTACTTAAAATGATTCATTTTAATATCTGAAATCATTATCTATTATCTTTATTCATTCTCAATAACATAACCAATAATCAGTTAATGATTAATAATGAAGAAGTATTTAATTCATACTATTTGGAGGTGTCAAAGGCTCTTCCTAGACAAAACTTGAGTTCATAGCATGTACTTATAGTATAAAAACCATGTACTTTTGTTTCCATGTGAATTTCACACGAAAAAGTAGGACAGATCTGATCCAATCAGATATGATATCCAATAAAAGTGGATCAGTGTTTGGATCTAGATAGACTGGAATATATCATATAGAACTACACACCGTGTAAGTATCTTAAATGTCATGTGTTACTTATCTTCTCATGGTTGAGAACACTGGATGTCCCAAAAAGGTGTGTATCAGATACATAACATGGGTATAGACATGAAATGCAAATATGAGGCTACACATTGTTAATTCCTAGTACACACCATGTACCTCGAACACATCCATGGCAGGGAACATGGCTAGACCCAAGGCATGTGTTATAGATATGGGTGGAAGAAAAGTATACACCATGTATTTTTATACAAGTCATGTAGTCTACTATTATAAGTGTTCTCAAAATTTCATGGAAATAAGAATTAATTATGTAATTAAACCTATTGATTATGTGTTCTGTGTGTCATTCATTTGAGAGTACATTCAATATAATAGGATGAAAAATTATATATTAAATTAATTTCCATGTTAAAATTTTGACTAACACATGATTTTGATTCCAAGTAAACTTATGTACTACATTAATTTTAAATGAATATAATTTTTTTAAAAATTATAGATGATGGTGCGTTAAGGATGGATGGATGGAATTAAGGTAGATTGAATTAATTGGATTAATTCTTAGGTGTACTATCTTAATTAAAGAATGAATCGAAGTAATGGATAAACAACATTTAAAATTTATGTTCATTTATTGGTGTATAGATAATCATGATATTATAATATCCCTTGTGTATTATTGGTTTCTTTTAATTTATTATGGTTATATTAGTATTGATGGCCTATGAGTCATACCCTCCTCCTTATTATGTAAGGGTCTGCGCACCTATGGTTTATTTTATATAAACCCCCTTTATCCGGTCCAGTGGATCCCCGCACCTATGTGTGAATAAAAGATTATGTAAGGATGGGACTCCCAAGTAATAGGATGCATTCCAAGTCAAGGATATGAGGTGAAACCAATTTAAGTGATACATAGGAGCTAAGGTGGAATACTATAACATGAACCAAGTTATGGTTCAAGGTGTTTCCCCTAGTGTTGAGGGTTAGTTTATTATCTTCTAGATAAAATAATTATTAGATAATCTCATGATCATACCACTTGTATTTTATTTCTATTAGTTTCATGGTTAATTATTTATTTTTTTTAATGTTTCATGATCACATAAAAATGAATTAAAAATCATGCAAGATGAAATAAAATATAATTGTATTATGAATAAATGTTTTATTACATATGGTTAATCACTTAAGTATAATACACTTAATATTAATAAGTCATGGAAAAGTATAAAATGCGATTTATGAATAAGGATAAAAATCCATTAATTAAAATACTAAGTCAACTTAGCCTTCCACTATTTAATTTATAATTGACCTCATAGTTCAAAGTATTTCACCAATCCAAGTTTTGGTGATTTCAATTATCATGGAAATTTTAGCTTGAATTTTTTGGTTGACTTGACTAATTTAACATCAAGGGTTGACTTCCTAAGTAGAACATGGTGTAACTAAGAGGAAAAGGTTGAGGAAATATTAAAACGGGGTTTTGAGTTTGGGGATCCCGTTCAATATATCAAGGAATAACAGGTTAATGTAGTTGGTAAGTTACACCTACCTAAAACCCTAAAAATATCTTTTTAGGCCCAAGTTAGGGTTATGAAAAGAGGAATATAGATCCTTTACACTAGAATATATAAGTGAAAATATATTAAAAAACTAATGGTGGGGGATATTGGGTTTTGAAAAATAAACATAGATTAATAATAATTTAACTAAATTTAAATTTATTAATATATTTTTGTAATCATAATAAATTACTAATTATTAGCTCCTAATTTGTAGAAATGTAAAATCTAAAAACTTTGACAATATCACTGTGATCCATACTAGTGATGGATAGCCTTCTTTCTATTGTGAATTTCTAGTAATGGTCAAGGTTCTTTCATGTTATACTATTCTATGAATGGAAATCATACATGTTGGAAACCCCACTTCCTAAGTCGCTTTCAAAAGAGACTAGTGAGGAAGAAGTATCTATCTATGTAAAGCATGTGGATGACGTAATAGTTGTACAATTTTTTATGTTATCCTCCATGTCCAATAATCTTTTAAAGTAATATGAGGATATGGATGTGTATAACATGGTTTCTCACCTTCAAGATATCTATCAAGAGAAGGAAATATTAGAGAGATATGAGATCTCCAATGCACGTTTCATGTGAAATCTTGGAGATTAGGTGCCATCTAGGACACATGTATTCAAGATTATTGGATACATTGAGCACCTAGATAACTTGGGTTTTAACAACCATGATGAGTTTCATACAGATCTCATTTTTTCATCACTACCCAAAAACTTTTTATAACAACCCAATGTTTTATCAATGGAAATTATCTTCTTATAATTATGTCATATAATCACATGAAATCACTACACAATGAACTAATAAGTACTATGTGACCTTTAAACATATTTTTACCACTTCTGTGTCTTGAATATCGAAAATCTGACATACACGGTTGCGTTTAGGGTGATTTTTGGGGTCTGATGAAACAAACTAAATTTTTGGTGAATAATAACCTATCCTTATAAATAGTAACCTACTCTTATAAATATTAATATTACCCTTATGAATATTAAATTTTCCAAAAGAATATTAACCTCACCCATGAATGTATAAATAAAATTTAGGCATCTTAAAAGTGATAATATGACCATAGTAAAAGTATTGGTATTTTTGTAAGTCATAAATAATTAATTAAAATTAATTAATCAATTTAAAAGTAAATTTATTTTCCTAAAAGGTGTTCATAAATTATCAATTTTATGTCTTCTGGTTTTAAGGTAATCTTATAAGACCTTATGTAATTTTTGAAAGCATTATAAAATCAGTTATAGTTTTAAAATCTGTATTTTTCAAGTAAATTATTATTTTAATTAAATATTAAATTAATGATATTTAGAAAATTATTTTTGAAAAATGAATTTAATTTTTAGATTCTACAAGTCAAAAAAATTCAGGTTAATTTTTGGTATTTTTATAAAATACTTGAATTTTTTATGAATCATAAAATACAATAATTTGAAAATTAAGCTAAATACATTATTTATAGAGTCATGAATGATGTTATATAGATGTAAGCCCAATTGGTTATAACTCACATTTACTTATTACTATTTTTTTCATGTAATTATCACTATTTCTTGTCTTATGGAGAAATAATAATCTAATGATTAAAATATTGAGAAAACACCCCTCTCCTCCACTATAAAAACCACCCACACTCCCCTCTTCTCTTCACTCCTCTCAAACCTTATAACTTGCCTAAATTACACTCAAAACTCTCCCCAAGATCCTCCACCATTTCCATAATCCTTTGGTCTCCTAAAAAGACCAAATCCTCTCCCCTTAAGAGCCTCTCAAGAAAGGTTAATTCAAGAGGTAAAATTCCTCTTTTCTTTTCTTTCATTTTCATGTTCCTTTGTTCTCCTTTCCTTCCTAACATCTCTTAATACAAATGATATGAAAAATATAGTATAATATATGTAATATAATGTTGTTATTATAATGGGATAATTCATTATCATATCTCATTTACCCAACTTTTATATGAAAGAAATGAAAACACCATCTGAGATGTGTTAATTTATCACATTCAAGGACGATGGGTTATCAATTTCTATTACCATATTAAATTATGGTCATGAAACCATTTTTATGGTTGAAACATACTATTATATATTTATTTTATCTTATGTAATGTTCTGTAATCCTTATTCACTCATGATGTAAAATATTAATACAAAACAGGTTAATTGTGAGAAAAAACGACAAATTAATCAAAGCATTTAATATTTTATATAATGATTCACCTTCACTACAAATAAACAAATGAATTTTATAACCATATAATATTATGGATGTTAAATAATAAAATATAACTTCAATTATGTACAACCATCCTCATTTTACATGATTCTCCATTCATGAAAATAAGTAAACCGGTCATAAAAACCAAGAAAACAAACGGACCCGAACAATGAAATTGAACCACTTAACCCATAAAAAAGGACGTGAATGAACATAAAAAGGGTATAATAACTAGATTAAATATATAATAGGTTTTGTTATTATTAATTTATAAACCTAATTTGATTATTTGGGTTATTAAGATCAAGGTAAGAACACCTTCAGACTTAAGGTAAGGGGTCCTCTCTATTTCACTTTTATTGAAGAATGTCCTCTATGTTATGCCCTTTTACGTGTAATTAATAATGATGGGGTATGATTTATCACCTCCCCCATACTTCAATAATGATTTATAAGTGATTATAAACCCCTTTCTCTCTCATTAATCCCTCTTAAGTACACCTGATACCATGCCGATAATCCGTAAGGGATTATACCTGAACCTCCTTTATTCCTTCGGGTTGCCTCATATTTATTATTACCAAAATAAAGTTTTATTATATATTTATTTGAATATTATAAAAAAAATTACATGTACCAAATTCATTTATCAATACCCTTTGATCATTCTCTTTTAGGGATATACATGTTTTTAAGTGATTCCCTCCTCAATACTTCCCAATAAGCAAACTTGTTTCAAGGGAACTTCCTGGATTCATACCCAATTTCAAGTGCACTCTTCCATATATTTTAATACAAATTTGTTTTTATAAAACCAATGTTTTTATTATTAAAACATTATTTTATAACTTCTGGTTTTATATAAAATATTATTCCCTTTTTTATTTTAAATGCTCATTAGTATTTTCCTTAAAACCGCACTAAAATGTTTTAATGATAAAATTCCTTAAATACTCTTCTTTCATGTTGTTAATTCTATTTGAAATCACTTACTATGATATATTATTATTTTATCTTATGAATGTATATTTATTTTTTAATTCCTTTATTTCATGGACACTTGTATGATACGCCCATTCATTATGCTTTATGACATGATTATGATACCCATTTCTTTCCATGGGTACCCTTATGTTTATGTATGATTGATTATGTATGATTCTTAATGTGGAAAACATATTATTGAACATGTTAATATGGGTGTTCCCAGATAGTGCTCCAATGCATTGGGTAAAGTTGAGTCTCATGAGATGTTATGTGCAACGGTCTTGGCGGTTAGCCTTGACTCGTGCTACCATGTGCAACAGTCTTGGTGGTTAACCTTGACTTGTGGTCCTCTATGTGAAATTAACCTTGAATCATTCTAAATTAATGTTTTATGTTGCTTCCACACTATTATGACTCCATTTTTATATAACCCCATGTTTATATGTTATGATTTCACGTGCTCCATTCATTTTTACATCATTATGTCATGCCTTCTAACCCAGGTGATAAAGATTTATTACTATGATTTTTCCCTTAATGGGATTTTATATCATCCCTTTATTCATGTTATCCATAGGTTATCTTATGAATATTTATAATTTCAATGGAAGTTAGGAGATATTTATGAATACTATATAAATAAATTTTATATTTAGTCCCATGTTTTAAGTTTTATGTACCTAGTCTTCCAAGACACTATAATTTATGATCCTTGGATTGTAATATGATGTTTTATTATGATTAAAATAATTTAATGTTATATGTAAAAGGCTAGGGTAACTATAGTTGGTATCAGAGGATGGTCTAGTTATTTTTGGAAATTAGTAATATATCACTTTAGTAATAACATTAGGGATGAGACTAAGTATACGAAAACATCCCTAAATTTTGGTAAGTATAGAGTAAGTGGTTTATCAAGAAAATACATCCCTATCTGGATACAAATAGGTATAGGTGGCTCTGGCACAAATGTATCTAGGGGTAAAACCCAAAAACACCACTTTGAGCTAGACTCTAATGGGAACTAGTGCACAACAATGGGCCTTACTACACTCTTAGTTTGACACTCTCGGGGATATGATTTGGTAAATTCATAAGCTTAGTACAAACCATTATTAAAGGAACAATTAAATAAAAAATCCCATAAAAATATATGATCATGGATAACCTATATTGAAATTTAGGGAATCACAATTTAGGATATATTTTTCCTTTAATATTTTATCCTTTTATGTTTAAAGTTTTCTTTTTTTTATTCTTGATAAATAAGTATTCAATACCCCTAATTATACGTTATTTTTCATATTTAATGGAAGGAAATATAAGAACATGTTCCAACAACCAATGAAATAGGAAATGTGATGATTGCCCTAACAATATGCCTGATATGATGGGAATGGATGATCAAAACTTCATGACAGTACTTTCTTAGCTGGCTCAAGTTATGAATAATAACTTGAATCAAGTGGAATTATATCCTCCTCCAAGGAAATAGCAAGTTGTCGTAGAATCCTTCATGCAACAAATGCCTTCCATGTTTATTGGATCTTCTGATCCCCTCCTCTTAGAATAGCATATTAACTTCATTGAAAATATATTCCCTATCCTCCAGTGCATGGAAGAAGATAAAGTTATACTAGCAGTCTATCATTTTGATGGGGAAGCTGATCAATGGTGGAAAATAATCAAGAATACAAAGTCCCAAGAGGAAATTGATTCCATATATTGGGAGGAATTCAAGAAAAAAAATTCAATAAATATTTTCCCTGAACCCTCCATCTCAAGATGGAATGAGAGTTACTCAGACTCAAGCAAAAGGATGATGAGTCCATCGGGGCATATGAAGAAAACTTCACAAGGCTTGAAAGGTATGCCACTGGCTTTGTCATGAACACCAAAATCAAGGTGGATCACTTATTTAGAATACTAAATCCAATTATATGAAAATCATTGGTGATTCAAGACTTTGACAGTTATGAGGAGATTATCCAGTATTCCCTCAAGGTTGAAATAGAGATCAGAGACTCTCATTGGTATCATGGTCCTGGTGACAAGAAGAGGAAATGGAATCTAATGTGGTTGGTCCCATAAATAAATTCCATTATGGAAAGAATCATGATCATACCACGTGTAAAAATTGTGTGAAGAAGCATCCTAGGAACTGTCTAAAGGGAACCAGAAATTACTTCAAATGTGGAAGAATGGGACATATGGATAAAAACTACTGAAGGGGTATGAATAATACTACTAATGTGGAAGAATAAAGGAAGGTTTAGATAAATTATCAACCAGTGGTGCAGTGTTACAACTTCAAGGAGCATGGTCATTATGCGAACAATTTCCCTAAGTGGAGGGTTGTCAGAGGAAATCAAAAACAACCTCCAAGGAAACAAGGAAGGGCTTATGCTATCACTACTATTGAGGTGGATTTTGACAATTATGTGGTGATAGGTACACTAGTTATTTATTCAATAATAGAGAATGTAATTTTTGATTCTGGTGTTATGTATTCTTTCATATCTTGCAAGTTTAGTAGAACTATTCAAACACCACCTAAAAATTTAGATATTGAGTTATCTATGAGAACAGAAAATGGGAAAATTATTGCATCCAAATTATATAACTCCTCCCTGGTTAATTTTTGTGGACTAAACCTCCCATAAAATACCGTCATACTTCCTTTAGTGGAGTTTGATTCTATCTTGGGCATGTATTGGTTGTCTTTATACAATTCCAACATCAACTATTTGGAAAGGGGGATCACTCTTAACATCCCAAAGAATCCTCTAATTCTTTAAAAGTGTAAGGAGGAAGATTAATATCCTTTAGAATCATTGTCTCAAGTGTGTATATTAATTCCTTATGATCAAGAATGTCTAGCACAAATGATTGAGACAAAAGAGAGAATCATGCTTGAAGACCTTCCCATCATGAGGGATTACAGTGATGTATTCCCTGAAGAGTTTCTAGGTCTTCCTCCTAATTGAGAGGTTGAGTTCTCAATTGAACTCATTCCTGGATCTCTTTATATATCAAAGACACCTTATAGAATGACCATTGTAGAAGTGGAAGAGCTGAAGAAGCAGTTACAAGAGAATATAGAAAGGGTTTTTATACGCCTGAGTGTTTCTCCATGGAGAGCATCGATCCTCTTCATCAATAAGAAGTATGGTTTGATGCGCCACTACATTAATTATCATGATCTTAATAAAATCACGATAAAGAACAAGTATCCCCTTCCTCGGATAGATGACTTGTTTGATCAGCTATGTGGGGCCAGTTATTTCTCAAAGGTGGACCTTCGGTCGGGATATCACCAATTAAAGGTGAGGAGGGAAGATATTCCCAAGACTTCCTTTTGAATGAGGTATGGAAACTATGAATTCATAGTGATTCCCTTTATACTCACTAGTGCTCCTACAATTTTCATGGATTTAATGAATAGAGTCTTTAGATATTACCTCGATGAATTTGTTGTAGTCTTTATTAATGATTTTATGATATACTCCAAGAGCAAGGAGGAACATGAGGAGCATTTTAATACTATGATAAAGACTTTGAGAAGGGAGAAGTTGTATTAAAAGTAGAGTAAATGTGAGTTTTTGATAGAGGAATTATCATTCTTGGGGAATGTTATCACCAATAAAGGGATATCTGTGGACCCTTCCAAGACAAAGGTGATCAAAGAATAGCCCAGGCCAACATCTATAATGGATATCTGTAGATTCCTTGGCCGAGCTGGGTATTACCGAAGATTTTTGGAGAACTTTTCACCATTTTAAAACCCAATGACCCATATGAAATGGAAGGGGGTGAAGTTTTTTTATACTCAATAATGTGAGTAAAGCTTTAAGTATCTCAAAAAGAGGCTTATTACTATGCCAGTACTCACACTCCCGTTAAGTGGATAACTATTTGTGGTGTAAATTGATGCTTCAAAGAAAGGCTTAGGATGTGTACTGATGAAAAATGATAAAGTGATAGCTTGTGCCTCAAGGCAGTTGAAAATCCATGAGAAAAAATATCCCACGCATGATCTGGAATTAGCAGTTGTGATCTTTGCATTAAAAATCGGGTGGCATTATCTTTATAGGGAGAGGTTTGAGATATATACTGATCACAAAAGCCTCAAATATATATTCACACAGAAGGAGCTTAATATTCTCTAGAAAATATGGTTAGATCTCATCAAATATTATGACTTCTCAATCCACTACCATCCTGTTAAGGCAAATAAGGTGATGGATGCTCTAAGTATAAAGGATCATGCATCTTTATCAATGATGAGAGTTGAAAAGGATCCAATATTATTAAATTTTCTAAGGATGGACATGAGAATAATTAAGGTAGTAACATCATAAATCCTTTCTAAAATGATTTCTCAACCATCCCTCATGGAGAAAATAAAGTATGCTCAAAGAAAAGATGTGGAAATTCTGAAAAGGTTGGAAGCTATTCGAAATGGGAAATCCTCTGAGTTCAATATTGATGAGGAAGGATTTGTAAGATTTGGTTCACAATTATGTGTACCATATAATACATAGATAAATAAGGATCTTCTGAATGATTCACATAGCTCAAACTTCTCTATTCACCCAGGGAGTACAAAGATGTATCGAGATCTCTGAGGGAACTTTTGGTGGGATAATATGAAGAAGGATATCGCTAAATATACATCAAAGTGTCTGGTATGTCAACAAATGAAGGCTTAAAGGAAAAAAGTCTAAATGTATTTTGAAACCAATAACCATACCAAAATGGAAGTGGTAGAACATCACCATGGACTTTTTCACTGGAATTACAAGGACATCCAAAGGAAACAATGCTATATGGGTCATTCTGGATCATCTTACAAAGACAGCTCGCTTTATTTTAATTCGATATGACTTATCATTGGATCAACTTTCATGAATATATATCAAAGAGGTGGTAAGGATGAATGGAGTACCACTATCTATTGTATCTGATAGAGATCTGAGATTCACCTCAAAGTTCTAGAAAAGTCTCCAACATGCTCTAAGCATTGAACTGAACTTCAGTATAGCCTATTATCTTCAGACTAATGTCCAATCTGATCGAACTATTCAAACACTAAAAGATATGTTCAGAGTGTTTTCTATATACTTAAAAGTAGTATGGTACCAACATCTTCTACTAGTCGAACTCTCCTAAAATAATAGTTTCCACTCGAGCATCTAAATGGCATCATATGAATCCCTTTATGGGAAATGGTGCAGAACACCAGCGTGTTGGGATGAAGTTGGTGAACGTAAGCTGTTAGGACCTGAAATGGTCTAAGAAATGGTAGAGAAGGTGAAAAACATTCAACATCACATCAAGGCAGCCCAAAGTTAACAAAAGAGTTATGCAGACAATCATCAATGAGAACTTGAGTTCAAAGTTGGAGACATGGTATTTCTATGCATATCTCTATGGAAGAATGTCATGAGATTTGGGAAGAAAGAAAAGTTAAGTCTCAGGTACATTAGCCCCTTCGAGATTCTTGATCATGGTGGAGTTGTGGCCTATCGACTAGCACTTCCACCTATTATGTCTAAAGTACACAATGTCTTCCACGTATCCCTCTTGAGGAAGTACATACCAGATCCTTCACATATACTCTCTTTAGAGGCGGTATAGTTGGAGAATGATCATTCTTATGAGGAGTAGCCGGTAAAGATATTGGATCATAGAGATAAAGTTTTACATAACAAGACTACTCACCTGGTAAATACTATGGAGAAACCATAAGTACAAAGATGAAACATGGGAACTGGAGGAGGCAATGGAGGAAAACTACCCACACCTGTTTATGGCTTAGAATGTAAAATGAAATTTCGAGGGTGAAATTTCATAAGGGGGGAATAATTTAACGACCCAATGTTTTATCAATGGAAATTACCTTCTTATAATTATGTCATATAATCACATGAAATCACAACACAATGAACTACTAAGAACTATGTGACCTTTAAACATAATTTTTCAACTTTTGTGTCTTGAATTTCAAAAATATGACATACACGATTGTGTTTAGGGTGATTTTTGGGGTCTGATGGAATAAACTTAATTTTTAGTGAATAATAACCTACCCTTATGAATAGTAACCTACCCTTATGAATAGTAAATCATCTAAAAGAATAGTAACCTCACCTATGAATGTATAAATATAATTTAGGCATCTTATAAGTGATAATACGACCATAGTAAAAGTATTAGTATTTTTGTAAGTCATAAATAATTAATTAAAATTAATTAATTAATTTAAAAGAAAATTTATTTTCCTAAAATGTGTTCATAAATTATCAATTTTATGTCTTCTGGTTTTAAGATAATTTTATAAGACCTTATGTAATTTTTGAAGGCATTATAAAATTAGTTATAGTTTTAAAATCTTTATTTTTCAAGTAAATTATGATTTTAATTAAATATTAAATTAATCATATTTATAAAATTATTTTTGAAAATTTTATTTCATTTTTTTATTCTACACATCAAAAAATGGTTATATTTAATTTTTTGGATTTTTCTAAAATACTTGAATTTTTATGAATAGTAAAATACAATAATTTGTAAATTAAGCTAAATACATGATTTGTAGAGTCATAGATGATGTTATGTTGATTTAAGACCAATTGGTTCGAAGTCAAATGCACTTATTACTATTTTTTGAGATTTAATAATCACTATTTCTTATCTTATGGAGAAATAATAAACTAATGATTAAAATATTGAGAAAACCATCCTCTCGTCCACTATAAAAACCACTCACACTCTGTCTCTTCTCTTCACTACTCTCAAGCCTTGTACCTTGCATAAACTATGCTAAAATCTCTCCCCAAGATCCTCCCCCATTTCTATCAGCACTTGGTCTCCTAAAACGACCAAATCATCTCCCCTTAAGAGGCTCTCAAGGAAGGTTAATTCAAGAGGTAAAATTCCTCTTTTCTTTTCTTTCATTTTCATGTTCCTTTGTTCTATTTTCTTTCCTAACCTCTCCTCATACAAATGGTATGAAAAATCCAGTACCATAAATGTACTTTAATTTTTTATGATAATGGGATAATTCATTATCATCTCTCCTTTTCCCACCTTTTATATGAAATAAATGAAAACACCGTACGAGATGTGTTAATTTATAACATTCAAGGACGACAGGTTATCAATTTCTATTACCATATTCAATTATGGTCATGAAACTATTTTTATGGTTGAACCAGACTATTATGTATGTATTTTATCTTATTTAATGTTTTGTAATCCTTATGCACTCATGATGTAAAATAATAATACAAAACAAGTTAATTGTGAGCAAAATCGCCAAATTAATCCAAGCGTTTATCATTAATGTTTTATATAATAATTAATCTTCACTACAAATAAGCAAATGAATTTTATAACCATGTAATATTATGTATGTTAACTAATAACATATAACTTCAATTCTGGACAACCATCCTCATTTTACATGATTCACTGTTCATGAAAATAAGTAAACTGATCGTAAAACCCAAGAAAACAAACGGACCCGAACAATGAAATTGATCCACTTAACACACAAAAAGGACATGAATGAACATAAAAATAGTATACTAAATCAATTACATATAAAATAGGTTCTGTAATTATTAATTTATAAACCTAATTTTATTATTCAGGTCATTAAGATCAAGGGAAGAACACCTTCGGACTTAAGGTAAGGGATCCTCTATATTTCACTTTTATTGAAGAATATCCTCTATTTTATGACCTTTTATGTGTAATTAATAATTATGGGGTATGATTTCACACCTCCCCCATACTTCCCTCATGATTTATAAGTTATTAGAAACCCCTTTCTCTCTCATTAATCCCTCTTAAGTACACCTGATACCATGTCGATAATCTGTAAGGGATTCTACCCAAACCTCCTTTATTCCTTTGGGTTGCCTCATCGTTTTTTATTACCAAAATGAATTTATCTTATATTTATATATGAATACTCTAAATATTGTGTACGTGTATCAAATTCTTTTATCAATACCCATTCATCATTATCTTTCAGGGATATACATTTTTTTAAGTGATTCCCTCCTCAATACTTCTCGATAAGCAAACTTATTTTAAGGGAACTTTCCGAATTCATACCCAATTTCAAGTGCACTCTACCATATGTTTTAAGACACATTTTTTTTATAAAACCAATGTTTTTATTATTAAAACCTTCTTGGATCACTTTTTTTTATATAATTCTCTTTTCTATTTTAAATTCTCATTAGTTTTTTCCTTAAAACCACACTAAAAAGTTTTAATGCTAAAATTCCTTAAATAATATTATTTCATGTTGTAAATTCTGTTTGAAATAACTTACTATTATATATTATCGTTTTACCTTATGAATTTCCATGTATTTTTTAATTCCTTTATTTCATGGACACTTGTATGATACGCCCATACATTATGATTTATGACATGATTATGATGCTCAATTCTTTCCATGGTTACCCTTGTGTTTATGTATGATTGATTATGTATGATTATTAATGTGGAAAACATATTAATGAACATTTTAATATGGGTGCTCCCAGATAGCGCTCCAATGCATTGGGTAAATTTGAGTCTCATGAGACATTATGTGCAACGGTCTTGGTGGTTAGCCTTGACTCATGATATCATGTGCAACGATCATGGTGGTTAACCTTGACTTGTGATCCTCTATGTGAAATGAGCCTTGAATCGTGATAAATTCATGTTTTATGTTTATGAAACATTATTATGACTCCATGTTTATATGACCCCATGTTTATGTGTTATTATTTTACATGCTTCATGCATTTTTACATCATTATGTCATGCCTTCTAACCCATGTTCTAAAGCTTTATTACTATACTTTTTCCATTACTAGGCTTTTAGATCATCCCTTTTTCGTGTTATCCCTAGGTTATCCTATGAAGATGTATGATCAAAATAGAATTTAGGAGCTCTTTATGAAGACTAAATAAAGAAATTTTATATTTAGTCTCATGTTTTAAATTTTATGTACCTAGTATTCCATGACACTAGACTTTACAATCCTTGGATTGTAATATGATGTTTTATTATTCTTAAAATCATGTAATGTTATGTGTAAAAGGCTATGGTTGCTATACTTGTCTGGTTTTATAGTGAATTATATTATGAGAAATAGTGAGAAGACAGTATTGAAACTTATTAATCTTATCCTCCAAGTTGATAGAGACATGGGGTGTGACAAACTCATTGTCCTTATAGTGAATAAGAAGAAGAGGAATAAATAAAAGGGGTTGATGACTCATTACAAATATAAGGCTCCAGAGCACCATCCCTCCAAGAAGAAGAAGATCAAGAGGCAAGGAAAGGAATAGTATGTATTATTTTTTTCATGAGGTAAGAAGGGCCACTAGAAGAGGAATTATACCCATATAAAGAATCAAGGGGAAGCTTCAGGTGTAGTAATTATTGAGTGTAATATTTCCATATCTACAAGTTGGGTATTAGATACTACTTGTGGTGATCACATTTCTATCCAAATATAGGAACCAAGAAGATTTCATAATATTACCAGAGATGAGGTGGATTTATAGGATACCAATCGATAGAGGCTAGCTACTCTGGCCATTAGAGACTACCATCTCACATTACCGATAGGATTGATTTTTGTTTTTAAAGAACTATTATTATGTTCCTAGTGTTACCAAGAACGTTATTTCCATTTCTTATTTAGATATAGATGGATTTATTTTCAACTTTGGAAATAATGGTTGCTACTTTTATAAAGATAAAATATGTTATGGTGTGAAACAATTTTATAATGGACTTTATTTATTACATTATAAAAAACTAAATATTGGAAATAGATAATGAAACAAATATGCATGACTCATATAACACTCAATTATGGAATCACAGTATTGGTCATGTAAACAAGAATCATTTGGAAAAGTTCTATCAATATGGTTACTTAAACTCTTTTGATAATAAATCACTTGAAATATGTCATGGTTGTTTACAAGGAAATATGATCAAACCACCATTTGGTGGTCAAGGTAAAAGGGACACAGAGCTTCTAGATTTATTACACACTGATGTGTGTGTACATTTTCAATTAGAGGATATAGTTTTATAATCATACTTTATTACTTTTACAAATTACTTGAGTAGGTATGGTTATATATACTTGATAAGGAATGAGTATGAATCCTTTGATAAATTAAAATATTTCAAGAATGAGTTTGAGAATCACCTTGGTAAGAAGATAAAGAAACTTTGATCAGATCGAGATGGTGAATATCTTAACCAATATATTATCTAATTTCTATGGAATTATGGGATTTTATCTCAACTCACTTATCCTTATTCACCATAGTGGAATGGTGTTAGTGAAAGGATGAATTTTACTTTTTTGGGCATGATAAGTTCAATGATGAGTCACATGAGCCTTCCATTATCCTTTTGGTGATATGAATTACATAAAACATTATACTTACTAAACCAAGTACCAAATAAAGTATAAAAAGTTATTCCCTTAAGTTATAGAGTGGAAAGAAACTCGTTTTTTACATGTTCATTCATAGGGATGTGAGGCATTTGTTAAGGCTAGATTAAGAAACAAGCTAGCACTCTGAGGCATGAAGTGTATCTTTATAGGATATCCCAAGGAAACAAGGGGATACTACCGATACAACCCTTCATACAATAAAGTAATTATTCTAAGACGGGATGTTTTTATTAAGAGGGTGCACATATTCAGGGAGGATAGTGGGAGAAATATTGACTTCGGTGAATTTGATGTTGATGATACACAATAGTTGGTATAGGAACAGATTCCACAGGTCTCTATAGAAGATGTTGTTCCTAAAACACAAGTACTATGTAGGAGCACAAGAGAGGTAAGAGAACTAGATAGATATGGTTTTTTGGTCATTGATGATGGTTCCTAATTATTGATTAAAAATGATGATCCTATCTCCTATAAGGAGTAAATAGAGATCTAAGAATTTGTAAGGTGGTAGGAAACCATGAATTCTGAAATGTATTTCATTTATTAAAGCCAATTTTGGGTTTTGATCGATCTTCCAGTTGATGTAAAACATGTTGGGTGTAAATGGGTATTCAAGATAAATTTTTACATTGAAGGTAAAGTAAATACCTATAAAGAATTACTAGTGTATAAAGGGTTTATACAACTTAAAATCATTGACTATGACTAAACCTTTTATCCAGTTTCAATGTTTAATTACATATGAATTTTACTTTTCATAACATCTTACCATGACTATGAGATTTAGATAATGGATTTCAAAATATATTTCTTTACTAATAACCTTCAAAAGGATGTTTACATGACACAACTAGAAGGGTTTGTGGATCTATGAAATTCCAAAAAGGTATGTAAGTTTTAGAGATTCATTTATGGATTAAAGAAAGAATTCAGGTCATGGAACATTTTATTCGATGAAACCATAAAGTAATTTGGTTTCATTAAGAATTAATGTGAATCATGTATTTACAAGTTGTTTAGTAGTAGTAAAATTGTTTTCATAGTAGTATATGTTAATTATGTTTTACTAATTGGAAATAATATATCAGCCTTACAAGAGGTTAAGTCATGGTTGATCAAGTGATTATCCATGAAGGACTAGGTGAAGCAGCCTATATTCTAGGGATCAAGATCATGTGTGATAAATCCAAGAGGCTACATAGGCTAAGTTGAGGTATATATATTGAACAGATACTAAATAGGTTCAGTATAGAAAAATATAAGAGAGGATTGGTTCCAGTGTTATATGGTATACATATTTCCAAGAAAATGTGTTCTCATACACAAGAATAAAGAGATAGAATGAGTAAGACCCCATATGATTCTTTGATAGGATATATCATGTATGCCATGTTATTTATGAGGATTTATGTTTCCTATGCTTTGATTATGATATGAAGATATCAAGAAGATCTAGGTGAACAACATTGGACTGTTTTTATTGATATCCTTAAGTGTTTGAGGTGTACTAAGGATATGTTTCTAGTGTATGGAGGAGATAAATAACTAGTAATAAGGGGTTATATATATGTTATTTATCATAAAAATCAAAATCATCTGAAGACATAGTCTGGATATGTTATTTGTATCAATAGAGAAGTTGTGAGTTGGAAGAGTTCAAAGCAGTTAGTTTTCACCGATTCTACAGCATAGTCTGGGTATATTTCATATTTTTATGTATCCAAGGAAGTTTTTTGGATTCATAACTTTTTCCAAGAGCTTGTTGTGGTACCTAGTATTAAAGATCTTATCATAGTTTACTGTGATAACATTGTAGTGTTGGATCTCTCCAAAGATCCAAGGTCGCACCAGAGGAAAAATCATATACTTTGGAATTTTCATCTCTTGAGTGATTTTTCTCAATGAGGTAAAGTTGTAGTGGGTAGAGTATCTATGAAGGAAAATGTAGCAGACCACTTAAAGAAGGCTTTATCTTAGTAGAAGCATGGGTATCATGTGAGATCTAGTGGACTGAAAGTTGTTGTTAGTTGGCTCTAGTGAAAGTGGGAGTTTGGTGGAGTTGGTGCCCTAGAACCAACTTGTTTAGTCATTGATTGTATGTTTTTATTATTAAATAAGTTTTATTATCACATAATGATTTTTATTATGTTTAATATTTTTATGTGATAATTTAATTATAATATATGTCATGCTGAAAAGGTCATAGCAGTTTCTCACTATGATGAGAACCTAGAGGTTCCACGATATTATTCTTAAAACCCATTATATAGTTGGATGATATTGTCTCATGGGACACATACAATATAGGTTATCAAGGTTAGGAGGCTTATAATACATTGATACACCTTCTCATGGTGTTCTCCCTTAGTAATATCTAATACATAAGGTTATGAGAACATAACCATTAATAGGAAATCCACATTTCCATATGTCATTGAATGTTCCCATTTTCAGTTGTGTATATTAATCTGTAGAGTTTAATATTATCATTAATGGATATCATGACTCACATACTTTGATGTATTGATGAAAACTGTGATGACATATGTTCATGACAAAGCAGGATGCATTGGGTGTATCACGGGTGATATTGCATTAATGGATAATGCAAGAAAAGTTTTATCACTTTTTTACATAGATGGAAGTTGATATCATAGGCCCTTTGATGGGAATGGAATTGCCTGCATAAATCCATATCTATGGTGTTCAATGGGAAATTTCATTTCTAAAAAGTAAAACAGAGAGATATCGAGCATATTTTTTAATAGCACTAACATGAAACTTGTTTGATTAGTGATAACACGATAAAGGGATTCTATTACATAGTAAACATTTATAGGAGGTTGGACATCATTGTGACATTAGATTCTTTCTCTATGGATGTCTTGGTATGTTGCTAGATGATAACCTTGGACTTTAGGCAGTTATTCCTAATATCACTTAGAAAGAGGCCTAGAGGGTCACACACTAGGTGGATCCAAAGTCTTTGTTAAATTCTAGTATTGAATTTAACAAGTTAGAATAAATAATATTTATTCAATTTTGGTTGATCGCCATAATTTAATCACAAATTATTTGAAAGAATAAGTGAGTTAAATAATAATAATAATAAATATTTATTTTCAAGTTTAGTGAATATATTATTTATTGTATTTATCATATAATAATTCAGTGGAAATTATTTATTAAATAAATATTCATTATTCGAGGATTAGTAAATATTGTTGAGGGAAAGCGAATGAGTTTAATGGTCAGATTGGAAATAATATAAATGATATTTATTTATATATTCTTAAAATGTTTTTCATATTTAAATTTATTTATATTATTCTTATTATTATTGGAAATGAGGTCATTTAAGAATTGTAAAGATGGTAAGGGTTTGGTGTGTGATTTTCCAACCCTAAACCTACCATAATAAATATCTAATTATATTTATTTCCTAAAATACAATTGGTGTGCACAACGAATTGAGTGAGACTCTCTCAAACCCTGGAGATAGAGATAGAGAGATTTAGAGTGCTCTCCCCCCCCCCCTCATCTCTCAAGCCAATGAGATACCATTAATAGTCCTTCCTCTCCTGAGAAGAATTATACTATGATTAACCATGAATAATGAAAGTGATCAGGATCGGCCATGCTAGTACCCAACAATTCTACAGTATCATTAAAAGATTGTTGTACATGTGAAGATCACTGCTAGAGGTATTATACACTTATATTATGAAACAAAATGACATTACAGCAAGATCTTTTCCATCATATCATCAATGAAAGTGAAATTACAAGTTGAGGTAATTATACATCTTCTCAAATATTAATTATAAATTACATGTGAACGTACTTCTCTTTTGGTTTTAGATTTTTAATATAGTCATGTAATATATTTTTTTCATTGGACATGAAATTTTGATCATGTAAAGAAACAATTACACATGATTTTAATCTAAAATATGATTTGGTTATACTAGTAAAGGACTATTCTATTGCGCCTAGAACCTACAGATAACACACTATCTAGAAAATCAAGAGGGAAATTTTTATCATAGTGGAATAACATGTGATCATGAAAATGGTAAACCACATTCATTATTTAATTCAGTTTAATAATTATGAATGTTAATTACACCATCACTGATGTGGACTTAATTTCGTGTATTTTTTCACAGCACTTTTGTGTTTAAATTATGTTTTTAATGTTAAAATATGCCTTAAATTATTTAATTTATTTATTTTGGTTAATTTTCAAGTAAATTGTTGACTTAATGAATTTTATGATTATTTTATGATTTTATGTTTTATTTTTTATTATGTTTCAATTTATGTATATATAATTTAATAGTGATGTTTCTTTTAAGTTTATAATTTTAATTGTCATTATTTAATTTAGTGATTCTACTATTCAATTTTATTATTTGGTTTTCTTTTAATAAATTAATTAGTTAATTGAAATTTAATTTAATTTATAATATAATTAATTTAATTAATTAATAATTTCAACTTTAATTTATAGTTTAATCTATTTTATTTTTATTCTTTATTTATTTTTAATTATTTATTTAATCATTTAATATAACTTGAATTTATTCAAGATAATTTTGTATTTTTAAAATTAGATATTTTATAAATTTGAATAAATATATATATATATATATATATATTTCTTTGATAGATTATTTTTAATTTAGTTTACGATTTTATTCTGCTTGTAGTTGTAGTTGGTTTTCACGTAGCCAATTTCAAAGGGGTGCTGATCGCATTGTCATGAAACGCCAAATTGATTATGATTTTAAAGTTGATTTATAGTATGTGGAAGACCCTAGGTCATCTCTCAATGAGCGTTTATAGGTTTAGAGCATGTATTTTTAATAAAAATTACTAAATGAGGGGGTGGTTTTGAAAATAGTTTTAAGAATATAACTTAATTTAAAGAGTTTAATAGTTAAAAAAAAAAGTGAGTTTTGAAAAATATGAGATAAAGGGGTCATTGTGATTTCACTACACACATTTCAAGTTCATTGTTCTTTGAGTTTCATTAAGGTTTTGAGTAATTCTTTGGTTGAAATTAATTGGAATGTCGATTAATTCCTAAGCTTTTATTTCAATGCTTGAAGAACCAAACCTTGACATAACAATTGTATTTCCAAGGTACAATTCATATTCATGGAATAATATCTTCCAAAGTAAATTTAAATCTCAATAAAGTGGGTAATAAAAGGATTCTTTTGTTTTTCTATTGTAACAACACAAGTCACGCACTAAAAAATTCACACCAATCGGTTAGAAATTAAGAGCAAATCAATCGGATGAATCAAAACAAGAATTAAAATATGAAATAATGTAAGATACATAGAATGAAATGTTTTAACACCCAAATTAACCAAAACTAGTAGTTAATATATGTTTCGGAACTCCATTTACATGTGTGTAGCTCCCTCACAACGAACACCCATCGTTTAGCCCAACATTGAGAGGAGAAGGAAGCTCGGGTGGATCTCCTTCTTCACCCTTTATCCCCTTATGAGGATAAGGGCCTATAGAACTTCTAGTATGAGTATAGAAATCCTCTAGAACTCCAAAATGGAATCACTTCACTCCTTGGTCGAACTTTCAAATGAGGTCCCCATGGTTCCCTTTTATAGACAGAATGGAAAGTGGTTTTGAGCACCTGGTTTTGATTATACTACTTGTATCTCGATTTTGGACTAGTAAACAACCATATAAGGACTTGAAAAAAATATTATAGTTGTTTTATGGAATCTTTACTATATCCATGTAAAATTTGGTAGCCATTGGACATCTTTATTGGGAGATGTTTTCAAAATAATGAACCTAACTTTGGAATTCATGTAGATTCAGTCCCCTAGATAGATCAGTTTGGATGGGCTAAAAAATGCACGAATTAGGATTGGGTGTCTTGAGATGATTTGTAACCCGTGGATTTTTGGATCATTCTAAAAAAAATCCTCCCATTTATTATAATGTATTTCATGTAATTTAGAAAACATTGGACAGGTGTCCATGGGATTCCATGCAATTTGGTCCATTTTCCTTCTGGATCATCTTCAACCCTCCAAATCACCTCCTCCTACAATAAAATCACCAAAAAAGTAGAATTTCACTTTTTTATAGTGATAAATATTAAATAATTGAATCAAATGGTAAGTGAATTTTTTTATTAAATTTATAATTTTGAATACAAACCCAGTTTAAAATAGTGGTATAAGGGTGAAATAAAGTAGTGAATCGTGGTGCGATCACACCCCCACACCTAAAAATTTTCAATCTTGGGAAAAGTCACATTTCCAAAAATTATGCATGGAGATATTCCCAACATCATTAATACTTAACATTCAATGAAAATTAAATTCTTGATAGCAATGTGATCAAAGTAAAAAATCATACTAAGGAGTTATTCTTAGTGATCATGGAAAAGATGTCTCATAAATTATATCAAAACAAAATTTTAAGAGATGCATGATACCAATATAAGAAATTAATTCAGAATTTAAACATGTCACTAATTCTCCACATGTGTGTGTGACAACCAATTCATGTTATTCTTTCCACTTTCTATTTAGTAAATATATGTTATTTTAAAAAAAATATTCTTAAATGGTTTTGTCCACTAAACATGCCCTACATCCTTTGCAATCAAATTTCAAGACCCACTCACTTAAGAATTCTCAGAAGTCCAAGATTAATATCCTAAAATAGATATCCCCATATGTTTTAAATTTCATCATTCCCCTCATTTATTATTATTTTTGTTTTTTTCAAAATTTGAACTTTGAAAAAATCTCACACTCGTCACTCAACCCCTGTTTGATCTCCTCACAACACTAATTTTAATAGTTATAATAAGATCAAAGGTTTAGGAAGAGTGGTTTTTGACTTTCCCAAGGCACAACCCATGTTTTTTTTTCTAGTTTTTTTAGGGCGTACAATAGTCGGATAATAGGTACACATGCATAGGTCAATCTGGTACAATAATGAAACATATCAGATAAGGAAAGAACATATGGAAAAGTAATTTTAGAATGATGATAAAAATGAACCTAACTTATTTTTACCTTCTATTATTTAAGAAATATTCACACTTCATGGTTGGGTGAAAAGATCTATAGATATATTAAGTGACATGGTTTTCCCATAAACTACTTACATAAAGGGTATCATTCTTCTCAAAGGTCTCAAAATGATACAACCATTCATATCATTTAAAAAACCCAATTAACTAGAAAAAATCACACCTCAATGTTAAATTAATGCCAAATCACACATTATATTAGTGATAAAAAAATGTTAAAACAACTTAAAAAAGGTAATTCCTCACACATTTTCAATAATTTCCGTGATTAAGTGGGAATAATTTTCCATGATTAAGTGGGAATCATTTTCCATGATTAAGTGGGTGTCATTTTCCATGAATAATTGGGAATCAAAAATGAATATTCTAACAAAAAAGTGAGGGGGTAAGTTTACAATACTATTCAATGAGTGAATAAAATAAAAAGGATAAAGATGATGAAAATTCATAAGTAACTCAAGAATATACCTATAGCATCCCGCCTTTTTATAACATAACTTTTCATTACATTTTACAAAACCGAGGATCTTTAAGGTTTAGTGTCTTGGAAACCAGGAACTTAAAACATGAAAACATAAAACATTATTCTTAAACACTTGAAAGGATTCTCCTTATGTTCATCCTAGGTTCATTACTGCATCTCATAACCTGGGGACATAAATCAAAAGAAAGGGGTGAGCAGAAGGCCCAGTAAGGGAAACAAGGGGAAATATTTAACATGTGAACTTGAGATACATCAACAAAGTCATGAAAAAAAACTTTAAGGCACGAGAAAGAAATCATGAGGCATATCATAATAAAAATAATGTATTTCATAACTTGAAGATGTGGCTACAATATTTAACTTAGACAATCATTAACATATCACCAAGTTTCATCCCTAGGGTGTCATTTGAAAATTACCAAGGTTATTCACCAAGGTATCGTTAAAATTGTAATCTCTAGTGGTTACATCATTACCCAATGCATCGGAGCGCTATCAGGGAGAACCCTCAAATTTGTCTTTATAATCAAGTGAGCCACATATATCATCATAAAAAATTTCATAAATAACCCATATGGAATAAAAGAACTGGGTTTAATTTCATAATCATAACGTTTTAAAAACTTCTTTAAAGACATGATCTTTATGTCACTTTAAACCCACAGAAAAGGAAAGAAAGTCTCATGTATGTAAATCCCAGAATTTAAAATAGAACATTTTGATATATATGTAAATAAAAATATAGAATAAAGAGTTTTTAGTATTAACTTAATAAAATAAAATAATTTTAGAAAAAGAGAGATACATTTTGAGATGGAAATTCGGCAGTATAACGGCTAGGTTGTAGGGTTTTAGAAAACATTGAAAAGAGGGGGGACATGGGTCACCCACTCATAAATGACCAATAAAATAGTATAGGGATAGAATATGAAGGATATATGAACATGGTAATGAAATTTTAAGGACATACCATGTGAAATTAAATACATGGATGGAAGACAAAAATAAGATTTCTCTTATGAAAATTCGGCAGCCTAATGGCGTCACTTAAAACTTCAAAAAAAAGAATTGACGAGATCAAATAGGGTCTCTCATCATATGAACATAAAATATCAGTATGGTGGATATATATATCATACCCCAATATAATAAAGAGGAACTTTAAAGACTTTATATGAAAGTAGAACTTTGAAAAAAAAAAGAAGGGTGAAAGGATCCCTTAAAAATTCGGCAGCCTAACGGCGCCACTTAAACATTCTTAAAATGAATTGATGAGAGAAAGAGGGGGTATCTCATAATAAGAAAATGAAAAGTACAGTAGGATGAATATAAAATAACATCCTCCAACTTAATAACATGGAGCTTAAAATATATGACATAAAAGAGAGTACTTGGAAAGAAAGAGAGAGGTAGGATCCCTTACCTTAAAACATAACTCTTAAAACTCAAAGGTTGGGACCTTGAGGGCTTGGGAGAACCTTGGGAGGACTCTTTGAGAGGTAATGAGACCATATATTCGTTGGGGAATAGTTGGGAGTAAAAACTAAAGGATTAAAGTGTGGGTATTTATATGGAAAGGGAGGTGATACTTTAATAATTTCAAGGGACACCTCACTAGTGGTTTTGGCAAAACCATGGGCTTGCCCATGGTATTTGCCCATGGTTTTGGCCACATGGGACCCCTCATAAAATAATTCATCACCTTTGGTCATCCAACCCTTAAAATATCTCATGACATAATCATGACACAGTTATGATGTCATTAAACATACCGAAACCCGAAAACTGTATTTTTACTATTCACTAAAAATTCAACTTTTTCAGAAAACTCCCAAAACTTTATCTTAACATAATATCAATGCTATGAATTCAAAAATAAACTCCATTTTATAAAAATAATTTTCTAAATATTTTTAATTTAATTTTAATTAAAAAACACTATTCACCTGAAAAAACTAATACTTGACTAATAATTAATGAAATAGTTATTTACCTATTTTATTGAATCACACTACTTAATCAAGGTGCCTAAATTATATTAATACTTTATTTAAGTGAGATTACTAATTCATTTGGTCACATTACTAATACTAATCATAAAATCACTATTCATAATTTACTATTTATCAAAAATTAAGTTGATCTTATTAGACTCTAAATTTCCTACTGAACACATTTGCAGAAGACCTTTTTTTGAAAATCAATACACATCATAATTATTTAAGGTTTACATAAATATTTTAAAATATATTTTTTTCAAAATACATCAATAAAATACATCCTATATTCATTCAAACATTTGAAAACTCACAAACTTCACCATGAGAAGAAAACACAATTTTATTTATAAAAAAGGATTACACAACGTAGCTATGGTCTCCTTACATAGCCCCTTATAACCCCAGCATAGGACCTAAGTGTAAGGTGTGCTAAGGTGATAGAATCTGAGGGTGGCTCATCCAACATCGCACGAGTAGTAATTTTTATCAGTTTGAACTTCTCGTGAAGGCGATTCCGTTCTATCTTCACACGATGAAGTTCAGCTTGGGTTTGGTCCAGAGCAAAGCCCAGTGGTGATTCCTCCTTCCTAAGTTCTGTTAGATGGGCTTCGATCGGCCCAAGACTACTGGATGAGGCCATCAAATCTTCTTTCTATATTAATTAACCAAGATCACTTGTATTTATAGACAATAATCGCAACATTTAGTTTCCAACGGTCATATTGACCAACGATCATATAACAGTTGAAACTCAACAGTCTCATTTTAATTATACTCATGTTATCAAATGAAACAGTTTTTTTGAGTATAAAAATAAAATAACACACAAAATTAGGAAACTAGATTTATTCAAAATTTCGGGTCATTACAATCTTCCCCCCTTAAGAAATTGTGTCCTCGCAATTTTTAAAATTGGGTTTGGAAATTTCATTGAATGTCCCACATCAGAAAAAGAGTCAGTAACACTATTACTTTAAAAGAAAGAAAAGGAAGTACAAAGGTCACCCGAGTTAACCCATACTAGGATTCCATGTAAGAAAACATGGACATGGAAGAGAAAAAAAAGGGTCATGTTCTGATGGAGAGTGATAGAAAACATGATTAGGAGAAAGTTAACAACAAGAAAATCACAACTTATGATGGGTTAAACAGTATTTGATTTCCCAGTAGGAAATATTAACAGAAAACGTTTTTGTTTTACGTTCCTTTTCATAGTTTTGAGGAATTAATTTACTACATAGAATAAAAACATAAGGAAATATATTTACCTTCAAGTAGAGTTTCATCCCTTAATAATTTTCTACCAAAGCTAATCTTTTCTCCAAACTATGAGCATTAAAAAAACACTTGGTCTCATCAAAAGAATAAGAATCATCTTCTAGAGAATCACATAATCCACAAAAGTATAACTATCTATCTTTAAACATTTATCCCAAAAACAGAAAGGGTAAGATAAAACAACTCTTCAAAAATAAAGAACCCCATACGAAGGTAAACTACTTTTAAATCTTCAAAGTTCCACGGTACTACCCAAATTTCATCAAAGAACATTCCATAAATAACTGTCCTTAAAATTCCTCAAAATAAACCAAACTAAGATTGAAACCCAAATACAAGAAGGATTTGATAACATAGTCTTCCAAGATAAACTTTATCATTCAACTCCAAACAACATCAACCACTCCTAACATCTTATAACAAAAGTAGCTAACCTAAACATATTTTCCCCAAGATAGGTTAATCATTTTCATAAGTAACCTATATTACCATAAGTTCACCTTAAATTCATCTATTCTTTAAAGTATAAGTCAACCTTTACTCCTGAAAGAAAATACCGTAGTATTATATTTACCTCGATCATATATGGTTCCCAAAATAGTGAACGTCTTCCAAAATAATAATCATCTTTTAATCCCCTAATCATCCTTTTTTTCAAGAAGAACAGCTTCATAACATTAACATGTGATACATAACAATATATTTTTTCCTTAATGATATAAAATCATCTTAGGTAGTGACTCGATGTTCTTAGAAAACATTAAAGATATGCTCATAGGGCATGAACTAAAAAAAACATGACATAGGCAATTATTGTGAAGACGTTACAAGTACTTTAGTCATCATGATCCATCTCAACATAGGACTTACATTGCTCCCTTGTCCTTGAAGATTTTTGATGCTTATCATGCTTCTCATCCCTTCCAAGAGATTATTGCCTTTGATAATGTCCAAATTCTCCACATTTACGACATTGAAAAGTAAAAGGTACATTAGATCGAACCTTATCTCTATTCATCATATTTTCCATTTTTTTAAAGAAATTGGATACTTTGTGCCCTATCACCCCACACTTAAAACATCTCTCGGTTCCTTTGTGACATTCCCCTTGGTGAATTTTTCCACACTTTTTTCACAAAGGAAATTGGGTCTTCTTTCCCTTATCAACTTTATCAGATGAACATCCTTGAGACTTCGTCTTCTTCTTCCTTGATGAATTTGGGCATTCAACTAGGTACCAATTATTAATTGTGATTTTTGATAGTTGGTTTGGTATAGTCACAATATGTTCAACTTGGTCTCTCTTCATCCCTATCACATTAATAGGGCAATCGTCACATTTCCTATCATATTGGATTTTGGGACATGTTCTTACATTTCCCACCATTAACTAAGAAAAGAAGGTATAATTAGGTGGCTTAAATACTTAGCCAATAATCGTGAAAAGGAAACTTAAAGCATAGAAGGATAAACTTGTAGAAGAAAAGTATACCCTAACTTGTGATCCCCTAGGTTCCAATCTAGGTTATCCATGATCATATATTCTTATGAGAATCTTTATTTTATTTTATCTTTGTCCCTTTAATAATGGTTCATACTAAGCTTATGAATTTACCAAAGCATATCCCTCGGGAGTGTCATAACCAAGAGTGCAGCAAGGCCCGTTGTTGTGTACCAGTTCTCGATTGAGTCTAGATCAATCAGTTTTTTCGGGTTTTACCCCTATGTACATTTGTGCCAAAACCATCTCTACCTACTCGTATCCAGACAGGGATGTATTTTCTTGATAAACAACTTACTCAATACTCACCAAAATATCAGGAAGATTTACTATATTTAAACTTTTATATAGGGTTCTTCATAAAGTTTTTATATCCTAATTTACACAAATAACTAAACCATCCTTTGATACCAACTATAGAATCCTGCCTTTTTATAACATAATTTTTCATTACATTTTACAAAACCAAGGATCTTTAAGGTTTAGTGTCTAGGAAACCAGGAACTTAAAACATGAAAACATAAATCATTCTTCTTAAACAATTGAAAGACTTCTCCTTATGTTCATCCTAGGTTCATTACTGCATCTCATAACCTGGATATTTACATCAAAATAAAGGGGTGAGCAGAAGGCCCAGTAAGGGAAACAAGGGGAAACATTTAACATGTGAACTTGAGATACATCAACAAAGTCATGAAAAAGAACTTTAAGGCACGAGAAATAAATCATGAGGTATATCATAATAAAAATAACTTATTTCATAACTTGAAGATGTGGCTACCACATTTAACTTAGAAAATCATGAACATATCACCAAGGTCCGTCCCCAAGGTGTCATTTGAAAATTACCAAGGTTATTCACCAAGGTATCGTTAAAATTGTAATCTCTAGTGGTTACATCATTAACCAATGCATTGGAGCGCTATCAGGGCGCACCCTAAAATTTTTATTTATCATCATGTGAGACACATATATCATCATAAAAAATTTCATAAATAACCCATATGGAATAAAAGAAATGGGTTTAATTTCATAATCATAACGTTTTAAAAACTGCTTTAAAGACATGATCTTTATGTCACTTTAAACCCACGGAAAAGGAAAGCAAGTATCATGTATGTAAATCCAAGAATTTAAAATAGAAAATTTTTATATATATGTGAATAACCTTATAGAAGAAAGAGTTTTTAGTATTAAATTAATAAAATAAAATAATTTTAGAAAAAGAGAGAGACATTTTGAGACGGAAATTCGGCAGCATAACGGCTAGGTTGTAGGGTTTTAGAAAACATTGAAAAGAGAGGGGACATGGGTCACCCACTCATAAATGACCCATAAAATAGTATAGGGACAGAATATAAAGGATATATGAACATAGTAATGAAATTTTAAGGACATACCATGTGAAATGAAAGACATGGATGGAAGACAAAAATAAGATTTCTCTTATGAAAATTCGGCAGCCTAACGGCGTCACTTAAAACATCAAAAAAAAGAATTGACAAGATCAAATAGGGTATCTCATCATATGAACATAAAATATCATTATGTTAGATATAGATATCATACCCCAACATAATAAATAGGAACTTGAAAGACTTTACATGAAAGTAGAACTTTGAAAAAAAGGGAAGGGTGAAAGAATCCCTTAAAAATTCGGCAGCCTAACGGCGCCACTTAAACATTCTTAAAATGAATTGATGAGAGAAAGAGGGGGTATCTCATAATATGAAAATTAAAATGACAGTAGGATTAATATAAAAGAACATCCTCCAACATAAGAACATAGAGCATAAAAGATATGACATAAAAGAGAGTACTTGGAAAGAAAGAGAGAGGTTGGATCCCTTACCTTAAAACGTATCTCTTAAAACTCAAAGGTTGGGACCTTGAGGGCTTGGGGGTACCTTTAGAGGACTCTTTTAGAGTTAATGAGACCAGATCTTAGTTGGGGAAGAGTTGGGAGTGAAAACTAAAGGAGTAAAGGGTGGGTATTTATAGGGAAAGGGAGGTGATACTTTAATAATTTCAAGGGACACCTCACTAGTGGTTTTGGCAAAACCATGGGATTTCCCATGGTATTTGCCCATGGTTTTGGCCACATGGGACCCCTCATACAATAATTCATCACCTTTGGTAGTAAAACCCTTAAAATATCTCATTACATCATCATGACATAGTTATGATGTCATTAAGCATACCGAAACCCTAAAATTGTATTTTTACTATTCACTGAAAATTCAACTTTTTCAGAAAACTCCCAAAAATTTATCTTAACATAATATCAATGCTCTGAATTCGAAAATAAACTCCATTTTATAAAAATAATTTTCTAAATATTTTTAATTTAATTTTAATTAAAAAAACACTATTCACCTGAAAAAACTAATACTTGACTAATAATTAATGAAACAGTTATTTACCTATTTTATTGAATCACACTACTTAATCAAGGTGCCTAAATTATATTAATACTTTATTTAAGTGAGATTAATAATCCATTTGATCACATTACTAATCCTAAGCATAAAATCACTATTCATAATTTACTATTTATCAAAAATTAAGTTGATCTTATTGGACTCTAAATTTCCTACTGAAAACATTTGCAGAAGACCTTTTTTTGAAAATCATTACACATCATTAATTATTTAAGGTTTACATAAATATTTTAAAATATCTTTTTTTCAAAATACATCAATAAAATACATCCTATATTCATTCGAACATTTGAAAACTCACAAACTTCACCATAAGAAGAAAACACAATTTTATTTATAACAAAGGATTACACAACGTAGCTATGGTCTCCTTATATAGCCCCTTATAACCCCAGCATGGGACCTAAGTGTAAGGTGTGCTAAGGTGAGAGAATCTGAGGGCGGCTCGGCCAACATCGCACGAGTAGTAATTTCTATCCGTTTGAACTTCTCACAAAGGCGATTCCATTCTAGCTTCACAAGATGAAGTTCGGCTTGGGTTTGGTCCAGAGCAAAGGCCAGTGGTGCTACCTCCTTCCCAAGTTCTATTAGATGGGCTTCGATCGACCCAAGACTACTGGATGAGGCCATCGAATCTTCTTTCTATATTAATTAACCAAGATCACTTGTATTTATAGACAATAATCGCAACATTTAGTTTCTAACGGTCATATTGAACAATGGTCATATAATAGTTGAAACTCAACAGTATCATTTTAATTATACTCATGTTATCAAATGAAACAGTTTTGTTGAGTATAAAAATAAAATAACACACAAAATTAGGAAACAAGATTTATTCAAAATTTCGGGTCGTTACAATACCCATCCCCCCACACCTAGAGTGTGCAGTGTCCTCACTATAATAAAATAGAATGTGGGAAGGAAGGATAAAACCTAGTGGGTTTCATTCATATGATACTTCTTGAATGATGAGTTCCTCCATCGAGGACTCTGGAATGGATTCGTGAAAGTGCTTCAGCTGCTTCCCATTGAAAGTGAAGGTTTGTTTTGTTTCTTCATTTTGAAACTGAAGAACACCAAATAGATAAAAATTAGTAATAGTGTAAGGTCCAAACCAGTGAGAATGAAGCTTACTTTGATGCAACTTTAACCTTGCATTAAAAGGATTACCTTTTTTCCAATGTGGAACTAATGATGAAGGATAAGGTGGTCATGGTAAGCCTTGGTTCACTCGTTATAAATTTGGGATTTCTCATATGAATCTCTTCCCAATTCCTCTAACTCTTGAATTTGAAGCTTCCTTTGAGCACCTGCACTAGAAAGATTAGAATTGCATTGTTTAATGGCCCAGTAGGCCCAGTGCTCTATCTCAATAGGGAGGTGACAATTATTTCAAAAAACTAACCTATATGGAGACATTACAATGGGAGTTTTGAAGGTAGTATGGTAAGCCCATATTGAGTCATCGATTTTAAGACTCCAATATTTTCTATTGGGTTGAACCATTTTTTCTAGAATTTGTTTTACCTATCTATTTGACACCTTGGTTTGACCATTGGTCTGTGAGTGATATGCAGTAGACACTCGATGCCCGACCCCATACTGATTCAAAAGTGACTGTATTGTGTAGTTGCAAAAATGAGAACCTTGTTCACTAATGATGAAGCTAGGTAATCCAAACCTACAGAAATTTTGGGTTCTAAAAAATTCCACAACTATCTTGGAATCATCTTTCCTCATGGATCATTCCTCTACCTATTTTGACATGTAATCAACTTCCATAATAATTTACAAGTTTCCAAAGGAATTGGGAAATGTCCCTATAAATTCAATTCCCCAAACATTGAAAATTTCATGGAAGATCAAGGGTTGTTGTAGCATTTCATTTCTTTTAGATACATTCCTCATTCTTTGAAAATGAGGAAAAGATTTAATGAAATAATTGGAATCCTGAAATAATTTTGTCCAAAAGAGACCAGAATCAAGGACCTTGTGAGTAGTCCTTTAGGTACCAAAGTGGCCCCCACAAGAAAGAGCATGGAATAACCAAAGGATATACTAAAAATTTCTATTGGGAACACAATGCCTGGGGAATTGATAACTACATGTGCACCAAAGTTAGGGGTCATCCCAAATGTACCAACGGGACTCGTGTTTTAGATTATCAGCTTGGTTTTTTTTGAAATCAGTAGGAATGCAAGATACTACCAAATAATTTACAATTTCGGCATACTAAGGAATAACATCTTGAACTCGGTACAATTTCTCATTAGGAAACATTTCATTTATGGGAATACAGGGGGATAAGTCAATGTTAGAGGATGGGAGGATCCTACTAATCCGGTCGGCCACCACATTCTATCCTCCTTTTTTATCTCTAATTTCTAGATTAAATTCTTAAAGTAGGAGCATGAAAAAAGGATACGTGGTTTGGATTCTAGTTTGTTAAGGAGATACCGGAGGGATGCATGGTCTGAGAACACAATGATTTTGGACCCTAAAAGGTATAACCTGAATATATCCTAGAAAAATACAATGTCAAGGAATTAATTTTCATTTGTGGTATATTTTTCTTGGGTAGGGCCTAGTGTTCATGAGGCATAGTCTATGACATGTGGAGCTCGGTCAACCCATTGTGATAATACTACCCTAACTGTATAGTTAGAGGCGTCACACATGAGCTCAAATGTTAAATCCCACCAAGGTGGTTGTATTACCAGGGGTGATGTGAGACTCCATTTAAATTTATTAAAAGATTCATCACATTCTTTATCAAAAACAAATTCTTTTTATTTTTGGATTAAGAAAAATAGTGAGAGTGAATCTTACTAAAGTCATGAATGAAATGACGGTAAAATCCAGCATGACCTAGGAAATACCACACATCCCACACATTTTTGGGGAATTGTAGGGAAGAAATAACATCCAATTTTGATTTATCTACTTGGATATCATCCCTATAAATGATATTCCCAAGTAATATACCTTGTCTCACCATGAAATGGAATTTATCATAATTTAATACAATATTATTTTTAATATAGCGATATAGGAAAGAACCAAGACTACTCAAACATTCATCAAAAGTATAGCCATAAATAGTGAAATCATATATGAATACTTCCATGAAATTCTCCAATTAATCTAAAAAAATACTAACCATGCATCGTTGGAAAGTACTCAGAGCATTGCACATACCAAATGGAATCCTCCTATAGGAAAATGTGCCAAAGGGGCAAGTAAAGGTTGTATTTTCCTGATCCTTGGGGGAAATATGGATCTAAAAGTATCCAGAATACCCATCAAGAAAATAGTAATGGGACTTCCCTAATAACCTCTCTATAATATGGTCAATTAAGACATTCCAAATATTCACACAGGTGATAGTCTATGAATACATGCCAACTATTCTTCACACAGGTTGGAACCAATTCATTATTTTAATTTTTAATTATAGTAAAACTAGTTTTTTAGGAAAAACTTGCACTGGAATGACCCATTGACTATTAGAGATGGGGTAAATGATTCCAAAAGCTAGTAATTTGGTTACCTCCTTTTTAACAACATATATTAGGTTTGGGTTTAGTCGTTGTTGTTCCTACCTCACTGGTTTAGCCTCATTATTTAACAATATATGATGTGTTCAAATTGATGTTCTAATACCAAGAATGTTAGAAAGTTTCCATCCCAAAGCTTTTTTATACTCCCTAAAAAATTTAAATCAATTTCAATTAATGTTCTAGATTTATTGAACTAGAAATTATGATAAGCATCTTATTTCCATTCTCAAGATATGAATATTTTAAATCTTGAGTTAGTTGTTTAAGATCCAATTCAAGTGAATTTTGGATTGATGAGAGTGAATGTGAAAGTGGGAGATCAATGATCTCATCTAACTACTCAATAGTAACCTCTTTGAATGAGGAATAATCTTTTACAAGTTTAGTAGTATCATCGATGGTCATGGGATCATCAGTGTTCAAGAAATCATCAATTAATAAACATGCGTGATGTTTTTATAAAATGATACAACATTCAATGAATGATTCATTACCTAGAATTTCTATCAAGGATGAAAACTCGGAAAGGGGATCAGAGGAAATAAAATAATTTTTTTTATGGGAAGGGGGTAGATCAATTGAATTAACTGAAAGTGATGAATGATCTTCTGAGTGGTGCTTCATGGCATCAAGGGTGTTTAAGTGGAAAATTTCACCCCCAAACTCCATCAATAATGTACCATTGCAAACATTAATTATGGTTTTTGTGGTTTTTAATAAATTCCTCCTCAATATAATTGGGGCATTTCCATTCATCCTATCATCTTCCATTTTAAGCACGTAAAAATTATTAGGAAAAAATAAAATTTTCAACCTCACAAGAACATACTCTAACACACCAATGGGGTGTGTGGTACTCTAATTTGCTAGTTGAACAACAATTCCAATGGGATTCAATTATCTGACCTATAATGAAGAGTAAATGGAGTGATTCATCACATTTATAGAAGCACCCAAATAAATCATAGCATTGAAAAAGGAATACTCCCCTATGGTGAATGAAATTGAGAATGTTCCAGGATCATTGTATTTGGTGGGAAGTGATGTCTCTATCAATGATGATATGTTCCTCCCCAATATCACCTTTTCATCACCTCAAAGTCTCCTTTGGTTTATACACATCTCCTTGAGAAAATTTTTGTATCATGAAATTTTCTTCATGGAATCGATCAAGGGGATGTTAACCTAAATTTTTTTGAAATTTTCCAATATCTCTTTATCAAGTTCGGTTTCTTTTTGTTTCCTTGGTTGGGTGTCCCTTTGGATAAATGGAAGAGGAATGGTTTGGGTGGGTGGTTCATCAAATAAAATATTCTTTCCTTTAGTGGTTTTTTTATCAGGACAAGGATTTTTATTATTTAATTTATTTAAGATGGTTGGAATATAAGTTTTCTCAAGATGGGATGACTCTTTTGGAGGGGTAATTTGGCTTTTAAGTTTAGTTCCACTCTGAAGGGTGATGTCACATACATTTGCCTTATCCCTGGGGTTGACTAGTGGTTGAGTGGCTAATTTACCCAACACATGACTTTGGATTTCCCCCACCGAGTTGGATAGTTGGACTAATTAGGTTTTTAAGTCTTGTATGGTAGCTTGGGTGGATTTTTGGAATTGGATATTATTTTAAGCCATGTGTTTCATCATGTATTATAGTCTAGGCTCGGGTTTTTCTAGGGGGGGTTTCGAAAGTACTTTGTGGTGGTTGAGGATTTATGGGTGGTGGTGGTGGATGAATACTATGTCCCGGTTGGTTCCATGGTTGTTAAGGTTAGTTTGAATACCCCCTTTCCTATAGGATTGGTTGTCTTTCCACCCAGGGTTGTATGGATAGTATGGTTCTTTCCTAATGGGTTGGTTATAGGGGCATCTTGGAAAGATTGTCTCATAACTATCATAATTTTCTATTAATTTATGGAATTGTTTAGAATAATGGGTGTTAGTTGAAAAAATACCACAATGGATTGGATGATGATATTGGTATTTCCATTTGGAAAGATAAATTTGTTATATAAGGGTACTTACCTCTTTAAACTTCATGTCCACCTTCTTCTAAAACTCAGAACTTTTCACCTTGTGGACACCTCGAATGGGTACATTGGACCTTGAACCAAATTTTTTTTGTGTTCTGTTCCATGTTCTCAATGAGTTTCCTTACAGCAATTGGGGTTTTATCAACTAGGGTACCACCTGTAATAGCATCATTCATGTTTGTATCAATAAGAATTAAACCTTTATAAAAATATTGTATTAAATTTTGATCACTTATTTGGTGGTGTGGACAACTTGAACAAGGACTTTTAAATATTTCCTAGTATTCATGAATTGTTTCCCATTGTGATTGTATTATCCCACAAATTTCTTTCCTTATTATTATAGTTTGAGAGGTTAGGAAATATTTTTCTAGAAAAAGGTGTTTTATGTCAACCTATCCTCTAATTGGGGAATTAACATAATATATCCAAACTTTTGTAGTGTCATATGATGAAAAAGGGAATGCCCTAAGCTTTACTTGTTCTTTATACACATTAGTAGGTTTTAATATAGAACACATGTTATGAAATTTTGTTAAATGATTATGTGGGTCTTCTCCATCAAGTCCATGAAATCTTGGCAATAAGTGAATTAGACCGGATTTTAGTTCAAATTTTGGTGCTTTTCTTTGCATTTGAATATAAGTGGGTTGGATATCAACATAAAGTGAGGTTAGTTATTTTAGTGTTATATTATTTTAATCCATGTTATACAATTTATGTTCAGTTTTAACTTGGGTTCTAGAAGAATAAAAAGGATCGAGAAGAGTTTTAATTTTTTGGTGTCCTCCTTCAAAGGGTTCTCCTATGTGTATCGGTGTCGCTGACGTAGGATCCTCTCTGATTCGAGTTTGAAAGGTGGTAAATATATCGGGATAGAATTTTTCATGCATAGAACCTTCACAAGAAATAAATCAGAAAAAAAATATATATATGTAAATATAGAAGATACAATAAATAAATATTCATAAAATTTACAAAAATCTTATCAAAAACATGCACTAAAAACTAAAAGTGATCCCTGAAAACAATGCCAAAATTTAACCATGTTTTCATGAAACATAAAATTGATTATGATTTTAAAGTTGATTTATATTATAGGAAAGACCCTAGGTTGTCTCTCAAAAAATTTTGATAGGTTTAGAGTGTGTATTTTTAATAAAAAGTACTAAAAGAGAGGTGGTTTTGAAAATAGTTTTAAAAAATAACATAATTTAAAGAGTTTAATAGTTGAAAGAAAAAACAAATGGATTTTGAAAAATATGAGATAAAAGGGTCATTTTTATTTCACTACACACATTTAAATTTCATTGTTCTTATATATTTATTCAGGTTTTGAGTAATTATTTGGTTGAAATTAATTGGAATCTCGATTAATTTCTAAGCTTTTATTTCAATGATTGAAGAACCAAACCTTGACATAACAATAATATTTCCAAGTTATATCACTTATTCATAGAATAATATCTTCAAAATCATATTTAAATCTCAATAAAGTGGGTAAGAAAAGGATTTTTTTGTTGTCCAATCGGGACAACACAAGTTACACACTCAAAACCTCACACCGATCAGTTTGAAATTAAAACCAAATCAATAACATGCATCCAAACAAGCATTCAAATATGAAATAATGTAAGATGAATGGAATGAAATGTTTTAAATCTCAAATTTATCCAAACCAGTATCTAATATATGTTTCATAACTCCCTTGACATGTGTGTAGCTTTCTCACAATGAACTCCCATCGTTTAGCCTGACATCGAGAGGAGGAGGAAGCTCAGGTGGATCTCCTTCATCCTTGATCCCCAATATGAGGATAAGGGCCTCAAAAACTTATATGATGAGGAGAGTACTCCTCTATAACTCCAAAATGGTATCACTTCACTCCTTGGTCGAACTTTCAAATGAGGTTCCCATGGTTCCCTTTTACAGCCAAAATGGAAAGTGGTTTTGGGCACCCAGTTTTGGTTATACCACTTATATCTCAATTTTGGACTATTAAACAACCATTTCATGACTTTTAAAAAAGAGTATAGTTATTAGATGTACTCTTTAATATCTACATGTCAAATTTGGAATCCATTTTACATCTTTATTGGGAGATATTGTCAAAATACCAAACCTAACTTTTTAATTCGTGCGGATTTAGTCCTCTGGATAGATCAGTTTGGATGGGCCACCAGAATGACGAATTAGGATTGGGTATCTTAATATGAGTTATATCCCATGGTTTTTTGAATCTTAACACTAAATTTCAGCCAATTTGGAGTCATTTATTTATTATAATGTGCAAACCAGTGGGCAGGTGTCCTTGGGCTTCCATGAAGTTTGGCCCATTTTCCTTCTAGATCATCTTCGGCCCTCTAAATCACCTCCTCCTATAATAAAATCACCAAAAAAAGTAGAATTTCCCTTTTTACAGTGATAAATATTAAATAATTGAATTAAATTTTAAGTGAAATTTTTTATTAAATTTGGAATTTTGAATGAAAAACTAGCTTAAAATGGTGGTGTAAGGGTGAAAAAAAGTAGTAAAACATGGTACAATTAGGTTCCATGTAACCAATTTTTCTGGATAGACATGTATCCAAATGGCTATATCTACTTTTTTTTTACCAAGATTCACCTAGATAAATTTTATATTCCAACCACATAGGTGATCAAGGAAGCACCCATGTAGGCGATTTATTCCAGCAGCTATGTACCCAAATTCACTTTAACTCATGTACCCAAATGGCCACGTATGGGATTTGGTCCACGGAACCAGTCGACCTCAACACTAAAGTGGTATAGGACTCACTACAATCCCTATTTAATTCCAAAGATTATTTTTTGTAACCAAATATCATTAGTGATGTTCTTTTTCCCTCCGACGTCGATCATCATGAAGTCGAAACAACTAACCCGAGCAGTACCTTTCAAAGATTTTCATCGATGCCTCGACCGATGCACACCAAGATCTGTCGATGCGCTGCATGTTTCTGGTTGGATATGGACAGATCTGAGAAGGATGATCATGAACTTGAGTTAGAGATGTATCAAGTTTTTGAAATTTTTTGTTGAGTCTTCAATGTTGACACCTTGTGAACTAGTTTAACTCTTGTGTGTGGGATTTTTGTAAACTGACCACTGATGCATGATATTGAAGCTTCATTGAGATTTGGAACCAATTGATGAATCATCAAGGCTGTGTTCATGTGGAATATGGGATTTTGAATATGATAAATCACTATTTGAATTGAATTATATCCGAGGATGGAAAACTTGGAAGCTCGATGGAAGTTGGTCGATATGATTGGAGTAAGTCGAGTCCATGGTCGAAGATTTTTGGATGATTGATGGAGTCTATTTTAAGTGAGCCTAATCTCAGTGGAGATGATAACTAGATGATTAAGATTTTTTTAGGCTATTGATGGGTTATTTTTGAATTTTTTTGGTGAATATGTTTCAATTTCTAGTCATCTTTTTGTTTGAAATCAATTGAACAAGAAGGTAAGGCTTCGTAACTTTGAATGCTTCAACTCTGAGTTTAGGATTGAATGCACACAATGTGTTTGATGCATTATCTCAAAAAAATTGGCTATCGAGTTTGATCTGAGATTTTGAGAACTCTTAAGTTTTGAGGTTCTCTTTGTTAAGGGGTTTGGTTTGATTCGGGGATTTTGATTTTGATGAGTGATGGATTTTTTATGTGTTTTGTCTAAATTAAATAAGAGGTGACATGTGTTATGGGATATTATAATAACATTTTTTGTTTAATAAAGGTCTGTACATCATCATCTGCAAAAAAAATGATGATTTTGGACACCTAGGCTATGAATGAAGGAATTTTAAGTCTAGTCAAATGAAGATATTTTTTGTCAAGGCAGTGGAATATTCAAAGTAGTTGGGAAACCTCTCAAAGGCTCGATGGAGTTGACACGTAGAGTGATCTCCTTTATTAGTTAGTTTGAAAATATTTCCTTTTTCTTATCTTTTATTAAGGGATTATTTTATTGATTGATGGGGGTGATTGGATTATTATTCTTTCTTTTTCTCTCTCTTATCTCTCTTATTATCCTCCTTCTCTCTTCCGTGATTCTCTCTGTTTGTAAATAAAAATTTGTCTATTTGTTTCATTTTCTTAATTTGTATGTGATATCCTACCTTCAAAAATGGTGGACTAATTTTAATATCTAGTTTTAGAAGACTGATATCAAAGCTTAAAGGAGATCAAATATCCTCTTGGTCATCACCTTCTTCTTAACTCTCAGTTAATTGAAAATGTTAAGTGAGGAGTTACGATAGCACACTTATTTGTAGGAATGGTTTAGTGAGGTTAAGTGTTTTTTATTTAAATATTTAGGTAAGTGAATGGAATTATAGAGATCAAATTTTTTGGTTTCATTTCTACTTCTTCGCATAATTATTTCTTTTAAATTGTTGTGCCTCTATGATTTATTTCATAATGTCATAATCTTACAGTGAGTTTGATTCTGGAGGCATCTCTTCAAACCTTATCATAGTTGGATAAATCATTTTAAGGTTGAGTTGAAAGAATCATCATTCCATTGGATTTATCTCTTGGTGAGGGAGTTTAATCTTTTAATTTATATAGATTAATTAAAATAATTTTTCTTGAACGAAGAAATTGTTTTAAGCCATACAGTTGAAATTTCCATTTGTATCTAGTATCGTTCTTACTGAATTTTATTTTCTTCTCTCTTATTTTGATTTTTTTGTTTTCCTTATTTGTTTATGTTGTTCTCATTTTCATATCTTTTGTCTAAATTAACACTATTTCATGTTTTCTTTTACTACTTTCGAAATAGTTAAAAACACAAAAATATTTTCGAAGAGTCGTTGAGATAAACACACTGCTTCATTGAGACTGACCCCGATAGTAGTCATTCATAAGTGCATTTATTGTATACACTTTTTATAATAACATGCATTGATTCTGAATATTTTTATTATTAATGCAAGACTTTATATCTGATGTTTTCTTTATTTTTTTAGGATACTATAAGTTATGTAAAATGAGAAAAAGGGACAAAATTAAAAATATGATGAGAAAAAAGAAACTTCACGTCGTGACGCGACACTAGAAAATTGAAGGCCTCCCATGATGACCGATGATCATGGAACACTTTTGAGGCATAAAACTTAATAATTGGGGAGAAACAAATCTTTTGAAGATGGAAGATGAATTTACATGTCGTATAATCATTATATGTCATCAAATCATTACATGGCATGAGCCCAATACATGATGTGAAGTGAAGAAAAGTGCAGGGTGAAAAGCCTCAAATATTACATGTCGTGTAATCATTATATAGCGTGTAAGTGTCAGACAGACCCAATTACAAGCCTTTAATGGGATTTTATGTGATTTTTCCCTATTTTATGACCCCAAGACCCACTTATTACAACTTTTTGACTCGTCCTAAATAACTTTGAATGCTACCTAATCCCCATGGAAGTCTATAAATTAGTGTCAAGGGTACTACTCTAAGAATCATTTGAGAGCCTCTACAGCTGGGATCGAGGACTGTTGTTATCGTGATGTGTTAAATAGGATCTTTATTTTCCTACCCCCTCGGGCTAGCATGAGGGGGTAGACCTTTTGTGAAGCAATTTTAATGAAGAGGTATTGGTTGTTTAAAGGTATTTAATTTTTAATATAATTCATTTTGGTCTTTTTTCGCAACCCTAATTTCATAAATCTTTTCTTCATTTATCATTCATGATTATTGTGTGATTAGTGAGGGAGTGATATTTTCAATGCATTTACTAGAAAACTATTCTTACCATGAACATTAGTTGGATTATTCACTATGTTTAAAAATGGTTCTAATTTACCAAGCCATTTAGTACCCAAAGTAACATGACCATTTTTAAAATGGAATGTCGGTGATTTTGGGGTTGTTTACCATGACCATTGGATTCAACTAAACTCATTTATGACACCTATGATTGATTTATCATTATTTTATTCCCTAATCAATCATGAACCCATATTTTCAATTTTCAGGCATGTTTTTCTATTTTCTTAAAATCTTCATCAATCATTATCTCTTCTTTTAATAAATTAGTTTAGGTTTATTTCATAAAATAGTTTAGTCTTATTTTATTAAATTAATATTTTCTCCAACCCTATATCCATGGGTTTGAACTCGGACTTTCATATCCTATAATTCCCTATAATTTAGTGGTTTGTTTGATTCATGTTTTAAATTTATAAATTTGGTAACTCTATGGGAATTAATGATACTCATGGGGATATCAGTTTTTTGATATTATTGTCAAGTATAAGAGTAGAGAATTTATTGGTTGAATAATTTAGACTAATTATTTTATTATATTTTCTATTTTATAATTTTATCTTAGGATTTTTTTTAAAAAAAATTATGTTTTTTATTACTTTTTACCACACTGGGTATTTTTGGTTATGATAGAAATCTTGCAAGGCATGATGACTACCAAGGATAGGTTATCCTTCCTACTGGGGAATATATAAATCCTACTCAATGAAAATAGAATGATGAAAAATCAATCCAACGAGCACCCACAACTGTACTCAAGCTTTGAATACACAATACCCATAGCCTGGACCCAGATTTCAACAATGATCACTATGAGAAAAGAATCATGGATAATTTAGAAAAGGTATATACCAATTTTGAAGTTTATTTTTATGCTAATCATGATGCCCTTGATTTTTCATGTTCAGAAGACAATGTATAGGGCATCCTTACTGTAAAACTTGAGTGGACCAAAACACAATTCAACAAACTAAAAGTAGAAGAAAGTGAACAAGAAGAACAAATAGAATAAAAATTAACTATGGATGCTGATTTTATAAAAATATTCCTTAAAAATTTAGGACCATAACCAAAGGAAGAAGGATAAGAATGTGAACTGATAGTAGCGACATTCATCATGGATTTTTTTTTTTGAAAATATAATTGCACTGCATGAAGAGGAATAAGAACTAGCTACACCCTTCACTGACTACAGAGAGGAATAAAAAGAAGTAGAAAAAAAAGAAGAAATTGAGAAGTTGGTTGCAGAACCTGAAGCGATCATCAAATAATTCCAACACACGCAACCAGTAGTTAAAGAAAAATAATTTTAAAAATTCTAGACAAATGTTGAATTCTTGTTGATAGTTTTCATACTATTCAGACTCTAGTCACTACCTCTGAATTCCATGCCAATTTCAATAAGGAGAAGACGATCTGAGTTTGGTGGATTTAAAAGTTAGAATTGGGTAAACACAAGATGGTTAGCTCTATACCACACTCCAATTAGCTAATCCAGGTATGGTCAAGCTAAATGGCCATTAAAAAGTGCAACCTCTCGGAGGAATCCCAATTTTTTTATCACATTCTAGGAATTTATATTTAATACTTTATTATGATTTAATTTCAATTCCCCAGTTTTAATATTTGAGTTTCATTATATGGTCCTTCACTTTCACATGTTTTTTTATTTTTTAGGTCTAAGATGGAATCTTTGGAAAATCAAACAATAGGAAAAAAAATAAGATAAGTTGTAGGACCACTACACACAATGAAACCCATCCATGACATGAAATCTAGAGAAAACATGATGTGAATTCCATACTCATCATGAGTTAGGAGTAGGAATAACCTATGCAGACATGTTTGAAGATTTGTGAAAAGGGGAGTAAGTGTTTCAATTCAATAATTTTCTACTATATTCCTCACATTAAATTTATTTAAAATATTTAACTACCAATTTCATGAGAAAACTTGATTATTACTTTACTCAACTGAACTAGGAGACATAAATTTCTTGGGGAAATTACCATTCCATGAATTTAAAATTTATTTTTCAATAAATTTGAATGAGAAAAATGGGAAAAATAATTAGTAAGAATGATCCTATGTATTAGTATTTGAAAAATAAAAATTTTAGGAGCGTGATAATCATTGTAAATAAAATTTTTCTAATATTTGGTCATGCTTTGAATTTATGATATTTTTATTAATTGATTTAATTATATGTATACATTACCATGATTATTTATCCCAATCATTCATATCATTCCTGAGACATCCTCTGATCCCAATATTTCCCATTATTTCTATATTATATTTCTTGTTAGACTGAGACATACTCACTTTTATAACTTTCTTTTCATCTTATCAAAGGTATGACTAAACATAATCACTTTTAATGTGATTGAGACATATTTTCTTAGCCCTTATCCTAAGAATCACCGTATATTAATCCATTTTTAAGTCCATAGAATCCATGAATATGTTGGATTTGGTTCCCTAGAACCAACTTCTTTGTACTTTATGATAAACATGTATTCATTGGATGGATATTAATAAACTCCTTATCATATCATGATTGTTATTCTGTGTAACATTGCATGTGATAATGTCCCAAGAGTAGTTTTCTCACTAAAAGGTCACACCAATTCCCTACTATGATGATAACTCAAAAGTGCTATGAAACTATTCTTAGATATATGTTATATAGCCAAATGATATCATTTTAGGGACAAAAATGATATAGTATATCAGGGGTGGAGACTCATAGGACTTTGAGACACCTTCTCATGGTATATTCTCTTACTGATATCTAGTAGAATATTATGAGAATGATACCCAACAATAGGAAATCCACATTTATAAGTGTCATTGGATGTTCCTATCTGTGGATGTTGGACAAATATCCATCAAGGTAACATTGCAGCATTTTTGGGTTGGTTGTGTTTGTTGACAATGTAAGTTTCCATGGTAAATTGTCAAGTTCTAGAGATTTTTTTGACAATCCATGTTGACAAAGAACCATGAAAAATGAATGGATGATCTGGTGGTGGTACAAAATAATAGATACAAGGTGGCATCGTTTTCCAGTGTTTGCCAAATTTTTGGGGTCCAAATTTTGGAGTTTGGTGAGCATCGTGAAAAGTGGATATCCTTGAAGATCTCATCAAAATATGGAAAATTCATGATTTTCACGAAGATAGTCTTCATGTATTGGATTTTGTGAAGGCAATAAAAATATTGACGGTGATTCTTCGTGATTACGACAAGCTTCGCGAATGGAAGCATTGAAGAGAATTGTGGCGGTGAAGGGCATTGCGAGTGGAGCTTCATGGCGAAGGCGTGAAGTAATTGACGGAACGATCCACAATTACGACGAGCTCCACGATCAGAATATTGCCATGGTGCTTCGTGATATTGAGAGAATTTTGGCGAGAATTTCAGAGCTGCGTGATTTGTGATGATGTGGCGCTAACTTCGTGCAGAAGGTTCGAGGGTCGGTGGAATCGCCTATAAATAGGCCTCGACCCCCTTGAGAGAAGTAGAGAGTTTTCGAAGAAAATATTTTGTACTCAGCTCGTGAAGGTGGTTCGCGAAGGCAGTGTGCTTCGTGAAAGGAAGGAGCTTTGCGATGGCTAGTCTAGCTCCGGGAAAGTTGTGTGCTCCGCATTGGCGCAGTGAGCTTCGTGAGGGAAGTTGCTCTGTGACGACTTGAGCTTCGCGACGGCCTGAGCTCTGCGAAAGTGTGAGCTTCACGAAAAAGTAGGAACTTCGCGAAGTCTTGTTTGAGCTTTGAAAAATCTTTATCTTCGTGAAGTAGGGTGATTTGTGAAGGTACTTTCCAAAGGTTGGTGCCTAGTGGTCAGGGGCAAAGGGGTATTCATCAGTGGATAAAATTTGGACTTTAACATAGCATCTATCTATAGTTGAGTATGTATGTATTCATGCAAATGAAGATACCTACAGGTCTATAAACTATGAGTGGATCCCTTCCAAGTGCAGTGAGCAAAGGAAGAGGAAGAAGGTTATCCTTTCTACCAGCAGTGAGCCAGAGAGAGAGGAATAAGGAGTGACCCTTGGGAAAGTAGTGAGTTGACCCTAAAAATTGTAAAGGCAGTGAGCCTGGGCATATAAGTGATCTATCCCAAACATTATTGGTAGTGATCTTTAGTAGATTTGGTACAACGGCACATCGTCGTTGTATGCTCCTTAGACGTAGCCCAGTGAGGGTGAACCAAGTAAAAATCTTTGTGTATGCCTGGTTTCTTCCCTACATTGCATCTAAAGCATCACCATCAGATAAATATAAAAATAAGTGATGAACATAAACACACAATAGCAAACAAAGTGACCCTAATAATAAATAGGACAATATCCAGTGGGGCGGGAAGAATTTTGAAAATGAATATCCATACCCTGATTCACCCCCCCCCCCTCAGGGTATCTAGGCCCCTTTTGGTCCTAACAGTGGGTGTTTGTATTGGTCCTTAGACTTTAATATTATTATTAATGGTTATTATGAATAACGCACTTATATGTATTGGTGAAAACCATGATGACATATGTTTGTGGTGAGGTATGATATGTTGGGTGCGTCACAAGTAATAATGCATTAATGAATAATGTGAGAAAGTATCTGTCCCTTATGTTCCATAATGGAATTTGATATCTCAATACCTTTGATGAAAATGATATATCCTAAATAAATCCATGGCCATGGTGTTCTATAGTCAAGTTCAATTTCTAGGATGTAAAATAATGAGAAATCAAGCACATGGATTGATGGAACTTTCATGCAACCCACTTGATTGGAGATATTGAGACAAAAGTATTATATTACATGGAAAGAATTTTTATGAGGTGACATTTCATTATGACATTAACTTATTTCTCTATGGGTGCCTTGGTGTGTTGCTAGATTCTAACCTTGGACTTTAGGCTGCTCTACCTAATTCTAATGAGAAAGAGGCCTAGAGGGTCACACACTAAGCATATCCAATATATCTATTAAATAATATATTATTTATTATTTAACAATTAAAATAAATATTATTCTTGGTTGTGGTTTAATAATTATTCATGTATTCCTGATCACATTTATTTCAACACTAGTTATTCAAGAGAATATATTGTGTGTAGAATAATTAATAAATATTTATTTTCTATTTAGTAAATATAATATATATATATTTATTGGTTAATAATGTATTGATATTTATTTAATAAATAAATAGTCATTATTCAAGGTTCAATAAATATGGTGGAGGATTGGTGGACCAAGTTAAGGGTCTGGTGAGAAATAATAATACTGAATATTATTTTATTAAATAATATTTAATTAAAACTTACAAGTTAAGCATATTCTAGGAAATAATAATGTTGTTGTTATTATTTGACATGGGGGTTTCACTAGTATTGATAAAAAAATTAAGGCACTTGTGCAAATTATTTATTATTACCCTAGTGAATTAAATACCTGATTATATTATTCTCTTATTAGCCAAGCGTTATCCTAGCGACGCATTTGTGGTTGTGCACAACAAATTGGAGAAAAGATCTCAATCCTAGATATTTTATCCTTGTTCAAGAATGCTCTTAAGAATAAGAGAGGTCATCCTCCATCAGATCAAGGAGAACACTTTGGAAGAGATTCTCAAGGCGATCAAAGGTAGACATTGTAAGCACATGGATCTTCTGTGATAGAACCTGAAGACTCCTTCAGTGATGTCCAGAGATATGTTAAACATGTTTGGATCACTTCTTGAGGAGATCTACCCTTGATATCTACAATGTAACGAAGGTGAACTACAGATCTGTGTTCAAACATATCAATGAAGAAAGAATCACCTTGGAGGTAATTCTTTAATTTAATTAAATTAATTATAAACAAAATATGTTGATCCTATCTCTTGGTTCTAGGGGAAATTCTTCTTTTTCTAAATCCTTGATTCAATTATGTAGATATTGGAGTTCATCATCGTATTGATCCCGGATTGATCATCGATTATGGAAAAAAACAAATTTGGGCATTGGCCCTCCCATGCTTTTGCTGCGTCTGGAACCTACAAGTGGTATTAGATCAAACATATTATTGTTTATAATTATTTAGTTTCATTGGTGATTTAATCATTTATAATTTAGTTTTTTAATTTGAGTTTAATCGTTCTTTAAATATAAATTACGATATTTATTTCTTCCTTCATCATTTCTCATAGATCTAATAGAAATGATTTTATGAATAAAATAAAATCAAGGAACTCATCCAAAGGTTCCAAAGATCCTAGTCATACAACACCAAACTACACGCTGTGTAATCAGAATTACATGCCATGTAGTATTTTTCAATGCATCAAGATTTGGTTCAGTAATCAATTTGAGATCTTATGCTAATTATGAATTAATGAAACCATTAATGACCTTTAATCCACGCGGTGTTGACCATGATTAACCGGCGCATAGAAACTGAACTACATGTCATGTGGACCATTGGACACAACGTGTAGTCCCTTCGGGTCAAGATCGAGTCATGTATCTCATACATGGCTTACCCGGCTAGTGACCATGTAACACGGAGTCTATATGGCATGTGGCCCACTAGACACGCCATGTACTTTGAAGATTTATGAAGTAAACCTCACATGTTGTTTCTTTAGGCGTGTACTTCGGATGGATGGTGAGGAGGGTACACACCGTGTAGTCGGATCTACACGTCATGCACTTTTTCCAGATTACATAAATTTAAAAGTTATTTTTATATTATGTAACCCTTGATACATGTGCCTTCGTGTGGACGTAAAGCTGGGACACAACATGTGATAGGTGTTTAATATGTGTGTGTGTGTGTGTGTTTAATTAACATCTGCATAATTTTCAAAGATCTACGCATAATGTATGAGTTGTATTATAATTATAATTCTTCGTGCATTCTATATGTCACAATGAATAAAGTGTATACAAGTATAATACATGTTGGGTAGTTTGGGATGGGTATTCACTGGGATACCTCCAAGGTACAAGTTATGTATGCAGTTAATTTTAAATGAATTTATTAATTTGTTTAAAATTATAATGGATGAGAATCTCAAGGAAATTTATAAAAGGTTTAAGATAAAAGGATTGATTAATTAAAGATAATAATTAGTCGATTCGAGCACGATTTATCTTAAATAAGAACAATTAAATAATTGAATGCTAGTTTTATTAAAAGCATAATTCGTTGCATGCATGTGGATGATCCTGAGCTAGACCATAATTTTTTATGTGATTGGTTTCACTTTTAATTTATTATTAAATTAAATTATGGTTATGTATGCCTTATCTCCTCATTAATATGTAGGGAATTCATGCCCATAGTGTCTTTTATGTAAACCCCATTTTACCCCTCAACTACATGTGAGTAAAAGTATATGTAATGGATGGAGCTCCTAAGCTAGTGGAGGTGGCTCAAGTTAGGAGCCTAGGTAAAACCAATCCAAGGAGATACAAAGGTGGATAGGTGGAAAGCTGTAAACACGAACCTAATTGGTTCAAGGTGCTTCTCCCTTAGGTCGTTAGTTAGTTTATCAACCGCTAGATAAACTAACCATTAAAAGAATATCATGACCATACCTTTTATTTTATTTCTTTCAATTGTATGGTTATTCATTGTGGATGTTTTTTCACAATCACATAATTAATTAATTAACAAGCATGCGATATGGAACTAAAATAAACTGGCTTATGTGTAAATATTATCTAATACATGGTTAATCACTTAAGCTTATCCCACTTAATATTAACAAGCATGTGAAAAGATAATAAATGTAAATTTATGAATAAAGGATAAAATACCTCAATAAAATACTAATTTGGTATAGCCTTCCATTAATTTGGTTATAATCGAACCATAGTTCAAAGTGTTTGACCAACCAAAGTTGGGGTGATTTCAATTATTGGGGAATTCTAATTTGAGTTGTTGGGTTGAATTGACTTAGTTTACATCAAGGGTTGATTGTCAAAGAAGGACTTGGTGTAACTGAGAGGAAAAGGTTGAGGAAATCCAAAATTAAGGATTTCAAGATTGGGGAGTCCACTCACCGGATCAAGGAACTGCGAGTTAATGTAGTTAGAATTTGGAATGCCTACCTAAAATCTTTCAAATTGCTTGACCAGCCAAATTTGGGGTAATGCGAAGGGAAATATGGATCCTTCCCACTAAAATTTCCAAGAAATGGGATATTTTAAAGTCAATGGTGAGGGATATTGGGTTTCGATAAAATATTGGGAGACTAATGAATATTTATTTATTTATTTTTCTTAATTTTATCAGATAAATTACTAAAACTATGTTCATGTTATTTGTAAAAATGGAATTAAAAATGAAATCAAACATATATTTGTGGTCCATACCTGATAAGGAAAACCTTCTTACTGGCACTAATTTTCAGGAGTAGCAAAGGTGCCTTCGGGTCATCCTTCACCATGAAAGGAAACTATATGTGCTGGAAGAACCTTTACCAATTGTGCCTGGAAATGAGGTGAGTGATGAGGAGATATTTGTGTGCGCGAAACATTTGAATGATGTTATGGATGTTCAGTGACTCATGCTATCATCCATGACCAATGAGATCTTGAAGCAACATGAGGAAATGGATGCATATAGCATGATGTCTCACCTTCGGAAACTATATCAAGAAAAGGCAATATAAGAGAGGTATAAGATCTTCAATTCTTTGTTCACCACTAAGCTTGAAGAGTCTACACTATCTAGGCCACATGTAGTCAATCTTATTGGCTACATTGAGCATTTTTACATCTTAGGGATTAAATTCCCAGATGATTTGTGTACAGATCTCATACTATCATCACTTGCCAAGACCTTCTCTAGTTTTATTATGAATTATAATATGAGTAATAATGATAAGAGTTTATCAAAACTTATTACTTTAATTTTACAAGTGGATAAGGACATGGGGAATGAAAAACACATATTCCTTATAGTGAATATGAAGAGGAAGTACAAGGAAAATTGTCCTAATACTTATAAATAGTCTAAAACCCCTGAGTACTGTCCAACAAAGAAGAAGAAAATCCAAAGGCAGGGTAAGGAAAAGGAGTAGTATGCTTTACATGTGGCAAGTCAGTCCACTGGAAAAGGAACTACACCTGGAGGCAAGGGGAATCCAAAGGTGAGTTCATTATTGAGTGCAATTCTCCATTTCTACGTATTGGGTATTAGATATAGCTTGTGGTTCTCACATCTGTATTCAAATGTAAGAACTAAGTAGATTCTGGAAAACTGCCAGAGGAGAGGTGGATCTACGAGATGCCAATGGTGTGAGGTTGGATTCTCTTTTCATTGGTGACTACCACCTCACATTACCAACGGGAATGATTTTGGTTTCACATGGTTGTTATTATGTACCTAGTGTTACCAAAAAAATAATTTCTATATCAAGTTTGGATACAGATGGTTTTATTTTCAAGTTAGGAAATAAAAGTTGTTTCTTTTATAAAGAAAACATATGTTATGGTATGGAACATTTAAATAAAGGTTTGTATGTATTAAATTATGAAAACCAAGTGTTGGTAATTGATAATGAATCAAGTTCACATGACTCATTTAACACCCAATTGTGGCATCACCATCTCAGTCATGTAAATGAGAAGCGTTTGAAAAATCTCTATCAAGATGGTTATTTAGGCTCTTCTGACCTAAAACCACTTTATATATTCCATGCTTGCTTATAAGGGAAATTTACCAAACCACCATTTGGTGGATAGGGTGAAAGGTACATAGAGCTTCTAGGATTGGTACACACTGATTTGTGTGGACCATTTCCAATAGAAGCTGGAGGTGGATATTCTTACTTAATAACTTTTACTAATAACTTGAGTAGATGTGGCTATATTTACTTGATGAGGTATAAGTATGAGTCCTTTTAGAAATTCAAGGAATTCAAGAATTAATTACAGAATCGTCTTGGTAAGGAGATAAAAAGGATTTGATCTGATCGAGGTGGAGAATATCTTAAACAAGAGTTCTTCAAATTTCTTCAGGAGTTTGGGATTCTATCTCAACTCACTCCACCTTATACATCATAGTGGAATGGTGTTAGTGAAAGGAGGAACCATACCTTATTGTACATGGTAAGGTTGATGATAAGTCATGCAGATCTTCTATTATCCTTTTGGGGATATGCATTACAAACTACGACATACAGATTAAACTGAGTACCAACTAAAGCATCAAATGGAATTTCATTCGAGTTATGGAGAGGAAATAAACCCATTTTATCTCATACATGTGTATGGGTATGTGAATCATTTGTTAAGTATTTCTCAGGAAACAAACTAGAGCCTCGAGGCACAAGGTGTATCTTTATAGGGTATCCCAGGGAAACAAAGGGATACTACCTATACAACCCCTCATATAAGAAAGTAATTGTCACCAGATAAGTCATATTTCTTGAGAGGAATCACATACTCAAAAAGGATATTGGGAGAAAGATTGACTTTGATGAATTTGATTCTCAAGATACACATGAGTTGTTACAGGAACAAGTTCCACAGATCCCCATGGAAGAAGTGGTTCATGAAACACAAGTACTATGTATGAGTGCAAGAGAGGTAAGGGAACCAGAGAGACATGGTTTTCTTGTCACTGAGGATGGTGGATCATTATTGTTGGAAAATGATGAACCTCTCTCCTACAAGGAGAAAGTAAAGAGCTTAGAAGCTTCAATATGGCTAGAATCTATGAATGTTGAGATGGATTCCATGTATTAGAACCAAGTTTGGGTTCTGGTTGATGCGCCAATTGATGTAAATCCTATTGGATATAAATGGGTATTTAAGAGGAAACTAGGCATGGAAGGTAAAGTAAGTACCTATAAATAAAGGATAGTGGATAAAGGGTTTAAACAACATTAAGGAATTGACTACAATGAAACCTTTTCGCTAATTTCCATGTTTAAATCCATCATAATCATATTTTACATAACTTCTTACTGTGATTATGAGATTTAGAAGATGGATGTAAAAATTTCATTCCTTAATGGGAACCATTAGGAATATGTATATATGACACAACCAGAAGGGTTTGTGACACCAGGTGATGCCAAAAGGATTTTCAAGTTGCAGAGATCTATTTATGGATTGAAGCAAGAATCTAGGTCATAGAACATTCGATTTGATGAATCCATAAAATAGTTTGGTTTCATTAAAAAAAATGTGATCTGTGTGTTTACAAAAGGTTTAATGGGAATGTAATTGTTATTCTAGTAGTATATATTGATGACATATTACTTATTGGAAACGACATACCATTCTTACAGTCACTTAAAGACTGGTTTAACAAGTGCTTATCCATGAAGGACTTAGGTGAAGCATCCTACATTCCAGAGATCATGATCATTAATGATAGATCCAAGTGGCTGGATGGACTAAGTAAAATTACATATATTGACCAAATACTAAAGAGATTTAGTATGGAACAATCCAAGAGGGGATTGGTTCCAGTGTCACATGGTTTATATATTTCTAATAAAATGTGTCCCCAAACACAATAGGATAAAGATAGAATGAGTAAGATACCATATACTTTAGTGATAGGATCTATTATGTATGTCATGTTATGTACTATAATTGATGTTGCCTATACACTAAGCATGATAGTCAGATATCAAAAAGATCTAGGAGAACAACATTGGACTGTTGTTAAGACTATTCTTAAGTATCTGAGAAGAACTAAGGATATGTTCCTGGTGTATGGAGGAGATGAGAAGCTTATCATCAGAGGGTATGCTGATTCTAGTTTTTAGATAGATCAGAATGATCCGAAGTCACAATCAGGATATGTTTTCTGTCTCGACGGAGGATCTGTGAGCTGGAAGAGTTTAAAGTATCTAGTTGTCACTAATTATACAGTGGAGTCCTAGTATATAGTGGCTTCTGATGCAATCAATGAAGCCATATAGATTTGAAACTTTTTCCAAGAGATTGAGGTGGTACCTAGTATTAAAGACCATATCACATTGTATTGTGATAATACTATAGTGATGGCTCTTGAAAAATATCCAAGGTCACATCAATGGACAAAGCACATACTCAGAAAGTATCGCCTCTTGAGGGATTTCTATCAAAGGGGTAAAGTTGCAGTGAGCAGAGTGTCCATAGAAGAGAATATAGAAGAAACCTTGACTAAATTTCTATCTTAATAGAAGCATTAATATCATGTGAGAGCTAGCGGACTGAAGATTGTTAGCAGTTGGATCTAGTGCAAGTGGGAGTCTGTTGGAGTTGGTGACCTAGAACCAAATTATTTGAAATTTATGATAAACATGTATTCATTGTATGGATATTAATAAAATCCTTATCACATCATGATTGTTCTTCTGTATAAAATTTCATGTGATAATGTCCCAAGAGTAGTTGTCGTACTAAAAGGTTATAGCAGTTCCCCGCTATGATGCGAACTCGGAAGTGCTACGACACTATTCTTAGATATATGTTCTATAGTCAGATGATATCATTTGAGGGACACAAATGATACAGGATATCATGGGTGGAGACTCATAGGACTTTGAGACACCTTCTCATGGTGTATGCCCTTGGTGATATCCAGTAGGATATTATGAGAATGAGAACATATAGTAGGAAATCCACATTTATAAGTGTTATTGGATATTCTTATATGAGGGTGCGTGTATTGGTCCTTATACTTTAAGCTTATTATTAATGGGTATTATTAATTGCACACTTAGATGTATTGGTGAAAACTGTGAGGAAATATGTTCATGATGAGGTGGGATATATTGGGTGTGTCATAAGTAATACTACATTAATGAATAATGCGAGAAAGTATTTGTCCCTTATGTTCCATAACAAAAGTTGATATCTCGGGCTCTTTGATGGAAATGATATAACCTAAATAAATCAATGGCCATGGTATTCTATAGGCAAGTTCAATTTCCAAGAAGTCAAAGAATGAGAAATCGAGCACATGGGTTGACGGAACTTACATGCAAACTGCTTTATTGGAGATATCAAGACAAAGGGATTATATTACATAGTAAGTTTTTGTATGAGGTGAAATTTTGTTGCGACATTAACTTCTTTCTCTATAGATGCTTTGGGGTGTTTCTAGATGTTAACCTTGGAATTTAGGCTGCTCCGTCGAATACCTTTGATAAAGAGGCATAGAGGGTCACACACTAAGTGTATCCAGTATTTTTATTAAATAATATATTATTTATTATTTAATAAGTTGAATAAAGATTATTCCCTATTATGGTTTAATAATTATTCATGGATGTCTGATCGCATTTATCTCGACACTAGTTATTCGAGAGAATATATTATAGGTATAATAATTAATAAATATTTATTTTATATTTAGTAAATATAATATTTATATATTTATTGGTGAATAATGCAGTGATATTTATTTAATAAATAAATAGTCATTATTCAAGGTTCAATAAATATGGTGAAGGATTGGCGAACTGAGTTAAGAGTCTGGTGAGAAATAATAATATTGAATATTATTTGATTAAATAATATTTAATTATAACTCACAAGTTAAGTGCATGTTAGGAAATAATAATGTTGTTATTATTTAACATGGGGGCTTCGTTAGGATTAATAAAATAATTAAGGCACTTGTGAAAATTATTTATTATTACCCTAGTGAATTAAATACCTAATTATATTATTCTCTTATTAGCTGAGCGCTAACCTAATGATGAATTTTTGGTTGTTCACAACTAATTGGAGAAAATATTTCAAGCCTAGAGAGTTCATCCCTCTCCAAGAACTCTCTCAAGAACGAGAGAGATCATCCTCCACTGGATCAAGGAGAACGCTTTGGAAGTGGTTCTCAAGGAGATCGGAGGCGGACATCATAATCACAAGGATCTTCCATGCTAGAACCTAGAGACTCCTTCAGTGACGTCCAGAGATATGTGGAACATGTGTGGATCTCCACTATAGGAGATCTATCCTTGATCTCTATAATGCAACAAAGGCACATTGCAGATTTGTGGTCGAATGCATCAATGAAGAAAGAATCACCTTGGAGGAAATTCTTTGATTTAATTAAATTAATTATATAAGAAATATGTTGATCCTCTCTCTTGGTTCTTGTTGAAATTATTCTTTGTCTAAATCCTTGATTAAATTCCGTGGATACTGGTGTTCATCGTCGTATTGATCCTGGATTGATCATCGATTATGGAAAAAATCAAAGTTGGGCACCGGCCCTCCCATACTTCTGTTGTGCCCAGAACCTATAGAATAGCCTTTATATGGAAGAGTTGTGTTACAAACCCATCTTATCCTTTCCTTCCTTACTCTAAATATTTTGCATGATTATTAAAAATGAGAGTGGAGGATATGGCGACTGGTAGAAGGGATGCATATTTTGTAATGAATAAGTTTTTTTTGGGGGGGGTCATGAGATTTATGGAAGGCACATTAATTGTATTTATTACACACCCTCTCAAAAATATTGGGTTGTGTATAGGGAAATTTAAAAAACATCATTTCTTGAATGATGTTCTTATTATAACTATTATAAATAATGTCGTGAGGAGATCATTTGTGGTTGGGTGGTGGCTGGGAGATTTTCCCCAGCACAACATTCAAAAAAGAAAAGGAAAATTAATATAATAAATGAGGGTGCTTCATTTATTGCATTTCATATCTTTATGATCCAGCTCTGAGATACTGGGGTAAGATGAGGCTTTTATTGAGTTGTTTCTTTTATCATGAAAAGTGCTTTAGAGACAAACCTTAATTTTATCCTTACTTGGTTTACATCATTTACCTGCTTGCCCTAAGCCTTAGAGTTGTTTGATACTAAATGGTGAAGCCCTTATGATTATTTGTGATTTTTTATTTACACGGTGAAGATTATAGATGCCTTGTAAACCTATGGTAAGTGACATGTTCTTGAGGTATGTGCATCACTCTATTCTTTCATACCTTGATGATGAGCATAAAAATTCACATGAGGTAAACTACAAAGGGTATACATGTTAATAATGAATTAAAAAATGAAAATGAATTAATGAAAAGGCTTGTCTATTTCAAAAGAGGAAAAGTAAAACACATGGTTGATTTTTATTCTTTAAAAATGAGGTGCTAATAAATTTTCTGCATGTGATGATTGAACATTTAACTTTCCATTTGATCTATTTTTTTTTTGAAATTGGATTTAAATCATGGTAGAGTAAGCATCCATTTTAGTATGTTGGGATTCCATCCTTGAGGACAAGTATGAATTCAAGTGTGGGGGGATTTGATAAGTGCATTTATTGTATACATTTTTTATAAAAATATTCATTGATTCTGATGATTTTTATTGTTAATACAAGATTGTATACCTGATCTTTTCTTTATTTTTTCAGGATGCTATAAGTTATGGAAAATGAGAAAAAGGGACAAAAAAGAAAATATGGGGAGAAAAAAAAGACACTTCATGTTGTGGTGTGACACCAGAAAATTGAAGGCCACCCATGATGACAGATGATCATGGAATACTTATGAGGCATGAAACTATAGAACTAGGGAGAAATAAAGCTTTTAAATCTATAATATGAATTTACATGGAATATAATCATTACACATTGTGAAATCATTACATGTCTTGAACCCAATACATGACTTGAAGTGAAGAAAAGTGCAGGGAGAAAAGCCCAAAACATTACACATTGTGTAATCATTACATGATGTGTAAGTGTCAGACAGACCCAGTTACGAGCCTTTGATAGGATTTTATGTGATTTTGATATGTTCTATGACTCAAGATCCACTTATGACCACTTTTTGACCCATACTAATTACCATTTAATACTACCCAATCCTTGAATAATTCTATAAATAAGAGGTCAGGGTACCACTCCAAGAATCATTCGGGAGCCGCCACCACTGGGATCAAGGACTGATGTTGTCGTGATGCATCAAATAGTATCTTTATTTTCCTACCCCCTCATGGATATCATGAGGGGGTAGACCTTGTGTGAACCAATTATAATGAAGGGGGATTGGTTGTTTAAAGGTATTTTATTTTGTAATGTAATTCATTTGGTTCTTTTGTTGTAACCCTAATTTATTAATTTTCTTCTTTACTTTATCATTCATGACCATTGCGTGATTGGTGAGGGAGTGATGTTTTCAACACATTTAATAGAAAAAAATTCTAATCATGACCATTGGATGTATTATTCATTATGTTTAAAAATGGTTCTGACTTACCAATCCATTGAATACCTGAAGTAACATGACAATTGTAAAAAGGGAACGTAGGTGATTTTGGTGTTGTTTACCATGTACATTGGATCCAACTAAACTCAGTTCTAACACCTATGATTGTTTTCTCATTATTTTATTCCCTAATCAATTATGAATCTAAATTTTCTATTTTCGATCACATTTTTCTATTTTCTTAAAATCCACATCAATCATCATCTCTTTTTTTAATAAATTAGTATATCTTTCTATCATTAAATAATTAAGGTTTATTTTATTAAACTAATATTTTCTCCAAACCTATCTCTATGGTTTCGACCTCGGACTTACATATCCTATACTACCCTGTAGTTTAGTGGTTTATTTGATTCTTGTTTTAAATTTCTAAATTCGATAAACCTGCAGGAATTAATGATTCCCACAAGGCTATCAAACATTTTACTATATATAGGTAGAATTATAAATGTATCTTTGATAGTTCAAATGAAATGCTATCAAAAATTGGCACTATTGTTGGGGAATCATATTCATCTTAGTGATTTTTCATTTTTATTTTAATTATTTATGTTAAGATTGATAGACTTACAAATTTTTTAATACTTGTCACTGTAAGAATCCCCCCAGGTTTAATAACTCGTACAATCCATGGAATACATCTAGATTTGGACTAATCATTCGGTTATTAAATCACCTACAATGAAGTATTTGGTGGCTCTTGAGTGGCTATTTCATTTTTATCAAACTTTCAACTTACCTATGGAGGATCAAAAGAACAAGGAAACAATTAAGGAGCCTGTTCAAGAGATCAAGATTTCTATCTTTGAGCTTGATTTTCTCTTGGATGTCAATTTATAAATTTAGAATCCATATCTTGGTACTTTTGTGAGGGATGGAAGGAGAAGGGTGAAAAAAGAATTTGAAAATCTGAACATAATTTGGAAGAAAAACTTTCATTTGGTTTTCATTTTGATGATTTTAATTATAATCATTTATTTAATGATTTTTTCACCTTTTTATAAGCTAAAACTACTCAAGATACCTTCTATTTTTCATAGAAGATGCCACACATGAAGTGGTTTATTTTGAGGAGAGGCTGGAGGAGGATGACTACCTCACTCTTGACTTGGTCACTCTCCCAGGAGAACTACCTATTAATGAAGAAGAGTAGGGTGACCAAATTTAAGGATTTATTCGCTTTATGGAATAAGTTTTCTTTCATTTGATTCTAATTTTAAGGAAACTATTTTTTATAATAATTCTCCCAGTAAAGGTTCTATAGAGTTGGCTAAACTTTTTGATTTCCTAGAGGGACTTGATAGGGATGATAATTCACCTACTGAGGGACTTCAAGATCTCCCAAAACTCATTAAAAATATCATTTTATGGGTTATAAAAGATGATTTTTTTTCAGGCCACAGCTGAAGTGGTTGAATTTGAGGATAGGGTTTTCCAACCTATTGGTGTGTCTTCTCTTTTCCCCTCATATTTTACTAATAAATTCAATTTGGAAATGGATGAAGCTAGTTTAATTGTTAAGGCTGATTATGATTGTTTTTTTGAGGTCAATGTTCCTCAACTCTTTATCTTTCCTTTATTTCACTTCAATAATATAATTCAATCAAAAGACAAGGTGGTTACATTATTTTATATTGAAAAATAGGGATTTGAACAAGAATATTTTTTACTAGTTTAGAGAACCAGTGTGTGAGAAAACACACTGGGAAGAAACACATGTGGTGGTTTCTAAGCAAGAAGCCACTTCCACTATCTGATTGGGGATAAACCAAAAGATTTCCAACTGTGGATAGCCCAAAATAAAACACCTCTTGGGGGGTTAAACCCAAGATTATCTTGTTAATTTGTTGTTAGTATTAGTTTTGTTTTGTCTTTCTTTAATAAATATTTGAAGTTTATCTTTTATAGGAAAATAAGATGACAATACTTTTCACTATGGGACAACCCGTATTGGGTAACATCTTTCCCACTTTTCAACTTTGAGTTTGTATCCTTTTTTTGGGTTGGAAGTGGATTGGTTTCAAAATAAACTCAGTTGCGACAACAACAATTTTTAAGAATCACCAATGTAAACAAAGCACCAAACCAAATAGCAGAATAAAAAATGGGGACACAAATTTTTAACGTGGAAATACCCTCCTTTCGAAGGATTAAAAAACCATAGGGAAACTCTGAGAAAATTCACTATGAATTAGAGAGTACAAAAATCCAAGTAAAACCCGAGGCTTGAATCGTAAATACAATGTAAAAACCTATGTGAAAAACACACCCTGATACGCCTTCGTCACCTCTCTGATAATAGTCTGTGACAAGACATCACCCTTTGGAGATCAAAATTGAACTTGCGGTGTCGTTACAGCACCTCATTGTACAACCTGATTTGCCACTTCTCGCTGCTACCCACACCCAGAAAATGTCACCCAAGTATCTGCTCTCCTTGGGTTGTCGTGCACCACAAAATCATCTCCTTCCTTGAGTCACGGATTCCCCTTTTATAGGATCCCATATGCCACATATCTTGTTTGAAATAAATATATGAAAATATCTCAAAAAAAGATATCATGAGATATCACCTGAATCTCATGCTGGCAGATACACAGTGGAAGGATCTTAAATTTCCAAAAAAAATATCTTTAAATATAAAATATAGTAATGTGTGGGATGAACCCCAACAATCTCCCCCTTCAGCCCATCAAAGAAGGAGATCGCATCCAACAAACTCGGTTGGAAATAAAACTGGTTGGTATCGCACCAACCGCTATCCTCTGTAGAAAATATGACATCCCTCTTTTGCATCTCTAACGAAAACCTGAAATCTACCCCTGCAAAAGAAATCCAAATGCCGAAGTCTTCATCATACTTGTGTCTGCACCGTCAATACCATAATCAACAACATTTGGCTCCCCCGTAATTGTGGTCGCCATATAATCTGGAGCACCTGCAGGAATTAATTGGTCTCTCTGCTCAACATCCCCCGAGCAGTCTGAAACTCTCAGCGCATCACCCTGATCTTTGATTTTTATTCTTTCTTCACTAGTGACACTCTCATAAGAAAAAGAATTAGATGTAAGACCTGAAACACCTCACTTGACATGCTTCGGCTTCTAAACCTTCTTCATCATATTCAATGGTCTTCGACTCATGAGCGATGATTGCCTATGCCACAAATCTAATGAAGTCCTCTTCACAGCTACATTTGTCACATCACTACACACCTTTACATCCGTCCTGTAAAGTGTGTCATCTATTCTGCCTCGCGCATAAACCATTGATCCTCTAGACAAGGTCCATCTTCCGCCACCGAATGAACTTCTGAATCCATCATTATCAAGAGTACAAGCGGATAACAAATTACGGCGTATACTTGGCACATACCTCACATCCCTCAATCTCAGCGTACAACTTGCATTCGTAGTGATACAAATATCACCAACACCAATGACATCATCAGAATCTCTATTTCCCATCTTCAAAATACCAAAGTCGTCTTCTTTATATGAAGAAAATAAATCCCTCTTCGATGTAATATGGCACGATGTTTTTGAATCAACCACCCATTCGGTGCATGGATCTGACATGTGACAATCAACGCCAAATGAAAGTAAATCACCTTCACCCTAAATAAGACTTACGTTGGTATCCTCAGAATTGGTGTTGTGCGCCTTCTTTTCCTCCTTAAGATTTTTCAATTCATAGCAGTATCTCTATATATGACCCTCCTTGTTGCAAAAGAAGCACTTGACCTTTATTCTTGTCTTCGACCGACCTCTCTGATTACCACGTCCATCTATCACAGCCAGAGTATTACCATTACCTGAAGATTTATCATCATTGATCTTTCATTGAGTCTCGCTCATCAACAACAATGAAATCACATCATCCAACTTCAGTGTGTTTTTCCCAAACATCGATATGGTGACGAGATTATCACACGAATCAGGTAATGAACCCAAAAGAAGCAAAGCCTTATCTTCTTCTTCCATCTCAACAGTAACTGATCTCTTTCTTCGATGGGCTGAAGGGGAGATTGTTGGGGTTCAACCCACACATTGCTATCTTTTAGATTTAAAGATATTAATGTGTGGGCTGAACCCCAACACTTTTACCCTTAACGTTTTAAGTGTTCAATTCTTATTACATGTTGTAAATCAAGTGTGGTGGAAGGGCACACATTTTTTCTATTTCTTCTAAATATGATAATACTAAATTAATTGTCAAACATGCTACAAAACTAAAATCTCTTGAAAATATTTTATGTTGTAAATGCATTTACACTTTAAAGTTTGTTTTGTATGTATAGAAATAAGTATAATTTTACATCTTTTTAAAGAAAAAATTCAATGTTTTTAAAATATTGACAAGAGCCACTCATTGAAAGAAACATGAATCGAACTTCCAAAACATTTACTCTGATTTTTTTCTTTTGTTTTTGAACTTTAAATTTTGTATTTTAATGCTTTTTTCAACTTAAAGGAGGTATAAATAGGCAACTAGAGGGACTTACTCCAAAAAAAAGAGTGACATTGTTAAATCTTCAATGTTAAAGCTTCTAACCATGGGAGTAACTGTTCAAATTATGCATCTATATTCTACTCATTTTTTCATAAATAAAATTCTCCTTCTTGTTGTTTGTGGTGTAATAAATGATTGTATAGTTCATGTTTAAGTTCTTTTACATGCTGAATTTACCCTACAAAACTTGTTGTTCATAGCTATTGTTTTAAAATAATTGAATGTTGAATTTATGCCTTGCATGATCATCTTGGTACTTTAATGATTACCTTCTTGAAATTTAAAGCATTGTATGAAATTTTTTTTAAAAAATTCTGTTAGTGTGCTTGAATTGTTAAGTAATACCCAATAGGTGTTCCTGTGCATGTTGTGATTATTGTTTTTGTGTGGAAAAATAATTTTTGAGCTATCTTGTGACCCTCAAACATGACTCTTTTGCTACTGAATTGAATATCTTTTTGAATCCACACCGTCAAATTGTTTCCTCCTATTTTTATATTCAACTACAGGGATGTTGTTGGATTTAAAGTGTTGGGGAGAGGTCTTTTAATGTGCTAATCTATGTTTAATGTGATCCAATTAAAAACCCTTAAAAAATTTCAAAATTGTGAGTTTTTAAGCATCCCTTAGAAATTTTCACTGGATGAAATTTTTTCTCAAAATTGAGGGTTGTGATGTCACTTTGAGGAGGTTAGTCTTTAATACCTCTTGTATTTAATTGAGTAAATCATTTTTCTTGTCCTCTTGAAAAAAATGGCTTTCGGTAAAATCTTAGGAGAATTTCATAGGACTATTATTTACTTTGAACTTTTTAATTTGAATTTAACTTATAAGATATGCATCCAAATGAATTATGAAATGAAAATCCTAATTCAGGTTAAACTCGTTCTTTCATCCTCTTTCATTCCCTATTCTTTATTCATCAAATCATTGGATGATTTATTTATTCTACCAATAAATTTTCACTCCACCCCATCCAATGATGTGTCTATTTATTATGGGCTCTTAAATCATGTGAGTATGTTCACCTGGAGGTAAAAGAGAAGTTTGGAATTTCAATTGGATGTAAATTGGAATTTGTTCAATTCTCTTTAAAATTTTCAATTAAATCATTTTTGTAGAACAGTAACTGATTTTGCGCTAAAGGAATTTAATTTGAGGGGGCATTTGTTTTTACTACTTGAAAGAATCCATGAGGGAAAATCGATAAGAAAATCAATTCTTAGTGACATTTCATCTTTTACGTTTTGTTATTTATTTTCTATCATTGAATGTGACTAAGTGGTTGCTTGATGACAAACAACATCTTAAGTGTGAGGGGATTTGATGTAGCTTTAATTTCATGTATTTTGTCACATCACTTTTGTGTTTTAATTATGTTTTAAATGTTAAAATATGTCTTAAATTAGTTAATTTATTTGTTTTGGTTAATTTTCAAGTAAATTGTTAACTTAATGAATTTTATGCTTATTTTATGATTTTATGTTTGATTTTTTATTATGTGTGGAGTTATGTACATATTAATAAATATTGATGCGTCTTTTAAGTTTATAATTTTATTTGTCATTATTTAATTTAGTGATTATGTTGTTCAATTTCAGTATCTGTTTTTGTTTTAGTAAATTAATTAGTTAATTGAAATTTAATTTAATTTATAATTTAATGACTTTAATGAATTATTAGTTTGTAACTTTAATTTATAGTTTAATCTATTTTTATTTTTATTCATCGTTTGTTTTTAATTATTTATTTAATCATTTAATGTAAGTTGAATTTGTTCAAGTTAATTTTGTATTTTTAAAATTAGTTATTTTGGAAATTTGAATATATATATATATATATATTTCTTTTATGGATTGTTTTTAATTTAGTTTACGATTTTGTTTTGTTTATAGTTGCAGCTGGCTGCCACGTTGCCAATTTCAAAGGAGTGCCACGTAACCAATTTTTCTGGATGGCTAGGTCTCCATTTGTGTTGTGGTCGCAACCGAGTTTATCCTGGAGCCGATCCCCTTCGGACCCAACAGTTAGGGCACCGAACCAGTCGACCTCGACATTGAAGAAGATGAGGACTCGCCGCGCTCCCTGTTGAATGTCGATGATCAAGGTTTGCAACCAAAGATCGTCGGTGATGGTCTTGCACCCTCCGATGTCGACCGCCGTGAAGCCGAAGTAACTGACCCGAGCGACACCTGACGAAGCTTGTCGTCGACGCCTCGGCCGATGCACGCAAAGATCCGTCGATGCACCGCCTGTTGCCGATTGGGGATGGCCAGATCTGAGAAGGATGATCACGAACTCGAGCTGGAGATGTGCCGGGTTTCCGAAATTTGTTGTTGAATCTTCAATGTCGGCGCCTTGCGAACCAGTTGAACTCTTGTGCGTGGGATTTTCATGAACCGGCCATCGATGTGTGCTATCGAAGCTTCATTGCGATGTGTAACCAATTGATGAAGCCTCAAGGCCAAGTTCGCGAGGAAGACGAACTGTTGAAGACGACGAATCATTGCTCGAATCAAAGTGCATCCGAGGACAGCGAACTAAGAAGCTCGGTGGAAGCTGGTCGACATGATTGGAGAAGGCCGAGCCCGTGGTCGAAGATTTGTGGATGATTGATGGAGTCTGTTTGAAGTGAGCCCGATCTCAGCGGAGAGGATGACCAAACGATTCAGAGTTCGTTTGGGATGTTGATGGGTTCTTTGTGAATTTTTGTGGTGAAGATGTTCCGATTTCTGGTCATCTTTTTGCAGGAGATCAATTGGAGAAGAAGGCATGGCTTCGTGTCTTTAAATGCTTCGACTGCGAGTTCAGGCTTGAATGCACACAACGTGTTTGAAGCATTGTCTCAGCAAATTTGGCTATCCAGTTTGATCCGAGATTTTGAGAACGCCGAAGTTTTGAGGTTCTCTTTGCCAAGGGATTTGGTTTGATGCAGGGATTTTGAGTTTGCTGAGTGATGGGTTTTTGATGTGTTTTTTTTTTATGGATCAAAGAGGTGACACTTGTTCTGGGATATTATAACAACAATTTTTATTTAATGAAGGTCCCGACATCAACATTAATGATGATGTTGGCAACCTAGGATATAAGGGCAATGATGGAATTTTAAGTCTAGCCAAATGTAGATATTTTGTTGTCAAGGTGGTTGGATAAAGCAACTGGAAAACCTCTCGAAGGCTGGATGGAGTTGCGAGTTGTGTCTAGATTCAGACATCGTTTTTTCTGGAAGAGTTTTGGTTGCATCACATACAGGATGATGCAGTGCGGTGAAGGTTGACACATGAAGTGCTCAGACTGATTAGTTTGAAAATATTTCTTTTTTCTTGTCTTTCATTACGGGATTAGTTTCTCTTTGAGGGGATGATAATAGTTAAGGACCAAAACAGACACCTAATACCAATTTGGACCAAAAAATAATAAAATGTCAACAAAGTACTAAAAACATTACTAATTTTAAATTGAAATTAGATTCCCAAGACTAAAATAAAGGAGGTCCTTAATTCGAATTAAAGCCTACCTTTGATCCTCAACCGTCCTCCTTTATTTATGGGGGATGCCCAGCTCATTCTGCTTCGTTTTTCTCTCTCTTCTCTCTCTCATCTCTTATTCTTCTCTTTATCTATTTTGTGATTTTCTTTGTTTGTAAATAAAAAATTGCCTGTTTGTTTCGTTTTCTCACTTTGTGCATGATCTCCTACCTCTGAACATGGTGGACTAATTTGCGTATCTAGTTTTAGAAGGCATAGCTCAAAGATATCAGGAGACCGAATATCCTTTCGATTGTCACTTTCTTCTTAACTCTCAATGAACTACAAATTTGAAGTGGGGAGTTATGATGACACACTTATTGACAGGAATGGTCTAGTGAGGTTATGTGTTTTCAATTTAAATCTTTAGGTCAGTGAATGAAAGTAGAGAGATTTAATTTGTTTGGTTTCATTTCTACTTCTTCACATCATTCTTTCTTTTAAATTGTTTTGTCTGTGATTTCTTTCATAACGTCAGAATCTTACTGTGAGTTCGATTCTGGTGGCATATCTTCAAACCTTATCATGGTTGGATGAATCTTGGTAGTAGGGAGTTGCAAGAATCATCATTCCACTATATTTATCTATTGGCGAGGGAGTTTAATCTTGTCATTTATGTGGATGCACTGCAATAATTTTTCTTAAACGAAGAAATTCTTTTAAGCCATACAGTTGAAATTTCCCTCTAGAACCAATATCGTTCTTGCTGACTTTTCTTTTCTTCTATGTTTCTTTAATCCGATTTAATATTTATTAAGGTTAATTACACTATCACCCAAAGAGATATGATAACTTTACGATTGCACATAAAATAATAAAAGAAGAAACAAATCTCCTACCTTAAGGATTTAAACATTCCTCAAATGAGAACAAAACAATAATGTGGATCTCATATCTCCTCTCTCACAAGGAATCTTAGATCACCAAGGATTGAACACGGGAAGTTGGGGACCAATCCCTATAGAAAGGTCTTTGAAATGCCTTGAGAGAGTGCCTCTAGTCACACTGCTGCAAATAGTGCTTTTATCAACGCTAGAAAACGATTTTAACATCGATAGAAAAACGATGTTAATCTCATCAAAGATAGGAGGGACCCTTTAACAACGTTAAAAAAATGCTGATAAAGAGTGTCATTTATTCGTGCTAAAAAAGCACTGATAAAAGCCCATTTTTATCCGTGCTATTTTAGCGTGAATAAAAGGTATTTTTATCAGTGCTATTTTTAGCGCTAATAAAAGACCACTTTATCGACGTTTTAATTAGCGCTGATAAATGGTGCCTTTATCACCACTCAAAATAGCACTGATAAATGGTGCTTTTATCAGCGTTTGAAGTAGCACTGATAAAGGAGGTCTTTACCAGCGCTCAAAATAACGCCGATAAAGGCCTAGCTGCCTGTGATGTGTTGTTTATATAACAACACACCCACCAGCAACACCTGCACATATAAACAACATCAGCAACACCTGCATAACACACACACACCACCTACACAAAACAGCACCTACACAGCGCACACAAGAACAAAGCAGCGCGCACAAGGGTTTGACAAACAATGTTATATACATTTCAAACAATGTTTTATATAATTACATTTACAATTATCCAACAAACAGTTAAAAACATTAATGTTTCATTCTTTGACATCTGTGATCCCCTCTCAAAAAAGTTCGCCCATGGTATTAGTTGTCGAACAAATCATCCCAACTCAAGTAAAAGGTTCCACCTATATAAGAAAATAAATATTATTTTAGTAATACTATAAAGGAATAAATTAAACATTAATATGAAAGAAATACATTAATAAAATGTCAATTTTTAATAAAAAAGACACATTTGGAGTTATACAGGTCACACCGTGCATCGTATTGAGGTGGAGTTGATTCATACACATCACAAATGAGTTATGGATCGTTTTCCTAAAATATCAAAACAATCTGAATGAGTTTGCTTGGTTTTGAGTATGTCCCTTATTTTTTTTACTAAAATTAATATCAAATTTAAATGTCGTATTTGGATTTATACTGGTCGCATCGTTTGCCGGATTAAGGTGGGGTTGATTCATACATATCACAAATGACTTATGGATCATTGTTCTAAAGTATCAAAACAATCTGAATGAGTTTGCTCGGTTTTCAGTATGACAGTTGTGTTTTTTTACTAAAATATCATTTCAAACCGAAAACACCTATTTTGAGTCATATCGGTCGCATCGTGCGTCAGTTTGAGGTGCGAATGTTTCATACACGTCACAAAGGACTTACGAATCACTCTCCTAAATTATGAAGACAATCAGAGGGCATTTTCTTGGTTTTCAGTGAGTGAAATGTTTTGAGCTAAAATGTCAATTTTAAACTGATAACGGACACTTTTAGTCATAATGGTCACATTGTGCATCATATTGAGATGTGGTTGATTCCTACACATCACAAATGACTCATGGATATTTGTCAATCCGAATGCATTTGCTCGGTTTTCAGTATGTCACTTTTTCTTTTTACTTAAATTAATGTCAATTTTAAATAAAAACACATTTGGATTTATACTCGTCACATCATTCGATAGATTGAGGTGTGGTTGATTCCTACACTTCACAAATGACTCATGGATCATTTTTCTAAGGTATCAAAATAATCCAAATGTGTTTGCTCGGTTTTCAGTATGTCAGTTGTGTTTTTTACTAAAATATCATTTCAAATCAGAAACACGCTTTTTGAGTCATACCGGTCACATCATGCATAAATTTGATGTGAGACTACTTCATACACGTCATAAAGGACTTAAGAATTACTTTCCTAAATTATGAATACAATCAGAAAGCGTTTTCTTGGTTTTTAGTGAGTGACACATTTTGAGCTAAAATGTAAATTTTAAACTGATAACAGACACTTTTAGTCATACCGGTCACATTGTGCGTCGGATTGAGTTGTGGTTGATTCATACACATCACAAATGACTCATGTACCATTCTCCTAAAGTATCAAAACAATCCGAATGTGTTTGCTTGGTTTTTAGTGTGTCAATTGTTCTTTTTACTTAAATTAATGTCAATTTTAAATAAAAAGACACATTTGGATTTATACCGATCACATTGTGCGTTGTATTGAGGTGGGGTTGATTCATACACGTCAAAAATGACTCATGGATTGTTTTTCTAAATTATCAAAACAATATGAATGTGTTTGTTCGGTTTTCAATATGCCATTTGTCTTTTTTTACTAAAATTAATGTCAATTTTAAATAAAAAGAGACACTTTGAGTCATACCGGTCGCACCGTGCATCAGATTGAGGTTTGGTTGATTCCTACACGTCACAAATAACTTATAGATCCTTGTCCAAAAGTATAAAAATAATTTTAATGTGTTTGCTTAGTTTTTAGTATGTCAATTGTGTTTTTTTATGAAAATATCATTTCAAACCGGAAACACGCATTTTGAGTCATATCGGTCGCATCATGTGTCGGTTTGACATGAGATTGCTTCATACACGTCACGAAGAACTTATAAATTGTTTTCCTAAATTATGAAGACAATCAGAACAAGTTTGCTTGGTTTTCAATGAGTGACGTGTTTTGAGCTAAAATGTCAATTTTAAACTGATAATGGATACTTTTAGCCATATCGGTCACACTGTTCATCGGATTGAGTTGTGGTTGATTCCTACACATCAAAAATAACTAATGGATCATTTTCCTAAAGTATAAAAACAATCTGAATGTGTTTGCTCAGTTTTCAGTATGTCACTTGTTCTTTTTGCTAATTTTATTGTCAATTTATTATAAAAATACACACTTAAAGTCATAATGGTCACACCATGTGACAGATTTAGGTGCATTTGATTCTTACACGTCACAAATAACTTATGGATCATTTTCCTAAAGTTTCAAAACAATCCTAACGTGTTTTCTCAGTTTTTAGTATGACACTTGTTCTTTTTACTAAAAATACTGACAATTTTAAATAAAAATAGACACTTCAAGTCATACCGGTCACATATTCATGTTATTTCTGTACATTCTTCCATCAGGTATGTTGCCCATTTTTTTCTAAACAAATCTATCGCATCTTGTAAATAAGAGTCTTTTCGACAATCATGGTAGTACTGAAAAAATATAAATACACAAAGGATTAATAAATATTTTAAATGAAATAGTAATTATCTTCAAAAATACCTCTTTAGGGATGCTAGTTTGTTCATATAATACAATCTCTTTCATAAATTTATATACATAATAACCACAGTCTGTATCGTTTGTTTGTTTCGAACACTGCAGAAACATTGAGAAAAATAATTAATTTTTTTATATGTGTTTGGATAGTGAAATCTTATTATATATACTATGATTTGTATCCAATTTTAGTACTTTTGACATTCCTTGTCCTTTTCCCCTAGCCTCATTCCATGATATAGACGATATTCACGCACCGCCCTATCATAACAGAATATGTAATGTCCCGAAATTTTTGTATATATATATTTTTAAATTATATAGAATTATTTCGAGACCAGGCGCTGAGATGGCATGCGATTCTGAGGCCTAGAGTTCCCAGAATGATCCATCAAAAAATGTTAAACTTTAAATAGCGTTCATGAGTGGTTTTCCTGAAAAGGTGTAATAACTCTTAAATGGGTACCCAGATTAGAAATCTGAGGGGACCGTTGCGTTCAGGATGGCGGGTTTACCCTAGGCGCGACTTAAGTTTAATCGATGCAGGCCTCCAGTGAGAAAACCTAAAACTGACATAACCATAAATAAACTTATTAAATAAAATTATTTTATTTTTCACATGCTTCTAACTCACGAACGATGACTCATATTAAAAAGTCGAGACCACCTCTAAGCTCGTGAGGGTATGCTTTCCTTAGGGAGATCCTAATATTGGTCGGCACAGGCCAACAGTTGAAGTTAGTTTTTGGATGTAAATAAAATAATTAAGTAACAATTATTTTATTATCAAATCCTTATAAATCCTAAACGGTAACTCAGATTTGAAATCTGAGAGTACCATTGAGCTCATGAGGGATTTTTCCCCCTAGGCGAAGCCTAACCTCGACCAATGCAGGTCGAGGGTGAAAGTTAATTTTTGAACCTTTTTTAAGATTCATTTAAATGAATATACGAGCATGTTTTTCTAACTTTTAAACCGGTTCTCGGATCAATAATCCAAGGTTGAACTCAGAATGCTGAGATTCGCCTAGAAAGGACTTAACTTTGGCCGCAAAGGGCCAAACGAAAAGGTTAATTTTTAGACTTTTTGAGAAAACTAATAAAATAACTTATTAAAAAGTTATTTTATTTCTTTTCTCACCGATGAGCGGTGACACGGTGACACTACGGTGCAGCGACAAGGCGCATTAATGGATCATTAACACGCAGTGTAACAACACTTTAATGATGCATAACAACGACATTGATTCATAAATGAAACAGTGTAACGATGCAACGTCGCAATATAACAGAAATGCTGCGACATGTTTTCTTTTTAAGATTTTGACACTTTGGTGGAACAAAGATTAAATAGTGAGAATTCTCTGACGAACCTATGACAGATTTTATCCCCAACGAAGAACGACGAACGTCAGCGAGACATCATCAACTTCAACGTACCTCAAAGAACGACGAACGCCATCGATCTCTTGGACCCTCAAGGACAAAGCGCCACGACAACGAACGTCAATGAGGTAGGGGTTTAATTTGTGCAAGTTCTTCCTTGTTCTTATTCTAGAAACGATGAACACATATCAACCCACGAGCAGGTTGATCTTCGAATCGTGCGTTTATGCGGGAGGATAATTTTTTTTGGCATTTTCTTTAACCGGAGTTGAAATTATCATTTGTTGGTTGGAATGAAATCCTCGGACCTCCCATGATTATAAACTTCTAACATGGAGGGCGCAGACCGACACGAACAAGGCCCGAGCCCCTCCACTGTGTGTGTTCTTTGTGGCCAAACATCCAAATCGACGTCAAGCCAAGTTTGAGACCTTTACGGTAAAAAGAACATTCACCGAAGACCGTAGGCGCTGAAAGAATAGAAAACGGACCGCCAAAGCAACTCTGGTGACCAGCTGAAGGAACTGTCGGCACTGGCGCACCGTGGCAGCAGGAGGCCACGACTGGCTGGCTATGACAATAGTAGGGTGACGCGACGCTAGGCGGGCACCGCGTGGAGGGGTGGCCCGCGTCCAGGCCACCCGGACAAGCTGGCAGCCGTAGTCATTTGACTGTGGTATGAGGAAGGCCCCACGTTCGCAGGGCTAGAAGGGAGGGGATGCGGTTGGCTGCTGCATCCCAGGCGCGCACCACTGGCCGCTCACGCAGCCGGTCTTTGGGTTAGTGGGCCACGCCCCCAGCCGGTGGGCCGTGCCCCTAGCTAGTGGGATGCGCCCTCATCCAGCGGGTCAGGCCAATCCCGCACCCAGCGAGCTAGTCCTGAGCCCGGCGGGCTGGACCAGCACCGACAGGCTAGACTCGCACCCTTTGGGCTGGGCCGGACTAGACCGGGTCGCCGGGTGACCCGACGAGCTAGACCCTCAGCCAAACTGGGTCGATTTCAGCGAGGCCCATTGGGCCTCGCCCACTGGCCAGGCCGGACTAGACCAAACCATACCCGAACCGGGTTAGGTCGAATTGGTTTAATTAAACCGAGGTATGTGGGACCCCCAGGCTGGGTTGGTCGGGTAGGTATGACCGGGTGGGACCAGGCCCAGGCGCAGCTGACCCCCTGTTTACTAAAATACTCATATCTTGCAAACTGTGTGTCCTATTGACGATTAGTTTATGGATTTGGGACCCTCTCAACAAGGTAGATCTTTTGACATGCCCTATGGAGGCTTTCATGGGAGTTTAGATTCGATAAATGGCCTGAGGAGCGGTTCTCCCAGGAGCGCTACATACGGAACCCTGCGGTTGGATGAGACCTAAATACTGCTGACTTTCGACTCTGTGTGACTCGACTATGACCCAGTGGGAAGCACTTTTGTGTGACTTTGCAGGCCTATGGTGGGAAGCACTTCTGTGTGACTTTGCAGACCCACGGTACGCGATGAGGAGGAGTACCTCAGTTGGACAAGATTAGTGGGGAGAACTTTTGTGTGACTTTACAGGCCCACGATACGCGATGGGGAGGTGCACCTAAGCAGTCCAAGGTTAGTGGGAAGCACTTTTGTGTGACTTGGTAGGGCCACTGTACTCGATAGAGGAGGAGTTCTCCATTAGCTGAGGTGTTCGATGATGTGACTGATGATTTGTCTACCACTACCCTAAATGTATACCTGACATGAGTTGTCTTGCACTTCATGCTTGTTCTTCGTGCTTGTGCTTCAAGCTCTTTCTTCATGCTTATGCTTCATGCTTTTCTTTGAGGATTGCTTTGTGGTCTTTCCTTCGTGTTTCGGGGTCCCCTACTGAGTATTTTGTTACTCACCCCTGCACTGGCTTCGCCTGCATGTGTTGTGTCTAGTGAAAACAATTGATGCTTTGATGAAGGACTTGGTGGCCTAGGAGCAGGCGGGGTCCAATAGGATCAGGCGAACAGGTGATACTACTTCAGCTTCCAGTGGCTACACTACTCTTACCATAAGGTGGGGTTTTCAGTGGATGGCTACCTGAGTCCCTTTGTACTTTGCTGTTTTTAGTTCTTTTTGTTGGGGTATGTCACGACACGGGTCCTGGGGGATGGGTCGTGACAAAGTGGTATCAAAGGTGGTTGGATCTACCTTAGAGACTGGGAGTCTATTGTTTTATTTTGGGGAAACAATGTTAAATGTTTCAATTTCGACTTTTAGATTAGGGGAGTCCAATGTTGGTGTGGCAGCTGACGTATCCATACACCAGGACCCTGAATTATGCTTTTCGACTCTAAACATAAAAACATTGTTTGCATTAGTGTCTATTTATATTCTTTTTGAATAAGAGTCAGCTCACCAAGTATAACCTTCTGACCGTGGTACATCTTGATCTATCTCATGATGCCTCCATGTGGACGACTAGCCAGGATTCCAGTGTGTGACCATGAAGATGGTCCACAGAGTGACGAGGCTTCGATATAGGGATCGTTTCCTGACATGGTACCTTCAGGCGGTGTCCCAATAATACCACTACCTGTTGGTCAGCAGTTACTACCGACACTACTAGTAGAGGAAACATGTAGGCTTAGTGTCGTACACGAGTTTCAACAACAGATATCCCTCAGGTTCCAGGGTGATCCTGACTCACAGGCGGCTAAGGACTATCTTGAGGTGTTGACTGATTTTTCATCTAGATAAGGTACCATTAGATCAGATGGTGTTCCTGGCAGCGAGCCTTCTACGTGGCTCAGCAGGGTGATGATAGGGTTTAGATTACCCTGATCTTACGATAAGGTGACTTTTCCATGGAAAGATCTTGAGAACCTTTCTAAGAGAAGGGGTCTCTTTCCATAAAAAACTAAGGGGTATGTGTTCCCAAGATCTTCTATAGCTTCAGCAGGATGACATGTTATTAGCTGAGTATTCATTGAGGCGTAACGACCATTCTAGGTACTCGATGAATACGATATGACCAGTGATTCAGGGCTCAGACATCTGAGTGAGGTGTGTTTAGGGACATCTAAACCATCATTATTCCTCTATGCATTCCTACTTATGTTAGGGTGCTAGAGAGGACCTTTTTAGTTGAAAGTTCTTTGGATGATCAGATACAGCCAGTGAACGTCAGCAGTGGGAAAGCAGGAAACTAATGTCAGTCTCAGAGACTTGGATGTTTAAAATGTTTCGGGAAGAGGAAGTGATAGGGATAGATGAATCTGTAGGGAAGCAGATGTGGAAAAGGATCTAAGAGAGCAGTAGGAGGTGGTATACATTTCAACATGTTACAACCACCACCCCAATGTGGTCCCCACCAGGCTCAGGGAGCTGGAGAATAGGGGAAGGGATTAGCTGCATGTGGTCAAGAAGTATGACCCAAAGGCTCTAGGAATGATTCAAGGTATGGTCTGTGTCTACTACTAGATGTCGTATTAATATACATAGGTACCAATCATTCCTTTTTGTCATGAATCTTGTTCAAGACCTAGATTTTCTTGTTAAACTGTTGACTTGATTATTAAGCCTGGAGATACCTATGGGAGGAGACTCGATAATCACACTTATGCCAAAGGTGTGATCTGACCCTTGAGGCGAGAATTTTGGTTGAAACCTCTTGGTGGAAGTTTCGAGACCTTATGAAGTTAGTCTGGGTATGGAATGATCATCCATAGTTCATTCTTAGATTGACTATTTTAGGAAAAAGGATGTGGTATATCTGCAGCATTGGAATGGGTTTTTCCTTGGTCGGTGAAAAAGGAAACTCAGGAAGAACAGGATAAACTCATGCGTAGGAGGGTGCAACCGAGCACTCTTGAGTCGGCTAGCCTTACCCTCATGGTAATGGATGTTTTGAGTTTTCAGTTTCCAAAAGTAGTGGTGGAGTGCGGGAACGTCCTTTCAAAAGACGTTTCCAAGATTACCTCCCCGTAGGGAGAGGTACTTCTGCATCATTCTACACCTCAAGATGGAACCGATATCATCACCAGTATATTATAGGGCTTTCATAGAGCTTCACGAGCAGGGGGGATAGGAGGGGTACTTGAAGAGGAAGGTCTTAATAAGACCCAATGTTCGAGGTTATGTGTGGATTACCTGCACTTTAACTAAGTGGTAATGGAGAATGAGTACCCACTACCAAAGGGTTGATGGGCACATCAATTAGTTAAAAAGTGGTGGCCTTTATCATGGATAGAAAGGTACTCATAGGATTTTTAGAAGTTGAGATAGTGACAATGGCTGGATTTCCTCTATTACTATGACTTTTAGATAGTTTATACTCTTGGGAAGGGGAATGTGGTGGATGACACGCTTAGTAAGAGTTCTGGTTTGCAGCTGCTGAGTGAGGCGAAAAAGCAGATCATCGCGATGTAGATATCCTTTATGGATGATGATGGAGCAGCTTACCTCCAATCTATGACTGTCACTCCCCCACTCCTTCAGTGAGAAATGGAGGCACAACTTGTGGATGTTGACGGTGGGACCCTATGTGCTCAGATATTCTCAGGACAGGATCCTGATGGATTTTTGATAGGTAGAGAGCACATCTTCCTTTTCAGAGGATGCACCATGGTATCAATGACATTTCGGGAGGAGGTGTTTAAGGAGTTTCATACATCCCCTTTGGTAGTACATCTTTGTGTGGAAAAGATTTACCAGGACCTTCGACGTTAGTACTGGTGGTCAGGGATGAAAAAAGCAGTGGCTGAGTTCGTCTCACGATGCCTCACCTGCCAGCAAGTGAAGGCCGAGCATTAGGTTCCAGTAGGTTCAGCCACTCAAGGTACCAGAGTGGAAATGAGATGGTATCTTGATGAACTTCAAGACGGGGTTACCATGTACATTCAAAGGCCACGACTCTATCCGGGTGATTGTTGACCAACTCACTAAGTCAGCTCACTTCCTACCCATCCAGGAGTAGGTATTGGTAGAGGACTTGGGACGCCTCTACATCTAGGAGATAGTGAAGCTTCACGAGGTGCCTTTTAAGATCATATCAGACTGTGATGCATGATTTACATCCTGATTGTGGAAGGGGTTGTAGGATGATTTCAGGACTCAATTGCGCTTGAGCACAACTTTTCACCCCCAGACAGATGGTCAAAAGGAGTGGACCATAAAGACCTTGGAGGACATGCTTCATGCTTGTGTCCTATATTTTGGTCGCAGTTGGGAGGACCACATACTATATATGGAGTTTGTGTACAACAATAGCTATCACTCCACCATTGGAATGACACCATTTGAGGTCTTGTATGGGCGGTCATGCAGATTACCTCTACGCTGGAAAGACCCAAGGGAGTCAGTACTTATGGGACCAGAGTTGGTACGGGCTACCATTGGAAGGTGTAGATCATCCAGGAGCAAATGAGGACTGCACAGAGCAGACAAAAGTCTTATACTGATAGGAGATAGAGACCCTTGGAGTTCGAGGAGGGAGACCATGTTTTCCTTCGGGTCTCACCCTGACGGGGATTGAAGAGATTTGGATGGGGTAGAAAATTTTCTCTGAGATTCATCATAAATTTCCAGATCCATAGCAAAGTAGGTGAGGTGGTGTACCACCCATCTCTTCCCCCACAGATGCATTGGGTGCACGATGTTTTCCACGTGTCGCAGCTGAGGAGGTACATGCATGATCCATCACACGTCATCGACTGGGGTGAGCTGGACTTTGATGATGGGGTGACATTTGTGGAGTTCCTGATGGAGATAGAGGATCGACAGAAGCAGGTCCTTCGTGGATGGTCGATTCCTTTTGTGCGCATTCGATGACAGCACGAGAATCTCTAGGAGAGCACATAAGAGTGGGAGGCTAAGATTCATGCTCAGTACCCCCACTTGTTTGATTAGCATTTGTTTTGGATTTTGAGGACATAAATCTCTAAGGTGGGGAGAATGTAATGTCCAAAAATTTTCATATAATTTTTTTAAAAAATTATATGGAATTATTTTGAGACCAGGCGCTGATACGACGTGCGATTCTGAGGCCTGGAGTGCTCGTAATGATCCATTGAAAAATGTTAATCTTTAAAAAGAACAGGTGAGTGGTTTTCTTGAAAAAGTGGAATAACTCTTAAATGGGTGCCCGGATTAGAAATCTAAGGGCATTGTTTTATTCAGGATGGTGGGTTTACCCTAGGCACGACTTAAGTTTAGTCAGCGCAGGCCTCCAGTGAGAAAACCTGAAAATGGAATAACCGTAAATAAAATAATTACATAAAATTATTTTATTGTTCAAATGATTATAACTCATGAATGGTGACTCGGATTAAAAATATTATACCACCACTGATCTCATAAGGGTATACTTTCCTTAGACAGATCCTAACATTGGCCGGTGCGGGCCAACATTGGAAGTTAGTTTTTAGCTGTAAATAAAATAATTAATTAACATTTATTTTATTTTAAAATCCTTATAACTCCTAAATGGTAACTTGGATTAGAAATATGAGAGTACCATTGAGCTCGTGAGGCCATGTTCCCATTAGGCGGAGCCTAAACTCAACCGACACGGTTCAAGGGTGAAAGTTAATTTTTGAACTTTTTTTAAGGTTCATTTAAATTAACGTGCAAGCGTGTTTTTCTAACTTTTAAACCAGTGATTGGATCTAAAATCTAAGGGAACCATTGAAATCAGAATTCCAGGATTCATCTAGAAAGGACTTAACTTTGGCCAGCAAGGGCCGAGCGAAAAAGTTAATTTTTGGAATTTTTGAGAAAAATAATAAAATAACTTAAAATTTTATTTTATTTCTTTTCTAACTGACGAGCGGCGACACAACGACGCTGCAGTGCAGCGATGAGGAAGTGATGAGGCGCATTAATGGTGCTTGTTAATGGATCATTAACACACAACGTAACGATGCTTTAATGACGCGTAACAGCGACGTTGTTTCATAAATGAAACTGTGTAACGATGAGACGTAGCAGCATAACAGAAATGTTGTGACATGTTTTCTTTTTAAGAGTTTGATACATTGGTGGAACAAGGATTAAATAGTGAGGATTCTCTAACAAACCTCTGATGGATTTCCTCCCCAATGAAGAACGACGAACGCCGGCGGAACGTCATCGACTTCAACTTACCTCGAAGAACGACGAACGTCGTCAACCTCTTGGACCCTCGAGGATGAAGCGCCACAGAAACGAATGTCAATGAGGTAGGGGTTTAATTTGTTCAAGTTCTTCCCCATTATTATTCTAGAAACAACGAACATGGATGAACTCATGAACATGTTGATCTATGAATCGTGTGTTAATGTGAGAGGGTAACTTTTTTGGGGATTTTATTTAATTGGGGTTGAAATTATCATTTGTTGATTGGACTGAAATCCTCAGACCACCCATTATTATAAAATTCTACCACATAGGGAATAAGCTGACATGAAAAAGGCCTGATCCCCTCTGATGCATGTGTTATTTGTTTCCAAACATCTGAATTGATGGAAAGTTTGATTTGAGACCTTCACGATAAAGAGAACATTCCCCAGAGACTGTAGGTGCTGACAGAATGGAAAACGGACCACCAGAGCAACTCTGGTGGCCTGCAGCGACAGTCGCGGGTGGAGGATGTGGTCGGCTGGCCGTGGCAGCAATAGGGTGACGCGATGCAAGGCGAGCGCCACGTGGAGGGGTGGCCCACGTCCGGTCCACCCGGAAGAGTTGGCAGTCATGGTCGTTTGAACGCGACAGGAGGAAGGCCCCGCTTCTGTGGGGCCAGCAGGTAGGGGACGCAACTGGATATTGCGTCCCAGGTGTGCACCACCGGCTGCCCGTGCGGCCAGTCTTCGGGCTGGCAGGCCGCGCCCCCAGCAAGTGGGTTGGGCCAGTCCCTCACCCAGCAAGCCGAACCCGTGGCCCAGCAGGCCTAACCCTCACCAGCAGGCCAGAACCATGCCTAGAGGGCCGAACCCGTGCTGACAGGCTAGACCCGTGCCCTTCAGGCTAGGCTGGACGAGATCAGGTTGCCGAGCGACCTGGCGACCTGGACCATCGACCAAACTGGGCAGGGTCCAGTGAGGCCCATTGGGCTTGGCCCACTGGCCAGGCCAGACCGGACCAACCCAGACCCGAACTGGGTCAGTTCGAGTCAGTCGAATTAAACTAGGGTATGTGGGACCCCCGGGTTGGGTCGGTCGGGTCAGTCCGACTGAGTGGGACCGGGCCCAGACGCAACCGACCCCTTGTTTACCAAAACACTTGTATCTTGCAAACCGCGCGTCCTATTGGCAAACCGTTTGTGATGTTGGGACCCTCTCAACAAGGCAAATATTTTGGAATGCCTTGTGGTGGATTTAAAGGTAGTTTAGATACAAAAAATGGCTTGAGGAGTGGTTCTCCCAGGCGCACTACATACAAAACACTACAGTTGGCTGAGACCTGAAGACTGCTGACTTTCGACTCAGTATGACTTGACTATGGCCCAGTGGGAATCACTTCTGTGTGACTTTGAAGTTACATGGTGGGAAGAACTTCTGTGTGACATTTTATCCCCATGGTATGCGACGAGGAGTACCTCAGTTGGCCAAGATTAGTGGGAATCACTTCTGTGTGACTTTGCAGGCCCACAATATGCGATGGGGAAGTGTACCTAAGCAGTTCAAGGTTAGTGGGGAGCACTTCTATGTGACTTGGAAGGCCCACTGTACTCGATAGAGTAGTAGTTCTCCTACATCCGAGGTGTTCAATGATGTGACTGGTGATTCTTCTATTACTACTCTAAATGTATACCTGATGTGAGTTTTCTTGTGCTTCATGCTTATGCTTCATTCTCTTGCTTCATGCTTATGCTTTGTGATTTGCTTTGAGGATTTCTTTTTGGTATTTTATTTGTGTTTCGGGGTCTCCTACTAATTATTTTTATGGCATCCCGTCTTTTTATTACATAACTTTTCATTACATTTTACAAAAAGAGGATCTTTAAAGTCTAGTGTCTTGGAAATCAGGAACATAAAACATGAAAACATAAAACATTATTATAATTCACTTTTAGGGATTAATCATAAGTTCTTCCTAAGAAAAATTATTGCATCTCATAACCTAGAGACATACATCAAAGGAAAGGGTGAGTAGAAGGCCCAGTAAGGAAAACAAGGGAATTTGTTTACTTGTGAAATCAATAAGAACTTGATTAAAAAACACAAAGACATGGTCAATGGAAAAAGAGGAATATCATAATAAAAAGAACATGAATCATAACTTGAATATGTGGCTACAAAATTTAATTTATACATTCATGAACATATCACCAAAGCTCATCCCCAAGGTGTCATAAAAATTACCAAGGTTATACACCAAGGTATCATGAAACTTGTCATCTCTAGAGATTAAATTATTTACCCAATGCATTGGATCGCTATCAGGGCGCACCCTTAATATGTATATTTTCATGTGAGACACATATATAATAATCATAAATTTCATAAATAACTCAAATAGGGTAAAAGAAATGGGTTTCACTTTAAAATCGTGACGTTTTAAAAGTGCTTAAAAATAAGACCATTATGTCATTTATGACCCATAGAAAGGGAGTGAGGGTTATATATATGTCAATTCCATAATAAAGAATATAATTTTTAAGTATTTTTGAAATAAAAAAGAGAATAAATATGTCTGGGTATTCACATAAATAAGATAAGAGAATTTATTGAGAGAAAGAGAGAGAAATTTTGAGACGAAATTTCTGCAGCATAACAGCTATATAACATGGTTTTAGAAAACAATAAAATGATAGGGGACAAGGGTATCACATAAATAAATGAATAATTTATAGTATAGGTACAGAATAAAAATAAATAATATCATGGTATGGATATTTGAATGATATTCCACATTCAAAGGAAACTTGAATGAAAAGAGAAGATGTGGTATCTTTTACAAAAATTCAGCAGCCTAACGACATCACTTAAAAATTCAGAAAATCAATTGATGAGAGTGGAGAGGGTATATAATAATTTGGAAATTAAATTGACAGTAATAAGGATATATAATAACATACTACAACATAATAATATGGAAACTAGAAGACATAACATAAAGGAAGTCATGACTTAAAAGAGGAGGGTGGAAGGTTCCCTTACCTTGAAGAGTAACTTCGAAAGCTTAAAGGTTGGGATCTTGGGGGGCTTGAGGGCACCTTGGAAGGACTCCTTGGGAGGTAAAAATACTAGAACTTAGTTTAGGAGGATTTTGGAATGAAATTAATGCAAGAATGACTTGGCATTTATAGGAAAAGTGAGGGAATATTTAATTAATTTCTAAGGGACACCTCATCGGTGGTATTTGAAAAACCACGGGCTTTCCCATGGCATTTTCCCATAGTATTGGCCACGTGGGACACCTCATAACATATATTACTATTCAAAATTAGACCAGATTTATTAAATCATTATTACATCATCAATGATGTCATTAAACACCCGAAACTCAAAACTGTATTTTTATTATTCACTGAAAATTCAACCATTTCAAAAAAATCCCAAAAATTTACCCTAACCTAATATCAATACTATGAATTAAAAAACGAAATCCATTTTATGAAAATAATTTTCTAAATATTTTTAATTTAATTTTTAAATAAAATCATTATTTATTCCAAATAAACAACTTTAAATCTATAACTTGTTTTGTAACACCTTAAAAAAGTAATCAAGGTCCCATAAAATTATAGTATAACCATAAGACAATAAAGTAACAATTTATGATTAAATTTTATGAAAATAAATTTTCATTTTAAATTATTAAATTAATTATAAAATTGTAAATAAAGTATTTAGGGCATACAAAAATACCAAAACTTATACTATGATCATTTTTTCACTTTTAAGATGTCTACCTTATATTTATACATTCATGGGTGAAGTTTCTATTTTTTGGCCGATTCACTATTCATTACTATTCATAAGGGTGTGTTACTATTCATACCTTTCTATTTACTAAAAATCAAGTTGATCTTATTTGACTCAAAATTTCTTAATGGTCACAACTGTAGACGACCATTTTTTGAAAATCATTTCACATTATTAATTATTTAAAGTTTACATAAATATTTTAAAACACCCTTTTCCAAAATCATCAATAATATTCATCCCATATTTATCCAAACATTTTAAAATCACAAAATTTATGATAATAAGAAATAATAATTTTATTTATACCAAGGGATTACAAAAAGTATCTAAGGCCTCGTTACATAGCCCCTTATAACACCTGCATAGAACCTAAGTGTAAGGTGTGCTATGGTGATAGAATCTTGGGGCAGCTCGGACAACATTTCCCGAGTGGTGATTTCTATCATCTTGAACTTCTCCCTTAGGCGATTTCATTCAAGCTTCACATGTTGAAGCTCGGCTTGGGCTTGGTCCGAAGCAAAGCTCAGAGATGCTACCTCCTTCCTAAGCTCTGAAAGATGGGATTCGTATGACCTGAGTCTACTGAATGAGGCCATCGACTCTTCTTTATGTATTAATTAACCAAGATCACTTGTATTTATAAACAATAATCGCAACGTTAAGAGTTTAGTTTCCAATGGTCATATTGACCAACGGTCATATAACAGTCGAAAATCAATGGTCTCATTTAATTATACTCACTTCATTAATTAAAGGATATAGTTTTGTGGAGTATAAAATTAAATAACACACAAATTTAGGAAACAAATATTATTCAAAAGTTCGGGTCATTACATTCTTCCCCCCTTAAGAAATTTCATCCCAAAAATTTTAACTCATATCCTAAGAAGAGAAAATGTGTGGCTACTTCTGCCTCATAGACTCCTCTGGTTCCCACATGGCTTCTTCGCATTTTTGGTTCCTCCACAACACCTTAACAAGGTGGGTAGTCTTGTTGCTTAGAACCATGTCTCTACGATCCAAGATCTCCACCGACTGCTCCTCATAATAGAGGTCATGTTCCAGTTGTACCACCTCTAGATTTAGTACATGTGAAGGGTTAGGTATGTACTCCCTTAAGAGGGATACATGGAAGACATCATGAACTTGTGCTAGATTTAGAGGAAGTGCAAGCCGATAGGCCACTGCTCCCACGTGATCAAGGATTTCATAGGGGCCAATGTACCTAGGGTTGAGCTTCCTTTTCTTCCCAAACCTCATGAATCTCTTCCAAGGTGAAATTCAAAGAAAGACTTTTTCACCAATATCAAACTCCAAGTCTCTTCGATAGTTTTCGTCGTAGCTCTTTTGCTGAATCTGAGTAGCCTTAATGTGTTGTTGGATGGCATGAACCTTTTCTGTCATATCTTGCCCAAGATTAGGCCCAAGAAGATTTCTCTCATCAGCTTCATTCCAACAAGTAGGAATTCTACATCACTTACCATATAGAGCTTCATAGGGTTTCATTTAAATTCTTGAGTGGAAGCTATTGTTGTAAGAGAACTCAAATAAATGGGGATGTTGATCTCATCCACCTTTAGATTCTATTGAGCATGTTCTCAATATATCCTCGAGTGTTTGAATAGTCCTTTCAGATTTTCCATTAGTTTGGGGGTGATAGGCTATACTAAAATTCAATTTAGTGCTCAGAGCATGTTAAAGACTTATCTATAATTTTGATGTGAATCTTGGATCACGATCAAATACGATAGAAAGTGGAACTCCATGCAGCCTTACCACTTCTTTCACATAAATCTTGGAAATTTGATCGAGAGAGAAATCTTCCCGAATGGAGATAAAATGGGAAGTCTTGGTGAGACGGTCCACAATAACCCATATCACATTGTTTCCTTTGGAAGTTCTTGGGAGACCGGTAATGAATTCCAAAGTGATATTGTCCCGCTTCCATGCTGGTATGGGTAGTGGTTGCAATTCCCCTTTAGGAAGTTGTCGCTCTGCCTTCACTTGCTAACATACCAGGCACCTTGAAGTGTAGTCATAAATCTCCCTTTTCATATTATCCCAAAAATAATGATCACGGAGGTCCCTATACATTTTTGTGCATCCAAGATGTATAGAGAAAGTAGAGCTATGAGCTTCATCCATCAAATCCTTATTTATTTATAAAATAGATAGAACACATAGTCTTGTATGAAATTTCAGTACACCTTTTTTATCAATATTGAACTTAGGAAACTTCCCATCCTTTACAGCCTCAAACTTCTTCTGTAACAAAGGATCTTATTTCTGAGCTTTCTTGATCTTCTCTAGTAATGACAGTTGAGAAATCATTTGTGTTAGGGTTGATGATGTCCCTTCCCTTATAATTACCATGTCCAGCTTTACTAGGTCATTGAAAAAAGGATCTCTTTGAATCCTCATCATGGAAAGAACAACTGGGTCTTTCCTGCTTAATGCATCAGCAACTTTGTTTGCTCTTCCGGGATGATAATGAATTGAACAATCTTAGTCTTTGAGAAGTTCCAACCATATCCTATGTCTCATGTTCAATTTCTTTTGTATGAAAATATAATTCAAGCTTTGATGGTCTATGTATATATCACATTTCTCCCCATAAAGATAGTGCCTCCATATCTTCAGAGAAAAAATGACCGCAGTCAGCTCCAGTTCATGCGTAGGATAGTTCTGCTCATGAGTCTTCAACTGTCAATATGCATAAGCAATGACTTTTTCATTTTTCATGAGGACACACACAAGACCTTTCAGATATGCATCGCTAAAAATAATGAATCCTTCTCCACTTGAGGTCAGAGTTAACACGAGTGCAGTAACTAATCTCTTCTTCAGCTCTTGGAAACATTCCTCACACTCCTTTGTTCAGATGAACTTGATCCCTTTTTGAGTTAACTTGGTTAATGGATTAGAAAGTTGTGAATTTTTTTTCAAAAACCTCCTATAATATCTTGCTAATCCAAGGAAACTACAAATCTTAGATATTGTTGTAGGATGAGGCCACTCCTCTACAACTTTTGTCTTTGCAGGGTCAATTGTGATTCCTTCATTGGTTACAATGTTCCCTAAGAAAGAAACTTTTTGCAACCAGAATTCACATTTGTTAAACTTCCCAAAAAGCCTCTCCTTCCGTAGAGTTTGTAAAGTAACCCTTAGATGATCCTCATGCTCCTCACGACTTTTGGAATATATCAGAATATCATCAATAAAAACTACCACAAAGTTATCAAGGTAACCCTTATGGAATCTATTCATCAAATCCATAAAAATAGCAGGTGCATTAGTTAGTCCGAAGGGTATAACAACAAACTTATAATGCCCATATCTTGATTGGAAGGCAGTTTTTGGAATATCTTCTTTCTTCACCCTCAATTGATGATAACCAGTTTGAAAATCAATCTTAGAGAAGAATTGAGCCCCATGAAGTTGGTCAAATAAGTCATCAATTCTTGGAAGAGGGTATTTTTTCTTCACTATTATCCTGTTCAATTCTCTATAATCAATGCATAGCCGCATCGATCCATCCTTCTTCTTCACAAAGAGAACTGGTAATCCCCAAGGAGACACACTCGGTCGGATAAAACCCTTCTCTAAAAGATCTTGGAGTTGTTTCTTTAACTCCTCTAGCTCTACATTTTCTATACTATATGGGGTCTTTGATATTATATGAGATCTAGGTACGATTTTGATGGAGAACTCTACCTATCTTTCTGGGGGAGGTCCGGGTAACTCCTCAGGAAATATGTCAATGTATTCCTGGACAATGGGGACATTTTCTATCCTCAAACTCTCATTTCCTTCTTCTTCATCACTGATCAACTCCATAAATAAGGATATAGGAGGTTCTTCTAGACAAATATTATGTTGAGATATCTCTCCTTGGAAGATAACTATAGGTTTTCCATTCAAGAATACTGATATTTCCTTGCTTCTGCATTTGATCTTAGCATTATACTTTGAGAGCCAGTCCATCCCTAGTATAATGTCGAATTCCAGCATGAGAATGACTACTAGATTTATGATAATATTGTACCCACTAAAGTAAATACTAGAATTTCTAAACACTAACAATACTCAGATAATCTCACCGGGAGTCTTGACCGATAACTCTACTTTTATCAAATCGGGGGTTGATTCTAAATTCTTTGCAAACTTGGAGGAAATAAAGGAACACATAGAACCAGAATCAAACAAAGTACTTGATATATTTGAGAGAAAAAAAAGAGTACCTACCACCACATCATTTGGTGCTTGAAGTTCAGTCGTAGTGATTGAAAAAGTACGACCTTATTCCATTAGTCATTGCAAAGGCTGATGGTGATTCCCCTCCACTGCCCTCGGATTTGGACAGTGATTGGAAAAGTGACCAAGTTGTTCACACTTATATCATTGTACATCAGGTAGGTCCCGCACCATCTTCCCCTTGTCATTAGTGTTGTGAAGTTGTGGCTTTACCTCACTACGACAATTCCGCGCAATGTGGCCATCTCTACCACACTTTTAGCACTTCCTGCTCCTGAGTAGGCAGTTCCCCGAATGCTTCTTCCCACATTTATTACACATGGGACGTTGCACTTTCTTGCCTCCTCTTCCCTGATCTAAGCTACTCCCTAAGATTGGCTCCATAGATCTCTTCTTGTCATTGGATTTATGAGACCGTTGCGTCTTGCCAAACTCTAGTTCGACTTTCATCGTGCTTCTCACGATCTCCTTATAGCTATCATAGTCTTGGTTGGATAGATTCTTCTGCAGACGAGGTATTAGTCCACTGAATAATCTATCAACCTTACCATTTGGATCCATGACAAATCTAGAGGTGTAACGTGAAAGCCTTGTGAAGTTCATCTCGTAGCTTCCCACAGATTCATTCTCCTACTTCAGCTCGAGAAACTCCTTCTTCATTCTTGTTCTCATCGATCGAGGGAAATACTTGTTAAATAATATCCCTCTAAACTCTTCCCACTCCATAGCTTCAACTTCCACTCTTGGCCTTGTATTTTTAATCAGTTCCCACCACTGATCAACTTCTCCCTCTAAGCAATAAATAGCCAAGGTAACCTTCTCTTGTTCAGAACAGTGGAGCACAAAAAAGATATTCTCGATAGAGCTGATCCACTGTTCAACAATCAACGGGTCAGTAGATCCACTGAAGGTTGGTGGTCATTGACACATAAAGGACTCAACAGAATGTTGTTCCATTTATGGTGAGATCAGTCCCTCATCTTGATTCAAATTATTTCCCATAACTTGAGTCAGTTGGTTCATCATTTGCATGAAAGTTTCCATTCTAGCTTCCATCGAAGGACAATCAGCACATGGTCCATTGCGGTCACCATTTGTATGGTTCCTCCTATTTCTTGATATTTTCTAAAATAATAAAACCTTAGTGAGAGGATTATTTTCATTTATGAATCTTTTAACTATAAAGGATTTTATGTCTCAAAAATTCATGTTTTAAACAATTACATTTCTCTATAAATCCTTCATAATGATTTATAAAAAGCTTATGATTAACCAAACATATCCCCATGGAGTGTCATAACCAAGAGTGCAGTAAGACCCATTATCGTGTACTAGGATACCCTGGGTTGAGCCTGAAACTCCTTGTCAGAGTTTTCACTCCTAGGTACATCTGTGTCAAAGCCGCCTCTACTTGCTCGTATCTAGACAGAGATGTATTTTCTTGATAAACCACTTACTCAATACTCACAAAAATATGAGTAAGTATTACTATATTTAAACTTTTCTATAGGGTTATTCCTAAATTTTTCATAGACTAATTTCTATAAATAACTAAACTTTTCTTTGATACCAACTATGGAATCCCACCTTTTAATTACATAACTTTTCATTACATTTTATAAACAGAGGATCTTTAAAGTCTAGTGTCTTGGAAATCAGGAACATAAAACATGAAAACATAAAAAATTATTCTAATAAACTTGTATAGATTCATTATAAGTTCTTACTAAGTATAATTATTGCATCTCATAACCCGGAGACATACATCAAATGAAAGGGTGAGCAGAAGGCCCAGTAAGGAAAACAAGGGAATCAATTTACTTGTGAAATCAATAATAACTTGATAAAAAACATAAAGACGCGGTCAATGGAAAAAGAGGAATATCATAATAAAAATAAAATGAATCATAACTTTAATATGTGGCTGAAACATTTAATTTATAAATTCATGAACATATCACCAAGGTTCATCCTCAAGGTGTCATAAAAATTACCAAAGTTATTCACTAAGGTATCGTGAAACTTGTCATCTATAGAGATTAAATTCTTTACCCAATGTATTGGAGCTCTATCAGGGAAAACCATTAATATGTCTTTATTTTCATATGATCTACATAGATAATAATCATACATTTCATAAATAACCCAAAGAGAGTAAAATAAATGGGTTTCACTTCAAAATCGTGACGTTTTAAAAGTGCTTAAAAATAAGACCATTAAGTCATTTATAACCCATGGAAAGGGAGTGAGGGTTATATGTATGTAAATTCCAGAATCAAGAATATAATTTTTATGTATTTATGAACACACAAAGAGAATAAATAGTTCTTAGTATTCACATAAATAAGATAAGAGAATTTATTGAGAGAAAGAGAGAAATTTTGAGACGAAATTTCTGCAGCATAAGGGCTATATAACATGGTTTTAGAAAACAATAAAATGAGAGGGGACAAGGGTATCCCATAAATAAATGAATAATTTATAGTATAGTTACATAATAAAAAGAAATAATATCATGGTATGGATATTTGAATGACATACCACATGCAAAGGAAACTTCAATGAAAAGAGAAGATGCGATTTCTTTTATGAAAATTCGGCAGTCTAATGGCGTCACTTAAAAATTCAGAAAAAAAATTGATGAGAGTGGAGAGGGTATCTCATAAATTGGAAATTAAATGGGAATTAATAAGGATATATAATAACATACCCCAACATAATAATATGTAAACTAGAATACATAATATAAAGGAAGTCATGACTTAAAAGAGGAGGGTGGAAGGTTCCCTTACCTTGAAGAGTAACTTCGAAAGATTGAAGGTTGGTAACTTGGGGGGCTTGAGGGCACCTTGGGAGGAATCCTTGGGAGGTAAAAAACTAGAACTTTGTTTAGGAGGATTTTGGAATGAAATGAATTATGGAATGGCTTGGTATTTATAGGAAAAGTGAGGGAATGTTTAATTAATTTCTAAGGGACACCTCATCAGTGGTATTTGCAAAACCATGGGCTCGCCCATGGTATTTTAACATGGTATTGGCCACTTGGGAAACCTCAGAACATATATTACTATTCACAAGTCGACCATATTTATTACATCGTGATTACATCATCAATGATGTCATTAAACACCTGAAACTCAAAACTGTATTTTTATTATTCACCGAAAATTCAACTGTTTCAGAAAAATCCCAAAAATTTACCCTAACCTAATATCGATTCTCTGAATTAAAAAATGAAATCAATTTTATGAAAATAATTTTCTAAATATTTTTAATTTAATTTTTAAATAAAATCATTATTTATTCCAAATAAACAACTTTAAATCTATAACTTGTTTTGTAACACCTTAAAAAAGTAATCAAGGTCCCATAAAATTATCATATAACCATAAGAAAATAAAGTAACAATTTATGATTAAATTTTATGAAAATAAATTTCCATTTTAAGTTATTAAATTAATTATAAAATTGTAAATAAAGTATTAATGACATACAAAAATACCAAAAATTATACTATGATCATTTTTTCTCACTTTTAAGATGTCTACCTTATATTTATACATTCATGGGTGAAGTTTCTATTTTTTTTGCCGATTTACTATTCATTTATATTCATAAGTGTATGTTACTATTCATACTTTAGTATTTACTAAAAATCAAGTTGATCTTATTAGACTCTAAATTTCTTACTGATCACAACTATAGAAGACCATTTTTTGAAAACCATTTCACATTTTTAATTATTTAAAGTTTACATAAATATTTTAAAACACCCTTTTCCAAAATCATCAATAATATTCATCCCATATTTATCTGAACATTTGAAAATCAAAAATTTTTCCATAATAAGAAATAACAATTTTACTTATACCAAGGGATTGCAAAAAGTATCTAAGGACTCGTTACATAGCCCCTTATAACGCCTGCATAAGACCTAAGTGTAAGGTGTGCTATGGTGATAAAATCTTGGGGCAGCTCAGACAATATTGTCTGAGTGGTGATTTCTATCAGCTTGAACTTCTCCCTTAGGCGATTTCGTTCAAGCTTCACATGTTGAAGCTCAGCTTGGTCTTGGTCCAGATCAAAGCCCAGAGATGCTACCTCCTTCCCAAGCTTTAATAGATGGGATTCGTACGGCCCGAGTCTACCGGATGAGGCCATCGACTCTTATTTCTATATTAATTAACCAAGATCACTTGTATTTATAAACAATAATTGTAATGTTAAGAGTTTAGTTTCCAACGATCATATTGACCAATGGTCATATTGACCAACGATCATATAATATTCAAAACCCAACGATCTCATTTAATTATACTCACTTCATTAATTAAAGGATATATTTTTGTGGAGTATAAAATGAAATAACACACAAATTTAGGAAACAAATATTATTCAAAAGTTTGGGTCATTACAATTTTTTCACTCACCCCTACACTAGCTTTGCCCGCACATGTTGTGTCGGGTGAAGACGATTGATGCTTTGACAGAGCACTTTGTGGCCTAGGAGCAGGTGGGTCCCGGTAGGATCAGGTAGATAGAAAGTACTAATTCAACTTCTAGTAGCTACACTACTCTTACCATCAGATGGGTTTTTCAGTGGATGGCTACCCGAGTCCCTTTGTACTTTGTTGTTTTCAGTTCTTTTTGTTGAGGTATGTCACGACACGGGCCCTGGGGGACGGGTCGTGACAGAATAATCATTAAAAGATAATATAAATTATATAAGTATATGTTTAATTCTAAAATTTTGGATGTAGTGTATTATAAATTGACAAACGCCATCACGTGTGGTCAGTTTATTGGATATCCATGCATTGAATCCATGAAATAAATCTTTGGGGTATCCAAATTGACCGCAATGAGCATCCCATGATGCCTAAGAACAAAAAAACGAATAAGCAATGAAAGAAATTAAAATATATTTGATATGATTAAATTATAGAGTCTTACCCCTATATCATTGGTATTAATAAGAGTCTGTCATCCGTAATTTTTATGTTAAATGATTTGAGTAGGTATGCCACTATTTCACCCTCTTTCCTAGATTTTATTTCTTTTTGTTCTGTAGAGGTGACGTGAGTGCTAACGAGTCCAAATTTTTGTTCATGGGGAAATCACTTCAATTGTTTTTCATATATACACCTGTGAAAAATATGAAATGTATTTAGTCATAATTATCATAGTATATCAACTTTTGGAAAATCAAATCATGAAAACATACCTCATCTATACATTTACAATTGAGCCGCCTATCCAATCATACTTCAGGATTTCACTTACATCGTCAACACTAATGAAATATGAATCTTCCTCACTATACATATTTTTATAAAAAATAATTGTGTGAACCCCACTGTCTTTCAACTTCATATTCACATGATCCTGTAATGATAATAAATGCGGATATAGAACAGGCAGGTTTAAGGTTCTTTCAGTAGATCGTTTTGATCAGCTAGTTAATCCTTGAGATGGTTTTTAACTTTTCTTTATTTTTACCCCTTCCCTGTGTCCATCTTTAATAACATTCATCAGTTCATAACTTTTTTCATTAAATTTTAAAGGTTTATCTTGAAAAATAAATTGGAAATGAATACCTCCTTATCAATATGTTTTTTTACAAGATTTGACAGCCATGTGATGAATGTTCCAAGAGCTTGTTCAAAATTATGAATATCTTCATCATCAATTGGAATAGGTATCTCGGTGCTTGGATCATGGGATATGTTAATCAATACTTTGACATGAACTATTGGAAGAGGTCTGTTGTGTAGCATGACGTTATGGATATTGAACATAGTAGCCCTCGCTACCAGGCGATGGGTGGGTGTTGATAGATATAAATCATAATCATTTTCACCATGTACAATATCAATGTAGGAAAGGTATAAATGTATATATGATTCAAAATTCACATAAAAAATTATTATAATATTGATTACCTCAACTAAGACGAGTTTTTGAGGGGAATGAATCACCTCAAAGCTAGTGGGGGTGGGGCGGGATCTTCACACACTGGTTATTCTTGAGTTGTTTCTTCTCTACCCCCCTGCCATCATATTTACCATGAACTCTCTTTGCAATTGCATATATTCTTCAAGGATAGTTATTCTTTCTCTCATAATTTTGATTTCTTCACTTTGATCCTCTTGTTTTTTTTCTCAAAAAATGTTCGGGGTGTCACCCCAAAACCCACACCTCTGATGCGCCCATACTTTTTCAAATGCTTCAAGGACACCGAAAGTATTTCTACATCTGGTTTGGGTGTTTCTGATTCCTATGACTATGTTAGATAGAAAATATAGAAAAATAAGTAATCATTGTTATTTAATATCGATTTAAAGAAAAAAAATATTTATTAATCATACTTACACATGTTTCTCACACTTTTTGTGCGTTTTCATCTATTAGTATCTCATATTTATTTACACGTGCCTCCTTCTATATCACATGGAATGAGATGAAAGTGACATTGGATTTAGATTCATTAATTTTCATATAAACAGAGAAACATATTTATGGTGTTGTTTTATGTCATATAAAAGTATTACGGTAGATTTAAAATACGTACCATTTTTTTTCAAGTGAAGCGTACCCCATTATTGCTTTACAGTAGGGGTATGTTGTTTTTGATACTCTTTCCTTATTTTCAAAACTTAATTGTTATTTCATAAATAAAAAACTGTCAATCAAAGTGATCAATACATGTATCTTTAAATAATTTATTACCAAACACAATGTACCTAAAAAGACTTCTATGCATGAAGGCTAGTAAACGCATCTCACACTCCATGGGTTATTAGGTGTACACAAATAGGAGGTGGGTATGATTTTATTTTCCCTTCAGTATCTTTAAGATAAAATTTCGTTAAAATTGTGTGAAAGCCTCTATGAATCCTTTCAACAACCCTTAATACATAGTCTTTGTGTGAGTCATCCACTATAAATTCACTCTAAAAGGGATGATGAAGAGTAAGTCAATGTTTCATTATTTTATTTTTTAGTAAATTAAAGAAATGATATCATAATGTTACCATAATATCTCCCCACATCAGTGACTTAATCCCAGTGACAACATGGTGGCACGACTATACATTAATCGACATGTGTTGCTGGGTGATGATTCCAATGTAACTACTGAACATGGCCTTGTTGGGGTTAACATGTTGGCCCCGTTTATTCCATCTAACCTCATATTTGATGCCTTTTTCTTTTTTCCTTAAGGATTTTTGCTAACACCGTCAAACTAAGGTGCCCCTGTTTTCTCTACACCTTCAGGGCTTCATTTCCTACCATTTCCTCGGTTTTAACATCATCAATATGTTTCTCCAGAGCACTAGCATCAACATGTGTAGATGGTGGTTATACCTATGCACTAGGAGAAGCAACATCAATAGGTTGAGAAACCTGTTGGTCCTCTGCACTATGAGCAACAATAGGTTGAGAGGCCTATTGTGCCTTGGGATTGGGAGTATCATCATGTGTATAATTCATTATTTGCATAATTGGTTTAACATTTAATTTAGATTACATAAAAGAAACAATGAATAGATAATAACATAAGGTAACATGATGTATATTATAAAAAAATAAAACCTGATTATTAAACTCTTTTTTAAAGGATAAAGGGATTTGACCCCTATATCGACTATCCAAATCCCTTCATTATGGTATCCTATGACATACAAAACACCATCTATATTGGGAATGATACAAAATGATTGCAACATTCCAATGAAACTATCACATACATTTTTTTCAACATGCATAACATCAAGAAAGTGTCTAACATATAGACAATTCCAGTATGGTAATTAAAAAAACTAATATATCCTTCCAACTAGTTTTCATAAGGTTTTTCAAAAACGGTTTACCAAAAGCAGTGTCTACATATTTTACTTTCTCAAACAATTGATCACCACTTAGTGGAGACGGTGTTGTACGTTCTTCTGAACTTCCATCGAATGATGTCATCCAAGATAGTTACTTATGTCATTAGGGAAGAAATATGCAATGTCCTAGAAACACGGGTTTCGATTAATGTTTCAACCTAATTGACTATGTACCTTGTTCGTGGATGGGACACCCATGAATTCCTTTAATGTTATATCCTAGAAAATTCTCATAAGTAAGAAAGTCATTTATTGTCCCGTACAACATGGCTCTCAATGTGAAATATTCATTTCTATAAGAATCATATAACATAACACCTAAATCCCATAATAATTTCAAATCCTCGATCAATGGAGCCAAATAAACATCAATATCATTACCCAGTTGTTTTGGTCCTGATATAAGCATAGATAGTATGATGTGTTTTCATTTCAAGAATAACCACGGTGGTAGGTTATAATTTACCAACATAACCAATCATATACTATGAGTGCTTCTTTGAAAACCAAAAGGATTCACTCCATCTGTAGATAATGCAAGATGAAGGTTTCTCAGCTCATTTCCAAAATTAGGATACTCATGATCGATTCTCTTCCACTAAGTAGAGTCTGTCAAGTGACATAGTTTCCCACCTTTATTTCTTCTATCTATGTGTCACGTCAATTTCCTGAAGGTCTCCTCACTTCCATATAGGCGCCTAAACCTTAGAATGATTGGAAAGTACCATAAAACTTTTTTAGGATCATATTCATCTTTTTTATACTAAGAAACACCACACTTTGGTAATTATCTAAGTGATTTGTGATCCTTGATAAATTGTATGTAGTCATTCAGGAAGGCACATATTCGTTCAGAGATTATACCCATAAAATGTAGCATTCGTCTGGAATCATATGCTTGTCTTGGTAGATCATTATCTTCTGAGAGCATGTCATTCAAGAGAGAAATTAATTCTGTAAAACCAGCGTCACTCCATCTATTACCTGATTTCAAATTATATAGCTTTAGTACGACTGACAATGTTGTATATTTAGTGCAACCACCATACAAAGGCGCCTTTGCACCACTCTTTAACTCCTCAAACAATTTTGGGAAATCACGAAGTTCATCTTCAATTGTTCTTGTTATTTCTTCAATACCATCTTCATCATCATTTACATATGTAATCACATTTTCAACATGGTATTCTTCATTGTACACAATTTTAATCATATCAGATAATCCATAAAACATACTATTATCCCAACCACTAACTACATTTTCTTTTTCCCTGTGTTTATTCCAACATTTATAACTTTGATCTATTCTGTGACAGATCAAGTGTTCTTCCAACTCCTCTGGATTGAATTTTCTTGAATAACAACAGTGTAAACATGAACAAAGGATTTTAGAAGGTTCGTATGCATGATCTTTTTCAAACTTGATGAAATATTTCACTTTATCTTCATACACTCTTGTCAAACTATTGTTATCCATCCATTATTTATTCATATCCATCCTATTTGATTCAATGATATTAGTATTTAACAAAATAAATACAAAAAATATTGATATAATGTAATGGTTTTCCTAATTATATAAAAATATAAACTTAAAATATTGTGAAAAAACTACAGTTCAAATGTCCTTTGAAAACTATTTAAAAAATCACACTTGAAATCCCATTAAAAAACAACCATTTACAAAAATTCCTCTTTAAAATAACACGCCCTTTTTAAAATAAATCAATTAGTTGCAAACACTCTTTCACAAAACCACAATTCCTTTTTTTAAAGCATTCAAGACAACTTCATGACCCAAAAATCATAATCATTTTAAATGAGTGACATCCCTCTAAGAAACATTTCAAAACAATTGAATCATTTTAAAAGATCCACTTAGGAATTTTCACAAAGACATAGATCCCAATAGAGACACTTTATAAAAGATACATAGAAAACATCATGATTTATCCCAAATCAATCAGTGTTGTATGATTCAATCACATTATTCCAAAGGTAGGTGTAATAATAATATTTTCCAAAAGCATTTGATATTGTGCTCCTCACCATTGGATATCCCTTATCCATGCTTCCATTGTCCAGGTATATCAATTATCCTTCATCACAACACCAAAGTCCCAATGGATATGTTCCATAGTCAGTGACCACACTCTCAACCATGAAACACTCATGTTCTAGTTTACTACAAACACTGCATTATCTCAATGATCCTTGGATCACACTAAATCAATTGGTTGTACACCCCAAGAACAATGTATATGTTTCTCACATGAAGTACTATTGGTTTCTTACTTTATAAATTCACCTAAGAAAATCTATAAGCATGAACCCATTACATAATCAAAAATTTCTCAAGTGTCATTCCTTTCGCATAAAGAATTTCTCTATGTCACTCATTGCTAGAAGAAACTATGTTGCTTTCCCAATCCTTCTAAGTACATCATGTATCCAGTAAAAATAAGAAAAGAACTATGGTACTAAACTAATAGATGGTATGATTTTTTATAGGGTTTTCTCCACTAACAACATATAGATTTATTATTTTATACTCAGTCATCGGTTTCACCCTAATTAAACTCCAACTTAAACTTGGTGTATGAGACTTCATCAACTCATGTATGGTTTTCTCCACTAACTCGACACTAAGACAAGACAATGTCATATTGTGTATGATCTAGATTTGTTAAAATACCTTTCCATAAAGTTCTTCATCATATGATCTTAAATTTCACTCAATACAATTCCATTTTAACTAAATTTGAACTACATGGCATATGGTTCATCTTAGATGACCTTTAAACTTCTTAGAGAGGTCCATTGGATATGTCCTGACATCCCAACCACCAATATTAGACCCACTCAATGACTTCATAAGATTCATACCCCCTTCCCCATAAAATATCAACCTCGTCCATATCTGGTCTTAAAATCTTAGGCAATAAACATGGATAAAATATATTTAATTAAAACTACATTCCAATTCAAATAACTTAAGTTATTATTTACATTGTTCTCATTCATTGTTCGAAGGTGTTAGAGTGCTCCTAGATCTTGAGGATCATTTTGGTGGTAACATCATACCCTTCATCATTGGTTTTTGAACTATGTTCATAAACTCCATGCACCCCTTCCTGTGGTTGTTTATACTAATATAGTCCACTACTCATTCATGCCGAGTTATCACCTTGAAATTACCATTAAATAAACTACCTCACCTTTTCTAGAACAAGAACTATAACCATAAACTATGTGAACCTCTCTTAAATGATTTCTACACTAGTATTGGGTTCTCCAATCATGACATGTTTACCTAAACTACGTTATTATATAGATCACCACATATTTTTTTATAAAATTTGTATGAAATTAAACACCAACCTCATTTTAGTCAAAGTTGTTTGATCGTAAGTATCAGTTTCATTAGTCCATCTTGCATGAACTCAAACTCGAAAAGTAAAGAGACATGGTACTCACCCTATTGAAAATATTCAAAGGGAATCCTATGAAAAATTCAAGTCCTCACCCACTAGGTATACACATATCCTAGTTCCAAATCTATCATTATAGAAACAAAGGGATTTGGCATGAAATTTATGGAATTGGAAGGTTCATTTTGAAAGGATAACTTCCAAAATATTCTTAAATTCCCATTGATGAAAAATGATGGCTAATTTTATATCTAGTGTTTGTCATCCCACATAATCCAGATCAATTGGATTTAGGGTTATCACCACTCTTAACATCTAAGAAAAAGAAGAAGATGTTTTATGTGAGAGTTATTGTCCTAGAATCATCTGGTTGAACTTTGATTACATGGATATTTAATGTATTTAAATATTAAACATCTTATTATATATTGTTCATTGTTCTGCATGAATGTGATGTAATAATGTCCTAGAGTTTTTGTTGTATTGATAAGGTCATGGTAGTTCCTCTCTATGAAGAGAACCTTAAAATGATATAATAATATTATTAAATATATTTATATAGTTGGATGATATAATATGATGTGAAACACATCATACATACCGTCAGGTGTGAGTACTCATAAGCATATGAGACTTTATATCATGAAGTTCACACTTGGTAATCTCCAAGATAGGAGATTATGAGTACATACTCACCGGTGGGAATTCCACATGTTTTGGTGTCATTGGATATTCCTATATGCGAGTGTGCATAATGATCCTTAGACTTTAATATTATCATTAATATGTGTCATGACTCGCGCACTTTGATTTACTGACAAAAATTGTCACGCAGACAGTTGGCGGGAAGTAGGGTACATTGGGTGCGTCATGAGTGGTATGTTGTTAATGGATAAGTTGAGGAAGTATTTGTCCCTTCCATTTATGGAGGTTGATATCTCGGCCCTTTGATTGAAATAGAACCGTTGCGCAAAATTTCATGGTCATGGTGTAACGACGAGTTAATTTCAGGTAGTCAAAGAACGACGTATCAAGCATAAAGGTTGATGACACTATCATGAAACCAGCTTGATGAGATATTGAGACAAAAGGATTATATTACACATTGAACGTTCGTATGCAGATGTTGTTGTTGAAACTTTAAGTTCTTTCTCTTAGGTGCCTTAACCTGTTGCTAGACAGTACTCTTGGACTTTAGGAAAGTCTGTATAATGCCAACGAGAAAGAATCCTAGAGATTTACACACTAAGTGTTTTTGGTGGTCTCGGTTAAATTCTATTTGAATTTAATTAATGGAATAAATATTATTCTCAAGACATTGGAATAATTTTATTCAAGTTAAAATGATTTCATAAATTAAATAAATATTTATTCACTAGATTGTGGGTAAAATATATTTATTTATTTTATTTAACATTTAATAAATATTTATTTACTACTTTGTAAATAAAATATTTATTTAAGAGAATAAATTATTTATTTATTTATTCAGGTGTTCAATAAATGGAAGTGGAGTTCGAGCAGATCAAGACTGGTCCGGTAGTAAAATAATTATTTTCAAGACGATAAATAATTATTTAACTAGTTAGCACAAATTAAAATAATAATAACGATGCTATTATTTTATGATTCAAAATTTTATTTATAATTCTGTGTTGCGCAAGTTAGTGCACAATAAATAATGATGCAATATTATTATTAATGACATGAGTTTTATCTAAGGTTATGAATGTATTTAATTATTGTTATGCAATTAAATATTGTAATTAAAACCTCATGTCAATAAATAGATACATACGTCTATTATGCCATGTACTGAACTACACGCTCGATGAATTGAGAATTGTTGAGCTAAAAAATTTCTCTCTCGAATCCCCTTCCCGCCCCTCTTAAGAACGAAATATGTTTTTCAAGGCTGAAGAACAAGCAATCAAGAATAACCGACACAAGACACTCGTTTCACCGTGCTAGAACTCAGAGAACGAGTGGTGTCAATCAGAGGCCATTGGTGCTTGTGTGGATCACCACTAGAGGGATTCTAGTTTGGATCCTCACAAGCGCAATGAGATAATCTAGAAGGGTCATTCTGGACGATCAATATCATCAACGAAGAATGTACTGAAGATCTAGGTATTCTTTTCTTTATGAAATTAATTAAAATAATTATAAACATGTTGTGCAATATCCTCTCTAAAGGTTTTGGGCTTCTTCATTATTTATCTAAATCTTTGATTCTATTCTATGGAGACCGGTGTTCATCGTCGTATTGATCCCGAAATAATCATTGATCATGGTAAAAATTAAAGTTGGGTGTTGGCCCAACCGCACTTCCACTGTGCTCAGAACCTTCATTTTATCCAACAAGTTTCAATTGTGGTGATCTCGTGATTATTGGAGAAGTGGTGACACTATCATTAATAATATAAAAAAATTAAATTTTTGTAACATGTCCATGAAATGTAAAAAGTGATGAAAAAAATGTGTGTTGTGGGGATCTCAAAGCTAATATCATCAAATAAAAAATCATCATTGGAATCTCACAAGATCCTAGGATGTGAAAATATTAGACACATACCAGTAGAATCAACAAAGCAAGGGTTCCCATCTATACCAACACCATCGGCAAAGAGATAAGGCCATTAAATCCCTTACACTATAGGTGAAGCAACATGAGAATTGCATCACTAACTGTATGGGAAAATCAAAAAGGGAATCATGTTCAGTCACTATGACACACAAAATATCAGTAACATAGTTACCTTGGGTTCCTATGGAATAGTAAAAACAGAGCTATGGAAAAATTTGAACATGATGAATTTATAAATTGATAATAAAACATAAGCAATAAACCTCATCTTACCTCCAACACCCTCTAAAGAAATATCCACCAATAACATCATACAAGCATCAAATAATAACAATCAATACACATCCCATAAAAGGGAAATAGCCTATAGAAAACACTAACCCAAGAGTTTCCTAGTAAGTGTGGTAAAATTATAATGAAACTTTTTTTAATAAAGTGACAGCATACCCTTCTGGTGGCAACAGTAGGGTCCGGTGATGGTGGAGTTGGGGTAGGCAGCAGTGGCAGCGGAGGGCTTCGTAGCAGAGGGCTTCGTAGTGGAGGTGGGGTTCGCGGTAGAGGAGTGGCAGACGAGGGTTCGAGGTAGAGGTGGGTTCACGACAGAGGAGCGACGGAGAAGCGGCAGACGAGGGTTCACGGTAGAGGTGGGTTCGTGGTGACGGAAGAGGCGGTAGTGGAGGAGGGGTCGGCGGTGGTGGAGCTGGGGTCGGGGCAGAGCAGAGGTCGGTGGCGCAGGGGTCAGCTTCTATGAGAGGTTGAAGGGTGCGAGAATGAAGGAGACTATTAGAGTTTTTTTTATAAAATCCGGTGAACCTTTTATCAACACTAACTAAAAAGAAATGATAAATGTATGTTTTATCAGCGCTAAAATAGAAAGCGATGATAAAACATATCTTTATCGATGCTTTTTTAACACTAATAAAGATATTTTGTTAATAATTTATTTATATTAATATATATATTTATAAAATTATATATATGATAAATATATATTTATTTATTTATAATTATAACTATAAATAAATAAATATATATATATATATTTATAAAATTATAATTTATATAATTATAAAATTATAAGAAATATGCTTATTATGTTTATAATCTTAGAATATATATAATAAATATATCAAATATATATATTTATAAGATTATAGATATATACAACTATATTTCTTCTAATTTTATAATTATTTATATAAATATATATTTATTTATAATTATATGAATATATATATTTATAATTATAATTATAAATGAATATATATTTATTTATTTTAATAATTATAAAATTATAAAAAATTAATATTTCTAATTTTTTAATTTTATTAATATATATATTATAATTTTATAATTATTTAAACATATCTGAATTTATTTATAACTATAAATATAAATATTTGTAATTATTTATCAATATTTCTATATATTTATTAATATATTTATTTAATTATATATAACATTATATATGAAAATAATAAATAATTTTTTTATAAATTAATAATTATTTAAATAAATATATATTTATTTATATTTATAACTAATAAATCAATAAATATTTATTTGTAATTAAAAATTATAATAAATAAATAATTATTTATAGTTGTAATTATAAATATATATATATATTTAAATAATTATAAAATTATAAAAAATATATTTATAATTTTATAAATATTTATAAATATATTTATTATAATTTTTTAATTATTTAAATATATCTACATTTATTTAGAATTATATTTATAACTATTTGTATTTATTTATAAATATTTGTATATAAATATATATAACTAGTACTTGCCCGTGCTATTGCACGGCGTATGTGATTACTGGTTTTTCTTTTAATAAGAGATTAGTATTTATAAAAGTTGAGAAAAAACAGTAATATTGAATAAATTTTAATTAGAAAGTAATGGTGTATGATAATGGAATATGAGTGCATAGAATATAAAGACATAATTAAAATAGTTGACAAAGAAAAAAGAATATAGTGAAAGTATATGGATTTTTAAATTTTGATGAAAAATTGAATCTATTTTCAATTTCGATCACAATAACTGTAATGAGGGCACTAAAATTAATACTGATAGATAAATCAATGATAAGATATGGTTTGTAATAATAAAAATGATAAATGTGAACAAAAATGAAATAATAAAAAATTGAATGAATGGGTAGTTTCAGGACACTTCCATACTTCGTTTTGGTGGACGGTGCTTGCGACCGCCCACTGCCAACCATGAAGATACCACGACCCATCTCCAATATTATTGGGAACCTTATCCAAAAGAAAACCATTTAAAAAAATAGTTAAAACACAGTACTTCAAATAAAAATTCAGATAAAATTGTATGGAAGCAGTTATTATAAATTTCAAGTGTAATAAGAGTTTTTTTATTAGTTTTCTATAATGGAACAACAACAGTATTGGAGTGCACCGACCAAATAGATATTTACCTAAATAGTCTCTGAAATATCCATTACGGTGATCATTAAATCACATATTGGATAACAGTGACCTTATACCTGCACATTAAATGTCTTGTAGAGAAACTTTCACAATTAATGGGCAATGACTCACATATACCTTAAAGAGGAAGGTGGAAACCATCAAATACATTGAAAACAAAGTAAAAATAGGAACCTGGATGTTTGTTTTAGCTTCTAAAAATAGTATGAATTGATCTTCAAAATATGTGTGAGGTGATGTCCAGATTTTTTCCAGCCCATAAAAGAGTAAAAAATTGTTATTAAGTAGAAAATTAACTAAAGGAAATAAAATTAAATGAAAGGGAGAATAATTTTTGGGTTTATAACCCCAAACACGTGTTGTAGCTAACCTGACAATAGCTGGATAGTTCCTGCAGGTGAACCCCAATCTATTAGTGGGTGTGGTCTTCAGAGTAGTAACCACCACATCCGGGTATGCACCCCCTTCACATGCACTGAAATGATGAGAAACTAAAAAATATTAGTTCAAAACACAAATATATCCTATAATAGAATTGCACATGATCAAATCATAACTCAAGAAAATAAACACATTATCATGTCTTCATAAATGTAGTTCCTATTTTACCTATTAACAATGAATTTTTCATGGGATTAATTAAATTTGGCATACTAAAATAATTCCATACAAGAGGATGACAATGTATTGATAGTAAGATGGTGACTTGCATGTGGGTGGGGGGTTCAGAACATATGTTCTATTATCTTTAAATATGTTCTTCAATAATACAAAATCAGTAATGGAGTACAGATGTCATGGTTTGGACATAACATACTCACTGGAAACACATCAACTATGGGTTTACTGGATCATGGAAAATAGTACAAACTACCTAAAAAACTGTTTTGAAGACAACACAAGCAGACCCTGGATGCATCTTATGAACAAACATGTCCCTTGAAGAGAAGATATATCCAGGAAATAAAGTACGGATGTTGTGTTTTGAAGAAGATAGATATCCTACCTTGGATAGAGAATCCTGAAAAAAAAAATCATTGGAGGCACCCAGGGGTTTGACCCATAGGATGTCTGGATAGAGGTGCTATTTCAGTTTCGCCTTCTACATACCTAAAACCACAATCCAGAAGTCAGTCCTAAAGAAGTTGAATTGCAATGAACAGATGAAAAATGAAATAAAAATTACAAGAGTATCATCTACTTGACAGGAAAATAATCAAACTAAAAAGCGAGTGTCTTGAATTTGCATATTGAATTCAGGAAAATTCATGCACAAATTACCTGCAAGCATATGACGGTCAAAAAAGAGGTTAACTTCCCGATTTTATGACACAATACATGCATTCACTAACAATTCCTGTTATTGTATTCACAACTACTGGTAAAACAATTAGATAACAACGAAACAACATAGTAAACATTTAATGATGAGTATAAGGGAAAGAACTGTGGATTAAGAGAAAATTCTTGGATTGTTTAAAGGGAAACAGAAACAATCATGAAGACACTGCCCATTCAAAAATGTACAAATAAGAAGCAAGAAAAGGAAATACCCCAACTCTAGTTCATAACCAATACAACCCTCATTGTTCATGAAATGAACCTCACTTCATGTACAATCAAATAAATCCTTTTCAAGTGTTGGGTCCCATTGGTAGGGACATCCCTTGTTTTTAAGGCCTATTGTTGTTGTTTCACAAAAAAATAGCACAACTACATGCCAAGCTAGTTTCTTATCATGTTTTTTTTGGTTTTTTAAAAGAAAAGGAAGAGAAATATAAAAGACCATAGGGTGGTAATTTAACGAATTTGAGGAGAAAAAATCAAATAATAAAAACAACATACCTCATCAGATAAGATAACAGGTTCAGCCCTGAATCCAAGGTCCATGGAATCCACTCCTTGATGATTTCTGGTAATTTTCAATAAATAAAATAGGTGTGGTCAACCTAACTGAACAGAAAAACCCATCCCACAAAAAGAAAGGATAAACTGTATCGCATATTAGTCCTTGAAACAAAACATCCTCTGAAAAAAAAAGCAGACATTGATTTTACTTAAATTGTAGCTGATGAGATAATGAGGTGAAGTTTGGGTCGATAATGTTGGATCTAGATTTATGATGATAAGTTAAAAAATGATACACATGAAATGTTTGGTTTCTGGAAAAATTTCACAAAGATTGATCTTACAAAAAAAATTACCTTTTTCAGGAGTCCCAATAAGTAATCTTTCTAAGGTATCTTTCATGGGCCTCATCCACCATAATTACACTAACAGGATCCTGTCGAAATAAAATAATGTAAGGACACATTAAAATATGGATTACAACAATATTTCAGATAATAAAAAAGTAGTCATAGAAATGGATTATATAACACCTGTAGTTGGTAAATAGAGGATCATCCATCATCTCTCTCAGTAATAGTATTACCCCATCTGTGAGAAATTTTATCATGGTCACATCCTATCCTGTGAGACATAAAAACTATTACATACACATTATACATACACTTTTAATGGTGGTTTTAATAATTTTTTCTTTCAGAATGAATATCCAGGGGCTGATAGATTGTGTGATTTTTTGATCCGTGGTTGTTAAATACTTCAACAGTCATTCAATTCCAAAGGTGGATCAATATTCCATGTTCCTAAATAATGGTTCTAAACAAAGTGAGGAGTGAGCCTCAATTGTAGGTGACTGTTGAGAGAAATTTACAGATGAAATTGAACTTTCAAAAAATTTCTGGAATAAAAAATAACACATAAGTATGGAAGGAGAAACATGGATAAATTTATGATGTAAATTACTAATTCATTCTGCACACTACTAATCTGAATACAAATATGAAAATTAGTGATTGAAGGTCTCGAAATAATAATCATAACAAACATTCACCTTATTCCATATATTTCTCTTTATAGAATGTAGTATAAACTTTACCGGTTGAGTGTATCTCTCCAAATAATAATCATGAAAGACATTCACCTTAACTTTATTTATGGTGTAGGTTTTATCTTGCAACACCACCTCCCGTCTGCTCTTCCACAACGCATACATCTCAAAATCTACAACACTACTTAATTATAACTTGTATTCATTACAGGTAAATAAAAAATATGGAACACTAATTTCATTTAACACATGTCATGTTGCAGTCACTGTGTTGATGTCTAGTCTGCTTCAAACCAGAAAAGATAATGAAATTTGGTTCACTATCAATGCATTGTGGTTGATTGCATTGTGTGGTGATACTGAAATTTTTCAAATATTCAGAAAGTATGAGACCATAAATTTTCTAACATGAATCTCAATATTGTAAATGAATCATGTAATCTTCGTGTTGTTCAATACATATAGATACTAAATCCTTGTATGTTCTGGTGTGTTTTTAATTCCAATAGTAGAACAATGTGATTCAAATTTCCATCAGCTTTTAAAATCTTGTTTTGTTCCAATTTCTTGCACAAACATTTTATTCTTGCACAATGCTTATATTCTTACTACTTTCCTCTGCTCATCGAAGAATATTCTATGAACTGTAACATTATTTTATATACTAACAGTACTTCTGAATCTTGCGATTGATGATAAAAAAATCAAGATTCATTATTGCATTGTTATTTTAAACTGCATAGTATAATACACTTCTTACGGTAATCAACTAATCAGAAAAGAAATTTGAAAATTTTAAAAACAAACCTGAAGTAGTATTACCTTGATATTGCACCAGAAAAAGTCCATAATATTTTTTAGTCATCTTTTTTAAACACTCCTTTGTTCGACTGTGTAGTTTAGTTGCATGACTAATTGTAGTCGCGGTGTCTTGAGACAATTGAAAGGCATTATATAATTTTTCTAACCGAAAGAATGAATAATCTATAGTGAGGAGAAACTAACATGAAACCAAGTACTTTCTAAAGAGAAGGTTGACGATCAAACTTCCCTTGCAACTTCTTTTCAGAAAACATAAACTAAACATATGGTGCAAAATCAATGTTTAAAAGGAATAAGAAACATAGAAGAGTGGTTTTATGAAATCCTCCAATTTCTTGATGGAGATAATGTTTTGTATAATTCAATTCAATTAGGAAAACAAATATTAAATCTCTTCCATTCTAAAAATAATGTTATGGGACCAGTACATAATTTTGTACAGTAAGAAGAAGTAAATAATACCATTCAAGACCTGAAAAAAATTACAAATAAAGGGCTACTAATTACAATATAAAGAGAGTCCACACCCTTTATGATGATATTGACAACCAATTGGCCTGTTTCCAAGGTCAATGAAAGGAATTACATTATTTTTTTAACCAGAATAATGAAGAAACTATAGTGAAAAGTAATAGACCTGCAAGAAAGTTATTTTTCCAAAGCCTTTAGGGTCTCAAACTACCCTTCCAACTTCTTTTCAAGTAGTAGAATCTTAAAAGAAGGTGAAGAAACAATGTTAAAAAGGAAGAATAAAAATAAAAGATTAAAAATTCCAAAGATATTCGGTCCCCTAACTAGAATAGTATGCATTCTAGCCAGCTGAGGAAAAGTGAAGAACAACTGTAGTGGAATGCACCCATGAGAAACAAAAATATTTAATGAATCTATAGTATATGGATGAGGGAATATGATGAGAGATATTTAGTAAACATAATTCCCAAAGATAGAGTATTAAAGAAACCTAAAATTTAATGCATATATAAAATAATATAAAGAAATAATGGATTATATAAGTTATAAAATTGAATAGTGAATATTGTGAAAAAAATACAAATAAATAGAAAAAATTACTAAAATTGAAAAGAACAATGCAGATATTGGAGTATATAATACCCATAGAATTTTAAAATAACAGTTGTTATTCTAGATTTGGAGTATGTATACTCCCAAAGAACAATTGTGGAATCATAATAGAAGATGTATTGTAAGAACATACAAAAACATCATAAGAGAACCTGAATACTGAATATTGTAGAGCAAAGAGAAAATTCTGTCATGGGGATACTATAACACACATTATACAGCGTAGTAGAAATTTAGGGTCGGTGAAGGCACATCGAGGTAAACAAAATACACAACCATGGAATGAATTAGATTCCCTTATTGCTGATAGAAACTGAATAAAGTCGATCCCTAATTCCAGATTCAAGAATGCAGATATTTTAATACAGTACAAAAATTTTGTATTAATATACTGATATAAAAGAGTGAAATGCTGAGATTAATGTTGCAGAGATGATTGGAAGAGAAAATTACCCTATGCGGGAGATGGATGGGTCTGTGGTTGATCTTGGGTGCCTCAATACGATAATTTTCTGTGGCGAGAGGATTCATTTTCTATTGGAATTTCATTAACCCACTGAGCTAGGGTTTTGAGGACGGAGATGATAGTTCAGATGATGGTGGATTTGGGGCAGGCATCAGAGATTCTGTTGGAGCCGAAGGGTTCATGTGAGGAGACGATGATTCTGAGGAAATTGCTTGTGGCGGTGGAGGGAGGTGAAAACGTGAGCAGTAGAGGGAGAACACGAGCGGTGGAGGGAGAACGCGAGCGTCAGAAACTGTAGAAGGTGCAGAGGGTAAATGCTAGCGGCACATGGTGTATGTGAATGGCGGAGGGAGAACGCGAGTGACGGAGTGAGAATAGGAGTAGTGGACTAAGAGCGCGAGCGGTAGAGGGAAATGGAGATGAGGATGTCAGTGGTGGTTTGCGGGCAGAGATGGATGATGGTAGGAAAAATCTTCCTGGGAACCGTAGTAAAAGAGGCATAATTGTGAGGGGGCTTCGGGTTCGGAGGGAGGGGGTTTTTGGAACCCTAGATGATGGATACGGAGTGGCCGTGGGCAATGGTTTATAGGGGAGAAGCGCGAGATGGATCGCGAATTTGGAGGGATAAATGGATTATTTAGGGGCGATGTGGATGATTGGAGAAATGGCACGTAAGAGAAAACTGATGTGGAAGAACATATGATTGACACGTGGCAGTAGAGAAGCCATGATTAGTATATATAGTAGATTAATATATTTATTATAATTTTTTAATTATTTAAATATATCTATATTCATTTAGGAATTATAATTATAAATATTTGTATTTATTTATAAATATTTGTATATATTTATAAATATATTTATTTAATTATATTATAACTTTATAAGTAGTGTAATAAATATATTTATTATAATTTTATAATTATTTACATGTATATAGTTATTTATAATTATAATTATAACTATAAATAAATATATTTATATATATTTGTATATAATTATAAATAAATAAATTTATTTATTTATTTATTTATAAAATTATAGTATATGTATTTATTCTAATTTTATATTTATTTATATATATATATATATTTAATTATAATTACAAATAAATATATTTAAAAATTATTTATATATAATTAAAATTTAATAATTATAAATATAATAAGTATATTTATAATTTAAATATTTTTAATGTAATTTTATAAGTATTTTTGAGAACATAATAGTATATATGGGTAACATAAATTAATCATATACCTAGTAAATATGCATATTAAAAAACGAGTCATCAATAGACAACATGAATAATAAGAAAGGATGTAATGTATAAATGAACATTATGATACATAACATATGCACACATGATCAATATATTTATTGACCAAATTCATTGGAAAGACATATATATTTAATAATTAATATAAATATATATATTTGAAAAGGTATTTATATATATTAATTATAAATATATTAAATATATTAAATATAACAAATATAATAAATATAATTAATCTAATAAATCTAATAATCTAAAAAATCTAAAAATCTAAAAAATATAAAAAATATAGTTAATTAATCAAATAAATCTAATAAATATAAATCACTATAGAAGAAGCTAAACAGATTGCAAGAATCAGAGGGTATGACACCTGCCATCGGGACAAGCCTGTGCATGCACGGGAAAGCCTAGCCGAATAGCCATGCAAAGGTGGAGAGTTTATTTCATGATGAAGATGTTGGGGAGGAGCAGTTCCAAGCAGTTAGTCTGGGTTGTATGTAATGTTTGAAGCCTACGGGTAATGAATTCCTCTAAGGCCTATGGGTCATGTAATACTTACACCTACGAGACTTGTAAGGGTTCCACCTCACCCCATGAAAGGTAGATTATCAAAATCAATAAAAAAATGAAGGTCTTCAGGCCATTGTAGGTATGATAAATCTAATAAATCTAATAAATATAATAAATATAATAAGTCTAATAAATCTAATAAATATATTTATTATTTAATGAAATTTATTATAATCTTATAATTATTTAAATATATATATATAATTATAATCTTAGAAATATTTTTTTTAAACATTATATATATACATATATTTGAATTATTAAAAAAATATTAATTATAAACATGCATTTTTAGTTAATTTATACAAATAAACATTATTTTTTAATATAAATATAATAATTTTATATACATTATTATTAAAAACTTTTATCAGAGCTAAGTATAGCGTTGATAAAGGCCTCCCCTTTATCATCACTTTCTGCTTAACACTGATAAAATGAGGCGCTTCCCTTGCCCTGTTTTGTGGTAGTGTCACCTAGGGTTTGGAAGAATTCAACAATCTTTAAAAAAATTGAGGATTTTATTATATTACAGACACACTTATATACATAGATTCATGGTGTGAATGTGTAATTCGCGTCGTGAATGGTTCACATTTTTTAAGTCTCACCAAAAAAATCATCACCTCGATCCAATAAACCTAGATCAATTCACCTCGTGAACTTTATGTTCATGTCGTGAGTTTTTGGGGATAGATTTATCGAATACAGTCCTCCACCATTTCATGTTTTGAACCCATGACTCACGTCTTAAATCACACCCTATAAACCACCCTTCTCAGGCCATGACTTTTCTATTCGAGTCGTGAACTTCTCTCTCACGTCGTGAAATTCTCCTGCAATCTGATTTCATCCCCCAAACTCCACATAACCCACTCTAGGCCCCCTCCAAGAACCACATGCTTCAAAAAATGTAAAGGGATGAGCTAGAATGGTCTGGGCCCTTGCAGATATGACTGAGACACTGTCGACATATACTCCTTGGACCATCCCTTACTAGTGAACTAAGTAAAATCAATGTGTTCTGTTTTACTTTTGTTTTTGTGTGTTTGGTGAATGTGCAATTGAAACAGATAGGTTTAACGAGTTCCTACTGACATGGAGGAAACAACTTGAAAGGTTTCACTTAATAAAATACCTTCATTGTGAATATTGTGCATAATGACCCGCAGTTCCTGGACTTTCATTTCTGTTTTTGAGTCAAGAATATTGAAGTCTAGAAATTTATCAATAATGAATTTATTCAAACTGACATCTTCAGTCGAGTACTTGTGTTCAAGATTCTACTATAGCACTTTAGTTGTTTTGAAATAACTATAAACATTGTAATGGTAGTTATCGAGATCATTGAGGATATAGTTGCAACACAGGAAGTTAGAATTCTTCTAAGCATCATCAACAACAACCTTCTTTGTGCTCATTTCTTCTTTATCGAGCTTCGGTGTTTCTTTGTCGATTAACTTTGGCAGATTTAATGAAATAAGGTAGAACAATATCTTTTGTTTCCACCTTTTGAAATCACAACCATGAATTTTTTCTAGATTCTTCCCTTGAGCATTTACCAACTGCACTATGGTGAGCGACATTACCAAATTTGATGTCAACATTTCTGTTACACAAATATAAATCAAAATCAATGTGGTTTAATGCAAAATACAACATTGTCTTAAGATTGTTTCATATGTATTCCATGCATACAAAATACAGTTAAAGTTTCAACAACAAGTCTACACACAAAGTATAGTAGGGTTTCTTCATAGTCTGTGAAAATAATAGAGGAAGTGTTGGTCAATCTATATACTAAATACAATAGAGTCCTTTTTGATCTGTATAAATACAATACAAAAAGGTTAAACCAATTTATATACGGAATACAATAAGGTCTTTTTGAATAGACTTAATCAAGTAATCTATATACATAGTATCATAGACTTTGATTAAGTTGTTTGAGTTAGTCTACACACATAGTACAAAAGGAAAGAATAGGGTGGGGAAGAAAAACAAAGAAAAAATAAATAATGTAAGATTCGAGCCCAATGAACTCATATTGTTTTCTTAAGAAAAAATGTGCTCCTTTTATGGTGCCTAATGTCGTGATCAATTGATTATTTGGATAGAACGAATCACCTTTCTTAGACAACGATGCTTCAAATTCAAAAATGTGTTTGAACCCAATGCAAACAAGTCATACTTTGAAATTTGGAGAAATTTCAATATAGTTCACATAATTTGATAATGAATAAAAGGCATACAAAACAAGAGTGGTGCCTATTTATACGCAAAGATAAAAGGGAACTTTAAAAATAATAATAGGGAGAATGATAGTTACGGACCAAAGGAGAGGGGTAATTTGGGTTAAGGACCAAATATTTAGAAAATACCAAATGGAGACCTCTGATTATTAGACCAGGTATCCAAATGGTGATTATATCCTTAAAAAATTTCCCCCTATTACGGCTCCTGCTGCTTCCCGTCGCCTCAGCTCGTGTCATCGCCCCCTCCCTCCTCGTCGTGCGTCTCTCCCTAAAACCCTAGTTCGGCGTCGCCTCATCCATGCCACCACCATCATCTTTCATGGTCGTGGTGTCTCCCTCATCTCCTGTGGTGTCGTCGTCCTATCCTAAAAAACATAGCCCGTTGTTGGGTCCTCCCGTGCACTTCTCCCGCCACGCATCCACTCCTGCGCACTGCTCTTGCCACACATCTTATCTGGTGGTCTTCCTCCACCCCCATGTGTGTCACCCTTGTTTTTTTTCATGTTTTCACCCTCCACTATCGTGAAATACTCTCCACTCACATACTGTCACTAAGCTCTTGGGAAAACCCTAGCCGACCATTACCTCCTCCTGATATGTACCTCCTCCCGCCATTGACTTTTATGTGACATATTGATATCCTCTCCCAGTGTTTTCCTTCTACCATATCATTTCCCTCATTAAATACATCTTTGATAATTTTTTTACAGTTTTGTTCCTTGGTAGAATTTCTAGGGCATACAATGAAGAGAAAGGGATCATCAGGATTGAAAAAATTTAGGTATGATTTTATTTCTGGTATGTTTTAATTTGTTCTAGAAAATCATGTTATATTAAGGTTGTGAATGAATTTCATTTTCTTTTCTAATGTGCAGGAATTTTTTTTAAGAAAAATAAAGGTGTGTATAAAAATGCTAGGGATGAAAATTCTGACATAATAGATGCTTGGTCAAAACTTTCAAAGTGTCAATAAGTATAATGAAATGGAAAATGATGAAAATGATGCTTCATTGGGTCAAAAAGTTAGACCCCAGACTATTTTAAAATGTAGATGTTCTCCAAATCTATTTAAAGATGTTGTTGATTTTGTTGTTAGCCATAAGAAGCAAAAACAATTGGTCATAGAAGTGGGATTTGGTACGTTGTTGGAATTTAACTTTCAACTCTTTCCGAGAGAAATATGTGAGAAGATTATAGATGCATTTGATACTCCAACATGCACGATGGCATTTAGAGGGAAGGAAATGATGATTAATGTCGCAGATTTTAATTACATGTTAGGAATTCCTTATGGAGGAAGATTTGTCTGCCTTGAAAGGTACAATGATGAATATAAATAAATAAATAGGAATTATATGGGAAAAAAGTTAACTGCGTTGAATGAGATGATTTTTTAAGGCTTGGTTGGAAAGGAGTTTTTGAAAACCTTTATGTTGTTTGCCTTGGGGACATTGTTAAATCCCAACTCTAGTTTTTCTATAAATGAAAGAAATATTAGGATGTTGTGTGTTTATCAACAAAATATTAGAGAATGGGATTGGTCCCAGTTGGTGTTGATGGAACTTGTTAGAGAAGTAAATATCTACAAGAAGTCGATACAAAAATAACAACTGAAGAAGCATGTTGGTGGTTTCCTGGTTGTCTTATTGGTATGTTTTGAAAATGTTTAACTGTGTGTGATTTTTTATTAGTTAGTAAATTTATTTTACTAATAATAACATGTTGACATTACATTGTAGCTTTTTTTCTTCATCCACTTCTCCATTGGAGAAGTTCGTAATGTATGTAGTGAGAAATTTTTTCAATTTTGGAATGAAGATAATATTCAAAGGCGAGTGAAGTTGGAAAAAACAAGAAAAAGAGGAATATTATATGCGCCTCCTACTTCATCAAGGAGTGGGCTGCCTAATCAGGCTTTGTTCACCCATCCAGTAAGAACCTCATCCTCATATCTATATTTGTGAAATCTTCCTTTAAAATGTATCATGTCAAAATTTGAAAGTGAAGTGTTAAAATATGGTTTTTTATGTTAACTTGTTCATGCTCGGTGTCAAAATGTGTTTATATGTGTAATCATAGTGGTAAAAACCTGAAAATAGAGAGTTACTATGTGAGGTTTTAGTGGTACCTACATTGAAATGGTCCCTAGAAAGTGTAAGTTTTCATTTATTAATAGATAGTGTCAAAAACCAGAGGATGAGTGTTATAATCTAGAAGGTCTGTGTTAGTTTTTGGAAGGTCTATGTTAGTTTCTGTTATTTTATTGGTTTTCAATGTTAAAACATGGTATGAGAGTGTTAAACATTTGTATTTTAGTGTTTTTGGAAGGTCTGTTAAATTAAAAGGCTTCCTATTTGAATCTCCCATTGTTAACGATAACATGTGGACGACGAATGTTAAAACCTGGATGTTGAAAGATAAGTGTTAATTTTTGGTAGTTTAATGTTAAATTCCCTGTAATCCTCTTTAAACCAGAGGATGAGTGTTATAATCTGGAAGGTCCATGTTAGTTTTTGTTATTTTATTGGTTTTCAATGTTAAAACATGGTATGAGGGTGTTAAACATTTGTATTTTAGTGTTTATGGAAGGTCTGTTAAATTAAAAGGCTTCCTGTTTGAATCTCCCACTGTTAACGATAACATGTGGACGACAAATGTTAAAACCTGGATGTTGAATGTTAATTTCTGGTAGATAAGTATTAATTTTTGGTAGGTTAATGTTAAATTCCCTGTAATCCTCTTTAAACCAGAGGATGAGTATTATAATCTGGAAGAGTTGTGTTAGTTTCTGTTATTTTATTGGTTTTCAATGTTAAAACATGGTATGTGGGTGTTAAACATTTGTATTTTAGTGTTTTTGGAAGTTCTGTTAAATTAAAAGGATTCCTGTTTGAATCTCCCACTGTTAACAATAACATGTGGATGGCGAATATTAAAACCTAGATGCTGAATGTTAATTTTTGGTAGATAAGTGTTAATTTTTGGTAGGTTAATGTTAAATTCCCTATATTCCTCTTTAAACTAGAGGATGAGTGTTATAATTTGGAAGGTATGTGTTAGTTTCTATTATTTTATTGGTTTTCAATGTTAAAACATGGTATGAGGGTGTTAAACATTTGTATTTTAGTGTTTTTGGAAGGTCTGTTAAATTAAAAGGCTTCCTATTTGAATCTCCCACTGTTAACGATAACATGTGGATGGAGAATGTTAAAACCTGGATGTTGAATGTTAATTTCTGGTAGATAAGTGTTAATTTTTGGTAGGTTAATGTTAAATTCCATGTATTCCTCTTTAAACCAGAGGATGAGTGTTATAATCTGGAAGGTCTGTGTTAGTTTCTATTATTTTATTGGTTTTCAATGTTAAAACATGGTATTAGGGTGTTAAACATTTGTATTTTAGTGTTTCTAGAAGGTTTGTTAAATTAAAAGGCTTCCTGTTTGAATCTCCCACTGTTAACGATAACATGTGGACAACAAATGTTAAAACCTGGATGTTGAATGTTAATTTCTAATAGATCAGTGTTAATTTTTTGTATGTTAATGTTAAATTCCCTATATTCCTCTTTAAACCAGAGGATGAGTGTTATAATCTGGAAGGTCTATGTTAGTTTCTGTTATTTTATTGGTTTCCAATTTTAAAACATGGTATGTGGGTTTTAAACATTTGTATTTTAGTGTTTCTGGAAGGTCTGTTAAATTAAAAGGATTCCTGTTTGAATCTCCCACTATTAATGATAACATGTGTATAGAGAATGTTAAAACCTCGATTCTAAATGTTAATTTCTGGTAGATCAGTGTTAATTTTTGGAAGGTTAATGTTAAATTCTGGAGTTTTCATGGAATGTTTTTATAGCAGTATCCTCACACTTCCATAAAAAATAGGTATTAGAAGAAATTTCAATGATGTTTTTATTAAGAAATGACAAAAGTTATTTTGATGAGATGATTTATTATGATTTATTAGCATTTATAAATAAAGGATATCATAATTTTATCAATGTTTTCAAATAATTTAAGACCAATATGGCATTGAAGAAACTGTATATCATTTTTTTCATACCCTAATTGTTATACCCATTATAAAGGTTTATGTTATTATTGAATGGTTTTATGGAATGATGTTTATGGATACATGAAGTGTTTATTTTCATAAAGGGTTAATAGGTTCTTTGATGTGAGTTTAAATAAATGTTTTAATTTGATTGTTTTATGACAAGATGATGAAAGTGTTAGTTTTCATTTATAAACCAGAGCCTGAGTGTTAAAATTAGGAAGGTCTGTGTTAATTTCTGCTAGATTGTTGTTAAATACTTTTAATTCTTCATTTCTGTTATTTAATACTAACATTTATCTCTATTATATATTTTAGTATATCAAGGTTTTGTATGATGGATATATGAAAGGTGTCAATGAGCACCTGCATGAACTCCTTCGAGTTCAAGGAAATTTGTTAGCTGGAGGATCTACTACTCAAGTGGATAGATTTAATACAGTCTTAGATGAATAAATAGAGTCTGCTGGAGAGTCAGAAGAGCATACAGAGGTCTTTGAAGAGGAAGTGGAGGGGGTAGATGAAACCGAGGAGGTGAGGGAATATGAAAAGGAGGAAACTTTGTTAGAGGGAGATGAAGAAAGTGATGAAGAGGGGGGGGGAGACGGTGATGAGGAATCGGAAGAGGAAGCAGATAAAGGTATGTTTGAACCAACATTGGGATACCTATCTGTTGGGATGGCTCCTAGGAGATCACAGCGAAAAAAGATGGAAAAAATGGTCACCCTACATGCAACGGTCTGTTAAAGGGAGAGCCGACCTTAAAAGGAGGGTTTATGAGTTGTGCACCTCGGGAAGGATGCAGGGAAACAAAGAGCAGTAGGCTATACTTGTATTCATATGTTGAAGAATGGTACTGTATTGAAATTTATTTCATGTACTTATGGGCTGCGATTTAAATGCATAGTTGTTATTGAAATGCATAATTACTATTTAACTGCACAGGAGTGTGGTTGTTTGGGTCCTATGGAATGGGTCAATAATAAGGTTGGTAAATGATTCCTTTATAATCAAATATTTTATGATAAATAATCATTTGTATATGAATGACAATGTTGAAATCACAGATGGTGACCATGATTAGAAGAACTCTAGTGAATGATCAAAAAGCATTCGAAATAGTGACTAGACACATATTTGATCTATTATTCATGGTACTTATTTTAGGCATATATTGGTGTACAAAAAAACTTTTGTATTATGTTTTATATTTTGTGATAATATACTGTTGTAGGATAAGATTATTTCATGCAAGGAAGAGTGGAAAGTTGTTGATGTTTTGATTTATGTGATGCCTAATGTTGTTGGACACAACATAGAAAACCATCGACTTGTTTTTTTCCCAAAGTTGATGAATTTTCATTGGTTTTTCTATTGCGCTGACTTAAAGACAAATAAATTTCATGTTCTAGACTCCCTTGGCACTGCTTCCACTGATAAACAACAGAAAGAAGTTTCTGCATTGCTGGTACTTAAGTTTCCCTTTGTCATCAGTTGGTTTTCGGTTAACAGCCCTAGTTACTAATTTAGATTGTACTAATTTATTATATCTTTTGACTTTCATATAGGGTGATTGTCTTGTGGTCATGTTGCGACATCTATCATGATGGGATTTTTCTTTCCCATTTAAATTTGAAGTTGCATATGAATCTATTTAGCTTTAGTCTAATTGGTAGACAAATTTACTCATTGCTTTATTTTCCAAATGTAGTTATGTTATCTAATGGGTGTGTTTATTTTTCAGTAATGATTGTGACATTCACTTGATTAGATACCTACAATAATGGGACAACATGAAGAAGATGAGAGACTATACTAATGTAATTATTTTACACCTATTTATATATTTTTTTGTCCATAATATATAGACAGTTTTGCATTATATGTTTGTAGATTCAGCTTCAAACGAAAAGGGTTGATTTACTATGGTGGTTGGTGAATCATGGGTGCAATGCAAGGAGGAAAAAGTTTTTGGAGGAGTTGTCCAATTAAAAATAGAATTTCTGGGGGAAATGGTTGTAAAGAAAACTATTATTGAGTTGCTAGCGTTTGGTTGATGCTGGTGGGTGTTTGGTTTGGTTCTATTGTGACTGTATTTGTTGTATCAATGATGTACTCTCGTATGGTCACTTTGCATTTTTTGTTGAACCAGACATATTGAATCTACAGTGTCATCAATTTCTTTACAATAACGAAGTGTGTTATGTAAAATTCATACTGTTATTTCAATTTTCATGAAAACCAAATAAAAAACATACAGCAGGTCTGTTAAGAAGAATTCATGGGGCTTAAACACCAAAACTCCACACAAAAACATATTGCTTTCCTCTCAACATTTACCTCCTTGCCCACTCTAACATGCCCTTGTTTCAAAACATATTCGGCAGCATACATAAACTTGGATTCGGATTTCTACACCGTCTCATGTGTCTACAACATCTGTACAATGATTAAGACAACTCTTCTGTGGCAACAAATATGTTTCCACCATTTCGTTGGTATATATCAACACATTAAACTGTAAAAAAGTGTTACAATCTATATGTAAAATTCACAGATTCACTACTGGAAAATGGACTTATCCCCATGGTTCTTCAAAAAATTGTGGGTATAGGGTACCCTATACCCATGGTTTTAGAAAACTGTGAGAATAGAGATCATATAGGAACCTATACCCACGGTTTTCCAAAACCGTGGGCATGGATTTTTTTTAAAGACCAAGACCCACAGTTTTGAAAAATTGTGGGTGTAGGTGTTTTTTTTCAAGATTTATACCCACAATTTTGGCCAAACCGTGGGTATAGGGTTTTCTCAGATGACCTATACCCACAGTTTTGAAGAACCGTGGGTATTGGGGGGGGGGGGGGGGTTCTGAAGACCTATACCCACGGTTTGGCCAAACCATGGGTATAGGTTTCTCGCATTATAGCGGGAAAAAAATTACGCGGGGAAACAGAAATATTTGGCGGGAATATGGTTTTGATTAATATAATTACAAATATACACATATAAATACAATTAATATCCATAGGTTGGTTGGTCAGGTAGTCTGTGTTTTGAAGGTGGTCCACTGTTCGAATCTTGCCGAGTTATTTTTTCTAATAAATGACTTATAATTAATATAAGTAAATAGATGTCTGAACGTATTAACAAGATTTCTGCAGCTTAGTTGGTCCGACGACTTATATCCTTCAACCGGTCATGTGTTCGATTCTCGTCGTCCTCATTTTTAGATATGCAGCTATATTAATATATTAATATAAATATATATTTATATATTGAACGTGTTGTTTTCTCAGTTGGTTAGAGAGGGAGATATTCATGTGTGGCGTCCTATGGTCGAATCCCACCATTTACGTTTTTGGAATACAAATCCCCACGGTTTGAAAACCATGGGAGCAGTGTTGTGCTACGTTGTACCGCGGTGTGCCACGCTGTGACATCCCTATACCCACGGTTCAGCATACATAAACTTGGATTGGGATTTCTACACATCGTGTGTCGCCAACATCTTTACAATGATTAAGACAACTCTTCCGTGGCAGCAAATACATTTCCACCATTTCGTTGGTATATATCAACACATTAAACTATAAAAAAAGTGTTACAATCTATATGTAAAATTCACAGACTGTTATTTCACTTTTCATGAACACCAAATCAAAAAAACTGCAGCAGGTTTGTTAAAATCTGGAGCATCTGCGTTAAAACCTAGGAAGTCACTGTTAAAATCTGCAATTTATACTATCTAAACATGTTGAAATGATTAATATGTTAGAATTCCATACACCTTCAACAATGCATCAATTACATTATAAACACCAGCGATTTTTCAAAGCTCAACATCATTGTAAGTGACACATGACCAAAATTAAGAAGAATTCATGGGGCTTAAACACCAAAACTTCACACAAAAACATATTGCTTTCCTTTTAACATTTACCTCCTTTCCCGCTCAACATGCCCTTATTTCAAAACATATTCATCAACATACACAAAAAAACACCACCCTTTCAAAGTTTCCACATCAAGTTGGACATGGATTTCTACAACTTTTTCGTGTATGACCAACTTCTTTACAACGAGAACAATGATACAACTTCTTATTTTGAAATTGAGACTCAATACGATTACGAGATGGTCTACCAGGAGGATGAGAAGTCTTCAGTGCTTGCAAAAAAGTTTCATCCATATAATCATTATATGTAAATGCATTCAAATGTGGCATATCGTTGGTCTCAACCGAATTCATAACTCCAAGATAAAGCTTTTGTTGGGTGTTGAGCATATAACAATCTTCTATATATTTGTACAGGCTACCATGTACTTTTCTTATTGGTGCACATGCATGAGCACAAGGGATCCCACTCATTTTCCATGCTTGACAAGTGCATTTCTGACTGTCTAGTTGTATAGTGATATCCACATTACCAGTCCGAACTAAGAAAACATTATGTCCATATTGCTCTACTATCAAATTTTCAGCCCTTAACACATTCATTTTCAATTTTACCTCCACATTTTCATGTCTTCCTTGGTGCTAAAAAATCTCTTACTCAATTTATCATGATGTTCATTAATCAATACACAAATATTTTGTCTCCTCTCATTCACAATCCATGCATTGAATGATTCGGCTAAATTTGTTGTAATATGATCCCATCGACGATGTGGAAATCGAGACATTGCCCACCTATCAACATCGCCATCCTTTTCAACCCATCTTGACAATTCTGGACAAAAACTCGTCAAATTCTTCATAGAAACATTGAAATCACAGTCTAATCGAGAATAAGCAATGACATCCAATAATTTTAATGCCCTTTCCTTAGTTCCTCTTCTCATTCCCCTACATAATCTTGTAATTTTAGAGATAAAATTTTCTTTCACATGACGGTAACAATATGCATGTCTATCTCCACAAAAAACTGTTTTAACTGCAGCTGTAATTGCATTGTGTCGATCAGATACAATAACCAGTTCAGTAGAACCTGTAATTTCTTTTATGTTGTTTAAAAACCATGTCCAATCATCATATGTTTCACCCCAACAATTGAATATGCCAATGGAAAAAGGTTGTCATCTGCATCATATGCTAACGCTGCCAACAAGGTACCTTTGTAAGGACCACTAAGGTGACACCCATCCACAAACAACACAGGTCGACCGCCTAATAAGAAACCATTTATACAACACCCATATGCAATGAATAATCTTTCAAATCTACCATTTTCTGACGATACCCACTTCGCTACTGTTTCCGGATCAACTTCCATTAGTCTATTGCATATCCAGGGGATTAACATATATGACTGCTCTGGAACCCCATATATTCCACCAACTGCTTTTTTCTTTGGCTCTTAACGCTTGATGGTATGTAAGTGATGTAACATAGTCTCTGTACAAGTCAGCTTTAATTTCATTGGTAGATTTTTTCACATTAGACTTCACCTCATCAGAAATGATAGATGACATTAATGATGTCATTGATTTGTGACTAATTGGTAGTCTATCTTGGGTTGAGTGCATATGAGCATTTTGAAAAGTTTTAACACAAAGAAATGGAGTCGAGTTCCCCAAGCCATGTGCTCTTAACTTCCACATGCAGCTCTCAACTTTGCATTTTGCTATAATCTTTTGAGGACTATTCCTGACATATTCATAGTCAAACCCATGTGCAATGATGTACTTGAAAATCGTCTCCTTCAGTGCTTTGACCGAAGGAAAAATCTGGCCAACATCCACCAATAATTCATTCTACTTTGAAATATTTAACTTTGGGATCGAACATGGAACACTACTAATTGCACAATGTAGTATTTGAAGATCTCCATCGGCAGATAAACTTTGTTCTGAATTCCTACCAACTAATTCAACATTGCAAATTAAATATCAAATGTAAATACATAACATGTGAACAAAATATTAATATAAACAACTTTGACATGTCATTACCTTTGATCTGCATCCACTCGTTGATTTACATCCATTGTTGATTGCAAACATTCATCCAACCTCAAAATAATGTAGACATGAGCAAAACTGTCATTGAATCTGAACAACTGCTCAACTCCTTTATCATCTATAGGGTCTAAAAAAGTATCATTGTCAAACTTTAACGTGTATTTTAAATCTAACGATGACACATCACACTTTAGAATCGACGATGCCAATCTTGATATTTCATCAAATGAAATTCCTTCTATTAGCATTCTACCCGTCGATCTTCCACCTTCATAATGCATTTTTCCTTGTGAATCACCAACAAGTGCTCCATCAAAATGAAAATAACAAAACATTTCTTCTTGCAAATAATTTGACATCATTTTATGTCAATTAACCTACAACATTAATGAATATAAGATCCTAAAACTCTTTCTCAGTTCATATTTACATCCATTAACAAAATAAATCAACCAAAAAATACGTAGCATACAATTTACAAAAAATCTGGTTTCTTGGCGCTAGGAGAAGGGGAACACTGATAGAATGTTGCTAAAAGTGGAGACGACTCGGGAGAGCCTGAGAGAAGATGTGCCTGCTGGACGACTGCCAGAGAAGATGCGTGGCGGGAGCAACGCGCGAGAGTGAATGCATGGCGGAAGCAGTGCGCGAGAGGAGGCAACAGCGGACTACGGTTTTTGGGAGAGGATGACGACACTGCGGGAGATGAGGGCGATGCCACGACTGTGAAAGATGAGGGTGGTGGCACGGAGGAGGTGACGCCAAACTAGGGTTTTCGGGAGAGACGTGCGACGAGGAGGGAGAGGGCGACGACGTGAGTGGAGGCGACGGGAAGCAGTGAGAGCCGTAATAGGGGGAAAATTTTTTAAGGGTATAATCGCTATTTGGATACCCGGTCTCGAAGGTTTCCATTTGATATTTCCTAAATATTTGGTTCTTAACCTGAATTATCCCTCCTTTGCTCCGTAACTATCATTCTCCCATAATAATAATAGATACAATAATTTAAAACCCATTTTTACACGACAAGTCCGGTGTTGTCCGTAAAACGTTCACCGTCGCAGGGCGGATGAGAACAAATGGATTAAACCACTTTAAGATACAAAGATTGCAGAAGGAAGCTTGGCCATTTCTCTCTTGCCTACGCCCCGGTAGTTCGGTGATGTGAAACTCCTCCCCTCTCTATCCGTTCCCATCGCCGTCGATGTCTGCAAGATTTTGTTTCCATTCAAAAGGCGACACCTTCAATTTCTGGCATGGGCATGGCCACGCAAACGCCGCCAGCCACCGGCACGTCAGTCCCTGCTCACCATCCGCCCTCCAGTCGTCCAACCCACAGATTATTTTCTGATACCAACGAAGACGCCGCACCTCGAAAGACGCTAATCGTTCTAGGGTTTCGCAGGGACAAAACGGGACCGCCATCAAGGGAAGGAAACTTGGAAACCGATCTATCATGGAAAACGAAACCGAGAATCGGAGCGGCGGTGCTTCCAATGGAGGGCTGCTTGCTGCCTCGACCCCGGAAGCTGAAACGATGGACCCGCGGGCAGTCACCATTAAGGGCACGCTCAGATTACTGATGTCGAATACAGGTGACAAGGGGGATGGCAGGAGAGTAATCTCTCTGGGCATGGGCGACCCCTCAGCGTACACCTGCTTCCACACCAGTCCCCTCTTTGAAGAAGCCGTCATCGCTGCTCTTCAATCTCAGAACTTCAATGGTTATGCTCCCACCGTTGGCCTGCCTCAAGCCAGATTGTAATGGTCCCTCTTACCTCTGTGTTTTTTTTAGTTTAAGCTTATTTCCACATGTTCTCTTTGTGTGCTCTGTGTTGAATTTTAATTCACTTAAGTTTTCAGTTCGGATCCCTCTCCCCTTCCTTTCTATCTTCTTCCCTTTGCTTCAGACTTCTAGTTGGGTCAATTTCACTTTTTCTGCACCCCATATCTTTTATGTTTACTCTGTAGATTGAACCCCCGGTATTATGTTCTTCCCAAGTGAAATACATTTAAGTGAATCAAAAGATGGTGCTCTGGGGCCATTAGCCACCTCTGTCTCAGTCAATATATTTATCCTCCATTTTGCAGGTTCACTTGGTTTTGCAGAAGCTGTGTTGCCCTTTTGATATTGGTAAATTATTTCAGTTTCATGGATCTTCTTGTTCATCTTTGTCATGTGCAGAGCCATTGCTGAATACTTATCCCGCGATCTTCCATACGAACTATCATCTGATGATGTCTACATCACATCCGGTTGCACACAAGCCATTGATGCTGCAATGACAAATCTGTATCGCCCCGGTGCAAATATTCTTCTTCCAAGACCCGGCTTCCCAATTTATGAACTTTGTGCTTCTTTTCGACACCTCGAGGTCCGGCACTTTGACCTTGTCCCTGAGAGGGGATGGGAGGTTCATCTCGCCACCGTTGAGGCTCTTGCAGACCAAAATACTGTTGCACTGGTCATCATAAATCCCAGTAATCCATGTGGTAGTGTCTACCCTTACCATCATTTAAAGAAGGTCGGTAGTTGATTTTACAGCATTCTGTTTGACCGTACTTATTGAAAACTGCCTGTAGCACTTATCATCGATGATAAGTTGTTTGAAAACATAACTCATAAGTTACCCAAAACACTTTTTCAATAAGTGATTCAAAAAAACTCACAAACAAGCACTTCTCATAATTGATAAGCACTTTAAGGATTTGACATCACTTATTGAAAACTGTTTAGAGCACAATTGTTTTCAAACTATGTCTTAAAAAATTGATTTTTCACACTTATTTAAGTGATTTTCTATAGGTGCCTATTCAGGTTCACGGGTTGGGTTTGTGTGGGGTTGACCGTCCTATGAACCCGTTTAAGCTCAACCCTAACTCGACCCAGTAAATTAATGGGGTTGATTCGACCCGATCCATTTATGAAGGGGCAACCCTGATCCAACCCGCCAACCTGTTTAACTTAAAATATTAAACATATATCACATTGACCCCATCATGACATGTCCAACTAGTTAATATCTCACAACTCAACGACCTAATCAAATTGAATTATCCAATTTAGATTATAAATAACCTAATTAATATGAAACATATGTTATCCTTTTTTTAATTCTGCCCTCTTAAACCATTTAAAATAAATAATTTGTTATAAACATGTTGAATTATTTCAAATTAAGTTGATTATAAGAATAAGATATATTATAAAATTAATTATCATTATATTTATAATATTTCATACTATCATTATATTTTTAATCGGGTTACACAGGTTTGACGGGTCAGGAATGGTCACCCCAAACTCGACCCGAATATTATTCTTCTCAGATTACTCAATCAGATTACAACTCGAGCCTATTTATGCCCGACCCAAACCTGTTAAACTTGTGTCGTGCTGTGCCGTGTCGTGTCGTGTTGGGTTATCATGACGGGTTCAAAGGTGCAACCTCTCTGATTTTCTTTTAAAATTTAAGTGTAAGCGAACCGTAGTTGTTAAAGGCGCGTGGCGCAATAAGACACTAAGGTCTCTTGGGGATGTGTTGCAAGGTGCGGTGTGCGACGCACGCCTCACGAAACTAAGACACACGTCATTAAAAATAATATACATAGTTTTTAACAACATTTTAAATTTAAAAAAACTTAAACTTACATTCAACAAAAATAGTACAAATTAGAGTATATATCATCTCTCAGTCAAATGATAATAAAATAATCAATCGTAGAGAATCTTTATTTTGGAAAGAATAAGGAGAATCGCTGCCACTGCCTTGCCCCTACTGCCATGCTAGGGACTGATTTTTCTGGTGCAGAAGTGCCGGGGTCGTGAAGGGTAGGGTATTTTTATGTTTTGATTTTTTTAAAGTTTTTAGACCTTTAATTTTTTAACCCATAAAAATATTCTCGTTTCCTTTGTTTGGCAGAGGGGTAACTCTTTCCCAGCCGGGCACCACTTTTGGTCCGAAAAAACGCATTTTTTTAGGGATGTTCCTGATGGTGGCCTTCACCTCGTCTGGGGTGATTTTTCCCAGCATGACACCAACATTGGTCCCCCAAAAAATTCACTTTTTTTTGATTTGTGCCCGATGGGCGCCATTTCCTCCACCTGGCACTACCGTGCCTCCTGGAAATATGCGCTCCTCAGTGCCTTATGCGTGCCTCGAGGATCTCGCCTCGCCTCAGCCCTGGCGAGGCGACCATTGTGCGCCTCTCAGCACCCCGCACCAAGGCGCACACCTTTCAGCACTCCTTTAACAACCATGAAGTGAACAAAACGCCACTTATTTCTTCACACTGATCATCTTAAGCGACAAGTGTTATAAGTTGTTTTCAGTAGCAAGTGTTATCAAATGGACACCTAGCAAAATTCAAGAGAATCAGTTCATATTTTTTGTGGTTGTGTTGTTATCAGATTGCCGAAACTGCTAGGAAGCTTGAAGTTCTTGTAATTGCTGATGAGGTCTATGGACACCTAGCTTTTGGCGAGCAGCGGTTTGTGCCAATGGGTGTTTTTGGATCGATTGTCCCCGTTCTCACGCTTGGTTCTTTGTCAAAGAGATGGATTGTTCCTGGTTGGCGTCTGGGTTGGTTTGTGACGACTGATACCACTGGAACTTTTAAGAGCCCAGAGGTTCCTTTTCACTCCCCCTCTTCAGTTGCTCTTTCTCATTGATTCATTGAAATTCTTTCTGCCTTTAGCTTCCATATTTCCTTTCTGTTTCTGGAATTTACTTGTTTTTGTTTAATTTCATTGGCCATCATGTTGAACTGACCATCTCAGAATGCCAAGCGCCTCGAGAAGTATTTCGATATTTGTGGGGGCCCTGCGACTTTCATCCAGGTCGTAATTTCTATTCCCTTGTTACTCATGACAAAACATGATAAAAAACGTGCCATGATGAAGTTATGAATGGGATCATGTAACATATTCGTGGTTCATAGGCTGCAGTTCCCCGCATCCTTGCACAGACGGACATGGTGTTCTTTGAGAAGACTTTAATCATGCTGAAGCGGTCGTCTGATATTTGTTGTGAAGCTATCAAGGACATTCCCTGTATCACCTGCCCACACAGGCCTGAGGGATCCATGGCTGTAATGGTGAGAGTTGGGTTATCCTCCCTTTCGCCCATTTGCCATTTAATCTACTCATTCCTGCTGTCTTTTAGCAATGCAGGCGAAGCTGGACCATTCGCTTTTAGAAGACGTGAGTGATGATTTTGACTTTTGTTTGAAGGTGGCGAGAGAGGAGTCTGTTATCCTCATGCCAGGTATGAAGTATGGTACAAGGAGCGATCTGGGTTGCTTCCATTTTTGCCTCTGCTTAGTTTGATCACTTGCATGGGTTTGTCGCAACGCCATGCAGGGACTGTTGTTGGGCTGAAAAATTGGGTGCGCATCACGTTTGCGGCGGACCCGACTTCCATCTCTGAGGCCTTGGGGAGAGTAAAAGCCTTTTGTGAGCGGCACGCCATTGTTGGCTGCGAGGCAGCCAGCTTCAAAGCAGCGGCATTCCATGCTGCCTGACCATTATGTTCTGTTGCACATGATCGAGCTCTTCAACTACGACATAATCCTTTAATGTGATGAAGACTCGTCTGACAATCTTGTTCATCCATGAACAAACTGCTCTCCATCGGGATTTGAGTAGATGATCCTTTGTAGAAAGCAATCTACTGAAGTTCAAACATATGACAATCAATTTATGCAAATGATGCCATCATAAGGTTATGTCTTGATTGCATTTCGGTTCACTTTTTTCTCCACTATTATATCGATATTCTTAACTGTGTGTGTTTTAATTACCTGACATTAGTCTTATTATCACTTCTCATATAACTCACGAGTTTATTTTTAATTAATGTTGAAATGGGATATTTAAAGTGGTTTGCATATTTTTCATGTTATGTGGAGGTGATTTGGAGGAAGAAATTCGAGGAAATTAGCTCAAACTGAGCACAAGCCTGAACTCTTTAATGTGTTGAAACTCTCTTTTTTTTTTTTTTTGTTTTAATTTTTTTTTTGCAGAAAACGGTTAGGGTGAAAATATTTTAAAAAATGCACCCGAAAGGCAGCATCCCGGATGTCACTTTTGCATTTCGGGTGCAAGGCGGCATCCGGGATGCCGCCTTTGCACTGCGGGTGAAAGGCGGCATCTGCGATGCCGACTTTCCCCTAGTTTTTTTTTTTTTTTTGTTTTGTTTTGTTTATATATATATATATATATATAAACAAAACAAAAAATTTCAGCAGAATTTCTCTGCTATTAAAGATCCAGCGCTACAACTATTACAACAGTCTGGATTCTGAGAGAAACCCTCACCCAGACCTCTCTTTTATAAGAGGGCTTGTTCTGAAAATCATTCTGCATTTTTGATGTGTGATTCAGGTTCTCCCTTTTCTGTATAGTATATTCTGCATTTCCGATGTGAGATTCTGTTTCAAGTACGTGACTTTGAAATACAATAAAATATAAACTATAAGACCAATATAAATGAAATTTTAAACATTGATTAAACATATAATAAATAGTTGAAAACAAAAACAATTTCTTCAAAAATGTTGATGAAAAATAATCTATAACCTTTCAAAACCGCATACTTGAAACTTAAAAATGTTTACGTGAATTTGAAACACTATAAAATATAAACTATAAAACAAATATAATTGAAACATTAAACATTGATTAAACATATAATAAATAGTTGAAAACAAAAGGAATTTTCAAAAAAATGTTGATGAAAAGTAATTTATAAGCTTTCAAAATCGCTTGAAATTAAAAAATGTTTCAAGTACGTGAATTTGAGAGACTATAAAATATAAAATATAACACCAATATAAATGAAACATAAAAAACATTGATTAAACATATATGAAATAATTGAAAACAAAAGGAAATTTCCAAAAAAATGTTGATGAAAAATATTTTATAAGCTTTCAAAACCGCCTACTTGAAACTAAAAAATGTTTCAAGTACGTGACTTTGAAAGACCATAAAACATAAAATAGAAGATCAATATAAATGAAACGTTAAATATTGATTAAACATATAAGAAATAGTTGAAAACAAAAGTAATTTTCAAAAAAATGTTAATGAAAAATAATTTATAAGCTTTCAAAACCGTCTGTTTAAAACTTAAAAATATTTCAAGTACGTGACTTTGAAAGACCATAAAACATAAAATAGAAGACCAATATAAATGAAACATTAAACATTGATTAAACATATAAGAAATAGTTGAAAATAAAAGTAATTTTCAAAAAAATGTTAATAAAAAATAATTTATAAGCTTTCAAAACCACCTGCTTAAAACTTAAAAATGTTTCAAGTACGTGATTTTGAAAGAGCATAAAACATAAAATAGAAGACCAATATAAATGAAACGTTAAACATTGATTAAACATATAAGAAATAGTTGAAAACAAAAGTAATTTCCAAAAAAATGTTAATGAAAAATAATTTATAAGCTTTCAAAACCACCTACTTGAAACTTAAAAATGTTTCAAGTACGTGAATTTGAAAGATTATAAAACATAAACTATAAATCGAATATAATTGAAACCTAAAACATTGATTAAACGTATAATAAATTATTTAATTATTTAATTAGTAATATAATTATTAATTATATAATAATTAATTAGTTAATTAGTAATATAATAATTAATAATTAATTATATAATACTTAATTAGTAATATAATGATTAATTATATAATTATTAACTATATAATAAATAATTACTTAATTAGTAATATCATTATTAATTATATAATAATTAATTAGTTAATTATAAATATAATAATTAATTATAATAAGTAATTATAATTATTAATTAGTAATTATTAATAATTAATTATGTAAAAATTAATTAGTTAATTAGTAATATTATTATTAATTATATAATAATTAATTAGTAAATTTGTAATATGATTTTTAATCATAATTATTCATTATAATTATTAATTAGTAATTAGTAATATAATTATTAATTATAATTATTCATTATAATTATTAATTAGTAATTATTAATAATTATTAATTAGTAATTATTAATAATTAATTATATAAAAATTAATTAGTTAATTTGTAATATTATTATTAATTATATAATAATAAATTACTAAAATAGTAATATAATTTTTAATTACATTTATTCATAATAATTATTAATTATTAATTAGTAATTAGTAATTAGTAATTATTAATTATTAATTAGTTAATTAGTAATATAAATATAAATATAAATTATTCATTATAATTATTAATTTGTAATTATTAATAATTAATTGTATAATAGTTAGTTAGTTCATTAGTTATATAATTATTAATTATATAACAATTAATTAGTAAATTCGTAATATAATTTTTAATTACATTTATTCATTATAATTATTAATTAGTAATTAGTAATTAGTAATTAGTAATTATTAATTATTAATTAGTAATTATTACTTATACAATAATTATTTAGTTAATTATTAATATAACTATTAATTATATAATAATTAATTCGTTAATTAGTAATATAAATATTAATTATATAATAGTTAATTAGTTAATTAGTAATATTATTATTAAATATAATTATTATAATTTTTAATTAGTAATTATTAATAATTAAATATGTCATAATTAATTAGTTAATTAGTAATATTATTATTAATTATATAATAATTAATTAGTAATATAATTATTACATATATAATAATTATTTAGTTAATTAGTAATATAATTAATAATTATTACTAATTAATTAGTAATTAGTAATTATTAATTATTAATTAGTTAATTAGTAATATAAAAATTAATTATAATTATTAATTATAATTATTAATTAGTAATTAATAATTATTAATAAGTAATTAGTAATTATTAATTAGTTAAATAGTAATATAAATATTAATTATAACTATTCATTAAATTATTAATTATTAATTATTAATTATTAATTATTACTCATTAATTATTACTTATATAATAATTATTTAGTTAATTATTAATATAACTATTAATTATATAATAATTAATTAGTTAATTAGTAATATAATTATAATCTTTCAAAGTCACGTACTTGAAACATTTTTAAGTTTTAAGCAGGTGGTTTTGAAAGCTTATAAATTATTTTTCATTAACATTTTTTTGGAAATTACTTTTGTTTTCAACTATTTCTTACACGTTTAATCAATGTTTAACGTTTCATTTATATTGGTCTTCTATTTTATGTTCTATGGTCTTTCAAAGTCACGTATTTGAAACATTTTTTAGTTTCAAGTATGCGGTTTTGAAAAGCTTATAAATTATTTTTCATCAACATTTTTTAGGAAATTCCTTTTGTTTTCAATTATTTCTTATATGTTTAATCAATCTTTTTTATGTTTCATTTATATTGGTGTTATATTTTATATTTTATAGTCTTTTGAATTTACGTACTTGAAACATTTTTTAGTTTCAAGTAAGCGGTTTTGAAAGCTTATAAATTACTTTTCATCAACATTTTTTTGGAAATTCCTTTTATTTTCAACTATTTATTATATGTTTAATCAATGTTTAAAGTTTCAATTATATTCGTTTTATAGTTTATATTTTATAGTCTTTCAAATTCACGTACTTGAAACATTTTTAAGTTTCAAGCAGGTGGTTTTGAAAGGTTATAGATTATTTTTAATCAACATTTTTGAGGAAATTCTTTTTTGTTTTCAACTATTTATTATATGTTTAATCAATATTTTAAATTTCATTTATATTGGTCTTATAGTTTATATTTTATTGTATTTTAAAGTCACGTACTTGAAACAGAATCTCAAATCAGAAATGCAGAATGTACTGCGCAGGAAAGGGTGAACCCGAATCCCACATCGAAAATGCAGAATGATTTTTAGGGCAAACCCTCTTATAAAAGGGAGGTCTGGGTGATGATTTCTGTCAGAATCCAGGCTGCTGTAATGGCTGTAGCGCTGGATCTTTAATAGCAGAGAAATTCTGCTGAATTTTTTTGTTTTGTTTATATATATATATATATATATAAATAAAACAAAACAAAAAATAAAAATAAAAATCTTCAAAATTTTTTTTAGGGGAAAGGCGGCATCGCGGATGCCGCCTTTCACCCGCAGTGCAAAGGCGGCATCCCGGATGCCGCTTTGCACCCGAAATGCAAAGGCGGCATCCGGGATGCCGCCTTTCGGGTGCATTTTTAAAAATATTTTCACCCTAACTGTTTTCTGTAATTTTTTTTTGAAACGTAAAAAAAAACTTGTTGAAACTCCATACCCAGAGATCTTCCCATCCAGTTGGATTCAAATTTTGTGGCCGAATCACTTATCATGTGGGCCACACATTTCTAAAATATCTTTGAGCCCAATCCATCCACTTGAAGGCCCAAAACATGGAAGCTTTGAAGAGAATGTTAACCGTTCATAATTAAGAGGACACTAGTGTACTTTGATACCATCTCCCATTGTGTAGTGGCATCCAAGAGGTAGGACCACAACTTTTTAAAAGCTGGGTTTTTATTCACACGCACGCCACAAAGAAGGCATGTGGACTCGATCCCGTGACCTGCGCCCCATACCCCAACCCCCAGCCACCCTAGCCGCCTGTGAGGATCACAACTTTTTAATTTAGTCAAAAGAAAAATAATGTTGTCTTCTTGCCCAAAACACAGAGTCAAGCGGCATTGTAAATATTGGCTGCTAAAACCATCTCCTCCTTTGGTTATAAATTGGTACCTTGGGTACATTATTTACATGTTCAGTCAAGAGGGTGAAATGACACCATTTTAAAAAGTTAGAGGTTCCACTTATCATCCTAGAATTTCTGGAGGTCTCTATTCTCACAGGGAGAAAAAGTTTAAGATGGAGTTTCATATGTGTCTGCTCCATCTTTCCATGGCGAGTTAATCATTCTATGATCATTGCGAAGGAGCAACACACTAGTCGAGGGATTTCTACAACACTAATTGTCCATTGATTTTGTGTAATTTGAGTTTTAAAACATTTCATTAAATTTTATCTTGACATGGTTCTGATTTGAATTTTTTATTTGAGTATGATTTAATTAAAAACACTTCATTTCTTCATCAATCGACTTGAGATCTTGAGTTTGAGTTCTAATTTGAGAGCATAATATTGCTTTTTTCTCACACGCCAGAGTGTGCTTTGGAAGCCCTTAAACCATTCATATGAGCTGAATCTTGACTAAATGATTGTTGAGTCAAGGTTTGGTTTCCTTTTATTACACTTATTTAAAAATGATGGGTTTCTAGGGGTCAGTTGATACTTAATCAAAGCAGTGGAATCAATTGGAAACCTCATCCCTAAGATCTATGATGTATAAAAATTTAAACCGTTGTGTATATATGTAATGAAGGATGTTGTGTACCTTTCACCTGTTGAGCCTCTACTACTGTCTTCATTATAGTGGTTTGATGAAGATTATTAAGAGGCACCCAACAAACTCCCTCTATGGTATATCCATGGGTTAATATGAATCACCCAATGCTTGGATGAGACTCCCCTTTCTCTTCATGATATTCTATTACCTCTCGTGGTAAATGAGGAAGAAGAAAGCTTCAAGTATGAGATATTTGACCGAATCATGGACACACATGAACCCCCACTATATCAATGGAAGTGGCCCCTTATATAACCCTTGGGACAATCCTGAGTGTTCATACATTAACCAATACGTTATATAACATATGAGTTAATGTTTTAACCGTTCATGCATTCATCATATGAAGACACCATTGATCCTCCCATGCATTTCATCAAATGAAACATTCAGATTAATGATAGCTTACGTGGAAGAATCTCAAATGAACACATATATTCAGCTACGCAATAATGTTGGAGTTGGTGTCCTAAGACCAATTGATTGTACTTTGACTACATGTATATTCGACTCTTATTAAATATTGTTCACTGTTCTGCATGATTTTAATGTAATAACGTCCTAGAGTATTTGTCATATTGATAAGGTCATAACAATTCTCTACTATGATGATAACCTTGAAGTGTTATGATAATATTTGTAATATAGTTATGCAGTTGGATAACGTATTATGATGTGACACGTAATATTTAGACTGTCATGTGCGAGTATTCATAAGCGCATTTGGTAATCTCAAAGACGAGAGATTATGAGAACAGACTCACCAGTAGAAATTCTGCATGTTTTGGTATCATCAGATATTTCTATCTACGAGCGTGTGTAATGATCATTAGACTTTAAGATTATCATTAATGCATGTCATGAATCACACACTTAGATTTACTGACAAAAACCGTCACGTCATATGTTGGCGGGAAGTAGAGTACGTTGGGTGCGTCACAATTGACATGTCATTAATGAACAAGTTGAGGAAGTATTTGTCCCTTCCATCTTTATGAGAGTTGATATCTTGACCATTTGATTGGAATACAACGATCGCCTAAATTCCAGGGTCATGATGTAACGATGTGTTTATTTCAAATAGTTAAAGAAAGACGTATCAAACATATAGGTTGATGACACCGTCGTGCAACTTACTTGATGAGATATTTTTGTGAAGAGATTATATTACACAGTGACATTCATATGTGGCTGTCATCGTTGCAACATTAAGTTTTTTCTCTTGGTTATCTTGACTGTAGTACCCCCAATTTCTGGTATGTAACCCTTACTTGATACTTTTCATGGTTTTAAAGTTAAGGGTGTTGGATGGGAGAGTCAGGAGAACATGAGATGAAGTTTGAGGCAAAGGGGAAGTCGCACGATTAGCGCACAGTTTGTCCAAACCGTGCGACCAAACCATGCGTGGCTGACCTGGGAGGCAGTAGCTCCCGCACGGTTGGAGAACGGTTTGAGGAAACCGTGCGAGGAGGCCGTGCAGAGCGCCCCTTCCAAGCAGTGACTGCCGCACAGTTAGCGCACGGTTTGCCTAGCCGTGCGGACTAACCATGCGCGGGGTCAACTTAGATCTTATTTTTAAGGATCTAATCCGTTTTATCATTAAACCCTCTCATTTTTCCTCCTAGATGACCCTAACTCGAGATTTCTCTCTAGTGAAGGTGGAAGAACATTTACCAGGCGTTTTGGAAGCGATCCAGCGGTTTGCCTTGGCATTTAGAGGCCGATTGATCGAGGTAAGTCTCGTTTCCTTTAGTTTTCTTAGATCTCCTTCTTCCCTCTTGATGGATCCTTAGATCTATGCCCAAGGTGGGTAGATCTAAGGTAGTGGATGACTTTTAAGTCGGGTTTTGGTTTTGTTGGTACTAGGGGAAGGAATCTAAGGAGGTTTCGGGGAGTATTTGACTCGGTTTTGTTGGCGTTCTTCGTCCGTTGGTTGGTTTCGCCTAATTTGTTAAGGTAAGAGGATTCACTCTCAACTCCTCTTGTTAGAATTGATTGGCTTAGATTCAAATTGGTTTATTTGAATGGATTTGATTGTGAAAAGCATAGAATAAATCTTCTTTAGTGATGATTTATGGTTTTGATGAGATTGTGAAATCTTGGTGAATTGTTGTGCAAAGTGATTTGGCTTGTTGAATTTAAAATGTTGATTTTAAATTATGGATTTGCTGAAATTGTAAATGGTTTGATGAAAAATGGGTTTTCAATAAAAATGGTGTTTTATTAAAATGGATTGAGATTGAAATGACTTTGATGGATTTGGTTTTCAATAAAAAGGGAGTTTTATTGAAATGATTTAGAATTGAAATGGTTAAGCATTGAAATGGGTTGAATTGGTTGAACACACTTGGTTTTTGATATGATGGTTGTGTGTGTTCACGGGCATGTGGGACATATAAAGGTTAGGAGTCTCCCCCCATCAGTGTTGGGATGGATAAGGGTTAGAGCTCTCCCCCATCAAGCATTCATATTGCATTCAGGACGGATAAGGGTCAGGGGTCTCCCCCATCAGTGTTGGGATGAATAAGGGTTAGGGCTCTCCCCCGTCAAGCATTCATGTGCATTTGGGTTGGATAAGGGTATGAAGTATCCCCTATCATGGTTGGGATGGATAAGGGTTAGGGCTTCTCCCCTCTTCTAGGTAGCATGCATGGTTGGTTGCATGGGTTTGTGGAAGTGGTTGGGTATGCCAAAAAGGGATATTGTGAAACAGTTCTAAAGCTTGTTTGGTTATTTTTCTGAAAAAATAACTGGCTGGAAAATTGGTTTCAATTGCTCTTGGATTCTTTTGGTTACGAATGGTTTTGGAAAATTATTTATATTTAGTTATAAACTGCTTTTGAGAAAATGTTTTATATAAAATGTTTTTATATAATTGTTGCTAACTCTTCTATCCTAGTGGCGTGAGTAGAGAAGTCATCTGGAAAAACCTACTGAGTTTTATACTCACCCCTGCTTTGGCACGTTGGTGCTTTTGCAGATGTCGTATTCCGGGACACAGGTAAAGGTAAGACATCTCATTGCTAGTTGCTCGTGGTGATGCTTGTGAGATGTTGTGGAGCTTGGAGCTTGTAGAGCACATAGTCTTAGTGTCTTTTGAGAGTCTTGAGTTGTTTATCTGTTGTGCACTTTGATACTTAGTTTTGCCTTATGCTTTTGTGTACTCTGATGTGGTTTGACATAAATAAAGTTTGTTTAGTTGGTCTTTCATTTGTTCATGCATCATATAGTGAATGTTTGGTTATGGTTGGTTTATGTTTTTTTTCTTAAAGGGTAAATCGTCCCCCACTTGTACTGAAACACTTCGGCATTTATTGATAGCCTTTGGTGCCTTGGGGATGTCGCTTAAGGCCTAGTAATGACTCGTGGTACTCTCAAGCCAATGAGAATTGGCGGGTCATTAAAAATGGCATCAGCTTGTTCGGTCCTTGCCTAACAAGTGGTCATCGATGTTCTTGGTCTTGGAGTTGAAATTCATTCTTGTCTATTCCTTGGGTCGAAATCTTAGACAGGAGTAGGATTGTCGGAACTTGAAATGTATAGCATAAAAGGACGTAGCTAACCCGTTTATGTTGAACTTCAAGTTACCAGGGTGTTGGGTACATTTGTGTTTTGGATACACTTCTAGAATGTTTGAAATCTCATTGTCATGAGTTTAGCCAATGAGATGAGCATGACATGCATTGTAGAGGAATGACTTCCCACTAGGATTGCATATCTCATTGTGAGGAATGAGTAAGGATTTGGTGCATGGTGCCAATTTTTGAAAAAATGCAGAAATTGTTTTCAAGTTAAAGACTTTGAAAACAGGGTACTTGGTGTATTTTGAAAATGGTTTGATTTTCAAAAAGCATGTTGAATGTTTTAAAAAATGGTTGAACATGGAAAAAGGTTGTTTTTGAAAAAACAATGTTATGATAGATGATGTGATATAATTTGAATTCCAAGCCATCAGTTGCTAGAGAGTAAGATTGATGGAGTTTGTTGTTGGTTTAGAAAATGGAACCCGATAGGTGTCGTCGAAACCAACCCGAAGAAGCTGTGGAAAATGTGGTTGCACCAGAACCACGTGTGAATCAAGAGTTGGTTCAGAGTATTGTCCAGGCTTTTCATGCTATGTATACGGGGAACCGAAGGAATGAACCAAGGCATGTGGATCATACCATCCAGTTCATGAAGCAGAATCCACTGAATTTTCGGGGTAATACTGAACCCGAAAAGGCGGAGGTGTGGCTAAGTAGGATGAATCGTATCTTTGATTTTATCAACACACCATCAGAGCTCAAGGTCAAGTTGGCGACGTATATGCTCGAGGATCTTGCACGTCAATGGTGGGATTTAGCGGTGCATGCTAAATTGGATGAAGGACTTACATGGGAGGATTTTGAAGAATTTTTTAACAAAAAATTCTATCCTCACACGTTCAAAATCCAGAAAACGATGAACTTCTTCAGCCTGAAACAAGAGAGTCTCTCTGTCATAGAGTATGCGGCTAAATTCATGAATTTAGTCTGTTTTGCACCAGAGGTAGCGGCAAGTGCATCGTTGAAGGCACACATCTTCGAATCGGGGCTAAGGCAAGAGATTCAATCGAAGATTGCGGTGTTCTGTATTACGGATTATACAGAGATGGTGAACATAGAGACTGTTGCTGAACATGATATCTCAGGATCTATAGGAGGAGGAATGATGATACCTACGAGAAACGGTGAGAACTCAACCGTTGGGAACAAGAGGAAAAGGGATACCTATTTTCACAGTGCGAGTGCAAATCAAAACCAGACAGCGGGATCAGTGAACCTTTCTCCATGACCCCAGAGCAAATCAGGTTGTTTGCAATGTGGTTCTCTTGACCACAAAAGGCTAGATTGTATGGCGCAACCTAGAGCATGTCACAATTGCAAGCAGATGGGGTATCTACAATGCTATTGTAGGAATGCACCGAGGTCGGGGGCGTGTGACACTCCTCAGGCATCGATATCATCATATGCTTTGACATGACGTGGACAACATAATTAGTCTCGCCAACATAACAGAGCTATCCATGGTGATTCTCGAAATACCATGAATCCTCAACCAGGGAAATCTCAGCAAGGCAACAAGGAGAACAGTGAAGCGACGAAGCAATTGTATGGAGCTGAGCAGATGATGGTCGATAATCAGGCTGGACCATCTACGGTAAGAGGTACGATTCTTTTAAATTCTACCCTTGTGCAAGTGCTCTTCGATACTGGTGCATCGCATTCCTTCATTGCTTCTAGTGCTGTTGACTTTTCATGTTTAAAACTAGAAATGATGCCTTTTGTTTTGAAACTAAAAACTCCTCTTGGTGAAAGAGAACGTCAAGCCTTTGTCTGTAGATCATGTTCTATAACTGTTGATGGAGCTGAGTTAAAATGAGACTTCTCGATGTTGGACATAAATGTCTATGACGTAATCCTGGTTATGGATTGGTTGACAATGTTTAAGGCTCACATCGACTGTTATAGGAGAACGGTTAGTTTCACGACTGAGGACGACATCAACCATCTCTTTAGAGGAGAGAGGATGGTAAAGAAAGATGCAAAGAGCTTGTTGGCACCAATGGTGGGAACGATCTCTCACCAACTGGCAGCGGTGACTTTGGCATCAATGGATGAAATTGAGGAAAATAGTTTTCCAACTGTTGTGGATCAATTTTCAGATGTCTTTCCCAATAACTTCTCAGGCTTACCACCTCTAAGGGAAGTGGAGTTTACGATTGATCTCCTTTCGGGGACCAGTCCTATTTCCCTTCCGTCTTATAGGATGGCACCAACAGAGTTACGGGAATTGAAAGTGCAGTTAGAGGAGTTGGAAAGCGAGGGTTTCATTCGACCAAGTACTTCTCCATGGGCAACACCAGTGTTGTTTGTGAAGAAGGCAGATGGAACTCTTCGGCTGTGTGTTGATTATCATAAGTTTAACCTAGTTATGATAAAGAATAGATATCCACTATGCATTGATGATCTGTTCGATAAATTAAAGGGAGCTCAGTGGTTCTCTAAGATTGACTTGTGATCATGATATCACCAATTGCAAGTTCGGAAGGAGGATATTCCAAAGACAACTTTCAGAAGCAGATATGACCACTACGAATATGTAGTCATGCCTTTCGGTCTAACGAATGCACCAGCGGTCTTCATGGCTATGATGAATTAGATATTTCAATGATATCTGGATTCTTTTGTTGTGGTGTTTGTTGACGATATCTTGGTGTATTCAAAGACAAGGGTTGAGCATGAGGTACACCTGGAAACAGTGTTACAAATCTTGAGAGATCATCATTTGTATGCCAAATTATCAAAGTGTGATTTTTGGATACAGGAAGTACGTTTCCTTGGCCATGTCATTTCTGAGAAAGGCGTTTCTGTTGATCCTGAAAAGATAAAAGCCGTTATCTCTTGGAAACCACCGAAGAATGTGTTCGAGATACACATTTTTCTTGGTCTAGTTGGTTACTACCGACACTTTGTGCGTGATTTCTCACGACTAGCTTCACCAATGACATCTCTGACTAAGAAGAATGCTCTCTTCCAATGGACGAAAGAATGTCAGAAATCCTTTCAGGAACTAAAAGTTCGGCTTACATCGGCACCTATCTTGATCTTGCCAGAATCAGGATAGGGGTATGTGGTGTATTGTGATGCTTCAGGATCAGGGTTGGGTTGTGTTATCATGCAAAGAGACCATGTGGTTGCTTATGGTTCAAGGCAGTTGAGAGTGCATGAGAAAAATTACCCAACACATGATTTGGAGTTGGCTGCAGTCGTCCATGCTTTGAAAACATGGAGAAATTATCTCTTTGGTGAGAAATTTACTGTGTTTACGAATCACAAAAGCTTGAAACACATTTTCTCACATCGAGATTTGAATCTGAGGCAAAGGAGATGGATGGAGTATCTCCAGATGTTTAACTTTGACTTGATGTACACACCGAGAAAAGGAAATTCGGTGGCAGATGCATTGAGTAGAAAGTCATATGCTCAGTTGGTGAAAGAAGCTTCAGATGAATGACAGTTGATGTCGGTCTTAGCCGACATGCATGTGGAATGTGAAGACCAAGGTGATGTTGCAGTTTTCTTTTCAGCTATGCTTGTTCCTGATCTAGTAAAGTTGATCAAAGAAGCATAAACATCTGATGCAGAATGTCTGGTTATAAGTTCAAAACTCAATGGTGGGGAGACCATTAATGGCTAAAAACTTGATCGGGGTTCAGTTTTGTGTTTCAGAGATCGGATGGTTGTACCTATGGTTTGTCAGGAACAACTCCTTCATGCTTATCACCATTCAAGATGGGCTATACACCCAGGTACACAGAAGATGTATAAGGCGCTGAAGGCGCAGTTTTGGTGGAGCGACATGAAAAGGAAGGTGGCCGAGTTCGTCTCACGGTGCTTAACTTGTCAACAGGTTAAAGCAGAGCATCAGAGACCAACTGGTATGTTACAATCTTTACCTATCCCAGTGTGGAAATGGGATCAGATAGCAATGGATTTTGTTACATGTCTTCCAAGAACGATCCGAAAACACGATGCCATTTGAGTGATAGTGGATCGTCTAACCAAGTCAGCCCATTTCATCCCTATTTGTCAAACCCATACGGTGGAAGATATTTCAAAAATCTATATCCGAGAAGTGGTAAAGAGGTATGGTGTACCAATTTCTATAGTCTTAGATAGAGATCTGAGGTTCACATCTCGTTTTTGGAAATCATTACAGCAAGCCCTTGGGACTCAGTTGACTATGAGCACGACGTATCATCCTCAAACGGTTGGGCAATTCGAGCGGATGATACAAACGTTGGAAGACATGTTGCAGGCTTGTGTAATGGATTTTGGTGGCTCATGGGAGGAGCATATACCCTTAGTGGAGTTCTCATACAATAATAGCTATCAAGCCTCGATACGCATGGCTCCGTTTGAAGCATTGTATGAGTGTCCTTGTCGTTCTCCATTATGCTGGGTGGAAATTGGTGAAACTTCACTAGTTGGGCCAAGCCTTGTCCAAGAAACAACGGAGAAGATTTAGTTGATTAGAAAGAGGATGGAGATGGCTCAGAGTCATCAGAAATCTTATGCAGATCACCGTCGAAGACCATTGTCGTTCATTGTGGGTGATCATGTCTTCTTGAGGATCTCTCCAAGGCTTGGACATCGTCGTTTCAGGAAGTAGGGAAAGTTATCTCCTAGATACATTGGCCCTTTTGAGATACTGGAACGGGTTGGAGAAGTGGCATATCGGTTGGCATTACCACCACAGTTTAGTTCGGTGCATAACGTGTTCCATGTATCTCAATTGAAAAAGTATCAGCCTGATCCTGACCATGTGATCAGATGAGATCATGTTGACCTAGAACCAGATGCTTCGTTGATACATATTTTGGTATGGATTGTGGATAGGCAAGAGAAAGTCTTGCGTGGAAAAAACATCGGTCTAGTGCGGGTTTTATGGCAGCATGGTCAGATTCAGGAAGAGACTTGGGAACGTGAAAGGGAAATGAAAGAGCAGTGGCCAGAACTCTTTCAGCTGGCTGAAGGTTTTCTACTTTCTGAGAACGGAAAGACCAATGGTGGGGAGAATGTAGTACCCCCAGTTTCTGGTATGTAACCCTTACTTGATACTTTTCATGGTTTTAAAGTTAAGGGTGTTGGATGGGAGAGTCGGGAGAACATGGGATGAAGTTTGAGGCAAAAGGGAAGTCGCACAATCGGCGCACAGTTTGTCCAAACCGTGCGGCCAAACCGTGCATGGCTGACCTGGGAGGCAGTAGCTCCCGCACGGTTGGAGCACGGTTTGAGGAAACCATGCGAGGAGGCCATGCAGAGCGCCCCTTCCAAGCAGTGACTACCGCACAGTTTGCACACAGTTTGCCTAGCCGTGCGGATTAACCGTGCGAAGGGTAAACTTAGATCCTATTTTTAAGGATCTAATCCATTTTATCATTAAAACCTCTCATTTTTCCTCCTAGATGGCCCTAACTCTGGATTTCTCTCTAGTGAAGGTGGGCGAACACTTACCAGACATTTTGGAAGTGATCCGGAGGTTTGCCTTGGCGTTTAGAGGCCAGTTGATCGAGGTAAGTCTCGTTTCCTTTAGTTTTCTTAGATCTCCTTCTTCCCTCTTGATGGATCCTTAGATCTACGCCCAAGGTGGGTAGATCTAAGGTAGTGGATGACTTTTAAGTCGGGTTTTGGTTTTTTTGGTACTAGGGGAAGGAATCTAAGGAGGTTTCGGGGAGTAGTTGACTCGGTTTTGTTGGCGTTCTTCGTCCGTTAGTTGGTTTTGCCTAATTTGTTGAGGTAGGAGGCTTCACTCTCGACTTCTCTTGTTAGGATTGATTGTCTTAGATTCAAATTGGTTTATTTGAATGGATTTGATTGTGAAAAGCATAGAATAAATCTTCTTTAGTGATGATTTATGGTTTTGATGAGATTGTGAAATCTTGGTGAATTGTTGTGCAAAGTGATTTGGCTTGTTGAATTTAAAATGTTGATTTTAAATTATGAATTTACTGAAATTCTAAATGGTTTGATGAAAAATGGGTTTTCAATAAAAATGGCGTTTTATTGAAATGGATTGAGATTGAAATGACTTTGATGGATTTGATTTTCAATAAAAAGGGAGTTTTATTGAAATGATTTAGAATTGAAATGGTTAAGCATTGAAATGGGTTGAATTGGTTGAACACACTTGGTTTTTGATATGATGGTTGTGTGTGTTCACGGGCATGTGGGATGGATAAGGGTTAGGAGTCTCCCCCATCAGTGTTGGGATGGATAAGGGTTAGGGCTCTCCCCCGTCAAACATTCATATTGCATTCGGGACAGATAAGGGTTAGGGGTCTCCCCCATCAGTGTTGGGATGGATAAGGGTTAGAGATCTCCCCCGTCAAGCATTCATGTGCATTTGGGTTGGATAAGGGTAAGAAGTCTCCCCCATCATGGTTGGGATGGATAAGGGTTAGGGCTTCTCCCCTCTTCCAGGTAGCATGCATGGGTTTGTGGAAGTGGTTGGGTATGCCAAAAAGGGATATTGTGAAACGGTTCTAAAGCTTGTTTGGTTATTTTTCTGAAAAAATAACTTACTATAAAATTGGTTTCAATTGCTCTTAGATGCTTTTGGTTATGAATGGTTTTGGAAACTTGTTTATATTTAGTTATAAACTTCTTTTGAGAAAATGTTTTATATAAAATGTTTTTATATAATTGTTGCTAACTCTTCTATCCTAGTGCTGTGAGTAGGGAAGTCATCAGGGAAAACCTACTGAGTTTTATACTCACCTCTACTTTGTCACGTTGGTGCTTTTGTAGATGTCGTATTCCGGGACACAGGTAAATTTAAGGCATCTCATTGCTAGTAGCTCGTGGTGATGCTTGGGAGATGTTGTGGAGCTTGGAGCTTGTGGAGCACAGAGTCTTAGTGTCTTTTGAGAGTCTTGAGTCATTTATCTGTTGTGCACTTTGATACTTAGTTTGGCCTTCCTCTTTTTTGTACTCTGATATGGTTTGACATAAATAAAGTTTGTTTAGTTGGTCTTTCATTTGTTCATGCATCATATAGTGAATGTTTGGTTATGGTTGGTTTATGTTTTTTTTTTCTTAAAGGGTAAATCGTCCCCCACTTGTACTTGAAACCCTTCGGCATTTATTGCCAGCCTTTGGCGCCTTGGGGATGTCGCTTAAGGCCCAGTAATGATTCTTGGTACTCTCAAGCCAATGAGAATTGATGGGTCATTACATTGACCAGTTGCTAGACAGTAATCTTGGACTTTGGACAAGTCCGTCTAATACCAACGAGAAATAATCCTTGAGGGTCACACACTAAGTGTTTCCATTGATCTTGATTAAATTCTTTTTGAATCCAATTAACGGAATAAATATTATTCTCAAGACTGGTGAATAATTTTATTCAAGTTATATTGATCACATAAATTAAATAAATATTTATTCACCTACATGTGAATACAAATATATTTATTTATTTTATTAAATATTTAACAAATATTTATTCGCCGATATATGAATGAAATATTTATTTATGAATTAAATATTTATTCGGGTATTCAATAAATACTAAGGAGTTCGAACTAACCAAGACCGCGTCCGGTGATAAAATAATTATTTTCAAGCTAATATATATTATTTATCAATTTGCGTAAGTTGACGCACTACAAAATAATAATAATAATATTATTATCTGGAATGAGGATTATTAAAGGTTTTAAATGTTATTTAATGGTCGACATGAAATTAAATAACATTTTAACCTAATCCCTAACTCTAGAGATAGACAGTTATGTCTATTGTGTATTGCATCTAATATTGAGAATAGATAATTGTTGCACACAATGAATTCTCTCTCAACTCCTCATTCTCTCTCTGTCTCAAGAACGAGAAACACAATAGAGATTTATTCAAGAATGAAGAATGAGTGATAAAAAACGAACAACACAAGATATTCGATTCATCGTGCTAGCACCCGAAGATCGAGTAGTGTTGCTCGGACATCATTGGAGTATGTGTGAATCATCACTAGAGGGATTCTATCCTTGGATCCTCATAGAGAAATGATGACAATCTGAATAAATCTTTTTAGATGATCAACATTCATCAATGAAAAAAGTTCCTAAGCTTAGGTATTTATTTCTTTAGATATTAAATAAATTAATTATAAATTTGACGTGTAATATCTCCGCTCATGGTTTCAGACAACGATTATTAAAAGGAATTTTAATATATCGTCCACCATCGCACGCTTCCACTACGCCCGAAACCAATAAGTGGTATTAGAGCCAAGTTACATTTAAATTTATAACTATTTATTTGATTGCTGATCTATGCCCAATTTTGGTTAGATTTTCATTTCATGTTATTTGTTCTTTAATTTGATTTAAATTAACGTGTTTTGACATATTAATCATGATTCGTTCAGTGTTTCATTTTCTTAAAGGTTTAAGAACAGATGGAGAATGATTGGAGATGCCATAGGAAAACTACCAATTTTTGGCCGGTAAGATAGGGTTACACGATGTGTACTCTGAAGTACACGTTGTGTACCCTAGTGTGCTACATTTGGATGCACCGAGGGATACAAAACACAACATGCATTAATTACACACGCAGTATGCCGTGTGTTGACCGGACAGCCTGACACATGGTTGTCATATTACACGGTGTGTATCAGCATACACGCCACGTAGTCTACACTGGTTAGCGGCGTAAATCATGCAATCCTTGTGGTCATTATACATGGTCAAAACTGCATGAGACTGACAACCTAAAGCATTTATGATATACACAACATGTATGCGGTGTACATGTCACAAACTAGCCTGGGTACCCTGGTAACCCGATAATCGAGTCGACCCTGACATAGCTTTGATAAAACACATTTTTATTGAATATTTTATTGATAATAAATGATATAATTCCCTCAAATTGTGTTAAATATGTTTATTTATAAAATATTTGGGATTGGACCATTCATTTGAAAATATGGTGAAAATTCCAGTTTTACCCTTTTAAAATTCACTATAGTATTTCGAACATAAATATTTTAATATAACTTATTTGAACTTAAAATTTTGTAAAATGTTTCCTCACTTAATTTTCTACAACTTTTATTCAGGACACTAGAGCTAAAGAGTGCATTGGGATGAATTAAATGAGCCATTAAGTCAATGGTGGGCTGGACACGCGAGATTGGACATCACTTTAATGTTTGATCCATATCTTCTACACCCGTGCATGGATTGATCCCAAATTTTGAGAGGGGATCTAAAAACCAATTTCTCACATATTATCCTTCTGGAAGGATAGCTAATTCACACGTTTTGGTGGTCAAGAAGGTGGTGAAAGTGGGATTGAAATATTTGGCAGAATCTCTTCATTCACACTTGAAACCACTTTTAACCTTGCCTCTCCTCCACTCTATAAATATGTATTTTTCTCATTTTAAAGGGTTGAGACGTTCATTGGTAATTTTATGGCATATGAGAAGTGGATCCACTCCAATTATCCAACCATTTAAATAAGGGTATCTCTTGAAGCAAGGATCTCTTCGACAAAGCCTTCTTCTTCTCCTTCTTCTTCTTCGTGTTGTAATACTTTTGTTTGTGTAATAAACTTCTTTGTTATTCTTTTATTTATTCTATTTTCTTCTTTTTTGTTCAAATTTCTTCTTCTCTTAATCTTCTTAATTGGGCTAGATTCAAGAGTGGAGATGAGATTGGGTTCTACCCTTTTAATTCTTTGCTCATGCAAAATGTCTCCACGATGACCACACTACCCATGAAAGAGTAGTTTTCTTAGTGATTGATCTATATTCTACCCTATTCATTTAATTATTTTGAATCATTGAGCTACTATAATTCACTTAATATGATCCATGAATTTAATTTTTAAATTAGAAGAAACTAAGCAAGCAATTGAACAATTAACACAAAAACACGCGAGGTCGAGTATTGTGTGAATTGTGAGAGTGTGATCTTAACAGGTAATACAGGGACACACAGGATAAATTTTAAGAGTTCAAATATAATACCTAAACACAATTCATCCTCATTTTCTAGAATGGACATGTGCCCTAATTACCACTAACCATAAGCTATCCTTAGAACATCAATCAAAGCAGGGTGTTGTGATTGCATATTTCGAAGATAGCCTAGGGTTTAATTCACTTCATCTTTGTTGTAAAGTTAATTCTTGTAGGGTTAGGGGGTTAACAAATTAGGGAATCATAATTAAGTGGATGTTAATTTAGATATAATGATAAATAATTGAGTGAAGAGGTAGAGTTAGATCGATTGTGACTTTTAAAATATTTTCTAAAAAAACATCTTGTTGTGTCTTTTTAATCGAACTTCATTTCAAAAAAAAAAAAAATATACAATCTTCTTCCAACAAACTTCTTCTAGCTTTATTAATGGTAAACAAACCCAATCCTTTAAAGTAGTGTTCTTATTCCCTTTTATGTTATTTTCAAAATACATTTAATAAGTTGTCAAATTTTCTTCCTCCTTTGAGAGACGACCTTGGTCAGCCACTCTGCTGCACCTAAGTACCCAAACATCACACTAATCATTTGAGGGTGCCCAAAATGGCACCTTTCAAGATTTAAGGCTGTTTCCGATCCCCATGGGTCAACAACTAGAACCTGACACCATACAACACGCAAGTGGGAACAAATTTGCCACAAACAATGTGGAAGAAAAAGAAACAAGGCAGTATGCATAACAAAAGAAAATGTACTGGGAGTAATGGACTAGAAGTCAACAAGACATTAAAGCCCAAAGTACTGCAACCCAAGTACCAAAAACAGAGGAAAAACACCCCAGGTCCCTAAGGACATAACTCACCAAGTCCAAAGTTCAACAGTTGGATCCACCTTCAAGTGATCCTTTCCCCTTGCTCGAACCTGGAAGAAGATAATCTACAAACACCCAAAGACACAAGTAGGGAGTGAGCTAAAAAGCCCAGTAGGATCTCACCAAGGATTTCATAATAGATTCCAACAAATGATTAACCAAAGGAATGCTTTCAATTTTAAAATTAACATGTTTTAAATTTAAAATCATATTTAATCAAATCATGCTATACAATTCAAATAATGGAAAAATACTTTAAGCAAAGGATTTACAAGTGATGAAATGTTTATAAAACAATGGCTTAAGTAAAAAATTTATATAAAATAGTTTATATAAATTCATAAGGCATGTAAAGTAGTTTTTCAACATTGACATACATTTATATCTCAAATATAAATAACAAGCGAGCAACATGATCATTTTCCAAATAGGTACAATAGTATTTTCAGCTATAGGACTCCACACTCTCTAAGTGATCTCAGCAATATGTGTATACACACATCCCCCTAACACTGGCCAAAGGCAACTTGTTACCATCCCATCGGGGATGTAACCCACTGCATGTATGTTTTAGAACATTGTAATAGCGTAGAGTGTTCCCAAATAACTCACCAACTTCCTAAGGCTTGCATATTCTCTTACAAAATCAATGATAAGAAATTTATTTTAAGACTGCTTAAAATACAATTAAATCTCATTCCCCCCATTTCAAATTCCAATTTTTTATTTAAAAACCAAAATGAGTTTTTAATAAAAAACGCTTCTTTAACAAGATAAAACCACTGAGTTTCTATCAAAACATTTTTAAGTCATTTTCACAAGTTTTAAATCCATTCAAAACTAATTCCATCAATTTTCACAATTCATATCCACAATTAAATTTAATAATTTTATTGAAATTGTTTCCATCAATTTAAATCAACCAATCTTCATAAACAAACCCCAATCCAATGGAATTAGGGTTTTTCCCCAAGTTCCGTGCTAAAACCATTTCTCCCAATTCACTGAAATTAGGGTTTTTAATAAATCAATTAAAAAAAAGTTTGAAAAATTGAATTTAAATAAAAAATTTAAATAAATCAAGTATTTCAAGGTTAACAAATTTGGATAATCGGGACGAAACCACCTACCTTTTCCCAAAACGCAAAATTATCAATGACACCCGTCAACGAGAATGAATGTGTAGGAGACCTTAAAACTCAACACAGAAACGAGATCCAACATCATGAAGCATAGATCCATCAATTTTAGGATGATCTATTGAAATCCCAAAGGAGGAGAAAAAGATAAAGGTAAAGAATATAGGAGAGGGCCTACCCGGGAATAACATCGCAACCACAATGATGATCGAATGCCTAAAGAATGGATCCCAAATGGTTGGAGAGCTTCAAGATCACCTGGGGAAAGCTTTGGGTTGAGGGAGTTGAAATTGGAGTGGAGGAAAGAAAATATCTCAATAATGCTTCCCTTTTAAAAAAATGCATTCGGGGTATTTCACGTCGTGAAATAGTTAATATCCGAAACCACTAAAAAACGAATCGCCTTGAATTAAAAACCGTCCATTAAATAACCCACAATGTGTAAAGGCTAGCCATGATGTGTAACCTTCATAGCACGAAGCCTTTCACAACTTGCCTCCAGAAATCCTTACACATTGCGTAGCCCTCCTAAATCCTGCAGAAAAAGTTGGTTAAAACCGAGAAACCAAAAAATCTACGACTTTACTATTATAGGTATCCTACCCATTCATTCTCAACCCTACCCAATCAACGAAAAGGAAAAACCACAACAAGGTTAAAGACAATCCAGTCAGATTGGTAACGGGATGTTACAACCTTCCCACCATAAAAACTTTATGTCCCTAGAAAGATTATGAAGAAGCTTCCATGCCAAAAAGATGAGGCCACTACTCTCTCATCAGTGCCTCGCATTCCCACATCTCATGATTATCAGAACCATGCTACCATATCACACAAACCAAATGTATCTTCCTCCCATGAAGTATCTTGGTCTCAGAATCAACTATCTTGACTGACCACTCAGTCAAAGATAAATCAAGTTCAATCTCCAAACCACTACAGCTGAAAACATGAGATGGATCAAATAAACACTTTCTCATCTATGATACATGGAATATGTTATGTACCAACATCACCTGCGGTGGGAGTTCTAAATGGTATGCCACTTTCCCCACCTGTTCAACAACCTCGAAAGGTCCCAAAGAACGAGGAGAAAGCCTCCCTTACCTCCCAAGCCATTGATGACCCAACCGGGGTGTAACTTTTAAGAAAACATGGTCACCAACTGAGAACTCCAAAGGTTACAATGATGACCATCATAAGTCCTATATCAACTTTGTGCTATTAACATTCTCTGAAAAATTAACCGAATCTTCACTGTCATATCTTGCACCAAGCTTGGTCCAATCAAAGAACTTTCACCAATCTCTAACCAACACAATAGAGATTTACTAGGCTAGATATTCACGGCCTCAAAAGGTACCACTCTTATCACGGACTGGTAACTATTGTTATAGGAAAACTCAACCAACCCCAAGTGATCATCCCAAGCCCCACCAAAGTCGAGAACACAGGCACATAGAATATCCTCAATAATCTGTATAGTTCTCTCTATCTGGACATCCGACTGCGGATGGTAGGTTGTGCTTAAATAGACCTGAGATCCCAATGCCTCTTGAAGGCCTCTACAAAAGTGGGAAGTGAACCGAGGATACCTATCAGAGACATTAACAAACGGAACTCTGTGAAAATGAAAAATCTCTTTTACATAGATATTTCCCAACTCCTCAACTTTGGTTGTATCACGAATGGGTATGAAGTGATCTGACTTGGTCAGCCTGTCGATCACAACCCATATTGCATTCTTCTTTCTCTGGGTATGAGAAAACCCAACCATAAAGTCCATAGAGATTTCTTCATACTTCTAAGTAGGGATTAAAAGTGGATGAAGTAAACCCAAAGGTTTATGATGCTCGACCTTCACCTACTGGTATGTGTAGCAACGTGTAAAAAACTCAGCAATTCCCCTTCTCATATGTGGCCACCAAAACTACCGCCACATTTTATAGAACATCTTTGTGATTTCTGGGTGCATAGACCACTGAGAATTATGACAATCCCCCATTACAACCTTCCTTGCCAATAACAGTACAATGAAGCAACTCTGATAGTATAAAACACCCTCTTTGGAGAATGACCATTGGGAAACTATCTCCCCAGCATAAAGAGAGTCTTTAATGCTACATAATTCATCATCAAGATCTTGATCATGAAGAATCAACTTGATAAGATCAGATGTCAACTAAAAGCTGGCTAAGAAACTTCATCCCCTTTCTCCTGAACTCCAATATGCAACTATGCAAAGAGATCCATAAAATTCCACTCTTACAAAGATTCTTTCGCTGCCTGGGTTGGAAGTTTCCTACTCAATGCATCTGCAATGACATTCCCTTTCCCTGGGGTATAGGCGATGTCAAAGTCAAAAGATTACAGGTACTCCTCCCAATGCCTATGGAAAAGATTCAAATATTTTTGAGAGAAGGTATAACACTAGATTTTTTGGTCTGAATACATGGAAAACCTTTCTCCATAAAGGTCCGCTAACTCTTAAGTGCATGCATCACAACTACAAGTTCAAGGTCGTGGGTAGGATAATTCTTCTTGTGTGGCATAAGCTGATGAGATCCATAAGTGACTACAAAATCACCCTACATAATTACACATCCTATGCTTGAACCCAATGCATCACAAAAGACCATAAAGACCTGCCCAAACTCTAGAAGAGTCAACACCAGCACAATTTTCAAAATTCATTTTAGTTTAGTAAAAGAACTTTGACATTTATCATTCCAGGCAAAATTCACCCCCTTCTGAGTCATAGCAATAATTGGAGAATCCAAATTTGAGAAGTCCTTCATGAACTGACAATAATATCCAGCTAAGCCCAAGAAGCTCCAAATCTTGAAGATTACATGGTTATTCCCAAGTCATAACACCCTTCACCTTCTCAGGATCGACCGATATTCCTTATTTAGACACAATGTGTCCCAAGAATATCACTTCCTAAATCCAGAAATCACACTTTGAGAGCTTGGAGTAAAGCTGGTGATTTCTTAATAGACTCAAAAATATCCTCATGCGATGCACATGATCCTCCTTGGTCTTGGAGTAAACAAGGATATCATCCACAAAGACTACCACAAAGGTATCCAGATACTCGTGGGCAATCCTGTTCATTAAATCCATAAAAACTGTAAGAGCATTTGTTAGACCAAAGGGCATAACAAGGTACTCATAATGGATGTACCTTCTCTAAAAGGTATTTTTCTAAATGTCAGATTCTTTTATCCTCAAGTGATGGTAACCAGATCAAAGGTTTATCTTTGAAAACCACTTCTCCCCTTTCAACTGATCAAAAAAATCATCAATCCGTGAAAATGGATACTTGTTATTTATTGTAAATCGATTGAGTTTTCAACAATCAACACATAATAGAATGGAACCATCAGCTTTCTTAGTGAAGATAACTGCCACCGCCTAGGGTGACACACTTGGGAGTATAAATCCTTTCTCAATAATATCGTCCAATTGGGACTTCATCTCTTTCATTTCAAATGGATCCATTCGGTAAGAGGGAATAGAAACTGGTTGAGTACTAGGAATTAATTCAATGGAAAACTTGACCTCCCTTACCCACAATAAACCAAATAAGTTATAGGGAAACATGTCGGGAAGCTCAATGATGACTGTAGGGAGATCCCCACTCATTTAATCCCACTCCAGATCAAAATAAAACACTGATATCACTTTCCCTAACTCTGGATAATAAGGTTCAGCTCTGCTCGACCTTGGGTCCTGTTATCTTTGAAAGACAAGAGGTGCACCACTGGGTGTTGTAAGGTAGACCTGTTGAAGATAACAATAAATTTAGGCTTTATTGGCAATGAGCCAATACATCCTGAATATGACGCCAAGAGATTTCATATCGAGAAGCATAAAACACCAAGAAAGCTCGACATCTGATAGAGAGAAGACACAAGAAAGACTACAAAGACCCTGCTCTCTCTTCATACTAAGGGGTGTAGTAATATCTGTTGCACAAGATAAAAGCTCCATAAGAAGATTAAATAGATTAACAATACAAGTTGAAATAAATGAGTGAGATGCACCAGTATCAAATAGAGCAATCACTAAAGATGAAGCTATAGTAATGGTACCTCTCACGGTCACTGGACCCATATCGGCTTCCTCTGGAGACTCTTTCACTGTGTGAAGAATATTTGTTCTGGATGCCTATGGATTAAACCCTTTTTTACATGAAGTATTTGATTGACCTGTAGTTTTTAGTGGTGTTGATGATCCCGTTCCACTGTGAGGAGTGTAAAAGTCATGGCATAACTTCTGCAAGTTCCCTAAATGTTCGTAGGAGTCACAATTTTTGGGTGGCTCAGTGTAGATCCTCTTTGAGTGCCCTGGCTGACCACATTGGTAGCATATCAAATGGATTCTTCCAGGCACTGTAGGAGGTCTAAAACAACCCTGTTGTTGAGAACCACTACAAGAGTCATCACACTTACTCTTTCCTTTAAAAGAACTCACACTACCACTGAAAGAAAAAGGAACTCCCGTCAATCCTGACTTTCTAGCTAGGTCCATCTCAACCATCATCACCCTATCTATCACATCAGCATAAGTGGACAACTTTAACAAGAAAACCTAATAATGGATGTCTAATATAAGTCCCAACTTGATACATCAAGCCTTTATCCTCTCATTAGATACAATCTCAGGTGAAAACTGCACCAACTCAGCAAAACAATTTGAATACTCAGTCACAATTCTGTCAGTATGCTCAAGCTTGAAAAACTCCCTAACTTTGTCCAACACCATTGAATCTGGATGGAACCGGTCAGTGAAAAGAACCTTGAAGTCCTTCCACTCTAAGATCTCATGTTTCTTCGCTTTCACCATCGTGTCCTGCCATCTTTTGCTCGGACCCTCCAACACGAAGGTGACACACTTCACCTTGATCTCATCTGGTGTCTCCAAGAACTCAAACAAACATTCTATCCTTACCATCCATTCCTCAGCATACTGAGGATCAATAGAGACTTTGAAAACTGGTGGCTTCTGATGAAGGAACTCATGAGAATGATTTCGAAGAACATCCCCTTGAGGTTCCACAGTCGGAGCCTAAACGAGGATTGGTGGTGGTGTCTGTCCCAAAGCTTGGATAGTATGTACGATCACCTCAACCAGATTCAGATCCACAATAGGATTCAATCATTGAGGTTCGGCAGTATCCTCTTCCGGGATCTGATTCACATGTCTTCTCAGAGGTATGATGCTACACAACATCAACACACAACATTAAAGACATTAGGTAATGCTCAAACAGAACAAAAAATGGAAGTTAATCCTAATAGAAATAATAAACAAGATTTGAATTTCACTTTATCCGAATCAAAATAGGGAAAAGACTAGAAATAATCCATAATATGTATTTCCCTAACCACCCCTAGATACTTGAGGCTCATTGTGGTGAGAGCTATCCATACACTCAACCACAACTACCTCCTAAGTCCCGATAAGATTTAAAAAATGCTTATTGACTTCAAGAAAAAATATCAACAACCTCCTCTGATACAATTTTGTCACATACCAACCCAGGTACCCTGATAACCTGATAACCGAGCTGAACCTGACATAGCCCGAAGGATGTTTTCGATCCCCATGGGTCGGAGACTAGAACCTGGAACCATACAACATGCAAGTGGGAATTAATGTAAAGACCCGTAAATTCCAAGGAAATTTTTTTCTTAATTTTCTTTGGAATTTTACAAGAACGCAGTTTCTGACGGCGCCTGATTCTGAGGCCCGGTGTGCCCGGAATCAATTTCCGAAGTTTGGCTCGGGTACGTTTAGTGAACGGACGAGCGGGTTTTTCTAACTTTTGAACCGGTGTTCAGAATCAAATTCTGAGGGCACCAATGGAATCACAGCGCCGGTAATTGCTTAGAAATGCCTCTTCCGGAGTTGCGTTTTCTCGGGTGTGGTTTTTAATTTTCGGGCTTAAAGTTAAGAAATAAAATAATTGTACGACAAACTTTATTTTATTTAACTTAAGCCACTTGGAAGCCACCTGAAATCCACTTAAAGCTGCTTAAGTGGAGTTGTTATGGATATGGTGCTATCCAAAAATATCCTACCCTCTTGGTAGGATATTTGTGAGGTGGGACCCGCACGAGCCCCACCGTTTCCTTTCCGCTAAGTAACGCACCCGTGAAAACCCGTCAATATGAAAGTCAACTGACGCGTTTTCTTAATTTTCTTAACGCACCAATTAATTGGGCGGTTTTCTTCGTTGAATTAATTGGGCGGTTTATTTCGTTGAATTAATTCTACGAATTAATGGGTCGTTACTTATCTCTTTATTCGTTTCTTAACCGGTTTGAAATCCGTTGGCGTAGTAATAAAATAAGACCAACGCCACATCTTGAGGATTACACGTTGGGAGACCTTTGACAGAATTCTTGTGCCTTCACCCTTCTTCGCGAAGAACGTGAAGAACGCGAAGAACGCGAAGAACGCGAAGAACGCGAAGAACGCGAAGAACGCGAAGAATGCGAAAAACGTGAAGAACGCCGGCCTCCGACGAAGAACGCCGAAACCACGGAAATCGACGACGCGACGCCGTGTGCCGAGATGCCGACTTTTCCTCTTCTACGACGTTCCTTCCTCCGCAACGAAATCTTCAATCATCTGTTGGAGGTAAGAGATTTCGGGTTCCTTTTAGAACTCCTTTGTGGTTTTTACCAACGCACAGATTTAATTATTATTAATTAAATCTTTTTGTTCTTGAACCTCAGAGTTTGATGACGCGACGCCCATCCGCGACAACGCGACGCCCTTCCGCGACGACGCGACACTTTCCACGACGCGACAATCGCCTCCTTCCGCGACGATCAAATCCGCGAAGAACCTGCGTGCGACGACTTGACGAAGTAGGGGTTTTATTTGAATGTTTTATACTCTGTGAATGTTTCCGTTCAAAGTGAAGAACCCGGATAATAAGAACAATTTTAATTCATTAAAATTGTTTTTGGTTATGTATTCATGTGTTGAATAATTCTCCCGTTGTTATTATCTAACGCGGAGGGTGCGGGCCAAACGAACACGGCCCGACAACCCTCCGCAGATTGTTTATTGATGTGTGGATCGACGGGCGACGACAAACGAGGCCGCAAGGTGATTTTGAGGCCTCCGCAGTGAAGGTCGGGTCCCGGGAGGACCATAGGAGAAGACGGCAGGAGAAACGGACCACCGGAGCGCGTCCGGTGGTCCGCGGAAGGCGGCGGCGGCGCACCACCGGAAGGGAGGTGGCCGGCGGTTCGCCGCCGGCCTCAATCAGCGGCGAAGGGCGGGGGAGTCGCGCACCCCGCCCGCGGTGTCCGCTCGGCCGCGCTGGCCGAGCCGCGGCCGGCCGGTCGGGCCGGACCAAACCGGACCGCGCCGGACCGGGCCGGGCCGGGTCGGCCCGGGCCCAGACCCCCGTTTTCGGACCACTTTCGGTCAAATGCCCGTAACTTGAGCTACGGGCCTCCAAACGACTTGCCGTCAATGGAAATGTGATCCTTGGATCGAGATGGTCGTTTCGGTATATCGCACTCAAGGTTTCAGATTACTTTGGGTTCGGCCGGGTTGGTTCGGATACGAAACCAACCGGGCCCTTGGAGCGGAAACGCTTATATCTTAAGTTCCGGACGTCCGATTGACGTGCCATCGACTTTGATGGATTCCTCTAAGTGAGACGGATCTTTTGGATTACTCCGCTCGAGGTTTGGATGTCGTCGGAGTGCGGTCGGGTTGGTTCGCTCACGAAACCAACCGGGCCCCTGGAACGAAAAAGCCAATAACTTCCAGACCGGGCGTCCGATTGACGCGCCGTCTATTGCGTTGCGTTCCTGTTGACGATACGGAACTTTTGGCATCCTCCGCCCGAGTTTTGGATGCAGTTGGGTTATAGCCGGGTTGGATTGTACCTGAAATCCAACCGGGCCCCTGGAACGGAAAAAGATGATATCTTTCAGACAGGACATCCGTTTGACGAACCGTCAGCGGCGTTGTTGATCTCGTCGAGAAACGGTCCCTATGAGTATACCCTATGAGAGTTCGGGGTATAGTTGAGATACAACCGGGTTGGTTCGCTTATGAAACCAACTGGGCCCCTAGGACGAAAATGCTAATAACTCACAGACCGGGCGTCTGATTGACGCGCCGTCTGTTGCGTTGAGACCCCTATGATGAGGTGGTCCTTTGAGATACTTATTCGTGGGACTTTGAGATACTTAGAGTATAGAATTATAGCTCATGGAGCGGACCCTCTCAGAGACGAGCGTATGGAGTACGGAGACCGTGTAGCCGGCAGAGACCTGAATACTTCTTGTCCGATTCGATTCGGAGTGACTTACGTAGCCCAGTGGGGAGCACCACTTTGTGAGGTGGCAGACCCACAGTGGATGAGCACTACTATGTGAGGTGGCAGACCCGTGGTACTCAACAGGAGGAGTACCTCTGTAGGTTATGAGGGGGGAGCACTACTGTGTTTGGGTGGCAGACCCCGGCGGGAAGAACTACTGTGTGAGGTGGCAGGCCCGCGGTACTCAACAGGAGGAGTACCTCAACAGTCTTAGGTTAGTGAGGAGTACCTCAGAGTCGTGACATGACCACTGTACACTCCAGAGACGGAGCTCTTCAGCAGTTACGGTTTCGATAATGAAAATCCTGGTTGAGCTGAGACTTTTGACCTTTGTGTTTACCTCATGATTGAGATGGGTCACTTGATAACTTAGGTATATGTATGGGCATATACCTGGGTAGTGGTTATCCGTTGATTTCACAATCCTTGTGTTTCTTCATGATTTAGATGAGTTACTTGATAACTTAGGTATATGTATGGGCATATATCTAATTAGAGGTTATCTATTGAGATCTTCTTGTGGTTATCCTTGTTGGTTTAGTGAGACCTTGAGGGTCTCGGGGTCCCTTCTGAGTATCGTTATACTCACCCCTGCACGGGCTATGCCCGCACCTCGTTGTGTTGGTTGCAGACGACGGGCAGTGCTGACGGAGGCCGAGTGTTCGAGGACTGGTCGGTACCCGGAGGTGGACTACACGACGAGTCAGTACCCAGAGGTGGACTACATGACGAGTCAGTACCCGGAGGTGGACTACATGACGCGACGACTCACAGAGGAGGTTGAAGGACGAGAGCGTGGAGGAGGCTATTTGTACCTACCCTTCAGGTAGGATCCATGGTGGATGACCAGGAGCTGTGCTATCTGTACCTACCCTTCAGGTAGGATCCGAGGAGGATGACCTAGGAGCTGCTTCCTTCTTCCAGCTGTTTGTATTTTTTCTGTTGTACCTTGTTCAGTTGTAGTCGTACTTTCTTTTGGGTTTGTATTCTGGCCCATTTACTTTTTAGCATTTCTTTTGTACTTAGTGTTTTGCTTCCACTTGTACTCTGTGGTGCTTGTTTTCTTTTATAAAGGAAATGCCTTCCCAGTTATTGGGATTTTACACCTTTGGTGCTAGTCGCCAACCCCTGGCCTATGGAAGGCGGGCTTGGGGTAGTCACGGCACGGGCCCTAAGGAAGGGTCGTGACAAATTGGTATCAAAGGAGTTCGGTTCTACCGCAGAACTTATAACTCTGATGTTTCTTTCTGTGAAGCAATAATGTTAAGAGTACCGAGTGTGGTTTTCAGTTTAGGGAGTCCAGTGTTGGTACGGGCGGCCGACGTATCCATACACCAGGACCCTGACAACTGATTTCTGACTTTGTGCACGAAAACACTGATTGCGTGTGTGTTTTCCAGAAGTTTTATTTAAATGTCAGCTCAAACCAGGTCAGCTCACCAGGTATAATCTTTTGACCGTGTCACGTTTTTTCTTTCAGGATGCCTCCCCGTGGACGACCACCTAGAGCCCCGAGAGTGGTACGTACTGACAGCCCACCGAGCGACGAGGCCTCAGTACAGGGCCCTATCCCAGTTGAGGCACCAGCGGAGGCACCAGCGATACTACTACCCATTGGGCCACCGATGCCACCAGCCCCAGCAGCAGAGGATGCACGTCGCTTGAGTGCACTGCATGAGTTCCAGTGCCAGAGGCCACGCAGGTTTTAGGGAGGGACAAACCCGCAGGTGGCTGAGGATTGGCTGGAGGCTGTGGTGAGAGTCTTCAGGCTAGTGGGGACACCGATAGATTTCATGGTGATCTTTGCTGCCAGCCTTCTTCAGGAAGCAGCAGGTAGATGGTGGAGCCTGATGCTTCAGATGCATGACGTGACGATACTTCTATGGGCAGACTTCGAGAGCCTGTTCCGGGCAGAGTTTGTACCAGCCACCCTTCGAGCGGTGCGTATACAGGAGCTACTTCAGCTGCGGCAGGGCAACATGTTAGTGGCGCAGTACTCAGCAAGATTCACATACCTCTCACGCTACTCCACAAGTATGGTACGTGACCCGTTCTTCAGGGCTCGAACCTTCGAGCAGGGGCTCAGGCGGGAGATCATAGCTTCGGTTGTATCGCACAACATTCTGACGCAGACAGGAGTGTTGGAGCGAGCCCTCTTAGTGGAGAGTTTCCTTGCTGAGCAGTCTCCAGCAGCAGGACCCACCACTAGCTGGCATGCAGCAGAGTCTTCTGTAGCGGGCAGTAGACAGATGACGTAGGGGTCCAAGAGGACCAGACCTACAGGTGGTCGACCGCGTGACTCAGGGTCGGTAGTGCGAGGCACCAAGGGAAGTGATAGAGCCAGACCTTCCATGAAGTGTTACTCCTGCGGCGGAATTGGTCACATATCACATGACTATCCGACCCGCCATGAATATGACCAGCAGTTAAATGAAGAACCTCTGAGGCAGAGGCAGAGGTTCGATCAGGGCGGACCGCAAGGAGCAGGCGGCCATGGCAGAGGAGCTGGCCGTGTAGCTGGAGGTGGATGATGCTTCGGGATGTTGCCACCACCACCAGGAGGCCCACCCTGACCGCAGGGGACAGGAGGACATGGGAGAGATCAGCTTCAGGCAGTTGAGGCCTATGGTCATGGAGCTCCGGAAGCAGATGGACAGGAGCGGGACTAGCTTCCGACCTGGAGGCTATTGATCCTGTTGCTTCTGGTTTTATTGATGTTTGTCTGTAGTTGCTTTGTGTCTTGTACTATGATCTGCAATAATAAAAAGACACTTATCTTTGTTTTCTTTCCTGTCATTTTGTCTGGTTGATACTGAGTGGTCCTGGTTAAACTGTTGACTTGACCCTCACTTTTGAGATTTCTACTGGAGGAGACCCAGTGGCCTCACACTGATGCCGACAGTGTGACTCGACCCTTGGAGGTGAGAGTGACAGTTGGATCTCTTGGTAGTTACGTCGAGGCCTTACGACGTCATCCATGGCATGAATTCATCATTCATGTCAGGATTGACTGTATTAGGCAACAAATGTGGTTCATCCAGAGGATGAGACTGGATTTCTCTTATCGACAAAGAAGAAATCATAGCAGCTCTTGGGAGACTAAAGAAGGTACAGGTCATCCAAGAGCGGATGAAGACTGTACAGTGCAGTAAGAAATAGGAAACCGGTGCCAGTCTTAGAGACTCGGGCGTGTTAAAAGAAGTGGAAGCTTTAAGGATAGATGAGTCTGCGAAGTAGCAGACATGGAGGCAGAGCTAGGAGAGCAGTATGAGGTGGTTTACATCTTAACATGCTACAACCACCCGCCTTAGTTATCCCCGCCAGGCTCAGGGAGCTGGAGGGCGGTGGAAGAGTGCGGCTGCATGCGGTCAAGGAGTGTGACCCAATGGCTCTAAAAATGATTCAAGGGACAGTCTGTGTCCACTACTAGCTGCTGTAGTAACGGACGTCGATATGAATCATTCCTTACTTCCACAAATCTTGTTCTAGACCTAGAGTTTCCGGTAAGCCATGGACTTGACCCTCACGTCTGGAGATACCTTGGGAGGAGACTCGATAATCACACTTACGCCGACGGTGTGGTCAGATCCTCGAGGCGAGAGTTTCGGTTGGAATCTCTTGGTGGCAGTGTCGAGGCCTTACGACGTTGGTTTGAGTATGGGTTGGGCAAACACAGTTCATACACAAATTGATGGTATTAGGCAAAAAGGTTGTAGTTTAACTACGATGTCGGGATGGGTTTTCCTTGGTCAGCGAAAAAGGAAACCCCTGGCAGCGCAGGGTAACTCTTGCACAGGAGGGTGCGACAGATCACTCTTGAGTCGGTCAACCTTACCCTCGTAGCAGCAGTCGTTTTGAGTTTCAGTTCGAACAGAAAATGGAGACCTCTGGAGTTCGAGGATGACGATCATGTCTTCTTACGGGTCTCACCTCAACGAGGTTTACAGAGATGTGGCCAGGGAGGCAAGTTATCTCCGAGGTTCAACGGACCTTTCTAGGTCCTCAGTTGGGTAGGCGAGGTGGTTTACCGCTTGACCCATCCAACTCAGTTGCACTAGGTGCACGATGTTTTCCAGGTATCTCAACTGAGGAGATACATGCTCGACCCTTCGCATATCATCGACCATGAGGACCAGGACAATGGCGATGGGGTTACTTCCATGGAGGTTCTAGTGAGGATTAAGGATCAACAGGAGCGGATCCTACGGGGACGATTGATTCCTCTGGTACACTTTCTTTGGCAGCACGGGAACCTCCAGGTGAGCACATGGGAGCGGAAGGCTCAGATGCGTGCTCAATACCGACTTTGTATCCCTAAGTTTGTGGTGAAGCTTTACGGGGATGTAAAGCCCTGTGGTGGGAGTAATGTAAAGACCCGTAAATTCCAAGGAATTTTTTTTTCTTAATTTTCTTTGGAATTTTACAAGAACGCTGTTTCTGACGGCGCCTGATTCCGAGGCCCGGTGTGCCCGGAATCAATTTCCGAAGTTTGGCTCGGGTATGTTCAGTGAACGGACGAGCGGGTTTTTCTAACTTTTGAACCGGTGCTCGGAATCGAATTCTGAGGGCACCAATGGAATCGCAACGCTGGTAATTGCTTAGAAATGCCTCTTCCGGAGTTGCGTTTGCTCGGGTGTGGTTTTTAATTTTCGGGCTTAAAGTTAAGAAATAAAATAATTGTACGACAAACTTTATTTTATTTCACTTAAGCCACTTGGAAGCCACCTGAAATCCACTTAAATCTTCTTAAGTGGAGTTGTTACGGATAGGGTGCTATCCAAAAATACCCTACCCTCTTGGTAGGATATTTGTGAGGTGGGACCCGCACGAGCCCCACCGTTTCCTTTCCGCTAAGTAACGCACCCGTGAAAACCCGTCATTATGAAATTCAACTGACGCATTTTCTTAATTTTCTTAACGCACCAATTAATTGGGCGGTTTTCTTCGTTGAATTAATTGGGCGGTTTATTTCGTTGAATTAATTCTACGAATTAATGGGTCGTTACTTATCTCTTTATTCGTTTCTTAACCGGTTTGAAATCCGTTGGCGTAGTAATAAAATAAGACCAACGCCACATCTTGAGGATTACACGTTGGGAGACCTTTGACAGAATTCTTGTGCCTTCACCCTTCTTCGCGAAGAACGTGAAGAATGCGAAGAACGCGAAGAACGCGAAGAACGCCAGGCTCCGACGAAGAACGCCGAAACCACGGAAATCGATGACGTGACGCCGTGTGCCGAGACGCCGACATTTCCTCTTCTGCGACGTTCCTTCCTCCGCAACGAAATCTTCAATCATCTGTTGGAGGTAAGAGATTTCGGGTTCCTTTTAGAACTCCTTTGTGGTTTTTATCAACGCACAGATTTAATTATTATTAATTAAATCTTTTTTTTCTTGAACCTCGGAGTTCGACGACGTGACGCCCTTCCATGACGATGCGACGCCCTTCCGCGACGATGCGACACCTTCTGCGACGCGACGATCGCCTCCTTCTGTGGTGATCAAATCCACGAAGAACCTGCGTGCGACGACTTGACGAAGTAGGGGTTTTATTTGAATGTTTTATACTCTGTGAATGTTTCCGTTCAAAGTGAAGAACCCGGATAATAAGAACAATTTTAATTCATTAAAATTGTTTTTGGTTATGTATTCATGTGTTGAATAATTCTCCCGTTGTTATTATCTAACGCGGAGGGTCCGGGCCAAACGAACACGGCCCGACAACCCTCCGCAGATCGTTTATTGATGTGTGGATCGACGGGCGACGACAAACGAGGCCGCAAGGTGATTTTGAGGCATCCGCAGTGAAGTTCGGGTCCTGGGAGGACCATAGGCGAAGACGGCAGGAGAAACGGACCACCGGAGCGCGTCCGGAGGTCCGCGGAAGGTGGCAGTGGCGCGCCACGCCGGCGCGGCGGCGCACCGCCGGAAGGGAGGCGGCCAGCGGTTCACCGCCGGCCTCAATCAGCGGCGAAGGGCGGGGGAGTTGCGCACCTTGCCCGCAGTGTCCGGTCGGCCGGTCGGGCCGGACCGAACCGGACTGCGCCGGACAGGGCCGGGCCCAGCCGGGTCGGCCCGGGCCCAGACCCCCCGTTTTCGGACCACTTTCGGTCAAATGCCCATAACTTGATCTACGAGCCTCCAAACGACTCGCCGTCAACGGCAATGCGATCCTTGGATTGAGACGGTCGTTTTGGTATATCGCACTCAAGGTTTCAGATTACTTTGGGTTCGGCCGGGTTGGTTCGGATACGAAACCAACCGGGCCCTCGGAGCGGAAACGCTTATATCTTAAGCTACGGACGTCCGATTGACGTGCCTTAGACTTTGATGGATTCCTCTAAGTGAGACATATCTTTTGGCTTACTCCGCTCGAGGTTTGGATTCCTTCGGAGTGCGGTCGGGTTGGTTCGCTCACGAAACCAACCAGGCCCCTGGAACGAAAAAGCCAATAACTTCCAGACCGGGCGTCCGATTGATGCGCCGTCTATTGCGTTGCGTTCCTATTGACGATACGGAACTTTTGGAATCCTCCGCCCGAGTTTTGGATGCAGTTGGGTTATATCTGGGTTGGATTGTACCCGAAATCCAACCGGGCCCATGGAACGGAAAAAGATGATATCTTTCAGACAGGACGTCCGTTTGACGAACCGTCAGCGACATTGTTGATCTCGTCGAGAAACGGTCCCTATGAGTATACCCTATGAGAGTTCGGGGTACAGTTGAGATACGGCCGGGTTGGTTCGCTTACGAAACCAACTGTGCCCCTGGGACGAAAAGGCTAATAACTCGCAGACCGGGCGTCTGATTGACGCACCGTCTGTTGCGTTGAGACCCCTATGACGAGGCGGTCCTTTGAGATACTTCTTCGTGGGACTTTGAGAAACTTGGAGTATCGACTTTTAGCTCATGGAGCGGACCCTCCCAGAGACGAGCGTACGGAGTACGGAGACCGTGTAGCCGGCAGAGACCTGGAGACTGCTTGTCCGATTCGATTCGGAGTGACTTACGTAGCCCAGTGGGGAGAACCACTTTGTGAGGTGGCAGACCCACAGTGGAGGAGCACTACTATGTGAGGTGGCAGACCCGCGATACTCGACAGGAGGAGTACCTCTGTAGGCTATGAGGGGGGAGCACTACTATGTTTGGGTGGAAGACCCCGACGGGAAGCACTACTGTGTGAGGTGGAAGGCCCGCGGTACTCGACAGGAGGAGTACCTCAGCAGTCTTAGGTTAGTGAGCAGTACCTCGGAGTCGTGACAGGACCACTGTACACTCCAGAGACGGAGCTCTTCAGCAGTTACGGTTTCGATAATGAAAATCCTGGTTGAGCTGAGACTTTTGACCTTTGTGTTTACCTCATGATTGAGATGGGTCACTTGATAACTTAGGTATATGTATGGGCATATACCTGGGTAGTGTTTATCCGTTGATTTCACAATCCTTGTGTTTCCTCATGATTGAGATGGGTTACTTGATAACTTAGGTATATGTATGGTCATATATCTAAGTAGAGGTTATCTGTTGAGATCTTCTTGTGGTTATCCTTGTTGGTTTAGTGAGACCTTGAGGGTCTCGGGGTCCCTACTGAGTATCGTTATACTCACCCCTGCACGGGCTATGCCCGCACCTCGTTGTGTTGGTTGCAGACGACGGGCAGTGCTGACAGAGGCCGATTGTTCGAGGACTGGTCGGTACCCGGAGGTGGACTACACGACGAGTCAGTACCCGGAGGTGGACTACACGACGAGTCAGTACCCGGAGGTGGACTACATGACGTGACGACTCACAGAGGAGGTTAACGGATGAGAGCATGGAGGAGGCTATTTGTACCTACCCTTCAGGTAGGATCCGTGGTGGACGACTAGGAGCTGCGCTATCTGTACCTACCCTTCAGGTAGGATCTGAGGAGGACGACCCAGGAGCTGCTTCCTTCTTCCAGCTGTTTTTCTTTTTGCTATTGTACCTTGTTCAGTTGTAGTCGTACTTTCTTTTGGGTTTGTATTCTGGCCCATTTACTTTTCAGCATTTCTTTTGTACTTAGTGTTTTGCTTCCTCTTGTACTCTGTGGTGCTTGTTTTCTTTTATAAAGGCAATGCCTTCCCAGTTATCGGGATTTTACGCCTTTGGTGCTAGTCGCCAGCCCCTGGCCTATGGAAGGCGGGCTTGGGGTAGTCACGGCACGGGCCCTGAGGACGGGTCGTGACAATGAATTTGCCACAAATAATGCAGAAGAAAAAGAAACAAGGCAGTATGCATAACAAAAGAAACCCCACTAGGAGTAATGTACCAGAAGTCAACAAGACATTAAAGCCCAAATTACTACAACCCAAGTACCAAAAATAGAGGAAAACACCCCAGGTCTCTAAGGATATAACTCACCAAGTCCAAATCTCAACAGCTATTCCACCTCCAAGTAATCCTTTTCACTTTCTTGAACTTGGAAGGAGATAATCTACAAACACCTGAAGACACAAGTACGGTGTTAGCTAAAAAGCCCAGTAGGGTCTCACCATGGATTCCATAATATATTCCAACAAATTATTAACCAAAGGAATTATATCAATTTTAAAATGAATAGGTTTGACATTTCAAAACATATTTAATCAAATCATGCTATACAGTTCAAATGATGGAAAAAACAATTTAAGAAAAAGATTTATAAGTGATGGAATGTTTCTCAAACAATGTCTTAAGTAAAACATTTATATAAAATAGTTTATATAAATTTAAAAGTCATGTAAAGTAGTTTTACAATATTGATATACATTTATATCTCAAATATAAATAACAAGCGAGCAACATGGTCATCTGCCAAATAGGTACGATAGTATTTCTGGCTATAGGACTCCACACTCTCTAAGTGATCTCAACAATATGTTTATACACACGTCCCCTTGACACTAGCCAAAGGCAACTCGTCACCATCCCATCTAGGATGTAACCCACTGCATGTATGTTTTAGAATGTTGTAATAGCGTAGAGTGTGTCCAAATAACTCGCAAACTACCAAAGGTTTTCATGTGCTCTTACACAATCAACTATGGGAAATTTATTTTAAGACTTCTTAAAATACAATTAATTCTCATTCCTCCCATTTCAAATGCCAATTTTACATTTAAAAACAAAAATGTATTTTTAATAAAAAACATGTCTCTTTAACAAGATAAAACCACTGGGTTTCTATCAAAACATTTTAAATCCATTTTCATAAGTTTGAAATCTATTCAAAACCAATTCCATCAATTTTCACAATTCATATCCACAATTAAATTCAATTATTTAATTTAAATTGTTTCCATCAATTTAAATCAACCAATTTCAATAAACAAACCCCAATCTAATGGAATTAGGGGTTTTCCCAAGTTCCATGCCGAAACCATTTCAAATCTCCCAATTCACTGGAATTGGGGTTTTAATAAATTAATTGAAAGCAAGTTTGAGCAATTGAATTTAAATTAAAAACTGAAATAAATAAAGTAATTCAGGGTTAACAAATTTGGTTAATCGAGACAAAACCACCTACCTTTTCCCGAAATGCAAAACTCACAACAACACCCATCAATGAGAACGAATGCATAGATTACCTTGAAACTCAACCTAAAAACAATATCCAACATCACAAAGTGTAGAACCATAAATTTTAGGATGATCTATTGAAATCCAAAAGGAGGAGAAAAAGATAAATGTGAATAATGTAGGAGAGGGATTACCCGGGAATAACACTGCAAGCACAACAATGATTGAATGCCTAATGAATGGATCAAGAAGGGTTGGAGAGCTTCAAGATCGTCTGAGGAAGGATTTGGGTCAAGGGAGTTGAAACTAGAATGGAGGAAAGAAAAGATCTTAGCTGTGACACCCTTTAAAAAAACACATTCGGGGTATTTCATGATGTGTAATACAATTTCATGGCGTGAAATAGTTAATATTTGAAACTGCCGAAAAACACGTCACCTCAAATTAAAAACCTTCCATTAAATAACTCAAAACATGTATAGTCACAAAGTTTAACCTTCACAATGTGAAGCCTTTCATGACTTTCCTCTAGAAATCCTCACACATCATGTAACTTATTTACACAATGTGTAACCCTCCTACAACCTGCAGAGAAAGTTGGTTAAAGCTGAGAAACAAACAAATATATGACTTCACCATTATAGGTATCCTACCCATTCAATCTCAACCCTACCTAGTCAACAAAAAGGAAAACCACAACAAGGTTAAAGACAGACTTATCAGATCAGTAATAGGATGTTATAATACATGACATGTAGTTTATCAATTCCCATGTTCGAAGAACACACCGAGCGACTCTGTGAGAAAACATACACATGACTCAAAGAGATACAAGATGTGTAGTTGGCATGTACATGCCATTTAGTCCACTGATACACACACACCAAAGACCTAGGCATGTATCCTGGACACACGACAAGAAAAATACACAACATGTAGCTGGTCTGTACACGTTGTGTAGCACGACCGAGGAACACGCCACATACCCAGGCGTGTACCCTGGATACACAACAACCGAGATACACTATGTATAGCTATATGTACACGCCATGTAGTCTCCCATTAATGGATATAACTAAAAAATACATTAAATTGAAAATTAAAATATTAAAACCTTATTTTATTGATTGACACACCATTCCATGTTTGAAAATTTAATAATGGTTTTAAATAATTTTAAATGATCAATTAATTTTTTTGTAATAAATATGTCATTATTGGGTTTTCCATTTATTTTCCATTAATACCATAAATTATGGGTATTTCCAATTAAGTTCAGGTGATCATTAAGATGAAAGAGAATCAATTAATTAATACAAGCGTGTTCATCTTGATAATAAAGAATGAATAAAGAAATGAATGCTAGACAATTACTTTTTCATATTCATTGCATATATGACTGTTTATAAGTTTGACTAAGACATGTGTATGTGTTGGATGTTTTAATTTAATTTTTTTCATGTGTTTGCAATTATTTAGTATTAAATTAAATGATGGTCTGTGAGTCATCTCTCCCTTCATTATTATGTAGGACCTATGTGTTCAGGAATATTTATATAATCCCCTTTAAACAATCCTTTGGTTCCCCACACCTGCATGTGTTTAATAAATATTTGTAATAAATGGAGCATCCCAAGGTTCATAGAGGTGGTTCAAGATGGAACCATGATGATTCCAACTTGGTGATACACAAATGTACATGCAGAATGCTGTTACTCAATCCAAGACCAACAAATGGAGTTATTACCCTAGTTTATAGGTTGATTTAATGTCATCTCATTAAATCAACTATTAGATAAAATCACGATCGGGTCATTTACTCTATTTATTTATTTTTGTCTATAAGTTATTTATTCTATGGATTTAAGGCCACAATCACATAAATAAATGAATTAATGTGCAAAGATGAAAATTAAATAAATGGATTATGCATAAATATTTTATCCAACATGGATTAATTTGTTAAGTAACATCCACTTAATATTAATAAGACATGTAAAGGATAAAACAAGATAAATTTTTTGCATAATAAATTAAAATACCTCAATTAAATATTAAGTTAGACTTGACCTTACATTATTTGACTAGGAATGAAAATCAATAGAACTAAGTGTTTGACCAACCCTTGTTGGGATAATTAATTTTATATGCGGAGTTCTTATGAAGGTTTTAGGCTAACTTATACATTTTACATTAAGAGGAGTATCCTTTTCTAGACTAGGTGTATTTGGAGGTAAGTGTTGAGGAAATTCAAGTCAGGATTTTAAGATAGGGGAGTCCACTCAATAGATCAAGGAGTTGCAAGACCACAATTGACAAAGACCCACCTATCTAAATACCTTTAAGTAGCTTGACCAACTCTTGTTGGAGTTATGTGTTGGGGAATATAGATCATTAACACTAGAATGTCCTAGAAATTGGAAATTTTGAGTTCATTAGTGTGGGATATTGGAACTTGATAAAATAGTGAGAGATTTAATAATTAATAAAATCAATTAATTTATTATTTCTCAAATAATTTGTAATGAAGAAAAGTATTAATAAATTGATAATCTAATTATAAAAATAAAAATGGAAAGCTCGTCATCCAAATTATCCTTATGATCAATATTGGATAAAGACAAACTCATAACTGGTAGTAAATTCTAGGAATGATACATACGCCTTTGGGTTGTTTTGCGCCATGAATGAAAATAATACGTGCTAGAATCCTCATTTCCCGACCAGCCTTCTAAGGAGGCGAGTGATGAAGAGTTACTCATCTATGAGAAACATTTGATAGATTCAATCAATGTTCAATTTTTGATGCTTTCGTCTATGTCTAATGAACTCGTGAAGTCTCACAAAAACATGGACACATTTAGAATGCTTGAGCACCTTTGTGATCTTTACCAGGATAGATCTAGACAAGAACAGTTTGAGATTTTCAAGGCACTCTTTCAGAGAAATCTTGGAGAGGGTACCCCATATGGGACTCACATAGTCAATCTCATTGGCTATATTGAGTTTTCAGAGGTTCTAGTGTTTAAAACCCTCAAAGAACTGGGAACCGATCTCATTTTGGCATCACTACCTCAGTGCTTCTTCAGCTTTGTTGTAAATTTTAATATAAACAACATTGAGAACTCTCTAATAGATCTTCTTACTCTCCTTTACCAAGTAGATAAGGATATGAAGTGTGAAAACCCTTCCATCCTTATAGTGAACAAATGGAAAGGGAAACCTAAGAGATTTAAGACTAAAGATTCTTCACAACCTTCTAAGAAGAGGAAGATCAAGGGGAAATCAAGAAAACATGATGCTATCTGTTTCACATGTGGAAAGAAGGGTCATTGTAAGAAAAACTGCACCCATATAAAGAAGCAAGGAGAAGATTTAGGTTTGTTTTTTATCGAGTGTAATTTATCTATTTCTACAAATTAGGTATTAGATACAACTTTTGATGCTCACATATGTATTCAAATATAGGAACCAAGTAGATTCATAAAGATTGACTGAGGGGAGGTATATATAAGAGTAGCCAATAGAGCTAAACTTGATATTGTAGCTATTGGGGACTACCACCTCACTTTTCTGACCAAAATTATCTTGGTTTTAAAAGGTTTTTATTATGTGACATATGTTACCAAAAACATTATTTCTATATCCAGATTTGATATAGATGAATTTATTTTCAAATTTGAGAATAAATGTTTCTTATTTTATAAAGATAATATTTTTATGGTAAGAAACATTTAAATAATGGTATTTATGTGTTGGATTACATGAATCAAGTAATGAAAATCAATAACAAAGTTACTCCACGTGACTTATACCACACCCAACTTTGGCATCACCGACTAAGCCATGTAAATGAAAAATGTTTGACTAAATTACTTCAATATGGATATTTAGATTCTTTTGAACTAAAATCACTTGGTATATGTCACACATTCTTACAAGAAAAAATGACCAAAGCCCTATTTAATGGGAAAGGTAAAAGGGATAAAGATCTTATTGAATTAGTTTATACTGATGTGTGTGGACCATTTCATAATGAAGTAAGGGATGGGTACTCATACTTAATAAATTTTACTAATGATTTTAGTAGATATGGATATGTCTATTTAATGAGGTATAAGTCATATTATTTTGATAAATTCAAGGAATATAAGAATGATGTTGAGAAATATCTTGGTAACAAGATTAAGAAACTCTACTCAGACCGTGGTGAAGAATAACTTAATTAAGACTTCATTGATTACTTACATAAGTTTGATATCCTATCCCAACTCACTCCTCCTTACATGCTTCAATGGAATGGTGTAAGCAAAAGGAGGAACCACACCTTGTTGGACATGGTGAGATCAATAATGAGTCACGTGAGTCTTCCATTATTCTTTTGGGGAGATGCATTGCAAACGACAACACATATACTAAAACAAGTACCAAATAAATCGATAAATTGTATTCTATACAAATTTTGGAGTGAAAAGAAAACCATGTTATCGAATTTACATGTGTGTGGAAGAGAAACATTTGTTAAGGCCTCTTCAGGAAACAAACTTTCACCCTAAGGTACAAAGTGTAACTTTTTAGGACACACCAAGGAAACAAGGGGATTTTACCTATACGACCCCTCAAACAAAAATGATATAGTGGAAAGACATTCCATATTCCTTGAGAGGGAGAACATACCTAAAAGTGATAGTGTGAGAGAGAAATACTGATGAAGTTGAGGCTCAGGGCACACAAGAGTTTGTATAGGAACATATTCCACAAATCCCCGTGGAAGAAGAAACTATTCCAGAGACTTAAGTACTACATTGGAGTACAAGAGAGGTTAAATAAATAGAACATTATGGTTTTCTAGTCACTGAGGATGGTGAATCATTATTAATTAATAACAATGATCCTCTAATCTACAAAGAAGAAGTAAGTGGCACATATATTACCAAGTGGAAAGAAGCTATGAATTTTGGAATGGATTCTATATACCAAAACCTAGTTTGGATTTTGGTATACCCTCTAGTAGATGTAAATCCATTGGTTTCAAATGGGCATTCAAGAATAAACTGTACATGAAAGGATAAATCAATAATTATAAGGCACAACTGGTTGCAAAAGGGTTCAAATAGAATTAAGACATTGACTACAATGAAACCTTTTCACCAGTTGCAATGTTGAAATCCATCAGAATTCTACTTTCCATTACGACCTTCCATGATTATGATATTTGGAAAATGAATGTCAAAACAGTTTTCTTTAATAGGAACCTTCAATAAGATGTTTATATGACACAACCCGAAGGGTTTGTGACTCTAAAGGATTTCAGTAAGGTATGAAAGTTGCAAATATCCATTTATGGATTAAAGAAATCATCCAGGTCATGAAACATTCATTTTGATGAGGCTATAATAGAATTTGGTTTCATGAAGAATGAATGTGATCCTTGTGTCTATAAATGATTTAGTGGGAGTGTAGTCATTTTCTTAATAGTATATTTTGATGACATATTATTCATTGGAAATGAAATACCAGTCTTATAGTCTATTAAGACATGGTTGAATAAATGCATCTCGATTAAGGACTTGGGTGAGATGACATATATTCTTGGGATCAAGATCCATCATGATAGATCCAAGAGGTTGATCGACCTAAGTCAAAGTACATACATTGACAAGATACTGAAGTGATTCAGTATGGAAAAATACAAGAGGATATTGTTTCCAGTGTCACATGACATTCATCTTTCCAGGAAAATGTACCCTCAAATACATGTGGAAAGAAACAGAATGGAAAGGATTCCATATGCGTCAGTGATTGAGTTATTCATGTATGCTATGCTATGCACTAGGCTAGATGTTGCCTACACATTGAGTATGGTAGGAAGATATCAAGCTGATCCAGATAACCTCAATTGGATAGTAATCAAAACTATCTTCGAGTATCTGAGGCATACTAAGGATATATTCTTGGTCTATATAAGATATGAGGAACTAGTCATCAGAGGATATATAGATGCTAGTTTCCAAACTAATCAAGATGACATGAATTCACAAACAAGACACATCTTCACTTTGAATGGAGGTGTTGTGAGCTAGAAGAGCTCAAAATAGGTTGTGGTCACAAATTTTATAGTAGATTATGATTATATTTCAACTTATGAGGTAGATAATAAAGAATTATTGATGCCCAAATTCATCTAAGATATTGACATGGTACTTATTATTAAAGATCCTATCACATTATATTGTGATAATATTGTAGTGGTGACTCTCACAAAAGAGCCAAGGTCACATCAGTAGATAAATCACATACTTCAGAAGTATAATCTCTTGATGATTTTTTCTCATAGAGGTGAGGTTGCAGTGAGCATTATTTCCATAGAGGAAAATATATAAGACCCCTTGAATAAATCCTTGACTTAGCAGAAACATGATTATCATGTGAGGTCTAACTGACTTAAAGTCGTAGGTAGTTGTCTCTAATCCAAGTGGGGGTTTGTTGGAGTTTGTGTCCTAGGACCAATTAGTTTTACTTTGATTACATGTATATTCAATGTATTGAATATTAATTAAACATCTTATTATATATTGTTTATTTTTCTTTGTGAATTTAATGTAATAATTTCCTAGAGTATTTGTCTCATTGATAAGGTCATAATAGTTCCCTACTATTATAAGAACCTTGAAGTGCTATGAAAATATTCTTAATATAGTTCTATGGTTTCATAACATACTATGATGGGACATATAGTATTTATATTGTTAGTTGTGAGTAATCGTAAGAGGATGATACTTCTTCTCATGAATTTTTCACTTAGTAATATCTAAGATGAGAGATTATGAGAATAAACCCACTAATAGGAATTTTTCATGTTTTTGTGTCATATAATATTCCTATATACGAGCATGTGTAATTGTTTTTAGACTTTAAAATTATCATTAATACATGTCATGAATCACACACTTAGATTTACTAACAAAAACCATCACCACATATGTTGGTAGGAAATAGGGTATGTTGGGTTCTTCATGATTGACATGTAATTAATGGATAAGCCGAGGAAGTATTTGTCCCTTCCATATTTATGGGAGTTGATATCTTAACCCTTTGATTGGAATATAACTCTAACCTAAATTCCCTGACCATGGTGTAACAATGTGTTTATTTCAAATAGGCAAAGAAAGACGTATCAAGCATATAGGTTGATGACAACATCATGCAACTTGCTTGATGAGATATTGTGACAAAGAGATTATATTACACAGCGAGCGTTCATATGTGGTTGTCATCATTGCAACATTAAGTTCTTTATCTTGGGCTCTTTGAACTGTTGCTAGACAGTAATTTTAGACTTTAGGAAAGCCTGCCTAATGCAAATGAGAAAGAATCCTAGAGGGTCACACACTAAGTGTTTCCATTGATCTTGATTAAATTCTATTTGAATTTAATTAATGGAATAAATATTATTCTAAATACCAAGGAATAATTTTATTCAAGTTATATTGATCACATAAATTAAATAAATATTTTTTTGCTGACATGTGAATAAAAATATATGTGTTTATTTTATTGAATATTTAATAAATATTTATTTACCGGTATGTGAATAAAATATTTATTTATGAATAAAATATTTATTTGAGTATTCAATAAATACTGATGAGTTTGAACGGACCAAAACTATATCCAGTGATAAAATAATTATTTACATGTTGATAAATATTATTTATCAATTTGTGTAATTTGGTGCACCATAAATAATAATAATAATATTATTATTTTAAATGAGGTTTATTAAAGTTTTTAAAAGTTATTTAATGGTTGAAATGTAATTAAATATTATTTTAACCTAAAACCTAACTCTATAGATAGATAGTTATGTCTATTGTGTATTTCATCCAAGATTGATAATAGATAATTGTTACACATAATGAATTCTCTCTCAACTCCTCATTCTCACTCCCTCTCAAGAATGAGAAACATAAGAGAAATTTATTCAAGATCGAAGAATGAGACATCAAGAATGAACAATACAAGACATTCGATTCACCGTGATAGCACTCGGAGATCGAGTAGTGTTGATCAGAGATCATTGGAGCACATGTGAATCACCACTAGAGGGATTCTATCCTTGGATCCTCACTGTGAAATGAAGGAAATACAAAATGGTCTTTTCAAATGATCAAAATTCATTAACCAAGAAAGTTATTAAGACCATGTATTTATTTCTTCAGATATTAAATAAATTAATTATAAATTTAACATGAAATATCCCCACTCATGGTTTTGGGAAAATATTATTAAAGGAAATTTTAATATATCACCCACCACCGTAGGCTTTCGCTGTGCCCAGAACTAACAAAAAAACCATAGGATGTCTCATTAATCGTTCCATATAGTTCATCACACAAAAATTTAACTATGACATACAATAGATCGGTTAGGTAGTGGTATGGTATCATTATATCACACCTTATAACATCCATTTATAAAGTCAGATGATATGACTTAGTTCTATCTATGTCATACCATATAACCTTTATATATTATACATTATGATATCAACCCAAACACATTATATGTGTATAGGATTTAGGGCATATCTCAATCAATATCCCACTTGTACTAAAGCATTATAGACTTTGTGTCATTTCACCTTATATTGTATCATATACAATAACTTATGAAACCATATTAAATACTCTTTTTGAATATCATCCAAAACACTTTTAGATATCTATAATCAATTATACCTTGTATTCAATGTTATGTAACACTTTGTGACCCCACAAACCTTTATAACATTGAAAAAAATATGAATTCCTGAATTCATAAATGTAAGAAAATATAGGCCTCTAGAAAATATCAATCCTACTCAAGATATAAAGGTATGTAATGCGATCTCCATAAAAAACAGGTATCTCTATACTTGAGTTTTCCAATGGTATCATATACAAGCATAAATTTTCATAGAATCTCATTTTCTAAGACATCTAGTAACTAGAAAATATAGAACATGTCAATATCATATTGCTACTCATGTGTTCTTGATTCTTTGAGTATATACTGACTTGGTCAATGAATATATCACATGTCATTCATCTAAGTGGATGAGAACATCACATGCCCATCACCTAAATAGATAAGAACATCATATGTATTATTTAGGTATGGTCGTACACTCCTCCAGTCAATCTCAATTGAGGGTCTATATGTCATACCCATCATATGAGAGGGAAAATACCATCTTGGTTATACTCTAATCAATGACATGGTCAACAACATACTCAATCACCCCCTGATTAGCTAAGACTCAAGGATTGTATAATAAAGATATAAAATTATAAGGGTTCTCATTCTAGGTATCTCACTAACCTTAGGTATGGGGAAATTAAAATACGAACCATAAACCCCTAGTATACTAAAGATATAGAGTATGAAACTCCATGTGGTATACATTGTGGGTTATCCAGCCTAAAGAACCCCATTTTTTTCTTGATGATCATATTCTATATCCCGATATAAGAATCCTACTCATGCTAACCTTAAAATTTCATCATAACCTATAATTCTCCAAGATGAACATCATTTAAGGATAACTCAAAGTTGTACTTTGAGAGGCCAATTGTCATTTCACTTAACATAATATATGAAACCAATGTGAAAGAATAATAAAGTATAGATCTCCTTTTGTATGACATGATACATTTTATATCCTCAAATCCTTTAAGAACATAAACAATCCATACATAATCACTTGTATCATCATATCCCATAAAATAGACCAAAAAATCAGCCTTATGTTTACTACACTTGTAGGGTTTTGTCAAAATTATTACATATCTATGTAATACTTTCCACATCTCTGTGTGACTATAGAAACCTGCAGACATGTCTGTCTAATTACATGACATTATGCAAATATTTCGTTACAATACATTATCAAGACCATTTAGGTTTAGAGTTTTAGAGAATTAGGAAAAACAACAACAAAAAAACCTATATTATTTGTATTAATTTTAGATTTTCCCTTTATATATGAAATTACATAATCCACACCAAGTCTTCAAAATCTCACACAAAATCTACACAAAATAAACTCTTTTATACATTTCATACTTTTACTATCTTCATAACTTGGTGAAATGGAAACATAAAAAGGGGAAATCTCAGATTCTTAATAAGGGTAAACGTAAGAAATAACAATCAAAGATCATAAGTAAACATAAGATGGGAATATGAGTATAATCAAGACACATAAGAAAATCATACCTAAAAAATCTTAGGTCATAAATCATGACATAAAGCTTGACATAAATTAATACATGATTCAAAAGAGTGAGTCAATAAACATGATCCATGAGATCATAACTTAGTCATGATAATAATAATAAAACTACGAAACATCTTTCAAATATGGCACATATATTAGTATTGGGAACATAACATTTATGAGCTACACCATCAGTTCCCATGCTTACGAGAAACAGAAATGTACCTCTAAATACATTTTTTCATGAGATATAAACTCATAACCAATGTATTGAAGAGAGATATATGACCCCACTCTACATTATCTATAATTATAAGTTCCAATAAAAATAAATCACTTATCACATAATAAATAACCCATGGATATAAAATGGGTTTCATAAAACATATCATAAAAACCCATGGAAATAAAATGGGTTTTATATGGTTTCACATAAGTAAATAATAATAATTCCATCAATAATCATAACATGACAAACCAATGGAAAATAAATGGGTATCCAGTGACATCAAGTAACTTTATAGGTAAATACCAATAAATCAGGATAATAAAGCATATAATATTTACACCGTATAGATAAAAGGAATATGATTAAGTTAATAATTTTCCCAAATCAATCGATGCATGGCCTCTAGGTAAACACCCTTCAATAAAATGAATAAAAAAAGGGTATCATAAAGGAAATGCATTGGATGAAAAGTTAGAATCATACATAATGGATGATTAAATAAGAAAAAGGTAGTGACAAATAATTCCTCTAAAAGAGAAGGAAATTACATATGTCATCCAGATAATGAAGGTGGATGTTTACATTAAAATAATATCATTGATCAAGAATAATGGATCTCAAAGGATGTGTATTTATATGGAAACCATTTTTAGGAGCATTAGGAAAAATCACTTTGGAAATAAGAAACATACATGATATTTTTGAAAAAAAATTAGATAGAAATATTTTATAAACAAAGGAGAATAATATTTTATTTTATAAAACCATTAAATATTAGAAAGGAAGTATCATATAAAATTATAATGATGGCGTAAATAGTTGTTCAAATGGAAAATTTTAAAAGAATATTCTTTTTACACTTTGATGAAAATGACCCATACAAAAAACATAAAAAATTTCATTAAAACCTTTTGAAGAAGATAAAGTAGTATAAAATGACCTAAATAAATTATTAAATCATAGATAAGGGCACTTGAAAAAACATATAATGAATACAAATATTGAAAAAGGGAGGTTCCTGATCAAGAATAAAAGACAAAGTCAGTTTCACTTATAAGAAACACTTCGGGTAAAATATCAGTCAAAGAGAAAATAAATTTTGAGGGGACATGTAAAACCCTTTTAATATCCAAATAAAATTATCATGTTTTTTTAGAAATAATACGAATTTCCCATATGGATTATATTTCTAAAACAATTTTGATTTGAAAATAATACTCGAAATTGAAACCCTTACGGTTTGAGTAACAATTTGATCAAAACCCCTTTCAAGTTTGGTATCTTTTGAGTTGAATTACATTTAAAGAAATTGAATGTTATGTCTCTTAAACACCATTAATATTGTAAAATAAATTTGTTTTAAAGTATTCACACCATATTAAAGGTATCATGGTGCACATTAAGAAATAAGTCTCAAGAAATTAATTTTTGAGACAAAGAATCCTTTACCTTTACTCTTGATTCCTAAGGAAGTGATTCAACCAAATGTATAACAAACATAAATATCTTAATAAAAAATTTAATAACCATATTCATACCTAAATTTTTTTATAATTTTCATTTATAATTATTATCTATATGTGTATTAGTTGGTTTTTATTAATTTTCCCACATTAGGTGTTTATATTTTTGTCTATTTGTACTAGTTTCATAGAAGGAGAATTAGTATCCTTCATTATTACAAAGATAACCATCACAAGATAATTAAATTTACTGGAATTAATGTGTTATAATGATTTATGAAGTTTCAATTTCCTTTTATAAATGTTTCATTCTTTATCCATTAAATATGAAATCGACAATAAGCACACTTTGGTGATTTTCTTAACCAACAAAAAGTGTTTTCTTATTTATTGAGTTCAATATTAATGTATCCTTTCCAAAAAAATAAAAAAAGAATTTAAATATTTATATCATATTGTACCATTAATTATGTTTTCATAGTCATTCATGATTTAATTTTATGGCATTGTTCATGTAGGCAGTTAAACTGACCCAAACATGAACATACCATGATTAATAGATGATTATGAGGTGATTTAGATGCAATATAATTATAATAGTAGCATGATGATGTCATATAGTGTTTATTATAGTGATATATAATAATTATAAGGAATTATAATAATAAATAATGAATATGAAAATATTATATAATATTAATAAATTGTTTTTTTCTCTTAGTTAACTTGTTTAAGACGATTAATTTTATAACGATTATTTATCATTAATATCACTAATAGGTCATTAAATATGTATTTAAAAAACCTTATTCATATAATAAAAATCATATTTATCCTTTAAAACCATTCTTAGAATAATCCTTGAAAGGCGCTAATGAAAAACGGAACACACCATTCCTTAGAGGCGGTAATCCGTACATACGCATGGATGATGCTTTCATTTTCCTTAGAATGAGAAAGAGGAGTAATATGGTTTATCATTTAATAATATTAAATAAGTTATATTTATCATAATTATATATTAAATTATATTTTTTTAAACCATACATGTTATTTGGTGAGGGAAAATGAACACATTACTTCATAGAGGCGGTAGTCCATACACATGCACGATTCATGTTTTCATTTTTTAATGAAAAAAGAAGAAGAGTGGTTAATTTTTATACTATAATTATAATAAAATATTAGTATAATATTGATACTAATGATATAATTTGAATATGGTGTTATGTAAATTGAATAAGGAGTGCGCAAAAAATTAATTGAAATGAGAAAGAGTGGTTAATAACTTATACCTCACTTCTTGGATTATCCTCTTTGAAAATGGGGTTAAGCCCTTAAGGGATAACCTTTTTAGAGTACCAAAACCTCATTAAGGTGTATAGGAGGGTTTAAGATATTTTTGGGTAGATTTTTATCCTAACTTAGGGAGTTGTGGTGTGATAGTAAGTGAGGATAGAAGTTCTCATTTTATAAGTGAAAAGGAATGATATTTTTGTAAATACCCAAAACCTTTCAATAATGGAAGTCACTCTCAAGGAAACTAGATCCAAACTTGATAAATAATGGATATAAGAAGTGATAAGGTCAATAAAATCCTTAAAAACTCCATTAAAAACATATTTTTAATAAGTTATTCCCTTTATCTCTTAGGTTAATTATTTTTATCATTTTGGTTTTTACCACGATAACTAGTTTTTATATAGGCAATTTATCCTTTATGATAAAAAATAAAATGGTTCATATTATATAATTTGGACATAATGATTATAAATTTTAAATCAATTTAGTTTGATTCAATTTTTAAAAGTGATGAAAATTAATTTTAAAATACTAAATATATAATGTATTAAATACAAATTTTCTGAAAAATATAACTTAAGTTCTAAAATTTTAAATATGATTTTTTAAATTAAAAACAACATTTTTAAAATTATAAATTAAATTATAAAATAAATATTTGTTCTTATAAAAAGTTTTAATGGATTTCCAATTCATACTTATATACTAATAATGACATAAAATTCATGTTATTTGTAAAAGTGATATTTTGTATTATCCACCTAAAAATAAATATTTTTAGAAAAATACAAAAAATTAATCCTAAGATAATTTTGAAATTCTAAATCAAAAATAAAGTTAGTTTTATATAATTTAGAATCTAAAATTTCTAAATTTATTTTTAAATGAAAATATAAAATATAAAGAACACTCTTTTTATTGAAAAAATGATGTTTTTAAAAATTTACTGTTATTAATATTATTTCATATCAATTTATAATTTAAAAGATGTTAATATATTAGTTCATATATAATAATATTTTAAAAGTGTTCAATTTAATCTATTAGGATAAAATATACAATACTTAACAAAACAGTTCTTTGAAAAAAAATATATTACTTTTATACTAAAAACACTTTAATAAATACCATTAAAATTAAATTATTTATATTATAGAATTTAATTTTACTACTCAATTGATATTAAAATCTTTATTTTAATTTTATATATACATAATATCATATTTTGATAATAATATTAAAATTTATTCATAATGTATAAATGTATGTATATTTATAATATTTTAATATCATATTTTTATTGCATTGTGAGTTATATTATTTTAAATTAAATACTTAAAAATACACAAATTTAGTATACTTATCCAATATATGACCAACGATCATATTTTTAATGACCATATTTGTAACGACCATATTTTTAAGGACTATATTTTCAACCACCATATTTACAATGACCATATTTCATTCTTATATATATAGACTTAATAAATCATTTGTTTATTCCACTCTTACTTTTCAAGACATAATTCTTATTTCATATTGTAGATTTTTCATAATGATTTCTCCTTTGATGGTTATCTTCCTCATTCTAGGTTTTGTTTTTCTATTGGTAATCCTCAAGGTTGAAGATGATCTAGGGGGTTTCCTAACTGTGAAGATTTTATTCTTTTCCATATATTGTCCTCTATTGATTTATGAACTTTTAATGGATACATTTCATCAATGGTGAGTAATAGTACATGGTGTGAAATACTTAATTTTACGTGATTTTTTTTGAAATGTTCCACTTACGAATGAATAAAGTACTGTTTGTTTAATTCATATCTTGTATGGATTATTTCATAATCAATTTCAATTCCTTTAAATAAATATAAACAATAGTTTATAATTATAAACATATAGTTTATAAAATTATTTTTCTTCCTAAAAACATGGGGCATTACATTCCCCCCTTAAATAAATTACGTCCTTCCAATTTTAAATACCCATTACTAATGAAATTAGGTGATGGAATTATTAATATATTCAGTATTTGGGATAAAACTTATAATATGGTATATACCTTAATTTATTACACTATACCAAGTTTACTATCTTTCCTCAAACAATATTGATCATTCATACAATCATTTGCCCATGTATTTATATAACCTAATCATATATTATCTATAACAAACCTCTCCAAAACCATTTGAATCTGTAAGACATTAAACCAATCACTAATAGAAAAACAGGCTATGGCCACAGACTTATAGCGAGAGTTTTAAAACTATGGCTATAGGTGGCTACAACCATGGTTATGTGGCCTATAGCCACGATTTTAAAACCGTGGCTATAGGTATTTTTTTCATGGGCTATAGCCACGGTTTTGAAAACCGTGTCTATAGCCCACACCTATATCCATGGTTATGCAGCCTATAGCCACGATTTTCAAAACCATGGCTATAGGCTTTTTTTTCGAAGGGCTATAGCCACGGTTTTGAAAACCGTGGCTATAGGTCTCCCGCCCTTGCGCGGGAGAAAAAATTTCCCGCTAAAAAAATAGGTGGAAGAACTATTGCCATGGTTTTTAGGATATTTCCATGGTTTTTAATAATATATATAACATATTATATAGATATATACACAAAAGCCTTGGTGGTGTAGTGGTTAGTGCACAGGAACATGAAGGGAAGGTGCTGGGATCAAATCCGACTAGGTACACATTATTTTTAGGCTATTTCCATGGTTTTATTGGGCTATATCCATAGTTAAAATTGTGGAAATATGTCCCTATTTCCATGGTTAAAACCGTGGCCATAGGTCAACTGCCACGGTTGACAATGGAGACACCTATTGCCACGATTTTGAAAACTATGGAAATAGGAAACCTATAACCATGGTTAAAACCGTGGCAATAGGTCAGACCCTAATTCCACGGTGATAGTGCCCACAGTTGGGAAAAACCATGGCCATCGCCTACGACCATGGTTTTGGGCCTTATTTCCACGGTTTTGAACCGTGTAAATAGCCTTTTTTTCTAGTTGTGACTGTGAGATTATACATTCCTCTAAAAATTAACTCTATTTTTACCCTAAAATGTATTAATCACTAGTTCAAAGGGTCACAAACTAGTCAATATATATCACAATCCCAAAAATTAGACAGACATCACAAAAAATATCACGGATTACCTTTTCTTTAATTCTATAATCAATTACAATACTATATAAATCACTTTTCTCAAAATAAATCAACCATTTATTACCTCAACATCAATATTATATTAATCCTAAGGGTAATCCACACCTCAATCATGTGTTATCCAATTTTTATCACCCAAAATATAATAATGTCATAAAATAAATTTTCAAGGTCATTGATAGCATTTAATATATGTTTCCATACATTTAAAGAAAAACTAAGATTTATCCATACCTTAATAGTTTGTTCTCCAATCGTTATCACCAAAATATAACCTTTTCATAAAATAAATTTTAAAGGCTATTGATACCATTTGAGATATATTTTCATACCTTTAAAAAAACCATTGAATAATAATCCTTAGATGTTTAACATAATCCTCATAACTTTTAGAATATACCAGAATATCATTGATAAATATCAATCACTAATGAAAATTGCTATGAGTATAAATATTTAATTTCTATTAAGATATCAACATCAATACCTTAGGTAATGCAATAAAAACCAACCTTTCCATCATAATAGGAATATACTAAAATTTTAAACCATTTAAGTATACTACCTTATTAGGTTATAAGACGTAGTGGTTTTTAGATACATACCTTTCTCAATTTCATTTTCATGACCTTGTTTCAACCAAATGCAAAATTCAAAATGGTTGTTAATAGAATTAGAGTAAATTATCACATAAATATAAAAGTTCAATCCTAATATTTCTTCCCTAATTAGACCTTCATTTAATACTTTGATATATTCAGTATAGTCTACATTGTATAAGTTAGTTTCTCTTATAATTGTTAACCTAATACCTTAAAGTGAGGAAATAAATCCTTCATAATAGTTCATAAAGATAATGCGATTGACCAAAACATATCCCATAGGAGTGTCAAATCAGATGTTTAGTTAGGAATATTTGTCATGCGCTAGGTAATAATTGAGTTAATATTTGACACAACTTTTTTTGGGTTATTACCCTTAGGTACATTTGTTCCATAGCCTACATCCACTTATAATATATAGATAAGGATTTTATTACTAGGAAAACCAAACAATCTCTACTTTTACCAAAATTTCTGGGTGTTATCCTATATATATACTTATACCTAGGGTTTTTTCTAAATATATCTTATCCAAATACCTAGAATATAACTTAACCAACCTAAATGATTATCTATACCTTTGAAATTATAATCAACCTTAACATACAAAACATTTGATTATATTTATAACTCCCAATTTATCCTCAACTGATATCATCCTAATCTCTAAAATTATCTAAACCTTAATTTGATAACAATTATTTCTTACCATAAACATGATCATATAATTATATGAATTTAAGAAAATATTACATAACAATACATTCCCAAGACATTTTAGATTTAGAGTTTTATATAATTCAGGAAAAAAATAACTAACAAAACCCATATTATTAGTATTAATTGGACATTTTCCCCTTATTTATGAAACTATATAATCTATAATGAGTCTTCAAAATTTCCTAAAACTTATCCACATAAAAAACTCTTCTATACATTTCATAATTTTCTTATCTTCATAACCTATTGAAATAGAAACATAATAAATGGGTGAGATCAGATTCTCAATAAGGGTAAACATAAGAAATAAAAATCAAATATCATATGTAAACATAAGATGATCAGATGATTATAATCAAGAAAGATAAGAAAATAATACCTAAAAAATTTAGGTCATAAATCATGGAATAAAGATTGATATAAAATAATACATGAATCAAAAGTGTGAGTTCATAAACATGATCTATGAGATTGTAACATAGTCATGAGAATAACTATAATAGTATAATACATATTCAAAATATGGAACATACATCAGTATAGGGAATATAACAATCATGAGCAACACTATCAGTGCACATACTTATGAGAAACTAAAATGTACCTATGAATACCCATCTCATGAGATATAAACTCTTAAATAATGCATTAGAGGGAAATATAGGACCCTATCTATGATCATCCATACTTATGAGTTCCACTTGAAATAAATTACTTATCACATCATAAAGAACCCATGGAAATAAAATGGGTTTCATAAAACACATAATAAATAACTCATGGAAAGAAACTGTATTTCATATGGATTCACATAAGGGAATCATTAATAATTCCATCAATAATCATAACATGATAAACCCATGGAAAATAAATGGGTATATAGTGATAATAAGTAAATTTTTTGATAAATGCTAATCAATAATGATAATAAAGCATATAGTATTTACACCGTATAGATAAAGGGTATATGATTAAGTCAATAATTTCCCTAAATAAATCAATGTATAGCATCTAGGTGAACACCCATCAATCAATTGAATCAAAAATAGGGTATTCATAAAGGAAATTCATTGGGTGAAATGTTCAAATCATACATAGTGGATGATTAGACAAGACAAAGGTAGTGATGAATCATTCCACCAAAAGAGAAGGACATTACATAGTTCATCAAGAGAAAAGAGGTATATTTTTTACATTATAATAATATACTTGATCAATAATAATGTATGTTAAAGTATGTGGATTTATATGGAAACCATTTTTAGTATAATTATAAAAAATCACTTTAGAAATAAGAAAAATCCATGATATTTTTGAAAATTTTTTAGATATAAATATTTTATAAACAAATGAGAATAATATTTTATTTTATAAAACTATTAAATATTATACTGGAAGTATCATAGAAAATTAAAATGATGGCGGAAAGAGGTGTTCAAAATCCCTTTCAACTTTGGTATCTTTTATATTGAAGGAAATTAAAATAAATTACATGACATGGATCTTAAAAAACCATGAATATGTTAAAATAAATTCATTTGAAATTATTCACACCATATTAAAGGTATCATGGTGAAAATTAATAAATAAGTATCAATAAATTAATTTTTGAGACAAATAACCCTTTACCTTTACTCTTGATTCCCAAGTAAGTGCTTCAAATACCTATATAAAATACATAAATATCTTAATAAATAATTTTAGAACCATATTAATACCTAATATTTTTATAATTTTCATTTATAATCATTATATATATGTATATTAGTTGGTTTTTACTAATCTTCTCACATCAGGTGTTTATATTTTTGACAGTTTGTACTAGTTTCATAGAAGCGGTGTCTGTATCCATTATTCTTACAAATAAAATCATCAAAAGATAATTAAATTTACTATAATTAATGTATTATAATTATTTATTAAGTTTTAATTTCTTTTTATGAATTTTTCATTCTTTATCCTTGAAATATGAAATCAAAAATAAGCACACTTCGATGATTTTATTAACCAACAAAAGGAGTTTTTTTATTTATTGAGTTAAATATTGATGAATCCTTTATAGAAAAAAAAATAATTATTTAAATATTTATATCATATTATACCATTAATTATTTTTTCATATTCATTCATGATATAATTTTGTGGCATTGTTCATGTAGGCAATCAAATTGATCTAAACATGAATGTATAATGATTACTGGATGATTATGAGGTTATTTAGATGCAATATCATTATAAAAATAACATTATGATGTAATATAGTGTTTATTATAGTGATATATCATAATTATAAGGAATTATAAGAATAAATAATGAATATGAAAATATTATATAATATGAATAAATTGTTTTTTCCCTCATAGTTCACTTGTTTAAGACGGTGAATTTTATAATGATTGTTTATCTTTCATATAATTAGTTGGTTATTAAATTTTTATTAACATAACCTTATTAATATAATAAAAATAATATTTATCCTTTAAAAACATTATTATAATTATCCTTGAAATATGATAATGAAAAGCAGAACACACTGTTCTATAGAGGTGGTAATTTTCACATACACATGGATGATGCTTTCATTTTTCTTAGAAAAATAAAGAGGAGTAATATGGTTTATCATTTAAAAATATTAAACAATTTATATTTATCAAAATTATATATTAAATTATATTTTCTTAAATCATCCATGTTAGGTGGTGATGGAAAATGAACACATTACTTCATGGTGGCGGTAGTCCGCACACATGCACGATTCATGTTTTTTTAATGAAAAAAGAAGAAGAGTGGTAAATTTTTATACTATGATTATAATAAAATATCAGTATAAAAATGATAATAATTTTATCATTATAATATGGTGTAATTTAATTTTAATAATAATGAGTTCACAAAAAAGTAATTGAAACGAGAAAGAGTGGTTAATAATTTATACCTCACTTCTTGGATTATATCATTTAAAATTGGGGATAATTCATTAAGGTATGGTATTTTTAGAATAAAAAAACATAATTAATGTGTATAGGAGGGTTTAATATATTTTTAGGTAGAGTTTTATATGAAATTAGGGAGTTTGGGTGTTAGGGGAAGTGAATAGAGGAGTGCTCCTTTTATAAGTGAAAAGGAATGTCATTTTTTTTAAATACCCAAAACCTTTCAATAATGGATGTCACTCTCAAGTAAAGTGGATAAAAAGTTGATGAATAATGGAGTGAGTAAGAGATAAAGTTTACAAAATCCTAAAACACTCCATTAAAAACATGTTTTTAACATGTTAGTCCCTTTATCTCTTAGGTTACTTATTTTTACCATTTTGGTTTTTACCACGATAACTAGTTTTTACATAGGTAATTTATCCTTTATGATCAAAATAAAATGGTCCATATTATATAATTTGGACCTAATGATTCTAAATTTTAAATCAATTTATTTTTATTTGATTTTTAAAAGTGATAAAAATTAATTTTAAAATACTAAATATATAATGTATTAAATACAATTTTTTTTGGAAAATATAACTTAAGTAATAAAATATAAAATATGATTTTGTAAATTAAAACCACAATTTTTAAAATTATAAAATTAATATTGTAAGAACCCAGAACTTATTTTCAGGTATGTTTTTCCTTTCTGGTTGTTTTTGGAGAAAAGAGAGAATTTTGGAAATTTTCTAAGTACACACTATGTACTTTATGAGTACACGCCGTGTACTTCCTTATCGCAGTAGGCCATGTGCTGGCTGTGTAATAGCCACACACATGGCTATGTGGGAGTGACTTGGAGGCTACTTAAATTGGAGTACGAAAAAGGCAAGTACATGCCATGTACTTCAAAAGTACACTCCTTGTACTTTTTATTCATTAAATGCACCGGGGTCGCATCTAATCACCAGAACACACTTCTTTTAGGTCCCGTTCGACCGGGAGAACCCGTTCGGCCATGGATATTCAATAAACCCCTGAGCCTTCATCCGTTCTCTAATTTGAACACCATTGATTGCATTGGAATCGCATTAGTGAGTTCTCTCTTCTCCTAAACCATCATCTTCTGATTTCTCCTTTCTCATGATATATCGTGGGTTGAACGTTTTAGAAGTTTTCTTAGATCTATGGATTTATAAGGAGATTCAAGCTTCAAGGTTCAAGTATAGAGATCTCCTAACCCCGAGGTAGGTGTTTTGTGCCTTTCTATAGGAAGTATTTGAGTTATATGTGCAATTTTTCCCAATACCCATGAACGGGGTATTGCGTGTTTACCATTTTAGACCTATTGTTTCTCTGCTCTGTTGGTATGCCTAAGTAGATGATTATTGATTGTGAATAGGGTTATTTTTTTTGCTTTAGATGTATTTCCCATGCATGTTTTTCCTGTTTTGAACTTTGGGTCTTATTTTCTTGTAGGCTGCTATTTACTTTCCCATGCCTAGTATTATAGGATGGTGTGACTGTTGTTCTAGTATGTTGTTGTGCTGTAGAATGCTATCCAAGTAGTTCATGGGGTTTACCTTGGTCGTTGCGCACCGCTACACTTTCTTGACTTACACAGGGCCGTGAGAACCTGGTGTATAGATCATAGGGAGAATGGATGTTGAGGGCTTCTCCAGAGTGTCTTTATAATTTACGATGCAAGACCATATGGGTAATTGATGTTGAGTGTTTCCCCATAGTGTCTGTAGTTCCTCGATGCGGGCCACAGGGGGAATGTGATGTTGAGTGCTTCCCTAGAGCACATTTAGTACCGTTACGAGACTATAGGGGTAATTGATGGTGAGTGCTTCCTCAGAGAGTCTATGCTTAAGCTGAAACAGAGGGGTTAGACTAAGTGTACTGCCCAGAGGGTTGCTTGTACTTGTTAGGTAGGACCAGAGGAGATAGGCTGTGAGTACTTCCCAGAGGGTTACCTTGTGTTTAGCTGCTTTCTTGTGTTTCCAGGTAGGACCAGAGGGGATAGGCTGTGGGTACTTCCCAGAGGGTTACCTATTGTGTTTATCTGATTTGTTTAGCTATCGCATGTTGTGTGGTGATTTTAATGCTTTAAACTATGGATTGTTTACTGCATAGTGCTTCCTGTTTATTACTTTCTGTACTTTTAGCTTCCATATACTCATTGAATGTTAGGCACAAATATTCGGGTGGTTGCCTACTGGGATTTAGTCTCACCCCCTGTTTGGGTCATGATTTTGGGCCCAAACAGATTGTATTGTTGCAGGTATAGATAAGGGAAAGCGTCCTTCTACTTTAGGTACTTGATTTGCTGTAGAGTTGGAGATCATGGGACCAAGATATGGATTACAATACTGAGGAGTTTATCTGATTTCTTTTGCACTTTGGTTTAACACTGTTGTATTCCATCATTGTGACTTGTTTGGATGTTTTACTAGACATTTGTATTATGCATCATTTTATATATGTCTTCTCCAATTTATACTTTTAGTCTTCTATTGTTACTGCTGTATGCCATTATTACTACTTCCGCTCTTATATGTATTTGTTTACTTCCATTTTGTACTCTTCCAATGAGGGCATAGTTTCCCCATTATCACACCCAAGGCCCTCACTTCTAGTTGGTAGCCTCTGGCGTTTGGGGAAATACGCTTGAGTCCATGTGACTAACCAGGTACTGGGTGCCTCTAGGTGGCTTCCAGAACCGGGACGTTACAAAGTGGTATCTGAGGAATTATTTTCTCTTGATTTATTGTTTGGAGCCTTTATCCAGGGATAGGAAGGAATATGTACTTGTTATTAAGCTGTGCTTGGGATTAGCTAACCTGTGTGTAGGGAAAATCCAATCTACCTTGTTTAATTTCATTTTTTCTGGTTTTTCAATTATTACAGTTGATTTGATTTCACCTTGAGTGATTCACATGATTTGTGCTGTTATTGTTGATGTTATTGAGGTTCTATTTCTGTTGAAACCCAACGAGATGAGGGTATGCCATCTCATGCATCATATAGGCACTTGATAGAAATCACATGTCATTCATATTTTCCATGCCATCTAGGATTCATTAGAGATTTCATGATGTTTTGATAGATGATGTGTAAAATATGCATGCTGTTGTGATAGTTTCCTTGATAAAAATACATGCTGTTTGATAGGGTATTGTTTTGTGTAGAGTTTTTCTTTAATAAACGCCAAAATTTGGTTCTTGAGGTGTTATGGTCCCTTATGGACCATAATTTGGTGGATCATTGCTTTTTTTGCCTTTCTATAACTTGAATAAGATTCCAAAATTTGATTCGTGGGGAGTATGGGCCCTCACAGATCGGAATTTGGCACTTTCATTATTTGTTTTAGTGTTTTTATGGGTTCCAGAGTAGTTTCTGAGGCTTACTATCCGGAAAAACCCAAAATACACGCTGTGTAATGTTAAGCACACACCATGTGTTCTTCTATTTGGGACGAAACTATTTTTATTAAGTACACACCATGCACTTTAAGTACATTACATGTAGTCTCTTACCGTGTCATATGCCGTGTGGGAAGAGAAATGAGATGGGGAAAAATCTGGAGTGAACACGCCGTGTATCTTCCATACATGCCGTGTCGTGTCGACCCCATGTCCACCCATGTCACTAACAACACAGCTTGGCTAAGTCATGTCTAATACACACCGTGTACCGTCTAAACATGCTGTGTAGTCTGACCTAGGTACCCGACCATGTCACGAACAACACAGGTCAGTGTTATCCTTTCTCATACATACTGTGTCCATCTGAAACATGCCATGTAGTGTGAGCCGTGTGTCAGGCCGTGTCACTAACAACATGGGCCAAGTGATGCTTGTCTAGAAAACACCGTGTCTATATTGTACATGCTGTGTAGTCTTGTCTTAGGAGAGCTGTGTGGCTTAACCGTGTATAAGGACTCGGGTAGGGGAAGAGGATTCAAGTAAACGACATGTGTTAAGACAAGACGCCATGTGTTTGGGGTGTTACACGACCAGTTTAGGCAGGAGTACACGCCCATGTAAATGAATTAAGAGAACATGTCATGTAGGAAATATGAACGTTGTCTAGTCATGTTTTGTAAAACTTGAGTGCTTTCTTTCTCCTATTCCCTTATTACACTCCTTGTTTTTAGTCCTTGAAATCTTTATCTAAGGTGTATGCTTGACCTTGCAGAGTCATGCCACAGAGACATCATTCGGTTGAACACCAGTTACCAGGCAATGATCAGACACCTAACATGGCTGACCAGGGACTACCTGCAGATCCTCCAGTTGTGTCAGACTTGGCACCATCCATTGTACCTGACGTAGGTGCTGATGCAAAGTTCAGGGAGGGATTCTTGAGGATGATGCAGACCTTTTAGGGAGCGCCGCATCCTGTCCTATCGATGGCTGATTTGACGTGGGTCTTCCAGCAGTAACATCCTCCCATTTTCTCAGGGGAAGGAGGACCTCAGGATGTAGATTCATGGCTAGAATCCATGATGACGATATTTAAACATCTGGAGATGCCTCCCGAGAGGAGGTTAAAGCTTGCTACCTATATGCTTTGGGACTCCTCCAAGAGGTGGTGGGATGTGATCTTGCAGGCGGGACGCGAGCAAGTTATGATGTGGGATGAGTTTCAGCACATCTTCTTTGATTAATTCTATCCAGATACCCTGAGGGCCGATCGAGCCCGGGAGTTTATGAGTCTGGAGTAGGGTACTCTTTCTGTTATGGAGTATTCCTCCCACTTTACTGAGCTGCAGTGCTTCATGCCTATTCCAGTAGTTGATCATCTATTCATGGAAAGGAAGTTCAAGGATGGTCTGAGGCATGACATCCGATCATAGGTTAACATCTTCCGGTTGACTTCTATCACTTCTATAGTCAACCAGGAACTGATCACAGAGTGAAATATGAGGGATTCTGGAGTTGTGAGCCAGGGCGTCTCTAAGTATGGGGTTAGTATTCCTCCCACTGATAGCAGGAAACGCCGCAGGGAGTCTTTGCATGGTGATCCAAGGAGGAGAGACACTTCTTCTGGTAGCCAGGTGGTGTGTTACCAGTGTAGAAAGAGCAGGCATATGAGGCTGCATTTCCCAAAATACCTAGTGGAGTGCTGATCTTACTGAAATATGGGTCAGCTTCAGTGCTTCTTTCATATCTTCTCTCTAGCAGCTGGTGACTAGGGTTCTTCTATGACTCCTTGCTCAGGAGCAGCACCACCAGTTTATCACCAGTCTGGGAACTGGAGTTCTTCTGGCTGTTCAGGCCAAGGTGGAGGTCATGGCCATGGTATCCAGTCACCCAGTTTTTAGCAACATTTGGGCGGATCAGCTCAGAGTGGTCAGGCAGGGTCACAAGGCCATGGTACAGTCCAGGCTTTTACAATGGAGCAGACCTAGCAAGAGCAGGATCCCTGACCTTCTACCATTCGAGGTACGATCTTAGTAGCCTTAGTCTTAGCATATGCTATTTTTGATAGAGGGGATTCCCATAGCTTTATATCTGTCACTGTCGTGGAGAGCCTTGGGATCTGCATCTTTTCTTCTGCTGATATATTGATTCTAGACACTCCGCTGGGGACTATAACAGCTAGTGTATTATAGTGTAGAGAGTACCCTCTACAGGTTGGTGGATATAACTTTTTTTGGGACCTTTATGTCGTAGAGATGACAGGCTATGATTTCATTCTTGGGATGGACTGGTTAGTTCCATTCCAGGTAGTCGTTGAATGTTATCACTGTAGGGTGAGTTTTATATCACCAGAGGGTGGATCTTTTCTTCATAGGGGTGAGTGGGACATCCAGGCGAACAGAGCGGGTCCATAGCATCATGGGTTGGGAGGAGTTATAGCCCAGATTGCTAGTCTTTATCTGGATGACTAGGGGACTTCACAGTTAGAATTTCCTCCAGTGTTAGACCGTTTCAGAGATATATTTCCAGAGTACCTTTCAGGTTTGCCTCCAGAGCATGAGGTAGACTTCTCGATTGAGCTTGTGTCAGGAGCAGCACCAATGTCCATTCCTCCTTATAGTATGGTTACACATGAGTTTCAAGAGCTCAAAAAGTAGTTGGAGGAGTTACAGGCAAAGGGTTTCATCCGACCCAGAACTTCTCCTTGGGGTTTTCCTGTCCTGTTTGCGAAGAAGGAAAATGGTACCCTCAGGATTTGTGTAGACTATCAGAAGTTGAACTAGTTGACGGTCAAGAACTAATATCCCTTGCCTAGTATTGATGATCTCTTTGATCAGCTTCGGGGAGCCTAGGTGTTCTCAAATATTGACTTGAGGTCTGGTTATCATCAGTTGTGTGTTAGACCATCAGATATACCTCTTACAGCCTTCCGGAGTAGGTATGGTCTATACGAGTATATGGTTATGCTGTTCAGTATCATGAACGTGCTTGCAGTTTTCATGGTACTGATGAATCGAGTGTTCCATCCATACTTGGATCCCTTCATGGTGGTCTTCATGGATGATATCTTGGTGTACTCTCACACTTAACATGACCATTATACCCATATTGAGATCATTTTAAGTACACTAAGGGAGCATCAGTTATATGCTAAGCTCTCAAAGTGACACTTTTGGATGGATCAGATTCACTTCTTGGGTCATGTTATCTCAGAGGCAGGAGTATCAGTAGACCCAGAGAAAGTGAGAGCTGTAGTTTTCTGGGAGCAGATGAAGAACATCTTTAAGGTGTGGAGTTTTCTAGGGATGGCTGCATACTACAGGCATTTCATATAGTACTTTTCACACTTAGCAGCACTGCTGACGAGTTTGACTAAGAAGGGTGTGTAGTTCTTGTGGTCAGATTCTTGTGAGTCAGCCTTTCAGGAGCTGAAAGGGAGGTTTACTTCAGCACCGATACTATTCTTTCCAGGGCCAGGGAAGAGCTATATTGTTTACTGTGATGCGTCATGTATCAGGCTGGTAGATGTGATTATGTAGGGAGATGGAGTCTTTGTGTACGGGTCTTTCCAGTTGAGGCCACACGAGAGGAATTACCCGATGCACGATCTGGAGTTGGCAGTTGTTGTTCATGTCTTACACTATTGGAGACATCATCTTCTGGGATAGAATTTTGTGTTTTTCACTGACCACAAAAGTCTCAAGTACATCTTCACTCAGCGTGATCTGAATTTGAGACAACACAGGTGGGTTGAGTACCTACAGTCCTTTGACTTTGAGCTTGCCTATATGCCTGGGAAAGGCAACGCAGTGGCTATTGTGTTGAGCAGGAGGACTCAGATACAGAAAGTTCAGGAGGCCAGTAGTGAGTGACAGCCTGTGGCTCTATTCTTTGAGATTCATTTGGAGGTTCATGACAATCAAGGGCATACATTTATTTCTTATGTAGTTTTTACCTCTACTCTTATGGATCGAGTTCGAATGAGGCAGCTATCAGATTCTAAAGGCCTAGTCCTAAGGGAGTGTGTGTTAGGAGAGGACCCTATTCCTGGATGGACCGTAGGTGAGGATGAGATCTTGAATTTCTAGGGGCACGTATGGGTGCCAATAGACATACGCGAGGAGATAATGCGGGATTTTCATTCCTCAGTTTGGGCAGTTCATTCGGGCGTCACCAAGATGTATAGTGATCTACACCATCAGTATTGGTGGCTAGGTATGAAGAGGGACGTTGTTGGTTTTTTAATGAGGTGTTCCACTTGTCAGCAGGTGAAGGCAGAGCATCAGCGACTATAAGGGCTTTTACAACAGTTACCCATTCTCAAGTGGAAGTGGAATGATGTCGCGATGGACTTCGTGACCGGTTTGCTGAGGTCGCCTTGGGAGAATGATGCTATTTGGGTTGTCATTGATAGACTCATGAAGGTTTCTCACTTCTTTCCAATCAAGGAGACCTTCAGTGTTGATGAGCTAGGATGGTTGTGCATTTGAGAGATTGTACGTCTACATGGATTTCCATAGTCCATTATTTCAGACAAGGATGCACATTTTACTTCTCAGGTCTGGCAGGGGCTTCATAAGGTTTTTGGTACATAGGTACTTTTGAGTATAGCTTACCACCCCCAGACAGATGTCCAATCCGAGCGTATGATTCAGGTGCTTGAGGATATGCTTCGACCATGCATTCTAGATTTTGGAGGTTCTTGGGAGAAGCATATAACTCTTTTGGAGTTTTCCTACAACAATAGTTTTCAAGAAACTATTTAGATGTCACCTTATGAGGCTTTGTACGGTAGGCCATTCCTATCACCCTTATGTTGGCTGGAGGCAGGAGAGACAGCTTTGCTGGGACCTCATCTTCTTCAGGAGACCATAGAGTAGATAAAGATGATTCAGAAGAGGATGAATACTGCACAGTCTCGATAGAAGTCTTATGCTGATCAGTGGAGACGACCTATGGAGTTTGAGGCCGGGGATCGAGTTTTCTTGTGTGTCACACCGAGGTTGGGACACAAGAGGATTATTAGACAGGGTAAGCTTTCATCGAGGTATGTTGGTCCGTTTTAGGTGTTGGAGAGAGTTGGGACAGTTTCCTACTAGTTGCAGTTACCTCATAGGTACTGAGCTATGCACGACGTCTTCCACATTTCTCAGCTTCGACGTTACTTTTCAGACCCATATCATGTCTTTCAATCCGAGGAGGTTGAGCTAGAAGTGGATGTGTAGTTTGAGGAGAATCCTATCCGGATTGTGGATCACAGTTCAAAGGTTCTCCATGGCCAGTCTGTTCCTCTGGTATGGGTGCTATGGAAACACAGGCGAGTACGGGATGAGACTTGGGAGAGGGAGGCTGATGTACGAGCTCAGTGGCCAGAACTGTTTGGGGTTTCTTCTTTTACGTTGCGCTAGAGAAATTTGGGGATGAATTTATTTAAGGGGGGAAGTTTGTAAGAACCCAAACCTTATTTTCAGGTATGTTTTTCCTTTCTGGTTGTTTTTGGAGAAAAGAGGAAATTCTGGAAATTTTCTAAGTACATGCCGTGTACTTTATGAGTACACACCGTATACTTTATGAGTACACACCGTGTACTTCATTTCCCTAGAAGGTCATGTGTTGTCCGTGTAATATCCACACACATGGTCATGTGGGATTGACTTGGAGGCTGCTTAAAGCGGAGTATGGAAAAGTAGAGTACACACCATGTAATTCAAAAGTAAACACCGTGTAATTTATTTATTTTTCATTAAACACACCAGGGTCACATCTAATCACCAAAACACATTTATTTTTGGTCCTTTTCGACCAGGAGAACCCGTTCGGTTTTGGATCTTCAAAGAAACCCCGAGCGTCCATCATTCCTTTGATTCGAAAATCGTTGATTATGTTGGAATCAAATTAGATATTTCTCTCTTTTCCTAGAGAATCATCTTCTGATTTCTCCTTTATCGTGAGATATCATGGGTTGAATGTTTTAGAAGTTTTGTTAGATCTACGGTGTTATAAGGAGATTCAATCTTATAGGTTCAAGTATAGCGATCTCCTAACCCCGAGGTAGGTGGGTTGTGCCTTTCTGTAGGAAGTCTTTGAGTTATATGTGCAATATTTCCCAATACCCATGAATGGGGTATTGTGTGCTTACCATTTTAGCCCTATTGTTTCTATACTATGCTAGTATTCCTGATTATATGATTATTGATTGCGAATAGGGTGAATTGTTGTGATTTGGATGTATTTCCCATGCATGTTTTTCCTATTTTGACCTTTGGGCCTTTTTTTCCTGTAGGCTGCTATTTACTTTCCCATGCCTAGTATTATAGGATGGCGTGACTGTTGTTCTAGTATGCTGTTGTGTTGTAGAATGCTAGCCAAGTAGTTCATAAGGTTTACCTTGGCCGTTGCGTGCTGCTACACTTGCTTGAATTACACAGGGTCATGAGAACCTGGTGTATAGACCATAGGTGGAATGGATGTTGAGGGCTTCTCCAGAGTGTCTTTATAATTTACGATGCAAAACCATAGGGGGAATTGACATTAAGTGCTTCCCCAGAGTGTCTATAGTTCCTCGATGTGGGCCACAGGGGGAATGTGGCGTTGAGTGCTTCCCTAGAGTGCCTTTAGTACCGTTAGGAGACTATAAGGGTAATTGACGGTGAGTGATTCCTCAGATATTTTATGCTTAAGCTGAACCAGAGGGGTTAGGATGAGTGTACTGCCTAGTGGGTTGCTTGTACTTGTTAGGTAGGACTAGAGGGGATAGGATGTGAGTACTTCCCAGAGGGTTACCTTGTGTTTAGATGCTTGCTTGTGTTTCTAGGTAGAACCAGAGGGGATAAGATGTGGGTACTTCCTAGAGGGTTACCTGTTGTGTTTATCTGCTTTGTTTAGCTATTGCATGTTGTGTTGTGATTTGAATGCTTTAAACTGTGGATTGTTTACTGCTTAGTGCTTCATGTTTACTACTTTCTGTACTTTTAGATTCCATATACTCACTAAATATTAGGCACAAATCTTCGGGTGGTTGCCTATTGGGATTTAGTCTCACACCCTGTTTGGGTCATGCTTTTGGGCCCAAACAGATTATATTGTTGTAGGTATAGATAAGGGAAAGCATCCTTCTACTTTAGGTACTTGATTTGCTATGGAGCTGGAGAGCATGGGACCAAGCTATGGCTTGCGATGCTGAGGAGTTTATCTTCTTTATTTTGCACTTTGGTTTAGCACTGTTGTATTCCATCATTGTGACTTGTTTGGCTATTTTCCTAGACATATGTATCATGCATCATTTTATATATGTGTTCTCCATTTTATACTTTCAGTCTTCTGCTGTTACTACCGTATGACATTATTAATACTTCCACTCTTGTATGTATTTGTTTACTTTTGCTGTGTACTCTGCCAATGAGGGAATAATTTCTCTACTATCACACCCAAGGCCCTCGCTGCTAGTCGGAAGCCTCTGGCATTTAGGGAAATGCACTTGAGGCCATGTGACTAACCGGGTACGGGGCGCCTCTGTGTGGATTTCGGAACTGGGACATTACACATATTTAGTCTTATAAAAAGGTTTAATGGATTTCCAATTCATACTTATATACTAATAATGTTATAAAATCCTTTTTATTTGTAAAAGAAATATTTTGTATTATCCACCTAAAAATCAATCTTTATTGAAAAATCCCAAAAATTCATCCTAAGATAATATTTACATTATAAGTAAAAATATGAATTTAGTTTTTTATAATTCAGAATCTAAAATTTATAAATTTATTTTTAAATTAAAATAAAAAATATAAACAAAACTATTTTTTTGAAAAAATGATGTTTTTAAACATTAAGTGTTCTTAATATTATTTCATACCAATTTCAAACTCAAAAGATGTTAATACACTAGTTCATATATACTAATATTTTAAAAGTGTTCACTTTAATATATTAGTATAAAATATATAATACTTAACAAAAAAGTTCCTTGAAAAAAAGAAATATTACTTTTATAATAAATACACTTTAATAAACACCATTAAAATTTAATAATTTATATTATATATTTTTATTTTACTACTCAATTGATATTAAATATTTATTTTAATTTTATATATAAATCATATAATATTTTAATAATAATAATAACATTTATTCGTAATGTATAAATGTATATATATATATATATATTTATAATATTTTAATATCATATTTTTATTACATTGTGAGTTATATTATTTTAAATTAACTACTTAATAGTACATAACATCAGTATACCTATCATATATATGATAAATGACTATATTTGACATGACCATATTTCTAACGACCATATTTTCAAGGACCATATTTGCAACCACCATATTTATAGTGACCATATTTCAGTCTTATATATAGACTTACTAAATCATTTTTTCATTCCACTCTTACTTTTCAAGACATTGTTCTAATTTCATATTGTAGATTTTTCATGATGCTTTCTCCTTTGATGGTGATCTTCTTCATTGTAGGGTTTTTTTGGCTATTGGTAATTTTTAAGGTTGAAGATGATCCAGGGGGTTTTCTAGTCATGAATATTTTATTCTTTTCCATCTATTGTCCCCTATAAATTTATGCACTTTTAATAGATGCATTTTATCAATGGTGAGTAATAGCCCATGGTGTGAAATACTTAATTTTATGTGATTTTAATGTTCCAATTATGAATGAACAATGCACTATTAGTTTAATTCATATATCACATGACTTATTTACTAATAAATTTCAATTCATTTAAATAAATAGAAAAAATAGTTTATATTTATAAACATATGGTTTATAAAAGGAATTTTATTCCTAAAAACATGGGACATTACATTACCCCCTTAAATAAATTTCATCCTTGAAATTTTAAGTACTCATTACTAATGTAAGTAGGTGAGGGTATTCTTAACATACTCACCATTTGGGATAAAACTTATAATATGGTATCTACCTTACTTTCTCTTACTATAACAATTTTCTTATATTTCCTCAAACAACATTGATCATTCATACAATCATGTACCAAGGTATTTATATAACCTAATCATATATTCTCTATAACATACCTCTACCAAAACCATTTGAATATCTAAGACATTAAACCACCGTGATATTATATATTCCTCCATAAATTAACTCTATTTTAACTCTGAAATGTATCAATAACTAGTTCAAAAGGTTATAAACTAGTCAATATATATCACAACCCCAAAAATTAGATAAACATCACAAAAAAATATCATCTATTACATTTTTTAAATCTATAATCAATTACAATACTATATAACTCAATTTTTCAAAATCAATCATCCCTTTATTACCTCAACTTAATGAATATGTTAATACTAAGAAGTATCCACACCCCAATCATGTGTTCTCAAATAGTTATCACCAAAAGTATAATAATGTAATAAAATATATTTTCAAGGTAATTGATACCATTTAATATATTTTTCCATACGTTTAAAGAAAAACTAAGAGTTATCCATACCTCAATAATTTATTCCCCAATAGTTATCACCAAAAATATAACCTTATCATAAAATATCTTTTCAAGGTTTTTATACCATTTGATATATATTTTCATACCTTTAAAAAACCCATTGAAGAAAAATCCTTATATGTTTAACATAATCCTCATAACATTTAGAATATACCAGGATATCATCAATAAATACCAATCACTAAGGAAAATAACTAAGAGTATCAATATTTCATTTCTATTAAGATATCAACCTTAGTACCTTAGGTAAGGCAAGGAAAATAAACCTTTCTATTATAACAGGTGTATACTAAAATTTTAAACCATTTAATTATACTCCCTTATTTGGTTAAAATACATGGTGGTTTCTAGATGCATGTCTTTGTTAATTTCATTTTCATGATCTTGTTTCAACCAAATACTAAATCAAAAAATAGTTATCAATAGAATTATATTAAATGATCACATAAATATAAAAAACTCAATCCTAATATGTATTCCCTAATTTTGACCTTCACTTAATCCTTTGATATATTTAGTCTAATCTACATTGGTTTAAGTTAGGTTATCTTTTACTTATTTACCTAATACCTTAAAGTAAGGAAATAAATCCTTCATAATAGCTCATAAAGAGAATGTGATTGACCAAAGAATATCCCCTTGTAGTTTCAAATCTGATGTTCAGTTAGGAATCTTTGTCATGCACTGGGTGATGATTGAGTTAATAATCAATACACCCTTTTTAGAGTTATTACCCCTAGGTACATTTTTTCCAGAGCCTAAATAAACTTGTAGTTTCTAGAAAAGTATGTTATTACTAGGAAAACCACAAACCTCAACTTTACCAAAATTTCAGGGTGTTATCCTATACATAGACTTATCCCTTAGACTTATCCCTAGAGTTTTCACTAAAGCTCTCTTATCTAAATACCTGGAATATTACCTTAACTAACCTAAATGATTATCTATACATTTTAAATTATAATCAACATTAACATATCAAAATTTGATTATATTTATAACCCCAAATTTATCCTCAACCGATATCATCCTAATATCGAAAATTATCTAAACCCTTCTTTGATACAAACTATAGCTTTCCATAAATGTGATCATCTAATTACATGAATTTAAGAAAATATTATATAAAAACACATTCCCAAGACATTTTAGATTTAGAGTTTTATAGAATTAGGATAAATCATTAACTAATAAAAACCATATTATTTTTATTAATTGGACATTTTCCTTTATATATGAAACTATATAATCCATAATGAGTCTTAAACATATCCTAAAAATTAGTATAAAATGAACTAAATTAATTATTAAATCATAGATAAGGACACTTGAAAAATAATTAAGTGCATACAAATATGAAAAAAAGAGGTTCCTAATTAAGAATAAGAGATAATGTCATTTTCAATTATAAGAGACACTTCAAAAAAAAAAATGAGTCAAAGGGAAAATAAATTTTGTGGGTACGTGAAAAAACCCATGAATATATAAATAAAATGATGATGATTTTTAGAAATAATATAGATTCCCTAAATGAATTATCTTTCTGAAACAATCTTTATTTGACAATAAGACTGGAAATCAAAACCCTTATGGTTTGAGTAGAAATTTGATTAAAACCCATTTAAAATTTTGTATATTTTGATTTGAAGTCCATTTAAAGAAATTACACAATATGGATCTTCAAAACCCATGAATATGGTAAAATATATTCATTATTTATTATTCACAACATATTAAAGGTATCATTATTCACATTAATAAATAAGTCTCAAGAAATTAAATTTTGAGACAAAGAACCTATTACCTATATTCTTGATTCCCAAGTAAGTGATTCAAAATATTGTATAAAAAATATAAATATCTTAATAACTAATTTCATAACCATATTAATAACTAAAACTATTTATAAATTTCATTTATAATCATTATCTACATGTATATTAGTTGTCTTTTACTTATTTTCCCATATCGGGTGTTTATAGTTTTGACCGTTTGTACTATATTCATAGAAGTAGTGTTAGTATTAGTTATTCTTCCAGATTTCATCATTAAAAGATAATTTAATTTAATATAATGGATTAATTATAATTATTTATGAATTTTAAATTTCCTTTGATTATTTTTTCATTCTTTATCCTTGAAGATGAAATCAACAATAAGCACACTAGTGATTTTCTTAACCAATGAAAGGTGTTTTCTTATTTAATGAGTTAAATATTGTTTTATCATTTATAGTTAAAAAAATCATTATTTAAAAATTTATATCATATTATAACATTCATTATATTCTCATAGTCATCCATGATGTAATTTTGTCGTATTATTCAAGTTGGTGGTCAAACTGACCCAAACATGAATATACCATGATTAATGGATGATTATGAGGCGGTTTAGATGAAATATAATTATATAAGTAGAATAATTATTAAATATAGTGTTTATTATATTTATATATCATAATTATAATTAATTATAATAAGAATTAATGGATGTGTAAATATCACATAATATGCATAAATTATTTTTTCCTCTCAGTTCACTTGTTTAAGATGGTTAATTTTATAATGATTGTTTATCATTAATATAATTAATAGGTTATTAAATTTATATTAAAAAAAGATTATTAATATCATAAAAATAATATTTATCCTTTAAAACAATTCTTATTACCTGCCCTGAAGGGTAATAATAAAAAGTGAAACACACCGTTCCATGGATGTGGTAATCCGTACATACGCATAGATGATGCTTTTATTTTTCTTAGAACAGGAAATATGAGTAATGTGGTTTATCATTTAATAATATTAAATAAATTTTATTTATTATAATTATATATTAAATTTAATTTTATAAACAATTCATTTTAGGTGGTAAAGGAAAATGAACATGTTACTTGATGGAGATGGTAATCTGCACACACACATGATTCACATTTTTGTTTTTATTAATGAAAAAAGAAACATGGTTAATTATTATAAAAAAATTATAATAACATGTAAGTATAATATATATACTAATGTTATAATTTTAAGATGGTGTAATGGAATTTTACGAATAAGGAGTGCAAAAAAAGGAATAGAAATGAGAAAGATAGATTAATTAATTATACCCCACTTCTTGGATTATCTCCATTGTAAAGGGGTTAAGACCTTGAGGGATGGTATTTTGAGAATACCAGAGCTTCCTTAAAGTTTATATTAGGGTTTAGGAGAGTTTTGGGTAGATTTTTTTTATGAGATTATGGGGTTGTGGTGTGAGGGGAAGTGAGGATATGAGTGCTCCTTTTATAAGTGAAAAGGGATGACATTTTTGTAAATACCAAAACATTTTCAATAATGGGAAGTAAATATCAAGGAAAGTGGATAAAAAATTTATAAATAATGGATTTGAGAATATATAAGGTTAAAAATATTTTTTTAACATGTTAATTCCTTTACCTGTTATGTTACTTATTTTTACCATTTTTGTTTTCACCATGATAAATAGTTTCCACCTAGGTAATATATCCTTTAGGATCAAAAATAAAATGGTCCTTATTATATATGTTGGAAAAAATGATTAAAGATTTTAAATTCATTTATTCTGATTCAATTTTTGAAAGTGATAAAAATTAATTTTAAAATACTAAATGTATAATGTATTAAAAACATTTTTTTTGAAAAATATAAATTAAGTTCTAAAATTTCAAATATTGTTTTGTAAATTAAAACATGCATTTTTAAAATTATTAATTCACATATAAAATACATATTTTTATTTATAAAAATATTTAATGAACTTAAAATCCATACTTATATACTAATAATGTCATAAAATTCATGTAATTTGTAAAAATGACATTTTCACTATTCAACTAAAAAATCAATCTTTATAGAAAAATCCAAAAAATTTATATTAAGCTAATTTTGAAATCACAAAAATAAATTTAGTTTTAACTAATTCAGATTCTAAAATTAATAAATTTACTTTTTAAATAAATATACAATGTATAATGAAAAACTATTTTTATTGAAAAAATGATGTTTTTATACATTAAATGTTCTTAATATTATTTCATATCAATTTATAATTTAAAATAAGTTAATATATGAATTCATATATAATAATATTTTAAAATTATTAAATTTAATATATTAGGATAAAATATACAATACTTAATAAAACAATTCTTTGAAAAAAATTACTTTTATACTAAATATGCTTTACCCAATACCCTTGAAATTTAATTATTTATATTCTAAAATTTAATTTAATTACTCCATTGATATTAAAATATTTATTTGAATTTTATATATACATCATATCATATTTTAATAATAATATTAATATTTATTCGAACATATACACACACATATATATTTTAATATCATATTTTATCGCATTGTGGGTTATATTATTTTAAATTTACTACTTAATAATACATGACTTCAGTATACCTATCATATATATGAAAAAAACCATATTTTCAATGAATATATTTTCAAAAACCTTTATAAAAACCCATACTTTTCATACATAGATATTATATCTTAATAGATGAATATTTAATACCAAACATTATGATCCATTCTAGAATTGTATAGTTTTAGTGTCTTTGGAAACTTGGATACATAATCAACTTGTTCATAAGAGATCTAAATCATATCCCACTAAGTTCTCTATAACTACAACCCTTCTTAGAGATATCATACTTAAGACCTTTCTTCATAACATAGGGAAAGGAAATAAAAAAAGGGTGAGCTCAGATGCTCAGTAAGGGTAAATAAGATAGATATCAATGATAACTTAAACATAAAATGAGTATAAGGGTATGAGAACATGAGTTTAATATTTGAAAACCATACCCTATATATCAAAGATCAAAATATTAAGTCATGGAATAAATATTGGAAGTTCATAAGACATGAATCATAAATTAATCAAATAACATGATCCAAGTAATGAGCTCTACAAGGAGGATGAGAAAGGAGCTTTTACCACAGCAGAAGCTAAACGGATTGCAAGAATGAGAGGGTATGGAACCTGCCATCGGGACAAGCCTATGCATGCATGAGAATGAATAGCCGAACAGCCATGTGAAGGTGGAGAGATGATTTCACAATGAAGATTCTGGGGAGGAGCAGTTCCAAGTAGTTAGTCTGGGTTGTATGTAATGTTTGAAGCCTATGGGCAATGGATTACTCTAAGGCCTATGGGCCATGTAATACTTACGCCTACGGGCCTTGTAAGGGTTCTACCTCACCCCTTGAAAGGTTTATTATCAAAAATCAATAAAAAATGAAGGCCTTCGGGCCATTGGATGATTTGTATTATAACAACTCAATATTTTAACATATATATTTTTCTTTAAATAATTTTTTTGATAGCTTGTGAAACACGCAACCTTGATTCTAAATAAACTGTAATGTAGTATACTATTATAACCTATCTGTTAAATTGGAGGGTATAAATATTACTAAATAAATTAAAAATATTTATGTATAAAATAAATTCACTAGTTATCAATTTATTATAAATAAAAACAAAAATCATTTGAAAGTTAAAGAGATGTTTTTCTAAAAAACCATTTTTATGCGTGTAATGTATTTTTATCTTAATAAATAAAATTGATCAATATTTATGAATGATTTTAATGATATATATATATATATATATTCTATAATTTTTTTTACTCTAATCTAATATTTTTTTAACATGGGATAAGAATAAATCCAATTTTATTCTTAAAAATGTTTTTTTCTAAAAAACAATTTTCATCGAGTTTTTCACACTTATTTTAAAATGAATTTATACCACTTATTTAAATTGAGTATTTAAAAATTGGTTCCATATTTTTATTAATGAGGATCATATTTTTTAAATAGGTACCTTTTATTTTTGGTCAATATGAATAGTAACCATATTAAATTTTTGTCACCTTAATAAGGGTAAAATGAGTAAAATATGGTTAAAAATTTGGGATAAAGCTTAATTTTTTTATAAAATATTCCATTATACTATTTTATGAGTTTATTTTGTATATTTCCATATAATTATTGAATATATGGTAAATTGGTTCCATATTTCCATGATTATTACCTTTATATTAATTTAAGAAAAGAAAAATACAAAATGTCACTCTCTTACTTTTAAATATCTCTTATGTGTTCACATTGAGACAAAAGAATGTTGTGAACTAATATTATTGGTTATTTTTTAGATAAATCAAATTATTTTCATGATGATAATTTATTTATATTTTTTATAGATTTTATAATTACCTTAAATTCTTATGTAATGCCAACAAATATTTCTTCAATTAATAGAAAAATAAAATAAATGAATTTAAAAATATTAAAAGTAATATAATTTGAGTGAGTTATTATGTTCCCAGAATTTGGTAGATAAATATAAAATATTTATGATGTGTAAAAGTATTATATTTGAATTTAATATTTATTTTTGTGTCTTTAAATTGAAATTAAATGAACAGTTCCAAAATTGACATCAATGATATTTTATAATAAATAATATTTTCTTAAATGATTTAAAATTCATAAAATACTATATCCATCATAGTGAATGTAATATTATGGAAAATATTAACCATGGTATATTTAGGATTAAATTTTACATTTATGGTACCTTTTCTAACCCTTTAAGATTGAAATAGTTGTTACCATGATTATGGTAAAAAATGGTTAATGAAGGGGTTAATAAAAAAGATAAGGTTTAAAATGACATCAAAACCTATCTAAATTTAATTGGATAATATTATTTAAAACTTAAAATATTTTTATTTGAATTCATATTCATTTTTAATCCTTTGTATTGAAAATGACTATTATATTTTAATCTTTCAAGAAATTCCAAGTGTGTTATCTCCCTCCCTTATAAAAGGATACCCATCCTTTCTCTTCTTAACATCATTTTGAGCCTCATATATTGACAAAAACCTATAAATATATCTTCTAAAATTATATATACATGAATTATATGTTATGGTATTTATAAAATACCATTCCAAGGGTCTTAATAAAGGATCTAAAGGAGGCCAACCAGAAGAGAGTTAATCATCTTAGCCAACCTCTTTAAATTTAATTCTTTTTATACTTCCTATAATGATATTAATCATAAAATAATAAATTAATTATCCTAAATATAATAAAATTTTATTATGATTACGGTATAACCATTATAAACCCTATTTCCCATCAAATATTAATAGAAAGTATCAATCGTGTGTATGTACGACTTATCGTCTCCACATATCGATACAATTCATTTTCCATCACCATATTTCATGTATGACTACTATTATGGGTTTAAAGTTTATATATTATATTTATGAAATATTTATACTTATTTAATTATAATATCACATCTACCTTCTTACCTTCCAATCCATTAGAAAGTGATAACGTCGCTCGTGCGTACGTGTGGGCTACCACCTCCATAAAGCGATGTGATTTTTTTTTTAATTTAAGTTTTAATTGGATGGTAATAAGGATGGATTTAATAAATATATATGATTTATATAGTATAATAATTATTATATAAAGTTTAATTATTATTTACCTTTGTTTCTTTCCATCCATCGAAAACTGAAAATATTGTTTATGTTTACGTACATCCTAACATCTCCATGAATGATGTAATTCATTTATCTATATTTAAAATTTATGGGTAACTATAAATATAAATATATATATAAATATAATATAATATATATTTTATGATTAAAATTCTTTATATGATGGAACCATGATCAAATTATAAGGATTGAGACTGATAAAATGAAACATGCATAAAAAACGAAGTAGTCATCACCTAGAACAATGATTTTAATAAAAAATTTGTAATAAAATGGTGATAAGATTTCATAAGTAAATAATAAATGGTATTATAGATATGATTATATTTATTTAATATATTTATAATAAATATATATTTATTATATAATAGGTTTAAGCACCTATGAAGAAAGATGATACTTGAGGTAAGAGATTTATGTTTCAATCATATTTTAAACAAAACCGTTTATGCTTGAATTTCCATTGAGAAAATTGTATGATCCTTATCTAATAATTACATTTAATTTTTATTATAATTTGGTTACTTCTTAATAATTAATTTTTTGACTTTTATTTTACTCACTTTAAGATCTCAAGATATTTAAATAATATTTTTTTAGGAAAACATACTTTATTTTTCTCTTCAGTCGAAAAAATTTATTTTCTATATCTATGTTTTCTAAAAAAGTTTTCAAGAATGTTTTTAATATTATACTATTATTTTTTAAAGTAATTTTGAACCATGATTTAATTTTTTAAAAAATATTTAAAATTAATCTTCTTATCATTTTCTAAATGAGATACTTTTTGACTTTTAACAAATGTGTGAAAGGAATGTTTTATTTTAACTTATACAGCATGAATGCAATTTCCCACTTTCACTAACAATCAATGTCTTAAAGATCACTTCACAATTTTTTAGGTTTATTTTCAAATAAAATGTTTTCCTTAATATTTGGTAGATTTTATATTTTAAATAATCGATTTCAATGTGAAAAGGGTATTTTTCTAGGGAATATTCCATTGATTATTTTAAAAGAATTTTCATCTTCAATAACATCATTTGATGTTAATTATGTTTTATTGGGGATATGATCCAATGATACCATACTTATTCTTTCTTTATATGGTTTATGATTATTATGATGATATTTTTATTAAGCTTATGTATTTTCCATGGGTAATGCTATGATGAAATGTTTATAAAACCCATTTTATTTGCATTGGTTATAATATAATTACATAATTAATGTTTTATGATCTCATGGTACACATATGTATAATATTCATTATATGATGGGTGATTTTGAAATTATATATCTCTACAATGTATTGTGTATATTTTATATCTAATGGCATAATTATGGGAAAAAATTCGATGTGATTGATCCATTGTGGGAAACAAGTTGATGTGCTTGATTCACTATGGGAAACAAGTCCATGTGCTTAATCCAATAGAAGAAATATGTGATGATGCATGATCCAATTTGATATTATGGTCTTGATAGTTAACCTTGACATATGAAATTGTTTCTATTACTATGATGGTGCCACACTTTTATGACATGAACTTATGGTTCAAGATTGATTTATAATGATTTCTCACTCTTATGATTCATGTCTTTTTAAATGATGATGCTTTATGTGATAACTAATGTTTATTATTTTTGACATATTGGGTATGATATTTGTAATTTATGTCCATAATATCATACCATTATGCTTATTTTATGCTTTCATATAATCATTGATTGATTCTTCCCATCTTCACCCTTACTAAGTATCTGAGATCACCCTTTCTTATGTTTCATTTCCCTAGGTTATGAAGAAATGTTTAAGTAGGGTATGTAAAGAAGGGTTATAAGTGGGAATAATGTTATGGTATATGATAAATAATGTATCTAAATAATATGTTTATGTATCTTTCTCTAAAGACAATAAACCTTCATAGTTCTTGCAAGAATCATAATATTATATATAGAATATTAATCTAAAATAATGTAATACTTATATATAAAAAGCTCAGGCCTTTATAGTTGGTATCATAGTGGGGTTTAGTTAATATTTGATGATTAGTGTTAAATAAATTTTGTGAAAACCCTCAAGTATAAGTCTAAGTATAGGATAATATCCTAATGTTTTGGTAATGACCATGGATAACCTTGGTTAAACCTATGGTTTAATATATTGAGAAGAAGGTGTCATGATTTAGATGTCCTATGAATGATATTTCATGATTATTTGATATCTCACTCTAATTATTATAGATTTATGATCACACTTTGATCTTTTGTTTTATTCAATGGATGAAATTATAATACATTTCATTAAAAATGAATGTAATAGAAAATGTAATGATGTCCCACCTGAGAAACCAAATGCTATGGGAGTTGTAATGTAGAATATTGTTACTATGAAAATGAAACTTTCTAAGGCTATGAATCATGTCAAGATTCCAAATGATCAAAAGAGGGAACATCGCACTATTGAATATTTTATGAGGAAATATCCACTTTATTTTAGTGGATCTTCTAATACACTAGTGGATGAGTGATGGATCAAAACCATTGAAAAAGTATTTTCTATTCTCTAAATCCTACCCGTTTATCATTTTTAAGGTAAAGAAGATCAATGGTGGAATCTTATTATTAATATGAGTCAAGAGGAAGAAATTGGATCCATGGAATGGGATGGGTTTAAGAGGATATTTTTTAGTAATTACTTCCATCATATTGTATGTATAAGTATGGAGAAGGAATTCCTTAAGCTTAAGAAAAAGGAGGAAGAATCCATTGGTACTTACAAGAAAAATTTTACAATACTTTCAAGGTATGCTTATGGTTTAATCATTAGGCCTCAAATAAAAATTGATCAATACTTTAGTGTATTAAAACCTTTTCTATGAAGGGAAATAGATATAAGGGACTTTAGTAGCTATGAAAAAATAATTTAATGTGTACTCAAGGTAGAAATGGAAATCAGATATTCACACCATTCCCATAGTTTTGAAAATAAAAGGAATATGGTGTCTCATGAAAACTCGAATAAATCATATGGTGGAATAAAATTACAACCATATACATGCCAGGAATGTGGGAAGAAATATCAATGGAATTAGTTGAATGGAATAGGGAGGTTATTTAAATGTGAAAAGGTGGGTCATAAATCCTATGAATTTCAAAAGGCGATTAATAGGTAGGTTCATAAAATAGAGGAAAAGAAGATGCTAACTAATGTCCAATGCTTTAAATTCAAGGAGTATGGGAATTATGGAAACCAGTGTAAAAATATGAAGGTTTTTTATGATTATCGACATCAAAAACTTCTTAAGCCTAAATAAAAACGGAAACCTCATGCTATCATGACTGTAGAAGTGGGTTATGTGAATGAAATGGTGAAAGTTACACTTTCCATACACTTCTGAATAAATAATGTCTTATTTTAATCTATCTCTACCCAATAATTTACATATAAGTAATTTTCTAAGGTTATTGAGTTACTACCTCAATTATTAGATGTTTAATTAATGGTTAAAACTACTAATGGTATGACAATCACATATCAAGTCTATAGTTCCTATCCAATTGATGTTTGTGGGAAAGTGCTTCCTATAAATCTTTTGATTCACCATTTATTTGAATTTTATGTGATTCTAGGCATAAATTATCTTTGTTTATATGGAAAATATATTACTTGTAGAGTAAGAGAAGTCGCATTTCATATTATAAATGAACCTATGATTGTTTATCAGTGTGAGGATTAATATGAACTTCTAATTGAAATTACTTCTATCTTTTGGGTCATCATTCCTATCCCTGAAGGGCATCAATCTTATATGGTTGGGAAGAAACTTAAAATTTAGGATATTCCTATTTTACATGAGTTTTTTCATGTATTTATATAATAATTTCTTTATCTACCTCTAAATCATAAAATTAAGTTTTAAATATAACTTAGACCTGGTACTACACCCATTTCAAAGACTCCTTATAGAATGACCCCAATTGAGTTGCAAGAATTGATGAAGAAACCCCAAGAGAATCTTGATAATGGATTCATATGCCCTAGTGCATCAAAATGGGGTGAACCTATTCTATTTATTAAGAAGAATGATGGGTCAATGCATATTTTCCTTGATTACCGGGAACTTAATAAGAACACTATCAAGAACAAGTATCCTTTACCCTATATCAATGATTTGTTTGATCAATTATATGGATATTAATACTTTTATAAGATTTAACTTCATTATAGATATCATAAATTAAGGGTTAATAAGGAGGATATACCCAATATATCATTTTTCATGAGTTATAGGCATTATGAATTTATTTTTATGCCATTTGGACTTACTAATTCCCTATCTATCTTCATGTATTTAATTAATAGGTTCTTTAGATATTATGTTGATCAGTTTTTGGTAGTATTTATAGATTATATTATTATATATTCAAATATAAAGTAATATTATAAATATCATTTTATAATTGTGATGAAGACTCTGAGAAAGGATAAGCTGTATGAAAAATTTACCTAGTGTAAATTTTAGCTTTAGAAAGCTTTATTTTTGTGTTATATAATCTGAAGTGAGGGTATATCATTGGATCATTCAAAGATAGAAGTTATTAAACAATGTACTAGACCATCTATAGTAACTTAAATACATATTTTTCTTGGGTTAGATAGATATTACCAATTCTTTGTGAGATATTTATCATGACTATCTAATCCACTCACCAAGTTGACTTCGAAGGGGGTTAAGTTTTTGTGGATAGATAAATGTGAAGATAATTTCAAGGATCTAAAAATAAGGTTGGTTAGTGCACCTATTCTCACATTACCATATAGTGGATAAGGGTTTTTGATCATTAGTTATGCATTAAAGAAGTGACTGGGATGATTCCATATGTATAATGATATGGTAATAACATATCCCTAATGCTAATTGAAAGAACATGAGAAAAATTACTCAGATCCTGATTTGGAGATGAAAATAGTATCATTTTCATTAAAGATATAGAGGAATTATCTTTATGGTGAAATATGTTACATATATACTAATCATAACAATTTAAAGTATATATTCACTCAGAAAGAGTTGAATATGTACTATATAAGATTATTGGATTTAATTAAGTACTATGACTGCTCAATACATTACCACCATGGGAAAGTGAACAAGGTGGTCTATGATTTAAGTCAAAAGGATCATGCTATCTAATATATGATGAGTATAGAAAAAGATCCAATATTTTAAGATTTACAAATGATGGATTTTGAGATCTTGACAAAAGGAGATAAATCTTATCTATCTCAAATGAGTGTCTAACCATCTATACAAGTAAAGATTAAATAGGCACAAAAGGAAGATGTGGAGTCATATAAGAAGGTGAGAAATGTTCTTGAGTTTAATATTGATTATGATGGAAGGATATGGATCAAGAACTATGTATGTGTTTCATCCATACTAGATTTGAAGTAGTTGTTGGATGATCCTCATAGTTCATCATTCTCTATTCATCCTGAAAATATGAAGATGTATAAAGATATGAAAGAGTATTTATAGTGGGAAAAAATAAAGAGAGATATTGTAGATTATGCATCTTTATGCATGGTATGTAAGTAATTTAAGGCCAATAGACATAATTATAAGGTTATGTTATAACCATTACCTATACCATAATGAAAATGGGAAAACATTACCATGGATTTTATCATTGGACTCCCCTGAACATATAAAGGCCATAATAGTATTTGGGTTATAGTTGATCACTTTAAAAATTCAACACATTCTATTTCCATTAGATAAAATTTATCTCTTTATCATCTTTATAGGATATAAATTAAGTAATGGGTAATGTTTCATGGAGTACCATATTCTATTGTATCTGATTGAGATTAAAGGTTTACCTTGAAGTTCTAGAAAATTATTCAAAAGGATCTAGATATAGAGTTAAGTGTCAGCACTAATTATCATCCTCAAACAAATGGTTAGTTTGATAGAACCATTAAAACCCTATAGTACACATTAAGATTATTTTATCTATATTTAAAAGGTGGTTGGGATCAACACCTTCCATTAGTCAAGTTTTCTTACAACAATAGCTTTCACTCGAGCATTCAGATGGATCCTTATGAAGCCATCCATTGAAGTGATTTCATAACTACAATATACTAGGATAAAGTTAGATAAATAATTCTATTGGGACCTCATCCTACCAAGGAAAAGGAATATAAGGTTATATATATTCAGTAGCACTTAAGGGAAACTCAAAGTCTCCATGAAAGTTATGATTATAATTATCGGTGATATATGGAGTTTGAAGTTAGTGAAAAGGTATTAAAACAAATATTTAATTAGTATAAGGTTATGATATTTATAAATAAGGTAAATTTGAGCCCAATATATATTCATCCCTTTGAAATTATTGATCATATTGGGATAATAGCGTATTGCTTGGTGCTTCCAAGGAATCCCTTTCAATTTCACGATGTGTTCCACTTATCTATCCCAAGGAAGTATATACCCAATCTTTCACATGTACTAAACTCATAGGATATAACACCAGAGAAATATATCTCTTATGAAGAATAATCAGTGGTTATTCTGGATCGTAGATCTAAATTCCTACAAAACAATACCACTCACCTATTCAAAGTTTTATAGAGAAACCATAAATTTGAGGAAGCTATGTGGAAACTCGAGGATGTGATGAAACCAAGATATCCTCAAATATTTGTATCAAAGTGATGTAATTTCAAGGGTGAAATTAATTTTATGGGGGTTATAATGTAATACCATGATATTTTAATATATATATTTATCATCAAATACAAAAATTTTGATATCTTGCGATACATGCAACCCTGAGTCCAAATGAACTGTAATGTGATATACCATTATAACCTATCCATTAAATTAGAGGGTATGAATAAGAATAAATAAATTATAAAAAACATATGTATAAAATAAATTCATTGGTTATCAATTGATTATAAATGAAAATAAAAAAGTAAAAGAGTTGTTTTTCTAAAAAAAAAGTTATGCATGAAATGTATTTTTATATTAATAAATTAAATTTATCACTATTGGTGAATAATTTTAATGAAACGTATATATTATAAATTCAATCATTTTTTTAACTTTAATATAATATTTTTTAAACATGGGATATGAATAAATACATTTTTATTCTTAAAAATGTATTTTTCTAAAAAATGGTTTTCATCACATTTTACGTACTTATTGTAAAATGATTTTCTACCAATTATAGAAATAAAATCTTGAAAAATTTATTAAGTATTTTTAATTATTAGGATAAAATTTGATAACTAGTTTAATTCTTTTTTTGGTTAATATGAATAACAACCATAGTAAATTTTTTACCACCCCAATAAGAGTAAAAAAGGCAAAATAGGGATAAAACTTTGGGTTAAGGATTTAAAATTTCTATAAAACTCTCCTTTATCCCATTAAATGAGTATATTAAAGACATTTATATCCAATTCTTGAATATATGATCACTTGATTCCATATTTCTATGATCCCAAACTTTATATTAATTTAATAAAAGAAAAATACAAAAATGTCCCGCTCTTACTGTTAAAGATATCTTACGTGTTCACATAGGGAAAAAGCATGATTTGAATGAAAATTATTAGTTATTTTTTAATAATAATATTATTTTATTATGTTAATTTATTTATAATTTTTACAAATTATATAATTACCTTAAATTCTTACGCAATGTTGGCATAATATTTCTTTAATTTATAGAAAAATAAAATAAATGATTTTAAAAATATTAAAAGTAATATAATTTGATTGAATTATTGTTTTACATGAATTTATTAGACAAATATAAAATATTAGTGATGTTTTAAAGCATTATATTTTAATTCCATCTTTTTATTGGTGTCTTTAAAGTCAAATTAAATGAATAGTTCTAAAATTGACATTAATGATATTTTATAATAAATAATATTTTATTAAATGATTAAAAATTCATAAATATATTATTTTCAGAAAATTGGATGGAATATAGTTTAAAATATCAACCACGATAAATTTAATAGAAAATTTTATATTTATGGTAACATTTTTAACCCTTTAATATTGAAATAGTCATTACCATTGTTAATGTCAAAAATGGTTAATTAAGGGGTTGATAAAATATATAAGGATTAAAATGACACCAAAACCTGTATAAATTACATTGTATGATATTATTTTAACCCAAAAAACTTTTTATTTGAATTCATGGCCATTTGGAATCATTTTTCTTGATAATTACTTTATTATATTTTAATCTTTTATGAAATCCCAATTGTATCCTCTCCCTCCTTTTAAAAAGAACACCCCTCATCTCTCTTCATTAAATCACTTTGAGACTTATATATTAAAAAAAATATAATTTTATCTTCTAAGAATATATATACATGAATTAGAGTTTATTTTCTTCTTAAAATCCATTATAATGGTCCTTAATAAAGGATATAAAGGAGGCCAACTGAAAGAGAGGTAATCATCTTACTCGACCTCTTTCAATTTCATTCTTTTTATAATTATAATAATTATATTGTATTAATAATATAATAATAAATTTAGTATAATAAATATAAATAAATGTTATTTTTATTATCATATCACTATTATCCACCCTATTTCCTATTTAATGGTAAGTAACCTTATCACTCGTGTGTACGTACGACTTACCATCTCCACATAGCTATATAATTAATTTTTCATCACCATATTTTATGGATAGATATTATTATAGGTTTAAATATTATATATTAAATTTATTAATTATTTATAATTCAGTAATTATAATATTAGATCAATCTTATTACCTTCTAATCTACTAGAAATCAATAATGTCGCTCTCGCATACATGTGGACTACTAACTCCACAAAAAGATGTGATTTTTTTCATTTATGTTTTACTTATATGGTAATAAGTATAGATTAAATTAATATATATGATATATATTATATAATAACTATTATATAAAGGTGAATTATTGTTTACATTTCATTTTTTCTATCTATAAAAAAATGCAAAAAATATTCGTGCATACATACAACCTACCGTGTCTAGGAACAATGTAATTCATTTTTCTATTCCATAACTTTTATAGATGAATATATATATATATAAAGAATATATATGATATAGATATTATGATTAAAATTATATATATGAATAAATCATTATCAAATTACAAGGACCAAGACTTTTAAACCGAAACATGCATGAAAAATGAAGCAGATATCACCCAGAACAATGATTTTAATAAAAAAATGCTAATAAATAGGTGATTATATGTCATAATTAAGTAGTAAATGGTATGATAAATATTATTATGTTTTTATAATACATTAATAATAAATTTATATTTATTATATAGGAAGTTTGGAAGTGTATGAAGAAATATGAGACTTGAGGTAAGGGATTTATGTTTCAAACCCATTTTAATCAGGATTGTTTATGCTTGAATTTACATTGAGGAAATTATATGATAATTATATGATATATACCTATAATTTTTATTCTCCTATGGTTAACTATAAATAATACACGTTTTTTTTCATTTTTATCACTTTAAGTACTCAATATATCGAAAGAATGTTTTTAAGGAAAACCAACTTTATTCTTCTCTTTAGTAAAAAATCCCTTCTATTCCATATCAATGATTTATAATTTTTTTAAGAATTTTTTTAATATTATACCATGATTTTTTAAATTCATTTTTACCTATGATAAAATTTTTACAAAATGTTTTGGAGGGAAGTTTTTTTATATTTCAGAATGAGGAAATTTTTGACTTTTTTGAAAAGTGTGAAAAGAATATTTTATTTTAACTTATAAAAAATTAATAGAATTTATTTCCATCATGAACAATCAATTATTTTAAGATAAATTTAAAATTTTTAAAGTTCATTTTCAAAGAAAATATTTTCCTTAATATTTGGGAGATTTTTAGATTTTCAATAAGTGATTTCAAAGTGCAAAGGGTATTTTCCTCCAGAAATATTATAGTTATTATTTTAAATTAATTTTCATCTATGATAAAATTATTTAATGTTAATTATTTTTTACTTGGGATATTATTCAATTATACTATAATTATTCTTTATTTATATTTTTTATGATTACGATGATGAGATGTTTAAGAAACCCATTTATTTTCCAAGGGTTATGCTATGATGAAATTATAAAATGTTTGTTAAACCCATTTTCTTAACATGGGTTATGATATTATGATATGATGAATGTTTTGTGATCTTGTGTTACAAATATGTATGGTTTTCATTATGTTTTTATTGGGATCATAATTATATATCCCTCCAACTAATTGGTTAAAGTTTTATATCTAATGAGATAATTATCTGAAACAAGTCAATGTGCTTGATACACTATAGAAAACAAGTCAATATGCTTGATATACTATGAGAAAAAAGTCTATGTGCTTGATCCACTATAGTAAAAAGGTAATGATTCCTGATCTACTATGATTTGATGGTCTCAGTTGTTTAACTTTACATATTAAATGGTTTCAGTAACTATTATGGTGCCGCACTTTTATGACATGAACTTATGGTTCATGATTTATTTATAAAGATTTATTACTCTTATGATTCATGTATTTTGAAATAATAATGCTTTATTTCATGAATCATATTTATGATTTATAAAATATTGGGATATTAAATTCTCAATTTATGGTTATGATCTCATACCCTTATTCTTATATTATGATTTAATATGATAATTTATTGATATCTCTCATGTTTACCCTTACTGAGAATATAAGATCACCCTATCTTATGTTTCATTTCCCTAGGTTATGAAGAAAGGTTTAAGTAGGGTATTTAAAGAAGGGTACAAAGTGGGGGATTTTTTTGGGAGATGATTAAGAATGTATCTAAATAATACGTTTATGTACCTATTATCTAAAGACATTAAACATTCAAGCTTCTAACATGGATAATAATTTTATGTATGGAATATTCTTATAAAATGATATAATATTTATGTATAAAAACCCTAATCCTTTATAGGGATAACCACCTATATACCATTTGAGATCACATAACATTAATTTTTACCCAATGAAATGGAAAGATATATAATTATAGGACCACCCATCACATAATCATGATTCATTCATATGTATTCCACAAGATCATACAAATATTCATCATAAATTAACTGATGGAAAAGAAACCAGGTTTCATCTATATTTCATTATTATAACAAAAAAATCATCCAAATAAAGAGTAAATATAGTATCATTGGGTGTATACCTAGTAAATCCTTAGTAAAATCAAATGATTTTATCATAAATGAAAAATTCCTTTAAAATATCACTAGAATATTTCTTGAGGAAAATACCCTCTTTATTTTTAAATCACATATTAAAATCTAAAATTTTCCCAAATATTAAGAAAAAATTTCTTTAAAAAGAACCATGGGAATTTTTAAAGTAATCTTAAAAGAATTAAGTGGTTATTATGGTGGGAAATTCCATACATGTAGTGTACGTTAAAAAAAATATTCCTTTCACATTTTTAGTAAAAAGTAAAAAGTGCCTCATTCAAAAAATGACAAGAAGATTACCATTAAACCATTTTATAAAAAATTAAATCATGGGTAAAAATTAATTTAAAAAATCATAGAATAATATATAAATATTTTTTAAAACATTTTTAGAAAATACGAATATAGAAGAAAAATTATTTTCAACCAAAGTGAGAAATAAAGTCATTTTTCCTTAAAAAATTATTTCGGTCTCTTGAGTACTTAAAGTGAGTAAAATGGAAGAAAAACATGTATTATCAAGAAATAAATAGATTATAATAAAATTAAATGGATTTATCTATAAAGTATTATATAAGTTCCTTCAATGGAAATTCAAGAATAAGCTATCCTGATTAAAATGATATTAGAACATAAATCCCTTACCACTTTGGTAACTTTTGAGTCAAAACCACATTAAATATAGAACCTTATATAAAATGTATATCCCCATAATATTAATGATAAGAATCATAAAATTAATTCATGTTTATTATATACACCATATAAATAAAAAAGTGGTGAATATGACATGTGTCTCATAGAAGTAAAAGTGAGATGAAAATCTCTTACATTGATTTTGAATTTCTTAAAAAGTAATTTAACTGCCTATATAATAAATTTAGATTTATTATAAATCTGTATTTAATTATTTTAAATATATATAATATCATATATGATCCAATTATAACATTTTAACACCCATATATTAATAACACATTATTAAAATCATCGTTTCTGAGTGTTAACTATTTCATTTTTTTTCATGAGAATTTCAGTTTGGTAGTTCCCGACCTTGTAATCTGATTATGATTCCATCATATCCCAAAATTTAATTATGATATTAATATAATATATATTAATTATATATATATATATATTCATCCATAAGGTATATATTTAGAAAAATGAATTATACTATTCCTGGATACGGTAGGCCGTACGTATGCTTGAATACTGTTTTCACTTTTTGATGGATAGAACAAAATAAACATAAATAATAATTAAAATTTTAATAAACATTATTATATCATATATATTATATATATATTCATTAAATCTATAATTATTATCATCCTTGTAAATCAAGAATGAAAAATAAATCATACCACTTCATGGAGGTGGTAGTCCACACATATGCACGATCGATGTTTTCATTTTCCAACGGATGGTAAGGTAAGAAGGTAGATATGATATTATAATTATAAAAGAATAATTATGTCATAAATATAATATATAAACTTTAAAACCATATTTTTACACCCTCCAAATGGACATCGTAAAATATAGGGATGAATGAATACCCGAAACATAGGTATTATCTTCCCATAAAGGAAAATAAGGAATAAAGATGGCTATATAGAGATGAGGTGTCCAGGTCATACGGGTCGCATGACCCCCAATATGAATCATAATCACATGAATCTATGATAATCATGTGATAGTGTCATACACTTCACATGATTGGTTAATGATCACACAAAGCCCCTCTAATGAGCCCCTTAGATCATGAAAACCTCTATTAGATAGCATGTTTGATCAGGATAAGTCCCTCAGATGTGTCCCTTTGATCAGGAAACATAACAGTTCATAATTTATTTCTAATAACCCAATCTATTCATAAAATAAAAGTTTTAAAAGGTTAAATATTCATGAAAAAGGTAGTTATGTTGATTTTCATGCAAAATGATTATGTAGTTCGTGAGGTCAGTTATAGATCATGTGAAAACCCTTAGTGACATGTCATATTTTTAAGTGATAGTCTTTTGGAATGTAATATTCATCATGAAGTGGACTTAGATCATGTGAATTTAATCATTCCACACACTAAGTGACAATTAATGGGTAAATATTGTAGGTTTTATAAGTAAAAATATGAAAAATGAGGAAAATTCATGCGAAGATGAGTTATGTTATTTTTCATGTGAAACAGTTATGCACTCTGCATGGTCTATTTTTGATCACATGGTTACCTTTAGGAAAGTCTTCCTCAATCTCATGAAGACTCATAGACATGTAAAACTTGGATCTCATGAAGGCCTTAAAAAATATGTCCTAATACCATGAAGGCCATTTTAAATGTCGATTTGATCATACGTAATCCCTTTGAAAATCCACGAGTTTGATAAATATTCTAATATCAGTGTGATTATGAAATCACTATTAATCACATGATGGAAGGATGAAATCATTGATAATCCACAACTAGATCATGTGAAGCATGATATGTGATGCTCCATCCACCGATCTAATCCAATATATGCTATTTACGCATCATACAAAGTAGTGTATATTCTGGGAGGTGATGCATATAAACCCCCCCTCGACACATAGAAAAAAGAGAGGAATGGATAAAGATGATAGAAAAATTTATAGAGTGGAGAAACATGACATAAAAAGGGTCTTACACTAGGTAATATTGGTTCCCAACTTAAGGGATGAGAGAAGGTTCATAATCTCTATGTGATTAGTTTAATGATTGTGTGAAGGATCCCTAAAGTGTTAGTAGGATCACACAAAAGGTCTTTAACTTGTTAAACTGATCACACAATTCCCTAGTAGGAAAACACTTGATGAAAATTGAAGAATTTATGTAATAAAGTGAAAAAATATAGAATCCTTACATGTAGATGTATACAGTGATTTTATTACGAAGGGGTTATATGCCTTTCATGGCCTATTCATTAGTCACATGACAGTTCCTTGACATGTTAAACAAATCATATGAAAATACCTATAAAAATTACAGAAGATCATGTGACACATTTTAAATATGTCAGGAAAATCATGAAACAACATTTTATACATATCAACTAGTTTATGTAGACATACCTAGATATGTCAGATAGGTTATACGAAGGCATCCAGACATATCAGTCAGATCATGCGACAACCCTCAAACATGCCAAATAGATCATGGGAAACCCTCTGGACATGATTAGAAGATAATTAGATACCCTCTGGACATTTAAGGAATACACCCCAAACATTTCAACCTTTCTAGATAGAAATCCTCAAATAGGTTAGGTAGACATACTCATACATTTCAGCCTTGTCAGGCAGACATCATCAGACATGTTGGGCAGACATCCTCAGACATGTTGGCCTTGTCAGTAGGCATCCTTAGACATTTCAAGCATATATACCCAGACATGCCAACCTTGTCTAGTAAGACCACTCAGAAAAGTACCCTTAAGTCATATGAACATGATGTGTTAAGTTCTATGTACCCACTCAACCTTATCAGCAACATAGAATCTTCATGTGTCTAAGAGACCTGTCATGGTTTCAACCCTTTATCCACAAGAGGATGAGGGTTGGATGAATTGGCCATCCACCTTGGATAATCCCCTTAACATCCCATCTATTATAGATCATGGGACCTTCCTCCCATGGGTCTACCATCTTACCTCACCCATCAACAGGTTAAGGTTAAATATAACTAAAAGGACTATGATTCCTATCATAAGTAAGATATGTTGGACACCTTCATAAGGGCCAAGCTTTGCATCAAAAAATTCCATCAAGGTTACTTCAATGCATAAGTCTTGTATCCATATGCAGTGTGCTCAACCAATCACTCTCTATTGTTTATGACATCGAGAATAACTCACATGAGCTTAGGAATTCATAATGATCACTCCACTAGTATAAAAAATTCCCTAACAAAATAGGGAGACCTTAGTATATATCCCTTCTCAACTATAATGATGACCTTAGTGTGTAAGTGCTACTCAACTATAAAGACAAACTTAGTGTATAAGCCCAACACAAATTTTATTTTGTATCGATTACATCATGTTTAATATTAATATATCTCTTATTTATCACACCAATAATGAATCATGTGGGATTAGAGAGTCAAGGTGATTATATCAACAATCTGATAAAAATACCTCCCAAACCTAGGAATTTGTCTAGGCCTAATAACTAAACTACAAAGAATATAATTCCTGTTAAGAAGAAAGGATTCATAGGAAACATTTATAAGGCTCAAGATCCATATACAATGTATAAATGATCTAATGTACATCCTTTATGCATGATTCTAAACTACACAACCTGTTCCTAAACAAACTATGTGGGTTTTGATTCTCATTCTCACAAGATACATAGGACACCTCTGAGATGTTCAATCCCAACTCTAGAACACTAATTACCTTCTTGGATGGCAATAAAACTTAGAAGTGTCTAGTCACATGGATTCAAAGCATAAGAAATTCCTAATTACTAAGTGATAATGGGAACTATATGGATAAAATATTATATATAAATATGTGGTCATTAATAGAACACCATATCTCATGTACAATGGTTCAACACCAGATTTTTTTATTAGGGTAACTAGTTCTGTACCAGGATTTAGTAAAGTTTCAAAAAAATATCATAAATATATAATAGATTCCTAGAGTAGTAAATAATTCCCCCCAAAAAGGGTGTGATGGTCCCAACCTCCCATCATCTCGACTAATGTGAGCTCTTAAGCATCATTGGGTTTGAATCCCCAAATGACCACCTACCTTTAGAAAGTAGGTCTGTGACATATGTGAGAGCCATTGGGAATTTTCTTCAGAAATAAAGATGATGAACCCAACATGAATAGCTGTGAAACCATCCTAAAAAACACACAATTGAGTATCTAGTATTACATCCACTTTTATATTACCTTCAATGGAAACAAAAATGGTGAATCGATGTGAAACTCACAGTTTCAAAAGAAAACAGGTTTAAGCATGTCAATCCATTTTGTTCCCACCTTTAATGAAAATAAATGGTGAACCAGATGTGAAAATTTTAAATAATAAAACATAATTGGGGTTCCCATGATATAGACCACTTCATCATAACCAAATGGATAAACTAACAATAAGAGATAACACTTGTGTTACCCGTGCATAACTAATTTAGCATGTTTAATACTTATGATGACACACTGATTGGTGACCTTGTTCCTTTTTGTCCTTGTAGATAAAAATACTAACCTAAAATAAATTACCTTGACCTGATATTATGTCATCATTAAGAGACTATTTTGGAACCTCAATAATGAAAACAACCTCTTCGGATCACAAAACATCATCACCCACTTGACATCTTCAACATCAGGTGACAAACAAAATGGTATGAGAATACCACCAACATGGAACAATCCTGAACCTTGAGGCCATACACAGAGGTTTCCATATTCTAAAACCTATAAGAACATATCATTCATGGAAATCTATAATAAATCTAGTAACCTTTATTGCCAAAATCAACTGATTTATGATCCTATCCCCAAATCCTGAAAATCCACACCTCCATTACCTTAGGAAGTTCAATCAAGGAGTAAAATACAAATAAATCCTAGTTTAGGGGATTCCTAGGAGGGATCATGTCAACCACCATCATTAGTTTTATCCCACCAGTTCCCCTCATTCACCTATTTAAGGTTATACCCGATGGGTCTACACCTGATAAATTCATTCTTGGGTGCCAAGGGGATCTCACCGGGCATGAATATATGTATATAAAATGGAGTGGGATCATATTATCACTTCTAATGATGAATCCCATTAGTGTATTCTAGTGGTTTCCAGTGATCCAACTCATATCCCTACCCACTCAGATCAAGTATACATGCATATCCTGACAAAAAATACAGGGGAGACACATATCCCTACCCTCGTGCATGAATATCATTAGCATATTATAATGGCATAAGGAGGAAAGTATTGGTCTTATATCCAAGATTCAATTGAATACATATACCAGTGTATTTTGGAGACTAAGAATGTTCAAGCTTATATCCCTACACATAATATACTAAAGTGTCACTTTATCATGGAAACAACACAAGAACTCCTTCAGCATATTCCGACACTGGTACAGATATAGTGATAAGAGCATATTCCTATCCCAATATCAAGAGTAGTTTATCACCTTGTTCAATATGAACATATGGATACTCTAGATAAAACACACATTATTTCTACCATATGGTGAGATTATTAACATATTCCAATAAAGGAAAAGTCACAAGACCAATATCATATTTCCATTCCAACTAGGCCTCACCAACCTAGGTCGGCACATGCCTTAGGATAAGTGCACATTCCTTTCAAAGAAAGAAAATGGAATATTACTGAGGTATAGGATTAGGCCTATATTCCCACTCCAATTGAGGTTCATCAGCATAGTTTTTAAATCACATCAAGGAAGTATCATATATTGTAAAATGAAGCTACTTGACATATTCCATCAACTTATGGGAGCTAGGATCATATCACTGATCCCGCTGATGAAATAATGCACTAGAATCCTTTAGAGGTTATTCAAGAGGAGGCTTATATCTCTTCTCCCATTTTGGAGTTCCATTGGAATATTTTTACAAGGGATGATAATTTGAACCCAGATCATAACCCCACTTAAATTATGGATGATCTAAATATTATAGAAACCACCAAAAGACAGACACATATCCCCACTAATGATACAAAATCTCACCAACATACTCTATCCACTTCTCAGTAGAAGGATCATATCCCCACAATAGCAGATAGTTATCAACATATTCTAGTGACTACACTATAACTTGCTCATATTACTTATCAAATCCAAAAGGCAGGCCATCATATCCCGACCACAATGCAGGATGAGGTTCATATCCATGACCTGCTCAGTGCTAATGTTCTCAAGGTTGTAAGATGTATATCAGCAACACCACAGGGTTCCGAAAACTCTTTATTTGAAGAAGAAGGTGATAACTACCTTGATAGTACTTCTCATGGTAGTATAGATATGTATCATAGATATTTTACTCCATACATCCACTATGGAAATCCTCCCAATGACAAAATATTACCCAGGAAATGAAATAATCCCCTTACTCAGACACCTTCATATAGAGAGGTTCTTGAAACACTGAGGTCAATAGTATATAATGCTCTATAAACTGTAAGAAACACCTCACCTTAGTCAACATAATACCCAAAGAATCAATCTATATGGTTTGAATAGGTAGAGGAATACGACTCTAATAATTAAGAATTTGATATGGATTTATGGTGGGAGTTAGTTGGAAACAACCTCCCAACCATTTTTTGGCCCATATCTACTTTTTATTATGAATTACTAGATGAACTAAAAAGGGAATGTGTTCCCTACTTGTGTTAGAAAACATGGGTGACTTTTCAATGGTTAAATTCTAGACACATCCATTATCTAGGATAGGAGGGTCACCATTAGAGCATAAACATAATTTTATTTCAAATGAACCTAGCCGTTATCTATAGGTACTGGGGCCCAAGATCAAAAATGTAAAATGAATATCTATAACATGATTTCCATCATAACACCAAAACTCTCTGGAAACTGATCTCAAAATCCTTTTCATACATCCATATCCAAGGATGGGGTGATTTTTGGGTGTTTCACTTCACTGCATCCCTAGAATAGTAAATTATCTAATATACAAAATCTTATAATGTTATACCAATAGGATAGATTATGGGACCAGGTACTGGTCAATACAATTAGTCAATAAAATGAAGGTCCACCACTTTGAGGATGAAAAGATTCCATAAATAGAGAGATAGGGTTTCCAAAAAAATCTTACATTGGGAATCTCTATATAATAAGATCAAATATCAAACATATAAGCTGAAGTCATAGAACACCCGATGGCTTCCCATAGTGAGTGAATCCCATCATGAATAATAGTTTCTCCCAACACATGAGTGATTCATATCATGATAAATAATATGGATTGTAATATTAGATATTTTAGAACTTATCTAGGAGTGAACCCAAAACATAGGGTTGGGAGAAATTTTACCACCACCTCCACCCATAGGGTCATAGAACCCCAAGAGGTTCCCAAATAAATTAGTGGTGGCTCTACAAAATCCCCATCCCATATGTATGGGAGAATTTATATCTCATTCTCCACCCCAGGGGTTAGAAAATCCTCAAAACACCAAATCAAATCCACCCCTAGGTATAGGGTCATTCTAATCATTATCTAAATGGGAATAAATCTTCTCTAAGTTAGGATGTAAATACCAATAGTCAAAACCCCCGCTATTCCTCCCAACTCAATAAAAACCCCTTTCATTTGGGGTCTATTTGGAAAGTACCATATAAAATAATCTAAAAATCACTATTAATAGGACAAGACTAGGGGGATGTTTGACAAAACAGTCATACTTTTCAAGGGTCATAAGTCAAGACGGTCTAACAAGGTAAAAGTCCAGAGGCATAACCCTTATGAAACCCTCTAAGGGGAAACAAGTGGTACAAATTTTTCATACTATTTTGTCAATGATGGGGTTATTACCATTGATAGATACACCTTATTAAATGTCTTTATCATCAATCTAGAGAGTGATGTAGATAAATAAATAAATGCAGATGGGCACAAAATGGAAACAACACTATGACAAATGGGTGACACTAATGCACAAGTTGAGGCTGCATGTATGTGGGATCAGAGAAGGAGACATAACCTGACACCTCAAAATGATTATTTTCCACCTAATAAATAGAAATATTCCAAAAGATAAATGTAAAGGTGTGGCTAAATCCTAATCACTACCCAGATGAGCTGAAATCCCTTCCACAAAGGAACGAATGGAATAATATGAAAATGAGATATATAATATCAGATAAATCAATGAGGAAATTATTTTGGGAAATATTATTTCTAGGCATCATCTTCAAATATAAGTTCATACCCCTCTTAATAAATATTATGATAGAGCTAATCTTCTCACAAGGTTCACATTTTAGCATCATACTAGCTATAGATCTAGGAAAATTGTCTTAGGAAATGAGGTAGCCAAAGATGATCATGGATTTATTCCATTAAAAAAACTACCACCTTATCAAGGTGATTATCTGGTCTTGAAATAGATTGAGAATCAATGGGATATGAATGTAGGGAGACCACATCAAGACTCACCTTCTCCTCATGCACAAGAAGTGGTCTAGATAATGTTACCTCTATAACTTATCAACACCATTGAGTCCATAGATGATTGAATGGATTCTATGGAAATATGAAATTACCCCATACAACCTAAGAGAAATCTATATCCTAAATGGGTAGAAAATACTTCATATAAAAATACAGACCAATTATAGGCCTTAGATATCAATAGGAGGTAACAAACTTAAGGTGCTTTGTACAGAACCTGATAGGTCCATCCTTCGTTTGGTACAAAATCATTTCAAAAAGTTATATTATAGGTTAGGAATACCTTCATCATCAATCCCATTATAATTTTAGCTCTATATTAAGAAAAACGATGAATTTTGAAATCAAATATTTAAAACAATGATAAAATGAGAGTGTTTATGAATTCATCTATAGATGGAATGGTTTAACCTATTCACTCAGTATCCCACTATCATAAGAGAAATTGTTGGAACTTTGAAATGAGAACCATAGAGATGATCTATAAACACATTTGATCCTGATGAAATATTCTAATGGATTCTGTGAGTTTTCAGAAACAAATCAATGTTTATAAGATGCCATTTAGTGAACTCAAACTTAATATTGGACCAAACTTGTGGTATAAGGAAAAAGACCTAGAAAATCAGAAACTACTGATTTTACCCTCAAACCATTTATAGTGCCCACTAGAGCACCTAAGTTGGTCCTAAATCACTCAGTACTTATCATTGAGTGGAAAAATCAAAAAAATCACCCTTGGATGGAAGAAAAAAGAGACCAGGTTTACTATCAATTTGAGGAATGGATGAAAAATGTCTAATACTTATTAAATTAATAGGTTCCTAGTCATTTGCTCACACTTATAGAAAATAACCTTCTCAAGTTGTTGGAGTCTAGGAAACTTAAGGAGGCTTACCATAGTGACAATCCTGATTATTTCCATTTTCATAGGAGACTGGGTCACACAATCTAGAACCGATTCCGCTTCAAAAATTTTCTCCATAGCATGGTTGATTCTGGACAGGTGAAATTGGGAAACTCCCCAACACAGGTGACCTATCTAATTTCCACCCAACCAGAAGAAGAGGGTGAATAGAAAGAATTTCCAGCTGAGAATAAATAGAAATTTGATAACTAGATGACTCAAAAAATGGATGACTAAGCTCACTCTACCTTGAGAGAACATCTTCATAAAGTATTCATAGTGATAGCACCTAGGAAGGAATCATTTAATACGCCTCTTGGATGCAGATGATATCTTTAAGAATAAGAAAATAAACAAGTGGAAGAGTCATATTCAACTCCCCCAAAGACTCTAACTACAATATCCCATATTTTTATAGGTACGTCTTTCTCTAAGTTCTTTTAAAATTATTTTGGTTGAGTTTTTCCTTATTTTAAACCTTGTTGGTCATGAATGTATTGTTGTTTTAATAAACACAAAATTTGGTTATGAGGAAACTTGAGAAAACCAAAGAGGATCCACGTGGGGAGTGGTTAGGGGATTTTAATTTAAATTGATGGAGTCTAGGTATAAATGGGTCAAGTGTTACCAAGGGTTATTGGTAAGTTGAGAAGACTTAAAGGGGGTTCCTGTTTTTATAAAGAAACTAGGATGAAAAGATATCTGTAGAATAGTCACACACCATGTAATTGTAATACCCTCTATGTAATTGTTGCTAGACACATGCCATGAACAGTTATAGGTTATGAACTGATTCACGAAATGAAGAGAGTAAAAGTTGTGTAATTATATTACACATCCTGTAATATTTGATTGGAATAAATAATAATCTGAGGTGATGGGGTTTTCATTGTATCCCCCTAAAAATAAATACATGATGTGTAACTATATTACACACTATGTAATTTCCAAATAATGTTTTTAAAGGGTGTCGTATGATTGATTTTTCATTAATCTCATGTTCATATTTCATTCTCTCGACCTAGGGCTCTCATATAGGAAATTTTGGAAGCCTTCCCTCCCTTATGGACATCTCAAACATGCATTCGATCCCTGGTTAGTGGTTTTGGTTGGGTTTTCCTTCTCTTTTTTTCTCCAAACATGTAGTATAATTCTCTTGACTGTGTGCATTGTTGGTTTTGATCTTGATCAGTTTTGATCTAGGATCACTCTTGTGATTATCAACACCTTGTTCCTCATGGAAAGTTTCCATTGGAAGCATTGAATTCATCACTGGTTAAAGGTAAGGGGTCTAAAACTTAACCCTATGGCTTGATAATGGTCAAGTATGTGAAATATTGAAAATTTCACCAACATAGAGTGAACCTAAATTAATTAAATGATGAACTAGATTATTCCTGGTGTCACTTTGTATACAATTAGTATTGACTTATCTTATGGCTACCATTTTGGTGAGAAAACACTTGATTATAAAGGATTTGTTTAATGACTCAAAGTGTGTTTAGCATGACATGGGTTTTGGTTGATTTCTTGATATAGATTAAAATTGGTTTGGCTTGATTATTAAAGTGACTAACATGTTATTGGTTTAAGACCAAATGATAAATAAAAAGTGTAATTGAAAGATAAATGGTAATTTTCGTAATTAACCATTGAGCTTGATGATGTGATATTGTGATATCCCTATTACTATGACATGTGTTCTGATATAAATGTTGTAATTCTTACATGGACAGTTGGCCCAATTTACATGCTGAAATTATTTTATACCAGACTATGCCCTAAGACATGCTAAAATACTTATATAACGGCCTATTCCTAGTGACACATGATGAAATTATTATATACTAGGGCTATCCCTAAGACACATTTTAAAATGCCTATATACTTGGCTTGGCCTTTATACATGTTGAAATGTTTATATACCATGTTCGACCCTGATTAACTGCAAAAATTCTTATATAGTAGGTTTTGAACCAAATTTGTGTGATTTATACATTGGTTATAAGGTTATGGTTGATATGGTTGTGAGACATGCTCATATAAATTTCAGTATGGAATTAAGGAAGGTTATGTTTTACCATGCTTATATGGTTATGGTTGGCATGGCTATGAGATATTCTTAGAAACAAGTTGGTATGGTACTGAAGTAGGTTTATGTGGTATTAATTTAATTATTTAATTAATTAATACACCTATTTATTGCATTATTGCATACACTTATTATCAGTATGGTTATGTTTAGACATAGTGGTGTTGAACTACTGAGTTATACTCACACTCTATTTGGGCCACCGTTTGGTACTCGAGAAGATTACATGGATGCATGTTTGGAAAAGGGAAAATGATAGTGTTGTTGATTGTTTTCTTACTGGATGGACTAGAGTTTGGAGGTGGGAATAACATGGGGTTCGATACCGAGGAATTTTGAGTTTTTATTTGAGTCTTCTAGTATTTTACTTGTATTTATTCTAGCATAAAATTTAGTTACATTACAAAAAATTATTAAATTATTCCTTTATTGTTTATTGTATTATTCAGTTGGATTTTATTATTGGTTTTCAACTTTATCATATTGTTTACCTTATTTCCACACTCTGATATTTTATTTATTGTTATTGGATTATTTATCTTTGTTTTAACTCTATAATGAGGGGGTATAGTATCCCCAATATACCTATCACACCCTTGATACTAGTTGGTAGCCTTTGGTATACATGGAGGAATGATTGAGGTCTCATAACCAACCCATTTTGGCCATGTGAGAGAGTTCCATATTGAGGGATATTACAAAGTGGTATCGAAGGAGGTTTCTTTTCTATTTCTTTACTATTTTGGAATGATATAAAGAATATTATGATGTGTTAGAACTTTTAAATGAGCTTATATATGGGAGTATCTAACCCATGTATGGGGGAAAATCCAAGTGCCCGTGGGTGGATTATTGTTTATACTTATTTCTTGTTACAATTGATGTTATTTCACCTTGAGTGATTCATATACTTTGTGAATTTATTATTTCATAATGTTATTGGTTCTTTAGATTTATAATCATGGCTAAATATAATGTGGTATGAGTATGCATGCATCATGATAGGCATCTAGGGATATATATTGGCATACATTGTTCATGGTAGAGACATATTTATTACATGTGATATATACTTTTCTATTTGAACTATGATATAAGATACCTATTATATATGATAAAAGGAATAAATAAACTGTTATTTCATGTTAAAATACATGTAATACATGTTTAGAGAGACTAAGAGTAGTGGTTCTCTATTGTTTTCACCTATTGAGGTTGACCTTATTATAGCTAGTGTTCTAAGGAGTGTGTTTTTATTATAGGGAAAATGCCTCCTTGTTATCTTTGACTTGAGTGTTAGGAGAGTGGAAATCAACATGCTCCTAATGCAGTTGAAATGGAGATTCCTATGGTTCTTGAGGATTGTATGAATTTTTAACTTCAGGACATCTTCCCGAGGGTCATGAGATCCCTAGAGAGGGAGAATTTTTGTACCATGCCTTCGATGTATGAGATGACGAGAGAGTTCCAGCTACAACATCCGCCTACATTCACTAGGGATAGAGGACCCTAAGTATCCAAGTTCTATAATGAGTCTATCCATACAATCTTTAAGCATATTGAGAAACCCATAGATAGGAGGGTGAATCTTGCTATATATATGCCTCTTGGACCAGCCAAGCATTGGTGGGACATTCTGGAGCAGGCAGGGAAGTAGAAGGAGTTATCCTAGAAGGAATTTGAGATAAATTTCCTGATCCATTTCTATATCAAGACCTCAAGAGATGATAAGTCTCATGAGTTCATTCACCTAACACAAGAGGGAATACCAGTGATGGACTACACTAAATGTTTTACCAACTTGCAATACTTTTTACCATCTTTGGTAGTTGATGAGATCTCTAGGGTGAAATGTTTTTAGGATGGTATTAACTATGAAATAAAGTCACAAGTGAACATATAACATGTAATGTGACACATTTAGAGTTATAATTAGATTATTTATGATGCATATTTATGATGCAAGAGGATCAAGTGGTTTCTTATGGATCCAAAAAATTGATACCACATGATAGGAATTATCGTACTCATGATTTGGAGTTGGTAGAAGTGGTACATGCCTTGAGATGTGGAGGAATTATGTCATGGGTGATAGGTTTGTTTTATACATAGAACACAATATCCTTAGGTACATATTTTCTTAGTGGGACCTAAACCTTTGGTATAGGAGGTGGGTTGAGTATATGAAGTCTTTTGACTTTGATTTGGATTATACACTGGGAAAGGGAAACATCATTATTGATGAATTGAGCCAAAAGACATAGATAGAGGAAGTAAAAGAGTCTTGAAACAAGTGGAAGATAATATAACTTTTTTAAGTCATGCATATAGATATGCATGAGTCTTAGGGATGAGTAGCTCTGACCTCGACATCTATTATACCCATTATTTTTGACCGGATAAAGACCAGGAAGTTATCTAATCCAGAGGGCCTAGTTACAAGAGAAAACTTATATGGTGGGGATATGCCGTTGGGATGGTCTTTTAGAAGTAAAAATTATCTTTTTTTTTGTGGTCGACTATGGGTTCCTACAAGTCTGTGTGAGGAGTTTATGAGGGAGTTTTATCCTTCTAGATGGGCAATACATCCTAGTTTGAAAAAGATATATCATGATCTATGTAGACAATACTAATGGTTAGGAATGAAGAAGGAAGTACCAGGATTCATGGCTAGATGTTTCACTTCTCAGTAGGTGAAGTCTGAACATCAGAGGCTAGCTAAGATTTTGTCGCCTTTTCCCATTCTTGAGTGGAAATGAGATGATGTCACTATGGATTTTGTGATAGGATTACCTAGAAAAACCTATAAAAATGATGTTTTATAGGAATTTTTGGATCATCTAAAGAAGGTATCCAACTTCTTTCCTATTAGGGATACCTTCATAGTTGATGATATGGGTAGTATTTACATGTGTGAGGTAGTTTAGTTTCATGGTGTTCCAAGAAGTATTGTTTTAGACAGAGATCCTCATTTCACATCACATATATAGTAGTGTATTTAGAAGGCTCTGGTATCATAGGTTATTTTGAGTATGACCTATCATCCTCAGACTAATGGTCAATCTAAGAGGACTGTTTAGGTTCTGATGGATATGTTACGAGCCTATGATTTGGATTTTAGTGGTTTATGGGGGAAAAATATGGAAATCATTTAGTTTTCATATAATAATAGATTCTAAACATTGATCCAGATGGAAACTTTCAAAGATTTGTATGGAAGGACATTACATTTAGCTCTTTTTTGGTTGGAGGTAGGTGAGTTAGTGCTTGTTGGGCCTAGTCTCATGTAGGAGATTCCTGATCATGTTTAGTTGATTTGATAGTAGTTGGTGACCATGTAGAATAAGAATAAATCCTACACTAACCATCATAGATGACCTATAGAGTTCTAGGTTGGTCATTCTATTTTCCTTTGGTTGTCACCTAGGTTGGGGAAACACCATATCCAAAAATTGGGAAAGATAACACCCAAGTTTGTTGGGCTATTTGAGATAGTGGATAGGGTTGATCCAGTAGTGTACCGGTTAGCCATTCCACAGTGCTATAGTTCCATGCATGATGTGTTTGACATGTCGTAGATTCAAATATATAATCCATATCCTTACCATGTGATAGACATAGTAGATGTCAAGATTAGTGCTGATGTGTCTTTTGAGGAGCATATGATATGGGTTATTGAACATAGTGAGAAGTATCTCTGGGGTAGGGTGATTCCTTTGGTTCGAGAGCAGTGGTAGAATGGGAAAGTTCAGAAGGATACCTAGGAGAGGGAGTATTATATGTGATCATAATGGCTAGAATTGTTCCTTAAGACCCCACAGTGATTCTTGGAGTAGCTTAGGTATGAGATATTATTTGGAGGGGAGGTTGTAAGATCCCATATTTTTTCAGGTACATATCTCTATGATTTTTTCATTAAACTTATTTCAATTTACTTTTGCCTCATCTTTAAACCTTGGTGGTAATGTTTTTATGTGAATGTCTATTTTTTTGAATAAACACAGACATAGGTTGTGAGGACACTTGAGAAAAATGGAGACGATCCACACAAAGAGTGATTTTGGTATTTTTGTTTGAATTAATGGAGTCCAGGTATAAATGGGTCAAGTGTTACCAAGGGTTCTTGGTATTTTGTGAAGTCTTAAAGGGGTTTCAGGTTTTATAAGGAAAATGGTCTGAAAAACTATCTACAAGAACAATTAAATATTATGTAACTATAATACACATCATGTAATTATTACTAGACACATGTTGTGAATGGTTATAGTTTATAAACTGATTCAAAACATTAAGAGAGTATACATCATGTAATATTTGATCGGAATAAATAATAATCTAAGGTGAAAAGTTCTTTAGAGTATCCCTTTAAAAATAAATACACGACGTGTAACTATATTACACATCTTGTAATTTCCTGATAGGGTTTTTAAATGGTGTCTTGCAAATGATTTTTCATTCATCTCACATGAAAATTTTCTCCTATTGACCAAGGGCTCTCATCCAGGTGATTTTGGAAGCCTTACTTCCATTTCAGACATCTTGAACATGTACATAATCCCTGGTTAGTGGTTTTGGTTTGGTTTTTCCTTCTTTAATTTTTTTCTCCAACCGTTCAGTGTAATTCTCTTGACCGTGTGAATTGTTGGGTTTGATCTTGACCAGTTTTGATCTCGGATCCTTTTTGTGATCATATACACCTTCTTCCTCATGGGAGTTTTCTGTTGGAAGCATTAAATTATTCACCAGTTAAAGGCAGTGGGTCTAAACCTTAACCCTAGGGTTTATAATTGTTAAGTATGTGAAATATTGAAAATTGAGCCAACATAGCACGCACCTAAATTAATTAAATGATGAACTATATTATTCCTTGGAGTCCCTTTGGATCCAATTGGTATTGACTTGGCTTATGGATATTGTTCAGGTGAGCGGACCCTTGATTATAAAGTAATTATTTAATGTCTTAAAGTGTGTTTAGAATGACATGGGTTTTGGGTGATTTCTTGATATAGATTCTCCTTAGCTTGGACTAATTATTGAAGTGACTGACATGTTATTAGTTTAAGAAAAAAATGATAAATGAAAAGTGCATTGAAAGATTAATGGTAATTTTCATAATTAATCATTGAGCCTAATGTTGTGATATCATGATATCCTTTCTTCCATGATACATGATGTGATTTAAATTTTGTAATGATTATATGGGGTGTTGGTCTAGTTTACATGCTGAAATAATTTTATACCAGGATATGACTTGAGACATGATGAAATGATTATATAGTGGGCTATGCCCAATGAAACATGCTGAAATGATTATATACCAGGTTTGACCCTGAGACACATGTTGAAATGATTATATACCAGGCTTGGACCTGATACATGCTGAAATTATTATATACTGGGTTCGACCCTAATTAAATGATGGAATTATTATATAATGAGTTTTGACCCAGATTTGTGTGATTTAAACCTTGGTTATTAGGTTATGGTTGTCATGGTTGTGAGACATGCTCAAAGACATTCTGGCATGGTGCTGAGGTAGGTTATGCTCTACCATGGCTATATGGTTATGTTTGTCATGGGTTTGAAACATTCTTAGAGACATTATGGCATGTCACAAAATTAGGCTGATGTGGTATTAATTTAATTATTTAATTAATTATTTCACCTATTTATTGAATTATGGAATACACTTATTATCAGACTGGTTATGTTTAGACATGGTGGTGTCAACCTACTGAGTTATACTCACACCCTATTTAGGCTTCCATTTGGTACTCAAGAATATTACATGGATGTAGGTTTGGAAAAGGGAAAATGACCTTGTTGTTGATTGTTTTCTTACTGGATGGGCTGGAGTTTGGAGGCGGGACCAACATGGGGTTTGGGACTGGGGACTTTTGAGTCTTTATTTGAGTATACTAGTCTTTTAATTGCATTTATTCTAGAGTGAAACTTAGTTACATTCCATAATGTCATTACATAATTCCTTTATTATTTATTGTATTATTCAATTGGATTTTATTATTTGTTTTCCACTGTATCACATTGTTTCCATTTTTTCTCCACTCTAAAATTTTATTAATTGTTATTGGATTATTATTCTATGTTATAAATCTATAACTAGGGGGTATAGTCTCCCCATTACACATATCACACCCCCACTTCTATTCAGTAGACTTTGGCATATAGGGAGGTGCATTTGAGGTCTTGTAACCAACCCATTTTAGGCACATGAGAGAGTTCCAAATTGGGGGAAATTACACTAACACTTTTGTATTTCTTTCCCTCATTATTTGAAGAAGGGGAACTAACCCACTGAATGGTACAACAAGCATTAACCCACCAAATAGTAAAATGATCATCGATCCACAAAATAGTACAACCGGCCCCAACCCACCAAATGGTACAATGGGAACCAACCCACCAAATATTACAATAGGCATCAAACTAAAAAAAAAATCATCATCGGATAAAGACCTCATATTAGGTATCGTTAATGTTAGTAATGTAACAAATCCCTTCTATAATGATAGATATACCACTGATTATGAGTTACCCATGCCTAAATTGGGAACCGAAGGCCAAGGATGCTGAATATGAGAGTACATGGGATGGTGCAAGCATGGAAAAACCTAATATTTCAGCCACATCCACATGGAATCCATATACATAGCTGAGACCCAAGGGAGATCACTTTAGCTATCCCAACAGAAGTATAGAGATGCCACATAGACCCTCAATGATCATTATAACTCAATTTTTTTGCATGATCAAATGCCATGGGTGAAATTTTCTAATCATCCCAAACAAAGGGGTATAATTGAGTGACCTATGTCACTTGAAACAGATGCCCTCTCAACCTCTACCAAAGTACCAGGCCTGCCTACCTCTCCTAGGCTAAATGAAAATGATAAAAACCACCCTAGTAAATATAGGCCCATGGTATAAAAATACAACATTATGAAATAGTTGTTAGTTATCCCAGAAAAACTCTCAATCCTATATTCTATCAACCTTTCAAAATAACTCATATAGGCACTCGTTGAATCCCTTCAGAGCCCAAAAGAGTTTGAGACAAAATTTTCTGCAACCGAGGTTTACTGAGTAGATACTATTCTATAATAATTTCATAACACCACCATGTTCATAGAATAGGACTTGGAATAATTTATCTTGATACATATTAGACCCTGGTATGTTTCATGTAAACTCGATAATGTTGACATCCAAATGGATCTGGTTGAAAATGGTTCTGGAATCAACCTTATCTTAGCCCAAACCCTCCAACTCTTGTTTTATAGTGAGGTGGACTTATCTCTGACTAAGATAACCATCCAAGGGTATTAAAAGAGTGAGAAAAATCCTCTTATAAAGATCAATATCAAGGATTAGTTTGAGGATCTCACATATAATGTTGAGTTCATAGTTATCCAGTAAGACAAAACATATAACGTCCTTTTTGGAATACCTTGGATTCCTAGACAAGTAGTGATACCTTCAACATTTCATCAATGTTTGAAATATCCCATTAATGAAAAGGTCATCATACTACATGGTGACAACACCCCCTCCAAGTCTTGTGAAACTTTGTACACTAAGGCAAGTTTCTACAAGAGGGAAGGAAAACAATCGATAGTGGATGATGATAAAAAATTACTAATCCAAATGGATTGGGGAATACCCCTACAGATCCCCAAACTATGCTTGATAATGACTATGTTCTACCCATAAACATAATCAAGGAAGTATAATATGTCCTAGTAAGCTATTGTGATTCAAAAAATTCACTTTCATAGGTCCATGCGATGATAATCACACCAGCTAAAGTGGATTTGTCAAAGTGAATTCATACCAATGCTCTGTCAGGATCTATGAATTCCATTATGCCATTAGAAAAAATTGAAAATTCTCCCAAGAAATTATCTATAACTAAGGATATCCATATATATTCTTACCCTGATGTAAATATAAAGGAAGGAAATCATCCTCAAAATCTCCTTGTACTGACTCAGTCAGTTCAGGATTTCATTGTTCCTCCTTGTGGTCTCCCTTATCGTAATAGGATTGAAGATACCCATAAATTATTCACCATGTCTGAAGATTACCTCATAGACATAGATATGGGGAAAGAGTAATATGAATTTGGAACACCCCTCCCACATTTTAGGAAGACATCTCCACCCCCATCGTTGATATCATATAGGTTAATATAGTAATAGAAGAAGACCCCAAACCTACACTGATTAATGTTGCCATGAATCTCAAAGAATAATAAATATATATCTCATTTATAAAGAAACATTGATACATGTTCTCATATAATTTTTTAGGGATTCCTAGTATGAACCTTGGTGTGGAAACCCATCACCTAGGTTTTCCATATGACCAGTGATGTTTCAATTAGATGCCCAGAAGAATGAAACCCTCTCATTCTACCAAAATAGAGTCCAAAGTTGAAAAATTGATCAAGGAAAACTTTGTTTGAGAGGTAAATTACCCAAAAAATATTTCCAACATCATCCCCATCAAGAAGAAGAATGGGAAAATCAGGGTCTATATTAATTTCATGGAATTTAATCAATACCACCCAAAGGATGAATTCCAGGTACCAATCAATGAAAATTTGATCTATGAAACTGATAGCTTCTAAGCCCTTTCCTTCCTTAATGGATAGATACTCAGGATATAACCAAATCAAAATGGCCCATAAGGATGAGAAAACCACCACCTTCAAAGCACCACAAGGGATATTTTTATATTAGGATATTCCCTTCAGATTAAATAATGATGTCATTACTCACAAATGTTCCAATAATCACATCATTAATCCATTCATGGTAAAAATCATTTAATTCTATGTCGATTACCAAGTGGTCAAGTCTCAAGAGTGTTTTGATCACCTCACTAACATTCAAACAATATTAAATAAATTGTAGCATCATAGACTAAATATGAACCCTTTGAAGTTTGATTTTGGGGTGACATTAGGAAAATTACTTGGATTTGTGGTATACCACCATGAGATAGAAATTGATATAGAGAAGACTAGTGAAATATTGTAAATTACACCTCCTTGGAATCTAAAATAATTGAGAGTTCTCTAGGGGAAACTCACTTATATTAAGATATTTATATCCAACCTGGTAAGAAAATCCATTCCCTTCACTAAATTAATGAAAAATGGAGTAGCCTACCAGTGGGAATAGGATTTCCAATAATCATTCAGGAATATCAAGCAGTACTTTTTTCATCCACTAGTCCTAATGTCTTCAGTAGAAGAAAAGCCACTTATCCTATACATGGACACCATGGAATGATATTTTGGTGCTATACTCACACATAAAAATAATATGGGTAATGAAAAAAGTCTCTAATATCTAAGTAAAATAATTCTAGGCACCGAGACTAGATATTCTAACATAAATAAGAACTATATTGTGCTCATCTTCAAATTGATGAAGCCGAGGCATTACTTGAAGCATCATAAATTCCACCTAGTCTCTCATATTAACCCAATCAAGTATATTATTAGATTAACTATATTAATAGGGAATTTGGACCTATGGGATGTGATATTTAAATAGTATGACATTCAATTCATTTCACATAAGGTAGTCAAAGGGTAGGTACTGGATGATTTATTTGCTACATATCCCACCACAGAAATCATGCCATTGAACACCGAACTTCTTGATGAAGAAGTTTTCTATAACCATGATACTAAATGAACATGGGAGATGTATTTTTATAGTTCCTACCAAATTAATATTGGAAATATAATGGAAAACCTTAATCTCAACCGGGTTGGTCACGAGATTGTATTTGTTTCCCTGGACAAATAATTTTTTCCCTACTATTTTCTTCATCATCAATATTGAGCTAGCCTTATAATTACAGATAGAATACCTGAATATCAAAGGTGATTTGGAGTTAGTGATCAAGAGGATTAATGATGAGTATGCCATTAATAAGGAAGATCTATCCCCTCTCATCAGATATGTAAGAGGACTGATGGCATAGTTCCTTTTTGAGACAAAATTTCATCATGTTCCTCAATCACAAAATTCTTTTTTCAATGTAATGGATAATGAATACACAATCCTATCCAATCCTAATCAATATGAAGTGTTTTTTGAATCACACACCAAAGGGTGGTCACACCAGTCATCATCTATGAAATAGAGAAAATAAATTAGGTCAAAACTACCCCAAAGAATGATGAGTTGGTATCCACCCCTAGATGAATGGATCCCATAGTAAATTACCTTTAAAATGGGACCCTCTCATCAGATAGATCCAAAAGGGAAAAAAATTAGACATTTGGAAGAAAACTTCACCTTTTGGGATGATCAAAATAATCATAAATCTCTCTATAAACAAGGATTCAACAGATTCCTCCTTAGATGAATTGTAGAAAGAGAGCCTCCTTCTATTATAAAGGAAGTCCATGCAGTCTCCTGTGACACTCACCAGTCTGAAACTAGAATCTCCCACTAAATTAGGAGGATTGGTTACTATATAAAAATATTGATACAATACTACATGGAATTCACCAAGAAATTTTACATATGTAAAATTCATACAAACTTAATCCATTATCCCCCAGAGGTATTATACACAACTAAGTATTCCTGTCCATTTTCTATATGGGGGATTGACATTATGGTGCCATATCCTCCAGCTATATCTAAGCAGTTTAAGTACATCCTTACTAATACTGAATTTTTTCCTAATGGGATGAGGTGATACACCTCAATTAATTAAAGATGAAGAATATCATCAACCTTATAAAGTCTAATATCATTACCAGATTTGGTGTCCCTCGCATGACAATGATGGATAATGTCACCAATTTATGTTCTTCCAAGTTAAATAAGTTGTACCAGGAGTAAAATATTAATTCCAACCATTAAAACTACTATAATGCAATAGAAATGGATATATAGAGGTCCTCAATAATACCATGTGAAATATACTCCAGAAAATGGTGGACAAAAAAAAGATGTCATAGCCATACAAGATCCTAAATTCTTTATGGGCCTACCATACCACCACATGAACTGCCACATAAGTAACCCCATATTAATTGGTTTATGTTACTAAATTAGTGTTACCCATAAAATTATAGTTACCCTCATTATGAATAGATATTTGTGAACAACTTTTAGATTATGATATATCACAAAATAATTTGGATGAGTTCGATAATCTTGATGAGAAAAGGTTGTATACACTGCACAACCTCTAAGTTCATCAGAATCAGATTGTATGAGCCTATAAAAAAAATATTTTACTCCACTCATTCCTTCAAGGAGAATTGGTGTTGGTTCATAGAACCCCCTGATACCAGGGAAGAATCCTCCAAATATGGAACTGAAATGGGGAGGGCCTCATATAATACATAAGGTCTATTCTAATAGAGATTACTCATCGACCATGATGGATGGGGAAAATGTTAGGCCCACAATAAATTCAAGATTTATTAGGAAATATTTTTCATAATTTCCAATATGAGAAGAAGTATTTTCAGCAAGATGTTAACATGCATGGAATCCTATGTCCTTACCCTATGATGTTAAACTGTATAGAATACGTCCATACCATATGATGTTAAATTTCATAGAATAATTCCTCACCACATGATTTTAAAAATGTACATAATATGTTCTAGTCAGATGAAATTAAACTTCCGACATGAGGTAATATTGTAAGGCCTATATATGATTTTTATTCATGAGCCAGATCTATGTAAAAGAAAAGGTAAAATCCCCCATCATTGTGTATGGGTTAGACCTGAATAGGAAATTTTATATATTATAACTATGTGTGTCTTGCTTATTGTTACCAAAGGATATATAGAGACACCTAGATCTTAAATCTTTGGTCAAACCATAACATAAATAGAAAAAATTACCCCCTTTACACATGGTTCAGACCTACGTAAGGAATTTTCCATCAAAAAAATACATGTGACTTGATTATTATCTCCATAGGATATATAGTGTTTCCTAGATCTAAAATCCTATGCCTAGATGTAGTATAAAAAAATATAAATAAATAAATTACCCCTCCCCACATATGGGCTAGACCTATGAAGGGAGATTTCTCTAGAAGTACATGTGGCTTGATTCCTATCCCTATAGGATATGTAATGACACATAGATCTCAAATATTAGGCCCATACATGACATATGAAAATGAAACCCTACCTACATACATGCCAAGACTATGCAAGGAACTTTCACAAAAACTACACATGGATTGATTCCCATCCCCATAGGATATGTAGTGATGTCCAAATCTCAAATTCCAGGTTCATCCACAATATATATATATATATATATATATATATATATATATATATATATAAGTTTCCTATCTCTATATATAGGTCAGAATTGTGCAGGTATTTTTCTAATAAGAACTATATATGGCCTTATCCTCACACTATGATACGTAGTGATGCCTGGATCCACCATTCTAGGCCCATCTATGAGTTTTCATTACTCCCAATCATGTCCCTCTATGAGAGTTGGATCCTTTTGAAGGATATAATCCACATAAAAAAATTGTGAAATGTCCCCTATATATTCCTTATTATGAATCCTCACATGGTTCAACTAACATTGAGTTGTCTCTTGTTTATCACACCGATCATGACTCATGTGATCTTAGGGAACTTGGAATTACACTATGAACTGTGTGATTAAGGTGAATTACATTTGAATATGGGGGTACCACATCCATACCAAATGATGTTAAACTATGTAGAAAATTTCCTATTTTCATGATGTTAAACTGCATGACATGTGGTATTCATATTGAATATATCATCCTATCGATGAATATGTACTCAAGAATCACATATTGAATCCCTCCTCCTTGAAGATGTGTTCAATACACACTGGTGTAGCCTTTAGGGTGCTTGAACCCTTCTTGAATATTACATTCTCCATGAAAAAACTTCATATCTTTGATATCAGAGTTAATACCAACCTATTCCTTGAGTTTTTATACTTCTCTTAGAACCCCACAACCTTGAGTCATTCCTCTCGGTTCTTCCCTATAGTGTCTTGGTAATAGGGACTCGATAATCCAAAGGGCCCCCACTTGGATTCAATGGTGAATAACACAAAACCTAAGAGATTGTACCTAGTGGTTGTCTTGGTCCTAAAGGAGATGTAACCCTTAAATCTAGGAGATATTGTCCTAATTGTGTGGAATACGAGATTCCACCATTATTAATGGTTGAACTATACCCATTGGTCTTCATCTCATATTGAATTAGATATTCTCGGGTTATGATTTACACTTCCCATAACCCAACTATTCAAGTGGATTCTAATACCCTCAATGTTACTCATCTATGAATCATACTCATTATCAAAGAAATATCATAACATTGCATTTTGGTACCCTGTAATTTTAGGGTATGAATCCCTAATGAAGATCCAACTTCTAGGAGTTCCTAAATCCCTTTGGACACCCCCTTTTCTACCAAATGAACTCCATGCCCTCTTTTCATGTCCGAATCATTTAAATACATTATTTATTTAATCTATTTTCCCCACGTCCCAGAGGGATTGAGAATGAATCAGTGGTTTATACCTTTATACCTAAGTCTCTATATAAATACATTAAACAACACAACGTATATAGAAGAACTACGCTTAACTTGATTCCTGAACTATATGATATGTAGTGATTCCCAGATTCCAAATCCTGGGTCCACCTGCAATATAATAGTGTAAATTCCCCCTCTCAGCATATGGTTCATACCTACATAGGGAACCTCACATACCATAACTATGTGTGGATTTATTCCTATTATCACAGGATATATAGTGATGCATGGATATGCTATTTCAATCCTAGACACGAATTATCATCACAAAAAACTATGTTCCTCAATGAGAACCAGATTTTCATGGGGGGATTCCTACTCATATAAAAGTGTAAATTCCACTACATATTCTCTATTTTGTACCCTTTCATGATTCAACTAATGGTCATTTATCTCTTGGTTATCACACCGAGCATGTCTCATGTGAGCTTTGAGAAATTGGAAATCCACTCTGACCAGTGCAATTAAGGTGAATTCCATTTGAAGATAGGGAACCAAATTCTTAACACATGTCATTAAACTATATAGAAAAATTCTTAGTCACATAACATTAAACTTAATGACATGAATTCTTCATGTTGAAAAAATTATCCTCCTAATGACTGTATACTCAAGAATCGCATGTTAAATCTCTTCACCTGAAGATATGTTCAATACATGTTGTCATAGCCTTTAGGGCACTCAAAAAATTCTTTAATATTATTTACCACAAGAACCAAATTCATATCATCAATATATGAGTTAATACTAACCTATTACTTGAGTTTTTATACTTTTCTTAGAACCCCACAACCTTGAATTATTTTTCTTGGTTCTTCCCTGTAGTGTCCCAATAATAGGGACTGGATAATCCAAAGGGAGCCCACTATGATTCACTAATTAATAACACAATGCCTCAGAGCTTTTTCCTAGTGTTTTTATTGGTCCCATAGGAGATGTATCTCTTAAATCTAGGAGCTATTGTCACAATTGTGTGGAATATGGTCATCCTCCATTATTAATGGTTTACCTGTACCCATCGTTCCTCATCTCCCATTGATTTATATATTATTTGATAATTATTTACACTTCCCATAACCCAACTATTCAAGTGGATTCAGATACCCTTGATGGTACTCATATGTTCATCTTACTCATTCTCAAAGAAATATTATAACATTTCCTTCTTCTACCCTTTAATTTAGGGGTATACACCTCCTGTGAAGACCCAACTGCCCTGAGTTAGTCATTCTTATTATCAATCCCATATGTTCTATCCTACATAAACCTAAAACTACTCAGGGTGGGCCATAATATATATAAATATCTATCATGGATGAGTGTTTCACCTTCATACCATATTAGACATGGAAATTACCTTTCCCTATATATGATCTCGATCCACAAAAAGGACCTTCTAGCTAGTTATGATTTCATGGTTCATTAAGGGAAGATAAAAATTCCCCCTCTTTGTATATGATGTTTGTGCAGGAATTCTTCATAGGAACTAAGTATGGTTTTATTTTCATTATGTTGAGATACATAGTGATGCCTAAGTCTTCATCTCTATGCCTAGCCATAAATTCAAGAAGAGAGAGGGAGTATATCCCATCTCACCCAAGTGTGTAGACCTTGGGAGTGAAATTTCACTTCCTTAAAGGATCTATGTTAAGTCATGGTTTAATGATACTTTTTTTCGTGTGAGCCGAATCCATGTAGAGGAAACCTCACTAATATTGTGCATGGACTGATGAAAATTTTCCCTCCCCACATGTGAGTTCGATCCCTATGGGGATCCATATGAGAAGGTAGAATGATGAATGATTCTATCCCTTAAAAAATGCATAGGGAAACCCAGGGAATCTCAACCATAAAAATTTCATATTCCCCTAAGCTCTAGTCTACCTTGTAGGACTTTAAGATATTTAGGAATGGTCAAGTTATACCGACTCAATTCACCTACATATGAATCAGATATATGTATGGATTGTTCGTGTATGATTCAGATCTATACAAAAAGGACCCAATATATGGCTACCCACCTATAATAATATGCGAAGATAATAATTTCTCTAGTATTAAAATTACCATGACCAATATAGAGTGTCTTTAGGAACACATTTTATAATTTCACATCGGTTCCCACATCCATACCGCATGATGTTAAACTTCAAGGAAGATGTATGGGTCACATGACGTTAAACTATAAAACATCTATGTCCACATCACATGATGTTAAAATGCATGGAAATCATGTCCTTACTGTGTGAATCTAAATTATATAGAATATCTCCCATCTAAAATCCTTATCAAAGGACCACAAGAACCTGAACCTATTCAACCAATGTTTGGGTTTCCTCCATCATCTTTTTGAGAACCTTAATACATAAAACACACTTAATTTATTTATTGTACCAGGTTTATGAAAAACTTTTATAGCCCTTAGATAGGAGTAGGGGCCCCTCTACTTGACCATGCATATAATCCCTATAGGATCATGAATAAGAAACCTTGACCTGTCAAATAGAGGTTTCTACTCCTTGTGGGAAAGGACCTCCAATCTCTTTGAGCCCCAAAAATAATGTAGTGGAACTCATCACTTTAGGGTGATTCATGATCATCCTTAGTGTGTGTGTCATATAATTACTCATGATCTGAGAACCTTGATCCATGATTCAAAATATTCTCATCTATCTCTTGGGAGGGTGTTGTATTACTATTGACCTTGGGAATCCTAATTAGGATATTCTATAACATATCTATGATACTAGTTACATGCGTATTAAGACCTTAAAATAAATTCAATTTGGTAAAAAATTTACGACTGTAAACTTTATCCTTTAATGGTCTAAGTCACAAGACCTTAAACTACTTGTGAAAGAGATGAAAAACTTGTTAGGATAAAAATGAATAAAGGTATGTCTGAGTAAAATTCAAGTCTCTACTAACTGAACTCTTAAACTATAGATTTTAGTAGAAAGATACAACATAAATAAAAAAAGTCACAAAGCTCATAGGGCCCATATTGTGGCCCTAGTAAAAGTCAGGCTATGCTCACTAGAACCCCTAGCTTAGGAAAATGTTAGAGATATGATATATCACATCCTCTTTTCATGATAACAAGATTAGTACATGGAGACATTACTTTTAGGGTGTAAAACCCTTCTTGAGTGTTATATTTCCCATAAACCACCTTTATATCATTTAAGTCTGAGATGACACCCACCAATTCATTATATTGATACACTTCTCCTAGAACCCCACAACCTTGAGTTATTTCTCTTGGATATTCCCTATAGTGTATTGGTAATAGGTAATAAATTCTCTAAAGGAACCCCATTAGGATTCACTAGTGGATAACAAAATTCCTTAGACCTTGTTCCTAGTGGGTGTTTTGGTCCCAAAGGAAGTTCCCCCTTAAATCCATGAGCTATTTTCATGGTTACATGTGATATTAGTTTCCACCATTATTAACAGTCGACCTATATCTTCTAAACCCCATATTTAGTTGACTCAAATATTCCTAGACCATGATTTACAATCCCCATAACCATACTATTCAAGTGGATTTGATATCCTTGACGTTACATCACCGTGTATTGTACCCATTCTCAAAGAAGAAATATGGTACTCCATTATTGAAACTTTTGGTAGCCCTTATAACATGAATTGAAACCACATGATATAGGACTTGGGATTCCCAACCATAAACTAAACTACCCTAGGGTGATATAACCCTTCTAGGATAGCTTTTTTCTCCATATCCCAAATCATCATCCAAATATTTGAATCTTTAAAAGTCTTTCACTACCCTTGGAAAAGAGTGTGAAACCCTACAATTGACAATGAATGTGATCCCTATGGTCTCATGTATAAGGTACTTTGTCCTGTTAACTAGAGGTGTATCCACCTTTCAGGAAAGGTCCTCTAATACTAGTGATCCCCAACAACATTGGGGTACAAATCAACATCTTATAATGTTTCACTATCATCCCCGGTTTTTCCTCCCCATCTCATCACCTTCAGTTAAAAATTAAGGGTTATGAATTATAGAGACCATATTACAAATATCCATGTAGACTCAATATACCTAAAATTTTACCATTTACCAATGACCTTTAATGTAAAGATGCAGGGTGTCACAACCCATCATGGATATCCATCCTTCATAATTTATATAAGAAGGCAGGGTGTCAGAACCCTTCATGATAATTAAATCTTTAGAATATCAATTAAGAATTCAGGGTACTAGAACCCTTCATAGATACTCATTATTCAGTATCCCAACAAGGAATAAGGGTTCCCAGACCCTTTATGAATACACATCCTTTACAACCAACAACAAAAGGTCCAAGCTAGAAGACCCTAAACTACAAAAATAGAAGGTCTAAGCTAGAAGACCCTAAACTATAACAATATAAGGTATAATATAGAATACCCAAGCTATAGAAATAGAAAGTCTAAGCTAAAATATCTTAAAATACAATAATAGAAGGTTTGAGATAGAATACCCTAAACTACAACAATAGAAGGTCCAATCTATAATTCCCTAAACTACAAAAACTAGAGGTTCGAGCTAGAAGACACTAAACTACAAGAAATAGAAGTTCCGAGATAGAAGACCCTAAACTATAATAATAGGAGGAATAATATATTCAAACCAAAATTATAGCATCTCATAAGTCCAATTTATATGGATTTAAACATTTAATTTAAAGATACACAATAATCACTAGGTTAAAAACCTATAAAAGGAACCTCTGCAAAAATTTGAGTATCTGCTCACTAGGAATGGTCTCTATGTGTTCAAGGAAATATTGAGTGCTTATGAAATGGAATAAAATTTTTAGGATGAAAACCCATAAAGGGATGCCTAATAAAAATACGATTCCATTTCCAATAAATTTCCCCAATTTGAAACTTAGGAAATAGTTAGGGAAATATAAAATTAAAGATACAAATCCTGTAGAGATCATTATCTGTCCCTAGAAAAAATCTATCTATGCTCTCTATGTCTATTGACTTAGAAAAAAGTTAGATCACTTTCCCTTTGGGATATATTCACCCAAATTATCCTTATGAACCAAGTGATTTCAGAATGACTGGATAAGATACATCAATGATGATTCTTATGACATTAATCATTTATAATAATTTCTCATAGAGGATATATTATGGTTTGAGAATTTTTGTTCAGAATATGGTTCACATGATGTTATAAAAAGAATCAATTTCATTTAATATCAAGTCAATGAAATTTTATACACATGATAGATGAAAGAAATCCCAACAAAAACATGAAAATATTGAAATGATTTTTCATTGATAATGAGAAAAGTATTGTGGAATATCCACATTCCATAGTCTCTCCCATGGTTTCAAAAAGAGACAAAAATATATATGTTCACAGTTGGATCATAGTAAAATATGGTTGAATGATCTTTCTAAATCATCTCGAGTTTGGTGAGAGGCATTAATTGAGCACTAAATTGCAGTTTTATCCATTTCTTCTTATATTTACAAAGGATGAAGATTCTTAATAAAAGAGTATAACTATTCACATACGTTTTTAGTGATCGCTAATAAGGAAAATGAAATCAAAATATGAGACCTTTCATGAGATATAATCGCTTCATGTTCTACTATCTATACAGTAATTTCGTCTATTTGAGTGAACAAATGAGATAATTTATGAAGTCTTTGTTCAAGAACCTATGAAGCTTTCCTTATTGATTAGACTATAAAATTCATGTCATTAAATCTACACAAGTCCCTATTATTACTAGCCAATTTTTGCTTGTCTAAGATAATATGTAGCATGATATCATGCAATTGCAGATAGTCAAAGACACCATCTCCCATATCCTGAAAGTGTTAGGGAAGGCATCCATCTTGTTCATGAATCTTGTCCAAGGTATTATCAGTAATTAGGGCATGGATTTACCTCAAAATTATCCTTCATGGTATTAGGCTCTCAGTGACCACTTGAGGGAGAAAAATGGAAGGATTATTGGTTGATGGGATGTATTTAGGTACCAATTTTGTTGAAATAAGGATATATTGAGATGATGAGGAAGAAATAGAATAAGTCTTGTGTGTTCTCCCCTAACAGGTGAATCGATTGTCACTAGAACCAAAGGGAAAACTTCCTTAGTGAACCCTACCTTACTAATGAGAGACCCATCACCATGGTGAGATTGCTTCCTTGAGGGATCTCCATATTCCTGAATTAGCTCAATCACTACCATGGGAAAGAATCTCAAGAAAGAATAGGGATTTTCTACTTGAAAAACCAATCGATTAAGCATAACAATAGAGTAAGATTACACAAAATCTTGGGAATAGTCCTAAGATAGGAATATTGGGGCATCAATAAGTGGTGGAATGATTTTAGAATTTCTATCTTCATGCAGCAATATAAGATATAATTGGAGAATGAGTCTAGGGTACGATTATCCCAACATTTTTTCTAAGTGGAAAGGAGAAACCCTTTGAGTGTAGTAAAATTTGTGAGAAAATCGGTAGGGAGTATATGAATCATAGATGGATAGCTCTTCTATAAAAGTTGTGAGAACCCCATCCCAAAGATATAATTTATATGATCTATCACCATGGAAACTACTTCCATTATCAATAATTAGCCCAGTGAGTGTTGGGTATGCCATGAAGTTGAAATGATTATAATGGTTCAACATATAGATAACCTCACCAGCACATAATGACATCACCTCAACCCTAGAGGCATTTAACATCCTATAATAGGACAATGCATTAGGAATTTTGATAGTATTCTAATACCTGTAACATTGAAAATTCTCTCTTATCCAATCAAATAAAAATTTAAAAGAGTCTCTGATATAGTAAGGTATACTACCCTATATAAATTTTCCAATAAGTTGATAAAGGAGAGAAAGGGTTGGCACTGCTAGATTGAGGGGGTGTCCTTCTACTAGTTATTCTACCATTACCAACATGATAACCTAGATGAACAACCACACATCCCTATTATGGAAGAACCATCCATTTAAATACATGGAAAAATATTCCACTAATTGAATACTTAGGGATACCTCCTATCTCACTCGTTATTCCCATGAAACATATTCTCTAGCTTCTAAAATGGCCCTATGAGAGCCTATGCTACCCCAAACTTGTTGATAAGGGAATAAATGAGGGTGTATAGAAGTTGGCTGAGTACCACTTCAATAAATAAATATGATAATCCAATACTTGAAATAAATGACCAAGCATAGGTTCAAATACTTTTTTAACTTTTTCCTTAACAATATTGAGAATATCTCTACCAAGGCTAGAGTTTGTTTAGGGTCATCCCAAACATCCACATCTGGAAGGAATTGATCATATATCTCCCAAGAGGTGGTATACCCCATAGATAAAAAATATCCTATATGATGATCCATACCTCAAAATTGGTCAGATGAAAAGAGTTGGTGTTAGGACACTAATAGCTAATCTTCTCTATGAGAAGTTTCGATTGATGGTGTATGAAAAATTGAGAAAATAAATGTCTCTTAATAAAGATGGATATCACATAATTTATTGGATAATTCTGTAAAAATCTACCTAACCTAGAATAGATTTTCCCATTCATCATAAAATTTACCTCAAGGGAATAAATCCCACTTTTAAATCCAGACACTTTTTGAGATGTCTATAGAGGAGATAGGTATGCTCATGTAACTATGAGAAACTAGTTGATGAGTAAGATCACAACCATATAGACCCAAAGGGGAGTTAACCTAGGTATAAAATATCCCCTAGAATGGTTCCGTGATCAATTGACTATCCTTAGAAATGGTCATTTGAATATAGTTAAGAGAATATGATATCTAGTGAGATGGAATATTGTAGTCAATCAATGAAATACCAGTTTCATATAAAAGCTTAAATCTATATAAATGTAGTCTTTGCAATAGAGGATAGTTTTGAAGCTTAATCCGAAGAGGAACCTTTTAAATATATTTTTTGGGAAAGACCTAATACCAAGGGTTAGCATTACGGTTCTTGGTAATCATATCTTTTCAATCGTATACATCAATTGACATATGTGAACTAGAAACCATCTATACATAGTAATAAGAATATGTCATATGGGAAAAGAGCCTTTCCAAAAGGATTAAAAGAAGTGCATAGCATGGTAATCACCACACGAATCATATGACCCATATAATATTTTGTGATATCATGATATGTTATAGGTCTCATGAATCACATGATCCATATAACATCTCACGATCACTTGATTTGTTTTAATACTTGAAATATTCTAACCATAAAAAGGTCACACGAACTAGGAAATCATGCAAATCCAACAGATCATGTGAAGCATGAAAAGAGACCATACGGTCAAGGACGTGCATTGAAGTTCAAGAAAATTACCATTGATCATATAGTAGTTATTTTTTATGAAACACCAAGATAACTTGGTCACATGGAGAGGTCAAGTGATTAGATCATGCGATTGGGTCTAGTGAATGGTTCCCATGATGGGGTTATGTTAAGAAGTCTTATGAAGTGATCATGTGGGGAAGGAAATCAAAAGAGATATGGAGGTCTGAATCATCTGTGTAATTAATTCCTACTCACTCCTATATTTATAGGGAACCCCATAGAATACCAAGAGTTACCCAACAGACTAAATGAAACCTAGAAAAACAATTAGTGGAATTTCAAAGGACACATGTGGGAATTTAGTTCCTCAGAACTAAATGATTATCTACTCATACTTCACTTACGATGGGGGGGGGATTTTTGATGCCATATAAATTGACATAGGAAAATATAAGGATGAATAAATTCTGAAAACATAGGTATTATCTTCCCATAAAGGAAAATAAGGAAGAAACATAACTGCATGGAGATAAGGTGGCTGGGTCATGTGGGCCACATCACCCCCAATAAGACTCACAATCATATGAACCTAGGAACATAATATGAAAGGGTAATTTTCTTCACATGATTTTTTAATTATCACATGAATCCCCTCTAATGATACCCTTTAATCACACAAACCTCTATCATAAAACCCATTTGATCAAGTAAAGTCCCTCAGATGAGTCCCTTTGATCAGATGATATGACAGATGAAAAGTGATTGAAAATAACCCAAAATTTACATAAAATAATTTAGGAAAAGTTAGAAGCTTTATTAGAAAGGGAGTTGGGTTGATTTTCAGGCGACATTCTTATGTGGTTCACGAGGTTAGTTATATATCCCAATAAAACCCCTGGGAACATGTCAAATTTTTCATGAGAAAGTATTTTGGTGTGTCATATTAATCATGTGGAGGAATTAAATCTTTTCTATTTGATCATTACACATGATAAGGAAAAATTAATGGGTCAATAGTGTAGATTTTATAAGTAAAAATATGAAAAATGTGGAGGATTCATGTGAACATGAGTTATTCCATTCTCATGAAAAGTGGTTATGCGATCTGTGTGATCCATTTATAACCATGCGAAGCCCTTCATGAAATTATTTTTCAATATCATGGGGAATCCTAGACATGTAAAACTTTGATCTCATGAACAAATTCTAAAATATGACTTACTATCATAAAGACTATTCAACATGATGATTTGATTATTCTGAATCCCTTTTCCAATCCATAAGCTCGATAAATATTCTAATGACAAATTAATTATGCGGTAACTATTTATCATGCAATGTAAGGATAAAATCATTGATGAAACATGGATGTAACATAAAAAGTGTGAGATATGATTCTCCCTCTATCGACTAAATTCAAGATATGCAATTTAAACACCATATGAAGTGGCGTAGATTCGGGGCGGTGATGCCTATAAAATCCCCCATAGAAACATAGTAAAAAAAATTGGAATAAAAGAAGGTGAGAGAGGAATTTATAGAGTATAAAACCATGTAATTGAAAGATTCTTCCACCTGGTAAGCCTGGTTCCTAACTTAAGGGATGGGATATGGGTCGTGATATCTATGTGATCAGTTTAATAATCATGTGAAGTATCCTCGACATGTAAGCAGGATCATGTGAATGGTCTTTGACATGTTGAGATGATAACGTGACACCTAATTAGGAAAATTATAGATTAAAATTAATGAATTTATGTGATTAAAGGATAAAAAATATGAAATCCTTATTTTTAGAAGGATACACTAATTTTCATGCAAATGAGTCGTGCGCCTCGTGTGACCTATTCATTAGTTATGGGATGATGCTTGGACATGTCAAGAGAATCATATGATAGAACATAGTTATGTTATGTAGATAATGTGTCACATTTTGGATATGTTAGGTAGATCACATGAAAAACTTTTAGACATATCTGCTGGTTCATGGAGACATACTCAGACATGTCATCTAGGACATACGAAGGCATCTGAACTTTTCATTCTGATCATGAAAAAACCCTCATACATGCTAAGCATATCAGAAAACACCCTCTATATATTCCAAGAAGATGACACAAAACCCTCTAGAAATGTCAAGAATACATCCCCATAAATCCCAACCTTTGTATATGGACATGTAAGCCTTGTTAGATAAACATCCTTGGACGCGTTAGGAAGACATCCTCAAACATGTTACCTTATCAGACATGCATCCTCGGACATGTGAGGTAGACATCCTCATACATGTCATCCTTTTCATTAGGAATCCTTATACATGTTAGGATGACATCTCTAGACATGTTAGACTTGTCTAATAGGCCCTCTCGAACAAGTACCCTCAATTCACATGAACATGATGTGCTAAGGGCTGTGCACCCATACAACCATATAAGTACCATAGAATCTTCATGTGTCTAAGAGACCTCTCATGTTACCCGACCTTTATCTATGATATGATGAGGGATTTATTCATTAGGTATCCAAATTGGTATAATTCCCTTGACATCCCATCCATTTCAGCTTATGAGACCTTCCTCCTATAGGTCTACCATCTTTCCGCATCCATACAGAGTGTGCCCGACCACTTTCAATCTCTTGTTTATCACACTATTCATGAATCACATGAGATTATGGATCCAAAAATATCATTAAAATATCATAATAAAACCATATCCCCAATTAGGGTAACCTCTATGTGTAAGACCCACTCAACTATAAGGATGAACACAATTTTTAAGCCCTCTGTAATCCCCAAAAAATTAGTTTTTAATTGATTATGACATGTTTGATATTATTTTATGTGATGTTTCTAAAAATAATTGTGACTCATGTGGGTTTAGATATTCATGGTGTTCATGTCAAAAATATGATATAATGGCCTCTCAAACCTAGGTATTTTTCTGGGCCTATAACCAGACTATGAAGAATCTGATTCCTATTAAGAAGGAAAGATATCTAGGAATACTTTATATGGAATAAGCTTCATATCCAGTGATTAAATTACCTAATGTAAATCCTTTCCACATTATTATAAACTGCACAAAATTTTCCTAAACAAACTTCATGGGTTTTTATTCTTGTTCTCACAGGATACGTAGGACACCTTCTGGAGGTTCAATCCCAACTCTAAAACACCAATTTCCTTCCTGGATGATAGTAAAACTTCAGATTTCCTAGTCACATGGCTTCAAATAATAATAAATATATAATTTTTAAGTGAAAATGGGAAATATATTTAGGATATACGATACATATAGACGAGGTCATTAATAGAACATCATCTCGTATGTACAAGGGTTCAACACCCGATTATTTTATTAGAGTAACTAGTCTCATAACAAGATTTGGGAAAGTTTAATGAACATATATTAAATCTATAAGAGAGTACTAGAGTAGGAAATAATTCCCTCCTCAAAATAGTTTGATGTGACCGACCTCCAATCCTCTCAACCAATGTGATATCTTAAGTTTCATTGGGTTTGAAACCCTAAATGACCACCTGCCTTTGAAAAAAAAATCCTTTTATGGATGTGAGATCCATTAGTAATTTTATTCATAAGTAAAGATGATGAACCCAACATGAATAATTGTGAAACCACCCTCAAGCACCCATAATCAAGCATATGGTGTTATGAACATTTTCTCCATCCTTAAATGAAAACAAATGGTGAACCTAACGTGAACCTCATAGTTACAAAAGAAAATAGGTTTACACACATCAGATCATTTTACTCCCACCTTTAATGAAAAAATAATCATAATAATAATCCATTAAAGATAGTGATGGAAAATGAATTATATCTCTATGTGGTGGTTATAGTCCACATGTATGCACAAGTGATACTTTCGCCTTCCATTTCATGGAAAAGATGGTTAACAATGGTTGTTCCATAATCATAATAACATTTAATTATATTTATGTAACACCCTGATATTTTTTGAAATATTTTATTTTTTCGAGTTAATTTAATCTTTTTGATACTTTTCATTTCACATGACACTGAATATAACCTGTGTTATATGAAAGATCCAAGTTATTATTTATTTATTTAAAACACCAAGTAAAGGTTGAACTATATGAAACATTTATATTAGATTGTGGTATATACAACACTATGGTTGTCTTGTGTTACAAACAATTTCGAGTTCTTTTGATAACTTGTGTTACACGCTAGACCATGTTTTTTTGAACAACAATATATTATTAAAATATTATTATTTAATATAATAAGATATAACCCAGCTGCTAAATTAGAAATTATTACTAGTATTAACTAAATTATGAAAATATAGGGTTTATAAGATGAATTTTTTATTTAAAAATTACTTTTAAATGAAAATATAAAACAGTTGAATATAAAGGAATATTTTTATTTTTATTATCTCAAAGTCATTTTGTCTTAAAAAATTAAATAAATTACAATTAGTTAATTATATTAATGAAATGTCTAGGTTATATATTCAATAAAATATTTTTGATATTTATCCAAAAGATTTTATAGGCATAAGAGAAGAACCAACCCAATTTTATGCATAAAAACTTATATTTTTCAAAAGGGTAATTTTATTTCCTTTTAACAACGAGCCAATTTTAAATCCAATTTTTGAAACTTTTATATATTTTATTTGACAAAATAAATTTTTGATTTTAAATTAGAATATAAAAATTTACTTTGGTTGAATTTTTGATATTTTTCTGATAAGTTTCATATTTTGATGAATAATAAAAAAAATAATAAATTTTAATTGAAAACGACTTTTTTCATCAAAATAATTTATAGTGTTAAATTATATTTTTGATTATTTTTAATGTATAATAAGATCAAATTTTTTATTATTAAATATAATTTTGTAAATTTTCATCAATTTTACATTGAATTTAGATATAAAAACATTTTAATCTTTTGCAGGTTCTAACTTTAATAACCCGTTTTTTCACTCAGTCAATGCGATTATTTTTAAATTAATTACTGCAACTTATATGTTTTGAATTTTTAAAAATTGATTCCATATTTGGAACCAAAGGGTACAAATTATTTAAATAGGTTTATTTAATTTTTGGACATAATGAATAGTAACTTTAATAATTTTTTATTAACACAGTTAAAAGGTAAATCTGACAATTAAGGGTAAAAAAGTAATATTATAAGTAATAAAAAATTACCCTAAAAATTGTCCTAATTTAGTTGGATGTGTGGGTTTTGACCAAAATAATACTTGGAATGAAACTATAACCTTTTTAAGCCACTTAGATGAGAGTAAGACGTTTATTATATTTTATTTAAAGAAAAGTTAAAGATGTCGTACTCATATTTTCAATAAATATATCATTTTTAATATGGGGTTATATAGAAGATAAATTTGACCATAAATAGTAATTTAAAAGATAATTTTTTTTAGCATGGTAATTTATTTTTAATTTTTAGGAAATAAATGAATACCTTAAAGATTTCTATAATGATGATGCAGTAATTGTTTAATTAATGGAAATACCAAATAAATGATATTAAAAATATTAAAATAAATATAATTTGATATAATTAATGTCATCCAAGAATTTGATGGATGTATTTTACATGTTATGTATGAGTTAATATATATGGTTTGAACATATCATGAGGTTATGATATTTTTAAAAAGATAAATAATGAATAGTGTCAAAATTGACACTAATGATATTTTATGAAAGTAGTATTTTATTAAATTATTTAAAATTCATAAAAATATTAAATAAGGACAAGGGGATGATATATTGTCTAAAATATAATAAATTTACCATTTATGGTCTAATTTAAACTTTATATATAAAAATAAATTCTCTTAACATTAAAAGCTTTGTTAGCATAATTAAAATTAAAATAGGTCAACTAAGGGTTAATAAAAAAGATAAGGTTTAAAATTAAATCAAAACATGTATAAAATTTATTGGATGATAATATTAAAACCCTATATCATATTACATTCTAATACATTAAATTTTAGAGGTATTTGGTTTGAGTTTGAATTTATTATAAATGAATATTTTCGGAGATTCCAAATGTTCCCCTCACATTCATTATAAAAGGATACCTCCTCCCTCATCTCATTTCATCACATTGAGCCTTATATCTTGAAACAAAACTTACAAATTTACCTTATAAAATTTTCTATACACATTATAGAGGTTATGGTATCCATAAAGAACTAACTATAGATTCATTTAGGGGAGATCTAAAGGAGCCGTTCTGAAGAAGAGGTGATCGCTCTAACCGATCATTCTCATTTTATACTCTTATATACCTCTTCTAAATATATGATATATATCATAAAATAATAAATTAATCATAATAAATATTATGAAATGTTATTATTATTATGATTACTCTATTATACACACCTTTTACCATAAAAAATGAAAGTATCGCTCATGCGTATGTACGACTTACCGTCTCCAAGTATAGATACAATTTATTTTCCATCACCATATTTTATGACTAAGAATTATGATGGGTTTAATATTTGTATATGATATTTATGATATTATTATACTTATTTAATGATAATATAATTTTTAAAATTTTACCATCCTTCTAATATTTTTGGAAAATGATAACGTCACTCATGTGTATGTATAACTTACCATCTTCACGATGCAATGTGATTATTTTTTCACCTATATTTCACATGTATGATAATACAATTGAATTTTATGAATATATATGTTATATATGACATAAAAATTATTCTAGAATTATAATATATCATATAATTTTCTTTATTTTAACCCAATAGGAAAATAAAAACAACGTTCATGCATATGTACTGCCTACCGTCTCCATGGATGGTGTATTTTATTTTTAATATCTATCTTTTATGAATCACCATGAATACATATATATTGAATATATATATATATGATATTTATATCATTTTTATCATTATGTAGATGATTAAATCATGATCTATGTAAGAATACAAAGGATAACAAGTCAAAACATGAACGAAAAACAAAGCAGATATTACTCGAAGCATAACATTAACAAGGAATTATTAAATAATGGGTAATATTAAGTCATAATTAAATCATATATGAAATATATATATATGAATATTATTCTATGGTAGATTTATAATAAAATTATATTTATTATACAAAAGGTTTTAATGTGTACGAAAGAAGTCAAGACTTAAGGTAAGGGATTTATGGCTCACTTTATTTCTATGGGACACATGCCTTATACACTACTTATTTTTTTATGTGGTATATATAATTCCCATGAATGTATTTTATGAGTCATATCCAAAATATTATGGTATTTTTATATCCATATAATTTTTTTATATCATGGGGTATATAATTTTATTAATTATAAAGAAATGAGTATTTATTTCACAATCTCATTAATATTTGGGATCGTTTAATTTTAAGTCTCCATTGGGGAATATTTATCTTATATGTACATGTTTTCTATTTTTCTTTTCAAAAATGTTTTTAATATTATCCTATGGGTTTTTAAAGTCATTTTTACCTTTTTCTACTTTTTACTACACAGTTTGAAAGGAATCTTTTTGTCATTTTCCAAATGAGGAACTTTGTTACTTTTCTAGAAAAAGTATGAAAGAAATGTTTTTATTAACTTATATGACATGAATATAATTTTATTCCATCATGGAGCCTTAATTATTTTAATATTAATTTACAATATTACAAGTTTATTTTCAAATAAAATGTTTTCTTTCAAAATTTCAAGGCATTTTAAGAAAAGAAAATGTCTTTAAAGTAGAAAAGATATTTTCCTCAAGATTTGTTTTCAAATGATCTCTAAAAATTATTTTCCATATACGATCACATTTTTTTGATGTTACTTATATTTTAATGGGTATAGTATTAAATTATAATAATGGTTTATGTTTATTATTGAGTGATATTTATGAAACCCATTTCTATTCTATGGGTTATGTTACAATGGAATGATGTTTATGTAACTCATTTAATTCCATGGGTTCTGATATTATGAATGATTTATGTTCCTATGGAACACATATGTATGATTTAATTATGATATGTATGGGACCTATATCTCTCTCTAATTAATTGGGTAAATATTTATATCTCATGAGATATAAATTGATGGAACGAGGAGTGAACTCAGTTTAGTTAAGGACTTTGTCCACTAAGATGGTATTGGGAGTGAACCTTGACTACTAAGATGTCCATGAGAGTAAAAAATGACTACCAATATGGTATGGGGAGTGAAACCATACTATATGGAATTGGTATTGATTCCTTTACTACTATGGAAATAATTTTATATTCTTATGTGTCTTCCAAAAATTCCATGTCTTATTCCTATGTTATGATTTCATGGATTATGTTCTTTATTTCCTTATGATTAAGGTCTAATGAACTTACAATATTTCTTCCACAATTATTTTTTATGATCATTTATATATAGGGTATGATATTTTTTTTCATGACCATGTTCTCATACCCTTATTCTCATTATTATGTTTACATGTCTCCATTGTTTACCCTTACTAAGAATTTGAGTTAACCCATTTTTATGTTTCCCTTCCCCTAAGTTATGAAGATATGTATTATACTTGATGAATCTAAGAAGTTTTTTATTCAATAAGAACCTAGTGGGAGATATTATAGATCACTTATGTACTAGTGTTTATGTTTCCATGTTTCCAAAGGTACTAAAATAATATGGTATTTGGATGTGTGTTTGTGTATTGCATGAAATTTTCCACAAAAATAATTTAATGTAAATGTATTTTAAGAATGCGTTGTTATAGTTGGAATAAGAGTAAAGGATTATAAAATTTTAGTGAGATCCCTAGGTATATTTCTAAGGATATGTCTAGGGGTGTCTCTAAGGATAAGTTTAAGGATGATTTAATGTTTAGAAAAATGTCTTTGAATTTTGGTAAAGGATAGAGTGATTGGTTCTTAGTATTATATCCCTAACTGGATACTACAAGTGGATGTGGCTCTAGAACAGATGTACCTAGGTGTAATAACTCTGAAAAGGTGCATCGGTCTTGACTCAAGTGTAACCTAGTACATCAAAACGGGCCTTACTGCACACCTAGTTTGATACTCCTAGGTGATATGCTTTGGAAATTCACAAAATCTTTACAAACCATCATGTATTATTTAAATGGAATTTGGATATGAATAATATATGATAAACCTAATGTGTCGTAGATTATGGAAGGTTTCATAATTTAGACATCCTATAACTGGTTTTTCATGATTATGTGGTTCCTCACTATGATAATTGTTTCTCACTCAATGATTTTTGATTTTAGTCAATGATCAGAACCAGAAGGAACTAGGTTAACATTGAATGTTACAAACAATTTTCAGATGAGAAGTCAAATGGGATGGTCATTAGAGAGAAGGATGTTGTGATTATGCCTAGTCAGTTTTCACTGAACATGATTAAAAATGTGCACCTTAACCAACTCTTAGACTTGCCAAAGAAGATAAGGAAGGAGTTAACTGAGAGTTTGGGTAATAGAGACTATGGATGAAAGAATATTAAGTTTACTTTGTGTTAAGAATGTGGAAAGAATCACCTAAGTGAATTTCTTTGAGGAACAAGAAGATGAATTGACCATGGAAAAGAAGGACACAAAGTAAGTAAATGTAAAGGAAAAAATGAAGGGTTTGATTAACAAAATGGATGGGAATATTGGTATCCCTAATACCTAATCAAAGTTTAAATGATTTAAGTGTGTAATGAATGGTCATTATGAAAATTGATGTCCCAAGTGGAAAGATCAAGAAGATAATCAATAAGGTGGTATAAGTAATGGTTATATTGCTAATGATGCTAAGACTATAGATTAAATGTGAAAGGAAAGATGTATTAAGTAATAAGATGAGGTATACTTCTTATGGATTATGAGTTAAGTGGAATAATAAAAGTTTTCATGTATTTGGATTCAATAATTATGTTATATTAATGGTGAAAAATATAAGGACTGTTAAGTTTATGTCTTTCGATCAGGATTTACAAGTTTATATTGAATGTTTATGATGGAGTTAAAAAGTGATTTAATAGAAAGGTGACATTTTTAATAAGGTAAAATAACCCTTAATATATCCATTATGTCATGATAATGTTGTTTTGATAAAGATATGTTGGATATAAATAAGTAAATTGGACGGTATTTATTTCCTTGGAACTGATTAAGGATTTTTTGAAAAGTGGTTTATGCCACCATGAATGAAGTTTAAAACTTTTTAGACTTAATGAATACATCCAGTAAACTTTAGAATAAGGGAAAATTATGTTTTCTATAAGTATTTATGGTAATTTAGGTTATTACCAAGTTTCAAGAATACTTGATGAAGGAATTCACATGCTTGGAATGTGACAACCAAGAACTACCTTATGATATATGGGGGATAAATGTTAAGTTGATTTAGTACACTTAATTCTAATGTTTTGGACTTTCATATTTAGAATGGGTTATAAGGTTAAACATTTGTTGAATGGTTTATGTTAAACATTAGATGAGGTTTTAGAGATTAAAGTCTTATCTCATCATATGAGGATTTATGCATATTAGATAACTTGTACTAACATTTTTTTGATAAAGATAGATGGAATTACCTATCATTATATTTTTGGATCTCATGATCCACTAATGCTTCATGAATTAAAAATTCACCATTATTTCTTGGAATGAGAGATTAAATGGAAATTGATCAAGGAATAATGAAAGGATGAGATTTTGATTATCAAATGTAATGAAATCAAGTAATTATTTCTTGTTATGAAAATTATTCAACTCTAGGGAAAGGATCTTGAAACCAAAAATGTTATCCTAGTACCTTCTTTTATGATGAATCAAATCGTCCCTTAAATCATCACATATTTAGGACTTTTTGATTGTTAAATTTCTTCTAACCATATTCTATATCAATATAAATCATAACATGATAGTTATATTTCTCTTCTATGTCCAATTTTTCTCTTTCCACCTATGTTATCGTATGTGGAAACCTAGTTATGAGTTACTTTGGGTAACCGTTATGTTTCTTAATTTCCTTTTGAAAATGGAGTTTTAGTATTAATTTTTATGATGTGTATTTCTATGAAAGGGAAATTAAAGTATTAAACCTTTGATAACCCAGATGAATTTCAAGGAAAAAATTCATTTTAAGGGGGTTAAAATGTAACACCTTGATATTTTGTGGAATATTTTTTTTTGAGTTAATTTAATCTTTTTGATAATTTTCAATTCACATGACACTGAATATAACTTGTGTTATATAAAAGAATCAAGTTATTATTTCTTTATACACAACACCAATTCAAGGTTTCGCTACATGAAACACTTATATTATCTTGTAGTATACGCAACACTATACTTGGCTTATGTTACACACAATGTTAAGTTCTTTAGATAGCTTGGGTTACACACAAGACTGTGTTTTACCGAACAACAGTATATTATTAAAATATTATTATTTAATATACTAATATATAAACTAGCCATGAAATTAGAATTTTTTACTAATATTTACTAACTAATGAAAATATAGGGTTTATAATATGAATTTATTATTTAGAAATTACTTAAAAATGTAAATATATACTAATTGAATATAAAGCCAATATTTTTATTTTTATACTCCCAAAGTCATTTTGACTTAATAAATTAAATAAATTACAATTAGTGGATTATATTAAAGATATATATATGTTACATATTTAATAAAATATTTTTTATATTCATCTAATATATTTTATAGGTATAAGATAAGAACCAACCCAATTTTATGCATAAAACCTATATTTTTCAAAAGGGTAATTTTATCACCTTTTAATGGAGATCCATTTTTAAATCCAATTTTTGACACTTTTATGTATCATATTTGAAAAAATAAACTTATTATTTTAAATTATAATATAAAAATTTTCTTTGCTTGATTTTTTTTGTATTTTTATGATAAGTTTCATGTTTTGATGAATAGTAAAAAAATACTAAATTTTAATTGAAAACTACTTTTTTCATCGAAATAATTTATAGTGTTAAATTATATTTTTTATTTTTTTAAATTATAGTTAGATAATTGTTTTATCATTTAATATAATATATGTCATTAGTGTCAATTTTACATTGAGTTTATAAATAAAAACGTTTCAATCTTTTGTATGTTTTAATTTTAATAACCCATTTTTACCTCCTCAACAATATTAATTTTAAATTAATTACTACAACTTATGTGTTTTAAATTTTTAAAAATGTATTATATCTTTGAAATCAAAGGGTCAAAATTATGTAAATAGGTTTTTGTTATTTTTGGAAATTATGAAAAACATCTTTAATAATTTTTTATTAACATCATAAAAAGGTAAATCAGGTAATTAAGGGTAAAAAACAATATTATAAATAAAATAATATTACCCTAACACTTGTCCTAATTTTATTTCATAAGTGATTCTCGACCAAAATCATCCTTGGGATGAAATTATAACCTTTTTAATCCACTTTTATGAGAGTAAGACACTTAATATATTTTATTTAAAGAAAAGTTAAAGATGTCATACTCATATTTTCGATAACTATATAATTTTTAACATAGGGTTATACAGAATATTAATTAGACAATAAATCTTAATTTAAAATATAAAATGTTTTTCTTTATCATGGTAATTTATTTTTAATTCTCAGGAAATAAATAAATACCTTAAAGGCTTCTACAATACTAATGTAGTAATTGTTTAATTAATGGAAATACCAAATAAATGATATTAAAAATATTAAAATAAATACAATATTATATAATTAATGAAATTAATGAACTTTATGGATGATTTTTACATGTTATAGATGAGTTAATATAGTTGGTATGAAGATATCATGTTGTTATGATATTTTTAAAAAGACAAATAACGAATAGTGTCAAAATTGATACAAATGACATTTTATGAAAGTAATATTTTATTAAATTATTTAAAAATCATTAAAATATTAAATAAGTACAAGGCGATGAGATATGGTCTAAAATATAATAAATTTACCATTTATAGTTCAATTTACACTTTATATGTAAAAATTACGTTCTCTTAACATTAAAAACTTTGTTAGCATAGTTAAAATTAAAATAGGTCAACTAAGGGTTAATAAAAAATACAAAGATTAAAATTAAATAAAAAACCAGTATAAAATTTATTGGATTATTAAATTAAAACCCTATATCATATTATATTAAAATAAATTACATTTTGTAGGTATTTGGATTGAGTTTGAATTTATTATAAATTAATATTTTTGGAGATTCCAAAAGTGCCTCTAAAATTCATTATAAAAGGACACAAATACCTCTTATAATTTCATCACATTGAGCCTTATATATTGAAAAAAACCTAACCATTCACCTTATAAACTTTCCTTGCCACATTATAGAGGTGTTGGTCTCCCCAAATAACCAACTATAGAGTCGTTTAGAGGAGATCTAAAGGAGTCATTCCGAAGAAGATATTATCACTCTAACCACCACCAAAATATTTTTATTTTATTATAAAAACACTTTTGGTGATTAGTGAGAATCATCATAGAATTCACCAACTTAAAAGGGGTCAAACCAATAATCCACCCACCCCAAATCACACCAACCAATCATTCTATTTTTCTACTCTTATATACCTCCTCTAAATCTATAACATATATGATAAAATAATAAATTCAGCATAATTAATATTATGAAATGTTATTATGATTATGATTACACCATTATACAACCCCCTTAACATAAAAAATTCAAAGTATCGCTCGTGTGTATGTACGACTTACCATCTCCATGTAGAGATACAATTCATTTTCCGTAATCATATTTTATGAGTGAGAATTATGATGGGTTTAATATTTATATATGATATTTATGATATAATTATACTTTTGGAATGATAATATCATTTTTAACTTTTTGCCATCCATCTAATATTTTGGGAAAATGATAACATCACTTGTGTATACGTATGGCTTACCATCTCAACAATGCGATGTGATTCGGTATTCACCTATATTTTACATGGATGGTAATAAGGATGAATTTTATGAATATATATGTTATATATGAAATAAAAATTATTATTTAATTATAATATATCATATAATTTCTTTTCTTTTCACCTGATAATAAAATGAAAATAGTGCTCATGCATACGTACGACCCACCATCTCCATAAATGGTGTATTTTATTTTCAATCTCTATATTTTATGAATAACTATGAATAAATATATACTGAATATATATATGATATTTATATCATTTTTATCATTCTATATATAATTAAATCGTGATATATGTAAGAATACCAAGGATAACAAGTCAAAACATGAATGAAAAACAAAGTGAATATTACCCGGAGCGTAATATTAACACGGAATTATTAAATAAAAGGTAATATTAAGTTATAGGTAAATCATATATGGAATATATATATATATATGAGTATTATTATGTGGTATATTTATAATAAAATTATATATATTATATAGGAGGTTTTAATGTGTGTGAAAGAAGTCAAGACATAAGGTAAGGGATTTATGTCTCACTTTTATTTCTATGGGACACATGCCTTGTACACTACTTATTTATTATATGTGGTGTCTATACTGAACATGAATGTATTTTATGATTCTTATCTAGAATATTATGGTATTTTCATATCCATATAATTTTATTTATTTCACGGTGCATACAATTCTACTGATTATAAAGAAATGATTATTTATTTCACAATCTCATGAATATTTGGGATTGTTTCATTTTAAGTCTCTATTGAAGAATATTTATCTTCCACTTACATGATTTATAAAAATGTTTTCAAAAATATTTTTACTATTCTTCTGCATATTTTAAAGTCATTTTTACCTATTTTTACTTTTTACTACATGGTTTGAAAGGAATATTTTTGTTGTTTTCCAAAGAAGGAACTTTGTGTCTTTTTCAAAAAAAGTACGAAAGGAATTTTTTTATTAACTTATATGGAATTAATGGAATTTTCATCCATCATGAAACATTAATACATTGAATATTACTTTACAAGCTTAAAATTTTATTTTCAAGGGAAATTTTTTCTTTGAAAATTGTGATGCATTTTAGTAAAATAAAATGTTTTCAAAGAAGAAAAGATATCTTCCTCTAGATTTGTTTTCAAGTGATCTCTCAAAATTATTTTCCATATAAGATAAATTTTTTTGATGTTATTTATATTTTAATGGTAATATGATTAAATTCTAATAATGGTTTATGTTTATGATGAAATGGAATTTATGAAACCCATTTCTTTTCCATGGGTTATGTTATGATGGAATGATGTTTATGAAAATCATTTCATTCCATGGGTTCTGATATGATGAATGATTTATTTTATTGTGGAACACATATGTATTATTTCATTATGATATTGTTAGTACCTATATCTCCATATAATACATTAGGTAAAGATTTATATCTCATTAGATAAACATGGCTAGAATGGGGAGTGAACTCGGTTCAGTTAAGGACTTTGTCTGCTAAGATGGTCTTGGGAGTGAACCTTGACTACTAAAATGGTCATGGGAGAAAACCATGACCAACAAGATGGTATGGGGAGTGAACCCAAAATAATAATATGGCCTTGTAAGTGATTCCTTTACTACCATGGAAATCATTATATATGCTTATGTGCCTACCACAAATTCCATGTCTTATTCCCATGTTATGATTTCATGGATTATGTTATTTATTTCCTTATGATTCATGTCTTATGAAATACAAATATTTATGACATGATTCATATTTATGATCATTAATACATATAGTATTATCTTATATTTTCATGATCATGTTATCATACCCTTATGCTAATGATTATGTTTACATGTCTCCATTGTTTACCCTTATTGAGCATATGGGATCACCCCTTTTTATGTTTCCCTTACCCCAGGTTATAAAGATGTGTATTATGTTTGATGAACCTAAGAAAGGTTTTAGTCTATAATAACCTAGTGGTAGATAATGTAGATCACTTATGTAGCAGTTTTTATGTTTCCATGTTTTCAAAGGCACTAAAATAATATGGTCTTTGGGCGTGTGTTTGTATAATGTATGAAATGTTACAAAAAATGACATAATGTCAATGTATATTAATACTAGTTTATTTTAATTTATTACATTATATTTATTATTTTATGATGAATTCCACATATTTTTGGAGAGTTATAATAAGAAATAAATTGAAAATGGTCGGGTTGGAAGATTACCACTTATTTATTAAGAATCCTTTATATCCCTTATTAAAGACCATTGGAACTATCTTTAAAGAATAAAAAACCTCCAATTCATGTTTAGGTAAATTAGAAATATAATCTAGTATGGTTTTTTTGAGATATATGGCTCAAAGTGGTGTAAATAAAAAAGAGAAGGGGTTCACTTTTATAAGGGAGGTAAATGATACACATATAATTACTAAAAATATTTAAATATAATTCATGTATTTATCAAGTATGATGATTAAAAATAAACACGAGTTAAAAAAAAGTATATGGTATAAATATAATTATATAATGAAATTTATACTGCTTTTGGTGGAATTTTAAACCTTATATTTTGGTTTAAGCCATCTTTTAACCAATTTTAATCTTAACTACAGTAACAACTTTTTGAATCTTTAAAGGGTTATAATTTTAACTATAAGGTAAAAATTAGATCATAAATGGATAATGGGTGAAATTTTTGAACATTTATCATCCTAATTTTCCTATTTAAATATTTTATTATTTTTAAATAATTTTATAAAATATTGTTTTTCATGAAATATCATTAATTTTGTTTTGACACTATTCATTTAATTTGATATTAAATACATGAAGATAGTAATTTAATTTGAATATAAACCTTTAAAACACCTCTGATTTTTTATATTAATGAATAAATTTCTTTATTACTTATAAATAACTTAAAAAATATTACTTTTAGAGTTTAAAGAAAACATTTACATGATTTTTTTACTACGTCCACAAGCACTGTGTTAGCGTTGTGTAAACATTTAAGGTAATTATTTCATCACTAAAAACTAAAAATAAATTACCTTGATATAAAAATTAAATAATATTTCAAATAAAAAATTATAACCAAAATTATACTCTTTCTATCTTTATATAATTTTTTTAGAGATATTGAATTCAAGAGAGTGATATTTTGGAAGTTTCTTTACTTAAGAAATTATAAATTTAATTATCGAGGGAAAATGACACCAAAATGATATATATTAAAATTTTGGATATATATGGTCAAATTTATTCAATAATATGAAATAAAAGAAAGTTTTGGGTTGATTTTGAGACATTATTTCAAAGTCTTAAAACTATTTTACCCATTTTACCCTTAATGAGGCGATAAATATTTACCACAATCACTATTCATAACGGTAAAAAATAATAGGGACCCATTTTCCAAATTTAATAATCATGATTAAAATATGGTATCTATTTTTTAAGCTTAAATCTATATAATTGTGAATAATAAATTTTAATATAAATGTGTAAAATGAAATGAAAAATAGTTTCTAGAGAAATGAATTTTAAGCATAAAAATTAAATTTATATCAAAATCATGACTATTTATGATTCAAATGGAAATAATTATATTATTATAAATAAAATGGATCATATTTAAATTTTATACAAAATATAAAATATAATGGGACTTTTAGAATACTTTGGTTAATGAAAATAAATGATAGTATTTGAAAAATCTGTATTTTTCACTATTCATTAAAAAATGAATCATTTTATAAAAATACAAAAATTTCACCATAATTTAATTTTGATATGATGATTAAAAAAATAATTTTCATTTTTTCAAATAAATTTTTTAAAAGTGGAATAAATTAATTTTATTATTTTCTCATAAAAAATAATAAAAATCATTTTTGAGGAAAAATGTATTTTTAAATCATATAATGACTTTATTAAAAGTGTATTTTCTTTATCTAAAACACTTATTAATATTTTTTTAAAAATGTGGTCATTCCTATTCAATAAACCAACTTAACGTCTAGGTTATAGTGATATACTATATTTTAGTTCATTTAGGCTTGGGGTTGCATGTATTGCAAGCTGTCAAAGATAGTTTATTTGAAAAGAAATATATCATAAAACCTCAAGTTGTTACATTATACCCCCATTAAAATGAATTTCTCCCTTGAAATTTCATCACTCTGATACAAAAAAATGAGGATATCCCTGTTTCATTGCATCCATGGGTTCCCATGTATCTTCTTTGAATTTATGATTCCCCTAGATAACTTTAACCACGCGAGTAATCTTTTCTTACAATATATTATCTATATGATCCAAGATATCTATAGGTTTTTCTTCATAGAAAAGATCATGATCTAGTGATATAGACTCTAAGCTCAGTACATGTGAATGATTAGGTATGTACTTCCTCAGGATAAATACATGGAACACATCTGGAACTTGAGAGAGGTTCAGTAGAAGTGACAAGAGATTAAATACCATCCCTACTCAATAAAAAATCTATAAGGGTCTAATATACCTAGTGCTTAGTTTTACCTTATTTATGAATATTATAAGCTTATTCTATGGATAAATTCATAGAAATATCTTCTCAAAAATTTCAAATTCCATATTTCACTGATGATTGTTGAAGCGCGACTGATTTTCACCTATCAACCGTTCAAAGGTCCTATGATCTGCTAATGTGTATAGAGGCACTCAATTCGAATCCTCAGCGATGATACAAATTTTAGAGTCGAATGTTTATAATTTGTCTTTTTAATGGGAGGGGGGTGTTTTTGGAGCATAATTAAATTGATTGATGGATTATGTTTGATTTAAAAATTTGATAAATATTGGGGGTGAGTTCATTATTAGGGATTTAAGATTATGATATCCTTAAGATTTACTTTATATTGCATTAAATTAACACCAATTCACAAGATCATTTTGATCATAATTACCAAGTGTCGAGGCTTTAATACAATCCTTAACATAACTTGGATTCTAATATCAATAAAAACTTATTATGGTAGTGTATTTATGGTTACAATAATCTATGTAATCCACACATTAAACAATACATGTCATTAATACATGAAATTTTAAGTTTAACATACCCAATGTTCATCTCTGAATGGCCTAAAGGCCTTCTTTTTTATTTTATTATAGACAATCCCCCTTTTAAGGGTTGAAGGGGAACCCGTAAATGAAATTATGACTCATCCCAATGAGAATTTTAATCATCCATTTGAGTGTTTAATAATATTATTGGAATGTTTATGGTTATGGTTTAAATAAATAAGAAAAAAAAGAATGGGACAAGAAAAGAGAGGTGCGCTAAACACACACATGAAATGTGAAGAGTGGTAAAAAATAACTTTTGATTGAATGAGAAAGCGATAAAAGGGAAGGGTTTTAAACTTTATTTAATATTTTTAAGAACATTAATAATACAAAATATAGGTTGGATGATTATAATAGAATATGAAGATGAAACTTGCATTAAAATTCAAATGGAATTGAAAACAACTTACACGATTACAATTGAAAAAAAGACAAAAGAATATGAAAACAAAGATAGGAGGAAAGGTATCTCAAGTGAAAAATTGAGTTTGGAATATCCAAACAAGAATTTTTTAGGTCCCTTTTCATGCCAATATATCATCAAAATATCTAAAATTCCAAACCCTTGTAAGAAGAATAGGGGGCAATATTTATAGCCCAAGGTGGTGGACTGTTTTCATTCCAAATCTAGACCTCCAATTTTATCACCAATTTATCCATATATATAGATGAATATCGAGATATATTCTTCTTAAAAGTTTTATATATTTATGTTGAATCTCAACCCTTATAATTTTGTTGCTAGTGAGATTTTTTATCCAAAGTTATGTCTATTTTACTAAACAATGTCATTCTATCCATTTTTTGTTGATGTTTTCTGTTGTCTAAATATGAATGAATTTTAGGCTAGTAATATTACATAAAATCCAAAACATTTATTCTAAAAAGTTATCCTTATATATCTTATATTTCACACCACAAAATCTTAGCTCAATTTTACTATTAGATTCGGATAAATGTCATGAATGGTGGGATGTTTTTAATTAGATGAAGACCCATTTGAGGAATGGATCCCCACTCCCCAGGGCTTCATCCTCTCCTTGCTCTAAGGTACCCTCCTATTGATCTACTCTCTTCCTCTTGTCGTCCCCCTCTCGGTGTGAGATTTTCCTCTGGCACACTTCTCTATTTAGATTTATCGTACCCTCATTTTTCTCTTGGACTTTGTCTGATACAAATACCACTCTTGCCACTAGAATCATCATGAATAGACCCCATCTTGGTTGAACTTGATGTAACTCTGGAATCTTGGGTTTTAATTGGTGGTAGCATCCAAAAAATATCTTCCTCTTTCTTCATAGTTTCACATATTTTGGTTTCTTTCTAATGGATCCTGTGTAAACCAGTGCCGGTCTCACTGTTCAACACTCCTATGCCCTTCTTATCTTTCCATCCATACAAAACCCTAGATCCAGTTTTTCCCTTTTCCTTGTTTTTTTTTCATTTGGTTTTTGTTTGGAATTGATTAGATAGTTGGTGTTTTTATGTGTTCCTCCATAATGATGATGTTGGTTTATTGGAGTTCTTTGACTGGTGGTGACTTCATCGGTTGGGATCAATGGCCATGGCAGTGCCCGCATCCTATGTTGGATTTTGTCTGCTCTGAACTTTTCTCTGGCTCCTGATTTCCTCCAATATTCTCCAAGTTGGATTCAAATAGTGGTTCTGAAGGTGTTTTGGGATGTGAGTTTCAAACAATTGTTGGAATTTAAGGATGTTTTCCTTCTTGGTGGCTTCGAATCTGACCATGGGTCATTGAGGGGCCTGATTTTCATGATGGTTTGTGGTGTGGTTTCATCCTTTTTGTTGATTTGATGGTTTGTGGTGGTATTTTTTAGTTTTCAATGGTGGAGAAGATGGATTTTAGTGGATGTAAGGCAGTTTCATGATGATGATAGTGGAAAGCATATCAGTGGTTCTCTACTATGGTGTTTTCTACAATGGTGTTTTCAGTGGCATTGATAGATTCCGGTGGAAGGTTCCTGCTGACATACTGGTGTTTTCATTGGGTTCATCATTTGTTAGGGCATGTATCGTGTGGCGTTACTTGGTCTACACTGATGATGGTCTGACCTACATTTTGAAATGGTTTGAATCCGGTAATTTTAAATTTTAAATCAAGGGTGAATGTTTTTATAAGGTTCCCCATTTCCCCTTAAAGTGGATCTTTCAATAAAATAAAAAATATATTGTTGAGCGATGTTTTTAATTCCCAGATAGAATGGTGGGCTGGACTTCAAAGAATCAATTGGGCCCCTTTTTGGAGGATTTGGGACTTAAAATTTTTACCCATGATTTTTTTGGATATTAAAGAATATATTTAGGAGTTTAATCAAATTTATGATTCTTTATTGAGCCCAAAAATTATATCTTCATGGATGGTCCAATTTCTTTGATAGAATCATTGGTCCTTGTATGGTGAATATGACCCTTCAAATGGAATATTTGGACCAAGATCCAGTTGAAAGATTTGTATAATATTGAATTGGGAACCTTAAAAAGCAAGAATAACACAATTTGGATAATTAGGGTGAGAGTTATAATTAAAATAGTAAACTAACTCGAATCTGGATTAATAAAAATAATGCTTACAAAAATATATTTAATATTAAAACATGAGTATTTCACACCAATTATGCAATTTTCTTAGAAAATAAGTAAAGTGAATAAATAAATATTTATTAATAAATTAATAACATCAAATCCCCCACACATAGTCTTGTTCATGTCCTCATGCACATTACATATAAAAACATTACTATATCATTTTCACTCGCCAAAAAATATTAAAATTTTGTTTTCACTAATCAGGGGATCTATACTAGTTCACTCATCTATAAATAATTCCACAAAAAATTGTTACAAAAATAATTTTCCTAAAAAAATCATTTTTATGCTCACAATTAGAAATGAAAAAATGTGGGCACTCATAACTCACTACTCTCAAGATGATATTTTTTATGGAGGTTCACTAATTCACCAACCAAAAGTGAAAATCTTAGAGTTTGTAAGATATATTAGATTTAATTCACTCTTCTAAAGATCACAATAATCAAGAGGTATTTTTTAGGGTTTTTCAGTGGTTATGGTATGGTAGGAATATAATGGCCAAAAGATAGGAAAAGATTGGTAAAATACCAACATGGAAAATGAAATGCAAAGTTTTTATTAAATGAAACATGGAAGGAAATTGAAACACATATTTATAAGGGAATGAATTTTTGGAGGAAGAAATGAGAGAGAGAAAATTGTAAAGGGTTGAAATGATAAAATATGTACAAAAACACAAAAATTTTCCTGATAACACAAGAAAAGATGATTCAAGTGTTCTTTTTTTCCTTTTCTTTTATTCTTTTTTTTTCTAAAGTTGAAATTGAAAAAAATATCACAATAATCTACTAACATGTGTTTTATCTCATCACAAAACTAATTGTAATAGTTATAACAAGATCAAGGGTTTGTGAAGAATAATTTTTTACCTGCCCAAGAAACAACTTTTGTTTTGTTTTTCATTTTTTGAACACTTTTCAATAACATGTACAAAATTACATAAACATTAATCCATTCCCAAAACTAACTGAATAGAAAAATCTCTCTCACACTTAAATATATTGTTTCCCTCAAGCATATGATAACACACTGAAAATGAAGAAATGGATACCCAAAATGAAAACCATTCCCCCAACACTTAAATTTCAAGAAATCATGCAATGAAAATCCATGTATATATTGGGTGGGATAAGGTTTTAGGCTTGTAATGTGGTTATAATTTTTTTTTCATAGGCTCAAAGGGGGTTTTAAAAGGAGGATCAATGTAAGGGTAATGGGAGGCTATTTGGCTGTTGTGATTCTCATGTGGTTTAGAAAATGGCCGTATCATATTAACGTATGCTAAATTAAGAAATTCTGTTCAAATTTCCACAAAATCAAGACTCACAATCGAGGATGAAAAACAGAAAACATTAAAAGATGGTCATAGATAACCTTGGAATGAAAGATAATGTTGTTCCTCATGGTTGGGGAAGAATCATTTTCCAAATGAAAAAAATGAGAATTAAAAATTTATTGTTCTTAACACAAAATCATTTATCCAAATTTAGCATGAAAATAGGAAATTTTTGAGATGAAAACAAGTTATTGGACTCCCCAAAAATGTTGGAAAAAAATTGAAAATTTAATGGTGAATAATTAAAAATATTTCTTTTTATTTTTTAGTTTTTTAGTGTTTTATAGTTTTTTTAAAATACACACTCACACAAAAAAGAAAGAAAAAAATGGGGTTTGATAAAGAAAGTGGTAAAAAATGAAAGAGAGGAAGAATAAGAAAGAGGTATATAGAGAGAGAATAAGGAAGAAGAGAGAAAGAGGGAGTTAAAGGGAAATAGGTGCCCCCCAAGTTTGGACTTAGTGAGTTTGCATCTCTATCTAGTGGTGGGTCGGTGGAAGTTTATGTGGTTCCTAGGGTGTGTGTCCTATCATGATGATGATTTAACTGATGTCCATTAACTGTGAATATCCTTTTGGAAGAGGGGTCTTAGACTTTCAATTCACCAAATTGGAAAACATTATCAATAATAAAAGGACCGTCCCAATGAGAATTAAGCTTACCTAGGTGAATAATAAATAAAGAGTTGAAGAACATTACCTTTTCACCTTCATGGAATACCTTTCATAGGATTTTTTTATCATGGAGTGACTTATACTTTTCTTTTTAGATATTATAATTCTTGTAAGAATCTAGGTGAAGCTCCTACAATTCATTCAACTGCAATAATATCTCTTTGACATATTTTTCACAATAAAAATTGGAAGTTTTTATAACCCAAAATAACTTATTTTGGATTTCAATTGGTAAATGACATGCTTTACCCAAAACTATCCTAATTGGAGACATACTAATGGGTGTTTTTTTGGTAGTTCAATAATCCCAAGTAGATTTACCAAGTCTTTCAGGCTAGTCTTTTCTAGTGGGATTTACAATTCTCTCAAGAAATATTTTCACTTATATATTAGAAAGATCAGGCATGCCATTTTTTTGGGTGTGATATGAAGTTTAAGTTTTATGTATGGCTGCATTCTTGTTCAAAAGAGATTCCATGATCTGATTATAGAAATGAGTTCTTAATTAACTTATCAAGGCACACAATGTTCCAAATTAATGAAAAATATTAGTTTTTAAGAACTCACTAATAGTATGTGAATCATCTTTTCTAGTGGGTTTGTTCTCGACCAACTTAGAAACATAATCAACCATAAAAATATTGTATGAGAATCCATTATAATGGGTAATAGTCCCATGATATTGATGTCTCAAACATAAAAGATATCACATAAGTAAGGTCTTCTGGGGAACTTCATTTATTTGGAAATTTTACCACACTTTTGGTAAGTGGGTCGTGCTTAACAAAACTCATGTCAGTCCTTGAAGAGTGACATCCAGAATAATACTAATTCAAGGACCTTTTGGAAGGTCCGTTTTGGTCCAAAGTGGCCACCACTAAGCATTGAGTGGAAGAATCCTAGGATAGAGTAATGTTTATATTTATCAATACATCTCCTAATTACCATTCCATCCCCAATTTTCAAAAGATTATTATCTTCCAAAAAATAGAATTTTGAATCAATTTTAAGCTTTAGTTTTTGTTGTTTTGAAAAAATTTCAGGAAAAACACCAGCAACTAAGTAATTTACAATTAGGGAAACCATGGTAACTTTGGAGTGAGGGATGATAGGTGTTCAATAGAAAATTCCTAATCAATTATTTTAGAATGAGAAGAATTATAAATTCTACTCATGTGATCAACCATAGAGTTTTTTTTTTATGTATATCTTTAATAGTAATATCAAACTCTTGGAGCATTAGGATCCATCTTATTTGCCTCAGTTTGGAAATTTTTTTATTAATTAAGAAATTTAAAGCCAAATGGTCTGTAAAAATGATGATTTTGGCACCTAAGAGATTGTTCTATAATTTATCCATGGTAAAAACCACAACTAAAAGCTTCTTTTAAGTCACAGTGTATTAAGATGTAATTTTATCCAATATTTTTTAGGCATAATATATGACATGAGGAATTTTTTATCTTCTTTAACCAAGAATAGACCCAATGGACCTATTAAAATCATCACACATCAATTCAAAGGGTAAGGACCAATATGGGGGTTGGATTATTGGGGAATATGTAAGAACAACTTTGATTTCAATAAAGGCTCTCTTATAAGCCTCATTGAAATAGAATGTGACATCATTTTAAAGTATTTGGGTGAGTGGGAGGGTAATCCTACCGAAGTTCTGAATGAATCACTGATATAAATTATCATGACCAAAGAATTAATGGAAGTATCGAACATATGTGGGTTCAAGAAGTGATTAGATCACCTAAATCTTAGCAAGATCGACTTGAATACCCTCTTGTGAAATTATATACCCTGGAAAAATCTCATTAGTAACCATGAAGTGACAGTTTTCAAAATTTATCACATGGTTACATTTGACACACTTTTATAGGACTAGAGAGAGTGACTATAAGCATGATTCAAATGACTCTCCATAAATGGTAAAGTCATCCATGAATACCTCCATGAAATGATCAATGCATTCAGAAAAGATACTCATCATACACCTATATAATGTTTTAGGACCATTACAAAGGCCAAAAGGCATTATCATATATGCATATATTTCAAAGGGGAAAGTGAATATAATATTTTCTTGGTCTTGAGGTGTGATTGAAATTCCGAAGTAGTTAGTGTATCCATAAAGAAAGCAATAATGTGACTCTCCAGCTAATTTTTCTATAATTTAATCAATAAATGGAAGAGGGTGGTGATATTTTCATGTTTCAACATTCAATTTTCGATAATCGATTCACACACACCATTTTTTTTCACTCTGGTGTGACCAACTCTCTATGTTCATTTGTGAAAATAGTTACCCCACCCTTCTTACGTACCACTTGAATCAGAATAACCCATTCACTATCAGAAATTGGGTAGATAATACCAGCTTGAAGAATCTTGGAAATCTCTTCCCTAACTATTTCAAGTTTGATTGGATTGAGTCTTCTTTGTGGTTGTCTGATTGGTTTGGATGATTCTTAAATATGGATGCGATGCATAAAAAGGGAAGGGTTTATTCATGGTATGTAATCTAGGGTCCAACCTAGGGAATATTTGTTTTCCTATAACACATGAAAAATTTTAGACTCCTTGTTTTTAGTAAGTGAAGTAGAGATAATGATGGTATAAGATTGTTCATGGAAAAGGAATGCATATTTCAAGTTCACATGAAGGGGTTTTATATTAGTTTCATCCTTTATTTTTTGGCTAGAAAACTTAGCAACAAATAAAGGGATTTAATTTGGTTTCGGTTCATTTTCCTCAATACTATCCAAGGTTTAACAATAGAGATCAGAGTTGAGATGGGATTCAAGATAGTTTTCAAGATCCTCTAGATTGATGGAGCCTATGAATGAAAGGTCAAAATAAACTTCCCCATTTATTACTCGGTTAATCATGGTGAAAATTTCACACAATCCTATCTCATTATAACACAATAAACATGATGGAATGGGGTTCAATTGACTCTCATAAGTGTCCTTAGAAGCATAGATTGAGAAGGAAGAGTGATCCTATGATGGGTATCTCATGGATTGAAAAATGTTGAACTTGACTAGTTGGTCACCAAATTACATGGATAAGATGCACGTATGGAAATTAATCTTAGTTATAGTTATCATGATGAATGGTATTCTTAGAATTAGGGGAGATATTAAAGAGGTTGTCTCACCTTCCATGTCAATGACATATAAATTAGCTGGGAAGACAAGATCATTAACTCAGACAAGGACATCCTCAATTATTCCCTCAAGAATAGCTATGCTTTTATTGGATAAATGGATAAAAACACCCCTTGGGTACAAGGTACCTAGACCAAGGTTAGGTAAGATAGATCTGTGAATGACATTTATCAAGGCTCCTAGGTCTATGAGTGCATCATCAAATTTTTAACTCCCTATTTGGCATGGAACCAGAGAGGTCCCTGGATATTTGCACTTCATGGGTATGGACTGCTGGGTTGGAACATTTTCAATGTTCCAAAGTTGTCTCTTATGGGCGAAAATTTCCTTAAGAAAATTTTCATACTTAGGTATTTGTTTTATATAATTTAAGAGGGGAATGTTGAATTCAATATGTTTAAACTTTTTGAGAATTTTCGGATCAGGTTTAAAGGACTTCCTTGTCTTAGATACAACTTGAGGAAAATGAATTGGGTTCCTTAGAATAATTTAAGGAGGTATAGGAGTGGTTTCATGTTCTTTTTATATTTTTTTGTTCTTTTCATTTTCAAGCTCAACATTAAAAGGTTCATTTGAGGATTCATCATGGGGCATGGAAATTTTATTTCCAAATTGAAGTGAAATTTCACTTACATTACCATTAGGATTGGGTAACATTTGAGGTGGGATTTGGGATGAATTGTATTGTTGTTACTGACTTAGGTGGGATGCAAGTTGACCAATTTGGGTTTCAATGTTTTTTAGGATAAAATAGGTGAAGGAGGCATGATGTTCCACAACACTTTACCATGGATTCTTAGAAGAAGTGGAATGTATCGCATTGGTATTACCTTGATTTTGGTTCTTGGTAAAGTGCTTGTGTTGGGATGAGAATTGGAAAAGCTCATTAGGATAGTGGAATCCAAGAGGAGTAAGTGGAGGATTTCTCCTTTTAGGTTGAGGAACAAAAGTATAAGCTTGTTTGAATTTACCACCACCTTGACCATATTGGAATTGGTTTGGGTTTTGAGGATGGAACTGAGGGGGATGAGAAAAGGGATTACCATATCCCAAGACTAGTTTATAGGTAGAATATAAGGGCTTAGAGTAGGATTGGTTTTATTTTCTAATAAACTGACTTGATAGTTGAGGGTTGGTGTTACAATGAGCTTATGTTGCATTGTGATCCATTGGACTAGAAAAATAAGATGGATCATATTGAAGCTATGGACATGTGTCTATTGGATAATCTAGTGAGATATCGATTCCATAGTTTTTGATAAGTCCAAGGAACATATATTTTGGAGAATATGAGGTTAGGGATTTGGTAGTTACTGAAAGTTGTCAGATAAGGTCTATAAGTTCACTTATCCACTCAGTCATCTTGTTGGTATCTATGGATTGATTCTCTTGGACTTGTTTGACTTGAGCATGTGCTCGAGTATGGAATTACTGCATGTTTGAATCCATGTTTCTTATGAGATATCATGCAGCTAAATGATTTTTTCAACAAGAGCACCACCACTTGTAGCATCAATGAGAGTTCACTCTATAACCAATAACCCCTCACATAAGTATTGGATCAAGATTTGGTCAGGGATTAGGTAGTGTGGATAGGTTTCCAAAAGCTTTTTGAACCTCTCCCAATACTCATGGAGTGTTTTATTAGTGAAATTGATAGATACAACTTATTTTATTTTAGATAGAAGAAGTTCAGAAAACAGGGAAGTATTTCTCTAAGAAGAGTCACTTCATGTCATTCCATGTGGTTATGGAACCAAGAGGGAGGAAATAGATCCATGACTTGGGAGAGTCAGCTATAGAGAAAGGGAATTCTAGAAGTTTTATTTTTTATTCATAAATCCCTTGAGGCTTCATGTTAGATCACACCACTTGGAACTATTTGAGGTGAAGATGTGGATCCTCACTGTCTATTCCTTGGAAATGAGGTAGAAGATGAGTCAAAAATGATTTGATTTATAAATACACATCAATGTTTGGATATTCAATACCAAGGGGTTGATAATTCATATCAGGGGAAGAGAGTTATTTTAGGGTTTGTTCCCTAAGATTCTCCATATCTATAATAATTTAATGGGTAATGAATGGGTATTGGGTTATTTCACTATCTATAATGTTTCTATTATGTCAGTGAAGAGTTTACTCGATTTCTAAGTCAAAAAAATATGATGTATTTTTTGGGAGGCTATGGGGAATTCATAAAAATTTGTAAAGGATAAATAATGTGGGTTTTTCATTGTGGTTTTTTTATGTTTATTATTTTTATGATAATTTGGGTTTTTATTTTGGTGTTTTTTTAGATTTTTTTTGGTTTTATTTTTTTTGATTTTTTTGTATTTTTTAGAAAAATTAAAAATACTGACTATAATTTGAACCATCCCCATAAACAATTACATTTTAAGTAGGGATTACTGTCACATATTGACGTTGAAAGGTCCAATTCTCTACTAATGTGTATAGTGGCACTCAGGTCGAATTCTCAATGATGATACAAATTTTAGAGTCGATAATTTCTAATTTGTATTTTTAATGGGGGTTTGTTTGCAGAGATTAATTAAATTTATTGATTTATGGTTTTTTATTTATAAATTTTATAAATATTGGGGTAAGTTCATTATTTTGGATTTAAGGTTATGATATCCTTGATCTTTTCTTTATTTTTCATTAAAGTAACACCCAATTCACAAGATCATTTTGATCATAATTCTAAAGTGTTGAGGATTTATACAAGACTTAACATAACTAGGGTTATAATATCAATAAAAACTTGTTTATGGTAGTGTATTTATGGTTCAAATAATCCATGTAATCCAAACGTTAAATAAAACATGTCATTAATCCATGAAATTTCATGTTTAACATACACAATGTTAACCTAAAGAATATTCATCGAGCAAAAGATCTAAATCACTTAACATCCCTAAATTATGATTCACCCCAATGAGAGATTTACTTATCCATTTGAGTGGTTAATAATAAGGTTGGATTTTTTATGTTGATTGGTTAAATAGATAAGAAAAAAATAACAGGACAAGAAAAGAGCGGTGCACTGAACACACACATGAAATGTGAATAGAGGTAAAAACGCGCTTTTGATTGAATGAGAAAATGATAAAAGGGAAGGGTTTTCAAATTTATTTAAAATATTTTTATAACATTAATAATAAAAAACATAGGGTGGATTATTATATGATAATATGAATATGAAACATGCATTATAGTTCAAATGAAATTGAAAACATCTTACATGACTACAATTGAAAAGAACACAAAAGAACATGAAAAAAAGGGAGGAGGAAAGGTCTCTCAAGTGAAAACTTGATTTTTTTTATCCTACCAAGAAATTGTAAGGGTCTTGTTCATGAAAATTTATCCTTCTAAGCTCTGAAATTCCAACCCCTTGTAAGGATACAAGGGGTATGTATTTATAGCCCAAGGTGGTGGACAATTTGTATTCCAAATCACCCCCTCTACTTAGCTCGACAATTTGGCCATCCAAATAGATTAATATCGATATATTGTCTTCTTAAAAGTTTTATATATTTATGTGGACTATAAAACCTCAAAAATTTTCTATCATTGAATTTTTTTATCCAAAGTTATAGCTATTTTACAAAACAATGTCATTCTGTCCATTTGTCTGTAGAGGTTTTCCTTGGTCTAGATGTGAATGGATTTTGGGACAGGAATATTCCATAAAATCTGAACCATTTATTATAAAAATTATGCCTCATATATCTTATATTTTACACCACAAAAATCTTATCTCAATTGGACGATTGTATTGGGATAAAAGTCATGAATGGTGGGCTATTTTTAATTCCCGGACAGAATGGTGGGATGGACTTCAAAGTATTAGTTGGGCCCCTTTTTGGTGGAGTTGGGACTTCAAATTTTTATCCATTATTATTTTTAATATTAAAGAATATATTCATAAGTTTAATAAAATTTTGTCTTTTTTTTTTGATCCAAAAGATTCTATATTCATGGGTGGTCTAGTTTCTTTGATAGAATCATTGGCCCTTCTTGTGTGGTTCATATAACCCTTAAAGTTTCCTATTTATCCCAAGATACAATTTAATTATTTGTATAATATTTAATTGGAAAACCTAAAAAACAATAATAAAAAAAATTGGATAAGTAGGGTGAGATTTCTAATTAAAATAGTAAACTAACCCGAATATGGATTAATAAAAATAATGCTCAAAAATTATATTCAATATTAAAACATGAGTATTTAACTCCAATTATGAACTTTTAATATAAAATAAGTAAAGAGATTAAATAAAAAGTTATGAATAAATTAATAACTTCAAATTTCAACATAATTTTTTTTGTCAATTTTGAGCTGCCTTGATGTGTTGCAGAATGGATCTTACGTTATCCACCATTTCCTCAAATATCTCAGGTCCCAATAGCTTTATTTCACTAACTTCATCCCAAAATTTTTTAATTCTATACTTTTTTATATATAGGTATTCATAATTATCCATATAAATTCTTGTGTGAATATTATTTTTGTAATAAAACCTAATTAGAGGAAGGTGTTGATCCCAACCACCTTTGAAATCTATATAATAAGATATTAACATATCTATTAGGGTATTAATGGTTCTATTAGAATAATAATTTATCTGAGGATGATAAGAAATACTTAAACTTAACTATGTATCCAAATATATATGAATACTTCTCCAAAAATTCATTGTAAACCTCAGACCCAAATTAGATAAAATAGAATGTGGTACTCCAGGAAACATTACCAATTATTTAATGTATATTCTAGAAAGTTGATCAAGAGATAAATATTATATGATACTAATGAAGTGTGATGATTTAATATGGTGATAAACTACAACCCAAATAACATTATGGTCCTTAGAAATTTTGGGGAGTCTGATGAAAAAAATCCATGGTTATGTTTTCCCATTTCTATTATGGTATGGGTAATGGTGTAAATATTCACTTAAAATTATATATCTCAGTCTTAATTTGATGACATACCAAGCACTGAGATATATAATATACAATATCTATCTTCATTTTTTCCCACCATAAATAATATTTCATATCTCTATACATATTTTTAATTCTAGGATGAATATATAATGATAAACTATGAGCTTCATCCAATAACTCATCCTTCAAATTTGGTATGGATGTAACATATACATGATAATTAAACCTTATCATTACATCATAATCAAGGTTGAACTTAGGAACATTTATTACCTTCTTTTATATATCTTCATCTTTTTCTATGCTTTTTTAATCATCACCTGGATAGATTATTTAACACTTATTTTAGTAAGATAATATTTCTACCCTTCCATCAAGATTTCTAGATCCATACTTTGAAATTACATAAATATTTGATCTTTTGTGATACTCATCATAGATAGGAATGAATGACCCTTTAAGCTTAGGGTATCTTAAACATTTTTCTATTTCCCAGGGTGGTAATCTATTGAGCAATAATAATATTTAATAAACTCCAACCATATTCTCTAACACATATTCAGATATTTTTGAGTGAATATGTATTTTAAAATTTTATGATCAATATATATATCATACATTTCTTCATAAATATAATGCCTGAATATATTTAATGTAAAATTTACTATAACTAACTCCAAATCAAAAATTGGGTAATTTATCTCATGAACCTTTAATTAGAATATGGAATAATCTATCACCATATCATTATACATGAGGATGCATCTTAGTCCCTTATTTGATGCATAATTATTGATAAAAAACCTTCTCCACTATAGGGTAATATAATCACATGTGAAATAACTAACCTTATCTTCATATCCTTGATATTTTCTTCACATTCATCCATATAAAGGAACTTCGATCCCTTATGAGTTAACTTGGAGAATGGATTAAATATCCACGAGAAATTATCCACAAAGTGTCGATAATATCCATAAAAACCAAAAAAATATTTATCTCAATCACAGTGGTTGGTATGGGTGAATGATCAATAAATTTTTTCTTTGATGGATCCACCAATATACCATCACTTGAGATTATATAACCCAAAAATGAATGTTTTTATATAAAAAATTCAAAATTTATAAATTTATCATACATATTATCCATACTTAGGGTCATTAGTACAATCCTAAAGTGATATTCATGCTCTTAATTTCTCTATGAATATACAAGAATATCATATAGAAATACTACCACAAAATGATCAAGGTAATATCTAAAGACTCTATTTATTAAATCCATGAAGATTGTGGGGCATTAGTAATACCAAATGGAATCACTATAAATTTATAGTGTGAATAACTCATATGGAAGGATGTATTGGGTATGTCTTCAATTTTTGCCCTAAAATGATAGTATATAGATCAAATAATAATCTTATAAAAATTTACGCTCCTTGTAATTGATCAAATAAATCATCAATACAGGGTAGAGGATACTTATTCTTGATTGTGATCTCATTAAGTTTATGATAATCAATGCAGAGTTAGATTGATCCACAATTCTTATTAACATAATGAACAGAATCATCCCAAGGTGAAAAACTTGGATAAATTAATCCCTTATTAATATTCTCCTAGAGTTTCTTCTTTAATTCCTATAAATCAATTGGGGAAATTATATATGGAGTCTTTGAAATAGGTATAGCACTATGTGTGTGTTCTATTGAAAAATAATATTTATGATTTAGAGGAAGACTAATAAAGTTCTATGGAAAAAATTCAATAAACTCCCATATAATAGGAATATATTCGATGTTGAGTTTTTCCTCAACCATATAATATAAACACACCATTTTAATAGGAATTATGACCCATATAATGGGTGAAATTTCCATCTGAAGTTTATATTTATCATTACACTGATAAACATTCATAGGTTAGTACATAATATCAAATGTGACTTCCCTTCCTTGGAAAATGACGTGGGATTTATGTAAACAAATCCAATCCATGACTAAGATAACCTCAAATTCAACTAGAGTGATAAAAATTGAGATTTTCAGGAAGCACATTCCTACAAACTTCAATTGAAGAAGAATCATAGACTTGAGATGTGATAATCATACCATTAAGGGTTTTTACAAATAATTAAACTTATAATCATTGAGGATATGAATTAAAATTCCTTAATAATTTTCCTAATATACATGAATTTATATTACTAATATTAAATAGGATACTTCAATATTCGAGCATGATTATTAACACCTCAAATTTATAATTATATCTTCAATATATTAGTAAAACCAAAATGGTTAGCATGACCATAAATAATATCTGATTTTAGTGATTAGTCATGAAAAATAATTCATAGGATGTATAAATCATGACACTTTATTTTAAATCTATGAAACCTTAGGTTTAACCTAGGTCATCCATGATCATAATCTATTCAAATACTTCATGATGGTTTGTGAATAAAATTTTAATTAACCCAATAATATCCATTGGGAGTTTCAAACCAAGTTTGTAGTAAGGGAACACTCACCATGCACTAGAATTATGGTTAAGATATACTCGACCAAATATTTTTGGGGTTATTAACCCTATATTAATATATTCCAAAACTATGTCTAATTGTATTATCCAGACATGTATATTTTTATAGGAAACATACACTTCTTTCTTTACAATAACTTAGGATGTTATCCTATTCATAGGATTATCCTAGGGGTTCTTTATAAAATTTCCACATCCTATTTTCCAAAGGTAACTAAACCTTACTTTGATACCAAATGTAGTGACCCATACTTTTCAACATAGATATTACATTTTAATAGATGAATATCCATTAGATAAAATTACGATCCATTCCAAAATCATATATTTTTAGAGTATTTTTAAATATGGATACATAATCAATTTTTTCATAATCAATTTTCATTATCTCCCTCTAAGTTATTTATAACTAGCACCCTTATTATACATATCATACTTAAAACCTTTCTTCATAACCTAGGGAAATGAAACATAAAAAATTGTGAGTTTAGATACTCAGTAAGGAAAAACAAGGGAGATATGAATGATCACATGAACATAACATGAGAATAAGGGTATTATAACATGATCTTAAAATTTTAAAACCATACCCTTCATATCAAATATCATAGTCTTAAGTAATGTCATAAAGCTTGTACATTTGTAAGACATGAATAATAAATGAATCAAATAATATGATCCATGAGATCATAATATTGGCATAATATTATTTTATAAAATATTGCTATAAAGTTCAACATAATTATAGTAATAGAACTATTATTTCAATTCTACCCACAAAGACATTCAAAACATTTTAGGATTGGGCCAACCACCCATGTACTTGCTTTAGGCTTGGGATAATCTCTAGTGTACCCTCTTTTGAGATAGGGATAACCTCCTGTGTACCCTCTTTCAAGCTTGGGATAACCACCCATGTAACCTTTTAGGTCATAGAACATTAATCTTTACCCAATGTATTAAAGGGATGTATAATTCTTGTTCCGCCCATCATATAATCATAATCTATTCATATGTATGCTATATTATCATAAAAACATTCATCATAACTTAACCCATGGAAAAGAAAATGAGTTTCATCGATATTTCATAATAATAACTAAAAACCATATAGAGAAAGAGTAAATATGGTATAATTGGTTCATATCCCTAGTAAATTCTAAGTAACATCAAAAGATGCTATTATATATGAAAAATTCCTTTAAAATATCACTAAAATATTTCTTGAGGAAAATACCCTTTTCATTTTTAAATCATATATCAAAATATAAATTTTACCAAATATTAAGAAAGAAATTTTATTTGAAAATAAACTTCAAAATTTTTAAAGGAATATTCAATGAATTGAGTGGTTATAATATTAGTAAATTCTATTCATGTCGTGATGTTAAAACAAATATTCTTTTCACATTTTCAGTAAAAAAGTATAAAGTACCACATTTGGAAAATGATAAAAATATTCCTATTAATTTTTTTCGAAAAAATGGGTAAAAATGAATTTAAAAAATCATATAATAATATAAAAACATTTATGAAAACATTTTTAGAAAATATTGATATGGAATAAATAGTATTTTCGACCGAAGAAAGAAATAAAGTCAATTTTCCTTAAAAATATTCTTTATGTATCTTGTGTACTTAAAGTGAAAAAAATGAAATTAAAACATGTATTCTCAATAAATAAACATAGGAGAAGAAAATGAAATGGATTTATTAGGAAGGTATCATATAATTTACTTTAATATAAATTCAATCATAAACAATCTCAATTAAAATGAGATTGAAACAAAAACCCCTTACCACTTTAGTAACTTTCTAATCAAAACCTCATGAAAGAGATAAACTTATATGGAAATATATATACCCATAATTTTCATGAGAATAATCATTAAAAACATTCATAGGTAATATATACACCACATAATGAAAAACATTTGTGAATATGGCATGTGTCTTACATAAGTAAAGTGAGATGAAAATACATTACCCTAAGTTTGACTTGCTTATAAAGAAATTTAACCTTAAATATAATAAATTTAAATTTATTATAATTCCATAAAATATTAATTTAAACAAAAATAATTTCATATATGATCCACTTATAACATTTTAAAACTCATTTATTAATAAAACCTTATTAAAATAATCATTTTTGGGTGTTAAATGTTTCATTTTTTCCTGAGAATTTCAGCTCGGTAGTTATATTCCTTGTACTTTGATTATGGTTGCATCACCTCAATAATGCTATTTATGATATAAATATAACATATATTCATTATATATATATTTATAGTCTTATATAAAGTATATAGATATAAAAATGAATTACACCATTGATGGAGATGATAGGTTGTATCTACGCATGAATGTTTTTTTTCAATTTTCAAAAGATAGAACAAAAAAGGGAAATAATAATTAAAATTTATATAATAATTATTATATCATATATATTAATTAAATCTATATTTATAAACATCCATGTAAATAGTAAATAAAAAACGAATCACATCACTTTATGGAGGTGGTAGTCTACATGTACGTATGAGTGATGTTATCATTTTGAAATAGATAGGAAGGTAATAAAGTAGATATGATATTTTAAATAATAAAGAATAATTAGATCATAAATATCATATATTAACTTTAAACCCTTAATTTTAACCATCCATGAAATATGGTTATGAAAAATTAATTTTATTGCTACGTGGAGGCGGTATCCCACACGTATGCACGAGCAATACTTTCACTTCCCATTTTATAGAAATGAGGGTGGATATTCATAGTTATGTAATAAAAATAAAATTTAATTATATTGATAAAATTTAATTATTATTTTATTATTAATAACATAGATTTATTTGAGGTATAAGATGAAATAAATCCAAAGATTTCGGGTAGGATGATTACCTCTTCTTCGGTATGCCTCCTTTAGATTCCTTCTTAAGGACCATTGGAATAGTCTTTCCGGAAAACCAAAGACAATAATTATTTTATAGTTAATTTTATAATAGAATTAGTTTTGTTTTGGTCAAGATATATGACTCAAATTGGTGTAAAGAAAAGAGAGAATGGGTGACCTTTTATAAGGAAGGTAAAGGATACCCTTGAAATTACTAAAAAGATTTAAATTTATTTAATGTATTTATCAAGTATAATTCTTAAAAATATCCAAGAATTAAAATAAAAAGATAATATGGTTGAAATAAAATCATAAAATTAAATTTAGATATGTTTTTTTACCATTTAAAATTTTATCTTTTGGTTTAACCCCTTTGTTAACCAATTTTAATCTTAACCGTGGTAACAAATTTTTCAATACTAAAGGGTTATAATTTTACTTATAAGGTAAAAATTGGATCCTAAATGGTAAAGTTGTGAATTTATAGACAATTTATAATACTAATTGTCCTATTTTAATATTTCAATATTTTTTAAATAATTTAATAAAATATTATTTATCATAAAATACCATTAATATCATTTTTGACTCTATTCATTTAATTTGACTTTAAATATATAGATATAGTAATTTAATTTAAATATAAACCTTTATAAAATACATAATATGTTATATTAATCTATAAAATTATTAAGGAACTATAAATTACCCAAAAAATATTACTTTATAGTTTTTTAAAAAGCAATTATATTATTTTTCTACCAATTGAAGAAGCACTGTGTCGATGTTGTGTAAGCATTTAAGGTGTTTATTCCATAATTAAAAATTAAAAAAATTACCATGATAAAAATAATAATTCATAGTTCAAATAAAAATTTATAAAAAAACATATTCTCATTTTATCCATATGTAAAATTTTTAGAGATATAAAATTCAAGAGCGTGGCATTTTGAAATTTTCTTTACTTAAAAATAATATAAATTGTATTATCAATGGAAAATGGAACCAAAATGAAATATATTAGAACCATGGATGTATATGGTATAATTTATTCTATACAATGAAATAAAGGCAAGTTTTTGGTTGATTTTGAGACCATATCGCAATGTCTTAACCCTGTTTTACCCATTCTACCCTTACTAAGGTGATAAATATTTACCAATGTTACTATTCATAATAATAAAAAATGGACCTAGTTGCCAGATTTGAACCTTCTAATTCAAAATATGGTATTTTTTTCAATATTAAACCTCTAAAAGTTTTATAAATCAATTTTTATATAAATTCATAAAATCCAATGAAAAAAAGTTTTTAGAAAAATGTGTTTTTAAGAAAAAAAATTAACTTACACAAAAATCATGAATATTACTTATTAAAATGGAATTAATTATATTATTCTGAATAAAATGCATCATATTTAAATATAATACTAAATCTAAAATATAATTTCAATTTTAAATCACTTTATTTAATGAAAATAAATGACATTATTTGAAGAATATGTATTTTTCACCATTCATTGAAAAATAAATAATTTCAGAAAAAATTACAAAATTTTACTCTAAGTTAATTTTTATACTAGTATTAATTTTTTTTTTCAAATAAATTTTAAAAAATTAGAAGAAATTAATTTTATTATTTTCTCATGAAAAGAAATAAAAATAATTTTTGTGGAAAAATGTATTTTTTGAGTATATAATGACTTTGATAAAAATATATTTGATTTACCTAAAACCTTTATAATTTTTTTTTCAAAATTTAGTTATTTCTGTTCACTCTAATTTAATATCTAGGTTATAATGGTATATTATATTATATTTTATTTAGACTTGGGGTTTCATGTATCGCGAGCTATCAAAGAAATTTTATTTGAAGAGAAATATATCATAAAATCTCTGGGTGTTAAAGCCATATTTTCATTGAATATATTTAAAAAAAAATATTTTAAATGGATGGATTTCATTCCTATATATATGAACATACTAAATCATTTATTCATTTCACTCTCACTTCACAAGGCATAGTTCTTATTCCATATTATAGATTTTTCATAATGATTTCTCCTTTTATAGTGATCTTACTCATTATGAATTTTTTTTGTATATTGGTAATACTCAAAGTTTAAGATGAACTATTTTATTTCCTAGTTGTTAAGATTTTATTATTTTGTATCTATTGTCCCCTATTTATTTATTCACTCTTAATGGATGTATTTTATCTAAGTCAAGTAATAGTCCATGGTGTGAAATACATATTTTGTGTTCTTTTATTGTAACATTCCACTTATGAATGACTAAAGTGTTAGTTCAATTCATATCTTGTATGAATTATTTCCTAACCAATTTCAATTCCTTTAAACAAATAGAAAAAAATAGTTTAGAATTATAAACATATGGTTTAAAAAAAGAATATGCTTCCTAAAAACCCAAGGTGTTATAGTGACCATCTGATAAAGCCACTATACAAAATTATTTAGTGAGTAACATTTATGAAGTAATCAAGTTTTAATAATGAAGACTTTAGGAATCATATTCCTATTATTAAACAATTTGAAAAAAATCTAATCACCTTGACTCCACAACATCAAATGTTATAATGTTAATAACTACTATTATCTACTTAAGAACTATTTCTATGTTTATTATCATCATCATAATTTTTGTAACCCTTTCCATAAATATTTTTCATTGATATCATTTTCATAAATTATTTTAATATTTACATTATTTATTCACCAACACATCCTAAAATCCTTTAGGATATAAAGTGACATTCAATTCAAGTCTTGACTAATATAATATTTAATTTTTTAACTTTGAACTTCTTTAAGTCTAAAATATTCTCCCATTAGTCTCTTAAAACTATATTCTCTTCATTATATCATGATAAAATACATTAATGTTTTATGTTAGTAAATAAATCTTGTTTCTGTTAGTAGTAATATTTATCAAATAAACTATTGTATCTATGTCTTATATGGTATTATATTTTTTTGGAGTAATAATCTAAAAACAAGATTTTATTCTTTAAAATATTCCATAAAGGGGTGGTAGGATCATATCCCTCACATTTTGACAAAATTTTTAGATAAAATTATTTATCTTAGATAAAACCCCTTTTATCCTTATCTTCATCTCAAACATGTTATAGAGTTTTATGAATCATAAACCATGTATAACATCTCATATTGTTCAAAACTACTCATTGTTTACAAAAAACTTATATTATCACATAAGAGAAATGAGATAACTATCAAAATACTTTATTTTGACCTATCTAAACATGATATTTTCCTTTTAATTCAAATATATGATTTAAAAACCCTTTATTCACCATTTTCATGAAAAATAAAATCTACATAAAATATTTTCCTTGATCTTGAACTCCTTAATACTTACAAAATTTGTAAATTATCCATTTGGTGTCATATACCTTTAAAACCATTAATTTCTATAACACCTATAATTAACATGTAATTTCCATAGATTTTCCCAAACACGTTTATATATCCTATACAATTCCGTAATATGGAAATAATTTACTTTCCTTATTGAATTTACCTTTAGGTTTCAATGAACTTGACTGGATATTTTGAAGAAACATTTTTGGACTTTGCAACTAACTTTTATTCTTATGGTTTGAACTTTTACCTATTCATATTATCAACATAGTACCAAAAACTAAAAATCACTTGTCATAGTTCATCTATTCTTACTAGTTTGAGAAAATAGAATAAAAAATTCTTGAACTCACTCACATTGGCATACCATTTTTAATGACAATTATATAATGAATCCCATATCCAGAACAAGACTTAAAGGAATCCTTCAGTCTCTCTAAGTCATTAGCATACTCAATCATATTTAATATATTAGTAGAGAATAAATTTCCTTCATTCATCTTGTATATAATTCTTTCTAAACATTAATGGGATCATTATATACTTCTCATAAGCATTTATATTAAAATTTTAAAAAGCTTTAACATTTGGATACTTATAAAGGTATTTCTGTAACACATAGAATTTTTTCTTACTTATGAAAAATTCATAATTTTTGAATGATTATAAGAAGTTTCATACATTAATTTTCATTTATTATATATATGTTGATGTCAAAGACAATTAATATGATGGTTATTCCATTTTATATACAATAGAAGCTTTTATTATATGAGTATCATGTATTACATTTATTTAATAAGGAAATTTATTAAATTATATCACACTAAAATTATGAAATATTTTGAATACATCATATTAATTAGTGGTCTAAGATCCATATTTCACTAATTAATGAGTGTGATTTAGTGTTTATCCTACAAATTAATAATTTTCATAGGAAATTTTGTAAATCATATCATAAATGAATCTTGGATAATTGAATGGATAACTCTTTGACCAATCCATCATATGGATAAACTCAACTCTATTAATTTGGTAACCCAATCCTATTAGGATCTCCCATATAAGTTTAAAACAATGAAAAGTCTATTTAATCATATTAGGGTTAATAATTTATTTCTTTCCATACACAATATATTGTAGGGGAACCTAGCTTTGGCATGACCTACCCATTTGGATGACTGAGGTATTGAGAAGTGTTCAATTTATAAGGAATGTGAAAAATAATAATTTTAAGAGGATATAATCTCATAATATTATCTCATGTATTCCATTTACATGTAAGGTACCAAATCCTATTAGCCCTTCCTTTGGTGTGTTAGATGTGTTGGAGGTTCTACAAGAAGTTTTGAGGGGGGAAACAATGGTGTTAAGTTTAAATCTTATCTAAACAAGGAATTCTATGACATAGAGCCTTAGGTTTCACTATAAGGGTAGTGGTTGTAGCTTGGAGGGAATAGTTGCAACGTAGGGTTCCAGGTGGAGGATTTTAGAGCTACTTCCAATTTTGGAATGGATACACCATAGAGGTAGGCTATGTAATAGTCACTTCCTTGGAGGTTAAGTGGCTGTGATGTGGAGGTATAGACTACAATGTAGGGGTTCAAGGGGTGTTTTTACAATTTCAGGGTAGTTATAGTGTGGGGGATAGGTTGTGCCATAACCTCTTTTTGGTGAATGGGTCTTGTGGAGTTGTGGTTTTAACTACACCATAGTCCCTACTTAGGTTTATAGAATCTATTCCATGGGAGGTGTGATGTTCCTTGGATACAAGTTTGACTAGAAAATCTACAATGTGGTCCCTTATGCTACACCATAGTCTTCCCCATGTCAGTTAGTTTTTTAGTTCAGTTTAGGAGACTACTCCATAGTCTTCTAATTTTTAATTTTCCTAAAAATACCAAAACCCCCTCTAAAATAACTTTATCTCCACTTTCTCTATAAAACCCTAGGTTCCTAAGAGATATTTTTGAATCTCTTTGAAACCCATATCGATAGGATTTTATCCATAGATTATCGTGTTCAATACTTGATTATCTAAGGTTAGTTCTTACTCTTTTCTAGTGGTTTATTCTCTGTTTGATTTTGTTTCCTCATGTTATATCTTTCCATTATATAGTGGTTGATATCTATTATTATAATGAAGTATCTTTTGATGTTGGTTGGTATATTTTTGGCATGACATACTTGGTGGGATGCAGATTTCTCTGTAAGAGAGGTCATCAAAGATCTGTGTTGTGGTTCCATTATCATTTATGGAATGTTGATGTCTTGAGGTAGGGAATTTTTTTCTTCTCCTTTTATATTACATGAATTCATAAAGTTACCATACTTTTATTTTTTTGTTTCATGGTGGAATTAAACCTAATAAATGATAAAATAGATTGATGAAATAGTGGTTTATGTTTAGTGATCGTATGTGTTATTCCACATTGATAATGGCTTGCCTTTTGTTTTACAAGATAGTGTGAAATATATTTTATTATTTATATAACATGTTTGTTATTCTTGGTTTTTAAAGTTTAATTTGATAGTTTTTTTAAATAATTTAAATATGAAAATTTGTTGGTTGGATAAAATAAACTTAAAGTGGCATGTTTAGGGAATCATTATATTCTTGTAATTTTATGGTAATCAAATTTATGCATGATGCATGTTTTATTGAATTTTCTATTCCATGTGTCATTAGAATTGGATAATGAACATGAATCTAGAAATGATTGATGTAGATAATAATATAAAGGCATGTTGAATGAGAAATGTTCTTCTCATAGTTTTTTGAAACTGGAATTGATACTAGGGAGAATGTTTAAATAATTTATATCTTGTTATAGTTTATGCCTTATGTTACCCATAATAGTAACCTATAATAAATGAATAGGTTAGTTCAAGATGGAAGCAAACCAGTTGTTTGATAAAGATAATTTTTTTGGGATGAGTGAGCTTGTTTTATTATGAATACTGAATGACTTGTGCTTGTGGATGAGTGAGTATGTTAACATGTAAAGGATTAATGACTTTTTAGGGCCTAATTTCCCCATTGAACTTATTAGTTGTTTGTTTCCTTCTGTGTTTATATGGATGTAAGCCTTTCTATATGATACGATGTGAGCCTGAGATGGAAGATTAGGTATGGGAAGGGAGGCCTAGAGTTTGTGGAATAATTAATTCCAATAATGTAAAGATGAAATGTGATATAAATAAGTGTTTTGGGGATGGGATCATAGTTGATGGAATGGATTAAAGATGGGATTACCCATTATTTTTCTTAAAGTTAGGAAGATTACTTAATAAATATTTTTAAAGGCCATATGGTTTATTTAGTTTTCTATCTGCATTCCTTTCCTATTTCCCAAGGAAGGTAGATATTCTTGGTTACACATCTATTTTATGGTATATTAGGATATTTCCTAGAGTTCTTGGAATTATGTTATGGTAAAATACTACTAAATTTTTTAACCCATGGGGTTGGTTCTTATTAGAATTAAAATGATGTTAATCTTGAGAAACCGTGGACTTGGTATTCCTAGAGGGCATAGATTTTTCTTGTTGGTTAATTAAGTGAAATTCAAAATGATGTTAAATAATAGATCATGAATTAATTAATGTAAGTTTAATTTAAAAAGGAAAGAATAATTTAATGTAAGTCTCCTTAATTCTTGTCTTATTATTTTATGTCTAGTTCTTAGCAATGATAGTCATGTGTCAGAGTGATGATAACTTCAGTTGATCCTAAGACTAGGTTAAATACCATAGTGTGGTTGTGAGATATATTATATACTGTATGTTTTGTGATTTCATATGCTACCCCAACCACATCGATAGGGCTACTGAAACCCTATGGACTATGGGGAATTAATTTCCCTAACACCCAGGTTGGGGAGGTACAGATGACTAACTACCCCCTTTGGTATAACTCTATTCTCCTGGTAGTATTATGTGATGGTATTCATAGTGGTTATCTTTCCCTATATATGTTTTTATAAGTATTTAATGGATTGTGGTTATTTCACACACATGTATCTCTGGATATAGTATCCCAAGGATTATTATAGGTATGTTATGTATGGGCTGATATGGTTCATGGTATATTACTTGGTGTATGGGTTGTGATGGATTGAGGTATAATACATGATATATAACACATGACATTCGAGATGTAGTGGTTTCTAGAAACAACTTGGTTACTATATGGGGGTGTTTCATGAGATTATGATATTATATGATAAATTTGATACATGTTGTGATACTATAGCTGAGGTGTTTTTAGGATAACTTCTTTTAAAGGGAGATAGATCAGGACATATGATGCTGAGCTAGAGCGAAAAACTAGTGGGGAAGTGGTACTGGGGTACATTTATTTGATATTAAATTATATGATCTATTGTATGTGATACATGGTGAGAGATATCCATGGTAAGGTTGGGAAATTAGTATACCTGTTTAGGTGATGAGTTAGCTTCACTTGTTGTTCACCGAGATTTAGTATACTTTCTATATCATTTTCATGAGAGGCTCTGGGGAGGATCCTAATGAGTATACCTATTATTCTCACCCTAAGTATATATAAACTATTTATCAGTTCAATATGAGTAGTTTGGAGATCAAGATAGATATTACTATATCATGGTTGTTCATGAGTTGTTTTGGATACATGGTCATTGTTAATTTTATTTTTTTAGTACTTGTAGTTTCTTTTTAGTTGTACTAGTTTTTTATGAAATTATATGTATGCACTTGGGATCTCTTTTATCTTCATATAAGTAGGATTTGATTAGTTTACTTTTCTTATGTCTATTTTATCATGTTTTCTCTTAGAGGGTAATGCCTACCATATGTATGTATTTTATACCCTCAATGCTCTTTTCCAACATGTACCCTATTGGAGGCTAACTTCAGGTGGTCACTATCTCCTTTATCTCATTTCTAGCCTATATTGGGTACCTTTGGGAGGGATGGGGTTGTGAAAGAGTGGTATCAAAGGTTCTAGTTGGGGGATAGGATGAAGTTTGTTGTTAGGAATATGTGAGACTATACGGAATGGTAGGGAAATGATGTTAGCTAAGTTTAGTAAGCAATGTAAAAAAGGTAGATTGACTGATACATGAGTATTTACCCACTAGTGATATAATGCATGAACCTTTAAGGTTATTGATCCTACTAAGAGAAGTGATACTCATTGCAGGGTAGAGACTTAAGAAAGGATCATGAATCATTATTCTTTATTCCTATTTTTGAAATGGGAAGACTTTAATATAGGTTGAACCTTAAATAAAGATAAATAAATAAATAAATAAATTTTAAATATTGCATATTCCAAGTTTAGGAGTCTCTAATTGTTAATTATTTTATAAGTATGGATCTAGGTTGATGTCCCCATCAGGTCTGCATAATGGATGTTCAATAGGATGTGCTAGTAGATTTCCATAGAGTAGATATCATCAATGAAGACACTTGGAGAATACTATGAGAGCTTCAGTTCTAGATCCTGTTGAAGTACGAGGGATCTGTTTTAGACTTAAGGATAAAAGACTAGTTTGAGGAGGTTTATATATCCTTTAGTTTGATCTGTTATTGAAAGAAGCACTAGGTTTTTCTGGCTATGATGATGTTGAATGGAGTATTGAGGTAGTGGTGGATCTTGTTCCTCAAGGATCATGAGGATTCATTGGTCTCATAGGAAAAGTTCTGGGACTAGTTCCAAGAAAAGATTCTTTCTTTAACAATAAAGGCATTCAATTACCAGGAGATTCTAAATATTCAATAGGGGAGTTCCAATGTGTGGGAATTTAGGATCTATTTTATGACCCTTCCCCAATATAATTCAAACCTATTTCCATATGAGGAGGTGATGGAGAGAAATTTCAAGGAGGATTTTCATCTAGAGATATAGTTATAGGTCACCCCATTTATGTCTCATACATATCTTGAGGTGCTAGTGAGAGAATAGGTTGTTGAGAGGAAACTAGCTAGAATGAAGTCAACATGAGAGTGAATTCTTCAAAATTACTCATGAAGTAGGGTTATAGTTTGGGGTTCCTACTTTCTTAAAAAAAAGATCTTTTAGATATCCTATATTAGTTCCCAAACCTTATCATCTAATTTCTCTAAGGGTGGTGTCTCTTAGTAATTTACCAAGGTATTAGATTAATTCTTTTTACTATAGGATGATGTCAACAATGTTGAGAGCGCCTAAACTTTCTAAGTAGGTAGTGTGCACCGGGTGTTCTAATTCAGGTTCCTCCATTGAGGTAGTTTCATCCACGGAATTAGTAGTAGTATGGTCTACCTTGGGATCAATAGAGAGGAGTTGGGATAATTATAGGATAACCTCGATATGTACTGGTGAGTCATTTCACTGAAGGTATGTTATCAGTGTCCCAAATTATTTTTACCCTAACGAGTATAGTACCAGTAAGGGTTCGATCCACAGAAAAAAAGAAGTTATTTTTGTCCTTGCTTATTAGTTTGTATTTTTGTCCTAGTGAAGTGTGCTAAATTTATAGAAATTTTTTTTGGATACAAAGAATAACTATATTTATGTTTCTTTAATAAATTACTTAATGAATAAAGGAAAATATAGGAAAATTGGGTTTGATTCAAATAAAGAGAGAAATGCATTGGCGTTATGGATATATGAGAAGTTGATTATTAAATTAAATTTCTTATGAGGTTGTGTTGTTCATAATAACCCAAAACTCTGGGTTTCAATTTATAATAAAGTTTCCTTGGTCTTGTAAACTTATATTTAGAGATGAAGAAACTAACTCCTTGGTCTGGTAGTTAGTGTTTAACAATTATTTATTTGTCTTAGTCAATTTTTGAGTCAATAAATACTTCCAGTGATCATGAAAATATTCATTGGTATTCTTCTTTTAAATCCCTGAAAATTATGCCCTTGGTCTGGTTCAGAATTTTCAGTGATAAGATGAATTGATTTAATAAGAATAAGAAGTTAAAAGAACAAACACATTCATAGAAACTAATTTAAATTATAACTCATCATCTCCCACAACCCCAACACACTTGGTATTTAGTTACGCATAGAGAAAAAGATAATCACGAATCCCTTAATACCTGATGTGATCATGCTTTGAAACTTTGATGAGGGAATGATTCTTCGGTAGAAGGTAAAATGGCGGTAGTATGGCAGTAGAGCTTCTCTCCTTCGGACCTTCAACCCTTTTCTCTGCACAAATTCTCCTCATAAACCTCTTTTAAACTGAAGGCCAAGTCCTCATTTTATAGAAAATATAACTACACGGCATGTGGAAAAAGTACACAGCGTGTACTTATGTCAACACTCTATTTCCACTATTTTTCTCCGCTGGTAGGTGGCCGAACACGCCGTCTTTGACTTGTAACATGACGCAACCTGGTAGGTAGATATACATGGTGTGTAGCGCCACCATACATTGTGTGTAGTCTCATTTTTCAGCCACCAAACACTTCTAGAAATGTATACACGACGTGTATAGGTTGAACACGACGTGTCCTATTCATCCAACCACATGGGTGTGTCGACTCGTCTCATCCACCAACTACTTATAGAAGGGTTTATAGGGCATGTATAATGTGAACACAGTGTGTACCAGATTCTGGTTACTTGGGAATGTACTTGTCCTGGTCAACCTATGTCTGAGCTTGAATATACTCAATGTGTATATACGTACATGCCATGTAGTTGTAAATTTTTGTTCAGTTCTCCCCTGGTTTGTGTATTTAGCCATAAATCTTCTAAAAATGAACAAGATCACCAAAATCAAAGTATTTTTCCACTAACTAGTAAGTAATTTCTGAAAAATTGTTCTTATTTTCAATAAAGTATGTGAAAATGAATGCACAAATTGGGTGCATCAAACTCCCCCATACTTAGTCCTTTTCTTGCCCTCAAGAAAATCTCAACATCTAATTAAAAGAGTCTATATTTTAAAAGGAAGGAATTCAATCAATCATAAATGTAAATAATAAGTCACAAGAGAAAATTCTAAAAAGCTATAAAATAGTTTCAATTCAGGAGATATTCTAATCATGCCTCATATATAATTCAATTAAATTTTTTCATCCTCTTTTAAACACATGTTTCAACCTTTCAAAAATAAACAATCCACTTGATGATTTACCTCACCAGTAATATACTCAACACTCAAGATGTTTGTAATTTAATGTTATGCTCAATCAAAGATATATACACTCTATCCATAGGTTTGTAAGAAATCTTGTTCTATACTTCAGAAAATTGATTTACAAAAATCATGAAGACTTTTCAATAAGGATCAGATGTTTCTATGGATAAAGGTTGGTAGGTAAAGATGTGAAAAATAACTCCGAGGCTTGAAAAAGGATGCTAAATTCTTAAATAATAGTGCATGATATTCAAAGTTAAGTTCAATGTAAAAAAATATCCTCAACAAAATCTATCAAATGATCTCATCACCACCATCTCCTTTAGTTGGGTAGGTAAGGTTCACAAACCAACAAGTGAGTATAAGGTCCCTTTGCCTGTACCATTTTTTTATATAACAAAGGGGACCTTTTAGAATTTCCATGAATACTGTTTTGGAACCCTTTTTGCCCCAAATGATCAAGAGGCTCTCCCCCATACTTAATTTCATGACAATTCACAAAATTATGCCATGTATTTCCAATCCCTTCTTGTAAGATCAAGTGAATAATCATGCAAAATCATAAAATAATTAGGGTAGGAAGGGAAATAGGCTTGTAATAAGGCTCCCTATAAAGTAAATTCATGGTTTCTAGGGGCTTTACGAAGATAATATGTAGGGTAGGTCTCAAGATAAATGGGTTAAAACAATCTAATGCCTCAATCATTTTAATGTAATTAAAAAATTCCTCACGTTTCAAAAAGAAAACTTGAAAATTCTAGTAGTTATTTATATCCTAAGAATCTCTCAAGAAAGAGGGTATTAGGAAAATATGAAAAAGGGTTTAGAATACCTCTTATGAGTGGGAAAAATATATAAAGAGACAATCAGGTCGTGACTTTCATATAATTTATTAGTCTAATAGATTTAATTATCCAAGGATTACAAGTTGTAATTTAAAATATATCAGCAATCATTTTAAAACACTTAAGAACCAAAATAAGCATGCAATTTTTTTAAAACTTTTTACACTTTTAGCTTTATTATTTAGAAATACGATTAACCAAAATGTCTTCATATTTTCAAATATATCTTCTAATAATGACGTCTCCTAGAATGATGATAAGGGAAAAATACTAAAGTGGTCAAGAGATTCCCCCCATACTTAATATCGTACATGGTCCACCAAGTGCCACAGAAAGTAAATAATGGAATGTGGGGACATAATAGTGGACCAAAACGAGGGGAAGTATGGAGATAAGTAAATCAAGTAAGAATAGAAAACAATGGAAAAACATGAAAAATTAATACTTCCATCGTGTCTATGCAAAGAAAGACAAGGAGGGATGAATAAGACTAGTCCCTAGCATGCCAGTGCACCTGTGATAGTTGTGAAGAGAGAACACTACAAGAATTCAAAACATACACAGGCACAAGAGATCAAAAATATATATATAATGAAAATCATGTGTCCAAAAACCAGTCAGGGTGTCACCTCAGAAGAGGCATCATCTGTTACAGAAACAGCCGGTAGCGATGGATTAGGATCCAAGGAAACCGGAGGCTCAGAATATGCACCCAGAAGAGAATCCACAAAAGTAGGAGCCGTAGGAGCGGGACTCGGAATAAGAGGCTCAACATTACTCCCTGGACTGGCAGGAGTGGTGGTAGTAGTGGCAGTGGTAGCAGAAGCTAGGCCTATAGTGGATAGGAGAACTAAATCTGTGGACAATGTAGTAAAAGGTGGTGAAGCTGCGGAAGAAGGGCCATGACCCAAGGTAGAGGCAGGTGGTGGGGGGTAGTGGAATACCATGATACTGAAGAAGAAGCCCCAACATCTTCTCTATTCGGTTCCGACGTCGATCAAGACAAACCAAGTGCTGATCCATCACAGCTAGGTGGAGGGAAAAAGATATATCGACTGAGGGTATGGGGGTTGGTGGGGCTGGTGGGGTAATAGAAGAAGGAATGATACTAGAGGTGGGGTCAAAAAAAGGGGGATGGCGTGGGGAAGGTGGAAGGGGTGGGGAAGGAGGAGCAGGTGCATCGGTGGGGGAAGGAGGATCAGCATGGGGACGGGGTGGTTCCTGGGCAAGGACGTAAGCATCCCCTACTTTTGGACCAATCCCATGAGAATAATAATGAGATAGTCCATCCAATGGGGGAACCTAACAGGTCATGGGGAAGAGAAGGATCAAATACTCTGAGGGGGTGGTCAAGGAAAGTGGTGTAAAACCCACCATTCAGGTTTCCCTAACGACCGGTAAACATGGTATGGAAATAGGAGGCGACAAGGTAAGGGAGGTCTGGGTAGTCCTGCAAGATGACACAGGTGAGGAGATCCATGTCACGACCGGTCACAACCCCCATATCTGCATGGAGGGGAAAAATAATGGTGCTGAAGCATCGGTGGGTGAAGCGAAGGATAGAGTCCACAATAAGGGTTCTCTTCTGTGAAGTAGGTGTATAGCAGTGGTCAGGCCCAACAATATCCCGCCACATAACAATAAGCTCAGAGTGCTCGGGTTGGGTCAAGGTGGAGACAAGGGGTGTGGTGATGGGATGAGGATAAAAACCGCACCCTCAGCCGATCTCAGTCATGGTAAGGGAAAAGGATCGTCTGCCTAGCCGGAACCGGACCATGGGTACCGCATCACCAGGCGTCTCATGGTACTAAGATCTGTAGAACTCAAATTAAGTAGCAAACTCCAACAATAAATCACGGAAAATAGGAGTGCTGACCTAGAAGATTGTGAGTACCGGAGTGTGTCCAAGGAGATCATGTAACTCCCCCCAAATGCCCAACTACTAAGGGATGCTGCAATCGAGATAACGTATGCTCAATGGAATTGGGCGATGATAGAAATGAAAAACTCTGTCATGTGCCAAATCAATGACTAGAAACACCATGCAAGGGTAGGGAACACCTACAGTTCCCGACCCAGGTGGAGGTGCAGCAGCGGGAGCAATCTCTGGGGGGTGAAGTGGCTGTAGTAGATGGAGGCTCAATGGATGGGGTGGTTGAGGATGGACCAGCTGCAAATGAGGAGAGCTCAGGTGGAGTGGCAGCTGGTGGGGAAGTAGGGGTGGTGCGCAGAGGCTCGGTGCTAGATGGTGGAGGTGCATCGGTACTAGAACCAGCCTCTACGAAAAAAGAGGGTGGTGAAAGGATGGACAATGGAGGAAGTTGGTACACCGGAGATTCCGAGTCTGGTAGCATTACAGGCCGGAGTCGAATCCGATGAAAAATGGTCCTCTTGCCCTCAGTAGCGGAGGTAGGCTGCTTCCCACGGGAATGGTCTCTATATGCCATATCCTGAAAAAGAAAGAAAAAAATAAAAGGAAAAGAAAAGAAAAAGGAAAAGAAGAAAATGTGAGAAAACTAAATAAAATAAAATAAAATGTACACAACATGTACATCCAGAGTACACGGCGTGTAGTGAAAGTGGGTTAGCATCCCATGTTCTCTGGATAGACACACTGAGGGAGCATTGGATAGACCAGGGAAGGATACACGGTTTGTACCAAACATACATGCCGTGTTCTTGTAAAGTGGTTCTAGTTGTGTGTTGGTAAAGACACAACCATAATTTAAGCAGTTCCAAAAATATTGAACATGCCATGTGCAGGGACCACACGAAGTGTGACAGAAAAAAGGGTAAATGGACATGTGAAATGATACACACGGACTGGCCAAAAGAAATGGTATACACGGCGTGTTCCAAACATACACACCATATTCATGAAAATGGTGTGTGAGGCTATGTGCAAAAGATACCCAGGCACAGTGGGGGATGGTACACAGAGTGTACTGAACATACACACCGTGTATTGTCAAATCGAAAAGCATTCATTGTGTGTCCATGTACAAAAGTACATGACGTGTGTTCTTCAATTCATGCCCGCGTATCGTGGAAGCTGAATGGTCGACCGATCCACAAATCACCCTAAATGCTTATGAAAACTTGAAATAAAGAGTGTAGAAGGGTGTACCTGGACCGAGGATCACAATGCAGCAGAAATCAGAACCAAAAATGCCCAAAATCCATAGATTTGGGTAGAGGGGGTTCGAGTGTCGTACGGGGGAAGAAACAGGGAGAGGGGAAGGATCCGCATGACACAGGCTGAAGCCAGGTGGTCCATGACTTTTATAGTCGAGGTACATGGTGTGTACAATAGACTACACATCGTGTATCTTGTTTTTTGGTTTTTTAGGTTAATATATATATATATAGATATAATTATTATATAAAACTACAAAATAATTAATATTAATAATTAAAAATAATAAATATATATATATACATAAATTATTTAAAATAAAACAATACATGTAATGTATCGGGAAACACACGTCGTGTGTTTTAAAATTAAAAAAAAGAGAAGTACAACCTTTGGTCCGGTACTTGGGGCGAGGTTCGAACTAGTGATCGGCCGTTCCAAACGGAAGCCCTCAACCACTGGAGAAAAGGTTGTACTATTTCCCCTATTAAGTATTTAAATATATTTAAAGTAAACAAGACTATACTACATGGTAAGAAAGTAAATTCATGGCGTGTGGTTTTTAATTAGACAAAAATAGATGAAGTCGGGAGATTAGTCGAGTTCGAACCCAGGTCTTTTGGATCCAAGGCCGAGAATATGCCAATCTGCCAACTTCACCCACATGAATTTATTTATGAACAAAATATTTTTAGTTTTAGAAGGAAAAAATGATGCACACAACGTATATAGGAAGACACGCCCTGTGGTTTTATTAAAAGGAAAAATGATGGAAATGGGGTGGTTCTCAGGATTCCAACCTGGGTCTTTTGGAGCCGAGTTATGATCTTGGCTAACCGATCCATCTCAACCATGGGTTTTCTTATAATAAAATATATATATGAAAAATAATACACACACCACGTAAGAAAATATGTGGAGAAAAAGGAGGAAACCCGTGCCGAAGGTAGGTCGGGAGAGATTTGAACCAGTGACAGCTCAGATAAAATCTAGTGACCTTACCATCAGCACCGACATCATCCCTGTTTATTAATTTTTTAATCTCTATATTTATAATAGTTAGAAAATAAATGAAAATGAATAAGTACACGTCATGTTTATAGGTGTTACACGGCATGTATCCGCTGGGTTACCTCCCAGAAAGTGCGTTTGTTTTAGGTCGTTGGCTCGACCTACTTACCTCATCTTACGTAAGCTGTATGGTGGACAACGTTACCACTGTGTCATCCATGTGATGGTAATATTTCAACCATTGTCCATTCACCTTGAATGGTTGACCATACTCTCCAGAAATTTCCAACGCTCCATGATGGAATACACATATAACATGGAATGGTCCTGACCATCGTGAATTTAACTTCCCTAGGAATAATTGAAGATGAGAGTTAAAGAGGAGTACCTGATCACTGGGTTGGAAAGATTTTCGTGAAATCATCTAGTTGTGAATTTCTCTTGTCTTCTCCTTGTATATCTTGACATTTTAATATGCCTCTAATATGATTTCATCAAGTTTCGACAGTTGGAACTTTGACTTATCTACACCTACCTTCAGATCAAAATTCAGGACCTTGATGGCCCAATATGCTTTATGCTCCAATTCTAATAGCATATGGAAAGGTTTTCCATAGATGAGGCAGAATGGGGACATTCCCAGTGGTGTTTTGAAAGCAGTCCGATATTCCCCCAAAGAATCATCTAGATTCTTGGACAAGTCTTTCCTCGAAGTGTTCACTGTTTTCTCCAGGATCTTCTTAAGATCACAGTTGGAGAGCTCCACTTTTCCACTGGACTGGGGATGATATGGCATCCCCATATGATGCTTTATTCCACACTTCAATAGTATTCCTATCATCAGTGTGTTATTGAAGTGGGTCCCTCTATCAATGATCAATACTTTGGGAACTCCAAACCAACTAAAAATATGTTTCTTTAAAAATATCATGACTACCTTGGCTGTGTCGTGAGTTGTAGCAGAAACTTCCACCCACTTGGAGACGTAGTCGATGCAGACCAGGATATAAGTGTTCCCAAATGATGGGGGAAAGGGACCCATGAAATCTATGCCCCAAATTTCAAAGATCTCGACCTCTAGGATGAGGTGATGGGGCATCTCAGCTCTATATCCCACATTACTGGTCCTCTGGCGTCATTCACAATAGAAAACAAAGTCCCGAGCATCTTTATGCATAGTAGGACACAAAAACTGATATTTCAGGATCTTTTCTATCGTACAGTCAGAGCTATGATGTCCCCCCACTGGAGAAGCATGAAAAAATTTCGGGACTCTAGGAACTTCAGTTTTAGTGATGTAATGACAGATCATCCCATCTCCACTGGATCAGAACAGAAGAAGATCTTCCCAAAAGTATCTCTTAACATCAGAAAGAAACCTCTTCCTTTGATGGAATGAGAGGTTGGGTTGAACGACACCTGTAACCAAAAAATTAGCAATATCAACATACCAAGGTCTAGGTGTTTCGTTTATTGAAAAGAGATGCTCATCAGAGAAATCCTCCTTGATCTCTTGATCTTCCTCCTCCTCCAAATGAGGTAGCTCCAGGAGGGATAGATGATAAACAACAACATTCACACTCCCTTTCTTATCACAGATCTCCAGATCAAATTCTTGTAGGAGGAGAACCTAGAGGATCAATCGTGGCTTTGAATATTTCTTGGTCTGTAGGTACTTTAGTGCTACATGGTCAGTATAAACAATAACTTTAGATTGCACTAAGTAATAACATAACCTATCAAATTCAAACACCATTGCCAAAATCTCCTTTTATATAGTGGTGCAGTTCATCTGTACCTCGTTGAGTGTCCTTATGGAATAATAGATAGGTCTGAAAATTTGGTCAAGCCGCTGGCCCAGGACTGCTCCAACTACGTAATCGCTGGCATCACACATCACTTCAAATTGTTCCTCCCAGTTGGGAGAAATCATCACTAGAGCTTTCCGCCAGGCACTACTTCAAGTGCTCAAAAGCTATGGTACATTTCTCATTGAACTCAAATACGACATCCTTGGTTAGAAAATTGGTGAGGGGCTGGGATATTTTTGAAAAGTTATGGACAAACCACCTATAAAAACTTGCATGCCCCAGGAAGATGAGGATGGATCTGACGGAAGTCGGAATAGAAAGTCATAAAATGACTTCTATCTTTGTTGGGTCCACCTTTATTCCATTTTCTGAGATTCTGTGGCCAAGGATGATGCCACTTTGCACCATGAAATGATACTTTTCCCAGTTCAAATCCAGGTTAGTGTTTTCACATCTTTGCAAAACTAGTTCCAGGTGTCGTAAACAAGTGGTGAATGATTTTCTATAAATGGAAAAATCATCCATGAATACCTCTATGATCTTTTCTACCATGCCATGGAAGATATCCAGCATACATCACTGGAAGGTGGTGGGGGAATTTCACAAGCCAAAAGACATCCTTCGGTAATCAAACATACTGTAGGGGAAAGTAAATGTGCTCTTCTCTTGATCCTATGGAGAAATGGAATTTTGGTTATAGCTGGAATAGATGTCGAGGAAGTAATAGAAGGTATTCCTTGATAGTAAATTTAGCATCTAATCCATGAAAGGTAGGGGAAATGATCTTTCCTTGTGGCATCATTCATCTTTCTCTAGTCAACAAAGACTTTCCAGCCTTTGAAAGTGCAAGTGGGGATGAGCTCATTCTTATCATTTGAAATCACAGTGATACCTCCCTTTTTGGGTACCACTTGTAGGGGACCCACCCATGGACTATCCAAGATGAGATAGATGATTCCTACATCTAAAAATTTAATCAGTTACACCGGGTGCACGACGTCTTCCATGTATCTCAGTTGAGGAGATACATGCACGATCCATCACACATCATCGATCACGGGGAGCTGGACATCGATGATGGGGAAACATTCGTGGAGGTCCTGGTAGAGATCTAGGATCCACAGGATCGGGTCCTATGTGGATGGTCTATTCCTCTGGTGTGCATTTTCTGGAAGCATGGGAACCTCCAGGAGAGCACATGGGAGTGGGAGGCTCAGATGCGTGCTCACTACCATCATTTGTTTACCTAGTCTATGTTGTATCTTTACGGGGACGTAAAGCCCTAAGGTGGGGGTAATTTAAAGACCCGTAAATTTCAATGATTTTTTTTCTTAAATTATTTGGAATTTTATGAGTACGTAGTTTCTGATGGCACCTGATTCTGAGGCCCGGTGTGCCTGGAATAATTTTCTAAAGTTTAGCTCGGGTACGTTCAGTGAACGAATGAGTGAGTTTTTCTATCTTTTGAAACGGTGATCAGAATCGAAATCCAAGGGCACTGATGAACTCACAATGCTGATATTCACCTAAGGGGACCTTTATCTTAGTTTCATTTTGATGGGAGGAGAAGTTAATTTTTGGGTTGTTATTAAAAAAATAAATAAAAATATGTGTTGGATATTTTTATTTGTGGAGGGTGGTTATTTTCATCCCAAGGGGAGTTAGAGGTGGGGCCCACACCCACATAACTTCCCATGAGAGGATATTTGTGGGGTGGGTCCCACACGTGCCCTAAACTCTTGAACTCCCCATAACTCTCTTAAACTCCCCATAACTCTCCACTTCATTAATTTCTTTGACAACTCCCCCTAAATTAATTGTGATCTCTCCACCTTCCCCTCTCCCTTTAATTCTATGATAGTACTTTTAATTAATGAATTGAAATGTAATTAATTAATTAAAGTGGTTTGAAATTTGAATTACATTGGTTAATAAAATAATAGCCTTGGATATTATTTTATTTTGGGGGGCATTTGTTTTGTTGAGAGAATCTAGAGGAAGCTATGGAGAAATAGAGACAGTGTTTCTCTCCTCAACGAAGAACGATTTTCTTCCTCGACAAAGAACGCTCTACGATTCGAAGAATGCAAACGCCAACGACGACCTTCCTTCCTTCCTCATCTCCGCAACAAGTGAGGAGACACCGCTTCCTCCTCAGACACACACCAACGTCATCTAAGAATCCTCTCCCCGCGACGTCGTCTTCCGCGACGTCGACTACTGCAAACCTTAATTCGAGGTAGGGGGTTTGCTTAATTTATTTTAAATAAATTATTTCTTATTTCTTGTTGTATACAAGTGAATATCCTTGGATATATGTTACCGCCTAACGTGGAGGTCACGGGCCGAACGAACATGGCCCGGCGACCCTCCGTTGAACCTTGTTCTTTTTCGATGGCGACGGTGACAGAAATGATGGCGGCGACGATTGAAGGTGGAGGCCGTGCGCTGGCCGCTCGACCGATAAAGAACCAGCCAGCTAAAGCTGACTAGACCGAAGAGACCGCGATGCCACAATGGGCTCTGTGTTGCGGAGTACTATGGCCCGCATTCCGCGGGCCGCTTCGGCGGGGGAACCGGCTGGCAGGCGGCCGACCGGGCTGAGAAGAACCACGACGTCAGGAGGGTGCCACGCTGGACGTACCGCTGCCCACCCGTGCGGGCCGCTTGTGCCAAGAAGGATGTCCGACTCCAGCCGACCAGTTTGGGAGGGCGGTACCGCTTGGCGCCGTCGGTTCGGGCAGCCGAGGGGCCACACCCCCCCCTCAGACAGCTCAGCTAGCCGACCGAGCCGCATTCAGCAGGGCCTCGCCCTACTGGGCCAGGCCAGGCCACGCTAGGCCAGGCCAGGCCACGCTGGGCTGGTGGGTCAGGTCAACCCAGATTTGGTGGGTCCGAACCGGTAGGGGGGTGTCAGACCGGCCCGGCGTCCGATCGACGCGCTGTCTGTGGCACTAGGACCCTCACAATGAGGAAGTCCTTTTACATTACTCTAAGTGAGTTTTGGACGACTTTAGGGAATGCCCAGGTTAGAAATGAGCGTATTTTTAACTGGGCCCCTGGAACGGAAAAGCCAATATCTCTCAGACCGGGCGTCTGATTGACGCGCCATCTGTCGCATTGAGTTCCTTTTTATGAGACAAAACTTTGGGATACATCAAATCTAGACTTTGTGATAGTTTATGTATCGAACCCCCTTGGATCGAGGAGCGGACCCTCCCGGAATCGAACGTGATGTGTGTGGGAACCCTAGAGATGGCTGCGACTATGACGACTACCATGCTGGGATCCTCCGTGGGTTCGACGATGATGACCACTGTACTTGGATTTTCCGTGGGTTCGGCAGTGATGACCACTGTACTTGGATCCTCAGTGGGTTCGACAGCAATGACTACTATACTTGGATCCTCCGTAGGTTCGGTAGTGGTGACTACTGTACTTGGATCCTCCATGGGTTCGACAGCGATGATTTCTGCACTAGGATCCTACATGGGTTCAGCAGAGGAGATGATTCAAAGGATACATCTAATCATCTCCACCCTCTTCACGAGTAGTATACCTATTTGAGTTGAGTCTTGACTTGCAATCAATACCAACAGTGTGATTTAATTCTTTCCTGTGTGGACTAAGTTGTGCTTGGGCTCGAGAGTTGGAGCCGAACTATAATTGATGACTTAGGTATATGTATGGGAATATACCTAAGTAGAGTCGGTTGATACTTCGTGATTGTATTTTTCCTTTTTGGTTTATCCTTTTTGGATTCTGGGAGACCTTCGGGGGTCTCGGGGTCTCTACTGAGTAACATATACTCACCCTTGCACGGGCTATGCCCGAAATACTTTGTGTTGGATGCAGACAATGGACAACACCGATCGAGGTGGAGGTTTGTGGAGCTGGACAATACCTGGAGGTGGACCACTTGGTTGGATGTACACGGGGCGGACGACCGGACTCAAGGAGCTGAGGAGACTATCTGTACCCACCCTTTAGGTGGGATATCTGGAGGAGGACTTAGTGGTTGCCGATTTACTTTACTACTGTTGCACTTTCTTTTCAGTTGTACTGTACTTTCAGTTGGGTTTGTATACTAGCCCATTTACTTTTCAGCACTTAATTTTGTACTCAGTTTTACTTAGTTCTTACTTCACTTGTATACTCTGTTGTTTTTTTTTTTTAATTTTATAAAGGAAATGCCATCCCTTTTACCAGGATTTACGCCTTTGGTGCTAGTCGCCAGCCCCTGGCCTATGGAAGGAGGGCTTGGGGTAGTCACGGCACGGGCCCTGAGGATGGGTCGTGACAGTTGATTAGGTGAAAACAATATCAAAACATGAGGTAAATTTTTATTGTCCAGTTAAATAATTTCTTTGTTTTTGTAAATTTAAATGAAATCAATAACCAAATAGGTAGTCAAAATCTCGTTCAATTAGTTTTTCTAAAAATATAATGATTTTGAAATTTGTCACGTATAAAATTATTTATATTTCTTAAGAAAAGATTTTGATTAAAATTTTAGAAATTCTTTGACAAAAAAAATTTAAAAAGATGAACCAGTAAAACCTAATTTCCCCACTAAATGTTTAGCGAACCATTATTTTTTAGTCACAAAAATGAGAATTACAAACCAAAAAAGAATTAAAGAGATGAAGACAAGAAGTCTTCCCTTCATTATTCACTTTGGAATGAACCCATTCACTTACTGCAGCTCCTGCCCTTAATCTACTCTTGAAATTTCTAGCAAGAAAATGCCCATGTCCAAATGTCTGTATGCTCTCTTCTCCATAGAAAAATGTGTTTCTTTCTTTTTTAAAAATTTCTAATATTATTATTTTATTTCTTCCAAAACTTTCACCCAGTTTTACTAACTTAAATTGGTGACATATTAGTAGTATAATTATTTTTTGGGTCTTCTTTCACTGTCCATGTGACTTATAAAAATCCTCCACCCAACTACAGTTACCATTGAAAAAAATGACTACTTATGATAATGTGATGACATGAAATGTGTCAAAAAATTAAATAAATCAGTAATTGGACCATAGGTCAACCATGAACGCTTCTTACACCTCAAATCCATACAGTATTCAATCTTAAATCCTTTAATATAACTTGAAAAAATAAAACAAAAATATTTATCTCAACAACTCATGAAATATTCAGCCTCAAAATAACATCACCCTTGAACCAACTTGAAATCTGGTTCAACCTTCAATTCTTACAAGATTTTTTCAGAATCACAACTACAGTAAACAACTGACAACATTGAGATATGAAAAGGAAAAATTCCTCTTTACTCGGTTTCACTTTAGTATTTCAATAAGTGGGAAATCAAAAATCAATTTAGGAACAACAAAAAAATAAATCTAGGTTTCATATTTGGACTTTGGTGTCCCTGGATTCAGATTTCCTTAAGAACTCAGCCCTTGAATCCCCAACAACCAGCTTGGAAAGATTTAGAACTATCTTTTTTGGAAAAGATTTGGTTTGAAGGCCCAAAAAAATGGTGGAATGATGACCTCTCCTTTATTTTAGTAAGGCTTGAATTCTGTCTTCAATCAGAGTGCATAGGGATGCAGGCTCAAATTTGTAGGCTTTGGTTGACTGCAATTGTTCTCACATCACGAATAAAGAACCCACAACCCTTATTCAAGCTCATAGTTTCCATACTTGATCGATTTGAATAGTGATTCATCATCATTCAACCAGATATAGACCCATCATCTTCAAAAATGGTGCTCGTTGACATTGGAGTTCTTGCATTGGCACAATGGAGCTCATCTTCAACAAAAGGAATCAACTCAGTTTTAGTCAAATCCATAACTGAGATCTTATTAAAAATTCTAATCCTAGGTAGGTTATGGTTATTCATGGTAAAAACATTGAAAAAATGTTTGGATTCATCAATGAACAATGTTCAATCTTTTGGTTCTTTGCCTCAACATTAAATATCTTCAAGCCAAACATTCAATCAGTGGAAACATAAATCTTCCACTATGCTTAGGTTTAACTTTGAATGTGGTCGGCCTACGCTTAATCAAACCCAAAATTGACACTCGTCAGACTCGACCATTAGGTGTCTTACTCTTCAATCTTGGTTACATAAATTGAGAACTACCAAAGTGGAATTCCCTTGTTTCAGTTTAGCTCACATGAGATAAATTCATTTACATCAGTAAAAGAAATCATCTTACAAAATTTCATTGTGATAGAAATATTCTTATGTAGATATGATTATTCTATATATATAGGTGATAAAAAACTTATTATAATCAAATTGTCTTATTATGAATTGCATTTTTAGATTCAAAATCTATTAATTATTTCATTACAAATAAAAATGAAACAAAATAAATTAACGACAGATCAAAATAAATTCATTATAATTGTTTAAAATTTAAAACAAAACATACTTAAATATTAAAAAAAATTAGGTTAAATAATAAATTTATTAATTGATTAACTTGATAAATTAAAGATTAAAATTATGAAAGTATTAAAAAAAAATGTAAAAAATTATTAAAAAATTATTTAAAGAAAATCAATTAAAATTCATAAAACAATTAATTATTAAATTTGTTAAAGCTAATAACACAAAGAGAATAAAACTAAAGTACACAGAACATAAAGTTAAATAAAACTTAAAATAAAATAATTCAATAATTTATGATTCAAAAACATTATCAAAGATTAAAAAATTGATGAATTAAACAATAAAACAAACATTATTAATATAAAAATCATTAATTTATTAATAACACTATAAATTAGCCATAAAGTTATAATTAACTAAATTAAATTCATTTTAGCAATAAATACATATTATAACCCCCAAAAAGGATGTAAAAAAATGTAATGAACAAATAACATATAAAATTATCCCACACTTAAGATGTTGGTTGTCCTCAAGAAACCACTTAGTACATTTCAATATTATAAAATAATTCTAAAAATGGAAAATCTGAAATGCCACCAAGAATCTATTTTCCTAGATATTTTACCTCTTTAATCCTTTTAAGTAGAAAATATTAATTCCCCCTCAAATTAAACTTATTCATTTCAAAATCGGTTACTATTTTACGAAAAAATGATTTAAATTGATAATTTTAAAGAGATTTTTACTAACATCAATTTTCATCTGGTTGAAAGTACAAACTTCTCTTTACCTCCAGGCGGGTTGAAACACATAATTAAGAGGTAATAATTAATAGAAAATATTCTTGTATGGGAAGGTTTAATAATTAAAAATAGAATAAATAACCCTTATAGTAGCTTAAATAATAAGGTATGAAAGAATAAAGCATTTGTGGCTCAACCTGGATTAGGATTTTATTTTCATAATACATTTAGATGCATATATTATGAGTTAAATTAAAATTAAAATTTCAAAGTAAATAACATTATAAATAAGTTTTCCCATGATTTAACCAAAATACATTTTTTCCAAGAGGTCAAGAGAAAATATTAACCCTATTTAATCTAAGAGGTATTAATGATTTATCTTCTCAAAATTTCTTCACAACCTTCAATTTTGAGAAAAAAGTTCACCTAGTGGAAATTCCTAAGTGATTATTAAAAACATTCAATTTCAAAAAAAATAAGGGTTTTTGATGGGCTCTCAATGAATTATAGATCAGCACCTTAAAGCCCCGCACACCCTTAAAACCCAACAATATCACCATTGTTGTATAATTAAGTGGTATAACACTAAATACTTTTAAGGTTTAAAAATATTTACAATCCAAAAGTAATTTTTTATTGTTAAGGGTCACAATTAAGCTTAAATTTATTTACACAATAAATAATTTGAAAAATTAAAAACAATACCTGCTGGTTACTACTTCAATTCTAGCACACTAAAAGATATTTTCAGAAAGGTTGCATGCTAACACTTTGAATTTCAAAAAGAAAATCATTATGGCACCAAGATGAGCATGCTAGGTAATAAATTCAGCATTGAAATTTTTTAAAATAGAATCAATGACCAGTAGGTTTTACAAAATGAATTAATCATGTAAAATCACTAAAGTAAGAACTCTATAATCAATTATTACACTGCATGAAACAAGTAACATATTTTTGAAATAAGAGAAAAAAGTAGTGTAGAATTTAAATTTTAACTTTCGTAGAATAGATCTTTAATAATAAATTCTCAGAAAAAGACACTTCCTATTTCTTAAACCTTAATTAAGTCCTCTGATAGAACAAAAATTCAGATCCTACAAAATGAAGAATATGAAGATAAATTTTCAGAATTTAAAGTTCAAAACAAAATTAAACCAGATAGAAGAGTTAGGGATGTGTAATCCTAATGGATATAATTATAAGCTTCTCTAATTGAAGAAAATACTTGAAATTCCTTTCTAAAAGTTTGTAAATTTTGCACATGAGGTACTTTTAAGCAATTTCATCCTTCCTTGGATCAATAAAGCATAATAGAAACTAAGGTAGAACCACAAATATATTTATTATTATTCAACACTAAGAAAAAAACAGAATAACCATGGGTTGTTATCCATGTAATGCTAAATTTAAAGTCTTCATCCATACCCAATGATTTCTCAGTCTTCGAGGAAAAAATGGCAACCAAGTATTTTTCTTTCCCTGAAAAGTAGTACTTGATTCTCTGTACATTCACCAAGAAAGGATAATTCTCATCTACCATTAACTCAACAACTCCATTTACAAGAAATAGAAGTATGGTGAAAGTTCCAAACCACATGGATTCGATCTTTCCAAAAAAAATTCTAAGTATTGAATCATAAAGAAGAACCTTCAGTCTAGACTTAAAACGTCAATTTTTTGATGAAATAATCATGAAAAACCTTATTCATATCCATAAAAACCCTAGAGTTATCATCATAATATCTCTTAATCTTATCCAACTCACTCATTTCTAGCAGTATCTTCTCTCCAGCAGTCTTAAATCATATTTTAGGTCCTTCATTGCCCAAAAAGATTTTTGTTGAAACTGTACGGTAAAATAACAATATTTCCCAAAAATAATTCTATATGGATACATTTTTATGAGTTTTTAAAGTAGTTATATAAGCCCATAATTTCTCATCAATATTTAAAGATCAGTCTTTTATATAATTAGACATAGTTTTCTCTAAAATTTGTTTTAACTCCCTATTTCAAATTTCAACTTGTCCACTAGACTGTGGATGGTAAGGAAGTCTAGTTTTGTTAATAGATCCATATTTCAATCAAATATTTGAACTTAAAATTTTAAAATGTGTTCCATTATTAGTTATAAAAACTTTTGGCACCCTGAATCTTGAAAAGTTTTTTTTCTTAATGAATTTGATCACACTATTAGCTTGATTATTTGGTATTTCCACTACTTCAACCCAATTCGATACATAATCTACAACAACTAAGATGTATTCATTCCCATGAGATGATGGAAATGGTCCCATAAAATCCAAACCCCAAACATAAAGAATATGAACCTCCAATATCCCTATTTGAGGTAGCTCCTATTTTCTTTGAACATTCCCTAACCTTTGACACTTATCACAATAAAAAATTAATCTCCTAGCATCCTTGAATAGATATGGGTAAAAAATAAATATTTCAAGACTTTTTGAGTTGTTCTTTCTCTTCTATAATGGCAACCAAAGGTTATGAGTGAAAACATTCAAGAATAGACAATATCTCCTCTTAGGGAACACACCTCTGAAGAATTCCATCAGCACACATTCTAAAAAAGAGTGGGTCATCCCAAAGGTGGTAATTAAGTTTATCAATGAATTTATTCCTTTATTTATGGGTAAAATCTTTCAGAATGACACCGACAGCTAAAATAAATGAAAAATCTTCATAAAAAATAGATTGTTTAATAGAAAAAGTGAGAAGTTTTTCATCATGAAAATTTAAATTTATCTCCCTAGGATTATCACTTTGGGTATTATAAAGTATAGAAAAATTATTTTCCACTAAATTCTCAGCACCCTTATTATCTGTAATTTCTAAATCAAATTCTTACAACAACTATATCAAGTTAATAAGCCTGGGGTTTGTGTAACACCCGAGACTTTTATAAGAAATATTTTGTTTTTATTTTATATAAATCATCAAAGGAATCTTTCACAACACACTACACTAGCTTGGCTTTCTTTACATGCAATCGCGACCTTCCTTGATAGCTTGTGTCGTACACAATACCGAGTTCACTAAACAACGATATGCTATTAAAATATTATTAAAACTACCCGTTATGAATTGTAATAACCACTTTTTGAAATTTTTTAAATTTTATTTTTCAAAATGGACTTCAGTTTTGGATTCAGAATATCGAAATTAGCCTAGTGTGAAATTTTGGTATTTTTCTGGAAACTTTCAATTTTTGATGAATAGTGAAAATACTGGGTTACTATTTAAAAACCAAATTTTTATTTAAATAATTATTTATTTTATTTAAATTTATTTTAGGTAAAAATTGATACATAATACCTATATAAGTTCAATGTAATTCATTGAAGTAATTTTATAATAATTTTAGATATATACAAATTTTATTGAACTTTTCACCGTCTTTTACCCACCTCCTAGGAGAATTTTCAAATTTACATAAAACTTAATTTTACCGCTTCTGTGAGTGGAATTTCAAAAATCCGAGAGACACGATTGATGTCAGTAAGTAAAATGTGGTTCAATGAGATGAAAATAATTTTTGGTGAATATTAACTTTTTACTTACCACGGTTAAAAGTAAATAGGGTAATTAAGGGTAAAAATGACATTATTATTACCCTAACACATGTCCCAATTCTATTGGATAAGTGTAATTCGACCAAAACCAACCTTAGAAATAAAATATGACCATTTAGGCCCACTTGTATTAGATTAGAACATTTATTATTAATTTATTTAAAGAAGGGTTAAAATAGTTAAAATCAAAGTTTAATAAGTAAATAATTTTTAATATAGGGTTATACATAAGATAAATTCGACTATAAATTTTAATTAGAAAGATAAAAATAGTTCCTACATAATGGTATTTTATTTGTAATTTTTATACATTAAATAATTTAATTTATTTATGACACAAAGATGATGCAGTAATTATCTTATTAATGAAATATTGACATAATTGATGTTATAAATACCCAAATAAATGTAATTTGAGACTTTTTATGAATTAAAATAATTTTATAGGTTAATATGACATGTTATTATTGATTTAATTAACTTTTTTCGAATTAATTATTTTCACAAAAATCAATTACTAAATAGTGTCAAAATTGACATAAAATAGTTTTTAAAACAAATATTATATTATTGATTGTTATTTTATTACTAAAAATAAAAGGTTCGGCCAAATGACTTAGATAAGGTTATATATATTAATAATAAACAACTTAGGGTTAATTTGGCTTGTTATAGTAATTTTATTAACCTTATAGCGTAAGAACACAAAAAGACACGGTAAAAGTAAAATTATCTAACTTAAAGTTAAATCTAAATTATAAGGTTAAAATAGTAAACTAAACTTGTCAAAATTCTATTGGATGAGAGGATTTAGACCCATCCCCACATTAGATTCTAAATAAATCAATTTTTAGCTATTTAAAACCGAATATGGCTTTATAATAAAATAATATTTTTAGTTTTTCCAAAGGAGCCCCTCTCATCCCTTATAAAAGGGAACCTCCTCCCTCTCTTACTCACACCACTTTCAGCCTTCAATCTCGGACGAACCCTAAATATTTATCCTCTAAACTTCTCTAGAAACATCTTAGAGGTCCTGGTATTTTTCAAAGACCAATTTTAGTGCCCTAAAAGGAGGTCTCAAAGAAGCGCTTCAAAGAAGAGGTGATGTCCGTTACCGATTCTTTCAACTTTATTTCTTCTTTCTCTTCTTCTTATTTAGTTGTTTCATTATTAATTAATAACATAAGTATCAATCATATACTTATATGTTATTATAAGTATGAAACAACCCTATTTCACCATCTATCCATTCTACGGAAAACGAAATCACCGCGCGTGCGTACGTACGGAATACCTTCTCCACGCCGTGGTGTAATCTATTTTCCACCACCACCTTACTTGGATGGGTATAATGGTGTAAATAATGAATATATATGATTATTGTAAAGTGATATTGATTCTGAAATAGTATACATACACTCCAATACAATTCCACAATCATGAGAACGATATCATCGCTCGTGCGTACGTACGGAATACCGTCTCCACGATGTGATGCGACTCGTTCTACATGATTTTAATTAAATAATGATTAAATAAATGAATTTAGTGAATAAATATGATATATATTACACTAATACCATTCTGTAAATGAGGTATATATAACCTAAAAAGAAGAATAAGAATTTATTCGACAAAACACGCATAAGAACAAAAAAGTAATAAACACCCGAATAACAAGTATAAATGAAATATTACTTATAATAAGCTAAGAATATGACCATATATGATATCATAACAATGATTATGATTCTGTAATAAGTCAATGACATTATTTAAATCATTATACAGGAGGTTCAGACACTTACGAAGCAAATCGGACCTAAGGTAAGGAAAATATCACAATCTCATTTTTATCCGAGATTGTTTATACTTTGGTATTTACTGGGGTGTATTTTATCATCCACATAAATGTTTCATCAATATATAATATTATTTCCATCCACCTACAATTTTTTAAATCCAATTTTACCCTTCGGTGAGTTTTTAGTAAAAGATATGAAATAAATCTTTTGTCGTTTTTCGTACGAGGTACTTTTTGACTTTTCTGACAAAAGTACGAGAAGAATGTTTTTTAACTTATATGACATGAATGGATTTTTAAAACATTATTTCCAAGAATATTACCTTAAAAGTTTTCAAGTTTATTTTTAATCAACTTCTTTTAGTTTATAATTGTATGACATGTTAAGAAATGAAAAGTGTTTTTGAAGTAGAAAGGATATTTTCCTCAAGAATGGAGTTCAAGTGTTTTATCAAAATTATTTTCCATATAATATAATAAAGGGTTATATTTCAATACCTATTATTACATTGATTTGATTATGTTTTTATGGAATTATTTTTATGAATTCCTTTATCTTATATGAATTGTTTTATGATGTCACGATGTTTAAGATTCCCATTTTTATTACATGGGTTATGCTATGATGTATGGTTTATGATTTTGTGGCACAAATAAGAATGGTATCATTATGAGATGGGTGGGACCTATATCTCCCTCCAATGAATTGGGTAAAGATTTTATATCTCATGAGATAGACATGGCTGGAACGGCAGGTTAAACCGGTTCAGTGAAACAGGACTCAAACGAGGAATGAACTCGGTTCAGAAATGGACTTTGTCCACTAAGATAGTCTTAGCAATGAGTCTTGACTAATAATAAATGATTATATATGATTATGTGTGTATGACACAAAGCTTCATGTTTTAAGTTATGATTATCGTGATTACATTTCACTACCATGATTTATCCCATGTTATGAAATTATGATCTCTTTTGAAGGGTAAGATTTCCAAAATGTTATGTTCTTATGAATATGATGTGATTGATATTTCTTTTGTTTACCCTTACTGAGCATTTGAGCTCACCCTTTTGTATGTTTTCTTTCCCCAGGTCAGGAAGAAGGTTATTAAGTAAGATATTCCAAAAGGGACTATAGATATGATGAAATAAATGGGAGACAGTGTAGACACTTTATGAACCAATGTTTATGTTTCCTAGTTTCTAAAGACAATATACCTATACAGTCCTTTCATGGTTTTGTTATATGTTGTAATAAGTGTACTTAAATTTTGAAGTACTAACAATGTATGTAAAGTATGGGTCTCTATAGTTGGTATCAGAGGGAGGTTATAGTCAACCTTTAAAAAATAGGATGTGAAAGCCTTAGTAAGAATCCTAAGGAAAAGTCTAAGCATAGAACACAATCTTAGTGTTTTAGAAATGGCCATGAATAACCTATGATAAGACATTAAGTGTGAAATTTTATTCTACATTATGTGGTTTTGCTATTCTAATTAGTGTTGCTCACACTATTCTTCTTGGTTTTAGTCAAAGGCTGGAACCTGAAGGAACCGTGTTAATGCGGAATGCGACGGGCAATGTAATGATTGTCCCCCTGAGCAACCAAACTTTATGGGAGATAGAATGAAAAATATTGTAGCCATGCTCACACAACTTTCTCAAGATATGAATCATGCATGACTTCCAAAAGAGAAAATTAAGGAGAAACATTCTATTGAATCCTTCATGAGGCAGCGTCTACCTTCATTCAGCGGGTCTACTGATCCATTAGTTTTTGAACAATGGATTAGTACTACTGAAAACATATTTTCAGTTCTTCAATGTTCTAAACATGACAAAGTCATCTTAGCAGTGTATCGTTTGGAAGGAGATGCTGATCAATGGTGGAATCTTATTAAGAATACGAGGCAAAGGGATGAAATTGAGTCCATGGAATGGGACAAGTTCAAGAACTTATTTTTCAATAAGTACTTCCCTCGTATTCTCCGAACAAAGATGGAGAAAGAGTTTCTTGAACTAAAGCAAAAGGATGATGAATCTGTTGGTACCTATGAAGAAAATTTTATAAGACTTGCAATGTACGCTTCTGGTATTATTATCCAACCTGAGAGTAAGATCGATCGATTCTTTAGTGGCTTAAAACCAAGTCTTTGAAGGGCCTTAGCCATAAGGGACTTCAATAGCTACGAGGAAATCGTTCGATGTGCTCTCAAAGTTGAGATGGAGATTGGAGTAACCCATCAGTCATATGGGTTTTATAAGAAGAGGAAAATGGAATTTAAAGGAAAATCTAAAGAGCACACTAAAAAGAAGATAAGCTTTCCCTTATGCTCAAAGTGTGGAAAGAAACATGGAGGGAGTTGTCTTAAAGGGACAAGTAAATGTTCCAAATGTGGAAAGGAAGGTCATCAGGCATTTGAATGCCGAAATGATGGGAAGAAGATGTCTAATGATGCAAACAAAGTAAGGGATACACAGAATGAACCTACTACACTTTAATGTTACAAGTGCAAGGAAATGGGGCATTATTCCAATCAATGCCCAAATCCAAGGGTTTATGATGATGGTCAACATCAACAAACTCTTAAGGCTAAAGACAAAGTAAAGTCACATGCAATTTCTATCAGCGATGTGGAGTACGATAACGATGTGGTAGAAGGTACAATTACCATCCACTCTAAAGTAGAAAATGTTTTATTTGATTCTAGATCCACCCACTCTTTTATTTCTGAATAATTTTCTAAGGGTATCACCATATTACCTCAATAATTAGATGTTGAGTTAGCTGTGACAACCCCTAATGGCACAACAGTTGCATCAAAAGTTTATAATTTTTCTCCGATTGAAGTTTGTGGGAAAGTGATTCCTGCAAATCTTGTGATCCTTCCTATAGTGGAATTTGATGTGATTCTTGGCATGGATTGGATTTCTCTATATGGAGCTCATATCAATTTCCAAATAAGGGAAGTCACATTTCATATTTCAGATCAATCTTTGATTGTCTATCGATGCAAGGATGAACATAACCTTCCAGTGGAAATTTCTTCCATCTTATGGGTCTTGATTCCACTAAATGAAGGTTATTTATCTCAAATGGTTGGTGAGAAACTCACGATTAAGGATATGCCCATTGTACGGGTGTTTGACGATGTCTTTCTGGAGGAATTTCCAGGTCTTCCACCAAATTGTGAAGTTGAGTTTTAAATAGAACTCGTACCAGATGCTTTACCTATTTCAAAGACACCTTAATGAATGGACCTAATTGAGTTGTAGGAATTGAAGAAGCAACTCCATGAGAATCTTGATAAGGGGTTTATACGCCCTAGTGCGTCACCTTGGGGAGCACCTGTTATGTTTGTTAAGAAGAATGATGGATCAATGAGACTCTGCATTGATTATCGAGAACTTAACAAGATCACTATCAAGAACAAATATCCTCTCCCGCACATTGATGACTTATTTGACCAACTACGCAGAGCTCAATAATTTTCCAAGATTGATATTCGTTCAGGGTATCATCAATTAAGAGTCAAAAGGGAGGATATACCAAAGATGACTTTCCGTACAAGGTATGGACACTATGAATTTATAGTGATGCCATTTGGTCTTATTAATGCCCCTGCTATCTTCATGGATCTGATGAATAGAGTCTTTAGAGACTATCTTGACTAGTTTGTGGTAGTCTTTATAGACGATATTATTATATATTCAAAGAGCAAGGAAGAACATGAAGATCACTTGAGAATTATATTGAAGACCCTGATAAAGGAGAAGCTTTATGCAAAATTTACCAAGTGTGAATTTTGGCTTCAAAAAGATGCATTTTTGGGTCACATAATCTCAAAAGAGGGGATATCTATGGATCCAGCAAAAACAGAGGTTATCGAAAGATGGTCGAGACCAACAAAAGTAACTGAGATCCGAAGTTTTCTTGGTTTGGCTGTATATTATCGACCTTTTGTGAAATATTTTTCATGATTATCTAATCCACTCACCAGGTTGACTCAGAAAGGAGTTAAGTTTGTTTGGACGGAGGAATGTGAAGAGAATTTCAAGGAGTTGAAAAGAAGGTTATCCAGTGCACCTGTGCTCACACTGCCTTGTAGTGGAGAAAGGTTTGTGATCTACAATGATGCATCCAAGAAGGTATTGGGGTGTGTTCTTATGCAAAATGATATGGTGATAGCTTATGCCTCACGACAGTTGAAAATCCATGAGCAAAATTACCCAACTCATTATTTGGAGTTAGCTGCGGTAATCTTTGCATTAAAGATTTGGAGGCATTATCTTTATGGAGAAAGGTGTGACATTTATACTAATCATAAAATTTTAAAGTATATTTTCACACAAAAGGAGCTGAATATGCGCCAAAGAAGATGGTTGGAGCTGATTAAGGATTACGACTTCTCAATTCATTACCACCCTGGGAAAGCAAACAAGGTGGAAGATGCATTAAGTCGACAAGACCATGCCAATTTATCCATGATGAGGATCACAAAAGATCCAATATTTATGGATTTACAAAGGATGGATCTTTGAATTATAATGAAAGGGGAAAAATCATATCTTTATCAAATGAATGTTCAACCATCTATACATGTTAAGATTAAAGAGGCACAGAAAGAAGATGTAGAGTTACAAAAGAAGGTGAGAAATGTTCCTGAATTCAACCTTGATTGTGATGGGATAATAAATTTCAGGAATTGGGTTTGTGTTCCTCCCATACCTGAATTAAAGAAGTATCTAATGGATGAGGCTCATAGTTCTTAATTCTCTATTCATCTTGGAAGCACGAAGATGTATAGGGACCTGAAAGAGTACTTCTGGTGGGATGTCATGAAAATAGATGTTGCTGAATATGTCTCTCGATGCTTGGCTTGTCAGCAAGTTAAAGCTGAGAGACAGAAGTCTAAGGGGATGTTACAACCATTACCCATACCCGAATGGAAATGGGAAAACATCACTATGGACTTTGTCACAGGAATTCCTAAAACATCCAAAGGAAATAATGCTATCTGGGTCATAGTTGATCGTCTTACAAAGTCTGCACACTTCATTGCTATTAGAGAGGATTTCTCTCTGGATCAGCTTTCCAGGATATATGTAAAGGAAGTGGTAACATTGCATGGATTACCACTTTCTATTATATCTGATCGGGATCCGAGGTTTACCTCAAAGTTCTGGAAAAGTCTTCAGCACACTCTGGATACAGAGTTGAGTTTCAGCACTGCTTATCATCCTTAGGCAGATAGTCAGTCTGAGAGGAAAATTCAAACTCTAGAAGATATGTTGGGAGATTTCTCTATGGATTTCAAAGGTGGTTGGGATCAACACCTACCTTTGGTGGAATTTTCTTATAATAATAGCTTTCACTCCAGTATTCAGATGGCTCCTTATGAAGCTCTCTATGTAAATAAATGCAGGACTCCAACTTGCTGGGATGAAGTTGGGGAAAGAAAGCTATTAGGACCTAATATTGTTGATGAGATGGAAGAAAAGGTCAGATCTATTCAACAATACATAAGAGCAGCTCAGAGTCGACAAAAAAGTTATGCCGACAACCGAAGAAAAGACTTAGAGTTTGAAGTGGGTGATAAAGTGTTCTTACGAATATCTCCTTGGAAGAGAGTAATGAGATTTGGAAAGAAGGGAAAGCTGAGCCCTAGGTATATCGGTCCTTTCGAAATACTGGATTGTGTTGGGAAGGTAGCTTACCGATTGGCGCTTCCACCGAATCACTCTCAAGTTCATGATGTGTTCCATGTATCTCTCCTGAGAAAGTACATACCTGATCCTTCACATCTACTCAGCTCAGAAGTTGTACCGCTGGAACAAGATCTTTCTTATAAAGACCACCCGATAGAGATTCTCGATCATAGTGAAAAATTCCTACGGAACTAGACCACTCGCTTGGTGAAAGTTTTATGGAGGAACCACCAATTAGAAGAAGCTACATGGGAGCTTAAGGATATGATGAGGGAGAGGTATCCTCATCTGTTTGTTACAAGTGAAAAATTTCGAGGGCGAAATTCATTTTAAGGTGGGTAGAATGTAACACTCGAGACTTTTATAAGAAATATTTTGTTTTTATTTTATATAAATCATTAAAGGAATATTTCACTACACACAATACTATCTTGTCTTTCTTTACACGCAATCACGACCTTCCTTGATAGCTTGCGTCGTACGCAATACCGAGTTTCACTTAATAACGATATGCTGTTAAAATATTATTAAAACTAGCCATTATGAATAGTAATAACCACTTTTTGAAATTTTGTAAATTTTATTTTTCAAAATGGACTTCATTTTTGGATTCGGAATATCGAAATTAGCCTAGGGTGAAATTTTGGTATTTTTCTGGAAACTTTCAATTTTTGATGAATAGTGAAAACACTGGGTTACTATTTAAAAACCGACTTTTTATTTAAATAATTATTTATTTTATTTAAATTTATTTTATTTCAAAATTGATACATAATACCTATATAAGTTCAATGTAATTCATTGGAGTAATTTTATAATAATTTTAGATATATAAAAATTTTATTGAACTTTTCACAGTCTTTTACCCACCTCCTAGGAGAATTTGAAAATTTACATAAAACTTAATTTTACCACTTCCGTGAGTGTAATTTAAAAAATCCGAGAGACACGGTTGATTTTAGTAAGTAAAATGTGGTTCAATGAGATGAAAATAATTTTTGGCGAATAGTAACTTTTTACTTACCACGATTAAAAGTAAATAGGGCAATTAAAGGTAAAAATGATATTATTATTACCATAACACATGTCCTAATTCTATTGGATAAGTTTAATTCGACCAAAAACAACATTAGAAATAAAATATGACCATTTAGGCCCACTTGAATTAGATTAGGACATTTATTATTAATTTATTTAAAGAAGGGTTAAAATAGTTAAAATCAAAGTTTAATAAGTAAATAATTTTTAATATAGGGTTATACATAAGATAAATGAGACTATAAATATTAATTATAAATATAAAAATATTTCCTACATAATATTATTTTATTTTTAATTTTTAGACTTTAAATAATTTAATTTATTTATGACACAAAGATGATGCAGTAATTATCTTGTTAATGAAATATTGACATAATTGATGTTATAAATACCCAAATAAATGTAATTTGAGACTTTTTATGAATTAAACTAATTTTATAGGTTAATATTACATGTTATTATTTATTTAATTAACTTTTTTCGAATTAATCATTCTTTTACGATTTTTACAAAAATCAATTACTAAATAGTCTCAAAATTGACATAAAATAGTTTTTAAAACAAATATTATATTATTGATTGTTATTTTATTACTAAAAATATAAGGTTAGGATAAATGACTTATATAAGGTTATATATATTAATAATAAACAACTTGGGGTTCGTTTGGCTTGTTATAGTAAGTTTATTAACCTTATAGTGTAAGAACACAAAAAGACACGGTAAAAGTAAAATTATCTAACTTAAAGTTAAATCTAAATGATAAGGTTAAAATAATAAACTAAAATTGTCCAAATTCTATTGGATGAGAGTATTTCTACCCATACCCACCTTAGATTAGAAATAAATCAATTTGGATCTATTTAAAACCGAATATGGCTTTATAATAAAAAAATATTTTTAGTTTTTCCAAAGGAGCCCATCTCCTCCCTTATAAAAGGGAACCACCTCCCTCTCTTCCTCACACCACTTTGAGCCTTAAAGCTCGTCCAAACCCTACCAATTTCTCCTCTACACTTCCCTATAAACATCATAGAGGTCCTGGTCTTCTTCAAAGACCAATTTTAGTGCCCTAAATGGAGGTCTCAAAGAAGCTCTTTGAAGAAGAGGTAATGTCCGTTACCAATTCTTTCAACTTTATTTCTTCTTCAACTTCTTATTATTTAGTTGTTTAATTATGAATTAATAAAATAAATATCACTCATATAATGATATGTTATTATAAGTATCAAACAACCCTATTTCACCATCTATCCATCCTACATAAAATGAAATCACCGCGCGTGCGTACATACGGAATACCATCTCCACGCCGTGGTGTAATCTATTTTCCACCACCACCTTACTTGGATGGGTATAATGGTGTAAATAATTAATATATATGATTATTTTAAAGTTATATTGATTATGAAATATTATACATACACTCCAATACAATTCCACGATCATGGGAACAATATCATCGCTCGTGCGTACGTACGGAATACCGTCTCCACGATGTGATGCGACTCGTTCTACATGATTTTCATTACACAATGATTACATAAATGAATTGAGTGAATAAATATGATATATATTACACTAATACCATTCTGGAAATGAGGTATCTATAACCTAAAAAGAAGAATAATAATTTATTCGACAAAACACGCATAAGAACAAAAAGTAATAAACACCCGAATAACAAGTAGCAATGAAATATTACTAATAATAAGCTAAGAATATGACCATATATGATATAATAACAATTATTATGATTCTGGAATAAGTTAATGACATTATTTAAATCATTATACAGGAGGTTCGGACACTTACGAATCAAATCGGACATAAGGTAAGGAAAATATCACAATCTCATTTTTATCTGAGATTGTTTATACTTTGGTATTTACTGGGGTGTATTTTATCATCCACATCCATGTTTCCTCAATATGTAATATTATTTCCATCCACCTATAATTGTTTAAATCCAATTTTACCCTTCGGTGAGTTTTCAGTAAAAGATATGAAATGAATATTTTGTCGTTTTTCGTACGAGGTACTTTTTGACTTTTCCGACAAAAGTACGAGAAGAATGTTTTTTAACTTATACGGCATGAATGGATTTGTAAAACATTATTTCCCAGAAGCTTACCTTAAAATTTTTCAAGTTTATTTTTAATAAACTTCTTTTAGTTTAGAATTGTATGTCATGTTAAGAAATGAAAATTGTTTTTGAAGTAGAAAGGATATTTTCCTCAAGAATGGAGTTCAAGTGTTTTATCAAAATTATTTTCCATCTAAGATAATAAAGGGTTCTGTTTCTATCCCTATTATTACATTTATTTGATTATGTTGTGATGGAATTATTTTTATGAATTCCTTTATCTTATATGAATTGTTTTATGATGTCACGATGTTTAAGATTCCCATTTTTATTACATGGGTTATGCTATGATGTATGGTTTATGATTTTGTGGAACACATAAGAATGGTATCATTATGAGATGGGTGCGACCTATATATCCCTCCAATAAATTGGGTAAATATTTTATATCTCATGAGATAGACATGGCTGGAATGGCAGGTTAAACCGGTTCAGTGAAACAAGACTAAAACGAGGAGTGAACTCAGTTCAGAAATGGACTTTTCCCACTAAGATGGTCTTGGAAATGAGTCTTGACTAATAAGAAATGATTCTCTATGATTATGTGTGAATTCCACAAAGATTCATGTTTTAATTTATGATTATCATGATTACATTACACTACCATGATTTATCCCATGTTATAAAATTATGATCTCTTTTGCAGGGTAATATTTCCAAAATGTTATGTTCTTATGAATATGATGTGATTGATATTTCTTTTGTTTACCCTTACTGAGCATTTGAGCTCACCCTTTTGTATGTTTTCTTTCCCCAGGTCAGGAAGAAGTTTATTAAGTAAGATATTCCAAAAGGGACTATAGATATGATGAAATAAATGGGAGAAAGTGTAGACGCTTTATGAACCAGTTGTTTATGTTTCCCAGTTTCTAAAGACACTATACATATACGGTCCTTTCATGGTTTTGTTATATGTTGTAATAAGTGTACTTCAATTTTGAAGTACTAACAATTTATGTAAAGTATGGGTTGCTATAGTTTGCCTCTTTTTTGGATAGAAAGTATTTGAGGGAATAATGGTCTTTGAAAACTATAACTTTAGATCCTATAAGGCACTTCTTAATTTTTTTCTAGAGAAAATACAACAACCGATAACTCATTCTTAGTTGCAGTGTAATTTATTTGAGAAGAATCTAACAACCATTTATCATAGTAAAATACAAGAAATCTCTTGTATTTCCTCTATCCTAAAACTACTCCTATAACCACATCAATTACTTCACACATAAGTTCAAATGGAAACTTCCAATCAGGTGTAGTGATGATGGGTGAGTACATGAGTTTCCCCTTAATAATATTTAAATATTCTTGACATTTTTCATCAAACAAGAAAGGAGGATCTTTATCTAGCAGTGAACAAATAGGTATAATTATTTTAGAAAAATATTTAATGAATCTATGATAAAAACCGAAATGGATTAGAAAACTTATGAAACCCTTGAAATTCACAAGAGGTCTCAGTTTCTGAATGACCTCTATCTTTTCATTTCCAACTTCTATACCCCTCCTATAAATTGTGTGACCAAGAAAATTTCCTTTGGTAAACATAAATTTACATTTCTCCCAATTTAGAATAAGATTTGACTCTAGGCATCTTTCTAAAACAATTTCTTGATTTTTAAAATAGTTCTCAAATGTACTACCAATAGTGTAAAATTCTTCCATGAAAACCTCAATGATTCGCTCAATCATATTTGAAAAATATATCTATCATACATATTTGAAAGGTAGCTGAAACCCCACATAATACAAAGGTAATTCATCAATAATAAAATTTCCCCATGGGGAATGTGCAAGTGGTTTTTTAATGGTCTTCTAGGGCTACAAGAATCTGGTTGTAATGAGAATAATCATCCATAAAATAGAAAAAAAATATTTCTAGCTAGACTTTTGAGAATTTGATATAGAAAAGGCATTAGAAAATTATCCTTTATAGTTGCAGAATTGATCTTTCTATAATTGATACTAACTCTCCACTTGGTAGCTTTTCTAACCAAAATTTTCTCATTTTTCTCATTGGTCACAATAGTGAATCCTCCCTTCTTGGGTACTACTTGGACCAAACTAACCCTAGAACTATCAAAAATGGATTATATGATCCCAACATCAAGCAGCTTGATGAAATACTCTATCAAAACCTCTTTCATGTTTGTATTTAATCTTCTTTTTTTGCTTCTACTCTATTCTTACGGACAAGTTCCATAGGGATCCTATGCATATAGAATGAAGGAATGATCCATTTGATATGTGAAAGGTTCCAGCCTGTGGCTATTTTTTACTTCCTCAAAAAAGATAAAAACTTTCCCTCTTGGTTTGTATCTAATTCAGTAGAAATGATGACTAGAAGTGAAGAGTTTTCACCCAAAAATGAATATTTTAGGTGTGATGGAAGAGGTTTAAGCTCAAGTTGTGGTTCCATTTCACTGGATGGTAGAATCTTGGGATGAGGGGGTCCAAGGTCTTCAACATGTTTCTTAAAGTGGGTCTGAAAATTTAACAAATTCTCAATTCCATGTTCCAAAACACACTTCTCCTCACTGTTTCCCAAAGTGGAAATCTCATTACACTCAATTTACAAATTTTATTTTAAAATATTTTCCTTAGAAAATTCATTACCGTTCTATAAAATATCTTAATCATAAGAATAAAAATGTTCCTAAACATTGTTTAAATAGGATAATTCAACCTCAATCTCTCCTAAAAATTTTCTAAGTTCCAGAAAAAAATTTCATCTTCTTGATAGTTCTCTAAAGTTGGAACATAGATATTGTCTGGTTCTAGAAGATTACCTAGATTCTCATTTTTAACACTTCTAGATTTTTGAAAACAACTAATTTCATCATTTACATGAGTTTATTCAACAATATATTATTTAAAAAAAATTATTCTTGATTTAATGAGTCCTCTGCTTCCATCATTTCAACTCTTAAATAGTTTTCACCAAATGTTGGTTCTTTAACATTCTTAAACACATGAAATACATCTTATTTCACACCAAACATAAAAATTAGACTAACTTTTCCTACATTGATAATAGCTACTCCAATGGATAAGAAGGGTCTACCAATAATGATAGGTACTTCTTAGAAACAATCCATTTCTAGGAAAAGAAAGTTTGTAGGCAATAAAAACTTACCAACTTCCACAATAAGGTCATCACCTTTACTAATGGGATGTGTAAAAGAGCAGTCATCCATTTGTAATACCACAATGGTTGGTTGCAATTTTTCTAAACCCAACTATTTAAATAGTGAGAAATGAAGAATATTTATGCTTGAACCAAGGTCACAAAGACAATTCAATTGACCATCATTCCCCAAGGTGTAGGGAATGAAAAAACTCCCGAAATATTTAAGCTTTGGTGGGATTACTACTACAAATATGACCTTTATCAGCACCATAAAAGGGCATTAACAGTTCTAAAAAATAACTATTAATCAAGGTGAAGATAAAGGGGGGGTACCCTTTATTAGTGCTCTGAAAAGCACTGATAAAGGCCCCTTTTATGAGCGCTTTTTTTAGTGCTGATAAAAGGCCCCTTTTATCTGCGTTTTTTTGAGCACTGATAAAAGTTTAAAAATCATTAAAAAAATAAAAAAAAAATATTTTTCTAATTCAGGGAGGCTTCAACAGCACCCCCAACCCCCTTTAACAGCACCTCGACCACCACATCGCACGCCCCCCAACAACCACCCCCACCCGTACCCTTTAACAACGCACCACCCCCCCTTTAACAGCGCTAGCTGTTATTCCACCCACACGCGCGACTTGCCTCCCCTTGGATTCGAACTCAAGACCTATTTCCTGCACACACTAAGCCTTCACCACTCCACCATATTGTTTTTCTCTTCATTTATTAATATATCTATTTATTTATATATATATAGTTATATTTACTCGTATATTAATATATATATATATTAACATATATATTTTTATATTAATATATATATTTAATAATATTAACATATATATAAAGTTATATTAATATATATATATATAGTTATATTAATATATATATATTTAGTTATATTGATATATATATATATATTTGTATATTAATATATATATAGTTATATTTATATATTAATATATTTATTTGTATATTAATATATATTTATAAGATCACTTTTGAATGAATTTATAAAATATGCTTTTTATATGTGTTTATAAATAAATAAATACATATATACAACACACACACACATATATATTATATGTATATCTGTATGTATAATTATACATATTTATCTATATTTACAAATATTATATATTAATATGTATATACATATGTCTAGAATATATAGATAATATATATCAGTTTTTCAATATAGACACACACAAATATATATATATATACACGTACACATTATATGGGTAAAAAATGGAGAAACTCTCAAAACCCGTAAATATAGTCAGAAAGTCAAATAAACCCTAAACTCAGGGTAATGACGAAAACTTCTGATCCGAGAGTCCGTTCCAGCTCCGTGAACAGTCAAATCAAAGATCATAAAATGAAATTTGATTTTATAGGTGTTGGAGGCTGAACATACAGATAGATATTAAGTTACAGTTGTTTAAAAAAATATAAGACAAGACAAAAGTGATAGAAATGGGGGCTTGAAAAACCTAACAAACCATAGTCACTGAAACAGGCATAACTTAGGATCCGGGTGTCCGTTTCAGCTCCATGAATAGTAAAACCGAAGCTGATGGAATAAAATATGATATAATAGATGGAGGAGTCCAAACAAACACAATAATCAAGAATTAATGACATTTTAAGAAAAAATTAACAAGGCACTGGACACGGAAATGATGTTTTGGAGGCCTTCTGTTGGTTTTTTGGGATTTTAGGTTCCCAAAATTGACTGGAAATATGTTCCAATAAATCTAATGTGTAGATATTATTTATACCTTTGATTTTATATGTGGTAAAGCCCAAACAGACACCCGGAGCAAAAGTTATGGTTGTTTGAAGTTGGAGTTTTTTTAGAGAGGTATAACTTATATATCATCCGTTTCTTTGATGTTGTCATGGTTTTGATTGGACATGGTCCTCACTCATCTCAGGAGCTTATATTTGACTGGACGTGGAGCTCAAATAGACACTCAGAGTAAAAGTTATGCCCGTATTAGTGAATTGCGAGTTTCTTAGGTTTTTAGTCGCTAGAAGGGTTGCTAAATTTCAAATGATAATAACTTCTGCTTTGGGTGTTTGTTTTGTATCTACCACATATAAAATCCAAAATAGTGAAAATATACACAATCTGGTGCCCATTGGAACTCCTCGCATTCTTTAAGGGCCAAAAAGGCCCAAAATCCCTCCGGATGGTCATAAGTTTGGCTCAGGGTGTCTATTTTTCCATAACTTCTGCTCTGGGTGTCTGTTTTTCCCCAACCACATATCAAATGGAATATTACGACTAGAAATACACTACGATGATCACTAGAACACCTTATTATATTCTTCAAGGCATGAAAAGGTCCTTAATCCCTCCAAATGACCATAATTTCTGCTCCGTGTGTCCTTTTCACATCTACCACATATCAAATTGATATAAAAAATATTTAAAAAATATCTATTATATTTATATCAATATAAATATACTTATATATCAATATATTATTTTTTATGAAATACATTTCTTTTGAAATACACACTATCAGAACTAGGAAAAAAATAGCTGATAAAGCCCCCCTTTATCAGTGATACTAAAAAAAGCACTGATAAAGGGGTCCCCTTTAACAACGCTAAAAAAAGTACTGATGGGGGTGGGGGCTTTATCAGTTCTAAAAAAGTGCTGATAAAGGGTGGTGCTGTGGAAACCCTATTTTGTAGTAGTGGATTTTGTTTTGAAGAAAATCACTCAACTCTTTAATGAGAATATAAGTAGAGAACTCTTCCAAATCTTTATTATTTGTAATAATTTTCTTATGATATTAAAAATATTATGGAATCTGAATTAAAGCTTGGATGAAATGAATATTCACATGGAGCTTTTTAAAAATCCCAAGGAATTTAATCAAACCAAGTTTGTTATTCATGGATTTTAATCATTGAGTGAAAGGGATATATGGGGAAAAACCCTAAGAAGAACTGGAATTTCCATTAATTATTTAGAAAGATTTTATTTCCTTTTATTCTTTCTCATTTTAGAGTCTTTTTCTTCAATATTTTCTGGTGGAACGACTTGATTTACTTGATATATAACAGTGTTTTCCACATTTACAGACTCAATGTTGCCCATATTTTTGTATACCGAATCTTCCAGATTTTCAGTTTGAACTTCCCTAGGGCCATATCTGACCTCCTCTTGAGTTTTAAAACCACTCCTAGTGACCACAACCATGGAAAATTCCTTGAGGTTTATTTTACTTATTGTAACGCCCCGACCCCAGTTACCCGGAGTCGGTTAATTACTTCGTAACATTGGCATGATCACAAAAGATCAAGTCTCGAAAGACTAATTAGTTTAGTAGCCTTGGAAACACTAGATACATTCATAAATGTTACATTACATCATAAAGTGAAAAAATAATAAAAAAGTCTTCATAGTCCACACTCATATCCTCTTATGACTATCCTTGCAGGTCATTCATAAAATACTTCTTCACATCCTGGAAAATATTAAAACATTGAAAGGGGTGAGCTCAGATGCTCAGTAAGGATAACAATATAGCGGAAGCTTTCATCAATAAACATAAACATTTAAGGCAATGTATAACTAAAACAAAAGCCTTTTGAACTTAAACTTCAACATGATATGTCAAAAGTAAAATGAGATAATGCCATTTACTTCTTCACATGGATATTCTACTGGTCGAATAATCACATGAAATATTAATAACCACTTTCATAATGATGGAATGCATAATGCCTGACTATCATAACCACGTAGCCAAGGCCTCATGCCAAGACCACAAATAAGATTTTGTCAAGGCCTCGTTCCAAGACACTAGTTTGTCTCATGAGACCTGCCGATGCATCGAGGAGCTATAGTGGGCTCCACCCGTCACTTATTAAGTCCAATGCATTACTCAAATGAATAGGTTTAAACATATCATAAACCATAACATAATTGTATCACATAAAACATGAATAAAGGAAACATAACATTTCCACATTTCAATCACAAGATATCAACACAACACATTGATATAATAAAAACACTTTCAAAACCATTTTTCAATACCAAAATAAAAGAAAGGTAAAACATGGTATTTATTTTTCTTTTAAAAAAAGGGATGGCTTGTAGAGGATGCCGAAACTCAAATAATGGTCACGGCGGCGGAGAAGTCGTTGTCGCCGCATATGTACGATAAAAAAATTCCCTTTTTTCATTTAGTAAATTCTTCGTATAAAAATATTCCTTTTGAATAAACGTAAAAGTCAAAGGGGTTTATACACCATATAAAGGAAAGTTGTGTATAAAACCAAATATGCCTCAATGAAAGGAGATTGAGACGAAGTCCTTACAAAGATCATTTTTAAAATAAAATAGATCTATTATGTGTATTCACTATAAGTACACATAAAGAAAGTACAAATACAAGATAGGACATAATAATATCATGACATAATTTGAAAGTAGGAGATTAACCCAAAGAATGGTAATTGGGTTAAGAAGTTCCCTTACCTTGCGTCCTGTCTTGACTCGACCGTTCTTTAACCTCCTGAATAATAAACTAGAGTTAATTTATAATTGCTTAAGAACATTTTTCAAGTTCATTATACCTTTTATATCACTTATTACCATGTTATGAATATTATGTAATTATTTAAGTTAATAACAGTCATTTTGTCGATCTTAGGTACTTGAGTCAAAAATAAAATTCTTATAATTACAAGTTGTTCATGTGGTGAAATAACCATTATATCCAGAATTATATTCATGATATAGATATCATATATCTCATATATATCCAGTATATACATACATTTATAATATTCCATAACGTTTAGAGGTAAGAAATGAAATGCACCGTTCATGGAGACGGTAAGCCGTACGTACGCATAAATGCTACTTTCATTTCTATTTCGTATTTAATGGAATGAAATCATAATTATATAAAGGTATAATATAATTTCAGTATAATATAGTGTATAATACCATTTAATCCATCCTTTATACATCCCACATATGGTATTAACGATTCAAATCACTTTGAGGGGGCGGTAGTCCGCACTTCCTAAAATGAAAATATCGCGTTTACCCATAATGGAAATCATAAAGGTATGCCATGAATGAAAAATACAGAAGCTTATGTAAAACATAAACATATTATATATCATATATAAATATAGTGACATCTTAATGACCACCTTTGAAGGTGTTATATGAGTGTTGAACAATCATCGTTTGGTGAGGCAACAATTCACCATCCACAGAAACAGTATGTTCTTTAACCATTATATGTAGGTGTGTGTAAGTTTAGCTCTAATACTTCTTATAACAACATCCTAGTATATTTAGGATACTGGTTTTGTTAAAAAAGAAAATAATAAAAAGAGTTTAGGGGGTTGGAGAAGAAAAATAATATAAAATAACACAAGAGAAGACATTACCTTAAAATCGGGTAACTCTTTTGATTTGAGCCAAAGGATTACTTGGGGAGAATTATGCCCAAAGTGAGGCTTCTAGGAGTAAGGGAGGAAAGTTGGGAGAGTATTTGGGCAGAGGTTGGCCGAGCCAAATGGATTGAAAGTGTGAATAAGGTGTTAGATGTGGGGGACTTTTATAAGTGGAGAGGAGGGGCACTCTTGGAAAGTAATGAAATGTTACTTTATTATACAATGCTTTTCGGATTCTAAAGGTCCCACATTTATATAATTAGAGTCTAAGGTGATAAGGGTTATAAATATTTTCACCCAATAGGTTTTTGACAAGTGTAAGCCTTAGATTTTACATTATCCTTTCATTTTATTTAAATCGTTAATTAATGAGGTAATCATTGCATCACCATGGTGTCATAAATAATTTAATATATTTAATGTCTAAAAATTATAAAAAAAATATCATAATGTAGGAAATATTTTTATCTTTATAATGAATATTTATAGTCAAATATATGACTTGTATAACCCCTTTTAAATATTGTTTTAGTAAAACAACTCTTGTTTGTGACCTTTTTATTTTAACATTAAATAAAAAGTTATTTATGTCCTTTTCCTACCAAAGTGGATCCATGTGGTCCTCAAGTTGACCCATGGATTGTATTGGTCGGCCATGACACATAAAATAGTGGTTGGACAAGTGTAAAGGTCATTCCATATTTTTATAATACTATTTTTACCTTAAATTTCACTAATTTCCTTTAATCACGATTAATTAAACTTAAAAGTTACTATTCACCAAAAAATTATTTTAATCCCATTGAACCACATTTTACTTCCTAATGATAACCATGTATGTCAGATTTTTGAAAATAAAATCACAGAAGTGATAATGTTTCATTTAAACGAAAAATCAGTTTTTTAACTACCACTTAGTGGTTTCACTATTCATCAAAAATTGAAGTTTTTCAGAACAATGCCAAAATTTCACCCTAAGCTATAATTGATATTCCGAATTCAAAAATGATGTCTATTTTATGAAATTCCAAAAATATAAGTTGCATTAATTAATTTTATAATTAATTCCCGCTGTCACAATAAATAGCGTGTTTTTTAGAAACAATATATATCAAAAGATTTACAATTGTTTATGTCCAATTTCAAAGTGAAATTAATTCTAATGAACACCATTGAATAAAATGGTAAAAATATATTCTAATTATACTTTAAAACCACTCAATAGTATAACTTATCACTATAAATTATTTTGATTAAAAAAGTTGTTTTAAGTATTTTTCACTATTCATAAAAATTTGGAAGTTCTCAGAAAATTAAAAAAAAATCAACCTAGGATAATTTCGACATTCCGAATCCAAAAATGAAGTCCATTTTGAAATATAAAATATATATATTTTCAAAAAGTGGGTATTACTACTCATAATGGCTATTTTTATTAGTCGCGGTGTGTTAGAACTCGAACTTGCGTAAAATGCAAGCTATTGCATTATTGAAAGAGAGGAGTATCGTGAAAGCTCGGGGTGTTACATTCTCCCCTCCTTAAATAAATTGCGTCCTCGCAATTTGAAATTTTTCTTTGAAAATAAAAGGTTGAAAATAGAAAATACATTTGTGGAAAACCCACATCGGAAATAAGGTTAATAAAAATATAACTTTAAAAGAAATAAATATAAGTACAAAGGTCACCGAGATAGCCCATACTAGGATTCTATGAAAATATGGATATGGAAGAAAAAAAACCCATCAAGGTCTGATGGAGAGTTGTAGAAAACTGGATTAGGAGAAAGTTAACCACAAGAAAATCACAAACTTGTGATTGGTTAAACAATCATTGAATCCCCAGTTGGAAAAGTTAACCGACAACTTTTTTGTTTTAAGTTAACTTTGATAAAGTTGAGGTACTTATTTAGAACATTTACTAAGAATGTAAGGGAATATACATACTTGTCATGTAGACTTTCATTCATAAATTTTTTTTTACCACAAACCCATCTTTCACTCTAAAAGGTAATAGAACTCAAAAATATTCTATTTATCCTAATTGTATAAGGTTCCAAATATTAACACATACCATTTAGATTAGTAAAACTATTTTGTAATAACCAAAGACTTCCTGTAGGCTAGTGGTAGGTAATAAAGGCCTGTCACACTATGGTTGTGGGTTCGATTCCTGCAGCATTGTCCGACGCGACAGGTTATGCCCCACCCTACAGGTTGTCCTTTTCCAAAAACTATAGTATTATAATATTCCAAAAATAATCTTCATAAATGTTTTAACCTTAAACAATACTATCCAAGGTTCAACTTCATCCATTCCAACCTATATAGTTATCCAAAATACCTCTGTCCAGACTTTTTCTAAAAGGTCTCTAAATTCCAAAATCAATTGTAACATTAGATTCCCCAAACAAAGTAAAGTTTCTCTTATTGTCACATAATAAAAATATGATTACCTTCATCATATTAAAACCTTAATAAAATCAACAAGTACTGCAGTACAATCCTTATGTATATATATATATCACATTATTCTAATAACCAGAATATAATCCATGAGTCCAAAAGAACCAATACATTAATAATTCCACTTCAACTGTAGTCACAGCATAAGATTGGCCTTGATCCCTTGGCCTTTTCTGAGGTATGTTTCCCTGACGCTTAAGAAATTCATTTGCATAATGCCCCATTTCTCTATAATTGTAGCATTCAACATTGATATCCTCTTTCTTTCCCTTGCAATCACGTGCCTGGTGACCTTTTTCTCCACATTTATAACAAACTCCTATTCCTTTTAGGCAAGTACCAGGGTGATTCTTCCTGCAATTATCACATAATGGAAAATCTTTCTTTCCCTTTTTCCCTTTATCTATCTCTTGTTCCACCGTTCTCTTCTTCTCTTGCTTTACTTTATTGTCATAAGATTTAGAGAATTCCTTTTCCGTCTTGATAGTACATGAGACAATATCTTCATACGACGAGAAGTTTTGTGAGACTAATGCTCGAAAAAGAAATGGTTTTAACCCATCAAAGAAACGATCAATCTTACTTCTTGGGTTATGTATATAATTTGCTGTATGCCTTGCTAACCTTGTAAAGTTATCCTCATACTTTGTGACATTATCATCCTCCTTTTGTCTCAGACTCAGAAATTTCCTTTCCATATCTACTCGATGGTCATGTGGAAAATATTTTTCTGAGAAAAGATCTTTGAACTCTCTCCATTACATACTTGATACTTCTTCATCTTCCTTTGTATTTTGAATCAGCTACCACCATTGATCGACATCTCCAGTGAGTCGGTATACTGCCATGACAACCTTCTCCCTTTCGCTACTCCCCAAGGCATGGAATATTTTCTCTAAGGAGTTTATCCATTGCTTAGCTACTAATGGATTTGTACCCCCATTAAATGTTAGCAGTTGTTTCCTCATGAAGCGGTCTAACATTGATCCTCCACGTTGCGGATCAGGGTGCTCCATACGAGTAAGGTTATTATTCATAACCTGAGTGAGTTGTCCCAGTATGGTAATAAGTTGATCAGCACCAGCTGTATCTCCAACTCCATAATAATTATCTTGAGTAGGAGGGAAATCCCTACACGGAGTGCGTGCATTGATACGGTTTCCATTCCTTCCACTAGGCACCATTTCTAAATAATGGCATAAACTAGATTAGTTTACGAATCAAAATACATAATTCCATACTTGTAAAATACTTAACATAAATTGAAATATTTATGGATATAGTCCATAATCATAAAAAAAATTTTCTTTGAGGAAGTATATACTCATAACCCTTCATATTGGTTTGTAAAGAAAATGAGAATTATCCCAAGCATATCCCCCGGGAGTGTCGTAACCAAGAGTGCACCAAGGCCTGTTGTCGTGCACCAGTTCCCGTTCGAGTCTAGCTCAAAGAGGTGTTTTTGGGTTTTACCCCTAGGTACATCTATGCCAGAGCCGCCTCTACCTGCTCGTATCCAGACAGGGATGTATTGCTCAGAAAACTCACAAAATCTCTATAATACCAAAATTCTAGGAAGTTCTTATATACTAATCCTTAAAGTCTATCTTCAGGCTATGTTCTCTAATCAGATTTTATCTAAATCTAGCTTCCAAGGTTAGTACTAAACTACCTCTGATACCAATTGTAATGCCCCAAACCCAGTTACTCGGAGTCGGTGAATTACTTCGTAACATTGGCATGATCACAAAAGATCAAGTCTCGAAAGACCGATTAGTTTAGTAGCCTTGGAAACACTAGATACATTCATAAATGTTACATTACATCATAAAGTGAAAAAATAATAACAAAGTCTTCATAGTCCACACTCATATCCTCTTCTGACTATGTAACAGCCCAAGATTTTATAAAAAAAATATTATTTTTAATTTTATTAAAGTCTTGTGTTGTACGCTACACCAAAAGGAGCTTGCACAACACGCATCCTTGAATTGCCTTGCATTACACGCAATCACTACCTTCCTCGATAGCGTGTGTAATACGCAATACCGAGTTTCACTAAACAATGATATGCTATTAAAACTAGCCGTTATGAATAGTAATAATCACTTTTTGAAATTTTATAAATTTTATTTTTCAAAATGGACTTCATTTTTGGACTCAGAATATCGAAATTAGCCTAGGGTGAAATTTTGGTATTTTTCTGAAAACTTTCAATTTTTGATGAATAGTGAAACCACTAAGTGGTAGGTTAAAAACTGAATTTTGCATAAAACTTAATTTTACCGCTTCTGTGAATGGAATTTCGAAAATCCGAGAGACACGGTTAATATCAAGGACTAAAATGTGGTTCAATGAGATGAAAATAATTTTTTGGTGAATAGTAACTTTTTACTTTTTTTTACCGCGGTTAATAGTAAATAGGGTAACTAAGGGTAAATATGATATTAATATTACCCTAACACATGTCCTAATTCTATTGGACAAGTGTAATTCGACCAAAAACAAACTTAGGAATAAAATATGACCATTTAGGCCCACTTGGATTAGATTAGGACATTTATTATTAATTTATTTAAAGAAGGGTTAAAATAGTAAAATCAAAGTTTAATAAGTAAATCATTTATAATATGGGGTTATACATAAGACAAATTCGATTGTAAATATTAATTAGAAATCTAAAAAAATTTCCTACATGATGGTATTTTATTTGTAATTTTTAGACATCAAATAATTTAATTTATTTATGACACAAAGATGATGCAGTAATTATCTTATTAATGAAATATTGACATAATTGATAATATAAATACCAAAATAAATGTAATTTAAGACTTTTTATGAATTCCACTAATTTTATAGGTTACTATGATATATTAATGTTGATTTAATCAACTTGGTTCGAACATATAATTCTGTTATGACTTTCACAAAAATCATATATCAAATAGTGTCAAAATTGACACAAAATAGTTTTTAAATCAAATATTATATTATTAATTGTTATTTTATTCCTAAAAATCTAAGGTTCTGCAAAATGACTTAGATAAGGATATATATATTAATAATAAACAATTTGGGGTTCGTTTGGCATGTTATAGTAAGTTTATTAACCATATAGTGAAAGAAAACAAAAATACATGGTAAAAGTTAAATTATTTAACTTAGAGTTAAATATAATTGATAAGGTTAAAATAATACCCTAAACTTGTCTAAATCTCATTGGTTGATAGGATTTCAGCCCATCCCCACCTTATCTTCGAAATAAGACCATTTGGAGCCATTATAAACCGATTTTGACTTTAATATAAAATAATATTTTGAGATATTCCTAAGGTGCCCCTCTCCTCCCTTATAAAAGGGCACCTCCTCCCCCTCCTCCTCACACCAATTTGAGCACTCAAGCTCGGCCAACCCCTGCCATTTTCCCTTCTCCACTTCCCTAGAAACATCCTAGAGGTTCTGGTCTTCCTCAAAGACCAATTTTAGTGCCCTAAGAGGAGGTCTCAAAGAGGCGCTTCAAAGAAGAGGTAATTACCGTTACCAATTCTTTCATCTTTATTTCTTCTTCCACTTATTCTTCTTAGGTTGTTTCATTATGAAGTAATAACATCAGTATCACTCATATACTGATATGTTATTATAAGTATGAAGCAACCCTATTTCACCATCTATCCATCCTACGGAAAAAGAAACCACCGCGCGTGCGTACGTACAGAATACCGTCTCCACGCCGTGGTGTAATCTATTTTTCCACCATCACTTTACATGGATGGGTATAATGGTGTAATGAGTAACTATTTATGATTATTATAAAGTAATATTGATACTGAAATAATATATATATACTCCAATACAATTCCACGATCATAGGAACGATATCATCACTCGTGCGTACGTACGGAATACCGTCTCCACGATGTGATGCGACTCGTTCTACATGATCTTCATTTCATAATGATTATATAAATGAATTGAATGAATGAATATGGTATATACTACACTAATACCATTCTGTAAATGAATTATCTATAACCTAAAGATAAGAATAAGAATTTATTCGACAAAACACGCATAAGAACAAAAAGTTATAAAGACCCGAGTAACAAGTAACAACGAAATATTACTAACAAGAAGATAATAATATGACCATATATGATATCATATCAATATGTATGATTCTGGAATAAGTCAATAACATTATTTAAACCATTATACAGGAGCTTCGGACACTAACAAAGCAAATCGGACCTAAGGTAAGGGAAATATCACAATCTCATTTTTATCCGAGATTGTTTATTCGTAAGTATTTAATGGGGTGTATTTTATCATCCACATCCATGTTCCCTAAATATGTAATATTGATTCCATACACTTGAAATAGTTTAAATCCAATTTTACCCTTCGATGAGTTTATAGTAAAGAATATAAAAGGAATCTTTTGTCGTTTTTCCGTACGAGGTACTTCTTGACTTTTCCGACAAAAGTACGAAGAATGTTTTTTTAACTTATACGGCATGAATGGATTTTTAAAACATTATTTCCAAGAAGCTTCCTTTACAAGTTTTCAAGTTTATTTTTAATCAACTTCTTTTATTTTAAAGTTGTATGACATATTATGAAAGGAAAAATGTTTTTTGAAGAAGAAAGGATATTTTCCTCAAGAATGGAGTTCAAGTGTTTTATCAAAATTATTTTCCATCTAAGATAATAAAGGGTTCTATTTTTATCCCTATTATTACATTGATTTGATCATGTTGTGATGGAATTATTTTTATGAATTCCTTTATCTTATATAAATTGATTTATGATGTCATGATGTTTCAAGAATCCCATTTTTGTTACATGTGTTATGAGATGATGTATGTTTTATGATTATGTGGCACACATAAGAAAGGATTCATTATAAGATGGGTGGGACCTATATCTCCCTCCAATGCATTGGGTAAAGATTTTATATCTCATGAGATAGACATGGCCGGAACGGAAGGTTATTTCGGTTCAGTGATACAGGACTGAAACGAGGAGTGAACTCGGTTCAGAAAGGGACTTTGTCCACTAAGATAGTCTTGGAAATGAGTCATGACTAACAAGAAATGATTTTCCATGATTATGTGTGCATGCCACAAAGTTTCAAGTTTTATGTTATGATTATGGGGATCTCATTTTCACTTCTATGATTTATTCCATGTTAAGATATTATGATCTCTTTTACAGGTTTTGATTTTCATAAAGATATGATATGATTTTTATTTCCTTTATTTGCCCTTGCTGAGCATTTGAGCTCACCCTTTTATGTTTTCTTTTCCCCAGGATATAAAGAAAGGTTTTAGGTAAAAAAAAGGGGAAGATCTTTATGGGAGATATTGAAGATCATTCACCACGATTAGAAGATTACGTTCCGAGTTTCCAAAGACACTAAACTATTACGATCCTTGTGTGTGTGTTTTTGTTATGTACTAAGTATTCCGCAAATGTAATGTAATGTCCATGTACGTCAAGATACGGGTCTCTACAGTTGGTATCAGAGGGAGGTTTAGTCAACCTTTGGAAACTAGGATGCGAGAACTTTAGTGAGATCCCTAGAGATATTTCTAAGGTATGTCTAGGGATGTCCCTAAGGTTAAGTATACGTATAGGTTATAGTACTAGAATTACTCTAACGATCATAGAATTAAACCTAAGATGTTAGATATTGAAGGTACTCCCCCTTTATTATGTTGTTTTCCCTAGCATGATTTTTGCCTCTCACACTATTCTTTTTGGGTTTTAGACGATGGCTGGAACCCGAAGGAACCGTGTTGATCATTGCAATGGACAATGCAATGATTGCCCTCCTGAACAAACAAATGTTATGGGAGATGGAGTACAAAATCTTATTTCTATACTTACACAAGCTATGAATCATTCTGGACTTCCAAATGAGCAGAGAAGGGAACAATATTCTATTGAGTCCTTCATGAGGCAACGTCCACCTTCTTTCAGTGGGACTACCGATCCACTTGTTGCTGAACAATGGATCAGTACCACTGAAAAGATATTTTCAGTTCTTCAATGTTCTGAACATGATAAAGTCATCTTAGTAGTATATCGTTTGGAAGGTGAAGCTGATCAATGGTGGAATCTTATCAAGAATACGAGGCAAAGAGATGAAATTGAGTCCATGGAATGGGACGAGTTCAAGAACTTGTTTTTCAGTAAGTACTTCCCTCGTATTCTTCGAACAAAGATGGAAAAGGAGTTTCTTGAGCTGAAGCAGAAGGATGATGAATCTGTTGGTATATACGAAGCAAATTTTACAAGACTTGAAAGGTATGCATCTGGCATTATTATCCAACCTGAAAGTAAAGTTGATCGATTTTTCAGTGGCTTAAAACCAAGTCTTCGAAGGGCATTAGCTATAAGAGACTTCAGTAGCTATGAAGAAATTGTGCGTTGTGCTGTCAAGGTAGAAATGGAAGTTGGTGTTACATATCCATCTCATGGTTTTGACAAGAAACGAAGGATGGAATTCAAGGAGAAATCTCAGAATAATAGTGAAAAGAAGATGAATGTTTCCTTATGCACAAAGTGTGGAAAGAAGCATGGTGGAGATTGTCTTAAAGGGACTAGAAAATGCTTTAAGTGTGGAAAAGAAGGTCATCGAGTAGCTGAGTGTCGAAGTAATGGAAAAAGGGATTCTAATGATGTGAATAAAGCAAACATTGCAGAGAACACATCACCAACACTTCAATGCTTCAAGTGCAAGGAAATGGGGCATTATGCTAATAAATACCCTAATCCAAGGGTTAGTGATGATCGACATGAGCAACCGCTTAAGGCAAAGGACAAAGGGAAGTCACAGGCGATCACTATTGGCGATGTTGAATATGACAACGATGTGGTGGAATGAATAATTGTTTATGTAATAGGATTCCAAAATAATGTTGTATCATGGAGTATTGGAATATTTATGTATTGGTCTATTGTGGTTTTTAATAATTTTATGGTACCATGGAAAGTGATTGAGATATTTTTGGAAAAAGAATGATATGCGCATAATGAAGGGAAAACGAGAAAATGAAATATTTTACAGTATTCATGAGCTCATGATTGATATAAGGACTAAGTGATATCATGGTTTGAGTATATAGAATTTTGAGGATTTCGGTATGTGAAAAGTGTTAACTTTTAACTGCATTCATGTTTTCACTAAGGTATTCAAGAGAATACACGATTAAGGACTTTGAATGTTTGGAATGTAACCAACAAAACATATCTTATGATATATGGGGATCGATGATGGTGTTAAATCTCTGGTAATCATTTTCACTATATTATGAGAGTCGACTGCAGTATTATGGATAAGCCTAAAAGATTGGAATGGATTATGTTGGACATAAGTTAGTATTGTTTGTTTTTTCGATATTATTGATGGGATGTTATATAGTTTTGGAAAAAGGACAACCTGCAGGACGGGCGACAGCCCATCGCTTCGGACAAGGCTGTGGGAATCGAACCCACAAACGAAGTGCGACTGGCCTTTATCGCCTACCACTGACCTACAGGAAGTCCCTGTTTAGAAGAAACTAGTTTTATTATATTAAGCAGTATGATATATGAAGTATAAGTCCATTTTAGGAACCATATATGATTAATCTCACTATAGATCGACTTATGTATATAATTTTTGCTAACCTTTTGTTTGAGACAGATGGAATGACCCGTCATTCTATCACATGATCTTCTAACACTTCACGAATAACAAATTCAACTTCATTTATATAAGAGATGAAGTGGAAATTGTTCAAGGCACGAACAATAGTGAGATTGTACCAAAATAAAGTAAGTATTTATTCTAATTCAAATTTTCAACTTTAGGGAAATGATCTTGAAAAACAAAAATGTTGTCCTAGTGATCTTATACCTGATGAATCAGATGGTACCTTATATCATCACAAATCTATGGATTTGTGATTACTGGATTTTCCATAGCCATGTTCTCTACCACTCTCCATCAGAACATGATGGTTAGATTTCTCTTCCATATCCATATTTTCACCTATGTGGAAACCCAATGATTAGTTTATTTGGGTAATCGTTACATTTCATACTTTAGTTTTTAAAGACAAGTTTTGGTATTCCTTTTTACGATGTGGGTTTCTATTAAAGAAACTTTTGAATAGTAAACTATTTATAACCCCGACGAATTTTGAGGGCGAAATTCATTTTAAGGGGGGTAGAATTTAACAGCCCAAGATTTTATAAAAAAAATATTCTTTTTAATTTTATTAAAGTCTTGTGTTGTACGCTACACCAAAAGGAGCTTGCACAACACGCATCCTTGACTTGCCTTGCATTACACGCAATTACGACCTTCCTCGATAGCGTGTGTAATACGCAATACCGAGTTTCACTAAACAATGATATGCTATTAAAACTAGCCGTTATGAATAGTAATAATCACTTTTTGAAATTTTATAAATTTTATTTTTCAAAATGGACTTCATTTTTGGACTCAGAATATCGAAATTAGCCTAGGGTGAAATTTTGGTATTTTTCTGAAACTTTCAATTTTTGATGAATAGTGAAACCACTAAGTGGTAGGTTAAAAACTGAATTTTGCATAAAACTTAATTTTACCGCTTCTGTGAATGGAATTTCGAAAATCCGAGAGACACGGTTAATATCAAGGACTAAAATGTGGTTCAATGAGATGAAAATAATTTTTTGGTGAATAGTAACTTTTTACTTTTTTTTACCGCGGTTAATAGTAAATAGGGTAACTAAGGGTAAATATGATATTAATATTACCCTAACACATGTCCTAATTCTATTGGACAAGTGTAATTCGACCAAAAACAAACTTAGGAATAAAATATGACCATTTAGGTCCACTTGGATTAGATTAGGACATTTATTATTAATTTATTTAAAGAAGGGTTAAAATAGTTAAAATCAAAGTTTAATAAGTAAATCATTTATAATATGGGGTTATACATAAGATAAATTCGATTGTAAATATTCATTAGAAATCTAAAAATATTTCCTACATGATGGTATTTTATTTGTAATTTTTAGACATCAAATAATTTAATTTATTTATGACACAAAGATGATGCAATAATTATCTTATTAATGAAATATTGACATAATTGATAATATAAATACCAACATAAATGTAATTTAAGACTTTTTATGAATTCCACTAATTTTCTAGGTTACTATGATATATTAATGTTGATTTAATCAACTTGGTTTGAACATATAATTCTGTTATGACTTTCACAAAAATCATATATCAAATAGTGTCAAAATTGACACAAAATAGTTTTTAAATAAAATATTAAATTATTAATTGTTATTTTATTCCTAAAAATCTAAGGTTCGGCCAAATGACTTAGATAAGGATATATATATTAATAATAAACAATTTGGGGTTCGTTTGGCATGTTATAGTAAGTTTATTAACCATATAGTGAAAGAAAACAAAAAGACATGGTAAAAGTTAAATTATTTAACTTAGAGTTAAATCTAATTGATAAGGTTAAAATAATACCCTAAACTTGTCTAAATCATATTGGTTGATAGGATTTCGGCCCATCCCCACCTTAGCTTCGAAATAAGACCCTTTGGAGCCATTATAAACCGATTTTGACTTTAATATAAAATAATATTTTGAGATATTCCTAAGGTGCCCCTCTCCTCCCTTATAAAAGGGCACCTCCTCCCCTTCCTCCTCACACCAATTTGAGCACTCAAGCTCGGCCAACCCCTGCCATTTTACCTTATACACTTCCCTAGAAACATCCTAGAGGTTCTGGTCTTCCTCAAAGACCAATTTTAGTGCCCTAAGAGGAGGTCTCAAAGAGGCGCTTCAAAGAAGAGGTAATTACCGTTACCAATTCTTTCATCTTTATTTCTTCTTCCACTTCTTCTTCTTAGGTTGTTTCATTATGAAGTAATAACATCAGTATCACTCATATACTGATATGTTATTATAAGTATGAAACAACCCTATTTCACCATCTATCCATCCTACGGAAAAAGAAACCACCGCGCGTGCGTACGTACGGAATACCGTCTCCACGCCGTGGTGTAATCTATTTTTCCACCATCACTTTACAAGGATGGGTATAATGGTGTAATGAGTAACTATTTATGATTATTATAAAGTAATATTGATACTGAAATAATATATATATACTCCAATACAATTCCACGATCATAGGAACGATATCATCACTCGTGCGTACGTACGGAATACCGTCTCCACGATGTGATGCGACTCATTCTACATGATCTTCATTTCATAATGATTATATAAATGAATTGAATGAATGAATATGGTATATACTACACTAATACCATTCTTTAAATGAATTATCTATAACCTAAAGATAAGAATAAGAATTTATTTGACAAAACACGCATAAGAACAAAAAGTTATAAAGACCTGAGTAACAAGTAACAATGAAATATTACTAACAAGAAGCTAATAATATGACCATATATGATATCATATCAATATGTATGATTCTGGAATAAGTCAATAACATTATTTAAACCATTATACAGGAGCTTCGGACACGAACAAAGCAAATCGGACCTAAGGTAAGGGAAATATCACAATCTCATTTTTATCCGAGATTGTTTATTCGTAAGTATTTAATGGGGTGTATTTTATCATCCACATCAATGTTCCCTCAATATGTAATATTGTTTCCATACAATTGAAATAGTTTAAATCCAATTTTACCCTTCGATGAGTTTTTAGTAAAGAATATAAAAGGAATCTTTTGTCGTTTTTCCGTACGAGGTACTTCTTGACTTTTCCGACAAAAGTACGAAGAATGTTTTTTTAACTTATACGGCATGAATGGATTTTTAAAACATTATTTCCAAGAAGCTTCCTTTACATGTTTTAAAGTTTATTTTTAATCAACTTCTTTTATTTTAAAGTTGTATGACATATTATGAAAGGAAAAATGTTTTTTGAAGAAGAAAGGATATTTTCCTCAAGAATGGAGTTCAAGTGTTTTATCAAAATTATTTTCCATCTAAGATAATAAAGGGTTCTATTTTTATCCCTATTATTACATTGATTTGATCATGTTGTGATGGAATTATTTTTATGAATTCCTTTATCTTATATAAATTGATTTATGATGTCATGATGTTTCAAGAATCCCATTTTTGTTACATGTGTTATGCGATGATGTATGTTTTATGATTATGTGGAACACATAAGAAAGGATTCATTATAAGATGGGTGGGACCTATATCTACCTCCAATGCATTGGGTAAAGATTTTATATCTCATGAGATAGACATGGCTGGAACGGAAGGTTATTTCGGTTCAGTGATACAGGACTGAAACGAGGAGTGAACTCGGTTCAGAAAGGGACTTTGTCCACTAAGATAGTCTTGGCAATGAGTCATGACTAACAAGAAATTATTTTCCATGATTATGTGTGCATGCCACAAAGTTTCAAGTTTTATGTTATGATTATGGGGATCTCATTTTCACTTCTATGATTTATTCCATGTTAAGATATTATGATCTCTTTTGCAGGTTTTGGTTTTCATAAAGATATGATATGATTTTTATTTCCTTTATTTGCCCTTGCTGAGCATTTGAGCTCACCCTTTTATGTTTTCTTTTCCCCAGGATATAAAGAAAGGTTTTAGGTAAAAAAAGGGGATGATCTTTATGGGAGATATTGAAGATCATTCACCATGATTAGAAGATTACGTTCCGAGTTTCCAAAGACACTAAACTATTACGATCCTTGTGTGTGTGTTTTTGTTATGTACTAAGTATTCCGCAAATGTAATTTAATGTCCATGTACGCCAAGATACGGGTCTCTACAGACTATCCCTGTAGGCCATTCATAAAATACTTCTTCACATCCTAGAAAATATTAAAACATTGAAAGGGGTGAGCTCAGATGCTCAGTAAGGATAACAATATAGCAAAAGCTTTCATCAATAAACATAAACATTTAAGGCAATGTATAACTAAAACAAAAGCCTTTTGAACTTGAACTTCAACATAATATGGCAAAAGTAAAATGAGATAATTCCATTTACTTCTTCACATGGATATTCTACTGGTTGAATAATCACATGCAATATTAATAACCACTTTCATAATGATGGAATGCATAATGCCAGACTATCATAACCACATAGCCAAGGCCTCGTGCCAAGAACACAAATAAGATTTTGTCAAGGCCTCGTGCCAAGACACTAGTTTGTCTCATGAGACCTGCCGATGCATCGAGGAGTTATAGCGAGCTCCACCCGTCACTTATTAAGTCCAATGCATTCCTCATATGAATAGGTTTAAACATATCATAAACCATAAAATAATCATATCACATAAAACATGCATAAAGGAAAAATAAAATTTCCACATTTCAATCACAAGATATTAATACAACACATTGATATAATAAAAACACTTTCAAAACCATTTTCAATACCAAAATAAAAGAAAGGTATAACGTGGTATTTATTTTTCTTTTTAAAAAAAGGTATGGCTTGTATAGGAAGCCAACACTCAAATAATGGTCACGACGGTGGAGAAGTCGTTGTCGCCGCATACGTACAACAAAAACATTCCCTTTTGTCGTTTAGTAAATGCTTCGTATAAAAATATTCCTTTTGAATAAACGTAAAAGTCAAAGGGGTTTATACACTGTATAAAGGAAAGTTGTGTATAAAACCAAATATGCCTCAATGAAAGGAGATTGAGACAAAGTCCTTACAAAGATCATTTTTAAAATAAAATAGATCTATTATGTTTATTCACTATAAGTACACATAAAGAAAGTACAAATACAAGATAGGACATAATAATATCATGACATAATTTGAAAGTAGGAGATTAACCCAAAGAATGGTAATTGGGTTAAGAAGTTCCCTTAATTTGCGTCCTGTCTTGACTCGACCGTTCTTTAACCTCCTGAATAATAAAATAGAGTTAATTTATAATTGCTTAAGAAAGTTTTTCAAGTTCATTATCCCTTTTATATCACTTATTACAATGTTATGAACATTATTTAATTATTTAAGTTAATAACGGTCATTTTGTCGATCTTAGGTACTTGAGTCAAAAATAAAATTCTTATAATTACAAGTTGTTCATGTGGTGAAATATCCATTATATCAAGAATTATATTCATGATATAGATATCATATATCTCATATATATCCAGTATATACATACATTTATAATATTCCATAATGTTTAGAGGTAATAAATGAAATGCACCGTTCATGGAGACGGTAAGCCGTACGTACGCATGAACGCTACATTCATTTCTATTTCATATTTAATGGAATGGAATAATAATGATATAAAGGTATAATATAATTATATTATAATATAGTGTATAATACCATTTACTCCATCCTTTATACATCCCACATATGGTATTAACGATTCAAATAACTTTGTGGGGGCGGTAGTCCGCACTTCCTAAAATGAAAATATTGTGTTTACCCATAATGGAAATCATAAAGGTATGCCATAAATGAAAAATACAGAAGCTTAAGTAAAACATAAACATATTATATATCATATATAAATATAGTTACATCTTAATGGCCACATTTGAAGGTGTTATATGAGTGTTGAACAATCATCATTTCGTGAGGCAGAAATTCACCATCCACAGAAACAATATGTTCTTTAACCATTAGATGTAGGTGTGTGTAAGTGTAGATCGGATCCTTCTTATAAAAATATCCTAGTATATTGAGGATACTGTTGTTGTTACAAAAGAAAATAATAAAAAGAGTTTAGGGGGTTGGAGAAGAAAAATAAAATAAAAGAACACAAGAGAAGACATTACCTTAAAATCGGGTAACTCTTTTGATTTGAGCCAAAGGCTTCCTTGGGAAGAATTATGCCCAAAGTGAGGATTCTAGGAGTAAGGGAGAGAAGTTGGGAGAGTATTTGGGCAGAGTTTGGCCGAGCCAAATGGCTTGAAAGTGTGAATAATGTGTTATAGGTGGGGGCCTTTTATAAGTGGAGAGGAGGGGCACTCTTGGAAAGTAATGGAATGTTACTTTATTATACAATGATTTTAGGATTCTAAAGGTCCCACTTTATATAATTCTAGGCTAAGGTGATAAGGGTTCGAAATATCCTCACCCAATAGGTTTTTGACAAGTGTAAGCCTTAGATTTTACATTATCCTTTCATTTTATTTAAATCGTTAATTAATGATGTAATCGCTGCATCATCATGGTGTCATAAATAATTTAATATATTCAATGTCTAAAAATTATAAAAAAATATCATAATGTAGGAAATATTTTTAGATTTCTAATGAATATTTATAGTCAAATATATGACTTGTATAACCCCATTTAAATATTGTTTTAGTAAAACAACTCTTATTTGTGACCTTTTTATTTTAACATTAAATAAAAAGTTATTTATGTCCTTTTCCTACCAAAGTGGCTCCATGGGGTCCCCAAGTTGACCCATGGATTGTCGTGGTCGTCCATGACACATCAAATAGTGGTTGGACAAGTGTAAAGGTCATTCCATATTTTTATAATACTATTTTTACCTTAACTTTCACTAATTACCTTTAATCGTGATTAATTAAACTTAAAAGTTACTATTCACCAAAAAATTATTTTAATCCCATTGAACCACATTTTAATTCCTAATGAAAACCATGTATGTTGGATTTTTGAAAATCAAATCACAGAAGTGGTAATGTTTCATTTAAACGAAAAATCAGTTTTTTAACAACCACTTAGTGGTTTCACTATTCATCAAAAAATTGAAGTTTTTCAGAACAATGCCAAAATCTCACCCTAAGCTATAATTGATATTCCGAATTCAAAAATTATGTCTATTTTATGAAATTACAAAAATATAAGTTTAATTAATTAATTTTATAATTAATTCCCGCTGTCACAACAAATAGCGTGTTTTTTAGAAACAATATATATCAAAAGATTGACAATTGTTTATGTCCAATTTCAAAGTGAAATTAATTATAATGAAAACCATTGGATAAAATGGTAAAAATATATTCTAATTATACTTTAAAACCACTCAATAGTATAACTTATCACTATAAATTATTTTGATTAAAAAAGTTGTTTTAAGTATTTTTCACTATTCATAAAAATTTGGAAGTTCTCAGAAAATTACAAAAAAATCAACATAGGCTAATTTCGACATTACGAATCCAAAAATGAAGTCCATTTTGAAATATAAAATATATATAATTTTAAAAAGTTGGTATTACTACTCATAATGACTATTTTGATTAGTCGCGGTGTGTTAGAACTCGAACTTGCGTAAAATACAAGCTATTGCATTATTGAAAGAGAGGCGTATCGTGAAAGCTCGGGGTGTTACATTATGTGTTCAATGAAACGACTTAAAGGTAGTTTTAACTCTAAAATGGGTTTGAAATCATGGGAGAAACAAGGCTTAAAATATATAAATGTTCTATAAAATTATTGGTATGTTTTTATTTAACGTTTTAAGAATACATGGAACACATGTACCTTGGGTGCATCACATTATTGAAACATGCACATTTCTAGTTAGTGTGGAACCACTAGGGATTTTATTTATTATTCTGATAGACTATGTAAATAATAAACATTTTTAGGATTAATGTTATGATGAATAGTGTTCTTTTCATGTCCTAGTAATGTATTCCCATAGGATAGAACCCATTTGTTCTTGGTTTTATTCATAATGATGATGTTTCATTCTATGATTTCTCAAATGTTTATCTTATGAGTTTCCATGGATAGTTTTGATAATTTCCTTCTTAATTCCTTATACATATTGTTATATTCTTGGCTTATTTGAATATGAAATGTTTTAAAGGAAACCGAAGGTTGTTTTATGAGAGGTGCTTTCTAATGAAATTTCTCAATAAAACTTGTTTTGTTTTAAATCTAGAACTAATAGTTGAATGGTTACATACATTGTATAGATTCATGGTGGTATCCTATTGGGAGTTTTATTCAAAACTTGAATATTACATTAGGTGTATACAAAAATCGTTTTTTAGGATCCATGTAAGGGGATGGATGTTATGTAGCTTGATGAATTCTTTCAGTCAATGTCTCTTTATGGTGGTTTGGGATGGTTGTGACAGACAGTCAAATAGAGACTCAGTTTTGGGTTGTTTTCAAGATTAACCGTCTAGATTTTTTATGTCTCATGGTTATATACTTCTTCTTCCATGATGAACTCTAATAATTTATATTTTTATTTTTATACAGGATATACGGTTTTTTGTTATTTCAGGGTGAAATCATTCCCTTATTTTTGTGTGTTGATACCCAAGTGCTTGTTACTAACCCATGGAAAACAAGAATGTGTTTTGAGAATTGTACCATGACAACTTGGGTGACATGTAATGTTGAACAGATTAGGTTTTTCACAAAATCATATTTAAAGAGGTTAGGTTTTTAGGGGTGTTTGGTAGACTAAAGTTCGGATTATCAAAATTTTGGTAGTAGGTGTGGAAGGGTGCCTTTATAACTCACTTTCATATATGAACTCAAGTTACCATGGGCGATCATGGATTTTTCATCGATATTTTGATCATGATTTTGGGTTTATTTAGATGATCCTTTTTAGGTATTTTTGTTGTTTTTTTATTTTTCCCCTCCTACTCCTTGAATCTTCGAAAGTCTTATATTCTGGTTTTTAAGGTATTTAATATGCTTTCTTGAAGTTTATATTTTGATTTAGAGAATTATTCCTACTCTAATTAGGTTTTATCTCTTTTATTTAAAAGATAATGCCTCATAAAAGGATGTATTTAAATTAGAGAGAAGGAATTAAAGGGAAATCCCCACTGGTAAACCCTCTACTTGACCCTGCTTTAGTGGAAACAATAATATGGGCTATTCAATCCCAATATCAAGTGGGTGGTTAAAACTAGTAATGAAAAACATATAAATTATTGGAGTTAAGAAAACACAAATATTCTTAGGTGAAAAAGGAATCCATAAACCCAAGGAATGAATTGAGAGAATTGATAAGAATTTCTAGGTTTTAAAGACTCCAAAGGAGTCTAAAGTGTTATTTTCCACTTATATGATTAAAATACCTAGAAGGAAGTGTAAATATTCAATTTTCAAGATAAATTACATTATGAACTCACAAATACCACTTTCAAGAAGGACTTCAATAAGTATTTCTATCATGATATGTTGCATGTGGTGAAGGGTTGGGAGTTTGTAAATTTGGATGAAGGAGACCATTTAGTAATGGAGTATGCTACTCGTTTCACCAAGTCTGTTCATATATCATTAGAACACATCACTAATTAAAACCTCAAGGCTAGATGGTTTGAGATGAATCTAAAGCCTGAGATTTGATATATTCTTAATCTCATATTCCAATTGACTATTTTTGTGGTAGTTGATATAGTGGATATAGTTGAGGTAGACTTTTCTAGGAAGATATGTCTTAGTGGAGCTTCTATTTCAGTTTGGGGTAACTAGAGTGTGTTGTATGGACATAGAATGAATCACATTAATGGTACTCATTGTATTTCATGATCAATTATAGGGAATTTTTTTAGAATAACACCAGGTGATTTTCTTTTAGTGTGGAATAATTTTTCATGCTAATCCTAAAAATATAGTAGCACCCACGATTTTCCATCATTGTAGAAAATTCAATCACCTTAAGCATTTTTGTGGAAGAGTATATCAAGGAATTAGATCTAGATACAACCTTACTCGAGGATCCCTAGATCATTAATATATAGTGAAAGGTAGTATACCTAATTCTTAGGAAATGTGGGATACTCATGTGGTAAATAAAGTTCATGGAGGGGAGTGGAGTATGCACTAGAGGAATATAAAGTGGGGATAGCTACTATGAGAGGTACAATGTTTATTTAATCCTCTATAGTAATGAATTTGTTTGATACTGGTGCATCTCCTTCTTTTTTAACATCCAAGTTAATTAACATGTTGAGAATACACTCAGATATTTTTCCACTTATGATAGATCTTTCCACTCCCTTAGGAAGGAGAAAGGAGTGGGGGTTTAAATGTTCCAAGTGATAGGTTATGATCATCGACCACACAGTCATATGGTACTTTCTTGTACTTGATATTTATATCTTCAACTTTATAATTTGCATGGATTGGGGGTTAGTTTTGAAGTCGAGATTGATTATTATCATCATCAGTTTCAGTTTCTATCACTTGATGGGGTTACTCATGTCTTTCAGGGTGAGTGGGATCCTAGATATAGGAGAGCGGGGCATGTTGTTCCTAAGGATTGAATGATATCATGCTAATTTTTAAGATATTTCTTGATGACATAAAACAATATTTAAATGGTCCAGTTCCCACCATAGTGAATGAGTAACATAAAGTTTTTCCTAATTATTTTTCCACATTACCTCCCCATAGGGAGTTCAAGTTTACAATTAACCTTATCCTGAGGAATAGTCCCAAATAATTTCTATATTATCATACGGAACCCATCGATTTAATGGATCTTAAATTTCATCTTGGGGATATAAATGTTATGGGATTTATTTGACCACGTGTGTCACCTTGGGCTTCATTGGTTCTCTTTTCAAAGAAGGTAATTAGAATAATCCAATTTTGTGTTTATTATCAAAATATTAACTAAGTGACTATTAATAACAAGTATCCTTTTCCTAGTATTGATGATCTATTTGATCAACTATGTGGATCTTGATAATTTTCAAATATTTATCTATAATTGGGGTACCATAAGCCAAGAGTCAGTGAGGAGGTTACTCCTAAGACATTATTCAAGAGTAGGTATAGACATTATGAGTATTTTTTTATTCCATTCAGTCTTACTAACACTCCTATAGTGTTTATAAAATTGATGAATCAAATATTTTATCATTTATTGGAATCTTTCATGGTTGTTTTTGTGGATAATATTTTGGTGTAATCTGAGATAGAGGAAGAATATAGGGATATTTTAAACATTGTTCATAGAACTTCGAAATAACATCATATGTATAGAAATATTTCTAAATTTCATTTTTTGGATCTAAGAAGTGACGTTTATTGGACACATTATATCTAAAAGAGGCATCTTAGTGAATCTTGAAAATTTTTAGGTGATGATATCTTGGGAGTATCCCAGTAATGCATTTGTGATTAATAGATTCTTGGATTTGGATAGTTATTATAGGCCTTTTGTGTAATATTTTTCCAATCTTTTATCCCCTATGATAGAGTGGACCCATAAGGGTGTTAAGTTTGAATGGAATGATAAGTTTAAAATGTAAATAACTCGACCCTAAATTCCCATAACATGGGGTTATTTTGTTACATTGGAACAAGAAAAAATAAATAACATCCCAAAGGAAAAAATAGTTTAGTATTACTGGTAAACTAGATACATACCTAAAATTCACATTATATTTTTAAAAAATACAAAATGTTTTTCTACAATTCTATTATTTCCCTTAGAATATCCCAGCATATTTATCAAAAAACACTCCCTATTATTCTAATAAAAATAAAATATAAGAAATGGGTGATCTTAGATACTCAGTAAGGGTATGAATAAAATAAAATATATCATGAATAAATAAGCATAAACAGTATGGTAAGATAAGTAACTGAAACACATTCCATTTAAAAAATAACTTGAGAATAATATGGCAGGAATAAAATATGATCAAATAATCCATATAAAAAATCACATGATCTCAAAAATTATACATGGAAATCATAACTAATTGAATAATCACATAAAAATCAATAACTGAATTCATAATAACGAAATTCATAATTATGGACATCTGAAAAATACCATCGAGACCTCATTAAAGACATCTGAAAATACCATCAAGGACTTGTGCCATGGAATCTGAATAAATGGGTAAGACGTGGAACAAAACCCAAGATAGTTTGTATATGGATACCTAAAAATGAATCAAGGTTCTATAGTGGCCTCCATATATCACTAACTAAGTGAAATTCACTCCTCATATGAATAAACAATACTACATAATAAACATGACTTTAAAAAATCAATAACATTCCACATTAGAAGAACTAATCATATAAATTATCAATAATTTCCCAAGTCAAACTGATCATAAACCATAAAAATAAATATAGTGGATGGTATAATTAGAGTATATCCTCAACGTAATATTTAATAAATTATGTTTACACATATGAAAATACTTTAAAAAGTTTATAGGAAAATTTCTTGAGGAAAAAACCCTTTATACTTTGAAAATCACTTTTTAAAATCTAAAAAATATGCATGTAATAAAGAAGCCTTTTTATTCGAAAATAATCTTTTAAAAATTTAAATTAAAATTCAAAAAAATTAGTCTTTATGATATATGGAAATTCTATTCATTCCATGTAAGTTAAAAAACATTCATTTTACACTTTTGTAAGAAAGGTCAAAAAGTACATTATTTGTAAAATGATAGAAGAATTCCTTTTTAAAACACTTTTTAAAAAGTAAAAAAGTGTAAAAATAAATTTCAACAATCATTGGATAAAATTAAATCTTTTTTGAAAACATTTTTAGAAAATATGGACATGGAAGAGAAATATTCCTCAGCTGAGACTTAAAAATAAACAATCTTGAATAATGATGAGATTGTGAACTAAACTGTTACCACTTGGGTATCTTTTAAATCGTAAGACCCATGAAATAAATAAATTAAAATGAAACATTAAATAAAGTGAAGATAAATATATTCATGATATAATATATCAAATTTTTATTATATACACCACACAAAATAAATAAGTGGTGAATATGACATATGTCTCACATAAGTAAAAGTGAGACGAGAACCCCTTACCTTAGGACTAATTTCATTTAAACCTGTTAAAAACAATAGTATAATAAATATAGATTTATTATAAATATATTTATGAACCATTATATCATATATTATTTACTTATAATATTTTATCACCCATTTATTAACAATTCATCGATAAAATCACCATTTCAGGTGCAAACTATTTAGTTTTTCATGTATGATTTGGTTTGATAATTTAGGTCCTTATAATTTGATCAAGGTTACATAATATTCAGAATGTTAAAAATTATATAAATATCATATATTTTCATTATATACATATTTAATGTAATATATAAAAGTTATAGATAGAAAAATGAATTACATCATTTATAGAGACGGTAGGCCGTATGTACGAACGAATGCTATATTCACTTCTAGAAGTATGGAAAAAATAAAGGTAGATAATTATTAAAATTTATATAATAATTATTATATCATTTAAGTCATATATATTCATCAAATTCATCATCATTACCATCCATGTAAAATAGAAATGAAAAATGTATCACATCTCTTTATAGAGGTGGTAGTCCACATATATGCACAGGTGATGTTATCATTTCCCAAAGGTTTAGAAGGTAAGAAGTAAGATATGATATTAAAATTATATAGGTATAATTATTTCATAATTATCATATATACTCATTAGTTCCATAATTATAACCATCCAAGTAAAGTGATGATGAAAAACGAATTACATCACTATGTGGAGACGGTAAGCCATACATACACATAAGCAATGTTTCCACTTTTTATAGGATGAAAAATAGATGTAATATGGTTTTAACATAATCATAATAACATATAATTATATTTATGATACCAGAGATATTGTTTTAGTATGAGTACAACACATGAAGAGGAAGTAGAAGAAGAAATAAACTTGAAAGAGTCAGCAAAGGTAATTGCATCTTTTTCGGTGGACTCACTTTATATATCTTCTTGGGAGAACTAGGGTTACTATTTTGTAGGGGAAAAAACCTCAAGAAATTGGATAAGTATGTTAATAATAGGAATGGGTAGGGTATCATTGATCAAAATGGATCAATGTGTTGTAAATAAGTGAGGGAGGAGGTTCCATTTTATAATTGAGGTGAGGGGAACTTTTGGAATGTGTTAAAAAGTTAAAATATCATAAGACTATTCTAGATAAAAATTATTAAAAATGGTCACAAATTAAAAGAAAATTTTCTAAGGTATAAATAAAGTCATACCATTAAATTTAGAATAGTTTTGATATCAGTTTAACCCTTAAATTCTTGATTAACCTCTTGATTAACCTATTTCAACATTAATCATGATAACAACTTTTCCATTCTTAAAGGGTTATAATTTTACATATAATGTAACTATTGACTCATAAATGGAAAATAGATCTAATTTTAGATCACATATTATCTTAATTTTCCACTTTATTTTTTTATAATTATTAAATAATTTAATAAAATACTATTTTGATAAAGTATCATTAATGTCAATTTTGAAACAATTCATTTAATTTAACTTCAAATACACCAATAAAACATTTTATTTAGAATATAATTAATTTAAAAACACTAATATATCTCATAGATCTATAAAATTTATGTAAAAACTTATATCATTCATATTATATCACTTTTTATATTTTTCAAATAATTTATTTTATTTTTCTGTTAATTAAATAATATTGTATTGGCATTGTACAAAAATTTGAGGTAATTATATAATTTATAAAAATTAAAAATTAATTTAAATAATTTAAATAATTTAATGAATAAAAATATAGATATTTATTTTCGACCATATATTTCTTTTTTCCCTATGTGGACAAAAAATAGATATTAAAAACAAAGTGAGTGTCATTTTGTAACTTCCATTGATTTGAATAATATATAAGTCATTTTCATGGCCAAGTTTCCATTAAAAAATTCAATTTTGGGACTAAGGTGTTAAGAGTAGAATTAAATTCATCCAATAAGAATTATGATGAAAAATTATGGCCTTATAATTTATTTTTAACCTAGATTAACCTGATTTACTCTTTACAGAGGTGATAAATTTTACCACAATTACTGTTCATATTGACAAAAAATAAAAGGGACATATTTTAGAAATTTGAACTTCCTGATTAAAAATATGGAATAAATTTTATCAAATTAAATATATATAAAATTTAGAAATTAATTTTAAAAATAAATGCTCAGAACACAATGAAAACCACTTTTTTAAAAAATACATTTTTCACAAAAATGCCTTTTTTTGTATAAAAATGTTTTAATAAAAAATTAAATTATAAAAATAACTCCAATGAACCTTATTATATTATTAATAATATAATATTTTTAATTTAAATTTTAAAATATTTTATAATAAAATGGAACATTGTAAATGGTTGAAACATGAATACAGTTTTCAATAAAAATCGGTATTTTCACTATTCACTGAAAAATAAATATTTTTAGAAAAATATAAAAATTTCACCCTAAGATAATTTTTATATGATGATTTAAAAGATGATATTATTTTTATATAATAAAATTTATATATGTTCTAGAAATTAATTATAATATTTACTCACAAAAACCAATAAAAACATTTTTAAAGAAATCATGTTTTTAAAGGATAAAATAACTTTACTGAAAATTGAGTAATTATTTCATAATCAGTAATCAATTATTTTTTATTGAGTAAGTCATTTATATATATATTTCACAATTCAGTTAATACTATTCATACTCTCCAATTAAATTCCTAAGTTATAACCGTCATATTTAAATAATAATATTTTGGGGTTCATTTAAGTTCAGTGCTACGTGATGAATATGCTATCGAACATATCATTTTTTTAAATCTCTAGGTGTTAAATTATACCCCCCTTTAATAAATTTTTATCCTAAAAAATTTAAATTTTTATCAGGAATCAAGGATTTGAGATTTTAAAATTCCGTTGTGCAAACCTCACATCGTAAAAAGGGTTAATAAAAATTCCTCTTAAAAAGAAGGAAAATGAAATATGAAGGTTATAAAAAAACTAGGTTTCCAAATATGAGAACATTGGTGTGAAGTGAAAATATGGACATGGAATAAAAAACTAACATCCAAGGGTCAATAGGGAGTGATAAAGAACATGGTCATGAGAAAGGTAACCATCACAAAACCGTAAATCTATGTTAGATTAAAAGACTATTGATTTCTCAGTAAGAAAAGAAAATGAATTACATTTTTATTTTAAGATATTTTTTCCAAAAGTTGAAGGATTTGTTTAATATCTAGATAAATAACTATATAAAATAAAGTTACTTGATTTCTTTCCATGTCATAAGAACAATCTGAACCTTTAGTTTTTCTTTGTTCTATTTCTAATTCTCCTCTTACTCTATGAAATTTACATTCAAGATGATTTTTTCATACATGAAGAAATTTTAATGAATTATAAGATCCATAAGTCAATCCTTTACCCTATAAATATTTACCAAAACAAAAATGGTTAGAATAGGTTATCTAATATGATAAATTACACTTTAACCTCAAATAATAATACCTAATGTTTAAAATAATCCCTTTTATAAGTAATTAACCTTAAGACTCCTCCAAAATATTACTAACCATATTAAAAACCCAAAAATTTGATCAAAAATTTATCCCTATACAACCTAAATCTGGTCATAATGTCACATTCCAAACATGTGAATACCTTGATCAATATACAAACAACTAGAATCACTATTAACTTTATTTTTATTTCATATAACCCATATAACTACAATAGCCTAAATACTAATGATTTTTTAACCTTAAAGGTTATATCATAATATTTATCTTGAACTTCCAAAAATGTAACAACCTTCACAAAAAATAATGCTTTAAGTTAATCCTAAAGGTTATATATACTTTATCCTAATTAAGTGCCTCCCAGAATTTCATTAGTCACATCAAAATCCCAAAAAAAATTATAAAATATTTGATCCTATAATATTCTTCCCAAAATCAACTTATTATTTATCTATCAAATCATTTATGTAAAACAATGTCATATTGACCAGGATATCATATAGGCCAGTTGTAGACATCGCACCCTTATTGTCCTTTGATTGTGGGTTCAAGCCCCATGACAATTTCAGATGTGACCACTACTGGAAATATAATATTTCCCAACGGTTCACAACCATTGGGAAAGCCCCTCTAACCGATGGTATATGATATACCAACGGTTCTGATAACCGTGGGGAAGTAATCCGTTGGGAAAAGGTTTTCCCAACGGTTTACTGGAAACCGTTGGTATAGGCTCACAAAAGCCACCCTATCCCAATGGTTCTGGCAAACCGTTGGGATAGTTTTTCCCAACGGTTTGGGAGAACCGTTGGGAAATATCAGTTTTGGGATAGTTTTCCCAACGGTTCTCCCCAAACCGTTGGGATATCCCCATGGATGAACTCTTTCCCAACGGTTTAGAACCGTTGGGAAAAGAGATATTTACCAATGGTTCAATGAACCGTTGGTAAAAAATTCTTTAGGATTATATGCCAACGGTTTTAAACCCTTGGCATATCCTATGCTGCAAATTGCAGCAGCCTGCAATTTGCATAGCCCCTGTCCATCAGGCCCCTCTCCATCAGGACTCATTTTGACCTCATTTTCAATCCAATTATTGTACCTGCAATAAAATAAAACATACATATACAATTACGAACAAATTCATACACATTTAACATATAATGGATCCTGAAACTATACACATCCATAATTAAATTATAATTCATAACATAATTATAAACATACATAATTCATATAGAATTCAATTTAAAATTTAGATGACAATTATATGTGGAATCTGAAATTCAATTCATAATTTGATCGGTTTTTTCTATACCATATATTTTTACCTCAAATGATGTCCATTTTAAACAAAATACATACACCTGAAGTGATACCGGCCACACCGCACCTCAGATTGAGGCGGGGTTGACTCGTACATGTCACATTTGACCCATGGATCATTGTGCTAAAGTATCGACACAATCCGAATGCGTTTGGTTGGTTTTCCGTATTCCAGTTGATATTTTTCACTTAAAATGACGTCCTTTTGAAACAAAAGATGGACACTATGAGTGGTACCGACCACACCGCGTCTCCAATTGAGGCGGGGTTGATTTGTACACGTCACATATGACCCATGGATTGTAGAGACCCGTAGCCTGACGTACATGGACATTACATTACATTTGCGGAATACTTAGTACATAACAAAAACACACACACAAGGACCGTAATAGTTTAGTGTCTTTGGAAACTCGGAATATAATCTTCTAATCGTGGTGAAAGATCTTCAACATATCCCATAAAGATCTTCTTTTTTTTTATACCTAAAACCTTTCTTTATATCCTGGGGAAAAGAAAACATAAAAGGGTGAGCTCAAATGCTCAGTAAGGGTAAACAAAAGAAATATCAATCACATCATATACATAAGCACATAACTTTTGGAAATCTTAACCTGCAAAAGAGATCATAATTTCATAACATGGGGTAAATCATGGCAGTGAAATGTAATCACAATAATCATAACATAAAACATGAAACTTTGTGGTATTCACACATAATCATAGAGAATCATTTCTTGTTAGTCAAGACTCATTGCCAAGACTATCTTAGTGGACAAAGTCCCTTTCTGAATCGAGTAACCCTCGTTTCAGTCCTGTTTCACTGAACCGGTATAACCTACCATTCCAGCCATGTCTATCTCATGAGATAAAAAATCTTTACCCAATTCATTGGAGGGAGATATAGGTCCCACCCATCTTATAATGAATCCTTTCTTATGTGTGCCACATAATCATAAATCATACATCATCGCATAACCCATGTAATAAAAAATGGGATTCTTAAACAAAATGACATCATAAAACAATTCATATAAGATAAAAGAATTCATAAAAATGTTTCCATCACAACATAATCAAATCCATGTAATAATAGGGATAAAAATAGAACCCTTTATTATCTTAGATGGAAAATAATTTTGATAAAACACTTGAACTCCATTCTTGAGGAAAATATCCTTTCTTCTTCAAAAACATTTTTCCTTTCATAACATGTCATACGACTTTAAAATAAAAGAAGTTGATTAAAAATAAACTTGAAAACTTGTAAAGGAATATTCTTGGAATTTTTTTTTTAAAAATCCATTCATGCCGTATAAGTTAAAAAAAACATTCTTCGCACTTTTGTCGGAAAAGTCAAAAAGTACCTCGTACGAAAAAAGACAAAAGATTCCTTTCATATCTTTTACTAAAAACTCACCAAAGGGTAAAATTGGATTTAAACAATTATAGGTGGATGGAAATAACATTACATATTGAGGAAACATAGATGTGGATGATAAAATACACCCCAGAAAATACCAACGTATAAACAATGTCGGATAAAAATGAGATTGTGATATTTCCCTTACCTTAGGTCCGATTTGCTTCGTATGTGTCCGAACCTCCTGTATAATGATTTAAATAATGTCATTGACTTATTACAGAATCATATTCATTGTTATGATATCATATATGGTTCACTTGTGACATTATATTACCCGTTCTTTTGTAAATTCCATGTTAAAGAAGCGTTTTGGGTAAAATCGTTTCATTTATCGTAGGTGTTTTGACTTGTTGTTCTTGACATTATTATTACTTATATCATGATTTACATACTTCCAGAATATAAAATATTATTTATATATCATATATATTCAGTATATATATATATAATAGATAGATAAATGAAATGAAAAACATCGTTCATGGAGACGGTAGTCCGTACGTACGCATGAACGCTGTTTTCCTTTCCTTATTGTCTTGAATGGAAGTAAGTAGATGACATACATATATATATATATATACATAAATCCAGTAGATTTGTAATGTCATATATTTCATTATTATTTCGTATATATACTTTATAATCATTCTTAAATGGTTAACATGGAGAATGAATCTCATCGCGTCGTGGAGACTGTAGTCCGTACGTACGCACGAGCGATGATATCATTTCCATAAATATTGAATTGAATTGGAGTGGATTATAAAATATATCAGAATCAATATGATGTTGTAATAACTATGTATAGTTATTCTTTACACCATTATACCCATCCATGTAAGGTGATGGTGGAAAAATAGATTACACCACGGCGTGGAGACGGTATTCCGTACGTACGCACGCGCGGTGATTTATTTTTCCGTAGGATGGATAGATTGTGAAATAGGGTTGTTTCATACTTATAATAACATATCAGTATATGAGTAATACTGATGTTATTACTTCATAATGAAACAACCTAAGAAGAAGAAGTGGAAGAAGAAATAAAGATGAAAGAATTGGTAACGGTAATTACCTCTTCTTTGAAGCGCCTCTTTGAGACCTCCTCTTAGGGCACTAAAATTGGTCTTTGAGGAAGACCAGAACCTCTAGGATGTTTCTAGGGAAGTGGAGAAGAGATTTTGGCAGGGGTTGGCCGAGCTTGAGTGCTCAAATTTGTGCGAGGAGGAGGGGGAGGAGGTGCCCTTTTATAAGGGAGGAGAGGGGCACCTTAGGAATATCTCAAAATATTATTTTATATTAAAGTCAAAATCGGTTTATAATGGCTCCAAAGGGTCTTATTTCGAAGATAAGGTGGGGATGGGTCTAAATCCTATCAACCAATAAGATTTAGACAAGTTTAGGGTATTATTTTAACCTTATCAATTAGATTTAACTCTAAGTTAAATAATTTAACTTTTACCATGTCTTTTTGTTTTCTTTCACTATATGGTTAATAAACTTACTATAACATGCCAAACGAACCCCAAATTGTTTATTATTAATATATATATCCTTATCTAAGTCATTTGGCCGAACCTTAGATTTTTAGGAATAAAATAACAATTAATAATATAATATTTGATTTAAAAACTATTTTGTGTCAATTTTGACACTATTTGATATATGATTTTTGTGAAAGTCATAACAGAATTATATGTTCGAACCAAGTTGATTAAATCAACATTAATATATCATAGTAACCTAGAAAATTAGTGGAATTCATAAAAAGTCTTAAATTACATTTATTTTGGTATTTATATTATCAATTATGTCAATATTTCATTAATAAGATTATTACTGCATCATCTTTGTGTCATAAATAAATTAAATTATTTGATGTCTAAAAATTACAAATAAAATACCATCATGTATGAAATATTTTTAGCTTTCTAATGAATATTTACAATCGAATTTATCTTATGTATAACCCCATATTATAAATGATTTACTTATTAAACTTTGATTTTAACTATTTTAACCCTTCTTTAAATAAATTAATAATAAATGTCCTAATCTAATCCAAGTGGACCTAAATGGTCATATTTTATTCCTAAGTTTGTTTTTGGTCTAATTACACTTGTCCAATAGAATTAGGACATGTGTTAGGGTAACATTAATATCATATTTACCCTTAGTTACCCAATTTACTATTAACCGCGGTAAAAAAAAGTAAAAAGTTACTATTCACCAAAAAATTATTTTCATCTCATTGAACCACATTTTAGTCCTTGATATTAACCGTGTCTCTCGGATTTTCGAAATTCCATTCACAGAAGCGGTAAAATTAAGTTTTATGCAAAATTCAGTTTTTAACCTACCACTTAGTGGTTTCACTATTCATCAAAAATTGAAAGTTTTCAGAAAAATACCAAAATTTCATCCTAGGCTAATTTCGATATTCTGAGTCCAAAAATGAAGTCCATTTTGAAAAATAAAATTTATAAAATTTCAAAAAGTGATTATTACTATTCATAACGGCTAGTTTTAATAGCATATAATTGTTTAGTGAAACTCGGTATTGCGTATTACACACGCTATCGGGGAATGTCGTGATTGCGTGTAATGCAAGGCAAGTCAAGGATGCGTGTTGTGCAAGCTCCTTTTGGTGTAGCGTACAACACAAGACTTTAATAAAATTAAAAAGAATATTTTTTTATAAAATCTTGGGCTGTTACATTCTACCCCCCTTAAAATGAATTTCGCCCTCGAAATTCGTCGGGGTTATAAATGGTTTACTATTCGAAAGTTTATTTAATAGAAACCCACATCGTAAAAAGGAATATCAAAACCAATCTTTAAAAACAAAAGTATGAAACGTAACGGTTACCCAAATAAACTAATCATTGGGTTTCCACATAGGTGAAAATATGGATATGGAAGAGAAATCTAACCATCATGTTCTGATGGAGAGTGGTAGAGAACATGGCTATGGAAAATCCAGTAATCACAAAGCCATAAATTTGTGACGATCTAGGGTACCATCTGATTCATCAGATATAAGGGCACTAGGACAACATTTTTGGTTTTCAAGATCATTTCCCTAAAGTTGAAGAATTTGAATTAGAATAAATACTTACTTTATTTTGGTACAATCTCACTATTGTTCGTGCCTTGAACAATTTCCACTTCATCTCTTATATAAATGAAGTTGAATTTGTTATTCGTGAAGTGTTAGCAGATCATGTGATATAATGACGGGTCATTCCATCTGTCTCGAACAAAAGGTTAGCAAAAATTATATACATAAGTCGATCTATAGTGAGATTAATCATATATGGTTCCTAAAATGGACTTATACTTCATATATCATACTGCTTAATATAATAAAACTAGTTTCTACTAAACAGGGACTTCCTGTAGGCCAGTGGTAGGCGATAAAGGCCAGTTGCACTTCGGTTGTGGGTTCGATTCCCACAGCCTTGTCCGAAGCGATGGGCTGTCGCCCGTCCTGCAGGTTGTCCTTTTTCCAAAACTATATAACATCCCATCAATAATATCGAAAAAACAAACAATACTAACTTATGTCCAACATAATCCATTCCAATCTTTTAGGCTTATCCATAATACTGCAGTCGACTCTCATAATATAGTGAAAATGATTACCAGAGATTTAACACCATCATCGATCCCCATATATCATAAGATATGTTTTGTTGGTCACATTCCAAACATTCAAAGTCCTTAATCGTGTATTCTCTTGAATACCTTAGTGAAAACATGAATGCAGTTAAAAGTTAACACTTTTCACATACCGAAATCCTCAAAATTCTATATACTCAAACCATGATATCACTTAGTCCTTATATCAATCATGAGCTCATGAATACTATCAAACATTTAATTTTCTCCTTATCCCTTCATTATGCGCATATCATCTACATTCCAAAAATATCTGAATAACCTTTCATGGATACTGGTAACATTAATCATACACTTTCAAAACACAAGGAAAGACAACAGTGTAACAATCCATAGATGTCTCTTTATTCCATAGTAGCATGAGATTACTTATACAAAATTACACATGATAAACATGTAATCATTCCACTACATTCTCAAACCATTGACCGAGCTTCAAAAAAATTTTCATCTCACATATCATTTGTAGTCTCTTCATCATCATCCACATAAATACTACCCATATGACCATACTGATTCTCTTCATGAGTCTTTCCCTTAGGGAATTTGTTTGCATAATGCCCATACATTCCACATTTAAAACACTTAACCATTTTTGATGTCGTAGCAATACCATTATCCTCATCCATGGTGTTAACCGACCCTTTTCCTTTGCACTTACTTGCTTTGTGTCCTTCTTTTACACACCCAAAGCTTCTTCCAGTTCCCTTGAAACATTCTCCTTGATGCCTCTTCCCACATGATTTACATGAGGGAAATTGAACTTTCTTTCCTCTATGGTCATCATGAAACTCCATCTTTCTCTTATTAGCTGAGTCAAGAAACTTACCAAATTTTACTTTATTGATCATATTATGAGATTGCTGATTCGGCATAATAATGATTTTTGGACTTCCAAATCCCATTTCATTTGGTTTCTCATGAAGAATATCATTCCATTGTCCATCATATCCTCCATTATCGTGAATCATCTTGTTTCCAGCCATTTTCTAAAACCCAAAAAGAATAGTGTGAGAGGCAAAATAATGCTAGGGAAAACAACATAGTAAAGGGGGAGTACCCTTAATATCTAACATCTTAGTTTAAATTCTAATATCGGTATCGTAGTTCTAGGATTATATCCTATACGTATACGTATCCTTAGGGACATCCCTAGACATACCTTAGAAATATCTCTAGGGATCTCACTAATGTTTTCGCATCCTAGTTTCCAAAGGTTGACTAAACCTTTCCTCTGATACCAACTGTAGAGACCCGTAGCCTGATGTACATGGACATTACATTACATTTGCGGAATACTTAGTACATAACAAAAACACACACACAAGGACCGTAATAGTTTAGTGTCTTTGGAAACTCGGAATATAATCTTCTAATCGTGGTGAAAGATCTTCAACATCTCCCATAAAGATCTTCTTTTTTTTATACCTAAAACCTTTCTTTATATCCCGGGGAAAAGAAAATATAAAAGGGTGAGCTCAAATGCTCAGTAAGGGTAAACAAAAGAAATATCAATCACATCATATACATAAGCACATAACTTTTGGAAATCTTAACCTGCAAAAGAGATCATAATTTCATAACATGGGGTAAATCATGGCAGTGAAATGTAATCACAATAATCATAACATAAAACATGAAACTTTGTGGTATTCACACATAATCATAGAGAATCATTTCTTGTTAGTCAAGACTCATTGCCAAGACTATCTTAGTGGACAAAGTCCCTTTCTGAATCGAGTAACCCTCGTTTCAGTCCTGTTTCACTGAACCGGTATAACCTACCATTCCAGCCATGTCTATCTCATGAGATATAAAATCTTTACCCAATGCATTGGAGGGAGATATAGGTCCCACCCATCTTATAATGAATCCTTTCTTATGTGTGCCACATAATCATAAATCATACATCATCGCATAACCCATGTAATAAAAAATGGGATTCTTAAACAACATGACATCATAAAACAATTCATATAAGATAAAAGAATTCATAAAAATGTTTCCATCACAACATAATCAAATCCATGTAATAATAGGGATAAAAACAGAACCCTTTATTATCTTAGATGGAAAATAATTTTGATAAAACACTTGAACTCCATTCTTGAGGAAAATATCCTTTCTTCTTCAAAAACATTTTTCCTTTCATAACATGTCATACGACTTTAAAATAAAAGAATTTGATTAAAAATAAACTTGAAAACTTGTAAAGGAATATTCTTGGAAATTTTGTTTTAAAAATCCATTCATGCCATATAAGTTAAAAAAAAACATTCTTCGCACTTTTGTCGGAAAAGTCAAAAAGTACCTCGTATGAAAAAAGACAAAAGATTCCTTTCATATCTTTTACTAAAAACTCACCAAAGGGTAAAATTGGATTTAAACAATTGTAGGTGGATGGAAATAACATTACATATTGAGGAAAAATAGATGTGGATGATAAAATACACCCCAGTAAATACCAACGTATAAACAATCTCGGATAAAAATGAGATTGTGATATTTCCCTTACCTTAGGTCCGATTTGCTTCGTATGTGTCCGAACCTCCTGTATAATGATTTAAATAATGTCATTGACTTATTACAGAATCATATTCATTGTTATGATATCATATATGGTTCACTTGTGACATTATATTACCCGTTCTTTTGTAAATTCCATGTTAAAGAAGCGTTTTGGGTAAAATCGTTTCATTTATCGTAGGTGTTTTGACTTGTTGTTCTTGACATTATTATTACTTATATCATGATTTACATACTTCCAGAATATAAAATATTATTTATATATCATATATATTCAGTATATATATATATAATAGATAGATAAATGAAATGAAAAAACACCGTTCATGGAGACGGTAGTTCGTACGTACGCATGAACGCTGTTTTCCTTTCCTTATTGTCTTGAATGGAAGTAAGTAGATGACATACATATATATATATATATACATAAATCCAGTAGATTTGTAATTTCATATATTTCATTATTATTTCTTATATATACTTTATAATCATTCTTAAATGGTTAACATGGAGAATGAATCTCATCGCGTCGTGGAGACGGTAGTCCGTACATACGCACGAGCGATGATATCATTTCCATAAATATTAAATTGAATTGGAGTGGATTATACAATATATCAGAATAAATATGATGTTGTAATAACTATGTATAGTTATTCTTTACACCATTATACCCATCCATGTAAGGTGATGGTGGAAAAATAGATTACACCACGGCGTGGAGACGGTATTCCGTACGTACGCACGCGCGGTGATTTCTTTTTCCGTAGGATGGATAGATTGTGAAATAGGGTTGTTTCATACTTATAATAACATATAAGTATATGAGTAATACTGATGTTATTACTTCATAATGAAACAACCTAAGAAGAAGAAGTGGAAGAAGAAATAAAGATGAAAGAATTGGTAATGGTAATTACCTCTTCTTTGAAGCGCCTCTTTGAGACCTCCTCTTAGGGCACTAAAATTGGTGTTTGAGGAAGACCAGAACCTCTAGGATGTTTCTAGGGAAGTGGAGAAGATATTTTTGTAGGGTTTGGCCGAGCTTGAGTGCTCAAATTGGTGTGAGGAGGAGGGGGAGGAGGTGCCCTTTTATAAGGGAGGAGAGGGGCACCTTAGGAATATCTCAAAATATTATTTTATATTAAAGTCAAAATCGGTTTATAATGGCTCCAAAGGGTCTTATTTCGAAGATAAGGTGGGGATGGGTCGTAAGCCTATCAACCAATAAGATTTAGACAAGTTTAGGGTATTATTTTAACCTTATCAATTAGATTTAACTCTAAGTTAAATAATTTAACTTTTACCATGTCTTTTTGTTTTCTTTCACTATATGGTTACTAAACTTACTATAACATGACAAAAGAACCCCAAATTGTTTATTATTAATATATATATCCTTATCTAAGTTATTTGGCCAAACATTAGATTTTTAGGAATAAAATAACAATTAATAATATAATATTTGATTTAAAAACTATTTTGTGTCAATTTTGACACTATTTGATATATGATTTTTGGGAAAGTCATAACAGAATTATATGTTCGAACCAAGTTGATTAAATCAACATTAATATATCATAGTAACCTATAAAATTAGTGGAATTCATAAAAAGTCTTAAATTACATTTATTTTGGTATTTATATTATCAATTATGTCAATATTTCATTAATAAGATAATTACTGCATCATCTTTGTGTCATAAATAAATTAAATTATTTGATGTCTAAAAATTACAAATAAAATACCATCATGTAGGAAATCTTTTTAGCTTTCTAATGAATATTTACAATCGAATTTATCTTATGTATAACCCCATATTATAAATGATTTACTTATTAAACTTTGATTTTAACTATTTTAACCCTTCTTTAAATAAATTAATAATAAATGTCCTAATCTAATCCAAGTGGGCCTAAATGGTCATATTTTATTCCTAAGTTTGTTTTTGGTCGAATTACACTTGTCCAATAGAATTAGGACATGTGTTAGGGTAATATTAATATCATATTTACCCTTAGTTACCCTATTTACTATTAACCGCGGTAAAAAAAAGTAAAAAGTTACTATTCACCAAAAAATTATTTTCATCTCATTGAACCACATTTTAGTCCTTGATATTAACCGTGTCTCTCGGATTTTCGAAATTCCATTCACAGAAGCGGTAAAATTAAGTTTTATGCAAAATTCAGTTTTTAACCTACCACTTAGTGGTTTCACTATTCATCAAAAATTGAAAGTTTTCAGAAAAATACCAAAATTTCACCCTAGGCTAATTTCGATATTCTGAGTCCAAAAATGAAGTCCATTTTGAAAAATAAAATTTATAAAATTTCAAAAAGTGATTATTACTATTCATAACGGCTAGTTTTAATAGCATATCATTGTTTAGTGAAACTCGGTATTGCGTATTACACACGCTATCGAGGAAGGTCGTAATTGCGTGTAATGCAAGGCAAGTCAAGGATGCGTGTTGTGCAAGCTCCTTTTGGTGTAGCGTACAACACAAGACTTTAATAAAATTAAAAAGAATATTTTTTTTATAAAATCTTGGGCTGTTAAATTCTACCCCCCTTAAAATGAATTTCGCCCTCAAAATTCGTCGGGGTTATAAATAGTTTACTATTCAAAAGTTTCTTTAATAGAAACCCACATCGTAAAAAGGAATACCAAAACTTGTCTTTAAAAACTAAAGTATGAAATGTAACGATTACCCAAATAAACTAATCATTGGGTTTCCACATAGGTGAAAATATGGATATGGAAGAGAAATCTAACCATCATGTTCTGATGGAGAGTGGTAGAGAACATGGCTATGGAAAATCCAGTAATCACAAATCCATAGATTTGTGATGATATAAGGTACCATCTGATTCATCAGGTATAAGATCACTAGGACAACATTTTTGTTTTTCAAGATCATTTCCCTAAAGTTGAAAATTTGAATTAGAATAAATACTTACTTTATTTTGGTACAATCTCACTATTGTTCGTGCCTTGAACAATTTCCACTTCATCTCTTATATAAATGAAGTTGAATTTGTTATTCGTGAAGTGTTAGAAGATCATGTGATAGAATGACGGGTCATTCCATCTGTCTCAAACAAAAGGTTAGCAAAAATTATATACATAAGTCGATCTATAGTGAGATTAATCATATATGGTTCCTAAAATGGACTTATACTTCATATATCATACTGCTTAATATAATAAAACTAGTTTCTTCTAAACAGGGACTTCCTGTAGGTCAGTGGTAGGCGATAAAGGCCAGTCGCACTTCGTTTGTGGGTTCGATTCCCACAGCCTTGTCCGAAGCGATGGGCTGTCACCCGTCCTGCAGGTTGTCCTTTTTCCAAAACTATATAACATCCCATCAATAATATCGAAAAAACAAACAATACTAACTTATGTCCAACATAATCCATTCCAATCTTTTAGGCTTATCCATAATACTGCAGTCGACTCTCATAATATAGTGAAAATGATTACCAGAGATTTAACACCATCATCGATCCCCATATATCATAAGATATGTTTTGTTGGTTACATTCCAAACATTCAAAGTCCTTAATCGTGTATTCTCTTGAATACCTTAGTGAAAACATGAATGCAGTTAAAAGTTAACACTTTTCACATACCGAAATCCTCAAAATTCTATATACTCAAACCATGATATCACTTAGTCCTTATATCAATCATGAGCTCATGAATACTGTAAAATATTTCATTTTCTCGTTTTCCCTTCATTATGCGCATATCATTCTTTTTCCAAAAATATCTCAATCACTTTCCATGGTACCATAAAATTATTAAAAACCACAATAGACCAATACATAAATATTCCAATACTCCATGATACAACATTATTTTGGAATCCTATTACATAAACAATTATTCATTCCACCACATCGTTGTCATATTCAACATCGCCAATAGTGATCGCCTGTGACTTCCCTTTGTCCTTTGCCTTAAGCGGTTGCTCATGTCGATCATCACTAACCCTTGGATTAGGGTATTTATTAGCATAATGCCCCATTTCCTTGCACTTGAAGCATTGAAGTGTTGGTGATGTGTTCTCTGCAATGTTTGCTTTATTCACATCATTAGAATCCCTTTTTCCATTACTTCGACACTCAGCTACTCGATGACCTTCTTTTCCACACTTAAAGCATTTTCTAGTCCCTTTAAGACAATCTCCACCATGCTTCTTTCCACACTTTGTGCATAAGGAAACATTCATCTTCTTTTCACTATTATTCTGAGATTTCTCCTTGAATTCCATCCTTCGTTTCTTGTCAAAACCATGAGATGGATATGTAACACCAACTTCCATTTCTACCTTGACAGCACAACGCACAATTTCTTCATAGCTACTGAAGTCTCTTATAGCTAATGCCCTTCGAAGACTTGGTTTTAAGCCACTGAAAAATCGATCAACTTTACTTTCAGGTTGGATAATAATGCCAGATGCATACCTTTCAAGTCTTGTAAAATTTGCTTCGTATATACCAACAGATTCATCATCCTTCTGCTTCAGCTCAAGAAACTCCTTTTCCATCTTTGTTCGAAGAATACGAGGGAAGTACTTACTGAAAAACAAGTTCTTGAACTCGTCCCATTCCATGGACTCAATTTCATCTCTTTGCCTCGTATTCTTGATAAGATTCCACCATTGATCAGCTTCACCTTCCAAACGATATACTACTAAGATGACTTTATCATGTTCAGAACATTGAAGAACTGAAAATATCTTTTCAGTGGTACTGATCCATTGTTCAGCAACAAGTGGATCGGTAGTCCCACTGAAAGAAGGTGGACGTTGCCTCATGAAGGACTCAATAGAATATTGTTCCCTTCTCTGCTCATTTGGAAGTCCAGAATGATTCATAGCTTGTGTAAGTATAGAAATAAGATTTTGTACTCCATCTCCCATAACATTTGTTTGTTCAGGAGGGCAATCATTGCATTGTCCATTGCAATGATCAACACGGTTCCTTCGGGTTCCAGCCATCGTCTAAAACCCAAAAAGAATAGTGTGAGAGGCAAAAATCATGCTAGGGAAAACAACATAATAAAGGGGGAGTACCTTCAATATCTAACATCTTAGGTTTAATTCTATGATCGTTAGAGTAATTCTAGTACTATAACCTATACGTATACTTAACCTTAGGGACATCCCTAGACATACCTTAGAAATATCTCTAGGGATCTCACTAAAGTTCTCGCATCCTAGTTTCCAAAGGTTGACTAAACCTCCCTCTGATACCAACTGTAGAGACCCGTATCTTGACGTACATGGACATTACATTACATTTGCGGAATACTTAGTACATAACAAAAACACACACACAAGGATCGTAATAGTTTAGTGTCTTTGGAAACTCGGAACGTAATCTTCTAATCGTGGTGAATGATCTTCAATATCTCCCATAAAGATCTTCCCCTTTTTTTTACCTAAAACCTTTCTTTATATCCTGGGGAAAAGAAAACATAAAAGGGTGAGCTCAAATGCTCAGCAAGGGCAAATAAAGGAAATAAAAATCATATCATATCTTTATGAAAATCAAAACCTGTAAAAGAGATCATAATATCTTAACATGGAATAAATCATAGAAGTGAAAATGAGATCCCCATAATCATAACATAAAACTTGAAACTTTGTGGCATGCACACATAATCATGGAAAATCATTTCTTGTTAGTCATGACTCATTTCCAAGACTATCTTAGTGGACAAAGTCCCTTTCTGAACCGAGTTCACTCCTCGTTTCAGTCCTGTATCACTGAACCGAAATAACCTTCCGTTCCGGCCATGTCTATCTCATGAGATATAAAATCTTTACCCAATGCATTGGAGGGAGATATAGGTCCCACCCATCTTATAATGAATCCTTTCTTATGTGTGCCACATAATCATAAAACATACATCATCTCATAACACATGTAACAAAAATGGGATTCTTGAAACATCATGACATCATAAATCAATTTATATAAGATAAAGGAATTCATAAAAATAATTCCATCACAACATGATCAAATCAATGTAATAATAGGGATAAAAATAGAACCCTTTATTATCTTAGATGGAAAATAATTTTGATAAAACACTTGAACTCCATTCTTGAGGAAAATATCCTTTCTTCTTCAAAAAACATTTTTCCTTTCATAATATGTCATACAACTTTAAAATAAAAGAAGTTGATTAAAAATAAACTTGAAAACTTGTAAAGGAAGCTTCTTGGAAATAATGTTTTAAAAATCCATTCATGCCGTATAAGTTAAAAAAACATTCTTCGTACTTTTGTCGGAAAAGTCAAGAAGTACCTCGTACGGAAAAACGACAAAAGATTCCTTTTATATTCTTTACTATAAACTCATCGAAGGGTAAAATTGGATTTAAACTATTTCAAGTGTATGGAATCAATATTACATATTGAGGGAACATGGATGTGGATGATAAAATACACCCCATTAAATACTTACGAATAAACAATCTCGGATAAAAATGAGATTGTGATATTTCCCTTACCTTAGGTCCGATTTGCTTTGTTAGTGTCCGAAGCTCCTGTATAATGGTTTAAATAATGTTATTGACTTATTCCAGAATCATACATATTGATATGATATCATATATGGTCATATTATTAGCTTCTTGTTAGTAATATTTCATTGTTACTTGTTACTCGGGTCTTTATAACTTTTTGTTCTTATGCGTGTTTTGTCGAATAAATTCTTATTCTTATCTTTAGGTTATAGATAATTCATTTACAGAATGGTATTAGTGTAGTATATACCATATTCATTCATTCAATTCATTTATATAATCATTATGAAATGAAGATCATGTAGAACGAGTCGCATCACATCGTGGAGACGGTATTCCGTACGTACGCACGAGTGATGATATCGTTCCTATGATCGTGGAATTGTATTGGAGTATATATATATTATTTCAGTATCAATATTACTTTATAATAATCATAAATAGTTACTCATTACACCATTATACCCATCCATGTAAAGTGATGGTGGAAAAATAGATTACACCACGGCGTGGAGACGGTATTCTGTACGTACGCACGCGCGGTGGTTTCTTTTTCCGTAGGATGGATAGATGGTGAAATAGGGTTGCTTCATACTTATAATAACATATCAGTATATGAGTGATACTGATGTTATTACTTCATAATGAAACAACCTAAGAAGAATAAGTGGAAGAAGAAATAAAGATGAAAGAATTGGTAACGGTAATTACCTCTTCTTTGAAGCGCCTCTTTGAGACCTCCTCTTAGGGCACTAAAATTGGTCTTTGAGGAAGACCAGAACCTCTAGGATGTTTCTAGGGAAGTGGAGAAGGGAAAATGGCAGGGGTTGGCCGAGCTTGAGTGCTCAAATTGGTGTGAGGAGGAGGGGGAGGAGGTGCCCTTTTATAAGGGAGGAGAGGGGCACCTTAGGAATATCTCAAAATATTATTTTATATTAAAGTCAAAATCGGTTTATAATGGCTCCAAATGGTCTTATTTCGAAGATAAGGTGGGGATGGGCTGAAATCCTATCAACCAATAAGATTTAGACAAGTTTAGGGTATTATTTTAACCTTATCAATTATATTTAACTCTAAGTTAAATAATTTAACTTTTACCATGTATTTTTGTTTTCTTTCACTATATGGTTAATAAACTTACTATAACATGCCAAACGAACCCCAAATTGTTTATTATTAATATATATATCCTTATCTAAGTCATTTTGCAGAACCTTAGATTTTTAGGAATAAAATAACAATTAATAATATAATATTTGATTTAAAAACTATTTTGTGTCAATTTTGACACTATTTGATATATGATTTTTGTGAAAGTCATAAAAGAATTATATGTTCGAACCAAGTTGATTAAATCAACATTAATATATCATAGTAACCTATAAAATTAGTGGAATTCATAAAAAGTCTTAAATTACATTTATTTTGGTATTTATATTATCAATTATGTCAATATTTCATTAATAAGATAATTACTGCATCATCTTTGTGTCATAAATAAATTAAATTATTTGATGTCTAAAAATTACAAATAAAATACCATCATGTAGGAAATTTTTTTAGATTTCTAATTAATATTTACAATCGAATTTGTCTTATGTATAACCCCATATTATAAATGATTTACTTATTAAACTTTGATTTTACTATTTTAACCCTTCTTTAAATAAATTAATAATAAATGTCCTAATCTAATCCAAGTGGTCCTAAATGGTCATATTTTATAACCATCCAAGTAAAGTGATGATGAAAAACGAATTACATCACTATGTGGAGACGGTAAGCCATACATACACATAAGCAATGTTTCCACTTTTTATAGGATGAAAAATAGATGTAATATGGTTTTAACATAATCATAATAACATATAATTATATTTATGATACCAGAGATATTGTTTTAGTATGAGTACAACACATGAAGAGGAAGTAGAAGAAGAAATAAACTTGAAAGAGTCAGCAAAGGTAATTGCATCTTTTTCGGTGGACTCACTTTATATATCTTCTTGGGAGAACTAGGGTTACTATTTTGTAGGGGAAAAAACCTCAAGAAATTGGATAAGTATGTTAATAATAGGAATGGGTAGGGTATCATTGATCAAAATGGATCAATGTGTTGTAAATAAGTGAGGGAGGAGGTTCCATTTTATAATTGAGGTGAGGGGAACTTTTGGAATGTGTTAAAAAGTTAAAATATCATAAGACTATTCTAGATAAAAATTATTAAAAATGGTCACAAATTAAAAGAAAATTTTCTAAGGTATAAATAAAGTCATACCATTAAATTTAGAATAGTTTTGATATCAGTTTAACCCTTAAATTCTTGATTAACCTCTTGATTAACCTATTTCAACATTAATCATGATAACAACTTTTCCATTCTTAAAGGGTTATAATTTTACATATAATGTAACTATTGACTCATAAATGGAAAATAGATCTAATTTTAGATCACATATTATCTTAATTTTCCACTTTATTTTTTTATAATTATTAAATAATTTAATAAAATACTATTTTGATAAAGTATCATTAATGTCAATTTTGAAACAATTCATTTAATTTAACTTCAAATACACCAATAAAACATTTTATTTAGAATATAATTAATTTAAAAACACTAATATATCTCATAGATCTATAAAATTTATGTAAAAACTTATATCATTCATATTATATCACTTTTTATATTTTTCAAATAATTTATTTTATTTTTCTGTTAATTAAATAATATTGTATTGGCATTGTACAAAAATTTGAGGTAATTATATAATTTATAAAAATTAAAAATTAATTTAAATAATTTAAATAATTTAATGAATAAAAATATAGATATTTATTTTCGACCATATATTTCTTTTTTCCCTATGTGGACAAAAAATAGATATTAAAAACAAAGTGAGTGTCATTTTGTAACTTCCATTGATTTGAATAATATATAAGTCATTTTCATGGCCAAGTTTCCATTAAAAAATTCAATTTTGGGACTAAGGTGTTAAGAGTAGAATTAAATTCATCCAATAAGAATTATGATGAAAAATTATGGCCTTATAATTTATTTTTAACCTAGATTAACCTGATTTACTCTTTACAGAGGTGATAAATTTTACCACAATTACTGTTCATATTGACAAAAAATAAAAGGGACATATTTTAGAAATTTGAACTTCCTGATTAAAAATATGGAATAAATTTTATCAAATTAAATATATATAAAATTTAGAAATTAATTTTAAAAATAAATGCTCAGAACACAATGAAAACCACTTTTTTAAAAAATACATTTTTCACAAAAATGCCTTTTTTTGTATAAAAATGTTTTAATAAAAAATTAAATTATAAAAATAACTCCAATGAACCTTATTATATTATTAATAATATAATATTTTTAATTTAAATTTTAAAATATTTTATAATAAAATGGAACATTGTAAATGGTTGAAACATGAATACAGTTTTCAATAAAAATCGGTATTTTCACTATTCACTGAAAAATAAATATTTTTAGAAAAATATAAAAATTTCACCCTAAGATAATTTTTATATGATGATTTAAAAGATGATATTATTTTTATATAATAAAATTTATATATGTTCTAGAAATTAATTATAATATTTACTCACAAAAACCAATAAAAACATTTCTAAAGAAATCATGTTTTTAAAGGATAAAATAACTTTACTGAAAATTGAGTAATTATTTCATAATCAGTAATCAATTATTTTTTATTGAGTAAGTCATTTATATATATATTTCACAATTCAGTTAATACTATTCATACTCTCCAATTAAATTCCTAAGTTATAACCGTCATATTTAAATAATAATATTTTGGGGTTCATTTAAGTTCAGTGCTACGTGATGAATATGCTATCGAACATATCATTTTTTTAAATCTCTAGGTGTTAAATTATACCCCCCTTTAATAAATTTTTATCCTAAAAAATTTAAATTTTTATCAGGAATCAAGGATTTGAGATTTTAAAATTCCGTTGTGCAAACCTCACATCGTAAAAAGGGTTAATAAAAATTCCTCTTAAAAAGAAGGAAAATGAAATATGAAGGTTATAAAAAAACTAGGTTTCCAAATATGAGAACATTGGTGTGAAGTGAAAATATGGACATGGAATAAAAAACTAACATCCAAGGGTCAATAGGGAGTGATAAAGAACATGGTCATGAGAAAGGTAACCATCACAAAACCGTAAATCTATGTTAGATTAAAAGACTATTGATTTCTCAGTAAGAAAAGAAAATGAATTACATTTTTATTTTAAGATATTTTTTCCAAAAGTTGAAGGATTTGTTTAATATCTAGATAAATAACTATATAAAATAAAGTTACTTGATTTCTTTCCATGTCATAAGAACAATCTGAACCTTTAGTTTTTCTTTGTTCTATTTCTAATTCTCCTCTTACTCTATGAAATTTACATTCAAGATGATTTTTTCATACATGAAGAAATTTTAATGAATTATAAGATCCATAAGTCAATCCTTTACCCTATAAATATTTACCAAAACAAAAATGGTTAGAATAGGTTATCTAATATGATAAATTACACTTTAACCTCAAATAATAATACCTAATGTTTAAAATAATCCCTTTTATAAGTAATTAACCTTAAGACTCCTCCAAAATATTACTAACCATATTAAAAACCCAAAAATTTGATCAAAAATTTATCCCTATACAACCTAAATCTGGTAATAATGTCACATTCCAAACATGTGAATACCTTGATCAATATACAAACAACTAGAATCACTATTAACTTTATTTTTATTTCATATAACCCATATAACTACAATAGCCTAAATACTAATGATTTTTTAACCTTAAAGGTTATATCATAATATTTATCTTGAACTTCCAAAAATGTAACAACCTTCACAAAAAATAATGCTTTAAGTTAATCCTAAAGGTTATATATACTTTATCCTAATTAAGTGCCTCCCAGAATTTCATTAGTCACATCAAAATCCCAAAAAAAATTATAAAATATTTGATCCTATAATATTCTTCCCAAAATCAACTTATTATTTATCTATCAAATCATTTATGTAAAACAATGTCATATTGACCAGGATATCATATAGGCCAGTTGTAGACATCGCACCCTTATTGTCCTTTGATTGTGGGTTCAAGCCCCATGACAATTTCAGATGTGACCACTACTGGAAATATAATATTTCCCAACGGTTCACAACCATTGGGAAAGCCCCTCTAACCGATGGTATATGATATACCAACGGTTCTGATAACCGTGGGGAAGTAATCCGTTGGGAAAAGGTTTTCCCAACGGTTTACTGGAAACCGTTGGTATAGGCTCACAAAAGCCACCCTATCCCAATGGTTCTGGAAAACCGTTGGGATAGTTTTTCCCAACGGTTTGGGAGAACCGTTGGGAAATATCAGTTTTGGGATAGTTTTCCCAACGGTTCTCCCCAAACCGTTGGGATATCCCCATGGATGAACTCTTTCCCAACGGTTTAGAACCGTTGGGAAAAGAGATATTTACCAATGGTTCAATGAACCGTTGGTAAAAAATTCTTTAGGATTATATGCCAACGGTTTTAAACCCTTGGCATATCCTATGCTGCAAATTGCAGCAGCCTGCAATTTGCATAGCCCCTGTCCATCAGGCCCCTCTCCATCAGGACTCATTTTGACCTCATTTTCAATCCAATTATTGTACCTGCAATAAAATAAAACATACATATACAATTACGAACAAATTCATACACATTTAACATATAATGGATCCTGAAACTATACACATCCATAATTAAATTATAATTCATAACATAATTATAAACATACATAATTCATATAGAATTCAATTTAAAATTTAGATGACAATTATATGTGGAATCCGAAATTCAATTCATAATTTGATCGGTTTTTTCTATACCATATATTTTTACCTCAAATGATGTCCATTTTAAACAAAATACATACACCTGAAGTGATACCGGCCACACCGCACCTCAGATTGAGGCGGGGTTGACTCGTACATGTCACATTTGACCCATGGATCATTGTGCTAAAGTATCGACACAATCCGAATGCGTTTGGTTGGTTTTCCGTATTCCAGTTGATATTTTTCACTTAAAATGACGTCCTTTTGAAACAAAAGATGGACACTATGAGTGGTACCGACCACACCGCGTCTCCAATTGAGGCGGGGTTGATTTGTACACGTCACATATGACCCATGGATTGTAGAGACCCGTAGCCTGACGTACATGGACATTACATTACATTTGCGGAATACTTAGTACATAACAAAAACACACACACAAGGACCGTAATAGTTTAGTGTCTTTGGAAACTCGGAATATAATCTTCTAATCGTGGTGAAAGATCTTCAACATATCCCATAAAGATCTTCTTTTTTTTTATACCTAAAACCTTTCTTTATATCCTGGGGAAAAGAAAACATAAAAGGGTGAGCTCAAATGCTCAGTAAGGGTAAACAAAAGAAATATCAATCACATCATATACATAAGCACATAACTTTTGGAAATCTTAACCTGCAAAAGAGATCATAATTTCATAACATGGGGTAAATCATGGCAGTGAAATGTAATCACAATAATCATAACATAAAACATGAAACTTTGTGGTATTCACACATAATCATAGAGAATCATTTCTTGTTAGTCAAGACTCATTGCCAAGACTATCTTAGTGGACAAAGTCCCTTTCTGAATCGAGTAACCCTCGTTTCAGTCCTGTTTCACTGAACCGGTATAACCTACCATTCCAGCCATGTCTATCTCATGAGATAAAAAATCTTTACCCAATTCATTGGAGGGAGATATAGGTCCCACCCATCTTATAATGAATCCTTTCTTATGTGTGCCACATAATCATAAATCATACATCATCGCATAACCCATGTAATAAAAAATGGGATTCTTAAACAAAATGACATCATAAAACAATTCATATAAGATAAAAGAATTCATAAAAATGTTTCCATCACAACATAATCAAATCCATGTAATAATAGGGATAAAAATAGAACCCTTTATTATCTTAGATGGAAAATAATTTTGATAAAACACTTGAACTCCATTCTTGAGGAAAATATCCTTTCTTCTTCAAAAACATTTTTCCTTTCATAACATGTCATACGACTTTAAAATAAAAGAAGTTGATTAAAAATAAACTTGAAAACTTGTAAAGGAATATTCTTGGAAATTTTTTTTTAAAAATCCATTCATGCCGTATAAGTTAAAAAAAACATTCTTCGCACTTTTGTCGGAAAAGTCAAAAAGTACCTCGTACGAAAAAAGACAAAAGATTCCTTTCATATCTTTTACTAAAAACTCACCAAAGGGTAAAATTGGATTTAAACAATTATAGGTGGATGGAAATAACATTACATATTGAGGAAACATAGATGTGGATGATAAAATACACCCCAGAAAATACCAACGTATAAACAATGTCGGATAAAAATGAGATTGTGATATTTCCCTTACCTTAGGTCCGATTTGCTTCGTATGTGTCCGAACCTCCTGTATAATGATTTAAATAATGTCATTGACTTATTACAGAATCATATTCATTGTTATGATATCATATATGGTTCACTTGTGACATTATATTACCCGTTCTTTTGTAAATTCCATGTTAAAGAAGCGTTTTGGGTAAAATCGTTTCATTTATCGTAGGTGTTTTGACTTGTTGTTCTTGACATTATTATTACTTATATCATGATTTACATACTTCCAGAATATAAAATATTATTTATATATCATATATATTCAGTATATATATATATAATAGATAGATAAATGAAATGAAAAACATCGTTCATGGAGACGGTAGTCCGTACGTACGCATGAACGCTGTTTTCCTTTCCTTATTGTCTTGAATGGAAGTAAGTAGATGACATACATATATATATATATATATACATAAATCCAGTAGATTTGTAATGTCATATATTTCATTATTATTTCATATATATACTTTATAATCATTCTTAAATGGTTAACATGGAGAATGAATCTCATCGCGTCGTGGAGACTGTAGTCCGTACGTACGCACGAGCGATGATATCATTTCCATAAATATTGAATTGAATTGGAGTGGATTATAAAATATATCAGAATCAATATGATGTTGTAATAACTATGTATAGTTATTCTTTACACCATTATACCCATCCATGTAAGGTGATGGTGGAAAAATAGATTACACCACGGCGTGGAGACGGTATTCCGTACGTACGCACGCGCGGTGATTTCTTTTTCCGTAGGATGGATAGATTGTGAAATAGGGTTGTTTCATACTTATAATAACATATCAGTATATGAGTAATACTGATGTTATTACTTCATAATGAAACAACCTAAGAAGAAGAAGTGGAAGAAGAAATAAAGATGAAAGAATTGGTAACGGTAATTACCTCTTCTTTGAAGCGCCTCTTTGAGACCTCCTCTTAGGGCACTAAAATTGGTCTTTGAGGAAGACCAGAACCTCTAGGATGTTTCTAGGGAAGTGGAGAAGAGATTTTGGCAGGGGTTGGCCGAGCTTGAGTGCTCAAATTGGTGTGAGGAGGAGGGGGAGGAGGTGCCCTTTTATAAGGGAGGAGAGGGGCACCTTAGGAATATCTCAAAATATTATTTTATATTAAAGTCAAAATCGGTTTATAATGGCTCCAAAGGGTCTTATTTCGAAGATAAGGTGGGTATGGGTCTAAATCCTATCAACCAATAAGATTTAGACAAGTTTAGGGTATTATTTTAACCTTATCAATTAGATTTAACTCTAAGTTAAATAATTTAACTTTTACCATGTCTTTTTGTTTTCTTTCACTATATGGTTAATAAACTTACTATAACATGCCAAACGAACCCCAAATTGTTTATTATTAATATATATATCCTTATCTAAGTCATTTGGCCGAACCTTAGATTTTTAGGAATAAAATAACAATTAATAATATAATATTTGATTTAAAAACTATTTTGTGTCAATTTTGACACTATTTGATATATGATTTTTGTGAAAGTCATAACAGAATTATATGTTCGAACCAAGTTGATTAAATCAACATTAATATATCATAGTAACCTAGAAAATTAGTGGAATTCATAAAAAGTCTTAAATTACATTTATTTTGGTATTTATATTATCAATTATGTCAATATTTCATTAATAAGATTATTACTGCATCATCTTTGTGTCATAAATAAATTAAATTATTTGATGTCTAAAAATTACAAATAAAATACCATCATGTAGGAAATATTTTTAGCTTTCTAATGAATATTTACAATCGAATTTATCTTATGTATAACCCCATATTATAAATGATTTACTTATTAAACTTTGATTTTAACTATTTTAACCCTTCTTTAAATAAATTAATAATAAATGTCCTAATCTAATCCAAGTGGACCTAAATGGTCATATTTTATTCCTAAGTTTGTTTTTGGTCTAATTACACTTGTCCAATAGAATTAGGACATGTGTTAGGGTAACATTAATATCATATTTACCCTTAGTTACCCAATTTACTATTAACCGCGGTAAAAAAAAGTAAAAAGTTACTATTCACCAAAAAATTATTTTCATCTCATTGAACCACATTTTAGTCCTTGATATTAACCGTGTCTCTCGGATTTTCGAAATTCCATTCACAGAAGCGGTAAAATTAAGTTTTATGCAAAATTCAGTTTTTAACCTACCACTTAGTGGTTTCACTATTCATCAAAAATTGAAAGTTTTCAGAAAAATACCAAAATTTCATCCTAGGCTAATTTCGATATTCTGAGTCCAAAAATGAAGTCCATTTTGAAAAATAAAATTTATAAAATTTCAAAAAGTGATTATTACTATTCATAACGGCTAGTTTTAATAGCATATAATTGTTTAGTGAAACTCGGTATTGCGTATTACACACGCTATCGGGGAATGTCGTGATTGCGTGTAATGCAAGGCAAGTCAAGGATGCGTGTTGTGCAAGCTCCTTTTGGTGTAGCGTACAACACAAGACTTTAATAAAATTAAAAAGAATATTTTTTTATAAAATCTTGGGCTGTTACATTCTACCCCCCTTAAAATGAATTTCGCCCTCGAAATTCGTCGGGGTTATAAATGGTTTACTATTCGAAAGTTTATTTAATAGAAACCCACATCGTAAAAAGGAATATCAAAACCAATCTTTAAAAACAAAAGTATGAAACGTAACGGTTACCCAAATAAACTAATCATTGGGTTTCCACATAGGTGAAAATATGGATATGGAAGAGAAATCTAACCATCATGTTCTGATGGAGAGTGGTAGAGAACATGGCTATGGAAAATCCAGTAATCACAAAGCCATAAATTTGTGACGATCTAGGGTACCATCTGATTCATCAGATATAAGGGCACTAGGACAACATTTTTGGTTTTCAAGATCATTTCCCTAAAGTTGAAGAATTTGAATTAGAATAAATACTTACTTTATTTTGGTACAATCTCACTATTGTTCGTGCCTTGAACAATTTCCACTTCATCTCTTATATAAATGAAGTTGAATTTGTTATTCGTGAAGTGTTAGCAGATCATGTGATATAATGACGGGTCATTCCATCTGTCTCGAACAAAAGGTTAGCAAAAATTATATACATAAGTCGATCTATAGTGAGATTAATCATATATGGTTCCTAAAATGGACTTATACTTCATATATCATACTGCTTAATATAATAAAACTAGTTTCTACTAAACAGGGACTTCCTGTAGGCCAGTGGTAGGCGATAAAGGCCAGTTGCACTTCGGTTGTGGGTTCGATTCCCACAGCCTTGTCCGAAGCGATGGGCTGTCGCCCGTCCTGCAGGTTGTCCTTTTTCCAAAACTATATAACATCCCATCAATAATATCGAAAAAACAAACAATACTAACTTATGTCCAACATAATCCATTCCAATCTTTTAGGCTTATCCATAATACTGCAGTCGACTCTCATAATATAGTGAAAATGATTACCAGAGATTTAACACCATCATCGATCCCCATATATCATAAGATATGTTTTGTTGGTCACATTCCAAACATTCAAAGTCCTTAATCGTGTATTCTCTTGAATACCTTAGTGAAAACATGAATGCAGTTAAAAGTTAACACTTTTCACATACCGAAATCCTCAAAATTCTATATACTCAAACCATGATATCACTTAGTCCTTATATCAATCATGAGCTCATGAATACTATCAAACATTTAATTTTCTCCTTATCCCTTCATTATGCGCATATCATCTACATTCCAAAAATATATGAATAACCTTTCATGGATACTGGTAACATTAATCATACACTTTCAAAACACAAGGAAAGACAACAGTGTAACAATCCATAGATGTCTCTTTATTCCATAGTAGCATGAGATTACTTATACAAAATTACACATGATAAACATGTAATCATTCCACTACATTCTCAAACCATTGACCGAGCTTCAAAAAAATTTTCATCTCACATATCATTTGTAGTCTCTTCATCATCATCCACATAAATACTACCCATATGACCATACTGATTCTCTTCATGAGTCTTTCCATTAGGGAATTTGTTTGCATAATGCCCATACATTCCACATTTAAAACACTTAACCATTTTTGATGTCGTAGCAATACCATTATCCTCATCCATGGTGTTAACCGACCCTTTTCCTTTGCACTTACTTGCTTTGTGTCCTTCTTTTACACACCCAAAGCTTCTTCCAGTTCCCTTGAAACATTCTCCTTGATGCCTCTTCCCACATGATTTACATGAGGGAAATTGAACTTTCTTTCCTCTATGGTCATCATGAAACTCCATCTTTCTCTTATTAGCTGAGTCAAGAAACTTACCAAATTTTACTTTATTGATCATATTATGAGATTGCTGATTCGGCATAATAATGATTTTTGGACTTCCAAATCCCATTTCATTTGGTTTCTCATGAAGAATATCATTCCATTGTCCATCATATCCTCCATTATCGTGAATCATCTTGTTTCCAGCCATTTTCTAAAACCCAAAAAGAATAGTGTGAGAGGCAAAATAATGCTAGGGAAAACAACATAGTAAAGGGGGAGTACCCTTAATATCTAACATCTTAGTTTAAATTCTAATATCGGTATCGTAGTTCTAGGATTATATCCTATACGTATACGTATCCTTAGGGACATCCCTAGACATACCTTAGAAATATCTCTAGGGATCTCACTAATGTTTTCGCATCCTAGTTTCCAAAGGTTGACTAAACCTTTCCTCTGATACCAACTGTAGAGACCCGTAGCCTGACGTACATGGACATTACATTACATTTGAGGAATACTTAGTACATAACAAAAACACACACACAAGGACCGTAATAGTTTAGTGTCTTTGGAAACTCGGAATATAATCTTCTAATCGTGGTGAAAGATCTTCAACATCTCCCATAAAGATCTTCTTTTTTTTATACCTAAAACCTTTCTTTATATCCCGGGGAAAAGAAAATATAAAAGGGTGAGCTCAAATGCTCAGTAAGGGTAAACAAAAGAAATATCAATCACATCATATACATAAGCACATAACTTTTGGAAATCTTAACCTGCAAAAGAGATCATAATTTCATAACATGGGGTAAATCATGGCAGTGAAATGTAATCACAATAATCATAACATAAAACATGAAACTTTGTGGTATTCACACATAATCATAGAGAATCATTTCTTGTTAGTCAAGACTCATTGCCAAGACTATCTTAGTGGACAAAGTCCCTTTCTGAATCGAGTAACCCTCGTTTCAGTCCTGTTTCACTGAACCGGTATAACCTACCATTCCAGCCATGTCTATCTCATGAGATATAAAATCTTTACCCAATGCATTGGAGGGAGATATAGGTCCCACCCATCTTATAATGAATCCTTTCTTATGTGTGCCACATAATCATAAATCATACATCATCGCATAACCCATGTAATAAAAAATGGGATTCTTAAACAACATGACATCATAAAACAATTCATATAAGATAAAAGAATTCATAAAAATGTTTCCATCACAACATAATCAAATCCATGTAATAATAGGGATAAAAACAGAACCCTTTATTATCTTAGATGGAAAATAATTTTGATAAAACACTTGAACTCCATTCTTGAGGAAAATATCCTTTCTTCTTCAAAAACATTTTTCCTTTCATAACATGTCATACGACTTTAAAATAAAAGAATTTGATTAAAAATAAACTTGAAAACTTGTAAAGGAATATTCTTGGAAATTTTTTTTTAAAAATCCATTCATGCCATATAAGTTAAAAAAAAACATTCTTCGCACTTTTGTCGGAAAAGTCAAAAAGTACCTCGTATGAAAAAAGACAAAAGATTCCTTTCATATCTTTTACTAAAAACTCACCAAAGGGTAAAATTGGATTTAAACAATTGTAGGTGTATGGAAATAACATTACATATTGAGGAAAAATAGATGTGGATGATAAAATACACCCCAGTAAATACCAACGTATAAACAATCTCGGATAAAAATGAGATTGTGATATTTCCCTTACCTTAGGTCCGATTTGCTTCGTATGTGTCCGAACCTCCTGTATAATGATTTAAATAATGTCATTGACTTATTACAGAATCATATTCATTGTTATGATATCATATATGGTTCACTTGTGACATTATATTACCCGTTCTTTTGTAAATTCCATGTTAAAGAAGCGTTTTGGGTAAAATCGTTTCATTTATCGTAGGTGTTTTGACTTGTTGTTCTTGACATTATTATTACTTATATCATGATTTACATACTTCCAGAATATAAAATATTATTTATATATCATATATATTCAGTATATATATATATAATAGATAGATAAATGAAATGAAAAAACACCGTTCATGGAGACGGTAGTTCGTACGTACGCATGAACGCTGTTTTCCTTTCCTTATTGTCTTGAATGGAAGTAAGTAGATGACATACATATATATATATATACATAAATCCAGTAGATTTGTAATTTCATATATTTCATTATTATTTCTTATATATACTTTATAATCATTCTTAAATGGTTAACATGGAGAATGAATCTCATCGCGTCGTGGAGACGGTAGTCCGTACATACGCACGAGCGATGATATCATTTCCATAAATATTAAATTGAATTGGAGTGGATTATACAATATATCAGAATAAATATGATGTTGTAATAACTATGTATAGTTATTCTTTACACCATTATACCCATCCATGTAAGGTGATGGTGGAAAAATAGATTACACCACGGCGTGGAGACGGTATTCCGTACGTACGCACGCGCGGTGATTTCTTTTTCCGTAGGATGGATAGATTGTGAAATAGGGTTGTTTCATACTTATAATAACATATAAGTATATGAGTAATACTGATGTTATTACTTCATAATGAAACAACCTAAGAAGAAGAAGTGGAAGAAGAAATAAAGATGAAAGAATTGGTAATGGTAATTACCTCTTCTTTGAAGCGCCTCTTTGAGACCTCCTCTTAGGGCACTAAAATTGGTGTTTGAGGAAGACCAGAACCTCTAGGATGTTTCTAGGGAAGTGGAGAAGATATTTTTGTAGGGTTTGGCCGAGCTTGAGTGCTCAAATTGGTGTGAGGAGGAGGGGGAGGAGGTGCCCTTTTATAAGGGAGGAGAGGGGCACCTTAGGAATATCTCAAAATATTATTTTATATTAAAGTCAAAATCGGTTTATAATGGCTCCAAAGGGTCTTATTTCGAAGATAAGGTGGGGATGGGTCGGAAGCCTATCAACCAATAAGATTTAGACAAGTTTAGGGTATTATTTTAACCTTATCAATTAGATTTAACTCTAAGTTAAATAATTTAACTTTTACCATGTCTTTTTGTTTTCTTTCACTATATGGTTACTAAACTTACTATAACATGACAAAAGAACCCCAAATTGTTTATTATTAATATATATATCCTTATCTAAGTTATTTGGCCAAACCTTAGATTTTTAGGAATAAAATAACAATTAATAATATAATATTTGATTTAAAAACTATTTTGTGTCAATTTTGACACTATTTGATATATGATTTTTGGGAAAGTCATAACAGAATTATATGTTCGAACCAAGTTGATTAAATCAACATTAATATATCATAGTAACCTATAAAATTAGTGGAATTCATAAAAAGTCTTAAATTACATTTATTTTGGTATTTATATTATCAATTATGTCAATATTTCATTAATAAGATAATTACTGCATCATCTTTGTGTCATAAATAAATTAAATTATTTGATGTCTAAAAATTACAAATAAAATACCATCATGTAGGAAATCTTTTTAGCTTTCTAATGAATATTTACAATCGAATTTATCTTATGTATAACCCCATATTATAAATGATTTACTTATTAAACTTTGATTTTAACTATTTTAACCCTTCTTTAAATAAATTAATAATAAATGTCCTAATCTAATCCAAGTGGACCTAAATGGTCATATTTTATTCCTAAGTTTGTTTTTGGTCGCATTACACTTGTCCAATAGAATTAGGACATGTGTTAGGGTAATATTAATATCATATTTACCCTTAGTTACCCTATTTACTATTAACCGCGGTAAAAAAAAGTAAAAAGTTACTATTCACCAAAAAATTATTTTCATCTCATTGAACCACATTTTAGTCCTTGATATTAACCGTGTCTCTCGGATTTTCGAAATTCCATTCACAGAAGCGGTAAAATTAAGTTTTATGCAAAATTCAGTTTTTAACCTACCACTTAGTGGTTTCACTATTCATCAAAAATTGAAAGTTTTCAGAAAAATACCAAAATTTCACCCTAGGCTAATTTCGATATTCTGAGTCCAAAAATGAAGTCCATTTTGAAAAATAAAATTTATAAAATTTCAAAAAGTGATTATTACTATTCATAACGGCTAGTTTTAATAGCATATCATTGTTTAGTGAAACTCGGTATTGCGTATTACACACGCTATCGAGGAAGGTCGTGATTGCGTGTAATGCAAGGCAAGTCAAGGATGCGTGTTGTGCAAGCTCCTTTTGGTGTAGCGTACAACACAATACTTTAATAAAATTAAAATGAATATTTTTTTATAAAATCTTGGGCTGTTACATGGATCGTTCTCCTAAAGTTTCAATGGAAACCGAATGCGTTTGGTCGGTTTTCCGTATGTACTTAAAATGTTGTCCATTTTAAACAAAATAGTGACACTTAGACTAATCCTGACCACACTGCGACTCAGATTCATCCCGGGTTGGCTCGTACATGTCACATATGACCCATGGATCGTTGTGATAAATTATGAAAAGATTCCGATTGCGTTTGGTCGGTTTTGTGTATGCCAGTTGTTCTTTTCATTTATAATCATGTCCATTTTAAACAAAAGAGACAGAGTTAGAGCGGTGTCGGCCACACCACGTCTCGGATTAAGACGGGGTTGACTTTTACACGTCATATATGACTCATGGATCGTTGTGCTAAAGTATCGATAGAATCCGAATGCGTTTGGTCGTTCTTCCGTATGTCAGTTGATGCCTTTCACTTAAAATGACGTCCTTTTGAAACAAAAGACGGACACTTTGAGTGGTGTCAGCTGCACTGCATGTCGGATTGAGGCGGGGATGATTCGTACACGTCACATATGACCCATGGATCATTCTCCTAAAGTTTCAACGGAAACCGAATCCGTTTGGTCATTTTTCCGTATGTACTTAAAATGGTGTCCATTTTAAAAAAAAGAGAGCCACTTAGACTTATCCTGGCCACACCGTGACTCTTATTCATCCCGGGATGGCTCGTACACGTCACATATGACCCATGGATTGTTGGGATAAATTATCAACAGATTCGGAATGCGTTTGGTCGGTTTTCCGTATGTCAGTTGATGCTTTTCACTTAAAATGACGTCCTTTTGAAACAAAAGACGGACACTTTGAGTGGTTCCGGCCACACCACGTCTCCGGATTGAGCTGAAACCACCGTGCAACATTCTATTTATTATTCGTGACGTGTACGCGCAGACGGCACATCAATCGGACGTGCGGTTTGCGCGGTACGACTCAATATTCGTGTTTTAAGTGATGCGAGCGCTTCGTAAACGCGCGTGAGGGGGGTCCAAACGGGCCGAACGAAGTCGGAATGGCCTGAAGTTAGACGACAAATACGGGAGAGTGATTTATGAAGTGGTCGAGCAGACGGCATGTCAATCGGACGTGCCGTGTGCCCGCGGTGACCGACAACGTAGTTCAGGTGTCATAAACAGCCAAAACGGGCGTCCAACGGTCAAATTCATAGTGGACGACCTCAGATTGAGCTGAAACCACCGTGTAACATTCTAATTATTATTCGTGACGTGTACGCGCAGACGACATGTCAATTGGACGTGCGGTTTGCGCGGTACGACTCAATATTCGTATTTTAAGTGATGCGCGCGCTTCGTAAACGCGCGTGAGGGGGGTCCAAACGGTCCGAACGAAGTCGGAATGGCCTGAAATCAGACGACAAATACGGGTGAGTGATTTCTGAAGTGGTCGAGCAGACGACACGTCAATTGGACGTGCCATGTGCCCGCGGTGACCGACAACGCAGTTCTGGTGTCATAAACGGCCAAAACGGGCGTCAAACGGTCAAATTCATAGCGGACGACCTCAGACTAAGCTGAAACCACTGTGAAACATTCTAATTATTATTAGTGACGTGTACGCGCAGACGGCACGTCAATAGGACGTGCGGTTTGCGTGGTACGGCTCAATATTCATGTTTTAAGTGATGCGTGCGCTTCGTAAACATGCGTGAGGGTGGTCCAAATGGGCCGAACGATTTCGTAATGGCCTGAAATCAGACGAAAAATACGGGAGAGTGATTTATGAAGTGGTCGAGCAGACGGAACGTCAATCGGACGTGCCGTGTGCCCGCGGTGACCGACAACGCAGTTCTGGTGTCACAAACGGCCAAAACGGGCGTCAAATGGTCAAATTCATAGCGGACGACCTCGGATTGACCTGAAACCACCGTGCAACATTCTAATTATTATTTGTGATGTGTACGCGCAGACGGCATGTCAATCGGACGTGCGGTTTGCGCGGTACGGCTCAATATTCGTGTTTTAAGTGATGCGTGCGCTTCGTAAACGCGCGTGAGGGGGGTCCAAATGGGACGAACGAAGTCGGAATGGCCTGAAATCAGACGACAAATACGGGAGAGTGATTTCTGAAGTGGTCGAGCAGACGACATGTCAATCGGACGTGCCGTGTGCCCGCGGTGACTGACAACGCAGTTCTGGTGTCATAAACGGCCAAAACGGGCGTCCAACGGTCAAATTCATAGCGGACGACCTCAGATTGAGCTGAAACTACTGTACAACATTCTAATTATTATTCGTGACATGTAAGCGCAGGCGGTACATCAATAGGACGTGCGGTTTGCGCGGTACGGCTCAATATTCGTATTTTAAGTGATGCACGCGCTTCGTAAACGCGCGTGAGGGGGGTCCAAACGGTCCGAACGAAGTTGTAATGAACTAAAATCAGACGAAAAATACGGGTGAGTGATTTCTGAAGTGGTCGAGCAGACGGCACATCAATTGGACATGCCATGTGCCCGCGGTGACCGACAACGCAGTTCTGGTGTCATAAACGGCCAAAATGAGCGTCAAACGGTCAAATTCATAGCGGATGACTTCGGATTGACCTGAAAACATCTTGCAACATTCTAATTATTATTCGTGACATGTACGCGCAGATGGAACGTCAATTGGACGTGCGGTTTGCATGGTACAACTCAATATTTGTGTTTTAAGTGATGCGCTCGCTTCGTAAACGCGCGTGAGGGGGGCCAAACGGGCCGAATGATTTCGGAATGGCCTGAAATCAGACGAAAAATACGGGTGAGTGATTTATGAAGTGGTCGAGCAGACGACACGTCAATCGGACGTGCCGTGTGCCCACGGTGACCGACAACGCAGTTCTGGTGTCATAAACGGCCAAAACGGGCGTCAAACGGTCAAATTCATAGAGGACGACCTCATATTGACCTGAAACCACCGTGAAACATTCTAATTATTATTCGTGATGTGTACATGCAGACGGCACATCAATCGGACGTGCGGTTTGCGCGGTACGGCTCAATATTCATGTTTTAAGTGATGCGCGCGCTTCGTAAACGCGCGTGAGGGGGGTCCAAACGGGCCGAACGAAGTCGGAATGGCCTGAAATCAGACGAAAAATACGGGAGAGTGATTTCTGAAGTGGTCGAGTAGACGGAACGTCAATCGGACGTGCCGTGTGCCCGCGGTGACCGACAACGCAGTTCTGGTGTCATAAACGGCCAAAACGGGCGTCCAACGTTCAAATTCATAGCGGACAACCTCATATTGAGTTGAAACCATCGTGCAACATTCTAATTATTATTTGTGATGTGTACGCGTAGACGGAACATCAATCGGACGTGCGGTTTGTGCGGTACGGCTCAATATTCGTATTTTAAGTGATGCACGCGCTTCGTAAACGCGCGTGAGGGGGGTCCAAATGGGCCGACCGAAGTCGGAATGACCTGAAATCAGACGACAAATATGGGTGAGTGATTTCTGAAGTGGTCGAGCAGACGGCACGTCAATTGGACGTGCCCTGTGCCCGCGGTGACCAACAACGTAGTTCTGGTGTCATAAACGGCCAAAACGGGCGTCAAACGGTCAAATTCATAGCGGACGACCTCGGATTGACCTGAAACCACCGTGAAACATTCTAATTATTATTTGTGACGTGTACGCATAGACGGCACATCAATCGGACGTGCGGTTTGCGCGGTACGGCTCAATATTCGTGTTTTAAGTGAAGCGCACGCTTCGTAAATGCGCGTGAGGGGGGGGGGGGTGAACGATTTTGTAATGGGATGAAATCAGAAGAAAAATACAAGTGAGTGATTTATGAAGTGGTCGAGCAGACATCATGTCAATCAGACATGCCGTGTGCCCGCGGTGACCGACAACGCAGTTCTGGTGTCATAAACGGCCAAAACGGGCGTCCAGCGGTCAAATTTATAGCAGACGACCTCAGATTGAGCTGAAACCACTGTGAAACATTCTAATTATTATTCTTGACGTGTACGCGTAGATGGAACGTCAATCAGACGTGCAGTTTGCACGGTACGACTCAATATTCGTGTTTTAAGTGATGCGCGCGCTTCGTAAACGAGCGTGAGGGGGGTCCAAACGGGCCGAACGAAGTCGGAATGGCCTGAAATCAGACAAAAAATACGGGAGAGTGATTTCTGAAGTGGTCGAGCAGACGGCACGTCAATCGGATGTGCCGTGTGCCCGCGGTGACCGACAACGCAGTTCTGGTGTCATAAACGGCCAAAACAGGCATCCAGCGGTCAAATTCATAGCGGACGACCTCAGATTGAGCTGAAACCACCGTGCAACATTCTAATTATTATTCGTGACGTGTACGCGTAGAAGAAACATCAATCGGACGTGCGGTTTGCGTGATACGGCTCAATATTCGTATTTTAAGTGATGCGCGCGCTTCGTAAACGCGCGTGAGGGGGGTCCAAACGGGCTGAACGAAGTCGGAATGACCTGAAATCAGATGACAAATACGGGTGAGTGATTTATGAAGTGGTCGAGTAGACGGAACGTCAATTGGACGTGCCATGTGGCCGCGGTGACCGACAACGCAGTTCTGGTGTCATAAACGGCCAAAACGGGCGTTAAACGGTCAAATTCATAGAGGACGACCTCGGATTGACCTGAAACCACCGTGAAACGTTCTAATTATTATTCGTGATGTGTACGCGCATACGGAACATCAATCGGACGTGCGGTTTGCGCGGTACGGCTCAATATTCATGTTTTAAGTGATGCGTGCGCTTCGTAAACGCGCATGAGGGTGGTCCAAACGGGCCGAACGATTTCGGAATGACCTGAAATCAGACGACAAATACGGGTGAGCGATTTATGAAGTGGTCGAGTAGACGGCACGTCAATCGGACGTGCCGTGTGCCCGCGGTGACCGACAACGCATTTCTGGTGTCATAAACGGCCAAAACAGGCGTCAAACGGTCAAATTCATAGCAGACGACCTCAGATTGACCTGAAACCACCGTTCAACATTCTAATTATTATTCGTGATGTGTACGCGCAGACGGCACGTCAATCGGACATGCGGTTTGCGCGGTAAGGCTCAATATTCGTGTTTTAAGTGATGCGCGTGCTTCGTAAACGTGCGTGAGGGGGGTCCAAATGGGCCGAACGATTTCGGAATGGCCTGAAATCAGACGAAAAATACGGGTGAGTGATTTATGAAGTGGTCGATCAGACGACACATCAATCGGACGTGCTGTGTGCCCGCGGTGACCGACAACGCAGTTCTGGTGTCATAAACGGCCAAAACGGGCATCCAGCGGTCAAATTCATAGCGGACGACCTCATATTGAGCTGAAACCACCGTGAAACATTCTAATTATTATTTGTGACGTGTACGCGTAGACGGAACGTCAATCGGACGTGCGGTTTGTGCGGTACGTCTCAATATTCGTATTTTAAGTGATGCACGCGCTTCGTAAACGCGCGTGAGGGGGGTCCAAACGGGCCAAATGAAATCGGAATGACCTGAAATCAGACGAAAAATACGGGTGAGTGATTTCTGAAGTGGTCGAGTAGACGGCACATCAATTGGACCTGCCATGTGCCCACGGTGACCGACAACGCAGTTCTGGTGTCATAAACGGCCAAAACGGGCGTCAAACGGTCAAATTCATAGAGGATGACCTCGGATTGACCTGAAACCACCGTAAAACATTCTAATTATTATTCGTGATGTGTACGCGTAGACAGCACGTCAATCGGACGTGCGGTTTGCGCGGTACGGCTCAATATTTGTGTTTTAAGTGATGCGCGCGCTTCGTAAACGCGCGTGAGGGTGGTCCAAACGGGCCGAACGATTTCGGAATGACTTGAAATCAGACGAAAAATATGGGTGGGTGATTTATGAAGTGGTCGAGCAGACGGCACGTCAATCGGACGTGCCGTGTGCCCGCGGTGACCGACAACGCAGTTCTGGTGTCATAAACGGCCAAAACAGGCGTCAAACGGTCAAATTCATAGCGGACGACCTCGGATTGACCTGAAACCACCGTGCAACATTCTAATTATTATTTTGGACGTGTACGCGTAGACGGAACGTCAATCGGACGTGCGGTTTTCACGGTACGACTCAATATTCGTGTTTTAAGTGATGCGCGCGCTTCGTAAACGCGCGTGAGGGGGGTCCAAACGAGACGAACGATTTCAGAATGCCCTGAAATCAGACGAAAAATACGGGTGGGTGATTTATGAAATGGTAGAGAAGACGACACGTCAATCGGACGTGCCGTGTGCCCGCGGTGACCGACAACGCAGTTCTGGTGTCATAAACGGCCAAAACGGGCGTCCAGCGGTCAAATTCATAGCGGACGACCTCAGATTGAGCTGAAACCACCGTGAAACATTCTAATTATTATTCTTGACGTGTACGCGTAGATGACACGTCAATAGGACGTGCAGTTTGCGCGGTACGGCTCAATATTCGTATTTTAAGTGATGCACGCGCTTCGTAAACACGCGTGAGGGGGGTCCAAACGGGCCGAACGAAGTCGGAATGACTTGAAATCAGACGACAAATACGGGTGAGTGATTTCTGAAGTGGTCAAGTAGACATCACGTCAATTGGACTTGCCATGTGCCCGCGGTGACCGACAACACAGTTCTGGTGTCATAAACGACCAAAACGGGCGTCAAACGGTCAAATTCATAGCGGACGACCTCAGATTGACCTGAAACCACCGTTCAACATTCTAATTATTATTTGTGACGTGTACGCGTAGACGACACGTCAATTGAACGTGCGGTTTGCGCGGTACGACTCAATATTCGTATTTTAAGTGATGCACGTGCTTCGTAAACGCGCGTGAGGGGGGTCCAAACGGGCCGAACGAAGTCGGAATGACCTGAAAGCAGACGACCAATACGGGTGAGTGATTTCTGAAGTGGTCGAGTAGACGACACGTCAATTGGACGTGCCATGTGCCCGCGGTGGCCGACAACGCAGTTCAGGTGTCATAAACAGCCAAAATACTGTCCATTTTAAACAAAATAGAGACACTTTGAGTGGTGTCTGCCACACCGTGCCTCATATTGAGGTGGCGTTGACTCATACACGTCACATATGACCCATGGATCGTTCTCCTAAAGTTTCAACAGAAACCGAATGCGTTTGGTCGGTTTTCCGTATGTCATTTTTTGTTTTCACTAAAAATGAAGTCCATTTTAAACAAAATAGAGACACTTTGAGTGGTGTCGGCCACACCGCACCTCGGATTGAGGTGGAGTTGACTCGTACATGTCACATATGACCCATGGATCGTTCTCCTAAAGTTTCAACAGAAACTGAATGCGTTTGGTCGGTTTTCCGTATGTACTTAAAATACTGTCCATTTTAAACAAAAGAAAGTCACTTTGAGTGGTGCCGACCACACCGCATCTCGGATTTAGGCGGGGTTGACTCGTACACGTCTCAAATGACCCATGGATCATTGTCTTAAAGTATCAACACAATCCGAATGCGTTTGGCCGGTTTTCCGTATGCCAGTTGATGTTTTTCACTTAAAATGATGTCCTTTTGAAACAAAAGACATACACTTTGAGTTGTTCCGACCACACCGCGCCTCGGATTGAGGCGGGGTTGATTCGTACATGTCACATATGACCCATGGATCGTTGTCCTAAAGCATCAACACATTTCAAATGCGTTTGGTCAGTTTTTCGTATGTCACTTTTTGTTTTCACTTAAAATCTTATGGAAATTCATATAGAATATTTTTATATCATATTTAGTATGGATTAGATTTTAGTTGATCGTACTATGAAACATTTCAGAGCTAATGAAATTAAGGAAGGTGGAGGGGCTGTCCGGGGGCTATCCGGGGGGGCTGTCCGGTGGGTGTTCGGGGGGCTGTCCGGGGACCAAGGAGGAGGGTGGGGGGGCTGTGCGGGGTCTGTCCGGGGGGTGTTTGGGGGTTGTTCAGGGGGTTGTCCGGGGTTGTTCAGGGGGCTGCCCGGGGGTTGTTTAGGGGGTTGCTCAGGGGTTGTTCAGGGATTGTTCAGGGGTTGTTCAGGGGGTTGTCCGGGGTTGTTCAGGGGGCTGTCCAGGGGGTGTTTGGGGGGTTGTCCGGGGTCCAAGGGGGAGGGTGGGGGGGTTGTCCGGGGGGCTGTCCAGGGGGCTATCCGGGGTCCAGGGTGGAGGGTTGGGGGCTGTACGGGGGGCTGTCCAGGGGGCTGTCCGCGGGGCTGTCCGGGGGGTGTTTGGGGGGTGTTCAGGGTCCAGGGGGGGGGGGGTTGTCCAGGGTCCAAGAATGAGGGGGGTTGTCCAGGGAGTTGTCAAACACACAACCACTAAAAGAAAACAACATCCATAAAAACAGACAATATATAAAAATAACTCAACTCCAATACTATACTACGAGTCTAGATAGAACCAACAACTAGAATAGATTAAACATCAAATCTCAGTAATATAAGTAAAAAATGTAACGGATCAATATGTCCCACATCAGCATCAGCATCACCATCATCATCATCATCACCCTCGTCATCTTCCTCCTCATCGTCCTCACCCTCCACAACGCCTTCCTCCTCGCCTTTTCCCTCCTCCTCGCCCTCCTTATCTCCCTCCTCTTCCGCATCAGACTCCTCGCCATCATCATCTTCAAGCTGGACATCGGCCTGACCACCACTGGAACTGCCACCTGGTGCACCATATATAGAATGTATCGACGACATGTATTCATCAATCGCTGGATTGGCCTTTGCTGGAAGTGTTGGACGTAGAACTTCAATAAATTTCATAAATGCACTGTTTTCCATAGCAGACTGTTCTGCCGTCTCTGTGGCCCTTTTCTCAGCCTGTTCTTCCTGTGCCCTAACTTGCTGCAGCTCGGTGGCACTACAACTCATACCTGAGGCAGGACAATACCTCGTCGGGGCTATCCTAGGTCGGCAGCGTACTCTGCCAGAATGATCCTCTCCCAACACCTGATGTAAGTGATCAGATGGCCCAAAATTGTCTGCTTCTTGGGCATCGAGGGCCTCTAAAGCATCCTGTTACAAATATAAATATATTATTAAGTTACAAAATAGATATTAAAATATAAAATCAACAGATTAAAACTTACAATCTGCTGCTGAGTCGCTTCGTTGACAGCACTTCCATCCTTTTTTCGTCTACTCGAGCAAAACAGTTTTGCTTGAGGCACACGTCCTTCAATATTTTGTACTTGCCTCTACAATGACATTGAAAACAAAAGTTATATAAAAACTTTAGAAAATGATTAAATAATTTAGGAAACAAAAGAAAATGTAAGTCATTAAGAAAACTTATAAACAATTGTCATACCTGCTGCCTCTCATGATCCGGCATCGTCGTGCGTCCTAGTGTATGGAGGTATTTTTTTGCATCAATGTTTTTTATTTTTTCCAGATGATTCCTAAATAAAATTTGATAATGCAAAGGATAATATTAATGCAAAACTTGAAAGTTATTATTTAAATACCTCAAATGTAATTCATACCTTAAACTGGGTACTCGTCCAATGAGTAATCATCTGACGATACTGCTCTATAGGACAATCATCCACAATTGGTACCGCCTCTAACTCAGTGCCAACTCTAGCACGCCAGCCAATATACAGCTCATGCTTATAGGCTCTCCAAAGCTCTCCTAAATCCTTTAGACGTTCCAGTCGTGCACCCTCACCATCAGGAAAATTAAATCGAAGTTGAAATCAAAATATTAATTCATATAAATAAAAAAATAATTCATGGCATTAAATACAACAGATTTTTTTTACCCATATCTCTGCCCAAGCTCTATCTTTGACCTCATGTGGCAAATGCCTCCACAACAGCGGGCTGACGGGAATGATGTCGGAGTATTTGGCAAGCGTCGCCAGAAAACTCCGACATTGCTGCCCTGTTTTCTCAACCATCTGATTGTCTTCATTATATTCCACCATAACCTGTGTGCGACGGTTCCACACCGAACGCATGCGTGTACGGCCCCGCCCCCGCCTCTTGTCAGTAGATGTATCTGTGATGAAAGAAAAACAAATATTTTATCAAAACATGTTATAATGAAAATAAATATTGCTATAAAAATTTGTTAGGGTTTTATAAATATACCTGCGCTAGTCTGATCAATGAGTGGCGCCGGATCCACAGAACCTGATGGAACACCCTCTGGTGAAACAGGAGTCGAAGACGATGTAATATAAAAGCTCGGAGAGACAGAAGTAGAAGGAAAAGAAGATGGAACAGCTATATGACCTGATGCTGACTGGGGAGTGGGAATCATCATGGGATGTGAAAATGATGGGGCAGAAGATGCAGAAGGTAGCGAAAACATGGGAGGCCTAAATACCCCATGTGTCCCTAACAACACACTAGGATCAGAATGTGGGAAGACTGAAATGTTAGTGGGAGGGGCAGGGTCTAGTCGGGCATGCACAGCTCTACGTCCACCTCTGGTATGAACCCTCCTCATACCACCGGCCTGAGTAGTAGGACCAGTACTAGGCTCCTCGTCGAATAACTGTTGACGTAATGGTGGATCCTACAAAAAAGTTTAGAAAAAAAATTAATCACATGAAATTATATATTCTGTAAATATATATATATATATATATATATATATTTGAAATAAAGTACTCACTGTAGGCACTAATGGTGGAATGCCCATCTCCTCCATCCGACGATTGTTCTCTGCCATTTTTTTTCTTCGTCTCTCTTCAATT